>JASDDO010000010.1:167963624-172763624 GCA_030015575.1 Agapanthus africanus
AGCGGATCTTAAGGGGTTCGTCTCTTCCGGTATTGAGGGTGAGGTCGCGTTGTGTCTAGGAGAGCCATTACACAAAGCCCTCAGCCGAGGCAGGAGATTTACTGGTAGGTATTCCAGTAGTATCTCAGGGTGTTCTGGGCTACACTCCGACACGACTTGTACCGTTTTTGGGGTTCTGACTTTTACCAACCTTCTAGGCCCGCCATGGGATGCTCAAAGACGAACGGACCGGACTGTACGGATATTGTCACTGACAGGCTCAGTAGGGTGTTAGGATGAGTTCGCTCATCGACGTCCCTTTGGGTGAAAAGCTGGTAGCCCGTCACGTATGGCTAATACCTCTAACGTGCTAGTGGTTAAATCCACAGCCATAGTATTGACGAGTCTTTAGAGTCCCCCACAGACCAGTTACTCAAGTTTCGGGCGAAACGCTGTAGAGGCCGTATGGAGATATGGCAGGGTTCGATCATCTACGTGCGGTATTGCACGGATCATGATCGGACGGATAATACTAGCCGGCTTTGGTTTAAGCCGGATCCTACTATAGTACAGTGTAGATTTTGTCTCATTGCATTTGTATTCGGTCGGAATAAAAATGCGGGTATGTATATACAGTAGCGGGGTTATCCAGTGATTTATTACGGGATCAGTTTTTGGGGGTTGCCAGTTTGTTTTCCGTTTCAGCCATTTTTCTTTGTATCTTTCATTGGCTGAAGATTAGTAGAGGATGGCTTATTTGCATTTGTGCAAATAAGCATTTTGGAGGGTTGTTTTTTGCAAGTTGTTGTGTCATGATGATTCCACCATCACTTGACTTGTTCCTTCATGATGGCTTGACCTTTGTAGTTATGATTGGTTGGTGGAGTGTTGGATTTTGTTGGTAATCATTTCTTTTCATGATAACCCTTTCTCTCTCTCTTGATTATTTGGCTCACTCTTTTTCATTTAGCCACTCTCTCTCTCTCTCACTCCATTCAACACATGAGAGGCCGGCCATTTAGGGGAGGGGCTGTCCCAATTGGTGTGTGCGGTTTTTCATCTCACTAGTTTGCAAAAATTCCCTTGGTTCATCCAATATCTTGCATCTCTTTTCTTCCACCACAAAAGGGCAACTTCCATAAACCCCATGAGACAAAAATAGCTCTCTATACATCATCTATAGTACCCTTGGGCACGTCGACTAGCCAACTTCGTGTCCGAGTTGCCTCGGTCCAGAGGTGGGAGCCCGTAAAAGAAGCCGGCGACGTGGTGCCCTTTCGGCGAGGAGGTGAAGATCGGAGATTCCGTGGGGAGATCTGGAGACGATGAGAAGACCGGAGGACGCGGATCGCTCGGTATATCTCTCTTCCCGTTCTTTAGTTAGCTAGGATTAGATTAATGGCCCGATCCGGGATTTTTGTGCTCGGTGGTGCCGGTTTCTTAGTTTTAGAAAAGTTTCGTTTCCGCATTCCGGCGTCGGATTAACGGCCGGGGCGCCACCGTGCACTTACAGATAAAGCCCTTAGGATATGTACTCGACTACTGGGATTATGATGAGATCATACTAGTGGGACCAGGGTAGTTAACGAGTACATCTTATAACTGTTCCTAGTCGAGGGTGTGTCGAGACAGGGCATCGATACACCAGAGTCGACCAGCGTATAAGCATCTTGACCCATATGATGGGCGATGGATGATCCCATATCCATCGGTGTTTGACATCAAAGATGGTGTACGGGTGCTCAGTGGAGATTGGGTACACTGGACGGACTCGCCGAGAACTCCCAGATGGTATTATACATCACGTCAGATGGCAGTTCTCCGGTGACTCTGGTACAGGTTAGTCTGTAGACCCGAGATCGTTATAGAGTCTTATGTGATTCCCACTGTGCCTTGATTTCCACCTTACCACGTCCAAGTGGGCGTGCAAAATGGTAGCTTTTAGGTACAGTCCCGAATCATATGGAGGCAATGAGCGATAGGAGGGGATTCGTCTCTCCCGGTATAGGGAGTTGATGTTGTGTTTTGTTCGATTGGCTATAACTGGAAGTCTCTGGCCAGGGGGGATATTGAGTACTACTGGTAAGTGTTATCTGTAGGTTCTCGACCTGTTATGAGCCTCACATCGACACAACTTATCGGTTACTGGGGCCTGACGTTTACCACCCCTAGACCAGATATGCGACATATCAGACGAAGAGACCGGACTGTACGGTAGTGTTACTGATTCGATTCACAGGAGAATGTACAGGCTTGCTTGTTGATCTTCTGATCGCTCAATACCTGGGTGGCTGTTACGTTTAGCTGACCGCTTGCAGCTTGTGGGTGTTTGATATGATCATCACCTACTGCCGGCGTATTGATGATTCTTTAGAGTCCTACACAGAGGTTTCTTGACTCAGGCAAAACGGAGTAGGAGCACATATGTGATATGTACGGGACCGAGAATAATACGATATGAGATACCGTATTTTTTTCTCGCGATATTAGATATCGGCCGGGTTTATGTGATATAGCCGGGTCATCGGATCAAGTGTTGATTCGATGAACTGATACAGTTTATATTAGTCGGTTATTTGAGAAATAGCCGGATTGTCGGATCAAGTGTTGATTCGATAATTTAATGTACAATTATATATGTGATATATTACATTACATTTTTTGATATTGGCTCTCTTTATTGATTCATTTTCTCACCAGGTAATACATTGATATATATGCGATATATGTTAATTGTATTTTTTCTATTGTTACAAAAATATATTATATGTGTGATATATAATATTGTAACAAGTTATGTTTACAAATGAACATGATTAGTGGAGGTTAAACATGGTTAGGGTTTGATTTGGATTAGTCTTTTCTTGAAGCTTTTGTTTTGTTTATTGCTAAGATATTATGTGTTGATATTTTGGAGATATTATTTAACCCAACTCAAACCCTTAACCCTAGTAAACTCTCTACACGAGTTAATGATTGATATTATTAACTCAAGGTTCATTTGTAAGCATAGTAATTTTTTCATTGTTCATCACAAAAGACTTCACCTTCTTCTTCCTCCTTAAAAGCTTTCTAGCTTTTGATTTTGTAATGAATGAGTGTTAGAATTTGATAATAAAAGAAAGCATAATTCCTACTTCATCATCCTCATCTAATCTAGCCAATTAGATTAGGGTGTTCACTTCATTAATACTTGATTAGAGAATTGAGAGCTTGAGTTAAAGAAACTTCAAGGTAGATCATCTTCAAAAAGTAAGACTTCAAGCAAGCATGGATCATTCGGGTTGTGGAGCCTCTCTTGAGTCCGGAAGATCATGGATCGCGGCGAAGGGACTACTACTCGGAGCTTATGAAGCGAAGGAGCAGACTACAAAGGTTGCAATCCCTCTCTCTTAGGTGTAAAGGTGTTTACTTGAATGTTTAACCCTAATAATCTAGCAAAGATTCTCGCTTTGGGTTGTTCGGCACGTCTAAATTTTAAATCCGGCATGGTTGATGCCTTATGGACCCTTGTGACAGTGCCTAGTAACCCTACAGTTTAGCACCCCCTAATTTTTGTTCTGGCATGTGTGATGCTTGCAAACCCTAGGCATGGTGCTAAAGGAATCCCAACAGTGGTATCGGAGCCTAACTAGAAACTTAGACGATGTTAGAAACAATACGAAAATGAAACAACTCCGAAATACGATTTCTGAAACCCTGCAGATTTGCTCTCTATCGAATTTTTATAGGTCTGTAAAAAATTTTCAAATAACTGCAGAAGCATATATATGATACAACAAGTGCACAGAAAAAATTTGAGAGCATTTGCTCGGAAATAACCCGAGCTCCATACCCCCAAAACCGGCCACTTTCAGTCCAAATCGTCTCGTTTTTTTTCTGTGCACTGTACTCTACATTTTGGGGTTTTAGGTATTGTTTAATTAGTCCAAAAGTTCATGTGATGTAAATTTTGATACAGGACTAATACGGTGTGTTTCTTAGTCGTATATTTTTAACATTGTATTGGTAACCTAGATGATGTTTAACACTTTGAGCGAGCTTCGAACACCGCCTCATGATACCCTCTGAAGTTTTCCAAGAGTTGGAGTTTTCTAAGTTGAGTTTATTCAATGGTCATGCAAGTAAGTCTATGAACCCTATAGAAGAACAAGAACCTTAACTCGATTCTATGCCCATGGAGCCGCGATCAAACCCTAGGGTTTGCCGTAGTTCGGCGGTGCCATAGGTGAGGCGTTGGTTTAACCCTTCTACGGCTGGTCCATAGGTACTGTGGCATGTTTTGGGTATTTCAACTTTGCTCAATTGTTGAGTTCTTAGGGAGATGAAGGTGTTTGTTGATTTGATCGAAATGTTTAACACCGTCTAGTTGATTGTGATACAATACATGGAATCCACAATAATTGAATTTTATAAATCTAGCAATTTAGTCTCGGTTGATCGGTTGCCACGGGATTTTGATGTGATCAAAAGTCCGTTGCTATCACGTGGCATACGCGGATACTCGCCGGGTAACATTATTAGATAGCCACGCCCCATAGCCCGACCAAGTGACTGTACAAGAACCCCGTAGCCTAAAGCATCCGTTCGGATGCTCGCGGCAGCGGTGGTCCGCCTTAGTGCATTTCGTCGACGGCATAGGGGGTATGACTGTCTACTAAGGTTTCCGACGAGCATTCGATCGGGATGTCGGGAATCTTGTTGAATTACCCGACTTGTTATTGGAAAGCGTTTTCAATATCGAGACTAAAATGCGGGGTTTATAATTGTTAGGCATACGATGCCTAAGGAATTCATATTTTTAAGCAAGAAATCCGCAGTATGAGATATTTCGGGTTTATGATATCTAAGGTGGTTGCGGATGTTAGGTTTACCTAGCACCCTATGAAAGGTTTGGAAGCATTACATGTACCAAAGATTAGTTTTTTATGGTGCTAAGCAAGCATACAAAGGATCTATCCTAGAAAAATTAGGGTTTCATAACATAATAAGTAGCAAAGGCTAGGGTTTTGAGAGTACAACCTTTGTATCTCCCTATTCTTGACTCCTTGGCCACTTGAGAGTTGGAAAACGGTTAGCTTGATGTCTTCTAGCGTCCACGACGATCCACCCGAAGCTCCTTTGTCCAAGCTTGCAACTTCACTTTATCAAGAGAATGAAATGAAGATAACACTCTAAACAAGTGGGCAAGACTTGTGTAGAATGATGTTGTAGTGACTTTTCTCACTTCAAAAACCTAACTTGATGAGTATTTTGCTCACTACAAAAGTCTAGAGAGCAAAAGAAGAAGGAGGAAGAAGATGATGGCCTTTTAGAACAAGAGTGAAAGAATAACTCTTTTGAGAAAATGAAAAATATATTTATATATATTTTCCACTTCTCATCTCAAACCATGGTTAATGATAAAGATATTATTGTATTTGAGTTTAAAACACGAAAGAAAAATTAACCAATGGTTAATAAGTAGGTGAGCATGGTAAGATGAAGAAGAGTGTAGAAACAATCCATGAATTAACCATTTTTCTTTTCCTTTTTTGTTTTAACACAAATGAAATAATAATCCATATAAAAACCCATGGTGTGAGTCTTATATTGCCACCATTCTCAATGTATATACAACCATGAAAGATGATGTATGTATGTATGTATGCATGCACATCCATATGTGCATGAATCATGAAAGAATGCATACATGCATGCATACATCAAAAATACAAGAAAGGATTTCTAGTGATAAAATAATGGTTAAATGATAAATCAACACTTGATTTATCAATCCAGCCATATCACATACGACCCAACCAAAAGCAAGCCGCCCGATTAATATACGGTATCTCATACGCGCATTTTAACCGGGTCCATGCGCATATCGCATACGCGCACCACAACGTTTCGCCCGGACTAGGTAACTCCTTTGTGGGACTCTAAGACTCGTCAATACGCCGGCAGTGGGTGATGATCATATCAAGAACCCCCGAGCCGCAAGCGTTCAGCTAAACGTAATGGCCACCCGGGTATTGAGCGATCAAAAGAAAACAAGCGAACCTGCTACAACTCCCGTCGAGCCAACCGGCAACACTACCGTACAGTCTGGTCTCTTCGTCAGATATGCTGCATATCGAGTCTAGGGATGGTAACGTCGACCCCAATAACTCAATAAGTCGTGCCGGTGAATGGTCTATAACAGATCGAGAAACTACTGATAACACTTATCAGTAAATCTCATCAGCCCTGGCCAGGGACTTCCTGATATAACCAGTCGAGCACAACACAGCATCAACTCCTAATACCGGGAGAGATGAAACCCCTCCTATCGCTCATCGCCTTCGTGTGTCTCGGGACTGTACCCAACGGCCACCTGTTTGCACGACTCAGTAGAGCCGTGGTAGGGTGGTAATCAAAGTACAGTGGGTGAGCACACAAGACTCTATGACGATCTCGGTTCTACAGACTAACCTGTACCAGTGTCACCTGAGAACTGCTATCCAACGATAGATATAATTCCATATAGGAGTTCTCGGTGAGTCCGTCCAGTGTACCCAGTCACCACTGAGCACCCGTAAATGATCTTGATGTCAAACATCGATGAATGTGGGAACATTCATCGCCCATCGTATGGGTCTAGTATCATATACGCTAGTCTACTCTGGTATATCGATGCCCCGTCTCGATACACCCACGACTAGGGACATTTCAGGATATGCTTATAAACTATAGATGCCCCACTAGTATGATCTCTATCATAATCACTGTAGTCAGGCCAATATCCTCAGGGCTTTATCAACATGTATGAATGAGTAAAAGCATGATCAAATCAATATGTCAGATAAAGAAGAACCAGATAGCATACTATCATGTCGAGCCAGAATGTACACTGAATATATATATATATATATATATATATATACATGTATAAATACATCCACTATCACATAATGGCCTCTAGGTCATACATATATCCAACAATCTCCCACTTGCACTAAGGCCAGTTATTGGCGTATCACATACCCAACATCTCAAAAAGTCGCTCATGCTGCGGCTGAGGGAGGGCCTTGGTGAGTGGATCCACGGCATTATTCTTTGTGTCTACTCTCTTAATCTCGATCTCGCGGCGATCTACAATCTCCCGGATCAAATGAAAGCGCCTCAGGATGTGTCTGGACCGCTGATGGGACATAGGCTCCTTGGCTAACGCCATAGCCCCATTATTATCACAATACAATCGTATTGGATCAATAATGGTTGGAACTACTCCTAACTCCGAGACGAACTTCCTCATCCAGACGGCTTTCTTGGCGGCATCATTCGCAGCAATGTACTCAGCTTCCATCGTAGAGTCTGCAACGGTATCCTGTTTGGAACTCTTCCAACTTACCGCCCCTCCATTGAGGGTAAATACAAACCCTGAGATAGATTTGTTGTCGTCCTTATCGTTCTGGAAGCTCGAATCGGTAAAGTCCTCCATTTGGAGATCTCCATTACCATACACCAAGAATAATTCTTTAGTCCTTCGTAAGTACATAAGAATGTTCTTCACAGCTGTCCAGTGATTCTCCCCTGGGTTGGATTGACACCTGCTTACAACACTAAGTGCATAAGCAACATCTGGGCGTGTACAAAACATGGCATACATTATAGATCCTACTGCCGAAGCATAGGGTATAATGCTCATGCGAGCTCTCTCTTCATCGGTCTTTGGACAAGAATCCTTGGAGAGAGTGACCCCATGGCAAGCGGGTAAGGCATCCCGCTTGGAGTCTTCCATACTAAACCTTTTTAGGATGGTGTTGATGTACCTGGTTTGGGACAATCTCAATAACTTTTTGGATCTATCCCTATAGATCCTTATGCCCAGGATGTATGTCGCATCACCCAGGTCCTTCATGGAGAACCTTAGTGATAAGAAAGAATTGACCGACTGTAGCATAGGAATATCATTTCCTATCAGAAGAATGTCGTCCATGTACAATACGAGGAATGTGACAGCTCTTCCTACAGCCTTCTTATAAACACAGGGTTCATCTGGATTTTAGATGAAATCAAACTCTTTGATAACATCATCGAAACAGATGTTCCAACTCAGAGATGCCTGCTTTAACCCATATATGGATTTAAGCAATCTACATGCTTTCCCGTTGCTCCCACTGTCAATGAAGCCCTCTGGCTGATCCATATAAACGCATTCTTCTAAATCTCCATTTAGAAATGCTGTTTTAACGTCCATCTGCCAGATTTCATAGTCGTAGTGAGCAGCAATAGCAAGTAGGATCTGAATGGATTTAAGCATGGCTACGGGTGAAAAAGTTTCGTCAAAGTCCAAACCTGGTCTTTGACAAAAACCCTTTGCCACAAGTCTTTCCTTATAGGTCTCTACCTGCCCATCTACACCAATCTTTCTTTTAAAGATCCATTTGCATCCCACAGGTTTTACCCCAGGGGGTACAATGTCCAAAGTCCATACTTTGTTGGTGTACATAGACTCCATTTCGGATCTCATGGCATCCAGCCACTTCACAGAGTCTCCACTCATGATAGCTTGCTGAAAACTGGTAGGATCATCATCATCCATGATGCAGTCTTTTCCGTCACCATCAATGAGGAAACCGTAGTACCTCTCCGGTGGGCGAGAAGTCCTACCAGACCTTCGGAGTGGCCGAAGTTCCTCAGTTTCTATTGCAACAGCCGGTTCAACCAAATATTCATTTGTAGTTTGTGTCTCTAGAACCTCTTCGAGATCCACCACCTTGCCATCATCTTTATCTGTGAAAAACTCTTTTTCCAAGAATGTGGCATACTGAGAAACAAACACCTTTTGTTCCTCTTTGTGGTAGAATAGATATCCATAAGAATTCATTGGATACCCCACAAAATTACAAATGACTGACTGTGTCTCGAGTTTGTCCGGATTCTGCTTTTTAACATAGGCCGGGAAACCCCAAATCTTAATTCTCTTAAGAGATGGTCTCTTCCCATGCCATATCTCATATGGCGTAGTAGACACGGTTTTGGTTGGAACCCTGTTCAGTAGAAACTGTGCAGTCTCCAATGCATGCCCCCAAAATGAGATGGGTAACTCAGCATCACTCATCATGGAACAGACCATATCTAATAGGGTCCGATTCCGTCGTTCTGACACACCATTGTGCTATGGTGTGTAAGGAGGAGTGAGCTGAGAGAGAATCCCATTCTCTTTTAGGAAGTTTGCAAATTCTGTACTAAGGTATTCCCCACCTCGATCTGATCGAAGCATCTTGATAATCAAGACAGTTTGTTTTTCTACTTCTTGTTTATATTCAATGAATTTCTCGAAAGCTTCGTACTTGTGCTTTAATAAAAATACATGACCGAATCTTGAGAAATCGTCAATGAACGTAATGAAGTATGAAAAACCGCCTCTAGCCTGTGTAGACATTGGACCACAAACATCACTATGTATGAGTCCTAGGAGCTCGGTAGCTCTTTCTCCGTGTCCGGTAAACGGAGTTTTGGTCATTTTACCCTTGATACAACACTGGCAAGTCGCATAAGATTTATATTCAAAAGGGTTTAAATATCCATCTTTATGTAACTTTTTTAGTCTTGTTTCGTTAATATGACCAAGTCTATAGTGCCAAAGAAAAGCTTCATTTATTTCTGAAAGTTTTCTTTTCTTAGTGTGTTGTATACTGAAAACTGTGTATTAATTTAGGACGTATATCCAGTTATTAAGTGTACCATACCCAACCAACATTTGATTTAGGTGAATGTTCATAACAATGTTCTGCAATACAAAATTATATCCTTCATTGTCTAACAAAGAAACAAATATTATATTACATAGCATACTTGGTACAAAATAAGATGGGTTCAAAACCAATATACACCCAGATGGCAACCCCAAGTGATACTCTCCCATTGCGAATGTATGTACATTGGAACCATTTCCAACGCGGAGAGTATGGTCACCTGTCTTCAAAACTTTTCTATTTCTCAGCCCCTGCATAGAATTGCAAATGTGAGAACCTGAACCGGTATCTAATACTCAGGAAGCAGAGTTTATTAAAAAACAGTTTTCTGTCACAAACACACCTGAAGCGCAAGCATCCCAATGCTTCTTCTTGAGGTTCAAGTACCCCGTACAGTTGCGCTTCCATTGTCCTGTCTTATGGCAATGAAAACATTCACCTTTCCCCGAATCTCCAGCTTTTGACTTTTCCTTTCACTTCACCTTTTTAACTCCACCCTTAGGATTGGTGGGCTTCTTCTTTTTCTTTCCCTTAGCCTTAGCCTTTGGGCGAGAAGAGGAAGATTGTCCAATAGTCATAACGGGAGTTTTTACTGATTTCATAGTGCTCTCTGCACTCCTTAACATATTAAGGAGTTCAGGTAGCTCCTTCTCCATGCCGTGCATGTTGAAATTAACTATGAACTGAGGAAAGGTGGAGGGGAGGGACTGCAGAATAATATCCGTATATTGTTCATTTTCCATTGTCCATCCAAGGCCCTCAAGCTCTTCTATAAGAGCTATCATCTTCAGAACATGGTCTCCTACCGGTGTGCCAGGGGCCATTCGCATCTGAAACAATTTCTTTGATGCTTCGTATCGTAATACGCGGGATTGCTCTCCATACAACTCCTTTGTATGGAGGAATATGGTTTGAATGTCCATATTCTCATGCTGCTTTTGATGTGTATTGTCCATCGATGCAAGCACGAGGCATTTGGCCGTGGCATAGTCAGCGTCCCATGTCTTGCGGACTTCAATGTCCGCAACTGAGGATTTTGGACCTGGGGTGGGCGGGGCTGAAGCCGTGAGGACATATGATACTTTATTATAAGTCAAGGATATTTTCAGATTCCTCAGCTAGTCTTTATAATTGGTCCCATTCAGTTTGTTTTTATCTAGTAAAAGCTTAAGTCCAGTCATTGGTATCTGTCATTAAGAGAGAGAAAAGAATACACTCAGCGAAAGCTCTTGCATAGATCAGATTGGTTATTATCTTGTCTAATCGATGTCTCCCACAGCTTTAATCAAGTTTTTCTTTCAAACCTTAAAAAGAAAACTAGCCAGGATTAATTACAGTCTACAACTTCGCTAACCATTCATCCAGGCCAGTGTCGGTACTTGAGGGAGGTTCCCCGTGCTTTCGCACAGACCTAATTAAAGTAAACCTCGTTTTTCCAGAGGCGTAGCCCCGTTAACACCTTTCTAGACACCTAATGAGTTAGCTAATTATGAACTGCAAAACTCTCCTAGGAGCAACTATTGCCCACAGTGGGATCGGGATCCAACCATCATATGGAAGGTATGCAATCTCATTGCAAATCTCAACACTTGAAATTCCCGATATGATTTTTACCCCTAGTACTTATGACCTTAACTATGGTCAACAAATCATAAGTACTAGTAAATTTCTACTCGTCATTTCTTGATCAAGTAGACCCACCTATATGACCCTTAACTATGGTCAACAAAGTCGCATGAATGTCCTAATTAATCTGCATCATATGCAGTGTAGGAAGACATCACTTAGCTACCGTACACTACGCCTTAACTAAAGTCAACAAACGTAGCACGAATACTAAGTACTCTACTTCCTAAAATGACGGAGGTTGCGGATGATTTTTAAGAAAATCTTTAACGCTTTGAACTTGATATCGTCGTAGAATCAAATGGTTTTCAAAAGGAGTGGCTTGTGCTCTGCAGTTTTGAAATATAGCTTTTTCATAAAGAGCCGAGTGGTTTTCAAATCCGATTATACAACATCTTTTTAGGTTTATTTTCTTTACATTAATCATATTAATGTAATCCCATCATTTAAGTCCTTAAGCCAATCACAGAAAAGAAACGAAAATAACACGTACGCTTATGTCATCCGCATTCGCCGCAATGTTCCGTTATGCACCGTTAGGTTACTTAACTAACAGCATACCGGGACTCGACTAGCGCGGGTGTAAAACATAAGCAACGTCTACTATATATCTCATATATAATATATTGTTCGTCTCAGATATCACAGAACACAGGAAGCAGAAACATATATATAATGTGGGATATACTAGGACGTCCGTATTTAGTATTCAGCCAACAATAGAAAATACGGATTCCACAGTCGCGATGAATAGCCAAGCCCACACCCCTAGATCCCTACGAGAGCGGCAAGCGACCCTACCAATCCTGGAGTTTAGGAGACCCGGTCTCGACTCCTCGAGATGGCCTCCCACTGAACCCCAGAACCCGGTCACTTGTGCTCCCCTCCTTGGGTCTATCCTAATGCGGAAAAGTAAATAATATACAACACTGGTGGCAGCAACCTCAACCCGGAAGTGCCCCAAATAAAAGAATATTACAATACATTTGAATTTTACATGAATGAAAAATAAAACTCTCATCTCACATAAAACCCCCCGGCTATTCGATCGTGACAATCCTGCACATCATATCTCAGCAACGCATAATATCATATATCATCAACGTAAGTAAGTTTGCGTACCCCGATTGTCGTTGATGTATAGCAACGAAACCGGCGATATCAACATACTACACTTACGGTCACAGAAAAGAAAGTGTAAAACTACTATATTTGGAATCCACATTCTCTTTAGACATCGTAAATCCAAGATATCACATACCTCGCATTTCATGCCTAACTATGTGAATTCCACATATTGTATCACATTCCAGGTAAATAGACAATATTAAATTCTTCGAACGAATAATCAAACACCCAAAAATCCCCTAAAGCTCAACACTTGAGCGGAGTTCAAAAACCCGGAGTGTGACACAGTAGTAGCGGTCCAGCCGTAGAAGGGTCAAGCCAACGCCTCACATGTGGCAGGCCGTACTGCCTCAAACCCTAAGGTTCAAAAGGCAATTCAAGATGGTCACATAATCGAGTTAAGGTTTGTTGTCTTCTAGAGGGTCCACCACAGAACTTGCACGTATCTCCGAAAGATTTAAACCCCGTGAAAAGTGAGCAAACGACACTCGTTCGAACAATTCAATACTTTCTAATTATCCGGAAAAACATGAAGTTAAAATTCCGATAGAATCATCGACTCCAAAACAATCTCCAGAATAAACAGTACCAAATTCAGATTAAAAATATACAAGCAAACATAAGCATTACTGTATAAAAAACATGCACTGATTTATGTGTACGGCCACGGAACCGCGGCCCAAGCAAGCTTTGGCCGCGTTTCCGCGGCAAGAAGGACTGTTCACTGCATCGTTTTTAACAGTTTTTCTTATCATTACCTGCTAAATTTTTTACATATTTTTAATTCTGAAAATAACCAGATTTTAAAAATTGTCCAGTGAGTGTCCGAAAAGTTCGTATTTTGGTTCGATCGGAGTTTTAATTTCGCTAAAGTGTCGCCTAATATTCTAAGTCGGCTCTGATACCATTGTTAGGTTTACCTAGCACCCTATGAAAGGTTTGGAAGCATCACATGTACCAAAGATTAGTTTTTTATGGTGCAAAGAAAACATACAAAGGATCTATCCTAGAAAAATTAGGGTTTCATAACATAATAAGTAGCAAAGGCTAGGGTTTTGAGAGTACAACCTTTGTAGCTCCCTATTCTTGACTCCTTGGCCACTTGAGAGTTGGAAAACGGTAAGCTTGAGGTCTTCTAGCGTCCACGACGATCCACCCGAAGCTCCTTTGTCCAAGCTTGCAACTTCACTTTATCAAGAGAATGAAATGAAGATAACACTCTAAACAAGTGGGCAATACTTGTGTAGAATGATGTTGTGGTGGCTTTCTCACTTCAACAACCTAACTTGATGAGTATTTTGCTCACTACAAAAGTCTAGAGAGCAAAAGAAGAAGGATGATGATGGCCTTTTAGAACAAGAGTGAAAGAATAACTCTTTTGAGAAAATGAAAAATATATGTATATATATTTTCCACTTCTCATCTCAAACCATGGTTAATGATAAAGATATTATTGTATTTGAGTTTAAAACACCAAAGAAAAATTAACCAATGGTTAATAAGTAGGTGAGCATGGTAAGATGAAGAAGAGTGTAGAAACAATCCATGAATTAACCATTTTTCTTTTACTTTTTTGTTTTAACACAAATGCAATAATAATCCATATAAAAACCCATGGTGTGAGTCTTATATTGCCACCATTCTCAATGTATATACAACCATGAAAGATGATGTATGTATGTATGTGTGCATGCACATCCATATGTGCATGAATCATGAAAGAATGCATACATGCATGCATACATCAAAAATACAAGAAAGGATTTCTAGTGAGAAAAAAATGGTTAAATGATAAATCAACACTTGATTTATCAATCCGGCCATATCACATCGACCCAACAAAAAGCAAGCCGCCGGATTAATATACGGTACCTCATACGCGCATTTTAACCGGGTCCATGCGCATATCGCATACGCGCACCACAACGTTTCGCCTGGACTAGGTAACTCCTTTGTGGGATTCTAAGACTTATCAATACGCCGGCAGTGGGTGATGATCATATCAAGCACCCCCAAGCCGCAAGCGGTCAGCTAAATGCAACGGCCACCCGAGTATTGAGCGATCAGAAGAAAACAAGAGAACCTGCTACAACTCCCGTCGAGCCAACCGGCAACACTACCGTGCAGTCCGGTCTCTTCGTCAGATATGCTGCATATCGAGTCTAGGGATGGGAACGTCGACCCCAATAACTCAATAAGTCATGCCGGTGAATGGTCTATAACAGATCGAGAAACTACTGATAACACTTATCAGTAAATCTCAGCAGCCCAGGCCAGGGACTTACTGATATAACCAGTCGCGCATAGCACAACATCAACTCCCAATACCGGGAGAAACGAAACCCATCCTATCGCTCATCTCCTTCGTGTGTCTCGGGACTGTACCCAACGGCCACCTGTTTGCACGACTCAGTAGAGCCGTGGTAAGGTGGTAATCAAAGTACAGTGGGAGAGCACACAAGACTCTATGACGATCTCGGGTCTACAGACTAACCTGTACCAGTGTCACCTGAGAACTGCTATCCGACGATAGATATAATTCCATATAGGAGTTCTCGTTGAGTCCGTCCAGTGTACCCAGTCACCACTGAGCACCCGTATATGATCTTGATGTCAAACATCGATGAATGTGGGAACATTCATCTCCCATCGTATGGGTCTAGTATCATATACGCCAGTCTACTCTGGTATATCGATGCCCCGTCTCGATACACCTACGACTAGGGACATTTCAGGATATGCTTATAAACTACAGATGTCCCACTAGTATGTTCTCTATCATAATCACTGTAGTCAAGCCAATATCCTCAGGGCTTTATCAACATGTATGAATGAGTAAAAGAATGATCAAATCAATATGTCAGATAAAGAAGAACCAGATAGCATACTATCATGTCGAGCAAGAATGTACACTGAATATATCTATATATACATGTATAAATACATCCACTATCACATAATGGCCTCTAGGGCATACATATATCCAACAGCGGATTCCAACTGTTGTAGTTTTCTTTTTCTTTTCTGCGACCGTAAGTGTAATATGTGGTGTATCACCGGTTTCGTTGCTATACGTCAACGACAATTTGGATACGCATATTTACTTACGTTGATAACATGTGCTGCTATGTGTTGTTGTGAAATGTTATATTGGATCGTCGTGTTTGAATAGCCGGGTTTTTTTTTATGTGAGACGAGAGTTTTTCATTTTCATTCGTGTAAAAAATTGTATGTAATATTCTTTATTGGGGTACTTCCGGGTTGAGGATGATGTCACCATTGATGTATATTATTTACTTTTCCGTATTAGGATAGACCCAAGGAGGGGAGCACAAGTAGCCGGGTTCTGGGGTCCAGTGGGAGACCATCTCGAGGAGTCGCGACCGGGTCTCCTAACCCTCGAATTGGCAGGGTTGCTTGCCGCTCTCGTAGTGGTCTAGGGATGTGGGTTTGCCTATTCATCATGAACGTGGAATCTGTATTTTCTATTGTTGGCTAAATACAAAATACGAACATCCTAGTATATCCAATATTTCATATGTTGTCTTCTGCTGCTGATATTCTGTGATATGATCATTTTATATTCTGAGATAGATACTTTACATTATAATATATATGATATATTATAGATGTTGCTTATGTTTTTCACCCATGCTATCCCTATCCCGTCCTGCCGTTAGTTACCTAACCTAACGGTGCATGACGAGATATCGAGGCGAATGCGGGCGTACGTAGTATTTATCTGTGATGTTCAGGTAACTTATATGATGGGACCTTCATTAATGAGATTAATTAAAGAAAAATAAACCTAAAGTTGTTGTGGAATCGAATTTTCTAAAATTTGTAGCTCTAGTTGTTGCTTTGCATAGCGGTATTCCTTGTAGAATATCCAGCACCTTATTCGATAAGGAAAGAGCCGAGACCCCTTCACCGGGAGTGACCTCTTTAGCAGTAACTGGCAGATGCTACAACCTTCGGTTTCGTATTTTGATTGCTTTTGTAGTTTTTGCTTTGAATAGTGGTATTGTAAATATCCTGCACCTCATTCGACGAGGAAAGAGCCGAGATCCTTTCACCGGGACTGACCTCTATAGCAAAACTAGTAAAAGACTCAAAAACACTCCATTTTAAATCATTTTGATTCTGCAACGATTTCAAGTTTAAAGCGTTAAAGGTTTTCTTAAAAACCATCCGCAACCCTCTGTCATTTTAGGAAGTAGAGTACTTAGTATTCGTGCTTCGTATGTCGACCATAGCCGAGGCGTAGTGTACGGTAGCCAAGTGATGCCTTCCTATAAAGCATTTGATGTGATTAGTTAGGACAGTCACATGATTATGTCGACCATAGCCGAGGGTAATGTGGCTGGGTCTAATTAATCTAGAAATGACGGGTAGAACTTGACCAGGACTTATGATATGTTGAACATAGCCAAGGTCATAAATACTAGGGGTAAAAACCATTATCGGGAATTTCAAGTATTGAAATTTGCAATGAGATTGCATATCTTCTATAAGATAGTTGGATCCCGATACCCACTGCGAGTAATTGTTACTCTTGGGAGAGTTTTGCACTTTACAATTAGCCGATCAAGTAGGTGTCTAGAAAGATGTCAACAGGGTTACGCCTCTGGGAAAACGAGGTTTATTTTAATTAGGTCCGTACGAAAGCACGGGGAACCTCCCTCAAAGTACCGGCACTGGCCTGGCTGAAAAATTGGCGAACTTGTAGGGTGTAATTAATCCCGGTTAGTCTTTCCTTTTAGGGTTTGAAGGAAGATTTGATAAAAACAGTGGGAGCCATCCTGATTAGATAAATATATAACTAATCTAATCTTACAAGAGCGCACGCAGAGTGTTTTCTTCTCTCTTTCTCCAGGTAGCGACCATGTCGCGCCTTAATCAAGATAATAATATGGATGTATTGACCGAACCCGCTTGTTAAACTGAGCTGGGGAATGTTGGTCCCGCTCCAACTTATAATTGTTATAAGACCGAGCAGGAAATATGGGATTACAAGAATTCCCGTACCGCCCAAACGAAGAAAGTGCATGTTGATGCATCTTCTTCGGGTGTGTTCATTAGTAAGAACTATTTCTCAGTATCCTCTATGTCCTGGGTATGAGATACCGGATCGGGATCCCACATATGTAATCTGTTACATGGGCTACAGAAAGGTAGATAACTGGGAATGGGTGAAAAGTTTCAAGAGTTGGAAACAGTGCAATTGTTGCAGCCAAGCTGTTAGTGATTATCACCTTGTATTACCAAATACATTGACTCTGAACGAATGTTATTAGATACTGAACCTGATATACAACATCATATCAGTCTCTTTATTGAGTAAAGAAGGATATAATTTTGTATTGCTGGATAATGTTTTGAACATTTCCTATATCAAGAGTTGATCGAATCAGACACGTTATCTAATGACATATACGTTCTAAATCAAACTACAGTTCTTAACATACAGAACATATACAAGAAGAAGAATTCAGAAATGAACGAATCCTTCTTGAGGCATTGTAGACTAGGTCATATCAATGCGACCCGACTAGCTAAGTTACATTAAGATGCATATTTAAATCAGTTTGAATTTATATCTTGTCAAACTTGCCAGCCATGTCACAAAGATAAAATGACCATAGCTCCGTTTACTGGAAACAGAGAAAGAGTTAATGAACCCTTGGGATTGATACATGATGATGTATGTAGTCCCCTGTCTACACATGCCAAGACTAGTTCTTTGTACATCATTACATTCACTGATGATCTCTCAAGATTCGGGCACATGTTCCTGTTGAAACGCGAGTCTAAAGCTTTTTGAAATACTCATTGAATATAAATACGAAGAAAGAACCAAAACGGGTTTAAGTATTTAAGTCCTTTGATGTGATCGGAGAGGAGAATACTTGAGCATGAAGATCCTGGACTATTCTAAAGGAGAATGAGATTCTCTCTCAACATTACTCCTCCGTATACACCACACCAGAACGGTGTATCGGGGCAGAGCAATCGTACCTTATTAGATATGGTGCGCTCTATGATGAGTACTACTGAGTTGCCTATTTCCTTTTGGGAGTTATGCACTTGAGAAGATGCATACCTATTGAATTGGATTCCAATCAAATTAGTTCCTACCACTCCATATATGATATGGTATGGGAAGAGCCCATGTCTTGAGCGAGTTAAGATTTGGGGTTGTCCGGCCTATGTCTAAAAGCAAAATCAGGACAAGCTCGAGGCAATGCCAGTTCTACGGAAGTTTGTTGGATATCCCAAGCATTCGCAAGGGAATATCTTAAACTGCAGCTGATGTTTTGGTGGAACCGGGGGATTCAATAGTTCCCGACGAACCTCAGACTCTCCGCCGATCTGGTAGGGTTCCTCATCCGCCTGAGAGATACTTCGGTTTCTCGATGACAGTGGGAGAGAGGATTGCATCATGAGATGATGACCTAACTAGTTTCGAGCAGGCCATCAAGAGTGGCGACTCTGTAAGAATGGTTGGATGCTAAGCGATTTGAGATGGAATCCATATACACCAACAAAGTATGAACTTTGTTTGCGTTATCTGAAAGGTTAAATCCCCATCAGCAGCAAGTATATCTTGAGAAGATTGCTTGGTGTAGATGGAAAAGTTGAGACTTTCACAGCTAGACTTATTGTAAAAGGTTCTCGTCATTAACCAGGTATGGATTATGATGAAACCTTTTTCTCCAACAGCTTTGCTTAAGTCCGTACGGATCCTACTCGCCAATGCTGCATACCATGACTATGTTATCTGGTGGTAGGGTGTCATGAATACTTTTCAAAATATTGATTTAGAAGAAAGCGTTTATAAGTACACTGCCAGAGAGCTTCGTAGACAATGGGAGCAGCGAAAACGTGAGCAAGTTGCTTTATGCGTTAAAGCAGGCACCGCGGAGTTGGAACATCTATTTTTAATGTGGTAGTCAAAGCGTTTGACTTCATTAAAATGGTGGATGAACCATGTATATACAAAAGGGTACTAGAGAGTAAGGTGGTCTTCCTCGTATAATATGTGGATGACATACTCTTGATAAGGAAGGTATTTCTTATGCCACACTCGATCAATCTCCTCTTATCACATTGATTCTCCAAATAGGATCAAGGTGATACCTCCTAAATCCTGGGTTTTGGATCTATGAGATAGATCTAAATGGATTTTCGGATTCTCACTTGGTGTAGTGAGAAGGTATCAATCAATCTTGGGGAGAATCACTGGATAGCTTCCAGGGTGATAAGGTTGACTGAATGTCAGTCACAGGCACTGTCTTTACCCTCAGTGGAGGGACGATATGTTGGAAGAGTTCCAAGCTAGATACCGTGGCAAACTAGACGATAAAGGCTGAATGCATCGCTACTAGCGATACTACCAAAGAGGTAGTCTTGGTATATATTTGTTCAAGAGTTAAACTTGGTTCCTACCATTGTGTGATAATGGAGATGTGGATTTAGTCTAGGAACTCCCGTCCCGTCAGTGACCTAGATATATTCTAAGGCAGTATCACCTGATCATGGAGATGGTTGATCTCTAGGGGATCGAGGTTAGGAGAGTAGACTCAGAGGACAACACGGCGGATCCACTCACAAAGGCTTTTGCCCAAAAGAGACTTTTATGGGATGGTTGGGTATGAGATACTACAACCAATGCTGATTGTTGGGTATTGGATACTACAACATATGGCCCTAGTGCAAGTGGGAGATTGCTGGTTATATGTATGCCCTAGAGGCCATTTTGTACATATGATGTATATTATAGTGGATGCTTGGACATATATAGGAAGGACTTTCTTGCTCGACATGATAGTACGCTATCTGGTTGCTCTTTATCTTAACTTGTACACTCGATGTCTCTATGTTACATGGTGATAAAGCCCTTAGGATGTGTACTTGACTACCAGGTTACGATGCAGATCATACTAGTGGGGGCCTGGGCGGTCCATGAGTTCATCCTTCAATTGTTCCTAATCGAGGGAATATCGAGACAGGACATAGATATTCCCGAGTAGACTAGCATATAGCTTCTCGACTTATGTGATGGGCGATGGATGATCCCAAATCCATTGGTGTTTGACATCAGAGATGGTATACGGGTGCTCAATGCAGACTGGGTACACTGAACAGACTCGCCGAGAACTCCTAGATGGTATTATACCTCACGTCAGATAGCAGTTCTCTGGTGACACTGGTATAGGTTAGTCTGTAGACCCAAGATCGTCATAGAGTCTTGTGTGTCTCCGACTGTGCTTTGATTTCCACCCTACCACGGCTCTACTAAGTCGTGCAAACAGGTGGTTTTTGGGTGCAGTCCCGAGTTACATGGAGGCAATGAGCGACAGGATGGGATTCATCTCTACCGGTATTGGGGGTTGATGTTGTGCTATGCTCGATTGTCCATAACAGGAAATCCATGGCCAGTGTTGCTGAGATCTACTGGTAACTGTTATCAGTAGTTTCTTAAACCGTTATGGACCTTACATCGGCATGACTTATCAAGTTACTAGGGTCTGACGTTTAACCACCCGTAGACGTGATATGCGACATATTAGACGAAGAGACCGGATTGTACGGTAGTGTTACAGATTGGATTCGCAGGAGTATGAGCAGGCTTGCTTGTTGATCTTCTGATCGCTCAATACCCGGGTGGCCGTTACGTTTAGCAGACTGCTTGCGGCTTGTGAGTGACTGATATGATCACCACCTACTGCCAGCGTATTGACGAGTCTTTAGAGTCCTACACAGAGCTTTCCGGGCTCAAGCGAAACGGAGTAGGAGCACATATGTGATATGTGCGGGACCGAGATTAATACGATATGTGATACCGTATTCTATTCTCGCGATATGTGACATTGGCCGGTTATATGTAATATAGCCAGGTTATCGAATCAAGTGTTGATTCGATATGTTGTTGCAATTAATATTAGTCGGTTATATGTAATAGCTGGATTATTAAATCAAGTATTGATTTAATGATTTAAAGTATAATTATATATTTGATATATGAATTTACATTGACCAATATTGCTCACTTGGCCATTTCTTTTTCTCACTTGTGTATACATTATATATATATGTGTGATATATATTATGCATCATGCTTGGTTATATATACAACTTGTGTGTGTAGGACTTACACCATAACCATGATAAGTTTAGGGTTTTAATTATCTTTAGTAATTCATATTTGAGTGGGATTGTATCATGCTAGAAGCTTGGAGAAGCTAATTGTGAGTTTTGACTTAGCCCACTCAATTTTTTTACACTAAAGATATTTATAAACTGAACCATTATCCTTGGTATGGTTAAGTCTCTACAATGGTTAAGTATATGACACTAACTCACCATGGTTGTAAATCTAACCTCATCTCATTCTTTTGTTCATTCTCTTGTTCATCTTCTTCTTCATCTAAAAAGCTTTTAGGGTTTTGAAAGATGCAGAATCCAAGTGAGAAAATCAAATCCAAAGTGAGAAAAATTCCTACTTCATCATCCTTTACCACTTGCCATTTAGTTTAGGGTATTTTCTTCACAAAGTTCATCACTTTGTGAAGAGGTAGCTTGTGCTTGAGTTCCATCGACGTAGATCATCTTCGGCCTCGAAGTCTTCAAGCATGCTTGCTCACTATGCTTTGTGGAGTTCATCTTAAGTCTGTGAGATCGATGCTTAGAGCGAAGGGATGACTACACGGAGATTTAGAAGTGAAGGACCGGGTCTACAAATGTTGTATTCTTGTTCACTTCTTTTGTAATGTTTGATTGCAAAGTTTTTGTTACCCTAATTTTCTAGTATGATTCCTAGGATGATTGTTTAGCACCCCCTAATTTTTGTTGTGGCATGTGTGATGCTTGCAAACCTTAGGTATGGTGCTAAGGAATCCCAACAATGATTGCATCTTTGAAGAAGATGATCCTACTAGTTTCAGGAAGGCCATTATCAGTAGGGACTCTGATAAGTGGCTGGATGCTATGCAATCCGAAATGGAGTCCATGTACACCAATAAAGTGTGGACCTTGGAAATTGCTTCACCTTGGGTAAAACCCGTTGGATGCAAATGAATCTACAAAAGGAAATTTGGTGTAGATGTGCAAGTGGAAACCTATAAGGCTAGACTCGTTGCAAAAGCTTTTCGTCAAAGACCAGGTATGGACTATGACGAAACCTTTTCTCCAATGGCTATGCTCAAATCCATTTGGATTCTACTTGCCATTGCTTCCTTCCATGACTATGAGATATGGCAGATGGACGTAAAAATGACTTTTCTAAACGGAAGTTTAGAAGAGTGCGTTTATATGGATCCACCGGAAGGATTCGTAGACAGCGGGAGCAACTGGAAGGTGTGCAAGTTGCTTAAATCCATTTATGGATTAAAGCAGGCATTGCGGAGCTGGAACATCTGTTTTGATGAAACAATCAAGGATTTTGACTTCATCAAGAACGAGGATGAGCCTTGTATTTATAAGAAGATTGTAGGACGAACTGTCGTGTTCCTAGTCTTGTACGTGGACAAAATTCTTTTGATAGGAAATGATATTCCTATGCTACAATCGATCAAGCTATTCTTATCACAAAGGTTCTCCATGAAGGACCTGGGTGATGCCTCGTACATTCTGGGGATTAAGATCTACAGAGATAGATCCAAGAGATGACTAAGACTTTTACAATCCAGGTACATAAAGATCGTACTAAAGAGATTTAGTATGGAAGATTCCAAGAGCGGTAACATACCAGCATTGCACGGAATCACCCTCTCCAAGGAGATATCACCCATGACTGACGAAGAGAGGGTTCGCAGGAGCACTATATGTAGGGTTCCTTAGGGCGGAAGCAAGGTTTCGGGAGGAATCGTCCATGCCAATTTCAAAAAATTGTCTTACTAAAGAACCCTAACCCTAGAATTTTAACTAGAGATTTAGACGGACTACAATGTAAATAACTTTACATCTAAGTGAATAAGGAATACAACCTTTGTAGACTGGTCCTTCACATCTAAAGCTCCGTGTAGTAGTCCCTTCGCTCCAAGTAGTGAACACCCCAACTCTAGTAAGGGTTCACATGAAGAATTGAACAAGCTTGCTAGAAGTCTTCGAGGCCAAAGATGATCTAGGTCGAGGAGACTCAAGCTCATGCTACCTCTTCACTAATGGTAGATTAGTGAAGCAAACACCCTAAACTAAATGTCTAATATAGTAGAGGATGATGAAGTAGGAAATGGGCTCATTTTAGATTATTTTTTCTCACCATATTTCTTCACCATTTCAAAAGCTAGTGAGCTTTTACACGAGGAAGAAGAAGATGAAGTGGAGATGAGAATGAAACTCATGAGGTGAGAATAGCAACCATGGGTGAGTTAGTGTCATACACTAACTCATGTAGAGAATAAACTATGGCTAACAATAATGGTTAGGTTAATAAAAATATACAAGTAAAACAAAGTTAGTGGACAAAGTCAATGGTTAGCATAAGCTTCTACAAGCTTCTAGCAATGACAATTTCCATCTAATTTTGTTTAACTTTAAATAAATAAAACCCTTCATTATATCAAGTATGGTGTGAGTCTCATACACCCATGAAGCATGTGGCATCAAGCATGACATAATAAAATGTACATTAATATATATCACATATATAACTATATGCACACTTGTGAGATATTTAGTGAGAAAATATTAGTTAATGTAAGTTAATTTATCAAATATATAATTATACATTAAATTATCAAATCAACAATTGATTTAATAATCCAGCTATATCACATACAACCGACTAATATCAAATGTAACAATCTATCGAATCAACACTTGATCCGATAACCCGACTATATCACATATAACCGACCGATATCACATATCGCGAGAATAGAATACGGTATCATATACACGTATTAATCTCAGTCCCGCACATATCACATATGTGCTCCTACATCGTTTCGCAAGAACCAGGAAACTTCTGTGTAGGACTCTAATGACTCGTCAATACGCCGGCAGAAGCTGATGATCATATCAAACACCAACAAGCCATAAGCGGTCTGCTAAATATAACGGCCACCCGGGTATTGAGTGATCAGAAGATCAACAAGCAAGCCTGCACATAATCCTGCGAATCCAATTACTAACACTACCGTACAGTCCGGTCTCTTCGTCGGATATGTCGCATATCGCAGCCTGGGGGTGGTAAAACGTCAGACCCCAATAGCCTGATAAGTCATGCTGATGCAAGGTCCATAACGATTCGAGAAACTACTGATAACACTTACCAGGGATTTCCTGTTATGGCCAATCGAGCATAGCGCAACATACACCCCCAATACCGGGAGAGAAGAATCCCCTCCTATCGCTTATTGCCTCCATGTGACTCGGGACTGTACCCCAAAACCACCTTTTTGCATGATCTCTTGAACGTGGTATGGTGGAAATCAAAGCACAGTGGGAATCACACAAGACTCTATGACGATCTCGGGTCGACAGACTAACCTGTACCAGTGTCACCAGAGAACTGCTATCTGACGATAGGTATAATACCATCTAGAAGTTCTCAGCGAGTCCGTTCAGTGTACCAAGTCTCCACTGAGCACCCATATACCTTCTCTAATGTCAAACACCAATGGATATGAGATCATCCATCGCCCATCATATGGGTCGAGAAGCGTATACGTTAGTCTACTATAGAATATTGATGCCCCGTCTCGATACTCCCATGATTAGGAACAATTGAAGGATGTACTTACCGACTACCTCTGCCCCACTAGTATCATTCGCATCATAATCCTAGTAGTCAAGTACTCATCCTAAGGGCTTTATCTATAGGATTGCTTGGCACGACAGCAAGGGTTCGGGAGGCATCGTCCATGCCATTTTCTAAATTTTGCCATGCTAAACAATCCTAACCCTAGAATCTTAACTAGCAATTTAGACGAAACATAGTGTAAACTACTTTACAACTAAGTGAACTAGGAATACAACCTTTGTAGGACAGTCCTTCACTTCAATAGCTCCGTGTAGTAGTCCCTTCGCTCCAAGTAGTGATCTTGCGGACTCTAGAACGGCTCCACAAGATGAAAGAAACAAGCTTGCACGATGTCTTCGAAGCCGAAGATGATCTAAGTCGAGAAGACACTAACCCAAGCTACCTCTTCACTAATTAGGGATTAGTGAAGCTAACACCCTAAACTAAATTGCTAATCTAGTAGAGGAAGATGAAGTAGGATTTTTGCTCACATTAGAATTAATTTTCTAACTATTTTTATTCTCCACTCATAAACCTAGAGAGCTCTTTCTTGAGCTTGAAGAAGATGAGGCAAATAATAGATGAGAGAGTGAATGGAAACCATAGGTGAGAAATATCTCATTTAACTCATGTAGAGACTTAACAATGAGTTTAGATAATGGCTGGGTTGATAAATATCTAGTGTAAGACAAAACTAGTGGACTAAGTCAATGGATCTCCAAGCTTCTACAAATTTCATGCCATGTGACCAATTTCCAACTAATAATTGATTTACTCTAAATAAATAAACCCTTCATTATCATTAGCATCGTGTAAGTCTCATACACCCATGTTGCATGTGTTATCAAGCATGACACAAAAAGAAAACACAATTAACATATTTCACATATATATTAAGTGTGCACATGTGAGAAAAAGAAATGCTTAAGTGAGCTAATATCAGTTAATGTAAATTAATATATCAAATATATAATTATACATTAAATCAACACTTGATTTAATAATCTGGTTATATCTCATATGACCGACTAATATTATTTGTATCAACTTATCGAATCAACACTTGATTCGATAACCCAGTTATATATCTCATATAACCGACCGATACAGTATCGACTTATTGAATCAACATTTTATTCGATAACCCGGTTATATCTCATATAACCGATCGATAACTTATATCACGAGAATAGAATACGGTATCACATACTTGTATTAATCTCGGTCCCGCACATATCACATATATGGTCCTACTTCGTTTTTCCTGAGCCAGTGAAACCTCAGTGTAGGACTCTAAAGACTCGTCAATACGCCGGCAGTAGGTGATGATCATATCAAGCATCTACAAGCCATCAGCGGTACTAGCTGGACGTAACGGATACCCGGGTATTGAGCGATCACAAGATCAACAAGCTAGTATGCTCTTACTCCTGAAAAGCCTGTCAGTAACACTACCGTACAATCCGGTCTTTTCGTCTGATATGTTGCAAATCTAGTGTAGGGGTGGTAAACGTCAGACCCCAGTAACCGATAAGTCGTGCCGATGTAAGGCTCATAACGGGTCGAGAAACTACTGATAACACTTATCAGTAAATCTCCGCAGCAGCCTTGGCCAGGGACTTCCAGTTATGGCCAATCGAGCACAACACAACATCGACCCTAATACCGAGAGAGACGAATCTCCTCCTATCGCTCATTGCTTCCATGTGATTCGGGATTGTACCCAAAAGCCACCGTTTTGCATGTTCTCTTGAACTTTGTAAAATGGAAATCAAAGCACGGTAGGAATCACACAAGTCTCTTTGACGATCTCGGGTCTACAGACTAAACTGTACCAGTGTCACCAGAGAACTACCATCTAACGATAGGTATAATACCAGTTAGGAGTTCTGGGCGAGTCCGTTCAGTGTACCCAGTCTCCACTGAGCACCCGTATACCATCTTTGATGTCAAACACCAATGGATGTAGGATCATCCATCACCCATCATATGGGTCAAGATGCGTTTACGCTAGTCTACTCTGGAATATCGATGCCCTGTCTCGATACACCCTCGACTAGGAACAATTATAGGGTGTACTTGTGGACTACCATTGGCCCCACTAGTATGATCTCCATAGTCCTGGTAGTCAAGTACACATCCTAAGAGCTTTATCAACATGTGAGAGCAAGACAACATTACATATACAAGTCAACATGTTAAGACAAAGAGCAACCAGATAGCATACTATCATGTCGAGCAAGAAAGTTCTCTCTATATATATCCAAGCATCCACTACAATATACATCACATGTATAATAATGTCCTCTAGGGCATACATATAACTAACAATCTCCCACTTGCACTAAGGCCAGTTGTTGTAGTATCTCATACCCAACATTCTGAAGAGTCTCTCAAATTGTATCTGGGGTATGGCCTCTGTGAGTGGATCCGCCTTGTTGTCCTTCGTGTCAACTCTCCTGACCTCGATCTCCCGATGATCAACTTTCTCCCGGATCAGGTGATACCACATCAGAATATGCCTAGATAGCTGATGGGACCTGGGTTCCTTGGCCAATGTTACTGTTCCATTGTTATCACACTATAAAGGTATTGGATACTCAATGGATGGAACCACTCCAAGTTCAGTTATGAACTTCTTCATCCAGACAGCCTCTTTAGCAACATCGTTGGCAGCGATGTATTCAGCCTCCATCGTCGAGTCTGCCACGGTTTCCTGCTTGGAACTCTTCCAACAAACCGCCCCTCCATTGAGGGTAAAGACAAATCCCGAGACCGACTTAGAGTCGTCGTTATCACTCTGGAAGCTCGAATCGGTAAAGGACTCTACTTGGAGTTCTCCGTTACCATACACCAAGAAAACTTCTTTAGTCCTTCTCAAGTACTTGAGAATGTTCTTCACAGCTATCCAATGACTCTCTCCTGGATCTTTTTGATACCTACTCACTACACTTAGTGATTATTCTATATCGGGTCTGGTACATAACATCGCATACATGATAGATCCCACTGTCGAAGCATAGGATATCCCTTGCATGCGAGCTTTCTCCAAATCAGTCTTGGGAGACATCTCTTTGGAGAGAGTGAGTCCTGTGATCATGGGTAAATTCCCACGCTTGGATTCTTCCATACTAAACCTCTTTATTATGGTGTCAATGTATCTGCATTGGGACAATCCCAGTATCCGTTTAGATATATCTCTATAGATCTTAATTCCCAAGATGTAGGAGGCATCACCTAGATCTTTCATTGAGAATCTTTGTGATAAGAAGAGCATGGCCGAGTGCAGCATAGGAACATCATTTCCTATCAAGAGTATGTCATCCACGTACAATACGAGGAAGACAACCTTACTCTCTGCCACCTTCTTGTATATACAAGGTTCATCTATATTTTTGATGAAGTCAGACTCTTTGACTACCACATCAAAACAGATGTTCCAACTTTGCGATGCCTACTTTAACACGTAGATGGATTTATGCGGCTTGCACACCTTCCCGCTGCTCCCACTGTCCATGAAGAGCTCTGGCTGAGTCATGTACATGCACTCTTCTAAATCACCATTTAGAAAGGAGGACTTAACATCCATTTGCCAGATTTCATAGTCATGGTATGTAGCGATGGCAAGCAGGATCCCGGTAGACTTAAGCATAGCCACTGGAGAAAAGGTTTCATCATAGTCCACACCTGGTCGTTGACGAAAACCTTTTGCAACAAGTCTAGCTTTGAAAGTCTATACTTTTCCATCTACACCAAGTTTCTTCTTAAAAATCCATTTGCTCCCGATGGGTTTTACCCCTTCAAGAGCAACTTCCAAAGTCTATACTTTGTTAGTGTACATGGATTCTATCTCAGATCGCATTGCATCCAGCCATTTCACAGAGTCCTCACTCGTGATGGCCTGCTCGAAGCTAGTTGGGTCATCATCTATCATGATGCAATCCTCGCTCCCACCGTCTACGAGAAAACCGTAGTATCTCTTAGGTGGATGAGTAACCCTACTAGATCGGCCAAGAGGCTGAGGTTCGTTGGGAGCTATCGAATCCTCTGGTTCTACCAAATCTTCTGTCGTAGTTTGTATAGCTGGGACTTCTTCCAGTTCTACCTCTTTGCCACTAATTTCTTTCATAAGAAAAACCTTTTCTAAAAAGGTGGCATGTCGAGAAACAAACACCTTTTGTTCCTCGGAGTGGTAGAAGATATACCCTCGCGAATGTTTGGGATATCCTATAAACTTGCACAAAACTGACCTTGCCTCGAGCTTCTCTGGATTTTGTGTCTTTACATAGGCCCGACAACCCCATATCTGAATAAAATTAAGATATGGTCTCTTCCCATTCCATATCTCATATGGAGTGGTAAGCACTAATTTGGATGGAGCTCTATTCAATAGGTATGCTGCTGTCTCAAGCGCATAACCCCAAAAGGAAATAGGTAACTCAGCGGTGCTCATCATAGAGCACACCATATCTAATAAGGTGCGATTCCTCCGTTCTGATACACCGTTATGCTGTGGTGTATATGGAAGAGTAAGATGTGAGAGAATCACATTCTCTTTTAAATAGTCCAGGAACTCATTGCTCAAGTATTCTCCTCCTCGATCAGATCGAAGGATTTTAATACTTTTACCCGTCTGGTTCTCAAATTCATGCTTATATTCTTTGAATTTCTCAAAAGCTTCAGACTTGTGTTTCAACAGGAACACATGTCCGTATCTTGAGAGATCGTCAGTGAATATAATGAAGTATGAAGAACCATTCCTGGCATGTGTAGACATGGGACCGCATACATCACTATGTATCAGTCCCAAGAGTTCCGTAACTCTTTCTCCGTGTCCAGTAAACGGAGTTTTGGTCATTTTACCTTTAAGACATGACTGGCATGTGTCATAAGATGAAAATTCGAACGGTTTCAAATATCCATCTTTATGTAACATAGCTAGTCGTGTCGCATTGATATGACCTAGTCTACAATGCCACAAGAAGGATTCGTTCAGTTCTGAACTCTTCCACTTGTGTGTGTTTTGTACGTTAAGAACTGTGGTTTGATTTAGAATGTATATGCCATTATTTAACGAACTTGATCCAATCAACTTTTGATTCAGGAAGATGTTCATAACATTATCCTGTACTACAAAATTATATCCTTCTTTACTTAATAAAGAAACTGATATAAGATTGCATATCAGGGTCGGTATGCAATAGCATTCGTTTAGAATCAATGTATTACCATATGGTAATCCAAGGTGATTTGCGCCAACTGCTTTGGCTGCAACATTTGCACCATTCCCTACTTGTACGGAATGATCACCTATTCCCAGTTCTCTACCTTTCTTTAGCCCATGTAACATATTACATATGTGGAATCCCGATCCAGTATCTAATACCCAGGGCGAAGAGTGTACTGAGAAACAGTTCTGGGTGACTAACACACCCGAAGAAGATGCATCGACATGCTCATTCTTCGTTTGGGTGGCGTGGAAATCCGAATATTTTCCTATTTCCTGCTCGGACATATAACAATTATAAGTTGGAGAGGAACCAACGTTCCCCTGCTCAGCATAACAAGCGGGTTAAGTCAATACATCCATATTATTATCTTGATTAAGGCCTGACATGGTCGCTACATGGAGAGAGAGAGAAGAAAACACTTAGCGTATGCTCTTGCAAGATTAGATTGGTTATTATCTTATTTAATCAGGATGTCTCCCACTGTTTTTATCAAATCTTCCTTCAAACCCTAAAAGGTAAGATTGATCGGGATTAATTACACCTTACAAGTTCGCCAATCTTTCGGCCAGGCCAGTGTTGGTACTTTGATGGTGGTTCCCCGTGCTTTCGCACGGACCTAATTAAAATAAACCTCATTTTCCAAAGGGCGTAACCCCGTTAAAACCTTTCTAGAAACCTATTTGATTGGCTAATTTGTGATGTGTAAAACTCTCCCAGGAGTAACTCTTACTCGCAGTGGGTATCGGGATCCAACTATCTCATAGAAGGTATACAATCTCATTGAAAATTTCAACTCTTGAAATTCCTGATAATACTTTTGCCCCTAACCCGCTATGACCTTAACAAAGGCCAACAAACCATAGGATATTAGTCAAGTTCAACCCGTCATTTCCTGATTGAATTAAACCCACCTGTACGACCCTTGACAAAGGCCAACAAGGTAGTACGACTACCCTAATCCAATCGCATCACATGCTTAAGCAGATAAGCACCATTCAGCTACCGCACACTACGCCTTGACAAAGGCCAACAAACGCAGCACGAATACTAAATAGTCCTTATCTGAAATGACGGAGGGCTGCGACAGGCTTTTAAGAAAACTTTTTGCGTAATGAACTTGATATCGTTGTAAAAACATGTGATTTTTTGAAAAGGAGTGTTTTTTGAGGCATTTTATTAGTTTTGCTAAAGAGGTCACTCTCGGTGAAGGGATCTCGTCTCTTTCCTTATCGAATAAGGTGCAGGATATTTCATAAATACCGCTACATAAAGCAAGAACTAAAAGAAGCAGTCAAAAGACAAAACCGAGTGGGTTGTAGCATCTACTAGTTTTGCTAAAGAGGTCACTTCTGGTGAAGGGATCTCGGCTCTTTCCTCATCGAATGAGGTGCTGGATATTCTACAAGGAATACCGCTATGCAAAGCAAAAACTAGAGCTACCCTTTTTGAAAATTTGATTCTACAACATCTTTTAGGTTTCTTTATTTTTCAATAATCTCATTAATGAAGTCCCATCATTTATGCTTCCTAAGAATCACAGAAGAAACGAAAATACAATGTACGCTTATACCATCCGCATTCGCCACCGTATCCCGTTATGCACCGTTAGGTTACTTAACTAATGACATAACGGGGAGGGACTGGCGCGGGTGCAAAACATAAGCAATGTTTATTATATATCATATATACAATAATAAAACATTTGTCTCACGCATATAAAGTGATCACATCACAGAATATCAGCAGCAGAAGATAACATATGAAATATTGGATATACTAGGAATTGCGTGTTTTAAATTAAGCCAGTATAAAACACGGATTCCACGGTCGCGATGAATAGCCAAACCCACATTCCTAGACCCCTACGAGAGTGGCAAGCAACCCTACCAATTCTAGAGTTAGGAGACCCGGACTCGACTCCTCGAGATGGTCTCCCACTGGACTCTAGAACCCGGTTACTTGTGCTCCCCTCCTTGGGTCTATCCTAATGCGGAAAAGAAAATAATATACAACAATGGTGACATCATCGTCAACCCGGAAGTGCCCCAATAAAAGAATATTACATACAGTGAATTTTACATGATTGAAAATAAAAACTCTCATCTTACATAAAACCCCCGGCTATTCAAAACACGACGATCCAATATAACATATCCCAGCAACACATAACATCACATGTCATCAACGTAAGTAAATATGCGTATCACAATTGTCGTTGACATATAGCAATTGAAAATGGTGATACACTACATATTACACTTACGGTCGCAGAAAAGAAAATGTCAAATTACAACATTTGGAATCCACAATCACCTTAGACATCATAAACCCAAAATATCACATACTTTGGATTTCATGCCTAACTATATGAATTCCACATATTGTATCACATTCCATAAATAGCTAGATGATGTTAAACATTCCGATCGAATCAACAAACACCCAAAATTTCCCAAAAAGCTCAACGCTTTAGCGTAGTTTAAAAATACTCATAACATGCCACCGTACCTATGGACCAACCGTAGAAGGGTCAACCCTTGCCTCACCTATAGCGCCGCGGAACTACAGCAAACCATAGTGTTTTGCGGCGGTTCTTACGATCATAGAATCGAGTTAGGGTTTTGTTCTTCTAGAGGGTCCACCGCATTACTTGCATGATATTTGAATGTTCTTTAACTCGGGAAAAAAATCCAACTCTTGGAAAATTTTCCGTCGAGGGTTAAAGTGGGTATTTGGTATCCGTTCGGACTTTTTAACACCGTCTATATAACCCAAAATATAGTTAGATTTATGACTACTTAACCCTCCGAATTGCCTTTGCAAAAAGATAACATCACATGCAATTTTAGCAAAAACAAGTAACACCTGAAACACCAAAACCCAGAGACTAGAACACCAGACAAATACGAACCAGAATGGAGCAGTTAGGGCCGGCCTTCTCGGTTTTTGGAGCCATATGCTCGGGTCAAATCTGGTGGAATTGGCTCGTATTTGCTCATTGTTCATATTACATCTCATGTAACATTTTGCAGTTGCTTAAAATAAATTTTGACGACTTTAAAAATTGACTGAAACTGGGTTGTTAGTTTCGAGTGTTTCGGAGTTGTTTCGGTTTCGTAATTCTACAAACATCGTCTAAATCTCTAGCTTGGCTTTGATACTACTATAGGATTGCTTGGCACGACAGCAAGGGTTTCGGAGGCATCGTCCATACCATTTTCTAAAAATTTGCCATGCTAACAATCCAAACCCTAGAATCTTAACTAGCGATTTAGATGAAATATAGTGTAAACTACTTTACAACTAAGTGAACAAGGAATACAATCTTTGTAGACTGGTCCATCACTTCAATAGCTCCGTGTAGTAGTCCCTCACTCCAAGTAGTGATCTTGCGGACTCTAGAACGGCTCCACAAGATGAAAGGAACAAGCTTGCACGATGTCTTCGAGGCCGAAGATGATCTACATCGAGGAGACACTAACCCAAGCTACCTCTTCACTAATTAGGGATTAGTGAAGCTAACACCCTAAACTAAATTGCTAATCTAGTAGAGGAAGATGAAGTAGGATTTTTGCTCACATTAGAATTAATTTTCTAACTATTTTTATTCTCCACTCATAAACCTAGAGAGCTCTTTCTTGAGCTTGAAGAAGATGAGGCAAATAATAGATGAGAGAGTGAATGGAAACCATAGGTGAGAAATATCTCATTTAACTCATGTAGAGACTTAACAATGAGTTTAGATAATGGCTGGGTTGATAAATATCTAGTGTAAGACAAAACTAGTGGACTAAGTCAATGGATCTACAAGTTTCTACAAGCTTCATGCCATGTGACCAATTTCCAACTAATAATTGATTTACTCTAAATAAAAAAAAAACCCTTCATTATCATTAGCATGTTGTAAGTCTCATACACCCATGTTGCATGTGGTATCAAGCATGACACAAAAAGAAAACACAATTAACATATATCACATATATATTAAGTGTGCACATGTGAGAAAAAGAAATGCTTAAATGAGATAATATTAGTTAATGTAAATTAATATATCAAATATATAATTATACATTAAATCATTAAATCAACACTTGATTTAATAATCCGGTTATATCTTATATGACCGACTAATATTATTTGTATCAACTTATCGAATCAACAATTGATTCGATAAATCGGTTATATATCTCATATAACCGACCGATACAGTATCGACTTATTGAATCAACATTTTATTCGATAATCCGGCTATATCTCATATAACCGATCGATACCTTATATCGTGGGAATAGAATATGGTATCACATCCTCGTATTAATCTCGGTCCTGCACATATCACATATGTGCTCCTACTTCGTTTTTCCTGAGCCAGTGAAACCTCAGTGTAGGACTCTAAAGACTCGTCAATACGCCGGTAGTAGGTAACGATCATATCAAGCACCCATAAGCCATCAGCGGTACTGGCTGGATGTAACGGCTACCTGGGTATTAAGCGATTAGAAGATCAACAAGAAAGCCTGCTCTTACTCTTGAAAAGCCTGTCAGTAACACTACCCTACAGTCCGGTCTTTTCGTCTGATATGTCCCATATCTAGTCTAGGGGTGATAAACGTCAAACCCCAGTAACCGATAAGTCGTGCCGATATAAGGCTCATAACGGGTCGAGAAACTACTGATAACACTTATCAGTAAATCTCCGTAGCAACCCTGGCCAGGGACTTCCAGTTATGGCCAATCGAGCACAGCGCAACATCAACCCCCAATACCGAGAGAGATGAATCCTCTCCTATCGCTTATTGCCTCCGTGTGATTCGGGACTGTACCCAAAACCCACTGTTTTGCACGTTCTCTTGAACGTGGTAAGGTGGAAATCAAAGCACAGTGGGAATCACACAAGACACTATGACGATCTCGGGTCTACAGACTAACCTGTACCAGTGTCACCAGAGAACTACTATCCGACGATAGGTATAATACCAGTTAGGAGTTCTCGGCTAGTCCTTTCAGTGTACCCAGTCTCCACTGAGCACCCTATACCATCTTTGATGTCAAACACCAATGTATGTGGGATCATCCATCGCCCATCATATGGGTCAAGATGCGTATACGCTAGTCTACTCTGGAATATCGATGCCCTATCTCGATACACCCTCGACTAGGAACAATTATAGGGTGTACTTGTGGACTACCATTGGCCCTACTAGTATGATCTCTATCAAAATCCTGGTAGTCAAGTACACATCCTAAGTGCTTTATCAACATGTGAGAGCAAGACAGCATCACTTATACAAGTCAACATGTTAAGACAAAGAGCAACCAGATAGCATACTATCATGTCGTGCAAAAAAGTCCTTTCTATATATATCCAAGCATCCACTATAATAGACAACACATGTACAATAATGGCCTCTAGGGCATACATATAACTAACATTATCAACATGTGATAGAGAGACAATAAGTGTACATGTTAAGATAAAGTGCAACCAGATAGCATACTATCATGTCGAGCAAGAATGTCCTCCCTATATATGTCCAAGCATCCACTACAATATACATCACATGTACTATAATGGCCTCTATGGCATACATATAACTAACAATCTCCCACTTATACTAAGGCCATTTGTTGCAGTATCTCATACTCAACGTCCTATAGAAGTCTCTCTAGGGAAAGGCCTTTGTGAGTGGATCTGTCATGTTTTCCTTCGTATCAACTCTCCTGACCTCGATCACTTGGAGATCAACCATCTCCCTGATCAGGTGATACTTGCCTCAGAATATGTCTGGAATGCTTGATGGGACCTGCGTTCCTAGGCCAAAGCCGCAACTCCATTTTTGTCTCAATAACGGTTATTGGACGCTCAATGGTAGGAACCATGTTAATCTCATGAACAAGAAATGCCCAGACATCCACTTTGGCAGCATTGTTGGTAGAGATGTATTCAGCCTTTATCGTCTAGTATGTCACGGTATCTAGCTTGGAACTCTTCCAACTTACCATCCCTCCACTGAAGGTAAAGGCAATACCTGTGACTGACTTTCAGTCAACCTTATCACTCTGGAATCTCGATCCAAGAACATTTATTTAGTACTTCTCAAGTACTTAAGAATGTCCTCCACAGCTGTACAGTGATTTTCCCAAGATTTGATTGATTCCTGATCACTATACCTAGTGATTTAGCTACATCTAGTCTGGTACATAACATCGCATACATGATAGAGCCTACTGCCGAAGTATAGGGTATCCCTTGCACGCGAGCTCTCTCCAAATCAGTCTCGGAACACATCTTTTTGGAGAGCGTGATTCCTAAGTAAATGGGTGAACCACCACGCTTAGAATCTTCCATATTAAACCCCTTTAGAATGGCGTTAATGTACCAGGATTTAGGACACTCCCAACATCCACTTAGATCTATCACCATAGATCATAATCTACAAGATGTAGTAGGTATCATCCAGTTCTTCCTTGGAGAATCCTCGTGATATGAGGAGCTTGACCGAGTGTAGCATAGGAAACCATTTCCTATCAAGAGTATGTCATCTACGTACAATACGTAGAAGACGACCTTACTCTCTACTACCTTCTTGTATATACAAGGTTCATCTACATTTTTGATGAAGTCAAACACTTTGACTGCCACACCAAAACAGATGTTCCAACTCCGCGATGCCTGCTTTAATCCTGATGGACTTAAGCATAGCTTTGAAAGTCTCAACTTTTCCATCTACACCAAGAATCTTCTCAAGACCCATTTGCCCCTAATGTGTTTTACCCCTTCAGGTACAACATTCAAAGTCATACTTTGTTGGTGCACATGGATTCCATCTTTCATCGCATAGCATCCAGCCATTTCACAAAGTCTCCACTTGTGATGTCCCGCCTGAACCCAGTTGGGCCATCATCTACCATGATGCAATCCTCGCTCCCACTGTCACCGAGAAAATCGTAGTATCTCTCAAGTGGATGAGGAACCCAACCAGATTCACGGAGAGGCTGAGATTCGTTGGAGACTATTGAATCCTTTGGTTCCACTAAATCATCAGCTGTTAGTTTGTCCAGCTGGAACTCCTTCCAGTTCTACCTCATGACCACTAATTTCTTCATAAGAAATTCCTTTTCTAAAAAAGTGGCATTCTGAGAAACAAAACATCTTTTGCTCCTCAGTTTGGTAGAAGATATTCCCCCGCAAATGTTTGGGATATCCAACAAACTTATACAGAACTGACCTTGCATCGAGTTTTTTCGGATTTTTCTTTTCAACATAGGCCAGACAACACCAAATCTTAACTCGTTTAAGACATGGTTTCATCCCATTCCATATCTCATATGGAGTGGTAGGCAGCGATTTGGTTCGAACCCCATTCAATAGGTGCAGCTTCTCAAGTGCATAACACCAAAAGGAAATAGATAACTCAGCAGTACTCATCATAGAGCGCACCATATCTCATAGAGCGCGATACCTCCGTCCCGATACACCGTTGTGCTGTGGTGTACTCGAAGGAGTAAGCAGAGAGAGAATCATATTCTCCTTTTAGAAACTCCAGGAACTCTATGCGCAAGTATTCTCCTCCTCGATCACATCGAAGGACTTAATACTTCTACCCGTCTGGTTCTTAACTTCAGGCTTACATTCCTTGAATTTCTCAACAGTTTTAGGCTTGTGTTTCAACAGGAACATATGTCTGAATCTTGAGAGATGGTCGATGAATGTAATGAAGTACCAAGAACCAACCTTGGCATTTGTAGACATAGGACCGTATACATCATCATGTATCTATCCCAAGAGTTTAATAACTCTTTCTCTGTTTCTAATAAACGGAGTATTGGTCATTTTACCTTTGAGCCAAGACTGGCAAATATCATAAGATGAAAATTCGAACAGATTCTCATATTCATCCTTATGTAATTTAGCTGGTCGTGTCGCATTGATATGACCTAGTCTTCTCTACCACAAGAAGGAATCGTTCATTTATCAACTACTCCTCTTGTGTGTGTTCTATATACTTTGAACCGTAGTTTGATTTAGAACGTTTATGCTATTACAAAACGTGCCTGACCCAATCAACTCTTGATTAAGGAAAATGTTCACAACATTGTCCTCCAATACAGAATTATATCCTTCTTTAACTCAATAAAGAATCTGATGTAATGTTGTATATCAGGTTCGGTATGTAATAACATTTGTTCAAAATCATTGTATTAATATAAGGTAATATTTGCCAACTGACTTGGCTGTAACAATTGCACCATTCTCTAACACTTAGAGACATATCACCCAATCCCAGTTCTCTACCTTTCTGTAGCCCATGTAACAGATTACATATGCGGGATGCTGTTCCGGTATCACATACCCAGGACGCAGAGGATACTGAGAAACAGTTCTCGGTAACGAACGCACCCGAAGAATATGCATCAACATGCTCATTCCTCGAATGGGTGGCATTGGAATCCGGATATTCCCCTATTTCCTGCTCGGACTTATAACAGTTATAAGATAGAGTAGAACCAACGTTCCCCAGCTGAGTATAATAAGCAGGTTCGGTCAATGCATCCATATTATTATCTTGATTAAGGCGTGATATGGTCGCTACCTGGAGAGAGAGAGAGAAGAAAACACTCTGTGTGCGCTCTTGCAAGATTAGATTGGTGATTATTTTATCTAATCATGATGGCTCATACTGTTTTTATCAAATCTTCATTCAAACCCTAAAAGGTAAGACTAGCCGGGATTAATTACACACTACAAGTTCGCCAATCTTTCGTCCAGGCCAGTGTCGGTACTTTGAGGGAGGTTCCCCGTGCTTTCGCAAGGACATAATTAAAATAAACCTCGTTTTCGCAGGGGCGTAACCTCATTAACACCTTTCTAGACACCTACTTGATCGGCTAATTGTAATGTGTAAAACTCTCCATGAGTAACTCTTACTCGCAGTGGGTATCACGATCCAACTATCTCATAGAAGTTACGCAATCTCATTGCAAATTTCAACACTTAAAATTCCCAATAATATTCTGCCCCGAGCGATCTATGACCTTGACTAGGTCAACAAACCACAGACCGTAAGTCAAGTTCTACCCGTCATTTCCTGATTGAATTAAACCCACCCGCACGACCCTTGACAAGGTCAACAAGGCCGTACGACTACCCTAATCCAATCGCATCATATGCTTTGCAGATAAGCACTAATCAGCTACCGCACACTATACCTTGACAATGTCAACAAACGCAGTATGAATACTAAATACTACTTATCTGAAATGACGGAGGGCTACGACAGGTTTTAAGAAAACCCTTTGCGTAATGAACTTGATATCGTTGTAGAATGAGTGATTTTAAAAGGAGTGTTTTTTAGGCTTTTACTAGTTTTGCTAAAGAGGTCACTCCCGGTGAAGGGATCTCGGCTCTTTCCTCATCGAATGAGGTGCTGGATATTTCACAAATATCACTATGCAAAGCCAAAACTATAGAAGCAATCAAAAGACAAACCGTGTGGGTTGTAGCATCTGCCAGTTTTGCTAAAGAGGTCACTCCCGGTGAAGGGATCTCGGTTCTTTCCTTATCGAGTAAGGTGCTTGATAATCTACAAGGAATACCGCTATGCAAAGCAAGAATTAGAGCTACCAATTTTTAAAACAAGTTTCTACAACATCTTTAGGTTTCTTTTATTTCTTTAATCTCATTAATGAAGTCCCATCAAATTATGCTTCCTAAGCATTACAGAAGAAACGAAAGTAGTAATATTTATTATATATCATATATATAAAATATAAGAATTCGTCTAAGAATATCAAGTGATCACATCACAGAATATCAGCAGCAGAAGAACACATATGAAATATTAGATATACTAGGAATTCCGTGTTTTAATTAAGCCAATAAAAAATGCGGATTCCATGGTCGTGATGAATAGCCAAACCCACATTCCCAGACCCCTAGGAGAGAGGCTAGTAACCCTACCAATTCTAGAGTTAGGAGACCCGATCTCGACACCTCGAGATGGTCTCCCACTGGACCCTAGAACCCGGTTACTTGTGCTCTCCTCCTTGGGTCTATCCTAATGCGAAAAAGTAAATAATATATATCAATGGTGACATCATCCTCAACCCGGAAGCGCCCCAATAAAAGAATATTACATACAAGCTTTTACATGAATGAAAATGAAAAACTCTCATCTCACATAAAACCCTCGGCTAATCAAAACACGACGATCCAATATAACATATCACAGCAATACATAACATCACATGTCATCAACGTAAGTAAATATGCGTAACCCAATGGTCGTTGACATATAGCAACGAAACCGGCGATACACCACATATTACACTTACGGTCACAGAAAAGAAAGTGAAAAACTACAACAATTAGAATCCGCATCCACCTTAGGCATCATAAACCCAACGCATCACATACTTTGGATTTCATGCCTAACCAAATGAATTCCTTAGACATCACATGCCTAACAATTATAAACCCCGCATTTTAGTCTCGATATTGAAAACACTTTCCAATAATCAGTCGGATAATTCAACAAGATTCCCGATAACCTGATTGAATGCTCGTCGGAAACTTTAGTAGACGGCCGCACCCCCGATGCCGTCGACGAAGTGCACTAAGGCGGAACATCGCAGCCGTGAGCACCCGAACGGATGCATTTGGCGACGGGGTTCTCCTACAGTCACTTGGTCGGGGCTATGGGGCGTGGCTATCTAGTAAGGTTACCCGGCGAGTATCCCCGTACGCTACGTAATTGCGACGAAGTTTTGATCCACATCTAAATTCCGTGGCAACCGATCATTTGAGACTAAACTGCTAGATTTATAAAATTTAAATTAGTTATCTCATAACTAATTATGTGGATTCTAAATATTGTATCACAATCACAGATAACTAGACAATAATAAACTTTTCGATCGAATAAACAAACAACCAAAATTTCCCTAAGAGCTCAACACTTGGGCAGAGTTCAAAAAGTACCCAGAACATGCCACTACACCTATGAACCATCCGTAGAAGGGCCGACCCATGCCTCACTCATGTCGCCACGGAACTGCTCCAAACCCTAGGGTATGACCGTGTTTCTGTGATCCAAAAAGTCGAGTTTGGGTATCGTTCTTCTAGAGGGTCCACAGAATCACTTGCATAATTTTCTGAAGATTTTAAACTTGGAAAAAATCCAACTCTTGGAAAATTTCCAGCGAGGAAAAATATGAGTTATTGATATCCGTTCGAAATTTTTAACATCGTCTAAATAACCCAAATAGATGTTAGAATTACGATTACGAAACACTCCGAATTGTCTTTGCAGAAAGTTAACATCACATGCAATTTTAGCAAAAACAAGCAACACCTGAAACACTAAAACCCAGAGACTGGAACACACTAGAATTTTCAACCCTGAACACCTCAAGAAAACCGATCTGGTCGGTTTTGTAAGCTATGTGGTCGTTCAAATTCCGGCGTCGGGGGGTGAATTTTCTACTCTGTTCATGTTATATCACATACAACATTCTGCAGTTGGTTAAAAAAATTTTAGAGGCCATTTAAAATTCTACAGAAACTAGGATTGTATATCGGGTGTTTCGGAGTTGTTTCGGTCTCGTAATTCTAACAAACATCGTATAATTCTCTAGCTTGGCTCTGATACCACTGCAGGGTTCCGTAGGGCAGCAGCAAGGTTTCTGGAGGTATCGTCCATGCCAATTTCAAAAAATTGCCGTACTAAAGAACCCTAACCCTAGAATCTTAACTAGAGATTTAGACGAACTACAATGTAAAAAACTTTACATCTAAGTGAATGAGGAATACAACCTTCGTAGACCGGTCCTTCACTTCTAAAGCTCCGTGTAGTAGTCCCTTCGTTCCAAGTAGTGAACACCCGAACTCTAGTAAGGGTTCACATGAAGAAATGAACAAGCTTGCTCGAAGTCTTCGAGGCCGAAGATGATCTAGGTCAAGGAGACTCAAGCTCATGCTACCTCTTCACTAAAGGTAGATTAGTGAAGCAAACACCCTAAACTAAATGGCTAATATAGTAGAGGATAATGAAGTAGGAAATGGGCTCACTTTAGATTATTTTTTCTCACAATATTTCATCACCATTTCAAAAGCTAGTGAGCTTTTTCATATGGAAGAAGAAGATGAAGTGGAGATGAGAATGAAACTCATGAGGTAAGAATTGAAAGGTTCCTAGGCACTCTAGTAAGGTCTCACAAGGCATCGGACATGCCAATTTAAAATTTTTGGTGCCGAGAAACCCTAGACTACGGATCGTTGCTAGAATTTTAGGCGAAAAGTAAACTAGTTAACACTTAACTACTTGGATATGGAAATAACAACCTTTGTAGATCCGGATATCCACCTCCACGGCTCCGCAACGAAGTCTCCTCGCTGTCCATGTTGAACCCCGGGCTCAAGCGTCGGCTTCGTCGAAGAAACGGGTGAGCTAGGTAGCCGGCTTCGTGTCAAAGACGATCTACGTCGAGGCATCGCAAGTTCAAGCTCCGACTTCACAAACTTGTGAAACTTGTGAAGTAAACACCCAAAACAACTTGGCAAGAGGTAGAGGGTGAAGAAATAGGAGGTGGGTTCTCTTTAGATTTGGATTTCTCTCACCAATACTCAAGTTGCCATTGGAGTAGCAAGCTTGAAGAAGAAGAAGAAGATGAAGAAGATGATCAAGTATTATGATAAGTCTTTTTAAAATAAAAAGAAAAAGCAATACTTATCATAATTCTTACTAGGGTTAAGTGTAGAGAATATACCATGGTTAATGGATGGGTTAGGGTTAAGCATGATGATAAGAAAGGATAAGTAGTCAAAGCTTCATGAAGCTTCAACTAGATGACAAAGAAAGCCACCATCCTTTTTAAATCATTTCCAAATAAACAAATGAAAATATAAATAAATAAATAAATATGCAAAACCCTAATTATCATAATAACCGTGGTTTAATTCTATTCACTTAACCATATGATCAAGTATCATCAAACATGATACAAAAAATGCACAAAAGTATATCACATATACAATGTGCAATCCAAGTGAGAAAAATCCGTTTAAAGTGAACCAATACTAGTTAATGCAAAGTAATATATCAAATATATAATTATACATTAAATCATTAAATCAACATTTGATTCAATGATCCGGTCATGTCGCACATAACCGACTAGTATGCAATGTATCGATTTATCGAATCAATGATTCGATAACTAGGTCATATCGAATATAACCTATCGAAACATTTATCGCGAGAATGAAATGCGGTATCACATACACGCATTATTCTCGGTCCTGCACATATCTCATATGCTCTCCTATTTCGTTTCGCTTGAACCAGGAAACCTCTGTGTAGGACTCTAAAGACTCGTCAATACGCCGGTAGCAGATGATGATCATATCAAGCATCCACAAGCCGCAAGCGGTCTGCTAAACGTAACGGCCACCCGGGTATTGAGCGATCAGAGGATCGACGAGCTAGCCCGCTCACACTCCTGCGAATCCGACCAGTAACACTTACCGTACAGTCCGGTCTCTTCGTCTGATATATCGCATATCAAGTCTAGGGGTGGTAAACGTCAGACCCCAATAACCCGATAAGTCGCGCCGATGTGAGGCTCGTAACGGGTCGAGAAACTACTGGTAACACTTACCAGCAAATCTCTGATCAGCCCTGGCCAGGGACTTCCCTGTTACGGCCAATCGAGCACAGCGCAACATCAACCCCCAATACCGGGAGAGACGAAACTCCTCCTATCGCTCATTGCCTCCATGTGACTCGGGACTGTACCCAAAGACCACCGTTTTGCACGCCCTCATGGACGTGGTAAGGTGGAGATCAAAGCACAGTGGGAATCACACAAGACTCTATGACGATCTCGGGTCTACAGACTAACCTGTACAAGTGTCACCTGAGAACTGCCATCTGACGTGAGGTATAATACCATCTGGGAGTTCTCGGCGAGTCCGTACAGTGTACCCAGTCTCCACTGAGCACCCGTATACCATCTCTGAAGTCAAACACCAATGGATATGGGATCATCCATCGCCCATCATATGGGTCGAGAAGCGTATACGCTAGTCTACTCTGGTATATCGATGCCCCGACTCGATACACCCACGACTAGGGACCTTGAAGGATGTACTTATGGACTACCATGTCCCCACTAGTATGATCCGCATCATAGTCCAGGTAGTCAAGTACACATCCTAAGGGCTTTACCAATATGTAACTATAAGACAGTATAAAGAGACTAGTGTACATGTTAAGATAAAGAGTAACCAGATAGCATACTATCATATCGAGCAAGAAAGTCATCTCTATATTTGTCCAAGCATCCAATATAATATACAACATCTGTACAATTCTGGCCTCTAGGGCATACATACAACTAACAATCTCCCACTTGCACTAGGGCCAGCTGCTGTAGTATCGCATACCGAGCATCCCGAAGAGTTTCTCAAACTGCGTCTGGGGAATGGCCTTCGTGAGTGGATCCGCCATGTTATTCTTCGTGTCAACTCTCTTGACCTCGATCTCCCGGCGATCAACTATCTCCCGGATCAGGTGATACCGTCTCAGAATATGCCTGGATCGCTGATGGGACCTGGGTTCCTTGGCCAAAGCCACCGCTCCATTGTTATCGCAATACAAAGGTATTGGATGCTCAATGGATGGAACCACTCCAAGTTCAGTAATGAACTTCTTGATCCAAACAGCTTCTTTAGCAGCATCGTTGGCAGCGATGTATTCAGCCTCCATCGTCGAGTCTGCCACAGTTTCCTGCTTGGAACTCTTCCAGCTAACCGCCCCTCCGTAAAGGGTAAAGACAAAGCCCGACTGCGACTTAGAGTCGTCCTTATCACTCTGGAAGCTCGAATCGGTAAAGGACTCCACTTGGAGTTCTCCGTTACCATACACCAAGAACATATCTCTAGTCCTTCGCAAGTACTTGAGAATGCTCTTCACAGCTGTCCAGTGACTCTCTCCAGGATCAGCTTGATACCTGCTCACTATACTTAGTGAGTATGCTACATCGGGTCTGGTACATAGCATCGCATACATGATAGAGCCTACTGCCGAAGCATAGGGTATCCCTTGCTTGCGAGCTCTCTCCAAATCAGTCTTGGGAGACATCTCTTTGGAAAGAGTTACTCCAGAGATCGTGGGTATGTTTCCACGCTTGGACTCTTCCATACTAAACCTCTTTAGTATGGTGTCAATGTACCTGGATTGGGACAATCCCAAAATCCGTTTGGATCTATCTCTATAGATCCTTATTCCCAATATGCAGGAGGCATCACCAAGATCTTTCATTGAGAATCTTTGTGATAAGAAGAGCTTGACCGATTGCAGCATAGGAATATCATTTCCTATCAAGAGTATGTCGTCCACATACAATACGAGGAAGACAACCTTACTCTCTGCCACCTTCTTGTAGATACAAGGTTCATCTGGATTTTTGACGAAATCAAACTCTTTGATAACGACGTCAAAGCAGATGTTCCAACTCCGCGATGCTTGCTTTAATCCATAAATGGATTTAAGCAGCTTGCACACCTTCCCGCTGCTCCCACTGTCTACGAAGCCCTCTGGCTGAGTCATGTACACGCACTCTTCTAAATCACCGTTTAGAAAGGCGGTCTTAACATCCATTTGCCAGATTTCGTAATCATGATATGCAGTGATGGCAAGCATGATCCGGATGGATTTAAGCATGGCCACTGGAGAAAAGGTCTCGTCATAGTCCACACCTGGTCTTTGACGAAAACCCTTTGCTACAAGTCTAGCTTTGAAAGTCTCCACTTTCCCATCTACACCAAGTTTCTTCTTGAAGATCCACTTGCTCCCAATGGGTTTTACCCCTTCAGGAGCAACTTCCAAAGTCCATACTTTTTTGGTGTACATGGAATCCATCTCAGACCGCATAGCATCCAGCCATTTCACTGAGTCCCCACTCGTGATGGCCTGCTCGAAGCTAGTTGGGTCATCATCCTCCATGATGCAATCCTCGCTCCCACCGTCCATGAGAAAACCGTAGTATCTCTCAGGTTAGCGAGGAACCCTACTAGATCGGCGGAGTGGCTGGGGTTCATCGGGAACTACGGAATCCTCTGGTTCAACCAAATCTTCTGTTGTAGTCTGTGTCGCTGGAACCTCTTCCAGTTCTACCTCAATGCCACTTATCTGTTTCATAAGAAAACCTTTTTCTAAGAAAGGGGCATGTCGAGAAACAAACACCTTTTGTTCCTCGGGGTGGTAGAAGATATACCCTTGTGAATTTTTGGGATATCCTACAAACTTACATAAGACAGATCTTGCCTCGAGTTTGTCCGGATTTTGTCTTTTGACATAGGCTGGACAACCCCATATCTTAATATAATTAAGATGTGGTCTCTTCCTTTTCCATATCTCATATGGAGTGGTAGGCACTGATTTGGTAGGAACTCTATTCAATAGGTCCATGGCTGTCTCAAGCGCATGTCCCCAGAAGGAAATAGGTAACTCAGCTGTACTCATCATTGAGCGCACCATATCTAATAGGGTGCGGTTTCTCCGTTCAGATACACCGTTGTGCTGTGGTGTATATGGAGGAGTCAGCTGAGAAAGAATCCCATTCTCTTTTAGGAAGTCCAGGAATTCATTGCTCAAGTATTCCCCTCCTCGATCAGATCGTAGGATTTTAATACTTTTTCCGGTTTGGTTCTCAACTTCTTGTTTATATTCCCTAAATTTCTCAAAAGCTTCTGATTTGTGTTTCATCAGGAACACATACCCGAACCTAGAGAGATCGTCAGTGAATGTAATGAAGTATGAAGAACCATCCCTGGCATGTGTAGACATGGGACCACATACATCACTATGTATAAGTCCCAAGAGTTCGGTAACTCTTTCTCCGTGTCCCGTAAACGGAGTCTTGGTCATCTTGCCTTTGAGACATGACTGGCAAGTGTCATAAGATGAAAATTCAAACGGATTTAAATTTCCATCTTTATGCAACTTAGCTAGTCGTGTCGCATTGATGTGACCCAGTCTACAATGCCACAAGAAGGATTCGTTGAGTTCAGAACTCTTCCTCTTGTATGTGTTTGTTATGCTCAGAACCATTGATTGATTTAGAACATAAATGCCATTGCATAACGTGCCTGATCCAACCAACTTTTGGTTACGGAAAATGTTCATAACATTATCCTGTAATACAAAATTATATCCTTCTTTGCTTAATAAAGAAACCGATATAATGTTGCATATCAGGTTCGGCATGTAATAGCATTCGTTCTGAACCAATGTATTACCAGTTGGTAATACAAGGTGATATTCCCCGACAGTCTTAGCTGCAACAATTGCACCATTTCCAACTCTAATGTCTTTATCACCTTCTCCAAGTTCTCTACCTTTCCTTAGCCCATGTAACTGATTAAATATATGGGATCCCGACCCGGTATCCAATACCCAGGACGTAGAGCAAATGGAGAAACAGTTCTCAGTAACGAACACACCCGAAGAAAATGCATCAACATGTACTTTCTTCATTCGGGTGGCATGGGAATCCTGGCATTCCCCTATTTCCTGTTCATTCCTATAACTCTTATAAGAAAGAACGGAACCAACGTTCCCCAGCACAGTATAACATGCGGGTTCGGTCAATACATCCATATTATTATCTTGATTAAGGCATGAACTGGTCGTTACCTGGAGAGAGAGAGAAGAAAACACTTTAGCGTATGCTCGTGCAAGATCAGATTGGTTATTATCTTATCTAATCAGGATGGCTCCCACTGCTTTTTATCAAATCTTCCTTCAAACCCTAAAAGGAAAGACTAGCCGGGATTAATTACACACTACAAGTTCGCCAATCTTTCAGCCAGGCCAGTGTCGGTACTTTGAGGGAGGTCCCCCGTGCTTTCGCACGAACCTAATTAATGTAAACCTCATTTTCCCAGAGGCGTAACCTCGTTAACACCTTTTTAGACACCTACTTGATCGGCTAATTGCAATGTGTAAAACTCTCCCAGGAGTAACTCTTACTCGCAGTGGGTATCGGGATCCAACTATCTCATAGAAGGTATGCAATCTCATTGCAAATTTCAACACTTGAAATTCCCGATAATCTTTTGCCCCTAGCGTGCTATGACCTTGACGCATGCCAAACAACCCATAGTCCGCTAGTCAAGTTCAACCCGTCATTTCCTGATTGAATTAAACCCACCCGCACGACCCTTGACGCATGCCAAACAACGCCGTGCGAATACCCTAATCCAATCTGCATCATATGCATAAGCAGATAAATACTAGTTAGCTACCGTACACTACGCCTTGACGCATGCCAAACAACCGCAGCACGAATACTAAATAGTACTTATCTGAAATGACGGAGGGCTACGCCAGGTTTTTCTGAAAACCTATTGCGTAATGAACTTGATATCGTTGTAGAATCAAATGAAGTTTTGAAATGGAGTGATTTTGAGGCTTTTCTAGTTTTGCTAAAGGAGTCACTCCCGGCGAAGGGATCTCGGTCATTTCCTCGTCGAATGAGGTGCGGGATATATCATATATATCGCTGTGCAAAGTAAAAACCCAAAAGCAGTCAAAAGCAAACCGAGTCTGTAGCATCTGCCAGTTATTGCTAAAGGAGTCACTCCCGGTGAAGGGATCTCGGTCCTTTCCTAATCGAATAAGGTGCGGGGTATATCATATATACCGCTGTGCAAAGCAAGAACTGTAGCTACCTGTTTTATTTTAAACTTCGATTCCACAACATCTTAGGTTTCTTATCTTTCATTAATCACATTAATGAAGTCCCATCATTTAAATACCTAAACATCACAGATAGATATGACGTACACTTATGCCATCCGCATTCGCCTCGATGTCCCCTCGTGCACCGTTAGGTTAGGTAACTAATGACAGAGCAGGGCAGAGCTAGCGCGGGTGTAAAACATAAGTAACGTCTATATAATATATCATATATATCATATACTAAATCCATCACAGAATCGCATCACAGATATCGCAGCAGAATAATCATATGAAATATTGGATATACTAGGACGTCCGTGCTTTCAATACGAGCCAGTATAAAACACGGATTCCACGGTCGTAACGAATAGCCAATCCCACACCCCTAGACCCCTACGAGAGCGGCAAGCAACCCTGCCAATTCTAGGGTTAGGAGACCCGGACTCGACTCCTCGAGTTGGTCTCCCACTGGACCCCAGAACCCGGTTACTTGTGCTCCCCTCCTTGGGTCTATCCTAATGCGGAAAAGTAAATAATATACAAGGGGTGACAACTTCCGCTACCTGGAAGTGCCCCAAATAAAAGAATATTACATACAAGTTTTTACATGAATGAAAATGAAAAACACTCATCTCACATAAAAATCCCCGGCTATTCAAATACGACGATCCAATATAACATATCCAGCAACACATAACATCACATGTCATCAACGTAAGTAAGTATGCATACCCCAATTGTCGTTGACGTATAGCAACGAAACCGGCGATATGAACATACTACACTTACGGTCACAGAAAAGAAAGTGTAAAACTACAACAATTGGAATCCGCAACTTTTTTAGACATCACATGCCTAACAGATATAAATCCCGCATTTTAGTCTCATTATCGAAAACTCTTTTCAATATCATATGGGACTAAACTGCTAAATTTATAACCTTCATCCAGTTATCTCATAACTGTTTGTGAATTCCAATTATTGTATCACATTCCAGATAAACAGATAATGTTAAACTTTCCGATCGAACAGTCGAATACCGAAGTTTTCCCGATACAGTCCAACACATGAAATAAGTCTAGCGACATTCAGTTCGTGCCTCAGTACCAACGGTCCAGCCGTAGAAGGGTCAAGCCAACGCCTCACATGTGGCACGCCGTACTACCCCAAACCCGAAGGTTCAAAGGGCAGTTCAAGACGGTCACATAATCGAGTTAAGGTTTGTTGTCTTCTAGAGGGTCCATCGCGTTACTTGCACTACTTAGAACGTCGTTAAACTACGGAAAAATCCAACACTTGGAAATTTCCCGACAGGGGAAAAATTAGGTATTTATATCCGGTCGAACTTTTTAACATATTCTGGAATTTATCCGGAAAGCCACACAGACAAAATTTGATAATCCGATCGAACATACGAATCCCCAAAACAACTGCAGAAAATTCAACTCTTGAAAAATTATTAAAAATTCCCAGAAAAAGAAGCACTGGAATTAAAGAATTACTGTACAAAATTGGATGCCAGAAAAGACAAAACGGCCGCGCTTCCGCCGCACGAGTCATGCTCGTGCCGCGGAAACGCGGTGGGAAAGTGGAATCAGGTCCACGAAATTTACAGTAATTCTTCGAAAACCCTGCTTGATTTTCTGGATATTTTTAATCTTGAAAAATCCACAATTTTAAAATCTGGACAGAGAGCATGTTTGATTCGGGGTTTCGGGTTCGTTCGGACTTCAAATTCCGTCTAGACTTCGCCTAAGGCTCTAGCTAGGCTATGATACCAGTGAAAGGTTCCTAGGCACTCTAGTAAGGTCTCACAAGGCATCGGACATGCCAATTTAAAATTTTTGGTGCCGAGAAACCCTAGACTACGGATCGTTGCTAGAATTTTAGGCGAAAAGTAAACTAGTTAACACTTAACTACTTGGATATGGAAATAACAACCTTTGTAGATCCGGATATCCACCTCCACGGCTCCGCAACGAAGTCTCCTCGCTGTCCATGTTGAACCCCGGGCTCAAGCGTCGGCTTCGTCGAAGAAACGGGTGAGCTAGGTAGCCGGCTTCGTGTCAAAGACGATCTACGTCGAGGCATCGCAAGTTCAAGATCCGACTTCACAAACTTGTGAAACTTGTGAAGTAAACACCCAAAACAACTTGGCAAGAGGTAGAGGGTGAAGAAATAGGAGGTGGGTTCTCTTTAGATTTGGATTTCTCTCACTAATACTCAAGTTGCCATCGGAGTAGCAAGCTTGAAGAAGAAGAAGAAGATGAAGAAGATGATCAAGTATTATGATAAGTCATTTTAAAATAAAAAGAAAAAGCAATACTTATCATAATTCTTACTAGGGTTAAGTGTAGAGAATATACCATGGTTAATGGATTGGTTAGGGTTAAGCATGATGATAAGAAAGGATAAGTAGTCAAAGCTTCATGAAGCTTCAACTAGATGACAAAGAAAGCCACCATCCTTTTTTAAATCATTTCCAAATAAACAAAAGAAAATATAAATAAATAAATAAATATGCAAAACCCTAATTATCATAATAACCATGGTTTAATTCTATTCACTTAACCATATGATCAAGTATCATCAAACATGATACAAAAAATGCACAAAAGTATATCACATATACAATGTGCAATCCAAGTGAGAAAAATCCGTTTAAAGTGAACCAATACTAGTTAATGCAAAGTAATATATCAAATATATAATTATACATTAAATCATTAAATCAACATTTGATTCAATGATCCGGTCATGTCGCACATAACCGACTAGTATGCAATGTATCGATTTATCGAATCAATGATTCGATAACTAGGTCATATCGAATATAACCTATCGAAACATTTATCGCGAGAATGAAATGCGGTATCACATACACGCATTATTCTCGGTCCTGCACATATCTCATATGAGCTCCTATTTCGTTTCGCTTGAACCAGGACACCTCTATGTAGGACTCTAAAGACTCGTCAATACGCCGGTAGCAGATGATGATCATATCAAGCATCCACAAGCCGCAAGCGGTCTGCTAAACGTAACGGCCACCCGGGTATTGAGCGATCAGAAGATCGACGAGCTAGCCCGCTCACACTCCTGCGAATTCGACCAGTAACACTTACCGTACAGTCCGGTCTCTTCGTCTGATATGTCGCATATCAAGTCTAGGGGTGGTAAACGTCAGACCCCAATAACCCGATAAGTCGCGCCGATGTGAGGCTCGTAACGGGTCGAGAAACTACTGGTAACACTTACCAGCAAATCTCTGATCAGCCCTGGCCAGGGACTTCCCTGTTACGGCCAATCGAGCACAGCGCAACATCAACCCCCAATACCGGGAGAGACGAAACTCCTCCTATCGCTCATTGCCTCCATGTGACTCGGGACTGTACCCAAAGACCACCGTTTTGCACACCCTCATGGACGTGGTAAGGTGGAGATCAAAGCACAGTGGGAATCACACAAGACTCTATGACGATCTCGGGTCTACAGACTAACCTGTACAAGTGTCACCTGAGAACTGCCATCTGGCGTGAGGTATAATACCATCTGGGAGTTCTCGGCGAGTCCGTCCAGTGTACCCAGTCTCCACTGAGCACCCGTATACCATCTCTGATGTCAAACACCAATGGATATGGGATCATCCATCGCCCATCACATGGGTCGAGAAGCGTATACGCTAGTCTACTCTGGTATATCGATGCCCCGTCTCGATACACCCATGACTAGAGACCTTGAAGGATGTACTTATGGACTACCATGTCCCCACTAGTATGATCCGCATCATAGTCCAGGTAGTCAAGTACACATCCTAAGGGCTTTACCAACATGTAACTATAAGACAGTATAAAGAGACTAGTGTACATGTTAAGATAAAGAGTAACCAGATAGCATACTATCATATCGAGCAAGAAAGTCATCTCTATATATGTCCAAGCATCCAATATAATATACAACATCTGTACAATACTGGCCTCTAGGGCATACATACAACTAACAAGAATAGCAACCATGGGTGAGTTAGTGTCATACACTAACTCATATAGAGGATAAACCATGGCTAACAATAATGGTTAGGTTGATAAATATATACAAATAAAACAAAGTTAGTTGACTAAGTCAATGGTTAGCATAAGCTTCTCCAAGCTTCTAGCCATGACAATTTCCATCTAATTTTTTTTAACTTTAAATAAATAAAACCCTTCATTATATCAAGCAAGGTGTGAGTCTCATACAACCATGAAGCATGTGGCATCAAGCATGACACAATAAAATGTGCATTAATATATATCACATATATACTATATGCACACTTGTGATAAAAAGAAATGTTTAGTGAGCAAATATTAGTTAATGTAAGTTAATATATCAAATATATAATTATACATTAAATTATCAAATCAACACTTGATTTAATAATCCGGCTATATCACATACAACCGACTAATATCAAATGTAACAATCTATCGAATCAACACTTGATCCGATAACCCAGTTATATCACATATAACCGACCGATATCATATATCGCGAGAATAAAATGCGGTATCACATACACGTATTAATCTCGGTCCCGCACATATCACATATGTGCTCCTACTTCATTTTGCATGAACCAGGAAAGCTCTGTGTAGGACTCTAAAGACTTGTCAATACGTCGGTAGTAGGTGATGATCATTTAAAACACTAACAAGCCGCAAGCGGTCTGCTAAACATAACATCCACCGGGGTATTGAGCGATCAGAAGATCAACAAGCAAGCCTGCTCATACTCCTGCGAATACAATCAGTAACACTACCGTACAGTCCGGTCTCTTCGTCAGATATGTCGCATATCGCAGCCTTGGGGTGGTAAAACGTCAGACCCCAATAGCCTGATAAGTCATGCCGATGCAAGGTCCATAACGGTTCTAGAAACTACTAATAACACTTACCAGTAAATCTCAGCAATCCGGGCCAGGGATTTCCTGTTATGACCAATCGACCAAAACGCAACATCAACCCCCAATACCGGGAGAGATGAATCCCTTTCTATCGCTCATTGCCTCCATGTGACTCGGGACTGTACCCAAAAACCACCTTTTTGCATGATCTCTTGAACGTGGTATGGTGGAAATCAAAGCACAGTGGGAATCACACAAGACTTTATGACGATCTCGTGTCGACAGACTAACCTGTACCGATGTCACTAGAGAACTGCTATCTGACGATAGGTATACCATCTAGGAGTTCTCGGTGAGTCCGTTCAGTGTACCCAGTCTCCAATGAGCTCCCGTATACCTTCTCTGATGTCAAACACCAATGGATATGGGATTATCCATCGCCCATCATATTGGTTAAGAAGCGTATACGCTAGTCTACTCTGGAATATCGATGCCCCGTCTCGATACTCCCACGACTAGGAACAATTGAAGGATGTACTTACCGACTACCTCTACCCTACTAGTATGATCCGCATCATAATCCTGGTAGTCAAGTACTCATTCAAAGTGCTTTATCAACATGTGATGGAGAGACAATAAGTGTACATATTAAGATAAAGCGCAACCAGATAGCATACTATCATGTCGAGCAAGAAAGTCCTCCCTATATATGTCCAAGAATCCATGTAACATTTTGAAAATTTTAGATAATAAATTAATTTAATTAATTAAATAATAAAATGTTAATTTAAAATGTTATTCAAACAAAATAGGACATTTTCATAAGTAGTGTGTGAAACTAATTAATTTGAAATTTTAGTTTGTAACATTAGTAAATTACAAGGGTTTTAGTGAAAAATTTAGCTTCATTTGTAGTATGAAATAGTATGGGGGGTTTATATGAAAAATGTTAGTTTTCTTATGCAATTAGAGTTGTATGAGGGTGTTTATCCAAATAGGGCTAGATAATGGTTAAGGTTAAGTGTACCTACTAGACACTACACCCTAAGTTAACCTAATGACCACACCTCCTCCTTGCATGAAACCCCCACCATTTTATATGGTGACACCACCTACTATCTTATCTTCCCTTATCCTTTAATGTTTTAATTTGTTCGGTTGATATATATTGGATTAGGGAAAAAGAAACTGAGTTAGAAAAGAAAAACCCTAGAACACAACAAGAGAAAAGGAAAGAGAGAGGAGAAGAAGAACTGAGGGCTAAGGACTTTCACCACTACCATCAAGCTAGGAGCTAAGAGCTTATGCATCTTGGAGGAAGCCTTTTCAACAATCTTCTGTAGGTATAATCTTTAAGCACTGTATTAATTAGTTCTGAAATGTTTAAATGTAAAAATCGGATATCAGATATATCGTATTTTAGGAAAATTAGGCTCCGTGTTAAATCTGCTATAGTTTAGATGAAATTTAACATAATCAAACAGTTACATCATCTTATAAATTGGACCTAGAATAAACCCTAGGAAGACGAACCATGTTGCTCGGATTTTGGCCAGCGAAATGAAGGAATAATCCGATCTCGCCGGATTTTTAGGGGAGTTGGGTGTTGGGATTTTTAGGGTAGGTCTCTATATATGTATTAAGATGTTTGGTATTGTTTGTTTAAGTTATTTTAGCAGTATATGAAATCTGTAAGCTAATATCTGTAAAGGGGTTAAAATTCTAAAATACGACATGGATGTTTAGTAACGCGTTTCTGTTTTCTGTTACGAACAGCGATTGGATAAATTCCAGTTAGTATAGGTATTAGATAGTTTACAATCGTCGTACGTAGTATAGTTAATATGTAAAACTTGTATTTTCATGTTTTCGCCGTATCGAATTTTAGCCGTTTCTTATACAAATTAATGTCGATATTAGATTTGAGTACGGGAACTTCGGAGGCCGCACGGAAAGAAAAGGGATTGATGATTTCTGAATAGATTCGACGTATTCCGGTGTGTAGACTAAATATCTACCAGGGGATTTTGTATGGATGGCATGATACGCCCGTAGTTTAAGTTTACATTTAAGTTGTTCCTTTGCATATAACATTTGATCGTATGCATTCATATAAATACATCATCATGTTAGTAATTGTTAGAACACCGCACAAATTATCGACGAGTCATGCTGCACTTGCACATATCTACATGTTACACTACACCTCGTCGATATTAAAATGTCACATGCACACTTAGTGCTTACTATACTCAATATGATTCATATCATACCATAAATATTAATAATGGTAGTTATTTTGCATAGATATTATCATGTTTCATGTTCTAGACATTGTAATGTTAATATAAGATGAATTGGATTATTACGAATTTATGGTTTTGAGTTTATATATTATTAATGTTATATTTATTGATTCTTTCTGAATGATATGATACGTCCACCATGAGATGTCGTTTTTTTTATGATTTGGATTTATTCCGAACCAAGTAGGGGGGCTATACGGTTGCGGATTTATACGTTATCCAAACTGAGTGGGGGGATATACAGTTGGATACATGGTGGACCCGGTAGAGACCGAGGGGCAGGAAAGCCGCATTTGAGGCGGGGAGCCTAGCGAGGATACTCGATACCGGAGATAGTAGTGAAACACGGCGGATATCTAGTTGATACCGACAGGTGTTATTGGCTGACAGGATCGTTCGGGGAACGATGCCTGATGGAAATAGAAGATTTGTGTCGATGTTGGACACTGAAAGATGAACCTTCTTTAGAAATAATTGATGAGATTTCAGTTTTGATTTACATACATAGTAATACATGATGCTGGACACTGAAAGATGCCTGATGGAAATAGAAGATTTGTGTCGATGTTGGATACTGAAAGATGAACCTTCTTTAGAAATAATTGATGAGATTTCAGTTTTGATTTACATACTTAGTAAGATTTGTGGCTCTTTTCTTTCTTGCTCTTTTCTTACTCACTTTACATTCTTGCAATTGACATTCCATGCTTCACTTTCATGCAACTTTTATTACATGCCCTTTACTTACTCGCTTGTATTGTTTTTCTTTTCTTATCTCTTTTCTTTTGCTCTTTTGGTTTGTTATTGTAATGTTTGTGAATATGTGTTGTTAAGAAAAGAATATGATATTGTAAGATAAGGTTTCCGTTTCCAATTTCCTTTTCCCGTTATTTTCCATTGAACTCCGCCCAAAGCTTACGCAAGCGCTCCGTTAGGCACCCTACCCAACCAAGGTATCGGTGTTTCCTAACTGCGACCGGTTGCGTCCAGTTTCGCCGGAGGCGAAAGCAAGAGACAAGAACGGACGGACAAGGGTCAATAAGCCAGATTTCTTAAATACCGTGCTTAAGTACCCTAATCCACGTTGTTGCCGATTGCTCTAGCTTCAATTGGTCAAGACCCGGCTCAAAGGACTTGAATACGGGTTTCCTTAACTTACACTATCCTATCTTATCCTAACAAGCGTACTTTGCATATAACTCTTAGGTTAGATAAGAACTTTCCGCCCACGCGCATTAACTCGTTACGACAAGAACTTAAAATGCTCCGTCTCCTTGTAGATCGACCCGTGCTCATCGCGGTTAGCTGCAAAGAGACACCGTCCTGATCGCGGTTAAACTTTAGAAATCTTAAAACTCGACACGCCAAAAGCGTACGCTCAAATAGCGTCGTTGCCGGGGAGACGGTAACGTTTCAATTCTTGTTATTTCGGGTTAATCATTATACATCTCATTTATACAACTAACCCTATTTTCAAAACAACATAAAAATTTCAAAACGCAAAACTAAAACAAAAATTAACAATACTAACTCTTTTGCTCTCTGGATTTCTTACCTGCTAGCACTCGGGATCTCAAATAAAAAGATAAACAATACCAGTGAGATACTAGTAGAACAGTAGGATCACAGAAGAAGTTTGGAGCCCCAACTCCAAGGAAAAACCGGCGACTACCCCTTAAAATCCGAGCTCGTCGGCCCTATTGCCTCCTTTTGCCTCCTTTTGCCTCCAAATTTTCCTCTATGCTCCAGTGTTCTATTTTTGTCCTATTTTTATTGTTTGTTTTTTATAATTTTTATTATGTAGGTATTTGGGCATTCGTATCGCTTTTTCGCACTAATATCCATTTTTCCGACATTTGTAGATTTTGCGGAATTGCGAACGGTGATTATGGAGAGCAAAGTGTACATTTCAAGGTAAGGTGATTATGAAGTACAGTGCCAAAGATCCGGATAGTTTGACCCGTGCAAGAGAACATTCCAAGCTATTCGGATTTAACTTCAACGGGGGTTTCCTAACCCAAAAACTTAACGTTATGTTCTTTGTTAACACCTTCTTTCTCAAATCCGACGCATCCACTATAATATCTTTGCAAGATTCTTTGCAAGTTCGCTACCAAACGCCAAAATTAACTAACCCGTATTTGTTGCAGTGCCGAGCTTAAAAATAAAAATGATTTTTTGAAATTTTGAACAAATTTTTTCATTGATTTGCGCATTGCATACATTAATACGGACTTAAGGACAAGCGAACCGCACAACATACGGTAAAAGATTTGATCCCTTTTTCCATGGGCCACAAATCACGAAATTGAGCATAACGTTGACCTGCACAAATTTTAAAAAAAGAAATTAGACTTTAAGCCTTAAGGACTTCACGCTCATTAGGAGAGGTTAATTGTGTTTAGAACATCGCTTAACGGTATATCGTTTCCGGTGTGTCTAGAAAAGCGTTCACCGTGAAACCGCCAAAAGATAAAGGGTTATTTAATTAAGGACCTTCGCGAAAGCGTCGGAAAACCTCCCCTTATCTCCGCACTTATCTGGCCTCGTGATCAGTATATCTTGAGCCCATTTCTCGACACAGTTTTACTTCGACGATCAAGTTCTTGAGCAGTTCTAGTTGACCTAGGTGAACCCTAGACCGATCAGGTGCGTGCTATTTTTGTGTCGTGATTGTTTTTGTCCAGATTCTTTTTGTGTGTATATTTCATTCGTTTGTTAATAACTAACTTTAAAAAAAATACCCACATTCTTTTTCCCTCCTTTTCTCTTCTTCTTATTCTTCTCTTCATATCATGGGTACCCCACCTAGAAAAACTCTTGCCGAACTTTGGTACCCACAACCAGACATTTCTTCTTACTGTTTTTGTTTTGGCCGAACTTCGAACGACCCCACCATGCCTAAAATTTCTTTGAAAGATCGGATAGACACGTTTAGGACGAACAACTGGATCCCGCAATCCACTTTGTATCAACCGTTTCAACCTCGACCACCTTCTTGCGTTGATACCCCTTTTGAGAGTCCAGTTGTAACTCCTAGACCTATGTCTATTGCTGAACGTATTGAACAATCTCGTAGCCGATCTTTCACTCCTTTCACCACTGCCAATTATTTTGATCAACAATTTCATTCACCTTCTTATCCAAATGTTGATCATAACCCTGTCCAGCCATTCAATTCCTACCAGTCCTACCTGACTTTTACACCTTCGCTAGACATGGCTTCTACACAGCCTTTTGGGAGTTTCCAGTATCCAAACAAATTTGAATCATTTACTGAAACCCCTTCACAACCCATGTCTAGTCTTGAATAGTCGTTAGAAGCGTTTTGGGTAGCATCGTGTCAACAGATGATGGATTTGAATGAGTCCATGGCCGCCCTCATACAACCTAGTGAACCGGTAGCTAGTTTCCAACTAGGTCCACATTTTCCAATGTATGAAGAGGCGGTAGGACAGACTGAGAATTTGAGTGGTGAGAGTGAGCTACACACCCTTCCAAATCAAACCTACCCGTCCCAAATGGAATTCCACAACTCCGGTTTTGAATGTCTATCAAATGTCCCAAATGATTTACCGATTGAAGATAGAAAGTTTAATGAGTTGTGCGACTTTGTAGTGTTTGATTTACCAGATTGTGAAGGGTCCCTTTCGAGTGAAACCACACCCAATCCTTTTGACCTCTGCACCAGATTGTGAAGGGTCCCTTTCGAGTGAAACCACACCCAATCCTTTTGACCTTTGCACCTCCACTCTAGAACCTGAATTAATTGATATCCATGCTTTTGATGAGGTGTCTGAGAATATTGATTTTCACTTGATTGAGGATATTGACGCTGGGGATATTTTGGATGATGAACCCGCAGATTTGGATGAGTTTTTCTCTCCAATTCATCATCCCGAGTCATTAACTGTTTTTCCCGAATTTCATATGCGTCTTGATATTGATGATAAAGGCATGAATGAGCTTAACATTAAGGAGAATTTTGAGGATATTTTTGAGGATGAACCAGTTTTGCTTGATGAGTCAGATTTTCCAATTCATCCTATCCTTTCCATTGACTGTGTACACCCTCCTGAACCTTTACCTGATACCCCTCCACGATCACTTCCCTCCATCCTTTCCATCATTTCGACCTTGCAAGACACCATATCACTTTCATTTACTATGTCTGGTTTACCAAGTTCGGCTTACCCATGGTTTCTCAGGAATCTTGAGGGATTTGACCCCATCTCTCGACGGTTTGATAGATTAGCACAATCACTTTTTATACATCGGCCATTACAAATTGTGCTATTTTATTCACTCCATTTTCACCCTCAAGTTCGTACAACATTTCTTTTTCCCTTCCGCCATTCTTCTCCTCACCGAGACCGTATCCCACTTCTATCCCCATACGGTCTCGCGTATTCTCCTTTTCTTACCACTCTGCATTATTTCACCAGCCCGGGCCTTATCCCGATAAAATTTTTGAATGGTTGGTGCTCACTTTTGGCCTGTGTAAGGCCTTGTATAAATTGATACTGTTCTTTCCCTCTTAATCCTGAACTTCACAGCTTAGACAGTGGAAACATTGTTTCACTTAAGTTTGGGGGGAACCTTTTTGTATATATATTTTTGTTTCTCTGTTTGTTTTGTATAAAATTTTCTTTAGAGAGCGCCGATAATTTTGACCCTCTTAGTGTAGCCGGACAGTGAGGGCACTGTCAAGTTTAAGTTTGGGGGTGTGCTCGGTAAGCTTTCTTACTTCGCATTCATTTGTATATTTTGCACTTACATACTTATTTAAAACCCATAAAAAACGAAAATTTTTAAAAAAATATAAAAACTTTGTCGTCAAGTTAACTAATAGGGTAACTTAGATTTTTATTCCGAATGTTTAGTTGATACGTCAGAAATAACTAAATCCTAGGCTTAGGAATTGAAAACCCTAAAAATAACCCTCCTTCTATTTATACTTTGTAAATATACGTCCTTACAGTTTTTTTTTGAGAAATAGGTAATCTTGAGTTCAATTCATTAGTTAAGTCGAGATGAAGGAAAAGTATTGAAGTTTTACTGAAAGATAAATCTGAAAAATAGTTTCTATTCTTAAATCCAAATTTAGAAAGTATATACCCTACAAACTACACTTACACGCATCTTGAAACTTGAGATAGTAGAGGATAACTAGAAATACTCTTGCCTGAAAGCCTAGTATGAAAGAAAAAACGGTATTACAGCTAAACACCTAAAAGAGCATCATTGAAAAATATATCCGTTCTTGAAAAGAAAAAGAAAATAAAAATAAAAGAAAAAAATTAAGTCAAGACCTGGAAACTGCTATTTACGCTTTAAGCTCACATATTCAGTTATCGGCTGTTAGTGTCTCAAGAAGCATTCATAATCACATGAAAGGTGTGTGAGCAAATCCGTTCATTATTAAAGAAAAGAAATAGTATTAGGTATTAAGGCAAGGGTACAATAGCTTGAATTGAATTCTTGAGTGTAGGGGTGAAAATTACACACACGTAGGGGTATACAATCGATGTTTGGCGGAAAGAGAGAAATAAAGAATAAGACTTTTTTTTTTCCATAAAGTTGATAAAAATCCCTGATTTAAGACTGTGCTTTTAGAAGGAAAACTTAGGAGATAACATTATCTTTCTAAACTTTTTTGGAATGCATAGGATCTGAGGTTAAATAGATAGGAGGCGTGAAACATAAGGGTTGAATATTTCTAACTTTGGATGATAGAATTTCTAACCTAGATACTAAACTGTAGGAGTGGAATCGACATTAACTAGTGAAACTTGCTTGACGGGATTTTGTGGGTGTAATCCGCTGAAAACTCTCAGGAGACAATGCTCCTCCTACTAGGGACACCTAGAGGTTTAACGGCTTATTGCACGTGCTCAGTGCAATCGCGTTCCCTGCGAAAGTGAGGGTAGGATTTTGTTTTGCTCGGGATGAGCAAAATATAAGTTTGGGGGTATTTGTTCATATCAGAAAACTGCATTTTTAATACCGCTCATCTTTATCTATTTTGTTATATATCGTTACTATTAATCAGTGTCTGCTCAGTAATACAGATTACAGGTATCCATGAAAAATACTGGAAATACACTTAAAATCACGGATATATCATTTGCGAGCCGACACTTCAACCGGAACTGCAAACCGATATCCTAAGAGTTATTTTGCAAACAAATAAAGAGTACACATTTTGGTCCAACACATTGCATGTGTGAACACAACTCTTGGAGCATGGACCTAGGTGAGGGGGATGCCCAAGGAACACAAGTGGGCATGAGTGTGATGTGCATTCAATACATAAAGTGTGATGTGATGCATAGCTACTTGTTTCCCTCCAATCCCTAAGTGCACCACAAATTCAAATAGACAAATCAAACTACACCGAAGTGATACTGGGGACAACACATGACCACACACAAAATACGAACCAGAGAGCTCGGATTTGGGCAAAGCACAACACCCCTTTAGCCGGCCCTACAGTGTCCAATAGGCCCCAGTTTCTCACAGTGCCTCCCTAGCTGCCGCGTGGTCCTGTTTTTATTGTTTGGTTATTTTTCTTTTCTGCCTATAAAAGTAGGCAGTAGGCAAGGGGTCAAGGGTCTCACATTTGCCAAGTTTTGTTCTACACTTTGTAACTCTTTTTGTTTTCTTTCTGTTCTCTTGTACATAGCTAACCCCTTGAGTTCTTTGCCTTAACTTGATCTTGCAACCTCTTCATTAACCTTGCAAGTTTAAGCTTTGGTTATTACACTCAAGGGGTTGTATCATTACTTTGTAATCAATAAAGCTTTCTTTTCCTTCATTTCACATGATATCTTTACCCTTCTCTTGATCTTGTAACCTCTTCATTAAGCTTGCAAGTTTAAGGGTTGGTTATTGATCCCATGCCTTGTCTTGTGTTCTATGGTTCTTAGTGTTACTTTCTTGCTCTTTTCATTACTTGCTCTTTTATTACTTGCTTTACATTCTTGCAATTTATTACCTTGCTTTACTTTCATGCACTTTCATTCCATGTCATTTACTTACTTGTATTGTTTTTCTTTTGCCCTTATGGTTTGTTGTTGTGAATGGTTTGTAAATATGTGTTGTTAGTAAAAGAATATGATATTGTAAGTTAAGGATTTCGTTTCCCATTCCTTTTCCGTTATTTTCCATTGAACTCCGTCCAAACCTTACGCAAGTGCTCCGTTAGGCACCCTACCCTACCAAGGTATCGGTGATCCCTAACCGTGACCGGTTGCGTTCGGTTTCGCCGGAGGGGAAAGCAAGAGACGAGAACGGAAGGACAAGGGTCAATAAGCCGGATTCCACGAATACCGTGCTTAAATACCCTAATCCACGTTGTTGCCGATTGCTCTAGCTTCAATTGGTTAAGACTCGGCTCAAAGGTTTGAGTACGAATTCACTAGCTTACACTATTGTATCTTTTCCTAACAACTTTATACTTTGCATATAACACATAGGATAGATACGAACTTTCCTCCCACGCGCATTAACTCGTGAGAAAAAGAACGTAAAATGCTCCGTCTCCCTGTGGATCGACCCGTGCTCATCGCGGTTAGCTGCAAAGCGACACCGTCCTGATCGCGGTTAAACTTTAGAACATTTAAAACTCGATACGCCAAAAGCGTGCGATCAAGCATCGACACCCAAAATCAGAAATACCTCGTGTCCATCATCGACATGGAAATCTTAAAATCTCTCGTGTCCATTACTGACACGTAAATGCAAATACCGTCGACACCATCTCAATAGATGATCGCCACCCGATATCCATAGACCCGGTCGGTATCCCCTGGATATCCGCCGTGCCCAATCGAACCCCGGTCTGTATCTCCTGGATATCTGGCGTGTTCATCTCTATCTCCGGTATCGAGTGTCCTCGCTAGGCTCCCCGCCTCTAATGTAGCCATCCTGCCCCTCCGTCTCGACCGGGTCCACCATGTATCCAACTGTATATCCTTCCCCCACTTAGTCTGGATAACGTAGTAATCCGTAACCGTATAGCCCCCAGTAGGTTCGGAGTAAAACAAAACATAAAAACGACTCATGGTGGACATCAACTCATCGTATCCAAAGATAACAAGTAAAGAAGAAGAATCCTTTCATTAATCATTCTGATGATATAATATATATATACATATAAAGCAGTGTCCCATACCACTCATATATATCATCAAAAGTAAAACATCCAGAAACTCATAAGAATCCAATATGAATACCCATAGTACTGGTATTCGCAATAATTAATATGTAAAACAGGTAAAGCACGTAAATAATATCATACAAGAAATAAACATAACCATCCTACCGTGTCATGGCATTGCTAATGATGTGTAATGTGGTATATGCGTCTGTGATCGTGAAGCATGGAAATCATTAGTATTTGTGCGAGTGTTCTATAAGTGTATAACTCTTACCTGTATCGATGGTTACCTACGCACTAGGTAGGGTAACGGTCCTACGATGACATGGCAGTACCAATGAGGTGGAGTGTAACATATGCGTATGTGCTCGTGCAACATAATACTCATTGGTAGTTGTGCAGTGTTCTATCAGAGTGTTCGTATCACGGAAACGCATAACATCGAATAATACATCGCGAATATGTAAAGTAAATCTAAGCGTAATTAATAAAAGTAACTACTTGCTATGAGTTATAACATTATCCCTGAAAATGGAACGAGATGTTGGTTTTGAAGGAATCTGTCTTAGGTTAAAATATTCGTTTTGGAAATTGGCATCGCATCCTTGTCTTTTATCATTAAAAAGGGAAACGAATCGTTAGTTTTTAAAATAATATAGCTCACTCAAATATTACATTTTAAAACGAAATAAAACATAATTTTACGAGTCTAAAGGAAAATTGTCCGTTATTCGGCATACGAATCTCATTATCATTAGTACGTTATAATTCCTCGTACAATTACTCATATTATCATTATATCCTAATCATCTCTAGTACGACATGATCCTTCGTACTAATTTACCAAACTATAAATAAACTACATGCACCTGAGTATCATACTATATGCAAATTAACTCAAATATCCATATCTTGAATAAATACTAAAACTAACTATATATCATACTACGATTTATAAGGTTGTAGTGGTGCTATACGCCATCCACCCGACTTTCCCTTGTAGATGTAAATCTACTCACCAACGTGTTGGGCTCGTCGAAACCCACGCTGTTATGTCCGCCAACTCCGTCTCAAAAACCTTCGCGATCGTACCTATAATCGTAATTATGAAATATCAGCATAAATATCATATCCAAATCAAAACAATGAGCTAAGCCACCATAGGTTAGAACCTATAGCTTACTTACTTCAGAAACGATCAATTACCCCTGAATTTAACGTACGAACGTCAACATTTCAGTTGCAGTACAAAAATACGAAAACCCGTATCGGAATATCGGAAACTTGAATAAATCCTAACTAAAGCATTCCCAGATTTTGGCTCAAGTAACTAGGAACTAAACAAACAAGTACAGGGGATAGGTTGTAGGGAGTGTGAGATACTGGAAAAACCACAACACCAGAACCCCACAAAAATCCGCCGACAACCCATGAATGTCTGTATTTTGGTGGTGGGTTTCTAGTGGTTTATATAGGTTAATGACTTGCTATATTTTCTAGTGGTTACACCTAGTGGTTCCAGATTCAATATCAGTATGATAAATATCACAAAACCAACTGTTTTCCTATACTGCAGATGAAAACAGATTTTGAACAATACTGAATATGCATGGAGAGAAGGAATTATACCTATGGAGATTGTGTACAATGGAACACCGGCTCATGAAGTGATTGTGGAAGCATCTAAGGTTTGTAGTGGCTTCTTGCTTGATGATGTGCACAAATTGATGAAGGGTTCAAGATTTCTTCATTTGGATTGATGAACACTTAGGAATTTTCTTATTTTGGGGCTAAAGAAGTTTGTTGTTTCTGTTGGGATAGCTAAAGTAATTACTAAATGTTATGTGTAAATAGGGTGAGGAGGTATGTAGAGAAAGGAGGAGGTGTCAACCATGAAGAGTGAGGTGTAATGTTGTGAGGTGATGGTGTAAAGTGAGAAGGAGGAGGTGTAATGTTAAGAAGAAGGTGGAGAGAGTTGAGCATGGGTGAGAGTGTGGTGTTGTGAGTGTTTAGTCTAGGTTATGATATGCCAACCATTAACAAAAGAATTAGAACCAAAGAAACCTTTTTATGAAAAAAAAATCTACATCCATTTTTTTAAAAATGAAATACTTATCAAAACACTTAATTATCATTAGCTTAATGTAAAATACAATGCCATGTTAAAATAATTAAAAAACTCATTTTTATGATATCACCCACTTTTATTCATATTTCTCGAAATAACTACATTTTTCAGATATAATTCCGATTCCCAATTTCATAAGCGATATCATTTTTGTAAAATTATTAAATTCATATTTAAAATTATAAATTAATATTTAAAATTTTCCAAATATTACAATCTCTCTCCATTAAAGAAATTCGGTCCCCGAATTTAAATTAAAACCCCTTCTTAAAACATTTTTTCTTAATCCAATCAACTCAATTAAAAACAATTTTCAGGGGTCCAAATTTTAAAACATAAAATCCGCTCGATATAACTGAACTCCAAAGTCCTACACGAGCTAGGACGTAATATAACGCAATAGTGTGCGTGAAATATCAAAAGATATACAACTCACAAAACTGTAACTCTAACGGTTGCAATGAGGATTACTCCAGTTATGATGCAAAAATGCCAAATACGAAAGCCGTTGTGTATATCAAATACACAATCAATGCCATAGTCGTAGTGCAATGTCGGTAGCACACGACCAAGATAAAATATATAAATTAAACTTATAAGATATTCTCCCAAGTGCAAATCATGAAAACAAAATCAATCCTAACGGGTTTATATGAAAATATCAAACCACACGTCACGGTGTGCATGAAACCAAAACAGCGCTAAGTGCAACAGTGTGCATGAAAATAATATCCACTGCATCAAATGTGCAGGGAGCAATTATCAAGTGCTTCAAGAATGCACAAGATCAATATCCAGTGCATCGGAGTGCACAAAAGAAATCTCAAGTGCATCGGGGTGCACAAAACATCAAAATATGCAACGGGTGTGCACAAAATCATACCAAGTATACCTAGAGTGTATATATATATATATATATATATATATATATAATCTCTTAATCATGTGCAACTGATGTGCATGGAAAATATCAGTCTAGTGCCTCTAGTGTACACGACACTCCAAATCGAGTGCAGTCACCTCACACTGACATCTCAACAAGTGCACCTGGTGTGCACAAAACATCAATCAAAGTGCAATCATCGTGCACGAAAATCTCGACAAGTGCATCTGGTATGCACAAAACATTTATGTGGCCCTCAAGTCCTCAAAATACATAAATCAAAATAATGGACGTTGAGTTGTCCTTCCTTGAATTTTGAAGAGGAAACATTTAGATTATAAAAACTCAAATAACAAAACAACGGACATCGAAGTATATCTTCTTCAATGTCGAAAGGTGTTTTAAACACCCGGAATGGGCATAGCAAGAATTTCTACTTTCCTTCTTGCGGATCTCTAATGCCATGGCCTCTTTTATGCAATCGTCCGGTGAGGAGCAACGACACAATCAGTCCTACTGCCAGACCTCTCACAACATCTCCTTGACCAGTACTCCAGTCTCTCGCAATGCGTTGATGACGGCGATCTCTAATCTCTTCATGTGCGCCAACAAGTGATCCTGGGTCCAATCTTACTTATTAACAACTCCTGGAAAGAATCTATCAAGTCTTCTGCTGATATTATTTATCCAGCCTGTCCGTAACTAGCATTCATTTCTGAATCCACTTTTTCTTCGTAACAACTGCCATCTCATTAAGGCTTTCCTGTGAAAGTTTGGTCATACGCGCCTTTGCATATGCATCAAATCTTAAATATCGACGGTGAAGAAAAACTGCCCACTAAAACTTCGCAACAATCTCCTATTCTATTACTCTCCCAATCCATCAATTTTAGGAGTGTATCACGATAGTCACGCGAATTGCATGTCATACTTGGTCATGACCATGCCTAGAGCCTTACAAGACTTAAAAACACGAATCCAGCATCTCTGATACTCAGTAGATGAATCTGGCTAAACTCATCTTCGAGAACTCATCCCAATTCGTCGAAGGAAAACTTACTACACGATCTCCTTCTCGAGCGACTTGCACCAGGTATGAGCAAGACCCATCGGAAGAAGCTAATCAATTTCACCGATCTCGTATCGGAGCACCACAACAGATTAAATATCCTGGTCATCCTACATCTGAACGACTGCAAATCATTTGATCCATCTACCCCTGTAAACATCGTCAACTTTTAACTTCATGAACTCTAGAAGTAATACCTCGATAACCTCAGCTATGATAGGTACCGCTGTCTGAACATCACGCAACACCATGATCTTCGGAGAGGGAAAAGCATCACGCCTCAAGTCCAGCTGATCTCCAGCAATAACCCAACCCTCTGGTGTGGATCCCGAAGAAACTCGCTTCAACGTTATAATATGATCAAGTGTGGATAAACGACAGGTCCCCGTGTCATCGGAATGTCAGCCTGGCCAGTCCTTGTCCTAAACAAGTCTGCTCTGACCGTATCTCTAATCGCAGTCCTCTCGGCTCACGTAGACATGACAACTGGAACAATCAACATGTATCGATGAGGATTGATTAACGGAACGAATAGAAGGAAAATCTCAAGATATAAATCCTAAGGTAACTTATGAGGAGTATCATATCGTAAATATGCCGCGGAACATATTTACGGTACGTCACTCTACATAGTACCTACTCAATCAACCAGGGTCATCCTATATAACGAAAATGCGGGTATAAGACCTCTAAAGTCAAGTATAAGTCCTATAAGGTAAAGTATAGGTAACAAAAGTGTATGCCTAAACCCCATATAGCCAAACCTAGACTCGAACAAAGGTTAAACCAAACACTCTGATACCAACTTTGTCACGACCCAAATATGGCACGTGACCGGCACTTAAATCACGTGACATCTAAAGATGTCAACGCGGTCCAACTAAGCCAAAACCCGGAATCTAAACCATTTTTCTTTTCTTTTTAAAACATTGGAGGTGAAATTTTAAATAGTCATCAGATGGAATCATTTTAAAATAACCATTTGATTTTAACTAAGTATGTTTAAAGAGCTTCTATGACATTTTGAAATTCGATAGCACCTCCTTTGTAAATTTTGCATAAAAACCCAATACAACATAACAATAAAATAGCATCCCAACGGGAGCTAGCTTCCATGCCCAAACGGCGGAGCAACCAAGCAAACGATATAAAAAGTCGACTCCAATGAGTGTGACATCACAACACATAAATTCTAAGTCTCGCTTCTATGTCCACAATATATCATTTCTAAGTTGATGGAGTTTTACTAGATACAAGAATATATGAATAACCAAGTGTGAGTACGATACCGCAGTAACCCACTTACCGAAACAGTCACTGAAAGGAATGTGTGCCCCTAGCCGCTGATAATCCAAGCGGTAACACCTGCAAGAAACTATGGCACAATGGGGGTGAGTTGCCAACTCAGTAAATAAAAGTACATCACAAAGTAGAAATCGAATGCACAACGGTACCTAGGTCATAAATATAATAATATCATAATCTGTACTAATATGATATATGATATGCATATGTATCGTAAATGCAACACTATCTATCATGTGATGCCAAAGTAGAACATATCAATACAAATGACCAGTATCTAGGTATAAGCTCAAAGGTAGCCGAAAATATATATAAACCTCTTCTTTAAAATAGCCGCGGAATACATATATCACGGCGTAAGAGCAGACGTGATAGTATGAATATAATAGGTATTTTATTTAAGATGTACGTCCTGCTGTTTTAATGAATAGAGTTAATAGGTTTACAATTTAAAAGATTTCAATGTCATACCAGACATGTTAAAATAATGCGACTAAAGCTCGATTTTTGAATTCCTTTTTGTATGCAACTACCCGTAAAAAGGTATGCAGGTACTGTCCCCCGGATCAGTCTTGTTCAGCTACAACAACTATAATATAACTGGGTACATCATGATAGCACATATCAATATATATGGATGTTCAGCATCGACACCCAAAATCAGAAATCCCTCGTGTCCATCATCGACACGCAAATTTTCAAATCTCTCGTGTCCATCACCGACACGCAAATGCAAATACCGTCGACACCATCTCAATAGATGATCGCCACCCGATATCCCTGGCCCCGGTTGGTATCCCATGGATATCCGTTGTGCCTAATCGAACCCCGGCCAGTATACCCTGGATATCTGCCATGCTCATCTATATCTCCGGTATCGAGTGTCCTCGCTAGGCTCCCCGCCTCTAATGCGGCCATCCGGCCCCTCGGTCTCGACCAGGTCCACCAAGTATCCGACTGTATATCCCCCTCCACTCAGTCTGGATAACGTAGTAATCCATAACCGTATAGCCCCCCAGTCGGTTCTGAGTAAAAGAAAACATAAAAACGACTCATGGTGGACATCAACTCATCGTATCCAAAGATAACAAGTAAAGAAGAAGAATCCTTGCATTAATCATTTTGATGATATATTATATATATACACATACAACAGTGTCCCATACCACTGATATATATCATCAAAAGTAAAACATCCAGAAACTCATAAGAATCCAATATGAATACCCATAGTACTGGTATTCGCAATAATTAATATGTAAAACAGGTAAAGCACGTAAATAATATCATACATGAAATAAACATAACCATCCTACCGTGTCATGGCAATGCTAATGATGTGTAATGTGGTATATGCGTCTGTGATCGTGCAGCATGGAAATCATTAGTATTTGTTCGAGTGTTCTATAAGTGTATAACTCTTACCTGTATCGATGGTTACCTATGCATTAGGTAGGGTAACGGTCCTACGGTGACATGGCAGTACCAATGAGGTAGAGTGTAACATATGCGTATGTGCTCGTGCAACATAATACTCATTGGTAGTTGTGCAGTGTTCTATCAGAGTGTTCGTATCACGGAAACACATAACATCGAATAATACATCGCGAATATGTAAAGTAAATCTAAGCGTAATTAATAAAAGTAACTACTTGCTATGAGCTATAACATTATTCCTGAAAATGGAACGAGATGTTGGTTTTGAAGGAATCCGTCTTAGGTTAAAATATTCGTTTTGGAAATTGGCATCGCATCCTTGTCTTTTATCATTAAAAATGGAAACGAATCGTTAGTTTTTAAAAGAATACAACTCACTCAAATATTACGTTTTAAAACGAAATTAAACATTATTTTACGAGTCTAAAGGAAACTTGGCCATTATTCGGCATACGAATCTCATTATCATTAGTACGGTATAATTCCTCGTATAATTACTCATATTATCACTATATCCAAATCATCTCTAGTACGGCATGATCCTTCGTACCAATTTGGCAAACTATAAATAAACTACATCCAAATGAGTATCATACTATATGCAAATTAACTCCAATATCCATATCTTGAATAAATACTAAAACTAACTATATATCATACTACGATTTATAAGGTTGCGGGGGTGCTATACGCCATCCACCCGACTTTCCCCCGTAGATGTAAATCTACTCACCAACGTGTTGGGCTCGCTGAAATCCACGCTGCTATGTCCGCCAACTCCGTCTCAAAAACCTTCGCGATCATACCTATAATCGAAGTTATGAAATATTGGCGTAAATATCATATCCAAATCAAAACAACGAGCAAAGCCTCTATAGGTTAGAAACTATAGCTTACTTAGTCTAGAAACGATCAATTACCCCTGAATTTAACGTACGAACGTCAACGTTTCAGTTGCAGTACAAAAATACGAAAACCCGTATCGGAATATCGGAAACTTGAATAAATCATTACTAAAACATTCCCCGATTTTGGCTCAGGTAACTTGGAACTAAACAAACAAGTACAGGGGATAGGTAGTAGGGAGTATGAGATACTGGAAATGTAAGTGCACGGCGGCGCCCCGGCCTCCATCCCGAGGCCAAAATGCGGAAGCGGTGATAAACTTTAATTTTGCGAACTTAGCAAACCGGCACCACCGCGCACTAAACCCGGATCGAACCATTAACTAGTCCTAGCTAACTACAAGATAGGGAATAGAGATATACCGACTGATCCGAGTCCTCCGGTCTTCTCGTCATCGTCCCGATCTCCCGCGGAAACTCCGGTCGTCGCCTCCTTGCCGGAAGGGCACAACATCGTCTGCATCTTTTACGGGCTCCCACCTCAATACCGAGGCAACTCGGGCACGAAGCTGGCGAGTCGACGTGCCCAAGATTTGCTGTAGAATGTGTAGTGCTCAAGTCTCATTTGGGGTTATAGGAATTGCCTTTTGTGGAAGTATGATACTTGGAGTTTTTCTTGGGAATTTTGGTGAAGAAAATGATATGATATCAACCAAAATCACCCACATCAAAATTGGGACAGCCCCCTCTCAATGAATGGCCGGCCATGACTTGTGTGGGGATGGGAATGAGAGGAGAGAGTGATAGAATGAGAGAGGCCACACAATAATGCAAGAGGGAACCAAAAGCAATCATGAAAGAACATGATCACTAACACCAAAACCACACTCTACCACAACCTCATCATCTCAACAAAGTCAAGCCATCATGAAAACAAAGTCAAGGTATGGTCCACCCATCATGAACCATCATGAAGTCAAGAATATGTAAAGACCCCCTCCACAAAAGCTTATTTGCACAAATGCAAATAAGCCCTCCTCCACCAATCTTCGGCCAATGAACGATACAAAGGAAATTGGCCGAAACGGAAAGCAAACTGGCAACTCCAGAAAACTGGTCCCGTAAAAAATTACAGGAAAACCCCGATACTGTGCATACACACCCGCACTTGTATTCCGACCGAAATTCAAATGCAATGAGACAAAGTCTACACTGTACTATACTAGGGTCCGGCTTAAACCAAAGCCGGCTAGTAATATCCGTTCGATCCTGATTCGTGCAATACCGCACGTATCTGATCAAACCCTGCCATATATCCATACGGCCTGTAGTACAAACTGTCCGATCCTGATCCGTGCAATACCGCACGTATCTTATCGGACCTTGCCATATCTCCATACGGCCTCTACAACATTTTGCCCGAAAGCTCAGTAACTGAATGTGGGGGACTCTAAAGACTCGTCAACACCATGGTTGTGGATTTAACCACTAGCACGACAGAGATATAAGCCAATACGTAACGGGCTACCAGGTATTGAATAAAAGGGACGTCGATGAGCGAACTCATCCTGACACCCCACTAAGCCAGTCAGTGACAATATACGTACAGTCCGGTCCGTTCGTCTATGAGCATCGCATGGTGGGCCTAGGGGGTTGGTAAAAGTCAGACCACCAAAAGCGGTACAAGTCGTGTCGGAGTGTAGCCCAGAACACCCTGAGATACTACTGGAATACCTACCAGTAAATCTCCTTGCCTCGGCCGAGGGCTTCGTGTAATGGCTCTCCTAGACACAGCGCGACCTCACCACCAATACCGGGAGAGACGAACCCCTGAAGATGCGCTCACTGCCTCCATGTGGCTCGGGACTGTACCCAACTAAAACCTGTTTGCACGACTCCTTTGAGCCGTGGTAGGGTAGTAATCAAAGTACAGTGGGAACTCACACAAGACAAATGACGATCCCCAGGTCGATGAACTAACCTGTACACATGTCACCAGGGAACTGCTATCTGACGTCTGGTATATGACCAACTAGGATGTTCCCGGCGAGTCCTGTCCGGTGTACTCATAACCCAATGAGCACCTGTATACATCTTAGGTGAACGAATTGAAACCAGTGGCTTGTGAGACCGGCCACCGCCCCTCGTTGGGGTCTCGAATGTACACACTAGTCTACTGTGGAGTATCGATGCCCTATCTCGAAACTCCCACGACTAGGGACCATTTAAGGATGTGCTTATAGACTACCAGCTCCCACGTATATGATCGCCCTCATACTGCTGGTGGTCAAGCAAGAATCCTAGGGGCTCTATCAACGTGCAATAGTGACCTGTCAGGTCACCTAAAGCAGTACACGATGATAAAGATAAACCAGATAGCATACTATCATCTCGAGTAAGACTGTCCTAGCGGGATAGGTCCTCCATCAATCATTGTAATCACGTGCCTGTGATCCAATAATTGACTCTGAGGGCACTATCTCCAACAATCTCCCACTTGCACTCAAGGCTAATTATTGCGATGTCGCATACTCACAGCACGTGTGATACCGAACACCCAACTCCTCTACTAGTCTGTCTCACAAAGCTCGCTTGCGAAACTATTGCGTTCGAGGAATAGCCTTAGTGAGTGGATCCGCCTTGATGTCTCTTTCTATGTCTCTCCATATCTCAAGTTCGTAGAGAAACACATCTCCCGAAATGAGTAATACCTGTCTTAGAATGTGTCTGGATGTCTGATGGGACCTAGCTCATAAATGAACCCCAAATCCAAACTTCTTAGACTGTATCGTCAACTGAACTTAATCAGTATCCTGCGCCATGCCACCCTCAGTATTGCCTTGGACCACCTGTCCAAAATACTGCCCCTCGTCAGAAGGAAAACTATAACTCTGACAACCTCCTTGTCGTCCATGTCACCTTGGAAGCCTGGAATGCTAACTGTCTCCCGAATGAGGCAGTCGTTATCATATCCCTAGAACATCCACTTATGTTCTAAAACTGCTTCCGACTGCTTCTCCAGGATTGGATCAATATCAACTTATTGCATTTAGTACAAGAACAACATCTGGTGTGGTACTTGACATCTCATGATTGACTCAATTGCCTAAGCAAGTGATCTGTCAATCATGCACATCCCTCTCTACTTAAGTCTGTAAGACACCTTTAGAGAGGGTGACTCCATCACCTGCAGGTACACTACCATGCCAGGAGTCGTCCATTCTAAATACTCTTAGAATGTTGTCTAAGTACCCTTAATTGGGAAACCACCCAAATCTAGATCTAAAACCATAGATCTAGTAACCAGTATGTCTGATGTAATATCCAAGTCCTGTGTGGAGAAAACACTGTGTGACGACTAAAGTATGACTTGTAGTGTAGGAATATCACTTCCAACTCTGTGTATGTCATCCACATACCATGACATCACACCCTACTACCTTCTCAACAAATCCATCCCCTATTCTGATGAAGTCAAACCTATGACTGTCACATCAGAAATTGATGATCTATCTCCGGTATATCTGCTTTAGTCTATAAATAGACATAAGCTACCTGTCCACCAATGCTTCCGCTGCTCCCACTGACTATGACAACCCTCTGGAAGAGTCATATACACGTACACTTCTGAAGCCAGTTCAGAACGACGCTATACTCATCCTCCTGCCGGGTCTCGTAGCCTGGAACAGCAGCAATGGAAACTGTGGGTAAACAAGAACCTCCCTGTCACCGTCCTTGAGGCTACCGGAGTACCTCTCGGGTGCCTGAGGTTACCCACCTTATCCGCGGAGTGGCCAATGGAATGTCAAACCAGATTGAATCTTTAGGTTCCTATCAAATCTTCAGTAATCGTTTGTGGTTCTGGAATCACTTCCAGTTCTACCATACTCCCACTACTGTTTTCTGAAAAATCCATTTTTATTAAAACTGTGGCGAGTCTAGAACAATATCGCTATTGATCTTCCAGATGGTAGAAAATCAACCCTCGTCATAGCCTGGGTCAACCCACAAACAGCCATTACAGAAACGTGCCTTGAGTTATCCAGAGTCTGGTTTTAATCATAAGATGGACAACTCCCCGTACCTTAACAACGTTAAGATATGAACTGTTCTATATCCAATATAGAACCAGAGGCACTGATTTAATTGAACAAGATTCAAATCATGCAGCTGTCTCCAGTGCATGTCAATTAAATGGAAGGAGGCCGATCAGCGTTACTTAACTTAGGAATGCTTCCAATTATGAGTAACCTGAAAGAGAAGCAAGTTCTCTTAATCATTACTATCAACTGAATACCATACTCAAGTATCTACATCTTCGATCACTTTGAAGAATCCCGATACTTGCAATACCTGGTTCTCTACTTTATTCAAATACCTATAACTTCTCAAAATTCGGACCCTGTGTTTCCAAGAAACACCTGTCTAAAAACTAGAGAAGTCATAAGTAAACCGAATATAGTACGAGGGCCAACCCCTCTGTCCTGATGGACCCTGGACAACATACAATACTCTGTATAAGTCTCTTGAGTCTGATAACTCAATCACTGTGTGTCGTAGGTTGAAAACTGTACTTATGGTTAAGAAGAATTACACCGCTGTTTAATGCTCCTTACCTAACCATCCACTGATATAGGTAAATGTTGTAGACATAATTTCAAAAGGGTATATCTCACTCTATGAAAATAGACGTACAGATATATCGATTTGAAATTGGTGCATAACAACGGATATTCAAAACCAAATATTTGCCGACCGGCAAACAGCCCAGGTGATTTCCTCAAATATCACCGATTACAATGAATCCCGATATAATGAGGAAGATCACATAATTCCCAATAACTTACTCCCACTCATCATCTGTAAAACTATACAGATGTGAGAATCATACTTGGTAAATACATACCCTGGAGCAAGTGTCTAACTGGGAAATCAGTTTTCGTTTAACAGTACACAGTGAAACTGAAACATTGAAATGTTTTGATGGGGTATCCCGGTATTCCTAGTAATGCCTCTTCCAGATTCACGACTGTAACCGTATAATTCTTTGCCACCTCTCCAAATCCCTTCATATGTCTTTAGTCATTACCTTCTGCACACCCCTTTAGGCCAAATGGTTTTCTTCCTTCCCTACCGTTCGGCACCAGCCTATGGTTTGGAAGAAGACTATCCAATAAGCATAATGGGTGTACTATCCTAATCCTAGGAACACTCGCAATGCGAGAGAAGGCGAAGATAAAAGACACCTGAATAAATCTTATTCCTATTTCTCCTGAACAAGAATCCATCCCCGAACTGGAACAAGTTCCTTTCGAGTTCGTATATAACCATACGATGGAGTATCTAATAAACTGTGGATCTTCATAGTGATACGGAGTGTCCTGGAGAAATACAAAGGTGATTTTAGGATTGCCGAAGAAATACTTGGTTTGGTCGTGAATATCAGTCGCAATTTACTTTGCCCTCTTACTAATCCCTTGATTTGTCTTAACTCAATACCTTCTGTACACCATCGTTAGGCTAATTGGTTTTCTTCATTCCCTACCGGTCGGCACCAGCCTAAGGTTTGGAAGAAGACTATCCAATTTGCGTAATAGGTGTATTACTCCTAAAGCAAGGAGTACTCGCAACCTGAGAGAAGGTAAAAGGAAAAGACAACTGAATAGTCCTATCCGTTTTCTCCAGAACCGGAAACCATCCTCGAATAAATTCCTTCGAGTTCGTATCTAACCATACGATGGTTTTGTCCAATGGAAGTGGACGTTCGTAGTAATACGGGGTGTCCTGGAGAAAAGGGTAAAAGTAGGAGTGGCAATGAGGTTTGCAACTCTGACAATCCATAAGCCAGTGTTAAGAAGGTTCGGTCAACTTGGTCACTGAGTCATTGTCTTAGGGTCGGGTCAATGGTCGCTGCCAAAGAGAGAGAGAAAAGAAACACTCAGCGTGCACTCTATCCTAGATCAGAATGGTTACCAATTTATCTAATCTGGAAACCTCCCACTGTACCGTCAAATTCTCCTCCAAACCTGAAAGAAGAATTAGTCGGGATCACCCGAGGAGTATACCAACTCATCAGTGGGAATCGGGATCCAACTATCATCGCATGATAACGTGACGGAATCCGCTCACGCTATCACACTCCAGAAGGTATGCGCATATCTGGCAAGTTTCAGTTCTTTTGAAACTCCCGATTTGATTTCTGCCCCATGCTCTTATGACCTTGACTTTGGCCAACATATCATAAGTCACATGTCAAGTTCTACCCGTCATTCTCCAGGTTGTTTTGAATCCACCCGTACCTACCCTTGACTTTGGCCAAAATGGCAGTACGACTGTCCCAAACCAACGCATCTATCTATGCTGCTTATGAATGCCCCAATAGCTACCAATCACTGTGCCTTGACTTTGGCCAACATACACAGCTTGAATACTATTGAACACACATATAAAACGACGGAGGGCTACGAATGGTTTCTGGCGAAAACCTTTAACGTAAAGAACTTGATATCGTTGAAGGAACGGATAGCTTTTAAAATATAGGGACGAAAACCATTGCTAAAGAGGTCACTCCCGGTGAAGGGATCTCGGCTCTTTCCCCGTAGAATGAGGTGCAGGATATTCCAACTGAATACCACGATGCAAAGCAAAAGTAATCGGCTATAGTGAAGTCATTGCCCTGGCGCAAACTTTTTGTCCAAGGGGTCACTCCCGGTGAAGGGATCTCGGCCCTTGCCTCGTCGACTGAGGAGCAGGATATTCTAACTGAATACCACGATGCAAAACAAAAGTGAACGTCCTTGCAATAACAGCTTTTTGAAAAGTGTTCCAACAACATCAGAATAGGTTTTTTTTTAACTTGCATTGATCCGAATCAACGCAGTCCCATCAATTGATCACACCACAAAGAACGAAAATAATATGACGTACGTATATGCCATCCGCATTCGCCACTGGGTCCCGTCATTACCCGTTAGGTTAGCTAACTAACGACAGAGTGGGGACTGGACTAGCGCGGATGCAAAACATATACAACATCTACTAATATATATACCAATATATTATATTTCGCTCAAGGCGTGATAAGAAATGCAACATTACAGAAATGTACAGCATCACAGAACAATACAGATATCTGGGATCCCCGGGTTTCACAGAGCCACTACTGAAACCCGACGTTCCCCTGATCGTGTGGATAGCCTGTGCAATGAAATCCTAGACCCCTACGGGCGCGGCAAGTTACCCGCCAAAACCTGAAGCGAGGCAGCCCCCTTCAGCAACGTGAATGGACCACCCAGCACTTCACGGAATCCGGTAACTTGGGCACCCCTCCTGGGTCAACCTGTACCCCCTACGAGTGCGGCGAATAGCCTGCCAATTTTAGAGTGAAGCCCTTTCCATCTCAATGCCATGAGATGCGGGCTTGTTGCCTTCTAGAATCAAGTTATCCGTGCACCCCGCTGCGGGGTAATCCTAGTATAGAAAGTAAAATATACATACAACGGGTACATCGACCGCAACCTGGTCGTGCCCCAAAATAATAATACAATCAGGCAGTGACGGCAGTCCACATGTCGGACGCTCGCCCCGCAATATCAAATGTACATAATACAACCACAACTGTACTAGCATTGCATCCAGGCTATCTCCCACGACCAATCCGCAACATCACAGCAATACATAGAACATCAACGTGAAAGTCACGTTCGCAAATCCGTCTAACCGGGCTATAGCAGTTAGACAGGATTTACCGATAAAGTGACATTCACGGTCGCAGATATAATGTAAATACTGTGAACTAATGTGTTTAAAATATCCGATCGATCAAAAATTAACAAGTGGGCCCCCAAGCAATACTGTAGCACTCACAGAAATTCTGGGCCCAAGTTTAATATTCCAAAACCCCTAAAAACACCCCAGAAAGAGACTGTAGAAAATTGATGCAGCAAACCCAACATATTGCGGCGGAACCGCGGCCCAAGGTGGGGTTTGGCCGCGGTTCCGCGCTCCTGTAGTGGAATTAGTTCATCGAATTTCTAGAGAACTCTTATAACTTCCAGTACATCACTTTTCTGCAACCTGAAAAAAATTTCGACTCAAAAAAATTTCAACAGAAAACTGATGTGAACAAAAACGCGGATTTTGGAATTTTGGTCGATCGGAAATGTAAACACATTAAACAAAGCTAGACTAAGTTAATGGCGAGGCTCTGATACCACTGTAAGTGCACGGCGGCGCCCCGGCCTCCATCCCGAGGCCAAAATGCGGAAGCGGTGATAAACTTTAATTTTGCGAACTTAGCAAACCGGCACCACCGCGCACTAAACCCGGATCGAACCATTAACTAGTCCTAGCTAACTACAAGATAGGGAATAGAGATATACCGACTGATCCGATTCCTCCGGTCTTCTCGTCATCATCCCGATCTCCCGCGGAAACTCCGGTCGTCGCCTCCTTGCCGGAAGGGCACCACATCGTCTGCATCTTTTACGGGCTCCTACCTCAATACCGAGGCAACTCGGGCACGAAGCTGGCGAGTCGACGTGCCCAAGATTTGCTGTAGAATGTGTAGTGCTCAAGTCTCATTTGGGGTTCTAGGAATTGCCTTTTGTGGAGGTATGATACTTGGAGTTTTTCTTAGGAATTCTGGTGAAGAAAATGATATGATATCAACCAAAATCACCCACATCAAAATTGGGACAGCCCCTCTCAATGAATGGCCGGCCATGACTTGTGTGGGGATGGGAATGAGAGGAGAGAGTGATAGAATGAGAGAGGCCACACAATAATGCAAGAGGGAACCAAAAGCAATCATGAAAGAACATGATCACTAACACCAAAACCACACTCTACCACAACCTCATCATCTCAACAAAGTCAAGCCATCATGAAACAAAGTCAAGGTATGGTCCACCCATCATGAACCATCATGAAGTCAAGAATATGCAAAGACCCCGTCCACAAAAGCTTATTTGCACAAATGCAAATAAGCCCTCCTCCACCAATCTTCGGCCAATGAACGATACAAAGGAAATTGGCCGAAACGGAAAGCAAACTGGCAACTCCAGAAAACTGGTCCCGTAATAAATTACAGGAAAACCCCGATACTGTGCATACACACCCGCACTTGTATTCCGACCGAAATACAAATGCAATGAGACAAAGTCTACACTGTACTATACTAGGATCCGGCTTAAACCAAAGCCGGCTAGTAATATCCGTTCGATCCTGATTCGTGCAATACCGCACGTATCTGATCGAACCCTGCCATATATCTATACGGCCTGTAGTACAAACTGTCTGATCCTGATCCGTGCAATACCGCACGTATCTGATCGGACCATGTCATATCTCCATACGGCCTCTACAACTTTTTGCCCGAAAGCTGAGTAACTGAATGTGGGGGACTCTAAAGACTCGTCAACACTATGGTTGTGGATTTAACCACTAGCACGTCAGAGGTATAAGCCAATACGTAACGGGCTACCAGGTATTGACTAAAAAGGACGTCGATGAGCGAACTCATCCTGACACCCCACTGAGCTTGTCAGTGACAATATACGTACAGACCGGTCCGTTCGTCTATAAGCATCGCATGGCGGGCCTAGGGGGTTGGTAAAAGTCAGACCCCCAAAAGCGGTACAAGTCGTGTCGGAGTGTAGCCCAGAACACCCTGAGATACTACTGGAATACCTACCAGTAAATCTCCTTGCCTCGACCGAGGGCTTCGTGTAATGGCTCTCCTAGACACAGCGCGACCTTACCCCCAATATCGGGAGAGACGAACCCCTGAAGATGCGCTCACTGCCTCCACGTGTCTCGGGACTGTACCCAACTAAAACCTGTTTGCACGACTCCTTTGAGCCGTGGTAGGGTAGTAATCATAGTACAGTGGGAACTCTCACAAGACAAATGACGATCCCCAGGTCGATGAACTAACCTGTACACATGTCACCAGGGAACTGCTATCTGACGTCTGGTATATGACCAACTAGCATGTTCCCGGCGAGTCCTGTCCAGTGTACTCATAACCCAATGAGCACCTTTATACATCTTAGGTGAACGAACTGACACCAGTGGCTTGTGAGACCGGCCACCGCCCCTCGTCGGGGTCTCGAATGTACATACTAGTCTACACTGGAGTATCGATGCCCTATCTCGAAACTCCCACGACTAGGGACCATTTAAGGATGTGCTTATAGACTACCAGCTCCCACGTATATGATCGCCCTCATACTGCTGGTGGTCTATCAACGTGCAATAGTGACCTGTCAGGTCACCTAAAGCTGTACACGATGATAAAGATAAACCAGATAGCATACTATCATCTCGAGTAAGACTGTCCTAGCGGGATAGGTCCTCCATCAATCATTGTAATCACGTGCCTGTGATCCAATAATTGACTCTGAGGGCACTATCTCCAACAGGAAAAACCACAACACCAGAACCCTACAAAAATCCGGCGACAACCCAAGAATGTCTGAGCTCGCCGGCCGTACAAAGGATAATTGGGTTCGTATTTTTTTGGTGGGTTTCTAGTAGTTTATATAGGTTAATGAACTTGATAGATTTTCTAGTGGTTACACCTAGTAGTTCCAGATTCAATATCAGTATGATAAATATCACAAAACCAACTGTTTTCCTATACTGCACATGAAAACAGATTTTGAGCAATACTAAATTTGCAAGGAGAGAAGGAATTATACCTTTGGAGATTGTGTACAATGGAACACCAGCTCATGAAGTGCTTGTGGAAGCATCTAGGTTTTGTAGTGGCTTCTTGCTTGATGATGTGCACAAATTGATGAAGGGGTTAAGATTTCTTCATTTGGATTGATGAACACTTAGGAATTTTCTTGGTTTAGGGCTGAAGAAGTTTGTTGTTTCAGTTGGGATAGCTAAAGTAATTACAAAGTGTTATGTCTAAATGGGGTGAGGAGGTATGTAGAGAAAGGAGGAGGTGTCAACCATGAAGAGTGAGGTGTAGTGTTGTGAGGTGATGGTGTAAAGTGTGAAGGAGGAGGTGTAAAGTTAAGAAGAAGGAGGTGGAGGGAATTGAGCTTGGGTGAGAGTGTGGTGTTGTGAGAGTTTAGCCTAGGTTATGATATGCCAACCATTAACAAAAGAAACCCTTTTATGAAAAAAATCTACATCCATGTTTTAAAAAATGAAATACTTATCATAACACTTAATTATCATTAGCTTAGTGTAAAATACAATGTCATGTTAAAATAATTAAAAATCTCATTTTTTATGATATCACCCACTTTTATTCATATTTATCGAAATACATTTTTCGGATATAATTCCGATTCCCAATTTCATAAGCGATATCATTTTTGTAAACTTATTAAATTCATATTTAAAATTATAAATTAATATTTAAAATTTTCCAAAATGTTACAAATTGCTTCAAGCGAGGTTAGCAGTCGGGTCATCCGTAGGGGACCACGTCCCTACAATGATCATCGGTATTATATAGCTCACGGACCTGGGGACCACGTTGGAGAACGAGTCATATGCTCACTTGATTCTACAGTCCTTACCATCTACTTATGCAGTTGAGGGCACCCTGAAGGAAACCAGGGAGACACCCGCTCTGCTTATTGGCGAATCTTCCTCTTCTGGATCAAAAGTGAAAGCCAAGGGTGAGAAGAAGAAGACCTCCACAAAGCCGAAGGCGGTGTCAGTAAGGTAGAAGGAAAAGGGCAAGGCAAAAGTTTTGAGGCTAATAGTAGGGAAGGAGGGATGTTTCTATTGTCATGGGAAAGCGCAATGGCAGAAGGAATGCAGGGCTTGGAAAGCCAAAATCCAGGATTTGAAGCACGTTGTGGCTTCGTCTTAGGGTGTGTTTATGATTGAAAACTGTCTGTCAATTAACTCTACTTCCTGGATACTTGATACCGGATCAGGATCTCATATCGGTAATTTATTACAGGCTTTGTGAAACCGTAGAGTTATCAAGGCAGGTGATATGACTCTCAGGGTTGCTAACGGAATGAGCGTGGACGTTGTATCCGTAGAGGAATATCATATAGGATTGATAAGTGGGCAGACATTGATTTTACGTAATTGTTTATGTGTACCTAGTCTAGCTTGTAATATCATATCTGTATCTTTACTTTCTAAAGAAGGATATGATTTTACATTTGTAAGCGATGTGGTCCACATCCACCTTAATCAATGTTTGATATGGTCAGGTACATTAGAGGACGGTATATACGTGTTAAATCATGCTCAGGTTTTCAACGTCCAGAACACACTTAAAAGAAAGTCTCCAAAATTAAATAAGGCTTTCTTATGGCATTGTAGACTAGGTCACATCAATGAAACATAGTTGACGAAGTTACATAGAGAGGGATATTTGGATCCGTTCGAATATCAGTCTTATGCAACTTGTCAATCTTGTCTCATAGGAAAGATGACAAAGACTCCGTTCACTGGACACGGAGTAAGAGCGAGCTTGCTATTGGGGCTGATACACAGCGATGTTTGTGGTCCAATGTCTACACATGCACGAAGTGGTTATTCCTATTTCATTACTTTTATGGATAATTTCTCTAGGTATGGACATGTCTTCTTGATGAAACATAAATCTGAGGCCTTTGAGAAATTCCGGGAATATAAGAATGCAGAGGAAAAACAAACAGGCAAAAGTATCAAGACACCGAGATCCGATCGAGGTGGTGTTCAGTGCCGAGTTCCTTGGGTACTTAAAGGAGAATGGAATTCTCTCTAAGCTTACTCCTCCATACACACCTCAATACAACGGTGTATTGGAAAGGAGGAACAGAATCCTATTGGATATGGTACGTTCCATGATAAGTAATGCTGGGTTACCGCGATCCTTCTGGGATTATGCACTAGAATCTGTTGCATATCTTTTGAACAAGGTTCCTACCAAGACTGTGCCTACCACACCATATCAGATGTGGAGTGGGAAGAAACCTTATCTTCAGTATCTGAAGATATTGGGATGTCCAGCTTTTGTAAAAAGCAGCATGCGGACAAGCTCGAGGCACGCTCAGTACTGTGTAAGTTTGTGGGATATCCAAAGAACTCCAAGGGGTATCTTTTCTATTACGCAGATGAAAAAAATGTTTTTGTTTCTCGTCATGCCCACTTTTTTGAAAAATCAATTTTTGGAAAAAGGAACTAGTGGGAGTGCAATAGAACTGGAAGAAATTCCAGAACCACAAGCTATTACTGAAAGCATAGTGGAACCATAGTTTTCAAGAGAACAGGACATCCCTGTGCCACTCCGCAGAAGTAAAAGGCTATCTCATCCGCCCGAGAGATACTACGGTTTTTATAAGGCTACGGCAGTGCCCCGACCATCAATCCGTGGCCAAATGCGGAACAAAAACTTTAAAAAACCCAGTGCTGACGTAACCCTAAACGACGAATCGTACCATTTACCCTATACTAGTTAACTGTAAAGAGTTTATAGAGGTTATACTGATCGATCCGTGTCCTTCGGTCTTCGACCTCTGTCATAAGCTAGTTGCGGCTGCCTCGAACTAGTTCGCTCTCCGGTCTCTCTAGTCGAAAAGGATCCACGTCGAGGATTGGTAATACAGGCTCCCGCTTCAAAACCGAAGCAACTCGGGCATCCGCTTTGCTAGCCTAGATGCACAAGATGAAGTAGAGAGAGTGTGTGAATACTTTGTCTCAAAACACCCGATGATTCTCAACACATGAGATGGAATGGGTGGAGGTGAAGAAGAAGCCATGAGAGGAAAATGAGTGACCTTAAGTTTTGGCACAAAGAAAAACCAAGTGAAGAAAGAAGTGTCTGTTGTTTTCTTTTGTGAGTTGTGTGAGAAATTATTGTGTGCAACTAAAGAATAGCCTTGCCAAGTAAAAGATCTGCCATCATACAAAATATCTCACCAAACCCATACAAGACCCAACACCATGAGTTGCAAGCACCATTCAATTCCAAATGCTATGACTTGCACTCACACTCTCCATCACAACTATATCAAACATTTAAATAAAACCCTAAATGTTTAATAGAAAACAAAACAAAAGAAATGGCAACTTCAAAGTAAACTCGTAACGATTTACAAGAATACCCCTCATCCGTATATACATACCTGCATCCGTATTCCGACTAAATACGAATACAACGAGATGAAAATAATCCAACAATATAATACTAGGATCCAGCTTAAACCAAAGCCCACCAGTATTATCCGTCCGATCATGATCCGTGCAAAAGTGCACGTATATGATCGAACCCTGCCATAAAACCATACGGCCTCTACAACGTTTCGCCCGAACCAGGGAAACTTTCTGTGTGGGACTCTAAAGACTCGTCAATACGCAAGCAGTGGGTTTAGCCACAAGCACGTCAGTGACACTAGCAGTACGTAACAGCTACCCAGGTATTGAGCGAAAGGGTGGCCGACGAGCAAACTCATCCTGAAACCCTGTTGAGCCTAATAGTGACAATATCCATACAGTACGGTCCGTTCGTCAATGAGTATCGCATATCGGGTCTAGGTGATGGATAAAGTCAGACCCCAAATAACACAATATTCAGTGTCGGTATGAAGCCCATCACCACCTGAGAAACTACTGATCCGAATCAGAAATTCTCAACTATCTTGGCCAAGGATTTCTGGTTATGGACACCCGTTCACACCGCGACATCAACCCCGAATACCGGGAGAGACAAATCCCCTAACGATCCGCTCACTGCCTCCATGTGGCTCGGGACTGTACCCAACTAAAACATGTTTGCATGACTCTTTTGAGCCATGGTAGGGTAGTAATCAAAGCACAGCGGGAACTCACACAAGACAAATGACGATCTCAGATCGATAGACTAACCTGTACACATGTCACCAGGGAACTGCTATCTAACAATAGGTATAATACCAACTAGCATGTTCCCGGCGAGTCCGTCCGGTGTACTCATAACCCATGAGCAGCTGTATACATCTTAGGTGAACCAACTGACTCCAATGGCTTGTGTGACCGACCACCGCCCCTCGTCGGGGTCTCGATCCATATCTACTAGTCTACTCATGGAGGATCGATGCCCACTCTCAAAACTCCCACGACTAGGGACACTTTAAGGATGTGCTTATAGACCACCCAACTCTCACGTATATGATCGTCATCATACAGCTGGTAGTCAAGCAAGAATCTTATGGGATCTACCAACATATAATAGTGATCTTTAATGTCACCTGAAGCATGTATACGATGATAAAGACAAACCAGATAGCATATTATCATCTCGAGTAAGACTGTCCTACCGGTTTAGGTCATCCCTCAATCATTGCAATCACGTGCCTACGATCCAATAATTGACTTGAGGGCACTATAGCCAACAATCCCCCACTCTCCCACTTGCACTTAAGGCTAATTATCGCGGTGTCGCATACTCATAGCCCGTGTGATACCGAACACCCAACTCCTGTACTAATCAGTTTCAATAGCCTTAGTGAGTGGATCCGCTCCAATGTTTCTTTCCATGTCTTTCTTTATCTCAATTTCGCGGAGAAAGCTATCTCCCGAAATGAGCAATACCTTTCTTAGAATATGTCTGGATATCTGATGGGACCTAGTTCACAAATGAACTCCATATCTAGTTTACTTCTTAGACTGTATCGTCCACTGAATTTAATCAGTATCCTGCGTCATGCCTCCCTCAGTATCCGCTCGGACCACCTGTCCAAACTACTGCCCCTCAAAAGAGGGAAAACTATAACTCTGACAGTCACTCTGTCATCCAGGTCATCTTGGAAGCCTGGAATGATAATTGTCTCCCGAAGGAGGCTGTCGTTATCATATCCCTAGAACATCTACTTATGTTCATAAACTGCTTCCTAACTTTTCTCAAGGATTGGATCAATATATCACCTTATTGCAGCTAGTGCAAAAACAACATCTGGTGTGGTACTTGACATCTCATGATGGACTCAATTGCCGAAGCAAGTGATATGTCGATCATGCACATCCCTCTCCCTTTAGTCTGTAAGACATGTTTAGAGAGGGTGACTCTATCATCTGCAGGTACACCACCATGCCAGGAGTCGACCATTCTAAAACACCTTTAGAATACTGTCTAAGTAGCCAGATTGGGAAACTACCCAAATCTAGATCTAAAACCATAGATCTAGTAACCAGAATGCCAGATATTATATCCATATCCTATGCGGAGAAACCACTGTGTGACAACCACAGTATAACCGATCGTTGTATAGGAATTTTACTTCCTACAATGTGTATGTCATCCATATACCAGGACATCACACCCTACTACCTTTTTAACAGATCCATCCCCTATTCTGATGAAGTCAAAACCTATGACTGTTTCATCAAAAATAGATGATCTATCTCCGCTATATCTGCTTTAGTCTATAAATAGACACAAGCTACTTGTCCACTATGCTTCCGCTGCTCCCACTGACCACAACAACCCTCTGGCAGAGTCATATATATGTGCATTTCTAAAGCTAGTTTAGAACGATGCTATACTCATCCTCCTGTCGGGTCTCATAGTCTGGAACAACAGTAGTGCCAAGTCTGGGTAAACAAGAACCTCCCTGTCACCGTCTTTGAGGATACCGAAGTACCTCTCGGGCGCCTGAGCTTACCCACCATATCTTCGGAGTGGCTAATGGAATGTCAAACCTGATTGAATCTTTAGGTTCTATTAAATTTTCAGAAATCGTTTGAGGTTCTGGAATCACTTCCAGTTCTACCATACTCCCACTACTGTTTTATGAAAAAGTCCATTTTGCTAAAACTGTGGCGTGTCAAGAACAATATCACTATTGATCTTCCAGATGGTAGAAAGTTAACCCTCGTCATAGCCTGGGATAACCCACAAATTGCCATTACAGAATCATGCCTTGAATCATCCAGAGTCTGGTTTTAAGCATAAGCCGGACAGCTCCGTATAGCTTAACATCGTTAAGTATGAACCATTCTATATACAATATAGAAACAGAGTCACTGATTTAATTGGAACCAGATTAAAATCATACAGCTGACTCCAGTGCATGTCAACTAAATGGAGAGAGGCCAATCCGCATTACTCAACTTAGAAGTGCATCCGGATATGAGTAACGTGAAAGAGAAGCAAGTTCTTAAAACCATTACTATCAACTGAATATTAAACACAAGTATCTACATCTTCGATCACCTCGAAGAATCCTCATACTTGCAACACCTGGTTCTCTACTTTAATTTTGTACCTATAACTTCTCAAAACTTGGACCTTGTATTTCTACGAAACACTTGTCTAAAACTTGAGAAGACACAAGTAAATAGAATATAGTACGAGTACCAAACCCTCTATCCTAATGGACACTTGAAAAACATACAATACTTTGTATAAGTCCTCTGAGTTGAATAACTCAAACCCTGTGCGTCGTAGGTTGAAAACTGTACTATGCTTAAGAAGAATTACACCGTTGTTTAATGCTCCTTACCTAACCATCAGCTGATATAGGTAAATGTCATAGACATAATTTCAAAAATTTATATCTCACTTTATAAAATAAACGTACAGATATATCAGTTTGAAATTGGTGCAAAACAACAGATATTCAAAACAAAATATCTGCCATTAGGAACAACCCCAGGCGATTTCCTCAAATATCACCAATTACAACGAATTCCGATATAATGAGGATATAATTACCTAATTTCCAATAATTTACTCCCACTCATCATCTGTAAAAGCATACAGATATGAGAATCATGCCAGGTAAATACATACCCTGGAGTTAGGATCTAATTGGGAAATCAATTTTCAATTAACAACGCATAGTGAAACTGAAACATTTAAAATGTTTCGAAAGCGTATCCGAGTGTTCCTAGTAATGCCACTTCCATTATCCAGATTCATGATTGTAACCGTATATTTCTTTACCATCTCTCTAAATCCCTTTATTTTTCTTTATTCATTACCTTATGTACACCAGCCTTAGGCTAAATGGTTTTCTTCCTTCCCTACCGTTCTGCATCAGCGTATGGTTTGGAAGAAGACTATCCAATAAGAGTAATATGTGTCTCTCCTAATCCTAGGAGCCCTCGCAACCTGAGAGAAGTTAATGATAAAAGACAACCTGAATAATCTTATTCAATTTCTCATGAACCGGAGAAATGCAAAGGTGAAGTAGGAGTGGCGTTGAAATACGTGGTTTGATCATGAATGATAGCAGTCTCAATTTACTTTGCCCTCTTTCTAATCCATTTATCTGTCTTTACTTATTACCTCCTGTACATCACACTTAGGCTAATTGGTATTCTTCTTTCCCTACCTTTCGGCACCTGCCTATGGTTTGGAAGAAGACTATCCAATAAGCGCAATAGGCGTACCCTCTCCTAATCCTAGGAGCCCTCACAACCTAAGAGAAGGTAAAAGGAAAAGACAACTGAATAGTCCTATTCAATTTTTCCACGACCGGAAACCATCCTCGAATCTGAAGCAAGTTTCTTCGAGTTTGTATATAATTATACGATGGCCATATCCAATAAATATGTGGATCTTCGTAGTGATACGGAATGTTCCGGAGAAATGCAAAGGTTAATAGTAGGAGTGGCAATGAAGTATGCAACTCTAATAATCCAAAAGCCAGTGTGTTTTAAGAAGGTTCGGTTAACTACGTTTCTGATTTCTAGTCTAGGGTCGGGACATGGTCGCTGCCAAAGAGAGAGAGAAAAGAAACACTCAGCGTGCATTGTAACCTAGATCATAATGGTTAATCGCTTTATCTAATTAGGATGTCTCCCACTGTTTCCTCAAATTCTCCACCAAACCCAAAAGAAGAATTAGTCGAGATCATCTAAAATCACCTAAGGAGTAAACCAACTCATTAGTGGGAATCGGGATCCAACTATCATCGCATGATAACCTGATGAATCCACTCAAGTTATCACACTCCAGAAGGTATGCACATGCCTGGCAAGTTTCCTGTATGTTTGAAACTCCCGATGTGATTTTTACCCCATGCTCTTATGACCTTGACGAAGGCCAACATATCATAAGTCACATGTCAGGTTCTACCCGTCATTGTCCAGGTTAATTTGAACCCACCCGTACCCTTGACGAAGACCAAAATAGTAGTACTACTGTCCCAAACCAACGCATCTATCTATGAAATAGAAAAGTAACAAGCAACCACCATACACTATGCCATGACGAAGGCCAATAAACATAGCATGAATACTAAGTGCTACCCGTCTGAAATGACGAAGGGTTACGAATGGTTTTTGGCGAAAACCTTTAACCTAATGCACTTGATATCGTTGAAGGAACCGGATAGCTTTTTATAAATATATAGTGGCGAAAACCTTTGCTAAAGAGTCACTCCCGGTGAAGCGATCTCGGCTCCTTCCTCGTAGAATGAGGTGCAGCTGAATACCGCGATGCAAAGCAAAAAGTAATCGACTATAGTGAAGTTATTATCCTGATGCAAACTTCTGCCCAAGGGGTCACTCCTGATGGAGGGATCTCGGCCCTTGCCTCGTCGAATGAGGTGCTGGATATTCATAACCGAATACCGCTGTGCAAAACAAAAGAAAACGTCCTTGTAATAACAGCTTTTGAAAATTATTCCAACAACATCGAATAGGTCTGTTTTCCTTGCATTGATCTGAATCAATGCAGTCCCATCAATTAATCACACCACAAAATAACGAAAATATGATGTACGTATATGCCATCCGCATTCGCCACTGGTTCCCGTCATCACCCGTTAGGTTATTTAATTAACGACACAGCGGGGACTGGACTAGCGCGGGTGTAGAACATATACAACATCTTCTGGTATATACACAACAATATATAATAATCGCTCCAGTTATGATAAATGCAACATCACAAATAAGCGATAAGCATCATAGAACAATACAGATAATCTGGGAGCCCCGGGTTTCCTTTGAGCCGCAAGTGAAACCCGACGTTCCCCGGGTCGTGTTGATAGCTTGGGCAATGAAAATCTAGACCCCTACGAGTGCGGAAAGTTACCCGCCAAAACCAGAAGCGAGGCATCCCCTTTCATCAAAGTGAATGGGCCAACCGGCACTTCACGGAATCTGGTACCTTGAGCACCCCACCTTGGGTCAACCTGTACCCCCTACGAGTGCGGCGAGTAGCCCGCCAATTCTAGAGTGTGGCCCCGTCCTTCTCAACACCATAAGATGCGGACCCGTTGCCCTCCAGAACCCGTCTATTCGTGCTCTCCATCATAGGGTAATCCTAGTAGAGAAAAGAAAATATGTACAACGGTGACATCGACCTCAGCCCGGTCGTGCCCCAAACAAATAATATACAAACAGGCAGTGACGGCAGTCCACATGTCGGACGCTCACCCCGCGATATCAAATGTACAAATAAAACTAAACCGTACTAACATTGCAGCAAAGCTATCCACCATGACGATTCCTCAACAAACACAACACAACACAGAACATCAACGTGAATGTCACGTTCGCAAACCCGTCTATAAGAACTATAGCAATTAGACAAGTTGTACCGCTCTAATGACATTCACGGTCGCAGATTGAAATGTATGTACTGTAAACTTTAAAAAATGTTAGAAATATCGACTTCGAAATAACCCCGAATAGCCCCAAACAACTAGATAAATCCATATCAAAACTGGGCTAAACTAGCAATACCAATAAATCAATATTCCAGAGAGCAGACAACACCAAAACACGAAGTCCAGAAGCCATAGAATGGCCAGCCAACTCGGTTTTTTCCTCAATGTGCTCGGCCAAAAACGTGTGTAAATGGTTCGTATTTGGGGTGCAGACTAGTGGTCACCAAAGTAGTCTTCTGCAGTTGCTAAAAAATTTTTAGAACATATAGAAAAAATTGACAGAAACTATTGTATCGTTGGTATTGATTTGGAGTTGTTTCGGTTTCGATAGTTTAACATCGTCTAAACAGCTAGTATGCAGTTAATGGGTTGGCTCTGATACCATGTAAGGCTACGGCAGCGCCCGGCCATCAATCCGTGGCCAAATGCGGAACAAAAACTTTAAAAAACCCAGCGCTAAAGTAACCCTAAACGACGGATCTTACCATTAACCCTATACTAGTTAACTGTAAGGAGTTTAGAGAGGTTATACCAATCGATCCGTGTCCTTCGGCCTTCGACCACTGTCCCAAGATCGTTGCGGCTGCCTCGAACTAGTTCGCTCTCCGGTATCTCTCGTCGAAGAGGATCCACGCCGAGGATTAGTAATACGGGCTCCCTCTTCAAAACCGAAGCAACTCGAGCATCTAGTTTGCTAGCCTAGACGTACAAGATGAAGTAGAAAGAGTGTGTGAATACTTTGTCTCAAAACACCCAATGATTATCAACAGATGAGATGGAATGGGTGGAGGTGAAGAAGAAGTTATGCGAGGAAAATGAGTGAGCTCAAGTTTTGGCACAAAGAAAAACCAAGGGAAGCAAGAAGTTTCTGTTGTTTTCTTTTGTGAGTTGTGTGAGAAATTATTGTGTGCAACTAAAGAATAACCTTGCCAAGTAAAAGATCTACCATCACACAAAATATCTCACCAAACCCACACAAGACCTAACACCATGAGTCACATGCACCATTCAATGCCAAATTCCACGACTTGCACTCACACTCTCGATCACAACTATATTAAACATTTAAAGAAAACCCTAAATGTTTAATACAAAACTAAACAAAACAAAAGAAATGGCAACTTCAAAGTAAACACCTAACGAATTACAAGAATACCCTTCATCCGTATATACATACCTACATCCGTATTCTGGCTGAATACGATTACAACGAGACGAAAATAATCCAACAATATAATACTAGGATCCGGCTTAAACCAAAGCCCACTAGTATTATCCGTCCGATCATGATCCGTGCACAAGTGCGCGTATATGATCGAACCCTGCCACAAAACCATACGGCCTCTACAACGTTTCGCCTGAACTAGGAAAACCCTCTGTGTGGGACTTTAAAGACTCGTCAATACGCTGGCAGTGGGTTTAACCATAAGCACGTCAGTGGCACTAGCTGTACGTAAATGATCCCCAGGTATTGAGCGAAAGGGAGGACGACGAGCGAACTCATCCTGAAACCCAACTGAGCCTGACAATGACAATATCCGTACAGTCTGGTCTGTTCGTCTATGAGTATCGCATATCGGGTCTAGCAGGGTGGATAAAGTCAGACCCCTAATAACGCAATATTCAGTGTCGGTATGAAGCCTATCACCACATGAGAAACTACTGATCCGAATCAGTAATTCTCGACTACTTTGGTCAACGATTTCTGGTGATGGCCACCCGTGCACACCGCGACATCAACCCCCAATACCAGGAGAGACGAGTCTCCTGACGATCCGCTCACTGCCTCCACGTGGCTCGGGACTCTACCCAACTAAAACCTGTTTGCATGACTCCTTTGAGCCGTGGTAGGGTAGTAATCAAAGCACAGTGGGAACTCACATGAGACAAATGACGATCTCAGGTCGATAGAATCACCTGTATACATGTCACCGGGGAACTGCTATCTGACAATAGGTATAATACCAACTAGCATGTTCCCGGCGAGTCCGTCTGGTGTACTCATAACCCAATGAGCACCTGTATACATCTTAGATGAACCAACTGACACCAATTGCTTGTGAGACCGGCCACCGCCCCTCGTAGGGGTCTCGATCCGTATACACTAGTCTACTCATGGAGTATCGATTCCCAGTCTCGAAACTCCCACGACCAGGGACACTTTAAGGATGTGCTTATACACCACCCAACTCTAACGTATATGATCGCCATCATACTGCTGGTAGTCAAGCAAGAATCCTATGGGTTCTATCAATATATAATAGTGATCTGTAATTTCACCTGAAGTATGTACCCGATGATAAATACAAACCAGATAGCATACTATCATCTCGAGTAAAACTGTCTTACCGGTATAGGTCCTCCCTCAATCATTGCAATCACGTGTCTGCGATCTAATAATTGACTTGAGGGCACTATAGCCAACAGTTTTCTCATAGACGGTGATAGAGAGGATTGCATCATTGACAATGATGAGCCAACTAACTTCCAGCAAGCCATTCAGAGCGAAGACTCAGTAAAATGGCTGGATGCAATGCGGACCGAAATGGAGTCCAGGTACACCAACAAAGTATGGACTTTGGACTTTGCTCCAGAGGGGGTAAAACCCGTAGGCTACAAATGGATCTTCAGAAAGAAGATTAGTGTAGATGGACAGGTTGAAACCTATAAGGCTAGACTTGTTGCAAAAGGATTTCGCCAAAGACCGGGTTTGGACTATGATGAAACCTTTTCTCCAGTGGCTATGATCAAATCCATTCGGATCCTTCTTTCCATTGCCGCATTCCACGATTATGAGATATGGCAGATCTATATAAAGACAGCTTTTCTAAATGGATATTTAGAAGAGTGCGTTTATATGAATCAGCCAAAGGGTTTCATTTAGAGTGGGAGCAGCGGGAAAGTGTGAAAGTTGTTTAAGTCCATTTATGGACAAAAACATGCATCGTGGAGTTGGAACATCTGTTTTGATGAGACGGTCAAAGAATTCGACTTTATCAAAAATCCAGATGAACCATGCCTTTATAGTAAGATTGTAGCGAGAACTGTGATATTCCTCGCCTTGTACGTAGATGACATTCTCTTGATAGGAAATGACATTCCTATGCTACAATCAGTCAAAGAATTCTTCTCACAGAGGTTCTCCATGAAAGACCTGGGTGATGCCAACTACATTTTGGGGATCCAGATCTATCATGATAGATCTAAGAGGATGTTGGGACTTTCACAGTCAAGGTACATCAACACCATACTGAAAAGATTTAGTATGGAAGATTCAAAGCACGGTAGTATACCGGCTTGTCACGGAATCACCCTCTCCAAAGAGATGTCTCCCAAGACTGATTTGGAAAGGGCTCGCATCTTGATTATACCCTACGCTTCTGCGGTAGGCTCTATAATGTTTGCGATGTTGTGTATCAGAACAGATGTTTCTTACGCACTAAGTGTGGTAAGCCGGTATAGGTCAAACCCAGGGGATATGCAATGGATAGCAGTAAAGAACATTCTCAAATACCTGAGAAGGACTAAGGAGATGTTCTTGTGTATGGCGGAAAAGACCTCCAGATCGAGGCCTTTGCTGACTCCAGCTTCCAGAGTAATAAGGATGACTCCAAGTCCATGTCGGGTTATTCCTTTACCCTCAATGGAAGGGCGGTATGTTGGAAGAGCACCAAGCAGGACACTATTGCTGACTCGACGATGGAAGCGGAGTATGTCGCTGCTTGAGACGCCGCAAAAGAGGCATTCTGGATGAGGAATTTCCTAACAGAACTTCAGGAAGTTCCAACCATCGTTGATCCAATACCACTATATTGCGACAACAACGGCGCTATAGCTTTAGCGAAGGAACCCAGGTCCCATCTGTTAGTGTATATGCCCTAGAGGCCATTACTGTATCATACTAGTTTGTATATTACTTAATGGAAGCTTGGGATATTCACCTTGTATAAACAATCTTGCTCAATATAGTAGTATGCTACTTGGTTTGTTTCTACTTCAATGTGTACTTGTGTTTATTTCAGTATATCACTTATACGCATTAGTGGAGCCCTTAGGATCTTTGCTTGATTACCAGCGTTGTGATGGCAGTCACACTAGTGGGGGCTGGGTAATCTATAAGCACATCCTTATACAGGTCCCTAGTCGCAGGACTATCGAGACAGGGCATCGATACTTCGGAGTAGACTAGCGTATGCGCTTCTCATCCCAGTGTGGGAGATGGTCTGTCCCACAGCCATCAGTACGTCGTACTAGAGATAGTATACGGGTGCTCGTTAGGTTACGAGTACACTGGACAGGACTCGTCGGGAACTGACAGGTTGGTATTATACCTATCGTCAGTCATCAGTTCCCAGGTGACATGAGTACAGCTTAGTCCGCTGACTTGATACTGGCACTTCGCCTCGAGTGTGTTCCCACTGCACTTTGATCACTACCCTACCACGGCTCAAAGGAGTCATGCAAACAGGTGGAGGTTGGGTGCAGTCCCGAAGCACTTGGAGGCAGTGCCGGTTAGACAGGATTCGTCTCTCCCGGTATTGGGGGTTGATATCGCGCTGTGTCTAGGAGAGCCATTACACGAGTAGTCCCTTGCCAGGGCAAGCGAGATATACTGGTAGGTTCCAGTGTTATCTCAGGGTGTTTTGGGCTTCACTCCGACACGACTTGTACCGCTATTGGGGGACTGACGTTTTACCACCCCCTAGGCCCGACATGCGATGTATCAGATGAACAGACCGGACTGTACGGAGACTGTCACATTCAGACTCAGTAGGAGTACAGATGGGGTTTCACCTCGTCAGCCTTCTTGTCGGCATCTACCTGGGGACCGTTACGCACAGCTAGTGCCGCTTGCGGTCTGTGGTTAAACCCACTGCCAGCGTAGTGCCGAGTCTTTAGAGTCCCACACAGAGGGTATTCGCCTCTGGGCAAAACAGAGTAGAGGTCGCATGGTTTTGCGACAAGGTTCGTTCTCATCCGTGCACTTGTGCACGTTTGGAGTCCGGACGGATTATACTGGCAGGCTCTGGTTTGAGCCAGATACTGGTATATGTTTTGGGGGTTGCTTTTATATCTCGGTATTCTTGTTTCTCGGAACAAGAATGCAGGTGTGTATGCACAGATGCTTGAGGCGGAGAATGAGGTTTTTCATTAGGGTTTCGGAACGGGTGCGTATGCACAGTTGACAGTTATCATTTTCCAAACCCTAATGGATTTATGAATTATCTATTAATAATAGTAATTAAATGAGAATTATGTTATGGTTGATTTTTGTTGACTTATTGACCTTGGTTGACTTGTTGACCATTGACCACCATCATGCTTTGAAAGATCCTCCTTGATTCATGCTTACACTTCATTTAAAGAAGCATGATAGTGGTCATTCCAAAAATTACCATCAACTATTCTTATTTTCAATTATTATCATTTAGATAATTCTTTTCTTTTGCATTATGGTTGCAAGAGAGAAAAATATAGCTCATTCTATCATAACCTCTCTCTCTCCTCTCTTCATCTTCTTCTTCCTCAAGCTCAAGGTGACCCCTTCTCATGTGTTGAGAATCCATCACCTTGAAAAGAAAAGCAAACCCTAGTCACTCTCTACTCATTCTAGGTTGAAGGTTTAGCAAGCCGGAAACCCTAGTTCACTCAAAGATCGAGGAAGAGCCCAAAGGTCGAACCTTCGAGGTGGATCCATCTTCGACGGAGGAAGGCGACAAGAAGAGAACCATCAACCTCTACAAGGATTAAAGAAGAAGGAGTTCAAGTTTAGGTATAACCATCTTCCATAGTAGCTAACTCCTTTTAGCGTATTTGCTAGTTTAGTTTAGACACGATCCCGACCTAGTGCAGTCCATGTTGCCTCTTGCGAAAAAAATTTGTTTTTTATACCGTTTCCGCCTCCCCGTAAGTACCGGGGGTCGCAATATGGACTTACAGTGGTATCAGAGCCTAACTAAACTTAAACTAGCTTGGTAGTGAAGTGTAACGAAGTTCGGAAATGAAAAATCACAAAACCGGAAAAATCACAAAAACTGAGTTTCTGTTGAATTTTTTTTGGCTCAAAATGAAAAACTTTATACTTGTAAAATCGTCTCAGGGTTTTGTGTGAACACCCAAGAAAAACGATACAGTGATTCGTCCAAACCGCCGCCCTTCCGCCGCGCGAGGTGGGTATTTGCCGCGGAAGCGCCGCGCTTTGTCCTCTTCTGTGCATCGTTTTTCGTGCAGTGTGTTTGTGTGTTGGTTTTGGGATTTTTGAAATATATTATATGTGCCCAGATTTTCCAGAAAAGAAATTTCCTTTTGGGGTCCTATAATTCCGTATTTTTCCGAACTTCACTGCACTTTGACTATGATGGTTATATCTGTGATGCTTGCATGTATTGAACGTCGGCTAATCGCTATAGGTCGATTAGTCGGGGTTATACATGATCTGTAATGTGCTGGAATGTGTATATGAATGTGTTGGACTGTCGCGGGTGAATAGCCGGGGTGGATGTGAGATGAGCTTTTGTTTTTCTTTCATTCATTGTAAATGTAAATTGATGTAATAATTATTATTTGTTTGGCCGCACAACCGGGCCGGGGTTGTAGCCGTCATTGTATAATTCTTTTTACTGTTTTTGCTCCTAGGATAGACCCATGGAGGGGGTGCACAAACTACCGAGAACTTGGTGGGTAGTTTGCCGCACCCGTAGGGGTCTTGGGTGGGGTATTTGGCTATTCACCGCGACCGTGTTATCCGCTTTTCGTTTCAGGCTCGAAAGGATTGCGGATTGCTAGTATATCCAATGTATTCATCTGTGATCTGTAATGTCTATCATTGCTTTCTATTTAGGCGTTGCTTATGTTTTACAGCCGCGCTAGCCCAGCCCCCGCTCTGTCGTTAGTTAAGTAACCTAACGAGTGATGACGGGACCCCGTGGCGAATGCGAATGGCATAAGCGTACGTCATATTTTGGTTGTTTTCTGCAATGGTAGGATTTAAATGATGGGACGCATTAAAAGTACTAATGCAAGAATATCACGCATTAAAAGAACTAATGCAAGATAATAAACCAAGTTAAAATCGTTGGAACACTTTCGAAAAACCACTCGGTTCTTTTCAAAACTAACTTTTAAATGCGGAGTTTGAGCCACTCCTTCTAAAAGCTATCTCGTTCCATCGATTATATCAAGTTCACTACGTTCACGGTTTCACCAAAACCATTCGTAGCCCTCCGTCGTTTCATATGAATATTCAACGGTATTCAAGCTGTGTTTGTTGGCCTTAGTCAAGGCACAGTGTTTGGTAGCTGATGGGTATTCATATGTTGCATAGATAGAATGCATTGGTTTGGGACAGTCGTATTGCCTTGTTAGCCATAGTCAAGGGTAGATACGGGTGGATTCAAATTAACCTGGATAACGACGGGTAGAACTTGACATGTGACTTATGATTTGTTGGCCTTAGTCAAGGTCATAAGAGCATGGGGCAAAAATCCACATCGGGAGTTTCATAAGTACTGAAACTTGCTAGATTTGCATACCATTTGGAGTGTGGTGATTCTGGTAGGATTCCTTCAGTTTCGCCACGCAATGATATTTGGAACCCGATCCTACTGTGAGTATATGTTACTCCTCGGGAAATTTCTCACTAGACGATCAATGCTATAAACCTAGTAGGTGCCTAGAAAGGTGTTAGCGGGGCTACGCCCCCAGAGAAAAGAGGTTATTTAATTAAGGAACTTCGCGAAAGCGTTGGAAAACCTCCCTCGAAGTACCGACACTGGCCTGGCTGAACGGTTAAGCAAGTATTGCACGGTGAGAATGATCCCGGCAAATTCTTCCTTTGTGGTTTGAGGAGGGATTCGAGAGACAGTGGGAGCCATCCTGTTTAGACAAATTAAAAACCATTCTAAACTTGCAAGAGCATCGTGCTAAAGTGTTCCTTCTCTCCCCCCTGCAGCGACCAAATCGAAATGACTGGACTTAAGTTGATTCTAGATAAAAACATATTGACAGGGCCAAACTACAAAGATTGGCTCAGGAATGTCAAGTTGGCAATCACTTACGACAAGCTGGGGTATCTTCTTACCACCAAAGCTCCCCCCGTCCCAAGTCCCACCTCCAGCGTCGCGGATAAGGAAATCCGTAAGACTTGGGAGATTGACAGCGCGAAGGCCAGGTGCCTCGTACTTGCCTCGATGGACAACGAACATCAGAGGAGGCACGAGAATATGGATTTGGAATCCATATTTCTCCATACAAAAGAACTGTATGGAGAGCAGTCTCGTATCGCAAGATACGAAGTGTCGAAGAAGTTGTTTTCGACAAAGTTGGCCATCGGATCATCGGTAGCGGACCACGTGCTTAAGATGATTGGCTACACTGAGGAGCTCGCGGAACTTGGGACCACGTTGGACAGTGAACTCTACACGGATATAATTCTCCAGTCCCTTCCATCCACTTACGCCCAGTTCATACTGAATTTCAACTTGCAAGAAAAGGAAGTTGAACTTTCAGAACCCCTCAACATGCTGAGGAGCGCAGAGGGCACCCTACAGAAGGGTAGGGAAACACCCGCTTTGTTTGTAGGAGGATCTTCTTCCTCTAGGTCCAAGGCGAAAGCCAAGGGAAAGAGGAGGAAAGCCCCCGCCAAACCAAGAGGCGGTGTTAGTAAAGTGGGTACGAAGGGAAAAGAATTGGAAACAAAGATTGCGGGGAAGCTTGTGGGTAAAGAAGAATGCTTCTATTGTCATAAGAGTGGACACTGGAAGAAAGATTGCAGGGCTTGGAAGGCCAAGACACAGGAACTGAAGCAGGTTGCGGCTTCAGCTTCAGGTGTGTATGTTATTGAAAACTGTCTTTCTATAAACTCTACTTCCTGGGTATTGGATACCGGATCAGGATCTCATATCTGTAATTCATTGCAGGCGTTGAGAAATCGTAGGTTTTTGAAGGAAGGTGACATGACCCTCAGAGTTGCAAACGGAGCTAGCATGGATGCTAAAGCCGTGGGGGACTATCACCTGGGAATGTCAGATGGGCATGTTTTGGTTTTGCGTAATTGCTTTTTTGTACCCAACGCAACTTGTAATATCATTTCTGTATCTTTGGTTTCTAAAGAAGGTTATGAATTTGCGTTTGTAAGTAATGTTGTAAACATTCACCTTAATCAAGTTCTGATTGGGTCAGGTACACTGAGCAATGGTATATACGTATTGAACCAACCACAGATTTTCAATGTCCAGAATACACACAAAAGAAAGTCTCCAGATATCAATCAGGATTTCTTATGGCATTGTAGACTGGGTCACATCAATGAGACACGGTTGACTAAGTTACATAGAGAAGGATACTTGGATCCGTTCGAGTATCAGTCTTATGCCACTTGTGAATCTTGTCTCATGGGAAAGATGACAAAGACTCCGTTCACTGGACACGGAGAAAGAGCGAGCGAGCTCTTGGGACTCGTACACAGCGACGTGTGCGGTCCAATGTCTACACATGCGCGAAGCGGTTATTCATACTTCATTACTTTCACAGACGATTTCTCTAGGTATGGACATGTCTTCTTAATGAAGCACAAATCCGAGGCCTTTGAGAAATTTCGGGATTACAAGAATGAAGTTGAAAAACAAACAGGCAAAAGTATTAAGATTCTAAGATCGGATCGAGGTGGAAAATACTTAAGTGCCGAGTTCCTGGACTATTTAAAAGAGAATGGAATTCTCTCTCAGCGTACTCCTCCATACACTCCGCAACATAACGGTGTATCGGAAAGGAGGAATCGAACCCTATTGGATATGGTTCGTTCCATGATGAGTAAGGCTGAGTTACCGCGATCTTTCTGGGGTTATGCACTGGAAACAGCTGCACATCTCTTGAACCAAGTTCCTACTAAGACAGTGCCTACCACACCATATCAGATGTGGAGTGGGAAGAAACCCTGTCTTAAATCCTTTAAGACATGGGGATGTCCGGCTTTTGTAAAAAAGCAGCATGCGGACAAGCTCGAGGCACGCTCGGTACAGTGCAAGTTTGTGGGATACCCAAAGAACTCCAAGGGGTATCTTTTCTACTACGAAGAGGAACAAAAAGTTCTTGTTTCTCGTCATGCCTACTTCTTGGAAACTGAGTTTTTGGAAAATCAGATAAGTGGGAGCACAGTAGAACTGGAAGAAGTTCCAGAACCACAAACCATTACTGAAATCTTAGAGGAACCAGAGGGTTCGAAAGAACAGGACATTCCTATGCCGCTCCGCAGGAGTAGTAGGCAGTCTCATCCGCCCGAGAGATACTACGGTTTTCTCATAGACGGGGATCGAGAGGATTGCATCATAGATTATGACGAGCCTACTAGCTTCCAGCAGGCCGTTCAGAGCGTTGACTCGGTAAAATGGCTGGATGCAATGCGGACCGAAATGGAGTCCATGTACACCAACAAAGTATGGACGTTGGACATTGCTCCAGACGGGGTAAAACCCGTAGGATGCAAGTGGATCTTCAAAAGGAAGATTGGTGTAGATGGAAAGGTTGAGACCTATAAAGCTAGACTTGTAGCAAAGGGTTTCCGTCAAAGACCTGGCTTGGACTATGACGAAACCTTTTCTCCAGTGGCTATGCTGAAATCCATTCGGATCCTTCTTGCCATTGCTGCCTTCCACGATTATGAGATTTGGCAGATGGACGTAAAGACCGCTTTTCTAAATGGAAATTTAGAGGAGTGTGTCTATATGGATCAGCCAGAGGGTTTCATTCAGAGTGGGAGCAGCGGAAAGGTGTGCAAGTTGCTTAAGTCCATCTATGGACTAAAGCAGGCATCGCGGAGTTGGAACATCTGTTTTGATGAGACAGTCAAGGAATTTGACTTTATCAAAAATCCAGATGAACCATGCATCTATAGTAGATTTGTAGCGAGAACTGTAGTATTCCTCGTTTTATACATGGATGACATTCTCTTAATAGGAAATGACATTCCTATGCTACAATCTGTCAAGGGGTTCTTGTCACACAAGTTCTCCATGAAAGACCTGGGTGATGCCTCATACATCCTGGGGATCCGGATCCATCGTGATAGATCCAAGAGGATATTAGGACTTTCTCAGTCCAGGTACATCGACACCATAGTGAAGAGATTCAGTATGGAAGATTCCAAGCGCGGTAACCTACCGGCTTGTCACGGGATCACCCTCTCTAAAGTGATGTCTCCCAAGACTGATTTGGAGAGGGATCGCATGTCTATTATACCCTACGCTTCTGCGGTAGGCTCTATAATGTATGCGATGTTGTGTACCAGACCGGATGTAGCTTATGCACTGAGTGTGGTAAGCCGGTATCAGTCAAACCCTGGGGAGAAACACTGGATAGCGGTAAAGAACATTCTCAAGTACCTGAGAAGGACTAAGGAGATGTTCTTGGTGTATGGCGGAAAAGACCTCCAGATCGAGGCCTTTGCTGACTCCAGCTTCCAGAGTGACAAGGATGATTCCAAGTCCATGTCGGGTTTTGTCTTTACCCTCAATGGAGGGGCGGTATGTTGGAAGAGCTCCAAACAGGAAACCGTTGCAGACTCGACTATGTAAGCGGAATACATTGCTGCATCTGATGCCGCAAAAGAAGCTGTCTGGATAAGGAAGTTCTTAAAAGAACTTCAGGTGGTTCCGTCCATTGTTGACCCAATACCTCTGTATTGCGACAACAACGGGGCTATAGCTTTAGTGAAGGAACCCAGGTCCCATCAGAGATCCAGGCACATCTTGAGGCGGTATCACCTGATCAGGGAGATCGTGGATCGCAAGGAGATCGAGGTTCGGAGGGTTGCTTCAGAAGAGAACACTGCAGATCCATTCACCAAGGCCCTACCCCAGACTCAGTTCGAGCGGCTGATCGAGATGATAGGTCTTCGATACGCCAGTACATGGCCTTAGTGCAAGTGGGAGATTGTTAGTGTATATGCCCTAGAGGCCATTACTGTATCATACTAGTTTGTATATTACTTAATGGAAGCTTGGGATATTCACCTTATATAAACAATCTTGCTCAATATAGTAGTATGCTACTTGGTTTGTTTCTACTTCAATGTGTACTTGTGTTTATTTCAGTATATCACTTATACGCATTAGTGGAGCCCTTAGGATCTTTGCTTGATTACCAGCGTTGTGATGGCAGTCACACTAGTGGGGGCTGGGTAATCTATAAGCACATCCTTATACAGGTCCCTAGTCGCAGGACTATCGAGACAGGGCATCGATACTCCGGAGTATACTAGCGTATGCGCTTCTCATCCCAGTGTGGGAGATGGTCTGTCCCACAGCCATCAGTACGTCGTACTAGAGATAGTATACGGGTGCTCGTTAGGTTACGAGTACACTGGACAGGACTCGTCGGGAACTGACAGGTTGGTATTATACCTATCGTCAGTCATCAGTTCCCAGGTGACATGAGTACAGCTTAGTCCGCTGACTTGATACTAGCACTTCGCCTCGAGTGTGTTCCCACTGCACATTGATCACTACCCTACCACGGCTCAAAGGAGTCGTGCAAACAGGTGGAGGTTGGGTGCAGTCCCGAAGCACTTGGAGGCAGTGCCGGTTAGACAGGATTCGTCTCTCCCGGTATTGGGGGTTGATATCGCGCTGTGTCTAGGAGAGCCATTACACGAGTAGTCCCTGGCCAGGGCAAGCGAGATATACTGGTAGGTTCCAGTGTTATCTCAGGGTGTTTTGGGCTTCACTCCGACACGACTTGTACCGCTATTGGGGGACTGACGTTTTACCGCCCCCTAGGCCCGACATGCGATGTATCAGACGAACAGACCGGACTGTACGGAGACTGTCACATTCAGACTCAGTAGGAGTACAGATGGGGTTTCACCTCGTCAGCCTTCTTGTCGGCATCTACCTGGGGACCGTTACGCACAGCTAGTGCCGCTTGCGGTCTGTGGTTAAACCCACTGCCAGCGTAGTGCCGAGTCTTTAGAGTCCCACACAGAGGGTATTCGCCTCTGGGCAAAACAGAGTAGAGGTCGCATGGTTTTGCGACAAGGTTCGTTCTCATCCGCGCACTTGTGCACGTTTGGAGTCCGGACGGATTATACTGGCAGGCTCTGGTTTGAGCCAGATACTGGTATATGTTTTGGGGGTTGCTTTTATATCTCGGTATTCTTGTTTCTCGGAACAAGAATGCAGGTGTGTATGCACAGATGCTTGAGGCGGAGAATGAGGTTTTTCATTAGGGTTTCGGAACGGGTGCGTATGCACAGTTGACAGTTATCATTTTCCAAACCCTAATGGATTTATGAATTATCTATTAATAATAGTAATTAAATGAGAATTATGTTATGGTTGATTTTTGTTGACTTATTGACCTTGGTTGACTTGTTGACCATTGACCACCATCATGCTTTGAAAGATCCTCCTTGATTCATGCTTACACTTCATTTAAAGAAGCATGATAGTGGTCATTCCAAAAATTACCATCAACTATTCTTATTTTCAATTATTATCATTTAGATAATTCTTTTCTTTTGCATTATGGTTGCAAGAGAGAAAAATATAGCTCATTCTATCATAACCTCTCTCTCTCCTCTCTTCATCTTCTTCTTCCTCAAGCTCAAGGAGACCCCTTCTCATGTGTTGAGAATCTATCACCTTGAAAAGAAAAGCAAACCCTAGTCACTCTCTACTCATTCTAGGTTGAAGGTTTAGCAAGCCGGAAACCCTAGTTCACTCAAAGATCGAGGAAGAGCCCAAAGGTCGAACCTTCGAGGTGGATCCATCTTCGACGGAGGAAGGCGACAAGAAGAGAACCATCAACCTCTACAAGGATTAAAGAAGAAGGAGTTCATGTTTAGGTATAACCATCTTCCATAGTAGCTAACTCCTTTTAGCGTATTTGCTAGTTTAGTTTAGACACGATCCCGACCTAGTGCAGTCCATGTTGCCTCTTGCGATAAAAATTTGTTTTTTATACCGTTTCCGCCTCCCCGTAAGTACAGGGGGTCGCAATATGGACTTACACCATCAGCGATCCAGACATATCTTGAGGCGGTACCACCTGATCAAGGAGATCGTTGATCGCCGGGAGATCGAGGTGAGGAGTGTAGATACGGAGAACAACACTGCAGATCCACTCAAAGAGGCTATCCCTCAAACATAGTTCGAGAGGCTATTCGAGATGATAGGTCTGCAATATGCTTATATATGGCCTTAGTGCAAGTGGGAGATTGCCAGTGTTATATGCCCTAGAGGTCATTATTGTATCATACTTGTTTGTATATTACTTAATGGATGTTTAGGATATACACGCATATAGTAACAGTCTTGCTCGAAATGATAGTATGCAACCTGGTTTGTTTCTAGCTCAATATGTGCATGTGTTTCTTTTAGCATATCGCGTATACATATTGGTTGAGCCCTTAGGATCTTTGCTTGATTACCAGCGTTGTGATGACAGTCACACTAGTGGGGGCTGGATAGTCTGTAATCACATCCTATATAGGTCCCTAGTCGTAAGATTATCGAGACGAGGCATCGATACTCCAAAGTAGACTAGTGTATACGCTTCTCATCCCAGCAAGGGAGATGGTATATCCCACAGCCATTAGTACGTTGTACTGGAGATAGTATGCAGGTGCTCATTAGGTTATGAGTACACTGGATAGGACTAATAGGGAACTGCTGGTGGGTACTATACCTATCGTCGGGTGGCAGTTCCCAGGTGACATGAGTACGGCTTAGTCCATTGACTTGACCCTGCTACTTCGCCTCGAGTGTGTTCCCACTGTTCTTAGATTACTATCCTACCACGGCTCAAAAGAGTCGTGCAAACAGGTAGTATGTTGGCGTGTGGTAGCTCCTCTAGTTGGGTTTAACCATGATATAACGATGAACTTTTCAAAATTATAGAGGGCTAATACAAACAAACTCCGAATCGAACTAGAGATTAGGGTAAAGCAATAAAAGAAGTTTAAGCTCAAAGATAAGGAACTACAACCTTTGTAGTCAGCTCCTTCACTATCTTTGGACTCCTACAGCTCCACTCGAAACTTAGATTGACTCCGCTCAAGGTCCTTCGTCGTCTACAATGATCCACCCGGAGTATCTTTGATCAAACTCTTTGCTTCACAAAACTAGTGTGAATGAAGCATAACAAGCTACACTAATGGGCTAGAGTGGTATAGATCGGTGAAGTGGTTTGTATTCTCACTTGAAAACCCTTTCTTTTTGTGTATCTCACTCACTAGAAAACTCAAGAGAGGATGAGAGAGGAGGAAGAAGGAGATGGCCAAGCATGAGCTCAATTATGATAATCTCTTAATAAAAAGAGAAAAGTAAAAAGAATATATGAGAGTCACCCACACATAAACCATGGTAAATAAATTTCTTGATATTTTTATCATTGAGTTAAAACAACTGAGGAAATTAAACCAAGGGTTAATGTCTGGGTCAAGTGTAGAAGGGTGTAGAAACAATGAACCATGGTTGAATTTACTTTTTCTTTTCAAAATAAATAAATATATATAGATATTCATTCCATGTGAGTCTTGCATTTCCATCTCCAATGTATCAACAACCATGACACACATGTATGCATGTATGTGTGCATTCACATCATCATGTGTATGTACATAAATATACATATACATTCATGCATGCATACAATCAAATAGAAAAGGTTTAATAAAAGTGAGCTAAAAGTCTATATTAAATCAACACTTTATTTAATAAACCGGTCATATCACATACGACCCGACAAATAGAAAAATGCCCGATTAAAATACGGTATCATATACACGCATTTAATCAAGCTCCCGTGCATATCTCATATGCACACCACATCTTTTCGTCTGAGCTAGGAAAATCCTGTTGGGGACTCTAAGACTCGCCAATACGCCGGCAGTAGGTGACGATCATATCAAACAACCACAAGCAGCAAGCGGTCAGCTAAATATAACGGCCGTCCGGGTATTGAGCGATCAGAAGAAAAACAAGTGATCCTGTCAAAACTCCCATCGAGCCAACTGGCAACACTTACCGTACAGTCGGGTCTTTTCGTCTGATATGTTGCATATCAAGTAAAGGGATGGAATCGTCAAGCCCTAATAACTTAATAAGTCATGCCGATACAGACTGTGACCAGTCGAGAAACTACTGATAACACTTATCATTAAATCTCATCAGCCCTGGCCAGTGATTTCGAGTCAAAGTCAATCGCGCATAGCACAACATCAACTCCTAATACCAGGAGAGAAGAAACCCCTCCTATCGCTCGTGCCTCCATGTGTCTCGGGACTGTATCCAAAAGCCACCTGTTTGCAAGATTCAGTAGAGCCGTGGTGGGGTGGAAATCAAAGCACAGAGGGAGAACACACAAGACACTATGACGATCTTGTGTCTACAGAAAAACCTGTACCAGTGTCACCTGAGAACTGCTATCTGACGATAGATATAATACCATATAGGAGTTCTTGGTGAGTCCGTTCAGTGTACCAAGTTTCCACAAAGCACCCATATACAATCTTCGATGTCACAACACCAATGGATATGGGACCATCCATTGCCCATCATATGGGTCAAGAAACGTATACGCTCGTCTACTTTGGAATATCGATGCCCTGTCTCGATATACCCTTGACTAGGAACATTCTAGGATATGCTTATAAACTACACATGCCCCACTAGTATGATCTCCATCATAGTCATGGAAGTCAAGCAAATATCCCGAGGGCTTTATCAACATGTATGAAATGAACAGTATAATACAATCAAGCAAACATGTAAGATAAAGTAAAACCAGATAGTATACTATCATGTCGAGAAAGAAAGTCATCTGTATATATACATGTCCAAGCATCCACTATAAATATAATGGCCTCTAGGGCATACATATATCCAACAATCTCCTACTTGCACTAAGGCCAATTATTGGCGTGTCTCATACCCAACATTTCAAAAAGTCGCTCATCTTGCGGCTATGGAAGGGCCTTGGTGAGTGGATCCGCGGTGTTATTTTTTGTATCTACTCTCCGAATCTCGATCTCGTGGTGATCTACTATCTCCCGGATCAAATGATATCACCTCAGGATGTGTCTGGACTTCTAATTAGACCTTGGTTCTTTGGCCAACGCCATAGCCCCATTATTATCACAATACAATGGTATTGGATCAATAATGGTTGGAACTACTCCTATTTCCGCGATGAACTTCTTCATCCAGACGGCTTCCTAGGCAGCATCATTTGCAGCAATATACTCAGCTTCCATCGTGGAGTCTGCAACGGTATCCTGTGTGGAACTTTTCCAACTAACCGCCCCTCCACTACAAACCTCGAGATAGATTTGCTGTCATCCTTATCACTTTGGAAGATGGAATCGGTAAAGGCCTCCATTTGGAGATTCCCATTACCATACACCAAGAATAATTCTTTAGTCCTTCGGAAGTACTTAAGAATGTTCTTCACTGCTATCCAATGTTTCTCCCCAGGGTTGGATTGATACCTGCTTACTACAGCTAGTGCATAAGCTACATCAGGGCGAGTACATAACATCACATACATTATAGATCCTACGGCTGAAGCGTAGGGTATAATGCTCATACGAGCTCTCTCTTCATCAGTCTTCAGACAGTAGTCCTTGAAGAGAGTGATTCCATGCCAAGCGGGCAAGGCACCACGCTTGGAATCTTCTATACTAAACCTTTTTAGGATGGTATCAATGTACTTTGATTGAGACAATCCCAATAACCTCTTGGATCTATCTCTATAGATCCTAATGCCCAAAATGCAAGAGGCATCACCCAGGTCCTTCATGGAGAACCTTTGTGATAAGAATAGTTTGACCGATTGTAGCATAGGAATATCATTTCCAATCAAGAGAATGTCATCTACGTACAATACAAGGAATGTGACAGTACTGCCTACAATCTTCTCATAAATGCATGGTTCATCTATATTTTTGACAAAATCAAACTCTTTGATTATATCATCAAAGCATATGTTCCAGCTCCGTGATGCCTACATTAATCCGTTAATGGATTTAAGCCACCTACATGCCTTTTTGCTGCTCCAACTGTCAATGAAGACCTCTGGCTGATCCATGAAAACGTATTCTTCTAAATCACCATTTAGAAATGCAGTTTTCACGTCCATCTGTCAGATTTCATAATTGTTGTGAGAAGAAATAGCAAGTAGAATCCGAATGTATTTAAGTATTGTTACTGGAGAGAAAGTTTCATCATAGTCCAATCCAGGTCTTTGACGAAAACCTTTCGCTACAAGCCTTGATTTAAAGGTCTCCACCTGTCCATCTACACCAATCTTTCTCTTAAAGATCCATTTGCATCCTATGGGTTTTATTCCAGGAGGTGCAACATCCAAAGTCCATACTTTGTTGGTGTACATGGACTCGATTTCGGATCTCATAGCATCCATCCACTTCACTCAGTCACCACTCGTGATAGCTTGCTGAAAACTAATAGGGTCATCATCATCCATGATGCAATATTTTCTATCACCATCAATGAGAAACCCATAGTATCTCTCCGGTGGAAGAGAAGTTCTACTAGATCTCCGGAGCGGCTGAGGTTCTTGAAGTTCTACTGCAACATCAGTTTCATCCAATTCGTCATGAGTAATTTGTGTTTCTAGAACCACTTCTAGTTCTACCGCAATGCCATCAGTAATATTTGTAAAAATTACATTTTCTAAAAATGTGGCATGTTGAGAAATAAACACTCTTTGTTCCTCCTTGTGGTAGAATAGATATCCATATGAATGTTTTGGATATCCCACAAATTTACACATGACCGATTGTATCTCGAGTTTGTCTGGATTCTACTTTTTAACAAAAGCCGGACAACCCCATATCCTAACTCTTTTAAGAGATGGTCTCTTTCCTCACCATATCTCATATGGAGTGGTAGAAACGGTCTTGGTTGGAACCCTGTTCAACAGATACATGGCTGTCTCCAATGCATGTTGCCAAAAGGAAAGCGGTAACTCAACATCGCTCATCATGGACCGTACCATATCTAATAGGGTACGATTCCTCCGTTCTGACACACCGTTGTGCTATGGTGTGTAAGGGGGAGTGAGCTGAGAGAGAATCCCATTTTCTTTTAAGAAATCTGAAAACTCTGTACTCAATTACTCTCCACCTCGATCTGATCGATATTTCTTGATGCTCAAGCATGTTTGTTTTTCTACTTCAAGTTTATACTCCTTGAATTTCTCAAAAGGTTCGGATTTATGCTTCAATAAAAACACGTGTCCGAATCTTGAGAAATCATTAGTAAAAGTGATGAAGTATGAAAAACCGCCTCTAGCATGTGTAGACATTGGTCTGCATACATCACTATGTGTGAGGCCTAAGAGTTCTATAGCTCTTTCTCTGTGTCCAGTAAACGGAGTTTTGGTCATTTTACCTTTGATATAGGACTGACAAGTCACATAAGATTTATATTCAAAAGAATTTAAATTTCCGTCTTTATATATCTTGTTTAGTCTCGTTTCATTAATATGGTCAAGTTTACAATACCAAAAAAAGCTTCATTTATATCTGAAAATTTTCTTTTATTTGTATGTTGTATGTTGAAAACTGTGTGTTGGCTTAGGACGTAAATACCGTTATTTAGTGTACCATACCCAATCAACTGTTGATTCAAGTTAATGTTCATAACATTATTTTGCAACACAAAATGATATCCTTCATTGTCTAACAAAGAGATGGATATTATATTACATAGAATACTAGGTACATAATAACAAGGGTTCAAAACCAAAATACATCCCGAAGGTAACCCCAGATGATACTCTCCTACAAATACAACATGTACATTGGAAGCAATTCCAACCCGAAGAGTTTGGTCACCAGTCTTCAAAACTCTACTGTTTCTCAATCCCTGCTTACAATTGATGATGTGAGAACCAGAACCGGTATGTAATACCTAAGTTGCAGAGTTTATAGAAAAACAGTTTTCTGTTACAAACACACCTGAAGCGGAAGCATCAGTATGCTTCTTCTTCTTGAGATCAGCATGTAACATCTTAAAATGCGATTAGTGTTAATTAAGAGATAATGCGTTTTTTTAGTAAAAAGTTTACCAAAATAGTTTTCAAATATTTCATAAAAATTAATGAATATTTTATTAATATTTATTTTAGGCTTGCACACACATGTGCATGTTAACTTAGGGTTAAATTAGTGGTAACCATGCTTAAGTAGCCATGGCACCTTAACCCCATTTTAATTAAGTGTATGTAATTAATTTAGTTATTTAGTTTTAAAAAGGAAAATGGGTTTTTAAATTAGTTGACTTAAGGAAGAGAGAGAGAGGGCATCATGAGGCATGGCAAGCATGCCAAGCATTAAATGAAGAGAGAGGGGCATGGCTAAACTCACCCCTTATTCCTTCACCCTCACTCACTCATACACTCCTCACCCTCACTCACATTCTCTCATTCCATCATTCATTTTCTCCTTCTCATATTTTCCTTCACCTCCCTCACTCCCTCACTCCCTCACTCCCTCAACTGAAACCCTAACCCAACCCTCACAAACCCACAGCAAATCTCCACCAAACTTCACTTAAACCCTTCACAAAGCCAAGTCAAGCCACTAGGATCACTTGGAGCATGGAAAGCTAGGGTTTTGAGCAAGTTTGGATAGGTAATGACTCTCTACTGTTATTTAGGTTGTTAATTTGTTGTGTGGCTTATTAGTTTCAGTATAGAACGATAAAGATTTAGTTTTGTGCACGATATCGTATTTAGTGTCATTATAGGGTGTCTCTGATCTGCCGTGACCCGGAGTCTTAACTGTGAAAACTAGCAGTGTAGAAGTGTTGTACTAGTTGCCCTGAGCGTTCACCAGTAATACGAGCCCCACATGAGCGGTTTTGGCCGGCCACATGGGGTCTTTTTCCGGCGAGCTCGGCCAATTGGGGGACTGGGGTGTTGAGTGCAAGTCCATGCTACCTCTCCCGGTACTTTCGGGAATGCGGAATTTGGTAAAAAACGATTTTTACGGAGGTGGTAACATGGACCTATAACCCGGATCTTGGTTAAACATCTATCTAACATCCTAACTATGAGTTTCTAGCTACTCGGTTAGGGGGTTATACCTTGCTTGTCTTGAACTCCTTCGTCTTCAAGCTCCGATGGTGGTCCGGATTGGCTTCTTCTCGTCGTCTCCGTACGCCGAAGATAGATCCACCTGAAAGCTCCAACCTTTAGCTCCTTCTTCGTTCTTTGAAGAAAACTAGTTCACTTGGTTTGCTAAACCTAGTGAACTAGAATGAGTAGAGAATAGTTTGTGTGGGATTTTATCTATGGTTCTTGATTCTCAACTCATGAGACAAGAGAACCATAGATTAAAGAGAGGGAGCAAGAGCAAGAGGGTGAGAGCAAAATGGAGAGCTCAAGAACAAGAGAGAGAATGAGCAAGAAAGAATGAGGCTCTCTTTTGTCTTTCACCCTCTCATAATCCAAAGTAATGATAACTCATCATATCAAAAAAGTCTTATGTGATGGTTGAAGCAACCATAACCATATCATATCATGCACTCATTTTACACAAATGAGCAAGCAAGTAAAAGTCTTTGCCATGAAATGATGGCTATGGTTATCATGATGGTCAACTAGTCAAGCCTAGTCAACCGGTCAACAAAGTCAACAAGTCAACAAAAGTCAACAAGTCAACAAAGTCAACAAAAGTCAACAACCATGTCACCATAATACTTAATTAATATAATAGTTAATCACATATCATATTCTCATTAGAGTTGAGCAAAAAGTCAAATAGTCAACGGTCAACTGTCAACAACCCTAATGAGAATCCGCTGCCTCTGCCTCCCTGTCAACTGTGCATACACACCCGCATCCGCGTTCCGAGGAACACGAATGCAAACTGGATAAATCCAATCCCATAAGGTACACTAGGATCTGGCTTAAACCAAAGCCCGCTAGTGTAAACTGTCCGGACACTGTACGTGCACAAGTGCACGGATGTGACCGAATCCTGTCGCAAAACCATGCAACCTGTCGCAATACCATGCGACCTCTACTCTTTTGCCTAAAGGTGAAAAGCTTTCTGTGTCGGACTCTAAAGACTCGACACTACACTGGCAGTGGGTTTAACCACAGACCGCAAGCGGCACTAGCTGTGCGTAACGGTCCCCAGGTAATGCCGACAAGAAGACCAACGAGGTGAAACCCATCTGAACTCCTACTGAGCCTGAGTGTGACATTCTCTGTACAGTTCGGTCTGTTCGTCTGTACATCGCATGGCGGGCCTAGGGGGCGGTAAACGTCAGTCCCCCAATAGCGGTACAAGTCGTGCCGGAGCGAAGCCCAAAACACCCTGAGATAACACTGGAAGCCTACCAGTATACCTCGTTTGCCCTGGCCAGGGACTACTCGTGTAATGGCTCTCCTAGACACAGCGCGATGTCAACCCCCAATACCGGGAGAGACGAATCCTGTCTAACCGTCACTGCCTCCAAGTGCTTCGGGACTGCACCCAACCACTACCTGTTTGCACGACTCCTTTGAGCCGTGGTAGGGTAGTGATCAAAGTGCAGTGGGAACACACTCGAGGCGAAGTGACAGTGTCAAGTCAGCGGACTAAGCTGTACTCATGTCACCTGGGAACTGATAACTAACAATAGGCATAATACCAACTAGTCAGTTCCCGACGAGTCCTGTCCAGTGTACCCATAACCTAACGAGCACCCGCATATTATCTCAAGTACGACGTACTGACGGCTGTGGGACAGACCGTCTCCCACACTGGGATGAGAAGCGCATGCGCTGGTCTACTCCGGAGTATCGATGCCCTGTCTCGATAGTCCTGCGACCAGGGACCTGCATAAGGATGTGCTTATAGATTAACCAGCCCCACTAGTGTGACGGCCATCACATCGCTGGTAATCAAGCAAAGATCCTAAGGGCTCCACTAATGTGTATAGGCGATATACAAAAATAAACACATGTACACATTGAAGTAGAAACAAACCAAGTAGCATACTACTATTTTGAGCAAGATTGTATATACAAGGTGAATATCCCAAGCTTCTATTATGTGATATACAAACTAGTATGATACAGTAATGGCCTCTAGGGCATATACACTAACAATCTCCCACTTGCACTAAGGCCATGTACTGGCGTATCGAAGACCTATCATCTCGATCAGCCGCTCGAACTGAGTCTGGGGCAAGGCCTTGGTGAATGGATCTGCAGTGTTGTCTTCTGAAGCGACTCTCCGAACCTCGATCTCCTGGCGATCCACGATCTCCCTGATCAGGTGATACCGCCTCAAGATGTGCCTGGATCTCTGATGGGACCTGGGTTCCTTCGCTAAAGCTATAGCCCCGTTGTTGTCGCAATACAGAGGTATTGGATCAACAATGGACGGAACCACCTGAAGTTCTTTCAAGAACTTCCTCATCCAGACAGCTTCTTTTGCGGCATCAGATGCAGCGATGTATTCCGCTTCCATCGTCGAGTCTGCAACGGTTTCTTGTTTGGAACTCTTCCAACACACCGCCCCTCCATTGTGGGTAAAGACAAAGCCCGACATGGACTTGGAATCATCCTTGTCACTCTGGAAGCTGGAGTCAGCAAAGGCCTCGATCTGGAGGTCCTTTCCGCCATACACCAAGAACATCTCCTTAGTCCTTCTCAGGTACTTGAGAATGTTCTTTACCGCTATCCAGTGTTTCTACCCAGGGTTTGACTGATACCGTCTTACCACACTCAGTGCATAAGCTACATCCGGTCTGGTACACAACATCGCATACATTATAGAGCCTACCGCAGAAACGTAGGGTATAATAGACATGCGATCCCTCTCCAAATCAGTCTTGGGAGACATCTCTTTAGAGAGGGTGATCCCGTGACAAGCCGGTAGGTTACCGCGCTTGGAATCTTCCATACTGAATCTCTTCAGTATGGTGTCGATGTACCTGGACTGTGAAAGTCCTAATATCCTCTTGGATCTGTCACGGTAGATCCGGATACCCAGAATGTACGAGGCATCACCCAGGTCTTTCATGGAGAAACTATGTGACAAGAACCCCTTGACAGATTGTAGCATAGGAATGTCATTTCCTATTAAGAGAATGGCATCCACGTATAAAACGAGGAATACCACAGTTCTCGCTACAAATCTAGTATAGATGCATGGTTCATCTGGATTTTTGATAAAGCCAAATTCTTTGACCGTCTCATCAAAGCAGATGTTCCAACTCCGCGATGCCTGTTTTAGTCCATAGATGGACTTAAGCAACTTGCACACCATTCCGCTGCTCCCACTCTGAATGAAACCCTCTGGTTGGTCCATATAGACACACTCCTCTAAATTTCCATTTAGAAAAGCGGTCTTTACGTCCATTTGCCAGATCTCATAATCGTGGAAGGCAGCAATGGCAAGAAGGATCTGAATGGATTTCAGCATGGCTACTGGAGAAAAGGTTTCATCATAGTCCAAGCCAGGTCTTTGACGAAAACCCTTTGCTACCAGCCTAGCTTTATAGGTCTCAACCTGTCCATCTACACCAATCTTCCTTTTGAAGATCCACTTGCATCCTACGGGTTTTACCCGTCTGGAGCAATGTCCAACGTCCATAACTTGTTGGTGTACATGGACTCCATTTCGGTCCGCATTGCATCCAGCCATTTCACTGAGTCAACGCTCTGAACGGCCTGTTGGAAGCTAGTAGGCTCATCATAATCTATGATGCAATCCTCTCTATCCCCGTCTATGAGAAAACCGTAGTATCTCTCGGGCGGATGAGTCTGCCTACTACTCCTGCGGAGCGGCGTAGGAATGTCCTGTTCCTCCGAACCCTCTGGTTCCACTAAACTTTCAGTAATAGTCCGTGGTTCTGGAATTTCTTCCAGTTCTACTGCGCTCCCACTTATTTTCTTTTCTATGAACTGGTGTTCTAGAAAGTGGGCATGACGAGAAACAAGAACTTTTTGTTCCTCTTCACAGTAGAAGAAATATCCCTTGGAATTCTTTGGATATCCCACAAACTTGCACAGTATTGAGCGTGCCTCGAGCTTGTCCGCATGCTGCTTTTTGACAAAAGCTGGACTTCCCCATGTCTTAATGTGATTAAGATGGGGTCTCTTCCCACACCACATCTCAAATGGCATAGTAGGCACAGTCTTAGTGGGAACTCGGTTCAAAAGGTATGCGGCTGATTCTAGCGCATATCCCCAGAATGATCGCGGCAACTCAGCATTACTCATTATGGACCGCACCATATCCAATAGGGTGCGGTTCCGTCTCTCCGATACACCGTTATGTTGCGGGGTGTATGGAGGAGTAAGCTGAGAGAAAATTCCGTTCTCTTTTAAATAGTCCAGGAACTCGGCACTTAAGTATTCTCCACCTCGATCCGATCTTAGAATCTTAATACTTTTGCCGGTCTGTTTCTCTACTTCATTCTTATACTCCTGGAATTTTCCAAAGGCCTCGAACTTATGTTTCATTAAGAAGACATAACCATACCTTGAGAAGTCATCCGTAAAAGTAATGAAGTAAGAATGTCCGCTTCGGGCATGTGTAGACATTGGACCGCACACGTCACTGTGTACGAGTCCCAAGAGCTCGCTCGCTCTTACTCCATGTCCAGTAAACGGAGTCTTTGTCATCTTTCCTTTGAGACAGGATTGACAAGTGGCATACGACTGATATTCGAACGCATTCAAATACCTTTCTGTATGTAACTTCGTCAACCTTCTCTCATTGATGTGACCCAGTCTACAATGCCACAAGAAAGTCTGATTTATTTCCGGAGAGTTTCTTTTGTGTGTATTCTGGACATTAAAAATCTGTGGTTGGTTTAATACGTATATACCATTACTCAAAGTACCTGACCCAATCAGAACTTGATTAAGGTGAATGTTTACAACATTACTTACAAACGCAAATTCATAACCTTCTTTAGAAACTAAAGATACAGAAATGATATTACAAGTTGCGTTGGGTACAAAAAAGCAATTACGCAAAACCAAAACATGTCCATCTAACATTCCCAGGTGATAGTCCCCCACGGCTTTAGCATCCATGCTAGCTCCGTTCGCAACTCTGAGGGTCATGTCACCTGCCTTCAAAACTCTACGGTTTCTCAACGCCTGCAAAGAATTACAGATATGAGATCCTGATCCGGATCCAATACCCAGGAAGTAGAGTTTATTGAAAGACAGTTTTCAATAACATACACACCTGAAGCTGAAGCTGCAACTGTTGGAGATAGTGCCCTCAGAGTCAATTATTGGATCACAGGCACGTGATTGCAATGATTGAGGGAGGACCTATCCCGGTAGGACAGTCTTACTCGAGATGATAGTATGCTATCTTGTTTACCTTTATCATCGTGCACTGCTTTAGGTGACCTGACATGTCGCTATTGCACGTTGATAGAGCCCCTAGGATTCTTGCTTGACCACCAGCAGTATAAGGGCGATCATATAAGTGGGAGCTGGGGTCTATAAGCATATCCTTAAATGGTCCCTAGTCGTGTGAGTTTCGAGACAGGGCATCGATACTCCCGAGTAGACTAGTGTATACAGTCGAGACCACTACGAGGGGCGTTGGCCGGTCTCACAAGCCACTGGTGTCAGTTGGATCACCTAAGATGTATACAGGTGCTCATTGGGTTATGAGTACACCGGACAGGACTCGCCGGGAACATGCTAGTTGGTCATATACCAGACGTCAGATGGCAGTTCCCAGGTGACATGTGTGCAGGTTAGTTCATCGACCTGGGGATCGTCATTTGTCTCGTGTGAGTTCCCACTGTACTTTGATTACTACCCTACCACGACTCAAAGGAGTCGTGCAAACAGGTTTTAGTTGGGTACAGTCTCGAGCCACATGGAGGCAGTGAGCGTATCTTCAGGGGTTCGTCTCTCCCTGTATTGGGGGTGAGGTCATGCTGTGTCTAGGAGAGCCATTACACGAAGTCCTTGGCCAAGGCAAGGAGATTTACTGGTAGGTATTCCAGTAGTATCTCAAGGTGTTCTGGGCTACACTCCGACACGACTTGTACCGCTTTTGGGGGTCTGACTTTTACCAACCCCCTAGGCCCGCCATGCGATACTCATAGACGAACGGACCGGACTGTACGGATATTGTCACTGACAGGCTCAGTAGGGAGACAGGCTGAGTTCGCTCACAGACGTCCCTTTTGGTCAATAGCTGGTGGCCCGTCATGTATGGCTAATACCTCTGACGTGCTAGTGGTTAAATCAACAGCCATAGTATTGACGGGTCTTTAGAGTCCACCACACTTTCAGTTACTCAAGCTTTCGGGCGAAACGCTGTAGAGGCCGTATGGAGATATGGCAGGGTCCGATCAGATACGTGCGGTATTGCACGGATCAGGATCGGACGGTTCGTACTAGTGGCCGTATGGTTATATGGCAGGGTTCGATCAGATACGTGCGGTATTGTACGGATCAGGATCGGACGGATATTACTAGCCGGCTTTGGTTTAAGTCGGTCCTAGTTTAGTACAGTGTAGATTTAGTCTCTTTGCATTTGTATCCGGTCGGAATACAGATGCGGGTGTGTATGCACAGTATCGGGGTTTTCCTGTAATTTATTACGGGACCAGTTTTCTGGAGTTGCCAGTTTGCATTCCGTTCCGGCCAGTTTTCCTTTGTTCTTTCCCGGCCGGACTTTTCCGATGGAGGGTGTTATTTGCAAGTTTGCAAATAACACTTTGTGGAGGACTTATTTGCATAAGGTTTGATATGATAAGCATCTTTGCTTTTCATGCATTTATGAGATTTGATGAGATTAGAAATGATTTGTGGTTTGATGTTGATTTAGTGATCATTATGTTTTTGGATGTGGTCACCCTCCTCCTTTTACTACCATCACCTCCCTTCATGCTTGATAAGCTTTGCTCCACCATTTCTAAACATGAGAGATTATTATTATGGTTGAGAAAAGAAAAAGAGAAGAGAGAGAGAGCTTCATCTTCATCTTTGAGAGAGCTTCATCTTCATCTTTGAGAGAGCTTCATTCATTCATCTCATTCCATTGCTAGAAAATTGAAAGCACCAATTTTCTATATACCATTCCTCCATCTATGGCAACCAACCCCAAAGTGAGACATACAGTCTACACTACACTTCCTACAGCATATCTTGGACGCGTCGGGTAGCCTACTTCGCGCCTGAGTTGCCTCGGTATTGAGGTGGGAGCCCGTAAAAGTACCCGGCTTCGTGGTGCCCTTTCCGACGAGGAGGAGACGGACGGAGATCCCGCGAGGAGATCGGAGTGGAGATGAAGACCGGAGGACTCGGATCAGTCGGTATATCTCTAACCCATCCTCTTGTTTGCTTAGACTAGTTTAATGGCACGATCCGGGGTTTAGTGCGCGGTGGTGCCGGTTTTGCTAAGTCCGCAAAAATTAAAGTTTATCACTGTTTCCACGTTTGGCCGTCGGATTGACGACCGGGGCGCCGCCGTGCACTTACAGTGGTATCAGAGCCTCGCCTTTAACATAGTCTAGCTTGGTGTAATGTGTTTTTCTGTTTCGATCGATCGAATGTTCCAAAACTGCATTTTAGTTCGCATCAGTTTCTGTTGAAAATTTTTGGTCTCGAAAAATTTTTAAGGTTGTAAAATATTGATGTACTGGAAAATCTAAGAGCTCTGTAAAAATTCGACGAAGTAACTCCACAGTGGGAGCGCGGAACCGCCGCGAAAACCCCCTTCCCGCCGCCCTTCCGCCGCACACTGTGGAGATCACTTCACCAATTTTTTACAGAGGCCTTTTGGGCTTAAAATATGAGTTTTGGAATATTAAAATTGGGCCCAGGATTTCTGTGAGTGCTACAGTTTTGATTGGGGGCCCACTTGTTAATTTTTGATCGATCGGATATTTTAAACACATTTTTCACAGTATTTACATTATATCTGCGACCGTGAATGTCACTCGATCGGTAAATCCTGTCTAACTGCTATAGCCCGGTTAGACGGATTTGCGAACGTGACTTTCACGTTGATGTTCTATGTTTATGCTGTGATGTTGCGGATCGGTCGTGGGGATAGCCTGGTTGCAATGCTAATACAGTTGTGGTGGTATTATGTACATTTGATATTACGAGGCGAGCGTCCGACATGTGGACTGCCGTCACTGCCTGTTTGTATTATTATTTTGGGGCACGACCTGGTTGCGGTCGATGTACCCGTTATATGTATATTTTACTTTCTGTACTAGGATTACCCCGCGGTGGGGTGCACGGATAGCCGGGTTCTAGAGGGCAACAAGCCCGCATCTCATGGCATTGAGACGGAGGGGGCTTCACTCTAGGATTGGCGGGATATTCGCCGCACTCGTAGGGGGTACAGGTTGACCCAGGAGGGGTGCCCAAGTTGCCGGATTCCGTGAAGTGCTGGGTGGTCCATTCACGGCGCTGAAGGGGGCTGCCTCGCTTCAGGTTTTGGCGGGTGACTTGCCGCGCCCGTAGGGGTCTAGGATTACATTGCACAGGCTATCCACACGACCAGGGGAACGTCGGGTTTCAGTAGTGGCTCTGTGAAACCCGGGGATCCCAGATATCTGTATTGTTCTTTGATGCTGTACATTTCTGTGATGTTGCATTTCTTTTCACGCCTTGAGCGAAATATAATATATTGGTATATATATTAGTAGATGTTGTATATGTTTTTCATCCGCGCTAGTCCAGTCCCCGCTCTGTCGTTAGTAAGCTAACCTAACGAGTGATGACGGGACCCAGTGGTGAATGCGGATGGCATATACGTACGTCAGTATATTTTCGTTCTTTGTGGTGTGATCAAAGATGGGACTGCATTGATTCGGATCAATGCAAGTTAAACAAACCTATTCTGATGTTGTTGAAACACTTTTCAAAAAGCTGTTATTGCAAGGACGTTCTCTTTTGTTTTGCATCGTGGTATTCATTTGGAATATCCTGCTCCTCAGTCGACGAGGCAAGGGCCGAGATCCCTTCACCGGGAGTGACCCCTTGGACAGAAGTTTGCGTCAGGGCATTAACATCACTATAGCCGATTACTTTTGCTTTGCACCGTGGTATTCAGTTGGAATATCCTGCACCCCATTCTACGGGGAAAGAGCCGAGATCTCTTCACCGGGAGTGACCTCTTTAGTAAAGGTTTTCGTCACTATATTTTCTAAAAAGCTATCCGTTCCTTCAACGATATCAAGTTCATTACGTTAAAGGTTTTCGCCAGAAACCATTCGTAGCCCTCCGTCGTTTCATATGGGTAGTCAGTAGTATTCAAGCTGTGTATGTTGGTCAAAGTCAAGGCACAGTGATTGGTACCTATTGGGGTATTCATATGCAGCATGGATAGATGCGTTGGTTTGGGACAGTCGTACTGCCATTTTGGCCAAAGTCAAGGGTATGTACGGGTGGGTTCAAATTAACCTGGAGAATGACGGGTAGAACTTGACATGTGACTTATGATATGTTGGCCAAAGTCAAGGTCATAAGAGCATGGGGTAAAAATCACATAGGGAGTTTCAAAAGTACTGAAACTTGCCAGATATGCGCATACCTTCTGGAGTGTGATACCGTGAGCGGATTCCGTCACGTTATCATGCAATGATAGTTGGATCCCGATTCCCACTGATGAGTTGGTTTACTCCTCGGGTGACCCCGACAAATTCTTCTTTCAGGTTTGGAGGAGAATTTGAGGTACAGTGGGAGGTTTCCAGATTAGATAAATTAGTAACCATTCTGATCTAGGGTAGAGTGCACGCTGAGTGTTTCTTTTCTCTCTCTCTCTGGCAGCGACCATTGACCCGACCCTAAACTATGACTCAGTGACCAAGTTGACCGAGCCTTCTTAACACTGGCTTTTGGATTGTCAGGGTTGCAGACCTCATTGCCACTCCTACTTTTACCCTTTTCTCCAGGACACCCCGTATTACTACGAACGTCCACTTCCATTGGACAAAACCATCGTATGGTTAGATACGAACTCGAAGGAATTCGAGGATGGTTTCCGGTTCTGGAGAAAACGAATAGGATTATTCAGTTGTCTTTTCTTTTCACCTTCTCTCAGGTTGCGAGTACTCCTTGCTTTAGGAGATAGTACACCTATTACGCAAATTGGATAGTCTTCTTCCAAACCTTAGGCTGGTGCCGACAGGTAGGGAATGAAGAAAATCAATTAGCCTAAACGGTGTACAGAAGGTATTAAGTTCAGACAAAGCAAGGGATTAGTAAGAGGGCAAAGTAAATTGCGACTGCTATTCACGACCAAACCAAGTATTTCTTCGCCAATCCTAAATCACCTTTGTATTTCTCCAGGACACTCCGTATCACTACGAAGATCCCATTTTATTGGATAATCCATCGTATGGTTATATACGAACTCGAAAGGAACTTGTTCCAGTTCGGAGATGGATCCTGGTTCAGAAGGAATAGGAATAAAGTACATTCAGGTGTCTTTTATCTTCACCTTCTCTCGCGTTGCGAGTGCTCCTAGGATTAGGACAGTACACCCATTATGCTTATTGGATAGTCTTCTTCCAAACCATAGGCTGGTGCCGAACGGTAGGGAAGGAAGAAAACCATTTGGCGTAAGGGGTGTGCAGAAGGTAATGACTAAAGACATATAAAGGGATTTGGAGAGGTGGCAAAGAATTATACGGTTATAATTGTGAATCTGGATAATGGAAGAGGCATTGCTAGGAATACCAGGATACCCCATCGAAACATTTCAATGTTTCAATTCAACTGTGTACTGTTAAAAGAAAACTGATTTCCCGATTAGACACTTGCTCCAGGGTATGTATTTACCAGGTTTGATTCTCACATCTGTATGGTTTTACAGATGATGAGTGGGAGTAAGTTATTGGGAATTGGGTGATCATCCTCATTATATCGGGATTCGTTGTAATCGGTGATATTTGAGGAGATCACCTGGGCTGTTTGCCGGTCGGCCAATATTTGTTTTTGAATATCCGCTGTTGTGCACCAATTTCAAATTGATATATCTGTACGTCTATTTTCATAGAGTGAGATATACCTTTTGATATTATGTCGATGACATTTACCTATATCAGTGGATGGTTGGGTAAGGAGCATTAAACAGCGGTGTAATTCTTCTTAACCATAAGTACAGTTTTCAACCTACGACACACAGTGAAAGAGTTGTTAGACTCAGCGGACTTATACAGAGTATTGTATGTTGTCCAGTGTCCATTAGGGCAGAGGGGTTGGTCCTCTTACTATATTCTGTTTACTTTTAACTTCTCTAGTTCTTAGACATGTGTTTCGTAGAAACACAGGGTCTAAGTTTTGAGGAGTTATAGGTATTTGAATAGAGTAGAGAACCAGGTGTAGCAAGTATCGGGATTCTTCAAAGTGATCGAAGATGTAGATACTTGTGTATGGTATTCAGTTGATAGTAATGATAAAGAGAAATTGCTTCTCTTTCAGGTTACTCATAATTGGAAGCATTCCTAAGTTGAGTAACGCTGATCAGTCTCTCTCCATTTAGTTGACATGCACTGGGGACAGTTGCATGATTTGAATCTGGTTAAATTAAATCAGTGCCTCTGGTTCTATATTGGATGTAGAACAGTTCATATCTTAACGTTGTTAAGGTACGGGGAGTTGTCCGGCTTATGATTAAAACCAGACGCTGGACAACTCAAGACACGTTTCTGTAATGGCTGTTTGTGGGTTGACCCAGGCTATGACGAGGGTTGATTTTCTACCATCTGGGAGATCAATATAAATATTGTTCAAGACTCGCCACAGTTTTATTAAAAATGGATTTTTTCAAAAACAGCAGTGGGAGTATGGTAGAACTGGAAGTGATTCCAGAACCGCAAACGATTACTGAAGATTTAATAAGGAACCTAAAGATTCAATCTGATTTGACATTCCATTGGCCACTCCGCAGATAAGGTGGGTAACTTCAGGCACCCGAGAGGTACTCCGGTAGCCTCAAGGACGGTGACAGGGAAGTTCTTGTTTACCCACACTCGCCATTGTTGTTGTTCCAGGATGCGAGACCCGGCAGGAGGATGAGTATAGCGTCGTTCTAAACTAGTTTTAGAAGTGCACGTCTATATGACTCTGGCAGAGGGTTGTCGTAGTCAGTGGGAGCAGCGGAAGCATTGGTAGACATCAGGATTATGTCTATTTATAGACTAAAGCAGATGTAGCGGAGATAGATCATCTATTTCTGATGTGACAGTCATAGGTTTGACGTCATCAGAATAGGGGATGGATCTGTTGAGAAGGTAGTAGGAAAGGAAACTCCTATACTACGATCGGTTATACTTTGGTCGTCACACAGTGGTTTCTCCACATGGGACTTGGACATAATATCTGACATACTGGTTACTAGATCTATGGTTTTAGATCTAGATTTGGGTGGTTTCCCAATCAGGGTACTTTGATAGCATTCTAAGAGTATTTAGAATGGACGACTCCTGGCACGGTAGTGTACCTGCAGGTGATGGAGTCACCCTCTCTAAAGGTGTCTTATAGACTAAATAGGAGAGGGATGTTCATAATTGGCAGATCACTTGCTTAGGCAATTGAGTCAATCATGAGATGTCAAGTACCACACCAGATGTTGTTCTTGCACTAGATGCAATAAGTTGACATTGATCCAATCCTGGAGAAACAGTCGGAAGCAGTTTTAGAACATAAGTGGCTGTTCTAGGGATATGATAACGAAAGCCCCACTCGGGAAACAGTTATCATTCCAGGCTTCCAAGGTGACATGGACGATAAGGAGGTTTTCAGAGTTATATTTTTCCTTCTGACGAGGTGCAGTATTTTGGACAGATGGTCCAAGGCAATACTGAGGGAGGCATGGCGCAGGATACTGATTAAGTTCAGTTGACGATACAGTCTAAGAAGTTTGGATTTGGTGTTCATTTATGAGCTAGGTCCCATCAGACATCCAGACATTCTAAGACAGGTATTGCTCATTTCGGGAGATGGCTTTCTCCGTGAACTTGAGATATAGAGAGACATAGAAAGATACATCTGAGCGGATCCACTCACTGAGGCTATTCCTCGAACGCAATAGTTTCGCAAACGAGCTTTGTGAGACTGACAAGTAGAGGAGTTGGGTGTTCGGTATCACACAGGCTGTGAGTATGCGACATCGCAATAATTAGCCTTGAGTGCAAGTGGGAGATTGTTGGAGATAGTGCCCTCAGAGTCAATTATTGGATCACAGGCACGTGATTGCAATGATTGAGGGAGGACCTATCCCGGTAGGACAGTCTTACTCGAGATGATAGTATGCTATCTGGTTTACCTTTATCATCGTGCACTGCTTTAGGTGACCTGACATGTCGCTATTGCACGTTGATAGAGCCCCTAGGATTCTTGCTTGACCACCAGCAGTATGAGGGCGATCATATAAGTGGGAGCTGGGGTCTATAAGCATATCCTTAAATGGTCCCTAGTCGTGTGTGTTTCGAGACAGGGCATCGATACTCCCGAGTAGACTAGTGTATACAGTCGAGACCCCGACGAGGGGCGGTGGCCGGTCTCACAAGCCACTGGTGTCAGTTGGATCACCTAAGATGTATACAGGTTCTCATTGGGTTATGAGTACACCGGACAGGACTCGCCGGAAACATGCTAGTTGGTCATATACCAGACGTCAGATGGCAGTTCCCTGGTGACATGTGTGCAGGTTAGTTCATCGACCTGGGGATCGTCATTTGTCTCGTGTGAGTTCCTACTGTACTTTGATTACTACCCTACCACGGCTCAAAGGAGTCGTGCAAACAGGTTTTAGTTGGGTACAGTCCCGAGCCACATGGAGGCAGTGAGCGTATCTTCAGGGGTTCGTCTCTCCCGGTATTGGGGGTGAGGTCGTGCTGTGTCTAGGAGAGCCATTACACGAAGTCCTTGGCCAAGGCAAGGAGATTTACTGGTAGGTATTCCAGTAGTATCTCAGGGTGTTTTGGGCTACACTCCGACACGACTTGTACCTCTTTTGGGGGTCTGACTTTTACCAACCCCCTAGGCCCTCCATGCGATACTCATAGACGAACGGACCGGACTGTACGGATATTGTCACTGACAGGCTCAGTAGGGAGACAGGCTGAGTTCGCTCACAGACGTCCCTTTTGGTCAATAGCTGGTGGCCCGTCATGTATGGCTAATACCTCTGACGTGCTAGTGGTTAAATCCACAGCCATAGTATTGACGGGTCTTTAGAGTCCACCACACTTTCAGTTACTCAAGCTTTCGGGCGAAACGCTGTAGAGGCCGTATGGAGATATGGCAGGGTCCGATCAGATACGTGCGGTATTGCACGGATCAGGATCGGACGGTTTGTACTAGTGGCCGTATGGTTATATGGCAGGGTTCGATCAGATACGTGCGGTATTGTACGGATCAGGATCGGACGGATATTACTAGCCGTCTTTGGTTTAAGTCGGTCCTAGTTTAGTACAGTGTAGATTTTGTCTCTTTGCATTTGTATCCGGTCGGAATACAGATGCGGGTGTGTATGCACAGAATCGGGGTTTTCCTGTAATTTATTACGTGACCAGTTTTCTGGAGTTGCCAGTTTGCATTCCGTTCCGGCCGGTTTTCCTTTGTTCTTTCCCGGCCGGTCTTTTCCGATGGAGGGTGTTATTTGCAAGTTTGCAAATAACACTTTGTGGAGGAATTATTTGCATAAGGTTTGATATGATAAGCATCTTTGCTTTTCATGCATTTATGAGATTTGATGAGATTAGAAATGATTTGAGGTTTGGTGTTGATTTAGTGATCATTATGTTTTTGGATGTGGTCACCCTCCTCCTTTTACTACCATCACCTCCCTTCATGCTTGATAAGCTTTGCTCCACCATTTCTAAACATGAGAGATTATTATTATGGTTGAGAAAAGAAAAAGAGAAGAGAGAGAGAGCTTCATCTTCATCTTTGAGAGAGCTTCATCTTCATCTTTGAGAGAGCTTCATTCATTCATCTCATTCCATTGCTAGAAAATTGAAAGCACCAATTTTCTATATACCATTCCTCCATCTATAGCAACCAACCCCAAAGTGAGACATACAGTCTACACTACACTTCCTACAGCATATCTTGGACACGTCGGGTAGCCTACTTCGCGCCCGAGTTGCCTCGGTATTGAGGTGGGATCCCGTAAAAGTACCCGGCTTCGTGGTACCCTTTCCGACGAGGAGGTGACGGACGGAGATCCCGCGAGGAGATCGGAGTGGAGATGAAGACCGGAGGACTCGGATCAGTCGGTATATCTCTAACCCATCCTCTTGTTAGCTTAGACTAGTTTAATGGCACGATCCGGGGTTTAGTGCGCGGTGGTGCCGGTTTTGCTAAGTCCGCAAAAATTAAAGTTTATCACCGTTTCCGCGTTTGGCCGTCGGATTGACGACCGGGGCGCCGCCGTGCACTTACAGCAACCTGCTTCAATTCCTGTGTTCTGGCCTTCCAGGCCCTGCAATCATTCTTCCAGTGTCCTTTCTTATGACAATAGAAGCATTCCTCCTTATCCACAAGTTTCCCCGCTATCTTTGTTGCTTTTGCTTTTCCCTTCGTATCCACTTTACTAACACCGCCCCTTGGTTTGGCGGGGGCTTTCTTCTTCTTTCCCTTGGCTTTCGCCTTGGAGCTAGAAGAAGATGATCCTCCTACAAACAAAGTGGATGTTTCCCTACCTTTCTGTAGGGTGCCCTCTGCACTCCTCAGCATGTTGAGGAGCTCTGAAAGTTCAACCTCTTTTTCTTGTAAGTTGAAGTTCAGTATAAACTGGGCGTAAGTGGAAGGAAGGGACTGAAGAACTATATCTGTATATAGCTCACTCTCCAATGTGATCCCGAGGTCCGCGAGCTCCTCAATGTAGCCGATCATATTTAGCACGTGCTCGGCTACTGATGATCCGACGGCCATTCTTGTCGAAAATAACTTTTTTGACGCTTCGTATCTTGCGATACGAGATTGCTCTCCATACAGTTCTTTTGTATGAAGCAATATGGATTCCAAGTCCATATTCTCGTGCCTCCTCTGATGTTCGTTGTCCATCGAGGCAAGCATGAGGCACTTGGCCTTCGCGCTATCAATCTCCCAAGTCTTGCGGATTTCCTTATCCGCGAAGCTGGAAGTTGGACCAGGGACAGGGGGAGCTTTGGTGGTAAGAAGATACCCCAGCTTGTCGTAAGTGATTGCTATCTTGACATTCCTGAGCCAATCTTTGTAGTTTGGCCTTGTCAGTTTGTTTTTATCTAGGAGTAACTTAAGTCCAGTCATGTTGATTGGTCGCTGCAATTAGGAGAGAGAAGAAGAAACACTCAGCATGATGCTCTTGCAAGTTTAGAGTGGTTTTTAGTTTGTCTAAACAGGATGGCTCCCACTGTTTCTCGAATCCCTCCTCAAACCATAAAGGAAGAATTAGCCGGGATCAATCCCACCGCACAATACTTGCTTAACCGTTCAGCCAGGCAGGTGTCGGTACTTCGAGGGAGGTTTTCCAACGCTTTCGCGAAGTTCCTTAATTATAGAACCTCTTTTCCCTGGGGGCGTAGCCCCGCTAACACCTTTCTAGGCACCTACTAGGTTTATAGCATTGATCGATTAGTGAGAAATTTCCCGAGGAGTAGCATATACTCACAGTAGGATCGGGATCCAAATATCATCGCATGATGAAACTGAAGGAATCCTACCAGAATCATCACACTCCAAATGGTATGCAAATCTAGCAAGTTTCAGTACTTATGAAACTCCCAATGTGGATTTTTGCCCCATGCTCTTATGACCTTGACTTTGGCTAAAATATCATAAGTCACATGTCAAGTTCTACCCGTCATTATCCAGGTTAATTTGGATCCATCCGTACCTACCCTTGACTTTGGCCAAAATGGCAGTACGACTGTCCCAAACCAACGCATCTATCTATGCTACACATGAACACCCAATAGCTACCAATCACTGTGCCTTGACTTTGGCCAACATACACAGCTTGAATACTAATGACTATTCATGTGAAACGACGGAGGGCTACAAATGGTTTTGGCAAAACCGTGAACGTAGTGAACTTGATTTGGTCGATGGAACGAGATAGCTTTTAAAAGGAGTGGCTCAAGCTCCGTATTTAAAAGTTGGTTTTGAAAAGAACCGAGTGGTTTTTCGAAAGTGTTCCAACGACTTTAACTTGGTTTATTATCTTTCATTAGTTCTTTTAATGCGTGATATTCTTGCATTAGTTCTTTTAATGCGTCCCATCATTTAATCCTACCATTGCAGAAAACAACCAAAATATGACGTACGCTTATGCCATTCGCATTCGCCACTGGGCCCCGTCATTACCCGTTAGGTTACTTAACTAACGACAGAGCGGGGGCTGGGCTAGCGCGTCTGTAAAACATAAGCAACGCCTAAATAATATCATATATAGATATACTGTAATGATAAATATTTCAGATCACAGATGAATACATTGGATATACTAGGAATCTGTAATTCGTACGAGCCTGTAACGAAAGAGAGATTACACGGTCGCGGTGAATAGCCAATACCCCATCCAAGACCCTTACGGGTGCGGCAAACTACCCGCCAAGTACCCGAAGCGTAGCAACCTCCCTCATCTCCATGAGTTGGCCACTCGACACTTCGGCATACCCGGTAGTTTGTGCACCCCCTCCATGGGTCTATCCTAGGAGCAAAAACAGTAAAAAGAAATTATACAATGACGGCTACAACCCCAACCCGGTTGTGCGGCCATACAAATAATTATTACATCAATTTACAAATTTACAAGAATTGAAAGAAAAGAAAACTCTCGTCTCACAACCCCCGGCTATTCACCCGCGACAATCCAACATATTCATATACACATTCCAGCACATTACAGATCACAGATTTGTATAACCCCCACTAATCGACATATAGCGATTAGTAGACGTTCAATACAAATATCACATTAGAGAAAACCCGTTAGCTTAAGTCTTTTAGAAGTTCGATAAAAAATACGGATTTTCGGGACCCCAAAATAAAATTTTTGTTCTGGAAAATCTGGGCAGAAAATATATATTCCAAAATCCCAAAATACCCCAATGAGTAAACTGCAAAAAAGAAAACCCTTGACCGAGTCAACTAGGCCGCGGTTCCACGGCGGGAGCGTGCTCCCGCCGCGGAACCGCGGCGCTTTGATCGAGTCAGGGGCCCAAAATTTTGCAGTTTCTTTAAAAAAGCATGAGTCGATTTTAGGTGTATTTTAAAAAACTTTTCCAGCACTTTTAAAATCGACAGAAAGTTTAAAATTCCGGGCTTCGTTTCGGGACTTTTCCGTTGATCGATCTTCTAGTTACTTGCTAACATGTTAGATAGAGTTTAACTAGGCTCTGATACCACTGTAAGTCCATGCTACCTCTCCCGGTACTTTCGGGAATGCGGAATTTGGTAAAAAACGATTTTTACGGAGGTGGTAACATGGACCTATAACCCGGATCTTGGTTAAACATCTATCTAACATCCTAACTATGAGTTTCTAGCTACTCGGTTAGGGGGTTATACCTTGCTTGTCTTGAACTCCTTCGTCTTCAAGCTCCGATGGTGGTCCGGATTGGCTTCTTCTCGTCGTCTCCGTACGCCGAAGATAGATCCACCTGAAAGCTCCAACCTTTAGCTCCTTCTTCGTTCTTTGAAGAAAACTAGTTCACTTGGTTTGCTAAACCTAGTGAACTAGAATGAGTAGAGAATAGTTTGTGTGGGATTTTATCTATGGTTCTTGATTCTCAACTCATGAGACAAGAGAACCATAGATTAAAGAGAGGGAGCAAGAGCAAGAGGGTGAGAGCAAAATGGAGAGCCCAAGAACAAGAGAGAGAATGAGCAAGAAAGAATGAGGCTCTCTTTTGTCTTTCAGCCTCTCATAATCCAAAGTAATGATAACTCATCATATCAAAAAAGTCTTATGTGATGGTTGAAGCAACCATAACCATATCATATCATGCACTCATTTTACACAAATGAGCAAGCAAGTAAAAGTCTTTGCCAAGAAATGATGGCTATGGTTATCATGATGGTCAACTAGTCAAGCCTAGTCAACTGGTCAACAAAGTCAACAAGTCAACAAAAGTCAACAAGTCAACAAAGTCAACAAAAGTCAACAACCATGTCACCATAATACTTAATTAATATAATAGTTAATCACATATCATATTCTCATTAGGGTTGAGCAAAAAGTCAAATAGTCAACGGTCAACTGTCAACAACCCTAATGAGAATCCGCTGCCTCTGCCTCCCTGTCAACTGTGTATACACACCCGCATCCGCGTTCCGAGGAACACGAATGCAAACTGGATAAATCCAATCCCATAAGGTACACTAGGATCTGGCTTAAACCAAAGCCCGCTAGTGTAAACTGTCCGGACACTGTACGTGCACAAGTGCACGGATGTGACCGAACCCTGTCGCAAAACCATGCAACCTGTCGCAATACCATGCGACCTCTACTCTTTTGCCTAAAGGAGAAAAGCTTTCTGTGTGGGACTCTAAAGACTCGACACTACGCTGGCAGTGGGTTTAACCACAGACAGCAAGCGGCACTAGCTGTGCGTAACGGTCCCCAGGTAATGCCGACAAGAAGACCGACGAGGCGAAACCCATCTGAACACCTACTGAGCCTGAGTGTGACATTCTCCGTACAGTCCGGTCTGTTCGTCTGATACATCGCATGGCGGGCCTAGGGGGCGGGAAACGTCAGTCCCCCAATAGCGGTACAAGTCATGCCGGAGCGAAGCCCAAAACACCCTGAGATAACACTGGAAGCCTACCAGTATACCTCGTTTGCCCTGGCCAGGGACTACTCGTGTAATGGCTCTCCTAGACACAGCGCGATGTCAACCCCCAATACCGGGAGAGACGAATCCTGTCTAACCGTCACTGCCTCGCTTCGGGACTGCACCCAACCACTACCTGTTTGCACGACTCCTTTGAGCCGTGGTAGGGTAGTGATCAAAGTGCAGTGGGAACACACTCGAGACGAAGTGACAGTGTCAAGTCAGCGGACTAAGCTGTACTCATGTCACCTGGGAACTGATAACTGACGATAGGCATAATACCAACTAGTCAGTTCCCGACGAGTCCTGTCCAGTGTTCCCGTAACCTAACGAGCACCCGCATACTATCTCAAGTACGACGTACTGACGGCTGTGGGACAGACCGTCTCCCACACTGGGATGAGAAGCGCATGCACTGGTCTACTCCGGAGTTTCGATGCCCTGTCTCGATAGTCCTGCGACCAGGGACCTGCATAAGGATGTGCTTATAGATTACCCAGCCCCACTAATGTGACGGCCATCACATCGCTGGTAATCAAGCAAAGATCCTAAGGGCTCCACTAATGTGTATAGGCGATATACAAAAATAAACACATGTACACAATGAAGTAGAAACAAACCAAGTAGCATACTACTATTTTGAGCAAGATTGTATATGTTGGAGATATTGCCCTCCGAGTCAATTATTAGGTCACAGGTACGTGATTGCAATGATTGATGGAGGACCTATCCCGGTAGGACAGTCTTACTCGAGATGATAGTATGCTATCTGGTTTACCTTTATCATCGTGTACTGTTTTAGGTGACCTGACACGTCGCTATTACACGTTGATAGAGCCCCTAGGATTCTTGCTTGACCACCAGCAGTATGAGGGCGATCATATAAGTGGGAGCTGGGGTCTATAAGCATATCCTGAAATGGTCCCTAGTCGTGTGAGTTTCGAGACAGGGCATCGATACTCCATAGTAGACTAGTGTATACAGTCGAGACCCCGATGAGGGGCGGTGGCCGGTCTCACAAGCCACTGGTGTCAGTTGGATCACCTAAGATGTATACAGGTGCTCATTGGGTTATGAGTACAACGGACAGGACTCGCCGGGAACATGCCAGTTGGTCATATACCAGACGTCAGATGGCAGTTCCCTGGTGACATATGTGCAGGTTAGTTCATCGACCTAGGGATCGTCATTTGTCTCGTGTGAGTTCCCACTGCACTTTGATTACTACCCTACCACGGCTCAAAGGAGTCGTGCAAACAGGTTTTAGTTGGGTACAGTCCCGAGCCACATGGAGGCAGTGAGCGCATCGGGTTATGAGTACACCGGACAGGACTCACCGGGAACATGCCAGTTGGTCATATACCAGACGTCAGATGGCAGTTCCCTGGTGACATGTGTGCAGGTTAGTTCATCGACCTGGGGATCGTCATTTGTCTCGTGTGAGTTCCCACTGCACTTTGATTACTACCCTACCACGGCTCAAAGGAGTCGTGCAAACAGGTTTTAGTTGGGTACAGTCCCGAGCCACATGGAGGCAGTGAGCGCATCTTCAGGGGTTCGTCTCTCCCGGTATTGGGGGTGAGGTCGTGCTGTGTCTAGGAGAGCCATTACACGAAGTCCTTGGCCAAGGCAAGGAGATTTACTGGTAGGTATTCCAGTAGTATCTCAGGGTGTTCTGGGCTACACTCCGACACGACTTGTACCGCTTTTGGGGTCTGACTTTTACCAACCCCCTAGGCCCGCCATGCGATGCTCATAGACGAACGGACCGGACTGCACGGATATTGTCACTGACAGGCTCAGTAGGGTTGTCAGGCTGAGTTCACTCACAGACATCCCTTTTAGTCAATACCTGGTAGCCCGTTACGTATTGGCTTATACCTCTGACATGCTAGTGGTTAAATCCACAACCAAGGTGTTGACGATTCTTTAGAGTCCCCCACATTCAGTTACTCAGCTTTCGGGCGAAAGGTTGTAGAGGCCGTATGAAGATATGGCAAGGTCCGATCAGATACGTGTGGTATTGCACGGATCAGGATCGGACAGTTTGTACTATAGGCCGTATGGTTATATGGCAGGGTTCGATCAGATACGTGCGGTATTGCACGGATCAGGATCGAACAGATATTACTAGCCGGCTTTGGTTTAAGCCGGATCCTAGTATAGTACACTGTAGACTTTGTCTCATTGCATTTGTATTTCGGTCGAAATACAGATGCGGGTGTGTATGCACAGTATCGGGGTTTTCTTGTAATTTATTACGGGACCAGTTTTCTGGAGTTGCCAGTTTGCTTTCCGTTTCGGCCGATTTCCTTTGTTCCTTCATTGGCCGAAGTTTGGTGGAGGAGGGCTTATTTGCATTGTTGCAAATAAGCTTTTGTGGAGGGGGGCTTTGCATATTTCCTTGTGTCATGATTGTAGCAACATCCTTTGACTTGATTTCTTCATGATGGCATGACTTTTTGAGTCATCATGTTTGATGGATGGTTTTGGTGTGTTGGTTTTTCTAGTCATCATTTCTACACATCATGACTTGACCTCTCCCTTGTATGATGGTTCCTTCCCCCCCTTGTCCTTTTCTCTCTCTCCATTCACAAGAGAAAATGGGGGGCCGGCCACTTTATGGGGTGGCTAATTGATTCATTTTGTGTGGCATTTTTGGTTCATATTGTGCTAAGAAAAGAGCTCTCTTGTTGCTCTCCAAAAACCTTTTCCTTTCCTCCACCAAAATGGCACCTCCATGAACCCCAAATGAGACTTCTTCTCTAGATATTCTACAGCATATCTTGGGCACGTCGAGTAGCCGGCTTCGTGCCCGAGTTGCCTCGGCATTGAGGTGGGAGCCCGTAAAAGAAGTAGGCGATGTGGTGAACTTCCGGCGACGAGGAGGAGACGGGACATTCCGTAGGAGATTGGGACGACGACGAGAAGACCGGAGGACTCGGATCTGTCGGTACATCTCTATTCCCTTTCTTGTTAGTAGCTTAGACTTGTTAATGGTTACGATCCGGATGTTTAGTGCGCGGTGGTGCCGGTTTGCTAAGTCCGCAAAATTTAAGTTTATCACCGCTTCCGCATTCCGGCGTCGGATTGACGGCCGGGGCGCCGCCGTGCACTTACAGTGGTATCAGAGCCTCACCATTAACTTCGTCAAGCTTCGTTTGATGTGTTTGCATTTCCGATCGATCAAAAAGTTCCAAAACTGCATTTTACCTTCGCATCAGTTTCTGTTGAAAATTTTTGGTCTCGAAAAATTTTTCAGGTTGTAAAATATTGATGTACTGGAAAATCTAAGAGCTCTGTAAAAATTCGATGAAGTAACTCCACAGTGGGAGCGCGGAACCGCCGCGAAAACCCCATTCCCGCCGCCCTTCCGCCGCACACTGTGGAGATCACTTCACCAATTTTTTACAGAGGCCTTCTGGGCTTTTAATATGGGTTTTGGAATATTAAAATTGGGCCCAGGATTTCTGTGAGTGCTACAGTTTTGATTGGGGGCCCACTTGTTAAAGTTTGATCGATCGGATATTTTAAACACATTATTTCACAGTATTTACATTATATCTGCGACCGTGAATGTCACTCAATCGGTAAATCCGGTCTAACTGCTATAGCCCGGTTAGACGGATTTGCGAACGTGACTTTCACGTTGATGTTCTATGTTTATGCTGTGATGTTGCGGATCGGTCGTGGGGGATAGCCTGGATGCAATGCTAGTACAGTGCTGTTGTATTATGTACATTTGATATTGCGGGGCGAGCGTCCGACATGTGGACTGCCGTCACTGCCTGTTTGTATTATTCTTTTGGGGCACGACCTGGTTGCGGTCGATGTACCCGGTGTATGTATATTTTACTTTCTGTACTAGGATTACCCCGCGGAGGGGTGCACGGATGGCCGGGTTCTAGAGGGCAACAAGCCCGCATCTCATGGCATTGAGACGGAGGGGGCTTCACTCTAGAATTAGCGGGCTATTCGCTGCACTCGTAGGGGGTACAGGTTGACCCAGGAGGGGTGCCCAAGTTGCCGGATTCCGTGAAGTGCTGGGTGGTCCATTCACGGTACTGAAGGGGGCTGCCTCGCTTCAGGTTTTGGCGGGTAACTTGCCGCGCCCGTAGGGGTCTAGGATTTCATTGCGCAGGCTATCCACACGACCAGGGGAACGTCGGGTTTCAGTAGTGGCTCTGTGAAACCCGGGGATCCCAGATATCTGTATTGTTCTGTGATGCTGTACATTTTCTGTGATGTTGCATTTCTTTCACGCCTTGAGCGAAATATAATATATTGGTATATATATTAGTAGATGTTGTATATGTTTTACATCCGCGCTAGTCCAGTCCCCGCTCTGTCGTTAGTTAGATAACCTAACGGGTAATGACGGGACCCAGTGGCGAATGCGGATGGCATATACGTACATCAGTATATTTTAGTTCTATTTGGTGTGATCAATTGATGGGACTGCATTGATTCGGATCAATGCAAGTTTAAAAAAAAAAAAAACAAACCTAATCTGATGTTGTTGGAACACTTTTCAAAAAGCTGTTATTGCAAGGACGTTCACTTTTGTTTTGCATCGTGGTATTCAGTTGGAATATCCTGCTCCTCAGTCGATGAGGCAAGGGCCGAGATCCCTTCACCGGGAGTGACCCCTTGGACAAAACGTTTGCGTCAGGGCAATGACTTCACTATAGCCGATTACTTTTGCTTTGCATCGCGGTATTCATTTGGAATATCCTGCACCCCATTCTACGGGGAAAGAGCCGAGATCCCTTCACCGGGTGTGACCTCTTTAGCAACGGTTTTCGTCACTATATTTTTTAAAAAAGCTATCCGTTCCTTCGACGATATCAAGTTCTTTACGTTAAAGGTTTTCGCCAGAAACCATTCGTAGCCCTCCGTCATTTCATATGGGTGGTCAATAGTATTCAAGCTGTGTATGTTGGCCAAAGTCAAGGCACAGTGATTGGTAGCTATTGGGGTATTCATATGCAGCATAGATAGATGCGTTGGTTTGGGACAGTCGTACTGCCATTTTGGCCAAAGTCAAGGGTATGTACGGGTGGATTCAAATTAACCTGGAGAATGACGGGTAGAACTTGACATGTGACTTATGATATGTTGGCCAAAGTCAAGGTCATAAGAGCATGGGGCAGAAATCACATCGGGAGTTTCAAAAGAACTGAAACCTGCCAGATATGCGCATACCTTCTGGAGTGTGACACCGTGAGCGGATTCCGTCACGTTGTCATGCGATGATAGTTGGATCCCGATTCCTACTGATGAGTTAGTTTACTCCTCGGGTAACCCCGACTAATTCTTCTTTCAGGTTTGGAGGAGAATTTGAGGTACAGTGAGAGGATTCCAGATTAGATAAATTGGTAACCATTCTGATCTAGGTTAGAGTGCACGCTGAGTGTTTCTTTTCTCTCTCTCTTTGGCAGCGACCATTGACCCGACCCTAAGACTTTGACTCAGAGACCAAGTTGACCGAACCTTCTTAAACACTGGCTTTTGCATTGTCAGAGTTGCAAACCTCATTGCCACTCCTACTTTTACCCTTTTCTCCAGGACACCCCGTATTGCTACGAACGTCCACTTCCATTGGACAAAACCATCGTATGGTTAGATACGAACTCGAAAGAATTTATTCGAGGATGGTTTCAGGTTCTGGAGAAAACGGATAGGATTATTCAGTTGTCTTTTCCTTTTACCCTCTCTCAGGTTACGAGTACTCCTTGGTTTAGGGGTAGTACACCTATTACGCAAATTGGATTGTCTTCTTCCAGACCTTAGGCTGGTGCCGACCGGTAGGGAATGAAGAAAACCAATTAGCATAACGATGTTGTGCAGAAGGTATTAAGTTCAGACAAAGCAAGGGATTAGTAAGAGAGCAAAGTAAATTGCAACAGATATTCATGACCAAACCAAGTATTTCTTCGCCAATCCTAAATCACCTTTGTATTTCTCCAGGACACTCCGTATCACTACGAAGATCCACAGTTTACTGGATACTCCATCGTATGGTTATATACGAACTCGAAAGGAACTTGTTCCAGTTCGGGGATGGATTCTGGTTCAGGAGAAATAGGAATAAGATTTATTCGGTTGTCCTTTATCTTCACCCTCTCTCATTACGAGTGTTCCTAGGATTGGGACAGTACACCCATTATGCTTATTGGATAGTCTTCTTCCAAACCATAGGCTGGTGCCGAACGGTAGGGAAAGAAGAAAACCATTTGGCCTAAAGAGGTGTGCAGAAGATAATGACTAAAGACATATGAAGGGATTTGGAGAGGTGGCAAGGAATTACACGGTTACAGTTGTGAATCTGGATAATGGAAGAGGCATTACTAGTAATACCAGAATACCCCTACGAAACATTTCAATGTTTCAGTCTCACTGTGTACTGTTAAAGGAAAGCTGATTTCCCGACTAGATACTTACTCCAGGGTATGTATTTACCAGGTATGATTCTCACATCTGTATGGTTTTACAGATGATGAGTGGGAGTAAGTTGTTGGGAATTGGGTGATCATCCTCATCATATCGGGATTCATTGTAATCGGTGATATTTGAGAAAATCACCTGGGTTATTTGCCGGTCGGCAAATATTTGGTTTTGAATATCCGCTTTTATGCACCAATTTCAAATTGATATATCTGTACGTCTATTTTTATAGAGTGAGATATACCTTTCTGAAATTATGTCTATGACATTTACCTATATCAGTGGATGGTTAGGTAAGGAGCATTAAACGGCGGTGTAATTCTTCTTAACCATAAGTACAGTTTTCAACCAACGACACACTGTGAATGAGTTATCAGACTCAAGGGACTTATACAGAGTATTGTATATTGTCCAGGGTCCATCAAGACAGAGGGGTTGGTCCTCGTACTATATTCGGTTTACTTATAACTTCTCTAGTTTTTAGACAAGTGTTTCGAGGAAACACAGGGTCCGAATTTTGAGAAGTTATAGGTATTTGAATAGAGTAGAGAACCAGGTGTAGCAAGTATCGGGATTCTTCAAAGAGATCGAAGATGTAGATACTTGTGTATGGTATTCGGTTGGTAGTAGTGACTAAGAGAACTTGCTTCTCTTTCAGGTTACTCATAATTGGAAGCATTCCTAAGTTGAGTAACGCTGATCGGCCTCCTTCCATTTAGTTGACATGCGCTGGAGACAGTTGCATGATTTGGATCTGGTTCAGTTAAATCAGTGCCTCTGGTCCTATATGGGATATAGAACAGTTCGTATCTTGACGTTGTTAAGGTACGGGGAGTTGTCCAGCTTATGATTAAAACCAGACTCTGGATAACTCAAGGCACGTTTCTGTAATGGCTGTTTGTGGGTTGACCCAGGCTATGACGAGGGTTGACTTTCTACCATCTGGATGAACAATAGCAATATTGTTCTAGACTCGCCACAGTTTTATTAAAAATGGATTTTTTCAGAAAACAGTAGTGGGAGTATGGTAGAACTGGAAGTGATTCCAGAACCACAAACGATTACAAAAGATTTGATAAGGAACCTAAAGATTCAATCTGGATTGACATTCCATTGGCCACTCCGCAGATAAGGTGGGTAACTTCAGGCACCCGAGAGGTCTACGGTAGCCTCAAGGATGGTGACAGGGAAGTTCTTGTTTACCCACAATTACCATTGCTGTTATTCCAGGGTGCGAGACCCGGCGGGAGGATGAGTATAGCGTCGTTCTAAACTTTCTTTAGAAGTGTACGTCTATATGACTCTGCCAGAGGGTTGTCGTAGTCAGTGGGAGCAGCGGAAGCATTGGTGGACAGGTAGCTTATGTCTATTTATAGACTAAAGCAGATATAGCGGAGATAGATCATCTATTTCTGACGTGACAGTCATGGGTTTGACTTCATCAGAATAGGGGATGGATCTGTTGAGAAGGTAGTAGGGTGTGATATCCTGGTATTTGGATGACATACACTACACAGAATAGGAAAAGAAACTCCTATACTACGATCGGTTATACTTTGGTCGTCACACAGTGTTTTCTCCATATGGGAAATGGATTTTGTATCAGACATACTGGTTACTGGATCTATGGTTTTAGATCTAGATTTGGGTAGTCTCCCTCTGGGTACTTAGACAGCATTCTAAGAGTATTTAGAATGGACGACTCCTGGCACGGTAGTGTACCTGCAGGCAATGGAGTCACCCTCTCTAAAGGTGTCTTACAGACTAAAGGGGAGAGGGACGTGCATGATTGGCAGATCACTTGCTCAGGCAATTGAGTCAATCATGAGATGTCAAGTACCACACCAGATGTTGTTCTTGCACTAGATGCAATAAGTTGACATTTAATCCAACCCTGGAAAAACAGTAGGAAGCAGTTTTAGAACATAAGTGGATGTTCTAGGGATATGATAACGACAGCCTTATTCAGGAGACAGTTATCATTCCAGGCTTCCAAGGTGACATGGACGACAAAGAGGTTGTCAGAGTTATAGTTTTCCCTCTGACGAGGGGCAGTATTTTGGACAGGTGATCCAAGGCAATACTGAGGGAGGCATGGCGCAGGATACTGATTAAGTTCAGTTGACGATACAGTCTAAGAAGTTTGGATTTGGAGTTCATTTATGAGCTATGTCCCATCAGACATCCAGACACATTCTAAGACATGTATTGCTCATTTCGGGAGATGGGTTTCTCCGCGAACTTGAGATATAGAGAGACATGGAAAGAGACAACAAAGCGGATCCACTCACTGAGGCTATTCCTCGAACGCAATAGTTTCGCAAACGAGCTTTGTGAGACTGACTAGTAGAGGAGTTGGGTGTACGGTATCACACGGGCTGTGAGTATGCGACATCGCAATAATTAGCCTTGAGTGCAAGTGGGAGATTGTTGGAGATAGTGCCCACAGAGTCAATTATTAGGTCACAGGTACGTGATTGCAATGATTGATGGAGGACCTATCCCGGTAGGACAGTCTTACTCGAGATGATAGTATGCTATCTGGTTTACCTTTATCATCATGTACTGTTTTAGGTGACCTGACACGTCGCTATTACACGTTGATAGAGCCCCTAGGATTCTTGCTTGACCACCAGCAGTATGAGGGCAATCATATAAGTGGGAGCTGGGGTCTATAAGCATATCCTGAAATGGTCCCTAGTCGTGTGAGTTTCGAGACAGGGCATCGATACTCCATAGTAGACTAGTGTATACAGTCGAGACCCCGACGAGGGGCGGTGGCCGGTCTCACAAGCCACTGGTGTCAGTTGGATCAACTAAGATGTATACAGGTGCTCATTGGGTTATGAGTACACCGGACAGGACTCGCCGGGAACATGCCAGTTGGTCATATACCAGACGTCAGATGGCAGTTCCCTGGTGACATGTGTGCAGGTTAGTTCATCGACCTGGGGATCGTCATTTGTCTCGTGTGAGTTCCCACTGTACTTTGATTACTACCCTACCACGGCTCAAAGGAGTCGTGCAAACAGGTTTTAGTTGGGTACAGTCCCGAGCCACATGGAGGCAGTGAGCGCATCTTCATGGGTTCGTCTCTCCCGGTATTGGGGGTGAGGTCGTGCTGTGTCTAGGAGAGCCATTACAAGAAGTCCTTGGCCAAGGCAAGGAGATTTACTGGTAGGTATTCCAGTAGTATCTCAGGGTGTTCTGGGCTACACTCCGACACGACTTGTACCGCTTTTGGGGGTCTGACTTTTACCAACCCCCTAGGCCCGCCATGCGATGCTCATAGACGAACGGACCGGACTGCACGGATATTGTCACTGACAGGCTCAGTAGGGTTGTCAGGCTGAGTTCACTCACAGACATCCCTTTTAGTCAATACCTGGTAGGCCGTTACGTATTGGCTTATACCTCTGAAATGCTAGTGGTTAAATCCACAACCAAAGTGTTGACGAGTCTTTAGAGTCCCCCACATTCAGTTACTCAGCTTTCGGGCGAAAGGTTGTAGAGGCCGTATGGAGATATGGCAAGGTCCGATCAGATACGTGCGGTATTGCACGGATCAGGATCGGACAGTTTGTACTATAGGCCGTATGGTTATATGGCAGGGTTCGATCAGATACGTGCGGTATTGCACGGATCAGGATCGAACAGATATTACTAGCCGGCTTTGGTTTAAGCCGGATCCTAGTATAGTACACTGTAGACTTTGTCTCATTGCATTTGTATTTCGGTCGAAATACAGATGCGGGTGTGTATGCACAGTATCGGGGTTTTCCTGTAATTTATTACGGGACCAGTTTTCTGGAGTTGCCAGTTTTCTTTCCGTTTCGGCCGATTTCCTTTGTTCCGTTCATTGGCCGAAGTTTGGTGGAGGAGGGCTTATTTGCATTGTTGCAAATAAGCTTTTGTGGAAGGGGTCTTTGCATATTTCCTTGTGTCATGATTGTAGCACCATCCTTTGACTTGATTTCTTCATGATGGCATGACTTTTTGAGTCATCATGTTTGATGGATGGTTTTGGTGTGTTGGTTTTTCTAGTCATCATTTCTACACATCATGACTTGACCTCTCCCTTGTATGATGGTTCCTTCCCCCCTTGTCCTTTTCTCTCTCTCCATTCACAAGAGAAAATGGGGGGCCGGCCACTTTATGGGGTGGCTAATTGATTCATTTTGTGTGGCATTTTTGGTTCATATTGTGCTAAGAAAAGAGCTCTCTTGTTGCTCTCCAAAAACCTTTTCCTTTCCTCTACCAAAATGGCACCTCCATGAACCCCAAATGAGACTTCTTCTCTAGATATTCTACAGCATATCTTGGGCACGTCGAGTAGCCGGCTTCGTGCCCGAGTTGCCTCGGCATTGAGGTGGGAGCCCGTAAAAGAAGTAGGCGATGTGGTGCACTTCCGTCGACGAGGAGGAGACGGGACATTCCGCAGGAGATTGGGACGACGACGAGAAGACCGGAGGACTCGGATCTGTCGGTACATCTCTATTCCCTTTCTTGTTAGTAGCTTAGACTTGTTAATGGTTACGATCCGGATGTTTAGTGCGCGGTGGTGCCGGTTTGCTAAGTCCGCAAAATTTAAGTTTATCACCGCTTCCGCATTCCGGCGTCGGATTGACGGCCGGGGCGCCGCCGTACACTTACAGTATATACAAGGTGAATATCCCAAGCTTCCATTAAGTAATATACAAACTAGTATGATACAGTAATGGCCTCTAGGGCATATACACTAACATTGAGTTTTTGTGGGTAGCTGTCTGCAGTGGTTTTAGGTTGTTTAGTACTGCTAGATTTTGATGTTTTTATAGTGGGTAAAATCTGGGATAGATTAGCTAGTTTTTAGTGTTTCGACGACGCGCGATACGGTGTCCGACTCTATTTCTGTGCTTCGCGTGTTTTTTGAACGTAGGGTTTGTTTTAGTAGTGTCGCCACACACGTTAGCCGCTAAGCGAACACTTTAGAGGGTGTTGGAATCGGTGCGTCGAAGTAAACGTAATTGTATGTATTATTGGTCAATTTCTGAGTGCACTTGCTATGTTTGTGTGATTTTAGGATCGCAGGCGGGGACTTCGGATGCTGCGAAGAAAGTGAAGTAGGTGGTTGGATATACCTAGCTCGAGATCACGGTGAGTAGATTTAACATCTACGGGGAAATCGCCCGTATGGCGTTATGCGTCAGGGATTGATAGGATATTATAACCGCATGTATATATATATATATATATATATGTATATATATATATACACACGCACACACATTGATTGTGCAGGTGTACCGTTGTTGCATACCCCATTTCCTGTTGTATATGGACGTAGTATTAATGAGACAAAGCACTGTTACTAATGGTTCATGTTTGCACGAGCACTAAACTGTATGCCACACACACACCGTTAGTAATTGCCATGACATTCACACTATAGAATTGCCATGGATAATACATTCCTTAGCTTACCTTATCATTAGACATGATTCTTGTTCTTTTGTGCATATGAATTGCGTTATGCGTGCATAAATAATTGCGTACATACATACTTGTGTACATACATACCTTGCTATAGCTACATATATGCTCATATGTGATGTTGCATTGGATTTTGGAGAAATTGGGAACCACATGATACATTTAAAAACTGGATTCATTTAAAAGAGCGGTTTTCCCTTGATGTGCTCATATTACTGTTTTAAGTTGCATATATCATATTCATGGATTTACTCATTGAGATATGGATTTCATGTGATTTATGGATGTGAGAACCGTGGTATTATTTCAAGAAAGTTTGCATTTTTTTGAAAACCCGGTTTCTCATGATATGATATTTCAGTGCGTCCACCATGAGTTTTCTCGGTTCTGAGACTTGTGTTAGATACTTGATACGAGGAGCGGTAGGCACCGTCTGTGGGTACGTGGTGGACCCGGTAAGGTACCCTGGGGCAAGAAAACTCGTATAGATAGGCTGTGAGCCCAGCGGAGGGACTACTACCTACCGGTGATAGTATAGAACCCGACGGATATCCGGAGGATACCGTTGGGGAGTTATGACATGAGATATATAGAGGGCCAATCTGGGTATGCCGCGCCTAAGAGATGAGTATTTGCGTGTCGATGCTGGACACGAGCATTTCATGATGTTTCGAGTGCCGATGTTGGGTACTCAGGTTCCATGAGATTTACAGGATATGAGGGCCGATTCGAGTGACAGCGCCTGAGGTATTGGGATTTGGGGTGTCGTTGTTGGACACCGGGTTTTTCCACGATGATGTTTCATTGATGATGTCTTGTTTTACCCTATACTGAGCATTTATTGTTATGCATAGCTTCAAGTATTTATAGTACCTGATAGAGTACCTTTCATGATTGTTGCATATCCATATTAGCATATTGATACTATCAGATTGCATGTGATAGAGTATCGCAGTACGTGCATAGCTGCGATTATCTGTACAATGTTACTTACTACTCATGAGTTGCCAACTCACCACCGTTGTGCCACAGTGTTTTGCAGGTTTGACCCTCAGAGGAGTCGCGCAGGGCTTCTTCTTATTGTATCTTTTTGCAGCGGATACTGCTACGGTTGGCTGTGAGCTGTTTGCTGTAGGTAGGTTGCGGTTATCCGTTTATATTTATTGTATATCTCTCATTGTATCTAGTACTCTCCATCTACTCTTTCATGTATTGACTAGAGACCAGTTGTGAGGACGATATTGTATATTTTGTGACTCTGGGTGTTGAGCTCATGTGAGCCGGCTTTTATTATGCAGTTTTATCTCTTATTCTGTTTTCACGTTATATAGTTATTTTCCTCGCTGTGGCGTCGTATATATGCTTGTGATGATTGTTTCCGCCTTTGGGTGTGATTTGCTCCCGTTTGGGGATGTTTTATTTATATCTTATGATGCTTTACTTATGTTATATGCTGTACCCGTTTCGGGGCTAGTTTTTACAAAGGAGGTTCTGCCGAAATTTTTAAGAAAATAAATTTAAACTTTAAAGATTTTTACTTGAGATTTCCAAATGTTTTTAACAATGTTTTATCACTTACTCCTTTTGATGGTTTAAATTTCTGGGTTTTCGGCTTACATAAATTGCGTTACGCCTGTAGATGTTATGTGGTTTAAGTGCCGGTCACGTGCCATTTTTTGGGTTGTGACAAAGTTGGTATCAGAGCGCTAGGTTTTACCTTTCGGGGTGTAGGATGACCTTGGTATGATGGAGTAGGTAGCTTAAGCAGAGTGACGTAGCGTGTGTATGTTCCACGGCATACTTACGATATGGTACTCCGCCTAAGTGACCTTAGGACTTGTTGGTTGAAATTCCTTCCGTGATTATATACATCCTTGTGATTCGATTTCTGTGTTCTTATCGAATCTTGTTTTCATTTCCAGCCATTATGCCGCCGATGACTACGAGGGCACAGAGAGCGGCCGCGAGAGCCAAGGTCAGAGTTGGCTCGTCAGAGACGAGGATTGACCAGGACGATACGCCCGTTGTACAGGAGAAGGTTGATCCACCTTCGCAAGATCATATTACTAGGCTAGAGGCCGATATGCAGGATTTGCGCCAGATGATGGGATCAATGGTTGAGGCCAGTCGAGCGCAGCGACAGGAGGTTTTCCTACCTGTTACCCAGTTGTTCATCGCTATCAGCGCCCAGCATTGTGACACATATGCAGCCGCAGCGGACGCAGCCTTATTGGTTGAGGAGCGTCTTTCCGAGACGTCGGTCATTCCGAAACCGAAGAGAGTTCGTACTGGTGTATCGGCATGGAGACAGATGTTTAGACGCCGCGAAAGATTTCGTTCAGGTCGTGGGAGTAGCAGAGGCTTGGGACGAGGCCAGTTGTTTAGCTCTTATCCCCAGGAGGGTCTGCAGTCCTCGTCTGGATGTTTCCAGTGCGGGAGTTTCTATCATCTCATTCGAGATTGTACTGAGATAATCTAGAAAGAGGCAGCGGTTCCACATGTTAGCTTACCACCTTCTCCACCTCAGAGAGCGTTGGCTCTTACGCCTGTTGTTGCTCCGTGTCAGACTTATGCTCAGAGAGGCCATGGTCGCGGAGGGTTTGTTCTGAGAGGACGGGGTGGTAGAGGCGGAGGACAGCCAGTTGCAGGTAGAGGGCATGCACGAGTATTTTCTTTGACTCATCAGGACACGCAGACGTCCAATGCAGTGGTTTCAGGTACGTTTTCTGTATGTTCCTTCGATGCACACGTTTTGTTTGATCCGGGATCTACGCACTAATAGGTTTCCACACACTTCGTGCCGAGATTGGGCCGGGAGTCGTGGTTGCTAGATCAGCCGCTTGTCGTGACTATACCTGGTGGAGAGTCATTGGTTGCGCGACACGTGTTTCGGTCATGTGTCGCCTATTTAGGAGATAGAGAGTCATCCGTCGACTTGATCCTTCTTGAGATGTTGGACTTCAACGTTCTCCTGGGCATGGACTGGTTAGCTAAGTGCTACGCGTCTGTGGACTGCCGCGAGAAGACAGTCAGGTTTTGTTTTCCCGGCGAGTCAGTTCTTGTTGTGCAGGGAGACCATGGTGCCGCCCCTCACCGTTTGATTTCAGCCCTTTGCGCTAGTCGTCTTTTGAGGAGAGGATGTCGGGGATTTAATGCTTTCATTCGTGATACCGGAGCCACAGTAGAATCGTTGGATCGGGTTCCTATCCTGCGAGAGTTTCCCGACGTTTTTCCCGATGAGTTTCCTGGATTGCCGCCAGAGCGAGAGATTGAGTTTTGCATTGATCTGATTCCCGGCACGGGGCCTATTTATATACTGCCTTACCGGATGGCCCCGGCGGAGCTTAAGAAGCTTAAGGATCAGCTGCAAGAGTTGCTTGATAAGGGACTTGTACGTCCGAGTGTTTCGCCTTGGGGAGCTCATGTTCTGTTCGTCATGAAGAAGGACGGCGGTTTCAGGCTGTACATTGATTATCATCAATTAAACTGAGTGACGGTGCGGAATAGGTATCCTTTATCTCGCATTGACGATTTGTTTGATCAGCTTTAGAGTGCGGGTCATTTTGCTAAGTTTGATTTGAGATCAGGTTATCATCAGTTGCAGTTTCAGAATGATGACGTTCCGAAGACTACTTTTCGTACGCGCTACGGGCATTATGAGTTTTTGGGTGATGTCATTCGGACTCACCAATGCCCCACAGCATTCATGGATTTCATGAACTGGATTTTCAGGCCATTCCTCGACCAGTTTATTATTGTGTTTATTGATGACATTCTGGTATATTTTAAGTGTCGTGAGGAGCATGAACAGCACTTGAGGATTTCTTTGCAGACATTGAGAAAGCACCAGCTGTTTGCTAAATTCTCGAAGTGTGCCTTCTGGCGTGATAGTGTTGACTTCCTAGGTCATGTGGTTTTGGGAGACGGTATTCGTGTGGACCCGAAGAAGATCGAGGCCGTACAGCTTTGGCCCAGACCTGTATCAGAGACAGAGGTCCGCACCTTTTTGGACATAGCCGGGCATTACCACCGTTTCATACAAGACTTCTCGAGTATCGCTGCACCGCTGACCGGAATGACCAGGAAAGGGGTTCTTTTTCTTTGGACTGAGGCATGCGAGCTGAGTTTTCAGCAGTTGAAGACTTGGTTGACGTCTGCACCAGTTTTATCTTTGCCTTCTGGATCGGTCGGCTTTGTCGTTTATTGTGATGCTTCGGTAGTAGGGCTCGGTTATGTATTGATGAAGCATGATAGAGTTATCGCTTATGCTTCCCGGCAGTTGAAGAAGCACGAGCAGAATTATCCCACTCATGATCTTGAGATGGCCGCGGTGGTCTTTGCGCTTAAGATTTGGAGACACTACTTGTACGGGGAGTCGTGCCAGATTTTCACAGACCACCAGAGCTTGAAATATATCTTCCAGCAGCGGGATCTGAATTTGAGACAGCACCGTTCGATGGAGCTTGTGAAGGATTATGATTGTGAGATCCTTTATCTCCCGGGCAAGGCGAATGTGGTAGCCGATGCTTTGAGTCATAGGCCCGGGGGTAGCTTGTCCAAGTTGAGCGCAGTTCGGAGGCAGTTTTCTGTAGAATTGCAGATCTTATGCGACAACTGTGAAAAGTTTGAGTTCACTTCCACTGACCCGTCCACTTCTACTTGATCGTATTCGTGAGGCACAGCACGCCGATGCCCGTTTGTTTGAGATTCTTGAGCATGTTCGGCAGGGTAGAGATTCAGAGTTCTTGATTGATGACCAGGGTGTGCTACGTTTCGGGACTCGTTTGTGTGTACCGGATACCGATGGGTTGAGACGCGAGATCCTAGAGCAGGCACATAAGTCAACATTTAGTGTTCACCCAAGTCCCACCAAGATGTATCATGACTTGAGAGATATCTACTAGTGGGAAGGGATGAAGAGTAATGTTTCGGATTTCGTTTCGAGGTGCTTGACTTGTCAGCAAGTCAAGGCTCAGCATCAGAGACCGGCAGGAGAGTTGCAACCTTTGCCCGTTCCGGAGTAGAAATGGGAGCAGATCTCCATGGATTTCGTTGTGGGTCTACCCAGGTCTAGTTAAGGGTATGACTCCATTTGGGTGATTGTTGACCGGATAACAAAAGTGGCTCACTTCCTTCCAGTGAATACCACTTTCGGTTATGCTCAGTTGTACATTGATGAGATTGTGTGTTTGCACGAAGTTCCTTCATGCATTGTATCCGATAGAGGCACCCAGTTCACTAGCCGTCTTTGGCAGAAGCTTCAGGAAACCTTGGGTACCTGTTTGAGCTTTAGCACCGCTTTCCATCCACAGACCGATGGTCAGTCAGAGCAGACTATACAGACTCTGGAGGATATGCTTCATGCGTGCGTGTTTGATTTTGGTGGCAGTTGAGATCATCACTTGCCATTGATAGAGTTCTCCTACAATACAGTTATCAGGAGACGATTCAAATGGCACCTTATTAGGCATTGTATGGTAGATAGTGTCGATCGTCAGTCTGTTGGACCGAAGTTAGCGAGAGAAGGATTTTAGGACCCCAGCTAGTTCAAGAGACTACGGAGGAGATCCAGTTGATTCAGGATAGGATGAGAGCAGCCCAGTGCAGATAGGTGTCGTATGCCGACCGTCGTCGTCGCAGGCTCGTGTTCGCAGTAGGGGATCATGTATTCCTACGGATTTCTCCGATGAAGGGCGTGATGAGATTTGGGAAGAAAGGGAAGCTTAGTCCCAGATTTGAAGGTTCTTTCGAGATCCTTGAGCGAGTTGTTACCGTTGCCTATCGTTTGGCACTTCCACCCAGTTTTTCGGATGTTCACCCCGTATTCCATATATCGATGCTTCGCAAATAACTTCAGGACCCTTCTCACATGATTTAGCACCAGACCGTTCAGCTAAAGCCCGATCTTTCGTTCACCGAGCAGCCAGTAGTGATATTGGATCGGCAAGTGAAGAAACTTCTGTCAATGGTCTTGCCATTTGTGCAGGTTCTTTGGCGTAGCCCGAATAGTGAAGAGGTTACTTGGGAGGCCGAGAGCGTGATGCGGAAGAAATTCCCTCACCTCTTTGAAGGGACGCATAGTAAGATTTTTAAATTCGGGGGCAAATTTCTTTAAGGGGGGAGGATTTTAATGCGATTAGTGTTAATTAAGCGATGATGCGGTTTTTTAGTGAAAAGATTACCAAAATAATTTTCAAATATTTTATAAAAATTAATGAATATTTTATTAATATTTATTTTGGGCTTGCACACACATGTGCATGTTAACTTAGGCTTAAATTAGTGGTAACCATACTTAAGTAGCCATGGCACCTTAACCCCATTTTAAATAAGTGTATGTAATTAATTTAGTTATTTAGTTTTAAAAAGGAAAAGGGGTTTTTAAATTAGTTGACTTGAGGAAGAGAGAAGGGGGGGCATCATGAGGCATGGAAAGCATGCCATGTATTAAATGAAGAGAGAAGGGCATGGCTAAACTCACCCCTCATTCCCTCATCCTCACTCACTCATACACTCCTCACTCTCACTCACATTCTCTCATTCCCTCATTCATTTTCTCCTTCTCATATTTTCCTTCACCTCACTCACTCCCTCACTCCCTCAACTGAAACCCTGACCCAACCCTCACAAAGCCACACCAAATCTCCACTAAACTTCACTTAAACCCTTCACAAAGCCAAGTCAAACCACTAGGATCACTTGGAGCATGGAAAGCTAGGGTTTTGAGCAAGTTTGGATAGGTAATGACTCTCTACTACTATTAAGGTTGTTAATTTGTTGTGTGGCTTATTAGTTTCAGTGTAGAACGAAAAAGATTTAGTTTTGTGCACGATATCGTATTTAGTGTCATTATAGGGTGTCTGTGATCTGCTGTGACCCGGAGTCTTTACTGTGAAAACTAGCAGTGAAGAAGTGTTGTACTAGTTGCCCTGAGCATACACCAGTAACACGAGCCCCACCTGAGCGGTTTTGGCCGGCGACATGGAGTCTTTTTTCGGCGAACTCGGCCAATTGGGGGACTGGGGTGTTGAGTTTTTGTGGGTAGCTGTCTGCAGTGGTTTTAGTTTGTTTGGTACTGCTAGATTTTGATGTTTTTACAGTGGGTAAAATCTTGGTCCGATTAGCGAGTTTTTAGTGTTTCGACGATGCGTGATACGGTGTCCGACTCTGTTTCTGTACTTTGCGTGTTTTCTGCACGTAGGGTTTGTTTTAGTAGTGTCGCCATACACGTTAACCGCTAAGCAAACACTTTAGAGGGTGTTGGAATTGGTGCGTCGAATTAAACGTAATTGTATGTATTATTGGTCGATTTCTGAGTGCACTTGCTATGTTTGTGTGATTTTAGGATCGCAGGCTGGGACTTCGGACGCTACGAAACAAGGGAAGCAGGTGGTTGGATATACCTAGCTCGAGATCACGGTGAGTAGATTTAAAATCTACGGGGAAATCTCCCGTATGGCGTTATGTGTCAGGGCTTGATAGGATATTATAGCCGCATGTTTATACACACACACACACATTGATTATGCATGTGTACCATTGTTGCATACCCCATTTCTTGTTGCATATGGACGTAGTATTAATGAGACACAGCATTGTTACTAACGGTTCATGTTTGCACGAGCACTAAACTGTATGCCACACACACACCGTTAGTAATTGCCATGACACTCACACTATAGAATTTCCGTAGATAATACATTTCTTAGCTTACCTTATCATTAGACATGATTCTTGTTCTATTGCGCATATGAATTGCATTATGCGTACATACATACTTGTGTACATACATACCTTGCTATAGCTACATATATGCTCATATGTGATATTGCATTGGATTTTGGAGAAATAGGGAACCGCATGATACATTTAAAAACTAGATTCGTTTAAAAGAGCAGTTTTCCCTTGATGTGCTCATATCACTGTTTTATGTTGCATATATCATATTCATGGATTTACGCATTGAGATATGGATTTCATGTGATTTATAGATTTGAGAACCGTGGTATTATTTCAAGAAAATATGCATTGTTTTGAGAACCCGGTTTCTCTTGATATGATATTTCAGTGCGTCCACCATGAGTTTTCTCGGTTCTGAGACTTGTGTTAAATACCCGATTCGAGGAGCGGTAGGCACCGTCTGTGGGTACATGGTGGACCGGGTATGGTACCCCGGGGCAAAAAGACTCGTATAGATAGGCGGTGAGCCCAGCGGAGGGACTACTACCTACTGGTGATAGTATAGAACCCGACGGATATCCGGAGGATACCGTTGGGGAGTTATGGCATGAGATATATTGAGGGCCGAACTGGGTATGCGGCGCCTGAGAGATGAGTATTTGCGTGTCGATACTGGACACGGGTATTTCATGATGTTTTCGAGTGCCGATTTTGGGCACTCAGGTTCCATGAGATTTACAGGATATGAGGGCCGATCAGAGTGACGACTCCTGAGGTATTGGGATTTGGGGTGTTATTACTGGACACCAGGTTTTTCCACGATGATGATCCATTGACGATGACATGTTTTACCCCATACTCAGCATTTATTGTTATGCATAGCTTCATGTATTTTTAGTACCTGATAGAGTACCTTTCATGATTGTTCTATATCCATATTAGCATATTGATACTATCAGATTGCATGTGATAGAGTATCGCATTACGTGCATACCTGTGATTATCTATACGATGTTACTTACTATTCATGAGTTAGCAACTCACCCCCGTTGTGCCACAGTGTTTTGTAGGTTTGACCCTCGGAGTAGTTGCGGCAGGGCTTCTTCTTATTGTATCTTTTTGCAGCGGATACCGCTACGGTTGGCTGTGAGCCGTTTGCTGTAGGTGGGTTGCGGTTATCCGTTTATATTTATTGTATATCTCTCTTTGTATCTAGTACTCTCCATCTACCGTTTCATGTATTGACTAGAGACCAGTTGTGAGGACGATATTGTATATTTTATGACTCTGGGTGTCGAGCTCGTGTGAGCCGGCTTTTATTATGCAGTTTTATCTCTTATGTTGTTTCCACTTTATATTGTTCTTTTCTTCTCTACAACATCGTATATATTCTTGTGGTAGTTGTTTCCGCCTTTGGGCGTGATTTGCTCCCGTTTGGGGATGCTTTATTTATATCTTATGATGCTTTACTTATGTCATATGTTGTACCCGTTTCGGGGCTAGTTTTTATAAAGGAGGTGCTGCTGAAATTTTTAAGAAAATAAATTTAAACTTTAAAGATTTTTCTTGAGATTTCCAAATGTTTTTAAAAATATTTTTATCACTTACTACTTTTGATGGTTTAGATTTCTGGGTTTACGGATTACTTAAATTGCGTTACGCCTGTAGATATTATGTGGTTTAAGTGCCGGTCACATGCCAATTTTTGGGTCGTGACACAGCAAGATACATGGCACAATTGCGTTTCCAGTGTCCCGACTTGTGGCAGAAAAAACATTCTCCTTTTCCACTTCCTGCAGCCCCGGATTTGTCTTTCCCCTTCGCCTTTTCAACTCCACCTCTCGGTTTGGCGGGATTATTCTTCTTCTTTCCCTTGGCCTTGGCTTTTGGATGGAAGAGGAAAATGGACCAGCAACCAGAGCGGGAGTTTTCTCCGTCTTAAGCGTGCTCTCTGCACTTCTCAACATATTGAGAAGTGCTGGCAGCGATTTCTCCAAATTGTTCATATTGAAGTTCACAATGAATGGAGCAAAGGCCGGGGAAGAGACTGTAGAACAATATCAGTATATTGCTCTTTATCCATGGTCCATCTTAGGTCCTCAAATTCTTCTATAAGACCAATCATCTTGAAGACATGTTCACCTACTGATGTCCTAGAAGCCATCCGCATCTGAAACAGCTTTCGAGATGCCTCGTAGCGTAAAGCTCGAGATTGCTCTCCATACAACTCCTTTGTATGAAGAAAGATTGATTGAACATCCATCTTCTCATGCTTCTTCTGATGTATATTGTCCATAGAAGCAAGCGCGAGGCCGTGTCACAATCAATATCCCATGTTTTTCGGATCTCCTTATCCGAAATAGATAATTCAGGACCTGGGACGGGTGGGGATTTGGCAGTGAGGACATATGATACTTTATCATATGTGAGTGCAATGTTCAGGTTCCTCAGCCATTCTTTATAATTCGGTCCTGTCAGTTTGTTTTTCTCTAACAGAAGCTTAAGTCCCGTCATTAGTATCTGCCATTAGGAGAGAGAAAAGAAAACACTCAGCGAAATGCTCTTGCAAAGATTTAGATTGGTTATTATCTTATCTAATCGATGTCTCTCACTACTTTTATCAAATTTTCTTTCAAAAACTCAAAAAGAAAACTAGCCAGGATTAATTACATTTTATAGTTTCGCTAACCGGTCAGCCAGGCCAGTGTCGGTACTTTGAAGGAGGTTCCCCGTGCTTTCGCACTGACCTAATTAAAATAAACCTCATTTTCACAGAGGTGTAACCCCGTTGACACCTTTCTAGACACCTACTGGATTAGCTAATAGTAAAGTGCAAAACTCTCCGGGAGTAACTCTTACTCACAGTGGGATCGGGATCCAACATCATATAGAAGGTATGCAATCTCATTGCAAATTTCAACTCTTGGAACTCCAGATGTGGTTTTTACCCCTAACTTCTGATGACCTTGGCTATGGTCAACATATCATAAGCAATAATCAAGTTCTACCCGTCATTTCGTGATTAACTAGACCCACCCATATGACCCTTGACTATGATCAACATAATCATATGAATGTCCTAACTAATCGCATCATATGCTTTGTAGGAAGACATCACTTGGCTACCATACACTACGCCTTGACTATGATCAACATACGTAGCACGAATACTAAGTACTCTGCTTCCTAAACTGACGGAGGGCTGCGGATGGTTTTTATGAAAACCTTTAACGCTTTGAACTTGATCTCGTTGTAGAATCTAAATAGTTTAGAAAAGGAATGGCTTAAGCTCCGCATCTTTTGAAACATGCTTTTTCATAAACAGACCGAGTGGGTTTCAAATCCGATTCTACAACATCTTTAGGTTTCTTTTTCTTCACATTAATCTCATTAATATGGTCCCATCATTTATGTTCCTAAGCCATCACAGAAAAGAAACGAAAATAGAACGTACACTTATGCCATCCGCATTCGCCACAGTGTCCCGTTATGCACCGTTAGGTTACTTAACTAACAGCATAGCGGGACGGGACAAGCGCGGATGTAAAACATAAGCAACGTTTATTATATATTATATGTATAATAATATTCCATTCATCTCAGATATTAAGTAATCTCATCACAGAAAAATCAGCAGCAGAAACACATATATGAAAATATAGGATATACTAGTAAGTCCATATTTTATATTTAGCCTACAATAGAAAATACGGATTCCACGGTCATGATGATTAGCCAAGCCCACACCCCTAGACCCCTACGGGAGCGCCAAGTGACCCTACCAATTCTGGAGTTAGGAGACCCGGTCCCGACTCCTCGAGATGGCCTCCGACTGAACTCCAGAACCCGGTCACTCTTCCTGTAGGGTTCCTAGGCACTCTTGTGAAGGTTCGTAAGGCATCAAACATGCCCGGATTAAATTTTAGACGTGTCGAACAACCCAAAGCCGGGATCTTTGCTAGATTATTAGGGTTTAATATGCAAGATGATAACTTTTATCTAAGTGTGAGGGATTACAACCTTTGTAGTCCGTTCCTTCACTTCACAAGCTCCGAGTAGAAGTCCCTTTGCCGCGATCCACGATCTCCCGGACTCATGAGAGGCTCCACGACTCGAACGATCCATTCTAGCTTGTCGTAATCCAAATCTCCGATGATCTACCTTGAAGTTGCTTCGACTCAAGCTTTCTCACTCAAAAGAGAAGAACACCCTAATCCCAAGGGCTAGATGAGATGAGGATGAGAGAGTAGTGATTTTGCTTTCTTTCTATATCATTTTCTCATATTTTATCATCACTTAAGAAAATCAAGCAAGCTTTTCTTTCAAGAGAGAAGAAGAAGATGATAATGGAAAAAGAATAATGATAATCTTTTTCTTTTGTGATGAATAGAAATATAAACATATGATTGAATTATTAACCATGGTTAAGGATGATTGGATGAGAACAAGTAAAGAAACAACTAGGGTTAGGCTTTGGTTGAGTTAATAATGTGTCATCACAAAATATCCTAACCTTGACAAAAGAAATAACTTCTAGAAGGAACTTGAAGCTACTAACCCTAATCAAACCCTAACCTCAATTAATCATCCTTAAACATGTTTAACAATTAATCATATCATGTCACAATAATATATATCACATATATATTATATATTTGCAACAAAAGAAAATAATACAATTAACATATATCGCATATATATCAATGTATCATCCCGCGAGAAAATGAAATAATAAAGTAAGCCAATATTAGTTAATATAATAATATATCATATATATTATTATATATTAAATCATCGAATCAACACTTGATCCGACGATCCGGCTATATCGAATATAACCGACTAATATATCATGTACCGATTTATCGAATCAACACTTGATCCGATGTCCCGGTTCATATCTAAATATCGCGAGAATATAATACGGTATCCCATATCGCATTATTCTCGTTCCTGCGCATATCACATATATGCCACTACTCTGTTTCTCCTGAGGCAAGAAACCTCTGTGTAGGACTCTAAAAAATCATCAATACGCCGGTAGCAGGTGATGATCATATCAAACACCCACAAGCTGCAAGCGGTCAGCTAAACGTAACAGCCACCCAGGTATTGAGCGATCAGAAGATCAACAAGCTAGCCTGTGCGTTCTCCTGTGAATCCAACCAGTAACACTCCCGTACAGTCCGGTCTGTTCTTCTGATATGTCGCATATCAAGTCTAGGGGTGGTATACGTCAGACCCCAGTAACCGATAAGTCGTGTCGATGTGTGGCTCATAACGGGTCGAGAAACTACTGGTAACACTTACCAGTATATCTCTATATCAGCCCTGGCTAGGGACTTCCAGTTATAGCCAATCGAACACAGCACAACATCAACTCCCTATACCGGGAGAGACGAATCCCCTCCTATCGCTCATTACCTCCATGTGATTCGGGACTGTACCCAAAAGCCACCGTTTTGCACGCCCTCTTGGACGTGGTAAGGTGGAAATCAAAGCATAGTGGGAATCACACAAGACTCTATGACGATCTCGGGTCTTCAGACTACCCTGTACCTGTGTCACCGGAGAACTGCCATCTGACGTGTGGTATATCACCATCTGGGAGTTCTCGGCGAGTCCGTCAAGTGTACCCAGTCTCCACTGAGCTCCCGTACACCATCTCTGATGTCAAACACCGATGGATATGGGATCATCCATCGCCCATCATATGGGTCAAGATGCGTATACACTAGTCTACTCTGGTGTATCGATGCCCTGTCTCGATATACCCTCGACTAGGAACAGTTATAGGATGTACTCATCGACTACCGCGGTCCCACTAGTATGATCTCATCATAGTCCCAGTAGTCGAGTACAGATCCTAAGGGCTTTATCAACATGTGAGAGTAAAACAGTAAACCAATACAAGTCAACATGTTAAGATAAAGTGAAACCAAATACCACACTATCATGACGAGCAAGAAAGTCTTCTCTATATATAACCAAGCATCCATTATAATATACATCATATGTACAACAATGGCCTCTAGGGCATATACATAACTAACAATCTCCCATTTGCACTAAGGCCAGCTGCTGTAGTATCTCATACCTAGCATCCCGAATAATCTCTCAAACTGTATCTGGGGAATAGCCTTCGTGAATGGATCCGCGGTGTTGTCCTTCGTATCTACTCTCCTGACCTCGATCTCCCGGCGATCAACTATCTCCCTGATCAGGTGATACCGCCTCAGAATATGTCTGGACTTCTGATGGGACCTGGGTTCCTTGGCCAAAGCCACAGCTCCATTGTTATCGCAATACAGAGGTATTGGATGCTCAATGGATGGAACCACACCAAGTTCACTAATGAACTTCTTGATCCAGACAGCCTCTTTGGCAGCATCGTTGGCAGCGATGTATTCAGCCTCCATCGTTGAGTCTGTAACGGTATCCTGTTTGGAACTCTTCCAACATACCGCCCCTCCATTGAGGGTAAAGACAAAACCCGAATGCGACTTAGAGTCGTCCTTATCACTTTGGAAGCTGGAATCGGTAAAGGACTCCACCTGGAGTTCTCCATTACCATACACCAAGAACATCTCCTTAGTCCTTCGTAAGTACTTGAGAATGTTCTTCACTGGTGTCCAATGACTCTCTCCAGGATCTGCTTGATACCGACTCACTACACTTAGTGAGTATGCTACATCGGGTCTGGTACATAGCATCGCATACATGATAGAGCCTACTGCCGAAGCATAGGGTATCCCTTGCATGCGAGCTCTCTCCAAATCAGTCTTGGGAGACATCTCTTTGGAGAGAGTGAGTCCAGAGATCGTGGGTTGGTTCCCACGCTTGGATTCTTCCATACTAAACCTCTTTAGTATGGTGTCAATGTACCTGGATTGGGACAATCCCAGTATCCGTTTAGATCTATCTCTATAGATCATGATTCCCAATATGCAGGAAACATCACCTAGATCTTTCATTGAGAATCTCTGTGAGAAGAAGAGCTTGACTGATTGCAGCATAGGAATATCATTTCCTATCAAGAGTATGTCATCTACGTACAATACGCGGAAGACTACCTTACCCTCTTCCACCTTCTTATAGATACAAGGTTCATCTATATTTTTAATGAAGTCAAACTCTTTGACTACAACATCAAAACAGATGTTCCAACTCCGCGATGCTTGCTTTAACCCATAAATGGATTTAAGCAGCTTGCACACCTTTCCGCTGCTCCCACTATCTACGAAGCCCTCTGGCTGAGTCATGTACACGCACTCTTCTAAATCACCGTTTAGAAAGGGGGTCTTAACATCCATTTGCCAGATTTCATAGTCATGGTATGCAGCAATGGCAAGTAAGATCCGGATGGACTTAAGCATAGCTACTGGAGAAAAGGTTTCGTCATAATCCACACCTGGACGTTGACGAAAACCCTTTGCTACAAGTCTAGCTTTGAAAGTCTCAACTTTTCCATCTACACCAAATTTCTTTTTAAAGATCCACTTGCTCCCAATGGGTTTTACCCCTTCAGGAGCATTTTCTAAAATCCACACTTTATTGGTGTACATGGATTCCATCTCAGATCGCATTGCATCCAGCCATTTCACAGAGTCACCACTCGTGATGGCCTGCTCGAAACTAGTCGGTTCATCATCATTCATGATGCAGTCCTCGCTTCCACCATCAATGAGAAAACCGTAGTATCTCTCAGGTGGACGAGAAACCCTACTAGATCGGCGGAGAGGCTGTGGTTCGTCTGGTACTACTGAATCCTCTGGTTCCACTAAATCATCTGTTGTAGTTTGTTCTGCTGGAACTTCTTCCAGTTCTACCTCAGAGCCACTAATTTCTTTTTCAAGAAATTCCTTTTCTAAAAAGGTGGCATGTTGAGCAACAAACACCTTTTGTTGTTCACTGTGGTAAAATATATATCCATACGAATTTCTTGGATATCCTACAAACTTACAAAGAACTGATCGTGCCTCGAGTTTGTCCGGATTTTGCTTTTTAACATAGGCCGGACAACCCCTTATCTTAACTCTTTTAAGAGACGGTCTCTTCCCATTCCATATCTCATATGGAGTGGTAGGCACTGATTTAGTTGGAACTCTATTTAATAGATATATGGCTGTCTCCAGTGCATACCCCCAAAAGGAAATAGGTAACTCAGCTGTACTCATCATAGAGCGCACCCATATCTAATAGGGTGCGATTCCTCCGCTCCGATACACCGTTATGCTGTGGTGTATAAGGAGGAGTACGCTGAGAGAGAATCCCATTCTCTTTTAGATAATCTAGGAACTCACCGCTTAAGTATTCACCTCCTCGATCAGATCGAAGAATCTTAATACTTTTGCCCGTTTGATTCTCTACTTCATGCTTATATTCTCTGAATTTCTCAAAAGCTTCAGACTTGGGTTTCATCAGAAACACATGTCCGTATCTAGAGAGATCGTCGGTGAATGTAATGAAGTAGGAAGAACCGTTCCTGGCATGCGTAGACATGGGACCGCATACATCACTATGTATCAGTCCTAAGAGTTCGGTAACTCTTTCTCCGTGTCCACTAAACGGAGCTTTGGTCATTTTTCCTTTGAGACATGAATGGCAAGTATCATAAGATGATAATTCGAACGGATTCAAATAACCATCTTTATGTAACTTAGCCAGTCGTGTCGCATTGATATGACCAAGTCTACAATGCCACAAGTAGGATTCGTTCATATCTGAACTTTTCCTCTTGTGTGTGTTTTGTATATTCAGGACTGTATTCTGATTTAGAATGAATATGCCATTATGTAACGAGCCTGATGCAATCAACTTTTGATCTAGGAATATGTTCATAATATTATCCTGTACTACAAAATTATATCCCTCTTTACTCAATAAAGAAACTGATATAATGTTGCACATCATGTTCGGTATATAATAGCACTCATTTAGAATCAGTGTATTACGACTTGGTAATACAAGGTGATATTCGCCAACTGCTTTGGCTACAATACTTGCACTGTTCCCTACTTGAACGGAATGATCAGCTTATCCCAGTTCTCTACCTTTACGCAGCCCATGTAACAATTTACATATGTGGGATCCTGATCCGGTATCTAATACCCAGGACGTAGGGTGAACTGAGAAACAGTTCTCAATAACTAACACACCTGAAGAAGATGCATCAACATGCATGTTCTTTTGGGCGGCGTGAGAATCTAGATATTCTCCTGTTTCCTGTTCAGTCTTATAACTCTTATAAGAAAGAACGGGTTCAACGTTCCCTTGCTCAGTACAATAATTAGGTTCAGTCAATACATCCATATTATTATCTTGATTATGGCCTGAAATGGTCGCTACCAGGAGAGAGAGAGAAGAAAAACACTTTAGCGTATGCTTTTGCAAGATTAGATTGGTTATTATCTTATCTAATCAGGATGTCTCCCACTGTTTTTATCAAATCTACCTTAAAACCCTAAAAGGTAAGATTAGCCGGGATTAATTACACCCTACAATTTCGTCAATCTTTCAGCCAGATCAGTGTCGGTACTTTGAGGGAGGTTCCCCGTGCTTTCGCACGGACCTAATTAAAGCAAACCTCGTTTTCCCAGAGGCGTGACCTCGTTAACACTTTTCTAGACACCTAATTGAATGACTAATTGTCCTGTGTAAAACTCTCCCAGGAGTAACTCTTACTCGCAGTGGGTATCAGGATCCAACTATCTCATAGGAGGTATGCAATCTCATTGCAAATTTCAACACTTGAAATTCCCGATAATGCTTTTGCCCCTAGCAACTTATGACCTTGGCTAAGGTCAACAAATCATAAGCGCTAGTCAAGTTCAACCCGTCATTTCTTGATTGAATTAAACCCACCCGTACGACCCTTGGCTAAGGTCAACAAAGTCGCACGACTGCCCTAACTCAATCACATCTCATGTTTTAGCAGATAAATACTAATTAGCTACCGTACACTACGCCTTGGCTAAGGTCAACAAACGCAGCATGAATACTAACTAGTCTCTATCTGAAATGACGGAGGGCTACGCAGGTTTTTCAGAAAACCCTGAGCGTAACGAACTTGATATCGTCGTAGAATCTAGTAGTTTTTGAAAAGGAGTGTTTTGAGGCTTTTCTTAGTTTCGCTAAAGGGGTCACTCCCGGTGAGGGGATCGTCGGCCCTTTCCTCATCAAATAAGGTGTAGGATATATCATATATACCGCTGTGCAAAGCAAAACACTAAAAGCAATCAAAAGACAAACCGCGTTTTGCAGCATCTGCCAGTTTCGCTAAAGGAGTCACTCCCGGTGAAGGGATCTCGGTCCTTTCCTCATCGAATAAGGTGCAGGATATATCATATATATCACTGTGCAAAGCAAAACTGTAGATACCCTTTTTATAAAGTTTTGATTCTACAACATCTTTAGGTTTCTTTTCTTTTATTAATCTCATTAATAAAAATCCCATCAGCTTATGCTTCCTAAGCATCACAGAAGAAACGAAAGCAGTAATATTTATATATCAACATATATATATAGTATAAGCATTCGTCTCAGGCAGTAATATGATCTCATCACAAAACATTGCAGCAGAAGAACATATATGAAATATTGGATATACTAGGACGTCCGTGTTTTTAATACGAGCCTGTATAAAACACGGATTCCACGGTCGCGACGAATAGCCAAACCCACATCCCAAGACCCCTACGAGAGCGGCAAGTAACACTGCCAATTCTAGGGTTAGAAGACCCGGTCTCGACTCCTCGAGATGGCCTCCCACTGGACCCTAGAACCCGGTTACTTGTGCTCCCCACCTTGGGTCTACCTAATGCGGAAAAGTAAATAATATACACTGGTGACAGCAACCGCAACCTGGAAGTGCCCCAAATAAAAGAATATTACATTACAAATGAATTTTACATGAATGAAAATAAAAACCCTCATCTCACATAAAACCCCCGGCTATTCTGATCGCGACGATCCAATATAACATATCACAACAACACATAATATCTCATATCATCAACGTAAGTAAATATGCGCATCCCAATTGTCGTTGACATATAGCAACGAAACCGGCGATATCACATATTACACTTACGGTCACAGAAAAGAAAGTGTAAAACTACAATATTTGGAATCCACAATCACTTTAGACATCATAAATCCGAAATATCACATACTCCGCATTTCATGCCTAACTCTATGAATTCCACATATTGTATCACATTCCAGATAAATATACAGTATTAAACTTTTCGAACAGATAATCAAACACCCAAAATTTCCCAAAGTGCTCAACTCTTGAGCGGAGTTCAAATAATCCCAGAACATGTCACAGTACCGGTGATCCAGCCGTAGAAGGGTCAAGCCAATGCCTCACATGTGGCACGCCGTACTACCCCAAACCCGAAGGTTCAAAAGGCAGTTCAAGACGGTCACATAATCGAGTTAAGGTTTGTTGTCTTCTAGAGGGTCCACCGCTTAACTTGTACAATTTTCCGAAAGATTTAAACCCAATAAAAATTCAACGCTTGAAAGTTTGCCGTGCCGGGAAAAAGTCGGTTAATGATATCCGTTCAACTAGTTTAGCAATTTATAAATATCCGGAAAGAAATACGAATTTAAAATTTCCGATCGAGTCTACTATTACAAAACAAACCCCAGAATTTTAAACACCTGGAACAGATTAAAAATACCCAGAATATTCAGCAAGTACCTACGGTTAAAACCATGAAGCCACGTGTCCCAATCCTACAGTGCCGCCGGTGAACCGCCGCGAGAACCCTCTTTCTGCCGCGCTTCCGCGCTACTTTGGTGGAATTGTGGGCACGTGTTTCATGGTAATTCTTAGAATTCCCTGCTGATATTTTTACATATTTTTAATTCTGAAAAAACCCAAAATTTAAAAAATTTCCAGAGAGGGGTCCATTTTGTTCGTTTCGGGTTCGATCGGAGTTTTAACTTCGTAAACACATCGCCTAATGCTCTAGCTAGGATCTGATACCACTGTAGGGTTCCTAGACACTCTTGTGAAGGTTCGTAAGGCATCAAACATGCCCGGATTAAATTTTAGACGTGCCGAACAACCCAAAGCCGGGATCTTTGCTAGATTATTAGGGTTTAATATGCAAGATGATAACTTTTATCTAAGTGTGAGGGATTACAACCTTTGTAGTCCGCTCCTTCACTTCACAAGCTCCGAGTAGAAGTCCCTTTGCCGCGATCCACGATCTCCCTGACTCATGAGAGGCTCCACGACTCGAACGATCTATTCTAGCTTGTCGTAATCCAAATCTCCGATGATCTACCTTGAAGTTGCTTCGACTCAAGCTTTCTCACTCAAAAGAGAAGAACACCCTAATCCCAAGGGCTAGATGAGATGAGGATGAGAGAGTAGTGATTTTGCTTTCTTTCTATATCATTTTCTCATATTTTATCATCACTTAAGAAAATCAAGCAAGCTTTTCTTTCAAGAGAGAAGAAGAAGATGATAATGGAAAAAGAATAATGATAATCTTTTTCTTTTGTGATGAATAGAAATATAAACATATGATTGAATTATTAACCATGGTTAAGGATGATAGGATGAGAACAAGTAGAGAAACAACTAGGGTTAGGGTTTGGTTGAGTTAATAATGTGTCATCACAAAATATCCTAACCTTGACAAAAGAAATAGCTTCTAGAAGGAACTGGAAGCTACTAACCCTAATCAAACCCTAACCTCAATTAATCATCCTTAAACATGTTTAACAATTAATCATATCATGTCACAATAATATATATCACATATATATTATATATTTGCAACAAAAGAAAATAATACAATTAACATATATCGCATATATATCAATGTATCATCCCGCGAGAAAATGAAATAATAAAGTAAGCCAATATTAGTTAATATAATAATATATCATATATATTATTATATATTAAATCATCGAATCAACACTTGATCCGACGATCCGGCTATATCGAATATAACCGACTAATATATCATGTACCGATTTATCAAATCAACACTTGATCCGATGTCCCGGTTCATATCTAAATATCGCGAGAATATAATACGGTATCCCATATCGCATTATTCTCGTTCCTGCGCATATCACATATATGCCACTACTCTGTTTCGCCTGAGCCAAGAAACCTCTGTGTAGGACTCTAAAGAATCGTCAATACGCCGGTAGCAGGTGATGATCATATCAAACACCCACAAGCTGCAAGCGGTCAGCTAAACGTAACAGCCACCCAGGTATTGAGCGATCAGAAGATCAACAAGCTAGCCTGTGCGTTCTCCTGTGAATCCAAGCAGTAACACTCCCGTACAGTCCGGTCTGTTCGTCTGATATGTCGCATATCAAGTCTAGGGGTGGTATACGTCAGACCCCAGTAACCGATAAGTCGTGTCGATGTGTGGATCATAACGGGTCGAGAAACTACTGGTAACACTTACCAGTATATCTCTAAATCAGCCCTGGCCAGGGACTTCCAGTTATAGCCAATTGAACACAGCACAACATCAACTCCCTATACCGGGAGAGACGAATCCCCTCCTATCGCTCATTGCCTCCATGTGATTCGGGACTGTACCCAAAAGCCACCGTTTTGCACGCCCTCTTGGACGTGGTAAGGTGGAAATCAAAGCACAGTGGGAATCACACAAGACTCTATGACGATCTCGGGTCTTCAGACTACCCTGTACCTGTGTCACCGGAGAACTGCCATCTGACGTGTGGTATATCACCATCTGGGAGTTCTCGGCGAGTCCGTCTAGTGTACCCAGTCTCCACTGAGCACCCGTACACCATCTCTGATGTCAAACACCGATGGATATGGGATCATCCATCGCCCATCCTATGGGTCAAGATGCGTATACGCTAGTCTACTCTGGTGTATCGATGCCCTGTCTCGATATACCCTCGACTAGGAACAGTTATAGGATGTACTCATCGACTACCGCGGTCCCACTAGTATGATCTCATCATAGTCCCAGTAGTCGAGTACAGATCCTAAGGGCTTTATCAACATGTGAGAGTAAAACAGTAAACCAATACAAGTCAACATGTTAAGATAAAGTGAAACCAAATAGCACACTATCATGACGAGCAAGAAAGTCTTCTCTATATATAACCAAGCATCCATTATAATATACATCATATGTACAACAATGGCCTCTAGGGCATATACATAACTAACACTTCCTCACCTCCTTGGGTCTATCTTAATGTAGAAAAGTAAATAATATACATCAATGGTGACATCATCCTCAACCCGGAAGTGCCCCAATAAAAGAATATTACATACTAAGAATTTTACATGAATGAAAAGAAAAACTCTCGTCTCACATAAAACCCCCGGCCATTCAATCACGACGATCCTATACATCATATCACAGCAACACATAACATCACATGTCATCAACGCAAGTAAATATGTGTATCCCAAATGTCGTTGATGTACAGCAACGAAACCGGCAATACACCATATTAGACGTACGGTCGCAAAAAGGAAATGTAAAACTACAACATTTAGAATCCGCACTTTCCCTTAGACATCACAAACTTGGAATATCACATACCCCGGATTTCATGCTAACACTGTAGATCTTACATTTAGGTCTTAATAATGAAGAAACTTTTTCAAAAGAGATCGGGTAATTCAACAAGATTCCCGATATCCAACGAGACCGAAATGTTAGATTTACAAGTAACCAATTAATTTTCTCAAAACTAATTAGCATAGATTCCAAATATTGTATCACAATCAGAAAGTTTAGACGAAGTTAAATATATCAATCAACACATCAACATACCCACTGTGCACATAGATCTCAACACTTGAACCAATTTTAAAAATTCCCAGATAGCACAGCATGTACCCATGGATCAGCACAAGAAGGCACGGTCCAAGTCTCACCAACGGCGCCGCGGAACCACCGCAAATGCATGATTTGGCCGCGGTTCCGCGGTCGTTGTGTCGAGTTAGGCGCTCGTTCTTCTTGGGGATCCACAGAAAACCCTGCACTATTTTCTGAATATTTTTAAACCACAAAATTCTAACATTTGAAAAAACATCCAGTGAGCATGCAAAAATCACATTTTTAATGTTCGATTGAGTTTTTTAATGCCGCCTAGGTTACCTTAAAGCTCTAGCTAGGCTTTGATACCATGTTGGCGAATAGCAGCTCCTCTAGTTAGGTTTAACCAAGATATAGTGATGAACTTTTCAAAACTATAGAGGGCTAATACAAACAAACTCCGAATCGAACTAGAGATTAGGGTAAAGCAACAACAAAAGAAGTCTAAGCTCAAAGATAAGGAACTACAACCTTTGTAGTAAACTCTTTCGCTCTCTTTGGACTCCTACAGCTCCACTCGAAGCATAGATTGACTCCGCTCAAGGTCCTTCGTCGTCTACGATGATCCACCCAGAGTATCATTGCTCAAACTCTTTGCTTCACAAAACTAGTGTGAATGAAGCATAACAGGCTACACTAATAGGCTAGAGTAGTATAGATTGGTGAAATGGTTTGTATTCTCACTTAAAAACCGTATTTTGTGTATCTCACTCACTAGAAAACTCAAGAGAGCATGAGAGAGGAGGAAGAAGGAGATGGCCAAGCTTGAGCTCAATTATGATAATCTCTTAATAAAAAGATAAAAGAAAAAAGAATATATGAGAGTCACCCTCACATAAACGATGGTAAATAAATATCTAGATATTTTTATCATTGAGTTAAAACAACTAAGGAAATTAAACCAAGGGTTAATGTCATGGTCAAGTGTAGAAGGGTGTAGAAACAATGAACCATGGTTGAATTTACTTTTTCTTTTCTCAATAAATAAATATATATAGATATTCATTCAATGTGAGTCTTGCATTGCCATCTCCAATGTATCAACAACCATGCCACACATGTATGCATGTATGTGGGCATTCACATCATCATGTGTATGTACATAAATATACATATGCATTCATGCATGCATAGAATCAAATAGAAAAGGTTTAACAAAAGTGAGCTAAAAGTCTATATTAAATCAACACTTGATTTAATAAACCGGTCATATCACATACGTACGGAGATTATCACAGATAGGCTGCGTAGGAGTTCAGATGAGTTTGCTCATCGGCTTTCTTATTGATAAATACTTGGGTATCCATTACGTGCAGGTAGTACCGCTGACGTGCTTGTGGTTAAACCCACTGCCAGCGTAGTGTCGAATCTTTAGAGTCCCACACAGAGGGTTTCCCTGCATCGGGCAAAAGATGTAGAGGCCGTATGGTTTTACGGCAGGGCTTCGAACACATATGTGTACTTATGCACGTACGATGTTCGGGCGGATAATACTAGTGGGTTTTGGTTTGAGCCGAATCCTAGTATTATATTGATGGATTATTTTCGTCTCATTGTATTCATATTCTTCGGAATACGGATATTGGTATGTGTATACGGTTGAGGGGCATTCTCGTAATTTACTCAAGAAAGCTTCTAGAAGAAGTCACCTCATTTGACTTTTTATCTTTTGATTAAAACAATTATGATGTGGAGGAAATGAGCTGGAGGTTTGCATTAACTGAGACATGGCTCTTGGTGACTCATGGGATGACTCACTCATAGATATTTTGTGAGATATTTATCTCAACAATTATTGTATGCTTCATAATTCTATTCTTCACAAATGATCCATTCTCACTCACATACTCATTTTTCTTCACTAGCTTTTCCTCAAGCTCCTTCTTCTTCCTCTAGCCTTTCATATCTCATGAGTTGAGAAACCTAAGATTATTAGAGACATATTAATCCATCTATACTCTCTACATCATCTAGGTCATCTAGTTTAGCGAACTAGATGCCCTACTTACCTCGGATTTGAGGTAGGAGCTCGGACTATAGACTCTCGGGTGGATCGTCTTTGACTCGAGGAGGCCGACGAGGAAGCATTGATCCGTTACGATCCTCGGAGCTTATGATGAGGTGGAAGACAGCAAAGAAGACCCGAAGGACATGTAACGTAAGTTATATACTTCTTTCCGAGTAGTTAACCACTTAGTAGTTTGCTAGTTAGAGTTTAGTATCGATCCAGGAGTTCAAGTCGGTGTTGCGAGCTTTGAAAAATCGTTTTTTGCATATTCCTCCTTCCCGCGAACCCGTGCGGTGCGCGACATCGACTTACAGATACTACAACAACTGGACCTAGTACAAGTGGGAGATTGTTAGGGATATGTATGCCCTAGAGGCCATTATTGTACATTGATGTATATTATAGTGGATGCTTGGACATATATAAAGAGGACTTTCTTGCTCGACATGATAGTATGCTATCTGGTTGTCTTTATCTTAACATTTACACTTAGTATCTTTTATATTGTCTCTCAGATACAGGTTTATAAAGCCCTTAGGGTGTAGGCTTGACTACCAGGACTATGATGCAGATCATACTACTAGGACCTGGGTAGCCCACAAGCACATCCTTTAATTGTTCCTAGTAGAGGGTATAACGAGACAGGGCATCGATACACCAGAGTAAACTAGTGTGTACATTTCTTGACCTGTATGGGGGCGATGATTGATCCCATATCCATTGGTGTTTGACATCAAAGATTGTACACAGGTGCTCATTAGAGAATGGGTACACCGAACAGAACTTGCCGAGAACTCCTATTTGGTACTATACCTATCGTCAGATAGAAGTTCTCTGGTGACACTAGTACATGTTAGTCTATAGACCTGAGATCGTCATAGAGTCTTATGTAGCTCCCACCGTGCTTTGATTTCTTCCTTACCACGGCTCAAAGGAGTCTTGCAAACAGGTGGATTTTGGGTACAGTCCCCAGTCACATGGAGGCAATGAGCGATATGAGGGGTTTCGTCTCTCCCGGTATTGGGAGTTGATGTTGCGTTGTGGTCGATTGGCTATAACTGGAAGTCCCCTGCCAGGGCTACTGATGAGATTTACTGGTAAGTGTTATTAGTAGTTTCTCGAACCGTTATGAGCCATACATCGGCATGACTTATCAAGTTATTGGGGTCTGACGTTACCACCCTAGACTCGATATGTGATATATCAGACGAAGAGACCGGACTATATGGTAAGTGTTACTTATAGGCTTCATGGGAGTTTGGACAAGTTTGCTTGTTGATCTTCTAATCGCTCAATACTGTTGGATATGTATGCCCTAGAGGCCTTCATTGTATAGGATGCTAGGGATATATATATACAGGATAATCTTGCTTGATATGATAGTATGCTATTTGGTTTGTCTTTATCTTAACATGTAATGTGTTTTACTTTGTATTTCATATCTTATATAAATGTTGATAAAGCCCGTAAGATCTTTGCCTGACTACCTGCGTTGTGATGGCGATCATGCTTGTGGGAGCTGGGTAGTCAAAAGGCACATCCTTAAAAGTGTCCCTAGTCGTAGGAGTATTGAGACTGGGCATTGTTACACCAGAGTAGACTAGTGTATACATATCAAGATCCTGACGTGAGGCGATGGATTGGTCCCGCAACCATTGGTGAGATGCACGTAAGATTGTATACAGGTGCTCACTGGGTGTGAGTACACAGGACAGGACTCGCCGAGAACTGACTAGTTGGTATTATACCTAGCATCAGATAGCAGTTCTCTGGTGACATGAGTGCAGATAGTCTGTCGACCTGAGGTCGTCATTTGTCTCGTGTTAGTTCCCACTGTGCTTTGATTACTACCATACCATGACTCAAAGGAGCCGTGCAAACAGGTTTTAGTTGGGTACATTCCCATGCCACATGAAGGCAGTGAGCGAATGTTGGGGATTCGTCTCTCCCGGTATATGGAGTCGATATCGTGCTGTGATCGGTTGGTCATTACCATAAGTCCCTGACCGGGGCTGATTGATAATTACTGGTGGTCCGACCAGTAGATTCTCGGATGGTCTTGAGCCACACCGACACGAATTGTCTTGTTATTAGGGGTTTGACGTTTTCCGCCCTCCTAGACCTTACATGCGATGCTCTAAGACGAACAGACCGGACTGCATGGAGATTGTCATGGATAGGCTCAGTAAGGGTTCCGGATGAGTTCGCTCATCGGGCTCCTTTTCGATATGTACCTGGGTTGCCGTTACGTACAGCTAGTGCCACTGACGGACTTGTGGTTAAACTCACTGCCAGCGTACTGTTGACTCTTTAGATTCACACACAGAGGGTTTCCCTGGATCAAGCGAGACGATGTAGAGGCCGTATGGTCTTAAGGCAGGGTTTCGATCGCATACGTGTACTGGTTACACGAATGATGTTTCGATGGATAATACTAGTGGGTTTTAGTTTAAGTCGGATCCTAGTATTATAATATTGGATTATACTTGCCTCTATGTATCCGTATTTTTCGGAATACGGATATGGGTATGTATATACGGTGAGGGCATTCTTGCAATTTCATAAGAATGAGCTTCTAGAAGGAGACACCTCATTATTGATTTATCCTTTTTTGATAAAGGATTATTGAGGTGGAAATTAGGAGACACTTGAGGAATGGGTTGAAAGCATGGCTTTGTTAATTATTTATTCATTTGGAGTTCCTATTCAAGCATGGTTGATTATTTTGAGACAAAAATAATCCATGCTTAAATTATTTTCACAAGACTTAGCCATTCTCTCATCTCATTCTCTACATTATTATCACATTCTCATTCTCTCTCCTAGGTTTTGCTCTCCTTCTCCCCCAAGCTCATCCCTTCACATATGTTGTGATCCATTGAGCTTTGAGACCAAATAATCCATAGATCACACTCTACATCTACTTAGTAATCTCATCTAGCACATTAGATCACTAAGTTACCTCTCTTGAGGTTGGAGCTTGGACATAGGCCCTTGGGTGGATCTTCTATTAGCTAAAGGAGACCGGCAACCGAGTTCGTTGGAAGCTTCGGAGGAGCCAAAGAAAGGAGTTGAAACTTGAAGCTCGATCCCGGGAGCAAAGAACCACTTGAAGACCCGAAGGACTTGACAAGAGGGTATAACACTTTAACCGAGTAGGTAACGCCCTCTTGTAGTTTAGTTTTTGCTAGTTAAGGTTTAATCAAGATCCTAAAGTGGATAAAGTCTATGTTGCAAAGCAAATCATGATCTTTTGATGTGAGAAAAATCGTTTTTGATGTATTCCGCCTTCCCGCGAACACGTGGGGTGTGCTACATAGAATTACACCGGTATCAGAGCCTCTCATAAACCTTAGATAGCATCCAGCGATGTTAGAAATCCACCGTTTTTGTCGCGCAAAAACTGCCGACAAAAACAGTTTCCAAAATTAAAGTTTTGAGTTGTTTGCACACCCCGCGGGCTCACGGTTTGAATTGAGAAGCCGTAGGGTGGAGCGTGCGCACCCCAAGGACACTCCGAAGGGACCAGAGGCCGGACCCACACCCCAAGACCACCATAAGGTGGCCTTGGGGGTGGGTGACCCGAGAGCACCCCAACTGGGTGCTCTCGGGTCTGCCTTCCCCTAGGGGCCACTTCGAGGTGGCCCTCGGGGGTGGGTACCCCTAGGCCCCCCATTCGATAGTTAATTTGGGGTCTTCACCTTCGTAAAGATTCGGGTGGGTTTCGAGTTCGTTTCGACTCCCGGATTGGCTTAAAACGATCGGTTTTGGAACTTTAGCTCACTGGATTTTTCATGTCTTGGAAAAATTGGTTTAGCTTGCTAATTGCGTGCGGAATTCTAATGTCACGGTAACTTTACAAGCTTTGTGATGTGTATATTTGTTTCGAAACGTCGACTAATTGCTATACGCCGATTAGTCGGGGTTGCACATATCTGTGATGATGTTATGTTGGTTTGTGTATATGAACTTTATTGGATCGTCGATGATGAATAGCCGGGGGATGTGAGATGAGTGTTTTCTTTTCTTTCATTCAATTTAATTTGTAAAAGTGATGTAATATTATTTTGCGGGGCACATCCGGGTTGAGGTTATAGCCACCATTGTATTATTTTCTTTTACTGTTTTTGCTCTTAGGATTGACCCAATGTGGGCTGCACAAACTACCGGGTTCTTTTGAAGTTCCGAGTCGCCGACTCACTTTGTTGAGGGAGGTTGCTTCACTTCAGGAATTTGACGGGTAGTTTGCCACACCCGTAGGGGTCTAGGGTGGGTTTTGGCTATTCATCACGACCGTGGAATCCGTCTTTCATTATGGGCTTAAACGAAGCACGGAATTCATAGTATATCCAATATGTTCATCTGTGATCTGGAATGCCTATTATTGCGTGAGACGAATGTATATATCTATATATGATATTTAGTAGGCGTTGCTTATGTTTTACACCCGCGCTAGTCTAGTCCCGCTCTGTCGTTAGTTAAGTAACCTAACGGGTGATGACGGGGCCCCGTGGCGAATGCGGATGACACAAGCGTAATTTGTATTTTCGTTTCTTTTGCTGCAATGATAAGGTTAATTGATTGGATCGCATTAATTCTAATTAATTCATGAAAATAAACCTAAAATCTGATGTCGTTGGAACAATTATAAGACCACTCGGTTTTCTTCAAAAAGCAATTTTAAAAGCAGAGCTTAAACCACTCCTTTTCAAAAGCTATCAGGTTCCTTCGATTATATCAAGTTCAATACGTTAACGGTTTTTTCACCATAAAACCAGCAATATCCCTCCATCATTTCAGATATGTATCTACTAGTATTCATGCTATATGTTTTGACCTTCGCCAAGACATAGTAGGTGCTTATCTGTGGCATAGATAAATGCATTAATCTAGGACAGGCGTACAGCTGTTTTGACCTTTGTCAAGGGCTTGTACGAATGGGTACAGATTAATCTGGATAATGATGGGTAGAACTTGACTTGAGACTTATAATGTTTTGGCCTTCATCAAGGTTATAAGAGCACGAGGCAAAAATCACATCGGGAGTTTCAAACATAAAGGAAACTTGCTAGTTTTGCATACCTTCTTGAGTGTGGTGTTTCTGGTAGGCTTCCTTCAGATTCATCACACAATGATAGTTGGGTCCTGATCCTACTGTGAGTATCCTCTACTCTTCGGGAAACAATTTCATTTAACAATCAATGCTATAAACCAAGTAGGTGTCTAGAACGGTGTTAGTGGGGCTAAGCCTCCTGGGAAAAGAGGTTATATAATTAAGGAACTTCGCGAAAGCGTTGGAAAACCTCCCTCGAAGTACCGACACTAGCCTGACCGAAAGGTTAAGCAAGTATTGTGACGTGCGATTAATCCTGACAAATTCTTCTTTTAGGATTTGGAGAAGAATTCGAGGAAACAGTGGGTGCCATCCTGTTTGGATAAACTAAAAACCAATCTAAACGTGCAAGAGCATTTGATGAGTGTTTCTTTTCTTCTCTCTTAAATTGCAACGACCATGACGGGGCTTAAGCTCATATTAGATAAAAATAAACTCGTTGGGCCAAACTATAAAGACTAGCTTAAGAATGTCCATATGGCCCTTACTTATGATAAGGTCGTATACGTCCTCACGGCGAAAGCTCCCCCTGTTCCCGGTCCAGTATCCTCGGTCGCGGACATTGAGGTCCGTAAGACCTGGGATCTAGAATACACAAAGGCCAAGTGCCTCGTGTTGGCCTCCATAGACAATGAACATCAGAGGCGGCACGAGAAGTTGGACCTTGCTTCCATCTTCCTCCATACCAAAGAGTTATATGGAGAGCAATCTCGTATCGCAAGATACGAGACCTCGAAGAATCTTTTTCAAGCGAGGTTGGCCATCGGATCATCTGTCGGGGTCCACGTCCTAAAGATGATTTCTCTCATCGAAGAGCTAGCGGACCTGGGAACCACGTTGGAAAATGAGTTGTATAACGACTTGATCCTCTAACCCCTTCCCTCCATCTACGCTCAGTTCATATTGAACTTCAATATGAACAGTATTGAAGTTACACTTCCTGAGCTCCTCAACATGTTGAGGATGGCAGAGGGCACCTTGAAAAATGGCAAGGAAGTACTATCTCTGATTGTTGGAGGATCTTCTTCTTCTAGATCCAAGGCCAAGGCCAAGGGGAAGAAGAAGAAGGCCCCTACCAAACCGAGGGGAGGTGTGCAGAAGGTGGTGGGAAAGGGAAAGGAAAAGATGGGAGGGGCAGCCACAAAGGATGAGTGCTTCAATTGTAAGAAGAAAGGTCATTAGAAGAAGGACTACAGGGCCCTAAAGGCCAAGAATCAGGACACGAAGCAGGTTGTGGCTTCGGCTTCAGGTGTGTTCGTGATTGAAAACTACTTTTCCATAAACTCTACTTCCTGGGTATTGGATACCGGATCAGGATCTCACATATGTAATTCTTTGCAGGCGCTGAAAACCCGTAGGGTTTTGAAGAATGGTGATATGATCCTCAGGGTTGGCAACAGAGCCAGTGTGGATGCAGTTGCAGTAGGGGAATATCACCTTGGATTGGCGAGTTGGCATATTTTGTTGTTACATAAATGTTTTTGTGTACCCAGTATGGTGTGTAATATTATATCAATATCTTTATAATCAAATGAAGGATATAATTTTGCACTTGTAAGCAATGTTATCAACATTCACCTGAATCATGAAATGGTTGGGTCGGGTACACAAAGCAACGGAATATACATTCTTAATCAACATCAAGTTTTCAACGTCCAAAACACACTAAAAAGAAAAGCTCCAGAATCAAACCAAGCTTTTCTATTGCATTGTAGACTCGGTCATATCAATGAAACACGACTGACTAAGTTACATAAAGAAGGATACTTAGATCCGTTTGAGTATCAATCATATGTAACTTGTCAATCATGTATCATAGGAAAGATGACAAAATCTCCGTTCACTGGACACGGAGAAAGAGCCACTTAACTCCTGGGACACATACACAGCGACGTGTGTGGGCCGATGTCAACACATGCACGAAGTGGCTATTCCTACTTCATAACTTTCACAGATGATTTCTCTAGGTATGGACATGTATTCTTAATGAAACATAAATCCGAGGCCTTTGAGAAATTTCAAGAGTATAAGAATGAAGCGGAAAAGCAAACCGGCAAAAGTATCAAGATACTCCGTTCCGATAGGGGCGGAGAATACTTAAGTGCCGAGTTCTTGGAATACTTAAAGGAGAATGGAATTTTCTCTCAGCTTACTCCTCCATACACACCACAACACAACGGTGTATCAGAAAGACGGAATCGTACCTTACTTGATATGGTGCATTCCATGACGAGTAATGCTGAGTTGCCGCCCTCCTTCTGGGGTTATGCACTGGAATCTGCTGCATACCTATTGAACAAGGTTCCAATTAAGTCTGTGCCTACCACACCATATGAAATGTGGAGTAGGAAGAAACCCTGTCTTAAGTATTTTAAGATATGGGGCTGTCCTTCCATTGTCATAAAGGTTCATCCGGACAAACTCAAGGTATGTTCAGTACTGTGTAAGTTTGTGGGATATCCCAAGAATTCTAGGGGGTATTATTTCTATCACGCTGAGGAACAAAAGATCTTTGTTTCTCATCATGCTCGCTTCATGGAAACTCAATTTTTCAAAAAAGAGATAAGTGGGAGCGCGATGGAGCTGGAAGAAATTCCAGAACCTCAGACTATTACTGAAAACATGGTAGAACCTGAGACTTTAATGGAACAGGACGTACCCACGCCACTCCGCAGATCTAGTAGGATATCTCATCCGCCCGAGAGATACTACGGTTTTCTCGTAGACGGGGATCGAGAAGATTGCATCATCGACGATGATGAGCCCACTAGTTTTCAGCAAGCCATCACGAGTAAAGACTCGGTGAAGTGGCTGGATGCTATGCGAACCGAGATGGAATCCATGTACACAAAAAAAGTTTGGACTTTGGATTTTGGTCCTACTGGGGTAAAACTTGTAGGGTGCAAATGGATCTTCAAAAAGAAGATTGGTGTAGATAGTCAGGTAGAAACCTACAAAGCTAGACTTGTTGCTAAAGGTTTTCGTCAAAAACCAGGATTGGCTTATGACGAAACTTTTTCACCAGTGGCTATGCTTAAATCCATTTAGATCCTACTTGCCATTGCCGCCTTCCATGACTATGAGATCTGGCAGATGGATGTTAATGTAAGTCTATGGTAGCGCCCCGGCCGTCTTTCTGATGCCAAAATGCGGAACAAAAACTTTTATAACTGGCGCTATCGCATACTATAACCCGGATCTGCCATTAACGCTAAACTAACAATCTACAAAGAGGGAAGAAAGGTTATACCGAACGATCCGAGTCCTTCATTCTTTAACCATCATCCCACGCTCCGTTACGGCTGCTCCGATCTCGTTGATCTCCGATCTCCTCGTCCAGGTGGCACCACATCATCGGATCTTTAAACGGGCTCCCGCCTCTGACTCGAGGCAACTCGGTCGTCAAGTTTGCTAAAAGAGACGACCAAGATTGAAGTAGATAATGAGTGGAATACTTTGTCTCGCTTCGTCCAAAACCATGGACGAACGGTTAATGAAGCTGCCATGGGAATTGGGTGATGGAATGAAATGAGCTGCGAAATTCCATACACCGAAACAATCATAATCTTTTAAACAACAACCATTCCTTTTTCTACAAAGTGAGTGTGTATGAGAGAGGAGGAGGGCCGGCCACATATATAGACGTGGGGGGGTGAGTGTAGGAGAGGGGTGACAATAAGAAAATATCTCTAGTGTGAACACAAAGTGTGAACACACTTAATGAAATGATGAATCATTAACCTAGTCATCAAGCATTAATGGAATCATTAAATGCAACCATGACTCACTAAACACCTCACCACTTCTAGAACCTTCTAGAAGCTTCCACACTCATCTCAAGAAAAGATAAATCCGTCTTTAACCGAATGTTAAAAGACGGGCGATAGAAAACTGGAAACTGGCAACTTCTAAAAGTGATCCCGAAACGAATTTCAGGATAACCCCGTAACTGTATAAATATACCCGCATTTGTATTACGACCGAATACAAATGCAACTGAGACAAAGATATTGTATCCACTCTGTATAATACATAGATCCGGCTTAAACCAAAGCCCACCAGTATTATCTGCCCGAAAAATAACACGTGCGTAAACACACATGCAATTTCCGAACCCTGCCATAAAACCATACGGCCTCTACAGCGTTTCGCCCGAACTTGGGAAATTATCTGTAGGGGACTCTAATGACTCGTCAGTACTCTGGCAGTGGGATTAACCACAAGCCGTCAGCGGCACTAGCTATGTGTAACGGCTGCCCATGGACTGACCTCATGGGAGGCTGATGAGCGAACTCATCCAGAAACCCTACTGAGACTAACAGTGACAATGTATATACAGTCCGGTCCGTTCTTCTATGAGTATCGCATATCCGGCCTAGGGGGCTAGTAACGTCAGACCCCCAATAGCTGTATAAGTCGTGTCGGAGACAAGCCCTGAACACCCTGGGATACTACTGGAGTGCCTACCAGTAAATCTCACTTGCCTTGGCCAAGGACTTGGTGTAATGGCATTTCTAGACACAGCGCGACCTCCACCCCCAATACCGGGAGAGACGAATCCCCTACTGATCCGCTCACGTGCCTCCATGTGGCTCGGGACTGTACCCAAAAACTACCTGTTTGCACGACTCCTTTGAGCCATGGTAGGGTAGAAATCAAAGCACAGTGGGAACTCACACGAGACAAATGACGACCTCAGATCGATGAACTAACCTGTACACATGTCACCAGGGAACTGCTATCTGACGATATGTATAATACCAACTAGCAGGTTCCCGGCGAGTCCTGTCCGGTGTACTCATAACCCAATGAGCACCTGTATACATCTTAGGTGATCCAACTGACACCAGTGGCTTGTGAGACCGGCCACCGCCCCTTGTCGGAGTCTCGACTGTATATACTAGTCTACTCCGGAGTATCGATGCCCTGTCTCGAAACTCCTACGACTAGGGACTACTATTAAGGATATGCTTTTAGACCACCCAACTCTCACTTATATGATCGCCCTCATACTGTTGGTAGTCAAGCAAGATCCCAAGGGCTCTATCAAAGTGTAATCGTGATCAGTCACCTGAACCTATACACGACTGATAAAGGCAAACCAGATAGCATACTATCATCTCGAGTAAGACTGTCCTACCGGTATAGGTCCTCCGCAATCTTTGCAATCACGAACCTGCGATCCAATAATTGACTTTGAGGACACTATATCCAACAATCTCCCACTTGCACTTAAGGCTAATTATTGCGATGTTGCGTACTCACAGCCCGTGTGAAACCAACACCCAACTGCTCTACTAATCAGTTTCACAAAGCCAGTTTGTAAAACTATTGTGTTCGAGAAATAGCCTCAGTGAGTGGATCCGCCCTGAAGTTTCTTTCTATGTCTCTCTTAATCTCAACTTCGCGGAGAAAGCCATCTCCCGAATTGAGTAATACCTCTCTTAGAATATGTCTGGATATCTGATGGGACCTAGTTCATAAATGAACTCCAAATCCAAACTTCTTAGACTGTATCAATCACTGAAACTATTCATTGCCCAGCACCTTGCCTCCCACAGTATCCTCTTGGACCATCTGTCCATAATATTGCCCCTTTCGTCAGAGGGAAAACTATAACTCTGACAATCTCTCTGTCATCTATGTCACCTTTGAAGCCTGGAATGATAATCATCTCCCGAAGGAGGCTGCCGTCATCAAATCCGTAGAACATCCACTTATGTTCTAAAACTGCTTCCTTATGTTTCTCCAGGATTGGATTAATACAAACTTATTGCATCTAGTGCAAAAACAACATTTGGTGTGGTACTTGACATCTAACGATTGACTCAATTGCCTAAGCAAGTTATCTGCCAATCATGCACATCCCTCTCCCCTTTAGTCTGTAAGACACCTATAGAGAGGGTGACTCCATCACCTGCAGGTACACCACCATGTCAGGAGTCATCTATTCTAAAAACCATTAGAATACTGTCAAAGTACCCACATTGGGAAACTACCCAAATCCAGATCTAAAACCATAGATCTAGAAACCAGAATGTCAAATATTATATCCATATCCTGTCTGGAGAAACAACTGGGTGACGACCACAGTACAACCGATCGTAGTATAGGAATTTTACCTCCTACTCTGTGTATGTCATCCAAATACCAGGACATCATACCCTACTACCTTCTTAACAGATCCATCCCCTATTCTGATGAAGTCAAACCCATGACTGTCACATCAAAATTAGATGATCAATCTCCGCTATAACTGCTCTAGTCTATAAATAGACACAAGCTACTTGCCCACTTTGCTTCCGCTGCTCCCACTGACCACAACAACCCTCCTACCGGGTCTCATAGCCTGGAACAACAGTAGTGTCAAGTCTGGGTAGATAAGAACCTCCCTGTCACCGTCCTTGAGGATACCGGAGTACCTTTCGGGTGTCTGAGGTTACCCACCAAATCTGCGGAGTGGCTAATGGAATGTCAAACCTGATTGAATCTTTAGGTCCTATTAAATTTTCCGTAATCGTTTGCGGTTCTGGAATCACTTCCAGTTCTACCATACTCCCACTACTGTTTTCTGAAAAAATCCATTTTACTAAAACTGTGGCGAGTCGAGAACAATATCACTATTGATCTTCCAGATGGTAGAAAGTCAACCCTCGTCATAGCCTGGGCCAACCCACAAACTGCCATTACAGAAACGTGCCCTGAGCTATCCAGAGTCTGGTTTTAAGCATAAGCCGGACAACTCCCCGTACCTTAACTTCGTTAAGATACGAACCATTCTATATCCAATGTAGAAACTTTGGCACTTATTTAATTGGAACCAGATTCTAATCATGCAGCTGTCTCCAGTGCATATCAACTTTAATGGAGAAAGGCTATTCAACATTACTCAACTTAAGAATCCATCCAATTATGAGTAACCTGAAAGAGAAAAAAGTTTCTCAAAACTTTTACTATCATCTGAATACCAATCACAAGTATCTACATCTTCGATCTCTTTGAAGAATCTCGATACTTGCGACATCTGGTTCTCTACTTTATTCATATACCCACAACTTCTCAAAACTTAGACCTTGTATTTCTACGAAACACTTGTCTAAATACCAGAGAAGTCATAAGTAAACAGAACAAAGTACGAGGACCTACCCCTTTGTCCTGATGGACACTGGAGTACAATACTCTGTATAAGTCCGCTGAGTTGAATAACTCAAAACCTGTGCGTCGTAGGTTGAAAACTGTACCCTGGCGATTTCCTCAAATATCACCAATTGCAACGAATTCCGATATAATGAGGATGATCACCTAATTCCCAATAACTTCCTCCCACTCATCATCTGTAAAACCATACAGATATGAGAATGAAACCCGGTGAATACACACCCTGGACTAAGTATCTAATCGAGAAAACAGTTTTTCATTAACAATGCACTGAAACATGAAAATGTTTTGTAGGGGTATCCTGGTATTCATAGTAATGCCTCTTCCATAATCTAATTCATGACTCTAACCGTATATTTCTTTGCCATCTCTCCAAATCCCTTTATTTGTCTTTAGTCGTTACCTTCTGTACACCATCGTTAGGCTAAATGGTTTTCTTCCTTCCCTACCGTTCAGCACCAGCCTATGGTTTGGAAGAAGACTATCCAGTAAGCATAATAGGTGTACCCTTCTAAACCAAGGAGTACTCGCAACTGAGAGAAGGTGATGATAAAAGACAACTGAATAATACCTTATTATTTTAAAAGTGAAATAGGAGTGGCGATGAAGTACGCGGTTTGGTCGTGAATGATAACAGTCGCAACTTACTTTGCCCTCTTTCTAATCCCTTTATTTTGTCTTTACATATTACCTTCTGTACACCCTACTTAGGCTAATTGGTTATCTTCATTCCCTACCTTTCGGCACCTGCCTATGGTTTGGAATAAGACTATCCAATAAGCGTAATAGGTGTACTCTCCTAAACCAAGGAGCCCTCGCAACCTGAGAGAAGGTGATAATAAAAGACAACTGAATAAACCAATTCTATTTCTCCTGAACCTCGATCCAACCTCGAAGGAGTCCCTTCGAGTTCGTATATAACCATATGATGGATCTATCCAATGGAAGTGGATGTCCATAGTAATACTGGTGTTCTGAGAAATTCAAAGGGTAGAAGAAGGAGTGGCAATGACTTATGCAACTCAGACAATCCAAAAACCAGTATTTTTAAGAAGGTTCGGTCAACTTGGTCCCTGAGTCATAGTTTAGGGTCGGTCAAAGGTCGCTGGCAAAGAGAGAGAGAAAAGAAACACTCTGCGTGCACTCTAACCTAGATCAGAATGGTTATCACTTTATCTAATCCGGAAACCTCCAACTGTACTGTCAAATTCTCCTCCAAACCTGAAAGAAGAATCAATCGGGATCACCCGAAGAGTAAACCAACTCATCAGTGGGAATCGGGATCCAACTCTCATCGCATGATAACGTGACGGAATCCACTCACGTTATCACACTCCAGAAGGTATGTGCATGCCTGGCAAGTTTCAGTTTCTTTAGAAACTCCCGATGTGATTTTTACCCCATGTTCTTATGACCTTGACGAAAGCCAACAAATCATAAGTCACATGTCAAGTTATGCCCGTCATTATCTTGTTAATTCGAACCCACCCGTACATACCCTTGACGAAAGCCAACAAGGTAATACGACTGTCCCAAACCAACTCATCTATCTATGCAACAAATGAATACCCCAGCAACTACCAAACACTGTGCCTTGACGAAAGCCAACAAACATAGCTTGAATATTACTGACCATCCATAAGAAATGACGGAGGGCTACGGCTGGTTTTTGGCGAAAAACCTTTAACGTAATGAACTCGATCTCGTTGAAGGAACCTGATAGCTTTTTATAAAATATAGTGGCGAAAACCTTTGCTAAAGAGGTCACTCCCGGTGAAGGGATCTCGGCTCTTTCCTCGTAGAATGAGGTGCAGGATATTCCACTGAATACCACGATGCTAAGCAACATGTAATCGACTATAGTGAAGTTATTACCCTGATGCAAACTTCTGCCCAAGGGGTCAGTCCCGGTGAAGGGATATCGGCTTTTGCCCCGTCGAATGAGGTGCAGAATATTCCAACCGAATACAACTATGCATAACAAAAGGAAACATCTTTGTAATAACACTTTTTAAATTGTTCCAACATCTAAACATGTTTTTTTTCCTTTGCATTGATCAGAATCAATGCAGTCCTATCAATAATCACACCAGAAAAGAACGAAAATAAAATGTACGTATATGCCATCCGCATTCGTCTCTGGGTCCCGTCATCACCCGTTAGGTTACTTAACTAACGACAGAGCGGGGACTGGACTAGCGCGGGTGTAAAATATATACAACATCTAATAGTATATAAACTAATATACAATAATCGCTCCAGGCGTGATAATATGCAACATTACAGAAAAGTAATAAGCATCCCAGAACAATACAGATAATCTGGGATCCCCGAGTTTCACAGAGCCGCTGCTGAAACCCGACGTTCCCTTGTCGTGTGAATAGCCTGTGCAATGAAACCTAGACCCCTACGGGTGCGGCAAGTTACCCGCCAAAACCTGAAGCGAGGCAGCCCCCTACAGCATAGTGAATAGACCACCCATCACTTCACGGAATCCGATAATCTTGGGCACCCCTCTTTGAGTCAACCTGTACCCCTTACGAGTGCGGCGAATAGTCTGCCAATTCTAGAGTGAGGCCCCCTTGCCTCTCAAAGCCATGAGATGCGGACCCGTTGCCCCTCAGAACCCGGCTATCCGTGTACTCAGTCGTGGGGTAAAACCTAGTACAGAAATGAAAAATAGTACAACAGGTACATCAACCGCAACCTGGCCGTGCCCCAAAAGAATATTATACAACAGGCAGTGGCGGCAGTCCACATGTTGGACGCTCGCCCCGCAATATCAGATGTACAAATAAACTCAAACTGCACTACCATTGCACACTGCTATCCACCACGACAAATCCGCAACATCACAGCACAACACAGAACATCAATGCGAATGTCACGTTCGCAAACCCGTCTAAAAGAACTATAGCAATCAGACGCGGTTTACCGATCAAATGACATTCACGGTCGGAGATATAATGTAAGCTCTGTAAACTAACATATTTAAATTTCGATCGACTAAATTTCCCGAAGTGGGCCCCACGCAAATCTGCTGCACAGTTAAAAACACTGGGCCTAAATAAACAGTTTCAGAAACCACAATTTCTAACATAGAATCCACTGTAGAAAATTGGCTAAGTGATGTCACTTTCCTGCGGCGGATCCGCGGCCAAACCCATGCTTGGGCCGCGGATCCGCGGCGGAACAGTGGAATCACTTGGTCGAATTTCTCCAGTATTCCTCAAAAACCCTGCTTGATTTTCTGGTATGGTCAAAATGACATTTGGACCAGTTTGAAAATTAACAGAAAATTTAATACTAGAAATTGCGATTTTCGAAAAATCCGTTCGATCGATCTTTTAAACGTGTTAGCACAAGTTAGTAAAGCTTAATGGCGTGGCTCTGATACCATGTAAGTCTACGGTAGCGCCCCGGCCGTCTTTCTAACGCCAAAATGCGGAACAAAAACTTTTATAACTGGCGCTATCGCATACTATAACCCGGATCTGCCATTAACGCTAAACTAACAATCTACAAAGAGGGAAGAGAGGTTATACGGAACGATCCGAGTCCTTCGTTCTTTAACCATCATCCCACGCTCCGTTGCGGCTGCTCCGATCTCCTCGTCCAGGTGGCACCACATCATCGGATCTTTAAACGGGCTCCCGCCTCTGACTCGAGGCAACTCGGTCGTCAAGTTTGCTAAAAGAGACGACCAAGATTGAAGTAGAGAATGAGTGGAATACTTTGTCTCGCTTCGTCCAAAACCATGGACGAACGGTTCATGAAGCTGCCATGGGAATCGGGTGATGGAATGAAATGAGCTGTGAAATTCCATACACCGAAACTATCATAATCTGTTAAACAACAACCATTCCTTTTTCTACAAAGTGAGCGTGTATAAGAGAGGAGGATGGCCGGCCACATATATAGAGGTGGGGGGGTGAGTGTAGGAGAGGGGGTGACAATAAGAAAATATCTCTAGTGTGAACACACTTAATGAAATGATGAATCATTAACCTAGTCATCAAGCATTAATGGAATCATTAAATGCAACCATGACTCACTAAACACCTCACCACTTCTAGAACCTTCTAGAAGCTTCCACACTCATCTCAAGAAAAGATAAATCCGTCTTTAACCGAATGTTAAAAGACGGGCGATAGAAAACTGGAAACTGACAACTTCCAAAAGTGATCCCGAAACGAATTTCAGGATAACTGTAAGTGCACGGCGGCACCCCGGCCTCCATCCCGAGGCCAAAATGCGGAAGCAGTGATAAACTTTAATTTTGCGAACTGAGCAAACCGGCACCACCGCGCACTAAACCCGGATCGAACCATTAACTAGTCCTAGCTAACTACAAGATAGGGAATAGAGATATACCGACCGATCCGAGTCCTTCGGTCTTCTCGTCATCGTCCCGATCTCCCGCGGAAACTCCGGCCGTCGCCTCCTTGCCGGAAGGGCACCACATCGTCTGCATCTTTTACGGGCTACCACCTCAATACCGAGGCAACTCGGGCACGAAGCTGGCTAGTCGACGTGCCCAAGGTTTGCTGTAGAATGTGTAGTGCTCATGTCTCACTTTGGGGTTCATGGAGGTTGCCTTTTGGTGGAGGGATGAACTTTGGAGTTGAACTCGGGAATCTTGGTGAAGAAAAAATGATATGAGATGAACCAAAAAAACCCACACAAATTTGGACAGCCCCTTCTTCTCTTTTTGGCCGGCCAAAAACTAGAGAGAGTTGGAGAGAGAGTGGTGTGTGTGTATCAAAAGGAATGAGTGAGCCAACCAATCAATCAAGAGAGAGAAAGGGTGATGATAACAAACAATGAACACAACCATAACCACAATCAACCACAACCATTATCAAAACCATGATGACTTCAAAAAGTCAAGTCATCATGAAGAAGTCAAGAAGTCATGGGATGGTTCATTATCATGATACAAGGAAATATGCAAAGACCCCCTCCACAAATACTTATTTGCACAAATGCAAATAAGCCATCCTCCACCAATCTTCGGCCAATGAACGATACAAAGGAAATTGGCCGAAACGGAAAGCAAACTGGCAACTCCAGAAAAACTGGTCCCGTAATAAATTACAGGAAAAACCCCGATATTGTGCATACACACCCGCATTTGTATTCCGACCGAAATACAAATGCAATGAGACAAAATCTACACTGTACTATACTAGGATCCGACTTAAACCAAAGCCGGCTAGTAATATCCGTTCGATCCTGATCCGTGCAATACCGCACGTATCTGATCGAACCCTGCCATATATCCATACGGCCTTTAGTACAAACTGTCCGATCATGATCCGTACAATACCGCACGTATCTGATCGGACCCTGCCATATCTCCATACGGCCTCTACAACGTTTCGCCCGAAAGCTGAGTAACTGAATGTGGGGGACTCTAAAGACTCGTCAACACCTTGGTTGTGGATTTAACCACTAGCACGTCAGAGGTATAAGCCAATACGTAACGGGCCACCAGGTATTGACTAAAAGGGACGTCTGTGAGCGAACTCAGCCTGACAACCCTACTGAGCCTGTCAGTGACAATATCCGTACAGTCCGGTCCGTTCGTCTATGAGCATCGCATGGCGGGCCTAGGGGGTTGGTAAAAGTCAGACCCCCAAAAGCGGTACAAGTCGTGTCGGAGTGTAGCCCAGAACACCCTAAGATACTACTGGAATACCTACTAGTAAATCTCCTTGCCTCGGCCGAGGGCTTCGTGTAATGGCTCTCCTAGACACAGCACGACCTCACCCCCAATACCGGGAGAGACGAACCCCTGAAGATGCGCTCACTGCCTCCATATGGCTCGGGACTGTACCCAACTAAAACCTGTTTGCACGACTCCTTTGAGCCGTGGTAGGGTAGTAATCTAAGTACAGTGGGAACTCACACGAGACAAATGACGATCCGCAGGTCGATGAACTAACCTGTACACATGTCACCAGGGAACTGCCATCTGACGTCTGGTATATGACCAACTAGCATGTTCCCGGCGAGTCCTGTCTGGTGTACTCATAACCCAATGAGCACCTGTATACATCTTAGGTGAACGAACTGACACCAGTGGCTTGTGAGACCGGCCACCGCCCCTCGTCGGGGTCTCGACTGTATACACTAGTCTACTCTGGAGTGTCGATGCCCTGTCTCGAAACTCCCACGACTAGGGACCATTTAAGGATGTGCTTATAGACTACCAGCTCCCACGTATATGATCGCCCTCATACTGCTGGTGGTCAAGCAAGAATCCTAGGGGCTCTATCAACGTGCAATAGTGACCTGTCAGGTCACCTAAAGCAGTACACGATGATAAAGATAAACCAGATAGCATACTATCATCTCGAGTAAGACTGTCCTATCGGGATAGGTCCTCCATCAATCATTGTAATCACGTGGCTGTGATCGAATAATTGAATCTGAGGGCACTATCTCCAACAATCTCCCACTTGCACTCAAGGCTAATTATTGCGATGTCGCATACTCACAGCACGTGTGATACCGAACACCCAACTCCTCTACTAGTCAGTCTCACAAAGCTCGCTTGCGAAACTATTGCGTTCGAGGAATAGCCTTAGTGAGTGGATCCGCCTTCAAGTCTCTTTCTATGTCTCTCTATATCTCAAGTTCGCGGAGAAAACCATCTCCCGAAATGAGCAATACCTGTCTTAGAATGTGTCTGGATGTCTGATGGGACCTAGCTCATAAATGAACTCCAAATCCAAACTTCTTAGACTCTATCGTCAACTGAACTTAATCAGTATCCTGCGCCATGCCACCCTCAGTATAGCCTTGGACCACCGGTCCAAAATACTGCCCCTCGTCAGAAGGAAAAAATATAACTCTGACAAGCTCCTTATCGTCCATGTCACCTTGGAAGCCTGGAATGATAACTGTCTCCCGAATGAGGCTGTCGTTATCATATCCCTAGAACATCCATTTATGTTCTAAAACTGCTTCCGACTGTTTCTCCAGGATTGGATCAATGTCAACTTATTGCATTTAGTACAAGAACAACATCTGGTGTGGTACTTGACATCTCATGATTGACTTAATTGCCTAAGCAAGTGATCCGTCAATCATGCACATCCCACTCTACTTTAGTCTGTAAGACACCTTTAGAGAGGGTGACTCCATCACCAGCAGGTACACTACCGTGCCAGGAGTCGTCCATTCTAAATACTCTTAGAATGCTGTCTAAGTACCCTTAATTGGGAAACCACCCAAATCTAGATCTAAAACCATAGATCTAGTAACCAGTATGTCTGATATAATATCCAAGTCCTGTGTGGAGAAACCACTGTGTGACGACCAAAGTATAACCGATCGTAGTATAGGAATATCACTTCCTACTCTGTGTATGTCATCCAAATACCATGACATCACAGCCTACTACCTTCTCAACAGATCCATCCCCTATTCTGATGAAGTCAAACCTATGACTGTCACATCAGAAATTGATGATCTATCTCCGCTATATCTGCTTTAGTCTATAAATAGACATAACCCAACTATCCACCAATGCTTCCGCTGCACCCACTGACTACGACAACCCTCTGCCAGAGTCATATACACGTACACTTCTAAAACTAGGTTAGAACGACGCTATAATCATCCTCCCGCCGGGTCTCGCAACCTGGAACAACAGCAATGGCAAGTGTGGGTAAACAAGAACTTCCCTGCCACCGTCCTTGAGGCTACCGGAGTACCTCTCGGGTGCCTAAAGTTACCCACCTTATTGCGGAGTGGCCAATGGAATGTCAATCCAGATTGAATCTTTAGGTTCCTTATCAAATATTCAGTAATCGTTTGCGGTTCTGGAATCACTTCCAGTTCTACCGTACTCCCACTACTGTTTTCTGAAAAAATCCATTTTTAATAAAACTGTGGCGAGTTTAGAACAATATCACTATTGATCTTTCAGATGGTAGAAAATCAACCCTCGTCATAGCCTGGGTCAACCCACAAACAGCCATTACAGAAACGTGCCTTGAGTTATCCAGAGTCTGGTTTTAATCATAAGCTGGACAACTCCCCGTACCTTAACAACGTTAAGATATGAACTGTTCTATATCCAATTTAGAACCAGAGGCACTGATTTAATTGAACCAGATTCAAATCATGCAGCTGTCTCCAGTGCATGTCAACTAAATGGAAGGAGGCCGATCAGCGTTACTCAACTTAGGAATGCTTCCAATTATGAGTAACCTGAAAGAGAAGCAAGTTCTCTTAACCACTACTATCAACTGAATACCATACTCAAGTATCTACATCTCCTATCACTTTGAAGAATCCCGATACTTGCGATACCTGGTTCTCTACTTTATTCAAATACCTATAACTTCTCAAAATTCGGACCCTGTGTTTCCAAGAAACAGCTGTCTAAAAACTAGAGAAGTCATAATTAAACTGTAACATTTTCAAAAATATAAAATATTAATTTTGGGAATTTTTATAATTTAATATTATTTTATTGATTATTTTAATATTAAATCTTTTTTTAAATGCAAATAAATGGAGAAAAATTACGGAAAATTATGGAAAATTCTAAAATAGGATAAATTAGTGAATTATGACATTTTTAAGTTGTTGTGATCATTTTGACACTAATTTAGTGCTAATCGCGATTAAAATCGCTAATTGGGTTTTTCGGCAATTTTGTGCAAAACTTGCACATATCACATTTTTCCTACACTTGTGTATTTCTCTAGCCATGGATTTCTTTTGGGGTTACTATTCTTATGAGAAGTTTTGGATTAATAGAAAAGGGAAAAAGAAAAGAAAAGAGAAAAAGTAATGATGAGGGTAGGTGAGAGAGAGAGTGGACATTTGACTTTTAACCCTTAGTCATTTCTCTCCCTCCCATTTCTCTCCCTCTTCCTCCTTGTGCTGCTGCTGCCCTAGCCTCATTCTTCCTCCACTAAATCCCCTCACTTCATCTCTAAAACTACCCCAAAATCCTATGTCGGTTTCACAAAAAAGATGCGCGAGCCCGAGATCTACAAGATGGACCTAGAAAGCTTGGATTGTGACCACTTGGGGCAACTCAAAAAAATTCTTGAGTTGCCAATTAAGGTAATTTCTGAACCATAATCTTAGTTTTAGCATTTCCTATACCCCTATGCATGTTTAGAATCGATATCGGGTGAATTTGTGGACTTGGTGAAAACTAGTTAGGGTTTGAGGGATTTGTGAGTTGTGATGGGTAATTTGAGTTCAGTGGAGATTGTATGAGCACCCTAGAGCTAGAAACCCAGCCCAATCCCATTGGAAACCAAGAATACGGAATTTCGAGACTTTATGTCGGTTTGTGTGTGCAGGAAAATCTGGAGTATACTGGAACAATTCTAGAGAAAAGTAGTGATACCAGGAGCCTAGTTAGTGACCCAGGAGACCACCCTAGGGAGACGAGCACCTAACTCCCTAGTGGGGCCGGCCAGGCCGGCCAAACAGTGGATGTAGCCGGCCCACCTATGATGAAATCCCCCCATTTTGCTTCTGTACCCCATATTTACCCTGCATAGCACCCTGGAGTTGTTGATTTGATCTAGTTTGACCTGAGATGAAATCTGGGAGCATTTTCTCATGTTGCAGCTTTGAAATTGTATTTGGTTTTGTGTATTTAAGTTTCCAGATTTTGATATTTGTGTGTTATCTAGACCATGTGACGTTTGTACGTCTATATCGAGTGATTTGGAGTTGTTTTGCGAAGGCTAACCGTAGGTTCTAACCTATAAGCCTTTTGGCGTGTCGTATCGGTTTTAGCGTATCGTATTGGATTTAGTGTGTCGTTTTAAGTATTGAATTGGTTTTGATGCGATGCGATACGTGTGATGTGTGTAGGTACACCGCGACGATTCGAGACGATGCGGAAGATGACGGAGACATCGACACCGACACGCAGGATTCAGGTGAGTAGATTATATCTACAGGGGGAAGTCGGGTGGATGGAGTATAGCACCCCCGCAGTCCGTAGATAGATTATTATGCAGTTTATTATGGTTATAGGTGTATTATGGATAGTATAGGGTTAGAAGTGACTAGTGCAGTTCATAGTCGCGAACCCTAGGATAGAATTACACCTACACACACACCCTTGTATATCACTTGTACTTGCACTGTGTTTGATGATATGTGATGACTTTGGAGATGAGTCGATGATGTGGGCTTGGTGCCCTGGGATCGGTGATTCTATACGATTCATATGTGGAATATGACTTGTGATTCTTGCGGGCTTGGGATATGTGTTTACCCCCGCATGCATACTTCTCTGATGGTATCGACTTGTACTAGACATAGAGTAGTACCCCCAGACTATCTGATCTGATGATACTGATACCTGTTATGTGATGAGACAGTGAGATGTTGACCCCTACCCAGCTATTGGGAATGTCGTACGATGATTTACCGTACGAGCCGATATTGATGATAGATCCGCACTCATAACTCGAGGATATCTTATGATATGACATTGAGGCGAGATCACCGACTATATACATATATATATACATTGACTCAGATTTAGGTGGTTTCTACACCTACCCCTCCTGATTGACCGGATACTTAGATGTAGTTTGCATAGTAGATGCTTCACTGTGGTGTTGACCACTAGATATCTGCATTTTCCTGCTATTCGCATTGCTGGCATATGTTCATTATTATGCTATTATCATGCTGTTCGGACACTAGCACCATTATCGATGATGCGTATGTTTCACGTACACTATTTGCCGGCTCACACACTTCATCATCGATAATTGCCATGCCACTACACTGTAGTACTGTTGCATTCATGATATGATTATTGCTCGGCATATTGTACACATGTACCTGTACACAAACATAGATGATTCATACTTGATTGAGATTGAGGACTGCAAGGTATTCCATGTTACATGATTTCCGATATGATTACCTCTCTTTACTTGTCGCATACTTCATGGATTGATTGCATAGCACGTTGCATTGGATTTACTTCTCGATGTGGATTTTCATGTGATTTCTGGTTTTGAGGACCGTGGGATTATTTAATAAAAGATGCTCTTTATGAAAAACCCGGTACCTCGTGATATGATATTTGGTGCGTCCACCACGCGTTTTCTCGGTGCTGAGACGTGTGCTTGAAACCCGATTCGAGGAGGTGATGTACCGTTTGCGGGTTCGTGGTGGGCCCGGTATGGTTTCCCTCGGCGAGATGATCGATGGGTTATGCCGATTGAGCCTGGAGGCGGGCGAGTACCTACCGGTGATTTTACCTGAGCTCGGCGGATATCCGGGGGATACCACCTGGAGCCGAGAGATGGGCATACTGCTGGGGCCGACGGGCCGATATCCGCAGACGGAGCCCAGAGATGGACATGGGTTGACTCATACTGCCGGGGCCGAGGGCCGATATCCGCAGACGGAGCCCCATACGGATGAGGATTTACGTGTCGGTGTTTGGCACGGGTTTCATGATGAGTTTTCCATGATTTTGGTTATATCCTCACATTGCATATATGATGCTTACTGTCAGTGGGTGACAGGTGGACGGGTTCCACATATATACAGACTTGGTTCATATACAGACTGGATTTACACTTATCTTACACCAATATTAGTGGTATGGGACGCTAATATATCTGTATTGATATCTTTGATATTTCATCATATCTACTTCATGCAGACATACCTTACACTGATGACATGTTATTACCTGAGTACCTGGCACTACATACATGATTAGATGTTCCCTTGCCACCTTATTACACTCAGATGTACTCTTGTGGATTATATTACTGATCGTTGACTTAGGATTATGTCTTGCATTCGATTTCTGCTTATAGATGTTTCTATTCACGAGTTGGCAACTCACCCCCGTTGTGCCTCAGTTCTTGCAGGTTTTGCCGTACAGGTCCTATTGCGGCATTTCTGGCACACTACCTTCTTGTGGGTGATTTGCTTTGGTAAGTGGATTCTTTCGTATCAGGAATCACCTTTGTATTTATTTATTTCATTGTATCTAGAAATTGTCCATCAACCAAAACTTGTATATTCTTTCAGACTCAGAGACAGTGTTGTATTATTCGACCGTAGAGTCGCGCTTAGTAGTATAGCGGTTTTCTTTCTACTTTTGAGCTTTCTTTTGGTTTTGATCCTCGCCACTTGGCGTTGTATATTATCATATCTTTGCGTGGTTGTGACCGTCGATTGACAAAGAGCTAGCTCCCGCTTGGGGATGCCTTTATCATTTTATATATTGTTATTCATGTTGTACCCCATTCGGGACCAGTTTTACAAGAGAAACTCTGCCGAAATTTTTAGAAAAGACTTATTGTTTTCAAAACGTACCTTCGGCTTAGTTATTTAAAAACCTTGATTTCAAACCTGTATTTCTTCACTTCTTTAAACCAGTTTTTCTTTATTTATTCTTCAAAATGGTTTTAGATTTCTGGGCTTTTGGCTTACTTGGATCAGATGGAGTCCTATAGGCTTCATATGGTTCAAGTGCCAGTCACGTGCTCTTTCGGGTCGTGACAAAGTTGGTATCAGAGCGCTAGGTTGACCTTGGTTCGAGTTTAAGTTTGACTATGTGGAGCCTAGGGAGTTGTTTATATACGGAACTTAGGCTTGACCTTACGGAACTTAGACTTGGTTGAGGGGGTGTAAACCCGAACTTTCGTCGTTTTAGGATGACCCTTGGTTGATGGATTAGGTGACTAAAGTAGAGTGACGTACCGTTGGTATGTTCCGCGGCATACTTACGACACGCCACTCCGCTTAAGGAACCTTAGGATGGACATTTGTTTAGAGATCAGTGATTCTCTTCCTATCCAGGATTATACAACCATTTGAGATCCCCGATTCTATTAGCTTCATGATCATACCTTCATTGATGTTGTTCCTTCCTATGATCATGTATCCACTTTGGATCTGTTGTTTCCTTTCTTGCCATTGATGTGCTCTCTTTGATACTCGATTGAGATCCCTGTCACCGTGTTTGAGCGCAGTTTGGGCTGCTGCTAGGGTTACGGCCGGTGTGAGCTCGTTTGGTACGAGGGCCGACCTTTGTGTTTTCTGGTGACATGGGAACGTCTCGAGTTAGTGTTGGTGATTGTGACCTCTAGTGGAGGCGAGTGCTTGGTTTTGCACCAGATGATCGGGCCATTGTTAGAGCTGCCAGTTGAGAGAGGACTGTTGATGTACAGCATACCTCAGAGATTGTGATGTCGTCTACCGTGCAGACAGATGGACCAGCTGTTGCTGAGATTGACAGGATGTTGCTTTCGGAGCTTACGAGCTGAGATTGCCGGAGCTTTCAGGCAGATATGCGACGGTTGATAGCTAGTCTACCCGGTTTGAGAGACGAAGGTGATTCGTCCGATTTTGCGCCAGAGCGGGCCCAGTTGAGTTGAAGATTTCCAGTGTGGAGAGTCTTACTCAGACCTAGAGCAGACTGATTCAGAGATGACCGCTTATGTATTGCCTTTCCTGGAGGATTGAGGCGTTGTTCGGCGTACAGGCATATGAGCCAGTTGCTGCTGTAAATGACGAGATATAGCCCAGATGGTTGGAGCTACTGCAGCATGAGCATGTTCTTGGAGATATGATAGCGAGTCGCTAGTCACCAAGGATGAATGACTAGGACGTGTGGTGAGTTCGCTTACCCCGATGCGAGGTCATCAGGCGGATTGATTCCAGCTAGAGACGACTTCACGCAGGTTCGTGAGAGTCGATAGAGACGATCGAATGTCAGGAGCCTATTTTCCAAGTTTAAAGTATACGGAAAGACATGCAGGTTATTCTATGGACCCTCTAGAAGAATGAAACCCTAACTCGACTTAATGACCGTGTGACAGCCTTTGAACCTTAGGGTTTACGGCGGTTCCGCGGCGCCATTAGTGAGGCTTGGGTTTGCCCTTCTACGGCTGGACCACCGACGTTGTGGCATGTACTCGATACTATTAAACTGTACCCGAGAGGTGAGCTCTTAGGGGATTATGAGGATCTGACGAGTCGATCGGATGGTTCGACATCTTTCGGATATCGTGATAGGACACTGCTTGGGAGACTCCAGATGCGAGCGTAGCCGTCGGAGCGCAGTTCGTGTAGCCATGATGAGACGAGTCCGAATCAGTCGACACTGACGCAGAGTGAAGAAGAGAGTTCGTACGAGATTTCGACGAGATGACGTCCCACTCCGCTGACATTAGAGATGTGGTACGCACCCAGAGGCGTGGTATATGGATATATCTTCCAGAAAGAAGCGCGATGAGTATGCAGCCGTTCCGGAATGAGCTTTAGCTTCAGCATTGGATGATGACTTCCGGGGATTTCGGCAGGATTGAGATTTGCGAAAGAAACCCCGACAGGACTTTTCTGGAGTACGATACGAGAAGACCTAGACCAGGAGTGGTCGTTTTGCGCACACCCAGCAAGATAGTGTTTAGCCTTGTCGACGAGGTAGTTGACCAGGTTCGGATAAGGGAACTTACCCAGATGCGTTGCGAATTGATCAAGGACGGACGAGTGATAAGTATTCCTCCGATGGTTGGGACGTATTTCCGAGGACCAGTTCGGCCTGACATCTGCTACAGAGTGATGAAGCTACAGAGTATGCGATTTCGAGTCCGTGTGAGAGACTTCAGATTGACAGCGGCCGAGAACAGTGTGGTGCATAGTAGCTTGGCGTGACGCCATAGTGGACAACGATAGAGACAGTTGGAACAAAAGGTTCGTGTGAGACACTGATGAGCTGTCATTGCTTCCCGTCGAGAGTAGAGACCTGATATGCTTACAGAGACGTTGGGATGTGACCAGTTTCCGAGGGAATATTGTTATGAGGACACAGGTGTCTTTTGAGCGAGAAGAGGTTGTGCAGGAGAGCCAGCCTCCGTTTGGTTCGGCATAGGCATGATTGGAAGAGATCTTGAGCAGGATTCTTCCAGGACGTTGCTGCAACGATGTTTGCACCCAGGATCAGATGTGTGACGTGCATTCAGAGAGCCAGAGGCTGACGTCAGTGATTTGCTGCCTTACGAGTGGTCGTGAGGTTTGACCGAGAGGTGACCAGAGAAGTGCCAGAACGGAATCGTCCCCGTTAGCACCCCTGACAGGGCCGATGAGCCGATTGACCGCGTGATAAGTAATCCGCAGAGAAGATAAGGATCCAGAGAGTCAGAGGACGCCAGACCGTGAGCAAGAGGCAGGTAGATATCCTGCGCTGCTAGCAGTGGATTGTACCGACTCCTTCTAGACCTCGAAGGAGGAACTACCGAAGACGGTATTTGTGATTTTGTGATTCGATTATCACGTATCCGTCATTTTGGATTTCGGTATTTTGGGTGTTCTGTTTGCATGATTTAGTTTTGGTGACTGTGTTTCATGATATTGGTTTCATGCACCCAGTGGATATTTATATATTTCGCGCAGAGTTTTCATGCATTTTAGTGTTATGCTTCGATTCGTGCACGCTGATGCACACGATTGTGAGATTTTCCTTTGAGGTACACCTGATTTTGGTTTGAGACGCATTTTATCGTTGATTTTGACCCGGATTTTGATGGTTGGTTTTGCACTCCGTGCTGGTGATGTGCTTTACACCTATTCGATGTTTGTTATTGGATTTCGTGATTCCGTGCATGTTGAGTGCGCAGGGTTTAGATTTTCATTCGTGCACGATAGATGCACCGGTTTGGATTTTAGCGCATGTTGGGCGCATGTTTTTAGATACGATTTTGGTGCACGCCAGATGCGCTAAATCGGGATTCTTCGTGCATGTCACATGCACCTGATTTATTTTGCTGTCAGGCAAATACGTTACCTATGACAGATGCTTCGTGCACACCCGTTGCACCCAGATGTTGTTTTGTGCACCTGTTTAGCACATTTATGGATTTTTGATTTCCGTGCGCACCAGACGCACAGGATTGTGTTATGTGCATTTTTGGGATTATTTCCTTTTGGAGCAGTACTTTTTATGATGTTGGATTTTTGCTTTCATGCTAAGCAGGACTAGTCAGTGGACGGTACCTGGATTTACTTTTGCATGCTTTTGCATCAGCTACTTACATGTATGGGTTGGATGTCTACATGTGTAGTTTTGATCCATATTATATCGGTTTTGTATTGGATTTGACATTATGTTTTTACCTCGACTCCGATGATTGCGAGATGCTTGACGGAGTTTTGGTTTTGAGTTATTTGCTCATTTTTCATGCGCATGCATTGCGCTGTGACGTTCTATGTGTTGATGATTTCGGAGCCCCAACGACTTTGGTTTATTACTGAGATGTTTTTGTATTTGGGGGTTTAAATTTAAATTCGGGGACCGAATTTCTTTAAGGGGGGTAGATTGTAACATTTTCAAAAATATAAAATATTAGTTTTGGGAATTTTTATAATTTAATATTATTTTATTGATTATTTTAATATTAAATCTTTTTTTAAATGCAAATAAATGGAGAAAAATTACGGAAAATTATGGAAAATTCTAAAATAGGATAAATTAGTGAATTATGACATTTTTAAGTTGTTGTGATCATTTTGACACTAATTTAGTGCTAATCGCGATTAAAATCGCTAATCGGGTTTTTCGGCAATTTTGTGCAAAACTTGCACATATCACATTTTTCCTACACTTGTGTATTTCTCTAGCCATGGATTTCTTTTGGGGTTACTATTATTATGAGAAGGTTTGGATTAATAGAGTAGGGAAAAAGAAAAGAAAAGAGAAAAAGTAATGATGAGGGTAGGTGAGAGAGAGAGTGGACATTTGACTTTTAACCCTTAGCTATTTCTCTCCCTCCCATTTCTCTCCCTCTTCCTCCTTGTGCTGCTGCTGCCCTAGCCTCATTCTTCCTCCACTAAATCCCCTCACTTCATCTCTAAAACTACCCCAAAATCCTATGTCGGTTTCACAAAAAAGATGCGCGAGCCCGAGATCTACAAGATGGACCTAGAAAGCTTGGATTGTGACCACTTGGGGCAACTCAAGAAAATTCTTGAGTTGCCAATTAAGGTAATTTCTGAACCATAATCTTAGTTTTAGCATTTCCTATACCCCTATGCAAGTTTAGAATCGATATCGGGTGAATTTGTGGACTTGGTGAAAACTAGTTAGGGTTTGAGGGATTTGTGAGTTGTGATGGGTAATTTGAGTTCAGTGGAGATTGTATGAGCACCCTAGAGCTAGAAACCCAGCCCAATCCCATTGGAAACCAAGAATACGGAATTTCGGGACTTTATGTCGGTTTGTGTGTGCAGGAAAATCTGGAGTATACTGGAACAATTCTAGAGAAAAGTAGTGATACCAGGAGCCTAGTTAGTGACCCAGGAGACCACCCTAGGGAGACGAGCACCTAACTCCCTAGTGGGGCCGGCCAGGCCGGCCAAACAGTGGATGTGGCCGGCCCCCCTATGATGAAATCCCCCCATTTTGCTTCTGTACCCTATATTTACCCTGCATAGCACCCTGGAGTTGTTGATTTGATCTAGTTTGACCTGAGATGAAATCTGGGAGCATTTTCTCATGTTGCAGCTTTGAAATTGTATTTGGTTTTGTGTATTTCAGTTTCCAGATTTTGATATTTGTGTGTTATCTCGATCATGTGACGTTTGTACGTCTATATCGAGTGATTTGGAGTTGTTTTGCGAAGGCTAACCGTAGGTTCTAAACTATAAGCCTTTTGGCGTATCGTATCGGTTTTAGCGTATCGTATTGGATTTAGTGTGTCGTTTTAAGTATTGAATTGGTTTTGATGCGATGCGATACGTGTGATGTGTGTAGGTACACCGCGACGATTCGAGACGATGCGGAAGATGACGGAGACATCGACACCGACACGCAGGATTCAGGTGAGTAGATTATATCTACAGGGGGAAGTCGGGTGGATGGCGTATAGCACCCCCGCAGTCCGTAGATAGATTATTATGCAGTTTATTGTAGTTATAGGTGTATTATCGATAGTATAGGGTTAGAAGTGACTAGTGCAGTTCATAGTCGCGAACCCTAGGATAGAATTACACCTACACACACACCCTTGTATATCACTTGTACTTGCACTGTGTTTGATGATATGTGATGACTTTGGAGATGAGTCGATGATGTGGGCTTGGTGCCCTGGGATCGGTGATTCTATACGATTCATATGTGGAATATGACTTGTGATTCTTGCGGGCTTGGGATATGTGTTTACCCCCGCATGCATACTTCTCTGATGCTATCGACTTGTACTAGACATAGAGTAGTACCCCCAGACTATATGATCTGATGATACTGATACCTGTTATGTGATGAGACAGTGAGATGTTGACCCCTACCCAGCTATTGGGAATGCCGTACGATGATTTACCGTACGAGCCGATATTGATGATAGATCCGCACTCATAACTCGAGGATATCTTATGATATGACATTGAGGCGAGATCACCGACTATATACATATATATATACATTGACTCAGATTTAGGTGGTTTCTACACCTACCCTTCCTGATTGACCGGATACTTAGATGTAGTTTGCATAGTAGATGCTTCACTGTGGTGTTGACCACTAGATATCTGCATTTTCCTGCTATTCGCATTGCTGGCATATGTTCATTATTATGCTATTATCATGCTGTTAGGACACCAGCACCATTATCGATGATGCATATGTTTCACGTATACTATTTGCCGGCTCACACACTTCATCATCGATAATTGCCATGCCACTACACTGTAGTACTGTTGCATTCATGATATGATTATTGCTCGGCATATTGTACACATGTACCTGTACACAAACATAGATGATTCATACTTGATTGAGATTGAGGACTGCAAGGTATTCCATGTTACATGATTTCCGATATGATTACCTCTCTTTACTTGTCGCATACTTCATGGATTGATTGCATAGCACGTTGCATTGGATTTACTTCTCGATGTGGATTTTCATGTGATTTCTGGTTTTGAGGACCGTGGGATTATTTAATAAAAGATGCTCTTTATGAAAAACCCGGTACCTCGTGATATGATATTTGGTGCGTCCACCACGCATTTTCTCGGTGCTGAGACGTGTGCTTGAAACCCGATTCGAGGAGGTGATGTACCGTTTGCGGGTTCGTGGTGGGCCCGGTATGGTTCCCCTCGGCGAGATGATCGATGGGTTATGCCGATTGAGCCTGGAGGCGGGCGAGTACCTACCGGTGATTTTACCTGAGCTCGGCGGATATCCGGGGGATACCGCCTGGAGCCGAGAGATGGGCATACTGCTGGGGCCGACGGGCCGATATCCGCAGACGGAGCCCAGAGATGGACATGGGTTGACTCATACTGCCGGGGCCGAGGGCCGATATCCGCAGACGGAGCCCCATACGGATGAGGATTTACGTGTCGGTGTTTGGCACGGGTTTCATGATGAGTTTTCCATGATTTTGGTTATATCCTCACATTGCATACATGATGCTTACTGTCAGTGGGTGACAGGTGGACGGGTTCCACATATATACAGACTTGGTTCATATACAGACTGGATTTACACTTATCTTACACCAATATTAGTGGTATGGGACGCTAATATATCTGTATTGATATCTTTGATATTTCATCATATCTACTTCATGCAGACATACCTTACACTGATGACATGTTATTACCTGAGTACCTGGCACTACATACATGATTAGATGTTACCTTGCCACCTTATTACACTCAGATGTACTCTTGTGGATTATATTACTGATCGTTGACTTAGGATTATGTCTTGCATTCGATTTCTGCTTGTAGATGTTTCTATTCACGAGTTGGCAACTCACCCCCGTTGTGCCACAGTTCTTGCAGGTTTTGCCGTACAGGTCCTATTGCGGCATTTCTGGCACACTACCTTCTTGTGGGTGATTTGCTTTGGTAGGTGGATTCTTTCGTATCAGGAATCACCTTTGTATTTATTTATTTCATTGTATCTAGAAATTGTCCATCAACCAAAACTTGTATATTCTTTCAGACTCAGAGACAGTGTTGTATTATTCGACCGTAGAGTCGCGCTTAGTAGTATAGCGGTTTTCTTGCTACTTTTGAGCTTTCTTTTGGTTTTGATCCTCGCCACTTGGCGTTGTATATTATCATATCTTTGCGTGGTTGTGACCGTCGATTGACGAAGAGCTAGCTCCCGCTTGGGGATGCCTTTATCATTTTATATATTGTTATTCATGTTGTACCCCATTCGGGACCAGTTTTACAAGAGAAACTCTGCCGAAATTTTTAGAAAAGACTTATTGTTTTCAAAACGTACCTTCGGCTTAGTTATTTAAAAACCTTGATTTCAAACCTGTATTTCTTCACTTCTTTAAACCAGTTTTTCTTTATTTATTCTTCAAAATGGTTTTAGATTTCTGGGCTTTTGGCTTACTTGGATCAGATGGAGTCCTATAGGCTTCATATGGTTCAAGTGCCAGTCACGTGCTCTTTCGGGTCGTGACATAAACCGAATATAGTACGAGGACCAACCCCTCTGTCCTGATGGACCCTGGACAACATACAATACTCTGTATAAGTCCTTTGAGTCTGATACCTCATTCACTGTGTGTCGTAGGTTGAAAACTGTACTTATGGTTAAGAAGAATTACACCGCTGTTTAATGCTCCTTACCTAACCATCCACTGATATAGGTAAATGTCGTAGACATAATTTCAAAAGGGTATATCTCACTCTATGAAAATAGACGTACAGATATATCGATTTGAAATTGGTGCATAACAACGGATATTCAAAACCAAATATTTGCCGACCGGCAAACAGCCCAGGCGATTTCCTCAAATATCACCGATTACAACGAATCCCGATATAATGAGGATGATCACTTAATTCCCAACAACTTACTCCCACTCATCTTCTGTAAAACTATACAGATGTGAGAATCATACTTGGTAAATACATACCCTGGAGCAAGTGTCTAACTGGGAAATCAGTTTTCGTTTAACAGTACACAGTGAAACTGAAACATTGAAATGTTTCGATGGGGTATCCCGGTATTCCTAGTAATGCCTCTTCCAGATTCACGACTTTAACCGTATAATTCTTTGCCACCTCTCCAAATCCCTTTATATGTCTATAGTCATTACCTTCTGTACACCCCTTTAGGCCAAATGGTTTTCTTCCTTCCCTACCGTTCGGCACCAGCCTATGGTTTGGAAGAAGACTATCCAATAAGCATAATGGGTGTACTGTCCTAATCCTAGGAGCACTCGCAATGCGAGAGAAGGTGAAGATAAAAGACAACTGAATGAATCTTATTCCTATTTCTCCTGAACCAGAATCCATCCCCGAACTGGAACAAGTTCCTTTCGAGTTCGTATATAACCATACGATGGAGTATCCAATAAACTGTGGATCTTCGTAGTGATACGGAGTGTCCTGGAGAAATACAAAGGTGATTTAGGATTGGCGAAGAAGTACTTGGTTTGGTCGTGAATATCAGTCGCAATTTACTTTGCCCTCTTACTAATCCCTTGCTTTGTCTGAACTTAATACCTTCTGTACACCATCGTTAGGCTAATTGGTTTTTTTCATTCCCTACCGGTCGGCTCCAGCCTAAGGTTTGGAAGAAGACTATCCAATTTGCGTAATAGGTGTACTACTCCTAAACCAAGGAGTACTCGCAACCTGAGAGAAGGTAAAAGGAAAAGACAACTGAATAATCCTATCAGTTTTCTCCAGAACCGGAAACCATCCTCGAATAAATTCCTTCGAGTTCGTATCTAACCATACGATGGTTTTGTCTAATGGAATTGGACGTTCGTAGTAATACGGGGTGTCCTGGAGAAAAGGGTAAAAGTAGGAGTGGCAATGAGGTTTGCAACTCTGACAATCCAAAAGCCAGTGTTAAGAAGGTTCGGTCAACTTGGTCACTGAGTCATAGTCTTAGTGTCGGGTCAATGGTCGCTGCCAAAGAGAGAGAGAAAAGAAACACTCAGCGTGCACTCTAGCCTAGATCAGAATGGTTACTAATTTATCTAATCTGGAAACCTCCCACTGTACCGTCAAATTCTCCTCCAAACCTTAAAGAAGAATTAGTCGGGATCACCCGAGGAGTATACCAACTCATCAGTGGGAATCGGGATCCAACTATCATCGCATGATAACGTGACGGAATCCCCTCACGGTGTCACACTCCAGAAGGTATGCGCATATCTGGCAAGTTTCAGTTGTTTTGAAACTCCCGATGTGATTTCTGCCCTATGCTCTTATGACCTTGACTTTGGCCAACATATCATAAGTCACATGTCAAGTTCTACCCGTCATTCTCCAGGTTAATTTGAATCCACCCGTACCTACCCTTGACTTTGGCTAAAATGGCAGTACGACTGTCCCAAACCAACGCATCTATCTATGCTGCATATGAATGCCCCAATAGCTACCAATCACTGTGCCTTGACTTTGGCCAACATACACAGCTTGAATACTATTGAACACTCATCTGAAACGACGGAGGGCTACGAATGGTTTCTGGCGAAAACCTTTAACGTAGTGAACTTGATATCGTTGAAGGAACGGATAGCTTTTAAAAATATAGTGACGAAAAACCTTTGCTAAAGAGGTCACTCCCGGTGAAGGGATCTCGGCTCTTTCCCCGTAGAATGAGGTGCAGGATATTCCAACTGAATACCACGGTGCAAAGCAAAAGTAATCGGCTATAGTGAAGTCATTGCCCTGACGCAAACTTTTTGTCCAAGGGATCACTCCCGGTGAAGGGATCTCGGCCCTTGCCTCGTCGACTGAGGAGCAGGATATTCCAACTGAATACCACGATGCAAAACAAAAGAGAACGTCCTTGCAATAACAGCTTTTTGAAAAGTGTTCCAACAACATCAGAATAGGTTTGTTTTTAACTTGCATTGATCCGAATCAACGCAGTTCTATCAATAGATCACACCACAAAGAACGAAAATATACTGATGTACGTATATGCCATCCGCATTCGCCACTGGGTCCCGTCATTACCCGTTAGGTTAGCTAACTAACGACAGAGCGGGGACTGGACTAGCGCGGATGTAAAACATATACAACATCTACTAATATATATACCAATATATTATATTTCGCTCAAGGCGTGATAAGAAATGCAACATCACAGAAATGTACAGCATCACAGAACAATACAGATATCTGGGATCCCCGGGTTTCACAGAGCCACTACTGAAACCCGACGTTCCCCTGGTCGTGTGGATAGCCTGTGCAATGAAATCCTAGACCCCTACGGGCGCGGCAAGTCACCCGCCAAAACCTGAAGCGAGGCAGCCCCTTTCAGTACCGTGAATGGACCACGCAGCACTTCACGGAATCCGGTAACTTAGGCACCCCTCCTGGGTCAACCTGTACCCCCTACGAGTGCGGCGAATAGCCCGCCAATCATAGAGTGAAGCCCCCTCCGTCTCAATGCCATGAGATGCGGGCTTGTTGCCCTCTAGAACACGGCTATCCGTGCACTCCTCCGCGGGGTAATCCTAGTACAGAAAGTAAAATATACATACAACGGGTGCATCGACCGCAACCTGGCCGTGCCCCAAAATAATAATACAATCAGGCAGTGACGGCAGTTCACATGTCGAACGCTCGCCCCGCAATATCAAATGTACATGATACAACCACAACTGTACTAGCATTGCATCCAGGCTATCCCCCACGACCGATCAGCAACATCACAGCATAACACAGAACATCAACGTGAAAATCACGTTCGCAAATCCGTCTAACCGGGCTATAGCAGTTAGACCGGATTTACCGATCGAGTGACATTCACGGTCGCAGATATAATGTAAATACTGTGAAACAATGTGTTTAAAATATCTGATCGATCAAATTTTAATAAGTGGGCCCCCAAGCAATACTGTAGCACTCACAGAAATTCTGGGCCCAGGTTTAATATTCTAAAACCCCTATTTTCAGCCCACAAGCCCACGGGAAAATTTTGACGCATTGATCCCTCAAAACTGCGGCGGAACCGCGGAGCCAAGGGGGGTTTGGCCGCGGTTCCGCGCTCTACCTGAACGATCAATGTATCGAATTTTCCCAGAACTCTTAGAACTTCTTGTACATCAGTTTTCTACAACCTGAAAAATTTTTTAGACTCCAAAAAATTTCAACAGAAAACTGATGTGAACAAAAACGCGGATTTTGGAATTTTGGTCGATCGGAAATGTAAAACACATTAAACAAAGCTAGACTAAGTTAATGGCGAGGCTCTGATACCACTGTAAGTGCACGGCGGCACCCCGGCCTCCATCCCGAGGCCAAAATGCGGAAGCGGTGATAAACTTTAATTTTGCGAACTTAGCAAACCGGCACCACCGCGCACTAAACCCGGATCGAACCATTAACTAGTCCTAGCTAACTACAAGATAGGGAATAGAGATATACCGACTGATCAGAGTCCTCCGGTCTTCTCGTCATCGTCCCGATCTCCCGCGGAAACTCCGGTCGTCGCCTCCTTGCCGGAAGGGCACCACATCGTCTGCATCTTTTACGGGCTCCCACCTCAATACCGAGGCAACTCGGGCACGAAGCTGGCTAGTCGACGTACCCAAGGTTTGCTGTAGAATGTGTAGTGCTCATGTCTCACTTTGGGGTTCATGGAGGTTGCCTTTTGGTGGAGGGATGAACTTTGGAGTTGAACTCGGGAATCTTGGTGAAGAAAAAATGATATGAGATGAACCAAAAAAACCCACACCAATTTGGACAGCCCCTTCTTCTCTTTTTGGCCGGCCAAAAACTAGAGAGAGTTGGAGAGAGAGTGGTGTGTGTATCAAAAGGAATGAGTGAGCCAACCAATCAATCAAGAGAGAGAAAGGGTGATGATAACAAACAATGAACACAACCATAACCACACTCAACCACAACCATTATCAAAACCATGATGACTTCAAAAAGTCAAGTCATCATGAAGAAGTCAAGAAGTCAAGGGATGGTTCATTATCATGATACAAGGAAATATGCAAAGACCCCCTCCACAAATACTTATTTGCACAAATGCAAATAAGCCCTCCTCCACAAATCTTCGGCCAATGAACGATACAAAGGAAATTGGCCGAAACGGAAAAAAACTGGCAACTCCAGAAAAACTGGTCCCGTAATAAATTACAGGAAAAACCCCGATACTGTGCATACACACCCGCATTTGTATTCCGACCGAAATACAAATGCAATTAGACAAAATCTACACTGTACTATACTAGGATCCGACTTAAACCAAAGCCAGCTAGTAATAACCGTTCGATCCTGATCCGTGCAATACCGCACGTATCTGATCGAACCCTGCCATATATCCATACGGCCTTTAGTACAAACTGTCTGATCCTGATCCGTACAATACCGCACGTATCTGATCGGACCCTGCCATATCTCCTAACGGCCTCTACAACGTTTCGCCCGAAAGCTGAGTAACTGAATGTGGGGGAGTCTAAAGACTCGTCAACACCTTGGTTGTGGATTTAACCACTAGCACGTCAGAGGTATAAGTCAATACGTAACGGGCCACCAGGTATTGACTAAAAGGGACGTCTGTGAGCGAACTCAGCGTGACAACCCTACTAAGCCTGTCAGTGACAATATCCGTACAGTCCGGTCCGTTCGTCTATGAGCATCGCATGGCGGGCCTAGGGGGTTGGTAAAAGTCAGACCCCCAAAAGCGGTACAAGTCGTGTCGGAGTGTAGCCCAGAACACCGTGAGATACTATTGGAATACCTACTAGTAAATCTCCTAGCCTCGGCCGAGGGCTTCGTGTAATGGCTCTCCTTAACACAGCGCGACCTCACCCCCAATACCGGGAGAGACGAACCCCTGAAGATGCGCTCACTGCCTCCATGTGGCTCGGGACTGTACCCAACTAAAACCTGTTTGCACGACTCCTTTGAGCCGTGGTAGGGTAGTAATCAAAGTACAGTGGGAACTCACACGAGACAAATGATGATCCGCAGGTCGATGAACTAACCTGTACACATGTCACCAGGGAACTGCCATCTGATGTCTGGTATATGACCAACTAGCATGTTCCCGGCGAGTCCTGTCCGGTGTACTCATAACCCAATGAGCACCTGTATACATCTTAGGTGAACGAACTGACACCAGTGGCTTATGAGACCGGCTACCGCCCCTCGTCGGGGTCTCGACTGTATACACTAGTCTACTCTGCAGTGTCGATGCCCTGTCTCGAAACTCCCACGACTAGGGACCATTTAAGGATGTGCTTATAGACTACCAGCTCCTACGTATATGATCGCCCTCATACTGCTGGTGGTCAAGCAAGAATCCTATTGGCTCTATCAACGTGCAATAGTGACCTGTCAGGTCACCTAAAGCAGTACACGATGATAAAGATAAACCAGATAGCATACTATCATCTCGAGTAAGACTGTCCTATCGGGATAGGTCCTCCATCAATCATTGTAATCACGTGCCTGTGATCGAATAATTGAATCTGAGGGCACTATCTCCAACAATAACCCCGTAACTATATAAATATACCCGCATTTGTATTACGACCGAATACAAATGCAATTGAGACAAAGATATTATATCCACTCTGTATAATACATGGATCCGGCTTAAACCAAAGCCCACCAGTATTATCTGCCCGAAAAATAACACGTGCGTAAACGCACGTGCAATTTCCGAACCCTGCCATAAAACCATACGGCCTCTACAACGTTTCGCCCGAACTTGGGAAACTATCTGTGGGGGACTCTAATGACTCGCCAGTACTCTGGCAGTGGGTTTATCCACAAGCCGTCAGCGGCACTAGCTATGCGTAACGGCTGCCCATGGACTGACCTCAAGGGAGGCTGATGAGCGAACTCATCGAGAAACCCTACCGAGCCTAACAGTGAGAATGTATATACAGTCCGGTCCGTTCGTCTATGAGTATCGCATATCCGGCCTAGGGGGCTAGTAACGTCAGACCCCCAATAGCTGTATAAGTCGTGTCGGAGACAAGCCCTGAACACCCTGAGATACTACTGGAGTACCTACCAGTAAATCTCACTTGCCTTGGCCAAGGACTTGGTGTAATGGCTTTCCTAGACACAGCGCGACCTCCACCCCCAATACCGGGAGAGTCGAATCCCCTGCCGATCCGCTCACGTGCCTCCATGTGGCTCGGGACTGTACCCAAAAACTACCTGTTTGCACGACTCTTTTGAGCCGTGGTAGGGTAGAAATCAAAGCACAGTGGGAACTCACACGAGACAAATGACGACCTCAGGTCGATGAACTAACCTGTACACATGTCACCAGGGAACTGCTATCTGACGATATGTATAATACCAACTAGCAGGTTCCCGACGAGTCCTGTCCGGTGTACTCATAACCCAATGAGCACCTGTATACATCTTAGGTGATCCAACTGACACCAGTGGCTTATGAGACCGGCCACCGCCCCACGTCGGGGTCTCGACTGTATACACTAGTCTACTCCGGAGCATCGATGCCCTGTCTCGAAACTCCCACGACTGGGGACCACTATTAAGGATATGCTTATAGACCACCCAACTCTCACTTATATGATCGCCCTCATACTGTTGGTAGTCAAGCAAGATCCTAAGGGCTCTATCAAAGTGTAATCGTGATCAGTCACCTGAACCTATACACGACTGATAAAGGCAAACCAGATAGCATACTATCATCTCGAGTAAGACTGTCTTACCGGTATAGGTCCTCCGCAATCATTGCAATCATGTACCTGCGATCCAATAATTGACTTTGAGGGCACTATATCCAACAGTTAAAACCGCCTTTCTAAATGGAAGTTTAGAAGAGTGTGTTTTCATGGATCAACCAGAGGGCTTCATAGACAGTGGGAGCAGTGGAAAAGTGTGCAAATTGCCTAAATCCATTTATGGATTAAAGCAGGCATCGCAGAGTTGGAACATCTGCTTTGATGAGACGGTCAGAGAATTTGACTTTATTAAAAATGTAGATGAACCTTGTATTTATAAGAAGATTGAAGGGAGAGCTGTGGTATTCCTCGTTTTAAACGTTGATGACCTTATCCTGATAGGAAATGACATTCCTATGCTACAATCGGCCAAGCTTTCTTGTCACAGAAGTTTTCTATGAAAGACCTAGAGGATGCCTCGTACATTCTGGGGATTAAGATCTATCATGACAGATCTAAAAGAATATTGGGACTTTCACAGTTGAGGTACATAGACATCGTACTAAAGAGGTTTAGTATGGAAGATTCTAAGCGCTGCAATTTGCCCGCTTGTCATGGAATCACCCTCTCCAAAGAAATGTCTCCCAAGAATGATGAGGAGAGGGCTCGCATGAGCATAGTACCCTACGCTTTGGCAGTAGCGTCAATAATGTATGCGATGTTATGTACCAGACGACCAGATGTAGCTTACGCACTCAGCGTGGTAAGTAGGTATCAGTCTGACCCAGGTGAGAAACATTGGATAGCAGTTAAGAACATTCTTAAGTACCTGAGAAGAACTAAAGAGATGTTCCTGGTGTACGGTAATGGGGATCTCCAGATCGAGGGTTTAACCAACTCTGGCTTGCAAAGTGACAAAGATGACTCTAAATCTGTCTCGGGTTATGTGTTCTCCCTTAACGGAGGGGCGGTCTATTGGAAGAACTCCAAACGGATATCGTAGAAGACTCGGCGATGGAGGCTGAGTATATCGCTGCAAGCGATGCCGCAAAAGAGGCAGTCTGGATAAGGAAGTTTGTTTCTAAACTTCTGGTGATTCCATCCATTGCTAATCCAATACCTTTTTATTGCGATAAAAACGGAGCCATGGCTTTGGCAAAGGAACCACGGTCCCATCAGAAATCCAGACATATCTTGAGAAGGTATCACCTGATCAGGGAGATGGCGGATCGCCATGAGATCGAGGTACGGAGAGTGGACACAAAAGACAACACGACAGATCCATTCACCAAGGACATCCCTCAAATCCAGTTCGAGAGACTGTTCTAGATGTTGGGCATGCGGTACGCCAGCTATTGGGTCTAGTGCAGACAGTGGGTACTCATTGCACCAATTACAGGCCTTAGTGCAAGTGGGAGATTTTTGGATATGTATGCTCTAGAGACATTCATTATACAGGATGCTAGGGATATATATGTACAGGACAATCTTACTTGATATGATAGTATGCTATTTGGTTTGTCTTTATCTTAACATTTGATGTGTTTTACTTTGTATTTCATATCTTATATACATGTTGATAAAGCCCGTAGGATCATTTCCTGACTACCTGCGTTGTGATGGCGATCATGCTTGTGGGAGTTGGGTAGTCAAAAGGCACATCCTTAAAAGTGTCCCTAGTCGTAGGAGTATCGAGACTGGGCATCATTACTCCAGAGTAGACTAATGTATACATATCTAGACCCTGACGAGGGGCGATGGATTGGTCCCTCAACCATTGGTGAGATGCAACTAAGATTGTATACAGGTGCTCACCGGGTGTGAGTACACCGGATAGGACTCACCGAAAACTGACTAGTTGGTATTATACCTAGCGTCAGATAGAAGTTCTCTGGTGACATGTGTGCAGATAGTCTGTCGATCTGAGGTCGTCATTTATCACATGTGAGTTCCCACTGTACTTTGATTACTATCCTAACACGGCTCAAAGGAGTCGTGCAAACAGGTTTTAGTTGGGTACAGTCCCGAGCGACATGGAGGCAGTGAACGACTGTTGTGGATTCGTCTCTCCCGGTATAGGGATTCGATATTGCGCTGTGATCGGTTGGTCATTACCATAAGTCCCTGGCCAGGGCTAATTAAGAATTACTGGTGGTCGAACTGTTAGTTGTATGTATGCCCTAGAGGCCAGTATTGTACAGATGATGTATATTATATTGGATGCTTGGACATATATAGAGATAACTTTCTTGCTCGATATGATAGTATGCAATCCGGTTGCTCTTTATCTTAACATGCATACTTGTCTCTTTATATTGTCTAAGAGTTACATGTTGGTAAAGCCCTTAGGATGTGTACTTGACTACCTGGACTATGATGCGGATCATACTAGTGGGGAGATGGTAGTCCATAAGTACATCCTTCAAGGACCCTAGTCATGGGTATATCGAGACAGGGCATCGATATACCAGTGTAGACTAGCGTATATACTTCTCGACCCATGAGATGGGCGAGGGATGATCCCATATCCATTGGTGTTTGACATCAGAGATCGTATACGGGTGCTCAGTGGAGACTGGGTACACTGGACGGACTCGCCGAGAACTTCCAGATGGTATTATACCTCACGTCAGATGGCAGTTCTCAGGTGACACTTGTGCAGGTTAGTCTGTAGACCCGAGATCGTCATAGAGTCTTGTGTGATTCTCAATGTGCTTTGATTTCCACCTTACCACGTCCATGAGGGCGTGCAAAATGGTGGTTTTTGGGTACAGTCCCGAGTCACATGGAGGCAGTGAGCGATAGGAGGGGTTTCGTCTCTCCAGATATTGTGGGTTGATGTTGCGCTGTGCTCGATTGGCCGTAACAGGGAAGTCCCTGGCCAGGGTTGATTGGAGATTTACTGGTAAGTGTTACCAATAGTTTCTCGACCTGTTATGAGCCTCACATCGGCACGACTTATCAGTTATTGGGGTCTGACGTTTACCACCCCTAGACTTGATATGCGACATATCAGACGAGAGGACCGGACTGCACGGTAGTGTTGCCGGTTGCTCGACGGGAGTTTTAGCAGGTTCGCTTGTTTTCTTCTGATCGTTCAATACCCGGGTGGCCGTTACGTTTAGCTGACCGCTTGCGGCTTGGGGGTGGTTGATATGATCATCACCCACTACCGGCGTATTGACGAGTCTTAGAGTCCTACAAAGGAGTTACCTAGTCCAGGCGAAACGTTGTGGTGCGCGTATGCGATTTGCGCATGGACTCGATTACAATGCGCGTATAGGATATCGTATATTGATCGGGCGGCTTGATTTTGGTGGCGTCATATGTGATATGGCCGGATTGATAAATCAAGTGTTGATTTATCATTTAACCATTAGTTTTCTCACTTAAAATCTTTTCTTGTACATGATGGATGTATGCATGCATGTATGCTTTCTTTCTTTTAGTTTCATGCACATATGGATGTGCATACATACATACATACATACATACATACATACATCATCTATCATGGTTGATTACACATAGAAAATGGTGGCAATATAAGACTCACACCATGGATTAAATATATGGATAATTATTTAATTTGTGTTAAAAACAAAATGGAAAAAGAAAGGATAATTCATGGCTAGTTTCTACATCCTTCTTAAACCTAACCATGCTCACCTACTCCTAACCATGAGTTAACCTTCTCTTTGTGTTTTAAACTCAAGTTAAATAATATCTTTATCATCTAACCATGGTTTGAGATGAGGATAAGAAAATATATATAGATATATTTTCTTTTTCTTCACAAGAGTTATCTTTTTCACTCTTGTTAAAAGTATAGCCATCATCTTCTTCCTCCTTCTTCACTTGCTCTCTAGACTTCTGTAGTGAGCAAATTAGATAACAAAATTGGATTTTGAAGTGAGAATAAGAACCATAACATCATTCTACACAAGTTTAGCCCACTTGTTAAGAGTGCTATCTTCATTTCTTCTTTTGAAAAGTGAAGTTGCAAGCTTGGACTAGGAGCTTCGGGTGGATCGTCGTGGACACTAGGAGACTTCAAGCGAACCTTCCTCCAACCCTCAAGTGGCCAAGGAGTCTAGCGTAGGGAGCTACAAAGGTTGTACTCTCAAAACCCTAGCATTTCTTTCATGTGATGATGTGTAGTTTTTTGAAACCCTAATTTTTCTAGGATCAATCCTTTGTATGTTAACTTAGCACCCTAAAAATTCAATCTTTGATTCATGTGATGCTTCCAAACCCTTCATGAGGTGCTAGGCTAACCCAACATTGGTATCAGAGCCGACCTAGAACATTAGGCGACACTTTAACGAAGTAAAAGCTCCGATCGAACCAAAATACGACTTTCTCGGACGCTCTCTGGCCTTTTTTGAAAATCTGGTTATTTTCAGAATTAAAAATATGAAAAAAATTAAGTAGGTAAATATAAGAATTACTGTGAAAAACGAAGCCATGAACAGTTAATTTGACCGCGGAACCGCGGCAATAGCCTTCTTAGGTCGCGGTTCCGCGGCCGTTCTGTTGCTTCATGGTCTCATTTTTGTACAGCAACTCATTTCTCTGCTTGTATATTATTTTGGAGTATTTTTAATCTGAATTTAGTACGGTAAATTCTGGAGATGTTTTTGGACTCGTAGATTCGATAGGAATTTTCATTTTGTGTCTTTTCCGGATAAATTAGAATGTATTGATTTGTTTGAACGAGTATCATTTGCTCACTTTTCACGGGGTTTAAAATCTTTCGGAAATACGTGCAAGTTTCTTTGTGGTAGACCCTCTAGAAGACAACAAACCTTAACTCGATTATGTGATCGTCTTGAACTGCCTTTTGAACCTTAGGGTTTGGGGCAGTACGGCGTGCCACATGTGAGGCGTTGGCTTGACCCTTCTACGGCTGGACCGCTACCACTGTGTCACACTCCAGGTTTTTGAACTCCGCTCAAGTGTTGAGCTTTAGCGAATCTTGGGTATTTGATCGTTCGTTCGAAAACTTTAATACCGTCTATTTATCAGGAATGTGATGCAATATCTGGAATTCATATAGTTGGACATGAAATACGAAGTATGTGATATTTCGCATTTACGATGTCTAAAGAGAATGTGGATGCCAAATATTGTAGTTTTACACTTTCTTTTCTGTGACCGTACGTGTAGTATGTCGATATCGCCGGTTTCGTTGCTATACATCAACGATAATTGGGGTACGCATACTAACATACGTTGATGATATATGATATTATGTGTTGCTGAGATATGATGTGCAGGATTGTCGCAATTGAATAGCCGGGGGTTTTATGTGAGATGAGAGTTTTATATTTTCATTCATGTAAATTCAAATGTAATGTAATATTCTTTTATTTGGGGCACTTCCGGGTTGAGGTTGATGCCACCAGTGTTGTATATTATTTACTTTTCCGCATTAGGATGGACCCAAGGAGGGGAGCACGGGTGACCGGGTTCTGGGGTTCAGTGGGAGGCCATCTCGAGGAGTCGAGACCGGGTCTCCTAAACTCCAGAATTGGTAGGGTTGCTTACCGCTCTCGTAGGGGTCCAGGGTGTGGGCGTGGCTATTCATCGCGACTGTGGAATCCGTATTTTCTATTGTTGGCTAAATACTAAATACGGACGTCCTAGTATATCCCACATTATATCTATATTTCTGCTGCGATATCTGTGATGTGATCATGTCATATGCTGTGATAAATACTTTATATAGTATATATGATATATTATATGCGCGTTACTTATGTTTTACACCCGCGCTAGCCCTGCCCTGCCCTGCCGTTAGTTACCTAACCTAAAGGTGCATGAGGGGACATCGAGGCGAATGCGGATGGCATAAGTGTACGTCGTATTTATCTGTGATGTTTAGGTGACTTAAATGATGGGACTTCATTAATGTGATTAATGAAAGAAAAGAAACCTAAAAGATGTTGTAGAATCAAATTTTCAAATAAAAGTGTAGCTACAGTCTTGCTTTGCATAGCGGTATATATGATATACCCTGCACCTTATTCGATGGGGAAAGAGCCGAGATCCCTTCACCGGGAGTGACCTCTTTAGCAAAACTGGCAGATGCTGCAACACTCGGTTTGACTTTTGACTGCTTTTGGAGTTTTTCTTTGCACAGTGATATATATGATATGTCCTGCACCTTATTCGATGAGGAAAGAGCCGAGATCCCTTCACCGGGAGTGACCTCTTTAGCAAAACTAATGAAAGCCTCAAAATCACTCCATTTCAAAACATCACTTGATTCTACAACGATATCATGTTCATTACGCAATAGGTTTTCAGAAAAACCAGTCGTAGCCCTCCGTCATTTCAGATAAGAACTGTTTAGTATTCGTGCTGCGTTTGTTGGCCTTTGTCAAGGCGTAGTGTGCGGTAGCTGAATAGTGCTTATCTGCTTATGCATATGATGCAGATTTTTTCAGGGTAGTCGTACGACCTTGTTGGCCTTTGTCAAGGGTCGTGCGGGTGGGTTTGATTCAATCAAGAAATGACGGGTTGAACTTGACTAGCATCCAATGATTTGTTGGCCTTTGTCATGGTCATGGGGTTAGGGGCAAAATATTATCGGGAATTTCAAGTGTTGAAATTTGCAATGAGATTGCATACCTTCTATGAGATAGTTGGATCCCGATACCCACTGCGAGTAATTGTTACTCCCGGGAGAGTTTTACACAGGACAATTAGCCGATCAAGTAGGTGTCTAGAAAGGTGTCAACGGGGTTACGCCTCTGGGAAAACGAGGTTTACTTTAATTAGGTCCGTACGAAAGCACGGGGAACCTCCCTCAAAATATCGACACTGGCTTGGCTGAAAGATCGGCAAAGTTGAAGGGTGTAATTAATCCCGGCTAGTCTTTCCTTTTAGGGTTTGAAGGAAGATTTGATAAAAACAGTGGGAGCCATCCAGATTAGATAAGATAATAACCAATCTGATCTTGCAAGAGCATACGCTAAAGTGTTTTCTTCTCTCTATCTCCAGGTAGCGACCATGTCATGCCTTAATCAAGATAATAATATGGATGTATTGACCGAACCCACAAGTTATACTGTGCTGGGGAACATCGGTTCCGTTCTTTCTTATAAGAGTTATAAGACTGAACAGCACATAGGGGAATAGCAGGATTCCCAAGCCACCCGAATGAAGAAAGTACATGATGATGCATTTTCTTCGGGTGTGTTCGTTACAGAGAACTGTCTCCATTTGCCCTACGTCCTGGGTATTAGATACCGGGTCAGGATCCCATATATGTAATCAGTTACATGGGATTAGGAAAGGTAGAGAACTTGGAGAAGGTGATAAAGACATAAGAGTTGGAAATGGTGCAATTGTTGCAGCTAAGACCGTCGGGAAATATCACCTTGCATTACCAACTGGTAATACATTGGTTCTGAACGAATGCTATTAAATGCCGAACCTGATATGCAACATTATATCGGTTTCTTTGTTGAGTAAAGAGGGATATAATTTTTTATTACAGGATAATGTTATGAACATTTTCCGTAACCAAAAGTTGGTTGGATCAGGCACATTGTGCAATGGCATTTTTGTTTTAAATCAATCAACAGTTCTGAGTATAACAAACACACACAAGAGGAAGAGTTCAGAACTGAATGAATCCTTCTTGTGGCATTGTAGACTGGGTCACATCAATGCGACACGACTAGCTAAATTGTATAAGGATGGATATTTGAATCCGTTTGAATTTTCATCTTATGACACTTGCCAGTCTTGTCTCAAAGGCAAGATGACCAAAACTCCGTTTACGGGACACGGAGAAAGAGTTACCGAACTCTTGGGACTGATACATAGTGATGTATGCGGTCCCATGTCTACACATGCCAGGGATGATTCTTCGTACTTCATTACATTCACTGACGATCTCTCTAGATTCGGATATGTGTTCCTGATGAAACACAAATCAGAAGCTTTTGAGAAATTTAGAGAATATAAACTAGAAGTCGAGAACCAAACAGGGAAAAGTATTAAAATCCTTCGATCTGATCGAGGAGGTGAATACTTGAGCAATGAATTCCTGGACTTCCTAAAAGAGAATGGGATTCTCTCTCAGCTGACTCCTCCATATACACCACAGCACAACGGTGTATCAGAACGGAGGAACCGCACCCTATTAGATATGGTGTGCTCTATGATGAGCACAGCTGAGTTCCCTATTTCCTTCTGGGGATATGCGCTGGAAACAGCAGCATACCTATTGAATCAAGTTCCAACTAAATCTGTACCTACCACACCATATGAGATATGAAGTGGGAAGAGACCATGTCTTAAACGAGTTAAGATATGGTATTTTCCGGCCTATGTCAAAGGCAAAATCCGGACAAACTCGAGTCACGGTCAGTTCTATGCAAGTTTGTGTTAGTTATATGTATGCCCTAGAGTCCATTACTGTACATACGATGTATATTGTAATGGATGCTTGGACATATATAGGGAGGACTTTCTTGCTCGACATGATAGTATGCTATCTGGTTGTACTTTATCTTAACATGTATTCTGATTGTCTCTATGTTACATGTTGATAAAGTCCTTAGGATATGTACTCGACTACTGGGACTATGATGAGATCATACTAGTGGGGCCACGGTAGTCGACGAGTACATCCTATAATTGTTCCTAGTCGTGGGTGTATCGAGACAGGGCATCGATGCACCAATGTAGACTAGCGTATACGCATCTTGACCCATATGATGGGCGATGGATGATCCCATATCCATCGGTGTTTGACATCAAGGATGGTGTACGGGTGCTCAGTGGAGACTGGGTACACTGGACGGACTCGCCGAGAACTCCCAGATGGTATTATACAATACGTCAGATGGCAGTTCTCCGGTGACACTGGTACAGAGTAGTCTGTCGACCAGAGATCGTCATAGAGTCTTGTGTGACTCCCACTGTGCTTTGATTTCCATCATACCACGTCCAAGAGGGCGTGCAAAAAGGTGGCTTTTGGGTACAGTACCGAATCACATGGAGGCAATGAGCGATAGGAGGGGATTCGTCTCTCCCGGTATAGGGAGTTGATATTGTGCTGTGTTCGATTGGCTATAACCAGAAATCCCTGGCCAGGGTTGCTGAGATTTACTGGTAAGTGTTATCAGTAGTTTCTCGAACTGTTATAGACCTCATATCGACACGACTTATCGAGCTACTGGGGTCTGACGTTTACCACCCCTAGGCGAGATATGCGACATATCAGACGACGAGACCGGACTGTACGGGAGTGTTACTGTTTGGATTCACAGGAGAATGTACAGGCTTGCTTGTTGATCTTCTGAGCGCTCAATACCTGGGTAGCTGTTACGTTTAGCTGACCGCTTGCAGCTTGTGGGTGCTTGATATGATCATCACCTACTGCCGGCGTATTGACGATTCTTTAGAGTCCTACACAGAGGTTTCTTTACTCAGGAAAAATGGAGTAGGAGCACATATGTGATATGTGCGGGACCGAGGATAATGCGATATGTGATACCGTATTATATTCTCGCGATATTTGATATCAGCCGGGTCATCGGATCAAGTGTTGATTCGATGAATCAGTACGGATAAATATTAGTCGGTTATATGCGATATAGCCGGATTGTCGGATCAAGTGTTGATTCGATAATTTAATGTATAATAATATATATGATATATTAAATTACATTAACTAATATTTGCTCACTAAAAGATTCTTTTTCTCACTCGGATAATACATTGATATATATGCGATATATGTTAAATGTATTATTTTATTTTGTTACAATAAATATTGTATATGTGATATATAATATTGTAACATATTATAATTATTAATGCAACATGTTTAGTGGAGTTTAAACATTATTAGGGTTTGGATTTGGGTTAAACCTTCTAGTAGATTCTAGAAGCTTTACTTTGTCTTTGTTAAGATATTATGATAGATATTTACAAGTGACTCACCCTTTGACCTAACCCAAACCCTAACCCTAGTAAACTCTCTACAATGGTCACTACAACCATGGTTGCATAAATGATTATGATAACATTCTTTCTATTCATCACAAATGATTATTCATCTTCTTCCTCCTTCATTCTTTCATGAAAAAGCTTACTTGTTTTTCAAAAGGTGATGAATAAATATGAGAAAAAGATAAATAAAGAGAGAGAAAATCCTACTGCATCATCCTCATCTTCCCTTGCCATTTAGATGAAGGTGTTCACATCATTTCATGAGTGTTAGCTTGTGTTAAAAAAACTTCAAGGTAGATCATCTTAGTATCGAAGATCGGAAGCAAAAGTTGTATCTTTCTCTTCGTGGAACCTCTCGAGAGTCCGGATCCCGATGATCGCAGCGAAGGGACCACAACACGGAGCATATGAAGTGAAGGACCGGATCTACAAAGGTTGTAATCCCTCTCACTTAGTGTTAAAGTGTTTAGCATGCTTGTTTTCGCCTAATCTCTAGTTTAAAGTTCCGTATTCGGGTTGTTCGGCACGGCTAAATTTGAAATCGGGCATGGTTGATGCCTCGTAGACCCTTGTGCGCGTGCCTAGCAACCCTACAGTGGTATCAGAGCCAAGCTAGAGCTTTAGGCGAAGTCTAGACGGAGTTTGAAGTCCGATCGAACCAAAATCCTAACCCGGAACATGCTCTTTGGAAATTTTCTAAAAACTGGGATTTTTCCACATTAAAAATGCTTAAAAAATTCAGCAGGAAATTCTAAGAATTACGGTGCAAAAAGTTTTCAATGAACAGTAAAAAGTGCGGCGGAACCGCGGCAGAAGCATGACTTCTGCGGCGGTTCCGCGGCACATTGATGACGTCATCATTCCATGTTTGCACAGTAACTCCTATTTTATTATGCTGGATTTTCTGGGAATTTTTAATATTTATTCAAGAGTTGAATTTTCTGGGGTTGCTTTGGGGATTCGGTGTTTCGATCGAAGTATTAGATTTTGTCTATGTGGTTTTCCGGATAACTTTTAGAAACTGTTAAAAAGTTCGAACGGATATCAATAACTCACTTTTTCCTCTGTCGAAAATTTTTTCAAAAATTGGAATTTTTTTTCTCGTGTTTAAGAATGTTCTAAGTCATGCAAGTAACTCGGTGGACCCTCTAGAAGACAACAAACCTTAACTCGATTATGTGACCGTCATGAACTGCCCTTTGAACCTTAGGGTTTGGGGCAGTACGGCGTGCCACATGTGAGGCGTTGGCTTGACCCTTCTACGGCTGGAGCATTGGTACTGTGGCATGTGATGGATGTTTTTAAACTGATTTCAAGTGTTGAGATATATTGGGGAAATCTTGGGTGTTTGATTATTCGATCGGAAAGTTTAACTTTGTCTATTTATCTGGAATGTGATACAATATTTAGAATCCACAGGTTGTTATGAGATAACTAATTTTGAATATTATAAACATAGCAGTTTAGTCTCAGATGATCGGTTGCCACGGAATTTTGATGCGATCAAAAGTCTGTCGCAATCACGTAGCGTACGCGGATACTCACCGGGAAAACTTAATAGACAGCTACACCCCATAGCCCCGACCAAGTGACTGTAGGAGAACCCCGTCGCCGAAAGCATCCGTTCGGGTGCTCGCGGCAGCGGTGTTCCGCCTTAGTGCACTTTGTCGACGGCTTCAGGGGTGCGGCTGTCTACTAAAGTTTGCGACGAGCTTTCGATCAGGACGTCGGGAATCCTGTTGAATTGCCCGACTTGAAATTGAAAAGAGTTTTCGATAATGAGACAAAAATGCGGGGTTTATAATTGTTAGGCATGTGATGTCTAAGGAATTCATTTGGTTAGGCATGCGATGTCTAAGGAGATTGCGGATTCCAACTATTGTAGTTTTACACTTTCTTTTCTGTGACCGTAAGCGTAGTATGTGGTGTATCGCCGGCTTCGTTGCTATACATCAACGACAATTGGGATACGCATACTTGCTTACGTTGATGATATGTGATATTATGTGTTGCTGTGATATGTTATATTGGATCGTCGCGTTTGAATAGCCGGGGGTTTTATGTGAGATGAGAGTTTTTTTCCTTTTCATTCATGTAAAATTCATTTGTATGTAATATTCTTTTATTAGGACACTTCCAGGTAGCGGAAGATGTCACCGTTGTGTATTATTTACTTTTCCGCATTAGGTAGACCCAAGGCGGGAGCACAAGTAACCGGGTTCTAGGGTCCAGTGGGAGACCATCTCGAGGAGTCGAGACCGGGTCTCCTAACCCTAGAATTGGCAGTGTTACTTGCCGCTCTCGTAGGGGTCTAGGGATGTGGGTTTGGCTATTCATCGCAACCGTGGAATCCGTGTTTTATACAGGCTCGTATTGAAAACACGGACGTCCTAGTATATCCAATATTTCATATATGTTCTTCTGCTGCAATGTTCTGTGATGAGATCATATTACTGCCTGAGATGAATGTTTATATTATATATATGAGATATATGTTATATTGCAGATTTCGTTTCAAATGAGATGCTTGTGAAGCATAATAAAATGGGACTTCATTAATGAGATTAATGAAATAAAAGAAACCTAAGATGTTGTAGAAACTTGTTTAATAAAAACTGGTAGCTACAGTTCTTGCTTTGCATAGCGGTGTTCCTTGTAGAACATCCAGCACCTTATTCGATAAGGAAAGGACCGAGATCCCTTCACCGGGAGTGACTCCTTTAGCAATAACTTGCAGATTCTACAAACTCGGTTTGTCTTTTGATTGCTTCTATAGTTCTTGCTTTGCACAGTGATATATATGATATATCCTGCACCTTATTCGATGAGGAAAGGGCCGACGATCCCTTCACCGCGAGTGACCCCTTTAGCAAAACTAGAAAAGCCTCAAAAACACTCCATTTAAAATCACTCGATTCTACAACGATATCAAGTTCATTACGTAAAGGGTTTTCTTAAAAACCTGTCGTAGCCCTCCGTCATTTCAGATAAGTACTAGTTAGTATTCGTGCTGCGGTAGTTTGGCCTTCGTCAAGGCGTAGTGTACGGTAGCTAACTAATGCTTATCTGCTTGCATACGATGCGATTGGATTAGGGTATTCGTAAGGCGTAATTTGGCCTTCGTCAAGGGTCGTGCGGGTGGGTTTAATTCAATCAAGAAATGAACGGGTTGAACTTGACTAGCGGACTATGGGTAGTTTGGCCTTCGTCAAGGTCATAGGACGCTAGGGGCAAAATATTATTGGGAATTTCAAGTGTTGAAATTTGCAATGAGATTGCATACCTTCTATGAGATAGTTGGATCCCGATACCCGCTGCGAGTAAGAGTTACTCCTGGGAGAGTTTTACACATTACAATTAGCCGATCAAGTAGGTGTCTAGAAAGGTGTTAACGGGGTTACGCCTCTGGGAAAACGAGGTTTACTTTAATTAGGTTCGTGCGAAAGCACGGGGCACCTCCCTCAAAGTACCGACATTGGCCTGGCTGAAAGATTGGCGAACTTGTAGCGTGTAATTAATCCCGGCTAGTCTTTCCTTTTAGGGTTTGAAGGAATATTTGATTAAAACAGTGGGAGACATCCTGATTAGATATATTAGATAACCAATCTAATCTTGCAAGAGCATACGCTGAGTGTTTTCTTCTCTCTCTCTCCAGGTAGCGACCATATCACGCCTTAATCAAGATAATAAAACGGATATATTGACCGAACCCGCTTGTTATACTGAGCTGGGGAACGTTGGTCCCGCTCCAACTTATAATTGTTATAAGACAGAGCAGGAATTTGGGGAATACCAGATTTCCCGTGCCGCCCAAACGAAGAAAGTGCATGTTGATGCATCATCTTCGGGTGTGTTCATTACAGAGAACTGTTTCTCAGTATCCTTTACGTCCTGGGTATGTGATACCGGATCAGGATCCCGTATATGTAATCTATTACATGGGCTACAAATAGGTAGATAACTGAGAACGGGTGATTAGTTTCATGAGACAGAAAACGGTGCAAGTGTTGCAGCCAAGTCTGTTGGTCACTATCACCCTGTATTACCAGAATACATTGATTCTGAACGAATGTTATTAGATACCGAACCTGATATACAAAATCATATCAGTCTCTTTATTAGTAAAGAAAGGATATAATTTTGTATTGATTGGATAATGTTTTGAACATTTCCTATATCAAGAGTTGATCGGTTCAGGCACGTTATCTAAAAGCATTGACGTTCTAAATCAAACTACAGTTCTTAGTATACAGAACACACACAAGAGGAAGAGTTCAGAAATGAATGAATCCTTCTTGAGGCATTGTAGACTAGGTCATATCAATGCGACCCGACTGGCTGAAGTTACATTTAGATGCATATTTAAATTAGTTTGAATTTACATCTTATGAAACTTGCCGGTCATGTCACAAAGATAAGATGACCAAACCTCTGTTTTTTGGAAACAGAGAAAGAGTTAGTGAACTCTTGGGATTGATACATGCTGATGTATGAAAGTCCCCTGTCTACATATGCCAAGACTGGTTCTTTGTACTTCATTACATTCTCTGATGATCTCTCAAAATTCAGACATATGTTCCTGTTGAAACACAAGTCCGAACCTTTTGAGATATTCACAGAATATAAGTTAGAAGTAGAGAACCAAAATACGGGTTTAAGTATTATGTCCTTTGATGAGATCAAGGAGGAGAATACTTGGGCACGGAATTCCTGGACTATTCTAAAGGAGAATGAGATTTTCTCTCAGCATTACTCCTCCGTATACACCACAACACGTCGGTGTATCGGGGCGGAGCACTCTCACCCTATTAGATATGGTGTGCTCTATGATGAGTACTACTGAGTTTCCTATTTCCTTTTGGGAGTTATGCACTTGAGAAGCTGCATACCTATTGAATAGGGTTCAAATCAAATCAGTTGCCTACCACTTCATATATGATATGGAAAGGGAAGAACCCATATCTTAAGTTTGTTAAGATTTGGGGTTGTCCGGCCAATGTCTAAAAGAAAAATCCGGACAAACTCGAGGCAAGGTCTGTTATGTAGAACTGGAATGGTTCCAGCTATACAAACTACAGCTGATAATTTGGTAGAACCAAAGGATTCAATAGTTACCAACGAATCTCAGCCTCTCCGCCGATCTAGTAGGGTTCCTCACCCACCTGAGAGATACTTCGGTTTCTCTATGACAGTGGGAGAGAGGATTGCATCATGAGATGATGACCCAACTGGTTTCGAGCTGGCCATCAGGAGTGGGACTCTGTAAGAATGGCTGGATGCTTATCGATCTGAGATGGAATCCTTATACACCAACAAAGTATGGACTTTGGTTGCTTTATCTGAAGGGTTAAATCCCCATCAGGAGCAAGTATATCTTGAGAAGATTACTTGGTGTACATGGAAAAGTTGAGACTTTCAAAGCTAGACTTGTTAAAGGTTTGCATCATAGACCAGGTATGGATTATGTTGAAATCTTTTCTAAGGATCTATGCTTAAGTCCATCCAGATCCTATTTGCCACGGCTACATACCATGACTATGATATCTGGTGGTTGGGTGTCATGACTGCTTCTCCAAATAATGTTTTAGAAAAGAGCGTCTGTAAGTACACAGCCAGAAGGCTTCGTAGACAGTGGGAGCAGCGGAAACGTATGCAAGATGCTTTATAGGATAAAGCAGGCATCGCGGAGTTGGAACATCTGTTTTGATGTGGTAGTCAAAGAGTTTGACTTCATCAAAATGGTAGATGAACCTTGTATATACAAAAAGGTAGTAGAGAGTATGGTGGTGATCCTCGTAGAGTACGTGGATAAAATACTCTTGATAGGGATGGAGTTTCCTATGCTACGCTCGGTCAATCTCCGCTTATCACAAGGATTCTCCATATAGGATCAAAGTGATATCTCCTAAATCCTTGGTTTTGGATCTATGAGATAGATTTAATTGGATGTTAGGACACTCACTAGTTGTAGTGAGATGGTATCAATCGATACTGGGGAGAATCACTGGAAGGGTTCAAGGATGATAAGGATGACTGAATGTCAGTCGCAGGCTTGTCTATACCCTCAGTGGAGGGACGTTATGTTTGAAGAGTTCCAAGCTAGATACCGTGACATACTAGACGATTAAAGGCAAGATACATCGTTACCAAGGATGCTACCAAAGAGGCAGTCTGGATATATATACGTTCTTAAGATGAACTTCGTTCCTACCATTATGTGACAATGGAGTTGTGGCTTTAGCCAAGGAACTACCGTCCTATCAGAAATCCAGATATAATTCTTAGGCAGTATCACCTGATCATGGAGATGGTTGATCTCCAGGGAGATCGAGGTTAGGAGAGTAGACACAGAGGACAACAGCGCGGATCCATTCACAAAGGCCTTTTTCCCAATAGAGACTTTTATGAGATGGTTGAGTATGAGATACTTCAACCGCAGCTAATTGTTGGGTATGCGATACCATAACAGATGGCCCTAGTGCAAGTGGGAGAGTGTTAGTTATATGTATGCCCTAGAGGCCATTACTGTACATACGATTTATATTGTAATGGATGCTTGGACATATATAGGGAGGACTTTCTTGCTCGACATGATAGTATGCTATCTGGTTGTACTTTATCTTAACATGTATTCTGATTGTCTCTATGTTACATGTTGATAAAGCCCTTAGGATATGTACTCGACTACTGGGACTATGATGAGATCGTAGTAGTGGGGCCACGGTAGTCGATGAGTACATTCTATAATTGTTCTTAGTCGTGGGTGTATCGAGACAGGGCATCGATGCACCAATGTAGACTAGCGTATACGCATCTTGACCCATATGATAGGCGATGGATGATCCCATATCCATCGGTGTTTGACATCAAGGATGGTGTACGGGTGCTCAGTGGAGACTGGGTACACTGGACGGACTCGCCGAGAACTCCCAGATGGTATTATACCATACGTCAGATGGCAGTTCTCCGGTGACACTGGTACAGAGTAGTCTGTCGACCCGAGATCGTCAAAGAGTCTTGTGTGATTCCCACTGTGCTTTGATTTCCATCATACCACGTCCAAGAGGTCATGCAAAAAGGTGGCTTTTGGGTACAGTCCCGAATCACATGGAGGCAATGAGCGATAGGAGGGGATTCGTCTCTCCCGGTATAGGGAGTTGATGTTGTGCTGTGTTCGATTGGCTATAACCGGAAATCCCTGGCCAGGGTTGCTGAGATTTACTGGTAAGTGTTATCAGTTGTTTCTCGAACTGTTATAGACCTCATATCGACACGACTTATCGAGCTACTGGGGTCTGACGTTGATATGCGACATATCAGACGACGAGACCGGACTGTACGGGAGTGTTACTGTTTGGATTCACAGGAGAATGTACAGGCTTGCTTGTTGATCTTCTGAGCGCTCAATACATGGGTAGCTGTTACATTTAGCTGACCGCTTGCAGCTTGTGGGTGTTTGATATGATCATCACCTACTGCCGGCGTATTGACGATTCTTTAGAGTCCTACACAGAGGTTTCTTGACTCAGGCAAAACGGAGTAGGAGCACATATGTGATATGTGCTGGACCGAGGATAATGCGATTTGTGATACCGTATTATATTCTCGCGATATTTGATATCAGCCGGGTCATCGGATCAAGTGTTGATTCGATGAATCGGTACGGATAAATATTAGTAGGTTATATGCGATATAGCCGGATTGTCGGATCAAGTGTTGATTCAATAATTTAATGTATAATAATATATATGATATATTAAATTACATTAACTAATATTTGCTCACTAAAAGATTCTTTTTCTCACTCGGGTAATACATTGATATATATGCGATATATGTTAAATGTATTATTTTATTTTGTTACAATAAATATTGTATATGTGATATATAATATTGTAACATATTATAATTATTAATGCAACATGTTTAGAGGAGTTTAAACATGATTAGGGTTAAACCTTCTAGTTGATTCTAGAAGCTTTACTTTGTCTTTGTTAAGATATTATGATAGATATTTACAAGTGACTCACCCTTTGACCTAACCCAAACCCTAACCCTAGTAAACTCTCTTCAATGGTCACTACAACCATGGTTGCATAAATGATTATGATAACATTCTTTATATTCATCACAAATGATTATTCATCTTCTTCCTCCTTCATTCTTTCATGAAAAAGCTTACTAGTTTTTCAAAAGGTGATGAATAAATATGAGAAAAAGATAAATAAAGAGAGCAAAAATCCTACTTCATCATTCTCATCTTCCCTTGCCATTTAGATGAGGGTGTTCATATCATTTCATGAGTGTTAGCTTGTGTTAAAGAAACTTCAAGGTAGATCATCTTAGTATCGAAGATCGGAAGCAAAAGTTGCATCTTTCTCTTCGTGGAACCTCTCGAGAGTCCGGATCCCGATGATCGCAGCGAAGGGACCACAACACGGAGCATATGAAGTGAAGTACCGGATCTACAAAGGTTGTAATCCCTCTCACTTAGTGTTAAAGTTTTTAGCATGCTTGTTTTCGCCTAATCTCTAGTTTAAAGTTCCGTATTCGGGTTGTTCGGCACGGCTAAATTTTAAATCGGGCATGGTTGATGCCTCGTAGACCCTTGTGCGCGTGCCTAGCAACCCTACAGTTTGTGGGATATCCCAAACATTCACATGGATATCTTTTCTACTATGCTGAGGAACAAAAAGTGTTTGTTTCTCGATATGCCACCTTTTTAGAAAAGGAATTTCTTGCAAAAGAAATTAGTGGCAACAAGGTAGAACTGGAAGAAATTCCGGCTATACAAACTCAAACTGAAGATTTAGTGAAACCGGAGGATTCGGTAATTCCCAATGAACCCTAGCCACTCCGCCGATCTAGTAGGGTTCCTCACCCATCTGAGAGATACTATGGCTTTCTCATGGATTGTGGGAGCGAGGATTGCATCATGGAGGATGATGACCCAACTAGTTTCGAGCAGGCCATCACGAGTGGGGACTCAGTGAAATGGCTGGATGCAATGCGGTCCGAGATGGAATCCATATACACCAACAAAGTATGGACTTTGGAAGTTGCTCCTGAAGGGGTAAAACCCATTGAGAGCAAGAGGATCTTCAAGAAAAAACTTGGTGTAGATGGGAAAGTGGAGACTTTCAAAGCTAGACTTGTAGCAAAGGGTTTTCGTCAAAGACCAGGTGTGGACTATGACGAGACCTTTTCTCCAGTAGCTATGCTTAAATCCATCCGGATCAAGCTTGCCATCGCTGCATATCATGATTACGAAATCTGGCAAATGGATGTTAATACCGACATTCTAAACGGTGATTTATAAGAGTGCCTGTACATGACTCAGCTAGAGGGGTTCGTAGATAGTGGGAGCAGCGGGAAGGTGTGCAAGCTGCTTAAATCCATTTATGGATTAAAGAAAGCGTCGCGGAGTTGGAACATCTGCTTTGACGTCGTTATCAAAGAGTTTGATTTCGTCAAAAACGTAGATGAACCTTGTATTTACAAGAAGGTAGCAAAGAGTAAGGTTGTCTTCCTCGTATTGTACGTGGACGACATACTCTTGATAGGAAATGACATTCCTATGCTGCAATCGGTCAAGCTCTTCTTATCACAAAGATTCTCAATGAAAGATCTTGGTGATGCCTCCTGCATATTGGGAATGAGGATCTATAGAGATAGATCCAAACGGATATTGGGATTGTCCCAATCCAGGTACATTGACACCATACTAAAAAGGTTTAGTATGGAAGAATCCAAGCGTGGGAACTTACCCACGATCTCTGGAGTCACTCTCTCCAAAGAGATGTCTCCCAAGACTGATTTGGAGAGAGCTCGCATGCAAGGGATACCCTATGCTTTGGCTGTAGGCTCTATCATGTACGCGATACTATGTACCAGACCCGATGTAGCATACTCACTAAGTGTAGTGAGCAGGTATCAAGCTGATCCCGGAGAGAGTTACTGGACAGCTGTGAAGAGCATTCTCAAGTACTTACGAAGGACTAAAGAGATGCTCTTGGTGTATGGTAACGGAGAACTCCAAGTGGAGTCCTTTACCGATTCAAGCTTCCAGAGTGATAAGGACAACTCTAAGTCGCAGTCGGGTTTTGTCTTTACTCTTTACGGAGGGGCGGTTAGCTGGAAGAGTTCCAAGCAGGAAACTGTGGCAGACTCGACGATGGAGGCTGAATACATCGCTGCCAACGATGCTGCCAAAGAGGCTGTCTAGATTAAGAAGTTCATTACTGAACTTGGAGTGGTTCCATCCATTGAGAATCCAATACCATTGTATTGCGATAACAATGGAGCGGTGGCTTTGGCCAAGGAACCCAGGTCCCATCAGCGATCCAGGCATATTCTGAGGCGGTATCACCTGATCCGGGAGATTGTTGATCGCCGGGAGATCGAGGTCAGGAGGGTTGACACGAAGAATAACACAGCGGATCCACTCACGAAGGCCATTCCCCAGACACAGTTTGAGAGACTCTTCGGGATGCTCGGTATGCGATACTACAGCAGCTGGCCCTAGTGCAAGTGGGAGATTGTTAGTTGTATGTATGCCCTAGAGGCCAGTATTGTACAGATGATGTATATTATATTGGATGCTTGGACATATATAGAGATGACTTTCTTGCTCGATATGATAGTATGCTATCTGGTTGCTCTTTATCTTAACATGTATACTTGTCTCTTTATACTGTTTAAGAGTTACATGTTGGTAAAGCCCTTAGGATGTATACTTGACTACCTGGACTATGATGCGGATCATACTAGAGGGGACATGGTAGTCCATAAGTACATCCTTCAAGGTCCCTAGTCGTGGGTATATCGAGACAGGGCATCGATATACCAGTGTAGACTAGCGTATACGCTTCTCGACCCATGAGATGGGCGATGGACGATCCCATATCCATTGGTGTTTGACATCAGAGATCGTATACGGGTGCTCAGTGGAGACTGGGTACACTAGACGGACTCGCCGAGAACTCCCAGATGGTATTATACCTCACGTCAGATGGCAGTTCTCAGGTGACACTTGTGCAGGTTAGTCTGTAGACCCGAGATCGTCATGGAGTCTTGTATGATTCCCACTGTGCTTTGATTTCCACCTTACCACGTCCCTTAGGGCGTGCAAAACGGTAGTTTTTGGGTACTGACCCGAGTCACATGGAGGCAATGAGCGATAGGAGAGGTTTCGTCTCTCCCAGTATTGGGGGTTGATGTTGCGCTGTGCTCGATTGGCCGTAACAGGGAAGTCCCTGGCCAGGGCTGATTGGAGATTTACTGGTAAGTATTACCAGTAGTTTCTCGACACGTTATGAGCCTCACATCGGCACGACTTATCAGTTATTGGGGTCTGACGTTTACCACCCCTAGACTTGATATGCGACATATCAGACGAGGAGACCGGACTGCACTGTAGTGTTGCCGGTTGTCTCGACGGGAGTTGTAGCTGGTTTGCTTGTTCTCTTCTGATCGTTCAATACCCGGGTGGCCGTTACGTTTAGCTGACCGCTTGCGGCTTGGGGGGCTTGATATGATCATCACCCACTGTCGGCGTATTGAGGAGCCTTAGAGTCCCACAAAGGAGTTATCTAGTCCAAGCGAAACGTTGTGGTGCGCGTATGCGATATGCGCATGGACCCGATTAAAATGCGCGTATAGGATACCGTATATTGATCGGGCGGCTTGCTTTTGGTGGGGTCATATGTGATATGGCCGGATTGATAAATCATGTGTTGATTTATAATTTAACCATTAGTTTTCTCACTTAAAATCTTTTGTTGTACATGATGGATGTATGCATGCATGTATGCTTTCTTTCTTTTAGTTTCATGCACATATGGATGTGCATACATACATACATACATACATCATCTATCATGGTTGATTACACATAGAAAATGGTGGCAATATAAGACTCACACCATGGATTAAATATATGGATAATTATTTAATTTGTGATAAAAACAAAATGGAAAAAGAAAGGATAATTCATGGCTAGTTTCTACATCCTTCTTAAACCTAACCATGCTCACCTACTCCTAACCATCAGTTAACCTTCTCTTTGTGTTTTAAACTCAAGTTAAATAATATCTTTATCATTTAACCATGGTTTAAGATGAGGATAAGAAAATATATATAGATATATTTTCTTTTTCTTCACAAGAGTTATCTTTTTCACTCTTGTTAAAAGTATAGCCATCATCTTCTTCCTCCTTCTTCACTTCCTAGTGAGAAAATTAGATAACAAAATTGGATTTTGAAGTGAGAATAAGAACCACAACATCATTGTACACAAGTTTAGCCCACTTGTTTAGAGTGTTATCTTCTTTTCTTCTTTTGAAAAGTGAAGTTGCAAGCTTGGACTAGGAGCTTCGGGTGGATCGTCGTGGACACTAGGAGACTTCAAGCGAACCCTCCACCAACTCTCATGTGGCCAAGGAGTCTAGCGTAGGGAGCTACAAAGGTTGTACTCTCAAAACCCTAGCATTTCTTTCATGTGATGATGTGTAGTTTTTTGAAACCCTAATTTTTCTAGGTTCAATCCTATGTATGTTAACATAGCACCATAAAAATTAAATCTTTGGTAAATGTGATGCTTCCAAACCTTTCATGAGGTGCTAGGCTAACCCAACACGAACCAGTAGATTCTCGGATGGTCTTGAGCCACACTGACACGACTTGTCTGGTTATTAGGGGTCTGACGTTTTCCGCCTTCCTAGAGCTTACATGCGATGCTCTCAGACGAACAGACTGGACTGCATGGAGATTGTCATGGATAGGCTCAGTAGGGGTTTCGGATGAGTTCGCTCGTCGGCTTCTTTTTCGACATATACATGGGTTGCCGTTACGTACAGCTAGTGCCACTAACGGACTTGTGGTTAAACTCACTGCCAGTGTACTGTCGAGTCTTTAGAGTCCCACACAGAGGGATTCCCTGGATCAGGAGAGACGATGTAGAGGCCGTATGGTCTTACGGCAGGGTTTTGATCGCATACGTGTATTGAATACACGAATGATGTTCGGACGGATAATACTAGTGTGCTTTGGTTTAATCCGGATCCTAGTATTATATTATTGGATTATACTTGACTCTATGTATCCATATTTTTAAGAATACGGATACGGGTATGTATATACGGTGAGGGCATTCTTGTAATTTCACAAGAATGAGATTCTAGAAGGGGACACCTCATTATTGATTTATCCTTTTTGATAAAGGATTAATGAGGTGGAAATTAGGAGAAACTTGAAGATTGGGTTCAAAGCATGGCTTTGTTAATTGTTTATAAATTTGGAGTTCCTATTCAAGCATGGTTGATTATTTTGAGACTAAAATTGTAAGTCGATGTACAACACCCCACGACTTGCGGGGAGGCGGAAATTTAAAAAACGATCTTGTTCTTTGCTTAAACATCGACTAACCGCATGAATCGAAGCTAAACGATAACTAACATGAAACATAGAAGTTCTATACTACTATGCTTAGGGATTATACCTAACGAAACGTGTCCTTCGTCTTTGCGAACTCCTCCTCCTCCTCGGCCTTCTCGAAGTAGTAGATGATCCACCCGAGAGCTTTACTCCAAGCTTAGCCTCTAAACTTGAGGCAACTAACCTTCTTTAAGTGCTAATCAAAGAAGCTAGGTGATATAGAGTGAGGGTTATGGTTTAATTAGTCTAACTAATCCTTGTACTCAACACATGAGAGGGGAGGATTAGGGTTTGAAGAGGGAGAGCTTGAGGAGAGAGAAGATGAGAATAATAATGAAATGAGAATAGTGAGTTATGATAATATATATCAAGCATTTCTTTTTATCAAGAAAAGAATATAAATGAATTTAACAACCATGCTTGATAATATCTAGTGATGATTCACTCCATGAGTCATTAAGCATTTATCATGCATTAATGACATGGATGAATCATCCATATGACTCACTAATCACATTCATTGTATATGCCACCTAAAACTCCTTAGTCACCACCTTCTAGAAGCTTCTCGCGCAATTACGAGAACGCCCCTCCTTTCCGCAAAAATATGGAAAAACTTTAGACTGTATAAATCCAATAACCGGATACCAGTAACTGGCTTAAACCAAAGCCGACTGGTAAAAACTGTCCGAAAGTCGTACGTGCGTAAACACACGTATGCATCCGAACGCTTGTCGTAAAACCATACGACCTCTATATCGTTTCGCCTGGAGTAGGGAAACTCTCTGTGTGGGACTCTAGAGACTCGACTACTATGCTGGCAGTAGGTTTAACCACAGACCGCAAGAGGCACTAGCTGTACGTAACGGTCCCCAGGTAGATGTCGATAAGAAGGCCGATGAGGAAACCCATCCGAACTCCTACTGAGTCTGATGTGACAATCTCCATACAGTCCGGTCCGTTCGTCCAAAACTATCGCATATCGGGCCTTGGGGGCGGCAAGCGTCAGTCCCCTAATAGCGGTATAAGTCGTGTCGGAGGGAAGCCCATTACACCCTGAGAAACTACTGGAACCTACCAGCAAATCTCGCTTGCCCTGGCCAGCACTTTGCGTAATGGCTCTCTGACACAGCGCGATATCAACTCCCAAAACCGGGAGAGACGAATCCTGTCTAACCGCCACTGCCTCCAAGTGCTCGGGACTGCACCCAACTGCTACCTGTTTGCATGACTCCTTTGAGCCATGGTAGGGTAGCAATCTAAGAACAGTGGGACACACTCGAGGCGAAGTAGCAGTGTCAAGTCTGTGGACTATGCTGTACTCATGTCACCTGGGAACTGTCCACTGACGACTGGTATAAAAACCAACCAACAGTTCCCTGTGAGTCCTGTCCGGTGTACCCGTAACCTAATGAGCACCTGCATACTATCTCCAGTATGACGTACTGACGGCTGTGGGACAGACCATTTCCCGAACTGGGATGAGAAGCGTACACACTAGTCTACTCCGGAGTATCGATGCTCTGTCTCAATAATCCAACGACTAGGGACCTAAATAAGGATGTGCTTGTAGACTACCCAGCCCCCACTAGTGTGACTGCCATCACAACGCTGGTAGTCAAGCAAGATCCTAAGAGTTCTATCAATACGTATACTCACATATTAAGATAGAAAAACCAAGTAGCATACGACCGTGTTTAGCAAGACTGTTATATACATGTGAATATCCCAAGCTTCCATTAAGTAATATACAAACTAATATGATACTGTAATGGCCTTCTAGGGCATAAACACTAACAATCTCCCACTTGCACTAGGGCCATGTACTGGCATATCGAAGACCGATGATCTCGAGTAGCCTCTCGAACTGAATCTGAGGCAGGGCCTTCGTGAATGGATCAGCAATGTTCTCTTCAGAAGCAACTCTCCGAACCTCGATCTCCTGACGATCAATGATCTCCCTGATCAGGTGATACCGCCTTAAGATGTGTCTGGACTTCTGATGGGACCTTGGTTCCTTCGCTAAAGCTATAGCTCCGTTGTTGTCGCAATACAGAGGTATTGGATCAACTATGGTAGGAACCACCTGAAGGTCTATTAGGAACTTCTTCATCCAGACTGCTTCTTTTGCGGCATCGCAAGCAGCTATATACTTCGCTTCCATCGTCGAGTCAGCAACGGTGTCCTTCTTAGAGCTCTTCCAGCACACCGCCCCTCCATTGAGGGTAAAGACATAACCCGACATGGACTTGGAATCGTCCTTATCACTCTGGAAGCCGCAATCAGCAAAGGCCTCCAACCTGAGGTCTTTTCCGCCATAAACCAAGAACATCTCCTTAGTCCTTCTCAGGTACTTGAGAATGTTCTTTACTGCTATCCAGTGTTTCTCCCCTGGGTCTGACTGATACCGGCTTACTACGCTCAGTGCGTAAGCTACATCTGGTCTGGTGCACAACATCGCATACATTATAGAGCCTACCGCAGAAGCGTAGGGTATAATAGACATGCGTTCCCTTTCCAAATCAGTCTTGGGAGACATCTTTTTGGAGAGGGTGATTCCGTGACAAGCCGGTAGATTACCGCGCTTAGAATCCTCCATACTGCATCTTTTCAGTGCAGTGTCGATATACCTGGACTGCGAAAGTCCCAACATCCTCTTGGATCTATAACGATAGATCCGGATCCCCAGAATGTAACAGGCATCACCCAGGTCTTTCATGGAGAACCTGTGTGACAAGAATTCTTTGACAGATTGTAGCATAGGAATGTCATTTCCTATCAATAGAATGTCATCCACGTACAAGACGAGGAATACGACACTTCTGGCTACAACTTTACTATATATGCACGGTTCATCTGGATTTTTGATAAAGTCATATTCTTTGACTGTCTCATCAAAATAGATGTTCCAACTCCGCGATGCCTGCTTTAGTCCATAAATGGACTTAAGCAGCTTGAATACTTTCCCGCTGCTCCCACTCTGATTGAAACCCTCTGGCTGATCCATATAGACGCTCTCTTCTAAATTTCCATTCAGAAAAGCCGTCTTTACGTCCATCTGCCAGATTTCATAATCATGGAAGGCAGCAATAGCAAGAAGGACCCCAATGGATTTGTGCATAGCCACTGGAGAAAAAGTTTTGTCATAGTCCAAACCAGGTCTTTGACGAAAACCCTTTGCAACAAGTCTAGCCTTATAGGTTTCCACCTGTCCATCTACACCAATCTTTTTCTTGAAGATCGATTTGCATCCTATGGGTTTTACCCCATCTGGAGCAAAGTCCAAAGTCCATACTTTGTTGGTGTACATAGACTCCATTTCGGTCCGCATTGCATCTAGCCATCGTACCGAGTCGCCGCTCTGGATGGCCTGCTGGAAGTCAGTAGGTTCATCATCATCTATGATGCAATCCTCTCTATCCCCATCTATGAGAAAACCGTAGTATCTCTCAGGTGGATGAGACGCCTACTACTCCTGCGGAGGGGTGCGGGAATGTCCTGTTCTTCTTGAACTTCTTGTTCTATCAAACTTTCAGTAGCAGCTTGTGGTTCTGGAATTTCTTCCAGTTCTACTGCGCTCCCACTCTTCTGATTTTCTAAAAATTCAGTTTCTAAGAAGTGGGCATGACGAGAAACAAAAACCTTTTGTTCCTCTGCGTAATAGAAATAATATCCCTTGGAGTTCTTTGGATATCCCACAAGCTTACACTGTACTGACCATCTTGGAGTTCTTTGGATATCCTACTATCGCATATATTATAAATCTTGGAGTTCTTTGGATATGCCGTAGAAATAATATCCCTTGGAGTTCTTTGGATATCCCACTATCGCATATATTATAGAGCCTACCGCAGAAGCGTAGGGTATAATCGACAAGCGATCCCTTTCCAAATCAGTCTTGGGAGACATCTCTTTGGAGAGGGTGATTCCGTGACAAGCCGGTAGGTTACCGCGCTTAGAATCATCCATACTGAATCTTTTCACTATGGTGTCTATGTACCTGAACTGTGAAAGTCCCAACATCCTTTTTGATCTATCACGATAGATCTGGATCCCTAGAATGTAGGTGGCATCACCCAGGTCTTTCATGGAGAATTTATGTGACAAGAATCTTTTGACTGACTGTAACATAGGAATATCATTTCCTATTAGGAGAATGTCATCTACGTACAAGACGAGGAATACTTCAGCTCTCCCTACAATCTTATTGTATATGCATGGTTCATCTGGATTTTTGATAAAGTCAAATTCTTTGACAGCATCATCAAAACAGATGTTCCAACTCCATGATGCCTGCTTTAGTCCATAAATGGACTTAAGCAGCTTGCATACTTTACCGCTGCTCCCACTCTGAATGAATCCCTCTAACTGATCCATATAGACGCTCTCTTCCAAATTACCATTTAGAAAGGCCGTCTTTACTTCCATCTTCCAGATTTCATAATCGTGGAAGGCAGCAATAGCAAGAAGGACCCGAATGGATTTAAGCATAGCTACTGGAGAAAAGGTTTTGTCATAGTCCAAACCAGGCCTTAGACGGAAACCCTTTGCATCAAGTCTAGCCTTATAGGTTTCAACCTGTCTATCTACACCAATCTTCTTTTTGATGATCCATTTGCATCCTACGGGTTTTACCCCAACTGGAGCAACGTCCAAAGTCGATACTTTGTTAGTGTACATGGACTCCATTTCAGTCCGCATTGCATCCAGCCATTTTACTGAGTCACCGCTCTGAATGGCTTGCTGGAAGCTAGTAGGCTCATCATAGTCAATAGTGCAATCCTCTCTATCCCGGTCTAAAACCGTAGTATCTCTCGGGCGGATGAGATTGCCTATTACTCCTGCGAAGTGGCGTTGGGATGTCCTGTTCTTCTTGAACTTCTGGTTATACCAAACTTTCAGTAGTAGTTTGTGTTTCTGGATTTTCTTCCAGTTTTATTTAGCTCCCACTCTTCTGATTTTCTAAAAACTCAGTTTCCAAGAAGCGGGCATGTTAAGAAACAAAGACCTTTTGTTCCTCTGGGTAATAGAAATAATATCCCATGGAGTTCTTTGGATATCCCACAAACTTACACAGTACTGAGCGTGCCTCGAGCTTGTCCGCATGCTGCTTCTTTACAAAAGCTGGACATCCCCATGTCTTAAGATACTTAAGACAGGGTTTCTTCCCACTCCACATCCGATATGGTGTGGTAGGCACAGTCTTGGTTAGAACTCGGTTCAAAAGATATGCAGCTGATTCTAGTGCATATCCCCAGAATGATCGCGGTAACTCAGCGTTACTCATCATGGAACGCACCATATCCAATAGGGTTCGGTTCCGTCTCTCTGATACACCGTTATGTTGTGGTGTGTATGGAGGAGTAAGCTGAGAGAGAATTCCAATCTCTTTTAAGTAACCAGGAACTCGGCACTTAAGTATTCAGCACCTCGATCAGATATCAGTGCCTTGATACTTTTGCCGGTTTGTTTTTCTACTTCATTCTTATATTCTTGAAATTTCTCAAAGGCCTCTGATTTATGTTTCAGTAAGAAAATATGTCCATACCTAAAGAAATCATCCGTACAAGTAATGAAATATGAATAACTACTTCTTGCATGTGTAGACATTGGACAACACACGTCGCTGTGTATGAGTTCCAAGAGCTCGCTCGCTCTTACTCCGTGTTCAGTGAACGGAGTCTTTGTCATCTTTCTTTTGAGACATGATTGACAAGTTGCATAAGATTGATACTCGAACGGATCCAAATATCATTCTTTATGTAACTTAGTTAACCATGTCTCATTGATGTGACCTAGTCTACAATGCCATAAGAAAGCCTGATTTAATTCTGGAGTATTTCTTTTATGTGTGTTCTGGACATTGAAAACTTGTAATTGGTTTAATACGTATATGCTGTTGTTTACCTGACCCAATCAAACCATGATTAAGGTGGATGTTTACAAGATCGCTTACAAATGTAAAATCATAACCTTCATTTGATAACAAAGATACTGATATGATATTACAAGTTAAACTTGGTACACAAAAACAGTTGCGCAAAACCAAAATATGTCCACTCGTCAATCCAAGGTGATATTCCCCTACGGACACAGCATCCACGCTCGCTCCGTTAGCAACCCTAAGAGTCATATCACCGGTCTTCAGAACTCTACGGCTTCTCAGTGCCTGCAAAGAATTTCATATATGAGATCCTAATTCGGTATCTAATACCCAGGAAGTAGAGTTGATTGACAGACAATTTTCAATTACAAACACATCTGAAGTCGAAGCCACAACTTGCCTCGGGTCCTGGTTCTTGGCATTCCAAGCTTTGCAATCTTTCTTCCAATGGCCCTTCCTATGACAGTAGAAGTACTCGTCCTTTCCTACTATTGTCCCTGCCACTTTTGCCTTTCCCGTGGCTTCCACCTTACCAACACCTCCTCTCGGTTTGCCAGGGGCCTTCTTCTTCGTTCCTTTGGCTTTCGCCTTGGACCTAGAAGAGGAAGAACCACCAAAAAATAGAGCGTGTGTTTCCCTTGCTTTCTGCAGGGTGCCTTCTGTACCCCTTAACATGTTGAGGAGTTCCGGAAGTTCAACTTCTTTACCTTGAATATTGAAATTCAAGATAAACTGGGCGTAGGTGGAAGGAAGGGACTAGAGAACCAAGTCTGTATACAGCTCGTTCTCTAACGTGGTCCCTAGGTCCACGAGCTTCTCAATGTAGGCAATCATCTTAAAGACGTGTTCCCCTACAGATGATCCGACAGCCAGTCTCGACTAAAATAAATTCTTCGAGGTCTCGTATCTGGCGATACGAGATTGCTCTCCATACAGTTCCTTGGTGTGGAGAAATATGGATTCAAGATCCATATTCTCGTGTCTCCTCAGATGTTCATTGTTCATAGAGGCAAGCATGATGCGTTTGGCTTTCACGCAGTCAATCTCCCAGGTTTTCCGGATTTCTTTATCTGCGACACTGGATTCTGGACCTGGGACGGCAGGGGCTTTAGTAGTAAGTAGATACCCTAATTTGTCATAAGCGATTGCCATCTTGACATTCCTGAACCAATCTTTATAGTTTGTCCCTGTCAAAATATTTTTATCTAATAATAACTTAAGGCCCGTCATGTTCTGGTCGCTGCAATTAGGAAAGAGAGAAGAAACACTTTAGCATGATGCTTTTGCAAGTTTAGAATGGTTTTTAGTTTACCTAAACAGGATGGCTCCCACTGTTTCTCGAATCCTTTCTCAAACCATAAAAGAAGAATTAGTCAGGATTGATCTTACCGTACAATACTTGCTTAACCGTTCAGCCAGGTCAGTGTCGGTACTTCGAGGGAGGTTTTATGACGCTTTCGCGAAGTTTCTTAATTAAATAACCTCTTTTCCCTGGGGGCGTAGCCCCGCTAACACCTTTCTAGACACCTACTTGGTTTATAATATTGATCGTTAAGTGAAAAATTCACCCGAGGAGTAGCATATACTCACAGTAGGATCGGGATCCAAATATCATCGTGTGATAAAGCAGAAGGAATCCTACCAAAATTATCACACTCCAAATTCTATGCAACACTAGAAAGTTTCAAAATTCTTTAGAAACTCCCGATGTGGATTTTTTCCCCATGCTTTTATGATCTTGACGAAGCCCAACATATCATAAGTCACATTTCATGTTCTACCCGTCATTATCCAGGTTAATTTGAACCCACCCGTACATACCCTTGAAGAAGGCCAAAATAGCAGTACGACTGTCCCAAACCAACGCATCTATCTATGCTACAGATGAATATTTAGCAGCTACCAATCACCATGCCTTGGCGAAGGTCAAAATACATAGCTTGAATACTACTGAATATCCAACTGAAATGATAGAGGGCTACGAATGGTTTTGGCGAAACCGTGAACGTAGTGAACTTGATATAATTGAAGGAACTTGATAGCTTTTAAAAGGAGTGGTTTAAGCTCCGCATTTTAAAAGTTTTACTGTTTTGAAAAACCGAGTGGTTTTAAAATAGTTCCAACGATTCAGTTTTGGTTTGTCTACTTTTGCATTAATGTAATGCAGTGCCATCAATAATCCTACCATTGCAGAAAACAACGAAAATACAACGTCCGCTTATGCTATCCGTATTCACCACTAGGTCCCGTCATTCACCCGTTAGGTTACTTAACTAACAACAGAGCGGGGGCTGGGCTAGCGCGAATGCAAAACATAAGCAATGCCTACTAGATATCATATATAGATATGTACATTCGTCAGACGCAATAATAGGCATTCTAGATCACAGATGAAGATATTGGATATACTAGGAATCCGCGTTTCGTTTGAGCCTGCAACGAAAAACGGATTACACGGTTACGATGAATAGCCAAACCCCACCCTAGACCCCTACGGGTGCGGAAAACTACCCACCAAGTACCCGAAGTGAAACAGTCTCTCTCAACAACGTGAGTAGGCCACTTAGCACTTCAAACTACCCGGTAGTTTGTGCACCCCACCTTGGGTCTATCCTAGGAGAAATAAACAGTAAATGAAATAATACAACGGTGGCTACAACCTCAACCCGGATGTGCCCCGCAAAAGAATATTACAACAATTTACAATTTACAATTGAATGAAAGAATATAAAACTTCAAATCCCCGGCTATTCATTCACGACAATCCAACTAGTCCATATCCACAAACCAATGTAACCATCACAGAAATGTGCAACCCCTACTAACCGACATATAGCAATTAGCGGAAGTTTACGAACACATTTATCACAACACAGATATAATCCAATTAGCCAAAGTTCTTAGAATTTTGATCAATAACAAGTTTTGAATCTACTCCAAGTGCTACACTGTACACAAAAATCCAGAGCAGAAACAAAATATCCCAGAAAACCCAACATCAACATAGTAGACCACCTGAGAAAATTTGGACCAACTCGGAGTCGACTCGGCCGCGGATCCGCGGCAGAACTCTTGTTCCGGCCGTGGTTCCGCGGTCGTCTCACTGATTTAGGCACCCAAATTTCTTCAGTGATCTCCAAAAACCCTGCACGTATTTTTCAGGCCTAGGAAAAAAATTTTAGACGAGAATTTAAAAACGACAAAAAGTGTGCCAAAAAGTCGTGTTTTCGGGATTAAACCGTGATCGAATTTCTAAAGGCTTTGTAAACATGTTACTTATGGTTTAGCTAGTCTATGATACCACTGTAAGTCGGCGTTACACACCCTACGAGATGCGGGGAGGCGGAATAAGTAAAAACGATCATTTTAATCAAGGTAACATCGACTATGCATAAGGACCTTTGCTAAACCCTAACTAACAATCTAACTAGGAGTTGTAACTACTATGGAAGATTATTATACCTCAAGATACTAGTCCTTCTTGTTCTTGTTGTTCTCTTCCTCGTCGGCCTCTTCAAGTTTGAAGATGATCCACCCGAGAGAGCCTACTACAAGCTTTAACTTCTAAAATGAGGTAAATAAGTGGCTTAGAGTGCTAATCTAAGTTACCTAGATAATATAGAGAGTGATTAAGGATTTGTTAGCCTCACTAACCCTATGATTCTCAACTCATGAGACACTTAGGGTTAAGATGAAGAAGATAGAGCTTGAGGAGAGAGAAAGTGTTTGTGATAATAATATGAAGCTTGGCTCAATTTTGAATAATATGAAGCATGAAAATATCTCACTAAAAATATCTAGTAAAATATCAACCATGCTTCATTTAATTCATAAGATGAATCATCTCCATGAGTCATGGTTCATTTAATGAAAACAACACCTCATTTCCTCCACCTCATTTAAGTTTAAATCAAAAGATTAAAACCTTAATGAGTCATCTCCTTCTAGAAGCTTCCCGAAAAATTACGAGAATGCCCCTCCCATCCGTATTTATGACAAACACATATATACTGAGACTGAACAAATCCAATAATCTAATACTAGGATCTGGCTTAAACCAAAGGCCACTAGTATATACCGTCTGAATATCATACGTGCACAAGTACACGTATATGTTCGAACCCTGTCGTAAAACCATATGACCTTTATATCGTTTCGCCCGAAGCTGGAAAACCCTCTATGTGTGACTATGAAAACTCGACACTACGCTGGCAGTGGGTTTAACCACAGGCCGCAAGCGGTACTAGCTGTACATAACGGTCCCCAGGTAGATGTCGATAAGAAGGCCGATGAGGAAACCCATATGAACTCCTACTGAGCCTGTATGTGACAATCTCCGTACAGTCCGGTCTGTTCGTCTAAGAGTATCGCATATCGGGCCTAGGGGGCGACAAGCGTCAGTCCCCTAATAGCGGTATAAGTCGTGTCGGAGTGTAGCCCATTACACCGTGAGAAACTATTGAAGCACCTAACAATAAATCTCGCTTGCCCTGGCCAGGGACTTTGCGTAATGGCTCTCCAAACACAGCGTGATATCAACCCCCAATACCGGGAAAGACGAATCCTATCTAACCGCCACTGCCACCAAGTGCTTCGGGACTGCACCCAACTGCTACCTGTTTGCATGACTCTGTAGAGCCGTGGTAGGGTTGCAATCTTAGAATAGTGGGAACACACTTGAGGCGAAGCAGCAGTGTCAAGTCAACGGACTAAGCTATACTAATGTCACCTGGGAACTACTAACTGACAACGGGTATAATACCAACCAACAGTTCCCTACGAGTCCTTTCCGGTATACTCGTAACCTAACGAGCACCTACATACTATCTCCAGTACAACGTACTAATGGCTGTGGGACAGACCATCTCCCCCGCAGGGATGAGAAGCTTATACACTAGTCTACTCCGGATTATCGATGCCCAGTCTCGATAATCCTACGACTAGGGACCTATATAAGGATGTGCTTGTAGACTACCTAACCCCCACTAGTGTGACCGTCATCACAACGCTGGTAGTCAAGCAGTGATCCTAAGGGCTCTATGAATATGTATTAGCAAAACGTTAAAAGAAACATATACACATATTAAGATAGATACAAACCAAGTAGCATAATACCATTTTGAGCTTGATTGTCAATACAACTGTGAATATTCCAAGCTTCCATTAAGTAATATACAATCTAGTATGATACAATAATGGCCTCTAGGGCATATACACTAACACGTTTATTATATATATATATGATATATATATATATAGCATTCGTCTTACGCAGTTATGTGATCTTATCACAGAACACAGCAATAGAAGCAAAACATATGAAATATTGGATATACTAGGAGGTCTGTGTTTTAAATTCAGCAAGTAATGAAAATCACGGATTCTACAGTCATGATGAATAACCAAACCCACATCCCTAGACCCCTATGAGAGCGGCAAGCAACCCTGAAGATAGGAGACCCGGTCTCGACTCCTCGAGATAGTCTCCCATTGGACTCTAGAACCGGTTACTTATGTTCCCCGTCTTGGGTCTATCCTAATACGGAAAAGTAAATAATATACATCAATGGCTACATCATCTTCAACCTGGAAGTGTCCCAATAAAAGTATATTACATACATTTTACATGAATGAAAATTTAAAAACTCTCATCTCACGCAAAAACCCCTGGTTATTCATTCACGACGATCCAATATAACATATCAGAGCAACACATAACATCACATGTCATCAACGTAAGTAAATATACGTATCCCGAATTCCGTTGATATATAGTAACGAGAACGGGGATACCCTACATATTACACTTACGGTCGCAGAAAAGAAATGAAAAACTACAATATTTAGAATCCGCAAATACCTTAGATATCATAAACCCGGAATATCTCATATTCCGAATTTTATGCCTAACTTATAAACGTTGCATTTTAGTCTCAAATTGAAAACTCTTTTTAATAAGCAGTCGGATAATTCAACAAGATTCCCGACTGTGTGATCGCGTACTATACGCGATTGCGACGGAGTTTTGATCCGAATCAAAAATCCATGGAAATCGATCAAACGAGACTAAACGACTAGATTTACAGAATACTAACTAGTTTTCAAAAAATTAATATTGTGGATTCCAAATATTGTATCACATTTCATAAAAATCTATACGGCGCTAAACATTTTGATCGATTTAACAAACACCAACGAATCTCAGAGACCTAAACAACTTGAGTCTCATTAAAAACATCCAGAAAGTGCCAAATAAAACAATGGAGCAGCACAAGAAAAATGGTCCCCTAAACCCACAAACGTGCGGCGGAACCGCGAACAAACTTGGGGTTTGGCCTCGGTTCCACGGCGCTTTATGGGAATTAGGTCCACGAATTTCTTGGGGCTCTATAGAATACCCTGTACAATTTTCTGCATATTTTAATCATGAAAATTTCAACTTTTGAAAAATGGACAGAAACTTAGCAAAAATCGGGTTTCAAAAACCGATCGAACACTTTAACGTTGTAAAGACCTTCCCTAATGTTCTAGCTTGGCTCTGATACCATAAAAGTCTACCCTAGCACCACCATGTGGTCCAAACCGGCATCAAGCATGCAATTTTAAAATTTTCTTGGTGCTAAGCTAGAATAACTAAGGATCTAACTAGATAATTAGGGTTATTATGATGATATCAATAAAAAACTACACTAAGTGAAGAATGCTACAACCTTTGTAAACCGTGTCCTTCACTTTTAAAGCTCTGGGTTGTAGTCCCTATGACTCCACTAGGCTCCACTTGAAGAATGAACAAGCTTCCTTCGATGACCTTGGTGCCGAAGATGATCCACCCGAAGCTCCGCTAATCCAATCCACCTCTTCACTAAACTGTTTAGTGAAGGAAATACATTACGCTTAACTGCTAATCAAGTGTAGGATGGTGAAGTAGGAGTTTTGTTTGCTCACCAGGGTTCTCACAAGCTCAATGTTTGACAACACATGTGAGGGATTGGGCTTGGAGGATGTGAGGAGGAAGTTAAAGAGATCTAGAGAGCAAGGAGCTCAACTCAAGAAAAATGTTCAAGTGATCAAGTGAAGAAAATGCAAGTGTAGAATGGCTTTTTACAAACTCACACTTATTGAAGCATCAATATTGCTCAATAATAAAATGAAGCAATGCTTCAATAGTGAAATAAGATGAATAAAATATTCATCAAGCCATGCTTCACCCCATTCCTCAAATGTCTTCTCATTTTCCACCTCATTTTCTATTTTCCAAAAATAGAAAACCCATGCCATGCTTCATATAATATATATATATATATATATATATATATGTAAGTCCACGTTGCCCACCCCGGTACTTGCGGGGAGGCGGAAAACGGAATAAAAATCGGATTTTTATGAGCTTAGGCAATATGGACTAGACTTTAAAGGATCTTTGCTAAACAAAAACTTGCTAAAGCTAACTAGAAACTAGTTATGTGCTAGAAAGGTTATACCTTGGGCTTTATGTCCTTCTCTCCTTGCTCCTTGGAGTAGTGGAAGGAGGTCACCTTGTCGTCTTCTCCCGTCAAAGAAAGATCCACCCGAAAGCCTCAACCTTTGGCTTCAACTCCAAGCTAGAAGTAACTAGGGTTCAAGAAGTGCTAGTCCTTCAACCCTAGATAAGAGTAGAGATGATCAAGAGATGGTTTTTCTCAAGCTCAAGTGCTTCTCAACAATTAAGAGGGGAGAGTTTGAGGGAGAGGAAGAACAAGAGAGAGAAATAAAATGATTGAATGAGAAAAATTGTGAACCATTCTCACTAATATGTGTATATTATTTTAATTAAATAATTAGCTAGATAATTGTCATGGTTAATCATGACATGACCATTATCATTTCAATTTGCAAGGATCAAAAAGCATCTTCCAAAAGAAATGATGATGGTCAAAGTGTCAACCTAGATCAACAAGTCAAGGAGGTCAAATGGTCAACAACCATAACCATGCACAATTATTAAACTAATTATCAATTAACTATAATACACACATAAGCATTAGGGTTAACAAAATGACAATAGCCATTAACCCTAATCACGGTCCTCTCCCTCTGTCTCAAGCAACTGTGCATACGCACCAGCATTCGTGATCCGAGAACACGAATACAATGAGAAAAACCAATCCCAAAACATATACTAGGATCCGGCTTAAACGAAAGCCCGCTAGTATAAACTGTCCGGACAGCAAACGTGCATAAGTACGCGGATGTGAACGAACCCTGTCGCAAAACCATGCGACCTCTACTCATTTTGCCTAAAGGCGAATAGCTCTCTGTGTGGGACTCTAAAGACTCGACACTACGCTGGCAGTTGGTTTAACCACAGACCGCAAGCGGCACTAGCTGTACGTAACGGTCCCCAGGTAGATGTCGATAAGAAGACTGACGAGGTGAACCCCATCTGAACTCTTACTGAGCCTGTATGTGACAGTCTCCGTACAGTCCGGTCTGTTCGTCTGATACATCGCATGGCGGGCCTAAGGGGCGGTGAACGTCAGTCCCCTAATAGCGGTACAAGTCGTGTCGGAGTGTAGCCCAGAACACCCCGAGATAACACTGGAAACCTACCAGTATATCTCGCTTGCCCTGGCCAGGGACTACTCGTGTAATGGCTCTCCTGGACACAGCGCGATGTCAACCCCCAATACCGGGAGAGACGAATCCTGTCTAACCGTCACTGCCTCCAAGTGCTTCGGGACTGCACCTAAAAACTACCTGTTTGCACGACTCCTTTGAGCCGTGGTAGGGTAGTAATCAAAGTGCAGTGGGAACACACTCGAGGCGAAGTGACAGTGTCAAGTCAACGGACTAAGCTGTACTCATGTCACCTGGGAACTGATAACTGACGAAAGGTATAATACCAACCAACAGTTCCCGACGAGTCCTGTCCTGTGTACTCGTAACCTAACGAGCACCCGCATACTATCCCAAGTACGACGTACTAACGGCTGTAGGACAGACCGTCTCCCACACTGGGATGAGAAGCGCATACGCTAGTCTACTCCGGAGTATCGATGCCCTGTCTCGATAGTCCAACGACCAGGGACCTGTATAAGGATGTGCTTATAGATTACCCAGCTCCCACGAGTGCGAGCGCCATCACAACGCTGGTAATCAAGCAAGATCCTAAGGGCTCTACTAATATGTATATCAACAATATGCAAAAAGAAACACATGCACATATTAAAGCAGAGAAAAACCAAGTAGCATACTACCATTTCGAGCAAGATTGTATATACAACTGTGAATATCCCTAGCTTCCATTAAGTAATATACAAACTAGTATGATACAGAAATGGCCTCTAGGGCATATACACTAACAATCTCCCACTTGCACTGAGGCCATGTACTGGCGTATCGAAGACCTATCATCTCGATCAGCCACTCGAACTGAGTCTGGGGCAAGGCCTTGGTGAATGGATCTGCTGTGTTATCCTCTGATGCAACTCTCCGGACCTCGATCTCCTGGCGATCCACGATCTCCCTGATCAGGTGATACCGCCTTAAGATGTGTCTGGATTTCTGATGGGACCTGGGTTCCTTCGCTAAAGCTATAGCCCCGTTGTTGTCGCAATACAGAGGTATTGAGTCAATAATGGACGGAACCACCTGATGTTCTCTCAAGAACTTCCTCATCCAGACAGCTTCTTTTGCGGCATCAGATGCAGCGATATATTCCGCTTCCATAGTTGAGTCAGCAACGGTTTCCTGTTTGGAGCTCTTCCAACACACCGACCCTCCATTGAGGGTGAAGACAAAACCCTACATGCACTTGGAATCATCCTTGTCACTCTGGAAGCTGGAGTCAGCAAAGGCCTCAATCTGCAGGTCTTTTCCGCCATACACCAAGAACATCTCCTTAGTCCTTCTCAGGTACTTGAGAATGTTCTTTACTGCTATCCAATGTTTCTCCCCATGGTTTGACTGATACCTGCTTACCACACTCAGTGCATAAGCCACATCCGGTCTGGTGCACAACATCGCATACATTATAGAGCCTACCGCAGAAGCGTAGGGTATAATAGACATGCGATCCCTCTCCAAATCAGTCTTGTGAGACATGTCTTTGGAGAGGGTGATCCCGTGACAAGCCGGTAGATTACCGCGCTTGGAATCTTCCATACTGAATCTCTTCAGTATGGTGTCGATGTACCTGGACTGCGAAAGTCCTAATATTCTCTTGGATCTGTCACGGTAGATCCGGATACCCAGAATGTATGAGGCATCACCCAGGTCTTTCATGGTGAACCTGTGTGACAAGAACCCCTTGACAGATTGTAGTATAGGAATGTCATTTCCTATTAAGAGAATGTCATCCACGTATAAAACGAGGAATACTACAGTTCTCGCTACAAATCTACAATAGATGCATGGTTCATCTGGATTTTTGATAAAGCCAAATTCCTTGACCGTCTCATCAAAACAGATGTTCCAACTCCGCGATGCCTGCTTCAGTCCATAAATGGACTTAAGCAACTTGCACACTTTTCCGCTGCTCCCACTCTGAATGAAACCCTCTGGCTGATCCATATAGACACACTCCTCTAAATGTCCATTTAGAAAAGCTGTCTTTACGTCGATCTGCCAAATCTCATAATCGTTGAAGGCAGCAATGGCAAGAAGGATCCGAATGGATTTCAGCATAGCTACTGGAGAAAAGGTTTCGTCATAGTCCAAATCAGTTCGCTGACGAAAACCCTTTGCTACCAGTCTAGCTTTATAGATCTCAACCTGTCCATCTACACCAATCTTCCTTTTGAAGATCCACTTGCATCCTACGGGTTTTACCCCGTCTGGAGCAATGTCCAACGTCCATACTTTGTTGGTGTACATGGACTCCATCTCGGTCCGCATTGCATCCATCCATTTTACCGAGTCGACGCTCTGAATGGCCTGCTGGAAGCTATTAGGCTCATCACAATCTATGATGCAATCCTCTCTATCCCCGTCAATGAGAAAACCGTAGTATCTCTCGGGCGGATGAGACTGCCTACTACTCCTGCGGAGTGGCGTGGGAATGTGCTGATCTTTCGAACCCTCTAGTCCTACTAAGCTTTCAGTAATAGCTTGTGGTTCTGGAATTTCTTCCAGTTCTATTGCGCTCCCACTGGTTTCTTCTTCTAAGAACTGATGTTCCAGAAAATGGGCATTTCGAGAAACAAGGACTTTTTGTTCCTCTGCGTAATAGAAAAGATACCCCCTGGAGTTCTTTGGGTATCCCACAAACTTGCACAGTACTGAGCATGCCTCTAGTTTGTCCGCATGCTGCTTTTTGACATAAGCTGGACATCCCCAAATCTTCAGGTATTGAAGATGTAAGTGCACGGCGGCGCCCCGGCCGTCAATCCGACGCCGGAATGCGGAAGCGGTGATAAACTTTAATTTTGCGGACTTAGGAAACCGGCACCACCGCGCACTAAACATCCGGATCGTAACCATTAACAAGTCTAAGCTACTAACAAGAAAGGGAAGATAAGTATACCGACAGATCCGAGTCCTCCGGTCTACTCGTCGTCGTCCCGATCTCCTGCGGAATGACCTGTCTCCTCCTCGTGGCCGGAAGTGCACCACATCGCCTACTTCTTTTACGGGCTCCCACCTTAATGCCGAGGCAACTCGGGCACGAAGCCGGCTACTCGACGTGCCCAAGATCCGTTGTAGAATGTGTAGTACTCAAATCTCACTTTGGGGTTGTAGGAATTGCCTTTTGGTGGAGGGATGAACTATGGAGTTTGGAGATGGAACTTGTGGATATTTGGGAGCATGAAATGGACCAAATACCCACCCCCAAAATTTTGGACAGCCCCCTCTCATGCTTGGGCCGGCCACTACAAGTGAGGGGAGGGTGAGGAAAAAAGAGAGAGTGACCAAAAATAATAGGAGCCAAACTCATATCATGCAAGAGAGAGAAAGGAAAAGTTATCATGAATAGCAATGATCACAAAGTCAAGCATGATTGCTCACAAATCCATACTCCAAAAACCTACCTACTACAACCATGATTGCTCACAAAGTCAAGCAATCATGATAGAAGAAGTCAAGGTCAAAAGAATGGTGCACCATCATGATACAAGGAAATATGCAAAGTGTTAGTGTTTATGCCCTAGAAGGCCATTACTGTATCATACTAGCTTGTATATTACTTAATGGAAGCTTGGGATATTCACATGTATATAACAGTCTTGCTAAACATGGTAGTATGCTACTTGGTTTTTCTATCTTAATATGTGAGTATACGTATTGATAGAGCTCTTAGGATCTTGCTTGTCTACCAGCGTTGTGATGGCAGTCACACTAGTGGGGGCTGGGTAGTCTACAAGCACATCCTTATTCAGGTCCCTGGTCGTTGGATTATCGAGACAGAGCATCGATACTCCGGAGTAGACTGGTGTGTACGCTTCTCATCCCAGTTGGGGAGATGGTCTGTCCCACAGCCGTCAGTACGTTGTACTGGAGATAGTATACAGGTGCTCGTTAGGTTACGGGTACACCGGACAGGACTCACAGGGAACTGTTGGTTGGTTTGATACCAGTCGTCAGTGAACAGTTCCCAGGTGACATGAGTACAGCGTAGTCCGCAGACTTGACACTGCTACTTCGCCTCGAGTGTGTCCCACTGTTCTTAGATTGCTACCCTACCACGGCTCAAAGGAGTCGTGCAAACAGGTAGCAGTTGGGTGCAGTCCCGAGCACTTGGAGGCAGTGGCGGTTAGACAGGATTCGTCCCTCCCGGTATTGGGAGTAGATATCGTGCTGTGTCAGAGAGCCATTACGCAAAGTCCCTGGCCAGGGCAAGCGAGATTTGCTGGTAGGTTCCAGCAGTTTCTCAGGGTGTAATGGGCTTCACTCCGACACGACTTATACCGCTATTAGGGGACTGACGCTTGCCGCCCCCCTAGGCCCGATATGCGATAGTCATGGACGAACGGACCGGACTGTATGGAGATTGTCACATCAGACTCAGTAGGAGTTCGGATGGGTTTACTCATCGGCCTTCTTATCGACAACTACCTGGGGACCGTTACGTACAGCTAGTGCCGCTTGCGGTCTGTGGTTAAACCCACTGCCAGCGTAGTAGTCGAGTCTCTAGAGTCCCACACAGAGAGTTTCCTACTCCAGGCGAAACGATATAGAGGTTGCATGGTTTAGCGACAAAGGGTTCGGACGCATACGTGCGTTTACGCGCGTACGACTTTCGGACAGATTTTACCAGTCGGCTTTGGTTTAAGCCAGTTACTGGTATCCGGTTATTGGATTTATACAGTCTAAAGTTTTTCCGTATTTTTACGGATCGGAGGGGCGTTCTCGTAATTACTCGAGAAGCTTCTAGAAGATGTGACTAAGGAGGTTTGTTTTGGAAAGAGAGTGAGTCATAGTGGTGATTCATTCACTTCATTAATGCACATTTATTGCTTAATGACTCATGTTAATGAATCATCACAAGATATTTTGTGAAGCATGCTTATTCATTTCCTTTATTGATTATTTGAAAATAAGAATGCTTCATAATATTATGATACACTCTCTCTCTTCTCTCATTATCATATCACACATTCTCTCTCCTCAAGCTCTCATCTTCTAACCCTAATCCTTAATCCTCATGAGTTGAGATCAAAGGATTAGTTAGACTAAACAATCCATAACCTTCACTCTATATCATCCTCTCATCTTTGATTAGCAATCAAAGTTGATTAGTTACCTCAAGTTAGAGGTTTAGCTTGGAGTTTCGCTCTCGGGTGGATCGTCTACTACCTAGAGAAGGCCGAGGAGAACAAAGGAGGACGTAAAGAAGAAGGACCGGTTTCATTAGGTATAATCCCTAATCACTTATGAAAAGAAACTCATAGAATACGGTTTTTTAGAGTTTAGCTTCGATTCAAGCGGTTAGTCGATGTTCGTTGTTTAAACTTGATAAGTTTTTGTTAATTCCGCCTCCCCATAAGTACTGGGGTGTACTACATCGACTTACAGTGGTATCAGAGCCTCGCTAAACAGTAAATAACTTAATCGCAAATTTGTACGAATTTCGAACGAAAAAACGAACCCGGAAAACCCTAATTCTGTTTAGTTTCTGTCGAACTTAAAATCAAGTCCTAAAATTTTTTTAATGTGTTCAGAGAGCTAGAAAGAAGTCCAGGAGAACACCCAAGAAATTCGAGCCCATGAATCGGCAACTCGGCGGCGCAAGCGCGGCGGATCGGTGGGATCCGCCGCCCTTCCGCGGCGCTTTGGCCGAGTCATGGACTCGTCTTTCTTGTGTGGGTCCCCTGTGACATTTGGGGTTTTCTGGAATATTTAATTATTGCTCAGGTTACTGTTTAACAGAGCAGATTTTGGAGCAATATTGATGTTGTTTATTCGATCGAAAAATACGGTATTTGCGTATTGGATTATATCTGTGATTGTTTAATGTGTTCGTAAACCTCCCCCAACTGCTAGTATGTCGGTTGGCAGGGGGTTGCACATTTCTGAAATGGTTATATCTGTTTGTGCATATAAACTGTATTGGACTGTTGTGGTGTATAGCCGGGGTTAGCAAAGGGTTATTGATTAATTCATTTGTTGTAAATGTAATTTGTTGTAATATTATTTTCGCGGGGCACTTCCAGGTTGCGGTTGTAGCCACCGTTGTATTATTTCATTTTACTGTTTTTGCTCCTAGGACTGACCCAAGGTGGGGTACACAGACTGCCGGGTGGGTAGTTTGCCGTACCCGTAGGGGTCGAGGGTGGGGTAAACGGCTATTCATCACAACTGTGTAATCTGTCTTTTCTTGCAGGCTCAAAAGAAATACAGATTGCTTGCAAATCCAATATTGTTTATCTGTGTTCTGGAATGAATATCATTGCGTCAGACGAATGTAAAATATCTATATTTATTATAGCTATTTAGACGTCACTTATGTTTTACACCCGCGCTAGCCCAGCCCCCGCTCTGTCGTTAGTTAAGTAACCTAACGGGTGATGACGAGACCCCGTGGCGAATGCGGATGGCATAAGAGGACGTTATATTTTCGTTGTTTTCTGCAATGATAGGTTAATGATGGGACGCATTATCTATAATGCAAAGTAAAACAAACCAAAGTTTAAATCGTTGGAACAATTTAAAAGAAACCACTCGGTTATTTTTAAAACAGATATTTTTAATGCGGAGCTTTAACCACTCCTTTTAAAAGCTATCAGGTTCCTTCGGTTATATCAAGTTCACTACGTTTACGGTTTCGCCAAAACCAGTCGTAGCCCTCCGTCATTTCTTATGGATAGTCAGTAGTATTCAAGCTATGTTTGTTGGCTTTCGTCAAGACATAGTGTTTGGTAGCTGCTGGGGTATTCATTTGTTACATAGATAGATGTGTTGGTTTGGGACAGTCGCATTACCTTGTTGGCTTTCGTCAAGGGTATATACGGGTGGGTTCAAATTAACAAGATAATGATGGGCAGAACTTGACATGTGACTTATGATTTGTTGGCTTTCGTCAAGGTCATAAGAGCATGGGGCAAAAACTTATATCGGGAATTTCTAAAGAAACTGAAATTTGCAAAGAGATGCATACCATTTGGAGTTTGATGAATGTTGGTAGGATTCCTTCAACATTATCAGACGATGATATTTGGATCCCGATCCTACTGTGAGTATATGCTACTTATCAGGATATTCGTCGCTTAACGATCAATGCTATAAACCTAGTAGGTGTCCAGAAAAGTGTCAGCGGGGTTACGCCCCCAGAGAAAAGAGGTTATTTAATTAAGGAACTTCGCGAAAGCGTTGGAAAACCTCCCTCGAAGTATCGACACCGGCCTGGCTGAACGGTTAAGCAAGTATTGTACGGTGGGAATAGTCTTGGCTAATTCTTCTTTTATGGTTTGAGGAAGGATTCGAGAAACAGTGGGAGCCATCCAGTTTAGATAAACTAAAAACCACTCTAAACTTGCAAGAGCATCATGCTAAAGAGTTTTCTTCTCTCTCTCCTAATTGCAGCGACCCTGAAAATGACTGGACTTAAGTTACTTTTAGAGAAAAATATACTGACGGGGCCAAACTATAAAGATTGGCTGCGGAATGTCAAGATGGCTTTGACCTATGACAAACTGGGGTACGTCCTCACCGCTACAGCACCTGCTGTCCTTGGTCCCAAATCCAGCAATGCGGATAAGGAAATCCGTAAAACCTGGGATTTAGATTGCGCGAGAGCCAAGTGCATCGTGCTTGCCTCGATGAATAATGAACATCAGAGGAGGCACGAGGATATGTCCTTAGATGGCATATTTCTCCATACAAAGGAACTTTATGGAGAGCAATCTCGTATAGCAAGATACGAGACCTCAAAGAAATTGTTTCGAGCGAGGTTGGCTGTCGGGTCATCGGTAGGTGAACATGTCCTACAGATGATTGGCTATATAGAAGAGCTCGCAGACCTTGGGACGACTTTGGATAATGAGCTCTATACAGACCTTGTTCTCCAGTCCCTTCCTCCCACCTACGCCCAGTTTATCCTCAACTTCAATCTTCAAGGAAAAGAAGTTGAACTTGCGGAACTCCTGAACATGTTAAGGAGTGCAGAGGGCACCTTGCAGAAGGCAAGGGAAACACCCGCTATGTTTGTTGGCGGTTCATCTTCTTCCGGGTCCAAGGCTAGGGCCAAAGGAAGGAAGAAGAAGGCCGCACCCAGACCTAGAGGAGGTGTTAGTAAGGTGGGAAAGAAGGGAAAGAAAAAGTTTACAGCACCGGTAGTTGGCCTGGATGAGTGCTTCCATTGTCACAGGAAAGGGCACTGGAAGAAGGATTGCAAGGCGTGGAACGCCAAGAACCAGGAACCGAAGCAAGCTGTGGCTTCGACTTCAGGTGTGTTTGTAATTGAGAATTGTCTGTCGATCAACTCTACTTCCTGGGTATTGGATACCGGGTCAGGATCTCATATTTGCAATTCATTGCAGGCACTGAGAAACCGTAGAGTGCTGAAGGAAGGTGATATGATCCTCAGGGTTGCTAACGGAGCTAGCGTGGGAGCTGCGTCCGTCGGGGATTATCACCTAGGATTGACGAGTGGACACATTTTGGTTTTACATAACTGTTATTTTGTACCCAGCTTAACGTGTAATATCATATCAGTTTCCTTGTTATCAAATAAAGGTTATGATTTCACGTTTGTAAGAGATGTTGTCAACATCCACCTTAATCATGGTTTGATTGGGTCCGGTACTCTAAATAACGGCATATATGTGTTAAACCAACTCCAAATTTTCAATGTCCAGAACACACTAAAAAGAAAGTCTCCAGATTTAAATAAAGCTTTCTTATGGCATTGTAGACTAGGTCACATCAATGAGAGAAGGTTGACTAAGTTGCATAGAGAAGGATATTTGGACACGTTCGAATATCAAACTTATGACACTTGTCAATCTTGTCTCAAAGGAAAGATGACAAAGACTCCATTCACTGGACAAGGAGTAAGAGCGAGCGAGCTCTTAGGACTCATACACAGCGATGTATGCGGTCCAATGTCTACACATGCAAGAGGTGGTTTTTCCTATTTCATTACTTTCACGGATGATTACTCAAGATACGGATTCATTTATCTGATGAAACATAAATCCGAGGCTTTTGAGAAATTCCAGGAGTATAAGAATGAAGTAGAAAACCAAACCGGCAAAAGTATTAAGACACTTAGATCTGATCGAGGTGGAGAATACTTGAGTGCCGAGTTCCTAGGTTACCTAAAAGAGAAAGGAATTCTCTCTCAGCTTACTCCTCCATACACTCCACAGCACAACGGTGTATCGGAGAGACGGAATCGAACCCTATTGGATATGGTACGATCCATGATGAGTAATGCTGAGTTACCGCGATCTTTCTGGGGTTATGCGCTAGAATCGGCGGCATATCTTTTGAACAAAGTTCCAACCAAAACTGTGCCTACCACACCATATCAGATATGGAGTGGGAAGAAACCCTGTCTTCAGTACCTGAAAACGTGGGGATGTCCAGCTTTTGTTAAAAAGCAGCATGTGGACAAGCTCGAGGCACGCTCAGTAGAGTGTAAGTTTGTGGGATATCCAAAGAACTCTATGGGATATTATTTCTATTACGCAGAGGAACAAAAGGTTTTTGTTTCTCGTCATGCCCGCTTCTTAGAAACTGAATTTTTGGAAAATCAGAAGAGTGGGAGCGAAGTAGAACTGGAAGAAATTCCAGAACCACAAGCTGTTACTGAAAGTTTGGTAGAACCAGAGGTTCAAGAAGAACAGAACATTCCCGCACCCCTCCGCAGGAGTAGTAGGCCGTCTCGTCCGCCTGAGAGATACTACGGTTTTCTCATAGATGGGGATAGAGAGGATTGCATCATAGATGATGATGAACCTACTGACTTCAGGCAGGCCATCCAGAGCGGCGACTCGGTACGATGGCTAGATGCAATGCGGACCGAAATGGAGTCCATGTACACCAACAAAGTATGGACTTTGGACTTTGCTCCAGATGGGGTAAAACCCATAGGATGCAAATGGATCTTCAAGAAAAAGATTGGTGTAGATGGACAGGTGGAAACCTATAAGGCTAGACTTGTTGCAAAGGGCTTTCGTCAAAGACCTGGTTTGGACTATGACGAAACCTTTTCTCCAGTGGCTATGCTCAAATCCATTCGGGTCCTTCTTGCTATTCCTGCCTTCCATGATTATGAAATCTGGCAGATGGACGTAAAGACGGCTTTTCTGAATGGAAATTTAGAAGAGAGCGTCTATATGGATCAGCCAGAGGGTTTCAATCAGAGTGGGAGCAGCGGGAAAGTATGCAAGCTACTTAAGTCTATTTATGGACTAAAGCAGGCATCGCGGAGTTGGAACATCTGTTTTGATGAGACAGTCAAAGAATATGACTTTATCAAAAATCCAGATGAACCGTGCATATATAGTAAAGTTGTGGCCAGAAGTGTCGTATTCCTCGTCTTGTACGTGGATGACATTCTATTGATAGGAAATGACATTCCTATGCTACAATATGTCAAAGGATTCTTGTCACACAGGTTCTCCATGAAAGACCTGGGTGATGCCTCTTACATTCTGGGGATCCGGATCTATCGTGATAGATCCAAGAGGATGTTGGGACTTTCGCAGTCCAGGTATATCGACACTGTACTAAAAAGATTCAGTATGGAAGATTCTAAGCGCGGTAATCTACCGGCTTGTCACGGAATCACCCTCTCCAAAGAGATGTCTCCCAAGACTGATTTGGAAAGGGAACGCATGTCTGTTATACCCTACGCTTCTGCGGTAGGCTCTATAATGTATGCGATGTTGTGTACCAGACCAGATGTAGCTTACGCACTAAGCGTGGTAAGCCGGTATCAGTCCGACCCAGGGGAGAAACACTGGATAGCAGTAAAGAACATTCTCAAGTACCTGAGGAGGACTAAGGAGATGTTCTTGGTTTACGGCGGAAAAGACCTCAGGTTGGAGGCCTTTGCTGATTCCGGCTTCCAGAGTGATAAGGACGATTCCAAGTCCATGTCGGGTTATGTCTTTACCCTCAATGGAGGGGCGGTGTGCTGGAAGAGCTCCAAGCAGGACACCGTTGCTGACTCGACGATGGAAGCGGAGTATATAGCTGCTTGCGATGCCGCAAAAGAAGCAGTCTGGATGAAGAAGTTCCTAACAGAACTTCAGGTGGTTCCTACCATAGTTGATCCAATACCTCTGTATTGCGACAACAACGGAGCTATAGCTTTAGCGAAGGAACCAAGGTCCCATCAGAAGTCCAGACACATCTTGAGGCGGTATCACCTGATCAGGGAGATCATTGATCGTCAGGAGATCGAGGTTCGGAGAGTTGCTTCAGAAGAGAACATTGCTGATCCATTCACGAAGGCCCTTCCTCAGATTCAGTTCGAGAGGCTGCTCGAGATCATTGGTCTGCGATATGCCAGTACATGGCCCTAGTGCAAGTGGGAGATTGTTAGTGTTTATGCCCTAGAAGGCCATTACTGTATCATACTAGCTTGTATATTACTTAATGGAAGCTTGGGATATTCACATGTATATAACAGTCTTGCTAAACATGGTAGTATGCTACTTGGTTTTTCTATCTTAATATGTGAGTATACGTATTGATAGAGCTCTTAGGATCTTGCTTGTCTACCAGCGTTGTGATGGCAGTCACACTAGTGGGGACTGGGTAGTCTACAAGCACATCCTTATTCAGGTCCCTGGTCGTTGGATTATCGAGACAGAGCATCGATACTCCGGAGTAGACTGGTGTGTACGCTTCTCATCCCAGTTGGGGAGATGGTCTGTCCCACAGCCGTCAGTACGTTGTACTGGAGATAGTATACAGGTGCTCGTTAGGTTACGGGTACACCGGACAGGACTCACAGGGAACTGTTGGTTGGTTTGATACCAGTCGTCAGTGAACAGTTCCCAGGTGACATGAGTACAGCGTAGTCCGCAGACTTGACACTGCTACTTCGCCTCGAGTGTGTCCCACTGTTCTTAGATTGCTACCCTACCACGGCTCAAAGGAGTCGTGCAAACAGGTAGCAGTTGGGTGCAGTCCCGAGCACTTGGAGGCAGTGGCGGTTAGACAGGATTCGTCCCTCCCGGTATTGGGAGTAGATATCGTGCTGTGTCAGAGAGCCATTACGCAAAGTCCCTGGCCAGGGCAAGCGAGATTTGCTGGTAGGTTCCAGCAGTTTCTCAGGGTGTAATGGGCTTCACTCCGACACGACTTATACCGCTATTAGGGGACTGACGCTTGCCGCCCCCCTAGACTTACACAAAGACCCCCTCCATAAATGCTTATTTGCAACAATGCAAATAAACCCTCCTCCACCAATCTTCGGCCAATGAACGGAACAATGGAAATCGGCCGAAACGGAAAGCAAATTAGCAACTCCAGAAAACTGGTCCCGTAATAAATTACAGGAAAACCCCGATACAGTGCATACACACTCGCATCTGTATTTCGACCGAAATACAAATGCAATGAGACAAAGTCTACGCTGTACTATACTAGGATCCGGCTTATACCAAAACCGGCTAGTAATATCTGTTCGATCCTGATCCGTGCAATACCGCACGTATCTGATCGAACCCTGCCATATAACCATACGGCCTATAGTACAAACTGTCCGATCCTGATCCGTGCAATACCGCACGTATCTGATCGGACCTTACCATATCTCCATACGGCCTCTACAACCTTTTGCCCGAAAGCTGAGTAACTGAATGTGGGGGACACTAAAGACTCGTCAACACCTTGGTTGTGGATTTAACCACTAGCACGTCAGAGATATAAGCCAATACGTAACGGGCTACCAGGTATTGACTAAAAGGGACGTCTGTGAGTGAACTCAGCCAGACAACCCTACTGAGCCTGTCAGTAACAATATCCGTACAGTCCGGTACGTTCGTCTATGAGCATCGCATGGCGGGCCTAGGGGGTTAGTAAAAGTCAGACCCCCAAAAGCGGTACAAGTCGTGTCGGAGTGTAGCCCAGAACACCCTGAGATACTACTTGAATACCTACCAGTAAATCTCCTTGCCTCGGCCGAGGGCTTCGTGTAATGGCTCTCCTAGACACAGCACGACCTCACCCCCAATACCGGGAGAGACGAACCCCTGAAGATACGCTCACTTCCTCCATGTGGCTCGGGACTGTACCCAACTAAAACCTGTTTGCACGACTCCTTTGAGCCGTGGTAGGGTAGTAATCAAAGTACAGTGGGAACTCACACGAGACAAATGACGATCCCCAGGTCGATGAACTAACCTGCACACATGTCACCAGGGAACTTCTATCTGACGTCTGGTATATGACCAACTAGCATGTTCCCGGCGAGTCCTGTCCGGTGTACTCATAACCCAATGAGCACCTGTATACATCATAGGTGATCCAACTGACACCAGTGGCTTGTGAGACCGGCCACCGCCCCTCGTCGGGGTCTCGACTATATACACTAGTCTACTATGGAGTATCGATGCCCTGCCTCGAAACTCACACGACTAGGGACGATTTCAGGATATGCTTATAGACCCCAGCTCCCACTTATATGATCGCCCTCATACTGCTGGTGGTCAAGCAAGAATCCTAGGGGCTCTATCAACGTGTAATAGCGACGTGTCAGGTCATCTAAAACAGTACACGATGATAAAGGTAAACCAGATAGCATACTATCATCTCGAGTAAGACTGTCCTACCGGGATAGGTCCTCCATCAATCATTGCAATCACGTACCTGTGATCCAATAATTGACTCTGAGGGCATTATCTCCAACAATCTCCCACTTGCACTCAAGGCTAATTATTGCGATGTCGCATACTCACAGCCCGTGTGATACCGAACACCCAACTCCTCTACTAGTCAGTCTCACAAAGCTCGTTTGCGAAACTATTGCGTTCGAGGAATAGCCTCAGTGAGTGGATCCGCCTTGATGTCTCTTTCTATGTCTCTCTATATCTCAAGTTCGCGGAGAAACCCATCTCCCGAAATGAGCAATACCTGTCTTAGAATGTGTCTGGATGTCTGATGGGACATAGCTCATAAATGAACTCCAAATCCAAACTTCTTAGACTGTATCGTCAACTGAACTTAATCAGTATCCTGCGCCATGCCTCCCTCAGTATTGCCTTGGACCACCTGTCCAAAATACTGCCCCTCGTCAGAGGGAAAACTATAACTCTGACAACCTCCTTGTCGTCCATGTCACCTTGGAAGCCTGGAATGATAACTGTCTCACGAATGAGGCTGTCGTTATCATATCCCTAGAACATTCACTTATGTTCTAAAACTGCTTCCGACTGTTTCTCCAGGATTGGATTAATGTCAACTTATTGCACCTACTGCAAGAACAACATCTGGTGTGGTACTTGACATCTCATGATTGACTCAATTGCCTAAGCAAGTGATCTGCCAATCATGCACATCCCTCTCCCCTTCAGTCTGTAAGACACCTTTGGAAAGGGTGACTCCATCACCTGCAGGTACACTACCGTGCCAGGAGTCGTCCATTCTAAATACTCTTAGAATGCTGTCTAAGTACCCTGATTGAGAAACCACCCAAATCTAGATCTAAAACCATAGATCTAGTAACCAGTATGTCTGACATAAAATCCATTTCTTTTGTGGAGAAAACACTGTGTGACGACCAAAGTATAACCGAATGTAGTGTAGGAATATCACTTCCTACTCTGTGTATGTCATCCAAATACCATGACATCACACCCCAGTACCTCCTCAACAGATCCATCCCCTATTCTGATGAAGTCAAACCCATGACTGTCACGTCAGAAATAGATGATCTATCTCCGCTACATCTGCTTTAGTCTATAAATAGACATAAGCTACCTGTCCACCAATGCTTCCGCTGCTCCCACTGTCTATGACAACCCTCTGGCAGAGTCATATACACGTACACTTCTGAAGCGAGTTCAGAACGACGCTATACTCATCCTCCCGCCGGTTCTCGCAGCCTGGAACAACAGCAATGGTAATTGTGGGTAAACAAGAACTTCCCTGTCACCGTCCTTGAGGCTACCGTAGTACCTCTCGGGTGCCTGAAGTTACCCACCTTATCTGCGGAGTGGTCAATAGAATGTCAATCCAGATTGAATCTTTAGGTTCCTTATCAAATCTTTTGTAATCGTTTGTGGTTCTGGAATCACTTCCAGTTCTACCATACTCCCACTACTGTTTTCTGAAAAAAATCCATTTTTAATAAAACTGTGGCGAGTCTAGAACAATATCAGTATTGTTCATCCAGATAGTAGAAAATCAACCCTCGTCATAGCCTGGGTCAACCCACAAACAGCCATTACAGAAACGTGCCTTGAGTTATCCAGAGTCTGGTTTTAATCATAAGCCGGACAACTCCCCGTATCTTAACACCGTTAAGATATGACCTGTTCTATATCCAATATAGAACCAGAGGCACTGATTTAACTGAACCAGATCCAAATCATGCAACTGTCTCCAGTGCATGTCAACTAAATGGAAGGAGGCCGATCAGCGTTACTCAACTTAGGAATGCATCCAATTATGAGTAACCTGAAAGAGAAGCAAGTTCTCTTAGTCACTACTACCAACCGAATACCATACACAAGTATCTACATCTTCGATCAACATAAAGAATCCCGATACTTGCAACACCTGGTTCTCTACTCTATTCAAATACCTACAACTCCTCAAAATTCAGACCCTGTGTTTCCGCGAAACACTTGTCTAAAAACTAGAGAAGTCATAAGTAAACCGAATATAGTACGAGGACCAACCCCTCTGTCCTGATGGACCCTGGACAACATACAATACTCTGTATAAGTCCCTTGAGTCTGATAACTCATTCACTGTGTGTCGTAGGTTGAAAACTGTACTTGTGGTCAAGAAGAATTACACCGCTGTTTAATGCTCCTTACCTAACCATCCACTGATATAGGTAAATGTCATAGACATAATTTCAGAAAGGTATATCTCACTCTATGAAAATAGACGTACAGATATATCAATTTGAAATTGGTGCATAAAAGCGGATATTCAAAACCAAATATTTGCCGACCGGCAAACAGCCCAGGTGATTTCCTCAAATATCACCGATTACAACGAATCCCGATATAATGAGGATGATCACCCAATTCCCAATAACCTACTCCCACTCATCATCTGTAAAACCATACAGATGTGAGAATCAAACCTGGTAAATACATACCCTGGAGTAAGTGTCTAACTTGGAAATCAGTTTTCCTTTAACAGTACACAGTGAAGCTGAAACATTGAAATATTTCGATGGGGTATCCTGGTATTCCTAGTAATTCCTCTTCCATTATCCAGATTCACAACTGTAACCGTGTAATTCTTTGCCACCTCTCAAAATCCCTTCATATGTCTTTAGTCATTACCTTCTGTACACCCCTCAGGCCAAATGGTTTTCTTCATTCCTTACCGTTCGGCACCAGCCTATGGTTTGGAAGAAGACTATCCAATAAGCATAATGGGTGTACTGTCCCAATCCTAGGAACACTCGCAATGAGAGAGGGTGAAGATAAAAGACAACCGAATAAATCTTATTCCTATTTCTCCTGAACCAGAATCCATCCCCGAACTGGAACAAGTTCCTTTCGAGTTCGTATATAACCATACGATGGAGTATCCAATAAACTGTGGATCTTCGTAGTGATACGGAGTGTCCTGGAGAAATACAAAGGTGATTTTAGGATTGGCGAAGAAAAACTTGGTTTGGTCGTGAATATTTGTTGCAATTTACTTTGCCCTCTTACTAATCCCTTGCTTTGTCTTAACTTAATACCTTCTGCACACCATCGTTATGCTAATTGGTTTTCTTCATTCCCTACCGGTCGGCACCATCCTAAGGTTTGGAAGAAGACTATCCAATTTGCGTAACAGGTGTACTAGTCCTAAACCAAGGAGTACTCGCAACCTGAGAGAGGGTGAAAAGAAAAGACAACTGAATAGTCCTATCCGTTTTCTCCAGAACCTGAAACCATCCTCGAATGAATTCCTTCGAGTTCGTATCTAACCATACGATGGTTTTGTCCAATGGAAGTGGACGTTCGTAGTAGTACGGGGTGTCCTGGAGAAAAGGGAAAAAGTAGGAGTGGCAATGAGGTTTGCAACTCTGACAATCCATAAGCCAGTGTTAAGAAGGTTCGGTTAATTTTGGTCACTGAGTCATAGTCTTAGGGTCGGGTCAATGGTCGCTGCCAAAGAGAGAGAGAAAAGAAACACTCAGCATGCACTCTAACCTAGATCAGAATGGTTACCAATTTATCTAATCTGGAATCCTCCCACTGTACCTCAAATTCTCCTCCAAACCTGAAAGAAGAATTAGTCGGGGTTACCCGAGGAGTAAACTAACTCATCAGTGGGAATCGGGATCCAACTATCATCGCATGACAACGTGACGGAATCCGCTCACGGTGTCACACTCCAGAAGGTATGCGCATATCTGGCAGGTTTCAGTTCTTTTGGAACTCCCGATGTGATTTCTGCCCCATGCTCTTATGACCTTGACTTTGGCCAACAAATCATAAGTCACATGTCAAGTTCTACCCGTCATTCTCCAGGTTGATTCGAATCCACCCGCACAAGACCTTGAGTTTGGCCAACAAGGCTATACGACTGTCCCAAACCAATGCATCTATCTATGCTGCATATGAATAACCAACAGCTACCAAACACTGTGCCTTGACTTTGGCCAACAAACACAGCTTGAATACTATTGACTACCCATATGAAACGACGGAGGGCTACGAATGGTTTCTGGCGAAAACCTTTAACGTAAAGAACTTGATATCGTCGAAGGAACGGATAGCTTTTTAAAATATAGTGACGAAAACCTTCGCTAAAGAGGTCACTCCCGGTGAAGGGATCTCGGCTCTTTCCCCGTAGAATGGGGTGCAGGATATTCCAAATGAATATCGCAATGCAAAGCAAAAAGTAATCGGCTATAGTGAAGTTAATGCCCTGACGCAAACTTTTTGTCCAAGGGGTCACTCCCGGTGAAGGGATCTCGGCCCTTGCCTCGTCGACTGAGAAGCAGGATATTCCAACCGAATATCTCGATGCAAAACAAAAGTGAACGTCCTTGCAATAACAGCTTTTTGAAAAAGTGTTCCAACAACATCAGATTAGGTTTGTTTTTAAACTTGCATTGATCCGAATCAATGCAGTCCCATCAATTGATCACACCAAAAAGAACGAAAATATACTGATGTACGTATATGCCATCCGCATTCGCCACTGGGTCCCGTCATTACCCGTTAGGTTAGCTAACTAACGACAGAGCGGGGACTGGACTAGCGCGGATGTAAAACGTATACAACATCTACTAATATATATACCAATATAATATATTTCGCTCAAGGCGTGAAAAGAAATGCAACATCACAGAAATGTACTGTATCACAGAACAATACAGATATCTGGGATCCCCTGGTTTCACAGAGCCACTGCTGAAACCCGACGTTCCCCTGGTCGTGTGGATAGCCTGCGCAATGAAATCCTAGACCCCTACGGGCGCGGCAAGTCACCCGCCAAAACCTGAAGCGAGGCAGCCCCCTTTAGTACCGTGAATGGACCACCCAGCACTTCACGGAATCCGGCAACTTGGGCACCCCTCCTGGGTCAACCTGTACCCCCTACGAGTGCGGCGAATAGCCCGCCAATCCTAGAGTGAAGCCCCCTCCGTCTCAATGCCATGAGATGCGGGCTTGTTGCCCTCCAGAACCCGGCTATCCGTGCACCCCTCCGCGGGGTAATCCTAGTACAGAAAGTAAAATATACATACAACGGGTACATCGACCGCAACCAGGTCGTGCCCCAAAAGAATAATACAAACAGGCAGTGACGGCAGTCCACATGTCGGACGCTCGCCCCGCAAAATCAAATGTACATAATACAACCACAACTGTACTAGCATTGCATCCAGGCTATCCCCCACGACCGATCCGCAACATCACAGCAAAAACAGAACATCAACGTGAAAATCACGTTCGCAAATCCGTCTAACCGGGCTATAGCAGTTAGACCGGATTTACCGATCGAGTGACATTCACGGTCGCAGATATAATGTAAATACTGTGAAATATGTGTTTAAAATTTTCGATCAATCAAATTTTAACAAGTGGGCCCCAATCAAAACTGTAGCGGATCAAGAAATTCTGGGCCCAATGTTATTATTCCAAAACCCCACTTTTCACCCCAGAAAGCCTCTGCAAAAAATTGGTGCAGTGATCTCCACAGTGCTTGGCGGAACAGCGGCGAGAAGGGGGTTTTTCCGGCGTTTCCGCGCTCCAACTGTGGAGTCACTTCATCGAATTTTACAGAGCTCTTAGATTTTCCAGTACATCAATATTTTACAACCTGAAAAATTTTTCGACACTAAAAATTTCCAACAGAAAACTGATGCTAACAAAATACGGGTTTTGGAACTTTTTGATCGATCGGAAATGCAAACACATTACACAAAGCTAGACTAAGTTAATGGCGAGGCTCTGATACCACTGTAACTGCACGGCGGCGCCCCGGCCGTCAATCCGACGCCGGAATGCGGAAGCGGTGATAAACTTTAATTTTGCGGACTTAGTAAACCGGCACCACCGCGCACTAAACATCCGGATCGTAACCATTAACAAGTCTAAGCTACTAACAAGAAAGGGAAGAGAAGTATACCGACAGATCCGAGTCCTCCGGTCTTCTCGTCGTCGTCCCGATCTCCTGCGGAATGTCCCGTCTCCTCCTCGTCGCAGGAAGTGCACCACATCGCCTACTTCTTTTACGGGCTCCCACCTCAATGCCGAGGCAACTCGGGCACAAAGCCGGCTACTCGACGTGGCCAAGATCCGTTGTAGAATGTGTAGCACTCAAATCTCACTTTGGGGTTGTAGGAATTGCCTTTTGGTGGAGGGATGAACTATGGAGTTTGGAGATGGAACTTGTGGATATTTGGGAGCATGAAATGGACCAAATACCCACCCCCAAAATTTTGGACAGCCGCCTCTCATGCTTGGGCCGGCCACTACAAGTGAGGGTAGGGTGAGGAAAAAAGAGAGTGTGACCAAAAATAATAGGAGCCAAACTCATATCATGCAAGAGAGAGAAAGGAAAAGTTATCATGAATAGCAATGATCACAAAGTCAAGCATGATTGCTCACAAATCCATACTCCAAAAACCTACCTACCACAACCATGATTGCTCACAAAGTCAAGCAATCATGATAGAAGAAGTCAAGGTCAAAAGAATGGTGCACCATCATGATACAAGGAAATATGCAAAGCCCCCCTCCACAAATGCTTATTTGCAACAATGCAAATAAACCTTCCTCCACCAATCTTCGGCCAATGAACGGAACAATGGAAATTGGCCGAAACGGAAAGCAAACTGGCAACTTCAGAACACTGGTCCCGTAATAAATTACAGGAAAACCCCGATACAGTGCATACACACTCGCATCTGTATTTCGACCGAAATACAAATGCAATGAGACAAAGTCTACGCTGAACTATACTAGGATCCGGCTTATACCAAAACCGGCTAGTAATATCTGTTCGATCCTGATCCGTGCAATACCGCACGTATCTGATCGAACCCTGCCATATAACCATACGGCCTATAGTACAAACTGTCCGATCCTGATCCGTGCAATACCGCACGTATCTGATCGGACCTTGCCATATCTCCATACGGCCTCTACAACCTTTCGCCCGAAAGCTGAGTAACTGAATGTGGAGGACTCTAAAGACTTGTCAACACCTTGGTTGTGGATTTAACCACTAGCACGTCAGAGGTATAAGCCAATACGTAACGGGCTACCAGGTATTGACTAAAAGGGACGTCTGTGAGTGAACTCAGCCAGACAACCCTACTGAGCCTGTCAGTGACAATATCCATACAGTCCGGTCCGTTCGTCTATGAGCATCGCATGGCGGGCCTAGGGGGTTGGTAAAAGTCAGACCCCCAAAAGCGGTACAAGTCGTGTCGGAGTGTAGCCCATAACACCCTGAGATACTACTGGAATACCTACCAGTAAATCTCCTTGCCTCGGCCGAGGGCTTCGTGTAATGGCTCTCCTAGACACAGCACGACCTCACCACCAATACCGGGAGAGACGAACCCCTGAAGATACACTCACTGCCTCCATGTGGCTCGGGACTGTACCCAACTAAAACCTGTTTGCACGACTCCTTTGAGCCGTGGTAGGGTAGTAATCAAAGTACAGTGGGAACTCACACGAGACAAATGACGATCCCCAGGTCGATGAACTAACCTGCACACATGTCACCAGGGAACTGCCATCTGACGTCTGGTATATGACCAACTAGCATGTTCCCGGCGAGTCCTGTCCGGTGTACTCATAACCCAATGAGCACCTGTATACATCTTAGGTGATCCAACTGACACCAGTGGCTTGTGAGACCGGCCACCGCCCCTCGTCGGGGTCTCGACTGTATACACTAGTCTACTATGGAGTATCGATGCCCTGTCTCGAAACTCACACGACTAGGGACCATTTCAGGATATGCTTATAGACCCCAGCTCCCACTTATATGATCGCCCTCATACTGCTGGTGGTCAAGCAAGAATCCTAGGGGCTCTATCAACGTGTAATAGCGACGTGTCAGGTCACCTAAAACAGTACACGATGATAAAGGTAAACCAGATAGCATACTATCATCTCGAGTAAGACTGTCCTACCGGGATAGGTCCTCCATCAATCATTGCAATCACGTACCTGTGATCCAATAATTGACTCTGAGGGCATTATCTCCAACAGAAGATAGGGTTTCTTCCCACTCCATAACTCATATGGTGTGGTAGGCACAGTCTTAGTGGGAACTCGGTTCAAAAGGTATGCAGCTGATTCTAGCGCATATCCCCAGAACGATCGCGGCAACTCAGCGTTACTAATCATGGACCGCACCATATCCAATAGGGTTCGGTTCCGTCTCTCCGATACACCGTTATGTTGCGGAGTGTATGGAGGAGTAAGCTGAGAGAGAATTCCATTCTCTTTTAAGTAACCCAGGAACTCGGCACTCAAGTATTCACCACCTCGATCAGATCTCAGTGCCTTGATACTTTTGCCTGTTTGTTTTTCTACTTCATTCTTATATTCCTGGAACTTTTCAAAAGCTTCGGATTTATGCTTCATCAAGAAGACATGTCCGAACCTTGAGAAATCATCCGTAAAAGTAATGAAGTAAGAATAACCGCTACGTGCATGTGTAGACATTGGACCGAATACGTCGCTGTGTACGAGTCCCCAGAGCTCGCTCGCTCTTTCTCCGTGTCCAGTGAACGGAGTCTTTGTCATCTTTCCTTTGAGACAGGATTGACAAGTTGCATACGATTGATATTCGAACGGGTCCAAATATCCTTCTACATGTAACTTAGTCAACCTTCTCTCATTAATGTGACCCAGTCTACAATGACATAAGAAATTTTTATTGATTTCTGGAGACTTTCTTTTGTGTGTATTCTGGACATTGAAAATCTGTGGTTGGTTTAATACGTATATACCGTTGTTCAATGTACCTGACCCAATCAAAGCTTGATTAAGGTGAATGTTCACTACATTACTTACAAATGCAAATTCATAACCTTCTTTAGATAATAAAGATACAGAAATGATATTACAAGTTGCATTTGGTACATAATAACAACTACGCAAAACCAAAAAATGTCCATCCGACAATCCCAGGTGATAGTCCCCTACGGCCTCAGCATCCATGCTAGCACCGTTTGCAACTCTGAGGGTCATGTCACCTGCCTTCAAAACTCTACGCTTTCTCAACGCCTACAAAGAATTACAGATATGAGATCCTGATCCGGTATCCAATACCCAGGATGCAGAGTTTATTGATAGGCAGTTTTCAATAACATACACACCTGAAGCTGAAGCTGCAACTCGCTTCAAATCCAGTGTTCTGGCTTTCCAAGCCTTGCAATCCTGTTTCCAGTGACCACTTTTGTGACAATAGAAGCATTCTTCCTTCCCCACTAGCTTCCCCGCTATCTTTGTTGCTTTACCTTTTTCCCTTCGTATCCACTTTACCGACACCGCCTCTTGGTTTGGCGGGGGCTTTCTTCTTCTTACCCTTGGCTTTCGCCCTGGATCTAGAAGAGGAAGATCCTCCTACAAACAAAGTGGATGTCTCCCTACCTTTCTGTAGGGTGCCCTCAGCACTCCTCAACATGTTCAGAAGCTCGGAAAGTTCAACCTCCTTTCTTTGCATGTTGAAGTTAAGAATAAACTGGGCGTAAGTGGAAGGAAGGGACTGGAGAATCTAATCAGTATAGAGTTCATTCTCCAACGTGGTCCCAAGGTCCGCGAGCTCCTCAATGTAGCCAATCATCTTAAGCACGTGTTCCGCTACCGATGATCCGACGGCCAACCTTGCCGAAAACAACTTCATCGACACTTAGTATCTTGCGATACGAGACTGCTCTCCATACAGTTCTTTTGTATGAAGAAATATGGAATCTAGGTCCATATTCTCATGCCTCCTCTGATGTTCGTTGTCCATCGAGGCTAGTACGAGGCATCTCGCCTTCGCGCAATCTATTTCCCAGGTCTTGTAGATTTCCCTATCTACGACACTGGTTTTGGGACCTGGGACAGGGGGAGCTTTGGTGGTAAGGACATACCCCAACTTGTCGTAAGTTATTGCCATCTTGACATTCCTGAGCCAATCTTTGTAGTTTGGCCCTGTCAATATATTTTTATCTAGTAATAACTTAAGTCCGGTCATCTTGAATGGTCGCTGCAATTAGTAGAGAGAAAAGAAACACTTTAGCATGATGCTCTTGCAAGTTTAGAGTGGTTTTTAGTTTGTCTAAACTTGATGGCTCCCACTGTCTCTCGAATCCCTTCTCAAACCGTAAAGAAAGGATTAGTCAGGATCACTCTCACCGTACAATACTTGCTTAACCGTTCAGCCAAGCCAGTGTCGGTACTTCGAGGGAGGTTTTCCAATGCTTTCGCGAAGTTCCTTAATTAAGTAACCTCTTTTCCCTGTGGGCGTAGCCCCGCTAACACCTTTCTAGACACCTACTAAGTTTATAGCATTGATCGTTAAGTGAGAGTTTTCCCGAGGAGTAGCATATACTCACAGTAGGATCGGGATCCAAATATCATCGCGTAATAAAACCGAAGGAATCCTACCATAATTATCACACTCCAAATGGTATGCAGCGCTAGCAAGTTTCAGTACTTATGAAACTCCCGATGTGGATTTTTGCCCCATGCTCTTATGACCTTGGCGTGAGGTCAAAATGTCATAAGTCACATGTCAAGTTCTTCCCATCATTATCCCGGTTAATTTGAACCCACCCGTACCTACCCTTGACGTAGGCCAAAATGGCAGTACGACTGTCTCAAACCAACGCATTCTATCTATGCAACAGATAAATATCCGGCAGCTACCAATCACTATGCCTTGGCGTGAGGTCAAAATACATAGCTTGAATACTACCGTATATTTAACTGAAATGATGGAGGGCTACGGATGGTTTTGGTGAAACCGTGAACGTAGTGAACTTGATATAATCGATGGAACGAGATAGCTTTTAAAAGGAGTGGTTCAAGCTCCGCGTTTAAAAGTTTAGTTTTGAAAAAAACCGAGTGGTTTTCAAAGTGTTCCAATCGACTTATACTTGGTTTATTTTCTTGCATTAGTTCTTTTAATGCGTCCCATCATTTAATCCTACCATTGCAGAAAACAACCAAAATATGACGTACGCTTATGCCATTCGTATTCGCCACGGGGCCCCGTCATCACCCGTTAGGTTACTTAACTAACGACAGAGCGGGGGCTGGGCTAGCGCGGCTGTAAAACATAAGCAACGCCTAAATAGTTATTATATATAAATATATAGCAATGATAGACATTACAGATCACAGATGAATACATTGGATATACTAGGAATCCGCAATCCGTTCGAGCCAGCAACGAAAAGCAGATTACACGGTCGCGGTGAATAGCCAATACCCCACACAAGACCCCTACGGGTGCGGCAAACTACCCGCCAAGTACCCGAAGCGAAGCAACCTCCCTCACCACCGTGAGTTGGCCACTCGGCACTTCGAGATACCCGGTAGTTTGTGCACCCCTCCCTGGGTCTATCCTAGGAGCAAAAACAGTAAAAAGAATTATACAATGACGGCTACAACCCCGACCCGGTTGTGCGGCCAAACAAATAATAATATTACATCAATTTACATATTACAATGAATGAAAGAAAAGCAACACTCATCTCACATCCACCCCGGCTATTCACCCGCGACAATCCAACCCATTCATATACACAAACCAGTATCAATCACAGATCACAGATATGTATAACCCCGACTAATCGACATATAGCGATTAGCCGACGTTCAATACATGCAAACATCACAGATATAACCGTTATAGTCAAAATGTATTGAAGTTCGAAAAAAATACGGATTTATAGGCCCCCAAAAATAAATTTCTATTCTGGAAAATCTGGGCACATATAAACCATCTCAAAAATCCCAAAACCAAGCCATAAGAAAACTGCACCAAAATCGACTCAGTGAAGAGTCAAAACGGCGGCGGTTCCGCGGCAATAGCTTGCTATTGCCGCTGAACCGCGGCGGTTTAGATGACTCACTGGACCGGGTTTGGTGGTTTTCTTCACAAAACCCTGAGACGATTTTTGGAGTATAACAAATTTTGTTTTGACCAGAAATTTTTTTTACAGAAACTTAGGGTTTCGAAAACTTGGTTTTTCGATTTTTACATTTCGAACTTCGACACACTCCACTACCTTGCTAGTTTATGTTTAGTTAAGCTCTGATACCACTGTAAGTCCACGTTGCCCACCCCGGTACTTGCAGGGAGGCGGAAAACGGAATAAAAAACGGATTTTTATGAGCTTAGGCAATATGGACTAGACTTTAAAGGATCTTTGCTAAACAAAAACTTGCTAAAGCTAACTAGAAACTAGCTAAGTGCTAGAAAGGTTATACCTTGGGCTTTATGTCCTTCTCTCCTTGCTCATTGGAGTAGTGGAAAGAGGTCACCTTGTCGTCTTCTCCCGTCAAAGAAAGATCCACCCGAAAGCCTCAACCTTTGGCTTCAACTCCAAGCTAGAAGTAACTAGGGTTCAAGAAGTGCTAGTACTTCAACCCTAGATGAGAGTAGAGATGATCAAGAGAGGGTTTTTCTCAAGCTCAAGTGTTTCTCAACACATGAGAGGGGAGAGCTTGAGGGAGAGGAAGAACAAGAGAGAGAAATTGTAACACCTTAGGGTTTGTTTAGTGACTAATTATATTTAAATAATGGGTTTTAATAAAAAGTTTACCAAATTGTGTTTCAAATATTTTTCCTAATTTAATAAATATTTTTCTAAAATTTTCCTAGGCTTGCACACACATGTGCATGTAAACTAGGGTTTTTAAATGAGTTTTTACCATGTTAAGTGACCACGGTGGGTTAATCTTGAGGATTAAGCCTTTTGGGTTTTAATTAAGTTAATTAGTTAAGTAGTTGTTACTTTAATTGGAATGGTTATGGGTGTTGACTTGTGAGAGAGACAGAGAGAGAGGGCATCATGGCTCAAGCCATGCTTGCAATCATGAAGAGAGAGAGAGAGGAGGGTTGACAATTGGGTGATAATTGTTTCCTCTCATTTCTTTGTTTCTCTCAAATCTCACACACACTCACATACACACTTACCTCAGCTCTAGAACCAAGCAGCATAGCAGCAGCAACAGCAGCAGGCATTCAGCAGCAGCAACAGCAAGCAATTCAGCAGCAGCAACAGCACCAGTAGCAGCAGCTAGCAGCAGCAACAGCCTCTTCCCTTCACTTCTTCTTCTTCCTCCAGCTCCCTAGGGTTAAGTATGAGTATATTTCCTAAACTTATTCCCTAGTTTTCTTGGTTAGTGTCGTTTTGCATCGGTTAGTGGTTTTTAGTGCGTTTTAGTGCGATATGAGGTGTTTAGTAGGAATCTTATGCTAATGTGGTGTGATTTGGTTTCAGTAGGTTGTTAGTAGGTTATTGAGACCATATTAACCTAGTTTAACCCCAGTTGCACTAAAATACCACCAGTTTCCCTAATTGATGCAATTTATCGTATTTGTGCAAAATTGAGGTTTTCTGGAACTGCTCTTGACCCGTTGAGTTCAGATTAAAATTGAGAAGACTGCAGTATAGTGGGTAGGTGCTGATACCCCAGGTGAAACCCGACCCCCTAATTCCTTCATGTGGCCGCCAATTTCTTCGTTCTGGCCGCAATTTGCGGCCAGATGGGTAGGGTTTGGGTTGGGGTTTGGTCCTGTAAGTGTCTGCTAGTATGTATGGTTCAGTGATATATATATATTTTTGTAATTTTAGTTCTGCTTAGAAATCTGGGACCAAATACCTGTTTTGCCGTTTTTCTAAACCTTCGCGACACGCGTGATACGTGAGTAGGATTGGGGTTTTGCGTATCGCGACGCGTCGGGGTAGTTTCAGGCGCGTGATCACACGTTTTAGCGTATCGCGCACACGCGCGATTGGTTTGCGACACGGGTTTCTAGTTGGACCGTAATGTCGCGTTTCTGTGAAATTGAGCTTATGTGTGATATATGTTATGTGATTCTAGGTTCGCAGGCCAGAGAGACGGACGCTGCGAAGAAGGGCAAGCAAGTTGTTGGATACACTTAGCGCGAGACACGGTGAGTAGATTTCACATCTACGGGGATATCGCCCGCATGGCGTTATGTCAGGGCTGATAGGACCTTATTGTTATAGATTGCATATACCATACCATGGATGGTCATCGCATATTGCATTCCCTGCCATATTTATATATGTATATATGCTTAGAACTGATAGAACACTGCACTATTACTAACGGCTTATGTTGCACGGGCACGATTCTGCGTGCTACACACACACCGTTAGTAATTGCCATGCCACACTCACTGTAGAGCTGCCATGATTATACTGCTGTAGTTCATCTTACATATGATTGGTTATGATTTTCTAGAAATTGGGAGCCGCATGACATCTTTAAGAACGAGAACTATTTTAAAGGCGGTTTTCCCCTTATACTCATACCATGGATTGATTTACATTGTACCTCGCATTGGATTGACTTATTGGTGATGGATTTTCATGTGATTTCTGGTTTTGAGGACCGTGGAAATATTTAAGAAAAGATGCATTATTTTGAAAACCCGGTACCTCGTGGTATGATATTTTGGTGTGTCCACCACGCGTTTTCTCGGTGCTGAGACGTGTGCTTGAAACCAGATTCGAGGAGTGGATGTTCCGTTTGCGGGTTCGTGGTGGGCCCGGTATGGTTTCCCTCGGCGAGATGATTGATGGGTTTTGCCGATTGAGCCTGGATGTGGGAGAGTACCTACCGGTGATTGGTTGGACCTGGCAGTTGTCCGGAGGATACTGGCCAGAGTCGAGAGATGGATGCGGGATGACCCGTACTGCCGGGGCCGAAGGCCGACACCGCAGACGGACCCCGTGGGCTGATCCGGACTGACGGAGCCCGATATATGAGGATTTGCGTGTCGATGTTGGACACGAGTATTTGATGATGTTTTGGGTGCCGATGTTAGGCACTCGTTATTTCTCAGAGGTTTACAGGATTTGAGGGCCGATGGGTGTGCCGGCGCCTGAGTATATTTGGGATTTGGGTGCAGCTTGAGGCACCGCCTATTGTTTTCCATGTTGACACATTCCATGTAGATGTTATTTATCCCATGCTCAGTATTGATTGCTATGTATCTCATCCTGTAGTATTTACCTGATAGAGCACTTGTATTACTATTGCATCCACTGTTTGGCATGCATTGATATCATCTGCTGGCATTAGTAGAGCCACGCTATATGTGCATGCTCGCGATCACCTTTATATGTTATCTCTATTCACGAGTTGGCAACTCACCCCCGTTGTGCCACAGTATTTGCAGGTTGCCCTTGGGAGTAGTCGCGGCTGGCTGTTTACCGCATCTTTTGGCACAGATACCATTGCTTAGGCGAGTTAGCCTTTTGCTGTTAGGTGGGTTTTGTACGGTATCTGTTATCTTTCAGTTGTATATTGATGTATCTAGTACTCTCCACTACCTTTCTGTATTGACTTAGAGACAGTTGTGAGGACGATGTGTATGATTTCGTACTCTGGTGTCGAGCTCGCATGTGAGCCGGCTTTATTTTATGCAGTCTTACCCTTGTGATATTGTCCTTACTTTACTGTGTATTCTTCGCTACGGCGTCGTATATCATATTTGTGATGCTTTATTCATTTCACTTATTATTTCCGCCACACCTTGCTTTTACCCGACTTGCAGAGCAAATGTTTAAAAAGGAAATGTTGCCAAAATTATAAAATTTATAACTCTTGAACTTTAAAGGATTTCTACTAAATTAATAAAATGTTTTTCGGACATGTATGACTGTTTTTACGAAATGTTTTAAATCACTCTTTTTTTTTAAATGGTTTTAATTTCTGGGTTCGGCTTACTTAGTCGCGTTACGCCTGTAGACGTAGCGTGGTTAAGTGCCGGTCACGAGTCGAAATACTCGGGTCGTGACAAAGTTGGTATCAGAGCGTAGGTTTAACCTTTGGAGTGTAGGATGACCCTGGTATGATGGAGTAGGTAGCTGCAGCAGGGTAGCGTAGCGTGTGTATCTTCCGCGGCATACTCACGACACGGTACTCCGCCTACGCGACCTTAGGACTTGTTGATTTAAATTCCTTCTCGAATACATACATTCCTGTGATTCGATTTCCGCGTTCTTATCGAATCCTAATTTGCTTTCAGCCAGTATACCGCCAAAGACTATGAGGGCACAGAGAGCGGCCGCGAGGGCCGAGATTCGAGTTGACTCGTCCGAGACGAGGACTGATCCGGGCATTGCACCCGTTGTACCCGAGCAGGCTGTTCCTGCCGTGACAGATCAGATCGCCACGCTAGGGGCTGGTATGCAGGAGATGCGCCAGACGGTGGGATCTAGCATGAAGGAGATGCGCCAGATGATAGGATCGCTAGTTGAGACGCTTCGAGCCCAGCGACCAGAGGTAGCTCCACCTGTTCCGGAGACCGCGATGGTACCTACCGCACATCCAGTTGTCCCTGCAGCCATAGAGCTGATTACAGTTTCGCTATCAGAGTTCATGAGCTGAAGCCTCCGGTCTTCACAGGCACCGATACAGCCGAGGACCTACAGTCTTTCATCGACAGGATGGCCCGGATATACCGTTCCCTCAGATGCGCAGATACGAGATGGGTTGAGTTCGCGAGCTTTCGTCTAGAAGGTCTTGCGCAGAAGTGGTGTGATTCAGTTGAGAAGGGCAGAGCAGCAGGTCTTCCTCCTATGACCTAGACGGAGTTCGTGACAGTATTTCTAGGCCGTTTCCTTCCCCAGAGCGTTAGGGATGCCCGAGCACGCAGATTTGAGTCTTTGCGCCAGACGCCAGGGATGACAGTGGCAGAGTATGACTTGCTGTTTACAGAGCTAGCAGTTTATGCCCCATATTTAGTGGCTACTGAGGAGTTGCGAGTCAAGAGATTTTTTCGAGGCTTGCTTACACCACTGTTCCTCGCGATCAGCGCGCAGCACTACGAGACCTATGCAGCAGCTGTAGACGCAGCCCTAGTAGTCGAGGAGCACCTTGCTGAGACTTCGGCAGTCCCAGAGCCGAAGAGAGTTCGTACTGGTAGATCCGCACGGAGACAGATATTCAGACGCCGCGACAGGTATCGCCCAGGTACGGGGAGTGGCAGAGATTCGGGACGGAGCCAGATGTTTAGTTCATATCCACGAGAGAGTCAGCAGTCGCCGCGAGGTTGCTTTAGATGCGGCAGCCTACTTCACCTCGTTAGGGATTGTCCCGAGACACACCGGAAGGAGGCGGCAGCACCGCATGTTACTTTACCACCTTCACCACCCCAGAGGGCGTTGCCCGTTGTACCTACCGTTGCTCCGCGCCAGACTCATACACAGCGAGGTCGTGGCCGTGGAGGAGTTTCTCAGAGAAGACGAGATGACCGAGGCAGAGGGCAGTCAGTTACAGGTGGTGGACAGGCGCGGGTTTTTGCTTTGACGCATCAGGACGCGCAGGCGTCCAATGCAGTGGTTTCAGGTATCCTTCCTGTATGTACAGTTGATGCACACGTATTGTTCGATCCCGGATTCACACACTCGTACGTATCCACACACTTTGTGCCGAGTTTGGGTAGAGAGTCCGGTTTGCTTGATCAGCCGCTTGTGGTGACCACTCCTGTGGGAGAGTCGTTTGTAGCTAGGCACGTGTTCCGATCCTGTACCGTCTGTATTGGCGAGAGGGAGTTGCCTGTCGACTTGATCCTTCTGGAGATGTTGGACTTCGACGTTCTTTTGGGCATGGATTGGTTAGCCACGTGCTATGCTTCTGTGGACTGCCGTGAGAAGACAGTTAGATTCTTCTTTCCCGGTGAGTCGGTTTTTGTTGTGTTGGGGGACCTTGGTGCCGTCCCTCACAGTGTGATTTCTTCTTTTCACGCTGGACAGCTTTTGAGGAAAGGATGTCAGGGATTTCTAGCCTATGTTTGCGATGCTCGCGCTACAGAAGTCCCATTGGATCAGGTTCCGGTTGTTAGCGAGTTTCCTGATGTGTTCCCTGCCGAGCTTCCAGGGTTTCCGCCCGAGCGCGACATTTCTTTCTGTATTGATTTGGTTCCTGGCTCGGGGCCTGTTTCCATACCGCCTTATCGGATGGCCCCGGCGGAACTTCGAGAGTTGAAGGGTCAGTTGCAAGATTTGCTGGATAAGGGACTTATTCGACCCAGTGTTTCTCCTTGGGGTGCTCCAGTCCTGTTCGTCAAGAAGAAGGACGGCAGTTTGCGTCTGTGTATCGACTACCGCCAGCTGAACAGGGTGACAGTGCGGAACAAGTATCCTTTGCCGCGCATCGACGATTTGTTCGACCAGCTTCAGGGGGCAGGGTACTTTTCGAGGATCGATTTACGATCTGGCTATCATCAGCTGCGGGTTCGACAGGAGGACATTCCCAGGACAGCTTTTCGTACGCGCTACGGCCATTACGAGTTTTTGGTGATGTCGTTCGGACTCACCAATGCGCCAGCAGCATTCATGGACTTGATGAACCGTATTTTCCGACCATATTTGGATCTGTTCATCATAGTCTTCATTGACGATATCTTGGTGTATTCCCGGAGTAGTGAGGAGCACGAGCAGCACCTGCGGATTACATTGCAGACCTTGAGGGAGCACCAGCTTTATGCGAAATTCTCCAAGTGTGCTTTTTGGCTGGACAACGTAGACTTCTTGGGACACGTGATTTCACGAGACGGTATATGTGTAGACCCAAGGAAGATCGAGGCCGTTCAGCGTTGGCCCAGACCCGCATCGGTGACGGAGATTCGTAGCTTTTTGGAGTTGGCCGGTTACTACAGGCGTTTTGTGCAGGACTTCTCACGTATTGCTACACCGTTGACCAGTTTGACCCGGAAGGGAGTTCCTTTCGATTGGACGGAGTAGTGCGAGCACAGTTTTCAGCAGTTACGGACTCGGCTGACGACGGCACCGGTGTTATCTTTGCCTTCCGGATCAGGCGGGTTTGTGGTCTATTGTGATGCCTCTCGAGTGGGGCTAGGGTGCGTACTGATGCAGCACGACTGGGTGATCGCGTATGCCTCGCGACAATTGAAGAAACATGAGCAGAACTAACCCACTCACGATTTGGAGATGGCTGCAGTGGTCTTCGCACTTAAGATCTGGCGACATTACCTATACGGCGAGTCGTGCCAGATATTCACGGATCACAAGAGTCTGAAATACATTTTCCAGCAGCGGGACCTGAACCTTCGACAGCGCCGATGGATGGAGTTAGTGAAGGATTACGACTGCGAGATCTTATATCACCCGGGCAAGGCAAATGTGGTGGCGGATGCTTTGAGCAGGAGGCCCGGGAGTAGTCTATCTTGTTTGAGCACAGTACAGGGGCAGTCGTCAGCAGATTGGCAGATATTTTGCGACAGCCGAGTACAGTTCGAGTTCACGCCGATTGGAGGACAGATAGCGCATGTCCGTGCATGCCCACAGTTGATCGATCGTATACGTGAGGCACAGTTCAGTGATGACCGATGTTAAGAGATCATGGCACAGATTGGACAGGGCAGATTTTCCGAGTTCGTGATCGATGATCAGGGGGTACTACGTTTTGGAGTTAGACTGTGCGTACTAGATGCTTAGGGACTGCGACGCGAGATTCTTGAGGAGGCACATCGATCGGTGTACAGCGTCCATCCCGGTTCCACCAAGATGTATCATGATATGAGAGATTTTTATTGGTGGGACGGAATGAAGAGGGACATCGCATATTTCGTGTCGAGATGCCTGACTTGTCAGCAAGTCAAGGCTATGCACCAGAGGCCCGCGGGAAAGCTACAGCCGTTACCCATTCCGGAGTGGAAATAGGAACAGATTTCGATGGATTTCGTGGTGGGTCTACCCAGGACTAGTCGGGGGTATGACTCCATCTGGGTGATCGTGGATCGTTTGACGAAAGCGGCTCACTTCCTACCGGTGAAGACGACTTTCGGATTTACTCAGTATTCCCAGATCTACATTGACGAGATAGTGCGACTGCACGGAGTCCCGACGTGTATTGTGTCCGACAGAGGCACCCAGTTTACCAGTAGACTATGGCAGAGGCTTCAGGAGGCTTTGGGCACTCGCTTGAGTTTCAGCACGGCTTTTCATCCGCAGACCGACGGACAGTCAGAGCGGACCATTCAGACTCTCGAGGACATGCTCAGAGCTTGTGTATTGGATTTCGGTGGTAGCTGGGATCATCACTTACCCTTAGTAGAGTTCGCCTACAATAACAGCTATCAGGAGACCATTCAGATGGCACCATTTGAGGCTCTTTATGGGAGGAGATGCAGATCGCCCGCCTGTTGGACATAGCTCAATGAGGGCAGTATCTTAGGGCCACAGATTGTTGAGGAGACGACCGCGAAGATCCAGTTGATTCGCGATAGGATGAGAGCAGCCCAGAGTAGGCAGAGATCTTATGCGGACCGTCGGCGACGCAGACTTGAGTTTTCTGTTGGTGATCATGTTTTCTTGAGGGTCTCCCCGATGAAAGGTGTGATGAGGTTTGGGAAGAAGGGGAAGCTCAGTCCCAGGTATGTGGGCCCCTTCGAGATCCTCGAGCGTGTTGGTATAGTAGCCTACCGTTTAGCCCTTCCGCCCAGCTTTCCAGATGTGCATCCCGTATTTCATGTCTCGATGCTCCGCAGATATCTTCATGATCCTTCGCATGCGATTCAGCACCCGACGATCCAGCTGGAGCGCGACCTTTCCTATGCAGAGCAGCCGGTGATGATCTTGGATCGACAAGTGAAGAAATTGAGATCGAAAGACATCTCATCAGTTAAGGTACTTTGGCGTGGTCAGAACCGTGAGGAGGTCACTTGGGAGACCGAAAGCGAGATGATGAAGACGTATCCCCATCTTTTTGAAGGTACGTGTAGTTAGATCTTTGAAATTCGGGGACGAATTTCTTTAAGGGGGAGAGATTGTAACACCTTAGGGTTTGTTTAGTGACTAATTATATTTAAATAATGGGTTTTAATAAAAAGTTTACCAAATTGTGTTTCAAATATTTTTCCTAATTTAATAAATATTTTTCTAAAATTTTCCTAGGCTTGCACACACATGTGCATGTAAACTAGGGTTTTTAAATGAGTTTTTACCATGTTAAGTGACCATGGTGGGTTAATCTTGATGATTAAGCCTTTTGGGTTTTAATTAAGTTAATTAGTTAAGTAGTTGTTACTTTAATTGGAATGGTTATGGGTGTTGACTTGTGAGAGAGAGAGAGAGAGGGCATCATGGCTCAAGCCATGCTTGCAATCATGAAGAGAGAGAGAGAGGAGGGTTGACAATTGGGTGATAATTATTTCCTCTCATTTCTTTGTTTCTCTCAAATCTCATACACACTCACACACACACTTACCTCAGCTCCATAACCAAGCAGCATAGCAGCAGCAACAGCAGCAGGCATTCAGCAGCAGCAACAGCAAGCAATTCAGCAGCAGCAACAGCACCAGTAGCAGCAGCTAGCAGCAGCAACAGCCTCTTCCCTTCACTTCTTCTTCTTCCTCCAGCTCCCTAGGGTTAAGTATGAGTATATTTCCTAAACTTATTCCCTAGTTTGCTTGGTTAGTGTCGTTTTGCATCGGTTAGTGGTTTTTAGTGCGTTTTAGTGGGATATGAGGTGTTTAGTAGGAATCTTGTGCTAATGTGGTGTGATTTGGTTTCGGTAGGTTGTTAGTGGGTTATTGAGAACATATTAACCTAGTTTAACCCCAGTTGCACTAAAATACCACCAGTTTCCCTAATTGATGCAATTTATCGTATTTGTGCAAAATTGAGGTTTTCTGGAACTGCTCTTGACCCGTTGAGTTCAGATTAAAATTGAGAAGACTGCAGTATAGTGGGTAGGTGCTGATACCCCAGGTGAAACCCGGCCCCCTAATTCCTTCATGTGGCCGCCAATTTCTTCGTTGTGGCCGCAATTTGCGGCAAGATGGGTAGGGTTTGGGTTGGGGTTTGGTCCTGTAGGTGTCTGCTAGTGTGTAGGGTTCTGTGATATATATATTTTTGTAATTTTAGTTCTGCATAGAAATCTGGGACCAAATACTTGTTTTGCCGTTTTTCTAAACCTTCGCGACACGCGTGATACGTGAGTAGGATTGGGGTTTTGCGTATCGCGACGCGTCGGGGTAGTTTCAGGCGCGTGATCACACGTTTTAGCGTATCGCGCACACGCGCGATTGGTTTGCGACATGGGTTTCTAGTTGGACCGTAATGTCGCGTTTCTGTGAAATTGAGGTTATGTGTGATATATGTTATGTGATTCTAGGTTCGCAGGCCAGTGAGACGGACGCTGCGAAGAAGGGCAAGCAAGTTGTTGGATAAACTTAGCGCGAGACACGGTGAGTAGATTTCACATATACGGGGATATCGCCCGCATGGCATTTTGCGTCAGGGCTGATAGGACCTTATTGTTATATATTGCATATACCATACCATGGATGGTCATCGTATATTGCATTCCCTGCCATATTTATATATGTATATATGCTTAGAACTGATAGAACACTGCACTATTACTAACGGCTTATGTTGCACGGGCACGATTCTGCATGCTACACACACACCGTTAGTAATTGCCATGCCACACTCACTGTAGAGCTGCCATGATTATACTGCTGTAGTTCATCTTACATATGATTGGTTATGATTTTCTAGAAATTTGGAGCCGCATGACATCTTTAAGAACGAGAACTATTTTAAAGGCGGTTTTCCCCTTATACTCATACCATGGATTGATTTACATTGTACCTCGCATTGGATTGACTTATTGATGATGGATTTTCATGTGATTTCTGGTTTTGAGGACCGTGGAAATATTTAAGAAAAGGTGCATTATTTTGAAAACCCGGTACCTCGTGATATGATATTTTGGTGTGTCCACCACGCCTTTTCTCGGTGCTGAGACGTGTGCTTGAAACCCGATTCGAGGAGTGGATGTTCCGTTTGCGGGTTCGTGGTGGGCCCGGTATGGTTCCCCTCGGCGAGATGATCGATGGGTTTTGCCGATTGAGCCTGGAGGTGGGAGAGTACCTACCGGTGATTGGTTGGACCTGGCAGTTGTCCGGAGGATACTGGCCAGAGTCGAGAGATGGATGCGGGATAACCCGTACTGCCGGGGCCGAGGGCCGACACCGCAGACGGACCCCGTGGGCTGATCCGGACTGACGGAGCCCGATATATGAGGATTTGCGTGTCGATGTTGGACACGAGTATTTGATGATGTTTTGGGTGCCGATGTTGGGCACTCGTGATTTCTCAGAGGTTTACAGGATTTGAGGGCCGATGGGTGTGCCGGGGCCTGAGTATATTTGGGATTTGGGTGCAGCTTGAGGCACCGCCTATTGTTTTCCATGTTGACACATTCCATGTAGATGTTATTTATCCCATGCTCAGTATTGATTGCTATGTATCTCATCCTGTTGTATTTACCTGATAGAGCACTTGTATTACTATTGCATCCACTGTTTGGCATGCATTGATATCATCTGCTGGCATTAGTAGAGCCACGCTATATGTGCAAGCTCGCGATCACCTTTATATATTATCTCTATTCACGAGTTGGCAACTCACCCCCGTTGTGCCACAGTATTTGCAGGTTGCCCTTGGGAGTAGTCGCGGCTGGCTGTTTACCGCATCTTTTGGCACAGATACCATTGCTTAGGCGAGTTAGCCTTTTGCTGTTAGGTGGGTTTTGTACGGTATCTGTTATCTTTCAGTTGTATATTGATGTATCTTGTACTCTCCATCTACCTTTCTGTATTGACTTAGAGACAGTGGTAAGGACGATGTGTATGATTTTGTACTCTGGTGTCGAGCTCGCATGTGAGCCGGCTTTATTTTATGCAGTCTTACCCTTGTGATATTGTCCTTACTTTACTGTGTATTCTTCGCTACGGCGTCGTATATCATATTTGTGATGCTTTATTCATTTCACTTGTTATTTCCGCCACACCTTGCTTTTACCCGACTTGCAGAGCAAATGTTTAAAAAGGAAATGTTGCCAAAATTATAAAAGTTATAACTCTTGAACTTTAAAGGATTTCTACTAAATTAATAAAATGTTTTTCGGACATGCATGACTGTTTTTACGAAATGTTTTAAATCACTCTTTTTTTTAAAATGGTTTTGATTTCTGGGTTCGGCTTACTTAGTCGCGTTACGCCTGTAGACGTAGCGTGGTTAAGTGCCGGTCACGAGTCGAAATACTCGGGTCGTGACAGAAATGAAATGATAGAATGAGAAAAATTGTGAACCATTCTCACTAATATGTGTATATTATTTTAATTAAATAATTAGCTAGATAATTGTCATGGTTAATCATGACCTGACCATTATCATTTCAATTTGCAAGGATCAAAAAGCATCTTCCAAAAGAAATGATGATGGTCAAAGTGTCAACCTAGGTCAACAAGTCAAGGAGGTCAAATGGTCAACAACCATAACCATGCACAATTATTAAACTAATTATCAATTAACTATAATACACACATAAGAATTAGGGTTAACAAAATGACAATATCCATTAACCCTAATCAAGGTCCTCTCCCTCTGTCTCAAGCAACTGTGCATACGCACCCGCATTCGTGATCCGAGGAACACGAATACAATGAGAAAAACCAATCCCAAAACATATACTAGGATCCGGCTTAAACCAAAGCCCGCTAGTATAAACTGTCCGGAAAGCAAACGTGCACAAGTGCGCGGATGTGAACGAACCCTGTCGCAAAACCATGCGACCTCTACTCATTTTGCCTAAAGGCGAATAGCTCTCTGTGTGGGACTCTAAAGACTCGACACTACGCTGGCAGTGGGTTTAACCACAGACTGCAAGCGGCACTAGCTGTACGTAACGGTCCCCAGGTAGATGTCGATAAGAAGACTGACGAGGTGAACCCCATCTAACTCCTACTGAGCCTGTATGTGACAGTCTCCGTACAGTCCGGTCTGTTCGTCCAATACGTCTCATGGCGGGCCTAGGGGGGCGGTGAACGTCAGTCCCCTAATATCGGTACAAGTCGTGTCGGAGTGTAGCCCAGAACACCCTGAGATAATACTGGAAACCTACCAGTATATCTCGCTTGCCCTGGCCAGGGACTACTCGTGTAATGGCTCTCCTGGACACAGCGCGATGTCAACCCCCAATACCGGGAGAGACGAATCCTGTCTAACCGTCACTGCCTCCAAGTGCTTCGGGACTGCACCCAAAAACTACCTGTTTGCACGACTCCTTTGAGCCGTGGTAGGGTAGTAATCAAAGTGCAGTGGGAACACACTCGAAGCGAAGTGACAGTGTCAAGTCAACGGACTAAGCTGTACTCATGTCACCTGGGAACTGATAACTGACGAAAGGTATAATACCAACCAACAGTTCCCGACGAGTCCTGTCCAGTGTACTCGTAACCTAATGAGCACCCGCATACTATCCCAAGTACGACGTACTAACGGCTGTGGGATAGACCGTCTCCCATAATAGGATGAGAAGCGCATACGCTAGTCTACTCCGGAGTATCGATGCCCTGTCTCGATAGTCCAACGACCAGGGACCTGTATAAGGATGTGCTTATAGATTACCCAGCTCCCACGAGTGCGAGCGCCATCACAACGCTGGTAATCAAGCAAAGATCCTAAGGGCTCTACTAATATGTATATCAGCAATATGCTAAAAGAAACACATGCTCATATTAAAGCAGAGACAAACCAAGTAGCATACTACCATTTCGAGCAAGATTGTATATACAACTGTGAATATCCCTAACTTCCATTAAGTAATATACAAACTAGTATGATACAGAAATGGTCTCTAGGGCATATACACTAACAATATATATATATATATATATATTATGAAGAATAATTAGTGAGCAAATAATATTAGTTAATATATAATTATATCAAATATAAATGTATATCATATTATTAAATCAACACTTGACTCAATAATCCGGTTATATCTCATATAACCGATTAATATCATTTATCTGTATATCACATTATCAAATCAACACTTGATTCGATAATCCGGTTATATCACATATAACCTAATCGATATCACATTACCGCCAGATTAAAATACGGTATCACATACTCGTATTTAATCAAGCCCTCGCATATTTTAGCATATGTGCCCTACTTCGTTTCGCTTGAACTAGGAATCCTCTGTATGGGACTCTAAAGGCTCTTCAATACGCCAACAGTAAGTGATGATCACATCAGTCACCCACAAGCCGTCAGCGGTACTAGCTCGATGTAACGGCTACCCAGGTATTGATCAATTAGAAGATAACAAGCAAGCTTGTCCAAAATCTCATGAATCCTATAAGTACCTCTTACCGTACAGTCCAGTCTCTTCGTCTGATATGTCGCATACCGAGTCTAAGAGTGGATACGTCAGACCTCAATAACTTGATAAGTCATGCCGATGTATGGCTCATAAAGGTTCGAGAAACTACTGATAAGTCTTGCTAGTAAATCTCATCAGCAGCCCTGGCCAGGGACTTCCTGTTATAGCCAATCGAGAATGGCGCAAAATCAACTCCCTATACCGGGAGAAACAAAACCCCTCCTATCGATCATTGCCTCCATGTGACTCGGAACTGTACCCAAAATCCACCTGTTTGCACGATTCCTTTGAGCCGTGGTAGGGAGGAAAACAATGTACAGTGGGAACCACACAAGACTCTATGACGATCTCGGGTCAACAGACTAACCTATAGCAGTGTCACCACCGAACTGCTATCTGACGATAGGTATAGTTCCAACTAGGAGTTCTCGGTGAGTCCTGTTCGGTGTACCCATTCTCTAATGAGCACCTGTGTACAATCTTTGATGTCAAACACCAATGGCTATAAGATCAACCATCGCCCCCATACATGGTCAAGAAACGTACACACTAGTCTACTCTGGAATATCGATGCCCTGTCTCGATATACCCTCGACTCGGAACTATTGAAGGATGTGCTTGTGGACTACCCAAGTCCGAGTAGTATGATCTGCATCTTAGTCCTGGTAGTCAAGCCAACATCCTAAGGTCTTTATCAACATGTATATAAGAGACAGTATAATAATACCAGTGAACATATTAAGATAAAGGCAACCGGATAGCATACTATCATGTCGAGCAAGAAAGTCCTCTATATATATGTCCAAGCATCCACTATATCATACAATAATGGCCTCTAGGGCATACATATTCCTAGCAGCTCTTTGGGCTGTGCAGTGCACCTGTAACATTTCAGCGGTGCATGATGAGCATATTTTCTGACATAGTAGAGCAATTTCTGGAAGTGTTCATGGATGATTTCTCCGTCTTCGGAGATTCATTTTCTGAGTGTTTGAGGAATGTTGAACTTGTAATGGTATGATGCAAGGAAAAACATCTCACACTCAATTGGGAGAAGTGCCATTTCATGGTCAAACACGACATTGTGTTAGGTCACACCATCTCTGAAAATGGCATCGAGGTCGATAAAGCAATCGACATCATTTATAATCTCCCATCTCCACGGACTGTCCGTGACATCAGGGCATTCTTAGGCCACGCCAGCTTTTACATGCATTTCTTCAAGGATTTTTGCAAATTGGCTAAACCCTTGACTTTTTTGCTGGCTAAGGATATTCCCTTTGAGTTCAATTCCAAGTGGCTTACTGCGTTCAAACTGCTGAAATCAGAACTCACTTCCGCTCCGATCTTAAGTGCACCAGACTGGAACAAACCTTTCGAGCTGATGTGCGATGCTTCTGACTTTGCAATAGGTGTTTTCTTAGGACAACTATTTGGAAGAAGCTGCAAGTAATCTACTACGCGAGCAGGACGTTGAATGACACAAAGTTGAATTACACCACCACTGAAAAAGAATTCATAGTTGTCATATATGCACTTGAAAAATTCTATCCATACTTGATCGGGACCCACATCATAATTTACACAGATCATTCTGCACTTAGGCATATCTTTGCAAAAAAGGACGCCAAAACCAGATTGATACGTTAGATTCTCCTTCTTCTAATGTTTGACTTAACAATCAAAGATAAGAAGGGAACTGACAATGTTGTTGCAAATCATCTGTTTCCCTTGACAAACGCACCAATTGAGGAAATTCCAATCAATGAACAATATCCAGATGACTCTCCGTATCAGTCAAACCCTGGTTTGCTGATATTGTGAATTATCTTGTCACCGGAGAAACGCCTTCTTTTTGGTCGAATTAGGACAAGTCAAAATTTCTCTCCCAAGTCAAATTCATCTATTGGGATGAGCCTTACCTGTTCAAGTACTGTCCTGATCAGATCATTAGAAGATGCGTTTCCAGCTCTGAAACGAGAAGTGTATTATCTTTCCGTCACTACCGGAAATGGCACGTGACCGACATTTAGATGACGTGAAGCCTATAAGACCCCACCGTAACCCTGTTACTTGTATGTATGCCCTAGAGGCCATTATTATACATGATTGTATATAATAGTGGATGCTTGGACATATATAGGGAGGACTTTCTTGCTCGACATGATAGTAATTTATCTATTTACTCTTTATCTTAACATGTATACTTGTACTGTCTCTCTGTTACATGTTGATAAAGCCCTTAGGATGTGTACTTGACTACCAGGATTATGATGCAGATCATATTAGTGGGGCTAGTGTAGTCTACAAGTACATCCTTTAACTGTTCTTAGTCATGGGTGTATCGAGACGGGGCATCGATATTCCAGAGTAGACTAGCGTATACGCTTCTTGACCCATATGATGGGCGATGGATGATAACATATCCATTGGTGTTTGACATCAAAGATTGTATACTGGTGCTCAGTGGAGATTGGGTACACCGAACAGGACTCGCCGAGAACTCCTAGATGGTATTCTACCTTTCGTCAGATAGCAGTTCTCTGGTAACACTGGTACAGGTTAGTCTGTAGACCCGAGATCGTCATAGAGACTTGTGTGATTCCCACTGTGCTTTGATTTCCACCCTACCACGTTCAAGAGAACGTGCAAACAGGTGGTTTTTGGGTACTTTCCCGAGTCACATGGAGGCAATGAGCGATAGAAGGGGTTTCGTCTTTCCCGGTATCAGGGGTTGATGTTGCGATGTGCTCGATTGGCTATATCAGGAAGTCCCAGGCCAGGGCTGATTATGAGATTTACGGGTAAGTGTTATCAGTAGTTTCTCGACCCGTTATGAGTCTCATATCGGCATGGCTTATCAAGTTATTGGGGTTTGACGTTTACCACCCTAGACTAGATATGCGACATATCAGACGAAGAGACCGGATTGTACGGTAGTGTTACTTATTGGATTCACGGGAGTATGATCAGGCTTTCTTGTTGATCTTATGATTGCTCAATACCCGGGTAGCCGTTATGTCCAGCAAGTACCGCTGACGTCTTGTGGACAACTGATATGATCATTACCTACAGTCGGCATATTGACGAGTCTTTAGAGTCCCACACAGAGGTTTCCTGGCTTATGCGAAACGAAGTAGGGCACATATGTGATATGTCCGGGACCGAGATTGATACGTGTATGTGATGCTGTATTCTAATCTCGTGATATATGATATCAGTCGGTTTTAAGTGATATAGCCAGGTTATTGAATCATGTGTTGATTCGATAAGTTGATATAAATGATATTAGTCAGTTATATGTGATATAGCCGGATTGTTAAATCAAGTGTTGATTTAATAATTTAATGTATGATTATATATTTGATATATTAATATACATTAACTAATATTAGCTCACTTAAGAATTTCTTTATCTCATTTGTACATTCAATATATATGTGATGTATATTATTGTGTTTATTTCTTTGTGTCATGTTTGATGATACATTAGACTTGGATGTATGAGACTCACACCATACTTAAGATAATGTAGGGATTTAATTATTAAGGGAAAATCAAAATTTGGTAGAAATTTGTCATGGCTTGTGAAGCTTGGAGAAGCTTGTGGAAACCATTGACTTAGTCCACTAAGTTTGTTTTACTCTAGATATTTATTAACCTAACCATTATCTTTAGCCTTGCTTAAGTTTCTACATGAGTTATATATGATATTATCTCACCCATGGTTTCCATTCTATTCTTTATTCATTCACCACTTCATCTCAACTAAGCTCTCTAGGTTTTCTTGAGGTGAAGAAAAGGTGAGAGAAAAATAATTCTAAAGTGAGCAAAATTCCTACTTCATCAATCTACACTAAACTATCCATTTAGTATAAGTTTTTTGCTTCACTAATTCTCAATTAGTGAAGTGGTAGCTTGAGTTGGAGATTTCTCGACGTAGATCATCTTCGCCTCGATGTTCTTCAAGCAAGCTTGCTCCTTTCGCCTAGTGGAGCCTAACGAGAGTCCGGGAGACCACTACTTGGAGCGAAGGGACTACCACACGGAGCTTTTGAAGTGAAGGACCGGTCTACAAAGGTTGTATTCCTTGTTCACTTAGAGTAAAGTTGTTTACTTGCTTGGTTAAACCCTAATTCTCTAGTTAGATTCTTGGTTTGGGTAGATTTGCTCTCTAGTTTTTTTTATAAAATTGCATACCCGATGCCTTATAAAACCTAGTGAGAGTGCTAAGGAACCCAGCTGTGGTATCAGAGCCAAGCTAGAGAATTATACGATGTGTTAGAATTACGATACCGTAACAACTCAGAAAACAGGAATCCGAAACCCTAGTTTTTGTCGAATTTTTTGAAGTCCTATAAAAAAATTTAAACAAGTGCAGAAAGCCAGTTATGATGTATCTAGAACACCAGAAAAATTTGAGGCAAAACGCCAAAATTTTGGTCGTCCATATTGTCTAAAAAACCGGCCACACTTTTTTTTCTCTAGAAAAAAAATTGAAATTTTTGTGGTGTTCTGATCTCATGGTTTTAGGGTTTCAGGTAATGTTTGTTTTTTCTAAGATTGCATGTGATGTTATCTTTCTGTAGTGGCAATACAAAGTGTTCGTAGTCGTATTTTAACATCGTTTCAGGTTTCATATTGATATGTGATACAATATTTGGAATCCATAATAATTAGTTTTGTATAAACTAGTTTGAATTTTGTAAACCTAGCAATTTAGTCTCATTTGATCGGTTGCCACGGGGTTTTGATATGGATCAAAATCTTTCGCAATCACGTAGTGTACGTGGATACTCACCGGGTAACATTTCTAGATAGCCACGCTCTAAAGCCCCGACCAAGTGACTGTAGTAGAACCCCGTTGCCAAAAGCATCCTCTCGGGCCCTTGCGGCCGTGGTGTTCCGCCTAAGTGCACTTCATCGACGGCATCGGGGGTGCGGCCGTCTACTAAAGTTTCCGACGAGCATTCGATCAGGTTGTCAGGAATCTTGTTGAATTACCTGACTGGTTATTGAAAAGTGTTTTCAATATTGAGACTAAAATGCAAGATTTATAAGGTTAGGCATGTAATTCGGAATATAAGATATTTTGGGTTTATGATGTCTAAAGAATTCATATGGTTAGGCATGAAATCCAAAGTATGTGATATTTCGGGTTTATGATGTCTAAGGTGGTTGTGGATTCCGATTGTTGTAGTTTTCACTTTCTTTTCTGCGACCGTAAGTGCAATATATGGTGTATCGCCGGTTTCGTTGCTATATGTTAACGACAATTGGGATACGCATATTTATTTACGTTGATGACATGTGATGTTATGTGTTGCTGTGATATGTTATATTGGATCGTCGTGTTTGAATAGCCGGGGGTTTTGCGTGAGATGAGAGTTTTTAATTTTAATTCATGTAAAAACTTGTATGTAATATTCTTTTATTGGGCACTTCCGGGTTGAGGATGATGTCACCATTGATGCATATTATTTACTTTTCCGTATTAGGATAGACCCAAGGCGGGGAGCACAAGTAACCGAGTTCTAGAGTCCGGTGGGAGACCATCTCGAGGAGTCGAGACCGGGTCTCCTAACTCTAGAATTTGTAGGGTTGCTTACAGCTCTTGTAGGGGTCCAAGGATGTTGGTTTGGCTATTCATCATGACCGTGGAATCCGTGTTTTTTACTGGCTTGATTTAAAACACGGACTTCCTAGTATATCCTATATTTCATATGTTGACTTCTGCTGCAATGTTCTGTGATGAGATCATATAACTGCGTAAGACGAATGCTTTATATTATATATATGATATATAATAAACGTTGCTTATGTTTTGCATCCGCGCTAGTCCTGCCCCCGCTCTGCCGTTAGTTATCTAACCTAACGGTGCATGACGGGACCCCGTGGCGAATGTGGATGTCATAAGCGTTCGTTGTATAAGTATTTTCGTTTTTTTATCTGTGATGCTTATGAAGCATAAATGATGGGACTTCATTAATGAGATTAATGAAAAGAAAAGAAACCTAAAGATGTTGTAGAATCAAATTTTCAAAACTGGTAGTTCTAGTTCTTGCTTTGCATAGCGGTATTCCTTGTAGAATATCCAGAACCTCCTTCGATAAGGAAAGAGCCTAGATCCCTTCACCGGAATTGACCTATTTAGCAGAAGCTAGCAGATGATACACCCATTCGGTTTATTTTGAAAAACTTGATTTTAAAAGCGGAGCTTAAACCACTACTTTTCAAATCACTCGATTCTACAACGATATCAAGTTCATTATGCAAAAGGTGTTCTTAAAAACTTGTCGTAGCCCTCCGCCTTTTTAGATAAGTGCTATTTATTATTCGTGCTGCGTTTATTGACCATAGCCAAGGCATAGTGTGCGGTTGCTAATTAGTGCTTATCTGCAAGCATATGATACGATTGGATTAGGGTAGTCGTATGGCTTTGTTGACCATAGCCAAGGGTCGTACGGGTGGGTTTAATTCAATCATGAAATGACGGGTTGAACTTGACTAGCGCTTATGATTTGTTGAACATAGCCAAGGTCACGAGTTGATAGGGGCAAAATATTATTAGGAATTTCAAGTGTTGAAATTTGCAATGTGATTGCATACCTTCTATGAGATAGTTGGATCCCGAAACCCACTGCGAGTAAGTGTTACTCCTGAGAGAGTTTTTCACTTTACCATTAGCTAACCCATTAGGTGTCTAGAAAGGTGTTAACGGGGTTAAGCCTCTGGGAAAATGGGGTTTACTTTAATTAGGTCCGTGCGAAAGCACGAGGAACCTCCCTCAAAGTACCGACACTGGCCTGATAGAACGGTTAGCGAACTTGTAGGGTGTAATTAATCCCGGGTAGACTTACCTTTTGGGGTTTTAAGGAAGATTTGATAAAAACAGTGGGAGCCATCCTAATTGGATAAGATAATAACCAATCTAATCTTGCAAGAGCGAATGCGAGTGTTTTCTTCTCTCTCTTGTTGGATATGTATGCCCTAGAGGCTATTATTGTATATGTATACATATGGATGCTTGGACATATATTTGTACATGACAGTCTTGCTCGATATGATAGAATGCTATTAAGTTTGACTTTATCTTAACATGTGTATGTTTTACTTTCTATTACATATCTTTTATACATGTTGATAAAGCTCGTAGGATCCATGCTAGACTACCTGCGTTGTGATGGCGATCATACTTATGGGAGCTGGGTAGTCGGTACCCACATCCTTAAATGGTCCCTAGTCGTGGGAGTATCGACACTGGGCATCGATATTCCGGAGTAGACTAGTGTATACGTTTCTAGACCCCGACGAGGGGCGATGGTTTGGTCCTGCAACCATTGGTCTTTAGACCTAAGATCGTATACAGGTGCTCACTGGGGGTGAGTACACCGGACGGACTCGCCGAGAACTTCCAAATGGTACTATACCTATCGTCGGCTGGAAGTTCTCAGGTCACATGAGTACAGGTTAGTCCTTAGACCTGAGATCGTCATTTGCCTCGTGTGAGTTCCCACTGTGCTTTGATCACTACCTTACCACGGCTCTACTGAGTCGTGCAAACAGGTTTTGGTTGGGTACAGTCCAGAGCCACATGGAGGTAGTGAGCGATTATCGGGGATTCGTCTCTCCCGGTATAGGGAGTCGATGTCGCACTGTGTTCGATAGGGTAAGACCTTGGCCAAGGCAATTGGGATTTACTGATAGATTGATCAGTAGTTTCCCGGATTGGTCCAGAGCATTATCAGCATGACTTATTAGGTTATTAAGGTTTGACGTTCACCACCATCTTGACCTGGTATGCGATACTCTCAAAAGAAGAGACTGGAATGTACGGAGATTGTCACAGATAGGCTCAGTAGGGATCCGGATGAGTTTGCTCGTCAGCCTTCCTTTTCGACAGGTACCCGGGTAGCCGTTACGTACAGCTAGTGCCGCTGACGTGCTTTTGGTTATCAATTTATCCAGCAACTCACTGTCGGCGAACTGTCGAGTCTTTAGAGTCCCATACAGAGGGTTTCCCTGGTTTAGGAGAAATGATGTAGTAGCCGTATTGGATACGTGCAGGGTCTCGATCGATCGATGTACTTTGTACTCGGACTTTCAATCGGACGGTTAGTAATACTAGCTGGCTCGGGTTTGACCCAGATTATTAAATCAGGTATTGATTTAATAGTTTACATATATGTATTTTGATATGTATATTCTAGTATTACGTTCTTTGTGTTATTCTATCTCTTTGGGTATTCGTATTTTTATCCGAATGCAGGTATGTATATACAGCAGACTGTAATCCGTATTTATTAAAGATTACCTTCTAGAAGGTGGCCACCTCAATATGCTTTTTCCATTTATTTGATAAATTGAAAATGAGGTGTAAAGTGTGAGGTATGGGAGGAATGGAGATAACCATGCTTCAATATTTAACAAATGAATTTTTATTCATTTGGAGTTATTATTGAAGTATGGTTGTTGATTGTTTATTCAAGAAATTCATACACAAAACCTTTGTGTGGATTCTCTCTGATGGATGCTTCATTATTTGCTTATGCTCCCATTTCTCTTCATCTCCTCCCTCCTCTTGAGTTTCCCCCACCTTCATCATCTTCCTCTTCATTACCCTTCTCATGAGTTGAGAAACAAGTGAAGAGGCAAGAAAGAGATAGCAAACACTTAGATCTTCACACTACATCCTAGACTACTTGGTTTAGCAACCCAAGTTCTCTAGTTGCTCCACTTGACATATTGTGAGGAGTTAGAGCCATGGATCTTATCCCTCGGGTGGATCATCTAAGACAAAGGAGGGCCGGAGAGCAAGATCGATCGCGGAGAACCAAAGGAGCCAACAAAGAAGATCAAGCATGTTCAAGGTGGCCACTTGGAGCTAAAGATGAAGAAAGAAGACCGAAGGACTTGGTTCGTTTGGTGAGATTTCTTCATCATAGTAGATAGCTCTCTTTATTTAGCTAGTTAGGTTTATGGTAAGATCCGGGATAAAAGTTATTCTTGTGCCATATTCTAAACGTTAGAAAAAAATTTGTTCCGCATTTGGTCACGGTAGTTGGCCGGGGCACTATCGTAACCTTTCATGGTATAAGAGCCAGCCTATAAACCTTACACTAGCAGGTTTAAATAATGGTAAAACAACGAAACTGAAACAACTCCATAACAATGAAACCAAATTGCAGTTTCTGTCAAATTTTTAAAGGCTTCAAAAAAATATTTTAGCAAGTGCAGAGTGCTCTTTACACTGTGAGATGAACACTGACAAAAAACGACACGATTCCCACCTTTTTTGGCCGGCCACAACCATAAAAAAACCGAGCTCACCGGTTTTCTGAAGGAGGATTGCGTCGTATTTTGGCAAGTGTTCTTGTCTCTTGATGTTTGGGTTTCAGGTGTTGCTAGTTGTTGCCTAAGTTTGATTTTCTGTTGTTTTTCTGTTCGGGGAAATTTGGAGTGTTTCGAAGTCGTTATATTTGACACTGTTTAATAGTTTACAATACATTCACTTTTATCTGTGACCGTGAATGTCATTCGATCGGTACAACTCGTCTAATTGCTATATGTTCTTTTAGACAGGTTTGCGAACGTGACATTTGCGTTGATGTTTTGTGCTTATGCTGTGATTGTGGTTGGATGGTCGAGGTGGATAGCATGTGGTGCAATATTAGTGGTACAGTTTAAGATTCATTTGTATATTCATTTGCGGGGCGAGCGTCCGACATGTGAACTGCCTTCTATGCCGGGTTGTATATTAATTTTTTGGGGAACGACCGGTGTAACAACCCTAAACTTTCTGTACAAATTTGTTTCAAAAATATAGAAAGGGGTACTTTTTCCTGAGCACAAGTTTTAAATTTGTTTTGCTTTTTAATAGCAAGAAGGAGTTTTTAGCTCATTGGTAAGACCTTGCACTGCTGAACCAAAGCACCAGAGTTCAAATCCCATTAGCCACATTATTTTTTAATTAGTTTTCTTTTAAATTTTTAGAATCCCAAGAGTCTACACGTGCATAACTCATAAAAAACAAAAGTCATATATAAAATAAACTGGCCCAGGAGGTAGACCAACAGGCAAGGGACACGTGGCGTCGAGACCCGGCCCGACTCGGCCGACTCGGGCCGGCGGGAAGCATGACTCGGCCGGCGGAGCCAGGTTGACTCATTCGGAATCCAAAATTTCCTGACTCGTCTAAAACCTTTGGCCTACCCCATAACTCCTACACTGTTTAAATTTCCTGCATTATTACAGAGGATTAAAAATACAATTAAAACTCTTTTTAATGCAAAATTAAATACATTTTTTTCACACCCTTTCATCTATCCTAACCCTAGTTTTTCCTATAAATACCCACTCAATTTTCACACCCTTCACACTGAAATTCCTGTCCAAACACTCAAGAAAAATTCCATAGACTTTTGTGTGCAAGTGGAGTTAGCAAAGGGCGAATCTCCAGCGTACTTCCGACTACGATCCGAGGAGTTTCCGGTAATGAAATGACGCATCGGCACATCCTACCACTTCATATTCCTCTTCTCTTGACCCTAAAGCCGTAAGTACCTCCTCTCTCCTCTCTTTTCTAATCTAAAAACTTGTATTTCTAAAACCCGATGGAAGCGGAGTTAATACGACTTTCGATTCGGTTTTCTTTAAAAAGTTCCAATTTTCTTAAATACAACAATACCAAACTTGCACATAATGACCATTAAACATTAACAAAATATATTGAACATGTTCCATATCAAAAGAATTCATATTGTAGTTTTTATCACACTTTTTCAGAAAAATACCATATAGTTTAGTTTCGACATAAAACATCATTACCCTTGCTATGCCTTTAGATAGTTCACGAGATAATGACCTACCTCTTCACAACACTCATATCTAACATAGCACGATGCCTTTCGGGAACATAGAATACGGGAAAGTGCAATTTTACTCATAAATACCTTTTACTATTAAAAACCTTTTTCTATAAGATTATGTATTTTAAACAAATCTTTGCAAAGCGCCGCTATAACCCATTTGGGGAACCCGTTCGGGATGGTGTGGATTATCGCACATCCTCAGTCTTAGTAGTGCGAGATGCAGACCTCCGCAAGGAGCATTCGGTCTCGAAAGATTTAAAATGCAAATATCTTAAGAAAATGAGATTTCTAGAAAATAATAAATTAAAATTATTTCATATAAATATATATATATATATATATATGTATCATCAAAATATAATTTTTTTATATAATATAAATATTCCAAATTTTCTAAATCAAAAGAACCGCTTTACATAAAAATACCATGCAATCCTATACAAGTTCAATACTTTACAATTAAATACCATATATTATGAAATTAGATTTAATTCACTAGAAATGTCATATATATAAAATCTACACCTATGAAAAACTCTAAAGACGATAATTAAATACTTGGGTTGTATTTGAAAATTATACAAAATTATTTTTATATAAAACCCCATCAAGTTTTATATATTACAATAAGAACCTTAGTAAATATAGGTTTAAGCGGGACCAGTCTCTTGAGCCTCTGGGAGCCGGGGATATGGGTTCTTTCCTATTTAAGGTAGACAACTTAACAAAAGGTGTTATCAACACGGTAATCGTTTTTGAAAAAGACACAAATCCTACCGTCCATGTGCAGCGGTTACCGATAACACCAAAACCTAATTCATGATTCAATTTCTTTTCTAATTGTATGACTCAGACTGAGTCTCAATATATATAATCAATCTGACTTGATTATGATTCAAGTATCCAAACTACAATTTAACATGAAACCATGAATCTATGTATTCAATATGTTCAATCTAATCAATCTATATTGACTAAACCGAACCATGGATATACCTCCATCTACATGATTCTCCAGTTACATCCATTTACTGATATCATGGTTTCGGCAAGTCATCAAGTTATACAATCCATAATACAAGACAATACAATACAATACCGTCAGTACAATCATTACTATCAATACAATAAATACACGGGGTATTAGGGTAGTTCATGCGTGAATCCAACAGAATCTCAAGAGTCCCCCTAGATCATGAATCCATGTCTACTAACACAAAAAAGCTATCATGAGGTCCCGTGTTTCCTTTCTCCTGGAGTACAGCCTGTTGAGTTTGGAATAATTCAACACTAGGTTGAAGTCCTGTTACTAACATTTGATTCGGGCCTATGGTTCCCTACCCCTGAATTACAGCCTAATAGGTTCGAGAACACTCTTGAGATTGGTTGACATTCACCCATGAACTTATGTTAACAACAGCATTAACACTAAATACAACAGTATAACAATATAATACAATTTTAAAAGCTACACACACACTCTCTCTCTCTTTCTCTGTCTATTCTGCTTCTCCCTTATCCTTGGGACTTACTGAGCGATTGTTCGCTGACGACATTTCTTCTCTTTCTTCTTTGGAATGTTGTCAGGTGTTTCGGACCTTTAGGAGATCGAGCCCACCAGCGAGGATTTGAACTAGCTAGCTTACGACCCAGAGCTTTAGATTCCTTGTACACATTTACTTTCAGTACTTTTCATTTCTGTTATGCCACTATTTAGGCATTGCTTTTCATTCCATGTATTTACTTTTCCATGCATTGTACAAAAGAATGTTAATAAATAAAGTTGTTGTTCATTACATTTGTCTCTTGTATATATTTCTTTTATATTGCTAAGTTACGCTTAGCGTATTTACTTCTGAGTAAATACGTAGCGGCCTCGTCGCGTCCTCTGCCCGTATACTGGGAAGCGGGGCGTGACAACCGGGTTGACGTCGATGTCACCATTTGTACATATTATTTTCATTTTCTGTACTAGGATTACCCCACGGTGGAGTGCACGAATAGCCGGGTTCTAGAAGGCAACAAGTCTGCATCTCATGGCGTTGAGACGGAGGGGGTTCATTCTAGAATTGGCGGGCTATTCGCCGCACTCATAGAGGGTATAGGATGACCCACGGAGGGGTGCCCAAGTTACCGGATTCTGTGAACTTCTAGGTGGCCCATTCACTTTGTTGAAGAGGGTTGCCTCACTTCTGGGATTGGCGGGTAACTTGCCGTGCTCGTAGGGGTCCAGGTTTTCATTGCACAGGCTATCCACACGACTGGGAACGTCGGGTTTTATTTGCGGATCAAATGAAACCCGGGGCTTCAAGATTATCCCCCTTTCGGTATTATTGGCTGAGATTCTGTGATGTTTCTTATTATCATGCCTTGGACGAATGTTATATATACTTATATATATACTAGTAGATGTTATATATGTTTTACACCTGCGCTAGTCCAGCCCCCACTCTGTCGTTAGTTAAGTAACCTAACGGGTGATGACGGGGCCCCGTGGCGAATGCGAATGGCATATACGTACATCGTATTTTCGTTCTTTTCTAGTGTGATAGGATTAAACTGATGGGACCGCATTAATTTTTATTAATGCATGAAAACAAACCTAAAAGATGTTGTTGGAACAAATTTCGAAAAACTGTAATTATATTCTTTCGCTTTGCACAGTGGTATTCGGTCATGAATATCCAGCACCTCATTCCAGGAGGCAAGAGCCGAGATCCCTTCACGAGGAGTGACCTCTTGAGTGAAAGTCTATACTGTAGATTACTCGGTTTTTTCAAAAACAGAAGTTTTTCAAAAGAGGAGCCTAAACCACTCCTTTTTCAAAACTGCTCAGGTTCTTTCAATGATATCAAGTTCATTATGTTAACGGGTTTTTCGCCAAAAACCTAGCCATAGCCCTCCGTCATTTCGGATGAGTTGTACCTAGTATTCGTGCTGTATTTGTTGGCCTTTGTCAAGGCGTAGTATACGGTAGCTAGATATTGCTTGTCTATTGCATATTGAGATGCGATTATCTAGGACAGTCGTACAATCTTGTTGGCCTTTGTCAAGGGTATGTACGGGTGGGTCTAAATTAATCCTAGATAATGATAGGATGAACTTGACTGGTGGATTATGATTTTTTGGCCTTTGTCACGGTCATAAACCGCTAGGGGCAAAAACCATATCGGGAGTTTCAAATATACAGGAAACTTGCTAGTGTTGCATACCTTATGGAGTATGGTGACTAGAGTGGCATCCATCTAGTTTATCACGCAATGATAGTTGGATCCCGATCCCACTATGAGTAGGATTACTCTTGGGAAATTTTCTCACTTAACAATCAATGCTATAAACTAAGTAGGTGTCTAGAACGGTGTTAGCGAGGCTACGCCTCTAGGGAAAAGAGGTTATGTAATTAAGGAACTTCGCGAAAGCGTTGGAAAACCGCCCTCAAAGTACCAACACTAACCTGGCCGAAAGGTTAAGCAAGTATTGTGTCGTGTGATTAATCCCAACTGATTCTTCTTTTATGGTTTGAAGAAGAATACGAGGAAACAGTGGGAGCCATCCTAATTAGATAAACTAATAACCAATCTAATTTTGCAAGAGTGCACGCTGAGTCTTTCTTTTCTCTCTCTCCAGGTAGCAACCATTTCACGCCCTAATCAAGATAATAAAATGTATCACTTGACCGATCCGAATTGTTATTCGGAGATGGGGAACGTCGGTTCGGCTCTAACTTATGACAACAGTCATAAGTGTGAGCATTGGAAATAGGATTTTTTGAATTCCTTAATGACCTCATCGAAGAAGAAACATACTATTGTGTCTTCTTCAGGTGTTCTTGTTATTGAGAACTGTTTTTTGGTCAGTCCTACTTCCTGGGTACTCGATACCGGATCGGGATCTCATATCTGTAATTTACTACGGGGATTGAGAAAAAGTAGGATGGTTGGACCTGGTGATATGTCCCTCAGAGTAGGGAACGGAGCACAGGTTGACGCTTCTGCCGTCGGTGAATATCACCTAGCATTGCCAAATGGAAATACTATGATTTTGAACAACTGCTGCTATGTACCTTCCATGGTTTGCAACATCATATCAGTTTCTTTACTTGATAAACATGGATATAAGTTTGTTCTTGATAGAAATATAATGAACATTTACCTTAATCAGGTATTGGTTGCAGAAGGTACACTGTGTAAGGGTATCTATGTTCTTAATCAAAACACAGTACTCAGTATACAAAACACACGCAAGAGAAAGAGTTCAGATGTGAACGAATCCTACTTGTGGCATTGTAGACTTGGTCATATCGGAGAGAAAAGACTAAGTAAGTAGCATAAAGATGGAATTTTGGATACGCTCGAATTTTTATCTTATGAAACTTGTCAATCTTGTCTCAAAGGAAAGATGACCAAATCTCCGTTCACCGGACACGGAGAAAGAGCAGCAGAGCTCTTGGGACTCATACACAGTGATGTATGTAGTCCAATGTCTATACATACATGGGGTGGGTACTCGTACTTCATCACATTCACTAACGATCTCTCTAGGTTCGGATATGTGTATCTTATAAAACACAAATATGAAGCTTTTGAGAAATTTAAAGAATTCGGAAACGAAGTAGAGAACCAGAATGGCAAAAGTATCAAGATCCTACGATCTGATAGAGGAGGGGAGTACATAAGCATGGAATTCCGGGACTTTCTAAAAGAGAATGGTATTCTCTATCAGCTTACTCCTCCGTATACACCATTGCACAACGGTGTATCGGAGCGGAGGAACCGTACCTTGTTGGACATGGTTCGCTCCATGATGAGTAGTGCTGAGTTGCTTCTTTCATTCTGGGGACATGCGCTGAAAACAGCGGCATATCTTTTGAATCAGGTTCCTTCCAAATCTGTGCCTAAAACTTCGTATGAAATTTGGAAAGGAAAAGTACCATGTCTTAAGGGTATTAAGATATGGGGTTGTCCGGCCTATGTGAAAACACAGAAACCGGACAAACTAGAGGCACGGTCAGTTTTATGTAAGTTTGTTGGATATCCAATGCACTCGCATTGATATCTGTTTTACCACACTGAGGAACAGAAGGTGTTTGTTGCTCGCCACACCGTCTTTTTGTAGAAGGAATTTCTTTTAAAAGAAATTAGTGGGAGCACGGTAGAACTGGAAGAAATTCCAGAGGGACAAACTATAAATGAAGGTTTGGTGGAACCAAAAGATTCAATAGTCCCAGACGAACCTCAGCCATTCCGTAGATCTGGTAGGATTTCTCTTCCGCCCCCAGGGATACTACGGTTTTCTCATAGACGGGGATCGAGAGGATTGCATCTTGGAAGAAGATGGTCCTACCTGTTTCAGGTAAGACATTATCAGTAGGGACTCTGATATGTGGTTGGATGCTATGCGATCCGAAATGGAGTCCATGTATGCCAATAAAGTGTGGAACTTGGATATTGTTCCACCTGGGGTAAAATCCGTTGGATGCAAATGGATCTACAACAGGAAATTCGGTGTAGATGGGCAAGTGGAAACCTATAAGGCTAGACTTGTTGCAAAAGGTTTTCGTCAAAGACGACTATAACGAAACCTTTTCTCCAGTAGCTATGCTCAAATCCATTCGGATATTACTTTCTATTGCTGCTTTCCATGACTATGAGATCTGGCAGATAGACGTAAAAACGGCTTTACTAAACGGAAGTTTAGAATAGTGCGTTTATATGGATCAGCCGGAAGGTTTCGTAGATAGTGGGAGCAGCGGGAAGGTGTGCAAGTTGTTTAAATCCATTTATGGATTAAAGCAGGCATCACGGAGCTGGAACATCTGTTTTGATGAAACAGTCAAGGAATTTGACTTCATCAAGAACGAGGATGAGCCTTGTATTTATAAGAAGATTGTAGGATGAACTGTCGTGTTCCTAGTCTTGTACGTGGACGACATTCTTTTGATAGCAAATGACATTCCTATGCTACAATCGGTCAAGTTATTCTTATCACAAAGGTTCTCCATGAAGGACCTGGGTGATGTCTCGTACATTCTGGGGATTAAGATCTATAGAGATAGATCGAAACAGTACAGGTACATAGAGACCGTACTAAAGAGATTTAGTATGGAAGATTCCAAGCGCGGTAACATACCCGCATTGCACGGAATCACCCTCTCTAAGGAGATGTCTCCCAAGACTGACGAGGAGAGGGTACGTATTAGCACTATACCCTACACTTACGGCGGTAGGATCTATAATATATGCGATGCAATGTACAAGGCCAGATGTAGCTATGCACTAAGCGTGGTGAACCGGTATTAGTCGAACCCAGGTGAGGACCACTGGACAACAGTAAAGAACATTCTCAAATACCTGAGAAGGACAAAGGAGATGTTCTTGGTTTACGGTAATGGAAACCTAAAGGTCGAGTTCTTTAACGATTCAAGCTTCCAGAGTGACATGGATGACATCAAGTCTATCTTGGGTTTTGTATTTATCCTCAACGGAGGGGCGGTGTGTTGGAAGAGCTCCAAACAGGATACCGTTGTAGACTCGACGATGGAGGCTGAATACATTACTGCAAGCGATGCCGCAAATGAGGCGGTATGGATGAAGAAGTTCATTAATGAACTTCAAGTAGTTCCGTTCATTGTTGACCAAATACCTTTGTATTGCGATAACAATGGGGCTATAACTTTAGCAAAGGAACCACAGTCCCATCAGAAATGCAGGCACATCTTAAGGCGGTATCACCTGATCAGGGAGATCGTAGATCGCCAGGACATCAATGTCCAAGAGTGGATACAAAAGACAACACTGCGGATCCATTCGCCAAGGACCTTCCTCAAGCACAGGTCGAGAGACTTTTTGAGATATTGGGTATGCGGTACGCCAACAGCTGACCCTAGAGCAGTCGTTGGATACTTGGTACGCCAATATATACGGCCTTAGTGCAAGTGGGAGATTGTTGGATATGTATGCCCTAGAGGCCATTATTGTATATGTATACATATGGATGCTTGGACATATATATGTACAGGACAGTCTTGCTCTATATGATAGTATGCTATTTGGTTTAACTTTATCTTAACATGTGTATGTTTTACTTGCTATTACATATATTTTATACATGTTGATAAAGCCCGTAGGATCCATGCTAGACTATCTGCGTTGTGATGGCGATCATACTTATAGGAGCTAGGTAGTTAGTACGCACATCCTTAAATGGTCCCTAGTCATGGGAGTATCGAAACTGGGCATCGATATTCCGGAGTAGACTAGTGTCTACGTTTCTAGACCCCGACGAGGGGCGATGGTTTGGTCCCGCAACCATTGGTCTTTAGACCTAAGATCGTATAGAGGTGCTCACTGGGGGTGAGTACACCGGTTGGACTCACCGAGAACTTCCAGATGGTACTATACCTATCGTCGGCTGGAAGTTCTCAGGTGACATAAGTACAGGTTAGTCCTTAGACCAGAGATCGTCATTTGTCTCGTGTGAGTTCCCACTATGCTTTGATCACTACCCTACCACGGCTCTACTAAGTCATGCAAATAGGTTTTGGTTGGGAACAGTCCCGAGCCACATGGAGGTAATGAGCAATTGTCGGGGATTCGTCTCTCCCGATAAAGGGAGTCGATGTCCCACTGTGCTCGATTGGTCAGGACCATAAGACCTTGGCCAAGGCAGTTGGGATTTACTGATAGACTGATCAGTAGTTTCCCGAAATGGTCCTGAGCATTATCAACACGACTTATTGGGTTATTAGGGTCTAACGTTTACTACCCCCTTGACCCAGTATGCGATACTCTCAGACGAAGAGACCGGACTGTACGGAGATTGTCACAGATAGGCTCGGTAGGGATCCGGATGAGTTTGCCCGTCGGCCTTCCTTTTCGACAGGTACCCGGGTAGCCATTACGTACAGCTAGGGCCGCTGGCGTGCTTGTGGTTATGGATTTATCCAGTAACTCACTGCCGGCGTACTGTCGAGTCTTTAGAGTCCCACACATAGAGTTTCCCTGATTCAGGCGAAATGATGTAGTAGCCGTATTGGATACGTGCAGGGTCTCGTTCGATTGATGTACTTTGTACTTGGACATTCGATCGGACTGTTGGTAATACTAGCCGGCTCGGGATTGAGCCGGATTATTAAATCAGGTATTGATTTAATAGTTTACATATATGTATTTCGATATGTATATTCTAGTATTACGTTCTTCATGCTATTCTATCTCTTTGGGCATTCGTGTTTTTATCTGCATGCAGGTATGTATATACAGCAGACTGTAATCCGTATTTATTACAGATTACCTTCTAGAAGGTGTCCACCTCATTATGCTTTTTCCATTTATTTGATAAATGGAAAATGAGGTGTAAAGTGTGAGGTATGGGAGGAATGGAGATTACCATGCTTCAATATTTAACAAATGAAATTTTAATTCATTTGGAGTTACTATTGAAGTATGGTTGTTGATTGTTTATTCAAGAAATTCATACACAAAACCTTTGTGTGGATTTTCTCTCTGATGGATGCTTCATTATTTGCTTGAGCTCCCATTTCTCTTCATCTCCTCCCTCCTCTTGAGTTTCCCCGACCTTCATCATCTTCCTCTTCACTACCCTTCTCATGAGTTGAAAAACAAGTGAAGAGGCAAGAAAGAGATCGCAAACACTTAGAGCTTCACACAACATTCTAGACTATTTGGTTTAGCAACCGAAGTTCTCTAGTTTCTCCACTTGACATATTGTGAGGAGCTAGAACAATGGATCATCTCCCTCGGGTGGATCATCTACGACAAAGGAGGGCCGGAGAGCAAGATCGATCGCGGAGAACAAAAGGAGCCAACAAAGAAGATCAAGCATGTTCAAGGTGGCCACTTGGAACTAAAGATGAAGAAAGAAGACCGAAAGACTTGGTTAGTTTGGTGAGATTTCTTCATCATAGTAGATAGTTCTTTTTATTTAGCTAGTTTGGTTTATGGTAAGATCCAGGTTAAAAGTTATTCTAGTGCCTTGTTCTAATCGTTAGAAAAAATTTTGTTCCGCATTTGGTCACGGTTGTTGGCCGGGGCACTAGCGTAACCTTTCATCTTTCTATCTAGGTAGCAACCATATCACGCCTTAATCAAGATAATAATATTGATATATTGACCGAATCAGCTTGTTATACTGAGCTAGGGAATATTGGTTCTGCTCTATCTTATAAATGTTATAAGTCCGAGCAGGAAATAGGGGAATATCCGGATTTCCACGCAACCCAAACGAGGAATGATCATGATGATGCGTCTTCTTCAGGTGTGTTTGTCACCAAGAACTGTTTCTCAGTACACTCTATGTCCTGGGTATTAGATACCGGATCAGGATCCCACATATGTAATATGTTACATGGGCTAAAGAAAGGTAGACAACTGAGAAAGGGTGATCATTCTCTAAGAGTAGGGAATGGTGCAAATGTTGCAGCCAAATCAGTTGGCGAATATCACCTTGTATTACCAATTGGTAATACATTGATTCTGAATGAATGTTATTACATACCGAACCTGATATCAATTTCTTTATTAAGTAAAGAAGGGTATAATTTGGTATTGCAGGATAATGTTATGAACATTTTCTAAAATCAAAAGTTGATTGGATCAGGCACGTTATATAATGGCATATACGTTCTAAATCAAACAGCAGTTTTAACGTACATAACACACACAAGAGGAAAAGTTCAGAAATGAACGAATCCTTCTTATGGCATTGTAGACTAGATCATATCAATATGACACGACTAGCTAAGTAACATAAGGATTGATATTTGAATCCGCTCGAATTTACATCTTATGAAACTTGCCAATCATGTCTAAAAGGTAAGATGACCAAAACTCCGTTTACTGGACATAGAGAAAGAGTTACTGAACTCTTAGGACTGATACATAGTGATGTATACGGTCCCATGTCTACACATGCCAGGAATGGTTCTTCGTAATTCATTACATTCATCGATGATCTCTCAAGATTCGGACATATGTTCCTGTTGAAACACAGGTCTGAATCTTTTTGAGAAATTCAAGGAATATAAGTGCGAAGTAGAGAACCAAACAGGTAAAAGTATTAAAATCCTTCAATATGTTCGGGGAGGAGAATATTTGAGCACAGAGTTCCTGCATTATTTAAAAGTGAATGGGATTCTCTCTCATCTTACTCCTCCGTATACATCACAGAACAACGGTGTATCGGGGCGGAGGTATCGCACCCTATGAGATATGGTGCGCTCTATGATGAGCAATACTGAGTTACCTATTTCCTTTTGGGGTTATGCGCTTGAGAAGCCGCATACCTATTGAATAGGGTTCCAACCAAATCAGTGCCTACCACTCCATATGAGATATTGAATGGGAAGAGACCATCTCTTAAACGAGTTAAGATATGGGGTTCTCCGGCCTATGTTGAAAAGAAAAATCCGAACAAACTTGAGGCAAGGTCAGTACTGTATAAGTTTGTTGGATATCCCGAACATTCATGAGGATATATCTTCTACCATACTGAGGAGCAAAAGGTGTTTTATTTCTCAGCATGCCACTTTTTTAGAAAAGGAATTTCTTATGGAAGAAATTAGTGGTCCTATGGTATAACTGGAAGAAGTTCCAGCTAGACAAACTAACAGTTGATGATTTGGTAGAACCGGAGGATTCAATAGTTCCCGACGAACCTCAGCCTCTCCGCAGATATACTAGGGTTCCTCATCCGCCCTAGAGATACTACGGTTTTCTCAATGACAGGGGAGCGAGGATTGCATCATGGAAGAAGATGACCCAACTAGTTTCGAGCAGGCCATCACAAGTGGGGACTTTATGAAATGGCTGGATGCTATGCTATCTGAGATAGAATCCGTATACACCAACAAAGTATAGACTTTGGTAGTTGCACCTGAAGGGGTAAAACCCATCGGGAGCAAGTGGATCTTGAGAAGATTCTTGGTGTAGATGGAAGAGTTTAGACTTTAAAAGCTAGACTTGTTGCAAAAGGTTGTCTTCAATAACCAGGTATGGATTTTGATGAAACCTTTTCTCCAGTGGCTATGCTTAAGTCCATCCGGATCCTACTTGCCGTTGCTGCATACCATAACTACGAAATCTGGCAGATCGACGTCAAGGCCGCTTTTCTAAATGGAGATTTAGAAAATAGCGTGTGCATGACACTACCAGAGGGCTTCGTAGACAGTGGTAGCAGCGGAAAGGTGTGCAAGTTGCTTAAATCAATTTACGAATTAAAGCAGGCATCGCGGAGTTAGAACATCTATTTTGATGTGGCAGTCAAAGAGTTTGACGTCATCAAAAAGGTTGATGAACCGTTTATATAAAAGAAGGTTGTAGAGAGTAAGGTTGTCTTCCTCGTACTGTACGTAGATGACATACTCTTGATAGGAAATGGTGTTCCTATTATACACTCGGTCAAGCTCCTCTTATCACAATGTTTCTCCATGAAGGATCTGGGTGATGCCTCCTACATCCAGTGATTAATATCTATAGAGATAGATCTAAGAGGATGTATCATACTCACTAGGTGTAGTAAGTAGGTGTCAATCAGATCCTGGGGAGAAACACTGGATAGCTGTGAAGAATATTCATAAGTACTTGAGAAGGACTAAAGAAATGTTCTTAGTGTTTGGTAACGGTGAACCCCAGATAGAGTCCTTTACTGATTCGAGCTTCCAGTGTGATAAGGTCGACTGTAAGACAGTCGAGGGTTTTGTCTTTACCCTAAGTGAAGGGACGGTATGTTGGAAGTGTTCCAAGATAGATACCATGGAAGACTCGATGATAAAGGCTGAATACATCGCTACCAACGATACTACCAAAAAGGCTGTATGGGTATAGATGTTCATGAGATGAACATGGTTTCTACCATTGTGGTGACAATGGAGCTATGGCTTAGGCCTAGAAACCCCGGTCACATCAGTGATCCAGACATAATCTTAGGCGGTATGACCTGATTAGGAGATGGTTGATCTCCGGGAGATCGAGGTCAGGAGAGTTGACAGGAAGAATAACACGGCGGATCCACTCACGAAGGCCTTTCCCTAGAGAGACTTTAAGGGATGTTGGGTATGAGATACTACAACAACTGGCCTTAGTGCAAGTGGGAGATTGTTAGTTGTATATATGTCCTAGGGGCCCTTATTGTACATGATTGTATATAATAGTGGATGCTTTGACATATATAGGGAGGACTTTCTTGCTCGACATGATAGTAACCTATCTAGTTACTCTTTATCTTAACACGTATACTTGTATTGTCTCTCTGTTACAAGTTGATAAAGCCCTTAGGATGTGTACTTGACTACCAGGATTACGATGCAGATCATACTAGTAGGGCCAGGGTAGTCCACAAGTTCATCCTTTAATTGTTCCTAGTCGTGGGTGTATCGAGATGGGGCATCGATATTCCAGGGTAGACTAGCGTATACGCATCTTGACCCATATGATGGGCGATGGATGTTCCCATATCCATTGGTGTTTGACATCAAAGATTGTATACGGGTGCTCAGTGGAGACTGGGTATACGGAAAAGGACTCGCCGAGAACTCCTAGATGGTATTATACCTATCGTCAGATAGTAGTTCTTTTGTGATACTGGTACATATTAGTCTGTAGACCCGAGATTGTCATAGTGTCTTGTGTGATTCCCACTGTGCTTTGATTTCCACCCTACCATGTTCAAGAGAACGTGCAAACAGGTGATTTTTGGGTACAGTCCCGAGTCACATAGAGGCAATGAGCGATAGGAGGGGTTTCGTCTCTCCCGGTATTGGGGGTTGATGTTGCGATGTGCTCGATTGGCTATAACAGGAAGTACCTGGCCAGGGCTGATTATGAGATTTATTGGTAAGTGTCATCAGTAGTTTCTCGACCCGTTATGAGCCTCATATCGGCATGACTTATCAAGTTATTGGGGTCTGACGTTTACCACCACCAGACTAGATATGCGACATATCAGACGAAGAGACCGGACTGTACGGTAATGTTACTTATTAGATTCACGGAAGTATGAGCAGGCTTGCTTGTTGATCTTCTGATCGCTCAATACCCGGATAGCCGTTACGTCCAGCTAGTACCGCTGACGGCTTATGGGCAACTGATATGATCATTACCTACTGCCGGCGTATTGACGAGTCTTTAGAGTCCTACACAGAGGTTTCCTGGCTCAAGCGAAAAGAAGTAGAGCACATATGTGATATGTGCGGGACCGAGATTGATACGTGTATGTGATGCCGTATTCTATTATCGTGATATGTGATATCGGTCGTTTATATGTGATATAGCCGGGTTATTGAATCAAGTGTTGAATCGATAAGTTGATATAAATGATATTAGTCGGTTATATGTGATATAGCCGGATTGCTAAATCAAGTGTTGATTTAATAATTTAATGTATGATTATATATTTGATATATTAATATACATTAACTAATATTAGCTCATTTAAGAATTTCTTTATCTCACTTGTACATTTAATATATATGTGATATATATTGTTGTGTTTATTTCTTTATGTCATGTTTGATGATACATTGGACTTGGGTGTATGAGACTCACACCACACTTAAGATAATGTGGGGATTTAATTATTAAGGAAAAATTAAAATTAGGTGGAAATTTGGCATGGCTTGTGAAGCTTGGAGTGGCTTGTGTAGTTTGGAGAAGCTTGTGGAAACTATTGACTTAGTCCACTAATATAGTTTTACTCTAGATATTTATAAACCTAACCATTATCTTTAGCCTTGGTTAAGTCTCTAGATGAGTTATATATGATATTATCTCATCCATGATTGCCATTCTATTCTTGATTCATTCGCCACTTCATCTTCTTCATATCAACTAAGCTCTCTAGGTTTTCTTGATGTGAAGAAAAAGTGAGAGAAAAATAATTCTGAAGTGAGCAAAATTTCTACTTCATCAATCTATACTAGACTAGCCATTTAGTATAGGTTGTTTACTTCACTAATTCTCAATTACTGAAGAGGTAGCTTGAGTTGGAGATTTCTCGACGTAGATCATCTTCGGCCTCGAAATTCTTCAAGCAAGCTTGCTTCTTTCGGCTAGTGGAGCCTAACGAGAGTCCGGGAGAACACTACATAGAGCGAAGGGACTTCCACACGGAGCTTTTGAATTGAAGGACCGGTCTATAAAGGTTGTATTACTTGTTCACTTAGAGTAAAGTTGTTTACTTGCTTAGTTAAACCATAATTCTCTAGTTAGATTCTTGGTTTGGGTTGCTTTGCTCTCTAGTTTTTTTTATAAAATTGCATACCCGATGCCTTATAAAACTTAGTGAGAGTGCTAAGAAACCCAGCAAACCCAAGTAAGCCGAAAGCCCAGAAATCTAAACCTTTTTAGGAAAATAATGGAGGTGATGTTTTGATATAAAGATATAATGTAATCAAGTTCTTTCTTTAAAAGTATAAGTAATGTTATATGAAAATACAAGTGAGTTGTATACTATAGTTGAAAATATTTTCTGAAAGTATGTCTTAGCACCTCTACGAGATTTATACAAGGATCAAGTATGCAATTTAAAAGAATCTAGAGGTTTAAGCTATACTAACCTAGAATCGAACTAGAGAATTAGGATTTTAGTTTAAGAATACAAGTTCTAAACTAAATGATGGAAATTTTGTAACGTTTTAAAAATAAGTAAATAAATAATTAAATAAATAAAATCGTTTAAGTGAATTTTATGATTTTCGGTAAAGTAAAACGTATTTTTCGTAAAACTAAACCGTAATTATTTTTCACTATAAATTTAAAAATACCTATTTTAATTAAGTAATTACTAGTAAATAGTGTTTATTTAGCCACTTATAAATTTTTAGTTTAAATAAATATTTTTCCTAAATTAATTATTTTAAATATTAACATAAGCTTTATTTACACACTAAATTAGTGTAAATTACAAATTTGAAGGGGTTTAATATGCAAAAATGAATCATTTCATATTAGAATCTAGTGTGTATCATGCAAAATTTATTTGCAAATTTTTCCATGATTCTAGAAATTTCTTTAATTTACTTAGAATAGAAATGAATGAAATTAAATAAAATCATGAAAAGACAAAGAGTTGATATTTTGGGTGAAGTTTCTACACTTTTCTTCACTTTTCTCACTCTCCTCTCCCTCCTCCATGGTGTGGCCGGCCTCAACCCCCCATGGCAGCCCCCCATCTTCAAAATTTAATTTACCTCCAAAAATCATCAAAAATCCTACAAAAATCCAAATAAAAATCCACAAAATCCTAATTTATTCCTACCCTCTATTCTTTGCTCTTCTTTACATGGATTTTGGAGATGGAAAGCATTCATTTTGGAGGCTTATTTTCATGTTTGGAATTCTTGTATGAAGGTATAAATCTTATTCTTTTGATTTATTGTTAGTAGATGTTTCATTTAAGCATGTTTAGATTTAAGAAATTAATTCTATTTACAATTTTTGAAATTCAAGTTAGGGTTTGTAAAATCAAATTATGGTTTTATTAATTAATTAGGGTTATAAAAACTAGTTTGACACTTTTAGAAATGGAAAATCATGCATGGTTGATATATTGTAAATTGTTGATCCAAAATTGTTTAATTTAAACAATTTTGCAAACTAGATTTCTATATATTATATATATCAGTGAGATAAATTCCAATTAATGTTTGTAACATTAGATTGTTGTTTTAATGAGAATATTGACATGTTTATGGAATGAAAAACTTAGTTTGGTCACTAGTTTCTTTTGATAATTGAAAAATACTAATAAAAATGCCATTTTTGCTAACTAGATTTTGAAAATTCTTAAATAAATGAAATTTAAAATATAATTTATGGTTTCATTATATCAATATCATCAATGAATTGTAGTTTATTGTATTAATTCATGCAAAATCCAGTTTAAATGTGATATTGTGACAATTTGCTTGTAAGATGTTGAAAATTGCTAAAGGTTGCAAACTAGAAATTTCAAATTAATACAAATTTGTGTAATAAAAATATAGTAGTGGTTTGTATAATCTAGTTATGCTAATTAATGAGTACCATGACCATTAGTTTCGTTTAAACAGTAAGCTTTGAAGTAAAACGGTAAATTGGCGTTTTCGGGTTTTACAAAATCGGACTGTTTGATCGATTTTTAGGGTTTCGATGGATTAAATCATGTTTTATATTATAAGTAATGAGTTTTAAACTATGAGTTGTTTGTTGATGTTTATCTCGATTAATCGGAGTTTGTACGCCGATATCGTGCGATATTTGGTTCTTTTTGCGTGAACGGGACATAGGTTTTAACCTATGCGTGTTTCGTGCGTCGTTTTGATGTTGTCCGTGATTCAGTTTAAAATATTATATATGTTTGCGTATAGGTACCCCTCACGTGGACTTCGGACGATGAAGAAGAGGATGGCGACACCGTCTTCGGCAGACATGGACCAGGTGAGTAGATGTATATCTATGGGGGAAAGTCGGGTGGATGGCGTTTAGCACCCCCGCAACGTAGAATAGGAATAACACTTATTGACATTAGGAAGCCAGAGGTGACCCTAGATTCTTAATGAGTAGGACCCTAGTAATTGCCCTTTGCTGGACTAGACTGATTTAGGAAGACCATACCAGAGGATGAATACCTTGGATGAGATTCTTAGGTTTCAGGTAGATACACACACACGCACACACTGGAACTCGACGTGGTGTATACGTGTATGTGTGTATATATATAGGACTAGGTATAGGTACATATATATATATATATATATATATATACAACACGTATATGGGATACAATGATGTAATATGATACACGGGAACGAAACAGTATAACTGGGCTTGATGCCGTGATTCTTGGCTAGGTCGTGTTATGATGATAGCGGATCATTAGGAAATGAGTTAATGAATAGGTATACATTGATAATAAAGGGTGGTGATGATATTGAGGTACGTAGGACTCTAAAACAGCACCCGGACCGTAACATGTGATTGAAATTCTGATATGATATATGTATGACTCGATTACGACATTATACAGGTGTGACTTGATTTCGATATCATTTATGCGTGACTTTATTACGACATCATATAGGTGTGACTTGATCATGATATGATCTAAGTGTGACTAAATCACAATATGATACATATGACATGATATTTCTGAGGATAAATTAACGATGTATATTTATGCTGGCAATGATATATGATTGATGTACGCGAGTACAGTATAGTACCTTGATCAGGACATGTGTTGATGATGATATTATACGAATGATGAGACACGTAGGTGATACTTGACCTGTACCCCGATTTTGGGATGCCGTACGATGGATTTTACCGTACGGGGTATAGACGTGATGATTGATCCGCACTCTTGATTCGAGGAAGCCGTACTATGTACGTGACGCTATTGAGGCTGGATCGCCGACTATTAGGGATATGGACTCAGACTTTAGGTGTACTTTTATTACTTATCGACTAGTTTCTTAGATTTAGTTCCTTAGTAGGTTAGATGGACACTAGTTTAGGCTCAAGTCATATAGTTGTAATTTTACTTGTATATCAAATGAGTGGATAATACACATCCGTTTTTACTTTCACACTGTAATCATAATGGTGCATGTTCATTCATATGTTTCTATAATCAGTATAAAACTCTGCCTGTTAGGACACCAGCACCATTGCCAATGATGCGCATTTTCCACGCACACTTATTTGCCGGCTCACACACATCATCATCGGTAATTGCTATGTCACGTACACTTTAGATCATATTATCTTTTATTGATACAATCAGCTAACAGCTAGATCGATATAATATTGTGATTACTCTCTGGTGTTAGTATAGATATGGTATTTATTACTTAGACATTTAATGCATTCGCATTTTCATGTTATCATGAAGTATTATGGGGCATATGCCGACACTTATCATATACTTACTCATAATTTTGGGATTTTGGATTTCTATGAGATTTCTGGATTTTTGGGGAAAACCGCAAGAATATATATAAAAACTTCTGTCTCTTTCCTCCTCTCTTTTTAAAACATAAGATGCGGTTTTCTCGTGATGTACGTGTCGTCCACCATGAGATTGCATGTTTTCTGTTGGATTTCGAGACCCGATTCAAGGAGTGGATGAACCGTCTCGGGTACATGGCGGGCCCGGTATGGTATCCCGGGGCAAGAAGATCGAGCTATAGACGATGAGCCTGGCAGGGGAAGGCTACCTACAGGTGATGTCTGGCGCGGCGGATATCCGGAGGATACCGACCGTTGTCGTGAGATTTGATGATATGGGCCGATCCGGACTGACGGAGCCTGAGATATTGAGACTATGAGACAATGAGATTATGAGGGATTGATACTTGAGATTTACATGTTTTGTGTCGATGCTTGACACGGATTTCCATAGATTTCATTGTTGATATTTCAGATTTCTATACACAATTTACTATGATAAAAGCTAAAGATTTCTTATACAGATATATCTAGATTTCAGGATTGGTTATTTTACATTCATGGTGCATGCATACTCATTCATATGACATAGTACTATATGAGGCACTGAAACGAGCACGGAGCATTTGCACTTACACATAGCTTATTATTCTGTCCTTACTTGATGACTAGTAGTATATTAGTATATTATTATGACCTAGGATAGCGTCGTGCATTCGATTTCTTTTCGCAGATATCTTCTACTCACGAGTTGGCAACTCACCCCCGTTGTGCCAAATTTTATTACAGGTTTGATGCAAAGGGTTCCTTGGCAGTTTGCTGGCACATCATTTCATTCAGGGTGATTTGCACGGTAGGTTGGTTCATTTGTATCTGGACCGCCGTTGTATTTTTATTATTTCATTGTATCTAGTAAGCTCCATCAACCAAACTTGTATTACTTGATAGATTACTGGACCATTTATTTGTTTCGACCTTAGAGTCGCGCTTGTATTATTATGATATCTGGTGGTTTTGTTTTCTTTTAAGTTTTGAGCCTCGCCCTTTGGCATTGTATACTATTATGCATTGGTGTGCTTGTTTCCGCCTTTTGGCGTAGAGCCAGCTCCCGTTTGGGGATGCTTTTTTTTGTTTCTGTATATATTACTTGTTATACCCGTTTGGGGCCAGTTTTACAGAGAAGACTCTACCGAAATTTTTGGGAAAATTTGCTGATGCTTTTAAACTTGTTTTCTTCATGTCTTCTTTTACTTCTTCTTCTTTTTATGGTTTAGATTTCTGGGCTTCGGCTTACTTAGGTTACATTGTGCCTCTAGACGCTTCGTAATCTAAGTGCCGGTCATGTTCCGTACTTTCGGGTCGTGACAGGTTTACAACCTTTGTAGACCGGTCCTTCAATTCTAAAGTTCCAAGTAGCAGTCCTTCGAACTCTTCTTTGACTCCACTTGAAAAAAGGATCGAGCTTGATAGAAGTCTCCGATGCCGATGATGATCCACCTTGAAGTCTCTTTAACTAAAGCTCACTCTTCACTAATCAAAGTATTAGTGAAGCAAACTACCTATACCAAAGGGTTAGGATAATGTAGGTTGATGAAGTAGGCCACTTAGAAATTATTTTCTCTTTTCTCTTTTTCAACTCAAGAAATATCTAGAGACGAAGAAGAAGATGAGGATGAACTTGGAATGAGAGAGCATCAACCATGAGGTGAGTTATGAGATGATGTAGGAAAAATATTAATGAATAAAAACAAAACAAGAGGTGAGTCATGGCTTCTCAAGGCTTCCACAAGCATCTTAGAAAATGTGACTCATTTCCTATTTTCTTTAATTCATAAATCAAACCATTATCATCTCATGTTTAACTCATGTGTGATTGTCATACATCCTAGTTCTATGTATCATCAACCATGATACAATGTTTAAATACAGATATTAATATATATCACATATATATATATATGTATTTGAAGAGAAGAAAATCTTTAGTGAACTAATATTAGTTAATATATATAAATATATCAAATATATAAATATATATTAAATTATTAAATAAACACTTGTTTCAATAATCCAGTTATATCATATATAACTACCTAATATCATATATATATATATATGTATATCAAATTATTAAATCAACACTTGATTCAATAATCCGGTTATATAGATTATGATGATATGTGATACAATATTTGGAATCCACAATAATTACTTTTGTGAAAACTAGTTAGTATTTTGTAAATGTATCCGTTTAGTCTCGTTTGATCGATTGCCACGGAGTTTTGATTCGGATCAAAACTCCGTCGCAATTGCGTATAGTACGCGATCACTTAGTTGGGAATCTTGTTGAATTATCCGACTGCATATTGAAAAGAGTTTTCAATTTGAGACAAAAATGTAAGGTTTGTAAGTTAGGCATGAAATTCAGAATATGAGATATTCCGGGTTTATGATGTCTAAAGCATTTGCGGATTCTAAATATTGTAGTTTTCATTTCTTTTCTGGGACCGTAAGTGTAATATGCGGTGTATCCTTGATCTCGTTGCTATATGTCAATGGAATTTGAGATACACATATTTACTTACGTTGATGACATGTGATGTTATGTGTTGCTGATGAAAGGTTCCTAGGCACCCTATAGAGGTCTCACAAGGCATCAACCATGCCCGTTTCAAAAAATGCGGTGCCGAGAAACCCTAGACTACAGATCGTTGGCTAGATGTCTAGGCGAAACAAGAACTAGTTAACAATTAACTACAAGAATACAGAAATACAAGCTTTGTAGATCCGGTGCTCCACCTCCATAGCTCTGCAACGAAGTCCCTTCGCTGTCCAAATGAATTCCCGGGCTCTAGCGTCGGCTTCGTCGGAGAAATGGTGAGCTAGGTCGTCGATGTCCATGCCGAAGATGATCTACGTCGAGGCATCGCAAGATCAAGCTCCACCTTCACCAAGCCTTGAAAACTTGTGAAGGAAACATACTCTACTACTTGCCAAGAGGTAGAGGATGAAGAAATAGGAAGTGGGTAGACTTTAGATTTGGTTTTCTCACTCTATTTCATCAATCACCATTGATGAAGTGAAGCTTTCTTCTTTGAAGATGAAGAAGATCAAGTTATGATAAGTTATTCTAAAATGAAAAGAATAATGAATTCTTATCATAATAGAACCATGGTTAGGTGTAGAGAATTAATTAGGGTCAAGTGGAATGGTTAGGGTTAAGGATGAGACAAAGTGGTCACAAAGTCAAAGTATTCATGAAGCTTCATGAAAGAACAAAGAATGCCATCATTTTATCATTTCCTTTTCTTTTTCCAAAAGGATAAATAAATGAATAAAATGAATAAGCAAATAATAAACCCTAACCATTTCATTAACCAAGGTTTAATTCTTTATACTTTACCAATTTTACATGCACCATCAAACATGATACAAGCATGTGCACAAAATCATATCACATATATAATGCGCACATCCGAGCGAGAAAATCCATTTAAAGTGAACCAATACTAGTTAATGCAAAGTAATATATCAAATATATAATTATGCATTAAATCAATAAATCAACACTTGATTCAATGTTCCGGTCATGTCGAACATAACCGAATAGTATCCAATGTATCGACTTATCGAATCAACGCTTGAATCGATAACTAGGTTATATCGCATACAACCATTCGATACATTCATCGCGAGAATTGAATACGGTATCACATACACGCATTATTCTCGGTCCCGCACATATCTCATATGCGCTCCTATTTCGTTTCGCTTGAGCCAGGAAACCTCTGTGTAGGACTCTAAAGACTCGTCAATACGCCGGCAGCAGGTGATGATCATATCAAACACCCACAAGCCGCAAGCGGTCTGCTAAACGTAACGGCCACCCGGGTATTAAGCGATCAGAAGATCGACGAGCAAGCTCGCTCACACTCCAGTGAATACAACCAGTAACACTACCGTACAGTCCGGTCTCGTCGTCTGATATGTCGCATATCTCGCCTAGGGGTGGTAAACGTCAGACCCCAATAGCTCGATAAGTCGTGTCGATATGAGGTCTATAACATTTCGAGAAACTACACGTAACACTTACCAGTATATCTCAGCAACCCTGGCCAGGGCTTTCCGGTTATAGCCAATCGAACACAGTGCAACATCAACTCCCTATACCGGGAGAGACGAATCCCCTCCTATCGCTCATTGCATCCATGTGACTCGGGATTGTACCCAAAAACCACCGTTTTGCACGCCCTTTTGGACGTGGTAAGATGGAAATCAAAGCACAGTGGGAACCACACAAGACTCTATGACGATCTCGGGTCAACAGACTACTCTGTACCAGTGTCACCAGCGAACTGCCATCTGACGTAAGGTATAATACCATCTGGGAGTTCTCGGCGAGTCCGTCCAGTGTACCCAGTCTCTACTGAGCACCCGTATATCATCTCTGATGTCAAACACCAATGGATATGGGATCATCCATCGCCCATCTGTATGGGTCGAGAAGGTACACGCTAGTCTACTCTGGTATATCGATGCCCCGTCTCGATACACCCACGACTAGGGACTTTGAAGGATGTACTTATGGACTACCATGTCCCCACTAGTATGATCCGCATCATAGTCCAGGTAGTCAAGTACACATCCTAAGGGCTTTACCAACATGTAATAGAGAGACAATCTGTGTACACGTTAAGGTAAAGAGCAACCAGATAGCATACTATCATGTCGAGCAATAAAGTTCTCCCTATATATGTCCCAGCATCCACTACAATATACATCCAATGTACAGTAATGGCCTCTAGGGCATACATATAACTAACAATCTCATACTTGCACTAGGGCCATCTGTAGCAGTGGTTGTAGTATCTCATACTCAACCATCCCATAAAAGTCTCTCTCTGGGAACAGGCCTTCGTGAGTGGATCCGCCGTGTTATCCTCTGAGTCTGCTCTCCTTGCCTCAATCACCTTGGAGATCAACCATCTCCATGATCAGGTAATACTGCCTTAGAATATGTCTGGGTCACTGATGGGACCAGAGTTCCTGGGCCAAAGCCACACTTCCATTGTCACACAATGGTAGAACCCTAGTTCATCTCATGAACCAATATACACCCAAACTTCCTCTTTGGTAGCATCTTAAGTAGCGATGCATCCAGCCTTTATCGTCTAGTATGCCACGGTATCTAGCTTGGAACTCTTCCAACATACCGTCCCTTTACTGAGGGTAAAGACAATGCTTGCGACTGATATTCAGTCGTCTTTATCACCCTGGAACTCTTCCAGTGATTCTCCCCAGGATCGATTGATACCATCTCACTACAACTAGTGAGTATTCTAACACCCAAATAACATCTATCTCATAGATGAAAACTCAGGATGGAGGAGGTATCACATTGATCCTATCTGGAGAATCCTTGTGATAAGCGGAGATTGGTCGAGCGTAGCATAGGAAACTCCTTCCCTATCAAGAGTATGTCATCCACGTACTTTACGAGGATCACTACCATACTCCCTATAACCTTTTTGTTTATACAAGGTTCATCTACCATTTTGATGATGTCAAACTCTTTGACTAACACATCAAAACAGACGTTCCAACTCCGCGATGCCTGCTTTATCAGATAAAACATCTTGCACACGTTTCCGCTGCTCCCACTGTTTACGAAGCCCTCTGGCTGTGTACTTACAGACGCACCTAACCGCCAGATATCGTAGTCATGGTATGTAGCCGTGGCAAGTAGGATCCGGATGGACTTAAGCATAGGCACTGGAAAAGGTTTCATCATTATACATACCTGGTCAATGATGCAAACCTTTAACAAGTCTAGCTTTGAAAGTCTCAACTTTTCCATGTACACCAAGTAATCTTCTCAAGATATACTTACTCCTGATGGGGATTTTACCCTTCAGATATAGCAACCAAAGTCCATACTTTGTTGGTGTATAAGGATCCCATCTTAGATCACTAAGCATCCAGCCATTCTTACAGAGTCCCACTCCTGATGGCCAGCTCGAAACTAGTTGGGTCATCATCTCATGATGCAATCCTCGCTCCCACTGTCATAGAGAAACCGAAGTATCTCTCAGGTGGGTGAGGAACCCTACTAGATCGGCGGAGAGGCTGAGGTTCGTTGGAATCTACTGAATCCTTTGGTTCTACCAAATCATCTGTTGTAGTTTGTATAGCTGGAACCTTTCCAGTTCTACATAACTGACCTTGCCTTGATTTTGTCCGGATTTTGCTTTTAGACATAGGCCGGACAACCCCAAATCTTAACCAATTTAAGATATGGGCTCTTACCATTCCATATCTTATATGGAGTGGTAGGCAACTGATTTGATTTGAACCCTATTTAGTAGGTATGCAGCTTCTCAAGTGCATAACTCCCAAAAGGAAAATGGTAACTCAGTAGTACTCATCATAGAGCACACCATATCAAATAGGGTGTATCTGCTCCGCCCCGATATACCATCGTGCTATGGTGTATACGGAGGAGTAATTCTGAGAGAGAATCTCATTCTCCTTTAGAACAATCCAGGAATTCCGTGCTCAAGTATTCTCCTCCTTGATCACATCAAAGGACATAATACTTATACCCTTATTTTGGTTCTCTACTTCTAACTTATATTCTGTGAATATCTCAAAAGGTTCGGACTTGTGTTTCAACAGGAACATAGGTCTGAAACTCAAAAGAGATCATCAGAGAATGTAATGAAGTACAAAGAACCGATCTTGGTATGTGTAGACAGGGGAGCTTACATACATCAACATGTATCATCCCAAGAGTTCATTTACTCTTTCTCTGTTTCCAGTAAACGGAGCTATGGTCACCTTATCTTTTTGACATGACTGGCGAGTTTCACAAGATGTAAGTTCAATCTAATTTAAATATGCATCTTTATGTAACTCTAGCCAGTCGGGTCGCATTGACCTGACCTAGTCTACAATACCTCAAGAAGGATTCGTTCATTTCTGAACTCTTCCTCTTGTGTGTGTTCTGTATACTAAGAACTGTAGTTTAATTTAGAATGTCAATGCTTTTAGACAACGTGCCTGAACCGATCAACTTTTGATATAGGAAATGTTCAAAACATTATCCAACAATACAAAATTATATCATTTCTTTAATGATAAAGAGAGTGATATGATTTTGTATATCAGGTTCGGTATCTAATAACATTCGTTCAGAATCAATGTATTGGTAATACAGGGTGACAGTGACCAACAGACTTGGCTGCAACTCTTGCCCCGTTTTCTGTCTCTTGAAACTTATCACCCGTTCTCAGTTTTTCTACCCTTTTGTAGCCCTATGTAACAGATTACATATCTGGGATCCTGATCCGGTATCAAATACTCAGGATGCAGAGGATACTGAGAAACAGTTCTTTATAATGAACACACCAGAAGATGATGCATCAACATGCACTCTCTTCGTTTGGGCGGCACGGGAAATCTGGTATTCCCCAATTTCCTGCTCTGTCTTATAACAATTATAAGTTGGAGCGGGACCAATGTTCCCCAGCTCAGTATAACAAGAGGGTTCGGTCAATAATCCGTATTATTATCTTGATTAAGGCGTGATATGGTCGCTACCTAGAGAGAGAGAGAGAAGAAAACACTCAGCGTGCGCTCTTGCAAGAATAGATTGGTTATTATTTTATCTAATCAGGATGGCTCCCACTGCTTTTTATCAAATCTTCCTTCAAACCCTAAAAGGAAAGACTAGACGGGATTAATTACACACTACAAGTTCGCCAATCTTTCAGCCAGGCCAGTGTCGGTACTTTGAGGGAGGTCCCCCGTGCTTTCGCACGAACCTAATTAATGTAAACCTCGTTTTCCCAGAGGCGTAACCCCGTTGACACCTTTCTAGACACCTACTTGATCGGCTAATTGTAATATGTAAAACTCTCCCAGGAGTAACAATTACTCGCAGCGGGTATCGGGATCCAACTATCACATAGAAGGTATGCAATCTCATTGCAAATTTCAACACTTGAAATTCCCGATAATATTTTGCCCCTAGTGTCCTATGACCTTGACGCAGGCCAACAAACCATAGTCCGCTAGTCAAGTTCAACCCGTCATTTCCTGATTGAATTAAACCCACCCGTACGACCCTTGACGCAGGCCAACAAAGTCGCACGACTACCCTAATCCAATCTGCATCATATGCATAAGCAGATAAATACTAGTTAGCTACCGCACACTACGCCTTGACGCAGGCCAACAAACGTAGCACGAATACTAACTACCACTTATCTGAAATGACGGAGGGCTGCGACAGGTTTTTCTGAAAACCTATTGCGTAATGAACTTGATATCGTTGTAGGATCGAATGAATTTTGAAATGGAGTGTCTTTGAGGCTTTTCTAGTTTTGCTAAAGGAGTCACTCCCGGTGAAGGGATCGTCGGTCCTTTCCTCGTCGAATGAGGTGCGGGATATATCATATATATCACTGTGCAAAGCAAAAACACTTAAAAGCAATCAAAAGACAAACCGAGTGTGTAGCATCTGCCAGTTATTGCTAAAGGAGTCACTCCCGGTGAAGGGATCTCGGTCCTTTCCTCATCGAATAAGGTGCAGGATATATCACATATACCGCTGTGCAAAGCAAGAACTGTAGCTACCTGTTTTATTATTGAAATTCGATTCTACAACATCTTAGGTTTCTTTTATTTCATTAATCTCATTAATGAAGTCCCATCATTTAAGTACCTAAACATCATAGATAAATACGACGTACACTTTTGCCATCCGTATTCGCCTCGATGTCCCCTCGTGCACCGTTAGGTTAGGTAACTAACGGCAGAGCGGGGCAGGGCTAGCACGGGTGTAAAACATAAGTAACGTCTATATAATATATCATATATACTATATACTGTATCTATCACAGAACATCACATGATCACATCACAGATATCGCAGCAGAAGAATGTATGCATTTCGATTAGGGTCGTATTCTATGGTTACGATTCTACCAGATATGTCTTTTTCATTCCGTCGAAAATCATATGAAATATTGGATATACAAGGACGTCCGTGTTTTCAATACGAGCCAGTATAAAACACAGATTCCACGGTCGTGATGAATAGCCAAACCCACACCCCAAGACCCCTACGAGAGCGGCAAGCAACCCTACCAATTCTAGGGTTAGGAGACCCGCACTCGACTCCTCGAGATGGTCTCCCACTGGACCCTAGAACCCGGTTGCTTGTGCTCCCCATCTTGGGTCTATCCTAGTGCGGAAAAATAAATAATATACAAACGGTGACATCTTCCGCAACTTGGAAGTGCCCCAATAAAAGAATATTACATACAAGTTTTTACATGAATGAAAATGAAAAACACTCATCTCACATAAAAAGCCCCGGCTATTCAAGCACGACGATCCAATATAACATATCCAGCAACACATAACATCACATGTCATCAACAGAAGTAAATATGCGCATCCCAATTGTCGTTGACATATAGCAACGAAACCGGCGATATCACATATTACACTTACGGTCACAGAAAAGAAAGTGTAAAACTACAACAGTTGGAATCCGCAACCTCTTTAGACATCACATGCCTAATCAAATGAAATACTTAGACATCACATGCCTAACAGTTATAAACCCCGCATTTTAGTCTCATTATCGAAAACACTTTTCAATATCAAGTCGGGCAATTCAACAGGATTCCCGAAAAACTGATCGAATGCTGGTCGCAAACTTCAGTAGACGGCCGCACCCCCGATACCGTCGACAAAGTGCATCAAGGCGGAACACCGCTACCGCGAGCACCCGAACGGATGCTTTTGGCGACGGGGTTCTCCTACAGTCACTTGGTCGGGGCTATGGAGTGAGGCTGTCTATTAAGTTTACCCGGCGAGTATCCGCGTACGCTACGTGATTACGACGGACTTTTGATCACATCAAAATTCCGTGGCAACCGATCAAGTGAGACTAAACTGCTATGTTTATAACATTCATTCAGTTATCTCATAACTTTTGTGAATTCCAATTATTGTATCCCATTCCGGATAAATAGAAAATGTTAAACTTTCCGATTGAACATTCGAACACCCAAGTTTTCCCGTAACAGAACAACACATGAAACAAGTCTAAAAACATTCAGTTCGTGCCACAGTACCAACGGTCCAGCCGTAGAAGGGTCAAGCCAACGCCTCACATGTGGCACGCCATACTGCCCCAAACCCTAAGGTTCAAAGGGCAGTTCAAGACGGTCACATAATCGAGTTAAGGTTTGTTGTCTTCTAAAGGGACCATCGTGTTACTTGCACTACTTAGAACGTGATTAAACTACAGAAATATCCAACGCTTGGAAATTTCCCGACAGGGGAAAAATTGGGTATTTATATCCGGTCGAACTTTTTAACATATTCAAAAATTTATCCGGAAAGCCACATAGACAAAATCTGATACCCCGATCGTAACACCGAATCCCCAAAACAACCCCAGAAAATTCAACTCTTGAATAAAATTTAAAAATACCCAGAAAACCCAGCATATTAAAATATGAATTACTGTGCAACAATAGGAAGGTGACGTCATCACCTAGCCGTGGAACCGCCGCAGAAGCTGGGCTTCTGCCGCGGTTCCGCCGCGGTTTGGATGAATCATGGGTCCAATTTTGCGCCGTAATTCATAGATTTCCCTGCTGAATTTTTTAGCACTTTTTAATTTGGAAAAATCCACGATTTTACAAAATGTCCAGAGAGCATGAAAATTTTGGGGTTTCGGTTCGTTCGGACTTCAAATTCCGTCTAGACTTCGCCTAAGGCTCTAACCTGGCTCTGATACCACTGAAAGGTTCCTAGGCACCCTATAGAGGTCTCACAAGGCATCAACCATGCCCGTTTCAAAAAATGCGGTGCCGAGAAACCCTAGACTACGGATCGTTGGCTAGATGTCTAGGCGAAACAAGAACTAGTTAACAATTAACTACAAGAATACGGAAATACAACCTTTGTAGATCTGGTGCTCCACCTCCATAGCTCCGCAACGAAGTCCCTTCACTGTCCAAATGAATTCTCGGGCTCTAGAGTCGGCTTCGTCGGAGAAATGGCGAGCTAGGTCGTCGATGTCCATGCCGAAGATGATCTACGTCGAGGCATCGCTAGATCAAGCTCCACCTTCACCAAGCCTTGAAAACTTGTGAAGGAAACATACTCTACTACTTGGCAAGAGGTAGAGGATGAAGAAATAGGAAGTGGGTAGACTTTAGATTTGGTTTTCTCACTCTATTTCATCAATCACCATTGATGAAGTGAAGCTTTCTTCTTTGAAGATGAAGAAGAAGAAGATCAAGTTATGATAAGTTATTCTAAAATGAAAAGAATAATGAATTCTTATCATAATAGAACCATGGTTAGGTGTACAGAATTAATTAGGGTCAAGTGGAATGGTTAGGGTTAAGGATGAGACAAAGTGGTCACAAAGTCAAAGTATTCATGAAGCTTCATGAAAGAACAAAGAATGCCATCATTTTATCATTTCCTTTTCTTTTTCCAAAAGGATAAATAAATGAATAAAATGAATAAGCAAATAATAAACCCTAACCATTTCATTAACCAAGGTTTAATTCTTTATACTTAACCAATTTTGCATGCACCATCAAACATGATACAAGTATGTGCACAAAATCATATCACATATATAATGCGCACATCCGAGCGAGAAAATCCATTTAAAGTGAACCAATACTAGTTAATATAAAGTAATATATCAAATATATAATTATGCATTAAATCATTAAATCAACACTTGATTCAATGATCCGGTCATGTCGAACATAACCAACTAGTATCCAATGTATTGACTTATCGAATCAACGCTTGAATCGATAACTAGGTTATATCGCATACAACCATTCGATACATTCATCGCGAGAATTGAATACGGTATCACATACACGCATTATTCTCGGTCCCGCACATATCTCATATGCGCTCCTATTTCGTTTCGCTTGAGCGAGGAAACCTCTGTGTAGGACTCTAAAGACTCGTCAATACGCCGGCAGCAGGTGATGATCATATCAAACACCCACAAGCCGCAAGCGGTCTGCTAAACGTAACGGCCACCCGGGTATTGAGCGATCAGAAGATCGACGAGCAAGCCCGCTCACACTCCAGTGAATCCAACCAGTAACACTACCGTACAGTCCGGTCTCGTCGTCTGATATGTCGCATATCTCGCCTAGGGGTGGTAAACGTCAGACCCCAATAGCTCTATAAGTCGTGTCGATATGAGGTCTATAACATTTCGAGAAACTACTGGTAACACTTACCAGTATATCTCAGCAACCCTGGCCAGGGATTTCCGGTTATAGCCAATCGAACACAGTGCAACATCAACTCCCTATACCGGGAGAGACGAATCCCCTCCTATCGCTCATTGCCTCCATGTGACTCGGGACTGTACCCAAAAACCACCGTTTTGCACGCCCTCTTGGACGTGGTAAGATGGAAATCAAAGCACAGTGGGAACCACACAAGACTCTATGACGATCTCGGGTCAACAGACTACTCTGTACCAGTGTCACCAGAGAACTGCCATCTGACGTAAGGTATAATACCATCTGGGAGTTCTCGGCGAGTCCGTCCAGTGTACCCAGTCTCTACTGAGCACCCGTATATCATCTCTGATGTCAAACACCAATGGATATGGGATCATCCATCGCCCATCTGTATGGGTCGAGAAGGTACACGCTAGTCTACTCTGGTATATCGATGCCCCGTCTCGATACACCCACGACTAGGGACTTTGAAGGATGTACTTATGGACTACCATGTCCCCACTAGTATGATCCGCATCATAGTCCAGGTAGTCAAGTACACATCCTAAGGGCTTTACCATCATGTAATAGAGAGACAATCTGTGTACACGTTAAGGTAAAGAGCAACCAGATAGCATACTATCATGTCGAGCAAGAAAGTCCTCCCTATATATGTCCCAGCATCCACTACAATATACATCCAATGTACAGTAATGGCCTCTAGGGCATACATATAACTAACAGCTGATATGTTATATTGGATCGTCGTGATTGAATAGCCGGGTTTTTTTTTTGCGTGAGATGAGAGTTTTTCAATTTTCATTCATGTAAAATTTTTATGTAATATTCTTTTATTAGGACACTTCCGGGTTGAGGATGATGTCACCATTGATGTATATTATTTACTTTTCCGCATTAGGATAGACCCAAGGCGGGGAGCACAAGTAACCGGGTTCTAGAGTCCAGTGGGAGACCATCTCAAGGAGTCGAGACCGGGTCTCCTATCTCTAGAATTGGCATGGTTGCTTGCCGCTCTCGTAGAGGTCTAGGGATGTGCGGTTGGCTACTCATCACGACTGTGGAATCCGTGTTTTTCATAACTTTTGGATATAGTGCCCTCAAAGTCAATTATTGGATCGCAAGTACGTGAATGCAATGATTGTGTAACACTTTGGATTTCCGTTTCTTTCGTGATAATTAGTGATCGTACGTGTTAGTGTATATATGTGTTTATTGGATTATTAGTCATATTTAGTAGTGTTTGCATATTGGGAATTTTCTTGTGCTAGTGCACACTTAGCCATTTTGAGACTTAGGGTTTTTGGTAGCATGTTAACCATTTTCTTATGTTGCATGGTTGTTATTTTCCCCACCATTTTTTTAACCTAAACAATACCCCATTTTTATAATTCATATTCTATTAAAAAAATGAGGCAGGGGGGGGGTAGGTAAAAGATTGACTTTTGACCCATTTTTCCCTCTCTTCTCTCTCTCTTTCCCCACTCCAGAATTCTGGAGATTTTCCAGCAGCAAACCCTCCATTTTCCTCCATATTCTCTTCTCTTTTCATTCCCCTTTGATCCATACACAAACCCTATACATATCAACTCATTTTCATCACAAAACCTTAGGAAAAGTGAGCTTTTTGAGGTGTTTGAAGCAAATCTGCATACTTGAGGTAAAAAGCTGGAACTTTTGGTCTTCCTAGGGTCTTTAGAAGGTATAAACTCATGTCTTAACCTCTTTTTCCATAACTTGTAGTATTCTTTAGTAAAAATCTCTTTTTTGTGCATTTTTAGTGATATTAAAGGATATTTGTGAAGTAATATGTTAGATTAGGGTTTTGTTAGTTGTGCTAGCTCTATTATATGTTATTAGAGCTATCTTAGGCCAAGTTTTGTTTCAGTTTGCACAAAAATACCGTAAAGTTTGATTTTAGTGCAAAGTGTGGATTTTAACTAGATATAAGACCCTGTAGGATCTGCTGTTACCCGAGACATTTCAGAGTAAATCTAGATGTTACTGTAGCATGTATGGGGGGTATAGGGTGCACACACCAAACCTGGGAGCCCAATTCCCATTTGGGGCCGCCAAAATTTGCATTCTGGCCGCAATTTGCGGCCAGATGGGGGAGCCATGGGTTGGGGTTTGGGGTGTGGGTGTCTGCTGCTATGTGGGTTGTTTTGGTATATATTTTTTTGCAATATCTTTCCTGTATCAAAATCTGGAGGTGATTACCTATTTTCCCGTATTTTCAATCTTTCGCGACACGCGTGATACGTGTGTGTGGGTTTGGGGTTTCTGCGTATCGCGGCGCGTCGGAGTGGTTTCAGGTGCGTAACCACACGTTTTAGCGTATCGCGCACACGCGCGCTTGGTTCGCGACACGAGTTACTAGTTCGGCTTTAATGTCGCGTTTGTGTGAATTCAAGCTTACGTGTGATATATTGTGTAATTCTAGGTTCGCAGGCGAGTACGGCGGACGCCGCGCGGAAGGGGAAACAAGTTGTTGGCTATACCTAGCGACGGACTACGGTGAGTAGATTTCACATCTACGGGGATATCGCCCGCATGGCATTCTACGTCAGGGCTGATAGGACCTTATAGTTTCCTTTGTATACATTGACTATTCATGGCTACTATTTAGTGCATGCTGCATTCCCTGATATTTGGATATAAACTAGAATTGATAGAACACCGTACCATTACTAACGGTCTATGTTGCACGAGCACTATCCTGCATGTTACACACACACCGTTAGTAATTGCCATGACACTCACACTGTACTATATCACATCGGATCATCATATTGTAGCTCATCTATATGTGACTTGACATGCTATTCATACTTGATACCTATATCACATCGGATCATCATATTGTAGCTCATCTATATGTGACTTGACATGCTATTCATACTTGATGCCTATATCACATCGGATCATCATATTGTAGCTCATCTATATGTGACTTGACATGCTATTCATACTTGATGCCTATATCACATCGGATCATCATATTGCAGCTCATCTATATGTGACTTGACATGATATTCATACTTGATACCTATATCACATCGGATCATCATATTATAGCTTATCTATATATGACTTGACATGCTATTCATACTTGATACCTATATCACATCGGATCATCTTATTGTAGCTCATCTATATGTGACTTGACATGCTATTCATACTTGATACCTATATCATATCGGATCATCATATTGTAGCTCATCTATATGTGACTTGACATGCTATTCATACTTGATGCCGATATCACATCGGATCATCATATTGTAGCTCATCTATATGTGACTTGACATGCTATTCATACTTGATGCCTATATCACATCGGATCATCATATTGTAGCTCATCTATATGTGACTTGACATGATATTCATACTTGATGCCTAGATCACATCGGATCATCATATTGTAGCTCATCTATATGTGACTTGACATGATATTCATACTTGATGCCTATATCACATCGGATCATCATATTGTAGCTCATCTATATGTGACTTGACATGCTATTCATACTTGATGCCTATTTCACATTGGATCATTATATTGTAGCTTATCTATATGCGACTTGACATGATATTTATATTGGACGCACATATCATATCGGATCATAGACTTGCATTTTGGTTTGGATTACATATGATTTCTGGATTTGGGAACCGTGGCTATTGCAAATATGTAATCATTTGAAAACCCGGTTCCCTTGATATGATATTTCGGTGCGTCCACCATGTGTTTTCTTGGTGCTAGAATGATATATGTGAACCCGAATCGAGGAGCTGGTTGAGGCCGATTACGGGTACATGGTGGACCCGGTATGGTACCCCGGGGCGAGAACGGTTTCGCTGTGCAGTAGACGGTGAGCCTGGTAGAGGGACTACTACCTACCGGTGATTGGTTGGACCTAAGAGTTATCCGGAGGGTACTGATCAGAGTCTATAGATGGATGCGGGGTGGTCCGTACTGCTGGGGCCGAGGGCCGATACCGTAAACGGAGCCCGTGGGCTGACCCGGACTGACGGGGCCCGATGGATGAGGATTTGCGTGTCGATACTGGACACGAGTATTTATGATATTTGGGTGCCGATATTGGGCACTCGGGATTCTCAGAGATGTACAGGATTTGAGGGCCGATGAGAGTGCCGGCGCCTGAGCTATTTGGGGGACCTGGGTGCATTGATGGACACCGATTACATATTCCACGTTGACATTCCGGGTAGATATTATATTGCCCCTGCTCAGCATTTACTGTTGTACCTCATCCTGTAGTTACATTACCTGATAGAGTACTTGCATGATTATTGCACATACTGCTTAACACATATTGATATCATCTGCTGGTATATGATAGAGTAGCGAAGTACGTGCATGCTCGCGATTACCTTTATATGTTATCTCTATTCACGAGTTGGCAACTCACCCCCGTTGTGCCACAGTGTGTGCAGGTTGCCCTTCGGAGTTGTCGCGGCAGGCTGCGGTTGCATCTTTTGACACAGATACCCCCATAGTTGGTGTACTAGCTCTTTTGCTGATAGGTGGGTTTTGTGCGGTATCTGTTTATCTTTCAGTATGTACATTGTTGTATCTAGTATTCTCCATCTACCATGTATGTATTTGACTTAGAGACAGTGTGAGGACGATGATGTATTATATTTGTATTCTGGTGTCGAGCTCGTTGTGAGCCGACTGTACTTGCAGTTTATCCTTTCTGTGATGTTCCCTCTTGTGGATCTTGATCTTCGCTACGGCGTCGTATATTGTTATCTTGGTGATTGTTTACTTAGATTTCTTATCATGTTAGTAAGTGCTTTCATTTAAAACTTATTACACTCTATACTTTCACTGGTTTGATTTCTGGGTTTCGGTTCACTTAGTCGCGTTACGCCTGTTGACGTTACGTGGTTAAGTGCCGGTCACGGGCCAAACTTTGGGTCGTGACAAAGTTGGTATCAGAGCGTAGGTTTTACCTTTCGGAGTGTAGGATGACCCTGGTATGATGGAGTAGGTAGCTGCAGCAGGGTAGCGTACCGTGTGTATGTTCCGCGGCATACTCACGACACGGTACTCCGCCTACGCGACCTTAGGACTTGTTGATGTAACTTCCTTCTTGAGTATATACATTCTTGAGATTCGAGTTCCGTATCCTTATCGAATCCTATCGTTCCTTTCAGCCAATATGCCGCCAAAGACTACGAGGGCGCAGAGAGCAGCCGCGAGGGCTGAGATTCGAGTTGACTCGTCCGAGACGAGGACTGATCCGGGTAGTACACCGGTTGTGCCCGAGCAGGCTGTTCCTGCCGTGACATACCAGATTGCTATGTTAGGGGATGGTGTGCAGGAGATACACCAGACGATGGGATCCAGTATGCAGGAGATGCGCCAGATGATGGGATCTCTAGTTGAGACACTTCGAGCGCAGCGACCAGAGGTAGTTCCGCCCGTTTCGGAGACCGCGGTGGTACCTACAGTTCCGGCAGTTGCACCTGTGACTTCAGAGGTTATTACAATATCGCTGTCAGAGTTTATGAGGCTGAAGCCTCCGGTCTTCACAGGCACCGATGTGGCCGAGGATCCACAGTCTTTCATTGATAGGATGGCGCGGATATGTCGTTCACTTAGATGCGCAGATGCGAGATGGGTTGAGTTCGCGAGCTTTCGCCTGGAAGGTCTTGCGCAGAAATGGTGCGAATCAGTCGAGAAGGGTAGAGCAGCAGGTCTTCCTCCCTTGACCTGGACAGAGTTCGTGGTGCTATTCCTTGCCCGCTTTCTTCCCCTGAGTGTCAGAGATGCTAGAGCACGCAGGTTCGAGTCCTTACGCCAGACGCCAGAGATGTCAGTGGCAGAGTACGATGTGTTGTTCACCGAGCTATCTGTTTATGCTCCGTATCTATTGGCTACTGAGGAGTTGCGAGTCAAGAGATTTGTCCGAGGCTTGCTTACGCCACTATTCCTTGCTATCAGCGCGCAGCATTACGAGACATACGCAGCAGCAGTAGATGCAGCATTATTAGTTGAGGAGCGCCTTGCTGAGACTTCAGCAGTTCCAGGGCCGAAGAGAGTTCGTGCAGATACGTCAGTGCAGAGACGGCCGTTCCGGCGTCGTGACAGGCACCTTGCAGGTGGCAGAGATTCGAGACGAGGCCGATTGTTTAGCTCCTATTCCCAGGAGGGCCAGAGACCGTCATCGGGATGTTACCGTTGCGGGAGTTCTTATCATCGTGTGTGAGATTGTCCTGAGGTACCCCGGAGTGGGGCGGCAGCACCACATGTTACATTACCACCTTCGCCACCACAGACGGCATTGCCGATAGTACCTACTGTTAAGCCGCATCAGACGCATACACAGAGAGGTCGTGGTCGCGGAGGATTTGTTCACAGAGGACGAGGTGGCCGAGGTAGAGGGCAACCAGCGGCCGGCAGGGGACAGTTAGTTGCAGGTGGAGGACAGGCGTGAGTTTTTGCTTTGACGCATCAGGACGCGCAGGTGTCCAATGCGGTGGTCTCAGGTATCCTTTCTGTATGTTCGGTTGATGCACACGTGTTATTCGAGCACGAATCCACGCACTCGTATGTATCCACACACTTTGTGCCGAGTTTGGGTAGAGAGTCCGGTTTGCTTGACCAGCCGCTTGTTGTGACTACTCCTGTGGGAGAGTCGTTTGTTGCTAGGCACGTGTTCCGATCCTGTACCGTCCATATTGGCGAGAGAGAGTTGCCGGTCGATTGGATCCTTCTTAAGATGTTGGACTTCGACGTTCTTTTGGGCTTGGATTGGTTAGCCACGTGCTATGCTTCTGTTGACTGCCGCGTGAAGACAGTTCGATTTTGTTTTCCCGGCGAGTCAGTTGTTGTTGTGTTGGGGGACCGTGGTGCCACCCCTCACAGTGTGATTTCTTCTCTTCGCACTGGACAACTTTTGCGGAAGGGATGTCAGGGATTTCTCGCCTATGTTTGCGATACTAGAGCTACAGAGGTTCCTCTGGATCAAGGTCCGATTGTTAGCGAGTTCCCTGATGTGTTCCCTGACGAGCTTCTTGGGCTACCGCCCGAGCGTGATATTTTCTTCTGTATTGACTTGGTTCATGGCACGGGGCCTATTTCTGTACCGCCTTATCGGATGGCCCCGGCGGAACTTCGAGAATTGAAGGGTCAGTTGCAGGACTTGCTGGATAAGGGACTTATTCGACCCAGTGTTTCTCCTTAGGGTGCTCCAGTCCTGTTTGTCAAGAAGAAGGACGGCAGTATGCGTTTGTGCATCGACTACCGCCAGCTGAACAGGGTGACAGTGCGGAACAGATATCTTTTGCCACGCATCGACGTTTTGTTCGACCAGCTTCAGGGGGCAGGATACTTTTCGAGGATCGATTTGCGATCGGGCTACCATCAGCTGCGGGTTCGACAGGAGGACGTTCCTAGGACGGCCTTCTGCACACGTTACGGCCATTATGAGTTTTTAGTGATGTCGTTCGGACTCACCAACGCGCCAGCAGCATTTATGGATTTGATGAACCGTATTTTCCGGCCGTATCTTGATCTGTTCATTATAGTGTTTATTGACGATATCTTGGTGTATTCTCGGAGTAGAGAGGTGCACGAGCAGCACCTGCGGATTACACTGCAGACCTTGAGGGAGCATCAGTTTTTCGCCAAATTCTCCAAGTGTGCCTTCTGGCTAGACAGCGTAGACTTCTTGGGGCACGTGATTATACGAGATGGTATATGTGTCGACCCGAGGAAGATCGAGGCGGTTCGGAGTTGGCCTAGACCCACGTCAGTGACGGAGATTCGCAGCTTTCTAGGGCTGGCAGGCTATTACCGGCGATTCGTGTAGGACTTCTCTCGCATTGCTACACCTTTGACCGGGTTGACCCGGAAGGGAGTTCGCTTCGATTGGACGGAGGAGTGTGAGCACAGTTTCCAGCGGCTACGGGCTCTACTGACTACGACACCAGTGTATCATTGCCTTCAGGATCAGGAGGATTTGTGGTCTACTACGATGCTTCACGAGTAGGGCTGGGGTGCGTTTTGATGCAGCATGATAGGGTGATTGCGTATGCTTCGTGGCAATTAAAGAAACATGAACAGAATTACCCCACTCATGATCTGGAGATGGCTGCAGTGGTCTTTGCACTCAAGATCTGGCGACATTATCTGTATGGAGAGTCATGCCAGATATTCACTGACCACAAGAGCTTAAAGTACATATTTAAGCAGCGAGACCTGAACCTTAGACAGCGCCGATGGATGGAGTTAGTGAAGGACTACGATTGTGAGATCTTGTATCACCCGGGCAAGGCGAATGTAGTGGCGGATGCTTTGAGCAGGAGGCCCGGGGGTAGTCTATCCTGTTTGAGCGTAGTGCAGAGGCAGTCGTCGGCGGATTGGCAGATCTTATGCGACAGCCGGGTACAGTTCGAGTTTACGCCAATCGGAGGACAGATGGCGCATGTTCGTGCACGCCCACAGTTGCTTCACCTTATATATGAGGCACAGCACAGTGATGACCGCTGTTCAGAGATCCGGACACAGATGGGACATGACAGATTTTCCGAGTTCGTGATCGATGATCAGGGGATACTACGATTTGGAGCTAGACTGTGCGTACCAGATGCTGAGGGATTGCGGCGCGAGATTCTTGAGGAGGCACATCGGTCGGTATATAGTGTTCATCCCGGTTCCACCAAGATGTACCACGATATGAGTGAAGTTTACTGGTGGGACGGTATGAAGAGGGATATTGCAGATTTTGTGTCGAGATGCCTGACTTGTCAGCAAGTCAAGGCTGAGCACCAGAGGCCCGCGGGAGAGCTACAGCCGTTACCCATTCCGGAGTGGAAATGGGAACAGATATCTATGTATTTCATTGTGGGTCTACCCAGGACTAGTCGAGGGTATGACTCCATCTGGGTGATCATGGATCATTTGACGAAAGCGGCTCACTTCCTACCGGTGAAGACGACTTTCGGATTTGCTCAGTATGCCCAGATTTACATTGATGAGATTGTACGACTGCACGGAGTTCCGACATGTATCGTGTCCGATAGAGGCACCCAGTTTACCAGCCGGCTATGGCTGAGGCTTCAGGAGGCTTTGGGCACTCGCTTGAGTTTCAACACAGCATTCCATCCGCAGACCGACGGACAGTCAGAGCGGACTATTCAGACTCTCGAGGACATGCTCAGAGCATGCGTTTTAGACTTCGGAGGTAGCTGGGATCATCATTTGCCCTTAGTAGAGTTCTCCTACAACAACAGCTACCAGGAGACCATTCAGATGGCACCGTTTGAGGCTCTTTATGGGAGGAGATGCAGATCGCCCACCTGTTGGACGGAGCTCAGTGAGAGCAGTATCTTAGGACCGCAGATTGTGGAGGAGACGACCGCGAAGATCCAGTTGATTCGCGATAGGATGAGAGCAGCCCAGAGTAGGCAGAGATCTTATGCGGACCGTCGTCGACTCAGACTTGAGTTTTCTGTTGGTGATCATGTTTTCATGAGGGTCTCCCCAATGAAAGGCGTAATGAGATTTGGGAAGAAGGGGAAGCTTAGTCCCAGATATGTGGGCCCCTTCGAGATCCTCGAGCGTGTTGGTGCGGTTGCGTATCGATTAGCCCTTCCGCCCAGTTTTCCAGACGTGCACCCCGTATTCCACGTTTCGATGCTCTGCAGATATCTTCATGATCCTTCGTATGCGATTCAGCACCCGACGATCCAGCTTGAGCGCGACCTTTCCTATGCAGAGCAGCCGGTGATGATGTTGGATCGGCAAGTGAAGAAACTGAGGTCGAAGGAGATACCGTCCGTCAAAGTGCTTTGGCGTGGCCAGAGCGGCGAGGAAGTCACTTGGGAGACCGAGAGCGAGATGAGGAAGAGGTATCCCCATCTTTTTTAAGGTACGTATAGTTAGATTTTTTAAATTCGGGGACCGAATTTCTTCAAGGGGGTAGATTGTAACACTTTGGATTTCCGTTTGAATGTCTTTCGTGATAATTAGTGATCGTACGTGTTAGTGTATATATGTGTTTATAGGATTATTAGTCATATTTAGTAGTGTTTGCATATTGGGAATTTTCTTGTGCTAGTGCACACTTGCACATTTAGCCATTTTGAGACTTAGGGTTTTTGGTAGCATGTTAACCATTTTCTTGTGTTGCATGGTTGTTATTTTCCCCACCATTTTTTAACCTAAACAAAACCCCTTTTTTATAATTCATATTCTATTAAACAAATGAGGCATGGGGGGGGGTAGGTAAAAGCTTGACTTTTGACCCATTTTTCCCTCTCTTCTCTCTCTCTTTCCCCACTCCAGAATTCTGGAGATTTTCCAGCAGCAAACCCTCCATTTTCCTCCATATTCTATTCTCTTTTCATTCCCCTTTGATCCATACACAAACCCTATACATATCAACTCATTTTCATCACAAAACCTTAGGAAAAGTGAGCTTTTTGAGGTGTTTGAAGCAAATCTGCATACTTGAGGGAAAAAGCTGGAACTTTTGGTCTTCCTAGGGTCTTTAGAAGGTATAAACTCATGTCTTAACCTCTTTTTCCATAACTTCTAGTATTCTTTAGTAAAAATCTCTTTTTTGTGCATTTTTAGTGATATTAAAGGATATTTGTTAAGTAATATGTTAGATTAGGGTTTTTTTAGTTGTGCTAGCTCTATTATGTGTTATTAGAGCTATCTTAGGCCAAGTTTTGTTTCAGTTTGCACAAAAATACCCTAAAGTTTGATTTCAGTGCAAAGTGTGGATTTTAACTAGATATAAGACCCTGTAGGATCTGCTGTTACCCAAGACATTTCAGAGTAAATCTAGATGTTACTGTAGCATGTATGGGGGGTATAGGGTGCACACACCAAACATGGGAGCCCAATTCCCATTTGGGGCCGCCAAAATTTGCATTCTGGCCGCAATTTGCGGCCAGATGGGGGAGCCATGGGTTGGGGTTTGGGGTGTGGGTGTCTGCTGCTATGTGGGTTGTTTTGGTATATATATTTTTGCAATATCTTTCCTGTATCAAAATCTGGAGGTGATTACCTATTTTCCCGTATTTTCAATCTTTCGCGACACGCATGATACGTGTGTGTGGGTATGGGGTTTCTGCGTATCGCGGCGCGTCGGAGTGGTTTCAGGCGCGTAACCACACGTTTTAGCGTATGCCCACACGCGCGCTTGGTTCGCGACACGAGTTACTAGTTCGGTTTAATGTCGCGTTTGTGTGACTTCAAGCTTACGTGTGATATATTGTGTAATTCTAGGTTCGCAGGCGAGTTCGGCGGACGCCGCGCGGAAGGGGAAACAAGTTGTTGGCTATACCTAGCGACAGACTACGGTGAGTAGATTTCACATCTACGGGGACATCGCCCGCATGGCGTTCTACGTTAGGGCTGATAGGACCTTATAGTTTCCTTTGTATACATTGACTATTCATGGCTACTATTTAGTGCATGCTGCATTCCCTGATATTTGGATATAAACTAGAATTGATAGAACACCGTACCATTACTAACGGTCCATGTTGCACGAGCACTATCCGGCATGTTACACACACACCGTTAGTAATTGCCATGACACTCACACTGTACTATATCACATCGGATCATCACATTGTAGCTCATCTATATGTGACTTGACATGCTATTCATACTTGATACCTATATCACATCGGATCATCATATTATAGCTCATCTATAAGTGACTTGACATGCTATTCATACTTGATACTTATATCACATCGGATCATCATATTGTAGCTCATCTATATGAGACTTGACATGCTATTCATACTTGATGCCTATATCACATCGGATCATCATATTGTAGCTCATCTAGATGTGACTTGACATGCTATTCATACTTGATGCCTATATCACATCGGATCATCATATTGTAGCTCATCTATATGTGACTTGACATGCTATTCATACTTGATGCCTATATCACATCGGACCATCATATTGGAGCTCATCTATATGTGACTTGACATGCTATTCATACTTGATGCCTATATCACATCGGATCATCATATTATAGCTATCTATATGTGGCTTGATATGCTATTCATACTTGATACTTATATCACATCGGATCATCATATTGTAGCTCATCTATATGTGACTTGACATGATATTCATAGTTGATGCCTATATCACATCGGATCATCATATTGTAGCTCATCTATATGTGACTTGACATGATATTCATACTTGATGCCTATATCACATCGGATCATCATATTGTAGCTCATCTATATGTGACTTGACATGCTATTCATACTTGATGCCTATATCACATCGGATCATTATATTGTAGCTTATCTATATGCGACTTGACATGATATTTATATTGGACGCACATATCATATCGGATCATTGACTTGCATTTTGGTTTGGATTACATGTGATTTCTAGATTTGGGAAACGTGGCTATTGCAAATATGTAATCATTTGAAAACCCGGTTCCCTTGATATGATATTTCGGTGCGTCCACCATATGTTTTCTCGGTGCTAGAGTGATATATGTGAACCCGAATCGAGGAGCTGGTTGAGGCCGATTATGGGTACATGGTGGACCCGGTATGGTACCCCGGGGCGAGAACGGTTTCGCTGTGCAGTAGACGGTGAGCCTGGCAGAGGGACTACTACCTACCGGTGATTGGTTGGACCTGACAGTTATCTCGAGGGTACTGATCAGAGTCTATAGATGGATGCGGGGTGATCCGTACTGCTGGGGCCGAGGGCCGATACCGCAGACGGAGCCCGTGGGCTGACCCGGACTAACGGGGCCCGATGGATGAGGATTTGCGTGTCGATGCTGGACACGAGTATTTATGATATTTGGGTGCCGATGTTGGGCACTCGGGATTCTCAGAGATGTACAGGATTTGAGGGCCGATGAGAGTGCCGGCGCCTGAGCTATTTGGAGGACCTGGGTGCATTGATGGACACCGATTACATATTCCACGTTGACATTCCGTGTAGATATTATATTGCCCCTGCTCAGCATTTACTGTTGTACCTCATCCTGTAGTTACATTACCTGATAGAGTATTTGCATGATTATTGCACATACTGCTTAACACATATTGATATCATCTGCTGGTATATGATAGAGTAGCGAAGTACGTGCATGCTCGCGATTACCTTTATATAGTATCTCTATTCACGAGTTGGCAACTCACCCCCGTTGTGCCACAGTGTGTGCAGGTTGCCCTTCGGAGTAGTCACGGCAGGCTGCGGTTGCATCTTTTGACACAGATACCCCCATAGTTGGTGTACTAGCTCTTTTGCTGATAGGTGGGTTTTGTGCGGTATCTGTTTATCTTTCAGTATGTACATTGTTGTATCTAGTATTCTCCATCTACCATGTATGTATTTGACTTAGAGACAGTGTGAGGACGATGATGTATTATATTTGTATTCTGGTGTCGAGCTCGTTGTGAGCCGACTGTACTTGCAGTTTATCCTTTCAGTGATGTTCCCACTTGTGGATCTTGATCTTCGCTACGGCATCGTATATTGTTATCTTGGTGATTGTTTACTTAGATTTCTTATCATGTTAGTAAGTGCTTTCATTTAAAACTTATTACACTCTATACTTTCACTGGTTTGATTTCTGGGTTTCGGTTCACTTAGTCGCGTTACGCCTGTTGACGTTACGTGGTTAAGTGCCGGTCACGGGCCAAACTTTAGGTCGTGACAGATTGAGGGAAGACCTATACCGGTAGGACAGTCTTACTCAAAATGATAGTATGCTATCTGGTTTGCCTTTACCAGTCGTGTACAGCTTTAGGTGACATGTTCACTATTACACGTTGATAGAGCCCTTAGGATCCTGCTTGACTACCAACAGTATGATGGCGATCATATACATGAGAGTTAGGTATTCTATAAGCACATCCTTAAAAGTGGTCCCTAGTCGTGGGAGTTTCGAGATAGGGCATTGATACTCCGGAGTAGACTAGTGTATACAGTCGAGACCCCGATGAGGGGCGGTGGCCGGTCTCATAAGCCATTGGTGTCAGTTGGATCACCTAAGATGTATACAGGTGCTCATTGTATTATGAGTACACCGAACAGGACTCGTCGGGAACCTGCTAGTTGGTATTATACCTAGCGTCAGATAGCAGTTCCCTGGTGACATGCGTACAGGTTAGTTCATTTACCTGAGGTCGTCATTTGTCTCTTGTGAGTTCCCACTGTTCTTTGATTACTACCCTACCACGGCTCAAAGGAGTCGTGCAAACAGGTTTTAGTTGGGTACAGTCTCGAGCCACATGGAGGCAAATGAGCGGATCGGCAGGGGATTCGTCTCTCCCCGTATTGAGGGTGAGATCGCGCTGTGTCTAGGAGAGCCATTACACCAAGTCCTTGGCCAAGACAGGTGAGAATTACTGGTAGACTTTCCAGTAGTTTCTCAGGGTGTTCAGGGCTACTCACCGACACGACTTATACCACTATTAGGGGTCTGACGTGACCAGCCCCTAGGCCCGATATGCGATGCTCATAGACGAATGGACCGGACTGTATGTATATTGTCACTGATAGGCTCAGTAGGGTTCCAGGATGAGTTCGCTCATCAGCTTCCCTTTCGGTCAGTACATGGGCAGCCGTTATGCACAGCTAGTGCGGCTGACGTAGTTGTGGTTAAACCCACTGCCAGGGTATTGACGAGTCTATAGAGTCCCCCATAGAGAGTTTCCCAAGTTCGGGCAAAATGTTGTAGAGGCCGTACGGTTTTATGGCAGGGTTCGAAAATGCACGTGCACTTGTGCACGTGTCATATTTCGGACAGATAATACTGGTGGGCTTTGGTTTAAGCCGGATCTAAGTATTATATTGAGTCGGAGTATTTTAGTCTCTCATATTCGTATTCGGTCGGAATACGGATACAGGTATGTATATATAGGTGAGGGGTATTCTCGTAATCCGTTACCAGAATATTTTAGAAGATGCATTTCTTTTAGTTATTCCTTTTGGTTTAAATGATTAAATGGTTTTTGGAAAGTGTGACTCATTCTTGGTGACACATTTCTTCTAGCATGTTCATTAGTGACTCATGCTAATGAGTCACTAAGTGAGTCATGATAGAATTAATTTTGTTTTGTTTTGTGTATAGATATTTTAGGGTTTGTGGAGATATTTTTGGGGAAATATTTTTTGAGATATTTTCTTTACATAAACCTTATATATATCTACTCACAAAAGAAAAGAAAACACCACAAGTTATTATGCTTGAGTTCCTTCTCTCTTGATAGTTTTCTTGAGTTCACAATTTCCAATCCTAAGCATCTTCTTCAACCTCCACCCTAACCCTCTCATGTGATGAGAACCCCAGGGTGTTTGAGACAATGTATTCTACTCATTCTCTAATTCATCTTGGTCATCTCTTTTAGCAGACTTGATGTCCGAGTTGTCTCGGTATAGAGGCGGGAGCCCGTTTAAAGATCCGTTGACGTGGTGCCACCTCGATGACGAGACAAGAGATCGGAGTTGCCGCGAGGAGCATGGGATGATGGCTAAAGACAGAAGGACTCAGATCGTTCGGTATAGCCTTTCTACCTCTTTACAGTTTGTTAGTTTAGCGTTAATTGCATGATCCGGGTTATAGTATGCGATAGCGCAAGTTATAAAAGTTTTGTTCCGCGTTTGGCGTCAGTATGACAGCCGGGGTGCTACCGTAGACTTACATGGTATCAGAGCCACACCATTAACCTTTACTAACTTGTTCTAACATGTTTAAAACATCGATCGAACGAAATTTCCAAAACCGCACTTTTCATGTTAAAGTTTCTGTCGAATTTTTAAACTGGTCTAAAAATCATTTTGAGCATCTCAGAAAATCGAGCAGGCTTTTTTAAGAATACAGAAGAAATTTGGTCCACTGATTCCATTATACTGCCGCGGAACCGTCGCAAAAACCATGGTCTGGCCGCGGTTCCGCCGCCAGTTTGTGGCAACAGTACACCATATTTCTTCTGGGTATTTTGCATAGGGAATTGTGGTTTCTGGAATATTTTGTTTGGGCCCAGATTTTGTTTGAGTACTCGAACTGTACTTGGGGCCCACTTCTGGAAGTTTTGTCGATCGGAATTTTAAATATGCTAGTTTACAGTACTTACATTATATCTCCGACCATGAATTTCATTCAATCGATAAATCGTGTCTAATTGCTATAGTCCTTTTAGATGGGTTTGCGCGACATTCGCGTTGATGTTCTGTGGTGTGCTGTGATGTTGCGGATTTGTCGTGGTGGATAGCTGTGTGCAATGGTAGTGCAGTTTGGATTTATTTGTACATTTGATATTGCGGGGCGAGCGTCCAACATGTGGACTGCCGTCACTGCCTGTTTGTATAATATTCTTTTGGGGCACGACCGGGCTGAGGTCGATGTACCCGTTGTACATATTTTTTATTTCTGTACTGGGTTTACCCCGCGACGGAGAGCACGGATAGCCAGGTTCTGAAGGGCAACGGGTCCGCATCTCAGGGCTTTGAGAGGCAGAGGGCCTCACTCTAGAATTGGCAGACTATTCGCCGCACTCGTAGGGGGTACAGGTTGACCCAAGGAGGGGTGCTCAAGTTACTGAATTCCGTGAAGTGCAGGGTGGTCCATTCACTTTGCTGTAGGGGGCTGCCTCGCTTCAGCATTTTGCGGGTAACTTGCCGCACTTGTAGGGGTCTAGGTTTTATTGCACAGGCTATCCACACGACCAGGGGAACGTCGGGTTTCAATAGCGGCTCTGTGAAACCCGGGGATCCCAGATTATCTGTATTGTTCTGTGATGCTTATTACTTTTCTGTAATGTTGCATTTATCACGCCTGGAGCGATTATTGTATATTGGTATATATACTAGTAGATGTTGTATATGTTTTACACCCGCGCTAGTCCAGTCCCCGCTTTGTCGTTAGTTAAGTAACCTAACGGGTGATGACGGGACCCAGTGACGTATGCGGATAGCATATACGTATATTTTATTTTCGTTCTTTTCTGTTGTGATTAATTGATGGGACTGCGTTGATTCTGATCAATGCAAGGAAAACAAACCTGTTTGGACGTTGTTGGAACAGTTTTAAAAAGGTGTTATTATAAGGACGTTTACTTGTTGCTTTGCATAGTGGTATTCAGTTGGAATATCCTGCACCTCATTCGACGAGGCAAGGGCTGAGATCCCTTCACCGGGAGTGACCCCTTGGGCAGAAATTTGCGTCAGGGTAATAACTTCACTATAATCGATTATTTGTTGCTTTGCATAGCGGTATTCAGTTGGAATATCCTGCACTTCATTCCACGAGGAAAGTGTTAGTGTATGTTGCATGCTCCCACAACTCTTGTGGCGCGGCGGAAGCGGTGAACAAAAATTTTCTTGGCATACAACACGCACTTAACCGAAGATCTTGTCTAAACCACAACTAGAAAAACCTAACTATAGATCTTATCTACTATGTTAGGGATTATACCTCAATGATCCGGTCCTTCGGGTCTTCTCTTTGATGCAACTCCTTTGCTCCTTTCTCCTCTTTTAGTGAACTCCTCGGCTCCTTTAGATGTTGCCGACGTTTTCGATCTCCGGCCACCGAAGACCTAGATGATCCACCCGAGAGTTTTCGTGCAAGCTTGAAACTCTTCACAAGAGTTTAACCTAGAAACCAATTTTGCTAGAATAGATCACTAGGATTATGTAGAGATGAATGTATTGGATTAGCTTGAAATCTATAGCATTTCTTTCTCTTAACCTTCTCTTGATTCACTTAACATTCACATTTCATGTGAAGCTATTTATAAGAAGAATGAGAAGGAGGAGATGAGAAGGAGTGAGTATTTATCATAATGAAAGTGTTCAAGCATGATGAAAAAAAAATATAGCACTAAGAGAATTAATTGAAGCATGCATTATATAAATTAGTATCATGCTTCAATAGTAACTCCATAACAACAACCTCATGATGCTTGTACCTTTTATTTTCCACCTCATTTTATTTTTCATAAATGATGTCATTATTATGTCATTATGAGGTGGCACCTTCTAGAAGGTATTCTTGTAACAATTACAAAAATACCCCTCCTCCGTATACCGTATACCGTATACCCGCATCCGAATTCCGAAAAATACGAATACCATTAATCCAATAATATAATACCAGTATCCGGCTTAAACCAAATCCCACCAGTATTATCCTTCCGATTATTATTCCTGTAACAATTACATGAATAAAATCGAAACCCTGCCGTAACAGCTTACGGCTGCCGTAACAACTTACAGCCTCTACATATTTCGCCTGAACGAGGGAACTCTCTGTGTGGGACTCTAAAGACTCGACAGTACGCTGGCAGTGGGTTTAACCACAAGCACGTCAGCGGCACTAGCTGTGCATAACGGCTACCCAGGTACTTGACGAAAAGGTGGCCGACGAGCGAACCCATCATAACCCTTACGAGCCTGCAAGCAACACTTACCGTACAGTCCGGTCTCTTCGTCTGATACGTCGCATATGAAGTCTAGGGGTGGTAAATGTCAGACCCCAGTAACTTTATAAGTCATGCTGATTTATGGCTCATAACAGTTCGAGAAACTACTGATAACACTTATCAGTAATCCTCGAGAACCCTGGCCAGGGATTTAGGTGTTATAGCCGATCAAACATAGCGCGACATCAACTCCCTATACCGGGAGAGACGAAACCCTTCCTATCGCTCACTGTCTCCATATGATTCGGGACTGTACCCAAAATCCACCTGTTTGCACGACTCAGTAGAGCCGTGGTAGGGAGGAAATTAAAGTACAGTGGGAATCACACAAGACTCTTTGACGATCTCGGGTCTACAGACTAACCTGTACAAGTATCACAAGAGAACTGCTATCTAACAATAGGTATATATACCATCTAGGAGTTCTCAGCGAGTCCTGTTCGGTGTACCCATTCTCCAATGAGCACCTGTGTACAATCTTTGATGTCAAACATCAATGGTTGTGGAATCAATCATTGCCCCAGGGTCAAGAAACATACACACTAGTCTAATCTGGTGATACCGATGCCCTGTCTCGATATACCCTCGACTAGGAACTATTGAAGGATATGCTTGTAGACTGCCCAGGTCCCACCAGTATGATCTCATCATATTCCTGGTAGTCAAGCATAGTCCTAAGGGCTTTATCAACACATCACATATTATGATAAAGATAAACCAGATAGCATACTATCATTTCGAGCAAAGATTGTTTCTGTACATATACATGTCTAGTATCCTATACAATACAGGCCTTTAGGTCATACAAATCCAACAATCTCCCACTTGCACTAAGGCCTGTAATTAATGCAATAAGTACCAGCTAGAACCAGTTTCCGGCGTACCGCATGCCCAATAGCTCAAACAGTTTCTCAAACTGTACTTGAGGGATAGCCTTAGTGAATGGATCTGCTATGTTGTCTTTCGTGTCTACTCTCCGTACCTCGATTTCCTGGCGATCCACTATCTCTCTGATGAGGTGATACCGCCTCAAGATATGTCTGGATTTCTGATGGGATCTCGGTTCCTTTGCCAAAGCCATGGCTCCATTGTTATCGCAATACAGAGGTATTGGATTAGCAATGGATGGAACCACTTGAAGTTCTGAAATGAACTTCCTCATCCAGACCGCTTCTTTTGCGGCATCATTAGCAGCAATATACTCAGCTTCCATCGTGGAGTCAGCGACGGTATCTTGTTTGGAACTCTTCCAACATACCGCCCCTCCATTTAGAGTAAATACAAACCCTGAGATGGACTTACTATCATCCTTGTCGCTCTGGAAGCTGGAGTCGGTAAAGCCCTCCATTTGGAGATTTCCGTTACCATACACCAAGAACATTTCTTTAGTTCTTCTCAAGTACTTTAGAATGTTCTTCACAGCAGTCCAGTGTTTCTCCCCTGGGTTGGATTGATACCTGCTTACTGCTCTTAGTGCATAAGCTACATCTGGGCGAGTACATAACATCGCATACATTATAGATCCTACTGCCGAAGCATAGGGTATAATGCTCATGCGAGCCCTCTCCTCATCAGTCTTTGGAGACATCTCTTTAGAGAGGGTGATCCCATGACAAGCGGGTAAATTACCCCTCTTGGAATCTTCCATACTAAACCTCTTTAGTATGGTGTCAATGTATCTCGATTGGGACAATCCCAATAATTTCTTAGATCTGTCTCTATAGATCTTAATCCCCAGAATTTACGAGGCATCGCCCAGGTCTTTCATGGAGAACCTCTGCGATAAGAATAGTTTGACCGATTGTAGCATAGGAATATCATTTCCTATCAAGAGAATGTCGTCCACGTACAATACGAGGAATGTAACAGTACTCTCTACAATCCTTTTATAAATACATGGTTCATCCATATTTTTGATAAAACCAAACTCTTTGATTGTATCATCAAAGCAGATGTTCTAACTCCGTGATGCCTGCTTTAATCCATAGATGGATTTAAGCAGCCTGCAAGCTTTTCTGCTGCTCCCACTATCAATGAAGCCCTCTGGCTGATCCATAAAAACGCATTCTTCTAAATTACCATTTAGAAATGCCGTTTTAACATCCATCTGCCAGATCTCATAATCATAGTAAGCATCTATAGCAAGCAAGATCCGAATGGATTTGAGCATTGCGACTGGTGAAAAAGTTTCATCATAGTCCATGCCTGGTCTTTGACGAAATCCTTTTGCTACCAGCCTAGCTTTATAGGTCTCCACCTGACCATCCACACCAATCTTTCTTTTAAAGATCCATTTGCACCCTATGGGTTTTACGCCAGAAGGTGTAGCCTCCAAAGTCCATACTTTGTTGGTGTGCATGGATTCCATTTCGGATCTCATGGCATCCAACCATTTCACTGAGTCACTACTCGTGATAGCTTGCTGAAAACTAGTAGGGTCATCATCATTCATGATGCAATCTTCTTTATCGCCGTCAATTAGAAAACCGTAGTATCTATCAGGTGGGCGAGAAGTCCTACTAGATTTACGGAGTGGCTGAGGTATGTCAGGTTCTATTGAAACCTCAGGTTCAATCAAATCATCGGTAATGGTTTGTGCATCTGGAATTTCTTCCAGTTCTACCGCATTGCCAACAGTATCAGTTGTAAAAAATTCATTTTCTAAAAATGTGGCATACTGAGAAACAAACACCCTTTGTTCCTCCTTGTGGTAGAATAGATATCCATACGAGTGTTTTGGATATCCCACAAATTTACACAAAACCGATCGTGTCTCAAGTTTGTCTGGATTCTGCTTTTTCACATAAGCCGGACAACCCCATACCTTAACTCTGTTAAGAGATGGTCTCTTCCCGTACCATATCTCATATGGAGTGGTAGACACGGTTTTGGTTGGAACCCTATTCAATAGATAAATCGCAGTCTCCAATGCGTTCCCCCAAAATGATATTGGTAACTCAGCATCACTCATCATAGATCGTACCATATCTAATAATGTGCGATTCCTCCTTTCCGATACACCGTTGTGCTGTGGTGTATACGGAGGAGTGAGCTGAGAGAGAATCCCATTCTCTTTTAGGAAATCTAGAAACTCTGAGCTTAGATACTCACCTCCCCGATCCGATCGAAGTTTCTTGATACTTAAGCCTGTTTGTTTTTCTACTTCAGATTTATACTCCTTGAACTTTTCAAAGGCTTCGGACTTATGTTTCAACAAGAACACGTGCCCGAATCTCGATAAATCATCAGTGAAGGTTATGAAGTATGAAAAACCACCTGCAGCATGTGTAGACATTGGTCCACATACATCACTATGTATAAGGCCTAAGAGTTCAGTAGCTCTCTCTCCGTGTCCAATAAGCGGAGTTTTGGTCATTTTACCTTTGATGCAAGACTGGCAAGTCGCATAAGATTTATTTTCAAACGAGTTTAAATATCCATCTTTATGTAGCTTGGTCAGTCTTGTTTCATTAATATGACCTAGTCTACAATGCCAAATGAAAGCTTCATTTATGTCTGAAACCTTTCTTTTGTTTCCGTGTTGTATATGAAAAACTGTATGCTGATTTAGGATGTATATCCCGTTATTTAATGTTCCATACCCAATCAACTCTTGGTTAAGATTAATGTTCATAACATTAGATTGTAATACGAAATTATATCCAGCATTGTCCAACAACGATACACATATAATATTACATAACATTGACGGTACAAAATAACATGGGTTCAAAACCAATATAGAACCAGACAGCAAACCAAGATGATACTCTCCCACTGCAGTAGCATGTACTGAGGAACCATTCCCAACCCGGAGAGTGTGATCACCTTTCTTTAACAACCTGCTATTTCTCAACCCCTGCATACAATTGCAGATATGAGATCCTGATCCAGTATCTAATACCCAGGAAGCAGAGTTAATTGAAAAACAGTTTTCTGTTACAAACACACCTGAAGTGGAAGCATCACCATGCTTCTTCTTCTGGAGGTCGGCCAAGTATTTAGCACAGTTTCTCTTCAAGTGCCCAGTCTGGTGGCAGTGGAAACATTCCCCACGACCTGTTGCAGCAGCCCCTTTCTTGTCCTTTCCCGATGCCTTTTTCACTCCGCCTCTCTGCTTGATGGGATTCTTCTTCTTCTTCTTTCCCTTGGCCTTGGCTTTCGGGATGGAGGAAGAAGATGGCCCAGTAATAAGAGCGGGATTTTTCGCTACCTTTAGCGTGCTCTCTGCACTCCTCAACATATTGAGGAGTTCTGGTAAAGACTTCTCCATTTTGTGCATGTTGAAGTTTACAATGAATTGAGCAAAGGCAGGGGAAAGGGACTGCAGAACAATATCAACATATTGCTCGTTCTCCATGGTCCAACCTAGGTCCTCAAGTTCTTCGATAAGTCCAATCATCTTCAATACATGGTCACCTACAGACGTGCCAGCAGCCATGCGCATCTGAAACAACTTTCGAGATGCCTCGTATCGGAGAGTACGAGATTGCTCTCCATACAACTCCTCTGTATGGAGAAAGATGGATTGGACATCCATCTTCTCGTGCTGCTTCTGATGTTCATTGTTCATAGAAGCTAGCGCGAGGCACTTGGCTGTTGCGCAGTCTGTATCCCATTTCTTGCGGATTTCTTTATCCGCAACTGAAGAATCAGGGCCTGGGCTAGGAGGGGCTGGAGTAGTCAGGACGTATGCGACCTTATCATATGTCAGGGCAATATTCACGTTCCTTAGCCAATCTTTGTAATTCGGTCCAGTGAGTTTGTTTTTGTCTAATAAAAGTTTAAGTCCCGACATTGGTATCTACTATTAGGAGATAGAAAAGAAGTCATTCAGCGATTGCTCTTGCATAATTAGATTGGTTATTAATCTTATCTAATTGTTGTCTCCCACTGCTTTTTATCAAATTTTCCTTCAAACCTAAAAGGAAAACTAGCCAGGATAAATTGCAATCTACAAGTTCGCTAACCGAAAAGTGCAAAATTCTCCCGGGAGAAACTTTTACTCACAGTGGGATCGGGATCCAACTATTATATAGAAGGTATGCAATCTCATTGCAAATCTCAACTCTTGAAATTCCCGATATGATTTTTACCTCTAGTGACTTATGACCTTAACTATGGTCAACAAATCATAAGTACTAGTCAAGTTCAACCCGCCATTTCGTGATTGATTTAGACCCACCGACATGACCCTTAACTATGGTCAACAAAGTCATGAGAATGCCCTAATCGATCGCATCAAATGCTTTGTAAGAATTCATCACTTAGCTACCGTACACCACGCCTTAACTATGGTCAACAAACGTGGCACGAATACTAAGTACTCTGCTTCTTAAAATGGCGGAGGGCAACGGATGGTTTTTATGAAAACATTTAACGTTTTGAACTTGATATCGTTGTAGAATCGAGTGGGAAGGAGTGGTTTAAGCTCCAGTTTTTAAAAATCGATTGGTTTTGTAGTATCTTTCTAATTTTGGTAAAGAGGTCACTCCCAGTGAAGGGATCTCGGCTCTTTCCTTATCGAATAAGGTGCTGGATATGAAAATACCATGATGCAAAGCAAAGTTAGATCAACTATAAAATCAAATCGAGTTCTTTGTAACATTTTCCAGTTTTGCTAAAGGGGTCACTCCCGGTGAAGGGATCTTGGCCCTTTTCTCATCGAATGAGGTGCAGGATATTCAAGAATACCACTATGCAAAACAAAAGCTAGAGTTACCCTTTTTCTTAAAAAAATTGATTGTACAACTTCTTTAAGTTTCTTTCTCTTATCATTAATCACATTAATGTAGTCCCATCATTTACGATTCCTAAACATCACAGAAAAGAAACGAAAAAATAGAACGTACGCTTATGCCATCCGCATTCGTCACTGGGTCCCGTCATGCACCGTTAGGTTACTTAACTAACGGCAGAGCGGGGACTGGACTAGTGCGGGTGCAAAACATAAGCAACGTTTATTATATATCTCATATATATAAATATAACCATTTTAGATCACAGATGAATGCATTGGATATACTAGGAATTTCGTATTTCATTCAAGCCCTTAATGGAAGACTGATTCCACGGTCGTGATGAATAGTCAAAAACCCCCCAGACCCCTACGGGTGCGGCTAACTACCCGCCAAATTCCCGAAGTGTAGTAACCTCCCTCAACAATTGAATAGGCCACTCGACACTTTGAAAACCCGATAGTTTGTGCACCCCACCTTGGGTCTATCCTAGGAGCAAAAACAGTAAAAAGAAATTATACAAACGGTAGCTACAACCTCATCCCGGATGTATCCGTAAAACAATATTACATGGCTTTTTACAAATTACATGGAATGAAAGAAAAGAAAAAACGCTCTTCTCACACCCCCCGGCCATTCATCACGACGATCCAACACATTCATATACACATACCATCTCATGATATCCATATGTGCAACCCCCACTAATCGTCATAGAGCAATTAGCGGACGTTTCAAACACATATCACAAAAACGAAAAACCCGATTAGCCAAACACTATTAGAATTTCGATCGATAATTTTAAACCATGCCAACACTTGACATGTTCCTGTACAAAAATCTTTTTAAAATTCTTTATATCCCAGGAACCCTAATTCTGCATTATATGAATACTGTAGAAAACTGAGTGAACATGGCTCCAAAATGGCGGCGGATTACCGGCCAAACCATGGGTTTGGCCGCGGATCCGCGCCTCTTTTGTGGAGTCATGAGTGCAAATTTCTACAGTATTCTAATAAAAGCCTGCTTGTATGTTTAAGATATGTCAAATCAATTTTGGAGCACTTTCAAAAACTGACAGCAGCAAGGTCAGAAAACGAGTTTTCGGGAGAAAAAACTGTCGATCGAGCTTCTAACTTTTGGCTAACATCTAATTGTGGTTTAGTTAGGCTTTGATACCATGTTAGTGTATGTTGCATGCTCCCACAACTCTTGTGGCGCGGCGGAATCGGTGAACAAAAATTTTCTTGGCATACAACACGCACTTAACCGAAGATCTTGTCTAAACCACAACTAGAAAAACCTAACTAGAGATCTTATTTACTATGTTAGGGATTAGACCTCAATGATCCGGTCCTTCGGGTCTTCTCTTTGATGCAACTCCTTTGCTCCTTTCTCCTCTTTTAGTGAACTCCTCGGCTCCTTTAGATGTTGCCGACGTTTTCGATCTCCGGCCACCGAAGACCTAGATGATCCACCCGAGAGTTTTCGTGCAAGCTTGAAACTCTTCACAAGAGTTTAACCTAGAGACCAATTTTGATAGAATAGATCACCAGGATTATGTAGAGATGAATGTATTGGATTAGCTTGAAATCTATAGCATTTCTTTCTCTTAACCTTCTCTTGATTCACTTAACATTCACATTTCATGTGAAGCTATTTATAAGAAGAATGAGAAGGAGGAGATGAGAAGGAGTGAGTGTTTATCATAATGAAAGTGTTCAAGCATGATGAAAAAAAAATATAGCACTAAGAGAATTAATTGAAGCATGCATTATATAAATTTGTATCATGCTTCAATAGTAACTCCATAACAACAACCTCATCATGCTTGTACCTTTTATTTTCCACCTCATTTTATTTTTCGTAAATGATGTCATTATTATGTCATTATGAGGTGGCACCTTCTAGAAGGTATTCTTGTAACAATTACAAAAATACCCCTCCTCCGTATACCGTATACCGTATACCCGCATCCGAATTCCGAAAAATACGAATACCATTAATCCAATAATATAATACCGGTATCCGGCTTAAACCAAATCCCACCAGTATTATCCTTCCGATTATTATTCCTGTAACAATTACATGAATAAAATCGAAACCCTGCCGTAACAGCTTACGGCTGCCGTAACAACTTACAGCCTCTACATATTTCGCCTGAACGAGGGAACTCTCTGTGTGGGACTCTAAAGACTCGACAGTACGCTGGCAGTGGGTTTAACCACAAGCACGTCAGCGGCACTAGCTGTGCGTAACGGCTACCCAGGTACTTGACGAAAAGGTGGCCGACGAGCGAACCCATCATAACCCTTACGAGCCTACAAGCAACACTTACCGTACAGTCCGGTCTCTTCGTCTGATACGTCGCATATGAAGTCTAGGAGTGGTAAATGTCAGACCCCAGTAACTTTATAAGTCATGCTGATTTATGGCTCATAACAGTTCGAGAAACTACTGATAACACTTACCTGTAATCCTCGAGAACCCTGGCCAAGGATTTAGGTGTTATAGCCGATCAAACATAGCGCGACATCAACTCCCTATACCGGGAGAGACGAAACCCCTCCTATCGCTCACTGTCTCCATATGATTCGGGACTGTACCCAAAATCCACCTGTTTGCACGACTCAGTAGAGCCGTGGTAGGGAGGAAATTAATGTACAGTGGGAATCACACAAGACTCTATGACGATCTCGGGTCTACAGACTAACCTGTACAAGTATCACAAGAGAACTGCTATCTGACAATAGGTATATATACCATCTAGGAGTTCTCAGCGAGTCCTGTTCGGTGTACCCATTCTCCAATGAGCACCTGTGTACAATCTTTGATGTCAAACATCAATGGTTGTGGAATCAATCATTGCCCCCAGGGTCAAGAAACGTACACACTAGTCTAATCTGGTAATACCGATGCCCTGTCTCGATATACCCTCGACTAGGAACTATTGAAGGATATGCTTGTAGACTGCCCAGGTCCCACCAGTATGATCTCATCATAATCCTGGTAGTCAAGCATAGTCCTAACGGCTTTATCAACACATCACATATTATGATAAAGATAAACCAGATAGCATACTATCATTTCGAGCAAAGATTGTTTCTGTACATATACATGTCTAGTATCCTATACAATACAGGCCTCTAGGGCATACAAATCCAACAGAAAGAACCGAGATCCCTTCACCGGGAGTGACCTCTTTAGCAATGGTTTTCGCCACTATATTTTTGTAAAAAGCTATCAGGTTCCTTCAGCGATATCAAGTTCGTTACGTTAATGGTTTTTCACCAAATACCAGCCGTAGCCCTCCGTCATTTCAGTTGGGTATTCAGTAGTATTCAAGTTATGTATTTTGACCAACGCAAGGCATAGTGTTTGGTAGCTGCTGGATATTCATCTATTGGATAGATAGATGAGTTGGTTTGGGATAGTCGTTCTGCCATTTGGCCAATGTCTGGGGCATATACGGGTGGGTTCAAATTGACAAGATAATGATGGGTAGAACTTGGCATGTGACTTATGGCATTTGGCCAACGATAGGGTCATAAGAGCATGGGGCAAAAATCCACATCGAGAGTTTCTAAATAACTGAAACATGCCAATTATGCGAATACCTTCTAGAGTGTAATAACGTGAGTGGATTCCTTCACGTTATCATGTGATGATAGTTGGATCCCGATTCCCACTGATGAGTTGGTTTACTCTTCGGGTGATCCCGATTGATTCTTCTTTCAGGTTTGGAGGAGAATTTGACAGTACAGTGGGAGGTTTCCTGATTAGATAAAGTAATAACCATTCTGATCTAGGTTAGAGTGCACGCAGAGTGTTTCTTTTCTCTCTCTCTTTGGCAACGACCCTAGACTATGAGTCAGTGACCAAGTTGACCGAACCTTCTTAAAATACTGGCTTTTGGATTGTCTAAGTTGCATAAGTCATTACCGCTCCTTCTTTTACCCTTTGCATTTCTCAGAACACCTCGTATCACTACGAACATCCACTTCCATTGGATAGATCCATCGTATGGTTATATAGGAACTCGAGAGGACTTCTTCGAGGATGGATCCAGGTTCAGGAGAAATTAAATTGGTTTATTCAGTTGTCTTTTATCATCACCTTCTCTCAGGTTGCGAGGGCTCCTTGGTTTAGGAGAGTACACCTATTACGCTTATTGGATTGTCTTCTTCCAAACCATAGGCAGGTGCTGAAAGGTAGGGAATGAAGAAAACCAATTAGCCTAAGTAGGGTGTACAGAAGGTAATAAATAAAGACAAAATAAAGGGATTAGAAAGAGGGAAAAGTAAATTGCGACTGCTATCATTCACGACCAAACCGCGTACTTCATCGCCACTCCTACTTCACCTTTGCTTTTTTCCCCAGTTCCGGAGAAATAGAATAAAATATTATTCAGTTGTATTTTATCATCACCTTCTCTCGGGTTACGAGTACTCCTAGGATTAGGAGAGTACACCTATTATGCTTACTAGATAGTCTTCTTCCAAACCATAGGGTGGTGCCGAACAGTAGGGAAGGAAGAAAACCACTAAGCCTAAAAGGGGTGTACAGAAGGTAATGAATAAAGACAAATAAAGGGATTTGGAGAGATGGTAAAGAAATATACGGTTACAGTCATGAATTGGATTATGGAAGAGGCATTACTAGGAATACCAGGATACCCCTACGAAACATTTTCATGTTTCAGTTTCACTGTGCATTGTTAAAGGAAAACTGATTTCCCAATTAGATACTTACTCCAGGGTATGAATTTACCAGGTCTGATTCTCACACCTGTATGGTTTTACAGATGATGAGTGGGAGTAAGTTATTGGGAATAATGTGATCATCCTCATTATATCGGAATTCATTATAATTGGTTATATTTGAGGAAGTCGCCTGGGTTTTTGCCGGGCGGCAAGTATTTGGTTTTGAGTATCCGTTGTTGTGCACCAATTTCAAACTGATATATCTGTACGTTTATTTTTATAAAGTGAGATATAACTTTTTCAAATTATGTCCTTGACATTTACCTATATCAAATGACGATTGGGTAAAGAGCATTGAACGGCGGAGTAGTTCTTAACCATAAGTACATTTTTCAACCTACGATGAACATGTTTTGAGTTATTCGACTCAGGGGACTCATACAGAGTATTGTATGCAGTCCAGTGTCCCTCAGGACAAAGGAGTTGGTCTTCGTACTATGTTCTGTTTACTTGTGACTTCTCTAGTTTTTAGACAAGTGTTTTGTAGAAATACAAGGTCTAAATTTTGAGAAGTTGTGGGTATAGGAATAAAGTAGAGAACCAGATGTCGCAAGTATCGGGATTCTTTAAAGAGATCAAAGATGTAGATACTTGTGATTGGTATTCAGTTGATAGTAATGGTTTTGAGAAACTTGTTTCTCTTTCAGGTTACTCATAATTGGATGTATTCCTAAGTTGAGTAATGCTGATTAGCCTCTTTCCATTAAGTTGATATGCACTGGAGACAGCTGCATGATTTGAATCTGGTTCCCATTAAATAAGTGCCAAAGTTTCTATATTGGATATAGAATGGTTCATATCTTAACGATGTTAAGGTACGGGGAGTTGTCCGGTTTATGATTAAAACCAGACTCTGGATAACTCAAGGCACGTTTCTGTAATGGCAGTTTGCGGGTTGGCCCAGGCTATGACGAGGGTTGACTTTCTACCATCTTGAAGATCAATGGTGATATTGTTCTTGACTCACCACAGTTTTAGTAAAATGGATTTTTTCAGAAAACAGTAGTGGCAGTATGGTAGAACTGGAAGGGATTCCAGAACCGCAAACGATTACGGAAAATATAATAGGACCTAAAGATTCAGTCAGGTTTGACATTCCATTAGCCGCTCCGCAGATATGGTGGGTAACCTCAGACACCCGAGAGGTACTCCGGTAGCCTCAAGGATGGTGACAGAGAGGTTCTTGTTTACCCAGACTTGACACTACCGTTGTTCCAGGCTATGAGACCCGGCAGGAGGTTAAGTATAGCGTCGTTCTAAACTAGCTTTAGAAGTGCATGTATATATTATTCTGCCAGAGGGCTGTTGTGGTCAGTGGGAGCAGCGGAAGCATAGTGGGCAAGTAGCTTATGCCTATTTATAGACTCGAGCAGATATAGCGGAGAGAGATCATCTATTTTTTAAGTGACAGTCATGGGTTTGACTTCATCAGAATAAGGGATGGATCTGTTAAGGAAGGCAGTAGGGTGTGATGTCCTGGTATTTGGATGACATACACAGAGTAGGAAGTAAAATTCCTATACAACGATCGGTTGTACTATGGTTGTCACACAGTTGTTTCTCCACACAATGGATATGGATATAATATCAGACATTCTGGTTACTGGATCTATGGTTTTAGATCTAGATTTGGGTAGTTTCCCAATGTGGGTACTTTGACAGTTTTCTAATAGTATTTTGGAATGGACGACTCCTGGCATGGTGGTGTACCTGCAGGTGATGGAGTCTTCCTCTCTAAAGGTTTCTTACAGACAAAAGGCGAGAGGGATGTGCATGATTGGCATATTACATGCTTAGGAAATTGAGTCAATCATGAGATATCAGTACCATACTAGATGTTGTTTTTGCACTAGATGCGATAAGTTTATATTAATCCAATCCCGGAGAAATATACAGAAGCAGTTTTAGAACATAAGTGAATGTTCTATGGATTTGATGACGGCAGCCTCCTTCGGGAGACAGTTATCATTCCAGGCTTCCAAAGGTGACATGAATGACAGAGTGATTGTCAGAGTTATAGTTTTCCCTCTGATGAGGGGCAGTATTATGGACAGGTGGTCCAAGAGGATACTGTGGGAGGTATGGTGCTGGATACTTGTAGCGTCTTGAGAAGTCGTGTTGGTGTTTTCCTGAAATTCGGTGAAAATTCGGTATTTTTCCGAAAACCGTCTTTCTCGATATTTTGCAGTTTAGGGCTAATTATACCTTAAATGGATAGGTAATTACTTGTTTTTAGTAGCTAATGAGTTAATTATGAAATTTTGGTCATTTAAAAATTTTTCCCTATTTTTCAATTTTTTAATATTATTTTAAGCCGGTAAGAAAATACATTAAATAAGCGATAAATACAAATTTTTCTGGGCTAATTTTAATCTCTAAAATTATGATAATTATAATCTAGTGATAACATGAATTTTTAGTAATTTATTTTGATTTTTAACAAATTGTTTTGTTATGAAACGAATTTATTGAATTTTGGGCTAAAACTTGCAATTTTTGAGTTGTAGGGGGCCTTTTTGCATAAAATTTCTTTTGTAAACCCCTCTCTCTTTTTCCTCAGCCCTAGGACAGCCCCACCTTGTGTGAGACCAGAAATTTCTGGCCTCAATTCTTTAGTTACTTCTTGAGTTGATTTAATGGTTTTATTTTAATTAAAATGGATAAAGTATGGTGCATTGACTTTGTGGACTTGACCCATGACCTTCCCCACTTGCCCACACCATCCCCACTCCTCCCCTCAGCCGAAAATCCCTGCAGGAAAACAGCCCCCAAATTTCCCTCTCTCATTTCCTTCTAAACTCATCAAATTCCAACTCAAAATCCTTACAAATCCACAAATTTCTTCACAAAACCAAAGCAAATCCTTATGCTATCCTTTCCTTAGCCATTCTTGCTTGGATCTTGGTGTTTGAGGCCATCAATTGGAGCAAAATTTTCTTGCTTGATCCATAGATCAAGAGGTATAAATTCCATCAAAGTTACTTTCTTTTGTTGCTAATTCCTTTAAATGCATGGTTTAGTGTTAAATTTAGTGTAGTTTTAATCTAGTTTTCTTAGGTTTTGCTTGAAAAATTTTAGCTAGGGTTTTGAAGCCATAATACTTAATTAGATTGTTTTATAGTTAATCTAGTGGTTAATTAACTAATCCATATAGTTATCTTGTTGATGTAGTTTTCAATTATGCTAATTTGGTTAAATTTAGAAGTGTGAAATTGCTTTTTTTAGGATTTTCAAGAGAGGGTTTTGTATGGAATTGGTTCGTGAAGCTTGATTAGTGAGTAGATTTAACATCTACGGGGGACGATCGTTTGGATGGCGCAAGTCGCCCGATAGATTTAGTAAACTGGAAAATAGTAAATTGGATAATCACTTGTGACATTAGAATAATAATACTGGCATGATAATTGCTGCAATTAGATCAATATGTTATATCCATATACGCAAACTCAATTGTAGGACACATGCACCATTACTAGGTTTTTATATGCAGTACGAGCACTATTCATGCTTACACACACACCCTGGTAATTGCCATGCCACCACACTAGATAACATTTAAATTTAAATCTTTTACTAATTTATACTTAAACTGATGCTATTGCCTTTAATTCCTTAAAATGAAACCGTAGTATTGCTATTCATGTGCATGTACTTCATCATATTAATTGTTCACGCTTAATACATTAATCACATATCGCAACTTGATTATTGATATCATACGCATTCATTATCATTGATATATGCACTTATGAGGATTTCTTGAGATTTTATGATACTGCTGGATTTCGGGGGAAAACCGCAAAATTTCTAAACTTATTATATTTTTAAAATATGTAAATTGCGGTTTTCTAGTGATGTAAGTGTCGTCCACCATGAGTTTGCTGTGGATTTGGAAATCCGTGTCGAGGAGTGGAGGAACCGGCACGGGTACATGGTGGGCCCGGTAAGGTACCCCGGGGCAAGCGGAATGTGGTGATGACGTTGAGCCTGGCAGGGGACGGATTACCTACCGGTGACTGTTTGGGACGGCGGATATCCAGAGGATACCGACCGTGGCCGCTAGATGATGAGATATTGATATTTGAGATGGGTCAGCCGGACGGCTGAGGCCAGAGATACATTTATGAGATTTGAGACAGCTTTTGGGTGTCGTTGCTGGAAACCGATTTTCGTCGATTCATTGATATTATGCTGGCATTCTAAAAGAGTTTCAAAAACAAAAAGAGATAAAATATTTCTTATATATACCTATTGAGACCTCAGATTTTCATGTTGCATACATATTAGCACACTGATATGATATACACACCTGCTAGTGCATCCAGTCATACCTGTATTTTAGATGCAAGGATGCTTGTGTGCATGCATACGATAGACTTTGCAGATGTTATTTATTACTCACGAGTTGGCAACTCACCCCCGTTGTGCCACAGTCTTTTGCAGGTCCGCTCCGTCAGTTCAGTAGCGGCGGGCGCACTTGTTCTTTTGCCTGTTTTGCTTGGGCTCGAGATTTGCTCATAGGTGGGTTATGTTATTATTTTGTACCACCTTGTATATTCTTGTATCTAGTGTACTCCATCTACTGTTTCTACCAGATTATTGTATATTGACCTAGAGATGAGACTGTGAGGTTTGCGGATTTTATGCTGTATTTTAGGGTCGAGCTCACTTGAGCCGACATGCCACTTTTTTTCATGCTTCCTTATGATTATTATGCTTGTTGTCATTTATATTGCGTGGGATTTGTGACCGCCTTATGGCGAAGAGCTAGCTCCCGCTTGGGGATGCCTTATTTGTTGGTTTTACATATATTCTTGTTGTACCCATTTTTGGGGGCCAGTATTTACAAAGGAGACTCTGCCGAAATTTTCGGAAAAATTAGTATTGTTTTTAAAAAGGGTTTTACATGACTTATTTGATAAACTTGCTTTCAAATGTTTGGGTTTTCTTCACTCTTTTGCTTAATTGGTTTTGTTTTCTGGGCTTTGGCTTACTTATTTTACGGACGCCTTTAGACGTTTCGTAAACTTAAGTGCCAGTCACGTTCCGTACCCTGCGGGTCGTGACAATACTGATTAGTTTCAGTTGTCGATACAGTCTAAGAAGTTTGGATTTGGAGTTCATTTATGAACTAGGTCCCATCAGATATCCAGACATGTTCTAAGACAGGTATTACTCAATTCGGGAGATGGCTTTCTCCACGAACTTAAGATTAAGAGAGACATAGAAAGAAACATCAGGGCGGATCCACTCACTGAGGCTAATTCTCGAACACAATAGTTTTACAAAAGGGTTTTGTGAAACTGATTAGTAGAGGAGTTGGATGTTCGGTATCACACGGGCTATGAGTATGCGACATCGCAATAATTAGCCTTAATTGCAAGTGGGAGATTGTTTGATATAGTGCCCTCAAAATCAATTATTGGATCGCAGGTATGTGATTGCAATGATTGAGGGAGGACCTATGCCGGTAGGACAGTCTTACTCAAGATGATAGTATGCTATCTGGTTTGCCTTTACCAGTCGTGTACAGCTTTAGGTGACATGTTCACTATTACACGTTGATAGAGCCCTTAGGATCCTGCATGACTACCAAAAGTATGATGGCGATCATATACGTGAAAGTTGGGTAGTCTATAAGCACATCCTTAAAAGTGGTCCCTAGTCGTGGGAGTTTCGAGACAGGGCATCGATACTCCGGAGTAGACTAGTGTATACAGTCGAGACCCCGACGAGGGGCGGCGGCCGGTCTCACAAGCCATTGGTGTCAGTTGGATCACCTAAGATGTATACAGGTGCTCATTGGGTTATGAGTACACCGAACATGACTCGCCAGGAATCTGCTAGTTGGTATTATACCTAGCGTTAGATAGCAGTTCCTTGGTGACATGTGTAAAGGTTAGTTCATCTACCTGAGGTCGTCATTTGTCTCTTGTGAGTCCCCACCGTGCTTTGATTACTACCCTACCACAGCTCAAAGGAGTCGTGCAAACAGGTTTTAGTTGGGTATAGTCCCGAGCCACATGGAGGCAAGTGAGCGGATCGGCAGGGGATTCGTCTCTTCCGGTATTGGGGGTGAGATCGCGTTGTACCTAGGAGAGCCATTACACCAAGTCCTTGGCCAAGGCAGGTGAGAATTACTAGTAGACATTCCAGTAGTTTCTCAGGGTGTTCAGGGCTACTCTCCGACACGACTTATACCGCTATTGGGGGTCTGACGTTACCAGCCCCCTAGGCCCGATATGCGATGTTCATAGACGAACGGACAGGACTGTATGTATATTGTCACTGATAGGCTCAGTAGGGTTTTAGGATGAGTTCGCTCATCAGCTTCCCTTTCGGTCGGTACATGGGCAGCCGTTATGCACAACTAGTGCCGTTGACGTGCTTGTGGTTAAACCCACTGCTAGGGTATTGACGAGTGTTTAGAGTCCCCCACAAATAGTTTTCCAATTTCGGGCGAAACGTTGTAGAGGCCATATGGTTTTATTACAGGGTTCGAAAATGTACGTGCACTTGTGCACGTGTCATATTTCGGACAGATAATACTGGTGGGCTTTGGTTTAAGCCGGATCCAAGTATTATATTGAGTCGGAATATTTTAGTCTCTCGTATTCGTATTCGGTCGGAATACGGATACAGGTGAGGGGTATTATCGTAATCCGTTACGAGAATATTTTAGAAAATGCATTTCTTTTAGTTAATCATTTTGGTTTAAATGATTAAATGGTTTTTGGAAAGTGTGACTCATTCTTGGTGACACATTTCTTCTAGCATGTTCATTAGTGACTCATGCTAATGAGTCACTAAGTGAGTCATGATAGAATTAATTATGTTTTGTTTTGTGTATAGATATTTTAGGGTTTGTGGAGATACTTTTGGAGAGATATTTTTTGAGATATTTTCTTTACATAAACCTTATATATATCTACTCACAAAAGAAAAGAAAACACCACAAGTTATTATGCTTGAGTTCTTGCTCTCTTGATAGTTTTCTTGAGTTCATAATTTCCAATCCTTGTTGGAGATAGTTCCCTCAGAATCAATTATTGGATCACAGGAACGTGATTACAATGATTGATAGAGGACCTATACCGTTAGAACAGTCTTACTCAAGATTATAACATTCTATCTGGTTTATATTTATCATCGTGTACTGCTTTAGGTGACCTTACAGGTCACTATTGCGCGTTGATAGAGCCCTTAGGATTCTTGCTTGACAGCCAGCATATGATGGCGATCATATACGTGGGAGCTGATGGTCTATAAGCACATCCTTAAAAAGTCCCTAGTTATTGGAGTTTTCGAGACAGGGCATCGATACTCCAGAGTAGACTAGTGTATACAGTCGAGACCCCGACGAGGGGCGGTGGCCGGTATCACAAGCCACTGGTATCAGTTGGTTCACCTAAGATGTATACATGTGCTCATTAGGTTATGAGTACACCGGACATGACTCGCCGGGAACATGCTAGTTGATCTTATAGCAGACGTCAGATAGCAGTTCCCTGGTGACATGTGTACAGGTTAGTTCATCGACCTGAGATCGTCATTTGTCATGTGTGAGTTCCCACTGTACTTTGATTACTACCCTACCACGCTCAAAGGAGACGTGCAAACAGGTTTTAGTTGGGTACAGTCCCGAGCCACATGGAGGCAGTGAGTGGATCTTCAGGGGTTCGTCTCTCTCGGTATTGGGGGTGAGGTCGCGCTGTGTCTAGGAGAGCCATTACACGAAGTCCTTGGCCAATGTAGGAGATTTACTGGTAGGTATTCCAGTGTATCTCAGGGTGTTCTGGTCTACACTCCGACACGACTTGTACCACTTTTTGGGGTCTGACTTTTACCAACCCCCTAGGCCCACCATGCGATGCTCATAGACGAACGGACCGGACTGTACGGATATTGTCACTGACAGGCTCAGTAGGGTGTCAAGATGAGTTCGCTCATTAACGTCCCTTTTCGTCAATACCTGGTAGCCCGTTACGTATTGCTAATACCTCTGACGTGCCAGTAGTTAAATCCACGGCCAAGGGATTGAAGAGTCTTTAGAGTCCCCCACAGATCGTTTCTCAAGTTTCGGGCGAAACGCTGTAGAGGCCGTATGGAGATATGGCAGGGTTCGATCATATACGTGCGGTATTGCATGGATCATGATCGGACGGATAATACTAGCGGGCTTTGGTTTAAGCCGGATTCTAGTATTGGACAGTGTAGATTTTGTCTCGTTGCATTTGTATTCGGTCGGAATACAAATACGGGTTTGTATATACAGTCGCGGGGTTTTCCTGTAATTTATTACGGGATAAGTTTTCTGAAGTTGCCAGTTTGCTTTCCGTTTCGGCCATTTTCCTTTGTTTCTTTCCTTGGCTGAAAATTGGTGGAGGAGGGCTTATTTGCAAATGTGCAAATTGGCATTGTGGAGGGTGGTCTTTGTAAATTGTTGCTTCATGATGATTCTACCATCCTTTGACCTTCATTTGTTCATCATTGTTTGACGTTTGAGTTGTGATGGTTGTTGAGTGTGGACTTTTGTTGTGATCATTTTATTCTCTCATGATCACTCATTATTCTTCTTGCATTATTGGTCCATTCTCACTCTCCCCTTTACACATATGCTTGGGCCGGCCACTTCTTGAGAGAGGGGGTCATTTTTGGTGTGGGGAAAATTGGTCATATCATATTATCTTGCACACACCAAAATTCCTAAGTTGATCTCCATAGTTCATTTCCTCTATCAAATGGCAACTTCATACCCCAATGAGACAAAGCTTTCTACACTTCATCTACAGTATCCTTGGGCACGTCGACTCGCCAACTTCGTGCTCGAGTTGCCTCGGTCCAGAGGTGGGAGCCCGTAAAAGAACCCGGCGATGTGGTGCCCTTCCGACGAGGAGATGAAGACCGGAGATTCCGCGCGGAGATCGGGACGACGACGAGAAGACCGAAGGACACGGATCACTCGGTATATCTCTACCCCTTCTCTTGTTAGCTAGGAGTAGGTTAATGGCCCGATCCGGGTTTTTAGTGCGCGGTGGTGCCGGTTTATAAGTTTCGTAAAAGTTTCGTTTCCACAATTTGGTCTCGTTCAGACGGCCGGGGCGCCGCCGTGCACTTACAATCCTAAGCATCTTCTTCAACCTCCACCCTAACCCTCTCATATGATGAGAACCCCAGGGTGTTTGAGACAAAGTATTCTACTCATTCTCTATTTCATCTTGGTCATCTCTTTTAGCAGACTTGATGTCCGAGTTGCCTCGGTATAGAGACGGGAGGCCGTTTAAAGATCCGTTGACGTGGTGCCACCTCGATGAGGAGACAAGAGATCGGAGATGCCGCGAGGAGCGTGGGATGATGGCTAAATACCGAATGACTCAGATCTTTTGGTATAGCCTTTCTACCTCTTTACAGTTTGTTAGTTTAGCGTTAATGGCAAGATCCGGGTTATAGTATGCGATAGCGCCAGTTATAAAAGTTTTTGTTCCGCGTTTGGTGTCAGAATGACGGCCGGGACGCTACCATAGACTTACAATTACTGGTTGAATTTAAACACGGACCTCCTAATATATCCAATATTTCATATATTGACTTCAGCTGCTTTGTTCTGTGATGTGATCATATAACTGCATAAGACGAATGCTATATATATATGATATATATAATAAACGTTGCTTATGTTTTGGACCCGCGCTAGTCCAGCCCCCACTTTTCCGTTAGTTAAGTAACCTAACGGTGCATGATAGGGCCCCGTGGTGAATGCAGATGGAATAAGCATACGTTCTATTTCCGTTTCTTTTTCTGTGATGTTTAGGGAAACATAAATGATGAGACTTCATTAATGATATTAATGAAAAGAAAAGAAACCTAAAGATATTGTAGAATCAAAATTTTAAAAAGGTAGCTCTAGTTCTTGCATTGCATAGTGGTATTCCTTGATGAATATCCAGCAAGTCATTCGATGAGGAAAGAGCCGAGATCCCTTCACCGGGAGTTACCTCTTTAGCAAAACTAGCAAATGCTGCAACCTACTCGGTTTTGTTTTTAATAGCTTCTCTGGTTCTTGTTTTGCATAGTGGTATTCCTTGATGAATATCCAGCACCTCATTCGATGAGGAAAGAGCCGAGATCCCTTCACCGGGAGTGACCTCTTTAGCAAAACTAGCAAAACTTATAAAAAAAATGCTCCTTTTCAAATCACTAGATTCTACTACAATATCAAGTTCATTACGTTAAAGATTTTCTTAAAAACCAGCGTAGCCCTCCGTCATTTCAGATAAGTGCTATTTAGTATTCGTGCTGCGTTTGTTGGCCTCCGTCAAGGCGTAGTGTGCGGTAGCTGATTAGTGCTTATCCGCTGCATATGATGAGATTGAGTTAGGGTAGTTGTACGACCTTTTTGGCCAGCATCAAGGGTCGTGCGGGTGGGTTTAATTCAAACATGAAATGAACGGGTTGAACTTGACTAGTGGCCTATGGTTTGTTGTCCTGCGTCAAGGTCATAAGACGCCAGGGGTAAAAACAGATATTAGGAATTTCAAGTGTTGAAATTTGTAATGAGATTGCATACCTTCTATGAGATAGTTGGATCCCGATACCCACTGCGAGTAAGTTTACTCCTGGGAGAGTTTTGTAATTTACAATTAGCCGATCCATTAGGTGTCTAAGAAAGGTGTTAACGAGGTTATGCCCCTACGGAAATGAGATTATTTAATTAGTTCCATGCGAAAGTATGGGGAGACTCCCTCGGAGTACCAATACTTGCCAGGCCGAACGATTGGCGAACTTGTAGGGTGTAATTAATCTCAGCTAATCTTACCTTTTATGGTTTGAAGTGAGATTTGATAAAAACAGTGGTAGCCATCCTGATTAGTGTCACAACCCGAAAAGTACCGAGCGTGACTTGCACCTAAATTACGAAAAGTCTCGAGGCGTACGTAATCTAAGTAAGCCAAAACCCAGAAATCAAAACCAAAAGAAGCAGTAGAGTGAAGGAAAAACCAAACGGGCCTTTATAAATACTGGCCCCCAAACGGGATACAACATGAATAGTATACGAAATAGATAAAAAGGCATCCCCAAGCCGGAGCTAGCTCTTCGTCAATCGACGGTCACAACCACGCAAGCAATAATATACAACTCCAAAGGGCGAGAATCAAAACTCAAAAGAAAACCCAAAATCAGCATGAAAACCATAATAATGCAACGCGCGACTCTAAGGTCGAAAGAATAACAGGTCTGGTTTTCTATCTCTCTCAAATATACAATCTGGTTGATGGTGTTTTTAGATACAACTGAAATAATAAATAAACAACGGTGGTCCTGATGCAAAAGAACCCACTTACCAAAGCAATCACCCGGAAGGAACAGTGTGCCAGCAAAGCCGCAACGAAACCTGTACGGCAAAACCTGCAAGGAACTGTGGCACAACGGGGGTGAGTTGCCAACTCGTGAGTAGAAAACATCAACGAGAAGAAATCGCATGCATAACACTATCCTAGGTCATATCGGGTAATATCCTCAAAAAATATCCTGATCCATCTACATATAAGTGCAATACTACGTGCTCGTGTCAGTGCCTCAGATAGCAACATATCAGATATATATGATGTATGAATGCATTACGAATGGAAACAGAATATATCATGAGTGAGACAACTATTTTCTTTTATCAATGAGATTACTATATGTATACCAATCAAGTATCATCAATGAATGTAACAGAGAAATCAGTGTCAGGCATCGACACAAAACATAAGTCTCGGTATCTCAATATCAATCTCAGTATCTCAATATCAATCTCAATATCTCAAATCTCAAATCTCAAATATCAATATCTCAGGCATCCGTATCGTCTGCGGGATCGGCCCGCGGGCTCCGGCAGACGGATCAGCCTATAACCATCTCATGACACCGGTCGGTATCCTCCAGATAACCGACGAGTGCAAATAATATCACCGGTAGGTAGTGCTCCCCTGCCAGGCTCATCGAATACAACTCGAGCTTCTTGTCCCGGGGTACCATACCGGGCCCACCATATACCCGAGACGGTTCATCCAACTCCTCGAATTGGGTTTCCAAATCCAACAGCAATCATGAAAACTCATGGTGGACAACTCATACATCATGAGAAAACCGCAATTTGCATTTTAAAATGATGATACTAAGCTTTTATTAAATTCTTGCGGTTCTCCCCCAAATCCAGAAATCTTATGTAAATCCGAAATCATCAAAATCATAATACCAATAAACAGTGAATACCGGTATAAATCTCTATAATACTGCATAACCAATGAATACATGGATGCATCTGATATCATGCAATGAATGCAATAATTAAACTAGCATATGGAAACTATAACATATTACAACTATCAGCTACCAAGCTACGTCACTGAAATAGTATTTTCTAAAGTGTACGTGACATGGCAATTACCGATGAAGATGTGTGTGAGTCGGCAAGCGAGTGTACGTGGAGGATACGCGTCCTCGGTAATGGTGCTGGTGTCCTAACAGCATGGTTTCATAATTACTACGTACACAATAACATGCAATGAGGCGATAACCACATAATAAGGAAAATGAATAGTAAATACAACAATACTATGCGGAACATGAATAAAAACGTAACAACAAGGAATCTACCTCACTATACATGTGTTATACTGTTTTGCCATTTGAAATAGTACGAATCGTGGTGTTTGAAAATAAGGACTACGGTGTTTTTAAGAAAAGTTATGTCTTTAAAATATCCATAGTATCCCTTGGTATGTCTTTAAGATCCTCACGATTCGTCAGTTTTTGAAATAGGTATGACTCGGGTCCAGTCTAACATTTACTAGGTAAACTACAGGTCTAACTAACAACCAAACGAATAGGGTATGGAAAACCACCTAAATCTGAGTTGATATATATGCATATATATAGTCGGTGATCCCGCCTCAATAATATATCATACGATACATCATCTAATATGACATCCTCGAGTCAAGAGTGCGGATCTATCATCAATATATAGCTCGTACGGTAAATCCGTTGTACGGCATCCCAAATCTGGGTACGGGTTGTTGGAGATATTGCCCTCAGAGTCAATTATTGGATCACAGGCACGTGATTGCAATGATTGAGGGAGGACCTATCCCGGTAGGACAGTCTTACTCGAGATGATAGTATGCTATCTGGTTTATCTTTATCATCGTGTACTGCTTTAGGTGACCTGGCATGTCGCTATTACACGTTGATAGAGCCCCTAGGATTCTTGCTTGACTGTCGGCAGTATGATGGCGATCATATACGTGGGAGCTGGTAGTCTATAAGCACATCCTTAAAAGGTCCCTAGTCGTAGGAGTTTCGAGACAGGGCATCGATACTCCATTAGTAGACTAGTGTATACAGTCGAGACCCCGACGAGGGGCGGTGGCCGGTCTCACAAGCCACTGGTGTCAGTTGGTTCGCCTAAGATGTATACAGGTGCTTATTGGGTTATGAGTACACCGGACAGGACTCGCCGGGAACCTGCTAGTTGGGCTTATACTAGACGTCAGATAGCAGTTCCCTGGTGACATGTGTACAGGTTAGTTCATCGACCTGAGATCGTCATTTGTCTCGTGTGTGTTCCCACTGTGATTTGATTACTACCCTAACACGGCTCAAAGGAGTCGTGCAAACAGGTTTTAGTTTCGTATAGTCCCGAGCCACATGGAGGCAGTGAGCGGATCTGCAGGGGTTCGTCTCTCCCGGTATTGGGGGTGAGGTTGCGCTGTGTCTAGGAGAGCCATTACACAAAGCCCTCGGCCGAGGCAGGAGATTTACTGGTAGGTATTCCAGTAGTATCTCAGGGTGTTCTGGGCTACACTCCGACACGACTTGTACTGCTTTTGGGGGTCTGACTTTTACCAACCCCTTAGGCCCGCCATGCGATACTCATAGACGAACGGACCGTACTGTACGGATATTGTCACTGACAGGCTCAGTTGGGTGTCGGGGTGAGCTTCCTCATCGACGTCCCTTTTGGTCAATAGCTGGTGGCCCGTCACGTATTGGCTTATACCTCTGACGTGCTAGTGGTTAAATCCACAGCCATAGTATTGACGAGTCTTTAGAGTCCACCACACTTTCAGTTACTCAAGCTTTCGGGCGAAACGCTGTAGAGGCCGTATGGAGATATGGCAGGGTCCGATCAGATACGTGCGGTATTGCACGGATCAGGATCGGGCAGTTTTGTACTAGTGGCCGTATAGTTATATGGCAAGGTTCGATCAGATACGTGCGGTATTGCACGGATCAGGATCGAACGGATTTTATTAGCCGGCTTTGGTTTAAGCCGGTCCTAGTTTAGTACTGTGTAGATTTTGTCTTATTGCATTTGTATCCGGTCGGAATACAGATGCGGGTGTGTATGCATAGTATCGGGGTTTTCCTGTAATTTATTTCGGGACCAGTTTTCTGGAGTTGCCAGTTTGCATTCCGTTCCGGCCGGTTTTCCTTTGTTCTTTCCCGGCCGGACTTTTCCGATGGAGGGGGTTATTTGCAAGTTTGCAAATAACACTTTGTGGAGGTTTTTCTTGCAAAAGTATTTATCATGATAGCATCTTTAGATGCCATTCTTTTCCATCATCTTCTCATGCTTTATTATGATTAGAATTTATAAGAATGGTTGATGTAAGTTTGTGATGATGATGTTTTAGGATATAGTCACCATTCTCTTTATCCTATACTCACCTCCCTTCTTATGGTTGCTATTCTCATTCCTCCACCATATGATCATTCTCACTAGATGAAAGAAAGAACACTTGAGAGAAAGAAAAGAATGAGAGAGTTCATCTTTGTTTTGTGAGGAATTCTTCATCTCCTTCTTCTTCTTGTTTTGGAAAAATGAAAGCACCATTTTTCCTAACCCCATTCCTCCATCAAGGCAACTACAAACCCCAAATGAGACTATCATGATCTACTACACATTCTACAGCATATCTTGAGCATGTCGAGTTGCCGGCTTCATGCCCGAGTTGCCTCGGTATTGAGGCGGGAGCCCGTAAAAGACGCAGGCGATGTGGTGCCCTTTCCGGCGAGGAGGCGGCGATGTGGAGACAAGACTTTCCGCCGGAGATCGGGACTATGAAGAGAAGACCGGAGGACTCGGATCACTCGGTATACTTCTCTTTCCATCTCTTGTTAGCTACCATTAGGTTAATGGTTACGATTCGGGTTTTCATTGTCCGCGGTAGCGCCGGTTTAAAAGATAAGAAATTTTTGATTCCGCAATTTGGCCTCGAGATAGACGGCCGGGGCGCTGCCGTGGCGCAACATGGTATCAGAGCCATGCCATTAACCTTACATAGCTTGTTCTAATGTGTTTTGCTTATCCGATCGACCGAAATTCCAAAAAACCTCATTTTGTTCACATCAGTTTTCTGTTGGAATTTTTTGGTGTCAAAACATTTTTCAGGTTGTAGAAAACGGATGTACATGAAATTATAAGACCTCTGTAAAAATTCGACAGTTTCAGTCGACGGCCTGAGCGCGGAACCGCGGCCAAACCCCCCTTGGGCGGCGGTTCCGCCGCACTCTCATGTCTTCACTCTGTCAAAATTTTTCAGTGGGCTTGTGGGCTGTTTTTGGGGGTTTTGGGATATTAAAGTTGGGCCCAGATCTTCTGTGACTGCTACAGTTTTACTTGGGGGCCCACTTGTTAATTGTTTGATCGATCGGATATTTTTTAAACACATTATTTAACAGTATATACATTATATCTGCGACCGTGAATGTCACTTGATCGATAAATCCCGTCAAACTGCTATAGCCCGGTTAGACGGATTTGCGAACGTGACTTTCACGTTGATGTTCTATGTTTATGCTGTGTTGTTGCGGATCGGTCGTGGGGGATAGCCTGGATGCAATGCTAGTACAGTTTTGTTGTATTATGTACATTTGATATTGCGGGGCGAGCGTCCGACATGTGGACTGCCGTCACTGCCTGTTTGTATTATTCTTTTGGGGCACGACCTGGTTGCGGTCGATGTACCCGGTGTATGTATATTTTACTTTCTGTACTAGGATTACCCCGCGGAGGGGTGCACGGATAGCCGGGTTCTAGAGGGCAACGGGCCCGCATCTCATGGCATTGAGACGGAGGGGGCTTCACTCTAGGATTGGCGGGCTATTCGCCGCACTCGTAGGGGGTACAGGTTGACCCAGGAGGGGTGCCCAAGTTACCGGATTCCGTGAAGTGCTGGGTGGTCCATTCACGGTACTGAAAGGGGCTGCCTCGCTTCAGGTTTTGGCGGGTGACTTGCCGCGCCCGTAGGGGTCTAGGATTTCATTGCACAGGCTATCCACACGACCAGGGGAACGTTGGGTTTCAGCAGCGGCTCTGTGAAACCCGGGGATTCCAGATATCTGTATTGTTCTGTGATGCTGTACATTTCTGTGATGTTGCCTTTTATCACGCCTTGAGCGAATATAATATATTGGTATATATATTAGTAGATGTTGTATATGTTTTGCATCCGCGCTAGTCCAGTCCCCGCTCTGTCGTTAGTTAAGTAACCTAACGGGTGATGACGGGACCCAGTGGCGAATGCGGATGGCATATACGTACATCAGTATATTTTCATTCTTTGTGGTGTGATCAATTGATAGGACTGCGTTGATTCGGATCAATGCAAGATAAACAAACCTATTCTGATGTCGTTGGAACATTTTTCAAAAAAGCTGTTATTGCAAGGACGTTCACTTTTGTTTTGCATCGTGGTATTCATTTGGAATATCCTGCTCCTCAGTCGACGAGGCAAGGGCCGAGATCCCTTCTCCGGGAGTGACCCCTTGGACAGAAGTTTGCGTCAGGGCATTAACTTCACTATAGCCGATTACTTTTGCTTTGCATCGAGGTATTCAGTTGGAATATCCTGCACCTCATTCTACGGGGAAAGAGCCGAGATCCCTTCACCGGGAGTGACCTCTTTAGCATAGGTTTTCGTTACTATATTTTTATAAACAGTTATCCGGTTCCTTCAACGATATCAAGTTCATTACGTTAAAGGTTTTTCGCCAAAAACTAGTCGTAGCCCTCCGTCATTTCAGATTAGTATTGCTTAGTATTCGCGCTGCGTTTGTCGTTGCTATTCGCCGAGGCGTAGTGTGCGGTAGCTTTGTTGTACTATTCTGTAGCATGGATATGTGGATTGGTTAGGACAGTCGTACGACTTTGTTGATTATTCGTCAAGGGTCGTGCGGGTGGGTTTAACGCAATCAAGATAATGACGGGCTGAACTTGACTAGGACCTTTTGATTTGTTGATTATTCGTCAAGGTCACTTGGGTCCTAGGGGTAAAAATCACATCGGGAGTTTCAAAAGAACTGAAACTTGCCAGGCATGCGCATACCTTCTGGAGTGTGGTGACTTGAGTGGATTCCGTCAAGTTATCATGCGATGATAGTTGGATCCCGATTCCCACTGATGAGTTTGTTTACTCCTCGGGTGATCCCGACTAATTCTTCTTTGAGGTTTGGAGGAGAATTTGAGGTACAGTGGGAGGCTTCCAGATTAGATAAAGTGATAACCATTCTGATCTAGGTTAGAGTGCACGCTGAGTGTTTCTTTTCTCTCTCTCTTTGGCAGCGACCATTGACCCGACCCTGGACTATGACTCAGTGACCAAGTTGACCGAACCTACTTAACACAGGCTTTTGGATTGTCAGAGTTGCAGACCTCATTGCCACTCCTACTTTTACCCTTTTCTCCAGGACACCCCGTATTACTACGAACGTCCACTTCCATTGGACAAAACCATCGTATGGTTATATACGAACTCGAAGGACTTCGAGGATGGTTTCCGGTTTTGGAGAAAACGAATAGGATTATTCAGTTGTCTTTTCCCTTTTACCTTCTATCAAGTTGTGAGTACTCCTTGGTTTAGGAGATAGTACACCTATTACGCAAATTGGATAGTCTTCTTCCAAACCTTAGGCTGGTGCCGAACGGTGGGGAATGAAGAAAACCAATTAGCATAACGATGGTGTGCAGAAGGTATTAAGTTAAGACAAAGCAAGGGATTAGTAGGAGGGCAAAGTAAATTGCGACTGATATTCACGACCAAACCAAGTATTTCTTCGCCAATCCTAAATCACCTTTGTATTTCTCCAGGACACTCCGTATCACTACGAAGATCCACAGTTTATTGGATACTCCATCGTATGGTTATATACGAACTCGAAAGGAACTTGTTCCAGTTCGGGGATGGATTCTGGTTCAGGAGAAATAGGAATAAAGTACATTCGGGTGTCTTTTATATTCACCTTCTCCCGCGTTGCGAGTGCTCCTAGGATTAGGACAGTACACCCTTTATGCTTATTGTATAGTCTTCTTCCAAACCATAGGCTGGTGCCGAACGGTAGGGAAGGAAGAAAACCAATTGGCCTAAAGGGGTGTGCAGACGGTAATGACTAAAGACATATAAAGGGATTTGGACAGATGGCAAAGAGATATACGGTTACAGTTGTGAATCTGGATAATGGAAGAGGCATTACTAAGAATACCGGAATACCCCACCGAAACATTTCAATGTTTCAGTTTCACTGTGTGATGTATTTACCAGGTATGATTCTCACATCTGTATGGTTTTACAGATGATGAGTGGGAGTAAATTATTTGGAATAGGGTGATCATCCTCATTATATCGGGATTCGTTGTAATCGGTGATATTTGAGGAGATCATCTGGGCTGTTTGCCGGTCGGCAAATATTTGGTTTTGAATATCCGCTGTTGTGCACCAATTTCAAATTGATATATCTGTACGTCTATTTTCATAGAGTGAGATATACCTTTTGATATTATGTCAATGACATTTACCTATATCAGTAGATGGTTAGGTAAGGAGCATTAAACAGCGGTGTAATTCTTCTTAACCATAAGTACAGTTTTCAACCTACGACACACAGTGAAAGAGTTGTTAGACTCAGCGGACTTATATAGAGTATTGTATGTTGTCCAGTGTCCATTAGGACAGAGGGGTTGGTCCTCATACTATATTCTGTTTACTTTTAACTTCTCTAGTTCTTAGACATGTGTTTCGTGGAAACACAGGGTCTAAGTTTTGAGGAGTTATAGGTATTTGAATAGAGTAGAGAACCAGGTATAGCAAGTATCGGGATTCTTCAAAGTGATCGAAGATGTAGATACTTGTGTATGGTATTCAGTTGATAGTAATGATAAAGAGAACTAGCTTCTCTTTCAGGTTACTCATAATTGGAAGCATTCCTAAGTTGAGTAACGCTGATCGGCCTCCTTCCATTTAGTTGACATGCACTGGTGACAGCTGCATGATTTGAATCTGGTTAAATTAAATCACTGCCTCTGTTTCTATATTGGTGATCAGTCGAAAATACTGTATATTTTAGCCGGCAATTTCCTTAACATTTGCATACATTTATAAGTGTTCGGCATTCATATTCTACATATTAGCAAATCTGTCACAAAATATGAGATTTCATGTAGTAGACTTTTAAACCGACACTTTAAAGGAAATTAACCGCATTTCATGGCATCGCATCATTTCTGTATTTTGCGCAACACTTGTCTTGAGTATGTGCAGGAAATACGGAAGGAAAACCAAAGAGCTAATAAACATTACGCCAGCTAAATCATTTCAGATCTGGTAGCATTTCAGAGGGATAAATACAATTCTATATATCCAACAGAAGCCCATACATCAGGCCCAGCAACCCACAGAAAGCACAAGCCCCAAAGCCCCAAGAGCGCCGCGCTTGCGCGGCAGGAGAAGGCTTGCGCCGCGCAAGCGCGGCGGTTCTGCCACGTCAGCAGTCAAGTTTTGGGCACTATTCATTTCTCTGTTCCCACACCTCATTGTGATACTTCAAATTACAGAATTACCTCAAAGCTACTGCCAGATCAGAAATAAAGATTAAGAAGGCTAATCCTAAATTAAGCTCCTAATTAATCCTATTCTAGAAGCTCCTCCTAACTAATTACATCTAGAACCTTCTCCTCTAACTAACTTTTGGAGGGAAATTTGAATTCCCTCAACAAACTTTTGGAGGGAAAGTTAGAATTTGAAATCCTAGATCTAGGGTTAGTTATCTATAAATAGAGCACTAGATCTAGGGTTAAAGGCTGATCATTCTTTAGTGAATGCTTCTACATCATCTTCTTCCACAAGTTTCGTGACAAAGCTTGTGCGAAACCCTAACCCTAATTCCACTCCAAATCCAACATCTTGAGTACCAAATCAAGCGAGAAATCTTCAACCTTTTGGGAGCCGAGCCGATCTTCCATCGGGCAAGTGATCCAAGCTGATCCGCGATCCACGGAGACGAGCGAAGCCAAGTTGACAATCGAGTTCCTCCTCTTGTAGTTTCTTGAGTGATTGTAACGGAATTGTTGATATAAATAAAAGGTGAAATTTGTTAATCTTGCTTTCTTTTCATTTCGCATCATGTTATCTTTACTGTTCTTGAATATTGTCTATGTGATGATGCGTGAGTAAAACTCCGCTCGTTAAGGAGTCGAAACGATCTTTAGTATGATGATGTAGCAAATTTGTAATAAATTCTTGAATCCCACGAATGTGTAAACCCTAGCAAGTTCAAGAATCGACAACCCAATTTGATGCGATGCTTTCTTGATCAACATCGCTCAAGATTGGGGTGATCCGATCTTTTCTTGAAATTGTTAGAGGCTAGAATGTGAATGACATCAACAACAGAACAAGGGATAAGATGAAACCCTAGTTTCACGAGAAAACCCTAACTCTTGTTGATGATCATCGATCTAGTGTCAATCTTTCGAAGGACAAGAAGACGAAGTATTGTAGACTACAACACATCTAAAGATCCTATCGATTCCTACGAGCCTCTATATCATTCTTGATTGTCGTTTGGAAAATACCATTGAAACCGATTCTTGTTGTTTATAGTTCTTGATTCTTTAGAAAAGATTAGTGACACACGAATACAAATCAATCAATTGAATCGTGTTTTCTCTTATAGTTGCTTAACATTTCATTTCAAACAAATAAAGGTATAAACGAATCTCGAGATCCCTGAGGACGATCCGCACTCATTCATTAACTTCAACTGACACCGTTGTTTGATTGCGGTCAAATATTTTTGGTTGTGATTTCTTTACTATTTGATTAGATAAACACATACACGAAAATCATTCAATCAATTGGATATAGAACAGTTCATATCTTGACATTGTTAAGGTAAGGGGAGTTGTCCGGCTTATGCTTAAAACCAGACACTGGACAACTCAAGGCACGTTTCTGTAATGGTTGTTTGTGGGTTGACCCAGGCTATGACGAGGGTTGATTTTCTACCATCTGGATGAACAATAGCAATATTGTTCTAGACTCGCCACAGTTTTATTAAAAATGGACTTTTTCAGAAAACAATAGTGGGAGTATGGTAGAACTGGAAGTGATTCCAGAACCACAAACGATTACTGAAGATTTGATAAGGAACCTAAAGATTCAATCTGGATTGACATTCCATTGGCCACTCCGCAGATAAAGTGGGTAACTTCAGGCACCCGAGAGGTACTCCGGTAGCCTCAAGGACGGTGACAGGGAAGTTCTTGTTTACCCACACTTGCCATTGTTGTTGTTCCAGGCTGCGAGACCCGGCAGGAGGATGAGTATAGCTTCGTTCTAAACTAGCTTTAGAAGTGCACGTCTATATGACTCTGCCAGAGGGTTGTCGTAGTCAGTGGGAGCAACGGAAGCAATGGTGGACATCACGCTTATGTCTATTTATAGACTAAAGCAGATGTAGCGGAGATAGATCATCTATTTCTGATGTGATAGTCATAGGTTTGACGTCATCAGAATAGGGGATGGATCTGTTGAGAAGGTAGTAGAAAGTGATATTCCTATACTACGATCGGTTATACTTTGGTTGTCACACAGTGGTTTCTCCACATGGGACTTGGACATTATATCAGACATACTGGTTACTCGATCTGTGGTTTCAGATCTAGATTTGGGTGGTTTCCCAATCAGGGTACTTAGACAGCATTCTAAGAGTATTTAGAATGGACGACTCCTGGCACGGTAGTATACCTGCAGGTGATGGAGTCACCCTCTCTAAAGGTGTCTTACAGACTAAAGGGGAGAGGGATACTCATGATTGGCAGATCACTTGCTTAGGCAATTGAGTCAATCATGAGATGTCAAGTACCACACCAGATGTCGTTCTTGCAGTAGATGAAATAAGTTGATATTGATCCAATCCTGGAGAAACAGTCGGAAGCAGTTTTAGAACATAAGTTGATGTTCTAGGGATATGATAACGACAGCCTCATTCGAGAGACAGTTATCATTCCAGGCTTCCAAGGTGACCTGGACGACAAGGAGGTTGTCAGAGTTATAGTTTTCCCTCTGACGAGGGGCAGTATTTTGGACAGATGGTCCAAGGCAATACTGAGGGAGGCTTGGCGCAGGATACTGATTAAGTTCACTTAGCGATACAGTCTAAGAAGTCTGGATTTGGAGTTCATTTATGAACTAGGTCCCATCAGACATCCAGACGTTCCAAGACAGGTATTGCTCATTTCGGGAGATGGTTTTCTCCGCGAACTTGAGATATAGAGAGACATAGAAAGAAACATCACAGCGGATCCACTCACTGAGGCTATTCCTCGAACGCAATAGTTTCGCAAACGAGCTTTGTGAGACTGACTAGTAGAGGAGTTGGGTGTTCGGTATCACACGGGCTGTGAGTATGCGGCATCGCAATGATTAGCCTTGAGTGCAAGTGGGAGATTGTTGGAGATAGTGCCCTCAGAGTCAATTATTGGATCACAGGCACGTGATTGCAATGATTGAGGGAGGACCTATCCCGGTAGGACAGTCTTACTCGAGATGATAGTATGCTATCTGGTTTATCTTTATCATCGTGTACTGCTTTAGGTGACCTGGCATGTCGCTATTACACGTTGATAGAGCCCCTAGGATTCTTTCTTGACTGCCGGCAGTATGATGGCGATCATATACGTGGGAGCTGGTAGTCTATAAGCACATCCTTAAAAGGTCCTAGTCGTAGGAGTTTCGAGACATGGCATCGATACTCCATTAGCAGACTAGTGTATACAGTCGAGACCCCGATGAGGGGCGGTGGCCGGTCTCACAAGCCACTGGTGTCAGTTGGTTGGCCTAAGATGTATACAGGTGCTCATTGGGTTATGAGTACACCGGACAGGACTCGCCGGGAACCTGCTAGTTGGGCTTATACCAGACGTCAGATAGAAGTTCCTTGGTGACATGTGTACAGGTTAGTTCATCGACCTGAGATCGTCATTTGTCTCGTGTAAGTTCCCACTGTGCTTTGATTACTACCCTACCACGGCTCAAAGGAGTCGTGCAAACAGGTTTTAGTTGGGTACAGTCCCGAGCCACATGGAGGCAGTGAGCGGATCTGCAGGGGTTCGTCTCTCCCGGTATTGGGGGTGAGGTCGCGCTGTGTCTAGGAGAGCCATTACACAAAGCCCTCGGCCGAGGCAGAAGATTTACTGATAGGTATTCCAGTAGTATCTCAGGGTGTTCTGGGCTACACTCCGACACGACTTGTACCGCTTTTGGGGGTCTGACTTTTACCAACCCCCTAGGCCCGCCATGCGATACTCATAGACGAACGGACCGGACTGTACGGATATTGTCACTGACAGGCTCAGTTGGGTGTCGGGGTGAGCTTCCTCATCGACGTCCCTTTTGGTCAATAGCTGGTGGCCCGTCACGTATTGGCTTATACCTCTGACGTGCTAGTGGTTAAATCCACAGCCATAGTATTGACGAGTCTTTAGAGTCCACCACACTTTCAGTTACTCAAGCTTTCGGGTGAAACGCTGTAGAGGCCGTATGGAGATATGGCAGGGTCCGATCAGATACGTGCGGTATTGCACGGATCAGGATCGGACAGTTTTGTACTAGTGGCCGTATAGTTATATGGCAAGGTTCGATCAGATACGTGCGGTATTGCACGGATCAGGATCGAACGGATTTTATTAGCCGGCTTTGGTTTAAGCCGGTCCTAGTTTAGTACTGTGTAGATTTTGTCTCATTGCATTTGTATCCGGTCGGAATACAGATGCGGGTGTGTATGCACAGTATCGGGGTTTTCCTGTAATTTATTACGGGACCAGTTTTCTGGAGTTGCCAGTTTGCATTCCGTTCCGGCCGGTTTTCCTTTGTTCTTTCCCGGCCGGACTTTTCCGATGGAGGGGGTTATTTGCAAGTTTGCAAATAACACTTTGTGGAGGTTTTTCTTGCAAAAGTATTTATCATGATAGCATCTTTAGATGCCATTCTTTTCCATCATCTTTTCATGCTTTATTATGATTAGAATTGATAAGAATGGTTGATGTAAGTTTGTGATGATGATGTTTTAGGATATAGTCACCATTCTCTTTATCCTACACTCACCTCCCATCTTATGGTTGCTATTCTCATTCCTCCACCATATGCTCATTCTCACTAGATGAAAGAAAGAACACTTGAGAGAAAGAAAAGAATGAGAGAGTTCATCTTTGTTTTGTGAGGAATTCTTCATCTCCTTCTTCTTCTTGTTTTGGAAAAATGAAAGCACCATTTTTCCTAACCCCATTCCTCCATCAAGGAAACTACAAACCACAAATGAGACTAGCATGATCTACTACACATTCTACAGCATATCTTGAGCATGTCGAGTTGCCGGCTTCATGCCCGAGTTGCCTCGGTATTGAGGCGGGAGCCCGTAAAAGACGGAAGTGATGTGGTGCCCTTTCCGGCGAGGAGGCGGCGATGTGGAGACAAGACTTTCCGCGGGAGATCGGGACTATGAAGAGAAGACCGGAGGACTCGGATCACTCGGTATACTTCTCTTCCCATCTCTTGTTAGCTAGCATTAGGTTAATGGTTACGAACCGGGTTTTCATTGTCCGCGGTAGCGCCGGTTTAAAAGATAAGAAATTTTTGATTCCGCAATTTGGCCTCGAGATAGACGGCCGGGGCGCTGCCGTGGCGCAACACGGGTCAAATGTCAAATCTATCACATTAATCATCTGGTATTCTCTTTATCAAATATCATGATCGGGGTACTGATCTACGTCTAGTACAATACTGATACCATCTATGAAATGCATGCGTGTGTATGAAAACATCACGCCTAAAGAACCCGCTAAAATATCACGTCGTATCTCAAATACGGACCATATCACATCACCGATCTCATGGCCTCAAGCCCAATCTCATCGACTCATCTCCAGTATCATAAAATATCCTCAACTTTCATGCATGTGTATATGAATGTATATATATGCATAGTCCTATACCCATGCGTATATACATATATACACATTCCCATATACGCACAAGAAAATGATGTATGCAAGTGTATATGTATGCGTGTATGCAATTCCTTACTCTAGTGTTGCGATTTAGAAACCAACCAAAACCATCCTCCGTTTCTCGCTAACACTAATCCATAAGTTCCTAAGGCTTTTCTTACTAGGTGTACATATCTCACATTAACATATAAAAGTATATTGTTACCATATCACATCATTTCTCAAAACTTTGCGGGGGTGCTATACGCCATCCACCCGACTTCTCCCCATAGATATAAATCTACTCACCTGATCTTCACTCACCGGTGCCGACGTCGCCACATGCTTGCTTGTCGTCTCGAAGTCCACATGGGGATACCTACATGTCACAACGTATCGTATCGCATAAAAACCCAATTCGAAATCGAAACGGCATACGAAAACCAATTCAGCACGCGTATCACGCATAGGTCAAAACCTATCGCCTATGCGTGCAAAAATAGCCAAACCAACTTTCGATGTTGATGTACAAACATCAACCCATTGAGAAAAACCCAAACCCACCCATTTGCACATTCACAAACACTAATTATAATATGAAATAGGTTAGAATTCACAAAAACACCAAACTCACTTTAAAAGCTATTTTTCTGAAAACCTAGAAAGCAAAATTTACCGTTTTAGTACAACACTTGATGTTTTAACAAATCTAGCGGCTGCAATGTTCACTAATTAGCTTGATTAGGCCACACAAATATTTACTAGATTTTATCGCACTAATTTGAATTAAACCAACATTTTTAGTTTGCACACTAATCCAATTTTAACCATTTCGAAGCAACAAAACACAAATCCACAACTAGACTAGGTTTTGCTTGCTCTAAAGTGTTAAACTACACAATATATTGCTAATGATGTGATAAAAACCCTAATCATATTTTTAATCTTGCATTTTGAATTAAATCTAAAAAACCTAGTTTGCAATTTATATAGTTATTACAATTTTAAATTAGCAATTTGCAACTAGCAATTGGATTAGTTTTAGCAAGTATTAACATGTTAATCTTCTCATTACAACCTTAAGTAAGTGACAACCACTCTAATTGAATCCAAACCCTAAATTTTTAATCCAAAACCTTCTCTTGAAAATTCAAGTCTTGAAATTAAATCCAAATTAAACCCTTCCTTAACCAAGTTTGAAGTAATAACAACAATTTAACAAAAGGTCAAGATTTATACCTCACAATTATCTTGAGATCTAAGATGAATCTAGCCTCACAAACTTGCTTCATACACCTTGATTCATACTAGCTTGGGCAAAGAAATAATGGGTAAGAGTTGGATTGTAGAATTTTTGAGGTTTTAGCTTGATTTTTTATAGATTTTATGTGATTTTGGAGAAGAATTTAGAAGAGGAAATGGGGGTGGGGTTTCCTGCAGGAATTCTCAGCCAGATCATGTAGGGAAGAGAGAGAGAGTGAGGTGTGAGTTTTGGGTGAGAAAGTCTAAGTCAAGAAGACCCCAAGTCAACAAAGCCCATGTCTCTTTCTTATTCTTTTCTTTTCATTTCTTTCTTTTCTTTTCTTTATTCTAATTTGTGTGGAAATGGTGTGGGGAAATGGGGGAGGGGCTACTAAATTTCAGCCACAAAAAGGGGAGGAAAATGGGGGGGGGTGTGAGTGTAGGTGTGTGTAGCAAGTTCCAAGTGAAGAAAATACCCCCATAGCTCAATTACTTTAATTAAATTCACAATTTTAGTCTTTTTCTTCAATATTTTCTAAAACCGTTTGACAACTTCATTTTATTTCAAAAACAACATGTTAAAATTTTTTTTAATCTGTTATGATGCGCAAAATTTGTTTCAACTCATTCCAATTTGTAATTTTCCCTAATTAAATGTATTAGTGACGGCTTAAAATAATATTAAAATAATTAATTTCGGAAAATTTTTCAGAAATTTAGAAACTTTACCAGTGGCTCAATAAACACCAAATACTAGCAATTTCATTGCTGGAATATGTATATTTAATTTTTATATTAAAAGATATTTATATTTTGACTTTTTACGGAAAATCCCCTTATTTACCGATTTTCCGAAATTTCACCGAAATGATTTTCAAAACGTTACAATTAGTTAAAATAATAACCAATCTAATCTTGTAAAGAGCGCACGCAAAAGTGATTATCCTTCTCTCTCTTCTGGTAGCGACCAATGACACGCCTTAATCAAGATAATAATATGGATCTGTTGACAGAACCCACTTATTATACTGGTCTAGGTTCCGGTCTATCTTATGACTGTCATAAGTTTGAGCAAGGAATAGTAGAATACCCGGATTCCTAAGCCACCTATATAAAGAAGGAGCATGCTGATGCATCTTCTTCGGGTGTGTTCGTTACCGAGAACTGTTTCTCAGTTTGCTCTACATCCTGGGTATTGGATACCGGATCAGGATCACACGTATGTAATTTGTTATATGGGTTAAGTAGAGGTAAAGAACTGGGAAAAGGTGATATGTCCCTTAGAGAAGGGAATGGTGCAATTGCTGCAGCTAAAGAAGTTGGCGAATATCACATTGTATTACCAAGTGGTAATACAATGATTCTGAGCGACTGTTATTTCGTTCCAAAAATATTATGAATGTTTTCCTAAATCAAGTGTTGATTGGGTATGGTACGTTGTGTAACGGTATATAAGTTCTAAATCAAACTACAGTTCAAAATGTACAGAATACACACAAGAGAAAAAGTTCAGAAATGAACGAAGCCCTCTTGTGGTATTGTAGACTAGGTCATATCAATGCAACAAGACTAGCTAAGTTACATAAAGATGGATATTTGAATCAGTTTGAATTTACCTATTATGAAACTTGCGAGTCATGTCTCAAAAGCAAGATGACTAAAACTCCGTTTACTGGACACGGAGAAAGAGCTAGTGAACTCTTGGGACTGATACATAGTGATGTATGTGGTCCTATGTCTACACATGCCTGGAATTGTTCCTCGTACTTTATTACATTCACCGATGATTTCTCAAGATTCGGACATGTGTTCCTGTTGAAACACAAGTCTGAAGCTTTTGAGAAATTCAAGGAATATAAGAACGAATTAGAGAACCGGACGGGTAAAAGTATTAAAATCCTTCGATCTGATCGAGGAGGAGAATACTTGAGTACGGAATTCCGTGACTATTTAAAAGAGAATGGCATTCTCTCTCACCTTACTCTTCCGTATACACCGCAGCACAATGGAATATCGGAGCAGAGGAATCGCACCATATTAGATATGGTGCGCTCTATGATGAGTGTTGCTGAGTTACCTATTTCCTTTTGAGGTTATGCACTTGAGATAGCTGCATATCTATTGAATAGGGTTACGACTAAATCCATGACTTCCATTCCATATGAGATATGGAATGGGAAGAGACCATCTCTTAAACGAGTTAAGATATGGGGTTGTCCGACCTTTGTTAAAAAGCAAAATCTGGACAAGCTTGAGGCAAGGTCTGTTTTGTGAAAGTTTGTAGGATATCCAAAAGGTTCTTATAGATATATCTTCTGCCATTCTGAGGAACAAAAAGTGTGTTTCTAAACATGCCACATTTTTAGTAAAGGAATTTCTTGTAAACGACATTAGTGGCAATGAGGTAGAACTGGAAGAAGTTCCAGCTACACAAACTATTACTAACGATTTTGTAGAACTGGAGGATCCAATAGTACCCACCGAACCTCAGCCACTCCGCAGATCTAGTAGGATTTCTCATCCACTTGAGAGATACTACAGTTTTCTCATAGACGGTTGGAGCGAGGATTGCATCATGGAAGATGATGACCCAACTAGTTTCGAGCAGGGCATCACAAGTGGAGACTCTATGAAATGGCTGGATGCTACGCGATCTGAGATGGAATCCATGTACACCAACAAAGTATGGACTTTGGAAGTTTCTCCTGAAGGGGTAAAACCCATCGAGAGCAAGTGGATCTTTAAGAAGAAACTTGGTGTAGATGGAAAAGTTGAGACTTTCAAAGCTAGACTTTAGCAAAAGGTTTTCGTCAACGACCACGTGTCGACTATGATGAAACCTTTTCTCCTGTCGCTATACTTAAGTCCATCAGGATCCTACTTGCCGTTGCTACATACCATGACTACGAAATCTGGCAGATGGACGTCAATACCACTTTTCTAAATGGTGATTTAGAAGAGAGCATGTACATGACACAGCCAGAGGGCTTCGTTGACAGTGGGAGTAGCAGAAAGGGGTGTAAGATGCTTAAATCCATCTACGGATTAAAGCAGGCATCGCGGAGCTGGAACATCTATTTTGATGAAGCTATCAAAGAGTTTGACTTCATCAAAAATGTAGATGAACCATGTATATACAAGAAGGTAGTAGATAGTAAGGCTGTCTTCCTCGTATTTTTTGTGGATGCCATACTCTTGATAGGAAACGATGTTCCTATGCTACACTCGGTCAAGCTCTTCTTATCACAAAATTTCTCCATGAAAGTTCTAGGTGATGCCTCCTACATACTGGGGATAAAGATCTATAGAGATAGATCTAAACGGATGTTGGGATTGTTCCAATCCAGGTACATTGACTGTTGGATATGTATCCTATAGAGGCCATTATTGTATATGTATACATGTGGATGCTGGGGATATGTATGTACAGGACGATCTTGCTCAGTTATATAGTATATTGTTTCAGTTGTCTTTTATCAGGATATGTGTATTTGTTTTTATTGATGCTTTATCCAGCTTGCACATATTGATAAAGACTTCATACAGTAGTATATTATTATGGTTTGACTTTATCTTAACACGGAATATGTTATACACATTATTACATATTGCGGTTGCATGTTGATAAAGCCCGTAGGATCTTGCTTGACTACCTGTGTTGTGATGGCGAACATACTTGTGGGAGCAGGGTAGTCCATAAGCACATCCTTAAATGGTCCCTAGTCGCGTGAGTATCGAGACTGGGCATTGAAACTCCAGAGTAGACTAGTGTATATGTAACGTTTTAGAAATCGTTTTGTATTTGTTTCTGTTTTTGGGTGAAATTCGTCGGTATTTTCAGTTTTATACCGATTGTGATCAAATGGCCATATCGATTTGCCAGCACCTAGTTTTGATAAAATAAAGCTAGTGCGCACACTTTAGGAGTATATGTGACGTTTTGGTCCAATTTGAATTTTTCCCAATTTTAATGTTATTTTAATCCGGTTTGCACATTTTTGGAAATCTTCTCTTTGCATCTTTTCTAAAATTTTCTTAAGTTAAACTAAACCACATAATAATCTTTTATGAATGTGTGGACATGGATTTAAAGGAATAAGAAAAGAAAAGAAAAGAATTGAAAAGAAGATGCATGCATGTGTGAATTATTGTGTGTGAGTGCATTAAATGCTTGGAATTGCTTGGAAACTTCCCCCTTTCTCTCCTCTCTCTTTCCTTGGCCGAGCCCTCTCTCCCCTCTCCTGCCTTGTGCAATTCCCCTTCTCATTTCTTCATAATTCCTTCACAAATACTCAAATTCTCGTTCAAAGTTCACAAAAATCCCATCTTTGTTCATGTTTTCTCATTTTCTTGACTTGGAGTGCTCTTGAGCTTGGATCTTTGGCTTCTTTTGTGTAGGTAAATTCTCTTGTTGCTCTTTATGTGTTTTTAGTATAGCTTTGCTAAATAGTTTCAGTTTAGAATGTTTAAATTAGGTTTTGATGCGAAATATCGTACTTTAGTGTCGGTTTGTGGTTTCTAGGATCTGCTTTGACCCGGGTAGTGTACTGGAAAATTAAACATAGTGGTAGTGTTGTACTAGGGGACCTGGAGCACCACCTTCGAGATGGACCCCAGGCCACCGGCCAGGGCCGGCGACGGCTAAAGGAGGGGCCGGCGACGCCGGCTATGCTGGAGAGTTAGGGTTTGGGTTTTCCTGTGTAGGTGTCTGCTGTGGTTTGGGTTCTTCTGGTCTTGTTTGTTTGTTTAGTTTTCACAGTAGGCAAAATCTGGGATCGATTATGTAGTTTCTAGTGTTTTGTGTCCGCGCGATACGTGTTACGACACGGGTCATGCATTTTTTGTGGTTTCGCTCTTATGTTGTTTTCGTCGTGTTGCTACTCTCGTTAGCCACGATACGAACACTTAAGAGGTGGTTGTGTGTTGTTGTGTCGGTTAGGTGCAGCTAGTTCGTATTTCGTAGCTGTTATTAACATATAGTTTGTTGTTGTTTATTTGTTGCAGGTTCGCAGGCGGAGACTACGGACACTGCCACATGGGGATTCAGGTGGTAGACTTCATCTAGCTTGGAGTGTGGGTGAGTAGATTTAACATCTACAGGGGAATCGCCCGCATGGCGTTATGCGTCTGGGCTAGAAATATTTACATTTGTCGCATATTCTATGTCATGTTTAGAATTGCGCATTTACCTTACTGCTTAGTGATAGTTGTGCTTGGAATAGTATCCTTAGGACACTGCACTATTATTGACGGCTCAGATTGCGAGAGCACTGATTGTATGCCACACACACCGTCAATAATTGCCATGTCATACACAACCCATATTTAGAAATGATATTGTATGGTTAGGGACATTGTGACTTTGATACATATTTCTTATCGTTTATAACTTAGATTTTGATACGCTACTTCCTGTTTACCTATAGGGTTTTGTACCATTAGTGTTAGGTACATATACACCTAAGGACATAGCTACAGGTGTACTTGCATTTCATACTTTACTTATACCTGATAGGTTTATCACATCATTATGTAGGTAGATACCTATATTTCTGCTATACCATTCATGTGTTCAGTTATATCTGGTGAATGCTATGCTTTTCCTTTATATGCTTTCATTACAATTTATATGTTGCGTATACTTTATTCATGGATTATCGCATTGTTATATGGATTTTTCATGATGTTTTCTGGATTTGGGAACCGTGGTAGTTCATGAAATTATGCATACATTGAAAAACCCGGTTTTCTTGATATGAAATTATAGCATCCACCATGACATTTATCGGTTCTGATGTATACCCTACGCGAGGAAAGGAGGGATCCGTGTACGGGTACATGGTGGGGCCCGGAGGTACCCCGAAGCAAGAACGTTGTCGCAGTGAGTCAACGTCGCGGTGGAGGCGATGAGGCTTAGGGGAACAATACTTTCAGGTGACAGGACCATTGACTCATCGGCTATCGAGTGGATACCGATGGGAGTCATGTGCGTATGGATACGTCGAGAGGCGAGGGTCAGAGCTAGGCACTCAAGCTCTCGGGATAGCGTATGATACGTACTTATCAGGAGGCCAGTCATGGAGACAGCACCTGATGGATCAGTATTTCTGTGTCGATGCTTGGCACATTGGTTTCATGATATTTCTAAATACTCATTTGTATATATAACAGGGGATTGAGCCGCTGTTATATATACCCTTACACCAATATTAGTGGAATGGGACGCTAATATATGTGTATTGCCCTCATCATATTTATTATGACATTATATTAAGATGTTAGAACTTTGTTGGAGATTTGTTTTGAGATATAAGAGATTCATTGGGATTGGATACTGATATTGTACATATGAGAGATGTGAGATCCACTTGTTGTTGTACATTTGATATATGCGAGATATACTTGATATTGTGCAGTTGAGGAGATGTGACACTTGGATGATATGAGAGCCAATTTGGGGGCTGATTGAGGGATTGGATTTTGATTTGTCTTGCTGGATTGTGATCCTACCACGATGTCAGGATTCCGTTGAAATGACATATTTCACTCCATACCTCATCTTCACACACTTGTGCACTGTTCCATGTATTAGGAGTACCTGTGAGTGTACCTTCATGAGTGTTGCACATTTACTTTCTCATATCCCAGTGCATGATTATTGCATACTGTTGTCATATCATTATTGCTTTATATTTAGTGTACTTTCCATTATTTCGTACTCATATGACCTGTTATTACTGAAATTGACATATCTTAGATTCATGCTGTACGTACATTCTTGCGATTACCTGCATATGTTATTTACTATTCACGAGTTGGCAACTCACCCCCGTTGTGCCACAGGTATTGCAGGTGTTTCCCCAGAGTAATCGAGGCAAGCTATTAAGCTATTCAGCTATTCACCTATCTATCATCTTTTGGCTGCGGATACCACTTCGCCTGTTAGTGTGCAGTTTTGCCCAGGTGGGTTTTGTGGTTATCTGATATTGTACTGTATATTCGTTGTATCTTGTACTCTCCATCTACTACCAGTATGTTGTGACTTAGAGACTTGGTGAGGACGATTTTCTGTATTATTGTGGATTTGTTGCTTTTATACAGTTTCCTTTCTTTTGTCTCTTATTTCTTCGCTACGGCGTCGTATATCTGTTGTGGTGTTGTTTTCCGCCGTTTGGCGTGGATTTTGCTCCCGTTTGGGATGCTTTACTTTATATTTATGTTGTACCCTTTTTGGGGGCTGGTTTTACAAAAGCGGTGCTGCCAAAATTTTAAAGAAAAAGTGGACTCTTTTAAAGAATTTGGGTTGTGATTTCAAATGTTTCCAAAACTTTTTATTATCTTTTCCGTATTTTTATGGTTTAGATTTCTGGATTTTGGCTTTCTTTTACTGCGTTACGTCTGGAGGCGTTGCGTAGTATTAGGGCCATCACGTACCAATTTCGGGTCGTGACAGTATACGTTTCTGGCCTCGACAAGGGGCAATGGTTGGTCCCGCAGCCATTGGTCGGATGTACCTAAGATCGTATATAGGTGCTCACTTGTGTGAGTATACTGGATGGACTCGCGGAGAACTTCCAGATGGTACTATACCTATCGTCAGATGGAAGTTCTCAGGTGACATGTGTACAGATTAGTCTTCGGACCTATGATCGTCATTTGTCTCGTTTGAGTTCCCACTGTGCTTTGATCACTGCCCTACCACGACTCTACTGAGTCATGCAAACAGGTTTTGGTTGGGTACAGTCCCGAGCCACATGGAGGCAGTGAGTGATTGTTGGGAATTCGTTCCTCCCGGTATTGGGAGTGGATATCGCATAGTGTTCGATTGGTCAGGACTATAAGACCTTAGCCAAGGCAGTTGGGATTTACTGATAGGTTGATTAGTAGTTCTCCGGATTGGTCATGAGCTACATCTGTTAGTGTATATGCCCTAGAGGCCATTACTGTATCATACTAGTTTGTATATTACTTAATGGAAGCTTGGGATATTCACCTTGTATAAACAATCTTGCTCAATATAGTAGTATGCTACTTGGTTTGTTTCTACTTCAATGTGTACATGTGTTTATTTTTGTATATCGCCTATACACATTAGTGGAGCCCTTAGGATCTTTGCTTGATTACCAGCGATGTGATGGCCGTCACACTGGTGGGGCTGGGTAATTTATAAGCACATCCTTATGCAGGTCCCTGGTAGCAGGACTATCGAGACAGGGCATCGATACTCCGGAGTAGACCAGCGCATGCTCTTCTCATCCCAGTGTGGGAGACGGTCTGTCCCATAGCCGTCAGTACGTCGTACTTGAGATAGTATGCGGGTGCTCGTTAGGTTACGGGTACACTGGACAGGACTCGTCGGGAACTGACTAGTTGGTATTATGCCTATCGTCAGTTATCAGTTCCCAGGTGACATGAGTACAGCTTAGTCCGCTGACTTGACACTGTCACTTCGCCTCGAGTGTGTTCCCACTGTACTTTGATCACTACCCTACCACGGCTCAAAAGAGTCGTGCAAACAGGTAGGGGTTGGGTACAGTCCCGAAGCACTTGGAGGCAGTGACGGTTAGACAGGATTCGTCTCTCCCGGTATTGGGGGTTGACATCACGCTGTGTCTAGGAGTGCCATTACACGAGTAGTCCCTGGCCAGGGCAAACGAGATATACTGGTAGGCTTCCAGTGTTATCTCAGGGTGTTTTGGGCTTCGCTCCGGCACGACTTGTACCGCTTTTGGGGGACTGACGTTTACCGCCCCCTAGGCCAACCATGCGATGTATCAGAGGAACAGACCGGACTGTACGGAGAATGTCACAATCAGGCTCAGTAGGAGTTCAGATGGGTTTCGCCTCGTCGGTCTTCTTGTCGGCATTACCTGGGGACCGCTAGGCACAGCTAGTGCCGCTTGCGGTCTGTGGTTAAACCCACTGCCAGCGTAGTGTCGAGTCTTTTGAGTCCCACACAGAAAGCTTTTCGCCTTTAGGCAAAAGAGTAGATGTCGCATGGTATTGCGACAGGTCGCATGGTTTTGCGACAGGGTTCGGTCACATCCGTGCACTTGTACACGTACACTGTCCGGACAGTTTACACTAGCGGGCTTTGGTTTAAGCCAGATCCTAGTGTACCTTTTGGGATTGGATTTATCCATTTTGCATTCGTGTTCCTCGGAACGCGGATGCGGGTGTGTATGCACAGTTGACAGGGAGGCAGAGGCTGCGGATTCTCATTAGGGTTGTTGACAGTTGACCGTTGACTATTTGACTTTTTGCTCAACCCTAATGAGAATATGATATGTGATTAACTATTATATTAATTAAGTATTATGGTGACATGGTTGTTGATTTTTGTTGACTTTGTTGACTTGTTGACTTTTGTTGACTTGTTGACTTTGTTGACCGGTTGACTAGGCTTGACTAGTTGACCATCATGATAACCATAGCCATCATTTCATGGCAAAGACTTTTGCTTGCTTGCTCATTTGTGTAAAATGAGTGTATGAAATGACATGGTTATGGTTGCTTCAACCATCACATAAGACTTATTTGGTATGATGAGTTATCATGACTTTGGATTATGAGAGGGTGAGAGACAAAAGACTTGCTCATTCTTTCTCGCTCATTCTCTCTCTTGTTCTTGAGCTCTCTTGTTTTGCTCTCACCCTCTTCCTCTTGCTCCCTCTCTTGACTCTATGGTTCTCTTGTCTCATGAGTTGAGAATCAAGAACCATAGATAAAATCCCATACAAACTCTTCTCTACTCACTCTAGTTCACAAGGTTTAGCAAACCGAGTGAACTAGTTTCTTCAAAGAACGAAGAAGGAGCCAAAGGTTGGAGATTTCAGGTGGATCTATCTTCGGCGTACGGAGACGACGGGAAGAAGCCAATCCGGACCACCACCGGAGCTTGAAGACGAAGGAGTTCAAGACAAGCAAGGTATAACCCCCTAACCGAGTAGCTAGAAACTCGTAGTTAGGTTGTTAGATAGATGTTTAACCAAGATCCGGGTTTTAGGTCCATGTTACCACCTCTATAAAAATCGTTTTCTACCAAATTCTGCATTCCCGAAAGTACCGGGAGAGGTAGCATGGACTTACAGTGGTATCAGAGCCTAGTTAAACTCTATCTAACATGTTAGCAAGTAACTAGAAGATCGATCAAAGAAAATGTCCCGAAAACGAACCCCGAAATTCGAACTTTCTGTCGATTTTTTTACTGTTCAAAAGTTGATTATTTTAACACCTAAAATCGTCTCAGGCTTTTGTGTGAATAACCACCAAAGATGGTCCCATGATCGAGTCAAAGCGCCGCGGAAACGCGGCGGGAGCACGCTTCCGCCGCGGATCCGCGGCCGAGTTGACTCGGCCGAGGTCAATCTTTGGTGCAGTGTTATTCTGGGGGTATTTTGGGATTTTTGGAATATATATTTTCTACCCAGATTTTCCAGAACGAAAATTTTTGGGGTCCCGAAAATCCGTATTTTTTATCGAACTTCTAAAAGACTTAAGCTAACGGGTTTTTCTTTAATGTGATATTTGTATTGAACGTCTACTAATCGCTATATGTCGATTAGTGGGGGTTATACAAATCTGTGATCTGTAATGTTGCTGGAATGTGTATATGAATATGTTGGATTGTCGCGGGTGAATAGCCGGGGGTTGTGAGACGAGAGTTTTCTTTTCTGTCAATTCATGTAAATTTGTAAATTGATGTAATAATTATTTGTATGGCCGCACAACCGGGTCGGGGTTGTTGCCGTCATTGTATAATTTCTTATTACTGTTTTTGCTCCAAGGATAGACCCATGGAGGGGGTGCACAAACTACCGGGTATGCCGAAGTGTCGAGTGGCCTACTTATGCAAATGAGGGAGGTTGCTACGCTTCGGGTACTTGGCGGGTAGTTTGCCGCACCCGTAGGGGTCTTGGGTAGGGTATTGGCTATTCACCGCGACCGTGTAATCTTCCTTTCGTTACAGGCTCGTACGAATTGCAGGTTCCTAGTATATCCAATGTGTTCATCTGTGATCTGAAATGTTTATCATTGCAGTATATCTATGTATGATATTATTTAGGCGTTGCTTATGTTTTACAGCCGCGCCAGCCCAGCCCCCGCTCTGTCGTTAGTTAAGTAACCTAACAGGTAATGACGGGGCCCCGTGGCGAATGCGAATGGCATAAGCGTACGTCATATTTTGGTTGTTTTCTGCAATGGTAGGATTAAATGATGGGACGCCTTAAAAGAACTAATGCAAGAATATCACGCATTAAAAGAACTAATGCAAGAAAATAAACCAAGTAAAAGTCGTTGGAACACTTTCGAAAAACCACTCGGTTCTTTTCAAAATAAACTTTAAAAATACGGAGTTTGAGCCACTCCATTTAAAAGCTATCTCGTTCCATCGACTAAATCAATTTCACTACGTTCACGGTTTCGCCAAAACCATTTGTAGCCCTCCGTCGTTTCGCATAAATGGTCAATAGTATTCAAGCTATGTATGTTGGCCAAAGTCAAGGCATAGTGATTGGTAGCTATTGGGTATTCATGTGTAGCATAGATAGATGCGTTGGTTTGGGACAGTCGTACTGCCATTTTGGCCAAAGTCAAGGGTGGGTACGGGTAGATCCAAATTAACCTGGATAATGACGGGCAGAACTTGACATGTGACTTATGATATTTTGGCCAAAGTCAAGGTCATAAGAGCATGGGGCAAAATCCACATCGGGAGTTTCAAAAGAACTGAAACTTGCTAGTATTGCATACCATTTGGAGCGTGATGATTCTGGTAAGATTCCTTCAGTTTCGTCACGCGATGATATTTGGATCCCGATCCTACTGTGAGTATATGCTACTCCTCGGGAAATTTCTCACTAATCGATCAATGCTATAAACCTAGTAGGTGCCTAGAAAGGTGTTAGCGGGGCTACGCCCCCAGGGAAAAGAGGTTCTTGAATTAAAGAACTTCGCGAAAGCGTTGGAAAACCTCCCTCGAAGTACCGACACCAGCCTGGCCGAACGGTTAAGCAAGAATTGTGCGGTGGGATTGATCCCGACTAATTCTTCCTTTTTGGTTTTAAGGAGGGATTCGAGAAACAGTGGGAGCCATCCTGTTTAGACAAACTAAAAACCACTCTAAACTTGCAAGAGCATCATGCTAAGTGTTTCTTCTTCTCTCTCCTAATTGCAGCGACCAATCGAAATGACTGGACTTAAGTTACTTCTAGATAAAAATATACTGACAGGGCCAAACTACAAAGATTGGCTCAGGAATGTCAAGATGGCAATCACTTACGACAAGCTGGGGTATCTTCTTACCACCAAAGCTCCCCCTGTCCCTGGTCCCACTTCCAGCGTCACGGATAAGGAAATCCGCCAGACTTGGGAGATTGATAGCGCGAAGGCCAAGTGCCTCGTACTTGCCTCGATGGACAACGAACATCAGAGGAGGCACGAGAATATGGACCTTGAATCCATATTTCTCCATACAAAAGAACGGTATGGAGAGCAATCTCGTATCGCAAGATACGAAGCGTCGAAAAAGTTATTTTCGGCAAAGATGGCCGTCGGATCATCAGTAGCCGAGCACGTGCTAAAGATGATCGACTACATTGAGGAGCTCGCGGACCTAGGGACCACATTGGAGAGTGAACTCTATACGGACATAGTTCTCCAGTCCCTTCCTTCCACTTATGCCCAGTTTATACTGAACTTCAACCTACAAGAAAAAGAGGTTGAACTTTCAGAGCTCCTCAACATGCTGAGGAGCGCAGAGGGCACCCTACAGAAAGGTAGGGAAACATCCACTTTGTTTGTAGGAGGATCGTCTTCTTCTAGGTCCAAGGCGAAAGCCAAGGGAAAGAAGAAGAAAGCCCCCGCCAAACCAAGGGGCGGTGTTAGTAAAGTGGATACGAAGGGAAAAACAAAAGCAACAAAGATAGCGGGGAAGCTTGTGGATAAGGAAGAATGCTTCTATTGTCATAAGAAAGGTCACTGGAAAAATGATTGCAGGGCTTGGAAAGCCAGGACACAGGAATTGAAGCAGGTTGCGGCTTCAGCTTCAGGTGTGTATGTTATTGAAAACTGTCTTTCAATAAACTCTACTTCCTGGGTATTGGATACCGGATCAGGATCTCATATCTGTAATTCTTTGCAGGCGTTGAGAAACCGTAGGGTTTTGAAGGCAGGTGACATGACCCTCAGAGTTGCGAACGGAGCTAGCATGGATGCTAAAGCCGTGGGGGACTATCACCTGGGAATGTCAGATGGACATGTTTTGGTTTTGCGTAATTGCTTTTTTGTACCCAACGCAACTTGTAATATCATTTCTGTATCTTTAGTTTCTAAAGAAGGTTATGAATTTGCGTTTGTAAGTAATGTTGTAAACATTCACCTTAATCATGTTTTGATTGGGTCAGGTACATTGAGTAATGGTATATACGTATTGAACCAACCACAGATTTTCAATGTCCAGAATACACACAAAAGAAAGTCTCCGGAAATAAATCAGACTTTCTTGTGGCATTGTACACTGGGTCACATCAATGAGAGAAGGTTGACGAAGTTACATACAGAAGGGTATTTGAATGCGTTCGAATATCAGTCGTATGCCACTTGTCAATCCTGTCTCAAAGGAAAGATGACAAAGACTCCGTTTACTGGACATGGAGTAAGAGAGAGAGAGAGCTCTTGGGACTCGTACACAGTGACGTGTGCGGTCCAATGTCTACACATGCGCGAAGCGGTCATTCTTACTTCATTACTTTTACGGATGACTTCTCAAGGTACGGTTATGTCTTCTTAATGAAACATAAGTACGAAGCCTTTGGAAAATTCCAGGAGTATAAGAATGAAGTAGAAAAACAAACCGGCAAAAGTATCAAGATCCTAAGATCGGATCGAGGTGGAGAATACTTAAGTGCCGAATTCCTGGATTATTTAAAAGAGAACGGAATTCTCTCTCAGCTTACTCCTCCATACACTCCGCAACATAACGGTGTATCAAAGAGACGGAACCGAACCCTATTGGATATGGTTCGGTCCATAATGAGTAACACTGAGTTACCACGATCATTCTGGGGGTATGCGCTAGAATCAGCTGCATACCTTTTGAACCGAGTTCCTACTAAGACAGTGCCTACTACACCATATGAGATGTGGTGTGGGAAGAGACCCTATCTTAATCACATTAAGACATGGAGAAGTCCAGCTTTTGTCAAAAAGCAGCATGCAGACAAGCTCGAGGCATGCTCTGTACTGTGCAAGTTTGTGGGATATCCAAAGAATTCCAAGGGATATTTCTTCTACTGCGAAGAGGAACAAAAAGTTCTTGTTTCTCGTCATGCCCACTTTCTAGAACACCAGATCTTAGAAAAGGAAATAAGTGGGAGCGCAGTAGAACTGGAAGAAATTCTAGAACCACAGACTATTACTGAAAGCTTAGTGGAACCAGAGGGTTCAAAAGAACAGGACATTCCTACGCCGCTCCGCAGAAGTAGTAGGCAGTCTCATCCGCCCGAGAGATACTACGGTTTTCTCATAGACGGGGATAGAGAGGATTGCATCATAGATTATGATGAGCCTACTAGCTTCCAGCAGGCCGTTCAGAGCGTTGACTCAGTGAAATGGCTGGATGCAATGCGGACCGAAATGAAGTCCATGTACACCAACAAGGTATGGACGTTGGACATTGCTCCAGACGTGGTAAAACCCGTAGGATGCAAGTGGATCTTCAAAAGGAAGATTGGTGTAGATGGACAGGTTGAGACCAATAAAGCTAGGCTGGTAGCAAAGGGTTTTCGTCAAAGACCTGGCTTGGACTATGACGAAACCTTTTCTCCAGTAGCCATGCTGAAATCCATTCGGATCCTTCTTGCCATTGCTGCCTTCCACGATTATGAGATTTGGCAGATGGACGTAAAGACAGCTTTTCTAAATGGAAATTTAGAGGAGTGTGTCTATATGGACTAGCCAGAGGGTTTCATTCAGAGTGGGAGCAGCGGAAAGGTGTGCAAGTTGCTTAAGTCCATCTATGGACTAAAGCAGGCATCGCGGAGTTGGAACATCTGTTTTTATCAGACGGTCAAGGAATTTGACTTTATCAAAAATCCAGATGAACCATGCATCTATAGTAGATTTGTAGCGAGAACTGTAGTATTCCTCGTTTTATACGTGGATGACATTCTCTTAATAGGAAATGACATTCCTATGCTACAATATGTCAAGGGGTTCTTGTAACACAGGTTCTCCATGAAAGACCTGGGTGATGCCTCATACATTCTGGGTATCCGGATCTACCGTGACAGATCCAAGAGGATATTAGGACATTCACAGTCCATGTACATCGACACCATACTGAAACGATTCAGTATGGAAGATTCCAAGCGCGGTAACGTATCGGCTTGTCACTGGAACACCCTCTCAAAAGAGATGTCTCCCAAGACTGATTTGGAGAGGGATCGCATGTCTATTATACCCTACGCTTCTGTGGTAGGCTCTATAATGTATGCGATGTTGTGTACCAGACCGGATGTAGCTTATGCACTGAGTGTGGTAAGCCGGTATCAGTCAAACCCTGGGGAGAAACAATGGATAGCGGTAAAGAACATTCTCAAGTACCTGAGAAGGACACAGGAGATGTTCTTGGTGTATGGCGGAAAGGACCTCCAGATCGAGGCCTTTGCTGACTCCAGCTTCCAGAGTGACAAGGATGATTCCAAGTCCATGTCGGGTTTTGTCTTTACCCTCAATGGAGGAGCGGTGTGTTGGAAGAGTTCCAAACAAGAAACCGTTGCAGACTCGACGATGGAAGAGGAATACATCGCTGCATCTGATGCCGCAAAAGAAACTGTCTGGATGAGGAAGTTCTTGAAAGAACTTCAGGTGGTTCCGTCCATTGTTGATCCAATACCTATGTATTGCGACAACAACGGGGCTATAGCTTTAGCGAAGGAACCCAGGTCCCATCAGAGATCCAAACACATCTTGAGGCGGTATCACCTGATCAGGGAGATCGTGGATCGCCAGGAGATCGAGGTTCGGAGAGTCGCTTCAGAAGATAACACTGCAGATCCATTCACCAAGGCCCTGCCCCAGACTCAGTTCGAGCGGCTGATCGAGATGATAGGTCTTCGATACGCCAGTACATGGCCTTAGTGCAAGTGGGAGATTGTTAGTGTATATGCCCTAGAGGCCATTACTGTATCATACTAGTTTGTATATTACTTAATGGAAGCTTGGGATATTCACCTTGTATAAACAATCTTGCTCAATATAGTAGTATGCTACTTGGTTTGTTTCTACTTCAATGTGTACATGTGTTTATTTTTGTATATCGCCTATACACATTAGTAGAGCCCTTAGGATCTTTGCTTGATTACCAGCGATGTGATGGCCGTCACACTGGTGGGGCTGGGTAATCTATAAGCACATCCTTATGCAGGTCCCTGGTCGCAGGACTATCGAGATAGGGAATCGATACTCCGGAGTAGACCAGCGCATGCGCTTCTCATCCCAGTATGGGAGACGGTCTGTCCCACAGCCGTCAGTACGTCGTACTTGAGATAGTTTGCGGGTGCTCGTTAGGTTACGGGTACACTGGACAGGACTCGTCGGGAACGGACTAGTTGGTATTATGCCTATCGTCAGTTATCAGTTCCCAGGTGACATGAGTACAGCTTAGTCCGCTGACTTGACACTGTCACTTCTCCTCGAGTGTGTTCCCACTGTACTTTGATCACTACCCTACAACGGCTCAAAGGAGTCGTGCAAACAGGTAGTGGTTGGGTGCAGTCCCGAAGCACTTGGAGGCAGTGACGGTTAGACAGGATTCATCTCTTTCGGTATTGGGGGTTGACATCGCGATGTGTCTAGGAGAGCCATTACACGAGTAGTCCCTGGCCAGGGCAAACGAGATATACTGGTAGGCTTCCAGTGTTATCTCAGGGTGTTTTGGGCTTCGCTCCGGCACGATTTGTACCGCTTTTTGGGGACTGATGTTTACCGCCCCCTAGGCCCGCCATGTGATGTATCGAGGAACAGACCGGACTGTACGGAGAATGTCACACTCAGGCTCAGTAGGAGTTCAGATGGGTTTCGCCTCGTCGGTCTTCTTGTCGGCATTACCTGGGGACCGCTTGCGGTCTGTGGTTAAACCCACTGCCGGCGTAGTGTCGAGTCTTTAGAGTCCCACACAGAAAGCTTTTCTCCTTTAGGCAAAAGAGTAGAGGTCGCATGGTATTGCGACAGGTCGCATGGTTTTGCGACAGGGTTCGGTCACATCCGTGCACTTGTGCACGTACAATGTCCGGACAGTTTACACTAGCGGGCTTTGGTTTAAGCCAGATCCTAGTGTACCTTTTGAGATTGGATTTATCCAGTTTGCATTCGTGTTCCCCGGAACGCGGATGCTGGTGTGTATGCACAGTTGACAGGGAGGCAGAGGCAGCGGATTCTCATTAGGGTTGTTGACAGTTAACCGTTGACTATTTGACTTTTTGCTCAACCCTAATGAGAATATGATATGTGAATAACTATTATATTAATTAAGTATTATGGTGACATGGTTGTCGACTTTTGTTGACTTTGTTGACTTGTTGACTTTTGTTGACTTGTTGACTTTGTTGGCCGGTTGACTAGGCTTGACTAGTTGACCATCATGATAACCATAGCCATCATTTCATGGCAAAGACTTTTGCTTGCTTGCTCATTTGTGTAAAATGAGTGCATGAAATGACATGGTTATGGTTGCTTCAACCATCACATAAGACTTATTTGGTATGATGAGTTATCATGACTTTGGATTATGAGAGGGTGAGAGATAAAAGACTTGCTCATTCTTTCTTGCTCATTCTCTCTCTTGTTCTTGAGCTCTCTTGTTTTGCTCTCACCCTCTTCTTCTTGCTCCCTCTCTTGACTCTATGGTTCTCTTGTCTCATGAGTTGAGAATCAAGAACCATAGATAAAATCCCTTACAGACTCTTCTCTACTCACTCTAGTTCACAAGGTTTAGCAAACCGAGTGAACTAGTTTCTTCAAAGAACGAAGAAGGAGCCAAAGGTTTGAGCTTTCAGGTGGATCTATCTTCGGCGTACGGAGACGACGGGATGAAGCCAATCCGGACCACCATCGGAGCTTGAAGACGAAAGAGTTCAAGACAAGCAAGGTATAACCCCCTAACCGAGTAGCTAGACGAAGGAGTTCTCTACTCACTCTTGTTCTTGAGCTCTCTTGTTTTGCTCTCACCCTCTTCTTCTTGCTCCCTCTCTTGACTCTATGGTTCTCTTGTCTCATGAGTTGAGAATCAAGAACCATAGATAAAATCCCATACAGACTCTTCTCTACTCACTCTAGTTCACAAGGTTTAGCAAACCGAGTGAACTAGTTTCTTTAAAGAATGAAGAAGGAGCCAAAGGTTTGAGCTTTCAGGTGGATCTATCTTCGGCGTAAGGAGACGACGGGATGAAGCCAATCCGGACCACCATCGGAGCTTGAAGACGAAGGAGTTCAAGACAAGCGAGGTATAACCCCCTAACCGAGTAGCTAGAAACTCGTAGTTAGGTTGTTAGATAGATGTTTAACCAAGATCCGGGTTTTAGGTCCATGTTACCACCTCTATAAAAATCGTTTTCTACCAAATTCCGCATTCCCGAAAGTACCGGGAGAGGTAGCATGGACTTACAACATCAGCATGAATTATCGAGTTATTTGGGTCTGACGTATATTACTCCCTAGACTAGGTATGCGAAACTCTTAGACGAAGAGACCGGACTGTACGGATATTGTCACGGATAGGCTCAGTTGGGATCCGGATGAGTTTGCTCATCGGCTTTCCTTTTCGACAGGTACCCGGATAGCCGTTGCGTACAGCTAGTGTCGCTGGCGTGCTTATGGTTATGGATTTATCCAGTAACGCACTGCTGGCGTACTATCGAGTCTTTAGAATCCCACACAGAGGGTTTCTCTGCTTCGGGCGAAACGATGTAGAAGCCGTATGGTTTTACGGTAGGGTTCGATCACATACGTGTACTTGTGCACGTATGATGTTCGGGCGGATAATACTAGCGGGCTTTGGTTTAATCCGAATCCTAGTATTATATTGTTGTATTATTTTCGTCTCTTATGTGTTCTTATTTTTCGAAATACGGATACAGGTATGTATATACGGTGAGGAGTATTCTTGTAATTTGTTACAAGAGTGATTCTAGAACAAGAAAAATCATTATTTATTTTAACCATTTAGCTAAATGGTTAATGAGGTGGAGGTGTGAGGTGTTGACTTTTCTTAAGTGAAGCTTGGCTAATTGTTGACTCACTTGGTGAGTCATGAGTTACTATTGAGGCAAGGTGGCATCTAGATATTTTGTAGAAAATATCTAGATAATTTTTGGTGAAGATATTTTTTTATTATTATCTTTGGCATGCTTGCTTTATTAGTCACAAGTCTTTGCCATTCTTTGCAGGGTTCCCTAAACGGCCGCTGGGTTTCGGGAGGCATCGACCATGCCGTTTTCAAAATATTGGCGTGCTAAAGAACCCTAACGCAAGAATCTAAACTAGAGAATTAGACGAACAAGCATGTAAACATCTTTACATCTAAGTGAACAAGGAATACAACCTTTGTAGACCGGTCCTTCACTTCAATAACTCTGTGTAGACCTTCGCTCCAAATAGTGGTCTCCCGGATTCTAGTGAGGCTCTACAAGGTGAAATGAATAAACTTGCTTGAAGTCTTCGAGGCCGAAGATGATCTACGTCGAGGAGACACTAACTCAAGCGACCTCTTCACTAAATGATGAACTAGTGAAGAAGCAACCTAATCTAAATGGCTAGTAGAGAAGAGGTTGATGAAGTAGTAATTTTGCTCACTTTAGAAATAATTTTCTCACTATATTTATTCACCTCTCATGAAGCTAGAAAGCTTTTTGGAGATGAGGAAGAAGATGAAGTGTGAATGTAATCATGAGTGAGAATAGCAACCATGGGTGAGTTAGTATCATATACTAACTCATGTGGAGACTAAACCATGGGTAAACAATAATGGTTGGGTTAATAAATATCTTCAAGTAAAACAAAATTAGTGGACTTGGTCAATAGTTCCACAAGCTTCTACAAGCTTCAACCATGTGACAATTTCTAACTAATTTGATTTACTTTAAATAAACAAAAACCCTCACATTATTATAAGCATGGTGTAAGTCTCATACACCCATGTAGCATGTGACATCAAGCATGACACTAAAGATGTACATTAATATATATCGCATATATACTAAGTGTACACTAGTGAGAAAAAGAAATCTTGAGCTAATATTAGTTAATGTAAGTTAATATCTCAAATATATAATTATACATTAAATTATTAAATCAACACTTGATTTAATAATCCGGCTATATCACATACAACCGACTAATATCAAATGTATCAACTTATCGAATCAACCCTTGATTCGACAGCCCGGCTATATCACATATAGCCGACCGATATCACACATCGCGAAAATAGAATACGGTATCACATACGCGTATTAACCTTGGTCCCGCACATATCACATATGCGCTCCTACTTCGTTTCGCTTAAGCCAGGAAACCTCTGTGTAGGACTCTAAAGACTCGTCAATACACCGGCAGTAGGTGGTGATCATATCAGTCACCTACAAGTCGCAAGCGGTCTGCTAAATGTAACAGCCACCCGGGTATTGAGCGATCAGAAGATCAACAAGCAAGCCTGCTCATACTCCTGCGAATCCAATCAGTAACACTACCGTACAGTCCGGTCTCTTCGTCTGATATGTCACATATCACAGCCTAGGGATTGCATAACGTCAGACCCTAATAGCGTGATAAGTCATGCCGATGAAAAGTCCATAACGGTTCGAGAAACCACCGATAACACTTACCAGAAAATCTCAGCAACCCTGGCCATGGATTTCCTGTTATGGCCAATCAATAATAGCGCAACATCAACCCCCAATACCGGGAAAGACGAATCCCCTCCTATCGCTCATTGCCTCCATGTGACTCGGGACTGTACCCAAAAACCACCGTTTTGTATGATCTCTTGAACGTGGTAAGGTAGAAATCAAAGCACAGTGGGAATCACACAAGACTCTTGTAACGTTTTAGAAATCGTTTAGGCTAATTTTCCGATAACAGGTAAAATAAATTATGCTTTCCGTAAAAACCTAGAAGTGATCATTTTTCAGTATAGAATTAACTGCACCTAGTTTAACTAGGAAATTTCTAGCTGCGGTATTTAGTTAGTCGCTTGTAATTTTTAGTTCACTTAAATATTTTTTTCTTAATTAAAATATTATTACAAGCTTTTAATTATGCACTTAATTAGTGGTAATTACAAATTTGATTGGGTTAATTAGGCTAATGTGAATCCATGCCAACTTAATCACAAGATTAACCATTTTGTCTTGTTTCCAAAATATCCTAGAAATATCTAGATATTTTGGTGGCTTAATGAGAATTTAATTAAAGGAATTAAGAGGTGGCATAAAGTAATGTGTTTTATTAAGCTTTAATTGTGTTTTGAACCTAGTTTCTTTCCACACACTTCCACAACCTTCCTCTTTTCATCAAGTGGTCGAATCTCCCTACTGCCCTTTCATTTTTCTCACCCCATTTCCACTCTTTAAAGATTCTAAAATTCATCAAAAATCATCAAATAATCCCACAAACTCTGAAACAAATCCATACCCATTATTTTTTAACCTTAACCAAGCTTAGATGTTCATGAAAGTTAGCATTTTGGAGGCTATTTTTGTTAGTGTATATGGCCTAGGGGCCATTATTGTATCATACTAGTTTGTATATTACTTAATGGAAGCTTGGGATATTCACATGTATATAACAGCCTTGCTAAACATGGTAGTATGCTACTTGGTTTTTCTATCTTAATATGTGAGTATACGTATTGATAGAGCTCTTAGGATCTTGCTTGACTACCAGCGTTGTGATGGCAGTCACACTAGTGGGGGCTGGATAGTCTACAAGCACATCCTTATTCAAGTCCCTAGTCGTTGGATTATCGAGACAGGGCATCGATACGCCGGAGTAGACTAGTGTGTACGCTTCTCATCCCAGTTGGGGAGATGGTCTGTCCCACAGCCGTCAGTACGTCGTACTGGAGATAGTATGCAGGTGCTCGTTAGGTTACGGGTACACCGGACAGGACTCTCAGAGAACTGTTGGTTGGTTTTATACCATTCGTTAGTGAACAGTTCCCAAGTGACATGAGTACAGCATAGTCCGCAGACTTGACACTGCTACTTCGCCTCGAGTGTGTCCTACTGTTCTTAGATTGCTACCCTACCACGGCTCAAAAGAGTTGTGCAAACAGGTAGCAGTTGGGTGCAGTCCCGAGCACTTGGGGGCAGTGGCGGTTAGACAGGATTCGTCTCTCCTGGTATTAGGGGTTGATATCGCGCTGTGTCAGAAAGCCATTACGCAAAGTCCCTGGCCAGGGCAAGCGAGATTTGCTGGTAGGTTCCACTAGTTTCTCAGGGTGTAATGGGCTCCGCTCCGACACGACTTATACCGCTATTAGGGGACTGACGCTTGCCGCCCCCTAGGCCCGATATGCGATAGTCTTAGACGAACGGACCGGACTGTATGGAGATTGTCACATCAGACTCAGCAGGAGTTCGGATGGGTTTCCTCATCGGCCTTCTTATCGACATCTACTTGGGGACCGTTACGTACAGCTAGTGCCGCTTGCGGTCTGTGGTTAAACCCACTGCCAGCGTAGTAGTCGAGTCTCTAGAGTCCCACACAGAGAGTTTCCCTACTCCATGCGAAACGATATAGAGGTCGTATGGTTTTACGACAAGGGTTCTAACGCATACGTGTGTTTACGCACGTACGACTTTCGGAGAGTTTTTACTAGTCGGCTTTGGTTTAAGCCAGTTACTAGTATCCGGTTATTAGATTTATACAGTCTAAAGTTTTTCCGTGTTTTCAAGGATAGGAGGGGCGTTCTCGTAATTGCGCGAGAAGCTTCTAGACGATGGTGACTAAGGAGGTTTAGGTGGCATATACATTGAATGAGATTAGTGAGTCATATGGATGATTCATCCATGTCATTAAAGCTTCATAATTTGCTTAATGACTCGTAGAGATGAATCACCACAAGATATTCATCAAGCATGGTTGTAAATCATTTTCTTTTCTTTTCTTGAAAAACAATAATGCTTGATATATATTATGATAGCTCATTTTCTCATTTCATTATTATGTTCATCTTCTCTCTCCTCAAGCTCTCTCTCTTCAAACCTTAATCCTCCCCTCTCATGTGTTGAGTACAAGGATCAGTTAGACTAATTAAACCATAACCCTCACTCTATATCACCTAGGTATTTTGATTAGCACTTAAAGAAACCTAGTTGCCTCAAGTTTAGAGGCAAAGCTTGGTGTAAAGCTCTCATGGTGGATCGTCTACAACTTAGAGAAGGCCGAGGAGGAGGTGGAGTTCGTAAAGACGAAGGACACGGTTCTTTAGGTATAATCACTTCACATTGTAGTTTAGAACTTCTATGTTTGATGTTAGTTATCGTTTAGCTTCGATTCCTGCGGTTAGTCGATGTTTAAGCAAAGAACAAGATCGTTTTTCATATTTCCGCCTCCCCGCAAGTCATGGGGTGTTGTACATCAACTTACAGTGGTATCAGAGCCTCGCTAAACAATAAATAACTCACTTGCAAAATTGTATGAATTTCGAACGGAAAAAACAAACCGGAAAACTCCGATATCATGAGATTCTGTTGTTTTTTAAATGAGGTCCAAAAATTTTCCAGGGGCCTTCACAAAAGCTTAATTGATAGTATTAGAACACCCAAGAAAACTGGGCTCATGAATCGTCTAAAGAGCCGCGGAACCGCGGCGGATCCCACCGATCCGCCGCGATTCCGCCGCCGAGTTGCCGATTCATCAGCCCAATTTTCCTGTGTGGGTTCTCTGTGGTATTTGGTATTTTCTGGAATTTTTTAATTTTTGCTCAGGTTTCAGATTTACAGAGAAGTATTGGAGCAAAATTAAATGTGTTTAATCGATCGAAATTATACGGTATTTTCTTGTTGGATTATATCTGTGTTTGTATAATGTGTTCGTAATCCTCCCCTAACTGCTAGTATGTCGGTTGGCAGGGGGTTGCACATTTCTGTAATGGTTTTTATCTGTTTGTGTATATGAACTGTGTTGGACTGTTGTGACGTATAGCCGGGGTTATGTGATGGGTTATTGTTTAATTCATTTGATGTAAATGTAATTTGTTGTAATATTATTTTGCGGGGCACATCCAGGTTGCGGTTGTAGCCACCGTTGTAATATTTCATATTACTGTTTTTGCTCCTAGGACAGACCCAAGGTGGGGTGCACAAACTGCCGGGCGGGTAGTTTTCCATACCCGTAGGGGTCTTGAGTGGGGTAATGGCTATTCATCGCAACTGTGTAATCCGTCTTTCCTTGCAGGCTCAAAAGAAATACGGATTGCTTGCAAATCCAATAAAGTTCATATGAGATCTGGAATGCCTATTATTGCATCTGACGAATGTACAATATCTATATATGATAGCTATTTAGACGTCACTTATGTTTTACACCCGCGCTAGCCCAGCCCCCGCTCTGTCGTTAGTTAAGTAACCTAACGGGTGATGACGGGACCCCGTGGCGAATGCGGATGGCATAAGAGGACGTTGTATTTTCGTTGTTTTCTGCAATGATAGGTTAATGATGGGACGCATTATTTATAATGCAAAGAAAATAAACCAAAAGTTTAATCGTTGGAACAATTTAAAAGAAACCACTCGGTTAATTTTAAAATCAGATATTTTTAAATGCCGAACTTTAACCACTCCTTTTAAAAGATATCAGGTTCCTTCGGTTATATCAAGTTCACTACGTTCACGGTTTCGCCAAAACCATTCGTAGCCCTCCGTCATTTCATTTGGGTATTCAGTAGTATTTAAGCTATGTATTTTGGCCAAAGTCAAGGCATAATGTTTGGTAGCTGCTGGGTTTTCATTTGTTGCATAAGATAGATGAGTTGGTTTGGGACAGTCGTATTATCATTTGACCAAAGTCAGGGGTATATACGGATGGGTTCAAATTGACAAGATAATGACGGGTAGAACTTGACATGTGACTTATGACATTTTGACCAAAGCCAAGGTCATAAGAGCATAGGGCAAAAACTTATATCGGGAATTTCTAAAGAAACTGAAATTTGCAAAGAGATGCATACCATTTGGAGTTTGATGAATGTTGGTAGCATTCCTTCAACATTATCATACGATGATATTTGGATCCCGATCCTACTGTGAGTATATGCTACTTATCAGGATATTCGTCACTTAACGATCAATGCTATAAACCAAGTAGGTGTCAAGAAAGGTGTCAGCGGGGTTACGCCCCCAGAGAAAAGAGGTTCTTTAATTAAGGAACTTCGCGAAAGCGTTGGAAAACCTCCCTCGAAGTATCGACACTAGCCTGGCTGAACGGTTAAGCAAGTATTGTACGGTGAGAATAGTCCTGGCTAATTCTTCTTTTATGGTTTGAGGAAGGATTTGAGAAACAGTGGGAGCCATCCAGTTTAGATAAACTAAAAACCACTCTAAACTTGCAAGAGCATCATGCTAAAGAGTTTTCTTCTCTCTCTCCTATTGGCAGCGACCCTGAAAATGACTGGACTTAAGTTACTTTTAGAGAAAAATATACTGACAGGGCCAAACTATAAAGATTGGCTGCTGAATGTCAAAATGGCCTTGACTTATGACAAATTGGGGTATATCCTCACCACCAAGGCACCTGAAGTCCCAGGTCCCAAATCCAGTAATGCAGATAAGGAAATCCGCAAAACCTGGGATTTAGATTGCGCGAAAGCCAAGTGCATCGTGCTTGCCTCGATGAACAATGAACATCAGAGGAGGCATGAGGATATGGATCTTGACTCCATATTTCTCCATACAAAAGATCTGTATGGGGAGAAATCTCATATAGCAAGATACGAGACCTCAAAGAACTTGTTTCGAGCGAGGTTGGCTGTCGGGTCATCGGTAGGAGAACATGTCCTAAAGATGATCGGCTATATAGAAGAGCTCGCAGACCTTTGGACGACTTTGGATAATGAGCTCTATACAGACCTTATTCTCCAGTCCCTTCCTCCCACCTACGCCCAGTTTATCCTGAACTTCAACATTCAAAGAAAAGAAGTTGAACTTCCGGAACTCCTGAACCTGTTAAGGAGTGCAGAGGGCACCTTGCAGAAGGCAAGGGAAATACCCGCTATGTTTGTTAGCGGTGCTTCTTCTTCCGGGTCCAAGGCTAGGGCCAAAAGAAGGAAAAAGAAAACCGCCCCCAAACCTAGAGGAGGTGTAAGTAAGGTGGGAGGGAAGGGAAAGAAAAAGTTTGCGGTACCGGTAGTGGGCCAGGATGAATGCTTCCATTGTCACAGGAAAGGGCACTGGAAAAAGGATTGCAAGGCGTGGAACGCAAAGAACTAGGAACCGAAGCAAGCTGTGGCTTCGACTTCAGGTGTGTTTGTAATTGAGAATTGTCTGTCAATCAACTCTACTACCTGGGTATTGGATACCGGATCAGGATCTCATATTTGCAATTCATTGCAGGCACTGAGAAACCGTAGAGTGCTGAAGGAAGGTGATATGACCCTGATGGTTGCTAACGGAGCTAGCGTGGGAGCTGTGTCCGTAGGGGATTATCACTTGGGATTGACGAGTGGACACATTTTGGTTATACATAACTGTTTTTGTGTACCCAGCTTAACGTGTAATATCATATCTGTTTCCTTGTTATCAAATAAAGGTTATGATTTCACGTTTGGAAGTGGTGTTGTTAACATCCACCTTAATCAAAGTTTGATTGGGTCCGGTACGCTGGAAAACGGTATATATGTGTTAAACCAACTCCAAATTTTCAATGTCCAGAACACACTAAAAAGAAAGTCTCCACATTTAAATAAAGCTTTCTTATGGCATTGTAGACCGGGTCACATCAATGAGAGAAGGTTGACTAAGTTGCATAGAGAAGGATATTTGGACTCGTTCGAATATCAAACTTATGACACTTGTCAATCTTGTCTCAAAGGAAAGATGACAAAAACTCCTTTTACTGGACACGGAGTAAGAGCGAGTGAGCTCTTAGGACTCATACACAGCGATGTGTGTGGTCCAATGTCTACACATGCAAGAGGTGGTTTTCCTATTTCATTACTTTCACGGATGATTACTCAAGGAACGGATTCATTTATCTGATGAAACATAAATCCGAGGCTTTTGAGAAATTCCAAGAGTATAAGAATGAAGTAGAAAACCAAACCGGCAAAAGTATCAAGACACTAAGATCTGATCGAGGTGGTGAATACTTGAGTGCCGAGTTCTTAGGTTACCTAAAAGAGAAAGGAATTCTCTCTCAGCTTACTCCTTTATACACTCCACAGCATAACGGTGTATCGGAGAGACGGAATCGAACCCTATTGGATATGGTACGATCCATGATGAGTAATGCTGAGTTACCGCGATCTTTTTAGGGTTATGCGCTAGATTCAGCGGCATATCTTCTGAACAGGGCTCCTACCAAGACTGTACCTACCACCCCATATCAGATGTGGAGTGGGAAGAAACCCTATCTTCCGCATATGAAGATTTGGGGATGTCCAGCTTTAGTTAAAAAGCACCATGTGGACAAGCTCGAGGCACGATCAGCAAAATGTAAGTTTGTGGGATATCCAAAGACCTCCAAGGGATATTATTTCTATTACGCAGAGGAACAAAAGGTTTTTGTTTCTCGTAATGCCCATTTTCTATAACAGCAGTTTTTAGAAAAGGAAATAAGTGGGAGCGAAATAGAACTAGAAGAAATTCCAGAACCACAAACTAATACTGAAAGTTTGGTAGAACAAGTAGTTCAAGAAGAACAGGACATTCCCGCAACCCTCCGCAGGAGTAGTAGGCCGTCTCATCCGCCTGAGAGATACTACGGTTTTCTCATAGATGGGGATAGAGAGGATTGCATCATAAATGATGATGAACATACTGGCTTCCAGCAGGCCATCCAGAGCGGCGACTCGGTACGATGGCTAGATGCAATGCGGACCGAAATGGAGTCCATGTACACTAACAAAGTAAGGACTTTGGACTTTGCTCCAGATGGGGTAAAACCCATAGGATGCAAATGGATCTTCAAGAAAAAGATTGGTGTAGATGGACAGGTGGAAACCTATAAGGCTAGACTTGTTGCAAAGGGTTTTCGTCAAAGACCTGGTTTGGACTATGACGAAACTTTTTCTCCAGTGGCTATGCTCAAATCCATTCGGGTCCTTCTTGCTTTTGCTGCCTTCCATTATTATGAAATCTAGCAGATGGACGTAAAGACGGCTTTTCTGAATGGTAATTTAGAAGAGTGCGTCTATATGGATCAGCCAGAGGGTTTCAATCAGAGTGGGAGCAGCGGAAAAGTATGCAAGTTGCTTAAGTCCATTTATGGACTGAAGCAGGCATCGCGGAGTTGGAACATCTGTTTTGATGAAACAGTCAAAGAATATGACTTCATCAAAAATCCAGATGAACCGTGCATATATAGTAAAGTTGTAGCCAGAAGTGTCGTATTCCTCGTCTTGTACAGGGATGACATTCTATTGATAGGAAATGACATTTCTATGCTACAATCTGTCAAAGGATTCTTGTCACACAGGTTCTCCATGAAAGACCTGGGTGATGCCTCTTACATTCTGGGGATCCGGATCTATCGTGATAGATCCAAGAGGATGTTGGGACTTTCGCAGTCCAGGTATATCGACACTGTACTAAAAAGATTCAGTATGGAAGATTCTAAGCGCGGTAATCTACCGGCTTGTCACGGAATCACCCTATCAAAAGAGATGTCTCCCAAGACTGATTTGGAAAGGGAACGCATGTCTATTATACCCTACGCTTCTGCGGTAGGCTCAATAATGTATGCGATGTTGTGCACCAGACCAGATGTAGCTTACGCACTGAGTGTGGTAAGCCGGTATCAGTCAGACCCAGGGAGAAGCACTGGATAGCAGTAAAGAACATTCTCAAGTACCTGAGAAGGACTAAGGAGATGTTCTTAGTTTACGGCGGAAAAGACCTCAGGTTGGAGGCCTTTGCTGATTCCGGCTTCCAGAGTGATAAGGACGATTCCAAGACGATGTCGGGTTATGTCTTTACCCTCAATGGAGGGGCGGTGTGCTGGAAGAGTTCCAAGCAGGACACCGTTGTTGACTCGACTATGGAAGCGGAGTATATTGCTACTTGCGATGCCACAAAAGAAGCAGTCTGGATGAAGAAGTTCCTAACAGAACTTCAGGTGGTTCTTACCATAGTTGATCCAATACCTCCGTATTGCGACAACAACGGAGCTATAGCTTTAGCAAAGGAACCAAGGTCCCATCAGAAGTCCAGACACATCTTAAGGCGTTATCACCTGATCAGGGAGATCATTGATCGTCGGGAGATCGAGGTTCGGAGAATTGCTTCTGAAGAGAACATTGCTGATCCATTCACGAAGGCCCTACCTCAGATTCAGTTCGAGAGGCTACTCGAGATCATCAGTCTTCGATATGCCAGTACATGGCCCTAGTGCAAGTGGGAGATTATTAGTGTATATACCCTAGGGGCCATTATTGTATCATACTAGTTTGTATATTACTTAATGGAAGCTTGGGATATTCACATGTATATAACATTCTTGCTAAACATGGTAGTATGCTACTTGGTTTTTCTATCTTAATATATGAATATACGTATTGATAGAGCTTTTAGGATCTTGCTTGACTACCAGCGTTGTGATGGCAGTCATACCAGTGGGGGCTGGGTAGTATACAAGCACATCCTTATTCAGGTCCCTAGTCGTTGGATTATCGAGACAGGGCATCGATACTCCGGAGTAGACTAGTGTGTATGCTTCTCATCCCAGTTGGGGAGATGGTCTGTCCTACAGCCGTCAGTACGTCGTACTGGAGATAGTATGCAGGTGCTCGTTAGGTTATGGGTACACCGGACAGGACTCACAGGGAACTCTTGGTTGGTTTTATACCAGTCGTCAGTGAACAGTTCCCAGGTGACATGAGTACAGCATAGTCCGCAGACTTGACACTGCTACTTCGCCTGAAGTGTGTCCCACTGTTCTTAGATTGCTACCCTACCACGTCTAAAGGGAGTCGTGCAAACAGGTAGCAGTTGGGTGCAGTCCCGAGCACTTGGGGGCAGTGGCGGTTAGACAGGATTCGTCTCTCCCGGTATTGGGGGTTGATATCGCGCTGTGTCAGAAAGCCATTACGCAGAGTCCCTGGCCAGGGCAAGCGAGATTTGCTGGTAGGTTCCAGTAGTTTCTCAGGGTGTAATGGGCTCCGCTCCGACACGACTTATACCGCTATTAGGGGACTGACGCTTGTCGTCCCCTAAGCCCGATATGCGATAGTCTTAGACGAACGGACCGGACTGTATGGAGATTGCCACATCAGACTCAGTAGGAGTTCGGATGGGTTTCCTCATCGGCCTTCTTATCGACATCTACCTGGGGACCGTTACGTACAGCTAGTGCCGCTTGCGGTCTGTGGTTAAACCTACTGCCAGCGTAGTAGTCGAGTCTCTAGAGTCCCACACAGAGAGTTTCCCTACTCCCGGCGAAACGATATAGAGGTCGTATGGTTTTACGACAAGGGTTCGGACGCATATGTGTGTTTACGCACGTACGACTTTCGGAGAGTTTTTACTAGTCGGCTTTGGTTTAAGCCAGTTACTAGTATCCGGTTATTGGATTTATACAGTCTAAAGTTTTTCCGTGTTTTCACGGATAGGAGGGGCGTTCTCGTAATTGCGTGAGAAGCCTCTAGAAGATGGTGACTAAGGAGGTTTAGGTGGCATATACATTGAATGAGATTAGTGAGTCATATGGATGATTCATCCATGTCATTAATGCTTCATAATTGCTTAATGACTCATGGAGATGAATCACCACAAGATATTTATCAACCATGGTTGTAAATCATTTTCTTTTCTTTTCTTGAAAAACAATAATGCTTGATATATATTATGATAGCTCGTTTTCTCATTTCATTATTATGTTCATCTTCTCTCTCCTCAAGCTCTCTCTCTCTTCAAACCCTAATCCTCCCCTCTCATGTGTTGATTACAAGGATTAGTTAGACTAATTAAACCATAACCCTCACTCAATATCATCTAGGTACTTTGATTAGCACTTAAAGAAACCTAGTTGCCTCAAGTTTAGAGGCAAAGCTTGGAGTAAAGCTCTCTTGGTGGATCGTCTACTACTTGGAGAAGGCCGAGGAGGAGGTGGAGTTCGTAAAGACGAAGGACACGGTTCTTTAGTTATAATCACTTCACATAGTAGTTTAGAACTTCTATGTTTGATGTTAGTTATCGTTTTGCTTCGATTCATGCGGTTAGTCGATGTTTAAGCAAAGAACAAGATCGTTTTTCATATTTCCGCCTCCCCGCAAAACGTGGAGTGTTGTACATCGACTTACAGTTTTGATGATCTAGTTGCAAGTTTATGAATCAAGTTTGAGGTATAAAATCCAAACCCTAAGCTTAAGTTGTTGTTTAAATACCTTAATCTAGTTATTAGATGTTTAAATAAAGCTTTAACTAGCATGTTTTGGAATTCAAGAAAAGGTTTTTGAAGATCAAGTTAAGGTTTTGATTATTTGTAATTGTTAATTAAGAAGTTTTGACTTGGAAAACTTAACCTAGTTGTGAGATTATTAATTGTTATTTTTTCCTAATTGTCTAATTAAACTTAATGGCAATCTAACTTTTACTAAATCTTATATGGGTGAGATTAAAATTGTAATAAAGGTTTGTGTGGTTTAAGTAAGCTACTACGTGATGATTGTGATCGCTAGAATTGTTTAAACTTCTAGATTTGAGCTTAAATGATTAAAAGATGCTTATTGGGTTTTCGGTTAAATTAGACGTGGGTTTCATTTGACATTGCGATGTTATATATATTATCTTCCACGATATATATTGTGTTGTGAATGCTCGATCGGTACGATCAGGGTCTTGGCTTTGTGGTTGTGTCGTTTAGCGTTCCTAGTCGAGCTTATGCCGATATCGTACGTGTTTTGTGCACTAAGTGCACAGTGTGTATATCTTATGGACGTTATCCTTGGGTTTCGTTGTCTTTGTGTCGGCACAGGATATTTAGTCTTATGTGTTGTGTTTGTGAAATTTTAGGATCGCGAGCAGTGATTTCGGACTCTGCGAAGAAAGGGAAGCAGGTGGTCAGATTTACTTAGCTCGAGGACATCGGTGAGTAGATTTAACATATACAGGAAAATCACCCATATGGCGTTATACGTCTGGGCTAGATTCAAGGACATGATTATTAGTTATAAGTATATGGACATTGATTGTGCAGGTGTACCATTGTTGCATACCTCATTTTCCTATTGCATATGGACATAGTATTAATGAGACACAATACTGTTACTGACGGTTCATGTTGCACAGGCACAAATTGTATGCTACACACACACCGTCGGTAATTGCCATGACACACACAACATATATACATATGTGATATTGTATCGGTTATTGCCTTTGAGACATTGATTCTTATTCCATTGTGCATATGAAATGTAGTATACATGTTATACCTACATGCTTACACATATACCTGGCTAAACCTACATGCTTACACATATACCTTGCTATAGCTACATGTACATCATGCATACATACTTACATGTACACCCACATACCTTGCTACAGCTACATGTACATCATGCAAACATACTTACATGTATACTCACATACCTTGCTATAGCTACATATACCCCTATATGGTATTGTAATGTCATTGACATTGAGACGTTGATTATTGTGCTATTGCGCATATGAAATACATCATACATGCATGCTTATATGTAGATACACATACCTTGCTATATCTACATGTACATCATGCATACATACTTACATGTACATCCACATATCTTGCTATTGCTACTTGTACACCTTATATGATGTTTGCACTTGATTTCGTAGGAATTGGGAACCACATGATATATTTTAAAACTGGATTCATTTAAAAGAGCGGTTTTCCCTTAATATGCTCATATTGCTGTTTTTTGTTGCATACATTAGATTTCATGGATTTACGCATTGAGATATGGATTTCATGTGATTTATAGATTTTAGAACCGTGGGGGTATTTTAAGAATTTATGTATTGTTTGAAAACCCGGTTTCTCTTGATATGATATTTCAGTGCATCCACCATGAGTTTTCTCGGTTCTGAGGCTTGTGTATGAAACCCGATTCGAGGAGCGGTAGGCACCATCTGCGGGCACATGGTAAACCCGGTATGGTTCCCCGGGGAAAGAGGTGATTTTCGTGGTGTAGACGATGAGCCTGGCAGGAGGAGTACTACCTACTGGTGATTGTATAGAACTCGGCGGATGTCCGGTGGACACCGTTTTGGAGTTATGATATGACATGGATATGAGGACCGATCTTAGGATGCGGCGCCTGAGATATGAGGATTTACGTGTCGATACTAGACACGGGTTTCATGATATTTCGAGTGTCGATGGTGGACACTCAGGTTCTATGATTTTGATGTGTCGTTGATGGACATACGAGATAGATATCCTCATACACACATACACACACACACACACAAACACACACAGGCATATGTTTACATGATGTTTCGAGTGTCGATGTTGGACACTCAGGTTCCATGAGATTTACAGATTTAAGGGCCGATTAGAGTGACGGCACCTGAGGTATTGGGATTTGGAGTGTCGTTGATAGACACCAGGATTTTCCACGATGATGATTCATTGATGATGTTATGTTTTATCCCATACTCAGCATTTATTTGATATGCATTGCTTCATGTATTTGTAGTACCTAATAGAATACCTTTCATGACTGTTGCATATACATATTGCCATATTATACTATCAATTGAATGTAATAGATTATCGCAGTACGTGCGTACTTGCGATTACCTTCTGAATGTTATTTATTATTCACGAGTTGGCAACTCTCCCCGTTGTGCCACAGTGTTTTTGCAGGTTAGACACTCAGAATAGTCGCGGCAGGGCTTCTTCTTATCGTATCTTTTGTAGCGTATACCGCTACAGCTTACTGTGAGCAGTTTTGCTATAGGTGGGTTTTCACTTTTATCCGTCTATGTACATTGTATATCTTTTGTTGGATCTAGTACTCTCCATCTACCACCTTCATGTATTTGACTAGGAGACGAGTTATGAGGATCGATGTTGTATTATTTTGTGACTTTGGGTGCCGTGCTCGTCAGAGCCGACCTTTGTTATGTAGTTTTATCTCCTTAGGATGGTTTAATTTATATTTCTTCGCTACGGCGTCATATATATGCTTGTCATGGTCGTTTCCGCCGTTGGGCGTGATTTGCTCCCGTTTGGGGTTGCATTATTTATATTCTATGTTGTACCCATTTTGGGGCTAATTTTTACAATGGAGGTGCTGCCGAAATTTTTAAGAAAGTAACTTAAGTTAAAGATTTTTACTTGAGATTCCCAAAAGTTTTTAACAATGTTCTTATCACTTACTACTTTTGATGGTTTAGATTTCTGGGTTTTCGGCTTACTTGAATTGCGTTACGCCTGTAGACGTTACATGGTTTAAGTGCCGTTACGTGCCAAATTTCGAGTCGTGACAAAGTTGGTATCAAAGCGCTAGGTTTTCCCTTTCGGTGTGTAGGATGACCTTGGTATGATGGAGTAGGTAGCTTAAGCAGAGTGACGTAGCGTGTGTATGTCCGCGGCATACTTACGACACGGTACTCCGCTTAAGTGACCTTAGGACTTATTGCTTGAAATTCCTTCCATGATTATATACATCCTTGTGATCGATTTCCGTGTTCTTATCGGATCCTGTTTCCATTTCTAGCCATTATGCCGCCGAAGACTACGAGGGCACAGGGAGAGGCAGCGAGAGCCGAGGTCAGAGTTAGCTCGTCTGAGACGAGGACAGACCAGGACAGTATGCTCGCTGTACAGGAGCAGATTGATCCGCCTTCGATAGATCGTATCGCTAGGATAGAGACAAATATGCAGGATTTGAGCCAGATGATGGGATCGTTGGTTGAGGCCAGTCGAGCACAGCGACAGGAGGTTGCCACTCCTGTTACCCAGTTATTCCTCGCTATCAGCACACATCATTGTGTTACGTATCCAGCAACAGTGGATGCAACCCTATTAGATGAGGAGTGTCTTTTTGAGACTTTGGGAGTTCCAGGACCAAGGAGGGCTTGTACAGGTGTATCAGCCCAGAGACAGATGTTTGGACGCCGCGACAGATTTCATTCAGGTCACGGGAGTAGCAGAGCCTTGGGACGATGTCAGTTGTTTAACTCTTATTCATAGGAGGGTCGGCAGTCATCGTTTGGATGTTTTTGGTGCGGGAGCTTTCATCACCTCATCAGGAATTGTACCGTGGTATGCCAGAGGAGGGAAGCCGTACCATATGTTACCCTACTACCTTCACCTCAGGGAGAGTCACCTTTTGCGGCTGTTGTTGATGCGTCAGACTTATGTTCAGAGAGGTCGTGGTCGCGGAGGGTTTGTTCAGAGAGAACAGGATGGCAGAGAAGGAGGACAGCCAGTTGCAGGTAGAGGGCAGGCATAAGCGTTTGCTTCTACTTATCGGGACGAGCGGGCGTCCAATGTAGTGGTTTCAGGTATTCTTTTTCGTATGTTCTTTTGATGCCCATGTTTCTTTAACTCGGGATCTATGTACTCGTATGTTCTACATACATCATACCGAGGTTGGGCCGAGAGTCGTGTATACTAGATCAGCCGTTTGTTGTGATTACTCCTATTAGTGATTCTTTGGTTGCGCGACACGTGTTTTGGTTGAATGCCAATCGGATAGGAGATAGAGATTCGTTCGTCGATTTGATCCTTCTAAATATGTTGGACTTTGACGTTCTCCTGGGCACAGACTGGTTTGCTACATGCTATGCGACTATGGACTGCCGCGAGAAGACAGTCAGGTTTTGTTTTCCCGGCGAGTCAGTTCTTGTTGTGTAGGGGGACCGTGGTGCCACCCCTCACAGCTTGATTTCAGCCTTTTTCGCTAGTCGGCTTTTGAGGAGAGGATGTCAAGGATTCTTACCTTCCATTCATGATACCGGAGCCACAGTAGATTCGTTAGACCGGGTTCTTATCGTGCGAGAGTTTTTTCCGACGTTGTTCTAGATGAGCCGGCGGAGCTTAGGGAGCTTTAGGATCAGTTGCAAGAGTTACTTGATGGGGAACATGTACGTCTAAGTGTTTCGCCTTGGGAAGCTCCTGTTCTGTTTGTCAAGAAGAAGGACGACAGTTTGAGGTTGTGTATTGATTTTTGTCAATTGAACCGAGTTACGGTGCGGAATAGGTATCCTTTACCTCGAATTGATGATTTGTTTGATTAGCTCCAGGGCGCGGGACATTTTTTCTAAGTTTGATTTTAGATCAGGTCATCATCAGTTGTGGGTTCGGAATGATGACATTCCGAAGACTGCTTTTCGTACGCGCTATGGGCATTATGAGTTTTTAGTGGTGTCGTTTGGACTCACCAATGCCCCAGCAGCATTCATAGATTTGATGAACCAGATTTTTTAGGATGTTCCTCGACCAGTTTATTATTGTGTTATTGATTACATACTGGTTTATTGCCAAGAGTCGAGAGGAACATGATCAGCACATGAGAATGGCTTTGCAGACATTGAGAGAGCACCAGCTATTTGATAAATTCTCGAAGTGTTCCTTCTGGATTGATAGTGTTGACTTCCTAGCTCATGTGGTTACGGGAAACGAGATTCATATAGACCCGAGGGAGATCGAAACCGTACAGCTTTGGCCCAGACCTGTATCAGTAACAGAGGTCCGCAGCTTTTTGGGCTTAGCCGGTTTTTACCGCCGTTTCATGCAGGATTTCTCGAGTATCACTGCACCGCTGACCGTACTGACCAGGAAGGGAGTTCCTTTTCTTTGGACTGAGGCATGCGAGCTTAGTTTTCAGCAGTTGAAGACTCGATTGACGACTGCACCATTTCTATCTTTGCCTTCTGGATCGGGCGACTTTGTCGTATATTGGGATGTTTCGCGAGTGGGGCTCGATTGTGTATTGATGCAGCATGATAGCGTTATCGCTTATACATCCCGACAGTTGAGGGAGCACAAGCAGAATTATCCCACTCATGATCTTGGGATGGCCGTGGTGGTCTTGCGCTTAAGATTTGGAGGCACTACTTGTACGGAGAGTCGTGTCATATTTTCACGGACCACAAGAGCTTAATGTACATCTTCCTGCAGCGGGATCTGATTTGGAGACAGCGTCATTGGACAGAGCTTGTGAAGGATTATGATTGTGAAATCCTTTATCACCCGGGCAAGGCGAATGTGGTAGCTGATGTTTTGAGTCATAGTCCCGGGGGTAGCTTGTCCCAGATGAGCGCAGATCAGAGACAGCCTTCTGCAGATTTACAGTTCTTGTGCGACAGCTGAGTATAGTTTGAGTTTGCTTCCATTGGGGGACAGCTTGCTCACGGCCGCGCCGGTCCACTTCTACTTAATCGTTTTCGTGAGGTACAGCCCGCCGATGCCCATGTATCTGAGATTCTTGAGCATGTTCGGCAGGGTAAAGATTCGGAGTTCTTGATTGATGACCAGGGTGGGCTACGTTACAGATGTAAGGTTACTAGGCACTAGTAAAAGGTTCTACAAGGCATCAACCATGCCACTATTAAAATTTTCGGGTGCCGAACAACCTAAAGCAATGACCTTTGCTAGAGAATTAGGGTTAACAAGAACAAGTAAACAACTTTACTAGTAAGAGATGGGGATTACAACCTTTGTAGTCCATTCCTTCGCTTCATAAGCTCCGTGTTGAGGTCCCTTCGCTGCGATCATCAAGAACTCCGACACTCATGAATCTCCAAGAGGTGAATGATGCATCTTGCTTGAAGTCTTCTTGATCTAAAATGATCTACCTTGAAGAATCTCTAACCCAAGCTTACACTTCACTAAACAACTTATTAGAGAAATGAACACCCTAATCTAAGTGGCTAGAATAGATGAGGATGATGAAGTAGGAATTTTGCTCTCTTTTGTTTTCAATTTCTCACTCAATATCATCACAAACACAAAAGCTAGTAAGCTTTTCAAGGAGGAGGAAGAAGATGAATCCTTTTGTGATGAATAATGAATTATTGTTATGGTTAAAATTGCAACCATGGGTTAAGTATGATAGCCCTAACCCTTGTAGAGAATAAACCATAGGTTAAGGGTTTGGGTTTGGTTAACAAATGACTCCACAAAAATCCGAAGAGAAATGACAAAGTCAAAGCTTCATGAAAGCTCATTCATAAAGCTAACCCAAATGCTAACCCTAATCCAAACCCTAACTAGGTTTAAACCCAACAAACATGTTGCATTTGTAACCCAAACTTGTTACAATATTATATATCACATATACAATATTTAATGTAACAAAAGAAAATAATACAATTAACATATATCGCATATACATCAATGTATTATCCGGTAAGAAAATGAATCAATAAAGCGAGCTTATATTAGTTAACATAATGTAATATATCACATATATAATTATACATCAAATTATTGAATCAACACTTGATCCGACAATCCGGCTATATTACATATAACCGACTAATATAACATGTACCATTTCATCGAATCAACACTTGATCCGATGACCCGGCTATATCACATATACCCGACCGATATCACATATCGCGAGAATAGAATACGGTATCTCATATCGTATTATTCTCGGTCCCGCACATATCACATATGTGCTCCTACTCCGTTTTTCTTGAGCCAGGAAACCTCTGTGTAGGACTCTAATGAATCGTCAATACGCCGGCAGTAGGTGATGATCATATCAAACACCCACAAGCTGCAAGCGGTCAGCTAAACGTAACAGCCACCCAGGTATTGAGCGATCAGAAGATCAACAAGCAAGCCTATACATTCTTCTGTGAATCCAATCAGTAACACTACCGTATAGTCCGGTCTCTTCGTCTGATATGTTGTATATCCAGTCTAGGGGTGGTAATCATCAGACCCTAGTAACTGATAAGTCATGTCAATATGAGGCTCGTAACGGGTCGAGAAACTACTGATAACTCTTACCAGTAGCACTCCATATCAGCCCTGGTCAGGGACTTCCAGATATAGCCAATCGAACACAGCACAACATCAACTCTCTACACCAGGAGAGACGAAACCACTCCTATCGCTCATTGCCTCCATGTGATTCGGGACTGTACCCAAAAGCCACCATTTTGCACGCCCTCTTGGACGTGGTAAGGTGGAAATCAAAGCACAGTGGGAATCACACAAGACTCTATGACGATCTCGGGTCTACAGACTAACTTGTACCAGTGTCACCGGAGAACTGCTATCTGACGATAGGTATAATACCATCTAGGAGTTCTCGGCGAGTCCGTTCAGTGTACCCAGTCTCCACTGAGCACCCATACACCATCTTTGATGTCAAACACCGATGGATATGGGATCATCCATCGCCGATCATATGGGTCAAGATGCGTATACGCTAGTCTAGTCTGGAGTATCGATGCCCTGTCTCGATACTCTCTCGACTAGGAACAGTTATAGGATGTACTCGTTGACTACCATGGCCCTACTAGTATGATCTCATCATAGTCTTCGTTGTCAAGTACATATCCTAAGGGCTTTATCAACATGTGAGAGTAAGACAGTAAACCATTACAAGTCAACATGTTAAGACAAAGTGAAACCAAATTGCATACTATCATGTCGATCAAGAAAGTCCTCTCTATATATATCCAAGCATCCACTATAATATATATCAAATGTACAACAATGGCCTCTAGGGCATATATATAACTAACAATCTCCCACTTGCACTAAGGCCAGCTGTTGTAGTATCTCATACCCAACATCCCGAAAAGTCTCTCAAATTGTATCTGGGGAATGGACTTCGTGAGTGGATCCGCAGTGTTGTCCTTCGTGTCAACTCTCCTGACCACGATCTCGCGGCGATCAACTATCTCCCGGATCAGGTGATACCGCCTCAGAATATGTCTGGACTTCTGATTGGACCTGGGTTCCTTGGCCAAAGCCACAGCTCCATTGTTATCATAATACAAAGGTATTGGATGCTCAATGGAAGGAACCACACCAAGTTCAGTGATGAACTTCTTCATCCAGACAGCCTCTTTGGCAGAATCGTTGGCAGCGATGTATTCAGCCTCCATCGTCGAGTCTGCCACGGTTTCTTGCTTGGAACTCTTCCAACAAACCGCCCCTCCATTTAGGGTAAATACAAAACCCGAGTGCAACTTAGAGTCGTCCTTATCACTTTGGAAGCTTGAATCGATAAAGGACTCCACCTGGAGTTCTCCGTTACCATACACCAAGAACATCTCTTTAGTTCTTCTTAAGTACTTGAGAATGTTCTTCACAGCTGTCAAGTGATTCTCTCCTGGATCTGCTTGATACCTACTCACTACACTTACTAAGTATGCTACATCGGGTCTGGTACATAGCATCGCGTACATGATAGAGCCTACTGCCGAAGCATAGGGTATCTCTTGCATGCGAGCTTTTTCTAAATCAGTCTTGGGAGACATCTCTTTGGTGAGAGTGAGTCCAGAGATCATGGGCCGGTTACCACGCTTGGATTCTTCCATACTAAACCTTTTAGTATGGTGTCAATGTACCTGGATTGGGACAATCCCAGTATCCTTTTAGATCTATCTCTATAGATCTTAATTCCCAAAATGCAGGAGGCATCACCTAGATCTTTCATCGAGAATCTATGTGATAAGAAGAGCTTGACCGAGTGCAGCATAGGAACATCATTTCCTATCAAGAGTATGTCATCCACGTACAATACGAGGAATACAACCATACTCTCTACAACCTTCTTATAGATTCAAGGTTCATCTACATTTTTAATGAAGTCAAACTTTTTGACTACAACATCAAAGCAGATGTTCCAACTCCGCGATGCCTGATTTAACCCATAGATGGATTTAAGCAGCTTGCACACCTTTCCGCTGCTCCCACTATCTACGAAGCTCTTTGGCTGAGTCATGTACATGCTCTCTTCTAAATCACCATTTAGAAAGGCGGTCTTAACATCCATCTGCCAGATTTCATAGTTATGGTATGCAGCAATGGCAAGTAAGATCTGGATGGACATAAGCATAGCCACTGGAGAAAAGGTTTCGTCATAATCCACACCTGGACGTTGACGAAAACCTTTGCAACAAGTCTAGCTTTGAAAATCTCCACTTTTCCATCTACACCAAGTTTCTTCTTAAAGATCCATTTTCTCCCAATAGGTTTTACCCCTTCAGGAGTAACTTCCAAAGTCTATACTTTGTTGGTGTACATGGATTCCATCTCAGATCGCATTGCATCCAGCCATTTCACAGAGTCACCACTCGTGATGGCCTGCTCGAAGCTAGTCGGGTCATCATCTTCTATGATGCAGTCCTCGCTTCCACCGTCAATGAGAAAACTGTAGTATCTTTTAGGTGGATGAGGAACCCTACTAGATCGGCGGAGAGGCTGGGGTTCGTCGGGAACTACTGAATCCTCTGGTTCCACTAAATCTTCTGTCGTAGTTTGTGCCGCTGAAACTTCTTCCAGTTCTACCTCCTCGCCACTATTTTCTCTTACAAGAAATTCCTTTTCTAAAAAGGTGGCATATCGAGAAATAAACACCTTTTGTTCCTCAGTGTGGTAGAAGATATACCCTTGTGAGTTCTTGGGATATCCTACAAACTTGCACAGGACAGACCTTGCCTCGAGTTTGTCTGGATTGTGCCTTTTGACATAGGCCAGACAACCCCATTTCTTAACATACTTAAGAGATGGTCTCTGCCCCTTCCATATCTCATATGGAGTGGTAGGCACTGATTTAGTAAGAACCATATTCAATAGGTGTATGGCTGTCTCAAGCGCATACCCCCAAAAGGAAATAGGCAACTCAGCACTGCTCATCATAGAGCGCACCATATCTAATAAGGTGCGATTCCTCATCTCCGATACACCGTTGTGCTGTGGTGTATAGGATGAATAAGCTGAGAGAGAATCCTATTCTCTTTTAGATAATCCAGGAACTCATTGCCCAAGTATTCTCCTCCTCGATCTGATCGAAGGATCTTAATACTTTTGCCCGTTTGGTTCTCTAATTCGTGCTTATATTCTCTGAATTTCTCAAAAGCTTCAGACTTGTGTTTCAACAGGAACACATGTCCGTATCTTGAGAGATCGTCAGTGAATGTAATGAAATATGAGGAACCCTTCCTGGCATGTGTAGACATGGGACCGCATACATCACTATGTATCAGTCCCAAGAGTTCCGTAACTCTTTCTCTATGTCCACTAAACGGATTTTTGGTCATCTTGCCTTTGAGACATGACTGGCAAGCGTCATAAGATGAAAATTCGAACGGATTCAAATATCCATCCTTATGTAACTTAGCTAGCCGTGTCGCATTGATATGCCCTAGTCTACAAAATGCTACAAGAAGGATTCGTTCATATCTGAACTCTTCCTCTTGTGTTTGTTTTGTACATTCAGGACTGTAATTTGATTGATAACGTATATGACATTATTTAATGAGACTGATCCAATCAACTTTTGATTCAGGAATATGTTCATAACATTATCATCTACTACAAAATTATATCCTTCTTTTCTCAATAAAGAAACTGATATAAGATTGCATATCAGGGTCGGAATGTAATAGCATTCGTTTAGAACCAATGTATTACCATTTGGTAACACGAGGTGATATTCGCCAACTGCTTTGGCTGCAACATTTGCACCATTCCATACTCTTATGGAATGATCACCCTCATCCAGTTCCCTACCCTTCCGTAGCCCATGTAACATATTATATATATGGGATCCTGATCCGGTATCTAATACCCAGGACGTAGAGTGAACAGAGAAACAGTTCTCGATAACTAACACACCTGAAGAAGATGCATCAGCATGCTTATTCTGCGTTTGGGTGGCGTGAGAATCTGGATATTCTCCTATTCCCTGCTCTGTCTTATAACAATTATAATTGGGAGCGGGACCAACGTTCCCCTGCTCAGTATAAAAAGTGGGTTCAGTCAATACATCCATGTTATTATCTTGATTAAGGCCTGATATGGTCTCTACCTGGAGAGAGAGAGAACAAAACACTTTAGCGTATGCTCTTGCAATATTAGATTGGTTATTATCATATCTAATCAGGATGGCTCCCACTGCTTTTTATCAAATCTTCCTTAAAACCCTAAAAGGTAAGACTGGCCGGGATTAATTACACTTTACAAGTTTGCCAATCTTTCGGCCAGGCCAGTGTTGGTACTTTAAGGGAGGTTCCCCGTGCTTTCATACGTACCTAATTAGAATAAATCTCGTTTTTCCAAAGGCATAATCTCATTAACACCTTTCTAGTCACCTACTTGATCGGCTAATTGTTCTGTGTAAAACTCTCCCAGGAGTAACTCTTACTCGCAGTAGGTATCGGGATCCAACTATCTCAAAGGAGGTATGCAATCTCATTGCAAATTTCAACACTTGAAATTCCCGATAATGTTTTTATCCCTAACGTGCTATGACCTTGACGAATGCCAACAAACCATAGTCCGCTAGTCAAGTTCAACCTGTACATTTCATGATTGAGTTAAAACCACCCGCACGACCCTTGGCGAAAGCCAACAAAGCCGTATGACTACCCTAACCCAATCACATCATATGCAGCAGATAAGCAATAGTTAGGCACCGCACACTACGCCTTGACGAAAGACAACAAACGCAGCACGAATACTAAGTATTAATTATCTGAAATGTCGGAGGGCTACGCAGGTTTTTCAGAAAACCTATTGCGTAATGAACTTCATATCGTTGTAGAAACAAGTGATTTTGAAAAGGAGTGTTTTTGAGGCTTTTCTAGTTTTGCTAAAGAGGTCACTCCCGGTGAAGGGATCTCGGCTCTATCCTCATCGAATAAGGTGCAGGATATTTCACAAATGCCGCTGTGCAAAGCAAGAACTATAGAAGCAAACAAAAACTAAACCGTGAGTTTGTAGCATCTGCCAGTTTTGCTAAAGAGGTCAATCCCGATGAAGGGATTGTAAGTGCACGGCGGCGCCCCGGCCGTCAATCCGAGGCCAAAATGCGGAAATGAAAAACTTTTCAAACTAGAAAACCGGCACCAACGCGCACAAAAATCCCGGATCGGGCCATTAAACTAGTCCTAGCTAACTAAAGAACGGGTAGAGAGATATACCGAGCGATCCGTGTCCTTCGGTCTTCTCGTCGTCGTCCCGATCTCCCCGCGTAATCTCCGGTCTCCACCGCATCGCCGGAAAGGCACCACATCGCCGGCTTCTTTTACGGGCTCCCACCTCTGGACCGAGGCAACTCGAGCATGAAGTTGGCGAGTCGACGTGCCCAAGGATTGCTGTAGAATACGTGTAGTGCTCTATATCTCATTTTAGGGTTTGAGGAAGTTGCCTTTGGTGGAGGAAATGAACTAAGCCTTTTGGAGATGGAGTCATAGGATTTTTATGAAGCCAAAAGACCAAAAATCCCATCACAAAATATTGGGACAGCCCCTTCCCTTATTTGGCCGGCCATAGTAGAGGAGAGAGTGAGAGGAGAGTGAGAGGCCAAATGAATATAAGTGAGCTCAATAATCAAGAGAGAGAAAAGGGTTATGATGAGGAAAAATCATTACTACAACAACCATCACTCTTTTCATCATCAACAACCATGATTACTAAACAAGAACCTCACTCCAAAACCCAATCATCACACCCAAAGTCAAGCAATGATGAAGTCAAGAAGTCAAGGTCAAAGAAGAGCTATTATGAAGCAACAATATGCAAAGACCACCCTCCACAATGCTTATTTGCACAATTGCAAATAAGCCCTCCTCCACCAATCTTCAGCCAATGAAAGATACAAAGAAAATCGGCCGAAACGGAAAGCAAACTGGTAATTCCAAAAACTGATCCCGTAATAAATTACAGGAAAAACCCGCTACTGTATATACATACCCGCATTTGTATTTCGACCGAAATACAAATGCAATGAGACAAAATCTACACTGTACAATACTAGGATCCGGCTTAAACCAATGCCCGCTAGTATAAACCGTCCGATCATGATCCGTGCAATACTGCACGTATCTGATCGAACCCTGCCATATCTCCATACGGCCTCTACAGCGTTTCGCCCGAAACTTGAGCAACTGTCTGTGGGGGACTCTAAAGACTCGTCAATACTATGGCTGTGGATTTAACCACTAGCACGTCAGAGGTATTAGCCATACATGACGGGCTACCAGCTATTGACCAAAAGGGACGTCTTTGAGCAAACTCAGCCTGACATCCTACTGAGCCTGTCAGTGACAATATCCGTACAGTCCGGTCCGTTCGTCTATGAGCATCGCATGGCGGGCCTAGGGGGTTGGTAAAAGTCAGACCCCCAGAAGCGGTACAAGTCGTGTCGGAGTGTAGCCCAGAACACCCTGAGATACTTCTGGAATACCTACTAGTAAATCTCCTGCCTCGGCCGAGGGCTTTGTGTAATGTCTCTCCTAGACACAGGGCGACCTCACCCCCAATACCGGGAGAGACGAACCCCTGAAGATCCGCTCACTGCCTCCATGTGGCTTGGGACTGTACCCAACTAAAACCTTTTAGCACGTCTCCTTTGTGCGTGGTAGGGTAGTAATCAAAGGACAGTGGGAACTCACACGAGACAAATGACGATCCTCAGGTCGATGAACTAACCTGTACACATGTCACCAGGGAACTGCCATCTGACGTCAGGTATAAGACGAACTAGCATGTTCCCGGCGAATCCTGTCCGGTGTACTCATAACCCAATGAGCATCTGTATACTTCTTAGGTGAACCAACTGACACCAGTGGCTTATGAGACTGGCCATTGCCCCTCGTCGGGGTCTCGACTGTATACACTAGTCTACTCTGGAGTATCGATGCCCTATTTCGAAACTCCCACGACTAGGGACCTTTTAAGGATGTGCTTATAGACTACCAGCTCCCACGTATATGATCGCCCTCATACTGCTGGCAGTCAAGCAAGAATCCTAAGGGCTCTATCAACGTGTAATAGAGACCTGTAAGGTCACCTAAAGCAATACACGATGATAAAGATAAACCAGATAGCATACTATCATCTTGAGTAAGACTGTCCTACCGGAATAGGACCTCCCTCAATCATTCCAATCACGTGCCTGTGATCCAATAATTGACTCTGAGAGCACTATCTCCAACAATCTCCCACTTTCACTCAAGACTAATTATTGCGATGTCGCATACTCACAGCCCGTGTGATACCGAACACCCAACTCCTCTACTAGTCAGTCTCACAAAGCTCATTTGCGAAACTATTGCATTCGAGGAATAGCCTCAGTGAGTGGATCCGCTTTGATGTTTCTTTCTATGTCTCTCTATATCTCAAGTCCAAGGAGAAATGGCAACTGAATCGGGGAGCCGAGTGACATGCCAGCGTTGCCAGGATCTCCGAGATCCTGTACTTGCCCGACGAACCGAACCGTTTCCTTTCCCCTTTTATCTCTTTTTAAAAATTCAAGACAAGAATAGTAATCGATACAATAAATCAAAACATCTCCCGAAATGAGCAATACCTGTCTTAGAATGTGTCTGGATGTCTGATGGGACCTAGCTCACAAGTGAACTCCAAATCCAAACTTCTTAGACTGTATCGTCAACTGAACTCAATCAGTATCCTGCGCCATGCCTCCCTCAGTATCCCCTTGGACCACCTGTCCAAAATACTGCCCCTCGTCAGAAGGAAAACTATAACTCTGACACCCTCTCTGTCATCCAGGTCACCTTGGAAGCCTGGAATGATAACTGTCTCCCAAATGTGGCTGTTGTTATCATATCCCTAGAACATCCACTTATGTTCTAAAACTGCTTCCGATTGTTTCTCCAGGATTGGATTAATGTCAACTTCTTGCATCTACTGCAAAAACAACATCTGGTGTGGTACTTGATGTTAGTTATATGTATGCCCTAGAGGCTATTACTGTATATAGGATGTATATTGTAGTGGATGCTTGGACATATATAGGGAGGACTTTCTTGCTCGACATGATAGTATGCTATCTGGTTGGTCTTTCCCTTAACATGTATACTGATTGTCCATCTGTTACATGTTGGTAAAGCCCTTAGGATGTGTACTTGACTACCTGGACTATGATGAAGATCATACTAGTGGGGACATGGTAGTCCATAAGTACATCCTTCAAGGTCCCTAGTCGTGGGTGTATCGAGACGGGGCATCGATATACCTGAGTGGACTAGCGTATACCTTCTCGACCCATATAGATGGGCGATGGATGATCCCATATCCATTGGTGTTTGACATCAGAGATGATATACGGGTGCTCAGTGGAGACTGGGTACACTGGACGAACTCGCCGAGAACTCCCAGATGGTATTATACCTTACGTCAGATGGCAGTTCTCTGGTGACACTGGTACAGGTTAGTCTGTAGACCCGAGATCATCATAGAGTCTTGTGTGATTCCCACTGTGCTTTGATTTCCACCTTACCACGTCCAAGAGGGTATGCAAAACTGTGGCTTTTGGGTACAGTCCCGAATCACATGGAGGCAATGAGCGATAAGAGGGGATTCGTCTCTCCCGGTATAGGGAGTTGATGTTGCGGTGTGTTCTATTGGCTATAGCCGGAAATCCCTGGCCAAGGTTGCTGAGATTTACTGGTAAGTGTTACCAGTAGTATCTCAAACTGTTATAGACCTCATATCGACACGACTTATCGAGCTACTGGGGTCTGACGTTTACCACCCCTAGGCTAGATATGCGACATATCAGACGAACAGACCGGACTGTACGGTAAGTGTTACTGGTTGGATTCACAGGAGTGTGAGCGGGCTTGCTCGTCGATCTTCTGATCGCTCAATCCCCGGATGGCCGTTACGTTTAGCAGACCGCTTGCGGCTTGTGGGTGTTTGATATGATCATCACCTGCTGCTGGGGTATTGACGAGTCTTTAGAGTCCTACACAGAGGTTTCCTAGCTCAAGCGAAACGAAATAGGAGCGCATATGAGATATGTGCGGGACGGAGAATAATACGTGTATGTGATACCGTATTCTATTCTCGCAATGAATGTATCGATTGGTTGTATGCGATATAACCTAGTTATCCAATCGAGGATTGATTCCATAAGTCGATACATTGGATATTAGTTGGTCATATGCGATGTGACCGGATCGTTAAATCAAGTGTTGATTTAATGATTTAATGTATAATTATATATTTGATATATTATTTTACATTAACTAATATTGGTTCACTTAAGATGTTTTTCTCACTTGTTTGTGCACATTGTATATATGATATATTTTTGTGCACAAGTTTGTATCATGTTTGATGATACATGCAAACTTAGGTGTATGTTTGAATTAAACCATGGTTAGTTAATGGTTAGGGTTTCATATGCTTTATTTACTTATTCATTTATTTATTCATTTGAGAACGAAATAAAATGGTGGCTAACTTTGGATTTTGTTGAAGCTTTGAAAGTTTGACCATTTTGTTTCTTTCCTTAACCCTAACCATTCACCTAACCCTAGTTTATTCTCTACACTTAACCATGGTTGCAATATGATAAGGGTCACTTGATTTTCTTTTTAAATTAATTCATTTTTCTTTTTCTTTCTTCTTCTTCTTCTTCATGAAGAAAGAAAAGCTTTCTACAAAAATGTCAAGTGATGAAATCAAGTGAGAAATCCAAATCCAAAGTGAACCCGCTTCCTATTTCTTCATCCTCTACCATTTTCCATGTAGTATAAGGTGTTTTCTTCACAAGTTTCATGACTTGGTGAAGTTGGAGCTTGATCTTGAGTTGCCTCGACGTAGATCATCTTCGGCATCGAAGTCGACGACCTAGCCCGATCATTTCTTCAACGAAACCATCGTAGAGTCCAGGATCCGATGATCACAGCGGTGGGACATCATCACGGAGCTAAGGAAGTGGAGGACCGGATCTACAAAGGTTGTAGTCTCTTTCACTTAGCAGTAAAGTTGTTTACTTGCATGTATCGCCTAATATCTAGTTAACGATCTATATTAGGGTTTCTCGGCACAAGAAAATTTTGAAATTGCCATGGTTGATGCCTTGTGAGACCTCTTGAGTGTGCCTAGGAACCCTACAGTGGTATCAGAGCCTAGCTAGAGCTTTAGGAGAAGTGTAGACGAAGCTAGAAGTCCGATCGAACCCGATATCCCCCGATTTCTACCCTCTCTGTACAATTTTTCAAACTGTGGATCTTTGTGAATTAAAAATTCTCAGAAAATAGTGCAGGTAAATATAAGGTTAACTGTAGAAAACGAGACTCTAACTCATTCAAACGGCCGTGGAACCGCGGCAATGAAATGCCATTGGCGGCGGTTCCGCGGCTCAATTAAAGAGTTAGGGTTTCAGTTTTGTACAGTTTTCCCCGTATGTGATTCCTGATGTTTCTGGGCACTTTTAATTATACTCAACAGTTGAGTTTTCTGGGGTGTATTGGGGATTCCGTGTTTCGATCGGGATGTTTAACTTCGTCTATTTGTTTTTCCAGGTAATTTTAGAATATGTTGAAAAGTTCGACCGAATAAAAATACCCACTTTTTCCCCTGCCGGGAAGTTTCCAATTGTTGGATTTTTCCGTAAGTTTAACGACGTTCTAAGTAGTGCAAGTAACACGATGGTCCCTCTTGAAGACAACAAACCTTAACTCGATTATGTGACCGTCTTGAACTGCCCTTTGAACTTTCGGATTTAGGGCAGTACGGCGTGCCACATGTGAGGCGTTGGCTTGACCCTTCTACGGCTATACCGTTGGTACTGAGGCATGAACTGGATGTTTTTAAACCTATTTCATGTGTTGAGCTGTTTCGGAAAAATTTGGGTGTTTGACTGTTCGATCGGAAAGTTTAACATTTTCTATTTATCTGGAATGTGATACAATAATTGGAATTCACAACTAGTTATGAGATAACTGATTTGGATGTTATAAACATAGCAGTTTAGTCTCACTTGATCGGTTGCCACGGAATTTTGATGTGATCAAAAGTCCGTCGCAATCACGTAGCGTACGCGGATACTCGCCAGATAAACTTAATAGACAGCTACACCCCATAGCCCCGACCAAGTGACTGTAGGAGAACCCCGTCGCCGAAAGCATCCGTTTGGGTGCTCGCGGTAGCGGTGTTCCGCCTTAGTACACTTCGTCGACGGTATCGGGGGTGCGGCCGCCTACTAAAGTTTGCGACGAGCATTCGATCAGTTTTTCGGGAATCTTGTTGAATTGCCCGACTTGATATTGAAAAGTGTTTTCGATATAGAGACTAAAATGCGGGGTTTATAATTGTTAGGCATGTGATGTCTAAGGAATTCAGATGCTTAGGCATGCGATGTCTAAGAAGGTTGCGGATTCCAACTGTTGTAGTTTTACACTTTCTTTTCTGTGACCGTAAGTGTAATATGTGATATCGCCGGTTTCGTTGCTATATGTCAACGAAAATTGGGATACGCATGTTTACTTACGTTGATGACATACGATGTTATGTATTGCTGGATATGTCATATTGGATCGTCGTGTTTGAATAGCCGGGGGGGTTTATGTGAGATGAGTGTTTTTCATTTTTCATTCATGTAAAAACTTGTATGTAATATTCTTTTATTGGGACACTTCCAGGTTGCGGAAGATGTCACCCATTGTATATTATTTACTTTTCTGCACTAGGATAGACCCAAGGAGGAGGGCATAAGTAACCGGGTTCTGGAGTCCAGTGGGAGACCAACTCGAGGAGTCGAGTCCGGGTCTCCTAACTCTAGAATTGGTAGGGTTGCTTGCCGCTCTCGTAGGGGTCTAGGGGTGTGGGTTTAGCTATTCATCGCGACCGTGGAATCCGTGTTTTATACTGGCTCGTATTTAAAACACGGACGTCCTAGTATATCCAATATTTCATATGATTCTTCTGCTGCGATATCTGTGATGTGATCATTTGATGTTCTGTGATAAATACTGTATATAGTATATATGATATATTATATAGGCGTTACTTATGTTTTACACCCGCGCTAGCCCTGCCCCGCTCTGTTGTTAGTTACCTAACCTAACGGTGCACGAGGGGACATCGAGGCGAATGCGGATGGCATAAGTGTACGTCGTATTTATCTGTGATGTTTAGGTGCTTAAATGATGGGACTTCATTAATGTGATTAATGAAAGAAAAGAAACCTAAGATGTTGTGGAATCGAATTTCTTAAAAACGGGTAGCTACAGTTCTTGCTTTGCATCGCGGTGATCCTTGTAGAACATCCTGCACCTTATTCGATAAGGAAAGGACCGAGACCCCTTCACCGGGTGTGACTCCTTTATCAATAACTGGCGGATGCTACAACCCTCGGTTTGTCTTTTGATCGCTCCTATAGTTCTTGCTTTGCACAGCGGTATATATGATATATCCTGCACCTTGTTCGATGAGGAAAAGGCCGACGATCCCTTCACCGGGAGTGACCCCTTTAGCAAAACTAGAAAAGCCTCAAAAACACTCCATTTTAAAATCATTTGATTCTACAACTATATCAAGTTCATTACGCAATAGGTTTTCAGAAAAACCTGTCGTAGCCCTCCGTCATTTCAGATAAGTACTATTTAGTATTCGTGCTGCGGTAGTTTGGCATGCGTCATGGCGTAGTGTACGGTAGCTAACTAGTGCTTATCTGCTAGCATACGATGCGATTGGATTAGGGTATTCGCACGGCGTTGTTTGGCATGCGTCAAGGGTCGTTCGGGTGGGTTTAATTCAATCAAGAAATGTACGGGTTGAACTTGACTAGCGGACTATGGGTTGTTTGGCATGCGTCAAGGTCATAGCACGCTAGGGGCAAAATATTATCGGGAATTTCAAGTGTTGAAATTTGCAATGAGATTGCATACCTTCTATGTGATAGTTGGATCCCGATACCCACTGCGAGTAATTGTTACTCCTGGGAGAGTTTTACACATTACAATTAGCCGATCAAGTAGGTGTCTAGAATGGTGTCAACAGGGTTACGCCTCTGGGAAAACGAGGTTTACATTAATTAGGTCTGTGCGAAAGCACGGGGCACTTCCCTCAAAGTACCGACACTGGCCTGGCTGAAAGATTGGCGAACCTGTAGCGTGTAATTAATCCTGGCTAGTCTTTCCTTTTAGGGTTTGAAGGAAGATTTGATAAAAACAGTGGGAGTCATCCTGATTAGATAAAATATATAACCAATCTATTCTTGCAAGAGCGCACGCTGAGTGTTTTCTTCTCTCTCTCTCTCCAGGTAGCGACCATATCACGCCTTAATCAAGATAATAATACGGAATATTGACCGAACCCGCTTGTTATACTGAGCTGGGGAACGTTGGTCCCGCTCCAACTTATAATTGTTATAAGACAGAGCAGGAAATTAGGGAAATACCAGAATTCCTATACCGCCCAAACGAAGAAACTGCATATGATGCATCTCCTTCGGGTGTGTTCATTACAAAGAACTGTTTCTCAGTATCCCCTACGTCCTGGGTATTAGATACCGGATCAGGATCCCGCAAATGTAATCCGTTACATAGGGCTACAGAAAGGTAGAGAACTGAGAACGGGTGATAAGTTTCATGAGGCAGAAAACGGGGCAAGTGTTGCAGCCAAGTCTGTTGGTCACTGTCACCCTGTATTACAAATACATTGATTCTGAACGAATGTTATTAGATACCGAACCTGATATACAAAATCATATCAGTCTCTTTATAAGTAAAGAAATGATAAAATTTTGTATTGTTGGATAATGTTTTGAACATTTCCTATATCAAAAGTTGATCGGTTCAGGCACGTTATCTAAAAGCATTGATGTTCTAAATCAAACTACGATTCTTAGTATATAGAACACACACAACAGAAAGAGTTCAGAAATGAACGAATCCTTCTTGAGGCATTGTAGACTAGGTCATATCAATGCGACCCGACTGGCTGACGTTATATTTAGATGCATATTTAAATCAGTTTGAATTTACATCTTGTGAAACTTTCCAGTCATGTCACAGAGATAAAATGAGCATAGCTCCGTTTACTGGAAACAGAGAAAGAGTTAGTGTACTCTTGGGATGATACATGTTGATGTATGTAGGTCCCCTGTCTACGCATGCCAAGACCGGTTCTTTGTACTTCATTACATTCTCTGATGATCTCTCAAGATTCTGACATATGTTCCTGTTGAAACAAAAGTCCAAACCTTTTGAGATATTCACAGAATATGATTTAGAAGTAGAGAACCAAAATACGGGTATAAGTATTATGTCCTTTGATGTGATCGAGGAGGAGAATACTTGAGCACGGAAATCCTGGACTATTCTAAAGAAGAATGAGATTCTCTCTCAGAATTACTCCTCCTTATACACCATAGCACGATGGTATATCAGGGCGGAGCAGATACACCCTATTTGATATGGTGTGCTCTATGATGAGTACTACTGAGTTACCTTTTTCCTATAGGGTGTTATGCACTTGAGAAGTTGCATACCTATTGAATAAGGTTCCAATCAAATCAGTTGCCTACCGCTTCATATGTGATATGGAAAGGGAAGAGCCCATATCTTAAGTTAGTTAAGATCTGTGGTTGTCCGGCCTATGTCTAAAAGCAAAATCCGGACGAGATTGAGGCAAGGTCTGTTATGTAGAACTGGAAATGTTCCAGCTATACAAACTGCAGCTGATGATTTGGTAGAACCGTAAGATTCAATTGTAACCAACGAACCTCAGCCTCTCCGCCGATCTAGTAGGGTCCCACCTGAGAGTTACTTCGGTTTCTCTATCACAGTGGGAGCGAGGATTGCATCATGAGATGATGACCAAACTAGTTTCGAGCTGGCCATCAGGTGTGGGACTCTGTAAGAATGGCTGGATGCTTAGCGATCTGAGATGGAATCCTTATACACCAACAAAGTATAGACTTTGGTTGCTTTGTCTGAAGGGTTAAATCCCCATCAGGAGCAAGTATATCTTGAGAAGATTACTTGGTGTAGATGGAAAGGTTGAGACTTTCGAAGCTAGACTTTTTAAAGGTTTTCGTCATCAACCAGGCGTGGATAATGGTGAAACCTTTTCAAGTAGCTATGCTTAAGTCCATCCAGATCCTACTTGCCACGGCTACATACCATGAATACGATATCTGGCGGTTAGGTGCCATGACTGCTTTTCTAAGTGATGTTTTAGAAGAGTGCGTCTATAAGTACACGGCCAGAGGGCCTCGTAGACAGTGGGAGCAGCGGAAACGCGAGCAAGATGTTTTATGTAATAAAGCAGGCATCGCGGAGTTGGAACGTCTGTTTTGATGTGTTAGTCAAAGAGTTTGACATCATCAAAATAGTAGATGGACCTTGTATAAACAAAAAGGGTATTAGGGAGTATGGTGGTGATTCTCGTAGAGTACGTGGATGACATACTCTTGATAAGAAAGGAGTTTCCTATGCTACGCTCGGTCAGTCTCCGCTTATCATAAGGGTTCTCCATATAGAATCAAAGTGATACCTCCTAAATCCTGGGATTTTGGATCTATGAGATAGATCTAATTGGATGTTAGGATACTCACTAGTTGTAGTGAGATGGTATCAGTTGATCCTTGGGAGAATCACTGGAAAAGTTCCAGAGTGATAAGGACGACTGAAAGTCAGTCACAGGCATTGTCTTTACCCTCAGTGGAGGGACGGTATGTTGGAAGAGTTCCAAGCTAGATACCGTGGCAAACTAGACGCTAAAGGCTGGATACATCGCTACTTAAGATGCTACCAAAGAGGCAGTATGGATGTATATTTGTTCATGAGATGAACTTAGTTCCTCCCATTGTGTGACAATGGAGTTGTGGCTTATGCCAAGGAACGTCCGTCCCATCAGTGATCCAGACATATTCTAAGGCAGTATCACTTGATCATGGAGATGGCTGATCTCCAAGGTGATCGAGGTTAGGAGAGCAGACTCAGAGGATAACACGGCGGATCCACTCACGAAGGCCTATTCCCAGAGAGAGACTTTTATGGGATGGTTGAGTATGAGATACTGCAACCACTGCTACAGATGGCCCTAGTGCAAGTGGGAGATTGTTAGTTATATGTATGCCCTAGAGGCCATTACTGTACATAGGATGTATATTGTAGTGGATGCTTGGACATATATAGGGAGGACTTTCTTGCTCGACATGATAGTATGCTATCTGGTTGCTCTTTACCTTAACATGTATGCTGATTGTCTCTTGTTACATGTTAGTAAAGCCCTTAGGATGTGTACTTGACTATCTGGACTATGATGCGGATCATACTAGTGGGGACATGGTAGTCCATAAGTACATCCTTCAAGTTCCCTAGTCGTGGGTGTATCGAGACGGGGCATCGATATACCAGAGTAGACTAGCGTATACCTTCTCGACCCATATAGATGGGCGATGGATGATCCCATATCCATTGGTGTTTGACATCAGAGATGATATACGGGTGCTCAGTGGAGACTGGGTACACTGGACGGACTCGCCGAGAACTCCCAGATGGTATTATACCTTACGTCAGATGGCAGTTCTCTGGTGATACTGGTACAGGTTAGTCTGTAGACCCGAGATCGTCATAGAGTCTTGTGTGATTCCCACTGTGCTTTGATTTCCACCTTACCACATCCAAGAGGGCATGCAAAACGGCGGTTTTTGGGTACAGTCCCGAATCACATGGAGGCAATGAGCGATAGGAGGGGATTCGTCTCTCCCGGTATAGGGAGTTGATGTTGCGCTGTGTTCGATTGGCTATAACCGGAAATCCCTGGCCAGGGTTGCTGAGATTTACTTCTAAGTGTTACCAGTAGTATCTAAAACTGTTATAGACCTCATATCGGCACGACTTATCGAGCTACTCGGGTCTGACGTTTACCACCCCTAGGCGAGATATGCGACATATCAGACGAACAGACCGGACTGTACGGTATATGTTACTGGTTGGATTCACAGGAGTGTGAGCGGGCTTGCTCGTCGATCTTCTGATCGCTCAATACCCGGGTGGCCGTTACGTTTAACATACCGCTTGCAGCTTGTGGGTGTTTGATATGATCATCACCTGCTGCCGGCGTATTGACGAGTCTTTAGAGTCCTACACAGAGGTATCCTGGCTCAAGAGAAACGAAATAGGAGCGCATATGAGATATGTGTGGGACCGAGAATAATGTGTGTATGTGATACCGTATTCTATTCTCGCGATGAATGTATCGATTGGTTGTATACGATATAACCTAGTTATCGAATCGAGGATTGATTCGATAAGTCGATACATTGGATATTAGTCGGTCATATGCGATGTGACCGGATCGTTAAATCAAGTGTTGATTTAATGATTTAATGTATAATTATATATTTGATATATTACTTTACATTAACTACTATTGGTTCACTTAAGATGTTTTTCTCACTTGTTTGTGCACATTGTATATATGATATATTTTTGTGCATAAGTTTGTATCATGTGTTGATGATACATGCAAACTTGGGTGTATGTTTGAATTAAACCATGGTTAGTTAATGGTTACGGTTTCATATACCTTATTTACTTATTCATTTATTTATTCATTTGAGAAAGAAATAAAATGGTGGCTAACTTTGGATTTTGTTGAAGCTTCATGAAGCTTTGAAATCTTGACCATTTTGTTTCTTTTCTTAACCCTAACCATTCACCTAACCCTAGTTTATTCTCTACACTTAACCATGGTTGCAATATGATAAGGGTCACTTGATTTTCTTTTTAAATTAATTCATTTTTCATTTTCTTTCTTCTTCTTCTTCTTGATGAAGAAAGAAAAGCTTTCTACAAAAATGTCAAGTGATGAAATCAAATGACAAATCCAAATCCAAAGTGAACCCACTTCCTATTTCTTCATCCTCTACCACTTGTCATGTAGTATAAGGTGTTTTCTTCACAAGTTTCATGACTTGGTGAAGTTGGAGCTTGATCTTGAGTTGCCTCGACGTAGATCATCTTCGGCATCGTAGTCGACGATCTAGCCCGATCATTTCTTCGACGAAACCATCGCTAGAGTCCGGGATCCGATGATCGCAGCGGACGAACATCATCACGGAGCTAAGAAAGTGGAGGACTGGATCTACAAAGGTTGTAGTCTCTTTCACTTAGCAGTAAAGTTTTTTACTTGCATGTATCGCCTAATCTCTAGTTAACTATCTATATTAGGGTTTCTCGGCATAAGAAAATTTTGAAATTGGCATGGTTGATGCCTTGTGAGACCTCTTGAGTGTGCCTGGGAACCCTACACTTGACATCTCATGATTGACTCAATTGCCTAAGCAAGTGATCTGCCAATCATGTACATCCCTCTCTACTTTAGTCTGTAAGACACCTTTAGAGAGGGTGACTCCATCACCTGCAGGTACATTACCGTGCCCAGAGTCGTCCATTCTAAAACACCTTCAGAATGCTGTCTAACTACCCTGATTGGGAAACTACCCAAATCCAGATCTAAAACCATAGATCCAGTAACCAGAATGTCTTGATATTATGTCCAAGTCCCATGTGGAGAAACCACTGTGTGACAACCAAAGTATAACCGATTGTAGTATAGGAATTTCTTTTCCTACTCTGTGTATGTCATCCAATATACCAGGACATCACATCCTACTACCATCTTAACATATCCATCCTCTATTCTGATGAAGTCAAACCTATGACTGTCACATCAGAAATAAATGATCTAACTCCGCTATATCTGCTTTAGTCTATAAATAGACATAAGCCACGTGTCCACTATGCTTTCGCTGCACCCACTGACTACGATAACCCTCTGGCAGAGTCATATAGACGTGCACTTCTAAAGCCTGTTTAGAATGACGCTATATTCATCCTCCTGCCGGGTCTCACAATCTGGAACAACAACAATGGAAAGTCTGGGTAAACAAGAACCTCCCTGCCACCATCCTTGAGGCTACCTGAGTACCTCTCGGGTGCCAGAGGTTACCAACCTTATTTGCGGAGTGGCCAATGGAATGTCAAACAAGATTGAATCTTTAGGTTCTTATCAAATTTTCAGTAATCGTTTGCGGTTCTGGAATTACTTCCAGTTCTACAATACTCCCACTACCGTTTTCTGAAAAAATCCATTTTTGTTAAAACGGTGGCGAGTCTAGAACAATATCACTATTGATCTTCCAGATGGTAGAAAGTCAACCCTCGTCATAGCCTGGGTCAACCCACAAATAGCCATTACAGAAACGTGCCTTGCGTTATCCAGAGTCTAGTTTTAAGCATAAGCCGGACAACTCCCCGTACCTTAACATCGTTAAGACACGAACTATTCTATATCCAATATAGGACTAGAGGCACTGATTTAATTGAACCAGATTCAAATCATGCAGCTGTCTCCAGTGCATGTCAACTAAATGGAAGGAGGCCGATCAGCGTTACTCAACTTAGGAATGCTTCCAATTATGAGTAACCTGAAAGAGAAGCAAGTTCTCTTAATTATTACTATCAACTGAATACCATACACAAGTATCTACATCTTCGATCACCTTGAAGAATCCCGATACTTGCAACACCTGGTCCTCTACTTTATCCATATACCTATAACTTCTCAAAATTCGGACCCTGTGTTTCCACGAAACACCTGTCTAAAACTAGAGAAGTCATAAGTAAACCGAATATAGTACGAGGACCAACTCCTTTGTCCTTATGGACGCTGGACAACATACAATACTCTGTATAAGTTCCTTGAGTCTAATAACTCACTCCCTGTGTGTCGTAAGTTGAAAACTGTACTATGGTTATGAAGAATTACACCGCTGTTTACTGCTCCTTACCCAACTATCCACTGATATAGGTAAATGTCATAGACATAATTTCAAAAAGGTATATCTCACTCTATGAAAATAGACGTACAGATATATCAATTTGAAATTGGTGCATAACAGCGGATATTCAAAACCAAATATTTGCCGTTCGGCAAACAACCCAGGTGACTTCCTCAAATATCACTGATTACAACGAATCCCGATATAATAAGGATGATCACCCAATTCCCAATAACTTACTCCCACTCATAATCTGTAAAACTATACAGTTGTGAGAATCAAACATGGTAAATACATACCCTAGAGCAAGTGTCTAATTGGGTACTCAGTTTTCCTTTAACAGTACACAGTGAAACTGAAACATTGAAATGTTTCATAGAGGTATCCTGGTATTCCTAGTAATGCCTCTTCCATTATCAGATTCACACCTGTAACCGTATATTTCTTTGCCATCTCTCCAAATCCCTTCATATGTCTTTAATCATTACCATCTGCACACCCCTTTAGGCCAAATGGTTTTCTTCCTTCCTTACCGTTCGACACCAGCCTATGGTTTGGAAGAATACTATCCAATAAGCCTAATGGGTGTACTGTCCTAATCCTAGGAGCACTCGCAATGCGAGAGAAGGTGAAGATAAAAGACAACCGAATAAACCTTATTCCTATTTCTCCTGAACCAGAATCCATTCCCGAACTGGAACAAGTTCTTTTCGAGTTCGTATATAACCATACGATGGAGTATCCAATAAACTGTGGATCTTCGTAGAGATACTGAGTGTCCTGGAGAAATACATAGATGAAGTGGGAGTGGTAATGAAATACCTGGTTTGGTCGTGAATATCAGTCGCAATTTACTTTGCCCTCTTACTAATCCCTTTCTTTGTCTTTACATAATACCTTCTGTACACCATCGTTAGGCTAATTGGTTTTCTTCATTCCCTACCGGTCGGCACCTGCCTACGGTTTGGAAGCAGACTATCCAATTTGCGTAATAGGTGTACTATCCCCTAATCTAAGGGGTACTCACAACCTGAGAGAAGGTAAAAGGAAAAGACAATTGAATAGTCCTATTCGTTTCCTCCAGAACCGGAAACCATCCTCGAATAAATTCCTTCGAGTTCGTATATAACCATACGATGGTTTTGTCCAATTGAAGTAGACGTTCATAGTAATACGGGGTGTCCTGGAGAAAAGGGTAAAAGTAAAAGTGGCAATGAAGTTTGCAACTCTGACAATCCAAAGGCCAGTGTTTAAGAAGGTTTGGTCAACTTGGTCACTGAGTCATAGTCTAGGGTCGGGTCAATGGTCGCTGCCAAAGAGAGAGAGAAAAGAAACACTCAGTGTGCACTCTAACCTAGATCAGAATGGTTACCAATTTATCTAATCTGGAAACCTCCCACTGTACCGTCAAATTCTCCTCCAAACCTGAAAGAAGAATTAGTCGGGATCACCCGAGGAGTAAACCAACTCATCAGTAGGAATCGGGATCCAACTATCATCGCATGATAACGTGACGGAATCTGCTCACGTTATCACACTCCAGAAGGTATGCTCATATCTGGCAAGTTTTAGTTTCTTTAGAAACTCCCGATGTGATTTTTGCCCCATGCTCTTATGACCTTGACTTTAGCCAACAAATCATAAGTCACATGTCAAGTTCTACTCGTCATTCTCCAGGTTAATTTGAGCCCACCCGCACAAGCCCTTGACTTTGGCCAACAAGGCTATACGACTGCCCCAAACCAACGCATCTATCTATGCTGCACATTGTCACGACCTGAAATTGGCACGTGACGGCCCTAATACTACGCAACGTCTACAGGCGTAACGTAGTAAAAGAAAGACAAAACCCAGAAATCTAAACCATTATAAGATAAGAAACATTGTTTAAACCATTAAAAAAAATCTTAAATATAAATTCTTTAAGTGCAATTTTCTTTCTTGAAAATTTCGGCAGCACCTCCTTTATAAAAACCAACCCCAAAAATGGGTACAACATAAATATAATGTAAAGCATCCCCAACGGGAGCAAATCCATGCCCAAAGGCGGAAAACAACTACCACAACAAATATACGACCCCGTAGCGAAGAAAAAGAAGACGATAGAAAGGAAACTGTATAAAAGACAACAAATCCATAATTTATACAATATCGTGCTCACCAAGTCTCTAAGTCAACAATATAATAGTAGATGGAGAGTACAAGATACAACGAATATACAATACAAATACAGATAACCACCAAAACCCACCTGAACAAAACAGCACTCTGTGAGTCGATGCGGTATCTGTAGCCAAAGATGATAGATGAATAGCCAGCCTCGACTACTCTGGGGAACCCTCTGTAACACCTGTGGCACAACGGGGTTGAGTTGCCAACTCGTGAATAGTAAATAACATATGCAAGTAATCGCAGGAATGTACGTACAGCATGAATCTAAGATATGCAATTTACAGTAATAACAGGTCATATGAATGTAGAATAATGGAAAGTACACTAACAAGTACAACCAATATATATAAAGCAATAATGATATGACACAGTATGCAATAATCATGCAATGGGGGTATGAGAATGTAAATGTGCAACACTCCTGAAAGGTACACTAACAGATACTCCTAATACATGAAACAGTAAATAAATAGATAAAGGTGAGGTATGGAGTGAAATATGTCATTTCCACGGAATCCTGACATCATGGTAGGATCACAATCCATCAGGACGATTCAAATCCCAATTCCTCAAATCAGCCCCCAAATTGGCTCTAATATCATCCAAGTATCGCATTCTCCTCAATTTCTCAATATTAAGTATATCTCGTATATCCCGAATGTACAACATCAAGTATATCTCACATATATCGAATGTACAACATCAAGTATATATCACATATATCGAATGTACAACATCAAGTATATATCACATATATCGAATGCACAATATCAAGTAGATCTCACATATCTCGTATGTACCATATCAAGTATATCTCATATATATCTCCAGTATCCAATCTCAAATGAATCTCTTATATCCCGAATCAAATCTCCAGCACAATTCTAACATACTAAATATAATGGCATAATAAATATGATGAGGTCAATACACATATATTAGCGTCCCATTCCCTAATATTGGTGTAAGGGTATATATAACAGCGGCTCAATCCCCTGTTATATATACAAATGAGTAATTGGAAATATCATGAAACCAATGTGCCATGCATCGACACAGAAATGTTGATCCATCAGGTGCTGTCTCCATGACTGGCCCCCCTGATGGGTACGTATCATACGCTATCCCGAGTGCTCGAGTGCCTAGCTCTGACCCTCGCCTCTCGACGTATCCATACGCACATGACTCCCGTCGGTATCCACTCGATAGCCGATGAGTCATTGGTCCTGTCACCGGATGGTATAGTTCCCCTAAGCCTCATCGCCTAGCACCGCGAAATCGTTCTTGCTTCGGGGTACCCTCGGGCCCCACCATGTACCCACAGACGGTGCCTCCTCACTCCTCCAATCGGGCATATATCAGAACCGATAAATCTCATGGTGGCTGCTGTCACGCCCCGCTTCCCAGTGTACGGCGAAGTGGACGTGACGAGGCCCGCTACGTATATACTCAGAAGTATATACGCTAAGCGTAACTAAGCAATATAAAGTAAATCACAAGAGACGAATAATATGGAAATAACAGCAACCTTTATTAATAACATTCTTTTTACAATGCAGGAAAAGGAAAATACAACTGGAATGAAAAAGCAATGCCTAAACAGTGGCATAACAGGAAATGAAATAAACTGGAAGAACAAGGTACAATTATCTAGAGTTCTGGGTCTACCTGAAATTGCTCCAAATCTTCACCGGTGGGCTCGATCTCAACTTGGTCCAACGCACCTGACGACATTCAAAAAAGAAAGAGATAGAATGTCGTCAACGAACTGGTCGCTCGGTAAGTCCCAAAAGAATAAGAAGAATGAGAATGATAGAGTAACAGTATTTTCTAAAGTATTATAATGTTGAATATTATGGAACATTGTGTAATGCTGTTGTTTGTAGCTTGGTACAGAAGGATGCCAGTGTATACGAGGGGGATCTCTATATGCTAGAGATCAGGGCAAATGGAAAGTACAAGGAACCGTTATACCACGGTACAACATCAACAGGATTCAGGTTAGGTGTCTTAATCTGACCACCTCGTGCCACCTTTAACATCTTCCGTACAAATCTACCCCTTAAACCCCGTAATGTTTTAACAGTATTGTAGTATTGGAATATATAAGTTGGTTGACTGACCAAAACCATGATATCAGTAGACATGTTGCAACTGTATAATCAGGTAAATGGAATATCAGGATAATGGATGAATATCCATGGTTTGATTCAGTCAAAAAGGAATATATTGTTAACTGGGTTCATGGATTCATGTATTCAAATTGTATTGGAATATAAAAGCATATAGATTGACTTGAATCATATTCGAGTTAAGAGTAGTCAGACTCTAACCCGAGTCAGACTAAAAGAAAAGAATTTGAAGTTCAATATTAGCTAGGGGCCTTATTGTAATTTATGAAACTTGAGGGGGTTTTATGTAAAAATACTTTTATATAGTTTTCAAAATACACCTCAGGTATTTAATATTCGTCTTTAATTTTTATAATGAATGTGAATTTTATTTGTGTTATTCTAGTTAATATATCCTAATAAAAGTATTATTTGTTTTATCTGAAGTTCATGGTATTTTAGTGTAACTTTTAATCTTGTAATTTTTTAGAAAAATGTGGAAACTTTATATTAGGATAAAATAGGTGTTAAAATGATAATTATATATATATTAACACAAGAATAATTTTTAAATGAGTATTTTATCTTTAAAAAATCTCATTTTCCTTAAATATCGTATTTTAAACCTTTCGAGACCGAATGCTCCTTGCGGAGGTCTGAATTTCGTACTACTAGCCTGCGGGTGCACGATAAACCGTACTTTCCCTAACAGGTTCCCCAAAAGTGGGTTGTAGCGGCGCTTTGCTTAGGTTTATAAATACTTTTCATTTGGGAAAACGGTTTTATTAATATAGGGTATTTATTTGCAAAAAGTATAGTTTTCCGTATTTTTAATTATTAGGGTTTCCTAAACCAACTAGCCGATTTCTAAGGTCTAAACGATGAGTCATTAGAAGCCTCAAATCGCCTCTTCACCGTCAATTGCGGCCAGGTAAGTACAAGTGAGGAGGGAGGGATCCGCTCACGAATCGTGAAACGGGCCTTTTAAAGTTACCCAAGCTCACTTGCCTAGCCTAGACACCACAAGACAGTTTAGATAAACGATCGATGTCCATGACCAATCGTGTTTTCATTTTATTAAAATATTTTATCTAAAAAGTTTACAACTTAAAGCTTTAAATAAAAGTTATAAAGATTATGGTATTTTAGTGAAAAAGTCCTGTAATTCCGTATTCTGTATTTTGACATTTATCAATTAGGGTTATATTGAGTGTGTGTAGGGGTAGGTCATTACCCCGTGACTTATATTAAGTTTTGGTGAAGTTTAAAGGTAAAACATGCTATGTTAAACTTAAAGGTATTATAGCGCAAGAATACGGTATTCGGAAACGTTATCATTTTATGTGTGAAATTTCATTCAAAGTGGGTTCTACAAGTTTAGTGATCATGATAAACCTATTTAGGAGTTAGGGAATTAATTAAACTAAGAAAAATGAACTTCATGGTATTTTTATGAAAAGAATACGGTTTTGAAAAGAAGTTATCATTTCATGTGAAAAAGTTTAATTAAATTGGTTTATGGGTAATTAATAGTCAGCAAGCATATGGGTAGATAATATGTATTAGGTGACAAGTGGAAATTTAGAGAAAAACCGAATCGGAAATCGGTTTATCCGATTTCCGTCGGGTTCCAAAAAGTCGTATTTTTACATTACCGAAAAGAGAGATAGAAGAAGGTGGGACTTACGGTTTGGACAAGCTAAGGAAGCTAAGGGATGTGGTGATTGTCGATTCGTCGAAAACGTCGCGAAGGTTCTGATCCGGTCGCCGGAATCCGTCGTCGATTTCGGCAGCGCTTCGCTTCTCGCTCTTCGTACCGAGTTCTCGAGAATTTGAGAGAGTGGACATAGAGTTGTGAGGGGAAAAGGTAGAGGATAGGGGTCTTTATATAGGGCTAGGCTAGGGTTAGGGTTTGGATTAAAAAATATTTAAAAAAATATATAAAAAACATTAAAAATTCATTAAAAATCATTAAACCTAGGAGTAAAAGGGATTTATTGGCCAAATCAAAACCGATCCAGGTATAATAAGTGTGCAAGAGGGTTGACCATGTCAAGAGCCAACTTTTCTCAGTTGCTGACTCGGCCGTCCGGCCGGCGGCGCTGGACCGAGTCGGCCGAGTCGCCGGCGGGCGGCGCCGAGTTGGGCCGAGTCAAGGGTCCAATGGCCGGGGGTTTTCCTGAGGAACAACTTGGTATTTTTACTTTTTGTTGTCCAGTACATATTTTGGTAGTTATGGCCTTTTTACCGTTGACTTCCAAAAAAAATAAATACAAAAATAATGTGGGGCTTGAGATTTGAACTCCGGTGGCTTGGTTTAGCAGTGCAAGGTATTACCAATGAGCTACAAGCTTCTTCTTGTAATTATTGTAAGGAATTAGATACTTAAATTGTTTCCAGCAACATTAATACTCCAAGTATACACTATATTTAAAGCAAATTTTTGGTATACAAAATTGGAGTTGTTACAATCTACCCTCCTTACAAAAATTTCGTCCTCGAAATTTACAACTTTTATTAAAGGACTAGTTTACAAAAAGGTGCGGATATCTCGCACGCATCTCATCCTCCCTTTCCCACGTGGATTCTCCTGGAGTGTCTTTCCTCCACATTACCCGGACCAAATTAACTTCTTTGTTCCGAAGTGTCTTCACTTTCCTGTCCAGGATCTCCACAGGTTGTTGCTCACAAGACAAATCGGCTGTATCGTGAGTTCGGAATGATCAAGTACATGGCTGGGGTCACTCACATACCTTCTGAGTTGGGATATGTGGAACACGTTATGCACTCCTTCCAATGAGGGTGGAAGCGCTAAACGATATGCCACTTCACCGACTCGTTCGAGTATATCGAACGGTCCAATGTATCTCGGACTCAACTTTCCCCATCTTCCAAATCTGATCACTCCGCGGTTCGGAGAGATTTTCAGGAATACATGCTCTCCTGGCTGGAACTCCAAGTGTCGTCTCTTCGCATCAGCCCAGTGTTTCTGTCTATCTTAGGCTATGCGCATTCTTTCCCTGATAGTACGAACCACATCAACGGTTTCTACTATCATCTCTGGTCCAAGGAGTTCTCTATCTCCGATGTCGTCCCAACTTAATGGCGATCGACACTTCCTTTCATATAATGCTGCAAAAGGTGCCATTCCTATGCTTGCTTGGTAGCTGTTGTTGTACGCAAACTCCACAAGGTGTAGGTGATCTTCCCACGATCCTTTGAAGTCGAGCATACATGCTCTGAGCATATCCTCCAAGATCTGAATTGTTCGTTCTGACTGACCATCTGTTTGTGGATGATAAGCCGTGCTGAAGTTCAGAATTGTTCCCAAGCTAGTTTGCAGACTTTGCCAAAATTGTGATCGGAACCTGGTGTCACGATCAGAAACAATGCAGACCGGTACTCCATGAAGTCTCACAATTTCCTGTATGAGTTAATGGGTATCAGAGATAGTACGTTATGAAGAGTTTAAATCTTAATTTAGATTATTACCTCCATGTACTTCTTCGCTAATGTCTCAGTTGATTGGCCAACTCGAAATGGGATGAAGTGAGCCGACTTTGTGAGTCGATCCATAATGACCCAAATCGCATCGTTACCCTTTGTGCTGCGAGGAAGAGCAGTAACAAAGTCCATCGTGATGTGCTGCCACTTCCATTCTGGGATTGGTAACGGTGAAGTAGTCCAGCTGTCCTGTGATGTTCAGCCTTTACTAGCTGACACACCAAGCATTTTGCGACACTCCTGGCTACTTCGCGCTTCATTCCATGCCACCAATATTTCTGACGTAGATCTTTGTACATTTTGGTACCTCCAGGATGTACTGAATACGGAGAGCTGTGAGCTTCTTTCATTAATTCTTCCCGAACAGGACCCTTTGGTACACACAATCTGCTGCCGTATCTCAAAGATCCGTCTTCATGGATGATGAAATTTGTTCTGAGTCCATTCTCCACTTGTTCTCTGATCTTTTGCAACTTAGCATCGCTGGCTTGAGCTGCTTTGATCTGATTGACAATAGTTGATTGAACTTGTAGATTCATCAAATTTGAAACATCACCTGGCATGACTAGTTCAATCTCCATCTGATGTAGGTCTTGCTGAAGCTTCCACTGGGCGGTGAGATTCGTTGCTAATGGTTGGTGACTAAGAGCATCAGGCACTACGTTCACCTTCCCTGGATGATATTGCAAGTTGATGTCAAAGTCCGCCATGAGTTCTAACCATCTTCTCTGCCGCATATTCAACTCCTTCTGAGTAAACACGTACTTCAGACTTTTATGATCTGTATAGATGTTCACTCGTTCACCAAGTAAGTAGTGGCGCTAAATTTTGGGAGCAAAAATAACGGCTGCCAACTCTAGATCATGCGTCGGATAATTGCGCTCATGAGTCTTCAGTTGTCTTGAAGCATAAGCCACAACCTTACCGTGCTGATGTAGAACACATCCTAGTCCCTTACCGGATGCACCGGATGCATCACAATGCACCTCGAATCCTCCAGATTGATCCGATATGACGAGAATAGGTGCAGATGTCAGTCTTGACTTGAGTTCTACGAAAACTTGCTCGCATGCTTCTGACCACACAAATTCTTCATCTTTTCTTGTGAGCTTGGTCAGGGGTGTTGCTATCTTCGAAAAGCCTTCAATGAATCTTCTGTAATATCCAGCTAAGCCCAAGAAACTCCGAATATCCTTCACTGATTTTGGTGTAGGCCATTCGCTGACTGCTGAAACCTTTGCTGGATCTACAGAAATCCCTTATCCTGATACGATGTGTCCAAGAAAACCAACTTGTTTTAGCCAAAACTCGCACGTGCTGTACTTGGCATAAAGCTTATGTTGTCGAAGTGTTTCCAGGACAATTCGTAAGTGCTCCGCATGCTCCTTCCGATTCTTAGAATATACCAGGATGTCGTCGATGAAGATGACAACGAACCTGTCTAAATACTCCCGGAAAACTTGGGTCATAAGGTTCATGAAGATTGCTGGTGCATTGGTCACTCCAAATGGCATTACTAGAAATTCGTAATGTCCATAGCGAGTTCTGAAAGCTGTTTTGTGAATATCAGCCTACTTGACCTTCACTTGATGATAACCTGAACGAAGATCTAGTTTAGAGAAGACACAAGATCCACTTAGCTGATCGAACAAATCGTCGATGCGCGGGAGAGGATACTTGTTCTTTATAGTAACTTCGTTCAAGGCCCTATAGTCGATGCACATTCTGTATGAACCTTCCTTCTTCTTCACCAATAGTACAGTTGCTCCCCAACTTGAAGTGCTGGGACGAATCCATCCTTTCTCCAGTAATTCGTCCAACTGTGTTCGAACTTCTTTCAAACCTTCTGGACTTGGTCTATACGGTGCTTTGATCACTGGTTGTGCTCCTGGTACTAAGTCAATACTGAATTCAAGAGCTCGATCGGGAGGCAAACCTGATATATCGTCAGGGAATACGTCGTCGAACTCTCGAACTACCTCCGGTCTTGATTCTTCCTCTGCATGAGCTGCTGCAACTACTGCTTCCTTTAGCTTCTCTTTGTAAGTACTTGGCTCCAATGTACGATCTCCACTCTTGAAATAGAAGACCAGATGATCTGGAATCTCAAATACTACCCTCCTTTGACGACAGTCGATGGTAGCATAAAAGGTTCCAAGCCAGTCCATTCCTAGAACCACATCGAAGTTTGGTATGTCCAGTACTTTGAAGTCGGCGTAAAACTCTCGACTGCTGACGATGACTGGACACATGCTGTATCCCATAGTTGCCTTTAGAACACGATTTCCAGAACTGACGTTCCAGCTGGATACAAGCGGTGAGACTGGAATCGCATGGGTTCGGACAAACCGTTGCGACATAAAGCAGTGGGATGCCCCAGTATCAAACAGTGCAAGTGCAGGTAGTGAAGCTACTAGGATTGTACCTAAGGTATATGGGATAGGTTCAGGTATAGGGAAATTGTGTAGGTAACCAAACTAAAAGATAAGTTTGAGAAGGAAATTTACCAGTAATGACTTGGCCAGTGGCCTCAGCTTCTTCCACAGACATCATGAAAGCCTGGCGCGTCGGCACATTCCTCCTGGCCTGAGGAGCATTCCTCTGAACGTTCCTTTGAGCTTGATGGAACTGTCGAGGAGGTGGTGCAGCTTGTGGTCCCTTAGGTGGTGCAGGCAGTGCAAGTCTGGGAGCAGGTGACGGAAGAGCTTGTCGCTACTGATAAGTATTTGCTGGCCTGGGTGCAGCAACTGAGTTCTGCCTTTGGGGACAAGATCTAACATCATGAGTGGCTGAACCGCAGATTAAGCAGAGGCGGTTGGCTCGACGGCAGTCCTTCATCATATGTCCAGTTCTCTTGCAGTAAGTGCAAAAGGCTGGGCTAGGACGATGAGTTGGTACTCCGGGTTGCCTCGGCACGAAAGATGGTCTGGACGTGACTCCACCTGCCATCTGGTTGGCAGGGCGTTTGACTCCTGCAGACTGAGGTCTGACCCTCTCTTTTATGACTGCCTCATAACTGCGGGGAGCTTCTAGGGCTTCCTCATGAGTCAAAAACTTTCCTGTGGCTAGAGCAGCCTTGATCTCTGTGTCCAAACCTTGCTGAAAACGACGGGCTCTGATCTCGTCCGTCGGTATCAGGTGTGCCGCGAATCTGTTTAAAAGTTGTGTTAGCTGTGTAATATGTGATATTTCAAAAATTGAACTATTGTGACATATCTTACCGGCTCAACATAGTGAACTCAGTATCGTATTCATCTACCGATTTCTCCCACATTGATCCTTGCTGTAGATGAATAAACTGCTACTCCATGGCGAACCTGGCAGTCACTGGGAAATATTTCGCGTCAAACTTCTCGCGAAATGTCTTCCATTCAATCGGCTGCGCTAGACGGGTTTCTTCAGCCTTCCACCAATTTCGAGCATTATCCGTGAGCTGTAGCTTCGCTACACGGACCCAAGCGTTATCTGGCACTTGAGCTGCTGCCAGATCGTCTTCGATGCTTTGTGCCCATTCTTCTGCTTTGAGAGGGCTTCCTTTACCAGAGAACTGCTTTGGGTGCAAAGCCCGGAATTGTTTTACTCTCGGTGCATCGTTATCAGGACGGCTCAGAAGTTGTTGCTGTCCCTCGAGAAGACAACGGATCGCATCAAATAACATCGTCTGCTCAGTGGATGGTGCCGGAACAGCAGGTGTGAGAGGTAGTGCTGGAGGGGTGTTGTTGACGTTGGTGCTGGTGTTGTTCGGGGAATCCATAATCCTGAAGAAAAATTTGGATTAGGACAGAATCAAATACATGAAATGATAAGATTCAAGGAATAGAGATTTGCAAGTTTCAAAGAACATGAATTGTAAAGAATGTTTTAGTTGCTGGTTCTTGTGTTATATTTCTTAGGTTGTTCACGCAGACCAGAACTGCATGACAGGGACTCATACAGCTCTGACCTGCATGGGCCACCAACAAAAACCTGTCACGCCCCGCTTCCCAGTGTACGGCGAAGTGGACGTGACGAGGCCCGCTACGTATATACTCAGAAGTATATACGCTAAGCGTAACTAAGCAATATAAAGTAAATCACAAGAGACGAATAATATGGAAATAACAGCAACCTTTATTAATAACATTCTTTTTACAATGCAGCAAAAGGAAAATACAACTGGAATGAAAAAGCAATGCCTAAACAGTGGCATAACAGGAAATGAAATAAACTGGAAGAACAAGGTACAATTACCTAGAGCTCTTGGTCTGCCTGAAATTGCTCCAAATCTTCACCGGTGGGCTCGATCTCAACTTGGTCCAACGCACCTGACGACATTCAAAGAAGAAAGAGATAGAATGTCGTCAGCGAACAGGTCGCTCAGTAAGTCCCAAAAGAATAAGAAGAATGAGAATGATAGAGTAACAGTATTTTCTAAAGTATTATAATGTTGAATATTATGGAACATTGTGTAACGCCGTTGTTTGTAGCTTGGTACAGAAGGATGCCAGTGTATACGAGGGGGATCTCTATATGCTAGAGATCAGGGCAATTGGAAAGTACAAGGAACCGTTATGCCACGGTACAACAGCAACAGGATTCAGGTTAGGTGTCTTAATCTGACCACCTCGTGCCACCTTTAACATCTTCCGTACCAATCCACCCCTTAAACCCCGTAATGTTTTAACAGTATTGTAGTATTGGAATATGTAAGTTGGTTGACTGACCAAAACCATGATATCAGTAGACATGTTGCAACTGTATAATCAGGTAAATGGAATATCAGAATAATGGATGAATATCCATGGTTTGATTCAGTCAAAAAGGAATATATAGTTAACTGGGTTCATGGATTCATGTATTCAAATTGTATTGGAATATAAAAGCATATAGATGACTTGAATCATATTCGAGTCAAGAATAGTCAGACTCTAACCCGAGTCAGACTAAAAGAAAAGAATTTGAAGTTCAATATTAGCTAGAGGCCGTATTGTAATTTGTGAGACTTGAGGGGGTTTTATGTAAAAATACTTTTGTATAGTTTTCAAAATACACCTCAAGTATTTAATATTCGTCTTTAATTGTTATAATGAATCTGAATTTTATTTGTGTTATTCTAGTGAATATATTCTATTAAAAGTATTATTTGTTTTATCTGAAGTTCATGGTATTTTAGTGTAACTTTTAATCTTGTAATTTTTTAGAAAAATGTGGAAACTTTATATTAGGATAAAATAGGTGTTAAAATGATAATTATATATATATTAACACATGAATAATTTTTAAATGAGTATTTTATCTTTAAAAAGTCTCATTTTCCTTAAATATCGTATTTTAAACCTTTCGAGATCGAATGCTCCTTGCGGAGGTCTGAATCTCGCATTACTAGCCTGCGGGTGCACGATGAACCGTACTTTCCCTAACAGGTTCCCCAAATGTGGGTTGTAGCAGCGCTTTGCATAGGTTTATAAATACTTTTCATTTGGGAAAACGGTTTTATTAATATAGGGTATTTATTTGCAAAAAGTATAGTTTTCCGTATTTTTAGTTATTAGGGTTTCCTAAACCAACTAGCCGATTTCTAAGGTCTAAACGATGAGTCATTAGAAGCCTCAAATCGCCTCTTCACCGTCAATTGCGTCCAGGTAAGTACAATTGAGGAGGGAGGGATCCGCTCACGAATCATGAAACGGGCCTTTTAAAGTTACCCAAGCTCACTTGCCTAGCCTAGACACCACAAGACAGTTTAGATAAACGATCGATGTCCATGACCAATCGTGTTTTCATTTTATTAAAATATTTTATCTAAAAAGTTTACAACTTAAAGCTTTAAATAAAAGTTATAAAGATTATGGTATTTTAGTGAAAAAGTCCTGTAATTCCGTATTCTGTATTTTGACATTTATCAATTAGGGTTATATTGAGTGTGTGTAGGGATAGGTCATTACCCCGTGACTTATATTACGATTTGGTGAAGTTTAAAGGTAAAACATGCTATGTTAAACTTAAAGGTGTTATAGCGTAAGAATACGGTATTCGGAAACGTTATTATTTTATGTGTGAAATTTCATTCCAAGTGGGTTCTACAAGTTTAGTGATCAAGATAAACCTATTTAGGAGTGACGAAATTAATTAAACTAAGAAAAATGAACTTCATGGTATTTTTATGAAAAGAATACGGTTTTGCAAAGAAATTATCATTTCATGTGAAAAAGTTTGATTAAATTGGTTTATGGGTGATTAATAGTCAACAAGCATATGGGTAGATAATATGTATTAGGTGACAAGTGGAAATTTAGAGAAAAACCGAATCGGAAATCGGTTTATCCGATTTCCGTCGGGTTCCAAAAAGTCGTATTTTTACATTACCGAAAATAGATATAGAAGAAGGTGGGACTTACGGTTTGGACAAGCTAAGGAAGCTAAGGGATGTGGTGATTGTCGATTCATCGAAAACGTCGCGAAGGTTCTGATCCGGTCGCCGGAATCCGTCGTCGATTTCGGCAGCGCTTCGCTTCTCGCTCTTCGTACCGAGTTCTCGAGAATTTGAGATAGTGGACTTGGAGTTGTGAGGGGAAAAGGTAGAGGATAGGGGTCTTTATATAGGGCTAGGCTAGGGTTAGGGTTTGGATTAAAAAATATTTAAAAAATATATAAAAAACATTAAAAATCATTAAACCTAGGAGTAAAAGGGATTTATTGGCCAAATCAAAATCGATCCAGGTATAATAAATGTGCAAGAGGGTTGACCAAGTCAAGAGCCAACTTTTCTCAGTTGGTGACTCGGCCGTCCGGCCATGTCCGTCCGGCGGCGCCGGACCGAGTCGGCCGAGTCGCCGGCCGGCGGCGCCGGACCGAGTCGGCCGAGTCGCCTGCCGGCGGCGCCGAGTCGCGCCGAGTCAAGGCTCCAATGGCCGGGGGTTTTCCTGAGGAACAACTTGGTATTTTTAATTTTTGTTGTCCAGTACATATTTTGGGAGTTATGGCCTTTTTACCGTTGACTTCCAAAAAAAAAATAAAAAAAAATAAATACAAAAATAATGTGGCGCATGGGATTTGAACTCCGGTGGCTTGGTTTAGCAGTGCAAGGTATTACCAATGAGCTACAAGCTTCTTCTTGTAATTATTGTAAGGAATTAGATACTTAAATTGTTTCCAGCAACATTAATACTCCAAGTATACACTATATTTAAAGCAAATTTTTGGTATACAAAATTGGAGTTGTTACAGCTGCGGAAACATCAATATCAAGGAAACTGGGTCTTTCAAATAATTCATAATTTCATGAACTACCACGGTCCCCAAATCCAGAAAATATCATGAAAAATCCATATAACAATGCGGAATATAATATGTGCGCCATATCTGAAATGCAAGAATATAAAGAAAAAATCGCTAATTAACTGCATCAAGTTAATACAAATATCATGCGGTTCCTATTTATCCACTTCTAAATAACATCAAGTGAAGGTAAACATGTAGCTAAAACCAGATGAATGTGAAATCAATAAGGTATAGCAAGATAATGTGTCCACCTATAAGCAATGATATAGTATACCCCCTGGGTATAAGAACAGTATGTGCAAGGTATACCTGTAGCTATGACAGGGAGTGTGTATGTACCTATCACTAATGGTACAATACTCTATAGGAATACAGGTATGCTAAATGCCATATATGATAAGCAGTATGAATCAATGTCACAATTGTAAGTCCACGTTGCCCACCCCGGTGCTTACGGGGAGGCGGAAAACGGAATAAAAATCAAATTTTTATCAACTTAGGCAACATGGACTAGACAAAGAAGGATCTTTGCTAAACAAAAACAAGCTAAAGCTAACTAGAAACTAGCTAAGTGTTTGGAAGGTTATACCTAGGGCTTTATGTCCTTCTCTCCTTGCTCCTTGGAGTAGTGGAAAGTGGTCACTTTTGTCGTTTTCTCACGTCGAGGAAAGATCCACCCGAAAGCCTCAACCTTTGGCTTCAACTCCAAGCTAGAAGTAACTAGGGTGCAAGAAGTGCTAATCCTTGAACCCTAGATGAGAGTAGAGATTATCAAGAAGGGGTTTTTCTCAAGCTAAAGTGTTTCTCAACACATGAGAGGGGAGAGCTTGAGGGAGAGGAAGAACAAGAGAGAGAGAAAGTAAATAAAAGAATGAGAGAATAATATGATGCATTCTCTCATATATATGTGAATTATTGTAATTAGATAATTAGTGAGATAATTGTCATGGCTTAATCAAGACATGACCATTATCATTTCATTTTTAATGCAAATTGCAAGGATCAAACTGCATCTTCCAAATGAAATGATGATGGTCAAAGTGTCAACCAAGGTCAACAAGTCAAGAATGTCAAATAGTCAAAAACCATAACCATGCACAATTATAATAAACTAAAATCAATTAACCATAATACACACATAAGAATTAGGGTTAATAAAATGACAATAGTCATTAACCCTAATCAAAGTCCTCTCCCTCTGTCTCAAGCAACTGTGCATACGCACCCGTATTCGTGATCCGAGGAACACGAATACAATGAGAAAAACCAATCCCAAATCATATACTAGGATCCGGCTTAAACCAAAGCCGCTAGTATAAGCTGTCCGGACAGCAAACGTGCACAAGTGCGCGGATGTGAACGAACCCTGTCGCAAAACTATGCGACCTCAACTCATTTTGCCTAAAGGCGAATAGCTCTATGTGTGGGACTCTAAAGACTCGACACTACGCTGGCAGTGGGTTTAACTACAGATCGCAAGTGGCACTAGCTGTACGTAACGGTCCCCAGGTAGATGTCGATAAGAAGACTGACGAGGTGAACCCCATCTGAACTCCTACTGAGCCTGTATGTGACAGTCTCCGTACAGTCCGGTCTGTAAGTCTGATACATCGCATGGCGGGCCTAGGGGGCGGTGAACGTCAGTCCCCTAATAGCGGTACAAGTCGTGTCGGAGTGTAGCCCAGAACACCCTGAGATAACACTGGAAACCTACCAGTATATCTCGCTTGAACTGGCCAGGGACTACTCGTGTAATGGCTCTCCTGGACACAGCGCGATGTCAACCCCCAATACCGGAAGAGACGAATCCTGTCTAACCGTCACTACCTCCAAGTGCTTCGGGACTGCACCCAAAAACTACCTGTTTGCACGACTCCTTTGAGCCATGGTAGGGTAGTAATCAAAGTGCAGTGGGAACACACTCGATGCGAAGTGACAGTGTCAAGTCAGCGGACTAAGCTGTACTCATGCCACCCGGGAACTGATAACTGACGATAGGTATAATACCAACCAACAGTTCCCGACGAGTCCTGTCCAGTGTACTCGTAACCTAACGAGCACCAGCATACTATCTCAAGTACGACGTACTGACGGCTGTGGGACAGACCGTCTCCCACACTGGGATGAGAAGCGCATACGCTAGTCTACTCCGGAGTATCGATGCCCTGTCTCGATAGTCCAACGACTAGGGACCTGTATATGGATGTGCTTATGGATTACCCAGCTCCCACGAGTGTGAGCGCCATCACAACGCTGGTAATCAAGCAAAGATCCTAAGGGCTCTACTAATATGTATATCAGCGATATGCTAAAAGAAACACATGCACATATTGAAGTAAAGACAAACCAAGTAGTATACTACCATTTCGAGCAAGATTGTATATACAACTGTGAATATCCCAAGCTTCCATCAAGTAATATACAAACTAATATGATACAATAATGGCCTCTAGGGCATATACACTAACAATCTCCCACTTGCACTAAGGCCATGTACTGGCGTATCGAAGACCTATCATCTCGATCAGCCGCTCGAACTAAGTTTGGGGCAAGGCCTTGGTGAATGGATCTGCTGTGTTATCTTCTGAAGCAACCCTCCGAACCTCGATCTTCTGGCGATCCACGATCTCCCTGATCAGGTGATACCGCCTCAAGATGTGTCTTGATTTCTGATGGGACCTGGGTTCCTTCGCTAAAGCTATAGCCCCGTTGTTGTCGCAATACAGAGGTATTGGGTCAACAATGGACGGATCCACCTGATGTTCTTTCAAGAACTTCCTCATCCAGATAGATTCTTTTGCGGCATCAGATGCAGCGATGTATTCCGCTTCCATAGTCGAGTCAGCAACGGTTTCCTGTTTGGAGCTCTTCCAACACACCGCCCCTCCATTGAGGGTAAAGACAAAACCCGACATGGACTTGGAATCATCCTTGTCACTCTGGAAGCTGGAGTCAGCAAAGGCCTCAATCTGGAGCTCTTTTCCGCCATACACCAAGAACATCTCCTTAGTCCTTCTCAGGTACTTGAGAATGTTCTTTACTGCTATCCAATGTTTCTCTCCAGGGTTTGACTGATACCTGCTTACCACACTCAGTGCATAAGCCACATCTGGTCTGGTACACAACATCGCATAAATTATAGAGCCTACCGCAGAAGCGTAGGGTATAATAGACATGCGATCCCTCTCCAAATCAATCTTGGGTGACATCTCTTTGGAGAGGGTGATCCCGTGACAAGCCGGTAGACTACCGCGCTTGGAATCTTCCATACTGAATCTCTTCAGTATGGTGTCGATGTACCTGGACTGAGAAAGTCCTAATATCCTCTTGGATCTGTCACGGTAGATCCGGATACCCAGAATGTATGAGGAATCACCTAGGTCTTTCATGGAGAACCTGTGTGACAAGAACCCCTTGACAGATTGTAGCATAGGAATGTCATTCCTATTAAGGGAATGTCATCCACGTATAAAACGAGGAATACTACAGTTCTCGCTACAAATCTACAATAGATGCATGGTTCATCTGGATTTTTGATAAAGCCAAATTCCTTGACCGTCTCATCAAAACAGATGTTCCAACTCCGCGATGCCTGCTTTAGTCCATAAATGGACTTAAGCAACTTGCACACCTTTCCGCTGCTCCCACTCTGAATGAAACCCTATGGCTGGTCCATATAGACACACTCCTCTAAATGTCCATTTAGAAAAGCTGTCTTTACGTCCATCTGCCAAATCTCATAATCGTGGAAGGCAGCAAAGGCAAGAAGGATCCAAATGGATTTCAGCATAGCTACTGGAGAAAAGGTTTCGTCATAGTCCAAACCAGGTCGATGACGAAAAGCCTTTGCTACCAGTCTAGCTTTATAGGTCTCAACCTGTCCATCTACACCAATCTTCCTTTTGAAGATCCACTTGCATCCTACGGGTTTTACCCCATCTGGAGCAATGTCCAACGTCCATACTTTGTTGGTGTACATGGACTCCATTTCGGTCCGCATTGCATCCAGCCATTTTACCGAGTGGACGCTCTGAATGGCATGCTGGAAGCTAGTAGGCTCATCACAATCTATGATGCAATCCTCTCTATCCCCGTCAATGAGAAAACCGTAGTATCTCTCGGGAGGATGAGACCGCCTACTACTCCTGCGGAGTGGCATGGGAATGTCCTGATCTTTCGAACCCTCTGGTTCTACTAAGCTTTCAGTAATAGCTTGTGGTTCTGTAATTTCTTCCGGTTCTATTGCGCTCCCACTTATTTCTTTTTCTAAGAACTGATGTTCCAGAAAATGGGCATTACGAGAAACAAGGACTTTTTGTTCCTCTGCGTAATAGAAAAGATATCCCCTGGAGTCCTTTGGGTATCCCACAAACTTGCACAGTACTGAGCGTGCCTCAAGCTTGTCCGCATGCTGCTGTTTGACATAAGCTGGACATCCCCAAATCTTCAGGTATTGAAGATAGGGTTTCTTCCCACTCCATAACTCATATGGTGTGGTAGGCACAGTCTTAGTGGGAACTCGGTTCAAAAGGTATGCTGCTGATTCTAGCGCATATCCCCAGAACGATCGCGGCAACTCAGCGTTACTCATCATGGACCGTACCATATCCAATAGGGTTCGGTTCCGTCTCTCCGATACACCGTTATGTTGCGGAGTGTATGGAGGAGTAAGCTGAGAGAGAATTCCATTCTCTTTTAAGTAACCCAAGAACTCGGCACTCAAGTATTCACCACCTCGATCAGATCTCAGTGCCTTGATACTTTTGCATGTTTGTTTCTCTACTTCATTCTTATATTCCTGGAACTTTTCAAAAGCTTCGGATTTATGCTTCATCAAGAAGACATGTCCGAACCTTGAGAAATCATCCGTAAAAGTAATGAAGTAAGAATAACCGCTTCGCGCATGTGTAGACATTGGACCGCACACGTCGCTGTGTACGAGTCCCAAGAGCTCGCTCGCTCTTACTCCGTGTCCAATGAACGGAGTTTTTGTCATCTTTCCCTTGAGACAGGATTGACAAGTTGCATACGATTGATATTCGAACGGATCCAAATATCCTTCTACATGTAACTTAGTCAACCTTCTCTCATTGATGTGACCCAGTCTACAATGCCATAAGAAAGTTTTATTGATTTCTGGAGACTTTCTTTTGTGTGTATTCTGGACATTGAAAATCTGTGGTTGGTTTAATACGTATATACCGTTGTTCAATGTACCTGACCCAATCAAAACTTGATTAAGGTGAATGTCCACTACATTACTTACAAATGCAAATTCATAACCTTCTTTAGATAATAAAGATACAGAAATGATATTACAGGTTGCATTTGGTACATAATAACAACTACGCAAAACAAAAAAATGTCCATCCGACAATCCCAGGTGATAGTCCCCCACGGCCTCAGCATCCATGCTAGCACCGTTTGCAACTCTGAGGGTCATGTCACCTGCCTTCAAAACTCTACGCTTTCTCAACGCCTGCAAAGAATTACGGATATGAGATCCTGATCCGGTATCCAATACCCAGGATGTAGAGTTTATTGATAGACAGTTTTCAATAACATACACACCTGAAGCTGAAGCTGCAACTCGCTTCAAATCCTGTGTTCTGGCCTTCCAAGCCTTGCAATCCTGTTTCCAGTGATCACTTTTGTGACAATAGAAGCATTCTTCCTTCCCCACAAGCTTTCCCGCTGTCTTTGTTGCTTTTCCTTTTCCCTTCGTATCCACTTTACCGACATCGCCTCTTGGTTTGACGGGGGCTTTCTTCTTCTTACCCTTGGCTTTCGCCTTGGATCTAGAAGAGGAAGATCCTCCTACAAACAAAGTGGATGTCTCCCTACTTTTCTGTAGGGTGCCCTCAGCACTCCTCAACATGTTCAGAAGTTCGGAAAGTTCAACCTCCTTTCCTTGCATGTTGAAATTAAGGATAAACTGGGCGTAAGTGGAAGGAAGGGACTGGAGAATCAAATCAGTATAGAGTTCATTCTCCAACGTGGTCCCAAGGTCCGCGAGCTCCTCAATGTAGCCAATCATCTTAAGCACGTGTTCCGCTACCGATGATCCGACGGCCAACCTTGCCGAAAACAACTTCTTCGACACTTCGTATCTTGCGATACGAGACTGCTCTCCATACAGTTCTTTTGTATGAAGAAATATGGACTCTAGGTCCATATTCTCGTGCCTCCTCTGATGTTCGTTGTCCATCGAGGCTAGTACGAGGCATTTGGCCTTCGCGCAATCTATTTCCCAGGTCTTGCAGATTTCCCTATCTACGACACTGGTTTTGGGACCTGGGACAGGGGGAGCTTTGGTGGTAAGGACATACCCCAACTTGTCGTAAGTGATTGCCATCTTGACATTCCTGAGCCAATCTTTGTAGTTTGGTCCTGTCAATATGTTTTTATCTAGTAATAACTTAAGTCCGGTCATGTTGAATGGTCGCTGCAATTAGGAGAGAGAAAAGAAACACTTTAGCATGATGCTCTTGCAAGTTTAGAGTGGTTTTTAGTTTGTCTAAACTGGATGGCTCCCACTGTCTCTCGAATCCCTTCTCAAACCGTAAAGAAAGGATTAGTCAGGATCAATCTCACCGTACAATACTTGCTTAACCGTTCAGCCAGGCTAGTGTCGGTACTTCGAGGGAGGTTATCCAACGCTTTCGCGAAGTTCCTTAATTCAAGAACCTCTTTTCCCTGGGGGCGTAGCCCCGCTAACACCTTTCTAGACACCTACTAGGTTTATAGCATTGATCGTTAAGTGAGAGTTTTCCCGAGGAGTAGCATATACTCACAGTAGGATCGGGATCCAAATATCATCGCGTGATAAAACCGAAGGAATCCTACCAGAATTATCACACGCCAAATGGTATGCAGCGCTAGCAAGTTTCAGTACTTATGAAACTCCCGATGTGAATTTTTGCCCCATGCTCTTATGACCTTGGCGTGAGGTCAAAATGTAATAAGTTACATGTCAAGTTCTTCCCATCATTATCCCGGTTAATTTGAACCCACCCGTACCTAACCTTTACGTAGGACAAAATGGAAGTACGACTGTCTCAAACCAACGCATTCTATCTATGCAACAGATAAATATCCGGCAGCTACCAATCACTATGCCTTGGCGTGAGGTCAAAATACATAGATTGAATACTACCGAGTATTTAACTGAAATGATGGAGGGCTACGGATGGTTTTGGCGAAACCGTGAACGTAGTGAACTTGATATAATCGATGGAACGAGATAGCATTTAAAAGGAGTGGTTCAAGCTCCGCGTTTAAAAGTTTAGTTTTGAAAAGAACCGAGTGGTTTTCAAAGTGTTCCAATCGACTTTTACTTGGTTTATTTTCTTGCATTAGTTCTTTTAATGCGTCCCATCATTTAATCCGACCATTGCAGAAAACAACCAGAATATGACGTACGCTTATGCCATTCGCATTCGCTACGGGGCCCCATCATCACCCGTTAGGTTACTTAACTAACGACAGAGCGGGGGCTGGGCTAGCGCGGCTGTAAAACATAAGCAACGCCTAAATAGTTATCATATATAAGTATATAGAAATGATAGACATTACAGATCATAGATGAATACATTAGATATACTAGGAATCCGCAATCCGTTCGAGCCTGCAATGAAAAGCGGATTACACGGTCGCGGTGAATAGCCAATACCCCACCCAAGACCCCTACGGGTGCGGCAAACTACCCGCCAAGTACCCGAAGCGAAGCAACCTCCCTCAACACCGTGAGTAGGCCACTCGGCACTTCGAGATACCCGGTAGTTTGTGCACCCCCTCCATGGGTCTATCCTTGGAGCAAAAACAGTAAAAAGAATTATACAATGACGGCTACAACCCCGACCCGGTTGTGCGGCCATACAAATAATAATATTACATCAATTTACATATTACAATGAATGAAAGAAAAAACAACACTCGTCTCACATCCACCCCGGCTATTCACCCGCGGCAATCCAACGCATTCATATTCATATACCATCATCAAACACAGATCACAGATATGTATAACCCCTACTAATCGACATATAGCGATTAGCCGACGTTCAATACATATAAACATCACAAATATAACCCTTTAGTCAAAGTGTATTGAAGTTCGACAAAAAATACGGATTTATAGGCCCCAAAAAACAAATTTCTTTTCTGGAAAACCTGGGCACATATAAACCATCTTAAAAATCCCAAAACCAAGTCAGAAAAACACTGCACCAAACTCGACCCAGTACTGAGCTAAAACGGCCGCGGTTGCGCGGCAATAGCTTGCTATTGCCGCGGAACCGCGGCTCTTTGAGGGAATTACTGAATCGTGTTTGGTGGTTTTCTTCACAAAACCCTGAGATGATTTTTGGAGTATGATTTATTTTGTTTTGAACAGAAAAAATTTTAACAGAAACTTAGGGTTTTGAAAACTCGGTTTTTCGATTTTTCCGATTCGAACTTCCATACACTTTACTGCCTAGCTAGTTTATGTTTAGTTAGGCTCTGATACCACTGTAAGTCCACGTTGCCCACCCCGGTGCTTACGGGGAGGCGGAAAACGGAATAAAAATCAAATTTTTTATCAACTTAGGCAACATGGACTAGACAAAGAAGGATCTTTGCTAAACAAAAACAAGCTAAAGCTAACTAGAAACAAGCTAAGTGTTTGGAAGGTTATACATAGGGCTTTATGTCCTTCTCTCCTTGCTCCTTGGAGTAGTGGAAAGAGGTCACCATTGTCGTCTTCTCACGTCGAAGAAAGATGCACCCGAAAGCCTCAACCTTTGGCTTCAACTCCAAGCTAGAAGAAACTAGGGTGCAAGAAGTGCTAATCCTTGAACCCTAGATGAGAGTAGAGATTATCAAGAAGGGGTTTTTCTCAAGCTCAAGTATTTCTCAACACATGAGAGGGGAGAGCTTGAGGGAGAGGAAGAACAAGAGAGAGAAAGTAAATAATAGAATGAGAGAATAATATGAAGCATTCTCTCATATATGTGTGAATTATTGTAATTAGATAATTAGTGAGATAATTGTAATGGCTTAATCAAGACATGACCATTATCATTTCATTTTTAATGCAAATTGCAAGGATCAAAGAGCATCTTTCAAATGAAATGATGATGGTCAAAGTGTCAACCAAGGTCAACAAGTCAAGAATGTCAAATGGTCAACAACCATAACCATGCACAATTATAATAAACTAATATCAATTAGCCATAATACACACATAAGCATTAGGGTTAATAAAATGACAATAGTCAATAACCCTAATCAAAGTCCTCTCCCTCTGTCTCAAGCAACTGTGCATACGCACCCGTATTCGTGATCTGAGGAACACGAATACAATGAGAAAAACCAATCCCAAATCATATACTAGGATCCGGCTTAAACCAAAGCCCGCTAGTATAAGCTGTCCGGACAGCAAACGTGCACAAGTGCGCGGATGTGAACGAACCCTGTCGCAAAACCATGCGACCTCTACTCATTTTGCCTAAAGGCGAATAGCTCTCTGTATGGGACTCTAATGACTCGACACTACGCTGGCAGTGGGTTTAACCACAGACCGCAAGCGGCACTAGCTGTACGTAACGGTCCCCAGGTAGATGTCGATAAGAAGATTGACGAGGTGAACCCCATCTGAACTCTTACTGAGCCTGTATGTGACAGTCTCCGTACAGTCCGGTCTGTTCGTCTGATACATCGCATGGCGGGCCTAGGGGGCGGTGAACGTCAGTCACCTAATAGCGGTACAAGTCGTGTCGGAGTGTAGCCCAGAACACCCTGAGATTACACTGGAAACCTACCAGTATATCTCGCTTGCCCTGGCCTGGGACTACTCGTGTAATGGCTCTCCTGGACACAGCGCGATGTCAACCCCCAATACCGGGAGAGACGAATCCTGTCTAACCGTCACTGCCTCCAAGTGCTTCGGGACTGCACCCAAAAACTACCTGTTTGCATGACTCCTTTGAGCCGTGGTAGGGTAGTAATCAAAGTGCAGTGGGAACACACTCGAGGCGAAGTGACAGTGTCAAGTCAGCGGACTAAGCTGTACTCATGTCACCTGGGAACTGATAACTGACGATAGGTATAATACCAACCAACAGTTCCCGATGAGTCCTGTCCAGTGTACTCGTAACCTAACGAGCACCCGCATACTATCTCAAGTACGACGTACTGACGGCTGTGGGACAGACCGTCTCCCACACTGGGATAAGAAGCGCGTTCGCTAGTCTACTCCGGAGTATCGATGCCCTGTCTCGATAGTCCAACGACTAGGGACCTGTATAAGGATGTGCTTATGGATTACCCAGCTCCCACGAGTTTGAGCGCCATCACAATGCTGGTAATCAAGCAAAGATCCTAAGGGCTCTACTAATATGTATATCAGCGATATGCTAAAAGAAACACATGCACATATTGAAGTAGAGACAAACCAAGTAGCATACTACCATTTCGAGCAAGATTGTATATACAACTGTGATTATCCCAAGCTTCCATCAAGTAATATACAAACTAGTATGATACAATAATGGCCTCTAGGGCATATACACTAACAACAATGTCCATAACCAAGCAATATAACATCTATTAGTGGTTTGTGTGTGACATGGCAATTATTGACGGTGTGTGTAGCATATAATCAGTGCTCGTGCAACATGAATCGTCAATAATATGTGCAGTGTCCTACTACTACTAGTCCAGGCACAACTACATATAAGTAATAGGGTAAAGGCGCAATTCTAACAATAACGTAGAATTTGCGACAAGTAATAAAATCTCTATCCCTGATGCATAACGCCATGCGGGCGATTCCCCTGTAGATGTTAAATTTACTCACCAACGCTCCAAGCTAGGTGAAGCCTACCACCTGTTTTCCCCTTGTCGTAGCGTCCGAAGTCCCCGCTTGTGAACCTAAAATTTCACAAACACAACACATAAGCAAATATCCTGCATCGACGAAAAGACAACGAAACGCGATGAAAACGCCCGGAAAATTACACTGCGCGCTTAGCGCACCTATCGCGCACGATACCGGCCAAAAACCCTAATTGGGGTCGCTAAACTAGAAAACACCATGACTAGACCCCGATCGTCCCGATCGCGCAACACAACGCAAGAATTATGAGGAATACAATAGATATAATCTTGTAACGACCAATCGAACCCACGTCGGAAAAATCCCGAAATCTAGTAAGCAACCTATCGCAAAATTCCGCACTAGTTTCAAGCTAATGCATATCTAGCGATAACAAACACCTTAAAATAGCTTAACTAAGCTACCTATACCATTCCTATATTTTTAACATTCGCTAATTATGTTTTAGCAAAAACCTAGTAAGCTAATTGCATAATTAAACAAAGTGATCATTAACAAAAATTAACATTTTCTACTAGGTTAATCTTCTCCAAAACACAAATTAACACTTCAAAAGAACACTAAACACATAAACAAAATTTAACCCAAACATGAATTTCTTAAACCAAAAATAAATGAATTAATCATAATATAAAAACTAAACTAAACACATAATTAGCTAACTAAACTAGCTAGAATAAGATTAAAGAAAATATAAAAGTATTAAGGTAAGAATTATACCTCCCCAAGAACACAAAATGAAACTTAATCCAACATCTTAGCATCAAAAACCAAGCTTTAATGAAGATCCATGAAGGATTAGTGAAGGAAATGAAGGAAAAATGATTATATTTGAATTTGTATGAATTAAAATGGACTTTTCATGATTTATTTGATGAAAAATGAGTTGAAAATGGGTGGAAATGATGGAGGGCAGCAAGGGGAAGGGAAGGGCCGGCCAATGGGAGAATGGGGGGATTTTTGGTGAAGTGTGTGGAATTTTCTAGCAAAAGAAAATAATTAATGCACATTTAATGCAAAAATGCCACCTTTTATTCATTTTCTTTTCTTTTTTTTAAAATAATTCCCTTTGACCAAAAAATATCTAGATATTTAAAAAGAAGGTTCTAAAATAATTTTAGTGATGATTCCCAAAAAATTTCATTTAGAAATTTTTTCCCGATTTACGCGCATATTTTACCGGCTAAAAATAATATTTTATTTGGGAAAAATTATATCTAAACCAAAACCTCCCAAATACCCCTAAAGTTCGCGCACAAGCTTTATTTTAGCTAAACTAGGTGCCGGTAAGCTTATACGGACGTTTGATCGAAATCGGGTTAAAACGGGAAAAACCGACAATTTTGCCCTAAAACGGAAAAATTCGCAAAACGATTTCTGAAACGTTACAATCTTCCCCCCTTAAAGAAATTCGGTCCCCGAATTAAAATTCATCTACGCGTACCTTCAAGAAGATGAGTACAAAACTCCCAAATCTCGCTCGCAACCTCCCAAGTGTTCACTTCACAAAACGGCTACGTCCAAGAAAAACCGTCCACAGATAGCAAGACCCTTGACCGAAGTTTCCCCACCTGCCGAACCATTTACACCAATGGCTGCCGGTGAACGAAAAGATCGCGTCAAAACTAAATCGGCTGATACTGAATCATGTGGGAAGTCATGAAGGTAATTGCAAAAAAATCAACACAAAAATACGGGGTGAATAATCAAAATCTGGGCGGAAGTGCCAAATTAAAGGCAACGAACTAACTTGCTTAAAGGATCTCAAAAGGACCTAAAATTCTGGGATAAGCTTCCCAAAACTCAACACGTCATTCATCGGAAAAATCCGTAGGAATACATTATCTCCCCACTGCGAACTCAGTTTACGACCAACACGGTCGACATAAGACCTCTGTCTGCACTGGGCTACTCATCCTGACCTGAACCAACTGGATCATCTCCGAAGTCTAGAGACTAGCTGAGGTCCCAAAATCCTACTACGCAGAGTCAGAAAACAGATTGGTGATCGACACGACCTAACTAAACCTAAAGGTTGCCAATTAGAGTGTCTCCTGATAACAACTATCGAAGGAGAACCCTAACAATGGCTAGCGACGATCCCCAACTACCGACAACAACTAACACAAACACACAACATGACAAACACCTTGAAACGAAACCTGAAATTTCTCTTTACATTCCTGTCCACCCGTAACTATCTCACAAGTCACGTCAATATTGGCGGAACCTGAATGAACATAGAGAATTGACTGATGTGCTTGCTCTAGGATTCCACGTCCCTACCCGATAAAATCAGGTACACAAAGGCATTCCTAACTTAGTACACCCTTGTCACAATCAAAGACTCCGAATAATTAACCATCCGAGTATACTCAAGTATCTCTAACGAACGAGCGTCGGCGGGCAGTGTCACAACCATACAAAATCGAGCCACTCTCGTGAAACATTAAAGTTAAATCACAAAGTCGCTCGAACCAAAAGCAAGATCTGATGCAGTTGCTAACCAAATCTCTAACTGCCGAAAACTCCGTACACATGCCTCAGTCCAAAGAAAAGAAACCTCCATTCCGGTCATTCCAGTCAACGGTGCAGCAATACGCTAATAATACTGCACGAAACGGCGGCAAAAACCTGCTAAGCCCAAATTCAGCAGACCTCCGTCCTGCACACAAGTCGGGCCTAAGCTGTACGGTCACGACCTCCCTCGGAACCATACGAAACCGTCTCCCGTAACTATAAGACCTAGGAGTCAACACAAACAAGCCTGTAGGAACACTCCGAGAACCTAGCAAACAGCTGGTGCTCTACCAATGTCTGCAAAACAAATCCTCAAGTGCTGCTCCTGTTCCTCAAGACACACTAGAAAATACCAAAATGTCGTCAATAACACAACAAAACTGGTCGAGGAATGGCCTGAAGAAATTCGGTGCATCATATCCACGAATGCTGCTAGGGCATTGGCGAGTCCAAAGACACCACCAAAACATACAAAGCCATAGCACGCACAAGAGCAGTATTCGGAATGCCATCACTCCGAACCCGCAACGACGATGACCTGATCCCAACAACTTAGAAAAAGTCCCGCACTCTGGAGCTGAACGAAGAAATCGTCAATGCGAGGTAAATGATACCTATCCGCACCGTAAGCCGGTTCAATTGACGATCCATCAATCCACAACCGCACTCTGTCATCTTTCTCCTTGACGAACAAAAAAATAGGAGCTCCCAAAAGCGAAACACTCGGACACACAAACCTCCCTAACAACAATTCTGCAGCAGATCCTTAAGCTCCCTAAGCTTCGCCAGCTTATCTGGAACGTCGGAAAACTCTTGTACGAAAGGAACCCGGTCCAACAATCCCACTGTGGCTCCGGTATCTCGAATAAACGCCATGAATCCACGACATCTCCTCCAAAAGCTGACTAGCGAAAAAGGCTGAATTCAACCTGTGAGAGGCGGCACAACTATCCACCTGCACAACAAGAACTGACTCGCCGGGAAAACAATTTCTGATTGTTTCCTCACGGTAGTCCACAGATGCCTAACACGTAACTAACCAATCCATGTCCAGGAGAACGTCAAATCCAACCTCTCTAGAAGGATCAAGTGACGGATGAATCTCCTAACCGATTGGCATACGACTGAAATACGTGCCGCGCAACAAAAGAATCGCTGACAGAAGTTAACACAACAAACGGCTGATCTAGCTAACATGATCCTCGTCCCAACCACGGCACAGAGTGTGAAAACCAACAAGTACATCAAACGAACATGTGAATAAAGGATACCTGAAAACTCTGCATTGGACGCCTGAGCGTCCCGATGAGTAGAAGCAAACTCCTGTGTCTGCCTCCTACCCGCAGCTGTCAGAACCCTTCCTCTGCCAGACTGACCCCTCAGAGCAAACCTTCCGCGCCCATGACCTCTTAGAACACGACTCGGACGCGGTGCTAAGGAACAGTCCCTGATGAAGTGATGAAGGCTCCCGCATCGAAAACATCCATACGACGGCTGCTGTCCCTCCAAGGGATGAAAGCTGAACGACTGACCTCGTCCTAAGCCTCTGCCACTCCCACGACGGTCACGAAATTTGTCTCGATGACTAGGCCTCTGTCCCTGGACTGGCACACCGGTACTGGTCCTCCACTATCCTGGAACTCGCAAAGTCTCTGGAATACGTGTCTCGTCAACTAGGGCTGCATCCATTGGTGCTATGTAACTGACGGAAAGCTGTGTGTTGATCGCAAGGAACAACTGGGTAGCAGGGGTGACAACCTCCTGTCGCTGCGCTCGAATGGTCTCCACCAAAGAACTCATCGTCTGGTGCAAGTCCTACATCTCTGCCACAAGCCTAGCGATACTATCTGTCGAAGGCGAATCCGTCTGCACCTGTGCAACGAGCGTGCCATCCTGGTCAGTCCTCGCTTTCCCCGAGTCAATACTGACCTCGGCCCTCGCTGCACCTCACTGAGTCCCCATAGTCGTCGTCGGCAAAGGCTATAAATTGAAATAGGATTCGATATGAACACGGAAATCGAATCACAAGGATATGAATCATCAAGGAAGGAATTTCAAGTAATTGTACTTAGGTCACTTTAGACGGAGTACTGCATCGTGAGTATGCTGCAGACACACACACACTACGTTACTCTGCTTAAGCTACCTACTCCATTATATAAAGGTCATCCTACACTCAGTAAGGTAAAAACCTAGCGCTCTGATACCAACTTTGTCACGACCCGAAATTGGCACGTCACGGCCCTAATACTACGCAACGTCTACTGGCGTAACGTAGTAAAAGAAATCCAAAACCCAGAAATCTAAACCATTAAAAGACAAGAAAAGATAAGAAACATTGTTTAAACCATTAAAAAAATCTCAAATATAAATTCTTTAAGTCCAATTTTCTTTCTTGAAAATTTCGGCAGCACCTCCTTTATAAAAACCAACCCCAAAAATGGGTACAACATAAATATAATGTAAAGCATCCCCAACAGGAGCAAATCCACGCCCAAAGGCAGAAAACAACCACCACAACAAATATACGACGCCGTAGCGAAGAAAAAGAAGACGATAGAAAAGAAACTGTATAAAAGACAACAAATCCATAATTTATACAATATCGTCCTCACCAAGTCTCTAAGTCAACAACATAATAGTAGATGGAGAGTACAAGATACAATGAATATACAATACAAATACAGATAACCACCAAAACCCACCTGAACAAAACAACACACTGTGAGCCGATGCGGTATCTGTAGCAAAAGATGATAGATGAATAGCCAGCCTCGACTACTCTGGGGAACCCTCTGTAACACTTGTGGCACAACGGAGGTGAGTTGCCAACTCGTGAATAGTAAATAACATATGCAAGTAATCACAGGAATGTACGTACAGCATGAATCTAAGATATGCAATTTACAGCAATAACAGGTCATATGAATGTAGAATAATGGAAAGTACACTAACTAGTACAACCAATATATATAAAGCAATAATGATATGACACAGTATGCAATAATCATGCAATGGAGGTATGAGAATATAAATGTGCAACATTCATGAAAGGTACACTAACAGGTATTCCTAATACATGAAACAGTGCACAAATAGATAAAGGTGAGGTTTGGAGTGAAATATGTCATTTCCACGGAATCCTGACATCATGGTAGGATCACAATCCATCAAGACGAATCAAATCCCAATTCCTCAAATCAGCCCCCAAATTGGCTCTCATATCATCTAAGTATCGCATTCTCCTCAATTTCACAATATTAAGTATATCTCGTATATCCCGAATGTACAACATCAAGTATATCTAACGTATATCGAAGGTGCAACATCAAGTATATATCACATATATCGAATGTACACCATCAAGTATATATCACATATATCGAATGTACAATATCAAGTGGATCTCACATATATCGTATGTACCATATCAAGTATATCTCACATATATCTCTAGTATCCAATCTCAAATGAATCTCTTATATCCCGAATCAAATCTCCAGCAAAATTCTAACATCATAAATATAATTGCATAATAAATATGATGAGGTCAATACACATATATTAGCGTCCCATTCTCCTAATATTGGTGTAAGGGTATATATAACAGCGGCTCAATCCCTTGTTATATATACAAATGAGTAATTGGAAATATCATGAAACCAATGTGCCAAGCATCGACACAGAAATGCTGATCCATCAGGTGCTGTCTCCATGACTGGCCCCCTTGATGGGTACGTATCATACGCTATCCCGAGAGCTCGAGTGCCTAGCTCTGACCCTCGCCTCTCGACGTATCCATACGCACATGACTCCCGTCGGTATCCACTCGATAGCCGATGAGTCATTGGTCCTGTCACCGGATGGTATGGTTCCTCTAAGCCTCATCGCCTAGCACCGAGAAATCGTTCTTGCTTCTAGGTACCCCCAGGCCCCACCATGTACCCACAGACGGTGCTTCCTCACTCCTCGAATCGGGCATATATCAGAACCGATAAATCTCATGGTGGCTGCGGAAACATCAATATCAAGGAAACTGGGTCTTTCAAATAATGCATAATTTCATGAACTACCACGGTCCCCAAATCCAGAAAACATCATGAAAAATCCATATAACAATGCGAAAATCCATGAATATAAGATGTGCGCCATATCTGAAATGCAAGCATATAAAGGAAAAACCGCTAATTAACTGCATCAAGTTAATACAAATATCATGCGGTTCCTATTTATCCACTTCTAAATAACATCAAGTGAAGGTAAACATGTAGCTAAAACCAGATGTATGTGAAATCAATAAGGTATAGCAAGATAATGTGTCTACCTATAAGCAATGATATAGTATACCCCCTGGGTGTAAGAACAGTATGTGCAAGGTATACCTGTAGCTATGACAGGGAGTGTGTATGTACTGTTAGTGTATATGCCCTAGAGGCCATTACTTTATCATACTAGTTTGTATATTACTTAATGGAAGCTTGGGATATTCACAGTTGCATATACAATCTTGCTCAAAATAGTAGTATGCTACTTGGTTTGTTTCTACTTCAATGTGTATATGTGTTTATTTTAGTATATCACCTATACACATTAGTGGAGCCCTTAGGATCTTTGCTTGATTACCAGCGTTGTGATGGCAGTCACACTAGTGGGGGCGGGTAATCTATAAGCACATCCTTAGGCAGGTCCCTAGTCGCAGGACTATCGAGACTGGGCATCGATACTCCGGAGTAGACTAGCCTATGCGCTTCTCATCCCAGTGTGGGAGACGGTCTGTCCCACAGCCGTCAGTACGTTGTACTTGAGATAGTATGCGGGTGCTCGTTAGGTTACGAGTACACTGGACAGGACTCGTCGGGAACTGTTAGTTGGTATTATACCTATCGTCAGTTATCAGTTCCCAGGTGACATGAGTACAGCTTAGTCCGCTGACTTGACACTGTCATTTCGCCTCGAGTGTGCTCCCACTGTACTTTGATTACTACCCTACCACGGCTCAAACGAGTCGTGCAAACAGGTAGTTTTTGGGTGCAGTCCCGAAGCACTTGGAGGCAGTGACGGTTAGACAGGATTCGTCTCTCCCGGTATTGGGGGTTGACATCGCGTTGTGTCTAGGAGAGCCATTACCCGAGTAGTCCCTGGCCAGGGCAAGCGAGATATACTGGTAGGTTTCCAGTGTTATCTCAAGGTGTTCTGGGCTTCACTCTGACACGACTTGTACCGCTGTTAGGGGACTGACGTTTACCGACACCTAGGCCCGCCATGCGATGTATCAGACGAACAGATCGGACTGTACGGAGACTGTCACATTCAGACTCAGTAGGAGTTCAGAAAGGTTTCACCTCGTCAGTCTTCTTGTCGGCATCTACCTGGGGACCGTTACGCACAGCTAGTGCCGCTTGCGGTCTGTGGTTAAACCTACTGCCAGCGTAGTGTCGAGTCTTTAGAGCCCAACACAGAAAGCTATTCGCCTTTAGGCAAAAGAGTAGAGGTCGCATGGTTTTGCGACAGGTCGCATGGTTTTGCGACAGGGTTCGGTCACATCCGTGCACTTGTGCACGTTTATTGTCCGTACAGTTAACACTAGAGGGCTTTGGTTTAAGCCAGATCCTAGTGTGCGTTTTGGGATTGGTTTTATCTAGTATGTATTCGTGTTCCTCGGAACGCGGATGCGGGTGTGTATGCACAGTTGACGGAGAGACACAGGCAGAGGATTCTCATTAGGGTTGTTGACTGTTGACTGTTGACTATTGACTTTTTGCTAAACCCTAATGAGAATATGAAATATAATTAACAATAATATTAATTAAGTATTATGGTGACATGGTTGTTGAGGGGTTGACTTGGTTGACTTGTTGACCGGTTGACTAGGTTGGACTAGTTGACCATCATCATGACAATAGCTATCATTTCATGGCAAAGACTTTTGCTTGCTTGTTTATCTTGTGCAAAATGAGTGCATGAAATGATATGGCTATTTTAGCTTAAACCATCACATAATACTTGATTGCTATGATTTGTTATGATGACTTTGGAATATGAGAGCCAAGAGAGAATAGTCTTGCTCATTCTCTCATTTCTTTTCTCTCTCTTGTGTTTGAGCTCTCATCCTCTTCCTCTTGCTCTCCCTCTCTCTAGTCTATGGTTCACCTGTCTCATGTGTTGAGAAGCAAGAACCATAGAGAAAAATCCCAACACACTCTCCTCTACTCACTCTAGTTCATAAGGTTTAGCAAACCGAGTGAACTAGTTTCTTCAAAGCTCGAAGAAGAAGCTAAAGGTAGAAGCTTTCGGGTGGATCGATCTTCGGCGCAAGGAGAAGACGTGGTGAGCCGATCCGTACAACCATCAAGTGTAGAAGACGAAGGAGTTCAAGAAAGAAAGGTATAACCCTCTAACCGAGTAGTTAACAACTCCTAGTTAGGATGTTAGGTAGATAAGTTTAACAAAGATCCGTTTGAGTCCATGTTGCCGCCTCTAGAAAATTGTTTTTCACTAAATTCCGCAAGCCCGTAAGTACCGGGAGAGGCAGCATGGACTTACAGTGGTATCAGAGCCTAGTTAAACTCTATCTAACATGTTAGCAAAGTAACTAGAAGATCGATCAATGAAAAAGTCGCGAAACGAACCCGATATGTCAAGTTTCTGCCGGATTTTTTTCTGTTCAAAAAATGATAAATTTCATCTTAAAAATCGGCTCAGGCTTTTTATTAAACACCCACAAAATTTGGTCCAAAGAACCGGTCAAAGCGCCGCGGAAACGCGGCGGGAGCACGCTCCCGCCGCGGTTCCGCGGCCGAGTTGACTCGGCCGAGGTCCAAATTTTGTGCAGTGTGTTTCTGGGGTTGTTTTGAGATTTTTGGAATATGTCTTTTCAGCCCAGATTTTCGAGAAAGAAAATTTGTGTTTGGGGCCTAAAAATCCATATTTTTGATGGAACTTCTAAAGACTTAAGCTGACGGGTTTTTATCTGTGATGTGATATTTGTATTGAACGTCTGCTAATCGCTATATGTCGATTAGTGGGAGTTATACAAATCTGTGATCTGTATTGTTATTGGTATGTGTATATGAATTCATTAGATTGTCGCGGGTGAATAGCCGGGGGTTGTGAGACAAGAGCTTTTTTTCTTTCAATTCATGTAAACTTGTAAATTGATGTAATAATTATTTGTATCGCCGCACAACCGGGTCGGGGTTGTAGCCGTCATTGTATAATTTCTTTTTACTGTTTTTGCTCCTAGGATAGACCCATGGAGGGGGTGCACAAACTACCGGGTATCCCGGAGTGCCGAGTGGCCTACTCACGGCGTTGAGGGAGGTTGCTTCGCTTCGGGTACTTGGCGGGTGGTTTGCCGCACCCGTAGGGGTCTTGGGTGGGGTATTGGCTATTCACCGCGACCATGTAATCTGCTTTTCGTTACAGGCTCATACGAATTGTGGATTCCTAGTATATCCAATGTGTTCATCTGTGATCTGAAATAGCTATCATTGCAATGTATATCTATATATGATATTATTCAGGCGTTGCTTATGTTTTACAGACGCGCTAGCCTTGCCCCCGCTCCGTCGTTAGTTAAGTAACCTAACGGGTAATGACGGGGCCCCATGGCGAATGCGAATGGCATAAGCGTACGTCATATTTTGGTTGTTTTCTACAATGGTAGGATTAAATGATGGGACGCATTAAAAGAACTAATGCAAGAATAACACGCATTAAAAGAACTAATGCAAGAAAATAAACCAAGTAAAAGTCATTGGAACACTTTCGAAAAACCACTCGGTTCTTTTCAAAACCAACTTTTAAATGCGGAGCTTGAGCCACTCCTTTTAAAAGCTATCTCGTTCCATCGATTATATCAAGTTCACTACGTTCACGGTTTTGCCAAAACCATTCGTAGCCCTCCGTCGTTTCACATGAATAGTCAATAGTATTCAAGCTATGTTTGTTGGCCAAAGTCAAGGCATAGTGATTGGTAGCTATTGGGTCTTCATGTGCAGCATAGATAGATGCGTTGATTTGGAACAGTCGTACTGCCTTGTTGGCCAAAGTCAAGAGTAGGTACGGGTGGATTCAAATTAACCTGGAGAACGACGGGTAGAACTTGACATGTGACTTATGATTTGTTGGCCAAAGTCAAGGTCATAAGAGCATGGGGCAAAAATCCACATCGGGAGTTTCATAAGTACTGAAACTTGGTAGAGTTGCATACCATTTGGAGTGTGATGATTCTGGTAGGATTCCTTCAGTTTCATCATGCAATGATATTTGGATCCCGATCCTACTGTGAGTATATGCTACTCCTCGGGAAATTTCTCACTAAACGATCATTGCTATAAACCTAGTAGGTGTCTAGAAAGGTGTTAGCGGGGCTACGCCCCAGGGAAAAGAGGTTCTTAAATTAAGGAACTTCACGAAAGCGTTGGAAAACCTCCCTCGAAGTACCGACACTAGCCTGGCTGAACAGTTAAGCAAGTATTATGCGGTGAGATTGATCCCGACTAATTCTTCCTTTTTGGTTTGAGGAGGTATTCGAGAGACAGTGGGAGCCATCCTGTTTAGACAAACTAAAAACCACTCTAAACTTGCAAGAGCATCATGCTGAGTGTTTCTTCTCTCTCTCCTAATTGCAGCGACCAATCGACATGACTGGACTTAAGTTACTTCTAGATAAAAACATACTGACAGGGCCAAACTACAAAGATTGGCTCAGGAATGTCAAAATGGCAATTACTTACGACAAGCTGGGGTATCTTCTTACCACCAAAGCTCCCCCTGTCCCAGGTCCCACCTCCAGCGTCGCGGATAAGGAAATCCGTAAGACTTGGGAGATCGATTGCGCGAAAGCCAGGTTCCTCGTGCTTGCCTCTATGGACAACGAACATCAGAGGAGGCACGAGAATATGGACCTCGAATCCATATTCTTCATACAAAAGAACTCTATGGAGAGCAGTCTCGTATCGCAAGATACGAAGTGTCGAAGAAGTTATTTTCGGCAAGGTTGGCCGTCGAATCTTCGGTAGAGGAACACGCGCTTAATATGATTGGCTACATAGAGGAGCTCGCGGACCTTAGGACCACGTTGGAGAATAAGCTCTATACGGACTTGATTCTCCAGTCCCTTCCTTCCACTTACTCCCAGTTTATCCTGAACTTCAACTTACAAGAAAAGGAAGTTGAACTTTCAGAACTCCTCAACATGCTGAGGAGCGCAGAGGGCACCCTACAGAAAGGTAGGGAAACATCCACTTTGTTTGTAGGAGGATCTTCCTCTTCTAGGTCCAAGGCGAAAGCCATGGGAAAGAATAAGAAAGCCCCCGCCAAACCAAGGGGCGGTGTTAGTAAAGTGGATACGAAGAGAAAAGCAAAAGCAACAAAGAAAGCGGGGCAGCTTGTGGATAAAGAAGAATGCTTCTATTATCATAAGAAGGGACACTGGAAGAATGATTGCAGGGCTTGGAAGGCCAGAACATAGGATCTGAAGCGGGTTGGGGCTTCAGCTTCAGGTGTGTATGTTATTGATAACTGTCTTTCAATAAAATCTACTTCCTGGGTATTGGATACCGGATCAGGATCTCATATCTGTAATTCTTTGCAGGCATTGAGAAACCGTAGGTTTTTGAAGGCAGGTGACATGACCCTCAAAGTTGCAAACGGAGCTAGCATGGATGCTAAGGCCGTAGGGGACTATCACCTGGGAATGTCAGATGGACATGTTTTGGTTTTGCGTAATTGCTTTTTTGTACCCAACGCAACTTGTAATATCATTTCTGTATCTTTGGTTTCTAAAGAAGGTTATGAATTTGCGTTTGTAAGTAATGTTGTAAACATTCACCTTAATCAAGTTCTGATTGGGTCAGGTACATTGAGCAATGGCATATACGTATTAAACCAACCACAGATTTTCAATTTCCAGAATACACATAAAAGAAAGTCTCTAGAAATCAATCAGACTTTCTTATGGCATTGTAGACTGGGTCACATCAATGAGAGAAGGTTGACAAAGTTACATACAGAAGGATATTTGAATCCATTCGAATATCAATCGTATGCCACTTGTCAATCCTGTCTCAAAGGAAAGATGACAAAGACTCCGTTCACTGGACACGGAGTAAGAGCGAGCAAGCTCTTGGGACTCGTACACAGCGACGTGTGCGGTCCAATGTCTATACATGCGCGAAGCGGTTATTCTTACTTCATTACTTTTACGGATGACTTTTAAAGGTACGGTTATGTCTTCTTAATGAAACATAAGTCCGAAGCCTTTGGAAAATTCCAGGAATATAAGAATGAAGTAGAAAAACAAACCGGCAAAAGTATCAAGATTCTAAGATCGGATCGAGGTGGTGAATACTTGAGTGCCGAGTTCCTGGACTATTTAAAAGAGAACGGAATTCTCTCTCAGCTTACTTCTCCATACACTCCGCAACATAAAGGTGTATCGGAGGGACGGAACCGAACCCTATTGGATATGGTACGGTCCATGATGAGTAACGCTGAGTTACCGCGATCATTCTGGGGGTATGCGCTAGAATCAGCTGCATACCTTTTGAACCGAGTTCCCACTAAGACTGCGCTTACCACAACATATGAGATGTGGTGTGGGAAAAGGCCCCATCTTAATCACATTAAGACATGGGGATGTCCAGCTTTTGTTAAAAAGCAGCATGCGGACAAACTCGAGGCACGCTCAGTACAGTGCAAGTTCGTCGGATATCCAAAGAATTCCATGGGATATTTCTTCTACTGCGAAGAGGAACAAAAGGTTTTTGTTTCTCGTCATGCCTACTTCTTGGAAACTGAGTTTTTGGAAAAACAGATAAGTGGGAGCACAGTAGAACTGGAAGAAATTCCAGAACCACAGACTATTACTGAAAGCTTAGTGGAACCAGAGGGTTCAAAAGAACAGGACGATCCTACGCCGCTCCGTAGGAGTAGTAGGCAGTCTCATCCGCCCGAGAGATACTACGGTTTTCTCATAGACGGGGATAGAGAGGATTGCATCATAGATTATGATGAGCCTACTATCTTCCAGCAGGCCGTTCAGAGCGTTGACTCGGTAAAATGGCTGGATGCAATGCGGACCGAAATGGAGTCCATGTACAGCAACAAAGTATGGACGTTGGACATTGCTCCAAACGGGGTAAAACCCGTAGGATGCAAGTGGATCTTCAAAAGGAACATTGGTGTAGATGGACTGCTTGAGACCTATAAAGCTAGACTTGTTGCAAAGGGTTTTCGTCAATGACCTGGTTTGGACTATGACGAAACCTTTTCTCCAGTGGCTATGCTGAAATCCATTCGGATCCTTCTTACCATTGCTGCCTTCCACGATTATGAGATTTGGCAGATGGACGTAAAGACCGCTTTTCTAAATGGAAATTTAGAGGAGTGTGTCTATATGGATCAGCCAGAGGGTTTCATTCAGAGTGGGAGCAGCGGAAAGGTGTGCAAGTTGCTTAAGTCCAATTATGGACAAAAGCAGGCATCGCGGAGTTGGAATATCTGTTTTGATGAGACGATCAAGGAATTTGGCTTTATCAAAAATCCAGATGAGCCATGCATCTATAGTAGATTTGTAGCGAGAACTGTAGTATTCCTCGTTTTATACGTGTATGACATTCTCTTAATAGGAAATGACATTCCTATGCTACAATCTGTCAAGGGGTTCTTGTCACACAGGTTCTCCATGAAAGACCTGGGAGATGCCTCATACATCCTGGGGATCCGGATCCAAGAGGATATTAGGACTTTCACAGTCCAGGTACATCGACACCATACTGAAAAGATTCAGTATGGAAGATTCCAAGCGCGGTAATCTACCGGCTTGTCACGGGATCACCCTCTCCAAAGAGATGTCTCCCAAGACTGATTTGGAAAGGGATCGCATGTCTATTATACCCTACGCTTCTGCGGTAGGCTCTATAATGTATGCGATGTTGTGTACCAGACCGGATGTAGCTTATGCACTGAGTGTAGTAAGCCGGTATCAGTCAAACCCTGGAGAGAAACACTTGATAGCGGTAAAGAACATTCTCAAGTACCTGAGAAGGAATAAGGAGATGTTCTTGGTGTATGGCGGAAAAGACCTCCAGATCGAGGCCTTTGCTGACTCCAGCTTCCAGAGTGACAAGGATGATTCCAAGTCCATGTCGGGTTTTGTCTTTACCCTCAATGGAGGGGCGGTGTGTTGGAAGAGTTCCAAACAAGAAACCGCTGCTGACTCGACTATGGAAGAGGAATATATCGCTGCATCTGATGCCGCAAAAGAAGCCGTCTAGATGAGGAAGTTCTTGAAAGAGCTTCAGGTGATTCCGTCCATTGTTGACCCAATACCTCTGTATTGCGACAACAATGGGGCTATAGCTTTAGCGAAGGAACCCAGGTTCCATCAGAAATCCAGACACATCTTGAGGCGGTATCACCTGATCAGGGAGATCGTGAATCGCCGGGAGATCGAGGTTCGGAGGGTTGCTTCTGAAAATAACATTGCAGATCCATTCACCAAGGCCTTGCCCCAGACTCAGTTCGAGCGGCTGATCGAGATGATAGGTCTTCGATATGCCAGTACATGGCCATAGCGCAAATGGGAGATTGTTAGTGTATATGCCCTAGAGGCCATTACTGTATCATACTAGTTTGTATATTACTTAATGGAAGCTTAGGATATTCACAGTTGTATATACAATCTTGCTCAAAATAGTAGTATGCTACTTGGTTTGTTTCTACTTCAATGTGTACATGTGTTTATTTTAGTATATCACCTATACACATTAGTGGAGCCCTTAGGATCTTTGCTTGATTACCAGTGTTGTGATGGCAGTCACACTAGTGGGGGCTGAGTAATCTATAAGCACATCCTTATGTAGGTCCCTAGTCGCAGGACTATCGAGACTGGGCATCGATACTCCAGAGTAGACTAGCGTATGCGCTTCTCTTCCTAGTGTAGGAGACGGTCTGTCCCACAGCCGTCAGTACGTCGTACTTGAGATAGTATGCGGGTGCTCGTTAGGTTACGAGTACACTGGACAGGACTCATCGGGAACTGTTGGTTGGTATTATACCTATCGTCAGTTATCAGTTCCCAGGTGACATGAGTACAGCTTAGTCCGCTGACTTGACACTGTCACTTCGCCTCGAGTGTGTTCCCACTGTACTTTGATTACTACCCTACCACGGCTCAAAGGAGTCGTGCTAACAGGTAGTTTTTGGGTGCAGTCCCGAAGCACTTGGAGGCAGTGATGGTTAGACGGGATTCGTCTCTCCCGGTATTGGGGGTTGACATCGCGCTGTGTCTAGGAGAGCCATTACACGAGTAGTCCCTGGCCAGGGCAAGCGAGATATACTGGTAGGTTTCCAGTGTTATCTCAGGGTGTTCTGGGCTTCACTCCGACATGACTTGTAACGCTATTAGGGGACTGACGTTTACCGCCCCCTAGGCCCGCCATGCGATGTATCAGACGAACAGACCGGACTGTACGGAGACTGTCACATTCAGACTCAGTAGGAGTTCAGATGGGTTTCACCTCGTCAGTCTTCTTGTCGGCATCTACCTGGGGACCGTTACGCACAGCTAGTGCTGCTTGCGGTCTGTGGTTAAACCCACTGCCAGCGTAGTGTCGAGTCTTTAGAGTCCCACACAGAAAGCTATTCTCCTTTAGGCAAAAGAGTAGAGGTCGCATGGTTTTGCGACAGGTCGCTTGGTTTTACGACAGGGTTCGGTCACATCCGTGCACTTGTGCACGTTTAGTGTCCGGACAGTTAACACTAGCGGGCTTTGGTTTAAGCCAGATCCTAGTGTACATTTTGGGATTGGTTTTATCTAGTTTGTATTCGTGTTCCTCGGAACGCGGATGCGGGTGTGTATGCACAGTTGACGGAGAGACAGAGGCAGAGGATTCTCATTAGGGTTGTTGACTGTTGACTGTTGACTATTGACTTTTTGATAAACCCTAATGAGAATATGAAATATAATTAACAATAATATTAATTAAGTATTATGGTGACATGGTTGTTGAGGGGTTGACATTGTTGACTTGTTGACTTTGTTGACCGGTTGACTAGGTTGGACTAGTTGACCATCATCATGACAATAGCTATCATTTCATGGCAAAGACTTTTGCTTGCTTGTTTATCTTGTTCAAAATGAGTGCATGAAATGATATGGCTATTGTAGCTTAAACCATCACATAATACTTGATTGTTATGATTTGTTATGATGGCTTTGGATTATGAGAGCCAAGAGAGAAAAGTCTTTCTCATTCTCTCATTTCCTTTCTCTCTCTTGTGTTTGAGCTCTCATCCTCTTCCTCTTGCTCTCCCTCTCTCTAGTCTATGGTTCACTTGTCTCATGTGTTGAGAAGCAAGAACCATAGAGAAAAATCCCAACACACTCTCCTCTACTCACTCTAGTTCATAAGGTTTAGCAAACCGAGTGAACTAGTTTCTTCAAAGCTCGAAGAAGAAGCCAAAGGTAGAAGCTTTCGGGTGGATCGATCTTCGGCGCAAGGAGACGATGGGGTGAAGCCGATCCATACAACCATCAAGTGTAGAAGACGAAGGAGTTCAAGAAAGAAAGGTATAACCCCCTAACCGAGTAGTTAACAACTCCTAGTTAGGATGTTAGGTAGATAAGTTTAACAAAGATCCGTTAGAGTCCATGTTGCCGCCTCTAGAAAATTGTTTTTCACCAAATTCCGCAAGCCCGTAAGTACCGGGAGAGGCAGCATGGACTTACATGTACCTATCACTAATGGTACAATACTCTATAGGAATACAGGTATGCTAAATGCCATATATGATAAGCAGTATGAATCAATGTCACAATGTCCCTAACCAAGCAATATAACATCTATAAGTGGTTTGTGTGTGACATGGCAATTATTGACGGTGTGTGTAGCATATAATCTGTGCTCGTGTAACATGAATCGTTAATAATATGTGCAGTGTCCTAATACTACTAGTCCAGGCACAACTACATCTAAGTAATAGGGTAAAGGCGCAATTCTAACAATAACGTAGAATATGCGACAAGTAATAAAATCTCTAGCCCTGACGCATAACGCCGTGCGGGCGATTCCCCTGTAGATGTTAAATCTACCCACGAACGCTCCAAGCTAGGTGAAGCCTACCACCTGTTTTCCCCTTGTCGTAGCGTCCGAAGTCCCCACTTGCGAATCTAAAATTTCACAAACACAACCCATAAGCAAATATCCTGCATCGACGAAAAGACAACGAAACGCGATGAAAACGCCCGGAAAATTACACTGCGCGCTTAGCGCATCTATCGCGCACGATACCGACCAAAAACCATAATTGGGGTCGCTAAACTACAAAACACCATGACTGGACCCCGATTGTCCCGATCGCGCAACACAACGCAAGAATTACGAGGAATACAATAGATATAACCTCGTAACGACCAATCGAACCAACGTCGGAAAAATCCCGAAATCTAGTAAGCAACCTATCGCAAAATTCCGCACTAGTTTCAAGCTAATGCATATCTAGCGATAACAAACACCTTAAAATAGCTTAACTAAGCTACCTAAACCATTCCTATATTTTTAACACGCGCTAATTATGTTTTAGCAAAAACCTAGTAAGCTAATTGCATAATTAAACAAAGTGATCATTAACAAAAATTAACATTTTCTACTAGGTTAATCTTCTCCAAAACACAAATTAACACTTCAAAAGAACACTAAACACATAAACAAAATTTAACCCTAACATGAATTTCTTAAACCAAAAATAAATGAATTAATCATAATATAAAAACTAAACTAAACACATAATTAGCTAACTAAACTAGCTAGAATAAGATTAAAGAAAATATAAAAGTATTAAGGTAAGAATTATACCTCCCCAAGAACACAAAATGAAACTTAATCCAACATCTTAGCATCAAAAACCAAGCATTAATGAAGATCCATGAAGGATTAGTGAAGGAAATGAAGGAAAAATGATTATATTTGAATTTGTATTAATTAAAATGGACTTTTCATGATTTATTTGATGAAAAATGAGTTTAAAATGGGTGGAAATTATGGAGGGCAGCAAGGGGAAGGGAAGGGCTGGCCAAGGGGAGAATGGGGGGATTTTTGGTGCCGTGGGTGGAATTTTATAGCAAAAGAAAACAATTAATGCACATTTAAAACAAAAATGCCACCTTTTATTCATTTTCTTTTTTTTTAAATAATTCCCTTTGACCAAAAAATATCTAGATATTTAAAAAGAAGGTTCTAAAATAATTTTAGCGTTGATTCCCAAAAATTTTCATTTAGAAAAATTTTCCCGATTTACGCGAATATTTTACCGGCTAAAAATAATATTTTATTTGGGAAAAATTCTATCTAAACCAAAACCTCCCAAATACCCCTAAAGTTCGCGCATAAGATTTATTTTAGCTAAACTAGGTGCCGGTAAGCTTATACAGACGTTTGATCGAAATCGGGTTAAAACGGGAAAAACCGACAATTTTGCCCTAAAACGGAAAAATTCGCAAAACGATTTCTGAAACGTTACACACATGAATACCAAATAGCTACCAATCACTATGTGTAACACTTTGAATTTCCGTTTGAATGTCTTTCGTGATAATTAGTGATCGTACGTGTTATTATATATATGTGTTCATAGGATTATTAGTTATTTTTAGTAGTGTTAGCATATTGGGAATTTTCCTTTGTGTGTACACCTTGCACACATAGACATTTTTGAGACTTAGGGTTTTTGGTAGCATGCTAACCATTTTCTTGTGTTGCATGGTTGTTATTTTTCCCCCACCCTTTAATCCAAAACAAAACCCTTTTTCATAATTCAAAATCACAATAAACAAATGAGCATGGTGTTAGGTATGATACTTTGACTTTTTCGACCCATTTTCTTCCCTTCTCTCTATCTTTTCCCACTTCAAAATTCTGCAGAAATTTCCAGCAGCAAACCCTCCATTTTTCTCCATATTCTCTTCTCTTTTCACTTCTCCTTGATTTCCAAACAAATCCTACACAAAAACCACACATTTCCTTCACAAAACCTTAGGAAAAGTGAGCTTTTTTTGGTGTTTGAAGCAAATCTGGACACTAGAGGGGAAAGCTGAAACTTTTGGTGTTTCACAAGGTTCTTAGAAGGTATTGACTCATATTAGCACTCCTTTTCCTTACACTTGTAGTATTGTTTAGCAAAAATCTCATTTTTGTGCATTTTTGTTGATATTAAAGGATATTTGTGATTCACATGTTCGATTAGGGTTTTATTAGTTGTGTTAGCTCTATTATGTGTTATTAGAGCTATCTAAGGCCATGTTTTGTCTCAGTTTGCACAAAAATACCCTAAAGTTCCTTTTTAGTGCAAAAGTGTGGATTTTAACTAGAAATAAGGCTCTGTAGGATCTGCTGCTACCCGAGTTATTTCAGAGTGAAACTAGATGTTACTGTAGCATGTATGGGGGGTATAGAGTGCACACACCAAACCTAGGAGCCCAATTCCCAAGTGGGGCCGCCGAAATAATCATTCTAGCCGCAAATTGCGGCCAGATGGGGGAGTTTTGGGTTGGGGTTTGGGGTGTTGGTATCTGCTGCTATGTGGGTTGTTTTGGTATATATAGTTTTACAATATCTTTCCTGTATCAAAATCTGGAGGTGATTGCCTATTTTCCCATATTTTCAATCTTTCGCGACACGCGTGATACGTGTGTGTGGGTTTGGGGTTTCTGCGTATCGTGACGCGTCGGAGTGGTTTCAGGCACGTAAACACACGTTTTAGCGTATCGGGCACACGCGCGCTTGGTTCGCGACACGAGTTACTAGTTCGTCTTTAATGTCGCGTTTGTGTGACTTCAAGCTTACGTGTGATATATTGTGTAATTCTAGGTTCGCAGGCGAGTACGGAGGACGCCGCGCAGAAGGGGAAACAAGTTGTTGGCTATACCTAGCGAGAGACTACGGTGAGTAGATTTCACATCTACGGGGATATCGCCCGCTTGGCGTTCTACGTCAGGGCTGATAGGACCTTATAGTTTCTTTTGTATACATTGACAGTTCATGGCTACTATTTAGTGCATACTGCATTCCCTGCTATGTGGATATAAATGAGAATTGATAGAACACCGCACCATTACTAACGGTCTATGTAGCACGAGCACTATCCCGCATGTTACACACACACCGTTAGTAATTGCCATGACACGCACACTGTAGGACTTATATATCACATCGGATCATTATATTGTAGCTTATCTATATGTGACTTGACATGATATTCATACCTGATGCATATATCACATCGGATCATTATATTGTAGCTTATCTATATGTGACTTGACATGATATTCATACCTGATGCATATATCACATCGGATCATTATATTGTGGCTTATCTATATGTGACATGACATGATATTCATACCTGATGCATATATCACATCGGATCATTATATTGTGGCTTATCTATATGTGACTTGACATGATATTCATACCTGATGCATATATCACATCGGATCATTATATTGTGGCTTATCTATATGTGACTTGACATGATATTCATACCTGATGCATATATCACATCGGATCATTATATTGTGGCTTATCTATATGTGACTTGACATGATATTCATACCTGATGCATATATCACATCGTATCATTATATTGTGGCTTATCTATATGTGACTTGATATGATATTTACATTTAACGCACATATCATATCGGATCATTGACTTGCATTTTGGGTTGGATTACATGTGATTTCTGGATTTGGGAACCATGGCTATTTCAAATATGTAATCATTTAAAAACCCGATTCCCTTGATATGATATTTCGGTGCGTCCACCATGTGTTTTCTCGGTGCTAGAGTGATATATGTGAACCCGAATCGAGGAGCTGGTTGAGGCCGATTACGGGTACATGGTGGACCCGGTATGGTACCCCGGGGCGAGAACGGTTTCGCTGTGCAGTAGACGGTGAGCCTGGCAGAGGCACTACTACCTACCGGTGATTGGTTGGACCTGAGAGTTTTCCGGAGGGTACTGATCAGAGTCGATAGATGGATGCGGGGTGATCCGTACTGCCGGGGCCGATGGCCGATACCGCAGACGGAGCCCGTGGGCTGACCCGGACTGACGGGGCCCGATGGATGAGGATTTGTGTGTCGATACTGGACACGAGTATTTATGATATTTCGGTGCCGATGTTGGGCACTCGGGATTCTCAGAGATGTACAGGATTTGAGGGCCGATGAGAGTGCCGGAGCCTAAGCTATTTGGTGGATCTGGGTGCATTGATGGACACCGATTATATATTCCACGTTGAAATTCCGTGTAGATATTATATTGCCCCTGCTCAGCATTTACTATTGTACCTCATCCTGTAGTTACATTACCTGATAGAGCACTTGCATGATTATTGCACATACTGCTTATCACACATTGATATAATCTTTTGGCATATGATAGAGTAGCGCAGTACGTGCATGCTCGCGATTGCCTTTATATGTTATCTCTATTCACGAGTTGGCAACTCACCCCCGTTGTGCCACAGCGTTTGCAGGTTGCCCTTCGGAGTAGTCGCGGCAGGCCGCGGTTGCATCTTTTGACACAGATACCCCCATAGTTGGTGTACTAGCTCTTTTGCTGATAGGTGGGTTTTGTGCGGTATCTGTTTATCTTTCAGTTATGTACATTGTTGTATCAAGTATTCTCCATCTACCATGTATGTATTTGACTTAGAGACAGTGTGAGGACGATGATGTATTATATTTGTATTCTGGTGTCGAGCTCGTTGTGAGCCGACTGTACTTGCAGTTTATCCTATCTGTGATGTTCCCACTTGTGGATCTTGATCTTCGCTACGGTGTCGTGTATTACTATCTTGGTGATTGTTTACTTAGATTTCTTATCATGTTAGTAAGTGCTTTCATTTAAAACTTATAACACTCTTTACTTTCTCTGGTTTGATTTCTGGGTTTTCGGTTCACTTAGTCGCGTTACACCTGTAGACGTTACGTGGTTAAGTGCCGGTCACGGGCCAAACTTTGGGTCGTGACAAAGTTGGTATCAGAGCGTAGGTTTTACCTTTTGGAGTGTAGGATGACCCTGGTATGATGGAGTAGGTAGCTGCAGCAGGGTAGCATAGCTTGTGTATGTTCCGCGGCATACTCACGACACGGTACTCCGCCTACGTGACCTTACGACTTGTTGATGTAAATTCCTTCCTGAGTATGTATATTCTTGCGATTCGATTTCCATATCCTTATCGAATCCTATTGTTCCTTTCAGCCATTATGCCGCCAAAGACTACGAGGGCACAGAGAGCGGCTATGAGGGCTGAGATTCGAGTTGACTCGTCCGAGACGAGGACTGATCCGGGTAGTACACCGGTTGTGCCCGAGCAGGCTGTTCCTGCCGTGACAAATCAGATTGCTATGTTAGGGGCTGGTGTGCAGGAGATACGCCAGACGATGGGATCCAGTATGCAGGAGATGCGCCAGATGATGGGATCTCTAGTTGAGACACTTCGAGCGCAGCGACCAGAGGTAGTTCCACCCGTTGCAGAGACCGCGGTGGTACCCACAGTTCAGGCAGTTGCACCTGCGACTACAGAGGTTATTACAGTATCGCTGTCAGAGTTTATGAGGCTGAAGCCTCCGGTCTTCGTAGGCATCGATGTGGCCGAGGACCCACAGTCTCTCATTGATAGGATGGCGCGGATATGTCGTTCACTTAGATGCGCAGATGCGAGATGGGTTGAGTTCGCGAGCTTTCGCCTGGAAGGTCTTGCGCAGAAATGGTGCGAGTCAGTCGAGAAGGGTAGAGCAGCAGGTCTTCCTCCTATGACCTGGACACAGTTCGTGGTGCTATTCCTTGCCCGCTTTCTTCCCCTGAGTGTTAGGGATGCTAGAGCACGCAGGTTCGAGTCCTTACGCCAGACGCCAGAGATGTCAGTGGCAGAATACGATGTGCTGTTCACCGAGCTATTCGTTTATGCTCCGTATCTAGTCGCTACTGAGGAGTTGCGAGTCAAGAGATTTGTCCGAGGCTTGCTTACACCACTATTCCTTGCTATCAGCGCGCAGCATTACGAGACATACGCAGCAGCAGTAGATGCAGCATTATTAGTTGAGGAGCGCCTTGCTGAGACTTCGGCAGTTCCAGGGCCGAAGAGAGTTCGTCCAGATACGTCAGTGCAGAGACGGCCTTTCCGGCGTCATGACAGGAACCTTGCAAGTGGTAGAGATTCGAGACGAGGCCGATTTTTTAGCTCCTATTCCCAGGAGGGTCAGCGACCGTCATCGGGATGTTACCATTGCGGGAGTTCTTATCATCGTGTGCGAGATTGTCCTGAGGTACACCGGAGTTGGGCGGCAGCACCACATGTTACATTACCACCTTCACCACCCCAAACGGCATTGCCGATAGTACCTACTATTACTCCGCGTCAGACGCATGCACAGAGAGGTCGTGGTCGCGGAGGATTTGTTCATAGAGGACGAGGTGGCCGAGGTAGAGGGCAGCCAGCGGCCGGCAGGGGACAGTTAGTTGCAGGTGGAGGACAGGCGCGAATTTTTGCTTTGACGCATCAGGACGCGCAGGCGTCCAATGCGGTGGTCTCAGGTATCCTTTTTGTATGTTCAGTTGATGCACACGTGTTATTCGATCCCGGATCCACGCACTCGTACGTATCTACACACTTTGTGCCGAGTTTAGGTAGAGAGTCCGGTTTGCTTGACCAGCCGCTTGTTGTGACTACTTCTGTGGGAGAGTCGTTTATTGCTAGGCACGTGTTCCGATCCTGTACCGTCCGTTTTGTTGAGAGAGAGTTGCCGGTCGATTTGATCCTTCTTGAGATGTTGGACTTCGACGTTCTTTTGGGCATGGATTGGTTAGCCACATGCTATACTTCTGTTGACTGCCGCGAGAAGACAGTTCGATTTTGTTTAACCGGCGAGTCGGTTGTTGTTGTGTTGGGCGACCGTGGTGTTACCCCCCACAGTGTGATTTCTTTTTTTTTGCGCTGGACAGCTTTTGCGGAAGGGATGTCATGGATTTCTCGCCTATGTTTGCGATACTAGAGCTACAGAGGTTCCTCTGGATCAGGTTCCGGTTGTTAGCGAGTTCCTGATGTGTTCCCGGACGAGCTTCCTGGGCTACCGCCCGAGCGTGATATTTCTTTCTGTATTGACTTGGTTCCTGGCACGGGGTCTATTTCTGTACCGCCTTATCGGATGGCCCCGGCGGAACTTAAAGAATTGAAGGGCCAGTTGCAGGACTTGCTGGATAAGGGACTTATTCGACATAGTGTTTCTCTTTGGGGTGCTCCAGTCCTGTTTGTCAAGAAGAAGGACGACAGTATGCGTTTGTGTATCGACTACCGCCAGCTGAACAGGATGACAGTGCGGAACAGATATCCTTTGCCACGCATCGAAGATTTGTTCGACCAGCTTCAGGGGGAAGGATACTTTTCGAGGATCGATTTGCGATCGGGCTACCATCAGCTGCGGGTTCGACAGGAGGACATTCCTAGGACGGCCTTCCGCACACGTTACGGCCATTATGAGTTTTTGGTGATGTCGTTCGGACTGACCAACACGCAAGCAGCATTTATGGATTTGATGAACCGTATTATCCGGCCGTATCTTGATCTGTTCATCATAGTGTTCATTGACGATATCTTGGTGCATTCTCGGAGTAGAGAGGAGCACGAGCAGCACCTGCGGATTACACTGCAGACCTTGAGGGAGCCTCAACTTTTCGCCAAATTCTCCAAGTGTGCCTTCTGGCTAGACAGCGTAGACTTCTTGGGGCACGTGATTACACGAGATGGTATATGTGTCGACCCGAGGAAGATCGAGGCAGTTCGGAGTTGGCCTAGACCCACGTCAGTGACGGAGGTTCGCAGCTTTCTAGGGCTGGCAGGCTATTACGGGCGATTTGTGCAGGACTTCTCTCGCATTGCTACACCTTTGACCTTGTTGACCCGGAAATTGGACGGAGGAGTGTGAGCAAAGTTTCCAGCGGCTACGGGCTCTGCTGACTACGACACCAGTGCTATCATTGCCTTCAGGATCAGGCGGATTTATGGTCTTCTGCGATGCTTCACGAGTGGGACTAGGGTGCGTTTTGATGCAGCATGACAGGGTGATCGCGTATGTTTCGGAGCAATTAAAGAAACATGAACAGAATTACCCCACTCATGATTTGGAGATGGCTACAGTGGTCTTTGCACTCAAGATCTGGCGACATTATCTGTATGGAGAGTCGTACCAGATATTCGCTGACCACAAGAGCTTAAAGTACATAATTCAGCAGCGAGAACTGAACCTTAGACAGCGCCGATGGATGGAGTTAGTGAAGGACTATGATTGTGAGATCTTGTATCACCCGGGCAGGGCGAATGTAGTGGCAGATGCTTTGAGCAGGAGGCCCGGGGGTAGTCTATCCTGTTTGAGCGCAGTACAGAGGCAGTCATCGGCGGATTGGCAGATCTTATGTGACAGCCGGGTACAGTTCGAGTTTACGCCGATCGGAGGACAGATTGCGCATGTTCGTGCACGCCCACGGTTGCTTGACCGTGTATATGAGGCACAACACAGTGATGACCGCTGTTCAGAGATCAGGACACAGATGGGACAGGGAAGATTTTCCGAGTTCGTGATCGATGATCAGGGGATACTACGATTTGGAGAAAGACTGTGCGTACCAGATGCTGAGGGATTGCGGCGCGAGATTCTTGAGGAGGCACATCGGTCGGTATATAGTGTTCATCCTGGTTCCACCAAGATGTATCACGATATGAGAGATGTTTACTGGTGGGACGGTATGAAGAGGGACATTGAAGATTTTGTGTCAGCAAGTCAAGGCTGAGCACCAGAGGCCTGCGGGAGAGCTACAGCCGTTACCCATTCCGGAGTGGAAATGGGAACAGATATCTATGGACTTCATTGTGGGTCTACCCAGGACTAGTCGAGGGTATGACTCCATCTGAGTGATCGTGGATCGTTTGACGAAAGCGGCTCACTTCCTACCGGTGAAGACGACTTTTGGATTTGCTCAGTATGCCCAGATTTACATTGATGAGATTGTACGACTGCACGGAGTTTCGACATGCATCGTGTCCGATAGAGGCACCCAGTTTACCAGCCGGCTATGGCAGAGGCTTCAGGAGGCTTTGGGCACTCGCTTGAGTTTCAGCACAGCATTCCATCCACAGACCGACGGACAGTCAGAGCGGACTATTCAGACTCTCGAGGACATGCTCAGAGCATGCGTTTTAGACTTCGGAGGTAGCTGGGATCATCATTTGCCCTTTGTAGAGTTCTCCTACAATAACCGCTACCAGGAGACCATTCAGATGGCACCGTTTGAGGCTCTTTATGGGAGGAGATGCAGATCGCCCACCTGTTGGACGGAGCTCCGTGAGAGCAGTATCTTAGGGCCGCAGATTATGGAGGAGACGACCGCGAAGATCCAGTTGATTCGCGATAGGATGAGAGCAGCCCAGAGTAGGCAGAGATCTTATCCGGACCGTCGTCGGTGCAGACTTGAGTTTTCTGTAGGTGATCATGTTTTCTTGAGGGTCTCCCCAATGAAAGGCGTGATGAGGTTTGGGAAGAAGGGGAAGCTTAGCCCCAGATACGTGGGCCCGTTCGAGATCCTTGAGTGTATTGGTGCGGTTGCATATCGATTAGTCCTTCCGCCCAGCTTTCCAGACGTGCACCCCGTATTTCACGTTTCGATGCTTCGCAGATATCTTCATGATCTTTCGCATGCAATTAAGCACCCGACGATCCAGCTTGAACGCGACCTTTCCTATGCAGAGCAGCCGGTGAGGATCTTGGATCGGCAAGTGAAGAAACTGAGGTCGAAAGAGATACCGTCCGTCAAAGTACTTTGGCGTGGCCAGAGCAGCGAGGAAGTCACTTGGGAGACCGAGAGCGAGATAAGGAAGAGGTATCCCCACCTTTTTGAAGGTGCGTATAGTTAGATTTTTAAATTCGGGGACCGAATTTCTTTAAGGGGGTAGATTATAACACTTTGAATTTCCGTTTGAATGTCTTTCGTGATAATTAGTGATCGTGCGTGTTATTATAGATATGTGTTCATAGGATTATTAGTTATTTTTAGTAGTGTTAGCATATTGGGAATTTTCCTTTGTAGTGTACACCTTGCACACTTAGACATTTTTGAGACTTAGGGTTTTTGGTAGCATGTTAACCATTTTCTTGTGTTGCATGGTTGTTATTTTCCCCCCACCCTTTTATCCAAAACAAAACCCTTTTTCATAATTCAAAATCACAATAAACAAATGAGCATGGTGTTAGGTATGAAACTTTGACTTTTTTGACCCATTTTCTTCCCTTCTCTCTCTCTTTTCCCCACATCAAAATTCTGCAGAAATTTCCAGCAGCAAACCTTCCATTTTTCTCCATATTCTCTTCTCTTTTCACTTCTCCTTGATTTCCAAACAAATCCTACACAAAAACCACACATTTCCTTCACAAAACCTTAGGAAAAGTGAGCTTTTTGAGGTGTTTGAAGCAAATCTGAACACTAGAGGGGAAAGCTGAAACTTTAGGTGTTTCACAAGGTTCTTAGAAGGTATTAACTCATATTAGCACTCCTTTTCCTTACACTTGTAGTATTGTTTAGCAAAAATCTCATTTTTGTGCATTTTTGGTGATATTAAAGGATATTTGTGATTCACATGTTAGATTAGGGTTTTATTAGTTGTGTTAGCTCTATTATGTGTTATTAGAGCTATCTTAGGCCAGGTTTTGTCTCAGTTTGCACAAAAATACCCTAAAGTTCTTTTTTAGTGCAAAAGTGTGGATTTTAACTAGAAATAAGGCTCTGTAGGATCTGCTGCTACCCGAGTTATTTCAGAGTGAAACTAGATATTACTGTAGCATGTATGGGGGGAATAGAGTGCACACACCAAACCTGGGAGCCAAATTCCCAAGTGGGGCCGTCGAAATAATCTTTCTGGCCGCAAATTGCGGCCAGATGGGGGAGTTTTGGGTTGGGGTTTGGGGTGTTGGTATCTGCTGCTATGTGGGTTGTTTTGGTATATATAGTTTTACAATATCTTTCCTGTATCAAAATCTAGAGGTGATTGCCTATTTTCCCGTATTTTCAATCTTTCGCGACACGCGTGATACGTGTGTGTGGGTTTGGGGTTTCTGCGTATCGTGACTCGTCGGAGTGGTTTCAGACGCGTAACCACACGTTTTAGCGTATCGCGCATACGCGCGCTTGGTTCGCGACACGAGTTACTAGTTCGTCTTTAATGTCGCGTTTGTGTGACTTCAAGTTTACGTGTGATATATTGTGTAATTCTAGGTTCGCAGGCGAGTACGGCGGACGCCGCGCAGAAGGGGAAACAAGTTGTTGGCTATACCTAGCGAGAGAATACGGTGAGAAGATTTCACATCTACGGGGATATCGCCCGCATGGCGTTCTACGTCAGGGCTGTGGGACCTTATAGTTTCTTTTGTATACATTGACTGTTCATAGCTACTATTTAGTGCATACGGCATTCCCTGCTATGTGGATATAAATTAGAATTGATAGAACACCGCACCATTACTAATGGTCCATGTTGCACGAGCACAATCCTGCATGTTACACACACACCGTTAGTAATTGCCAAGACACGCACACTGTAGGACTTATATATCACATCGGGTCATTATATTGTAGCTTATCTATATGTGACTTGACATGATATTCATACCTGATGGATATATCACATCGGATCATTATATTGTAGCTTATCTATATGTGACTTGACATGATATTCATACCTGATGGATATATCACATCGGATCATTATATTGTAGCTTATCTATATGTGACTTGACATGATATTCATACCTAATGCATAAATCACATCGGATCATTATATTGTAGCTTATCTATATGTGACTTGACATGATATTCATACCTGATGCATATATCACATCGGATCATTATATTGTGGCTTATCTATATGTGACTTGACATGATATTCATACCTGATGCATATATCACATCGGATCATTATATTGTGTCTTATCTATATGTGACTTGACATGATATTCATACCTGATGCATATATCACATCGGATCATTATATTGTGGCTTATCTATATGTGACTTGACCTGATATTTATACCTGATGCATATATGACATCGGATCATTTTATTGTAGCTTATCTATATGTGACTTGACATGATATTTACATTTGACGCACATATCATATCGGATCATTGACTTGCATTTTGGGTTGGATTACATGTGATTTCTGGATTTGGGAACCGTGGCTATTTCAAATATGTAATCATTTAAAAACCCGGTTCCCTTGATATGATATTTCGGTGCGTCCACCATGTGTTTTCTCGGTGCTAGAGTGATATAGCTGAACCCGAATCGAGGAGCTGGTTGAGGCCGATTACGGGTACATGGTAGACCCGGTATGATACCCCGGGGCGAGAACGGTTTCGCTGTGCAGTAGACGTTGAGCCTGGCAGAGAGACTACTACCTACCGGTGATTGGTTGGACCTGACAGTTATCCGGAGGGTACTGATCAGAGTCGATAGATGGATGCGGGGTGATCCGTACTGCCGGGGCCGAGGGCCGATACCGCAGACGGAGCTCGTGGGCTGACCCGGACTGACGGGGCCCGATGGATAAGGATTTGTGTGTCGATGCTGGACACGAGTATTTATGATATTTAGGTGCCGATGTTGGGCACTCGGGATTCTCAGAGATGTACAGGATTTGAGGGCCGATGAGAGTGCCGGCGCCTCAGCTATTTGGGTGATCTGGGTGCATTGATGGACACTGATTATATATTCCACGTTGACATTCCGTGTAGATATTATATTTCCTCTGCTCAGCATTTACTATTGTACCTCATCCTGTAGTTACATTACCTGATAGAGCACTTGCATGATTATTGCACATACTGCTTATCACACATTGATATCATCTGTTGGCATATGATAGAGTAGCGCAGTACGTGCATGCTCGCGATTACCTTTATATGTTATCACTATTCACGAGTTGGCAACTCACCCCCGTTGTGCCACAGCGTTTGCAGGTTGCCATTCGGAGTAGTCGCGGCAGGCTGCGGTTGCATCTTTTGACAAAGATACCCCCATAGTTGGTGTACTAGCTCTTTTGCTAATAGGTGGGTTTTGTGCGATATCTATTTATCTTTCAGTTATGTACATTGTTGTATCTAGTATTCTCCATCTACCATGTATGTATATGACTTAGAGACAGTGTGAGGACGATGATGTATTATTTTTGTATTCTGGTGTCGAGCTCGTTGTGAGCCGACTGTACTTGCAGTTTATCCTATCTGTGATGTTCCCACTTGTGGATCTTGATCTTCGCTACGGTGTCGTGTATTACTATCTTGGTGATTGTTTACTTAGATTTCTTATCATGTTAGTAAGTGCTTTCATTTAAAACTTATAACACTCTTTACTTTCACTGGTTTGATTTCTGGGTTTTCGGTTCACTTAGTCGCGTTACGTCTGTATACGTTACGTGGTTAAGTGCCGGTCACGGGCCAAACTTTGGGTCGTGACACTATGCCTTGACTTTGGCCAACAAACATAGCTTGAATACTTATTGACTATCCATGTGAAATGACGGAGGGCTACGAATGGTTTCTGGCGAAAACCTTTAACGTAATGAACTTGATATCGTTGAAGGAACCGGATAGCTTTTAAAAATATATTGACGAAAACCTTTGCTAAAGAGGTCACTCCCGGTGAAGGGATCTCGGCTCTTTTCCCGTAGAATGAGGTGCAGGATATTCCAACTGAATACCACGATGCAAAGCAAAAGTAATCGGCTATAGTGAAGTTATTGCCCTGACGCAAACTTTTGTCCAAGGGGTCACTCCCGGTGAAGGGATCTCGGCCCTTGCCTCGTCGACTGAGGAGCAGGATATTCCAACTGAATACCACTGTGCAAAACAAAAGTGAACGTCCTTGCAATAACCGCTTTTTTGAAAAGTGTTCCAACAACATCAGAATAGGTTTGTTTTTAACTTGCATTGATCCGAATCAACGCAGTCCCATCAATTGATCACACCAATAAAGAACGAAAATAATGACGTACGTATATGCCATCCGCATTCGCCACTGGGTCCCGTCATTACCCGTTAGGTTAGTTAACTAACGACAGAGCGGGGACTGGACTAGCGCGGATGCAAAACCTATACAACATCTACTAGTATATATATCAATATATAATATTTCGCTCAAGGCGTGATAAAAATGCGACATCAAAGAAATGTAATAAGCATCACAGAACAATACAGATATCTGGGATCCTCGGGTTTCACAGAGCCGCTACTGAAACCCGACGTTCCCCTGGTCATGTGGATAGCCTGTGCAATGAAATCCTAGACCCCTACGGGCGCGGCAAGTTACCCGCCAAAACCTGAAGCGAGGCAGCCCCCTTCAGCAACGTGAATGGACCACCCAGCACTTCACGGAATCCGGTAACTTGGCCACCCCTCTTGGGTCAGCCTGTACCCCCTACGACTGTCGCGAATAGCCCGGCAATTCTAGAGTGAAGCCCCCTCCGTCTCAATGCCATGAGATGCGGGCTCGTTGCCCTCTAGAACCCGGCTATCCGTGCACCCCTCCGCGGAGTAATCCTAGTACAGAAAGTAAAATATACATACAACGGGTACATCGACCTCAACCTGGTCGTGCCCCAAAAGAATAATATACAACAGGCAGTGACGACAGTCCACATGTTGGACGCTCGCCCCGCAATATCAAATGTATATAAATAACTAAATTGTACTACCATTGCATCCAGACTATCCCCCACGACCAATCCGCAACATCACAGCACAACACAGAACATCTACGTGAATGTCACGTTCGCAAATCTGTCTAACCGGGCTATAGCAGTTAGACAGGATTTACCGATCAAGTGACATACACAGTCACAGATATAATGTAAATACTGTGAACTAATGTGTTTAAAATTTTCGATCGATCAAATTTACGCATGTGGGCCCCAAGCACTACTGTAGCACATAAAGAAATTCTGGGCCCAAAAAGAACATTCCAAAAACCCCATTTTCAACTCAGGAGCATTCTGTAAAATTTTGGTACACTGAACAGTGAAAGTCACGGCGGAACCGCGGCCCAAGCATGGGTTTGGCCACGGTTCCGCCATGGGGTAGGGAGATCACGAGACCAAATTTTTACAGAAGGCTTAGAATTCCCTGCACATCATTCTGCAATAACCTGAAAAAATTTTGGAGTCAAAAAAAATTCGACAGAAACTGATGCACATGAAAAATACAGTTTTGGAATATTTGTTCGATCGAAGCTTTAAACATACTAGTGCAAGATAGACTAGGTTAATGGCGTGGCTCTTATACCAGTGTAAGTGCACGGCGGCGCCCCGGCTGTCAATCTGAGGCCAAAATGCGGAAACGAAAAACTTTTCAAACTAGAAAACCGGCACCACCGCGCACAAAAATCCCGGATCGGGCCATTAAACTAGTCCTAGCTAACTAAAGAACGGGTAGAGTGATATACCGAGCGATCCGTGTCCTTCGGTCTTCTCGTCGTCGTCCCGATCTCCCCGTGGAATCTCCGGTCTCCACCGCGTCGCCGGAAGGGCACCACATCGCCTGCTTCTTTTACGGGCTCCCACCTCTGGACTGAGGCCACTCGGGCACGAAGTTGGCGAGTCGACGTGCCCAAGGATTGCTGTAGAATACGTGTAGTGCTCTATGTCTTATTTTGGGGTTTGAGGAAGTTGCCTTTGGTGGAGGAAATGAACTAAGCCTTTTAGAGATGGAGTCATAGGATTTTTGTGAAGCCAAAAGACCAAAAATCCTATCACAAAATATTGGGACAGCCCCTTCCCTCATTTGGCCGGCCATAGTAGAGGAGAGAGTGAGAGGAGAGTGAGAGGCCAAATGAATATGTGTGAGCTCAATTATCAAGAGAGAGAAAAGGGTTATGATGAGGAAAAATCATTACTACAACAACCATCACTTTTCTCATCATCAACAACCATGATTACTAAACAAGAACCTCTCACCAAAACCCAATCATCACACCCAAAGTCAAGCCATGATGAAGTCAAGAAGTCAAGGTCAAAGAAGAGCTATCATGAAGCAACAATATGCAAAGACCACCCTCCACAATGCTTATTTGTACAATTGCAAATAAGCCCCCCTCCACCAATCTTCAGCCAATGAAAGATACAAAGAAAATTGGCCGAAACGGAAAGCAAACTGGCAACTCCAAAAACTGATCCCGTAATAAATTACAGGAAAACCCCGCTACTGTATATACATACCCGCATTTGTATTCTGACCGAAATAAAAATGCAATGAGACAAAATCTACACTGTACAATACTATGATCCGGCTTAAACCAAAGCCAGCTAGTATAAACCGTTCGATCATGATCCGTGCAATACAGCACGTATATGATCGAACCCTGCCATATCTCCAAACGGCCTCTACAGCGTTTCGCCCGAAAATTAAGCAACTGTCTGTGGGGGACTCTAAAGACTCGTCAATACTATAGCTGTGGATTTAACCACTAGCACGTCAGAGGTATTAGCCATACATGACGGGCTACCAGCTATTGACCAAAAGGGACGTCTGTGAGCGAACTCAGCCTGACACCCTACTGAGTCTGTCAGTGACAATATCCGTATAGTCCGGTCCGTTCGTCTATGAGCATCGCATGGTGGGCCTAGGGGGTTGGTAAAAGTCAAACCCCCAAAAGCGGTACAAGTCGTGTCGGAGTGTAGCCCAGAACACCCTGAGATACTACTGGAATACCTACCAGTAAATCTCTTGCCACGACCGAGGGCTTTGTGTAATGGCACTCCTAGACACAGCGCGACCTCACCCCCAATACCGGGAGGGACGAACCCCTGAAGATCCGCTTACTGCCTCCATGTGGCTCGGGACTGTACCCAACTAATATCTGTTTGCACGTCTCCTTTGAGCGTGGTAGGGTAGTAATCAAAGTACAGTAGGAACTCACACGAGACAAATCATGATCCTCAGGTCGATAAACTAACCTGTACACATGTCACCAAGGAACTGCCATCTGACGTCAGGTATAAGACCAACTAGCATGTTCCCGGCAAGTCCTGTCCGGTGTACTCATAACCCAATGAGGACCTGTATACATCTTAGGTGAACCAACTGACACCAGTGGCTTGTGAGACCGGCCACCGCCGCTCGTCGGGGTCTCGACTGTATACACTAGTCTACTCTGGAGTATCGATGCCCTATCTCGAAACTCCCACGACTAGGGACCTTTTAAGGATGTGCTTATAGACTACCAGCTCCCACGTATATGATCGCCCTCATACTGCTGGCAGTCAAACAAGAATCCTAGGGGCTCTATCAACGTGTAATAACGACCTGTAAGGTCACCTAAAGCAATACACGATGATAAAGATAAACCAGATAGCATACTATCATCTTGAGTAAGACTGTCCTACCGGAATAGGTCCTCCCTCAATCATTGCAATCACGTGCCTGTGATCCAATAATTGACTCTGAGGGCACAATCTCCAACAGGGATCTCGGCTCTTTCCTCATCGAATAAGGTGCAGGGTATATCGCATATACCTCGGTGCAAAGCAAAAACTGTAGCTACCCTTTTTGAAAAATTGATTCTACAACATCTTTTAGGTTTCTTTTCTTTTATTAATATCATTAATAAAACCCATCATTTATGCTTCCTAAGCATCACAAAAGAAACGAAAATACAACGTACGCTTATGCCATCGGCATTCGCCACAATGTTCCGTTATGCACTGTTAGGTTACTTAACTTACGGCATAGCGGGACGGGACTAGCGCGGGTGTAAAATATAAGCAACGTTTATTATATATCATATATACAATAATAAAGCATTTGTCTCATGCATATAATATGACCACATCATAATATAAGAAACATATGAAATAAAGGATATACAAGGAGGTCCATGTTTTATTGTGAGCCTGTATGAAACACGGATTCCACGGTCGCGATGAATAGCCAAACCCACATCCCTAGACCCCTACGAGAGCGGCAAGTAACTCTGCCAATTCTAGGGTTAGGAGACCCGTTCTCGACTCCTCGAGATAGCCTCCCACTGGACCCTAGAACCCGGTTACTTATGCTCCCTACCTTGGGTCTATCCTAATGCGAAAAAGTAAATAATATACGATGGTGACATCATCCTCAACCCGGAAGTGCCTCAATAAGAATATTACATACAAATAAATTTTACATGAATGAAAATTAAAAAAACCTCATCTCACATAAAACCCCCGGCTATTCAGAACACGACAGTCCAATATAACATATCACAGCAACACATAATATCTCATATCATCAACGTAAGCAAGTATGCGTATCCCGATTGTCGTTGATGTATAGCAACGAAGCTGGAAATACCCCACATACTACGCTTACGGTCACAGAAAAGAAAGTGTAAAACTACAACATTTGGAATCCACAATCGACTTAGACATCGTAAAACCCGAAATATCACATATTGCGGATTTCATGCCTAACTATATGAATTCCACATATTGTATCACATTCCAGATAAGTAGACAATGTTAAACTTTTCGATCGAATAAACAAATACCCAAGATTTTCCAAATAGCTCAACACTTGAGCAGAGTTCAAAAAGTTCCAGAACAAGTTACAGCCCCAATGAACCAGCCGTAGAAGGGTCAAACCAACGCCTCACATGTGGCAACGCTAAACTACCACAAACCTTAGGGTTCAGTGGCAGTTTTGACGGTCACATAATTGAGTTAAGGTTACGTTCCTCTAGAGGGTCCACAGATTCGCTTGCATGATTTTCCGAAAGTTTTAAACTCTGGAAAAATCCAACACTTGAAAGTTTTCTGAGTTGGGAAAAAGTGAGTTATTGATATCCATTCGAACCTTTTAACACATTCTAAATTACCCGAAAAACTAAACGATGTTAAACTTTCCGATCGAATCAACGAATACAAAAGATCTCCAGAAAACTCTATACTTGAGTAATATTAAAAATTCCCAGAAGCATGATGTAATACCTACGGATCATCTGTTGAAGTATGATCCCTCAATCCTCATGTTCTGCCGCGGAACCGCCGCCAATAGCTTGGTTTGGCCGCGGTTCCGTGGTGGCTTGATGGATTCAGGGAGTCCTACTTCACAGATATCCATAGAATCACCTGCTTAATTTTCTGAGTATTTTTAATACGGAAAAAACCATCTTTTTAAAAAATTTCCAGAGAGGGGTCAAATATGATGTTTCGGGGTTCAATCGGACTTTTGAATTCGTATACACGTCGCCTAATGCTCTAGCTAGGCTCTGATACCACTGTAAGGTTACTAAGCACTAGTAAACGGTTCTACAAGGTATCAACCATGCCAAAATTAAAATTTTCAAGTGCCGAACAATCTAAAGCAAGGATCTTTGCTAGAGAATTAGAGTTAACAAGAACAAGTAAACAACTTTACGAGTAAGAGATGGGGATTACAACCTTTGTAGTCCGTTCCTTCACTTCATAAGCTCTGTGTTTAGGTCCCTTCACTGCGATCATCAAGAACTCTGACTCTCGTGAGGCTCCAAGAGGTGAATGATGCATCTTGCTTGAAGTCTTCTTGATCTAAGATGATCTACCTTGAAGAATCTCTAACCCAGGCTTACACTTCACTAAACAACTTATTAGAGAAGTGAACACCCTAATCTAAGTGGCTAGAATAGATGAGGATGATGATGTAGGAATTTTGCTCTCTTTGGTTTTCAATTTCTCACTCAATATCATCACAAACACAAAAACTAGTAAGCTTTTCAAGGAGGAAGAAGAAGATGAAACCTTTTGTGATGAATAATGAATTATTGTTATGGTTAAAATTGCAACCATGGGTTAAGTATGATAGCCTTAACCCTTGTAGAGAATAAACCATAGGTTACGGGTTTGGGTTTGGTTAACAAATGACTCCACAAAAATCCAAAGAGAAATGACAAAGTCAAAGCTTCATGAAGCTTCATGAAAGCTCATGCATAAAGCTAACCCAAATGCTAACCCTAATCCAAACCTTAACTAGGTTTAAACCCAACAAACATGTTGCATTTGTAACCCTAACTTGTTACAATATTATATATCACATATATAATATTTAATATAACAAAAGAAAATAATACAATTAACATATATCGCATATACGTCAATGTATTATCCGGTGAGAAAATGAATCAATAAAGCGAGCTTACATTAGTTAACGTAATGTAATATATCACATATATAATTATACATTAAATTATCGAATCAACACTTGATCCGACAATCCGACTATATTGCATATAACCGACTAATATAACATGTACCATTTCATCGAATCAACACTTGATCCGATGACCCGGATATATCACATATACCCGACCGATATTACATATCGCGAGAATAGAATGCAGTATCTCATATCGTATTATTCTCGGTCCCACACATATCACATATGTGCACCTACTCCGTTTTGCCTGAGCCAGGAAACCTCTGTGTAAGACTCTAAAGAATCGTCAATACGCCGGCAGTAGGTGATGATCATATCAAACACCCACAAGCTGCAAGCGGTCATCTAAACGTAACAGCCACCCAGGTATTGAACGATCAGAAGATCAACAAGAAAGCCTGTACATTCTCTTGTGAATCCTATCAGTAACACTACCGTATAGTCCGGTCTCTTCGTCTGATATGTCGTATATCCAGTCGAGGGGCGGTAATCGTCAGACCCCAGTAACTGATAAATCCTGTCGATGTAAGGCTCGTAACGGGTCAAGAAACGACTGATAACTTTTACCGGTAGCACTCCATATCAGCCCTAGCCAGGGACTTCCAGTTATAGCCAATCGAACACATCACAACATCAACTCCCTATACCGGGAGAGACGAAACCCCTACTATCGCTCATTGCCTCCATGTGATTCGGGACTGTACCCAAAAGCCACCATGCACTCTTGGACGTGGTAAGGTGGAAATCAAAGCACAAGACTCTATGACGATCTCAGGTCTACAGACTAACCTGTACCAGTGTCACCGAAGAACTGCTATCCGACGATAGGTATAATACCACCTAGGAGTTCTCGGCGAGTCCGTTCAGTGTACCCAGTCTCTACTGAGCACCCGTACACCATCTTTGATGTCAAACACCAATTGATATGGGATCATCCATCGCCCATCATATGGGTCAAGATGCGTATACGCAAGTCTACTCTGGAGTATCGATGCCCTATCTCGATACTCTCTCGACTAGGAACAGTTATAGGATATACTCGTTGAATACCATGGCCCCACTAGTATGATCTCATCATAGTCCTTGTAGTCAAGTACATATCCTAAGGGCTTTATCAACATGTGAGAGTAAGACAGTAAACCAATACAAGTCAACATGTTAAGACAAAGTGAAACCAAGTAGCATACTATCATGTCGAGCAAGAAAGTCCTCTCTATATATATCCAAGAATCCACTATAATATACATCATATGTACAACAATGGCCTCTAGGGCATTTATATAACTAACAACGGGATTCGCTTGTGTGTACCAGATACCGTTGGATAGGGACGCGAGATCCTAGAGCAGGCACATCAGTCAGCTTTTTATGTTCACCCAAGTTCCACCAAGATGTAACGTGACTTGAGAGATAGTTACGAGTGGGCAGGGATGAAGCGTGAGGTTTCGGATTTCGTTTCGAGGTGTCTGACTTGTCAGCGAACTAAGGTTGAGCATTTGAGACAGGCAGGAGAGTTGCAACCTTTAACCGTTCTAGAGTGGGAATGGGAGCAAATCTCCATGGATTTCGTTGTGAGTCTACCCAGGTCTAGTCAAGGGTATGTCTCCATTTGGGTGATTGTTGTCCGGTTATGCTCAGTATGCTCATTTGTACATCGATAAGTTTATGCGTTTGCACGGAGTTCCTTCATGCATTGTATCCAATAGAGGCACCCAGTTCTCTAGCCATCTTTGGCAGAAGCTTCAGGAAGCCTTGGGTACCTGGTTGAGCTTTAGCACCGCTTTCCATCAGAAGACCGATGGTCAGTAAGAGCGGACTTTACAGACTCTGGAGGATATGCTTCGTACGTGCGTGCTTAATTTTGTTGCCAGTTAGGATCGTCACATTCCATTGATGGAGTTCTCCTACGATAACTGTTATCAGGAGACGATTCAGATGGCAGCATTTTAGGTTTTGTATGGTAGATTGTGTCGATTGCCAGTCTGTTAGATCGACTCAGTGAGAGCAGGATTTTTGGACCCTAGCTAGTCAAGAGACTACGGAGAAGATCCAGTTGATTCAGGACAGGATAAGCGCAGCCCAGTGCAGACAGAAGTCTTATGCCGACCGTCATCGTCGCAGACTTGAGTTCGCATTGGGGATCATGTATTCCTACGGATTTCTCCGATGATGAGTGTGATGAGTTTTGGGAAGACGGGGAAACTTAGTCCCAGAATTGTAGGTCCTTTTGAGATCCTTGAGCGAGTCGGTACCGTTGCCTATCGTTTGGCACTTCTACCCAGATTTCCGGATGTTCACCCCGTATTCCTTATGTCGATACTTAGCAATTACCTTCATAACCCTTCTCACATGATTCAGCACCAAACCGTTCTACTAGAACACGATCTTTTGTTCTCCAAGCATCCGATAGTTATATTGGATCGGCAGGTGGAGAAACTTCGGTCAAAGGTCTTGCCATCTGTGAAGGTTCTTTGGCGTAGCCATCTAGTGAGGAGATCACTTGGGAGGCTGCGAACGAGATGCGGAAGATATTCCCTCATCTCTTCGAAGGTACGCGTAGATAAAATTTTAAATTCGAGGACCGAATTTCTTTAAGGGGGACGATTGTAACGTTTCAGAAATCGTTTAGGCGAAGTTTCCGATAATCGGTAAAATAAATTGTGTTTTCCGTCAAAACCTAGAAGTGATCATTTTTCAGTATAGAATTAACTACACCTAGTTTAACAAGGAAATTGCTAGTTGCGGCATTTAGTTAATCGCTTGTAATTTTTAGTTCACTTAAATATTTTTTCCTTAATTAAAATAGTATTATAAGCTTTTAATTATGCACTTAATTAGTGGTAATTACAAATTTGATTGGGTTAATTATGCTAATGTGAATCCATGCCAACTTAATCACAAGATTAACCATTTTGTCTTGTTTCCAAAATATCCTAGAAATATCTAGATATTTTGGTGGCTTAATGAGAATTTAATTAAAGAAATTAAGAGGTGGCATAAAGTAATGTGTTTTATTAAGCTTTAATTGTGTTTTTAACCTAGTTTCTTTCCACACACTTCCACAACCTTCCTCTTTTCATCAAGTGGCCGAACAACCCTTTGCTTCCCTTTCATTTTTCTCACCCCATTTCCACTCTTTAAAGCTTCTAAAATTCATCAAAAATCATCAAATAATCCCACAAACTCTAAAACAAATCTATACCTATTATTCTTTAACCTTAACCAAGCTTGGATGTTCATAAAAGTTAGCATTTTGGAGGTTATTTTGATGATCTAGTTGCAAGTTTGTGAATCAAGTTTGAGGTATAAAATCCTAACCCTAAGCTTAAGTTGTTGTTTAAATACCTTAATCTAGTTATTAGATGTTTATATAAAGCTTTAACTAGCATGTTTTGGATTTCAAGAAAAGGTTTTTGAAGATCAAGTTAAGATTTTGATTATTTGTAATGGTTATTTAAGTAGTTTAGACTTGGAAAACTTAACCTAGTTGTGAGATTGTTAATTGTTATTTTTCCTAATTGTCTAATTAAACCTAATTGCAATCTAACTTTTACTAAATCTTATATGGGTGAGATTAAAATTGTAGTAAAGGTTTGTGTGGTTTATGTAAGCTACCACGTAATGATTGTGATCGCTAGAATTGTTTAAACTTCTAGATTTCAGCTTAAATGATTAAAAGATGCTTACTAGGTTTTCGGTTAAATTAGGCGTGGGTTTCATTTGATGTTGCGATGTTATATATATTATCTTCCACGATATATATTGTGTTGTGAATGCACGATCAGTACGATCAGGGTCTAGGCTTTGTGGTTGTGCCGTTTAGCATTCCTAGCTGAGGTTGTGCCAATATCGTAAGCGTTTTGTGCACTAAGTGCACAGTGTGTATATCTTGTGGACGTTATCCTTACGTTTCGTTGTCTTTGTGTCGGCGCAGGATATTTATTCTTAGGTGTTGTGTTTGTGAAATTTTAGGATCGCGAGCAGGGACTTCCGACGCTGCGAAGAAAGGGAAGCATGTGGTCAGATTTACTTAGCTCGAGGTCATCAGTGAGTAGATTTAACATCTACAGGGGAATCGCCCGTATGACGTTATGCATCTGGGCTAGATTCAAGGATATGATTATTAGTTATAAGTATATGGATATTGATTGTGCAGGTGTACCATTGTTGCATACCTCATTTTCCTGTTGTATATGGACATAGTATTAATGAGACACAAAACTGTTACTGACGGTACATGTTGCACGAGCAACAATTGTATGCTACACACACCGTCGATAATTGCCATGACATGCACAACATATATACATATGTGATATTGTATCAGTTATTACCTTTGAGACATTGATTATTATTCCATTGCGCATATGAAATGTAGTATACATGTTATACCTACATGCTTACACATATACCTGTCTATACCTACATGTTTACACATATACCTGTCTATAGCTACATGTACATCACGCATACATACTTACATGTACACCCACATACCTTGCTACAGCTACATGTACATCATGGAAACATACTTAAATGCATACCTACATATCTTGCTATAGCTATATATACCCCTATGTGGTATTATATTGTCATTGACATTGAGACGTTGATTATTGTGCTATTGCGCATATGAAATACATCATACATGCTTATATGTAGATACACATACCTTGCTATAGCTACATGTACATCATGCATACACACTTACATGTACATCCACATATCTTGCTATAGCTATGTGTACACCTCATATGATGTTGCACTCGATTTCGTAGGAATTGGGAACCGCATGATATATTATAAAACTGGATTCATTTATAAGAGCGGTTTCCCCTTAATATGCTCATATTGCTGTTTTATGTTGCATACATCAGATTTCATGGATTTACGCATTGAGATATGGATTTCATGTGATTTATGGATTTAAGAACCGTGGGGGTATTTCCAGAATTTATGTATTGTTTGAAAACCCGGTTTCTCTTGATATGAAATTTTAGTGCGTCCACCATGAGTTTTCTCGGTTCTGAGACTTGTGTTAGAAACCCAATTCGAGGAGCGGTAGGCACTGTCTGCGGGTACATGGTGGTGGACCCGGTATGGTTCCCCGGGGCAAGGGGTGATTTTCGTGGTGTAGACGATGAGCCTGGCAGGAGGAGTACTACCTACCGGTGATTGTATAGAACTCGGATGTCCGGTGGACACCGTTTTGGAGTTATGATATAAGACCGATATGAGAATTTACGTGTCGATGTAAGACATGGGTTTCATGATGTTTCGAGTATCGATGTTGGACACTCAGGTTCCATGATTTGGATGTGTCATTGATGGACACACGAGGTAGATATCCTTATTTATACACACACACACACAGGCATATGTTTTCATGATGTTTCGAGTGTCGATGTTGGACACTCAGGTTCCATGAGATTTACAGATATGAGGGCCGATCAGAGTGACGGGGCCTGAGGAATTGGGATTTGGAGTGTCGTTGATAGACACCAAGATTTTCCACGATGATGATTCATTGATGATGTTATGTTTTATCCCATACTCAACATTTATTTGATATGCATTGCTTCATGTATTTGTAGTACCTGATAGAGTACTTTTCATGACTGTTGCATATACATATTGCCATATTATACTATCAGTTGCATGTGATAGATTATCGCAGTACGTGCATACCTGCGATTACCTGGATGATATTATTTACCATTCACGAGTTAGAAACTCACCCCCGTTGTGCCACAGTGTTTTTGCAGGTTAGACCCTCAGAGTAGTCGCGGCAGGGCATCTTCTTATCGTATCTTTTGCAGTGGATACCGCTACGGCTGACTGTGAGCAGTTTTGCTATAGGTGGCTTTTCGCGGTTATCCGTCTATGTGTAACGTCTTCAAAATAATAAAATATGATTTTTGGGAAATTTTATAATTTAATATTATTTTAATGAATATTTTAATATTCTGGTATAATTAAATACAGATAAATGGGGAAAAATTATGGAAAATTCTAAAATAAGGTATTTTAAGGAATTGCCTCGTTTTCTGTGCATGCCCCCATTTCCTCTAGTTTTGACCCTGAGTATGTCTAGTTTTGACTGATTCCATCTAGGGTGAAATCTGGGTTGATTTTCCTATGTTGGTGTATAATTTGGGACTTGTTTTAGCATGGATTTTGGTATTTGGTGATTCATTCCTGTCGGGTGGCGTTTGGACGTCAACGACAAGTGGATTTTGATTGTGTTTACATGCGAGTCGATAGGTTTTTACCTATGCGGGTAGCGTGTGCTATTTTGGTTTCCGATGTGATTTTCATGTGCTTTAGCATTGTGATATACTTGTAGGTACCCCGCGTGATGTTGAGGCAAAGGAGGTGAAGATAGCGACATCGGCTTTGGCACACGAGAAGCAATGTGAGTAGATTTATATCTACGGGGAGAAGTCGGGTGGATGGCGTATAGCACCCCCGCAGTCCGTGGTGATGTATACGAATACGTATACACACGAATATTTATTATGTGTTGTTTAGGGTTATTGATGGTAATAATGATATTTTGATGATAAGAATATATTGGTTTAGTATAGTGCGAACCCTAGAGTAGTGGATGCACTCACACATACATTTACACACATACTTGCATTCATTCTTTCATTTATTAGAGGGCATATGATGGTGCGTATATCTACACATGGGTATGGGACTATGTGTTTATATACGGGATTTGAGGATGATACGTGGTTTGAGATGATACTTGATGTGAGGCCGTGAGATCGGCGATGTGACATAGCTTGTCTTCGAGGTGCGATATGATAGTTTTAGCGGGCCTTTGGACATGTGCTTTACCCGCATTCTTATTTTTATAGATGGTATCGATTTGTACTAGACTTAGAGTAGTACCCCAGATTATGCGATCTGATGATAGTGATACCTGATATGTGATGAGGTACTGTGACATTGACCCCTACCCAGCTATTGGGATGCCGTACGACGATCTACCGTACGAGCCGATATTGATGATAGATCCGCACTCATGACTCGAGAATATCTTACGATATGTTATTGAGGCGGGATCACCGACTATAAAATCTATATATATTGACTCAGATTAGGTGGTTTCTTACCCCTCCTGTCTAGATTACTTAGTAGATATTAGACTGGACCGAGTCATACCTATTTCAAACTAACGAATCGGGGATATTTTAAAGATAGGCAGAAGGGTCATACGGATATTTTCAAATGATGTATCTTTTCTTAAAACACCGAAGCCCTTGTTTTTCCAAAAGCCCTGATTCGTCTTATTTCAAATGGCACCCCTGCATGACTTGTACAGATTGGTGTAGATTCTTTACTTCTGCGTTGATTATTCGATTCCGCATATTCATGCTATTTGCATTGCATCGCTTGTACTGTGGTTATATTTCAGTCATGCTGCTAGGGCACCAGCACCATTATCGATGATGCATATGTTCCACGTACACTTGTTGCCGGCTCACACACTCATCATCGATAATTGCCATGTCACTACACTGTAGTACTATTGCATTCAGTATATGATCCTTGCATGACATGATGATATGCATACCTTCCTTTACATGTCGCATACTTCATGCTTTTGATTATACGCATTGAGATATGTTGTTTCTATGATATTTCTTGATTTGGGAACCGAGAGTGTTTCAAAAGAGAATATGCCATTGCTTTAAAAACCCGGTTACCCTTGATATGATATTTCAGTGTGTCCACCATGTGTTTTCTCGGTGCTGAGAGCGACATGTGAAACCCGAATCGAGGAGTGGATGAGCCGATTGCAGGTACATGGTGGACCCGGTATGGTTCTCCTCGGCAAGATGATCGATGAGCTTTGCCGATTTAGCCTGGAGGCGGGCGAGTACCTACCGGTAATTGGTTGGACCTGGCGGTTATCCGGAGGATACTGACCAGAGTCGATGGATAGATTTGGGCGTCCTGCCGGGGCCGAGGGCCGATACCGCAGACAGAGCCCGCGGGCAGATCCGGATTGACGGAGCCCGATATATGAGGATTTATGTGTCGATGCTGGACACAGTTTTCATGATGTTTTCGAGTGCCGATGCTGGGCACTCCGGTTCCATGATTTTGACGTGTCGCGAGGGACACGGGTGGGTTATATCCTCATATTTCCATGCACAGGTTTCATGATATTTACTTGCATGATGGTTATTTTCAATGGGTGACGAGTGGACGGGATCCACGTGTGTGCAGATTTGATTACATTGATCATACCTCATATTCATGACATGCTATTACCTGAGGCACTAGCACGAGCACTTGGCATTACACTCATGTAGAGATTACATTGCCAGTTTAGCATGCTTCAGCTTTATTCATATTGAGGTTTATTTATATCTGATCGTATTGACCTAGGATGGGTCATGCATTCGATCTCTGCTTGTAGATATTTTCTATTCACGAGTTGGCAACTCACCCCCGTTGTGCCCCAGTCCTTGCAGGTTTTTGCCGTACATATTCCATAGCGGCATTTCTGGCACACTGCTTCCTTATGGGTGACTTGCTTGGATAGGTGAGTTCTTTTGTATCAGAACCGCCATTGTTCATGTATCATTTATTGTATCTAGAATTTCCATCAACCAAAACTTGTATATTGTTTCAGACTTAGAAAACAGTATTGTTTTATTTCGACCTTAGAGTCGCGCTAGTAGTATTACGGTTTTCTGGCTATTTTGAGTTTCTTTTTTTTTGGGTTTTGATCCTCGCCCTTTGGCGTTGTATATTATTATTGCTTGCATGGTTGTGACAGTCGATGGACGAAGAGCTAGCTCCCGCTTGGGGATGCCTTTTATCATTTCTATATATTATTCTTGTTGTACCCCGTTCGGGGCCAGTTTTTACAAAGGAAACTCTGCCGAAATTTTCAGGAAAGGTTACACATTTTAAAAAAATGCATATTCGGCTTAGTTATTTAAAAACTTTGATTTCCAAACATGATTTCCTTACTTTTCAAAAACAGTTTTCCTTATTTACTCTTTAATTGGTGTTAGATTGCTGGGCTTTTGGCTTACTTGGATCAGATGCGGTCCTATAGACTTCATATGGTTCAAGGGCCATTCACGTGCTCTTTCGGGTCGTGACACTATGTAAATTGTATATTTTTTGTTGGATCTAGTACTCTCCATCTACCACCTTCATGTATTTGACTTAGAGACGAGTTGTGAGGATCGTTGTTGTATTATTTTGTGACTTTGGGTGCCGTGCTCATGGGAGCCGGCCTTTGTTATGTAGTTTTATCTCCTTATACTGGTTTCATTTATATTTCTTCGGTACGGCGTCGTATATATGCTTGTCGTGGTTGTTTCCGCCGTTAGGCGTGATTTGCTCCCATTTGGTTTGCTTTATTTATATCCTATGTTGTACCCGTTTCTGGGCTAGTTTTTACAAAGGAGGTGCTGCCAAAAGTTTTAATAAAGTAACTTAAGTTAAAGATTTTTACTTGAGATTCCCAAAAGTTTTTAACAATGTTCTTATCACTTACTACTTTTGATGGTTTAGATTTCTTGGTTTTCGGCTTACTTGAATTGCGTTACGCCTGTAGACGTTACGTGGTTTAAGTGCCGTCACGTGCCAAATTTCGGGTCGTGACACCTCTATGACGATCTCGGGTAGACAGACTAAACTGTACCAGTGTCACCAGAGAACTGCTATCTGACGATAGGTATAATACCATCTAGGAGTTCTCGGCGAGTCCGTCCAGTATTCCCAGTCTCCACTGAGCACCCGTATACCATCTCTGATGTCAAACACCAATGGATATGGGATCATCCATCGCCCATCATATGGGTCGAGAAGCGTATACGTCAGTCCACTCTGGAATATCGATGCCCTGTCTCGATACTCCCACGACTAGAAACATTTGAAGGATGTACTTACCGACTACCCTTGCCCCATTAGTATGATCCAGATCATAATCCTGGTAGTCTAGTACTCATCCTAAGGGCTTTATTAACATGTAATTGTCACGACCCAAAGTTCGGCCCGTGACCGGCACATAACTACGTAACGTCTACAGGCGTAACGCGACTAAGTAAGCCGAAACCCAGAAATAAAAACCATTAAAAGTAGTGAGCGTTGAAAACATTAGTTTAAAACATTTAGAAAACTCGAGTAAAAATTATTAAAGTTTGAGTTATTTTCTTAAAAATTTCGGCAGCACCTCCTTTGTAAAAACTAGCCCCGAAAACGGGTACAAGACATGATATAAGTAAAATGAGATACAATAAGAATAAAGCATTCCCAAACGGGAGCAATCACGCCCAACGGCGGGAACAACCACCACAATAATAGTATACGATGCCGTAGCGAAAAATAAGCAAAATAAGTGAAGACAGCATAAGAGATAAAACTGCATAAATAAAGCCGGCTCACACAAGCTCGACATCCAGAATACAAAATAATATATATCGTCCTCACAACTGGTCTCTAAGTCAATACATGAAATGGTAGATGGAGCGTACTAGATACAATAAAGTTTACAAATGGAAAATAAACGGATACCGCAAAAACCCACCTATAAGCAGAGGGCTCAAACGCCAACTGCAGTGGCATCCGTAGCAAAAAGATATAAGGAAGTAGCCCTGCCGCAACTACTCTGAGGGTCGACCTGCAAACACTATGGCACAACAGGGGTGAGTTGCCAACTCGTGATTAGTAAATTACACATAAAGATAATCGTGAGTATGCACGTACTGCGATACTCTAACGTGTGTAATCAGATAACATCTATATGATGAGCTAGGTACGCAATAATCATGCATAACAAGTGCAATCTAATAGCATCTATATGATGAGCTGGGTACGCAATAATCATGCATAACAAGTGCAGTCTAATAACATCTATATGATGAGCTGGGTACGCCGTAATCATGCAAAGTACTCTATCAGGTACTACGACTACATGATGCATTGCATAACAAGGAATGCTGAGCATGGGATAAAATATCATCCACATAGATCATCAACGTGGAAAACCCCGGTGTCTACCAAAAACACCCCAAAATCCCGATAACTCAGGCGCCGTCACTCTATCCGGCCCTCAATCCTGTAAATCTCATAGAAACGGGGTGTCCAACATCGGCACCCGAAAACATCATGAAATGCTCGTGTCCAGCATCGACACGCAAATCCTCATATATCGGGCTCCGTCAGTCCGGATCGGCCTACGGGCACCGTCTGCGGAATCGGCCCATGGCCCCGGCAGTACGGGTCGGCCCATATCCATCTCTCGACTCTGGTCAGTATCCTCCGGATAACCATTAGGTCCAACCAATCACCAGTAGGTAGTAGTCCCTCTGCCAGGCTCACCGTCTGTATACACAACATCCCTTTCTTGCCTCGGGATACCATACCGGGCCAACCATGTACCCGCAATCGGTCTCATCCAGCTCCTCGAATCGGGTTCACATGTCATACGTCTCAAAACCAAGAAAACGCATGGTGGACGCACTGAAATATCATATCAAGAGAAACCGGGTTTTCAAAACAGTGCATACTTCCTTAAAATAATACCACGGTTCTCAAATCTAGAAATCAGAGGAAATCCAAAACTCAATGCGTAAATCCAAGCAATGTGTCATATGCCTTTAATAGTAAAAAGGGAAAACCGCTTATTTAAATGGATCCAGTTTTGAAAATATCTCATGCGGTCCCCATTTTCTAGAAATCAAAGCCAGTATCATCAACGTATGTGAAATATGTATGTATATAGGTTTGGATGTGCAAGTGGATATATACGCTAGTATGAGTGTACCAATGTATATGTGCATGAATATCGATATACAGTGTGTATAAGTGCAAGTATGGATATATCAATGTATGTGTACACCAATATGGATATAGAGTGTGTATGTGCGCAAATATGGATATATCAATGTATGTGTGCACCGATATGGATATACATTGTGTATGTGCGCAATATGGATATATCAATGTATGTATGCACCGATATGGATATACAATGTGTAAGTGCACGGCGGCGCCCCGGCCGTCAATCCGACGGCCAAATGCGGAAGCGGTGATAAACTTTAATTTTTCTTGAACTGGCAAACCGCCGCGCACTAATACCAGGATCGAACCACTAACTAGTCCTAGCTATCTACAAGAAAAGGGAAGAGAGATATACCGACAGATCCGAGTCCTCCGGTCTTCTCGTCGTCGTCCCGATCTCCTGCGGAATGTCCCGTCTCCTCCTTGTCGCCGGAAGTGCACCACATCGCCTACTTCTTTTACGGGCTCCCACCTCAATGCCGAGGCAACTCGGGCACGAATCTGGCTAGTCGACGTGCCCAAGGTTTGCTGTGGAATATCTAGTGAGCAAGTCTCATTTGGGGTTGTGGAATTGCCATTGGAGGAGGGATTGAAACTTGGAGCTTTGGAGATGGATCTTGTGGGATTTTTGCAACATGAAATGAGCCAAAAAACCCCACCAAAAATTTGGGACAGCCCCCACTAGGGAAGTGGCCGGCCATGACTTCAAGAAGAATGGGAGGAATGAGAGAGGAGATCCATGTATCAAAAGATAACCAATCACATAATGCAAGAGAGAGAGGGAAAAAAGACTATCATGCATAAGCATGATGACAAGCAAAAACCAACACTCCACCTCAACCATCATGATATCCAAAGTCAAGAATCATCAACACAAAGTCAAGGTATGGTCCACCCATCAAGAACCATCATGAAGTCAAGAAGTCAAGGTTAAGTGATCAAAGAATGGTGCAACCATCATGACACAAGAAAATGCAAAGAACCACTCCACAAATACTTATTTGCAACAATGCAAATAAGCCCTCCTCCACCAATCTTCGGCCAATGAACGATACAAAGGAAATTGGCCGAAACAGAAAGCAAACTGGCAACTCCAGAAAACTGGTCCCGTAATAAATTACAGGAAAACCCCGATACTGTGCATACACACCCGCATTTGTATTCCGACCGAAATACAAATGCAATGAGACAAAAATCTCCACTGTACTATACTAGAATCCGGCTTAAACCAAAGCCGGCTAGTAATATCCGTTCGATCCTGATCCGTGCAATATCGCACGTATCTGATCGAACCCTGCAATATATCCATACGGCCTATAGTACAAACTGTCCGATCCTGATCCGTGCAATACCGCACGTATCTGATCGGACCTTGCCATATCTCCATACGGCCTCTACAACTTTTCGCCCGAAAGCTGAGTAACTGAATGTGGGGGACTCTAAAGACTCGTCAACACCATGGTTGTGGATTTAACCACTAGCACGTCAGAGGTATAAGCCAATACGTAACGGGCTACCAGGTATTGACTAAAAAGGGATGTCTGTGAGCGAACTCAGCCTGACAACCCTTCTGAGCCTGTCAGTGACAATATCCGTACAGTCCGGTCCGTTCGTCTATGAGTATCGCATGGCGGGCCTAGGGGGTTGGTAAAAGTCAGACCCCCAAAAGCGGTACAAGTCGTGTCGGAGTGTAGCCCAGAACACCCTGAGATACTACTGGAATTCCTACCAGTAAATCTCCTTGCCTCGGCCGAGGGCTTCGTGTAATGGCTCTCCTAGACACAGCACGACCTCACCCCCAATACCGGGAGAGACGAACCCCTGAAGATACGCTCACTGCCTCCATGTGGCTCGGGACTGTACCCAACCGAAACCTGTTTGCACGACTCCTTTGAGCCGTGGTAGGGTAGTAATCAAAGTACAGTGGGAACTCACACAAGACAAATGACGATCCCCAGGTCGATGAACTAACCTGCACACATGTCACTAGGGAACTGCCATCTGACGTCTGGTATATGACCAACTATCATGTTCCCGGCGAGTCCTGTCCGGTGTACTCATAACCCAATGAGCACCTGTATACATCTTAGGTGATCCAACTGACACCAGTGGCTTGTGAGACCAGCCACCGCCCCTCGTCGGGGTCTCGACTGTATACACTAGTCTACTCTGGAATATCGATGCCCTGTCTCGAAACTCTCACGACTAGGGACCATTTAAGGATATGCTTATAGACCCCAGCTCTCACTTATATGATCGCCCTCATACTGCTGGTGGTCAAGCAAGAATCCTAGGGGCTCTATCAACGTGTAATAGCAACTTGTCAGGTCACCTAAAGCAGTACACGATAATAAAGGTAAACCAGATAGCATACTATCATCTCGAGTAAGACTGTCCTACCGGGATAGGTCCTCCATCAATCATTGCAATCACGTATCTGTGACCTAATAATTGACTCTAAGGGCACTATCTCCAACAATCTCCCACTTGCACTCAAGGCTAATTATTTTGATGTCGCATACTCACAGCCCGTGTGATACCGAACACCCTACTCCTCTACTAGTCAGTCTCACAAAGCTCGTTTGCGAAACTATTGCGTTCGAGGAATGGCCTCAGTGAGTGGATCCGCTTTGTTGTTTCTTTCTATGTCTCTCTAAATCTCAAGTTCGCGGAGAAACCCATCTCCCGAAATGAGCAATACCTGTCTTAGAATGTGTCTGGATGTCTGATGGGACATAGCTCATAAATGAACTCCAAATCCAAACTTCTTAGACTGTATCGTCAACTGAACTTAATCAGTATCCTGCGCCATGCCTCCCTCAGTATTGCCTTGGACCACCTGTCCAAAATACTGCCCCTCGTCAGAAGGAAAAACTATAACTCTGACAACCTCTTTGTCGTCCATGTCACCTTGGAAGCCTGGAATGATAACTGTCTCCTGAGTAAGGCTGTCGTTATCATATCCCTAGAACATCCACTTATGTTCTAAAACTGCTTCCGACTGCTTCTCTAGGATTGGATCAATGTCAACTTATTGCATCTAGTGCAAGAACAACATCTGGTGTGGTACTTGACATCTCATGATTGACTCAATTGCCTAAGCAAGTGATCTGCCAATCATGCACATCCCTCTCCCCTTTAGTCTGTAAGACACCTTTAGAAAGGGTGACTCCATCACCTGCAGGTACACTACCATGCCAGGAGTCGTCCATTCTAAATACTCTTAGAATGCTGTCTAAGTACCCAGATTGGGAGACTACCCAAATCTAGATCTAAAACCATAGATCTAGTAACCAGAATGTCTGATATAAAATCCATTTCCATTGTGGAGAAACCACTGTGTGACGACCAAAGTATAACCGATTGTAGTATAGGAGTTTCTTTTCCTACTCTGTGTATGTCATCCAAATACCAGGATATCACACCCTACTACCTTCTCAACAGATCCATCCCCTATTCTGATGAAGTCAAACTCATGACTGTCTCGTCAGAAATAGATGATCTATCTCCGCTACATCTGCTTTAGTCTATAAATAGACATAAGCTACCTGTCCACCAATGCTTCCGCTGCTCCCACTGACTACGACAACCCTCTGGCAGAGTCATATAGACGTACACTTCTAAAACTAGTTTAGAGTGACGCTATACTCATCCTCCCGCCGGGTCTCGCAGCCTGGAACAACAGCAATGGTAATTGTGGGTAAACAAGAACTTCCCTGTCATCGTCCTTGAGGCTACCGTAGTACCTCTCGGGTGCCTGAAGTTACCCACCTTATCTGCGGAGTGACCAATGGAATGTCAATCTAGATTGAATCTTTAGGTTCCTTATCAAATCTTCAGTAATCGTTTGTGGTTCTGGAATCACTTCCAGTTCTACCATACTCCTACTACTGTTTTTCTGAAAAAATCCATTTTTAATTTAAAACTGTGGCGAGTCAAGAACAATATCGCTATTGATCTTCCAGATGGTAGAAAGTCAACCCGCGTCATAGCCTGGGTCAACCCACAAACAGCCATTACAGAAACGTGCCTTGAGTTGTCCAGTATCTGGTTTTAATCATAAGCCGGACAACTCCCCGTACCTTAACAACGTTAAGATATGAACTGTTCTATATCCAATATAGAACCAGGGGCACTGATTTAATTGAACCAGATTCAAATCATGCAGCTGTCTCCAGTGCATGTCAACTAAATGGAAGGAGGCCGATCAGCGTTACTCCACTTAGGAATGGTTCCAATTATGAGTAACCTGAAAGAGAAGCAAGATCTCTTAATCATTACTATCAACTGAATACCATACACAAGTATCTACATCTTCTATCACTTTGAAGAATCCCGATACTTGCAATATCTGGTTCTCTACTTTATTCAAATACCTACAACTTCTCAAAATTCAGACCCTGTGTTTCCACGAAACACCTGTCTAAAAACTAGAGAAGTCATAAGTAAACCGAATATAGTACGAGGACCAACCCCTCTGTCCTGATGGACCCTGGACAACATACAATACTCTGTACAAGTCCCTTGAGTCTGATAACTCATTCACTATGTGTCGTAGGTTGAAAACTGTACTTATGGTCAAGAAGAATTACACCGATGTTTAATGCTCCTTACCTAACCATCCACTGATATAGGTAAATGTCGTAGACATAATTTCAGAAAGGTATATCTCACTCTATGTAAATAGACGTACAGATATATCAATTTGAAATTGGTGCATAAAAGCGGATATTCAAAACCAAATATTTGCCGTCCGGCAAACAACCCAGGTGACTTCCTCAAATATCACCGATTACAACGAATCCCGATATAATGAGGATGATCACCCAATTCCCAATAACTTACTCCCACTCATCATCTGTAAAACCATACAGATGTGAGAATCATACCTGGTAAATACATACCCTGGAGCAAGTGTCTAATCGGGAAATCAGTTTTCCTTTTAACATTACACAGTGAAACTGAAACATTGAAATGTTTCGATGGGGTATCCCGGTATTCCTAGTAATGCCTCTTCCAGATTCACGACTGTAACCGTATAGTTCTTTGCCACCTCTTCAAATCCTTTCATATGTCTTTAGTCTTTACCTTCTGCACACCCCTTTAGGCCAAATGGTTTTCTTCCTTCCCTACCGTTCGGCAACAGCCTATGGTTTGGAAGAAGACTATCCAATAAGCATAATGGGTGTACTGTCCTAATACTAGGAACACTCGCAATGCGAGAGAAGGTGAAGATAAAAGACAACCGAATAAATCTTATTCCTATTTCTCCTGAACCAGAATCCATCCCCGAACTGGAACAAGTTCCTTTCGAGTTCGTATATAACCATACGATGGAGTATCCAATAAACTGTGGATCTTCGTAGTGATACGGAGTGTCCTGGAGAAATGCAAAGGTGATTTAGGATTGGCCAAGGAATACTTGGTTTGGTCGTGAATATCTGTTGCAATTTACTTTACCCACTTACTAATCCCTTGCTTTGTCTTAACCTTCTGCACACCATCGTTATGCTAATTGGTTTTCTTTATTCCCTACCGGTCGGCACCAGCCTAAGGTTTGGAAGAAGACAATCCAATTTGCGTAATAGGTGTACTACCCCTAAACCAAGGAGTACTCGTAACCTGAGAGAGGGTAAAAGGAAAAGACAACTGAATAATCCTATCCGTTTTCTCCAGAACCTGAAACCATCCTCGAATAAATTCTTTCGAGTTCGTATCTAACCATACGATGGTTTTGTCCAATGGAAGTGGACGTTCGTAGCAATACGGGGTGTCCTGGAGAAAAGGGTAAAAGTAGGAGTGGCAATGAGGTTTGCAACTCTGACAATCCAAAAGCCAGTGTTAAGAAGGTTCGGTTAATTTTGGTCACTGAGTCATAGTCTTAGGGTCGGGTCAATGGTCGCTGCCAAAGAGAGAGAGAAAAGAAACACTCAGCGTGCATTCTAACCTAGATCAGAATGGTTACCAATTTATCTAATCTGGAATCCTCCCACTGTACCTCAAATTCTCCTCCAAACCTGAAAGAAGAATTAGTCGGGATCATCCGAGGAGTAAACTAACTCATCAGTGGGAATCGGGATCCAACTATCATCGCATGAAAACGTGACGGAATCCACTCACGGGATCACACTCCAGAAGGTATGCGCATATCTGGCAAGTTTCAGTTCTTTTGAAACTCCCGATGTGATTTCTGCCCCATGCTCTTATGACCTTGGCGTGAGGTCAAAATATCAAAAGTCACATGTCAAGTTCTGCCCATCATTATCCAGGTTAATTTGAACCCACCCGTACATACCCTTGACATAGGCCAAAATAGTAGTACGACTGTCCCAAACCCACGCATCTATCTATGCAACAGATAAATACCCGGCAGCTACCAATCACTATGCCTTGGCGTGAGGTCAAAATACATAGCTTGAATACTACCGAATACCTAACTGAAATGACGGAGGGCTACGAATGGTTTCTGGCGAAAACCTTTAACGTAATGAACTTGATATCGTTGAAGGAACGGATAGCTTTTTTAAAATATAGTGACAAAAACCATTGCTAAAGAGGTCACTCCCGGTGAAGGGATCTCGGCTCTTTCCCCGTAGAATGAGGGTCAGGATATTCCAACTGAATACCACGATGCAAAGCAAAAGTAATCGGCTATAGTGAAGTTAATGCCCTGACGCAAACTCTTTGTCCAAGGGGTCACTCCCGGTGAAGGGATCTCGGCCCTTGCCTCGTCGACTGAGGAGCGGGATATTCCAACTGAATATCTCGATGCAAAACAAAAGTGAACGTCCTTGCAATAACAGCTTTTTGAAAAGTGTTCCAACAACATCAGATTAGGTTTGTTTTTAAACTTGCATTGATCCGAATCAATGCAGTCCCATCAATTGATCACACCACAAAGAACGAAAATATACTGATGTACGTATATGCCATCCGCATTCGCCACTGGGTCCCGTCATTACCCGTTAGGTTAGCTAACTAACGACAGAGCGGGGACTGGACTAGCGCGGATGCAAAACATATACAACATCTACTAATATATATACCAATATATTATATTCGCTCAAGGCGTGACAAAATGGAACATCACAGAGAATGAACAGCATCACAGAAACAATACAGATATCTGGGATCCCCGGGTTTCACAGAGCCACTACTGAAACACGACGTTCCCCTGGTCGTGTGGATAGCCTGTGCAATGAAATCCTAGACCCCTACGGGCGCGGCAAGTCACCCGCCAAAACTTGAAGTGAGGCAGCCCCCTTCAGCACCGTGAATGGACCACCCAGCACTTCACGGAATCCGGTAACTTGGGCACCCCTCCTGGGTCAACCTGTACCCCCTACGAGTGCGGCGAATAGCCCGCCAATTCTAGAGTGAAGCCCCCTCCGTCTCAATGCCATGAGATGCGGGCTTGTTGCCCTCTAGAACCCGGTTATCCGTGCACCCCTCCGCGGGGTAATCCTAGTACAGAAAGTAAAATATACATACAACGGGTACATCGACCGCAACGTGGCCGTGCCCCAAAATAATAATACAATCAGGCAGTGACGGCAGTCCACATGTCGGACGCTCGCCCCGCAAAATCAAATGTACATAATACAACCACAACTGTACTAGCATTGTATCCAGGCTATCCCCCACGACCGATCCGCAACATCACAGCAAAAACAGAACATCAACGTGAAAATCACGTTCGCAAATCCGTCTAACCGGGCTATAGCAGTTAGACCGGATTTACCGATCAAGTGACATTCACGGTCGCAGATATAATGTAAATACTGTGAAAAATGTGCTTAAAATATCCGATCGATCAAACTTTAACAAGTGGGCCCCCAAGTACTACTGTAGCACATCAAGAAATTCTGGGCCCAAAATTAATATTCCAAAACCCCAATTTTAACCCCAGAAAGACACTGTAGAAATTTGGTGCAGGGATCTCCACAGTGCGCGGTGGAACCGCGGCCCAAAGGGGGGTTTGGCCGCGGTTCCGCGTCTCCACAGTGGAATCACCCTGTCGAATTTCTACAGTAGCCTTGTAATCTCCAGTACATCAATTTTATACAACCTGAAAAATTTTTGGAGACCAAAAAATTTCAACAGAAAACTGTCGCAAGCAAAAATACCATTTTGGAACATTCGATCGATCGAAACAGAAAAAACATTACACCAACCTAGACTAAGTTAATGGCGAGGCTCTGATACCACGGTAAGTGCACGGCGGCGCTCCGGCCGTCAATCCGACGGCCAAATGCGGAAGCGGTGATAAACTTTAATTTTTCTTGAACTGGCAAACCGCCGCGCACTAATACCCGGATCGAACCACTAACTAGTCCTAGCTATCTACAAGAAAAGGGAAGAGAGATATACCGACAGATCCGAGTCCTCCGGTCTTCTCGTCGTCGTCCCAATCTCCTGCGGAATGTCCCGTCTCCTCCTTGTCGCCGGATGTGCACCACATCGCCTACTTCTTTTACGGGCTCCCACCTCAATGCCGAGGCAACTCGGGCATGAAGCTGGCTAGTCGACGTGCCCAAGGTCTGCTGTAGAATATCTAGTGAGCAAGTCTCATTTGGGGTTGTGGAATTGCCATTGGTGGAGGGATTGAAACTTGGAGCTTTGGAGATGGATCTTGTGGGATTTTTGCAACATGAAATGAGCCAAAAAACCCCACCAAAAATTTGGGACAGCCCCCACTAGGGAAGTGGCCGACCATGACTTCAAGAAGAATGGGAGGAATGAGAGAGGAGATCCATGTATCAAAAGATAACCAATCACATAATGCAAGAGAGAGAGGGAAAAAAGACTATCATGCATAAGTATGATGACAAGCAAAAACCAACACTCCACCTCAACCATCATGATATCCAAAGTCAAGAATCATCAACACAAAGTCAAGGTATGGTCCACCCATCATGAACCATCATGAAGTCAAGAAGTCAAGGTCAAGTGATCAAAGAATGGTGCAACCATCATGACACAAGAAAATGCAAAGAACCCCTCCACAAATACTTATTTGAAACAATGCAAATAAGCCCTCCTCCACCAATCTTCGGCCAATGAACGATACAAAGGTAATTGGCCGTAACAGAAAGCAAACTGGCAACTCCAGAAAACTGGTCCCGTAATAAATTACAGGAAAACCCCGATACTGTGCATACACACCCGCATTTGTATTCCGACCGAAATACAAATGCAATGAGACAAAAATCTCCTCTTTACTATACTAGAATCCGGCTTAAACCAAAGCCGGCTAGTAATATCCGTTCGATCCTGATCCGCGCAATACCGCATGTATCTGATCGAACCCTGCCATATATCCATACGGCCTATAGTACAAACTGTCCGATCCTGATCCGTGCAATACCGCACGTATCTGATCGGACCTTACCATATCTCCATACGGCCTCTACAACTTTTCACCCGAAAGCTGAGTAACTGAATGTGGGGGACTCTAAAGACTCGTCAACACCATGGTTGTGGATTTAACCACTAGCACGTCAGAGGTATAAGCCAATACGTAACGGGCTACCAGGTATTGACTAAAAAGGGATGTCTGTGAGCGAACTCAGCCTGACAACCCTTCTGAGCCTGTCAGTGACAATATCCGTACAATCCGGTCCGTTCGTCTATGAGTATCGCATGGCGGGCCTAGGGGGTTGGTAAAAGTCAGACCTCCAAAAGCGGTACAAGTCGTGTCGGAGTGTAACCCAGAACACCCTGAGATACTACTGGAATACCTACCAGTAAATCTCCTTGCCTCGGCCGAGGGCTTCGTGTAATGGCTCTCCTAGACACAGCACGACCTCACCCCCAATACCGGGAGAGACGAACCCCTGAAGATACGCTCACTGCCTCCATGTGGTTCGGGACTGTACCCAACTAAAACCTGTTTGCACGACTCCTTTGAGCCGTGGTAGGGTAGTAATCAAAGTACAGTGGGAACTCACACAAGACAAATGACGATCCCCAGGTCGATGAACTAACCTGCACACATGTCACCAGGGAACTGCCATCTGACGTCTGGTATATGACCAACTAGCATGTTCCCGGCGAGTCCTGTCCGGTGTACTCATAATCCAATGAGCACCTGTATACATCTTAGGTGATCCAACTGACACCAGTGGATTGTGAGACCGGCCAGCGCCCCTCGTCGGGGTCTCGACTGTATACACTAGTCTACTCTGGAGTATCGATGCCCTGTCTCGAAACTCACACGACTAGGGACCATTTAAGGATATGCTTATAGACCCCAGCTCCCACTTATATGATCGCCCTCATACTTCTGGTGGTCAAGCAAGAATCCTAGGGGCTCTATCAACGTGTAATAGAGACTTGTCAGGTCACCTAAAGCAGTATACGATAATAAAGGTAAACCAGATAGCATACTATCATCTAGAGTAAGACTGTCCTACCGGGATAGGTCCTCCATCAATCATTGCAATCACGTACCTGTGACCTAATAATTGACTCTGAGGGCACTATCTCCAACACAATGTGTATGTGCACAATATGGATATATCAATGTATGTGTGCACCAATATGGATATACAATGTGTATGTGCGCAAAATGGATATATCAATGTATGTGTGCACCAATATGGATATACAATGTGTATGTGCGCAAAATGGATATATCAATGTATGTGTGCACCAATATGGATATACAATGTGTATGTGCGCAAAATGGATATATCAATGTATATGTGCACCAATATGGATATACAATGTGTATGTGCGCAATATGGATATATCAATGTATATGTGCACCAATATGGATATACAATGTGTATGTGCGCAATATGGATATATCAATGTATGTGTGCACCAATATGGATATACAATGTGTATGTGCGCAATATGGATATATCAATGTATGTGTGCACCAATATAGATATACAATGTGTATATGCGCAATATGGATATACAAGTGGTATATACACAAACATGAATGTACAGTATGTATGGTTTGTAGCAATCCTATAGTGCAAGTGTCATGGCAATCACTAACGGTGTGGGTGTAACATACGATTAGTGCTCGTGCAACTTGAACCGTTAGTGACAGTACTGTGTTACATAACTACTGTATCTATATGCAACAAGGGAGGGGTACGCTACTATAGTACATATACACAAACAACATATATATATATACGCGATTACAATATCCTATCAAGCCCTGACGCTTAACGCCATACGGGCGATTTCCCCATAGATGTTAAATCTACTCACCGTGATCTCGTGCTAAGCGTAGCCGACTACCTGCTTCCCCATCCTTGCGGAGTCCGAAGTACCCGCCTGCGAACCTAGAATTTACACAAAGAATACACATAAGCTAAAATCCTGAAAAACGCGATATTAAAACCAAACGAGAAACTCACGTCGCGAACTAAACGCGTGTGCATCCGATACGCCAAAACGTGTGTATACGCGTCTGAAACTACCCTGACACACCGCGACACATAGGAATCACCAAACCCACTCACAAAACGTACGTGTCGTGCAAGTTTAAAAGTATCGAAAAAGGGTTTTAAGTTCCAGATTTTGACTCAAGTGAAAATATAAAAAGTTGCATATACCGAAAACCCTAAATATATAGCAGACTCCCACAACCCAAACCCCAACACCAAACACCATCATCTGGCCGCAAATTGCGGCCAGAATGAATAAATTGGCGGCCAAATAGTGGGTAGGGGGTCTCGTGCTCCGTGTGTGTGATCTACGTCTAGTGAGAATACCCAGTTAACTCAGATTTTACCTGAAAAACTCGGGTCAATAGAAGATCTTAAAATGGCTAAAAGTCTACATTAAAACGTTAATTTACACAAAATTGAAACAATCTGGTATTTTAATGAAATCTGGAGCAAAACCTGTTTTAAATGGCCTTAAAAACACTTAGTCAAGCTATATTAACCATAAAAATCATCACTTGGCCAACACTCCACTTAAATCACAATTCTAGCACCAAAATCACATTAAACACTCATTTTAGCTTAAATAACCATACTCTAGCAAAGAAAGAAGTTACGTTTAAGAAATTATACCTCTAGTGGTCCTAGGGTGCAAGAAGAAGGAGAAGAAGAAGAAGAAGAAGAGGAGGAGGAGGTTCTGCTGCTGCTGCTGCTTGCTATTGCTGGTGCTGCTTGCTACTGCTGTTGCTGTTGTTGTGTTGTTGGTGTTGCTGTTGCTAGTGTTGCTGTTGCTACTGATGCTGAAGCTGGTGCTGGTGCTGTTGCTGCTGCTTCAGCTGGTGCTGTTGTTGTGTTGTTTTTGTTGGTGTTGCTGCTGCTGCTGCTGAAGCTGGTGCTGCTGTTGTTGCTTCAGCTACTGCTGTTGTTGTGTGTGTGTGTGTAAGTGAGAGGGAGAGAGAGAAGGGAGAATGAGTGTTTGAAACAAAGGAAATGAGAGATATGAGAGTCAACCCCCCCTCTCTCTCCTCCTTAATTACAAGCATGGCTCGAGCCCATCATGCCCCCTCTCTCTCTCTCCAAAGTCCCAAGTCAACCCACTAAACACAAATAAAGTTAATTATAAAAAAAACTAAAACACTTAATTAATTCATATTAACCTAATTAAATGGGTTAGTCCACCATAATTATCTAAACATGGTTTTAACCCCAACTTAGCCCTAGTTAACATGCACATGTGTATGCAAGCCTAATTAAATTCTTATAAAATACTCATTAATTTTGATAAAATATTTGAAAACCAATTTCGTAGACTTTTTACTAAAAACTACACATTAAAGTATAATTAGCCACTAATCACATTCTAAGGTGTTACAATCTTCCCCCTTTGTCACGACCCGAAAGAGCACGTGACTGGCCCTTGAACCATATGAAGACTATAGGACTCCATCTGATCCAAGTAAGCCAAAAGCCCAGAAATCTAAAACCATTTTAAGAATAAGTAAATAAATACAGGTTGAAATCAAGTTTTTTAAATAACTAAGCCGAATGTGCATTTTAAAAACAGTAAGTCTTTTCTAAAAATTTCGGCAGAGTTTCTTTTGTAAAAATGGCCCCGAATGGGGTAAAACAAGAACAACAATATATATATGCAATGATAAGGGCATCCCCAAGCGGGAGCTAGCTCTTCGTCAATCGACGGTCACAACCACACATGCAACAATAGTATACAACGCCAAGTGGCGAGGATCAAATCCAAAAGAAAGCTCAAAGCAACAAGAAACCGCAATACTACTAAGCGCGACTCTAAGGACGAATAATACATCACTAGTCTAGGTCTGAAAGAATATACAAGTTTTGGTTGATGGAAATTCTAGATACAATGAGTAAAATGAATACAAGGGTGGTTCTTGATGCGAAAGAATCCACCTACCAAAAGCAAGCCACCCGCAAGAAGTAGTGTGCCAGAAATGCCGCAATAAAACCTGTACGGCAGAACCTGCAAGAACTGTGGCACAACGGGGGTGAGTTGCCAACTCGTGAATAGAAACATCTACAAGCAGAAACCGAATGCAAGACATAAACCTAAGTCAACAATCAGTAATATAATCCAGTCTGTATATGATCCATGTCTGTATATGATCCATGTCTGTATATGATCTATGTCTGTATATGATCCATATCTGTATATGATCTATGTCTGTATATACGTGGAACCCGTCCACCCGTCACCCAATGACAATAAGCATCATGTATGCAATATGAGGATATAAACAATATCATGGTAAAACATCATGAAACCCGTGCCAAGCATCGACACGTAAATCCTCATCCATATGGGGCTCCGTCTGCGGTATCGGCCCTCGGCCCCGGCAGTACGAGTCAACCCATGTCCATCTCTGGGCTCCGTCTGCGGTATCGGCCCTCGGCCCCGGCAGTACGGGTCAGCCCATATCCATCTCTGGGCTCCGGTCGGAATCCTCCAGATATCCGCCGAGCTCAAGTACTATCACCGGTAGGTAGTAGTCCCTCTGCCGGGCTCACCGTCTATCACACAGCGAAACCGTTCTCGCCCCGGGGTACCATACCGGGTCCACCATGTACCCGTAATCGGCCTCAACCGCCTCCTCAATTCGGGTTTTTATATATCACTCTAGCACCGAGAAAACACATGGTGGACGCACCGAAATATCATATCAAGGGAACCGAGTTTTTAAATGAATACATATCTGAAATAGCCACGGTTCCCAAATCCAGAAATCACATATAATCCAAACCAAAATGTAAGTCACTAATCTGATATGATATGTGCGTCAAACATAAATATCATGTCAAGTCACATATAGATGAGCTACGATATAATGATCAGGTGTGATATAAGCATCAATGTGAGTATCAAGTCATGTCACATATAAATGAGCTACAATATGATGATCAGATGTGATATAAGCATCAATGTGAGTATCAAGTCATGTCACATATAAATGAGCTACAATATGATGATCAGATGTGATATAAGCATCAATGTGAGTATCAAGTCATGTCACATATAAATGAGCTACAATATGATGATCAGATGTGATATAAGCATCAATGTGAGTATCAAGTCATGTCACATTTAAATGAGCTACAATATGATGATCAGATGTGATATAAGCATCAATGTGAGTATCAAGTCATGTCACATATAAATGAGCTATAATAAGATGATCAGGTGTGACATATGTATCAGGTATGAATATCACGTCAAAATCGTATATATTTGTGTACAGGTCTATGCGTACCATATGCCATGCGGAAATCATACCATGAATGCAGCAGTACTACAGTGTAGTGGCATAGCAATTATCGATGATGAAGTGTGTGAGCCGGCAATCAGTGTACGTGGAACATACGCATCATCGATAATGGTGCTGGTGTCCTAACAGCATGATGGCAATATAACAATAAGCACAAGTAATGCCGTGCAAATAGTATAAACAGGTGCAATCGAAATAAGCAACGCAACAGTGAAGAATCTAACTCCAAAGCTATATCATACAACCTTGCCTTTTGAAATAAGACGAATCGGGGTCTTTGGTAAAACAAGGGCTACGGTGTTTAGAAAATAGACACTACACATTTGAAAATATCCGTAGAATCCCCTTTTTTCTATCTTGCAATATTCCCGATTCGTCAGTTTGAAATAGGTATGACTCTGGTCTAATCTAACATCTACTATGCAACTACTGATCTAAGTATCATGCAAGTCTGGAGGGGTATGGAAACCGCCTAAATCTGAGTCGATACATATATATATAGGTATATAGTCGGTGATCTCACCTCAATGTCATATCATAAGATATCCTCGAGTTATGAGTGCGGATCTATCATCAATATCGGCTCGTACGGTAATCATCGTACGGCATCCCAATAGCTGGGTACGGGTCAACATCTCACTATCTCATCACATAACAGGTATCACTATCATCAGATCACATGGTCTGGGGTACTACTCTATATCTAGCACCAAACGATACCATCAGTGAAGTATGCATGCGGGGTAAACACATATCCCAAGCCCGCAAGAAATCACAAGTCATATCCCACAATGAATCGTATCCAATCACCGATCTCACGCCATCAAGCCCACATCATCGACTCATTACCAACATCATCAAATATCATCCAACAAGGGTAGGTATAAGAGATATACAAGCGTAGGCGTGTAGGTGCAATTCTATCCTAGGGCTCGCAACTAGGAACTACACTAATCACTTCTAACCCTAACTACCATAATACTTCTAACACAAAGCTACAACACACTAAACTATCACATATCTACTATATATATTATACTAACTACGGACTGCGGGGGTGCTATACGCCATCCACCCGACTTCCCCCTGTAGATATAATCTACTCACCTTGCATCATTTGCGGACGTCACCATGCATTTTCTTGTCGTCCCGAAGTCTTCATGGGTACCTACACATCAAATATCGTATATGCGCATTAAAACCAAATCCAAGCTAAAACGGCGCATGAAATCCAAAACGATACGATAAGAGGCCTATAGGTGAGAACCTATGGCACGCCTTCAAAACCATCAATAAATCCTCTACATCGTCGTATAAACGCCAAATAGTCGAGGCAAAACGAAACACACCAATGCAGAAATGAAAATACGGAATACGGAAACTAAAGTCCAAAACAGCAACTCATGAAATGTGTCCCAGATTCTACCCTAGATCAGTTTATACAAATCTATATATACCAGGGGCCTAAACTAACAATGTAGGAGCTACAGAACGAAAACGAGACAAAAAGGTGGGACCCAGGCCGCAATTGGCGGCCAAAAGGGAGAAATTGGCGGCCGTACGGATGAGTTGGGGGCCAGGGTTTGGGGTGTTGCCTCTATGGTGCCTGCACATCTCAATTTCCACTCAAAATTATTTTAGGGGTCTCGGGGTGATAGCAGATTCCATTTAACCCTCACATATTTCACATTTTCCCCTATTTCGGTTTCTAAAATCCGTATTCTGTGGTTTGGTTCTCTGGTTAGGGTCTCAATTCATGCACTAGGGTGTTTACAAGTCCTCTACTGAGCTCAATTTCACATTACAACTCAAGTTCCCTCAAACCCTAACTAGGTTTTCATCAAGTCCTCAAAAATCCACAATATCGATACTAAACTAAACATGGGGTATAGGAAATGCTAAAACTAAGACAATGGTTCAGAAATTACCTCAATTGGAAACTCAAGAATTTTCTTGAGTTGCCCCAAGTGGCCACAATCCAAGCTTTCTTGGTCCATCTTGTAGATCTCGAGCTCGTGCACAATTTTAATGAAACCGATATATGGTTTTGGTGTTGTTTTAGAGATGAAAAGAGGGATTGAAGAGGGGGAGAATGATGAGGAAGGGCAGCAGCAGCAACACAAGGATGAGGAGGAAGGAATGAGAGAAGAACAAGGGAATGGCTAAGTCAAAAGGTCAAGGGTGCCCCATGCCTCTCTCACCTACCCTCATTCTCATTTTCATTTCTTTTTCCCTTTTCCCTTTTAATCCTTAAACCTTCTCACACCAATAGTAAACCCAAATGATAAATCATGGCAAGAAAAATACACAAGTGTAGGAAAAAGTGATATGTGCAAGTTTTACACAAAATTGCCAAAAACCCGATTAGCGATTTTAATCGCGATTAGCACTAATTTAGTGTCAAATTAATCACAAAAACTTAAAAATGTCATAAATCACTAATTTACCCTATTTTAGAATTTTCCATAATTTTTCATAATTTTTCTAACATTTTTCCTATTTATTTGCATTTAATATTAAAATAATCAATAAAATAATATTAAATTATAAAAATTCCCAAAATTAATATTTTATATTTTTGAAAATGTTACAATCTACCCCCCTTAAAGAAATTCGGTCCCCGAATTTAAATTTAAACCCCCACTACTAAAACAATTTCAGTAATAATCCATTTGTCGGGGCTCCGAAAACATCAACACATAGAGAATATCATAAAAAAAATGTACTACTCTACTAGAAATCAATCCCCAAAATGCATATATAAGAATATCCTATGCGTCTGGTGCGCAAGGAATCAAAATCCATATATGTGTCAAACAGGTGTAGAAAACAACATCTAAGTGCAACGGGTGTGCACGAAACATCTGTCGTAGGCAACGTGTGTGCCTGGCAGAAAAATCAAGTGCATATGAAATGCACGAAGAATTCCGATTTAGGGCATCTGGCGTGCACCAGAATCGTATGTCAAAACACTAAAGATGCATGAAAACTACGCTGGAAGTGCAAATCAAATCACTGAATACGATGGGCATGAAATCTCAATCAATATCTCAAATGTAATAACTCAGCGCAAAATATATAAATATCCAGTGGGTGCATGAAACCAATATCATGAAACTCAGTCATCAAAACTAAATCATGCAAACAGAACGCACAAAATACCGAAATCCCAAACGACGGATACGTGATAATCGAATCACAAAATCACAAATCATAAATACCGTCGTCGGTAGTTCCTCCTTCAAAGTCGAGAAGGAGTCGGTGCAATCCACTGCTAGAAGCGCAAGATATCTACGTGCCTCTTGCTCACGGTCTGGCATCCTCTGACTCTGGGTCCTTATCTTCTCTGCGGATTTCCTATCTCGCAGTCAATCGGCTCATCGGCCCTGTCAGGTGTGCTGACGAGGACGATTCCGTTCTGGCACTTCTCTGGTCACCTCTCGGTCAAACCTCATGACCACTCGTAAGGCAGCATACCACTGGCGTCGGCCTCTGGCTCTCTGAATGCACGTCACACATCTAATCCTGGGTGCAAACATCATTGCAGCAATGTCCTGGAAGGAATCCTGCTCAAGGTCTCTTCCAATCATGCCTATGCCGATCTGCACAGAGGATGGCTCTCTTGTACTACCTCTTCTCGCTCAAAAGACACCTGTGTCCTCAGCACAACCTTTTCTCGGAAATTGGTCACATTCCAACGTCTCTGTAAGCATAACAGGTCTCTAGTCTCGACGGGAAGTAATGACAGCTCGTCAGTGTCTCACACGAACCTCTGGTTCCACTTGTCTCCATCGTCGTCCACTATGAAGTCACGCCAAGCCACCTTGCACTGCACTGTTCTCGGCCACGGTCAATCTGAAGTCTCTCACACAGACTCGAAATCGCGTACTCTGTAGCTTCATCATTCTGTAAAAGATGTCAGGCCGAACAGATCCTCGGGAACACGTCCTAACCCTCGGAAGGAATACTCGTCACTCGTCCGCCCTTAATCAATTCGCAACGCATCTGGGTAAGTTCCTTTATTCGATCCTGGTCAACTACCTCGTCGATAATGCCGAACTCTGTCCTGCTGGGTGTGCGCAATACGACCACTCCTGGTCTAGTTCTCCTCGTATCGTACTCCAGAAAGGTCCTGTCGAGGTTCCTTTCTCAAATCTCATACCTGCCGAAATGCCCGGAAGTCGTCATCCAATGCTGAAGCTAAAGCTTATTCCGGAACGGCTACATACTTATCGCGCTTCTTTCTGGAAGATCTATCCACATACCACGCCTCGGGGTGTGTATCACATCTCTGATGTCAGCGGAGTGGGACGCCATCTCGTCGAAATATCTTGCGAACTCTTTTCTTCGCTCTGCGTCAACGTCGACTGATTCGGACTCGTTTCATCCTGGCTGCATGTACTATGCTCCAACGGCTATGCTCGCATCTGGTGTCTCCCAAGCAGTGTCCTATCACGATATCCGAAAGATGTCGAACCATCCGATCGACTCGTCAGATCCTCATAATCCCCCAAGAGCTCACATCTCGGGTACAGTTTAATAGTATCGAGTACATGCCACAGCGTCGGTGGTCCAGCCGTAGAAGGGCAAACCCAAGCCTCACTAATGGCGCCGCGGAACCGCCGTAAACCCTAAGGTTCAAAGGCTGTCACACGGTCATTAAGTCGAGTTAGGGTTTCATTCTTCTAGAGGGTCCATAGAATCACCTGCATGTCTTTCCGTATACTTTAAACTTGGAAAATGGGCTCCTGACATTCGATCGTCTCAATCGAGTCTCAACGAACCTGCGTGAAATCGTCTCTAGCTGAAAACGATCTATCTGATGACCTCGCATCGGTAACGAATGAACCACAAGTCCTAGTCATTCATCCTCAGGTGACTAGCGACTCGCTATCATCTCTCTGAGTATATGCTCACGCTGCAACAGCTCCAATCATCTGGGCGATATCTCATCATTTGCAGCAACAACTGGTTCATACGCCTGTACGCCGAACAATGCCTCAATCCTCCAGGAAGGGCAATACATAAGCAGTCATCTCTGAATCGGCCTGCTCTAGATCTGAGTAAGATTCTCCACACTGGAATTCTTCAACTCAACTGGGCCCGCTCTGGCGCAAAATCGGACGAATCACCTTCGTCTCTCAAATCGGGTAGACTAGCTATCATCTGTCGCATATCTGCCTGAAAGCTCCGGCAATCTCAGCTCGTAAGCTCCGAAAGCAACATCCTGTCGATCTCAGCAACAGCTGGTCCATCTGTCTGCACGGTAGGCGACATCACAATCTCTGAGGTATGCTGTACATCAACAGTCCTCTTTCAACCGGCAGCTCTAACAATGGCCCGATCATCCGGTGCAAATCCAAGCACTCGCCTCCACTAGAGGTCACAATCACCAATACTAACTCGAGACATTCCCATGTCACCAGAACACACAATGGTCGGCCCTCGTACCAAACGAGCTCACACCTGCCGTAACCCTAGCAGCAGCCCAAACTGCGCTCAAACATGGTGACAGGAATCTCAATCGAGTATCAAAGAGAGCACATCAATGGCAAGAAAGAAACAACAGATCCAAAGTGGATACATGATCATAGAAAGGAACAGCATCAATGAAGATATGATCATGAACTAATCGAATCGGGGATCTCAAATGGATGTATAATCCAGGATATGAAGAGAATCACTGATTTCGAAAAGTATGCACATCCTAAGGTTCCTTAAGCGGAGTGGCGTGACGTAAGTATGCCGCGGAACATACCAACGGTACGTCACTCTACTTTAGTCACCTATTCCATCAACCAAGGGTCATCCTAATACGACGAAAGTTCGGGTCTAATACCCCCTCGACCAAGTCTAAGTTCCGTAAGGTCAAGCCTAAGTTCCGTATATATATATATAAACGCCCTAGGCTCCACATAGTCAAACTCAGACTCGAACCAAGGTCAACCTAGCGCTCTGATACCAACTTTGTCACGACCCGAAAGAGCACGTGACTGGCCCTTGAACCATATGAAGCCTATAGGACTCCATCTGATCCAAGTAAGCCAAAAGCCTAGAAATCTAAATCCATTTTAAGAATAAGTAAAGAAATACAGGTTGAAATCAAGGTTTTTAAATAACTAAGCCGAATGTGCATTTTAAAAACAGTAAGTCTTTTCTAAAAATTTCGGCAGAGTTTCTTTTGTAAAAATGGCCCCGAATGGGGTAAAACAGGAACAACAATATATATATGCAATGATAAGGGCATCCCCAAGCGGGAGCTAGCTCTTCGTCAATCGACGGTCACAACCACACATGCAACAATAGTATACAACGCCAAGTGGCGAGGATCAAATCCAAAAGAAAGCTCAAAGCAACAAGAAACCGCAATACTACTAAGCGCGACTCTAAGGTCGAATAATACATCACTAGTCTAGGTCTGAAAGAATATACAAGTTTTGGTTGATGGAAATTCTAGATACAATGAGTAAAATGAATACAAGGGTGGTTCTTGATGCGAAAGAATCCACCTACCAAAAGCAAGCCACCCACAAGAAGTAGTGTGCCAGAAATGCCGCAATAAAACCTGTACGGCAGAACCTGCAAGAACTGTGGCACAACGGGGGTGAGTTGCCAACTCGTGAATAGAAACATCTACAAGCAGAAACCGAATGCAAGACATAAACCTAAGTCAACAATCAGTAATATAATCCAGTCTGTATATGATCCATGTCTGTATATGATCCATGTCTATATATGATCTATGTCTGTATATGATCCATATCTGTATATGATCTATGTCTGTATATGATCCATATCTATATATGATCTATGTCTGTATATACGTGGAACCCGTCCACCCGTCACCCAATGACAATAAGCATCATGTATGCAATATGAGGATATAAACAATATCATGGTAAAACATCATGAAACCCGTGCCAAGCATCGACACGTAAATCCTCATCCATATGGGGCTCCGTCTGCGGTATCGGCCCTCGGCCCCGGCAGTACGAGTCAACCCATGTCCATCTCTGGGCTCCGTCTGCGGTATCGGCCCTCGGCCCCGGCAGTACGGGTCAGCCCATATCCATCTCTGGGCTCCGGTCGGAATCCTCCAGATATCCGCCGAGCTCAAGTACAATCACCGGTAGGTAGTAGTCCCTCTCCTGGGCTCACCGTCTATCACACAGCGAAACCGTTCTCGCCCCGGGGTACCATACCGGGTCCACCATGTACCCGTAATCGGCCTCAACCGCCTCCTCGATTCGGGTTTTTATATATCACTCTAGCACCGAGAAAACACATGGTGGACGCACCGAAATATCATATCAAGGGAACCGGGTTTTTAAATGAATACATATCTGAAATAGCCACGGTTCCCAAATCCAGAAATCACATATAATCCAAACCAAAATGTAAGTCACTAATCTGATATGATATGTGCGTCAAACATAAATATCATGTCAAGTCACATATAGATGAGCTACGATATAATGATCAGGTGTGATATAAGCATCAATGTGAGTATTAAGTCATGTCACATATAAATGAGCTACAATATGATGATTAGATGTGATATAAGCATCAATGTGAGTATCAAGTCATGTCACATATAAATGAGCTACAATATGATGATCAGATGTGATATAAGCATCAATGTGAGTATCAAGTCATGTCACATATAAATGAGCTACAATATGATGATCAGATGTGATATAAGCATCAATGTGAGTATCAAGTCATGTCACATTTAAATGAGCTACAATATGATGATCAGATGTGATATAAGCATCAATGTGAGTATCAAGTCATGTCACATATAAATGAGCTATAATAAGATGATCAGGTGTGACATATGTATCAGGTATGAATATCACGTCAAAATCGTATATATTTGTGTACAGGTCTATGCGTACCATATGCCATGCGGAAATCATACCATGAATGCAGCAGTACTACAGTGTAGTGGCATAGCAATTATCGATGATGAAGTGTGTGAGCCGGCAATCAGTGTACGTGGAACATACGCATCATCGATAATGGTGCTGGTGTCCTAACAGCATGATGGCAATATAACAATAAGCACAAGTAATGTCGTGCAAATAGTATAAACAGGTGCAATCGAAATAAGCAACGCAACACTGAAGAATCTAACTCCAAAGCTATATCATACAACCTTGCCTTTTGAAATAAGTCGAATCGGGGTCTTTGGTAAAACAAGGGCTACGGTGTTTAGAAAATAGACACTACACATTTGAAAAATTCCGTAGAATCCCCTTTTTTCTATCTTGCAATATTCCCGATTCGTCAGTTTGAAATAGGTATGACTCTGGTCTAATCTAACATCTACTATGCAACTACTGATCTAAGTATCATGCAAGTCTGGAGGGGTATGGAAACCGCCTAAATCTGAGTCGATACATATATATATAGGTATATAGTCGGTGATCTCGCCTCAATGTCATATCATAAGATATCCTCGAGTTATGAGTGCGGATCTATCATCAATATCGGCTCGTACGGTAATCATCGTACGGCATCCCAATAGCTGGGTACGGGTCAACATCTCACTATCTCATCACATAACAGGTATCACTATCATCAGATCACATGGTCTGGGGTACTACTCTATATCTAGCACCAAACGATACCATCAGTGAAGTATGCATGCGGGGTAAACACATATCCCAAGCCCGCAAGAAATCACAAGTCATATCCCACAATGAATCGTATCCAATCACCGATCTCACGCCATCAAGCCCATATCATCGACTCATTACCAACGTCATCAAATATCATCCAACAAGGGTAGGTATAAGAGATATACAAGCGTAGGCGTGTAGGTGCAATTCTATCCTAGCGCTCGCAACTAGGAACTACACTAATCACTTCTAACCCTAACTACCATAATACTTCTAACACAAAGCTACAACACACTAAACTATCACATATCTACTATATATATTATACTAACTACGGACTGCGGGGGTGCTATACGCCATCCACCCGACTTCCCCCTGTAGATATAATCTACTCACCTTGCATCATTTGTGGACGTCACCATGCATTTGCTTGTCGTCCCGAAGTCTTCATGGGTACCTACACATCAAATATCGTATATGCGCATTAAAACCAAATCCAAGCTAAAACGGCGCATAAAATCCAAAACGATACGATAAGGGGCCTATAGGTGAGAACCTATGGCACGCCTTCAAAACCATCAATAAATCCTCTACATCGTCGTATAAACGCCAAATAGTCGAGGCAAAACGAAACACACCAATGCAGAAATGAAAATACGGAATACGGAAACTAAAGTCCAAAACAGCAACTCATGAAATGTGTCCCAGATTCTACCCTAGATCAGTTTATACAAATCTATATATACCAGGGGCCTAAACTAACAATGTAGGAGCTACAGAACGAAAACAAGACAAAAAGGTAGGACCCAGGCCGCAATTGGCGGCCAAAAGGGAGAAATTGGCGGCCATACGGATGAGTTGGGGGCCAGGGTTTGGGGTGTTGCCTCTATGGTGCCTGCACATCTCAATTTCCACTCAAAATTATTTTAGGGGTCTCGGGGTGATAGCAGATTCCATTTAACCCTCACAGATTTCACATTTTCCCCGATATCGGTTTCTAAAATCCGTATTCTGTGGTTTGGTTCTCTGGTTAGGGTCTTAATTCATGCACTAGGGTGTTTACAAGTCCTCTACTGAGCTCAATTTCACATTACAACTCAAGTTCCCTCAAACCCTAACTAGGTTTTCATCAAGTCCTCAAAAATCCACAATATCGATACTAAACTAAACATGGGGTATAGGAAATGCTAAAACTAAGACAATGGTTCAGAAATTACCTCAATTGGCAACTCAAGAATTTTCTTGAGTTGCCCCAAGTGGCCACAATCCAAGCTTTCTTGGTCCATCTTGTAGATCTCGAGCTCGTGCACAATTTTAATGAAACCGATATATGGTTTTGGTGTTGTTTTAGAGATGAAAAGAGGGATTGAAGAGGGGGAGAATGATGAGGAAGGGCAGCAGCAGCAACACAAGGATGAGGAGGAAGGAATGAGAGAAGAACAAGGGAATGGCTAAGTCAAAAGGTCAAGGGTGCCCCATGCCTCTCTCACCTACCCTCATTCTCATTTTCTTTTCTTTTTCCCTTTTCTCTTTTAATCCTTAAACCTTCTCGCACCAATAGTAAACCCAAATGATAAATCATGGCAAGAAAAATACACAAGTGTAGGAAAAAGTGATATGTGCAAGTTTTGCACAAAATTGCCAAAAACCCGATTAGCGATTTTAATCGCGATTAGCACTAATTTAGTGTCAAATTAATCACAAAAACTTGAAAATGTCATAAATCATTAATTTACCCTATTTTAGAATTTTCCATAATTTTTCATAATTTTTCTAACATTTTTCCTATTTATTTGCATTTAATATTAAAATAATCAATAAAATAATATTAAATTATAAAAATTCCCAAAATTAATATTTTATATTTTTGAAAATGTTACACCCTTAAAGAAATTCATCCCCGAATTTTAAAAAAAAATATAGCTACGCGTACCTTCAGACAGATGGGGATATTTCTTCCTCACTTCGTCGTAGGTCTCCGAGGTGACCTCCTCGCTGCTCGGGCCATGCCAAAGGACCTTCACTGACGGTATAACCTTCGATCTCAATTTCTTCACCTGCCGATCCAGGATAACCATCGGCTGCTTTACAAAAGAAAGGTCGTGCTCCAGCTGGATCGTCGGGTGCTGAATCACATGCAAAGGGTCATGAAGATATCTGCGAAGTATCGAAACATGGAATACGGGGTGAACGTCCGTAATGTCGGGTGGAAGAGCCAAACGATATGCAATGCGCCCACACGCTCGAGGATCTCGAAGGGACTTATAAATCTGGGACTAAGCTTCCCTTTCCGCCCATATCTCATCACGCCCTTCATCAGAGAGACCCTTAGATAATCGTGATCGCCAACTGCGAACTCTAATCTGCGTCGGCGTCTGTCAGCATACAATTTCTGCCTACTCTGGTCCGCTCTCATCTAATCTCGATTCAGCTGTACCTTCTCGGTCGTCTCGTGCATGATCTGCGGCCCCAAAATGCTGCTCTCGCTGAGCTCTATCCAACAGAAGGGCGATCTGCATCTCCTCCCATACAAGTCTTCGAAAGGTGCCATCTGAATAGTATCCTGGAAACTATTGTTGTAGGAGAACTTCACCAAGGGTAAATGATGATCCCAGCTACCACCAAAGTCTAAAACGCAAGCTCGGAGCTTGTCCTCGAGAGTCTGAATAGTCCGCCCTGACTGGCTGTCGGTCTGCGGATGAAATTTTGTGCTAAAACTCAAACGGGTGCCCAACGCCTCCTGAAGTCTCTGCCATAGTCGGCTGGTAAACTGGGCGCCTCGGTCTGACATGATACACTTCGGGACACCATGCAATCGTACGATCTCATCGATATATATCTGGGCATACTGAGCAAATACGAAAGTGGTCTTCACCGGCAGGAAGTGAGCCGCTTTCGTCAATCGATCCTTAATCGCCTAAGTGGAGTCATACCCTCGACTAGTCCTGGGTAGACCCACAATGAAGTCTATAGAAATCTTCTCCCATTTCCACTCCGGAATGGACAACGGCTGTAGCTCTCGCACGGGCCTCTGGTGCTCAGCCTTGACTTGCTGACAAGTCAGGCATCTCAACACAAAGTCTGTGACGTCCCTCTTCATCCTTTCCTACCAGTAAACGTCTCTCAGATCATGGTATATCTTGGTGGAACCTGGATGAACGCTGTACACTGATCGATGCGCCTCCTCAAGAATCTCACGCTTCAGTCCCTCAGAATCTGGTACACATAGTCGAGTCCCAAATCGCAGTATCCCTTGATCATCGATCACGAACTCGGAGTCTCTGCCCTGTCTAATCTACTCCCTGATCTCTGAAAGACGGTCGTCACTGGGCTGAGCCTCGCGGATACGGTCAAGCAACTGTGGACGTGCACGGACATGCGCAAGCTGTCCCCCGGTCGGAGTGAACTCGAACTGCACTTGGCTGTCGCATAAAATCTGCCAATCTGCTGACGACTGCCTCTGCATTGCGCTCAAACAAGATAGACTAGCTCCGGGCCTCCGACTCAAAGCATCCGCCACAACGTTCGCCTTGCCCGGATGATAAAGGATCTCGCAATCAATTGTAGTCCTTCACTAGCTCCATCCAACGACGCTGTCTCAGATTCAGGTCTCGCTGCTGTAATATGTACTTCAAGCTCTTGTGATCCGTGAATATCTGGCACGACTCGCCGTATAGATAATGTCGCCAGATCTTGAGTGGAAAGACCACTGCAGCCATCTCCAAATCGTGAGTGGGGTAGTTCTGTTCGTGTTTCTTCAGCTGTCGAGAAGCATACATGATCACCCTGTCGTGCTGCATCAATACGTACCTTAGCCCCACTCAAGAAGTGTCACAATAGACCACAAATCCGCCCGATCCCGAAGGCAACGATAACACCGGCGCCGTATTCAAACGGGTCTGTAACTGCTGAAAGCTATGCTCGCACGCCTCCGTCCAATCAAAAGGAACCCCCTTCCGGGTCAACCCGGTCAACGGTGCAGCGATACGGGAGAAGTCCTGAACAATTCATCGGTAGTAGCCGGCCAGTCCTAGGAAGCTGCGGACTCTGTAACTGAAGCTGGTCTGGGCCAATGCTGAACGGCCTCGATCTTCTTCGGGTCTACACATATACCTTCTCGCGTAATCACATGACCCAAGAAATCTACGCTGTCAAGCTAAAACGCGCACTTGGAAAATTTTGCGAACAGCTGGTGCTCCCGCAAGGTCTGCAATGTGATCTGCAGGTGCTGATCGTGCTCTTCTCGGCTCCGGGAATACACCAAAATGCCGTCAGTGAATACGATGATGAACATATCAAGATACGGCCTGAAAATACGGTTCATCAAGTCTATAAACGCTGCTGGGGCGTTGCTGAGTCCGAACGACCTCACCAAAAACTCATGGTGCCCGTAACGCATGCGAAAAGCCGTCGTTGGAATATCCTCCTGCCGGACTCGCAACTGATGGTAGCCTGATCGCAAGTCAGTTCTCGAAAAGTATCCCACACCCTGAAGCTGGTCTGACAAGTCATCGATACGTAGTAAGGGATATTTGTTCCGTACGGTAACCTTGTTCAGCTGACGGTAATCAATACATAAGCGCAAACCGCCGTCCTTCTTCTTGACAAACAGGACAGGAGCACCCCAAGGAGACACACTGGGTTGAATAAGCCCTTTATCCAGCAAATCTTGCAACTGACCTTTCAACTCTCTAAGCTCCGTTGGGGCCATCCGATAAGGCGGTATGGAAATTGGCCCCGTGCCGGGAATCAAGTCAATGCAGAAAACAATATCGCGCTCAGGCGGTAGCCTAGGAAGCTCATCAGGGAAAACATTAGGGAACTCACTAGCAATCGGAACCTGGTCCAACGGAACCTCTGTAGCTCTAGTATCGCAAACATAGGGTAAAAATCCCTGACATCCCTTCCTAAAAAGCTGTCCAGCACGAACAGACGAAATCAAACTGTGAGGGGTGTAGGGTTCCTAGGCACTCTAAGGAGGTCACACAAGGCATCAACCATGCCAAATTCAAATTTTACAAGTGCCGAGAAACCCTAATATGGATCGTTGACTAGAGTTTAAGGAGAAACATGCAACTAGTTAACAACTTAACTAAGAGTGAACGAAAATACAACCTTTGTAGATCCGGTCCTCCACCTCCATAGCTCCGTGATGATGCCCCCTCGCTGCGATCATCGGATCCCGGGCTCTAGCGTCGGCTTCATCGGAGAAATGGGTGGGCTAGGTCGTCGATTTCGATGCCGAAGATGATCTACGTCGAGGCAACACAAGATCAAGCTCCAACTTCACCAAGTCATGAAACTTGTGAAGAAAACACCCTATACTACTTGGCAAGTGGTAGAGAATGAATAAATAGGAAGTGGGTTCACTTTAGAATTGGATTTCTCACACTTTTTCTCAAGTCACCAATGAAGCTAGCAAGCTTCTTTTTCTTGAAGAAGAAGAAGAAGAAGAAGAATATGATAAGCATTATTTGAATAATAGAAAATAAATGATACTTATCATATTAGCAACCATGGTTAAGTGTAGAGAATGAACTAGGGTAAAGTTGAATGGTTAGGTTAAAGGAAAGAAACAAAATGGTCAAGTTTTCAAACCTTCATGAAGTTTCAACAAAAGAACAAAATTAGCCACCATTTTATTTCTTTCTCAAATGAATAAATAAATAAATGAATAAGCAAATTAAACAAATTAAACCCTAACCATTAACTAACCATGGTTTAATACAAACATACACCCAAGTTAGCATGTATCATCAAATATGATACAAACTTGTGCACAAAAATATATCACATATACAATGTACACAAACAAGTGAGAAAAACATCTTAAGTGAACCGATACTAGTTAATGCAAAGTAATATATCATATATATAATTATGCATTAAATCATTAAATCAACACTTGATTTAACGATCCGGTCATATCGCATATGACCGACTAATATCCAATGTATCGGCTTATCGAATCAATCCTTGATTCGATAACTAGGTTATATCTCATACAACCAATCGATACATTCATCGTGAGAATAGAAAACGGTATCACATACATGTATTATTCTCGGTCCTACACATATCTCATATGCGCTCCTATTTCGTTTCGCTTGAGCCAGGAAACCTCTGTGTAGGACTCTAAAGACTCGTCAATACGCCGGCGGCAGGTGAAGATCATATCAAACACCCACAAGCCGCAAGCGGTCTGCTAAACGTAACGGCCACCCGGGTATTGAGCGATCATAAGATCGACGAGCAAGCCCGCTCACACTCCTGTGAATCCAACCAGTAACACTTACCGTACAGTCCGGTCTCGTCGTCTGATATGTCGCATATCTTGCCTAGGGGTTGTAAACGTCAGACCCCAATAGCTCGATAAGTCGTGTCGATATGAGGTCTATAACAGTTCGAGAAACTACTGGTAACACTTACCAGTAAATCTCAGCAACCCTGGCCAGGGATTTCCGGTTTTAGCCAATCGAACACAGTGCAACATAAACTCCCTATACCGGGAGAGACGAATCCCCTCCTATCGCTCATTACCTCCATGTGATTCGGGACTGTACCCAAAAGCCACCGTTTTGCACTCCCTCTTTGACGTGGTAAGGTGGAAATCAAAGCACAGTGGGAATCACAAAAGACTCTATGACGATCTCGGGTCTACAGACTAACATGTACCAGTGTCACCAGAGAACTGCCATCTGACGTAAGGTATAATACCATCTAGGAGTTCTCGGCGAGTCCGTCCAGTGTACCCAGTCTCCACTGAGCACCCGTATATCATCTCTGATGTCAAACACCAATGGATATGGGATCATCCATCGCCCATCTATATGGGTCGAGAAGGTATACGCTAGTCTACTCTGGTATATCGATGCCCCGTCTCGATACACCCACGACTAGGGACCTTGAAGGATATACTTATGGACTACCATTTCCCCACTAGTATGATCCGCATCATAGTACAGATAGTCAAGTACACATCCTAAGGGCTTTACCAACATGTAACAGAGAGACAATCAGTATACATGTTAAGGTAAAGAGCAACCAGATAGCATACTATCATGTCGAGCAAGAAAGTCCTCCCTATATATGTCCAAGCATCCACTATAATATACATCCTATGTATAGTAATGGCATCTTGGGCATACATATAACTAACAAGGGGTGGCACCTATAGGGTTACTAGGCACACGCACAAGGGTCTATAAGGCATCAACCATGCCCGATTTAAAATTTAGCCATGCCGAACAACCCTAAACCAAGATCTTAGACTATAGATTAGGCGAAACAAAGCATGTTAAACACTTTAACATCTAAGAGTTAGGGATTACAACCTTTGCAGTCCGGTACTTCACTTCATAAGCTCCGTGTTGTGGTCCCTTCGCTGCGATCATCAAGTTCCGGACTCTTGAGAGGCTCCACGAAGAGAAAGATGCAAGCTTGCTTCCGATCTTCGATAACAAAGATGATCTACCTTGAAGTTTCTATAACACAAGCTCTGACTCACTAAATGAAGTGAACACCCTAATCTAAATGGCTAGGATAGATTAGGATGATGAAGTACCATTTTTGCTCTCATTTGTTTTCATAATCTCACTCATTTTCATCACAAAGATCAAAGCAAGAAAGCTTTACAAAAGAGGAAGAAGAAGAATGGATAATAATCCTTTTGTGATGGATAATGAAATGTTATGATAACTACAAAATGCAACCATGGTTGACCAAGGAAAAGGCTAACCTATGTAGAGAGTTAACTAGGGTTAAAGGTTGTTGGTTAGGTTTAGAAATATCTTACAAAATATCAACACAAATATCTTTGCAAGAAACAAAGTAAAAAAAAACTTGTAAAAGATTCTAGAAAATATTAACCCAAATCAAACCATAACCATGTTTAATCTCCACTAATCATGTTGCATTGGTAATCATAACTCGTTACAATATTATATATCACATATATAATATTTATTGTAACAAAATAAAATAATACAATTAACATATATCGCATATATATCAATGTATTACTCGAGTGAGAAAAATAATCTTTTAGTGAGCTTATATCAGTTAATGTAATTTAATATATCAAATATATAATTATACATTAAATTATCGAATCAACACTTGATCCGATAATCCGGCTATTTCACAAACAACCGACTAATATAATATGTATCAGTTCATCGAATCAACACTTGATCCGATGACCCGGCTATATCACATACACCCGGCCGATATCTCATATCGTGAGAATCTAATACGGTATCACATACACGTATTGTTCTCGGTCCCGCACATATCACATATGTGCTCCTACTCCATTTTGCCTGAGCCAAGAAACCTCTGTGTAGGACTCTAAAGAATCGTCAATACACCGGCAGTAGGTGATGATCATATCAAACACCCACAAGCTGCAAGCGGTCAGCTAAACGTAACAGTCACCCACGTATTGAGTGCTCAGAAGATCAGAAAGCAAGCCTGTACATTCTCCTATGAATCCAGTCAGTAACAATCCCGTACAGTCCGGTCTCGTCGTCTGATATGTCACATATCTCACCTAGGGGTGGTAGACGTCAGACTCCAGTAGCTTGATAAGTCATGTTGATATGAGGTCTATAACAGTTCGAGAACTACTGATAACACTTACCAGTAAATCTCAGCAACCCTGGCCAGGGATTTCCAGTTATAGCCAATCGAACATAGCGCAACATCATCTCCCGATACCGGGAGAGACGAATCCCTTCCTATCGCTCATTGCCTCCATGCGATTCGGGACTGTACCCAAAAGCCGCCTTTTTGCACGCCCTCTTGGACGTGGTATGATGGAAATCAAAGCACAGGGGGAATCACACAAGACTCTATGACGATCTCGGGTCTACAGACTATTCTGTACAAGTGTCACCAGAAAACTGCCTGTAGGGTTCCTAGGCACTCTTACAAGGGTCTATAAGGCATCAACCATGCCCGATTAAAAATTTAGACGTGCCGAACAACCCAAATCCGGGATCTTTGCTAGATTATTAGGGTTTAACATGCAAGTAAACATCTTTACAACTTAGAGTGAGGGATTACAACCTTTGTAGTTCGCTCCTTCGCTTCATAAGCTCCGAGTAGAAGTCCCTTCGCCACGATCTACGATCTCCCAGACTCAAGAGAGGTTCCACAATCCGAATGATCCATGCTTGCTTGTTGTCTTCCTTTTCTCCGATGATCAACCTCGAAGTTCCTTTAACTCAATCTCTTTCTCACTAATGAGGTGAACACCCTAATATAATTGGCTAGATTAGATGAGGATGATGATGTAGGATTTATGCTCTCTTTTATTATCAAATTCTCACACTAAATATCACATAAAGAAAACGTAGAAAGCTTTCTCAAAGCTCAAGGAAGAAGAAGAAAAAGGAAATTCCATTTTTGATGAATAATGAAATTCAAGTGATCATTACAAATGCAACCATAGTTGATAATGAGTAGGCTAACCCATGTAGAGACTTAACCTTGGGTGAAGGGTTTGGGTTGGGTTAATAATGACTCCACAAAAATACAAAGAGAAAAGATAAAGTCAAAGCTACATGAAGCTTCATGAAAAAGCTAACCCAAATGCTAACCTTAATCCAAACCCTAACTAAGTTAAACTCAACTAATCAAGTTGCATTAGTAATCATTACATGTTACAATATTGTATATCACATATATAATATATTTTTGTAACAAAAGAGAATAATACAATTAACATATATCGCATATATATCAATGTATTACCCGGTGAGATACTGAATCAATAAAGCTAGCCAATATTAGATAATGTAATGGAATATATCATATATATAATTATACATTAAATTATCGAATCAACAGTTGATCCAACAATCCGGCTATATCGAATATAACCAACTAATATATCATGTACCGATTCATCGAATCGACACTTGATCCGATGACCCGGCTCATATCAAAATTTTGCGAGAATATAACACGGTATCCCATATCATATTATCCTCGGCCCTGCACATATCACATACGTGCTCCTACTCCATTTTGCCTGAGTCAAGATACCTCTGTGTAGGACTCTAAAGAATCGTCAATATGCCGGGTAGCAGTGATGATCATATCAAACAACCACAAGCTGCAAGCGGTCAGCTAAATGTAACAGCCACCCAGGTATTGAGTGATCAGAAGATCAACAAGAAAGCCAGTACATTCTCCTGTGAATCCAATCAGTAACACTCCCGTATAGTCCGGTCTCTTCGTCTGATATGTTGCATATCTAGTCTAGGGGTGGTATACGTCAGACCCCAGTAACCGATAAGTTGTGTCGATGTGAGGCTCATAAAAAGTCGAGAAACTACAGGTAGCACTTATCAGTAAATCTCTATATCATCCCTGGCCAGAAACTTCCAGTTATAGCCAATCGAACACAACACAACATCAACTCCCTATACCGGGAGAGAAGAATCCCCTCCTATCGCTCATTGCCTCCATGCGATTCGGGACTGTACCCAAAAGCCACCGTTTTGCACGCCCTCTTAGACATGGTAAGGTGGAAATCAAAGAACAGTGGGAATCACACAAGACTCTATGACGATCTCGGGTCTACAGACTACCCTGTACCAGTGTCACCGGAGAACTGCCATCTGACATGAGGTATAATACCATCTGGGAGTTCTCGGCGAGTCCGTCCAGTGTATCCAGTCTCCACTGAGCACCCGTACACCATCCTTGATGTCAAACACCGATGGATATGGGATCATCCATCGGCCATCATATGGGTCATGATGCGTATACGCTAGTCTACACTTGTATATCGATGTCCAGTCTCGATAAACCTACGACTAGGAACATTTGAAGGATGTACTTGACGACTACACTGTCCCCACTAGTATGATCCGCATCATATTCCTGGTAGTCGAGTACTCATCCTAAGGGCTTTATCAACATGTAACATAGAGACAATCAGAGTACATGTTATGATAAAGAGCAACCAGATAGCATACTATCATGTCGAGCAAGAAAGTCCTCCCTATATATGTCCAAGCATCCACTACAATATACATCGTATGTACAGTAATGGCTCTAGAGCATACATATAACTAACACTGCCATCTGACGTAAGGTATAATACCATCTGTGAGTTCTCGGCGAGTACGGCCAGTGTACCCAGTCTCCACAGAGCACCCGTATACCTTCTCTGATGTCAAACACCAATGGATAAGAGATCATCCATCGCCCATCATATGGGTTAAGAAGCGCATACGCTAGTCTACTCTGTAGTATCGATGCTCTGTCTCGGTACTCCCACGACTAGGAACATTTGAAGGATGTAGTTGGCGACTACACTGTCCTCACTAGTATGATCCGCATCATAGTCTTGGTAGTCAAGTACTCATCCTAAGGGCTTTATCGACATGTAACATAGAGACAATCATAGTACATGTTAAGATAAAGTACAACCAGATAGCATATTATCATGTCGAGCAAGAAAGTCCTCTCTATATATGTCCAAGCATCCATTACAATATACATCATATGTACAGTAATGGCCTCTAGGGCATACATATAACTAACAATCTCCCACTTGCACTAGGGCCATCTATTGTGATATCACATACCCAACAATTAGCTGTGGTTAAAGTATCTCATACTCAACCATCCCATAAAAGTTTTTACTGGGAAAAAGGCCTTTGTGAGTGGATCCGTGCTGTTGTCCTCTTTGTCTACTCTCCTAACCTCGATCTCCCTGGAGATCAACCATCTCCATGATCAGGTGATACTGCCTAAGAATTATATCTGGATTTTAGATGGGATGGGGGTTCCTTGGCATAAGCCACAACTCCATTGTCACACAATGGTAGGAACGAAGTTCATCTCATGAACTTATATATATCCAGACTGCCTCTTTGGTAGCATCGTTGGTAACGATGTATCTTTCCTTTAATCGTCTAGTAAGTCACGGTATCTAGCTTGGAACTCTTCCAACATACCGTCCCTCCACGGTATCTAGCTTGGAACATTCAGTCGTCCTTATCACCCTGGAACTTTTCCAGTGATTCTCCCCAGGATCGATTGATACCATCTCACAACAACTAGTGAGAATCCTAACATCCAATTAGATCTATCTCATAGATATAAAACCTAGGATTTCGGATGTATCACCTTGATCCTATATGGAGAATCATTGTGATAAGTGGAGATTGACCGAGCGTAGCATAGGAAACTCCTTCTCTATCAAGAGTATGTCATCCACGTACTCTACGAGGAACACCACCATACTCCGTACTACCTTTTTGTATATACAAGGTTCATCTACCATTTTGATGAAGTCAAACTCTTTGACTACAACATCAAAACAAACGTTCCAACTTCGCGATGCCTGCTTTATCACATAAAACATCTTGCATACGTTTCCGCTGCTCACACTGTCTACGATGCCCTCTGGCTGTGTACTTATAGACGCTCTCTTCTAAATCTTCATTTAGAAAAGCAGTCATGACACCCAACCGCCAGATATCGTAGTCATGGTATGTAGCCGTGGTAAGTAGGATCTGGATGGACTTAAGCATAGCTTTGAAAGTCTCAACTTTTCCATGTACACCAAGTAATCTTCTCAAGATATACTTGCTCCTGATGGGGATTTAACCTTTCAGATAAAGCAACCAAAGTCCATACTTTGTTTGTGTATAAGAATTCCATCTCAGATCGCTAAGCATCCAGCCATTCTTACAGAGTCCCACTCCTGATGGCCAGCTTGAAACTAGTTGGGTCATCATCTCATGATGCAATCCTCGCTCCCACTGTCATTGAGAAACCGAAGTATCTCTCATGTGGGTGAGGAACCTTACTAGATCGGCGGAGAGGCTGGGCCTTATTGGAAACTATTGAATCCTTTGGTTCTACCAAATCATCAGTTCCAGTTTGTATAGCTGGAACTCTTTCCAGTTCTACTTCATGACCACTAATTTCTTCACAAGAAATTTCTTTCACAAAGATGGCATGTTGAGAAAGAAAACATCTTTTGTTCCTCGGTTAGGTAGAAGATATTCCCTTGCGAATGCTTGGGATATTCAGCAAACTTCCACAGAATTGACTTTGCCTCGAGCTTGTCCGGATTATGCATTTAGACATAGGCTGGACAACCCCAAATCTTAACATACTTAAGATATGGGCTCTTCCCATTCCATATCACATATGAAGTGGTAGGCAACTGATTTGATTTGAACCCTATTCAATAGGTATGCAACTTCTCAAGTGCATAACTCCCAAAAGGAAATAGGAAACTCAGTAGTACTCATCATAGAGCACACCATATCACATAGGGTGTTATTGCTCTGCCCCGATTTACCATCGTACTATGGTGTATACGGAGGAGTAATGCTGAGAGAGAATCTCATTCTCTTTTAGAATAGTCCAGGATTTCCGTGCTCAAGTATTCTCCTCCTTGATCTCATCAAAGGACATAATACTTATACCCGTTTTTGGTTCTCTACTATAACCTATATTCTGTGATTATCTCAAAAGTTTCAGACTTGTGTATCAATAGAAACATATGTCTGAATATTAAGAGATCATCAATGAATGTAATGAAGTACAAAGAACCGGTTCTGGCATGTGTAGACAGGGGACCTCCATACATCAGCATGTATCAATACCAAGGGTTCACTAACTCTTTCTCTGTTTCTAATAAACAGAGCTGTGGTCATCTTATCTTTGTGACATGACCGGCAAGTTTCACAAGATGTAAATTCAAACTAATTTAAATATGCATAGTTATGTAACTTCAGCTAGTCGGGTCGCATTGATATGACCTAGTCTACAATGCCTCAAAAAGGATTCGTTCATTTCTGAACTCTTCCTCTTGTGTGTGTTTTATACGTTACGAACTATGGTTTGATTTAGAATGTCTATGCTTTTAGATAACGTGCCTGAACCGATCAACTTTTGATATAGGAAATGTTCAAAATATTATCCAACGATACAAAATTATATCCTTCTTTACTAATAAAGAGACTGATATGATTTTGTATATCAGGTTCGGTATCTAATAACATACGTTCAGAATCAATGTATTTTGATAATACAGGGTGCTAACTACCAACAGACTTGGCTGCAACACTTGCACCGTTTCAATCTTATGAAACATATCACCCGTTCTCAGTTCTCCACCTTTCTGTAGCCCATGTAACAAATTACATATGTGGGATCCTGATACGGTATCATATACCCAGGACGTAAAGGATACTGAGAAACAGTTCTCGGTAATGAACACACCCGAAGAAGATGCATCGGTATGCACTTTCTTTGTTTGGGCGGCACGAGAATTCTGGTAATCCCCAATTTCCTGCTCTGTCTTATAACAATTATAAGTTTGCGCGGGACCAATGTTCCCCAGCTTAGTATAATAAGCGGGTTCAGTCAATTCATCCGTATTATTATCTTGATTAAGGCGTGACATAGTCGTAACCAGGAGAGAGAAGAAAACACTCAGCGTGCGGTTTTACAAGATTAGATTGGTTAACAATTTATCTGATCAGGATGTCTCCCACTGTTTTAGTCAAATCATCCTTCAAACCCTAAAAGGAAAGACTAGCCGGGATTAGTTACACCCTACAAGTTCGCCAATCTTTCAGCCAGGCCAGTGCCGGTAATTTGAGGGGGGTTCCCCGTGCTTTCGCACGGACCTAATTAAAATAAAGCTCGTTTTTCTAGAGGCATAACCCCGTTAACACCTTTCTAGACACCTACTTGATCGGCTAATTGTAATGTGTAAAACTCTCCCAGGAGTAACTCTTACTTGCAGCGGGTATCGGGATCCAACTATCTCATAGAAGGTATGCAATTTCATTGCAAATTTCAACACTTGAAATTCCCAATAATATTTTACCCCTAACGTCCTATGACCTTGACGGAGGCCAAACTACCCATAGTCCACTAGTCAAGTTCAACCCGTCATTTCTTGATTGAATTAAACCCTGCCGCACGACCCTTGACGGAGGCCAAACTACGCCGTACGAATACCCGAATCCAATCGCATCGTATGCTAGCAGATAAGCACTAGTTAGCTACCGTACACTACGCCTTGACGGAGGCCAAACTACCAGAGAACGAATACTAAGTAGTACTTATCTGAAATGACGGAGGGCTACGACAGGTTTTTAAGAAAACCCTTTGCGTAATGAACTTGATATCGTTGTAGAATCGAGTGATTTAGAATGGAATGTTTTTTAGGCCTTTTCTAGTTTTGCTAAAGAGGTCACTCCCGGTGAAGGGATCGTCGGCTCTTTCCTTATCGAATAAGGTGCAGGATATTTCACAAATACCACTATGCAAAGCAAAAACTGTAGAAGCAATCAAAAGACAAACCGAGATTCTAGCATCTGCTAGTTTCACTAAAGAGGTCACTCTTGGTGAAGAGATCTCGGCTCTTTCCTTATCGAATAAGGTGCTGGATGTTCTACAAGGAACACCGTGATGCAAAGCAAGAACTAGCGCTAGCCGTTTTCAAACAAGTTTCTACAACATCTTTAGGTTTCTTTTAGTTTTATTAATCTCATTAATGAAGTCTCATTTTATTATGCTTCATAAGCATCACTTTTGAAACGAAATCTGCAATATAACATATATCTCATATATATAATATAAACATTCGTCTCAGGTAGTAATATAATTTCATCACAGAACATTGCAGCAGAAGAACACATATGAAACATTGGATATTCTAGGACATCCGTGTTTTAATACGAGCCTGTATAAAACACGTTTTCCACGTTCGTGATGAATAGCCAAACCCACATCCCTAGACCCCTACGAGAGCGGCAAGCAACACTGCCAATTCTAGGGTTAGGAGACCAGGCCTCGACTCCTCGAGATGGTCTCCCACTGGACCCTAGAACCCGATTACTTGTGCTCCCCGCCTTGGGTCTACCTAATGCGGAAAAGTAAATAATATACAATGGTGACATCATCCTCAGCCCGGAAGTGCCCCAATAAAAGAATATTATATACAAATGAATTTTACATGAATGAAAAAGAAAAACTCTCATCTCATATAAAACCCCCGGCTATTCAGAATGTGACGATCCAATATAACATATCACAGCAACACTTAATATCTTATATCATCAATGTAAGCAAGTATTCGTATTTCGATTGTCGTTGATATATAGCAACGAAGCCGGCGATACACCACATACTATGCTTACGGTCACAGAAAAGAAAGTATAAAAGTACAATAGTTGGAATCCGCAACCTCCTTAGACATCGCATGCCTAACCAAATGAATTCCTTAAACATCGCATGCCTAACAATTATAAACCCGCATTTTAGTCTCATTATCGAAAACTCTTTTCAATATCAAGTCGGCAATTCAACAAGATTCCTGACATCCTGATCGAATGTTCGTCGCAAACTTTAGTAGACGGCCGCACCCTCGGATGCCGTCGACGAAGTGCACTAAGGCGGAACACCGTTGTCGTGAGCACCCGAACGGATGCTTTTGGCGACGGGGTTCTCCTACAGTCACTTGGTCGGGGCTATGGTGCGTGGCTATCTATTAAGTTTACCCGGCGAGTATTCGCATAGGCTACGTGATTGCGACGGACTTTTGATCGCATCAAAATTCCATGGCAACCGATCATCTGAGACTGAACTGCTAGATTTATAACATTCAAATTAGTTATCTCATAACTACATGTGGATTCCAAAGATTGTATCACATTCCAGATAAATAGACAATATTAAACTTTCCGATCGAATAATCAAACACCCAAGTTTTCCCAAATAGCTCAACACTTCAGCGGAGTTAAAAAAATATCCATCACATGCCACAGTACCGATGGTCCAGCCGTAGAAGGGTCAAGCCAACGCCTCACATGTGGCAATGACGTACTGCCCCAAACCCTAAGATTCAGAGGCAGTTCAAGACGAACACATAATCGAGTTAAGGTTTGTGTTCTTCTAGAGGGTCCACAGCGTTACTTGCATGATTTTCCGGAAGTTTCAAACTCGAGAAAAAATCCAACTTTTGAAAAAAAATCCGACAGGGGAAAAAGTGAGTTATTGATATCCATTCGAACATTTTAACAGTTTCTAAAATTATCCGGAAAAACATAAACGAAGTTAAATTATCCGATCGAATCAACGAGTCCCCAATATAACCCAGAAAACTCAACACTTGAGTAAATTAAAAATTCCCAGAACAATCAGGAAATTGCTACTGTTATTACTGTAGAAAAAGAACACCCAAGTCGCACAGTAGTGCCGCGGAACCGCCGTGCAAGCAGGGGTACGGCCGCGGTTCCGCGGCGCAATAGAGGTATTTTGGGGTCGTTTTTTACAGTAACCCTTAAAATTACCAGCTGATTTTTTTTGAGTATTTTTAATATGAAAAAATCAACAGTTTGAAATTTTTTCCAGAAACTAAGGTTTTACGGGTATTCGGAATTCGATCGGACTTTAAATTTCTCCTAGACTTCGCCTAAAGCTCTAGCTTGGCTCTGATACCACTGTAGGGTTACTAGGCACACGCATAAGGGTAGGCATCAACCATGCCCGATTTAAAATTTAGCCGTGCCGAACAACCCTAAACCAAGATCTTAGACTAGAGTTTAGGAGAAACAAAGCATGTTAAACACTTTAACATCTAAGAGTTAGGGATTACAACCTTTGTAGTCCGGTCCTTCACTTCATAAGCTCCGTGTTATGGTCAATTCGCTGCGATCATCAAGTTCCGGACTCTCGAGAGGCTCTACGAAGAGAAAGATGCAAGCTTGCTTACGATCTTCGATAACAAAGATGATCTACCTTGAAGTTTGTATAACACAAGCTTTCACTCACTAAATGAAGTGAACACCCTAATCTAAATGGCTAGGATAGATTAGGATGATGAAGTAGGATTTTTGCTATCATTTGTTTTCTTAATCTCACTCATTTTCATCACAAAGATCAAAGCTAGAAAGCTTTGCAAAAGAGGAAGAAGAAGAAGAATGAATAATAATCCTTTTATGATGAATAATGAAATGATATGATAACTACAAAATGCAACCATGGTTGACCAAGGAAAAGGCTAACCTATGTAGAGAGTTAACTATGGTTAAAGGGTGTGGGTAGGGATTAGAAATATCTTACAAAATATCAACATAAATATCATTGCAAGAAACAAAGTTAAAAAAACTTCTAGAAGCTTCTAGAAAACATTAACTCAAATCAAATCCTAACAATGTTTAATCTCCACTAATCATGTTGCATTATTAATCATAACTCGTTACAATATTATATATCACATATATAATATTTATTGTAACAAAATAAAATAATACAATTAACAAATATTACATATATATTAATATATTACCCGAGTGAGAAAAAGAATCTTTTAGTGAGATTATATCAGTAAATGTAATTTAGTATATCAAATATATAATTATACATTAAATTATCGAATCAACACTTGATCCGATAATCTGGCTATTTCACAAAAAGGCCTTTGTGAGTGGATCCGCGCTGTTGTCCTCTGTATCTACTCTCTTAACCTCGATCTTCCTGGAGATCAACCATCTCCATGATCAGGCGATACTGCATAAGAATAAGTACGGATCTCTGATGGGACGGGGGTTCCTAGGCATAAGCCACAAATCCATTGTCATACAATGGCAGGAACGAAGTTCATCTCATAAACTAAAATATATCCAGACCGCCTCTTAGGTAGAAACCTTGGTAACGATGTATCTTGCCTTTAATCGTTTAGTAAGTCACGGTATCTAGCTTGGATCTCTTCCAACATACCGTCCCTCTACTGAGGGTAAAGACAATGCCTGCGACTGACATTCAGTCATCCTTATCACCCTGGAACCTTTCCTGTGATTCTCTCGAGGATCGATTGATACCATCTCACTACAACTAGTGAGTATCCTAACATCCGATTAGATCTATCTCATAGATCCAAAACCCAGGATTTAGGAGGTATCACCTTGATCCTATATAGAGAATCCTTGTGATAAGAGGAGATTGACCGATCGTAGCATAGGAAACTCCTTCCCTATAAAGAGTATGACATCTGTAGGGTTCCTAGGCACACTAATGAGGTCTTACAACAGATCAACCATGCCAATTTCAAATTTTTCCGGTGCCGAGAAACCCTAAACTAGATCGTTAACTAGAGTTTAAGCGAAACAACAAGCTAGTAAACAACTTTACTCTAAAGTGAATGGAAATACAACCTTTGTAGATCCGGTCCTCCACTTCTTTGGCTCCGTGATGATGTCCCTACGCTGCGATCATCGGATCCCGGACTCTTGCGGTGGTTTCATCGAAGAAATGATCGGGCTAGGTCGATGACTTCGATGCCGAAGATGATCTACGTCGAGACGACTCTGACTCGAGCTCCAACTTCACCAAGTCACGAAACATGTGAATAAAACACCCTATACTACTTGGCAAGTGGTAGAGGATGAAGAAATAGGAAGTGGGTTCACTTTGGATTTGGAATTCTCACTTGGAATCACCACTTGACATTTTTGTAGAAATCTTTTCTTTCTTCAACTTGAAGAAGAAGAAGAAGAAGAAGAATGAAAAATAATAATTAAATTAAAACAAAATCAAGTGATGGTTATCATTTTGTAACCATGGGTGAGTGTAGGGAATAAACTAAGGTTAAGTTGAATGGTTAGGTTAAAGGAAAGAAACAAAATGGTCAAGCTTTCAAACCTTCATGAAGTTTCAACAAAAGAACAAAACAAGCCACCATTTCATTTATCTTTCCTAAAGAATAAATAAATAAATAAATAAATAAATAAATAAAAACCTAACCATTTACTTAAACATGGTTTAATCAACATAAACACAAGTTTACATGTATCATCAAACATGATACAAACTAGTGCAGAAACATATATCATATATACAATGTGCACATTCAAGTGAGATAATCAATCTTAGGTGAACAAATACTAGTTAATGCAAAGTAATATATCAAATATATAATTATACATTAAATCATTAAATCAACACTTGATTTAACGATCCGGTCATATCGCATATGACCGACTAATATCCAATGTATCGACTTATCGAATAAATCCTTGATTCGATAACTAGGTTATATCGCATACAACCAATCGATACATTCATCGTGAGAATAGAATATGGTATCACATACACGCATTATTCTCGGTCCCGCACATATCTCAAATGCGCTCCTATTTCGTTTCGCTTGAGCCAGGAAACCTCTGTGTAGGACTCTAAAGACTCGTCAATACGCCGGCAGCAGGTGATGATCATATCAAACACCCATAAGCCACAAGCGGTCTGCTAAACGTAACGGCCACCCGGGTATTGAGCGATCAGAAGATCGACGAGCAAGCCTGCTCACACTCCTGTGAATCCAACAAGTAACACTTTCCGTACAGTCCGGTCTGTTTGTCTGATATGTCGCATATCTCGTCTATGGGTGGTAAACGTCAGACCCCAGTAGCTCGATAAGTCGTGTCGATCTGAGGTCTATAACAGTTCGAGAAACTACTGGTAACACTTACCGGTAAATCTTAGCAACCCTGGCCAGGGATTTCTGGTTATAGCCAATCGAACACAGCGCAACATCAACTCCCTATACCGGGAGAGAGGAATCCCCTCCTATCGCTCATTGCCTCCATGTGATTCGGGACTGTACCCAAAAGCCACCGTTTTGCACGCCCACTTAGACGTGGTAAGGTAGAAATCAAAGCACAGTGGGAATCACACAAGACTCTATGACGATCTCAGGTCAACAGACAACTCTGTACCAGTGTCACCAGAGAACTGCCATCTGACGTAAGGTATAATACCATCTGGGAGTTCTCGGCAAGTCCGTCCAGTGTACCCAGTCTTCACAGAGCACCCGTATATCATCTCTGATGTCAAACACCAATGGATATGGGATCATCCATCACCCATCTGTACGGGTTGAGAAGGTATACGCTAGTCTACTCTGGTATATCGATGCCCCGTCTCGATATACCCACGACTAGGGACCTTAAAGGATGTACTTATGGACTACCATGTCCCTACTAGTATGATCCGCATCATAGTCCATGTAGTCAAGTACACATCCAAAGGGCTACACCAACATGTAACAGAGAGACAATCAGTGTACACGTTAAGGTAAAGAGCAACCAGATAGCATACTATCATGTCGTGCAAGAAAGTCCCCCCTATATATGTCCAAGCATCCACTACAATATACATCCTATGTATAGTAATGGCCTCTAGGGCATACATATAACTAACAACATCCATGTACTCTACGAGGATCACCACTATACTCCCTACTACCTTTTTATATATACAAGGTCATTTACCATTTTGATGAAGTCAAACTCTTTGACTACCACATCAAAACAGATGTTCCAACTCCGCGATGCCAGATTTATCACATAAAACAACTTGCACAAGTTTCCGCTGCTCCCACTGTCTACGAAGCCCTCTGGCTGTGTAGTTATAAACGCTCTCTTCCAAATCAACATTTAGAAAAGCAGTCATGACACCCAACCGCCAGATATCGTAGTCATGGTATGTATCCATGGCAAGTAGGATCTGGATGGACTTAAGCATAGCTTTGAAAGTCTCAACTTTTCTATGTACACCAAGTAATCTTCTCAAGATATACTTGCTCCTGATGGAGATTTAACCCTTCAGATATAGAAATCAAAGTCCATACTTTGTTGCTGTATAAGGATTCCATCTCTGATCACTTAGCATCCAGCCATTCTTATAGAGTCCCACTCCTGATGGCCAGCTCGAAACTAGTTGGGTCATCATCTCATGATGCAATCCCCGCTCCCACTGTCATAGAGAAAACCGAAGTATCTCTCAGGTGGGTGAGGAACCCTACTAGATCGGCGGAGAGGCTGAGGTTCATTGGAAACTATTGAATCCTTTGGTTCTACCAAATCATCAGCTGCAGTTTGTATAGCTGGAACTCTTTCCAGTTCTACCTCATGACCACTAATTTCTTCACAAGAAATTCCCTTACACAAAAGTGGCATGTTGAGAAACAAAACAACTTCTGTTCCTCGGTTTGGTAGAAGATATTCCCTTGCGAATGCTTAGGATATCCAACAAACTTCTATAGAACTGACTTTGCCTCGAGCTTGTCCGGATTATGCTTTTAGACATAGGCTGGACAACCCCAAATCTTAACATACTTAAGATATGGGATCTTCCCATTCCATATCACATATGGAGTCGTAGGCAACTGGTTTGATTGATACCCTATTCAATAGGTATGCAACTTCTCAACTGCATAACCCCAAAAGAAAATAGGCAACTCAGTAGTACTCATCATAGAGCACACCATGTCACATAGGGTGTGATTGCTCCGCCTCGATACACCGTCGTGCTGTGGTGTAATCGGAGGAGTAATGCTGAGAGAGAATCTTATTCTCTTTTAGAATAGTCCAGGAATTCCGTGCTCAAGTATTCTCCTCCTTGATCACATCAAAGGACATAATACTTATACCCGTTTTTGGTCTCTGCTTCTAACTTGTATTCATTAAATTTCTCAAAAGTTCCAGACTTGTGTTTCAACAGGAACATATGTACGGATCTTGAGAGATAATCAGTGAATGTAATGAAGTACAAAGAACCGGTCTTGGCATGTATAGACAGGGGACCTTCATACATCAGCATGTATCAATCCTAAGAGTTCACTAACTCTATCTCTGTTTCCAATAAACGGAGCTGTGGTCATCTTATCTTTGTGACATAACTGGCATATTTTACAAGATGTAAATCCAAACTAATTTAAATATACATCTTTATATAACTTTAGCTAGTCGGGTCGCATTGATACGACCTAGTCTACAATGCCTCAAGAAGGATTCGTTCATTTCTGAACTCTTCCTCTTGTGTGTGCTCTGTACGTTAAGAACTATAGTTTGATTTAGAACGTCTATGCTTTTAAATAACGTGCCTGAACCGATCAACTCTTGATATAGAAATGTTCAAAACATTATCCAACAATACAAAATTATATCCTTCTTTACTAATAAAGAGACTGATATGATGTTGTATATCAGGTTCGGTATCTAATAACATTCGTTCAGAATCAATGTATTTGCTAATACAGGATGATAACTACCATAAGACTTGGCTGCAACACATGCACCGTTTCTATCTCATTAAACTTATCACCCATTCTCAGTTCTCTACCTATCTGTTGCCCATGTAAAAAATTACATATATGGGATCCTGATCCGGTATCTCATACCCAGGACGTAAAGGATACTGAGAAACAGTTCTCTGTAATGAACACACCTGAAGAAGAAGCATCAGCATGCACTTTCTTCGTTTGGGCGGCACGGGAATTCTCGTAATCCCCAATTTCCTGCTCTGTCTTATAACATTTATAAGTTGGAGCGGGACCAATGTTTTCCAGCTCAGTATAATAAGCGGGTTCGGTCAATACATCCGTATTATTATCTTGATTAAGGCGTGACATAGTCGCAACCAGGAGAGAGAGAGAAGAAAACACTCATCATGCACTTTTACAAGATTAGATTGGTTATCAATTTATCTAATCAGGATGGCTCCCACTGTTTTAGTCAAATCTTCCTTCAAACCCTAAAAGGAAATACTAGCCGGGATTAATTACACTTTACAAGTTGGCCAATCTTTCAGCCAGGCCAGTGCCGGTACTTTGAGGGAGGTTCCCCGTGTTTTCGCACGGACCTAATTAAAATAAACCTCGTTTTCCTAGGGGCGTAACCCCGTTAACACCTTTCTAGACCCCTACTTGATCGGCTAATTGTAATGTGTAAAACTCTTCCAGGAGTAACTCTTACTTGCAGCGGGTATCGGGATCCAACTATCTCATAGAAGGTATGCAATCTCATTGCAAATTTCAACTCTTGAAATCCCCGATAATATTTTGCCCTAAGTGATCTATGACCTTGACTAAGTCAACAAACCATAGACCGCAAGTAAAGCTCAACCCGTCATTTCCCGATTGAATTAAACCCACCCGCACGACCCTTAACTAAGTCAACAAGGCCGCTCGACTACCCTAATCCAATCGCAGCATATACTTTTGCAGATAAGCATAAATAGCTACCGCACACTATGCCTTGACTAAGTCAACAAACGCAGCACGAATACTAAAGTCTACTTATTTGAAATGACGGAGTGCTACGACAGGTTTTTAAGAAAAACCCTTTGCGTAATGAACTTTATATCGTTGTAGAATCGAGTGATTTTGAATGGAATGTTTTTGAGGCCTTTTCTAGTTTTGCTAAAGAGGTCACTCCCGGTGAAGGGATCTCGGCTCTTTCCTTATCGAATAAGGTTCAGGATATTTCACAAATACCGCCGTGCAAAGCCAAACTATAGAAGCATTCAAAAGACAAACCGAGTGTGTAGCATCCGCTAGTTTCGCTACAGAGGTCACTCCCGGTGAAAGGATCTCGGCTCTTTCCTTATCGAATAAGGTGTTGGATGTTCTACAAGGAACACCGCTATGCAAAGCAAGAACTAGAGCTACCTGTTTTTGAGACAAGTTTCTACAACATCTTTAGGTTTCTTTTATTTCATTAATCTCATTAATGAAGTCCCATTTTATTATACTTCATAAGCATCACATTTGAAATAAAATCTGCAATATAACATATATCTCATATATATAATATAAACATTCATCTCAGACAGTAATATGATCTCATCACAGAACATTGCAGCAGAAGAACACATATGAAATATTGGATATACTAGGACGTCCGTGTTTTTAATACAAGCCTGTATAAAACACGGATTCCACGGTCGCGATGAATAGCCAAACCCACATCCCTAGACCCCTACGAGAGCGGCAAGCAACTCTGCCAATTCTAGGGTTAGGAGACCCGGTCTCGATTCCTCGAGATGGTCTCCCACTGGACCCTAGAACCAGGTTACTTATGCTCCTCGCCTTGGGTCTACCTAATGCGAAAAAGTAAATAATATACAATGGTGACATCATCCTCAGCCCGGAAGTGTCCCAATAAAAGAATATTACATACAATTGAATTTTACATGAATGAAAAAGTAAAAATCTCATCTCACAAAAAACCCCGGCTATTCAAAACACGACGATCCAATATAACATATCACAGCAACACATAATATCATATATCATCAACGTAAGTAAATATGCGTTTCCTAATTGTCGTTGATGTATAGCAACGAAACTGGCGATACACCACATATTACACTTACGGTCGCAGAAAAGAAAGTGTAAAACTACAACAGTTGGAATCCGCAACCTCCTTAGATATCGCATGCCTAACCAAATGAATTCCTTAGACATCGCATGCCTAACAATTATAAACCCCGCATTTTAGTCCCAATATTGAAAACACTTTTCAATATCTAGTCGGGCAATTCAACAAGATTTCCGACATCCTGATCGAATGCTCGTCGCAAACTTTAGTAGACGGCCGCACACCTGGTTGCCGTCGACGAAGTGCACTAAGGCGGAACACCGCTGCCGCAAGCACCCAAACGGATGCTTTTGGCGACGGAGTTCTCCTACAGTCACTTGGTCGGGGCTATGGGGCGTGGCTATCTATTAAGTTTACCCGGCGAGTATCCGCATATGCTACGTGATTGCGACGGACTTTTGATCACATCAAAATTCCGTAGCAACCGATCAAATGAGACTAAACGGCTAGATTTATAACATTCAAATTAGTTATCTCATAACTATTTGTGGATTCCAAATATTGTATCACATTCCAGATAAATAGACAATGTTAAACTTTCCGATCGAATAAACAAACACCCAAGATTTCCCAAATGGCTCAACACTTGAGCGGAGTTTAAAAGCATCCATCACATGCCACAGTACCAATGGTCAAGCCGTAGAAGGGTCAAACCAACTCCTCACATGTGACAACGCCGTACTGCCCCAAACCCTAAGGTTTAGAGGCAGTTCAGATGGTCACATAATCGAGTTAAGATTTGTGTTCTTCTAGAGGGTCCACCGTGTTACTTTCACGACTAAGAACGTTCTTAAACTACGGAAAAATCCAACACTTGGAAATTTTCCGGTAGGGGAAAAAGTGAGTTATTGATATCCGTTCGAACATTTTAACACGTTCTAAAATTACCCGGAAAAACTTAAACGAAGTTAAACTTTTCGATCGAATCAATGAGTTCCCAATACATTCCAGAAAACTCAACACTTGAGTAGAATTAAAAATCCCCAGAAGCATGAAAAAGTACATACGGATGTTACTGTAGCAAAATCAAACCCTAATCCCCTTGTATGTCCGCGGAACCGCCGCGCAAGCAAGGGTATTGCCGCGGTTCCGCGGCGCTTTAAAGAGATTATTGGCTCTTTTTTTTAAAGAAATTCCTAGAATACTCGTCTTAATTTTCTGAGTATTTTTAATATGAAAAAAATCAACTTTTGAAAAAATTTCCAGAAATTAGGATTTATCGGGTATTCGGAGTTCGATCGGACTTTAAACTTCGTCTAGACTTTGCCTAAAGTTCTAGCTTGTCTCTGATACCACTGTAGGGTTACTGGGCATTCTCACAAGGTTGTACAAGGCATCAACCATGCCCGATTTAAAATTTAGACGTACCGAACAACCCTAACCAAGATCTTTACTAGAGATTAGGTGAAAACAAATAGCAAGTAAACAACTTTACTTCTAAGAGTTTGGGATTACAACCTTTGTAGTCCGGTCCTTCGCTTCATAAGCTCTGTGTTGTGGTCCCTTCGCTGCGATCATCAAGTTCCCGGACTCTAGAGATGCTCCACGAAGGGAAAGATGCAAACTTGCTTCCGATCTTCGATAACAAAGATGATCTACTTTGAAGTTTCTTTAACACAAGCTCTCACTCACTAATCAAGTGAACACCCTAATATAAATGGTTAGGATAGATTAGGATGATGAAGTAGGAATTTAGCTCTCTTTTATTTTCTTAATCTCACTCATTTTCATCACCTCTCAAAAAGCTAGAAAGCTTTTTAAGCAGGAAGGAAGAAGAAGAAGAAGCTAACTCTTTTGTGATGAATAATGAATAACCCAAGTATAAGGTTAGAAATGCAACCATGGTATAAGTGAGAAGAACTAACCCTTGTAGAGATTGAATCATGGTTAAAGGGTTGGGTTGGGTTAAACAAATATCTATGCAAAATATCAACACATAATATCTTTGCAAGAAACAAAAGCAAAGCTTCTAGAAACTTCTAGAAAAGATTAACCCAAATCAAACCCTAACCATGTTTAATCTCTATTAAACATGTTGCATTAATAACCCTAACACGTTGCAATATTTATTTTAACAAAATAAAATAATACAATTAACATATATCACATATATATCAATGTATTACCCGAGTGAGAAAAAGAATCTTTTAGTGAGGTTATATTAGTTAATGTAATTTAATATATCAAATATATAATTATACATTAAATTATCGAATCAACACTTGGTCCGATAATCCGGCTATTTCGTAAATAACCGACTAATATAATCTGTATCAGTTCATCGAATCAACACTTGATCCGATGACCCGGCTATATCACATATACCCGGCCGATATCACATATCGCGAGAATCTAAAACTGTATCACATACACGTATTGTTCTCGGTCCCGCATATATCACATATGTGCTCCTACTCCGTTTTGCCTGAGCCAAGAAACCTCTGTGTAGGACTCTAAAGAATCGTCAATACACCGGCAGTAGGTGATGATCATATCAAACACCTACAAGCTGCAAGCGGTCAGCTAAACGTAACAGCCACCCATGTATTGAGCGATCAGAAGATCAACAAGCAATCCTATACATTCTCCTATGAATCCAGTCAGTAACACTCCCGTACTGTCCGGTTTCTTCGTCTGATATGTCGCATATCTCGCCCAGGGGTGGAAAACGTCAGACCCTAGTAGCTTGATAAGTCGTGTCGATATGAGGTCTATAACAGTTCGAGAAACTACTGATAACACTTACCAGTAAATCTCAGCAACTCTAGCCAGGGATTTCCAGTTATAGCCAATCGAACACAGCGTAACATCAACTCCCTATAACGGGTGAGTCGAATCCCCTCCTATCGCTCATTGCCACCATGTGATTCGGGACTGTACCAAAAAACCACCGTTTTGCACGCCTTCTTGGACGTGGTATGATGGAAATCAAAGCACATTGGGAATCACACAAGACTCTATGACGATCTCGGGTCTACAGACTACTCTGTACTAGTGTCACTGGAGAACTGCTATCTGACGTGAGGTATAATACCATCTTGGAGTTCTCGGGTAGTCCGTCCAGTGTACCCAGTCTCCACTGAGCACCCGTATACCTTCTCCGATGTCAAACACCAATGGATATGGGATCATCCATTGCCCATCATATGGGTCAAGAAGCGCATACGCTAGTCTACTTTGGTATATCGATGCCCTGTCTCGATACACTTACGACTAGGAACTTTTGAAGGATGTACTTGACTACTACACTGTCCCCACTAGTATGATCCGCATTATAGTCCTGGTAGTCAAGTACTCATCCTAAGGGCTTTATCAACATGTAACATAGAGACAATCAGAGTACATGTTAAGATAAATAGTAACCAGATAGCGTACTATCATGTCGAGCAAGAAAGTCCTCCCTATATATGTCCAAGCATCCACTATAATGTACATCGTATGTACAGTAATGGCCTCCAGCGCATACATATAACTAACAGGATATACAAGTGGTATATACGTAAACATGAATGTACAGTATGTATGGTTCGTAGCAATTCTATAGTGCAAGTGTCATGGCAATCACTAACGGTTTAGGTGTAACATACGATTAGTGCTCGTGCAGATTGAACCGTTAGTGACAGTGCGGTGTTACATAACTACTGTATCTATATGCAATAAGGGAGGGGTACTCTATAATAGTACATATACACAAACAATATTTATATATATACGCGATTACAATATCCTATCTAGCCCTGACGCTTAACGCCATACGGGCGATTTCCCCGTAGATATTAAATCTACTCAGCGTGATCTCGTGCTAAGTGTAGCCGACTACCTGCCTCCCCTTCCTTGCGGCGTCCGAAGTACCCTCCTGGGAATATAGAATTTACACAAAGAATACACATAAGCTAAAATCCTGCAAAAATGCGATATTAATACCAAACAAGAAACTCGCGTCGCGAACTAAATGCGTGTGCATCCGATACGCCAAAACGTGTATATACGCGTCTGAAACTACCCTGACACGCCGTGACACACAGGAATCACCAAACCCACTCACAAAACGTACGTGTCGCACAAATTTAAAAGTATCGAAAAAGGGTTTTAAGTTCCAGATTTTGACTCGAGTGAAAATATAAAAAGTTGCATATACCAAAAACCCTAAATATACAGCAGACTCCCACAGCCCAAACCCCAACACCAAACACCATCATCTGGCCGCAAATTGCGGCCAGAATGAATAAATTGGTGGCCAAATATTGGGTAGGGGGTCTCGTGCTCTGTGTGTGTGATCTAGGTTTAGTGAGAATACCCTAGTTAACTCAGATTTTACCTGAAACACTCGGGTCAACATCAGATCTTAAAATGGCTAAAAGTCTACATTAAAATGCTAATTTACACAAAATTGAAACAATCTGGTATTTTAATGAAATATAGAGCAAAACCTATTTTAAATGGCCTTAAAAACACTTGGTCAAGCTATATTAACCATAAAAATCATCACTTGGCCAACACTCCACTTCAATCATAATTCTAGCACCAAAATCACATTAAACACTCATTTTAGCTTAAATAACCATACTCTAGCAAAGAAAGAAGTTACGTTTAAGAAATTATACCTCTAATGGTCCTAGGGTGCAAGAAGAAGAAGAAGAAGAGGAGGAGGAGGAGGAGGAGGAGGTTCTGCTGCAGCTGCTGCTTGCTGGTGCTTTGCTGCTTGCTACTGTTGTTGCTGTTGTTGTGTTGTTTTTGTTGTTGCTAGTGTTGTTGCTGCTGCTGATGCTGAAGCTGGTGCTGCTGCTGTTGCTTAAGCTGTGTTGTTTTTGTTGTTGTGTGTGTGTGTGTAAGTGAGAGGGGGAGAGAGAGAAGTGAGAATGAGTGTTTGAAACAAAGGAAATGAGAGATATGAGAGTTAACCACCCTTTCTCTCCTCATTAATTTACAAGCATGGCTCAAGCCCATCATGCTCCCTCTCTCTCTTCAAAGTCCCAAGTCAACCCACAAAACACAAATAAAGTCGATTATTAAAAAAAACTAATACACTTAATTAATTCATATTAACCTAATTAAATGGGTTAGCCCACCATGGTTATCTAAACATGGTTTTAACCCCAACTTAGCCCCGTAGTTAACATGCACATGTGTGTGCAAGCCTAATTAAATTCTAATAAAATATTCATTAATTTTGATAAAATATTTGAAAACTGATTTGATAGACTTTTTACTAAAAACGACACATTAAAGTATAATTAGCCACTAATCACATTCTAAGGTGTTACAATAATAGAGGGACAATAAGTGTACATGTTAAGATAAAGTGCAACCAGATAGCATACTATCATGTCGAGCAAGAAAGTCCTCCCTATATACGTCCAAGCATCCACTACAATATACATCGCATATACAGTAATGGCCTCTAGGGCATATATATAACTAACATTCTTCACTTGGGGTTTTTTCCTTGTGTTGCTCTGTACAACTCTTTCATATCCTCCAAGCTTCTCTTCTTCTACCTCAAATCCTAATAGTCTCATGTGTTGAGAAACCTAGGCTTCTTGAGACAAAACAATCCATCATCATGTTAGGTTTACCTAGCACCCTATGAGAGGTTTGGAAGCATCACATGTCACAAAGATTAAAATTTTAGAGTGCTAAGTGAACACACAAAGAATCAATCCTAGAAAATTAGGGTTTCATAACTTTACAAGTAACAAAGACTAGGGTTTTGAGAGTACAACCTTTGTAGCTCCCTACGCTAGACTCCTTGGCCACTTGAGGGTTGGAGAAGGGTTTGGTTGAGTTCTTCTAACGTCCATGACGATCCACCCGAAGCTCCTTTGTCCAAGCTTGCAACTTCACTTTATCAAGAAAGAAATGAAGCCAACACTCTAAACAAGTGGGCAAGACTTGTGTAGAATGGTGTTGTGATTCTTTTTCTCACATCAAAATCCTATAATGTTGAGTATTTTGCTCACTTGAAAGATCTAGAGAGCAAAAAAGCAAGGTTGGAGAAGATGGTGGCTGTTTAAGAAGAAGAGAAAAGATAATCTCATGAAAGAAAATAGAAAATATATGTATATATATTTTCCTCTTCTCATCTCAAACCATGGTTAAATGATAAAGATATTATTTAATTTGAGTTAAAATATAAAAGGAAAGTTCAATCCATGGTTAAAAGTAGGTGAGCATGGTTAGGTCAAAGAAGAGCGTAGAAACAAACCATGAATTATCCATTCCTTTTTCATTTTGTTTTAAAACAAATAGAAATAATAATCCATATAAATAACCAAGGTGTGAGTCTTATATTGCCACCATTTTCTATGTATATACAACCATGATAGAATGATGTATGTATGCATGTGTGCATGTACATCCATATATGCATGAACAAGAATGAATGCATACATCCAAAAAGAACAAGAAAGGGTTTCTAGTGAGAAGCTAATGGTTAAATCATAAATCAACACTTGATTTATCAACCCAGTCATATCACATGTGAACCGACCAAAAGCAAGCCGCCCGATTAATATACGGTATCTCATACGCGCATTTTAACCGGGTCCATGCGCATATCGCATACGCGCACCAAAACTTTCACCTGGACTAGGTAACTCCTTTGTGGGACTCTAAGACTCGTCAATACGCCGGCAGTGGGTGATGATCATATCAAGCACCCCCAAGCCGCAAGCGGTCAGCTAAACGTAACGACAACCCGGGTATTGAGCGATCAGAAGAAAACAAGCGAACCTACTACAACTCCCGTCGAGGCAACCGGCAACACTACCGTACAGTACGGTCTCTTCGTCAGATATGATGCATATCGAGCCAAGGGATGGTCACGTCGACACCAATAACTCAATAAGTCGTGTCGGTGAATGGTCTATAACAGATCGAGAAACTACTGATAACACTTATCAGTAATTCTCAGCAGCCCTGGCCAGGGACTTACTGATATAACCAGTCGAGCACAACACAGCATCAACTCCCAATTCTGGGAGAGACGAAACCCCTCCTATCGCTCATCGCCTTCGTGTGTCTCGAGACTGTACCCAACGGCCACCTGTTTGCACGACTCAGTAGAGCCATGGTAGGGTGGTAATCAAAGTACAGTAGGAGAGCATACAAGACTCTATGACGATCTCTGGTCTACAGACTAACCTGTACCAGTGTCACCTGAGAACTGCTATCCAACGATAGATATAATTCCATATAGGAGTTCTCGGTGAGTACGTCCAGTGTACCCAGTCACCACTGAGCACCCGTATATGATCTTGATGTCAAACATCGATGAATGTGGGAACATTCATCGTCCATCGTATGGGTCTAGTATCATATACGCTAGTCTACTTTAGTATATCGATGCCTCGTCTCGATACACCTACGACTAGGGACATTTCAGGATATGCTTATAAACTACAGATGTCCGACTAGTATGATCTCTATCATAATCTCTGTAGTCAAGCCAATATCCTCAGGGCTTTATCAAAATGTTTGAATGAGTAAAAGCATGATCAAATCAACATGTCAGATAAAGAAGAACCAGATAGCATACTATCATGTCGAGCAAGAATGTACACTGAATATATATATATATATATATATATATATATATACATGTATAAATACATCCACTATCACATAATGGCCTCTAGGGCATACATATATCCAACAATCTCCCACTTGCACTAAGGCCAGTTATTGGCGTATCTCATACCCAACATCTCAAAAAATCGCTCATGTTACGACTGAGGGAGGGCCTTAGTGAGTGGATCCGCGGCGTTATTCTTTGTGTCTACTCTCCTAATCTCGATCTCGCAGCGATCTATAATCTCCCGGATCAAATGAAAGCGCCTCAGGATGTGGCTGGACCGCTGATGGGACCTGGGCTCCTTGGCTAACGCCATAGCCCCATTATTATCACAATACAAAGGTATTAGATCAATAATGATTGGAACTACTCCTAGCTCCGAGACGAACTTCTTCATCCAGACGGCTTCCTTGGCGGCATCATTTGCAGCAATGTACTCAGCTTCCATCGTAGAGTCTGCAACGGTATCCTGTTTGAAACTCTTCCAACTTTCCGCCCCTCCATTGAGGATAAATACAAACCCAGAGATAGATTTGCTGTCGTCCTTATCGCTCTGGAAGCTCGAATCGGTAAAGGCCTCCATTTGGAGATCTCCATTACCGTACACCAAGAACAATTCTTTAGTCCTTCGTAAGTACTTAAGAATGTTCTTCACAGCTGTCCAGCGATTCTCCCCTGGGTTGGATTGATACCTGCTTACAACACTAAGTGCATAAGCTGTAAGTCGATGTACAACACCCCAATACTTGTGGGGAGGCGGAATTTTCAAAAATGAACTTGTTTAGTGAACAAACATCGACTAACCGCTTGAATCGAAGCTAAACGATAACTAACTAAAATCATAGAGTTTCTATGCTACTATGTTTAGGGATTATACCTAACGAAACGTGTCCTTCGTCTTTGCGAACTCCACCTCCTCCTCGGCCTTCTCGAAGTAGTAGACGATCCACCCGAGAGCTTTACTCCAAGCTTAGCCTCTAAACTTGAGGCAACTAAACTTCTCTAAGTGCTAATCAAAGAAGCTAGGTGAAATATAGAGAGGGTTATGGATTAAGTAGTCTAACTAATCCTTGTACTCAACACATGAGAGGGGAGGATTAGGGTTTGAAGAGGGAGAGCTTGAGGAGAGAGAAGGTGAGGATAATAATGAAGTGAGAATAATGAGTTATGATAATATATATCAAGCATTTCTTTTATCAAGAAAAGAATAAGAAATGAATTTAGCAACCATGCTTGATAATATCTAGTGATTATTCACTCCATGAGTCATTAAGCATTTATCATGCATTAATGACATGGATGAATCATCCATATGACTCACTAATCACATTTATTGCTTATGCCACCTTAACCTCCTTAGTCACCACCTTCTAGAAGCTTCCCGCGCAATTACGAGAACGCCCCTCCTTTCCGCAAAAATACGGAAAAACTTTAGACTGTATAAATCCAATAACCGGATACCAGTAACTGGCTTAAACCAAAGCCGACTGGTAAAAACTGTCCGAAAGTCGTACGCGCGTAAACGCACGTATGCGTCCGAACCCTTGTCGTAAAACCATACGACCTCTATATCGTTTCGCCTGGAGTAGGGAAACTTTCTGTGTGGGACTCTAGAGACTCGACTACTATGCTGGCAGTGGGTTTAACCACAGACCGCAAACGGCACTAGCTGTACGTAACGGTCCCCAGGTAGATGTCGATAAGAAGGCCGATGAGGGAACCCATCCGAACTCCTACTGAGTCTGATGTGACAATCTCCATACAGTCCGGTCCGTTGTCCAAGACTATCGCATATCGGGCCTAGGGGCGGCAAGCGTTAGTCCCCTAATAGCGGTATAAGTCGTGTCGGAGGGAAGCCCATCACACCCTGAGAAACTACTGGAACCTACCAGCAAATCTCGCTTGCCCTGGCCAGGGACTTTGCGTAATGGCTCTCTGACACAGCGCGATATCAACTCCTAATACCGGGAGAGACGAATCCTGTCTAACCGCCACTACCTCCAAGTGCTCGGGACTGCACCTAACTGCTACCTGTTTGCACGACTCCTTTGAGCCATGGTAGGGTAGAAATCTAAGAACTATGGGACACACTCGAGGCGAAGTAGCAGTGTCAAGTCTGCGGACTATGCTGTACTCTTGTCACCTGGGAACTGTTCACTGACGACTGGTATAAAACCAACCAACAGTTCCCTGTGAGTCCTGTCCGGTGTACCCGTAACCTAACGAGCACCTGCATACTATCTCCAGTACGACGTACTGATGGCTGTGGGACAGACCATCTCCCTAACTGGGATGAGAAGCGTACACACTAGTCTACTCCGGAGTATCGATGCTCTGTCTCGATAATCCAACGACTAGGGACCTGAATAAGGATGTGCTTGTAGACTACCCAGCCCCCACTAGTGTGACTGCCATCACAACGCTGGTAGTCAAGCAAGATCCTAAGAGCTCTATCAATACGTATACTCACATATTAAGATAGAAAAACCAAGTAGCATACTACCATGTTTAGCAAGACTGTTATATACATGTGAATATCCCAAGCTTCCATTAAGTAATATACAAACTAGTATGATACAGTAATGCCCTTCTAGGGCATAAACACAAACAATCTCCCACTTTCACTAGGGCCATGTACTGGCGTATCGAAGACCGATGATCTCCAGCAGCCTCTCAAACTGAATCTGAGGTAGGGCCTTAGTGAATGGATCAGCAATGTTATCTTCTGTATTTACTCTCTTTACCTCGATCTCCCGGCGATCTACGATCTCCCTGATCAGGTGATACCGCCTTAAGATGTGCCTGGACTTCTGATGGGACCTGGGTTCCTTCGCTAAAGCTATAGCGCCTTTGTTGTCACAATACAGAGGTATTGGACCAACACTGGTAGGAACCACCTGAAGTTCTGTGAGGAACTTCTTCATCCAGACAGCTTCTTTTGCGGCATCGCAAGCAGCTATGTACTCCACTTCCATCGTTGAGTCAGCAACGGTGTCCTGCTTGGAACTCTTCCAACAGACCGCCCCTCCATTGAGGGTAAAGACATAACCCGACATAGACTTGGAGTCATCCTTGTCACTCTGGAAGCCGGAATCAGCATAGGCCTCCATCTTGAGGTCCTTTCCGCCGTAAACTAAGAACATCTCCTTAGTCCTTCTTAGGTACTTGAGAATGTTCTTTACTGCTATCCAGTGATTCTCCCCTGGGTTTGCTTGATACCGGCTTACAATGCTCAATGCGTATGCTACATCTGGTCTGGTACATAACATCGCATACATTATAGAGCCTACCGCAGAAGCGTAGGGTATAATCGACATGCGTTCCCTTTCCAAATCAGTCTTGGGAGACATCTCTTTGGAGAGGGTGATTCCGTGACAAGCCGGTAGGTTACCGCGCTTTGAATCTTCCATAGTGAATCTTTTCAATATGGTGTCTATGTACCTGGACTGTGAAAGTCCCAACATCCTCTTTGATCTATCACGATAGATCTGGATCCCCAGAATGTAGGTGGCATCACCCAGGTCCTTCATGGAGATTTTCTGTGACAAGAATCTTTTGACTTACTGTAGCATAGGAATATCATTTCCTATTAGGAGGATGTCATCCACGTACACGACGAGGAATACAACAACTCTCCCTACAATCTTACTGTATATGCATGGTTCATCTAGATTTTTGATAAAGTCGAATTCTTTGACAGTATCATCAAAACAGATGTTCCAACTCCGCGATGCCTGCTTTAGTCCATAAATGGACTGAAGCAGCTTGCATACTTTACCGCTGCTCCCACTTTGATTGAATCCCTCTGGCTGATCCATATAGACGCTCTCTTCTAAATTTCCATTTAGAAAGGCCGTCTTTACGTCCATCTGCCAGATTTCATAATCGTGGAAGGCAGCAATAGCAAGAAGGAGTCGAATGGATTTCAGCATAGCCACTGGAGAAAAGGTTTCATCATAGTCCAAACCAGGTCTTTGACGGAAACCCTTTGCAACAAGTCTAGCCTTATAGGTTTCAACCTGTCCATCTACACCAATCTTCTTTCTGAAGATCCACTTGCATCCTACGGGTTTCACCCTATCTGGAGCAGTGTCCAAAGTCCATACTTTGTTAGTGTACATGGACTCCATTACGGTCCGCGTTGCATCAAGCCATTTTACCGAGTCACCGCTCTGAATGGCTTGCTGGAAGCTAGTAGGGTCGTCATTATCAATGACGCAATCTTCTCTATCCCCGTCTATGAGAAAACCGTAGTATCTCTCGGGCGGATGAGACTGCCTACTACTTCTGCGGATAGGCGCTGGTATGTCCCTTTCTTCTGAAACTTCTTGTTCTACAAAACTTTCAGTAACAGCTTGTGGTTCTGGAATTTCTTCCAGTTCTACTGCGCTCCCACTCTTCTGATTTTCTAAAAATTCAGTTTCTAAGAAGCGGGCATGAAGAGAAACAAAAACCTTTTGTTCCTCTGCGTAGTAGAAGCAATATCCCATTGAATTCTTTGGATATCCTACAAACTTACACTCTACTGAGCGTGCCTCGAGCTTGTCCGGATGCTGCTTTTTTACAAAAGCTGGACATCCCCATGTCTTCAGGTACTGAAGATAGGGTTTCTTCCCACTCCACATCTGATATGGCGTGGTAGGCACAGTCTTGGTTGGAACCTTGTTCAATAGATATGCCGCTGATTCTAGCGCATAACCCCAAAATGATCGCGGTAACTCAGCCTTACTCATCATGGAACGAACCATATCTAATAGGGTTCGATTCCTCCTTTCCGATACACCGTTGTGTTGTGGTGTGTATGGAGGAGTAAGCTGAGAGAGAATTCCTTTCTCTTTTAAGTAACCCAAGAACTCGGCACTTAAGTATTCACCACCTTGATCAGATCTCAGTGTCTTAATAATTTTGCCTGTTTGGTTTTCCACTTCATTCTTGTATTCTTGGAATTTCTCAAAGGCCTCGGATTTATGCTTCATCAAGAAGATATGTCCATACCTAGAGAAATTGTCCGTAAAAGTAATGAAGTAGGAATAACCACCTCGCGCATGTGTAGACATCGGACCGCACACGTCACTGTGTACGAGTCCTAAGAGCTAGCTCGCTCTTACTCCGTGTCCAGAAAACGGAGTTTTTGTCATCTTTCCCATGAGACAAGATTCACAAGTGGCATAAGATTGATATTCGAACGGATTCAAATATCCTTCTCTATGTAACTTCGTTAACCGTGTTTCATTGATGTGACCTAGTCTACAATGCCATAAGAAAGCCTGATTCACTTCTGGAGACTTTCTTTTAAGTGTGTTCTGGACATTGAAAACCTGAGCTTGATTTAATACGTATATACCGTCATCTAATGTACCGGACCTAATCAGAACTTGATTTAGGTGGATGTGAACTACATCGCTTATGAATGTAAAGTCATATCCCTCTCTTGAAAGTGAGGATACTGATATGATATTACAAGTCAAACTAGGTACATACAGACAGTTACGTAGAATCAATATCTGCCTACTTGTCAAACCCAGGCGATATTCTCCCACGGATTCAGCGTCCACGCTCATTCCGTTTGCAACTCTGAGAGACAAATCACCTATCCTTATAACTTTACGGTTTCTCAAAGCATGCAACGAATTACAGATATGAGATCCTGCTCCGGTATCTAGTACCCAGGAAGTAGAGTTAATTGACAAACAGTTCTCAGTTACAAACACACTTGAGGCTGAAACCACAACATGCTTCGTATCCTGGCTACTGGCTTCCAAAGCCCTGCAATCCTTCTGCCAATGTCCATTCCCACAACAATAGGAATGTCCCTCCTTACCTATACCAAGTCCCGAAACTTTTTCTCTTCCCTTTCCTTCTACTTTGCTGACACCGTATATCGGCTTTGTAGAGGTCTTCTTCTTTTCACCCTTTGCTTTCGCCTTGGATGAAGAAGAAGAAGGTCCCCTGTTAAGCAGAGCTTGTGTCTCCCTGGTTTCTTTCAGGGTGTAAGTAGAGGGTAGGGACTGTGGAAATAAGTCAGTATATGACCTGTTTCCCAACGTGGTCTCCAGGTCCTTGAGCTCATCAATATAGCTAGTCATCGTAAGGACGTCGTCCCTTACAGATGACCCGTCAGCCGACCTCGCTTGAATCAATTCGTTCGAGGCCTCATATCTTGCGATATGAGATTTCTCTCCATATAAATCTTTGTTATGGAGAAAGATGGAAACAGAGTCCATCTTCTCGTGCTGCTTCTGGTATATACCATCAACTGAAGCCAACGCGAGGCACTTGGCTTTCGCTTTATTCTTTTCCTTTGTCTGACGGATATCCATATCCGCGACGGTGGAAACTGGACCTGGGATGGTGGGATCTTGAGTAGTAATAGGGTGGTCCAGCTTGTCATAGGCAATGGTCATCTGGACAGACCTTTGCCAGTCATATAAGTTAGATTCAGTCAACTTGTTATCTTGATGTAACCTAGTCATGGTCACAAGGTCGCTGCAATGAGAGAGAGAAGAAAACACTTTAGCATGATGCTCTTGCAAGTTTAGATTGGTTTTTAATTTATCTAAACTGGATGGCTCCCACTGTTTTTCGAATCCTTCCTCAAACTATAAAAGAAGAATTAGCCAGGACTATTCTCACTGTACAATTCTTGCTTAACCGTTCAGCCAGGCCAGTGTCGATACTTCGAGGGAGGTTTTCCAACACTTTCGCGAAGTTCCTTAATTAAATAACCTCTTTTCTCTGGGGGCGTAACCCCGCTGACACCTTTCTGGACACCTACTTGGTTTATAGCATTGATCGTTAAGTGACGAATATCCTGATAAGTAGCATATACTCTCGGTAGGATCAGGATCCAAATATCATCGTATGATAATGTTGAAGGAATCCTACCAACATTCATCAAACACCAAATGGTATGCATCTCTTTGCAAATTTCAGTTTCTTTAGAAATTCCTGATATATATTTTTGCCCCATTTTCTTATGACCTTGACGAAAGCCAACAAATCATAAAACACATGTCAAGTTCTGCCCATCATTATCTTGTTAATTTGAACCCACCCGTATATACCCTTGACGAAAGCCAACAAGGTTATACGACTGTCCCAAACCAACTCATCTATCTATGCAACAAATGAATACCCCAGCAGCTACCAAACACTATGCCTTGACGAAAGCCAACAAGCATAGCTTGAATACTACTGACCATCCATAAGAAATGATGGAGGGCTACGACTGGTTTTGGCGAAACCGTGAACGTAGTGAACTTGATATAACCGAAGGAACCTGATAGCTTTTAAAAGGAGTGGTTAAAGCTCCGCATTTAAAAATATCCGTTTTTAAAATTAACCGAGTGGTTTCTTTTAAATTGTTCCGACGATTAAAACTTTGGTTTATTTTCTTTGCATTATAGATAATGCATCCCATCATTAACCTATCATTGCAGAGAATAACGAAAATATGACGTCCTCTTATGCCATCCGCATTCGCCACTGGGTCCCGTCATTACTCGTTAGGTTACTTAACTAACGACAGAGCGGGGACTGGGCTAGCGCGGGTGTAAAACATAAGTGACGTCTAAAATAGCTATCATAAATATAGATATTTTACATTCGTCTGACGCAATGATATTCATTCCAGATCACAGATGAACTTAATTGGATTTGCAAGCAATCCGTGTTTGTTTTGAGCCTGCAACAAAAGACGGATTACACAGTTATGATGAATAGTCATTACCCCACCCAAGACCCCAACGGGTACGGCAAACTACCCACCCGGCAGTTTGTGCACCCCACCTTGGGTCTGTCCTAGGAGCAAAAACAGTAAAATGAAATAATACAACGGTGGCTACAACCGCAACCTGGATGTGCCCCGCAAAATAATATTACAACAAATTACATTTACATCAAATGAATTAGATAATAACCCATCACATAACCCCGGCTATACATCACAACAGTCCAACACAGTTCATATGCATAAACAGATAAAATCCATTTCAGAAATGTGCAACCCCCCTGCCAACTGACATACTAGTAGTTAGGGGAGGTTTATGAACACATTATACAATCACAGATATAATCCAACAAGCAAATACTGTATAATTTCGATCGATTAAACACTTTTAATTTTGCTCCAATACTGCTCTGCAAATCTGAAACCTGAGCAAAAATTAAATATTCCAGAAAATACCAAATCACACAGAGGACCCACACAAGAAATTTGGGTTCATGACTCACCAACTCGGCTGCGGAATCGCGGCGGATCGGTGGGATCCGCCGCGGTTCCGCGGCGCGTTGGTCGATTCATGACCCCAAATTTTTTGGGTGTTCTTATACTGTCTTTTCTAGCTCTCTGAACCTCCCTGAAAAATTTTAGGACTTCATTTAAAATTCGACAGAAACTTGTGATTTCGTGTTTCTCCGGTTTCGTTTTTTCCGTTCGAAATTCATAAAAATTTGCAAGTAAGTTATTTATTGTTTAGCGAGGCTCTGATACCACTGTAAGTCAATGTACAACACCCCAATACTTGTGGGGAGGCGGAATTTTCAAAAACAAACTTGTTTAGTGAACAAACATCGACTAACCGCTTGAATCGAAGCTAAACGATAACTAACTAAAAACATAGAGTTTCTATGCTACTATGTATAGGGATTATACCTAACGAATCGTGACCTTCGTCTTTGCGAACACCACCTTCTCCTCGGCCTTCTCGAAGTAGTAGACGATCCACCCGAGAGCTTTACTCCAAGCTTAGCCTCTAAACTTGAGGCAACTAAACTTCTCTAAGTGCTAATCAAAGAAGCTAGGTGAAATATAGAGAGGGTTATGGATTAAGTAGTCTAACTAATCCTTGTACTCAACTCATGAGAGGGGAGGATTAGGGTTTGAAGAGGGAGAGCTTGAGGAGAGAGATGGTGAGGATAATAATGAAGTGAGAATAATGAGTTATGATAATATATATCAAGCATTTCTTTTATCACGAAAAGAATAAGAAATGAATTTAGCAACCATGCTTGATAATATCTAGTGATGATTCACTCCATGAGTCATTAAGCATTTATCATGCATTAATGACATGGATGAATCATACATATGACTCACTAATCACATTTATTGCTTATGCCACCTTAACCTCCTTAGTCACCACCTTCTAGAAGCTTCCCGCGCAATTACGAGAATGCCCCTCCTTTCCGCAAAAATACGGAAAAACTTTAGACTGTATAAATCCAATAACCGGATACCAGTAACTGGCTTAAACCAAAGCCGACTGGTAAAAACTGTCCGAAAGTCGTACGCGCGTAAACGCACGTATGCGTCCGAACCCTTGTCGTAAAACCATACGACCTCTATATCGTTTCTCCTGGAGTAGGGAAACTCTCTGTGTGGGACTCTAGAGACTCGACTACTACGCTGGCAGTGGGTTTAACCACAGACCGCAAGCGGCACTATCTATACGTAACGGTCCCCAGGTAGATGTCGATAAGAAGGCCGATGAGGGAAACCATCCGAACTCCTACTGAGTCTGATGTGACAATCTCCATACAGTCCGGTCCGTTCGTCCAAGACAATCGCATATCGGGCCTAGGGGGCGGCAAGCGTCAGTTCCCTAATAGCGGTATAAGTCGTGTCGGAGGGAAGCCCATCACACCCTGAGAAACTACTGGAACCTACCAGCAAATCTCGCTTGCCCTGGCCAGGGACTTTGCGTAATGGCTCTCTGACACAGCGCGATATCAACTCCCAATACCGGGAGAGACGAATCCTGTCTAACCGCCACTGCCTCCAAGTGCTCGGGACTGCACCCAACCGCTACCTGTTTGCACGACTCCTTTGAGCCGTGGTAGGGTAGCAATTTAAGAACAGTGGGACACACTCGAGGCGAAGTAGCAGTGTCAAGTCTGCGGACTATGCTGTACTCATGTCACCTGGGAACTGTTCACTGACGACTGGTATAAAACCAACCAATAGTTCCCTGTGAGTCCTGTCCGGTGTACCCGTAACCTAACGAGCACCTGCATACTATCTCCAGTACGACGTACTGATGGCTGTGGGACAGACCATCTCCCCAACTGGGATGAGAAGCGTACACACTAGTCTACTCCGGAGTATCGATGCTCTGTCTCGATAATCCAACGACTTGGGACCTGAATAAGGATGTGCTTGTAGACTACCCAGCCCCCACTAGTGTGACTGCCATCACAACGCTGGTAGTCAAGCAAGATCCTAAGAGCTCTATCAATACGTATACTCACATATTAAAATAGAAAAACCAAGTAGCATACTACCATGTTTAGCAAGACTGTTATATACATGTGAATATCCCAAGCTTCCATTAAGTAATATACAAACTAGTATGATACAGTAATGGCCTTCTTGGGCATAAACACTAACATAAGCTACATCTGGGCATGTACATAACATCGCATACATTATAGATCCTACTGTCGAAGCATAGGGTATAACGCTCATGCGAGCTCTCTCTTCATCGGTCTTTGGACAAGAATCCTTGGAGAGAGTGACTCCATGGCAAGCGGATAAGGCACCCCGCTGGGAGTCTTCCATACTAAACCTTTTTAGGATGGTGTTGATGTACCTGTGTCACGACCCGCAATTCGGCCCGTAACCGGCACTTAAACTACGTAACGTCTCCAGGCGTACGTAACTTAAGTAAGCCGAAAACCCAGAAATCTAAACCACCCAAGAATGGATCAACGGAGAAAACATAATTTAAAAGTATTAGTGTTGCCATTTAAAATCTCTAACTCTAGTTTTCTTTCATAAAAATTTCGGCAGCACCTCCTTTGTAAAACTAGCCCAGTAAACGGGTACAGCACAGATAATATATATAAAACATCCCAAGTGGGAGAAAAATCACGCCCACCGGCGGAGACAATCACCACAACAAGTATACGACGCCAAAGCGAAGAAATATCAAGAGAACGACTATATAAAGAAATAAACATCACCAAAATAACCTGCTTCTACGAGCACGGTTCCCAAAACCAATATACAACACTGATATCTCACAAGTCGTCTCTAAGTCATATACAACAAGGGTAGATGGAGAATACTAGATCCAACAAATGATATACAATATACAACGGATAACCGCAAACCCACCTATAATGCAACGGCCTCACTGCCAAAGGTAGCGGTATCCACAAAAGTAATGATGAAAAGCTGCCCCGCCGCGACTACTCAGAGGGTAAGTCCTGCAAAAACTGTGGCACAACGGGGGTGAGTTGCCAACTCGTGAATAGTAATCAACATCATACAGTAATCGCAAGTATGCACTAACAGCAATGATCAATAACATGTGAACTGATAGCATGAGTATGACAATATGAATATACAACTATCATGATATCCATATCAAATGAATACTGAGTGCGGGAAAGTAAATAATCTCATGCACATATCATAAGCATGAAAAGCACGGTGTATCTCAACAACACCCAAGTCCCAAATACTCAGATCGGCCCTCAAATCGGCCCTCAAATCCTGTACATCTCAATGAAACCTGAGTGTCAAACATCGACACTCAAAAACATCATAAAAACCAGTGTCTATCATCGACACATAAATACTGATATCCATACGTTCCTCGAAAACCAAGTATCTCACCTCGATACTTGCGTTTCCACGTATCGGTCTGTCAAATATCCATACGTTCCTCGAAAACCAAGTATCCACCTCGATACTTGCGTTTCCACGTATCGGTCTGTCAAGTCCCATATATCTCTCGGAAATTAAGTGCCCAACATCGACACCTTAATTTCCCATATCGCATCTCAAATGCATAAGTCCATTTAATGTATCTCGCAAATCCCAAGAATCCAAATCCAGAATACATATATATACAGCGTCCCATACCACCGATATATATGCAATACAAATAATGTAAATCCAAATCCAAATACATATATATACGGCGTCCCATACCACCGATATATATGCTATAAAAACTGTAATATCTAAATCCAGAATACATATATACACAGCGTCCTATACCACTGATATATATGCAATAACAACTGATCATATAACAATAGCAAGGTATATGTGCGAACAAATAATATCGCATGGTATATGTGCGAACAAGTAATATAGCATGGTATATATATGAGCATGTAGGTATACAGGTATGTTCTATGTAATATGCATTGTCGCACAAGTATAACTGTTTAATGTCGCTAACTAATAGCAAGGTATACAATAAGCATTTGTATTGTGAGTGTCATGGCAATTACCGACAGGGTGTGTGTAGCATATCATTGGTGCTCGTGCAACATGGACTGTCGATAATAGTGCAGTGTACAGCAGGTACAATATCAATGCACAAGTAACTATATGCAACATGAATCATGCAATGTCTCTATATAAGCAAATGAGCATACGGCTAACATTATATCATATCTAGCCCCGACGCGTAGCGCCATACGGGCGATTCCCCGTAGATGTTAAATCTACTCACACTGTGGTCTCCAGCTATGAAGATCCGACCACCTGCTTCCCTTTGTTCGCAGCGTCTGAAGTCCCCGCTTGCGATGCTAAAATATCACAAACATAAGAATAAAGCGAACATCTCAGAAGCAATCACAATATCGTAGAACTACGTATTATAAAACGTAACAACGCACTAAACCATATCACGAATACACGTCTAGCGCAAACACACGAAACGATACCTAAACCCAAACTGAGTACGTCGCAGCACGACACACGACTCGTGTCGCAACACGTATCACGCGAACTCAAAACACACGATTATAGGTAATCGATCCCAGATTTCGTATACTGCATTTACTAACAAAATCAACAGTACCAAAAGACCCAAAACAACAGTAGACAACACCCACAGAAACCCCACCCCAAACCTCACCAAGTCGGCCGGCGTCGCCGGCCCTCTCCTTAGGGCTCGCCGGCCCAAACCGGTGGGATGGCCTCCGTCTCTCTGGTGGTGTCTCAGGTCAACCTGCACATCTCTCTAAAGTTGTTTCCTAAATTACTAAACTCCCCAGATCATAGCAGATACCAATATCACTAAAAAGTCGCTAAAAACCCGATATCGCCTCAAACGATATAAACTACGTTCTACGCAGAAATTAACGATCAAAACTACACCAAAACTACAAATTATCAGTAAAGGGAATATACCTAACAACTTTGCTCTCAAGTTCCAAGCTTTATCCTCTCCAAGTGATCAAGATCAAGAAATTCCTAAGCTTTTGGTATTTTTGTGATAGGTTTCAGAAATTTGAGGATTTGTGAGTTTGGAATGATAAATTGTGATGAATAATTGAGCAAGGGCAGTAGAGGATGAAGGATTTTCGGCCAAGGGGTGAGGTGGAGGGTTGTGAAGAGTTTCCAAGCAATTTCCTTCATTTATTGCCATTAAATGCATACACACACACACTCTCACTCATGCATGCATCTCCTTTATCTTTTCTTTTCTTTTTCATTTAAATCCCAACTTAAACCCTAGGCCACACAATATATTCCTAGGTGAAGTGAGAAGGATTTCATTAACTGAAAGTTTTAAAGAAAAGATCGCATAAGAAAATTTTCCCAAAAATTTGAATACCGCATTAAAATAATATTAAAAATTGGGAAAAACCAAATTGAACCAAAACGTCCCATATACTCCCAAAGTTCGCGCACTAGCTTTATTTTTGCTAATCTAGGTGCCGGCAAGTCTATATGGTCGTTTGTTCACAGTCGGGTAAAAACGGAAAATACCGACAAACTTACCCTAAAACGGACGAAATCGCATAACGATTTCCAAAACGTTACAATCTCCCCCCTTATAGAAATTCGGTCCCCGAATTACAATTTCATACTAAAACGTACCTTCAAAAAGATAAGGGAATTTCTTCCGCATCTCGCTCTCGATCTCCCAAGTGATCTCCTCACCAGTCGGACTACGCCACAGAACCTTTACAGAAGGCAAGTCCCTAGACCGAAGCTTCTTCACCTGCCGATCCAAAATAACTATCGGCTGCTCGGTGAACGAAAGATCACGCTCAAGCTGAACGGTCTCGTGCTGAATCATATGGGAAGGATCATGAAGGTATCTTCGAAGCATCGACACATGAAAAACGGGGTGAACATCTGGAAAACTAGGCGGGAGTGCTAAACGATAAGCAACCGAACCCACTCGCTCGAGGATCTCGAAAGGACCTACAAATCTGGGATTGAGCTTCCCTCTCTTCCCAAATCGCATAACGCCCTTCATCGGAGAAATCTTCAGGAATACATGATCTCCCACTGTGAACTCAACTCTGCGACGACGACGGTCGGCATAAGACTTCTGCCTGCACTGGGCTGCTCTCATCCTGTCCTGAATCAGCTGGATCTTCTCCGTAGTCTCCTGAACAAGTTGGGGTCCCAACACCAAACTCTCACTAAGCTCAGTCCAACAGACTGGCGATCGACACTTCCTACCATATAAAGCCTCAAAAGGTGCCATCTGAATAGTCTCCTGAAAGCTGTTATTATAGGAGAACTCAATCAACGGCAAGTGACGATCCCAACTACCCCCAAAATCAAGCACACATGCACGGAGCATATCCTCCAGAGTCTGAATAGTCCGCTCCGTCTGACCATCTGTCTGCGGATGAAAAGCGGTGCTAAAACTCAATCTGGTACCCAAAGCTTCCTGAAGCTTCTGCCATAGACGGCTAGTAAACTGGGTACCTCTGTCGGATACTATGCATGTGGGAACACCGTGCAAACGCACAATCTCATCTATATAAAGCTGAGCGTACTGAGCATAGCCGAAAGTGGTCTTCACTGGAAGGAAGTGAGCCGCTTTCGTCAACCGGTCTACAACAACCCAAATGGAGTCATACCCTCTACTGGTCCTGGGTAGACCCAAAATAAAGTCCATGGAAATCTGCTCCCATTTCCACTCCGGAATGGGTAAAGGCTGCAACTCTCCAGCCGGTCTCTGATGCTCAGCCTTGACTTGTTGACAAGTCAGGCACCTCGAAACGAAGTCCGAAATATCGCGCTTCATCCCTTCCCACCAGTAGAAGTCTCTCAAGTCTCTGTACATCTTGGTGGAACCTGGATGAACGCTAAAAGTCGACTGATGTGCCTGCTCTAGGATCTCGCGTCTCAACCCATCAACATCCGGTACACACAAGCGAGTCCCGCATCGTAGCACACCCTGGTCATCTATCATGAACTCCGAAACTGTACCTCGTCGAACAAGCTCAAGAATCTCAGACAAACGAGCATCACTGGGTTGCGCCTCACGAATACGATCAACAAGTAGAGGACGGGCGCGGACATAAGCAAACTGTCCCCCAGTGGAGGTAAACTCGAACTGCACTCTACTATCACACAAGAGCTGCCAATCTGCAGAAGACTGACACCGAACGGCGCTCAGCTGGGACAAGCTACCCACGGGCCTACGACTCAAAGCATCGGCTACCACATTCGCCCTGCCCGGGTGATAAAGGATCTCACAATCATAGTCCTTTACTAGCTCCATCCATCGGCGCTGTCTCAGGTTCAGATCTCGCTGCTGGAAGATGTACTTCAGACTCTTGTGATCCGTGAAGATCTGACACGACTCCCCATACAAGTAGTGCCTCCAGATCTTCAACGCAAAAACTACCGCAGCCATCTCTAGATCGTGAGTGGGGTAATTCTGCTCGTGCTTCTTCGACTGCCTAAAAGCATATGCAATCACCCTATCATGCTGCATCAAAACACAGCCGAGCCCCACTCGAGAAGCATCACAATACACAACGTAGCCTCCCGATCCAGAAGGTAAAGAAAGAACTGGTGCTGTCGTCAACCGAGTCTTCAACTCCTGAAAACTCTGCTCGCACGCATCAGTCCAGAGAAAAGGAACCCCCTTCCGGGTCAATCCAGTCAGCGGTGCAGAGATACTCGAAAAATCCTGCACAAAACGGCGATAATAACCAGCTAAGCCCAAGAAGCTGCGGACCTCAGTCACCGATACAGGTCTGGGCCAAAGCTGTACAGCCTCGATCTTCCTCGGGTCTACAAGAATCCCATCACTAGTCACCACATGACCCAGGAAGTCCACTCGGTCAAGCCAAAACGCGCACTTTGAGAATTTAGCATACAACTGGTGCTCTCTCAAAATCTGCAAAGTAATCCCCAAGTGCTGCTCATGCTCCTCTCGACTCCTAGAGTAAACCAGTATGTCATCAATAAACACGATAATGAACTGGTCGAGGAACGGCCTGAAAATCCGGTTCATCAGATCCATGAACGCTGCTGGCGCATTGGTGAGTCCGAACGACATCACCAAAAACTCATAATGCCCATAGCGCGTACGAAAAGCAGTCTTCGGAATGTCATCATCCCGAACCCGCAACTGATGATAACCCGAACGCAAATCAATCGTCGAAAAATGTTTCGCACCCTGGAGCTGATCGAATAAATCGTCAATGCGGGGTAAAGGATACTTGTTCCGCACCGTAACACGGTTCAACTGACGATAATCCACACATAACCTCAAACTGCCGTCCTTCTTCTTGACGAAAAGAACAGGAGATCCCTACGGTGAAACACTCGGACGCACAAGTCCCAAATCAAGCAACTCTTGCAATTGATCTTTAAGCTCTCTAAGCTCTGCCGGAGCCATCCGATAAGGCGGTATAGAAATAGGCTCCGTGCCAGGAATCAGATCAATGCAAAACTCAATATCGCGCTCTGGCGGCAACCCAGGTAACTCATCGGGAAAAACATCGGGAAACTCTCGCACGGTAGAAACCTGGTCCAACAACTCCACTGTGGCTCCAGTATCATGTTTGAACGCCAAGAATCCCCGACATCCCCTCCTCAAAAGCCGACTAGCGCACAAAACAGAAATCAAGCTGTGAGGGGCGGCACTACGGTCCCCCTGCACAACGAACACCGACTCGCCGGGAAAACAAAATCTAACTGTCTTCTTGCGGCAGTCCACGGACGCATAGCAAGTAGCTAGCCAATCCATGCCCAACAATACGTCGAAGTCCAACATCTCCAGAAGGATCAAGTCGACGGGCAGATCTCTGTCACCAATATGGACGACACAAGATCGAAACACATAACGCGCAACAAACGACTCTCCCACAGGAGTAGTCACGATCAGCGGCTGATCCAGCAAACACGACTCTCGTCCTAACCTCGGCACGAAGTGCGTAGAAACATACGAATGCGTGGATCCCGGATCAGAAAGAACATGCGCATCATAAGAACATACAGAAAGAGTACCTGAAACCACGGCATTGGACGCCTGAGCGTCCTGGTGAGTCAAGGCAAAAACCCTAGCCTGACCTCTACCTGCTACTGGCTGTCCTCTGCCTCTGCCACCTCGACCTCTCGGTACAAAACCTCCGCGACCACGACCTCGCTGAACAGGAGTCTGACGCGGCGCAACTACAGGAACAAGAGGCAACGCTCTCTGAGGTGGAGAAGGTGGTAAGGTAATCTGCGGTACAGCTGGCTCGTTCACACGCGGCTCCGTACAATATTGAATCCGATGACCAAAACTACCGCATCGGTAACATCCCGAAGCAAACTGCCGATCATCCTGAGGGTAGGAACCATAAAGTCGACCTCGTCCCGAACCGCCACCATCAGAACGGAAACTGTCTCGACGTCTAAACGCCTGCCTCGCTGCCGAATCACCTATACGAACTCTCTTCGGTCCCGGAGCAACTGATGACTCAGCTAGACGCTCCTCTACCGAAAGAGCTGCATCCACTGCTGCCGCATACGTGTCACAATGCTGAACACTGATGGCTAAGAATATCTGGGTAAGTAGGCCTCGAACAAACCTCTTCACCCTCATCTCCTCAGTCGCCACCAGGTATGGAGCATATATCGACAGCTCAGTAAACAAAACATCGTAATCCGACACCGTCATCCCCGGCGTCTGACGTAAAGACTCAAATCTGCGCGCTCGCGCATCTCTGACGCTCGGTCGAAGAAAACGAACGAGAAAAGACGTCACAAACTCAGCCCAGGTCATAGGAGCAAGACCTGCGGCTCTGCCTCTCTCCAACGACTCACACCACTTCTGGGCCATGCCCTCCAGACGAAAACTGGCAAACTCTACCCATCTCTCGTCGGAACATCGGAGTGAGCGACAAATCCTGGCCATCCGGTCGATAAACGACTGTGGATCCTCGGTAACATCTGTACCCGTAAACACCGGAGGTCTCAGCCTCATGAAATCCATCAAGGACACAGCAATAACCCCCGGAGCTGCAACTGCGACTATCGGAACCGTAGGTACCATCGTAGCCTCCGCAGCGGGTGGAACAACTGCCTGCCCCTGCGCTCGGATGGTCTCTACCAAAGTCCCCACAATCTGGCGCAGATCCTGCATACCAGCCCCAATCATAGCAATATACCCCGGTACAACAGGCGTACCATCCTGGTCAGTCCTCGCCTCAGGCGAGTCAATTCTGACCTCGGCCCTCGCGGCCGCTCTCTGAGCCCTCGTAGTCTTCGGCGGCATATGGGCTATAAATTGAAACAAGATTCGATAAGGAACGAAAATCGAATCACAAGATGTATATCAATCACGGAAGGAATATCAATAAGCAAGTCCTAAGGTCACTTAGGGGGAGTACCGTGTCGTAAGTATGCCGCGGAACATACACACGCTACGTCACTCTGCTTAAGCCACCTACTCCATCATACCAAGGTCATCCTAGACTCCGAAAGGTAAAACCTAACGCTCTGATACCAACTTTGTCACGACCCGCAATTCGGCCCGTAACCGGCACTTAAACTACGTAACGTCTCCAGGCGTACGTAACTTAAGTAAGCCGAAAACCCAGAAATCTAAACCACCCAAGAATGGATCAACGGATAAAACATAATTTAAAAGTATTAGTTTTGCCATTTAAAATCTCTAACTCTAGTTTTCTTTCATAAAAATTTCGGCAGCACCTCCTTTGTAAAACTAGCCCCGTAAACGGGTACAGCACAGATAATATATATAAAACATCCCAAGTGGGAGAAAAATCACGCCCACCGGCGGAGACAATCACCACAACAAGTATACGACGCCAAAGCGAAGAAATATCAAGAGAACGACTATATAAAGAAATAAACATCACCAAAATAACCTGCTTCTACGAGCACGGTTCCCAAAACCAATATACAACACTGATATCTCACAAGTCGTCTCTAAGTCATATACAACAAGGGTAGATGGAGAATACTAGATCCAACAAATGATATACAATATACAACGGATAACCGCAAACCCACCTATAATGCAACGGCCTCACTGCCAAAGGTAGCGGTATCCACAAAAGTAATGATGAAAAGCTGCCCCGCCGCGACTACTCAGAGGGTAAGTCCTGCAAAAACTGTGGCACAACGGGGGTGAGTTGCCAACTCGTGAATAGTAATCAACATCATACAGTAATCGCAAGTATGCACTAACAGCAATGATCAATAACATGTGAACTGATAGCATGAGTATGACAATATGAATATACAACTATCATGATATCCATATCAAATGAATACTGAGTGCGGGAAAGTAAATAATCTCATGCACATATCATAAGCATGAAAAGCACGGTGTATCTCAACAACACCCAAGTCCCAAATACTCAGATCGGCCCTCAAATCGGCCCTCAAATCCTGTACATCTCAATGAAACCTGAGTGTCAAACATCGACACTCAAAAACATCATAAAAACCAGTGTCTATCATCGACACATAAATACTGATATCCATACGTTCCTCGAAAACCAAGTATCTCACCTCGATACTTGCGTTTCCACGTATCGGTCTGTCAAATATCCATACGTTCCTCGAAAACCAAGTATCCACCTCGATACTTGCGTTTCCACGTATCGGTCTGTCAAGTCCCATATCTCTCTCGGAAATTAAGTGCCCAACATCGACACCTTAATTTCCCATATCGCATCTCAAATGCATAAGTCTATATAATGTATCTCGCAAATCCCAAGAATCCAAATCCAGAATACATATATATACAGCGTCCCATACCACCGATATATATGCAATACAAATAATGTAAATCCAAATCCAAATACATATATATACGGCGTCCCATACCACCGATATATATGCTATAAAAACTGTAATATCTAAATCCAGAATACATATATACACAGCGTCCCATACCACTGATATATATGCAATAACAACTGATCATATAACAATAGCAAGGTATATGTGCGAACAAATAATATCGCATGGTATATGTGCGAACAAGTAATATAGCATGGTATATATATGAGCATGTAGGTATACAGGTATGTTCTATGTAATATGCATTGTCGCACAAGTATAACTGTTTAATGTCGCTAACTAATAGCAAGGTATACAATAAGCATTTGTATTGTGAGTGTCATGGCAATTACCGACAGGGTGTGTGTAGCATATCATTGGTGCTCGTGCAACATGGACTGTCGATAATAGTGCAGTATACAGCAGGTACAATATCAATGCACAAGTAACTATATGCAACATGAATCATGCAATGTCTCTATATAAGCAAATGAGCATACGGCTAACATTATATCATATCTAGCCCCGACGCGTAGCGCCATACGGGCGATTCCCCGTAGATGTTAAATCTACTCACATTGTGGTCTCCAGCTATGAAGATCCGACCACCTGCTTCCCTTTGTTCGCAGCGTCTGAAGTCCCCGCTTGCGACGCTAAAATATCACAAACATAAGAATAAAGCGAACATCTCAAAAGCAATCACAATATCGTAAAACTACGTATTATAAAACGTAACAACGCACTAAACCATATCACGAATACACGTCTAGCGCAAACACACGAAACGATACCTAAACCCAAACTGAGTACGTCGCAGCACGACACACGACTCGTGTCGCAACACGTATCACGCGAACTCAAAACACACGATTATAGGTAATCGATCCCAGATTTCGTATACTGCATTTACTAACAAAATCAACAGTACCAAAAGACCCAAAACAACAGCAGACAACACCCACAGAAACCCCACCCCAAACCTCACCAAGTCGGCCGGCGTCGCCGGCCCTCTCCTTAGGGCTCGCCGGCCCAAACCGGTGGGATGGCCTCCGTCTCTCTGGTGGTGTCTCAGGTCAACCTGCACATCTCTCTAAAGTTGTTTCCTAAATTACTAAACTCCCCAGATCATAGCAGATACCAATATCACTAAAAAGTCGCTAAAAACCCGATATCGCCTCAAACGATATAAACTACGTTCTACGCAGAAATTAACGATCAAAACTACACCAAAACTACAAATTATCAGTAAAGGGAATATACCTAACAACTTTGCTCTCAAGTTCCAAGCTTTATCCTCTCCAAGTGATCAAGATCAAGAAATTCCTAAGCTTTTGGTATTTTTGTGATAGGTTTCAGAAATTTGAGGATTTGTGAGTTTGGAATGATAAATTGTGATGAATAATTGAGCAAGGGCAGTAGAGGATGAAGGATTTTCGGCCAAGGGGTGAGGTGGAGGGTTGTGAAGAGTTTCCAAGCAATTTCCTTCATTTATTGCCATTAAATGCATACACACACACACTCTCACTCATGCATGCATCTCCTTTATCTTTTCTTTTCTTTTTCATTTAAATCCCAACTTAAATCCTAGGCCACACAATATATTCCTAGGTGAAGTGAGAAGGATTTCATTAACTCAAAGTTTTAAAGAAAAGATCGCATAAGAAAATTTTCCCAAAAATTTGAATACCGCATTAAAATAATATTAAAAATTGGGAAAAACCAAATTGAACCAAAACGTCCCATATACTCCCAAAGTTCGCGCACTAGCTTTATTTTTGCTAATCTAGGTGCTGGCAAGTCTATATGGTCGTTTGTTCACAGTCGGATAAAAACAGAAAATACCGACAAACTTACCCTAAAACGGACGAAATCGCATAACGATTTCCAAAACGTTACAACCTGGTTTGGGAAATCCCAATAACTTTTTGGATCTATCCCTATAGATCCTTAAGCCCAGGATGTATGTGGCATCACCCAGGTCCTTCATGGAGAACCTTAGTGATAAGAAAGATTTGACCGACTGTAGCATAGGAATATCATTTCCTATCAGAAGAATGTCGTCCACGTACAATACGAGGAATGTGACAGCTCTCCCTACAGCCTTCTTATAAACACAAGGTTCATCTGGATTTTTGATGAAATCAAACTCTTTGATGACATCATCGAAACAGATGTTCCAACTCCGTGATGCCTCCTTTAACCCATATATGGATTTAAGCAATCTACATGCTTTCCCGCTGCTCCCACTGTCAATGAAGCCCTCTGGCTGATCCATATAAACGCATTCTTCTAAATCTCCATTTAGAAATGCTGTTTTAGCGTCCATCTGCCAGATTTCATAGTCGTAGTGAGCAGCAATAGCAAGCAGGATCCGAATGGATTTAAGCATGGCTACGGGCGAAAAAGTTTCGTCATAGTCCAAACCTGGTCTTTGACGAAAACCCTTCGCCACAAGTCTTGCCTTATAGGTCTCTACCTGCCTATCTACACCAATCTTTCTTTTAAAGATCCATTTGCATCCCACAGGTTTTACCCCAGGGGGTACAACGTCCAAAGTCCAAACTTTGTTGGTGTACATAGACTCCATTTCGGATCTCATGGCATCCAGCCACTCCACAGAGTCTCCACTCGTGATAGCTTGCTGAAAACTGGTAAGGTCATCATCCTCCATGATGCAGTCTTTTTTGTCACCATCAATGAGGAAACCGTAGTACCTCTCCGGTGGGCGAGAAGTCCTACCAGACCTTCGGAGTGGCCGAGGTTCCACAGTTTCTACTGCAACAGCCGGTTCTACCAAATCGTCATTTGTAGTTTGTGTCTCTAGAACCTCTTCTAGATCCACCACCTTGCCATCATCTTTATCTGTGAAAAACTCTTTTTCCAAGAATGTGGCATACTGAGAAACAAACACCTATTGTTCCTCTTTGTGGTAGAATAGATATCCATATGAATTCTTTGGATATCCCACAAAATTATACATGACTGACCGTGTCTCGATTTTGTCCGGATTCTGCTTTTTAACATAGGCCGGGCAACCCCAAATCTTAATTCTCTTAAGAGATGGTCTCTTCCCATGCCATATCTCATATGGCGTGGTAGACACGGTTTTGGTTGGAACCCTGTTCAGTAGAAACGCTGCAGTCTCCAATGCATGCCCCCAAAATGAGACGGGTAACTCACCATCACTCATCATGGAACGGACCATATCTAATAGGGTCCGATTCCGTCATTCTGACACACCGTTGTTCTGTGGTGTGTAAGGAGGAGTGAGCTGAGAGAGAATCCCATTCTCTTTTAGAAAGTTTGAAAATTCCATACTGAGATACTCTCTACCTCGATCTGATCGAAGCATCTTGATACTCAAGCCGGTTTGTTTTTCTACTTCTTGTTTATATTCAATGAATTTCTCGAAAGCTTCGGACTTGTGCTTTAATAAAAATACATGACCGAATCTTGAGAAATCGTCAGTGAACGTAATGAAGTATGAAAAACCGCCTCTAGCCTGTGTAGACATTGGACCGCATACATCACTATGTATGAGTCCTAGGAGCTCGGTAGCTCTTTCTCCGTGTCCGGTAAACGGAGTTTTGGTCATTTTACCCTAGATACAAGACTGGCAAGTCACATAAGATTTATATTCAAAAGAGTTTAAATATCCATCTTTGTGTAACTTCTTTAGTCTTGTTTCGTTAATATGACCAAGTCTACGGTGCCAAAGAAAAGCTTCATTTAATTCTGAAAGTTTTCTTTTATTAGTGTGTTGTATACTGAAAATTGTGTGTTGATTTAGGACGTATATCCCGTTATTAAGTGTACCATATCCAACCAACATTTGATTTAGGTGAATGTTCATAACATTGTTCTGCAATACAAAATTATATCCTTCATTGTCTAACAAAGAAACAGATATTATATTACATAGCATACTTGGTACAAAATAACATGGGTTCAAAACCAATATACACCCAGATGGCAACCCCAAGTGATACTCTCCCACTGCGACTGTATGTACATTGGAACCATTTCCAACGCGGAGAGTATGGTAACCTGTCTTCAAAACTTTGCTATTTCTCAGCCCCTGCAAAGAATTGCAAATGTGAGAACCTGAACCGGTATCTAATACCCAGGAAGCAGAGTTTATTGAAAAACAGTTTTCTGTCACGAACACACCTGAAGAGGAAGCATCCCCATGCTTCTTCTTGAGATTTAAGTACTCTGTACAGTTGCGCTTCCAATGTCCTGCTTTGTGGCAATGAAAACATTCACCTTTCCCCGAGTCTCCAGCTTTGGACTTTTCCTTTCCCTTCACCTTTTTAACTCCACCCTTAGGATTGGTGGGCTTCTTTTTTTTCCTTTCCTTTGGCCTTAGCCTTTGGGCGAGAAGAAGATGATTGCCCAATAGTCATAACGGGAGTTTTCACTGATTTCGTAGTGCTCTCTGCACTCCTTAACATATTAAGGAGTTCAGGTAGTACCTTCTCCATGCCGTGCATGTTGAAGTTAACTATGAATTGAGCAAAGGTGGAAGGGAGGGACTGCAAAATAATATCCGTATATTGTTCATTGTCCATTGTCCATCAAAGGTTCTCAAGCTCTTCTATAAGAGCTATCATCTTCAGAACATGGTCTCCTACCGGTGTGCTAGGGGCCATTCGCATCTGAAACAATTTCTTTGATGCTTCGTATCGTAATACGCGGGATTGCTCTCCATACAACTCCTTTGTATGGAGGAATATGGTTTGAATGTCCATATTCTCATGCTGCTTTTGATGTGTATTGTCCATCGATGCAAGCACGAGGCATTTAGCTGTGGCACAGTCAGCATCCCATGTCTTGAGGACTTCAATGTCCGCAATTGAGGATTTTGGACCTGGGGTGGGCGGGGCTGAAGCCGTGAGGACATATGATACTTTATCATAAATCAAGGCTATTTTTAGATTCCTCAGCCAGTCTTTATAATTGGTCCCATTCAATTTGTTTTTATCTAGTAGAAGCTTGAGTCCAGTCATTGGTATCTGCCATTAAGAGAGAGAAAAGAATACACTCAGCGAAAGCTCTTGCATAGATCAGATTGGTTATTATCTTATCTAATCGATGTCTCCCACTGCTTTAATCAAGGTTTCTTTCAAACCTTAAAAAGAAAACTAGCCAGGATTAATTATAGTATACAACTTCGCTAACCGTTCAGTCAGGCCAGTGTCGGTACTTGAGGGAGGTTCCCCGTGCTTTCGCACGTACCTAATTAAAGTAAACCTCGTTTTCCCAGAGGTGTAGCCCCGTTAACACCTACCTAGAAACCTAATGAGTTATCTAATTGTAAACTACAAAACTCTCCTAGGAGCAACTATTGCCCACAGTGGGATCGGGATCCAACCATCATATGGAAGGTATGCAATCTCATTGCAAATCTGAACACTTGAAATTCCCGATGTGATTTTTACCCCTAGTACTTGTGACCTTTACTATGGTCAACAAATCATAAGTACCAGTCAAGTTCTACCCGTCATTTCTTGATCAATTAGACCCACCCATATGACCCTTAACTATGGTCAACAAAGTCGCATGAATGTCCTAATTAATCTGCATCATATGCAGTGTAGGAAGACATCACTTAGCTACCGTACAATACGCCTTAACTAAAGTCTACAAACGTAGCACGAATACTAAGTACTCTACTTCCTAAAATGACGGAGGGTTGCAGATGATTTTTAAGAAAATCTTTAACGCTTTGAACTTGATATCGTCGTAGAATCAAATGGTTTTCAAAAGGAGTGGCTTGTGCTCCGCAGTTTTTGAAATACAGCTTTTTCATAAAGAGCCGAGTTGTTTTCAAATCCGATTCTACAACATCTTTTTAGATTTATTTTCTTTACATTAATCATATTAATATAATCCCATCATTTAAGTCCTTAAGCCAATCACGGAAAAGAAACAAAAATAACACGTACGCTTATGCCATCCGCATTCGCCACAATATTCCGTTATGCACCGTTAGGTTACTTAACTTACGGCATACCGGGACAGGACTAGCGCGGGTGCAAAACATAAACAACGTCTACTATATATCTCATATATAATATATCATTCGTCTCAGATATCACAGAACACAGGCAGCAGCAACATATATATATATAATGTGGCATATACTAGGACGTCTGTATTCAGTATTTAGCCAATAATAGAAAAAAACGGATTCCACAGTCGCGATGAATATCCAAGCCCACACCCTTAGACCCCTACGAGAGTGGCAAGAGACCCTGCCAATCCTGGAGTTTCGGAGACCCGGTCTCGACTCCTCGAGATGGCTTACCACTGAACCCCAGAACCCGGTCACTTGTGATCCCCTCCTTGGGTCTATCCTAATGCGGAAAAGTAAATAATATACAACACTGGTGATATCAACCTCAACCCGGAAGTGCCCCAAATAAAAGAATATTACATTACATTTGAATTTTACATGAATGAAAAATAAAACTCTCATCTCACATAAAACTCCTCGGCTATTCAATCGCGACAATCCTGCACAACATATCTCAGCAACACATAATATCATATATCATCAACGTAACTAAGTATGCGTATCCCGATTGTCGTTGATGTATAGCAACAAAACCGGCGATATCGAATATACTACACTTACGGTCACAGAAAAGAAAGTATAAAACTGCAATATCTGGAATCCATATTCTCTTTAGACATCGTAAATGCGAAATATCACATACTTCGTATTTCATGTCTAGTAATATGATTCCATACATTGCATCACATTCCAGATAAATAGACAGTATTAAAGTTTTCGAACGAATGGTCAAATTCTCAAAATTCCCTAAAGCTTAACACTTGAGCGGAGTTCAAAAACCCGGAGTGTGTCACAGTAGTAGCGGTCCAGCCGTAGAAGGGTCAAGCCAACGCCTCATATGTGTCACATCGTACTGCCCCAAACCCTAAGGTTCAAATGGCAGTTCAAGACGGTCACATAATCGAGTTAAGGTTTGTTGTCATCTAGAGGGTCCACCACAAAACTTGCACGTATTTCCGTAAGATTTAAACCCCGTGAAAAGTGAGCAAATGATACTCGTTCGAACAATTCAATACTTTCTAATTTACCCGGAAAAGACACGAAATTAAAATTCCGATCGAATCACCGACTCCAAAACAATCTCCAGAACAAACAGCACAAAATTCATATTAAAAATACCCCAAAAAATATACAAGCAGACATAAGGATTACTGTATAAAAATCATGCACTGATTCATGTGTACGGCCGCGGAACCGCGGCCCAAGCAAGCTTTGGCCGCGTTTCCGCGGCAAGAATGACTGTTCACTGCATCGTTTTTAACAGTGTTTCTTATATTTACATGCTGAATTTTTTACATATTTTTAATTCTGAAAATAACCAGTTTCAAAAAAATGTCCAGAGAGTGTCCCGAAAATCCGTATTTCGGTTCGATCGGAGTTTTTACTTCGCTAAAGTGTCGCCTAATGTTCTAGGTCGGCTCTGATACCAATGTTAGGTTTACCTAGCACCCTATGAGAGGTTTGGAAGCATCACATGTCACAAAGATTAAAATTTTAGAGTGCTATGTGAACACACAAAGAATCAATCCTAGAAAATTAGGATTTCATAACTTTACAAGTAACAAAGACTAGGGTTTTGAGAGTACAACCTTTGTATCTCCCTACGCTAGACTCCTTGTCCACTTGAGGGTTGGAGAAGGGTTTGCTTGAGGTCTTCTAACGTCCATGACGATCCACCCGAAGCTCTTTTGTCCAAGTTTGCAACTTCACTTTATCAAGAGAAAGAAATGAAACTAACACTCTAAACAAGTGGGCAAGACTTGTGTAGAATGGTGTTGTGGTTCTTTTTCTCACTTCAAAATCCTATCTTGTTGAGTATTTTGCTCACTTGAAAGATCTAGAGAGCAAAAAAGCAAGGTTGAAGAAGATGATGGCTTTTTAAGTAGAAGAGAAAAGATAATCTCATGAAAGAAAATAGAAAATATATGTATATATATTTTTCTCTTCTCATCTCAAACCATGGTTGAATGATAAAGATATTATTTAATTTGAGTTAAAACATAAAAGGAAAGTTTAATCCATGGTTAAAAGTAGGTGAGCATGGTTAGGTCAAAGAAGAGTGTAGAAACAATCCATGAATTATTCTTTCCTTTTCATTTTGTTTTAAAACAAATAGAAATAATAATCCATATAAATAACCAAGGTGTGAGTCTTATATTGCAACCATTTTCTATGTATATACAACCATGATAGAATGATGTATGTATGCATGTGTGCATGCACATCCATATGTGCATGAACAAGAATGAATGCATACATGCACGCATACATCCAAAAAGAACAAGAAAGGATTTCTAGTGAGAAGCTAATGGTTAAATGATAAATCAACACTTGATTTAACAACCCGGTCATATCACATGCGACCCGACCAAAAGCAAGTCGCCCGATTAATATACGGTATTGTCACGATCCGAAAGAGCACGTGACTGGCACTTGAACCATATAAAGCCTATAGGACTCCATCTGATCCAAGTAAGCCAAAAGCCCAGAAATCTAAAACCATTTTGAAGAATAAATAAAGAAAACTGGTTTAAAGAAGTGAAGAAATACAGGTTTGAAATCAAGGTTTTTAAATAACTAAGCCGAAGGTACGTTTTGGAAACAATAAGTCTTTTCTAAAAATTTCGGCAGAGTTTCTCTTGTAAAACTGGCCCCGAATGGGGTACAACATGAATAACGATATATAAATGATAAAGGCATCCCCAAGCGGGAGCTAGCTCTTCGTCAATCGACGGTCACAACCACGCAAAGATATGATAATATACAACGCCAAGTGGCGAGGATCAAAACCAAAAGAAAGCTCGAAAGTAGCAAGAAAACCGCAATACTACTAAGCGCGACTCTAAGGTCGAATAATACAACACTGTCTCTGAGTCTGAAAGAATATACAAGTTTTGGTTGATGGACAATTTCTAGATACAATGAATAAATTAAATACAAAGGTGACTCCTGATACGAAGGAATCCACCTACCAAAGCAAATCACCCGCAAGAAGGAAATGTGCCAGAAATGCCGCAATAGAACCTCTACGGCATAACCTGCAAGAGCTGTGGCACAACGGGGGTGAGTTGCCAACTCGTGAATAGAAACATCTACAAGGATAAATCGAATGCAAGACATAATCCTAAGTCAACGATCAGTAAAATATCCACAAGAGTACATCTGAGTGTAATAAGGTGGCAAGGTAACATCTAATCATGTATATAGTGCCAGGTACTCAGGTAACAACATGTCATCAGTGTAAAGTGTGTCTGCATGAAGTATCAATGAAGAAATATCAATAATATCAATACACATATATTAGCGTCCCATACCACTAATATTGGTGTAAGATAAGTGTAAATCCAGTCTGTATATGAACCTAGTCTGTATATATGTGGAACCCGTCCACCTGTCACCCACTGACAGTAAGCATCATGTATGCAATGTGAGGATATAACCAAAATCATGGAAAACTCATCATGAAACCCGTGCCAAACACCGACACGTAAATCCTCATCCGTATGGGGCTCCGTCTGCGGATATCGGCCCTCGGCCCCGGCAGTATGAGTCAACCCATGTCCATCTCTGGGGTCCGTCTGCGGATATCGGCCGGTCGGCCCCGGCAGTATGCCCATCTCTCGGCTCCAGGCGGTATCCCCCGGATATCCGCCGAGCTCAGGTAAAATCACCGGTAGGTACTCGCCCGCCTCCAGGCTCAATCGGCATAACCCATCGATCATCTCGCCGAGGGGAACCATACCGGGCCCACCACGAACCCGCAAACGGTACATCACCTCCTCGAATCGGGTTTCAAGCACACGTCTCAGCACCGAGAAAACGCGTGGTGGACGCACCGAAATATCATATCACGAGGTACCGGGTTTTCATAAAGTGCCTCGTTTCTTAAATAACCCCACGGTCCTCAAAAACCAGAAATCACATGAAAATCCAACATCCAGCAGTAAATCCAATGCGATGTACTATGCAATCAATCCATGATATATGCGACATGTAAAGAGAGTAATCATATCGGAAATCATGCAACATGGAATGGGAATGCGCATATGTCAAAGGAAGCATCATATCACGAATGTAATAGTACTACTGTGTAGTGACATGGCAATTATCGATGATGAAGTGTGTGAGCCGGCAAATAGTGTACGTGAAACATACGCATCATCGATAATGGTGCTGGTGTCCTAACAGCATGATAATAACATGGTAATGAACATATGCCAGCAATGCGAATAGTATGAATATGCGGAAATCTAGTAATCAACAGCACAGTGAAGTATCTACTATGCAACTACATCTAAGTATCCTGTCAATCAGGAGGGGTAGGTGTGGAAACCACCTAAAACTGAGTCTAAGTATATATGTAGATATATAGTCGGTGATCCCGCCTCAATGTCATATCGTAAGATATCCTCTAGCTATGAGTGCGGATCTATCATCAATATCAGCTCGTACGGTAAATCATCGTACGACATTCCCAAAAGCTGGGTAGGGGTCAACATCTCACTGTCTCATCACATAACAAATATCACCATCATCAGATCATATAGTCTGGAGTACTACTCTATGTCTAGTACAAACGGTAACATCGGTAAAGTATGCATGCGGGGGTAAACACACATCCCAAGCCCGCAAGAATCACAAGCCATACCCCACATATGAATCGTATCAAATCACCGATCCCAGGGCACCAAGCCCACAATATCGACTCATCTCCAAAGTCGTCACATATCATCAATCACAGTGTAAGTACATGTGAAAAGCAAGGGTATATGTATAGGGTAATTCTATCCTTGGGTTCGCGACTGTGAACTACACTAGTCACTTCTAACCCTACATATCCAAAATACACCTAATATCACAATACCATATAATAAGCTATCTACGGACTGCGGGGGTGCTATACGCCATCCACCCGACTTTCCCCCGTAGATATAATCTACTCACCTTGCATCACCAATTGCGGACGTCACCACGTATTTGCTTGTCGTCCCGAAGTCTTCATAGGTACCTACACATCAAATATCGTATATGCGCATTAAACCAAATCCAAGCTAAAACGGCGCATGAAATCCAAAACGATACGATAAGGGGCCTATAGGTGAAAACCTATGGCACGCCTTCAAAACCATCAATAACTCCTCTATATCGTCGTATAAACGATAAATAGTGGAGGCAAAAAACATCCCACCATTTCAGAATCACAAATACGGAATACGGAAACACGAATCCAAAATAGCAACTTAGGATATATGTCCCATATTTTACCCTAGAAAGAATCTGTCAAAACTAGAAGTTCCCAGGGCCAAGAATTGATGAAATGGGGATGTGCACAGAAAACGAGGAGATTCCTCACTGGTCTGGCCGCAATTTGCGGCCAGAAAGGAGGTTTTGGCGGCCGGGAAGAAGAGTTAGGGGCTAGGGTTTTGGGTGTTGCCTCTATGTTGCCTGCACATCTCAATTTCCACTCAATTCTATTTTAGGGTTCTCGGGGTGTTAGCAGATTCCAAAAACAGTGGCAGATTCCAGGTTTTTCCCCCGATATCGGTTTCTAAAATCCGTATTATGGGTTTAAATTTCAGGTTAGGGTCTCAATTCATACACTAGGGTGTTGGTATAATCTTAACTGAGCTCAATTTCATAATGCAACACCAATTCACTCAAACCCTAACTAGGTTTCTCTCAAATCCATAATATCACACAATATCGATAAAATCTTGACATGGGGTTATAGGAAAGGCTATAATTAAGCAAATGGTTCAGAAATTACCTTCATTAGCAACTCAAGAAAATTCTTGAGTTGCCCTCTAGTGGCCAAATCCATGCTTCTTTAGCTCCATGTGTAGATCTAGGGATTTTGGACATTTTTAATGAAAGGAGATTGGGGTTTTTGTGTGTTTTATGAGATGAAGTGGGGAGTTGAAGAGGGGGGAAATGGGGGTGCAGGAGCAGCAGCAGGAGGAGGGAGGAGAGGGGAAGAAAGATGAGGAATGAAGAGGTATGGCTAAGGGTAAGTAGTCAAAGTCCACCTCTCTCTCTCACCTACCCTCATTTTCTTTTCTTTTCTCTTTTCCTTTCCATTTAATCCATAATCCAAACCTTCTCACCTCAATAGTAACTCCAAAAGAAAACCAAGGCAAGAAAATGCACAAGGGTAGGAAAATGTGATATGTGCAAGTTTTGCACAAAATTGCCAAAAAACCCAATTAGCGATTTTAATCGCGATTAGCACTAAACTAGTGTCAAACTAATCACAAAAACTTTAAAATGTCATAATTCACTAATTTACCCTATTTTAGAATTTTCCATAATTTTTCATAATTTTTCTAACATTTTTCCTATTTATTTGCATTTAATATTAAAATAATCAATAAAATAATATTGAATTATAAAAATTCCCAAAATTAATATTTTATATTTTTGAAGATGTTACAATCTACCCCCCTTAAAGAAATTCGGTCCCCGAATTTAAATTTAAATCCCCAATACTAAAAACAATTTCAGTAATAATCCATTTGTCGGGGCTCCGAAAATATCAACACATAAAACATCACAGCGCAATGCATGCGCATGAAAAATGAGCAGATAACTCAAAAGCAAAATTCCGTCAAGCATCTCGCAATCATCGGAGTCGAGGTAAAAACACAATGTCAAATCCAATACAAAACCGATATGATATGGATCAACACTACACATGTAGACATCCAATCTATACATGTAAAAAGCTGATGTAATAGCATTCAAAAGTATATCCAGGTACCGTCCACTGACTAGTCCTGCTCAGCATGAAAGCAAAAACCCAACATTATAAAAGGTACTGCTCCAAAGGGAATAAATCTCAAAAATGTACATAACACAATCCTGTGCGTCTGGTGCGCACGGAAATCAAAAATCCAATATGTGCTAAACAGGTGCACCAAACAACATCTAGGTGCAACGGGTGTGCACGAAACCTCTGTCATGGGTAACGTATGTGCCTGACAGCCAAGGTCCGGTGCATCTAACATGCACGAAGAAATCTCGATTTAGTGCATCGGGTGCGCACCAAAATCGTATCTAAAAAACATGCGCCCAACACGCGCGAAAATCCAAATCTGTGCATCCATCGTGCACGAATGAAAATCTAAACCCTGCGCACTCAACATGCACGGAATCACGAAATCCAATAACAAACATCGAATAGGTGTAAAGCACATCACCAGCACGGAGTGCAAAACCAACCATCAAAATCCGGGTCAAAATCAACGATAAAATGCGTCTCAAACCAAAATCAGGTGTACCTCAAAGGAAAATCTCACAATCGTGTGCATCAGCGTGCACGAATCAAAGCATAACACTAAAATGCATGAAAACTCTGCGCGAAATATATAAATATCCAGTGGGTGCATGAAACCAATATCATGAAACTCAGTCACCAAAACTAAATCATGCAAACAAAGCACCCAAAAATACCGAAATCCAAAATGACGGATACGTGATAATCGAATCACAAAATCATAAATCACAAATACCGTCTTCGGTAGTTCCTCCTTCGAGGTCGAGAAGGAGTCGGTGCAATCCACAGCTAGCAGCGCAGGATATCTACCTGCCTCTTGCTCACGGTCTAGCGTCTTCTGACTCTCTGGGTTCTTATCTTCTCTGCGGATTACCAATCTCACAGTCAATCGGCGCATCGGCCCTGTCAGGTGTGCTAACGGGGACGATTCCGTTCTGGCACTTCTCTGGTCACCTCTCGGTCAAACCTCACGACCACTCGTAAGGCAGCATATCACTAGCGTCGGCCTCTGGCTCTCTGAAAGCACGTCACACATCCGATCCTGGGTGCAACATCATGGCAGCTATGTCCTGGAAGGAATCCTGCTCAAGGTCTCTTCCAATCATGCCTATGCCGATCTGTACAGAGGCTAGCTCTCCTGCATAACCTCCTCTCGCTCAAAGGGCATCTGTGTCCTCAGCACAATATTTCTCCAGAAACTGGTCACATCGCAACGTCCCTGTAAGCATCTCAGGTCTCTAGTCTCGACGGGAAGCAATGACAGCTCGTCAGGGTCTCACACGAACCACTTGTTCCAACTGTCTCTATCGTCGTCCACTATGACGTCACGCCAAGCTACTATGCACTGCACTGTCTCGGCCACGGTCAATCTGAAGTCTCTCGTACGGACTCGGAATCGCGTACTCTGTAGCTTCATCATTCTGTAGCAGATATCAGGCCGAACTGGTCCTTGGAAACATGTCCCAACCATCGGAGGAATACTCATCACTCGTCCGTCCTTGATCAATTCACAAAGCATCTGGTTAAGTTCCTTTATCCGAACTTGGTCAACTACCTTGTCGACAATGCCGAACTCTGGCCTGCTGGTGTGCGCAAAATGACCACTCCTGGGTCCAGGTCTTTTCGTAACGTACTCCAGAAAGGTCCTGTCGAGGTTCCTTTCTCAAATCTCAATCCTGCCGAAGTGCCCGGAAGTCAACATCCAATGCTGAAGCTCACGCTTATTCCGGAACGGCTGCATACTTATCGCGCTTCTTTCTGGAAGATATATCCATATACCACGCCTCTGGGTGCGTATCACATCTCTAATATCAGTAGAGTGGAACATCATCTCGTCGAAACCTCGTACGAACTCTTTTCTTCACTCTGCTCAAATGTCGACTGATTCGGACTCGTCTCATCATGGCTACACAAACTGCGCTCCGACGGCTATCCTCGCATCTGGAGTCTCCCAAGCAGTGTCCCATCACAATGTCCGAAAGATGTCGAACCATCCGATCGACTCGTCAGATCCTCATAATCCCCCAAGAGCTCACATCTCGGGTACAGTTTAATAGTATCGAGTACATGCCACAGCGTCGGTGGTCCAGCCGTAGAAGGGCAAACCCAAGCCTCACTAATGGCGCCGCGGAACCGCCGTAAACCCTAAGGTTCAAAGGCTGTCACACGGTCATTAAGTCGAGTTAGGGTTTCATTCTTCTAGAGGGTCCATAGAATAACCTGCATGTCTTTCCGTATACTTTAAACTTGGAAAATGGCTCCTGACATTCGATCGTCTCAATCGACTCTCAACGAACCTGCGTGAAGTCGTCTCTATCTGGAATCAATCCACCTGATGACTCGCATCGGGGTAAGCAACTCACCACACGTCCTAGTCATTCATCCTCGGTGACTAGCGACTCGCTATCATATCTCCAAGAACATGCTCATGCTGCAGTAGCTCCAATCATCTGGGCGGTATCTCATTATTTGCAGCAACAACTGGCTCATATGCCTGTACGCCGAACGACGCCTCAATCCTCCAGGAAAGGCAATACATAAGCGGTCATCTCTGAATCAGCCTGTTCTAGATCTGAGTAAGACTCTCCACACTGGAAATCTTCAACTCAACTGGGCCCGCTCTGGCGTAAACTCGGACGAATCACCTTCGTCTCTCAAATCGGGTAGACTAGCTACCATCTGTCTCATCTGCCTGAAAGCTCCGGTAATCTCAGCTCGTAAGCTCCGAAAGCAACATCCTGTCAATCTCAGCAACAGCTGGTCCATCTGTCTGCACGGTAGGCGACATCACAATCTCTGAGGTATGCTGTACATCAACAGTCATCTCTCAACTGGCAGCTCTAACAAAGGAACGATCATCCGGTGCAAACCAAGCACTCGCCTCCACTAGAGGTCATAAACACCAACACTAACTCGAGACGTTCCCATGTCACCAGAAAACACAAAGGTCGGCCCTCGTACCAAACGAGCTCACACCGGCCGTAACCCTAGCAGCAGCCCAAACTGCGCTCAAACATGGTGACAGGGATCTCAATCGAGTATCAAAAGAGAGCACATCAAAGGCAAGAAAGGAAACAACAGATCCAAAGGGGATACATGATCATAGGAAGGAACAGCATCAATGAAGGTATGATCATGAAACTAATAGAATCGGGGATCTCAAATGGATGTATAATCCTGGATAGGAAGAGAATCACTGTTCTCTAAACAAATGTCCATCCTAAGGTTCCTTAAGCGGAGTGGCGTGTCGTAAGTATGCCGCGGAACATACCAACGGTACGTCACTCTACTTTAGTCACCTAATCCATCAACCAAGGGTCATCCTAAAATGACGAAAGTTCGGGTTTACACCCCCTCGACCAAGTCTAAGTTCCGTAAGGTCAAGCCTAAGTTCCGTATAAAAACAACTCCCTAGGCTCCACATAGTCAAACTTACACTCGAACCAAGGTCAACCTAGCGCTCTGATACCAACTTTGTCACGACCCGAAAGAGCACGTGACTGGCACTTGAACCATATGAAGCCTATAGGACTCCATCTGATCCAAGTAAGCCAAAAGCCCAGAAATCTAAAACCATTTTGAAGAATAAATAAAGAAAACTGGTTTAAAGAAGTGAAGAAATACAGGTTTGAAATCAAGGTTTTTAAATAACTAAGCCGAAGGTACGTTTTGGAAACAATAAGTCTTTTCTAAAAATTTCGGCAGAGTTTCTCTTGTAAAACTGGCCCCGAATGGGGTACAACATGAATAACGATATATAAATGATAAAGGCATCCCCAAGCGGGAGCTAGCTCTTCGTCAATCGACGGTCACAACCATGCAAAGATATGATAATATACAACGCCAAGTGGCGAGGATCAAAACCAAAAGAAAGCTCGAAAGTAGCAAGAAAACCGCAATACTACTAAGCGCGACTCTAAGGTCGAATAATACAACACTGTCTCTGAGTCTGAAAGAATATACAAGTTTTGGTTGATGGAAAATTTCTAGATACAATGAATAAATTAAATACAAAGGTGACTCCTGATACGAAGGAATCCACCTACCAAAGCAAATCACCCGCAAGAAGGAAATGTGCCAGAAATGCCGCAATAGAACCTGTACGGCATAACCTGCAAGAGCTGTGGCACAACGGGGGTGAGTTGCCAACTCGTGAATAGAAACATCTACAAGGATAAATCGAATGCAAGACATAATCCTAAGTCAACGATCAGTAAAATATCCACAAGAGTACATCTGAGTGTAATAAGGTGGCAAGGTAACATCTAATCATGTATATAGTGCCAGGTACTCAGGTAACAACATGTCATCAGTGTAAAGTGTGTCTGCATGAAGTATCAATGAAGAAATATCAATAATATCAATACACATATATTAGCGTCCCATACCACTAATATTGGTGTAAGATAATTGTAAATCCAGTCTGTATATGAACCAAGTCTGTATATATGTGGAACCCGTCCACCTGTCACCCACTGACAGTAAGCATCATGTATGCAATGTGAGGATATAACCAAAATCATGGAAAACTCATCATGAAACCCGTGCCAAACACCGACACGTAAATCCTCATCCGTATGGGGCTCCGTCTGCGGATATCGGCCCTCGGCCCCGGCAGTATGAGTCAACCCATGTCCATCTCTGGGCTCCGTCTGCGGATATCGGCCCGTCTGCCCCGGCAGTATGCCCATCTCTCGGCTCCAGGCGGTATCCCCCGGATATCCGCCGAGCTCAGGTAAAATCACCGGTAGGTACTCGCCCGCCTCCAGGCTCAATCGGCATAACCCATCGATCATCTCGCCGAGGGGAACCATACCGGGCCCACCACGAACCCGCAAACGGTACATCACCTCCTCGAATCGGGTTTCAAGCACACGTCTCAGCACCGAGAAAACGCGTGGTGGACGCACCGAAATATCATATCACGAGGTACCGGGTTTTCATAAAGTGCCACTTTTCTTAAATAACCCCACGGTCCTCAAAAACCAGAAATCACATGAAAATCCAACATCCAGCAGTAAATCCAATGCGATGTACTATGCAATCAATCCATGATATATGCGACATGTAAAGAGAGTAATCATATCGGAAATCATGCAACATGGAATGGGAATGCGCATATGTCAAAGGAAGCATCATATCACGAATGTAATAGTACTACTGTGTAGTGACATGGCAATTATCGATGATGAAGTGTGTGAGCCGGCAAATAGTGTACGTGAAACATACGCATCATCGATAATGGTGCTGGTGTCCTAACAGCATGATAATAACATGGTAATGAACTTATGCCAGCAATGCGAATAGTATGAATATGCGGAAATCTAGTAATCAACAGCACAGTGAAGTATCTACTATGCAACTACATCTAAGTATCCTGTCAATCAGGAGGGGTAGGTGTGGAAACCACCTAAAACTGAGTCTAAGTATATATGTAGATATATAGTCGGTGATCCCGCCTCAATGTCATATCGTAAGATATCCTCTAGCTATGAGAGCGGATCTATCATCAATATCAGCTCGTACGGTAAATCATCGTACGGCATTCCCAAAAGCTGGGTAGGGGTCAACATCTCACTGTCTCATCACATAACAAATATCACCATCATCAGATCATATAGTCTGGAGTACTACTCTATGTCTAGTACAAACGGTAACATCGGTAAAGTATGCATGCGGGGGTAAACACACATTCCAAGCCCGCAAGAATCACAAGTCATACCCCATATATGAATCGTATCAAATCACCGATCCCAGGGCACCAAGCCCACAATATCGACTCATCTCCAAAGTCGTCACATATCATCAATCACAGTGTAAGTACATGTGAAAAGCAAGGGTATATGTATAGGGTAATTCTATCCTAGGGTTCGCGACTGTGAACTACACTAGTCACTTCTAACCCTACATATCCAAAATACACCTAATATCACAATACCATATAATAAGCTATCTACGGACTGCGGGGGTGCTATACGCCATCCACCCGACTTTCCCCCGTAGATATAATCTACTCACCTTGCATCACCAATTGCGGACGTCACCACGTATTTGCTTGTCGTCCCGAAGTCTTCATAGGTACCTACACATCAAATATCGTATATACGCATTAAACCAAATCCAAGCTAAAACGGCGCATGAAATCCAAAACGATACGATAAGGGGCCTATAGGTGAAAACCTATGGCACGCCTTCAAAACCATCAATAACTCCTCTATATCGTCGTATAAACGACAAATAGTCGAGGCAAAACACATCCCACTATTTCAGAATCACAAATACGGAATACGGAAACACGAATCCAAAATAGCAACTTAGGATATATGTCCCAGATTTTACCCTAGAAAGAATCTGTCAAAACTAGAAGTACCCAGGGCCAAGAATTGATGAAATGGGGTTGTGCACAGAAAACGAGGAGATTCCTCACTGGTCTGGCCGCAATTTGCGGCCAGAAAGGAGGTTTTGGCGGCCGGGAAGAAGAGTTAGGGGCTAGGGTTTTGGGTGTTGCCTCTATGTTGCCTGCACATCTCAATTTCCACTCAATTCTATTTTAGGGTTCTCGGGGTGTTAGCAGATTCCAAAAACAGTGGCAGATTCCAGGTTTTTCCCCCGATATCGGTTTCTAAAATCCGTATTATGGGTTTAAATTTCAGGTTAGGGTCTCAATTCATACACTAGGGTGTTGGTATAATCTTAACTGAGCTCAATTTCATAATGCAACACCAATTCACTCAAACCCTAACTAGGTTTCTCTCAAATCCATAATATCACACAATATCGATAAAATCTTGACATGGGGTTATAGGAAAGGCTATAATTAAGCAAATGGTTCAGAAATTACCTTCATTAGCAACTCAAGAAAATTCTTGAGTTGCCCTCTAGTGGCCAAATCCATGCTTCTTTAGCTCCATGTGTAGATCTAGGGATTTTGGACATTTTTAATGAAAGGAGATTGGGGTTTTGGTGTGTTTTATGAGATGAAGTGGGGAGTTGAAGAGGGGGGAAATGGGGGTGCAGGAGCAGCAGCAGGAGGAGGGAGGAGAGGGGAAGAAAGATGAGGAATGAAGAGGTATGGCTAAGGGTAAGTAGTCAAAGTCCACCTCTCTCTCTCACCTACCCTCATTTTCTTTTCTTTTCTCTTTTCCTTTCCATTTAATCCATAATCCAAACCTTCTCACCTCAATATTAACCCCAAAAGAAAACCAAGGCAAGAAAATGCACAAGGGAAGGAAAATGTGATATGTGCAAGTTTTGCACAAAATTGCCAAAAAACCCAATTAGCGATTTTAATCGCGATTAGCACTAAACTAGTGTCAAACTAATCACAAAAACTTAAAAATGTCATAATTCACTAATTTACCCTATTTTAGAATTTTCCTTAATTTTTCATAATTTTTCTAACATTTTTCCTATTTATTTGCATTTAATATTAAAATAATCAATAAAATAATATTAAATTATAAAAATTCCCAAAATTAATATTTTATATTTTTGAAGATGTTACAGGTATCTCATACGCGCATTTTAACCGGGTCCATGCGCATATCGCATACGCGCACCACAACGTTTCACCTGGACTAGGTAACTCCTTTGTGGGACTCTAAGACTCGTCAATACGCCGGCAGTGGGTGATGATCATATCAAGCACCCCCAAACCGCAAGCGGTGAGCTAAACGTAACGGCCACCCGGGTATTGAGCGATCAGAAGAAAACAAGCGAACCTGCTACAACTCCCGTCGAGCCAACCGGCAAAACTACCGTACAGTCCGGTCTCTTCGTCATATATGCTGCATATTGAGCCTAGGGATGGTCACGTCGACCCCAATAACTCAATAAGTCGTGCCGGTGAATGGTCTATAACAGATCGAGAAACTACTGATAACACTTATCAGTAATTCTCAGCAGCCCTGGCCAGAGACTTACTGATATAACCAGTCGAGCACAGCACAGCATCAACTCCCAATACCGGGAGAGACGAAACCCCCCCTATCGCTCATCGCCTTCGTGTGTCTCGGGACTGTACCCAACGGCCACCTGTTTGCATGACTCAGTAGAGCCATGGTAGGGTGGTAATCAAAGTACAGTAGGAGAGCACACAAGACTCCATGACGATATCGGGTCTACAGACTAACCTGTACCAGTGTCACCTGAGAACTGCTATCCAACGATAGATATAATTCCATATAGGAGTTCTCGGTGAGTCCGTCCAGTGTACCCAGTCACCACTGAGCACCCGTATATGATCTTGATGTCAAACATCGATGAATGTGGGAACATTCATCGTCCATCGTATGGGTCTAGTATCATATACGCTAGTCTACTCTGGTATATCGATGCCCCATCTCGATACACCTACGACTAGGGACATTTCAGGATATGCTTATAAACTACAGATGTCCTACTAGTATGATCTCTATCATAATCACTGTAGTCAAGCCAATATCCTTAGGGCTTTATCAACATGTATTAATGAGTAAAAGCATGATCAAATCAACATTTCAGATAAAGAAGAACCAGATAGCATACTATCATGTCGAGCAAGAATGTACACTGAATATTTATATATACATGTATAAATACATCCACTATCACATAATGGCCTCTAGGGCATATATATATCCAACACATCACTCTCTACATCACCTAGGCTATTTGGATTTGCAAACTAAGTGACCTAGTTACCTCGGTTTAGAGGTAGGAGCTCAAATTAGACACTCTCGGTTGGATCACCTTCGACGTGAGGAAGCTATCGATCAAGCTCGATCATGGAGACCACTAGGAGCATACTAAAGGAGAGGAGTGAAGACCCGAAGTAGTTGAGCCTCTTGGTATATACTCCTTTCACAGTAGATTGTTTCTTTTGTAGCTAGTTAGGTTTATGGTAGATCCGGTATAGGGTTATTCTAGCACCAAGTTTTGATTCGAAGAAAAAAATTTGTTCCGCAAACGGCCATGGATGATGGCCAGGGCGTTAACATAACCTTTCATGGTATCAGAGCCAACCAATAAAACCTTAACTAGCTAGTTCTAACATGCTTAAAAGATCGATCGAGAAAAGTTTCCGTAATCACGTTTTCATTTTTCATGTTTCTGCCGATTTTTAAATGTTTTCAAAAAATCTTTTTCTGTATCTCAGAAATTCGTATAGGATTTTATAGAACTTGTCAAGAAATTTGGGCACATAACTCCTTTAGACGGCCGCGGAACCGCGGCATAACAGGCTTGTTTGCGGCGGTTGCGCGGCCGAATTAGGTGATCTGTGCACACATTTTCCTTTAGAGCTCTATTATATTGAAATGTGATTTTTGGAATGTTTTGTTTATAGCCCAGATTTGTCTGAGTACAGGATTGCACTTGGGGCCAATACGAAAAGTTTTTTGTCGATCGAAATTTTAAATGCGTTATGTTTCAGCGCATTCACTTACTATCTGCGACCGCGAATGTCATTCGATCGGTATAACTCACCTAATTGCTGTATGCACTTTTAGACGGGTTTGCGAATATGACATTCACGTTGATGTTCTGTGTTTGTGCTGTGGTTGTGGTTGGATTGTCGTATGTGATAGCTTGATGTTGCAATGATAGTAGTACAGTTAAGTTTCATTTGTACATTTGTTCGAGCGTCCGACATGTGGACTGCCGTGTTTGCTGGGTTGTTTATTATTTGTTTGGGGCATGACCGGGTTGAGGTCGATGTCACCATGGTACATATTATATTTCTTTTCTGTACTAGGATTATCCCACGGTGGAGTGCACGAATATTCGGATTCTAGAAGGCAACAAGCCTGCATATCATAGCGTTGAGACGGAGGGGGCTTCAATCTAGAATTGGTAGGCTATTCGCCGCACTCGTAGGGGGTATAGGATGACTTACGGAGGGACGCTCAAGATACCGGATCCCGTGGTGTGCTAGGTAGCCCATTCACTTTGTTGAAGGGGGTTTCCTCACTTTTGGGATTGGCGGGTAACTTGCCGCGCTCGTAGGGGTCCAGGTTTTCATTGGACAGGCTATCCACACGACCGGGAACGTCGGGTCTCATTTGCAGCTCAAATGAAACCCGGTGCTCTAAGGTTATCCACCATTCTGTATTGTTGGCTGAGATTCTATGATGTTGCTTATTATCATACCTAGAACGAATGTTGTATATATTTATACATATAATAGTAGATCTTGTATATGTTTTGCACCCGCGCTAGTCCAGCCCTCGCTCTGTCGTTAGTTAAGTAACCTAACGGGTGATGACGGGGCCCAGTGGCAAATGCGGATGGCATATAAGTACATTGTATTTTCGTTCTTTTTTGGTGTGATAGGATTAATTGATGAGACTGCATTAATTTTGATTAATGCAAGAAAATAAATCTAAAAGATGTTGTTGGAACAAATTTCGAAAAAATACAGTTATATTCTTTCGCTTTGCATAGCGGTATTCGGTTGTGAATATCCAGCACCTTATTCCACGAGGCAAGAGCCGAGATCCCTTCACGGGGAGTGACCTCTTGAGAAAAAGTCTGTACTATAGATTACTCGGTTTTTCTAAAACCAGAAGTTTTCAATAAGCGGAGCCAAAACCACTCCTTTTTCAAAAACTGCTCAGATTCCTTCAACGATATCTAGTTCATTAGGTTAAAGGGTTTTTGAAAAAACCCAGCCATAGCCTTTCGTCATTTTCTATAAGTATTACTCAGTATTCGTGCTACGTATTTTGGCATTGTCAAGGCATAGTGATCGGTAGCTGGGTAATGCTTGTTTGTAGCTTTATTTCCGATTATTTAGGACAGTCGCACAACTATGTTGGCATTGTCAAAGGTTATGCGGGTGGGTCTAAGTTAATTAACATAATGACAGGCCGAACTTGACTAGCGGCTTATGATATGTTGGCATTGTCAAGGTCATGAAGTCGTTAGGGGAAAAAACCACATCGGGAGTTTCAAACATACAGGAAACTTGCAGATTTAGCATACCTTCTGGAGTGTGGTGACTGGAGTGGATTCTATCTAGGTCATCACACAATGATAGTTGGATCCTGATCCCACTGATGAGTAGAATTACTCTCGGGAGATTATTTCACTTAACAATCAATACTATAAACCAAGTAGGTGTCTAGAATGTTGTTAGCGGGCTACGCCTCTAGGGAAAAGAGGTTATATAATTATGGAACTTCACGAAAGCGTTGGAAAACCTCCCTCGAAGTACGAACACTAGCCTGGCTGAAAGGTTAAGCAAGTATTGTGACGTGCGATTAATCCTGACTAGTTCTTCTTTAAAGGTTTGAAGAAGAATTTGGGAAAACAGTGGGAGCCATAATGATTAGATAAATTAATAACCAATCTAATCTTGCAAGAGCGCACACTAAGTGTTTCTTTTCTCTTTCTCCTTGTAGCAACCATTTCACGCCCTAATCAAGATAATAAAATGTATCGCTTGACTGATCCAAATTCTTATTCGGGGCTAGGGAACATCGGTTTGGCTCTATCTTATGATAGAGGTCATGAGTATGAGAAAGGGAAATAGGATTGCATGAATTCCTTGATGACCCCAACGAAGAAGAAGCATATTGTTGCATCTCCTTCAGGTGTTCTTGTTATTGAGAACTGTTTTTCGGTCAGTCCTACCTCCTGTGTAGGGATGCTAGGCACTGCCACATGGGTCTACGAGGCATCAACCATGCCCGATTTAAAATTTAGCCGTGCCTAACAACCATAACCAAGATCTCAGACTAGAGATTAGGTGAAAACAAGCATGTTAAACACTTTAACACAAAGTGAGAGAGATTACAACCTTTGTAGATCCGGTCCTTCACTTCTTAAGCTCCGTGTCGAGGTCCTTTCTCTACGATCATCGTGCATCCGGACTCTCGAGAGGCTCCACGAAGAGAAATATGCAAGCTTGCTTCCGATCTTCGATAACAAAGATGATCTACCTTGAAGTTTCATTAACACAAGCTCTCACTCACTAAATGAAGTGAACACCCTCATCTAAATGGTAAGGATAGATGAGGATGATGAAGTAGGATTTTTGCTCTCATATGTTTTCTTTTTCTCACTTATTTTCATCACCTTTGAAAAAACTAGAAAGCTTTTCCATGAAGAACTCAAGGAAGAAGAAGAAGAAAAATCAATTCAAAACCTTTTGTGATGAATAATGAAATAATATATGATTAATAATGTAACCATGGTCAACCAAATCTTTGTAGAGATTTAACTAGGGCTAGGGTTTGGGTTGGGTTAAGAATGAGTCATTACAAAATATCAAGCATAATATCTTCACTTAAAACAAAACGAAACCTTCTAGAATGTTCATGAAAGAACTAACCCAATTCAAACCCTAACCTTGTTTAATCTCAACAAAACATGTTGCATTAGTAATCATATCATGTTACAATATTAAATATCACATATATAATATTTATTGTAACAAAATAAAATAAGACAATTAATATATATCGCATATATATCAATGTATTACCCGAGTGAGAAAAAGAATCTTTTATTGAGCTAATATTAGTTAATGTAATTTAATATATCATATATATTATTATACATTAAATTATCGAATCAACACTTGATCCGACAATTCGGCTATATCGCATATAACCGACTAATATCTCATTTACCGATTCATCGAATCAACACTTGATCCGATGACCCGGCCGATATCAAATATCGCGAGAATAGAATACAGTATCTCATATCGCATTATCCTCGGTCCTGCACATATCACATATGTGCTCCTATTCCGTTTTTCCTGAGTCAAGAAAACTCTGTGTAGGACTCTAAAGAATCGTCAATACACCGGCAGTAGGTGATGATCATATCAAACATCCACAAGCTGCAAGCGGTCAGCTAAACGTAACAGCCACCCAGGTATTAAGCGATCAGAAGATCAACAAGCAAGCCTGTACATTCTCCTGCTAATCCAATCAGTAACACTCCCGTACAGTCCGGTCTCGTCGTCTGATATGTCGCATATCTCGCCTAGGGGTTGTAAACGTCAGATCCTAGTAGCTCGATAAGTCGTGTCGATATGAGGTCTATAAAACTTCGAGAAACTATTGATAACACTTTCCAGTAAATCTCAGCAACCCTGGCCAGGGATTTCTAGTTATAGCCAATCGAACACAGCGCAACATCATCTCCCTATACCGGGAGAGACGAATCCCCTACTATCGCTCATTGCCTCTATGTGATTCGGGACTGTACCCAAAAGCCACCTTTTTGCACGCCCTCTTGGACGTGGTATGATGGAAATCAAATCACAGTGGGAATCACACAAGACTCTATGACGATCTCGGGTCAACAGACAACTCTGTACCAGTGTCACCGGAGAACTGCTTTCTGACGTGAGGTATAATACCATCTGGGAGTTCTCGACGAGTCCGTCCAGTGTACCTAGTCTCTACTGAGCACCCGTACACCATCCTTGATGTCAAACACCGATGGATATGGGATCATCCATCGCCCATCATATGGGTCAAAATGCGTATACGCTAGTCTACTCAACTGTATCATTGCCCTGTCTCGATACACCCTCGACTAGGAACAGTTATAGGATGTACTCGTCGACTACCGTGGCCCCACTAGAATGATCTCATCATAGTCCCAGTAGTCGATTACATATCCTAAGGGCTTTATCAAAATGTAACATAGAGACAATCAGAGTACATGTTAAGATAAAGTACAACCAGATAGCATACTATCATGTCGAACAAGAAAGTCCTCCCTATATATGTCCAAGCATCCATTACAATATACATCGTATGTACAGTAATGGCCTCTAGGGCATACATATAACTAACAATCTCCCACTTGCACTAGGGCCATCTGTTGTGGTATCGCATACCCAACAATTAGCTGTGGTTGAAGTATCTCATACTCAACCTTCCCATAAAAGTCTCTATTGGGAAAAAGGCCTTTGTGAGTGGATCCGCGCTGTTGTCCTCTGTGTCTACTCTCCAAACCTCGATCTCCCTGGAGATCAACCATCTCCATGATCAGGTGATACTGCCTGAGAATTATATCTGGATTTCTGATGGGACGGGGGGTTCCGTGGCTAAAGCCACAACTCCATTGTCACACAATGGTAGGAGCGAAGTTCATCTCATGACCTTATATATATATCCAGACTGCCTCTTTGGTAGCATCCTTGGTAACGATGTATCTTGCCTTTAATCGTCTAGTATGTCATGGTATCTAGCTTGGAACTCTTCCAACATACCTTCCCTCCACTGAGGATAAAGATAATGCATGCGACTGATATTCAGTCGTCCTTATCACTCTGGAACCTTTCCAGTGATTCTCCCCAGGATCGATTGATGCCATCTCACTACAACTAGTGAGTATCCTAACATCCAATTAGATCTATCTCATAAATCCAAAATTCAGGATTTAGGAGGTATCACTTTGATCCTATATGGAGAATCTATTGTGATAAGTGGAGATTGGCCGAACGTAGCAAAGGAAACTCCTTCCTATCAAGAGTATGTCATCCACGTACTCTACGAGGATCACCACCATACTCTCTACTACCTTTTTGTATATACAAGGTTCATCTACCATTTTGATGAAGTCAAACTCTTTGACTATTACATCAAAACAGACGTTCCAACTCCGCGATGCCTGCTTTATCATACAAAACATCTTGCACACGTTTCCGCTGCTTCCACTATCTATGAAGCCCTCTGGCTGTGTACTTATAGACGCTCTCTTCCAAATCAACATTTAGAAAAGCAGTCATGACACCCAACCACCAGATATTGTAGTCATGGTATGTAGCCGTGGAAAGTAGGATCTGGATGGACTTAAGCATAGTTTTGAAAGTATCAACTTATCCATGTACCCCAAGTAATCTTCTCAAGATATACTTTCTCCTGATGAGGATTTAACCCTTCAGATAAAGCAACCAAAGTCCATACTTTGTTGGTGTATAAGGATTCCATCTCAGATCGCTAAGCATCCAGCCATTCTTACAGAGTCCCACTCTTGATGGCCTGCTCGAAACTAGTTGGGTCATATTCTCATGATGTAATCCTCGCTCCCACTGTCATTGAGAAACCGAAGTATCTCTCAGGTGGGTGAGGAACCCTACTAGATCGGCGGAGAGGCTGAGGTTCGTTGGTTACTATTGAATCCTTTGGTTCTACCAAATCATCAGCTACAGTTTGTATAGCTGGAACTCATTCCAGTTCTACCTCATGACCACTAATTTCTTCTCAAGAAATTCCCTTTCACAAAGGTGGCATGATGAGAAACAAAACATCTTTTGTTCCTCGGTTAGGTAGAAGATATTCTCTTGCGAATACTTGGGATATCCAACAAACTTCTACAGAACTGACTTTGATTTGAACCCTATTCAATAGGTATGCAGCTACTCAAGTGCATAACTCCTAAAACGAAATAGGAAACTCAGCAGTACTCATCATAGAGCGCACCATATCAAATAGGGTGTGATTGCTCCGCCCCGATACACCGACGTGCTGTGGTGTATACGGAGGAGTAATGCTGAGAGAGAATCTCATTCTCCTTTAGAATAGTCCAGGAATTCTGTGCTTAAGTATTCTCCTCCTTGATCTCATCAAAGGACATAATACTTATACCCATTTTGGTTCTCTACTTCTAACTTATATTCATTGAATATCTCAAAAGTTCCAAACTTGTGTTTCAACAAGAACATATGTCCGAATCTTGAGAGATAATCAGTGAATGTAATGAAGTACAAAGAAACGGTCTTAGCATGTGTAGACAGGGGAGCTTTATACATCAGCATGTATCAATCCCAAGAGTTCACTAACACATTCTCTGTTTCCAATAAACGGAGCTGTGGTCATCTTATCTCTGTGACATAACCGGCAAGTTTCACAAGATGTAAATTCAAACTAATTTAAATATGCATCTATATGTAACTTCAGCTAGTCGGGTAGCATTTATATGACCTAGTCTACAATGCCTCATGAAGGATTCATTCATTTCTGAACTCTTCCTTTTGTGTGTGTTCTGTACATTAAGAACTGTGGTTTGATTTAGAACGTCTATGCTTTTAGATAACGTGCCTGAACCGATCAACACTTGATATAGGAAATGTTCAAAACATTATCCAATTTATACAAAATTATTTCCTTCTTTACTAATAAAGAGAATGATATGATGTTGTCTATCAAGTTCGGTATCTAATAACATTCATTCAGAATCAATGTATTCTGATAATACAGGGTGATAACTACCAACAGACTTGGCTGCAACACTTGCACCGTTTCTATCTCATGAAATTTATCACCCGTTCTCAGTTCTCTACCTATCTGTAGCCCATGTAACAAATTACATTTACGGGATCCTGATCCGGTATCAAATACCCAGGACGTAAAGGATATTGAGAAACAGTTCTGTGTAATGAACACACCCGAAGAAGATGCATCAACATGTACTTTCTTCGTTTGGGTGGCACGGGAATTCTGGTAATCCCCAATTTCCTACTCTGTCTTATAATAATTATAAGTTAGAGCGGGACCAACGTTCCCTAGCGCAGTATACCACGCGGGTTCGGTCAATACATCCGTATTATTTTCTTGATTAAGGCGTGACATAGTCGTTACCAGGAGAGAGAGAGAAGAAAACACTCAGCGTGCGCTTTTACAAGATTAGATTGGTTATCAATTTATCTAATCAGGATGTCTCCCACTGTTTTAGTCAAATCTTCCTTCAAACCCTAAAAGGAAAGACTAGCCGGGAATAATTACACCCTACAAGTTCGCCAATCTATCAGCCAGGCCAGTGCCGGTACTTTGAGGGAGGTTCCCCGTGCTTTCACACGGACCTAATTAAAGTAAACCTCGTTTTCCCAGGGGCGTAACCCCGTTAACACCTTTCTAGACACCTACTTGAACGGCTAATTGTAATGTGTAAAACTCTCCCAGGAGTAACTCTTACTCGCAGCGGGTATCGGGATCCAACTATCTCATAGAAGGTATGCAATCTCATTGCAAATTTCAACACTTGAAATTCCCAATAATATTTTACCCCTAGCGTCCTATGACCTTGGCGAAGGACAAACTACCCATAGTCCGCTAGTCAAGTTCAACCCGTTCATTTCTTGATTGAATTAAACCCACCCGCACGACCCTTGACGAAGGCCAAACTACGCCGTACGAATACCCTAATCCAATCGCATCGTATGCTAGCAGATAAGCACTAGTTAGCTACCGTACACTACGCCTTGACGAAAGCCAAACTACCACATCACGAATACTAAGTAGTACATATCTGAAATGACGGAGGGCTACGACAGGTTTTTAAGAAAACACTTTGCGTAATTAACTTGATATCGTTGTAGAATCGAGTGATTTTAAATGGAGTGTTTTTTAGGCTTTTCTAGTTTCGGTAAAGAGGTCACTCCCGGTGAAGGGATCGTCGGCTCTTTCCTCATTGAATAAGGTGCAGGATATTTCACAAATACCGATGTGCAAAGCAAGAACTATAGAAGCAATCAAATGACAAACCGAGTTTGTAGCATCTGCTAGTTTCACTAAAGAGGTCACTCCCGGTGAAGGGATCTCAGCTCTTTCCTTATCGAATAAGGTGCTGGATGTTCTACAAGGAACACCACTATTGAAAGCAAGAACTAGAGCTACAAGTTTTTAAACAAGTTTCTACAACATCTTTAGGTTTCTTTTAGTTTCATTAATCTCATTAATGAAGTCCCATTTTATTATGCTTCACAAGCATCACATTTGAAACGAAATCTGCAATATAACATATATCTCATATATATAATATAAACATTCGTCTCAGGCAGTAATATGATCTCATCACAGAACATTGCAGCAGAAGAACTTATATGAAACATTGGATATACTAGGAGGTCCGTGTTTTCAATACGAGCCTATATAAAAACATGGATTCCACGGTCGTGATGAATAGCCAAACCCACATCCCTAGACCCCTACGAGAGCGGCAAGCAACTCTGCCAATTCTAGGGTTAGGATACCCTGTCTCGACTCCTCGAGATGGTCTCCCACTGGACCCTAGAACCCGGTTACTTGTGCTCCCCGCCTTGGGTCTACCTAATGCGGAAAAGTAAATAATATACAATGGTGACATCATCCTCAGCCCGGAAGTGCCCCAATAAATGAATATTACATACAAATGAATTTTACATGAAAGAAAAAGAAAAACTCTCATCTCACATAAAACCCCTGGCTATTCAAAACGCGACGATCCAATATAACATATCACAGCAACACATAATATCTCATATCATCAACGTAAGCAAGTATGCGTATCCCGATTATCGTTGATGTATAGCAACGAAGCCGGCGATACACCACATACTACGCTTACGGTCACAGAAAAGAAAGTGTAAAACTACAACAGTTGGAATCCGCAACCTCTTTAGACATCGCATGCCTAACAAAATGAATTCCTTAGACATCGCATGCCTAACAATTATAAACCCCGCATTTTAGTCTTATTATCGAAAACTCTTTTCAATATCAATTCGGGCAATTCAACAAGATTCCCGATTTCCTGATCGAATGCTCTTCGCAAACTTTAGTAGACGGCCGCACCCCCGATGCCGTCGACGAAGTGCACTAAGGCGGAACACAGCTGCCGCGAGCACCCGAGCGGATGCTTTTGGCGACGGGGTTCTCCTACAGTCACTTAGTCAGGGCTATGGGGCGTGGCTATCTATTAAGTTTACCCGGAAAGTATCCGCGTACGCTACGTGATTGCGACGGACTTTTGATCACATCAAAATTCCGTGGCAACCGATCATCTGAGACTGAACTGCTAGATTTATAACATTCAAATTAGTTATCTCATAACTAATTGTGGATTCCAAATATTGTATCACATTCCAGATAAAAAAACAGTGTTAAACTTTCCGATCGAATAATCAAACACCCTTGATTTCCCAAATAGCTCAACACTTGAATGGAGTTCAAAAAAAAATCAATCACATGCCACAGTACCAATGGTCCAGCCGTAGAAGGGTCAAGCCAGCGCCTCACATATGGCAACGCCGTACTGCCCCAAACCTTAAGGTTCAGAGGCGGTTCAGACGGTCACATAATCGAGTTAAGGTTTGTGTTCTTATAAAGGGTCTATCGCGTTACTTCCATGATTTTCCGGAAGTTTCAAACTCGAGAAAAAATCAAACTTTTGAAAAATTTTCCGATAGGGGAAAAAATGAGTTATTGATATCCGTTCGAACTTTTTAACAGTTTCTTAAATTAAGCGGAAAAAAATTAAACGAAGTTCAAATTTCCGATCGAATCAATGAGCTCCCAATACAACCCAGAAAACTCAACTCTTGAGTAGAATTAAAAATTCCCAAAACTATCAAAAAGGACCCAGGAATTTATTCCTGAAGTAGTGGGCCCCAACTCTAATTATTGGCCGTGGAAACGCCGCCAAACCCGTGGTTTGGCCGCGGTTCCGTGGTCAAGTGAGGGATTTAAAGGTCCGTACTTCACAGTAATTCCTATATTTCCCTGCATGATTTTCTGAATATTTTTAATACGAAAAAAACAACATTTTTTAAAAATTTCCAGAAACTAGGTTTTATCGGGTATTCGGAGATCGATCGGACTTTAAAATTCGTCTAGACTTCGCCTAAAGCTCTAGCATGGCTTTGATACCACTTTAGGGATGCTAGGCACAGCCACAAGGGTCTACGAGGCATCAAACATGCCCGATTTAAAATTTAGCCGTGCCGAACAACCCTAACCAAGATCATAGACTAGAGATTAGGTGAAAATAAGCATGTTAAACACTTTAACACTAAGCGAGAGGGATTACAACCTTTGTAGATCTAGTCCTTCACTTCTTAAGCTCCGTGTTGAGGTCCCTTCGCTGCGATCATCGTGCATCCGGACTCTCGAGAAGCTCCACGAAGAGAAAGATGCAAGCTTGCTTCCGATCCTCGATAACAAAGATGATCTATCTTGAAGTTTCATTAACACAAGCTCTCACTCACTAAATAAAGTGAACACCCTCATCTAAATGGCAAGGATAGATGAGGATGATGATGTAGGATTTTTGCTCTCACATGTTTTCTATTTCTCACTTATTTTCATCACCTTTGAAAAAACTAGAAAGCTTTTCCATGAAGAACTCAAGGAACTAGAAGAAGAAAAATCAATTCAAAACCTTTTGTGATGAATAATGAAATAATATATGATTAATAATGTAACCATGGTCAACCAAACCTTTGTAGAGATTTAACTAGGACTAGGGTTTGGGTTGGATAAAGAATGAGTCATACAAAATATCAAGCATAATATTTTCACTTAAAACAAAAAGAAACTTTCTAGAATGTTCATGAAAGAACTAACCCAATTCAAACCTTAACCTTATTTAATCTCCACAAAACATGTTGCATTAGTAATCATATCATGTTACAATATTATATATCACATATATAATATTTATTGTAACAAAATAAAATAATACAATTAACATATATCACATATATATCAATGTATTACCCGAGTGAGAAAAAGAATTTTTTAGTGAGGTAATTCTAGTTAATGTAATTTAATATATCATATATATTATTATACATTAAATTATCGAATCAACAGTTGATCCGACAATCCGGCTATATCGCATATAACCGACTAATATCTCATTTACCGATTCATCGAATCAACACTTGATCCGATGACCAGGCTGATATCAAATATCGTGAGAATAGAATACGGTATCTCATATCGCATTATCCTCGGTCCCGCACATATCACATATGTGCTCCTACTCCGTTTTGCCTGAGTCAAGAAACCTCTGTATAGGACTCTAAAGAATCGTCAATACGCCGGCAGTAGGTGATGATCATATCAAACACCCACAAGCTGCAAGCGGTCAGCTAAACGTAACAGCCACCCAGGTATTGAGCGATCAGAAGATCAACAAGCAAGCCTGTATATTCTCCTGCGAATCCAATCAGTAACACTCCCGTACAGTCTGGTCTCGTCGTCTGATATGTCGCATATCTCGCATAGGGGTGGTAAACGTCAGACCCCAGTAGCTCGATAAGTCGTGTCGATATGAGGTCTATAACAGTTCGAGAAACTACTAATAACACTTACCAGTAAATCTCAGCAAACCTAGCCAGGGATTTCCAGTTATAGCCAATCGAACACAGCTCAACATCAACTCCCTATACCGGGAGAGAAGAATCCCCTCCTATCGCTCATTGCCTCCATGTGATTCGGGATTGAACCCAAAAGCCACCTTTTTGCACGCCCTCTTGGATGTGGTATGATGGAAATCAAAGCACAGTGGGAATCACACAAGACTCATTGACGATCTCGGGTCAACAGACTACTCTGTACCAGTGTCACCGGAGAACTGCTATCTGACGTGAGGTATAATACCATCTGGGAGTTCTCGGCGAGTCCGTCCAGTGTACCCAGTCTCTACTGAGTACCCATACACCATCCTTGATGTCAAACACCGATGGATATGGGATCATCCATCGCCCATCATATGGGTCAAGATGCGTATACGCTAGTCTACTCTGGTGTATCGATCTCTGTCTCGATACACCCTCGACTAGGAACAGTTATAGGATGTACTCGTCGACTACCGTAGCCCCACTAATATGATCTCATCATAGTCCCAGTAGTCGAGTACATATCTTAAGGGCTTTATCAACATGTAACATAAAGACAATCAGAGTACATGTTAAGATAAAGTACAACCAGATAGCATACTATCATGTCGAGCAAGAAAGTCCTCCCTATATATGTCCAAGCATCCATTACAATATACATCGTATGTACAGTAATGGCCTCTAAGGCATACATATAACTAACATCCTGGGTACTAGATACCGGATCAGGATCTCATATTTGAATTTATTACAGGGACTGAGAAAAAGTAGGATAGTTGGACCTGGTTTTATGTCCCTCAGAGAAGGGAACGGAGCACAAGTTGATGCTGCAGCCGTCGGTGAATATCACCTTGTGTTTCCAAGAGGTAATACTATGATTTTGAACAATTGCTACTATGTACCTTTCATAGTTTGCAACATCATATCGGTTTCTTTACTTGATGAAGATGGATATAAGTTTGTTCTTGATAGAAATATCATGAACATTTACTTTAATCAGGCATTGGTTGCAGAAGGTACACTGTGTAATGGTATCTATGTTTTAAATCAAAACTCTCAATATACAAAACACACGCAAGAGTAAAAGTTCAGAAACGAATGAATACTACTTGTGGTATTGTAGACTTGGTCATATCGGAGAGAAAAAACTAAGTAAGTTGCATAAAGATGGACTTTTGAATATGTTCGAATTTTCATCTTATGAAACTTGTCAGTCTTGTCTCAAGGGAAAGATGACTAAATCTCCGTTCACCGAACATGGAGAAGGAGCAGCAGAGCTCTTGGGACTCATACACAGCGATGTATGTGGTCCGATGTCTATACATGCACGGGTTGGGTTCTCATACTTCATCACATTCACTGACGATCTCTCTAGGTTCGGGTATGTATATCTTATGAAACACAAATCTGAAGCTTTTGAGAAATTCAAAGAATTCAGAAATGAAGTAGAGAACCAGACTGGAAAAAGTATCAAGATCTTCCGATCTGATAGAGGAGGGGAGTACTTAAGCATGGAATTTCAGGACTTTCTAAAAGAGAATGGTATTCTCTCTCAGCTTACTCCTCCGTATACACCACAGCACAACGGTGTATCGGAACGAAGGAACCGTACCTTATTAGACAGGGTTCTCTCCATGATGAGTAATGCCGAGTTGCTTCTTTCTTTCTAGGGACTTGCGCTCGAGACTGTAGCGTACCTATTGAATCAGATTCCATCTAAATCTGTGCTTAAGACTCCATATGAAATATGGAGTGGTAAAAGACCGTATGTTGAACGTGTTAAGATAGGGGGTTGTCCGGCTTATGTAAAAATACAAAATCCGGACAAACTGCAGGCACGGTCAATTTTATGCAAGTTTGTGGGATATCCTAAAAATTCTCTACGATATCTGTTCTACCATACTGAGGAACAGAAAGTGTTCATTGGTCGCCGCGCCACCCTTTTAGAGTGGCAATTTCTTGCAAAAGAAATAAGTGGGAGCATGGTAGAAATGGATGAAATATCAGAACTGGAAACTTAAACTGAGGATTTAGTAGAAACTCAAGATTTAGAAGCCACAGACGAATTTCAGCCACTCCGCAGATCTTTTAGGATTTCACATCTTCCCGAGAGATACTACGGTTTTCTCATAGATAGGGATCGAGAGGATTGCATCTTAGAAGAAGATGATCCTGCTAGTTTCAGGAAGGCCATTATCAATAGGGATTCTGATAAGTGGCCGGATGCTATGCGATCCAAAATGGAGTCCATGTACACCAATAAAGTGTCGACCTTGGATATTGCTCCACCTGGGGTAAAACCCGTTGGATGCAAATGGATCTACAAAAGGAAATTTAGTGTAGATGGCGCAGGTGGAAACCTATATGGCTAGACTCGTTGCAAAATGTTTTCGTCAAAGACCAGGTGTGGACTATGAGGAAACCTTTTCTCCAGTGGCTATACTCAAATCCATTCGGATCCTACTTACCATTGCTGCCTTCAATGACTATGAGATATGGCAGATGGACGTAAAAACGGCTTTTCTAAACGGAAGTTTGGAAGAGTGCATTTATATGGATCAGCCAGAAGGTTTTGTAGACAGTGAGAGCGGCAGGAAAGTGTACAAGTTGCTTAAATCCATTTATGGATTGAAGCAGGTATCGCGGAGCTGGAACATCTACTTTGATGAAACGGTCAAGGAATTTGACATCATCAAGAATGAGGATGAGCCATGTATTTATAAGAAGATTGTAGGACGAATTATCGTATTCCTAGTCTTGTACGTGGAAGACATTCTTTTGATAGGAAATGATATTCCTATGCTACAATCGGTCATGTTGTTCTTGTCACAAAGGTTCTCCATGAAGAACCTGGGTGACGCCTCATACATTCTGGGGATCAATATCTACAGAGATAAATCCAAGAGAATATTAGAACTTTCACAGTCCAGGTACATAGAGACCGTACTAAAGAGATTTAGTATGGAAGATTCCAAGCGCGGTAACATACCCGCATTGCACAAAATCACCCTCTCCAAGGAGATGTCTCCCAAGACTAACGAGGAGAGGGTTCGCATGAGCATTATACCCTATGCTTCGGCGGTAGGATCTATAATGTATGCGATGCTATGTACTAGACCAGATGTAGCTTACGCGCTAAGCGTGGTGAGCCGGTATCAGTCGAACCCATGTGAGAACCACTGGAAAATAGTAAAGAACATTCTCAAGTACCTGAGAAGGACTAAGGAGATGATCTTGGTTTTCGGTAATGGAGATCTCAGGGTCGAGTCCTTTACTGATTCCATCTTTCAGAGTGACAAGAATGACATCAAGTCTGTCTCGGGTTTTGTGTTTACCCTCAACGGAGGGGCGGTGATTTAGAGGAGTTCCAAACAGGACACCATCGCAGACTCGACGATGGAGGCTGAATACATTGCTGCAAGCGATGCCGCAAAAGAAGTGGTCTGGATGAATAAGTTCATTGCTGAACTTCAGGTGGTTCCGTCCATTGTTGATCCGATACCTTTGTATTATGATAAAAATGGGGCTATATCTTTAGCGAAGGAATCACGGCCCCATCAAAAATCCAGATACATCTTAAGGCGATATCACTTAATCAGGGAGATCATTGATCGCCAGGAGATCGAGGTACGGAGAGTGGACACTAAAGAAAACACGACGGCTCCATTTACAAAGGCCCTCCTTCAAGCACAGTTCGAGCGTCTTTTTGAGATGTTGGGTATGCGGTAAGCCAGTAGCTGGCCTTAGAGCAGACGTTAGGTATTCGGTACGCCAATAACTGGCATTTACTGCAAGTGGGAGATTGTTGGATATGTATGCCCTGGAGGCCAATATTGTATATGTATACATATAGATGCTGGGGATATCTATGTACATGACGATCTTGCTCAGTTATGTAGTATATTGTTTCAGTTGTCTTTTATCAGGATATGTGTATTTGTTTTTATTGTTGCTTTGCCCAGCTTGCACATATTGATAAAGACTTGATACGGTAGTATACTATTATGGTTTGACTTTATCTTAACATGGCATATGTTATACACATTATTACATATTGTGGTTACATGTTGATAAAGCCCATAGGATCTTGCTTGACTGCCTGCGTTGTGACTTGTGGGAGCAGGGTAGTCCATAAGCACATCGTTAAATGGTCCCTAGTCGCATGAGTATCGAGACTGGGCATTGATACTCCAGAGTAGACTAGTGTATACGTTTCTATCCCCGACAAGGGGCAATGGTTGGTCCCCCAGCCATTGGTAAGATGCACCTAAGATCGTATACAGGTGCTCACTAGCTCTGAGTACACTGGACGGACTCGCGGAGAACTTACAGATGGTACTATAGCTATCATCAGATGGATGTTCTCAGGTGACATGTGTACATGTTAGTCTTTGGACCTGAGATCGTCATTTGTCTCGTGTGAGTTCCCACTATGCTTTGATCATTACCCTACCACGGCTCTACTGAGTCGTGCAAACAGGTTTTGGTTGGATACAGTCCAGAGCCACATAGAGGCAGTGAGTGATTGTTGGGGATTCGTCTCTCCCGGTATTGGGAGTGGATATTGCATAGTGTTCGATTGGTCAGGACCATCAGGCCTTGGCCAAAGCAGTTGGGATTTACTGATAGGTTGATCAGTAGTTTCCTGGATTAGTCCCGAGCCACATCAGCACGAATTATCGGGTTATTTGGGTCCGACGTATACCACCCCCTAGACCCGGTATGCGATACTCTTAGACGAGGTGACCGGACTGTACGGATATTGTCATGGATAGGCTCAGTTGGGATCCGGATGAGTTCGCTCATCAGCTTTCCCTTTTGACGGGTACCAGGGTAGCCATTACGTACAGCTCGTGCCGCTGACGTGCTTGTGGTTATAGATTTATCCGGTAACGCACTGTCGGCATACTGTCGAGTGTTTAGAGTCCCACACAAAGAGTTTCTCTGCTTCGAGCGAAACGATGTAGAGGCCGTATGGTTTTACGGCAGGGTTTGATCACATATGTGTACATGTGCACGTATGATGTTTGGGCGGATAATACTAGCGGGCTTTTGTTTAAACCGGATCCTTGTATTATATTGTTGGATTATTTTCGTCTCTTGTGTATTCATATTTTTCGGAATATGGATACGGGTATGTATATACGATGATGGGTATTCTTGTAATTTGTTACAAGAGTGCTTCTAGAAGAAAAAACCTCATTATTTGTTTTAACCATTTAGTTAAATGGTTAATGAGGTAGAGGTGTGAGGTGTTGACTTTTCTTAAGTGAAGCATGGATAATTGTTGACTCATGGGTTAATATTGAGGCAAGGTCGCATCTAGATATTTTGTAGAAAATATCTAGATAATTTTTGGTGAAGATATTTTTTTATTATTATCTTTGGCATGCTTGCTTTATTAATCACAAGTCTTAGCCATTCTTCACTAGGTTTTTTTTCTTGTGTTGCTCTCTATAACTCTCTCATCTCCTCCAAGCTTCTCTTCTTCTACCTCAAACCTTAATAGTCTCACGTGTTGAGAAACCTAGGGTTCTTGAGACAAAACGATCCATCATCACTCTCTACATCACCTAGGCTAGTTGGATTAGAAAATAAGTGACCTAGTTACCTTGGTTTAGATGTAGGAGCTCAAAGTAGACACTCTCGGGTGGATCATCTTCGACGTGATGAAGCCATCGATCAAGCTCGATCACGGAGGCCACTAGGAGCATACTAAAGGAGAGGAGTAAAGAGCCGAAGGACTTGAGCCCCTTGGTATATACTCCTTTCACAGTAGATAGTTTCTTTTGTAGTTAGTTAGGTTTATGGTAGATCCGGTATAGGGTTATTCTAGCACCAAGTTTTGATTCGAAGAAAAAAAATTGTTCCGCAAACGGCCATGGATGACGGCCAGGACATTAGCATAACCTTTTATTGACACCATACTAAAGAAGTTTAGTATGGAAGATTCTAAGCGTTGTAATTTACCCGCTTGTTCAGGAATCACTCTCTCCAAAGAGATGTCTCCGAAGACTGATTTGGTGAGGGCTCGCATGCAAGGGATACCCTATAGTTCAGCGGTCGGATCGGTCATGTATGCGATGTTATGTACCAGACCAGATGTAGCTTACTCACTAGGTGTAGTTAGTACGTATCAATCAGATCCAAGGAAGAAGGACTGGACAGCTGTGAAAAACATTCTTAAGTACTTGAGAAGGACTAAAGAAATATTCTTGGTGTATGGTAACGGTGAACTCCAAGTGGAGTCCTTTATTGATTCGAGCTTCCATAGTGATAAGGACGACAGTAAGTTGATCTCGGGTTTTTTCTTCACCCTCAATGGAGGGGCAGTATGTTGGAAGTGTTCCAAGCAAGATACCATAGCAGACTTGTATGTCTACGGTAGCGCCCCGGCCGTCTTTCCGAGGCTAAAATGCGGAAACGAAAACTTTTTTCAAAATTGAAACCGGCGCTATCGTATGCTTAAAACCTGGATCGAACCATTAACCTATAACTAGCAACTAGAGAAAGGGTTGGAAAGCTATATCGATCAATCCGTGTCCTTCGGTCTTCGGCCTCCATCCCAAGCTCCTCGCGGCATCTCTGGTCTCGATCTCCTCGTCGGAAAGGGCACCACATCTTCGAATCTTTTTACGGGCTCCCGCTTCGTCCGAAGCAACTCGGGCATGAAGTTCGCTAGCCGACGTGTCCAAGGAGATGTAAAGAATGTGTGTGATAACTTTGTCTCAAGCATCCATTGATTCTCATCACATGAGAGTGTAAGGATGGAGGTTAGAGATGATGCAATTAATGGAGGTTATGAGATAGAGCAAGAGGAAGAAGAAGAAACCTTTTTTTTTCTTTAGTTGTATGATAAAAATGAGAGCAAGAATGAAAAATACAAGAGCTAACCAAAAGGGATATGGCTGCCCTTCTCTCTCTTCCTCTCATTTCATCACTCAAATCCATCATAAAATGTGAAATATGCACAATAAAAGAGACCATGAGTCACTAGGTTGCATGTGTCACATTAAATGCACCTCATGATGATTTCTAGCTCATAATTTCCATTTGTAAACATTAATCCAAATGTTTACAGCAATAAAAAGATACGGCAACATCTAAAGTAAATTCGTGATGGATCACAAGGATACCCCTCACCTATATATACATACCTGCATCCGCATTCCGACCGAATGCGAATGCGATGAGACTAAAGTAATCCAACAAATCTAATATTAGGATCCGGCTTAAACCGAAGCCCACTAGTATGATCCGTCCGATCATGATCCGTGCACTACTGCACGTATATGATCGAACCCTTCCATATAACATACGGCCTCTACAACGTTTCGCCCGAAACTTGAAAACTGTCTGTGGGGGACTCTAAAGACTTGTAAATACTTTGGCTGTGGATTTAACCACTAGCACGTCAGAGGTACAAGACGTACGTAACGGGCTACCAGGTATTGACCAAAAGGGAGGTCGATGAGCGAACTCATCCTGACACCCTACTGAGCCTGTCAGTGACAATATCCGTACAGTCCGGTCCATTCAACTATGAGCATCGCATGGCGGGCCTAGGGGGTTGGTAAAAGTCAGACCCCAAAAGCGGTACAAGTCGTGTCGGAGTGTAGTCCAGAACACCCTGAGATACTACTGGAATACCTACCAGTAAATCTCCTGCCTTGGCCAAGGACTTCGTGTAATGGCTCTCCTTGACACAGAGCGATCTCACCCCCAATACCGGGAGATATGAAACCCCCGCCGATCCGCTCACTGCCTCTATGTGGCTCGGGACTGTACCAAACTAAAACCTGTTTGCACGACTCCTTCGATCCGTGGTAGGGTAGTAATCAAACCACAGTGGGAACTCACACGAGACAAATGACGATCTCAGGTCGATGAACTAACCTGTACACACGTCACCAGGGAACTGCTATCTGATGTCAGGTATAATACCAACTAGCATGTTCCCGGCGAGTCCTGTCCGGTGTACTCATAACCCAATGAGCACCTGTATATATCTTTGGTGAACCAACTGACACCAATGGCTTGTGAGACCGGCCACCACCCCTCGTCGGGGTCTCGACTGTATATACTAGTCTACTAATGGTGTATCGATTCCCAGTCTCGAAACTCCCATGACTAGGGACCTTTTAAAGATGTGCTTATAGACCCCAGCTCCCACGCATTTAGTCGCCATCATACTGCTGGTAGTCAAGAAAGAATCCTAAGGGCTCTATCAATCTGTAATAGCGACCAGTAAGGTCACTTAAAATAGTACACGATCATAAAGACAAACCAGATAGTATACAATCCTCTCGAGTAAGACTGTCCTACCGGTATAGGTTCTCCCTCAATCATTGCAATCACGTGCCTGCGATCCAATAATTGACTACGAGGGCACTATATCCAACAATCTCCCACTTGCACTCAAGGCTAATTATTGCGATGTCGCATATTCACAGGCCGTGTCATACCGAACACCCAACTCCTCTACCAATCAGTCTCACAAAGCCCGTTTGCGAAACTATTGTTTTCGAAGAATAGCCTCAGTGAATGGATCCGCCCTGATGTTTCTTTCTATGTCTCTCTTTATCTAAAGTTCGCGGAGAAAGCCATCTCCCGAAATGAGCAATACCTGTCTAAGAATTTGTTTGGATGTCTGATAGGACCTAGCTCATAAATGAACTCCAAATCCAAACTTCTTAGACTGTATCGTCAACTTAACTTAATCAGTATCCTACGCCATGCCTCCCTCAGTATCCGCTTGGACCACCTATCCAAAATACTGCCCCTCGTCAGAGGGAAAATTATAACTCTGACAGTCACTCTGTCATCCAGGTCACCTTGGAAGCCTGGAATGGTAACCGTCTCCTAAAAGAGGCTGTTGTTATCATATCCCTAGAACATCCACTTATGTTCTAAAACTGCTTCCGAATGTTTCTCCAGGATTTGATTAATATCAACTTACTACATATCATGCAAAAACAACATCTGGTGTGGTACTTGACATCTCATGATCAACTCAATTGCCTAAGCAAGTGATCTGTCAATCATGCACACCCCTCTCCCCTTTAGTCTGTGAGACACCTTTAGAGAGGGTGACTCCATCACCTGCAGGTACACTACCGTGCCAGGGGTCGTCCATTCTAAAACAACATTGGAATGCTGTCTAAGTACCCAGATTGGGAAACTACCTAAATCTAGATCTAAGGCCATAGATCTATTAACCATAATATCTGATATATTATCCAAGTCCCATGTGGAGAAACCACTGTGTGACAACCAAAGTATAACCGATCGTAGTGCAGAAATATCACTTCCTACTATGTGTATGTCATCCAAATACTAGGACATCACACCCTACTACCTTCTTAACAGATCCATCCCCTATTCTGATGAAGTCTAACCTATGACTGTCACATCAGAAATAGATGATCTATCTCTGCTATATCCGCTTTAGTCCATAAATAGACATAAGCTACTTGTCCACTATGCTTCTGCTGCTCCCACTGACTATGACAACCCTTTGGCAGAGTCATATACACGTACACTTCTAAATCTAGTTTAGAACGACGCTATACTCATCCTCCTGCCTGGTCTCACAGTCTGGAACAACAGCAATGGAAAGTTTGGGTAAACAAGAACCTCCCTATCACCGTCTTTAAGCAACCGAAGTACCTCTTGAGTGCCCGAGGTTACCCACCATATCTGCGGAGTGGCCAATGGAATGTCAAGCCAGATTGAATCTTTAGGTCCTATTAAATTTTCAGGAATCGTTTGCAGTTCTGGAATCACTTCCAGTTCTACCATACTCCCACTACTGTTTTCTAAAAAAAAATTCCATTTTTATTAAAACTGTGGCGAGTTAAGAACAATATCACTATTGATCTTCCAGATGGTACAAAGTCAACCCTCGTCATAGCCCGGGTCAACCCACAAACAGCAATTACAGAAACGCGCCTTGAGTTATCCAGAGTTTGTTTTTAAGCATAAGCCGGACAACTCCCCGTACCTTAACAATGTTAAGATATGAACTATTCTATATCCAATATTGATATAGAGGCACTGAATTAATTGGAAGCAGATTCAAATCATGAAGTTGTTTCCAGTGCATGTCAACTAAATGGAAGGAGGCCGATCAGCATTACTCAACTTAGGAGTGCTTCCAATTATGAGTAACCTGAAAGAGAAGCAAGTTCTCAAAATCATTACTATCAACTGAATACCATACACAAGTATCTACATCTTCGATCACCTTGAAGAATCCTAATACTTGCACCATCTGGTTCTCTACTTTATTCTTATACCTATAACTTCTCAAAACTTAAACCTTGCATTTCTACAAAACACGTGTCTAAGAACTAGAGAAGTCATAAGTAAACAGAATATAGTACGAGTACCAACCCCTCTGTCCTTATGGATACTGGACAAAATACAATACTCTGTATAAGTCCTCTGAGTCTAATACCTCATTCCCCGTGTGTCGTAGGTTGAAAACTGTACTTATGGTTAAGAAGAATTACATCGCTGTTTTAATGCTCCTTACCTAACCATCCACTGATATAGGTAAATGTCATGGACATAATTTCAAAAAGTTATATCTCACTTTGTAAAAATAATCATACAGATATATCAATTTGAAATTGGTGCATAACAACGGATATTCAAAACCAAATATTTGCCGTCCGGCAAACAACCCAGGTGATTTCCTCAAATATCACCAATTACAACGAATCCCGATATAATGAGGATGACCACCCAATTCCCAATAACTTACTCCCACTCATCATCTGTAAAACCATACAGATGTGAGAATCAAACCTGGTAAATACATACCTTGGAGCAAGGGCTAATTGGGAAATCAGTTTTCTTTTAACAATACACAGTGAAACTGAAACATGAAAATGTTTCGTAGGGGTATCCGGGTATTCTTAGTAATGCCTCTTCCATTATCAGATTCACAACTGTAACCGTATATTTCTTTGACATCTCTCTAAATCTCTATATATTTCTTTAGTCATTACCTTCTGTACACCCCTTCAGGCCAAATGGTTTTCTTCCTTCCCTACCGTTCGGCACCAGCCTATGGTTTGGAAGAAGACTATCCAATAAGTATAATGGGTGTACTCCCCTACTCTTAGGAGCACTCGCAACCCGAGAGAAGGTAAAGATAAAAGACAACTGAATAAACCTTATTTCTATTTCTCCTGAACCAGAATCCATCCCCGAACTGGAACAAGTTCCTTCGAGTTCGTATATAACCATACGATGGAGTATCCAAGTAACTGTGGATCTTCGTAGTGATACGGAGTGTCCTGGAGAAATACAAAGGTGATAGGAGTGACGATGAAATACTTGGTTTGGTCGTGAATAGCAGTCGCAGTTTACTTTTCCCTCTTACTTATCCCTTTATTTGTCTTTACTTAATACCTTTTATAAACCTTTTAGGCTAAATGGTTTTCTTCATTCCATACCGTTCGGCAACCGCCTATGGTTTGGATGAAGACTATCCAATAAGCGTAATAGGTGTACTGTCCTAATCCAAGGATCACTCACAACCTGAGAGAAGGTAAAGGGAAAAGACAACTGAATAGTCCTATTCATTTTCTCCAGAACCGGAAACCATCCTCGAATAAGTTCCTTCGAGTTCGTATATAACCATACGATGGTTTTATCCAATGGAAGTGGATGTTCATAGTAATACGGGGTGTTCTGGAGAAAAGGGTAAAAGTAGGAGTGGCAATGAGGTATGCAACTAAAACAATCAAAAAGCCAGTGTTTTAAGAAGGTTTGGTTAATCTTGGTCACTGAGTCATAGTATAGGGTCGGGTCATGGTCGCTGCCAAAGAGAGAGAGAAAAGAAACACTCAGCGTGCACTCTAACCTAGATTAGAATGGTATCACTTTATCTAATCAGGAAACCTTCCACTGTATCCTCAAATTCTCCTCCAAACCTGAAAGAAGAATTAGTCGGGATCACCTGAGGAGTAAACCAACTCATCAGTGGGAATCAGGATCCAACTATCATCGCATGATAACGTGATGGAATCCACTCAAGTTATCACACACCAGAAGGTATGTGCATGCCTGGCAAGTTTCAGTTTCTTTAGAAACTCCTGATGTATGTTTTTATCCTTAAGACCCAAGTGTCCTTGACAATGCCAACATATCAAAGAGTCCTAGTCAAGTTCAACCCGTCATCATCTTGATTGCGTTAAACCCCCCGTACGAGTCCTTGACAATTCTAACATAATCGTACGACTGTCCTAACCAATCCACATATCCATGCGGCAGAAAAGCATTAAAAAGCTACCGAACACTACGCCTCGTCAATGCACGACATACGTAGCACGAATACTAAGCAATACTAATCTAAAATGACGGAGGGCTACGGTAGGTTTTTGGCGAAAAACCTTTAACGTAATGAACTTGATATCGTTGAAGGAACCGGAAAGCTTTTTTATAAAAATATAGTGGCGAAAACCTTTGCTAAAGAGGTCACTCCCGGTGAAAGGATCTCAGCACTTTCCCTGTAGAATGAGGTGCGGGATATTCCAACTGAATACCACGAGGCAAAGCAAAAAGGCAATCGGCTATAGTGAAGTTATTACCCTGACGTAAACTTCTGTCCAAGGGGTCACTCCAGGTGAAGGGATCTCGGCACTTGCCTTGTCAACTGAGGTGATGGCTATTCATAACCGAATATCACTGTGCAAAACAAAAGAGAACGTCCTTGCAATAACAGCTTTTTGAAAAATGTTCCAACAACATCAGAATAGGTTTGTTTAGCTTGCATTGATCCGAATCAATGCAGTCCCATCAATTAATCACACCAAAAAGAACGAATATATGATGTACGTATATGCCATCCGCATTCGCCGCTGGGTCCCGTCATCACCCGTTAGGTTACTTAACTAACGATAGAGCGGGGACTGGACTAGCGCGGGTGTAAAACATATACAACATCTACTAGTATATATATCAATATATAATATTCGCTCAAGGCGTGATAAAATGCAACATCACAGAAATGTAATAAGCATCACAGAACAATACAGATAATCTGGGATCCCTGGGTTTCATAGAGCTGCTACTGAAACCCGACGTTCCCCTGGTCGTGTGGATAGCTTGTGCAATGAAATCCTAGACCCCTACGGGCATGGCAAGTTACCCGCCAATACCTGAAGCGAGGCAGCCCCCTTCAACAAAGTGAATGGACCACCCAGCACTTCACGGAATCCGGTAACTTGAGCACCCATCCTTGGGTCAACCTATACCCCCTACGAGTGCGGCGAATAGCCCGCCAATTCTAGAGTGAAGCCCCCTCCGTCTCAATGCTATGAGATGCAGGCCCGTTGCCCTCTAGAACCCGGCTATCCGTGCACCCCACCTGAGGGTAATCCTAGTACAAAAAGTAAAATATACAACGGGTACATCGACCTCAGCCTGGTCGTGCCCAAAAAGAATAATATACAAACAGGCAGTGACGGCAGTCCACATGTCGGACGCTCGCCCCGCAATATCAAATGTACAAATACAACCAAACTGTACTACCATTTCTGTTAGTGTATATGCCCTAAAGGCCATTACTGTATCATACTAGTTTGTATATTACTTAATGGAAGCTTGGGATATTCACCTTGTATATACAATCTTGCTCAAAATAGTAGGATGCTACTTGGTTTGTTTCTACTTCAATGTGTACATGTGTTTATTTTAGTATATCACCTATACTCATTAGTGGAGCCCTTAGGATCTTTGCTTGATTACCATCGTTGTGATGGCAGTCACAGTAGTGGGGGCTGGGTAATCTATAAGCACATCCTTATGCAGGTCCCTAGTCGCAGGACTATCGAGACAGGGCATCGATACTCCGGAGTAGACTAGCGTATGCTCTTCTCATCCTAAAGTGGGAGATGGTCTGTCCCACAGCCATCAGTACGTCGTACTGGAGATAGTATGCGGGTGCTCGTTAGGTTACGAGTACACTGGACAGGACTCGTCGGGAATTGACCGGTTGGTATTATACTTATCGTCAGTTATCAGTCCCAGGTGACATGAGTACATTTTAGTCCGCTGACTTGACACTGTCACTTCGCCTCGAGTGTGTTCCCACTGTACTTTGATTACTACCCTACCACGGCTCAAAGGAGTCGTGCAAACAGGTAGTAGTTGGGTGCAGTCCCGAAGCACTTGGAGGCAGTGACGGTTAGACAGGATTCGTCTCTCCCGGTATTGGGGGTTGACATCGCGCTGTGTCTAGTAGAGCCATTACACGAGTAGTCCCTGGCCAGGGCAAGCGAGATATATTGGTAGGTTTCCAGTATTATCTCAGGGTGTTCTGGGCTTCACTCTGACATGACTTGTACCGCTATTAGGGGACTGACGTTTACCGCCCCCTAGGCCCGCCATGTGATGTATCAAACGAACAGACCGGACTGTACGGAGACTGTCACATTCAGGCTCAGTAGGAGCTCAGATGGGTTTCACCTCGTCAGTCTTCTTATCGGCATCTACCTGGGGACCGTTACGCACAGCTAGTGCCGCTTGTGGTCTGTGGTTAAACCCACTGCCAGCGTAGTGTCGAGTCTTTAGAGTCCCACACAGAAAGCTATTCGCCTTTAGGCAAAAGAGTAGAGGTCGCGTGGTTTTGCGACAGGTCGCATGGTTTTGCGACAGGGTTCGGTCTCATCCGTCCACTTGTGCACGTACAATGTCCGGACAGTTAACACTAGCGGGCTTTGGTTTAAGCCAGATCCTAGTGTACGTTTTGGGGTTGGTTTTATCTCGTTTGTATTCGTGTTCCTCGGAACGCGGATGCGGGTGTGTATGCACAGTTGACAGAGAGACAGAGGCAGAGTATTCTCATTGGGGTTGTTGACTATTGACTGTTGACAGTTGACAGTTCACCATTGACTTTTGCTTAACCCTAATGAGAATAAGATATATGATTAACATTAATATTAATTAAGTATTATAGTGACATGGTTGTTGAGGGGTTGACTTTGTTGACTTGTTGACTTTGTTGACCGGTTGATTAGGTTGGACTAGTTGACCATCATCATGACAATGGCTATCATTCCATGGCAAAGACTTTTGCTTGCTTGTTCATTTATGCAAAATGAGTGCATGAAATGATATAGCCATTTTGACTTAAACCATTTACACAATACTTGATTACTATTTTGTTATGATGGCTTTTGGATTATGAGAGGTGAGAATGAGAAGAATATGGTTCATTCTATCATTTGCTTTCTTTCTCTTGAGCTCTTTCATTCTCAAGCTCTCCCTCTTCCTCTTGCTCTCTCTACCTCAAGGCAAACCATTCTCATGTGTTGAGACTCATTGCCTTAGAGATAAAAAGACACCAAAACATTCATCTACCCACTCTAGTTCACAAGGTTTAGCAAACCGAGTGAACTAGTTTCTTCAAAGTTCGAAGAAGAAGCCAAAGGTAGAAGCTTTCGGGTGGATCGATCTTCGTCGCAAGAAGACGACGGGGTGAAGCCGATCCGTACACCATCGAGTTTTGAAGATGAAGGAGTTCAGGAAAGAAAGGTATAACCCCCTAACCTAGTAGTTAACAACTCCTAGTTAGGTTGTTAGGTAGATAGTTTAACAAAGATCCGTTTTGAGTCCATGTTACCGCCTCTAGAAAATCGTTTTTCGTCAAATTCCGCAAGCCCGTTAGTACCGGGAGAGGTAGCATGGACTTACAGTGGTATCAGAGCCTAGTTAAACACTACCTAACATGTTAGCATAGTAATTAGAAATTTGATCGGAGAAAAAATCACGAAATACACCCGGATATCCTGCTTGCTGTCGAATTTTTCCTCTGTTCCAAAAATGATAAATCATACTTTAAAATTCGGCTCAGGGTTTTTAGAACAAACTGCAAAAATTTCATCCACTGATCCGATCAAAGCGCCGCGGAAACGCGGTGGGAGCATGCTCCGGCCGCGGTTCCGCGGCCGAGTTGACTCGGCCGTAGGAAATTTTGGTTGCAGTTTGTTCATAGGGGTGTTTTGGGATTTTTGGTATATGTTTTTTCAGCCCAGATTTTCCAGAAAGAAAAATTTATTTTTGGGGCTTTAAAACCGTATTTTGATCGAGTTTCTAAAGACTTAAGCTGACGGGTTTTTATCTGTGATGTGATATTTGTATTGAACGTCTACTAATCGCTATATGTCGATTAGTGGGGGTTATACAAATCTGTGATCTGTAATGTTATTGGTTTGTGTATATGAATTCATTGGATTGTCGGGGGTGAATAGCCGGGGGTTGTGAGACGAGAGTTTTCTTTTCTTTCAATTCATGTAAATTTGTAAATTGATGTAACAATTATTTGTATGGCCGCACAACCGGGTCGGGGTTGTAGCCGTCATTGTATAATTTCTTTTTGCTGTTTTTGCTACTAGGATAAACCCATAGAGGGGGTGCACAAACTACCGGGTATCCCGAAGTTCCGAGTGGCCTACTCACGGTGTTGAGGGAGGTTGCTTCGCTTCGGGTACTTGGCGGGTAGTTTGCCGCACCCGTAGGGGTCTTGGATGGGGTATTGGCTATTCACCGCGACCGTGTAATCGGCTTTTCGTTACAGGCTCGTACGAATTGCGGGTTCCTAGTATATCCAATGTGTTCATCTGTGATCTGAAATGGCTATCATTGCAATATATATCTATATATGATATTATTTAGGCGTTGCTTATGTTTTACAGCCGGGCTAGCCCAGACCCCGCTCTGTCGTTAGTTAAGTAACCTAACGGGTAATGACGGGGCCCCGTGGCGAATGCGAATGGTATAAGCGTACGTCATATTTTGGTTATTTTCTGCAATGATAGGATTAAATGATGGGACGCATTAAAAGAACTAATGCAAGAATAACACGCATTAAAAGAACTAATGCAAGAAAATAAACCAAGTAAAAGTCGTTGGAACACTTTCGAAAAACCACTCGGTTCTTTACAAAACCAACTTTTAAATGCGGAGCTTGAGCCACTCCTTTTAAAAGCTATCTCGTTCCATCGATTATATCAAGTTCACTACGTTCACGGTTTTGCCAAAACCATCCGTAGCCCTCCATCATTTCAGTTAAATATTCGGTAGTATTCAAGCTATGTATTTTGACCCCATGCCAAGGCATAGTGATTGGTAGCTGCCGGATATTTATTTGTTGCATAGGTAGAATGCGTTGGTTTGAGACAGTCGTACTGCCATTTTGTCCTACGTCAGGGGTAGGTACGGGTGGGTTCAAATTGACCTGGATAATGATGGAAAGAACTTGACATGTGACTTATGACATTTTGACCTCACGCCAAGGTCATAAGAGCATGGGGCAAAAATCTACATCGGGAGTTTCATAAGTACTGAAACTTGCTAGCGCTGCATACCATTTGGAGTGTGATGATTCTGGTAGGATTCCTTCAGTTTTGTCACACGATGATATTTGGATCCCGATCCTACTGTGAGTATATGCTACTCCTCGGGAAATTTCTCACATAACGATCAATGCTATAAACCAAGTAGGTGTCTAGAAAGGTGTTAGCGGGGCTACGCCCACAGGGAAAAGAGGTTATTTAATTAAGGAACTTCGCGAAAGAGTTGGAAAACCTCCCTCGAAGTACCGACACCAGCCTGGCCGAACGGTTAAGCAAGAATTGTACTGTGAGATTGATCTTGACTAATTCTTCCTTTTTGGTTTGAGGAGGGATTCGAGAGACAGTGGGAGCCATCCTGTTTAGACAAACTAAAAACCACTCTAAACTTGCAAGAGCATCATGCTGAGTGTTTCTTCTCTCTCTTCTAATTGCAGCGACCAATCGACATGACTGGACTTAAGTTACTTCTAGATAAAAACATACTGATAGGGCCTGTTCCCCTCCGAACGGCGGCCGAGACGTTAGGACGTCCGTGCCTGAGGTTCGGGGCAGATGCTATTTGGTTTGATCCGTCCACCTCTCCGAAGATGCCAAGTTGATATATGGCACCTTGTATCGGAGGTTTAGACGGATGCGGCCGATGTAGCAGACTTTGTCAGATTCCCCCTCGCTTGAGGGGTTTTTGATTGTGGGGATGCTCTTCCCTGCAGGCGCAAGCCCCTGCAGTTAATTACGCTACCGCATCGCAGTAGCCACTTTCTCCTTCTCCAGAATTTCACTTCGTGTCGCGTGTGTTTGTTTTGTTTGTGGTTGCCCGTGGATTGTATACGGAGACTGAGTAATGCCGTCGTCCGTAGGACGTGGATTAGTCCAAATCCGTATTTAGTTAGATTTGGGTTTGGTGTTTTTAGTTTAAGGATGCATTAGTCGCGTTGCGGCTAAGATCAACTTAAACATTCGTTAAGGATACATTAGTCCTGTTTTAGATTAAGATCAACTTAACGTAGTGATTGATTCAATTATCTGGTCGTCGGGACTCGTCACCTCTCTGACGTCGCTGAGGGATTACAACGACAGGTGTCAGAGGAGTTCAGATATGTACCCATGAACCAAAGTTGATTTGGAGTTTTATTGTTTATTTAAAGATCTAAGGACACATTAACCGTATTTGGGGTTAAGGTCAACTTAGACGGGACCGTTTAGATCCGGCAAAAGAGCGTTTGGAGGCTCTATTGTTCCAGTTTGAGGACGTGGTGGTCCATCGCCAGTTTTAGGGACGTGGTGGTCCATTATTAGTTTAGGGACGTTTCGGTCCAATATTCTCATTTTGGAGTGAATATTAGTTTAAGGACGTTTCGGTCCAATATTAGTTTAAGGACGTTTCGGTCCACGAGTTTAAGGACCCCGCAGTCCATATCGATGTATGGTCGTTGGGACTCGTCACCTCTTTGACGTCGTTGAGGAATTGCAACGACGGATGTCAAAGGAGTTCGGAGATGTACCCTCGAACCGGATGTAAATTGATTTAGAAGAGCAAATTTGCTCAGTCAATTTATTTATTCTGAGCTCTGCTCATTTATGAATGATGCGATGCATCTGTTTTGATTTGGGCTCTGCCCCTTGTAAAATGCATAGCATTCTGGAGATTCTGTTTGGGCTCTGCCCCTTTATAAATGATGCAAAGCATCTGTTTTAATTTGGGCTCTGCCCTTTAAAATAATGCATTTGCGCTTTATTGAGCCTGTTAAGCCTTCTCTTAATTGGGCTTGGCCCTTTTTAATGCATCTGCGCTTTGCGCTAGGTAGTGAGCGCAAGTCCATATGATGATGACACGTGTCGTGCTCTGATGAGCGCAAGCACACTAGCGCAGCGCGTTACGCTGTTGCGCTGAGCAATTGCGCTGCTGACACGTGGCGCGCTCTCAGCAAGTTGCGCTAGTTCCAGAGAGCAAAGCTCTATCTTAAGGGCGCTTAGTGCAAATGGTTTTATAGCTGACACGTGGCGCTCTCTCAGCGAGTTGCGCTAGTTCCAGAGAGCAAAGCTCTATCTTAAGAGCGCTTAGCGCAAATGGTTTTATAGCTGACACGTGGCGCTCTCTCAGCGAGTTGCGCTAGTTCCAGAGAGCAAAGCTCTATCTTAAGAGCGCTTAGCGCAAATGGTTTTATAGCTGACACGTGGCGCTCTCTCAAGAGCGCAACGGCGCAAATTGGAAGTGCAAGGCACTAAGAATCTTTTAGATTCAAGAAGGGAAGTGCAAAGCACTGTTTAATTTCTTCGTCTAAATTGGATCAAAGAAAAATAAATTTTTCTTTATTCGAAGAACCAGAGGTTCTTAAAAGTGCAAAGCACTATTCATTTATTATTATTATTTTTTTTTATTTTTGTTGTTTTTACAGAACCGAAGGTTCACAAGAAGTGCAAAGCACTTTTTTTTTTTATAAAGATCATTGACCTTATTTTTAGATCGATGATCTATTAGAAGGCCCCCCCTTTTTTCTACCTCATGAAGGTTCTTTACCTTTTTCTTCTCGGAGTTTTCTCTGTTTTAGGGTTCTTGATTTTTCGAGACAATTTCTGATGCCCTTTTGAATGAGGTCTGGGGTCCTATTTATAGTGCCCATAAATTTGTTGAATTTGTTAACGGGATCTTTCTTGAATGATTTTTGGGAGTTTTCCCACCATTGGATCTTTGATCCAAAGGCCGAAGAAAGTCTTCTAGTTCTGGAAAGAACAGAAAAGATTTCATGAAATCTTAATTCAGTTGGGCGCGGATACTCCAGCGCATGACACGTGTCGCGCAGCGCAGAGCGCAGCGCAAGTGCGTTAGCGCATCTGCGCTGACACGTGTCGCACAGCGCAGAGCGCAGCGCAACTGCGCTAGCGCATCTGCGCTGACACGTGTCGCGCAGCGCAGAGCGCAGCGCAACTGCGCTGACACGTGTCGCGCAGCGCAGAGCGCAATGTAGCTGAAGCGTTGCTTCTTTTAAACAGAGCTTTGCTCTGATGGGGCGCGTCTTCTTGGGCGCAGTGCTGATACATTTGCGCCTGACACGTGGCGCATTGCGCTCAGCGCAGAGGATTTGAAGCGTTGCTTCATTTACTAAATTTTGGAGAATCGGAAGCGCCGCTTCATCTCCTCTTTCCAAGTCAAACTTGTATTCCCAAAATTCTGATTTCCCGGCCTTTGGCAACGATTTTATTGTGCACAGAATTTTCTGTGCCTGGGTCTATATATATAACTCAAGGCTGAGCCTTTTCCTCTCTCATTTTTAGAGAACTTCTTCGATTATGGCTTGCAATCGCCCTCATGCCCGCCGACAACCCTGGGAGGTGCCGATCCGGGACGTCGTTCCTCGTTTTGCTGCACGTTTGGTGGACTCTTCTCTTACTGACGAGCAGTGCGACGCTGCAATGCATGAGCTTTTGACTCGTGTGGGGTCTCCTCTCCCTCCGGATTCCCTTTGGCTTCAGATGATCCTTGCCTCGGCGCTCGCCGACATTCCCCCTCCTCCAGCAGAGATGTCCCCAGCAATGTTGGATGCCGCCGAAGATAAGATTGAGTGCTTTCTCGAAGCGCACTTGATCACCAAACCCTTGAGGGACTGCTCTTTCCACTTGCTGAGCCAGATACGGGCTCATCGAGTTGTCATCGCCGCTTTCTCCCAGGAATGCGGCGTCGACCGTTGGATGGCTACCCCTCGGGAAGATCGCCGCTTCGACGCGATGGAGAAGGCAGAGAGGGAGCTGAATAATTTTCTTTTCCTTTTTGTGAACCCTTGTCTTTCTGATCCCGTGTTCGGTGATCTTTTTTAAATTTAATAATAAATAAATGTTTTGATTAAGTATTTTGTTATCTGTTAAGTGTTCTTTTTATTTGAACTTTTTGCTGTGCTTTTGCATCGTATTTTAATTTGCTGTTATCAAGTGCATGTAATTTTGCATGGCTAAATTGCTTTTTTGGCACTTAGCCCCTTTTTCTGCGCTAGCGCATCTGCACTGACACGTGTCGCGCAGCGCAACTGTGTCGCCACGTGTCGCACAGCGCAGAGCGCGGCGCGGCGCTTTCTTTAACAGAGCCTTGCTCTAATTGGGCGCGCTGCGCTAATGTATCTGCGTTGGACACGGGGCGCAGAGCGCTAGCGCAAAGGATCTGAAGCGTCGCTTCCTTTAAACAGAGCTTTGCTCTGATTGGGTGCGCTGTGCTAATGTATCTGCGTTGGACACGTGGCGCAGAGCGCTAGCGCAAAGGATCTGAAGCGTTGCTTCAAAAAATTTAAATTTTGAATTCAAACAGAGCTTTGCTCTGATTGGGCGAAACAAATGCCCCCCCACCGTTGCGCTCACGTGGCGCACACGTGAGTGCAACGGTGGCAACCCTCCTGACCGTTGGATCAAGGGGGAATCTCAAGAGGCGCAAGCGCCTTATAAATAGGGCGTTTGACCCTTAGAAAATTTCACCATTAGTTTTTGATTTCCCAGAGCTTTGCTCTTGCTTAAGACTTCAGAGCTTTGCTCTCGTTTCCAGAACTTTAGAGCTTTGCTCTTATTTTCTAAGTTAGAAAATTTTAGGTAAACTTAACCTCAGATTAAATATTTTAATTAATTAATCGAGCTTGGCTCTTATAGGTCTTCTGATCTAAAGAGATCCCCCTTGGTTTTTTTTTTTTTTTTTTATAAACAGAGCTCTGCTCTACAAGAACTTACAGATCCACAGAGATCTTTCATGGGTTTTAACCCATGAACAGAGCTTTGCTCTTGGATCAAATGCATATCTTTTAGATCTGAAAGGCATAGAACCCCCCCCTTTTTTTTTGTAAGTTTTTATGGATCTCTCAGGATTCTAGAAATTTTAATTTTAAAATCATTTTCAACACACATATTTTTTCAATGCTACAGGGCTAAGCTCCTTTTTTTTTTTTTTTTTTTTTTTTAAAGAATATTACTCTTTGAGATCAGAATTTGACAAGTGTCATTCTGTGACAGAGCTTTGCTCTGAAAGAGGAGATTCCTTCCTTGTCTCTAGTGATTCTTTCCCCTTTTTTTTATTATGGGAATGTTCCCTTGGGGACTAACTGACAATCTCATCCAATGATGAGGTTGTTTTATTAACTGACGTATTGTCATCCCGATTTTGTGGGTCCCTTTGGTCCCCTACTCACCGCACTGTAGTGCGGTGTATTTAATTAATTTTGATTTTTAGATTAATTAATGCATTTCCCTTTTTCAGTGTTAAGCGTTAGGATTACAACACTGACAGCTACATTGCTCTTTTTGCAGCGATTATGTCTGAAGATACTTCATTTCCGTTTGTCCGCTCAGAGGAGGGGTTTCCAGAGGCGCCTTTGGATCGCGAGGTTCTGGCAATGATCAAGGCGCACGACCCGGAGTATAAGAGTCTCCACCTTTGGGGGTCGTGGTACAATCAGATTATTATGGGTCGGCGTAGCTTTACATGCGCGGTGCCGTCGGAACCCATAACGGCGATTCACTATGCCAGCCCACCCCCGGTGCAGTATGCCGCGGAGATGACAGATTGGACATCGAAGGGTTTTCTTCATCCGGCCATAGACGCCATCCCGGTCCAGCGTCCGATGGTTTTGGATATCCTAGGACGCCGTATCTGTCAGGGCGAGGCGAGACCTTGGGGGCAATCATATAACCTTGGTCTGATCCCCCGCCACCCGGTCGGCTATCTGCCATGGGCCCGGTATATCCTGTCGACAAGGAAGTCGCAGTTGATAAGGCTAGGACTGTACACCGCAGTCTACGTCTCTCTCTTCCAGTATCCTACGCTTCCTACTTGGTGGTTCAAGGCCTTCTTGGAGCAGTGGAACATTCCTACTCATACTTTCCTCGCCATGGATCGGGAAGTGTCCATTTCGCTGGAAGAATTTACGGAGGTGTCTGGCCTACCGGCTATGGGGGAACATTATGAGGAATTGCTCCCGCCGGACGAGTACATCTATGGGGCTAAGCCGAGGGTAAGGGAGCTCACGCCAGAGAACGCTGTTCAACATCAGTTTCCAAGTCTGATTAAGGTGTTGAACATCTATGAGAATCTTTTCGTTGAGCATGGGAGCCGTGGAGTTAATTTTGAGGATTTTATTGCTCGGTTCCTTCATCCAAACGTCCTTTCGGCGAAGACTGCCAAGTTTGCTTACCTTGAGGATCCTTTCGGCTTAGGTTTGGATAACCTGCCAGCGAGAGACATAGATCAGAAGGACTTTTTCCTTCCCAACTTTTCAACAATGTCTTTTGGGGAAGTTGCAGCCCCCGAGATGGACGAGGAGGCCTTCTTTTTGGGATTTCTTGGGCTTTGGTTAAGTTGGTTTGCACTTCCAACGCATTCTCACCGCATGCGGCCCTCTGTTTTTTACCCGGCTCACCGGATGGTTATCGGGGTAAAGGTGGCCGTCGGGATCGCCGGCTTGGCCCATTTATATCATGGCCTTAGCCGAGCGGCAGATGCCAATGAGCCTGGGGCGTTGCATGTAGTTTTCGCAATGCACTACTTTATGTCGTGGCTTGAACTACATACAGCAGGTGTTTTCGGCATGCACAAAAGGCCCTCATTCTACGAAAGGTGCATTTTCCCTCGCCTTTTACAGTTGATTGGCGCATCAATCGTAAATCCATCGCCGCGAGATGCCAGGAGTTTACTCCTTCGTTCCCACACCGTTGGAGCCGGTGTGTCTTTTATTGACAAGGTGCTTACCATTGGAAAAACGTCTGCTACTGCAGTGCGGCCATTGCAAGACACTTTCAAGGACGGCGCTTCGATTTTAACGGCCCGGGAGACCCTTCACTTATACTCTATTAGACCGGGCTTTTTGGTGTTTAGGCAAGACGGGGGAGCGATTTTCATGAGATACAACCCACATCGTTTCGCTCAGCAGCTGAGTTATAACCAAGGGGTACCGCTAGAGGCCTTTTTATCGGAGCCTACCGCGAACGAAGAAGGGATAGAGAGGGCGCTGCATCACTTCATGCGTCTAAACACGGGCTCTCACTTCTTTATCAGTGAGCCTTCTTGTGCTCCCCGTCTTCTTAGAGTATACACCGAATGGTATAGTCATTCGACGGGAGCGGTTATAAAAGAGGAAAGACGGTTGCTGATCGACCGTAAGGGTGTGCCTCCAGGTAGCGATCGTAGCGCTCCTCTGGTGCCGAGGACTCCAATAGTCGCTCCCTTAAAAGATGCCGGGAATAGACCGTCACGCGCACGAAGCCCTCCACATGAACTACCGCTCCCCGACATCGCGGATGCATCTCCTGTACCCCGCGCTCAGGCGGCAACAGTGGCTGTACCCTCGCCGGAGTCTGGCGCGGGTGCGGACATCGGGACCCGTCGTCCCAAAGCGGCTGCTAAGCGTAAGTCGCTTCCCCGTGAGCCTAGGGCTGGAGGAAAAAAGAAAAAGAAATCGCTTTTCGCCGCGGACGTTGCGTTCGGCCAGGAACCCCACGCTCCTTATTCCGAGGGTTTACTCGAATATGGGACTAATGCGGGATTAGTGATGCCGCCGCCAGACGATACAGATTTGGAAGCTGCTCTCAGAGCTTCGGCATGGCTGGTGAAGCGTGATGCGTGGCTGGTCAAGCTTGCGCAATCAGGTAACTGCTAGTCACTCTTTCTTTACTGTAACGTATTTTCTTCCTTATTTCATTACTTTTGACTAACGCTTTTGTTTCCTTTCTTTCAACAGGCATCACTGGTGAAGAAGCCATTGCTGCTTCCCTGAAAACTTTTGAGGAGGAAGAACGTCTCAGAGCATCTATGGGCCTTAGTAAGTTCCGACTCATCCAGTTTTTTTTTATTTTCCTTGTGTTATGGTCGATCTAACCTTTCTCTTTTTAATTACAGGAACCTCAATGCCGTTCCCTCCTAGCGACGCAGCCGTTCTACTAGCTGCCGATGTTCCTGCTTCTTCCGGGCCACCGCAGGAGGTTCGTCCTGAAGTGCCGATGAGAGATGCCTTAAAGGCTCTGGAGGCCTCCCTAAATGAAGATGATGACGCCTTGAAGGAGGCGTCACAGAGGTCCCTCGTGACCGCTCGGGAGGAGAGGAAGCGGTTGAGGCGTGAGGCGAAGGCGCGCAGGGCTGCCCTGGCCATGGGAGCGGGCCCCAGCACTGCCCCTCGAGCCGATACTCCCTCCGAAGAGGCCCCCGTCGCCCTATCCACTGCCCGCAGAGAGGTGGCGCGAGCAGTTCGGAGCGCAAACGGCAAATCCGCTTCAGGTAATATTTCTCTCAGAGTTTTTTTTTTGTTGTATGACTTGTAAAATTATTGGCTTATACATATCTCATCTCGTAGGGTTAAGTCCGACTGAGGGGGAAGGGGAAACGACCGTCGAACCCAAGGGAGCGGAAGACGCGTTACTCGTCGAACCCGACCCGACGGTGGACAACTTTGTCGAGATCATGGGGCCTGGAGCCGAGATTGAGGAACCTACCGCGGAGCAGGTCATTGGTGCCGTACCCGAAGCGGCGGCAGATGAGATGATTGTCTCAACCGAGCCGAAGGCGGTAGAGGGCGAGGTACTTGAGGCTGGGGACCTCGTGGTGCCGATGGACGGGACAACTGTAATCGCTGATCCTGAGGGAACAGTAGGTGAGGCGGCCATGATTCCTGAAGGCGAGCTAGGCGCTCCTTCCCAGGAATCGGGCAATGTTCCTATCTTGGCCCTCCCTGCCTATGGTTCCCCGCCGCCTGCAGAGCTTGCGAGCGTAACAACGGTTCCCCTTGAGTCGGGTGACGAAGCTACAGGCGGTGGTCTTCCGTCAGTGGAGGAAGGGACTACCTCAGTTTTTGCTGGCAGCTCGTCAGGTAAATTTTCGAGTCACCAGCGTTTCCATTTTTTTTTGTATATCTCTTGTGATCTCTTCTAACAAGCTTGTTCTTGCAGGTGTGGCCAGTACCGAGGCTCCACTGCTCGAGGGGGCACCATCAACTACTGCTTTGGCCGTAGTTACTTCCCCCTCTTCCCTTGTACCGTCATGGATGTTGGAAGGTATGGATTCATGACTCATGCATTAATCTTTCAAAATTACGGCTTTTGTACTAATATTACACTATTGTGCTTTTGTAGGAGTGCTTTTTGACCACTTATATCAAGTGTTGCTCCCGCACTTCTCTTTCCCATCTGACCTCGCTTCTCCCTCTAGCGGCGCCGGTGAGTATACTTTCACCATAATGTCTTTACTTACTCTCGCTTTTTTTAGCAGTGGGATAGTTTCTGACCTCTCCTTTTCTTTATTGCAGTGCTACAAATCGAAGGAGGGGATGCAAGACCTGCCGCGCTACCGGCCCTTCCGGCTCCGCCATCCGCTGCTGCTGGTATAGTAAATTCCCTTTTTGGTAACCCTTTAACATCTTTTGAACCATCGTTTAACCTGTTTTGTTTCGCAGCTATTGTTCCGGCTCCAATTCCCTTCGAGGCTCGCGTCTCTTCACCGGCAGGCCCCTTTCTGAGACGTCCGTCTTCAAAGGGTGCCATAATGAGTCTAGGCATGCTGAGCGGGTACATCGAAGAACTTAGCATGGACGCTCTCCCTTCCGCTGCAGATTTCGCTGTGGATGTTAACCCTATGTTAGCGGCGCTCGTAACTTTTCACAGCGCGGGCGTCGTTGAATCTTGGGTTAATCACTGCAGGGAGATCGAGGCCTGCTTATACCAGCTGGAGTTGACGCGCCCTGCTCCCGAAGTTTCAGCTCTGAGCGCCCAACGCACAACTTGGCTCGAGCAAAGCACTTCGCACTCCCACCACTTGGAGCAAGAAGCAGCTCAAAGACTAAGGGAATGCCAGAAGACCTCAAACGAAACGGCCCACCTGCGCGCTGAGGTTGAGACAAACGCTGCCGAAGTGAAGACTATCTTTGAGGGTCTCCTGGAGCGCATCTCTCATGGGCTATACTTAAAGAGGAAGCTTGACGTGGTTGAGCGCCATATCCCAAGTCGGGAGGCCGCTTATCAAGGCGTGAGGGAGCAGCTCGCCTTGGTCTTGCGGCAACAAGCCCAAGTGGAGTCAGAGCTGACGGCGGCAGCCGAGCAGGAGAAGGCGTGGAAGGAGATATGCGAGCGGTTGCTACATCTGTGCAAGACGCTTCCTTCCTCATAATTCCCCTTGTATCATTTGTCTTTGTAAATTATATGTATATGTTTTTTTTTTTTTTTTTTTTTTTTTAGCACAATGTATCCTGTACTCAACCAATTTTTATGAATAAAAGATACACATTTTGTAACGCCTTGTGTCATTTCTCTGTCTTTCTTTTCTTTTATAATCAGTACGCCACCTTAACAACCACAATTGACGAACGATTGGGACGAGTATCCCGACCTTATTAAGAAATAACGACGGCTTAGGCCGCAGGTTCAGATCTGCTGCCTAAGGCTTTTCAACTCTATAAGCCGTGAGGGTCTCATAGAGACTTTTCTCCCTGCGGATCGAGAGGATCTCGCAGGTGAATTTTCTCCTTAGGAATCGTGAGGATTCCCAAGTGTGGTTTCCTCTCATAAGTCGGAAGGATCCTATAAGAGAATTTCTCCCTCTTACGAGTCGAGAGGGCTCGTAAGCGGTTGTTTCCCTCTTTGTCGAGAATCGACTTCAGAGAGTGAGACCCGTGGATAGTATGCAAGAGACCATTTAGGATTGACTTGCAGGATCCCATTGCCCCTCTTATGAGTCTAAAAGGCTCGTAAGCGGTTGTTTCCCTCTTTGTCGAGAATCGACTTCAGAGAGTGAGGCCCGTGGATAGTATGCAAGAGACCATTTAGGATTGACTTGCAGGGTCCCATTGTCCAGGAAGTAGGTTTTGAGTCCTCACTGCCCCAGCTGTGAGTCAAAGAAGCTCTCGTCACGGAGTGTTTGTATCCGTGAGTTGAGAAGTTTTGCGAGGGATTATTTGCTTCCCAAGCGCCAAGGATTATTTGTGTCCTTGGGGTCCGAAACGAGTCGATAGTTCCTACGGAGGCACTGGTGGCTCTGCGGGTCGACGCGAATCAGAAGGCTCTCGTCAAGGAGTGTTTGTATCCGTGAGTTGAGAAGTTTGCCGGGATTATTTGTTTCCCGAGCGCCAAGGATTATTTGTGTCCTTGGGGTTTGAAACGAGTCGAGGGTTCCTACGGAGGCACTGGTGGCTCTGCGGGTCGACGCGAATCAGAAGGCTCTCGTCAAGGAGTGTTTGTATCCGTGAGTTGAGAAGTTTGCCGGGATTATTTGTTTCCCGAGCGCCAAGGATTATTTGTGTCCTTGGGGTTTGAAACGAGTCGAGGGTTCCTACGGAGGCACTGGTGGCTCTGCGGGTCGACGCGAATCAGAAGGCTCTCGTCAAGGAGTGTTTGTATCCGTGAGTTGAGAAGTTTGCCGGGATTATTTGTTTCCCGAGCGCCAAGGATTATTTGTGTCCTTGGGGTTTGAAACGAGTCGAGGGTTCCTACGGAGGCACTGGTGGCTCTGCGGGTCGACGCGAATCAGAAGGCTCTCGTCAAGGAGTGTTTGTATCCGTGAATCGAGGAGTTTGTTGTTGAAGTCACTGGCCTTTTCGGTTGAAGTGAACCGTTGAGGCTTGGTTTCGTCGTTTGACGGAATCCGCCGGGAAGGTATGGTTTCTTCTTTGTTTACGCCCTTGGATTGTATACAGGGATCGATATGATCTTAACTGTAGGGCCGAAGCTTTATCATTTCTTATTTTTTTTGTTTTATTTTATTTCCGCGATGCTCTATCATTTCAGCTTTTATATCGCGAAGGTCGCGATTGCCCAAACATTTCGGCTATTTTTCGCGGTGCCCAATCATTTCGGCTTTCCATTATTTTGTTTTTACTCGTTGCTTTTTATTACGAGTTGCCCGATCATTTCGGCTGTTTTGCGTGCATACACTTTACTTGCTGCTTTTTATTGCAAGTTGCCCTATCATTTCGGCTATTTCGTATGCATGAGCGGTCTATTGGCTTTCGCCGTCAACCTGAAATTGGACACCGATTTCGGCATCAGCACCGCTGCAACTGGGATATTACCAGGAGCGAATCATCATTTGCCTCTATCGTTGTTGAACAGAGGAGGCTTAGCGACCAGGGTTAAGGTCCCGGCGGCTAAGGCTTTTGACTTCATGAGCCGTAAGGGTCTCGTGAAGGTATTTCTCCCTACAAGTCGTGGGGACCTTGTAAGTGTATTTTCTCCTTAGGAACCGTGAGGGTTCCTGAGTGTTTTGTTCTTCTGTAAGTCGTAAGGATCCTACAGGAAGGTTTTCTCCTCATAAATCGAGGGGATTCATAAGAGTTGTTTACCATACGAACGTATTCCCAGTCATGGATGGACCTTGGTTAGGGAAATGTTTATTCGCGCCCGTGGATTGTATACAAGGGTCGGTGTTGAGCCGCTTGTAGGGCAATATTGGAAGTTTGTGGGGGTTTGCTTAAGCACAGGTTTAGGTCTCCGTGACTTAAGACTTTCAAATCCTATGAGCCGTGAGGGTCCCATAAGAGAGTTCTCCTTACGAGTCGTGAGGATCTCGCAAGTGTATTTTCTCCTTAGGAATCGTGGGGATTCCTAAGTGCGTTGTTCCCTTGTAAGTCGTAAGGATCTCACGCGGGTGGTTTCTCCTTACGGGGTCGAGAGGACTCCATAAATTTTTTTTTTTTTTTTTTTTTTTTTTTTTTTTTTTTTTTTTTTTTTAAGCCCAAGGACGCCGCAATATTAGTTTAAAGACGTTTTCGGTCTGCTATTAGTTTAAAGACATTCCGGTCCATCACTAGTTTAAGGACGTCTCGGTCCGCCATTGAGAAGGTTGGCTACTGCTTATAAAGCTTGAGCTTAGGAAGATAGCGAGCGGACATAGTCGTCGTCATCTACCATTGACCTAGGCTGTGGCTCATTAAGCGTAGTATTTCTTTAGGAAGCGTCCGTTTATTGGCCTGAAAGGCCTTTCACCGTGCATGTTCATGAGTAGGTAGGCCCCACCTTGGTAGACCTTATCAACGATATACGGTCCTTCATAGTTTGGCTCAAACTTTCCCCGCTTGGCGCGATTGGGGATCATGGGCCTTTTGACCACTAGCACGAGTTCGCCTTGCTGGAATGTCCTCGGGCGGCTCAATCTTTCATATGAGCGCGTCATCTTTGCTTTATAGGCTTCCAGATTCTGTTGTGCTAGAAGCCGGATTTCATCAAGGGCGTCAAGCTCTTCAAACCGAAGGTGAGCATTTTCTTCGTCTGTCAGCTCGTAGTGGACTGCCACTCGTAGAGAGGGTAACTCTATCTCGAGAGGGAGTACTGCTTCCGTCCCGAATACCAACGCATATGGCGTTGTGTTCGTGGCCGTTTTAAACGTAGTCCGATACGCCCAAAGGGCCTCTTGCAATCTTTCGTGCCAATCTTTCTTATTTCGTGACACTGTTTTCTTTATGATCTTCGTCAAGGTCTTGTTGAAGGCCTCGGCTAGACCGTTAGCTCGCGGATTATAAACTGAGGAATATCTCCAGTCTATATTGTGCTGCTGTGCGAAGCGGCTAATTTTATGACTTCGGTAGGCGGGCCCATTATCGGAGATGATCCTTCTCGGGGTTCCAAACCGGTAGATGACATGCGTTTTGAAGAAATGGAGAATGTTCTCCGTCTTTACTTCCCTCAACGGAACCGCCTCTGCCCATTTGGAGAAGTAATCAGTCGTTGCCAAGATGAAACGATGTCCCTTTGACGATGCTGGTTCGATGGGACCGACTATGTCGGTTCCCCACATTTCGAATGGCCAACTAGCCATTGTCGGATGCAGTGGATTGGGATGCTGATGGATGAAGTCCCCATGAATTTGGCATGGATGACATTGCCTCGCATATTCCAGGCAATCCTGCATCATCGTGGGCCAGTAGTAGCCCATCCGCTTTATCTTCAATTTCATCTTAGGGCCTGCTTGGTGGGAACCACAGAGTCCGTCGTGAACTTCTTGGACGACCCTTCTCGCTTCGTCAGGTCCTAAGCATCTCAACCACAGAGAGTCGAATGACCTCTTGTATAGAGTATCATTGACGAAGGCGAAAGACAGGGCTCGTTTCGTGAGCTGATGTCGCGTGGCCTCTTCAGGTATTCGGTGGAACTTGAAGTAATCTATGAAGACTTCTCTCCAGTCCTCGGTATTTTCCCTGTCTTTTATTTGCAGGGTTGTCTCCTCTTTCGCTCCTTTTTCTTCAGACGATTTCGGAGATATTTTTGTTGGGGCGAGCACTCGACGGCTTTGTATCACGATTCTAACGTCATCGAGGTTCTCGTCAGCCAATTCTTTAGCAAGTTTAGCCAGTGCGTCCGCTTTGCTGTTTTCCGCACGCGGTATACTTTCCAACGTGTAAGAGGGAATTTGGGTTAGCAGTTGCTGCACTTTTTCACCGTATTTTACCAATTCCGGTTTGCACGTTTGGTAGTCGCCGTTTACTTGACTAACGACCAGTTGGGAATCGCCGTATACGAGAAGATCTTCAATTCCCATGTCAATGGCGATCTCGAGGCCTGCTATCAGAGCTTCGTATTCGGCTTCATTGTTTGTTCTCGGCTCCGTTAGGGAAAAGGCGTAGCGCATTATTCCTCCTTGTGGAGTTACAAAGATGAGTCCTACCCCTGATTTAATTATAGGGGTACTTTGTTTGCGTTTCTTCATGGAAGATGCTCCATCGAAATAAAGCTCCCATCGAATATTACCGCCGTCGATCGCATCGAACGCATGTTCGTCTGGGAGATCGCAATTCAGAGGAGAATCGGCGGGTATCGGATGCTCAGCGAGGAAGTCGGCGATGGCCTGGCCTTTCACTGCCTTGAGAGGTTGATACGTTATCGAAAATTCCATCAAGAGCAGGGCCCATTTAGCGAGTCGTCCTGTCAATATGGCTTTTGACATTAGATATTTAAGAGGGTCCACCTTTGAAATCAGACGGACCTCGTGCGCCAACGCGTAGTGCCTAAGCTTTGTTATTGCGAAGATCAACGCCAGGCAGTGTTTTTCAATGGGAGAGTAATTGCTTTCTGCCCCCAGCAGAACTCGACTTAAGTAGTAGAGCGCTCTTTCTTTTCCCTGATCGTTCTCTTGTGCCCATAATGCGCCTAAAGAACCTTCGAGGGCGGTTGTATAAAGAATAAGAGGCTTTTCCTTAACTGGAGCGGCCAACACTGGCGGGTTCTGCAGATATTGCTTGATCTCGTCCAGTGCGCCTTGGCATTTTTGGTCCCAAACGAATGGGGTCCCCTTCTTCATCAGGTGGCTGTAAGGACGGCACTTCCCCGAAAGGTTGGCTATGAATCGCCGTATATACGCTAGTTTCCCTTGGAGAGACCGCAGCTGTTTGAGAGTCCTCGGCGGAGGCATTTCCATGATCGCTTTGATCTTTGACGGATCTATTTCAATACCTCGGTGTCGAACGACGAATCCCAGGAATTTGCCTGAGGAAACCCCGAACGCACATTTAAGAGGATTCATCTTCAAGTTGTATTGCCGAAGTCGTTGAAATACAGTCTTCAGATGCTCGAGATGTTCCTCGTATGATTTGCTTTTGACCACGAGATCGTCGATATAGCATTCGACGATTTCGTGTATAAGGTCGTCGAAGATCTTCGTCATGGCCCTCTGATAAGTAGCGCCGGCGTTCTTCAAACCGAAGGGCATCACTTTATAACAAAATATACCAAGCGGAGTCCTGAAGGCCGTGTGCTTCTGATCTTCAGGGTGCATTTTTATTTGATTATATCCCGACGAGCCGTCCATGAAGGAGAAAACCTCATGAGTGGATGTGTTGTCTATCATCAGTTCGGTGACTGGCACTGGGAAATCATCTTTTGGGCAGGCTTTATTAAGATCCCGGAAGTCTACGCATATGCGCACTGTCCCATTTTTCTTCATTACCGGGACGATGTTGGCGATCCATTCAGGGTATTGGACTTCTTGGATGAAGCCTGAATCTATCAGCTTTTTGACTTCGGCGTTGATGCTCATCTCGAGCTCGAGTCGCATTCTCCTCGGCGCTTGTTTGACTGGCTTGATGTCCGGGGATATCGCCAACTTGTGTACTGCAATTTCTGGATCTAGTCCCGGCATTTCGGAATAGTTCCACGCGAAGCAATCTTTGTGCTGCAGAAGCACATCCTTTAATGCAGCCACCCTTTCTTCAGATAGCAGCTCACTGATGATTGTCGGTCGCGGGTCCTTTTCCGTCCCCAACTCAATTTTCTTGAGATTATCTGCAGTGGTATGGATTCCATCTTCCAGTTCCTTCGGAGCTGGGGGAAATTCTGAGATTACCTCATCGCTGCCGCTTTCAAAACACCGAGGGAGGTTGTTCACGTCCTCGGACCCTTCTTTTAATATTGTTATCACATGGCAGGTGCAAATTTTCTGCCAATCCCAATGTGGGGTTGGTTTTATTCTCGTTCTTTCGGGTTCGTGCTTTTGCGGCGGCGCTACCCTCCAACTGTCAGACAACGTGAATTTACCAAGCTGATATTGGTCCTCAACCCAATTCTTAAAGGTGAAGCAATCTTCAAGCGGATGCCCTACTACTTGATGGTAAAAGCAATACTTTGGGTTGGAGACTTCGCCTGCTTGTTCAGGGTGTTTAGACTCTGGCAATGTAAGCATTTGATGTTTTAGAGCGAGATTGAATATTTTCCTTGTTTTGTTCCGAGGAAAAGAGTATGCTCGACCCATTTTCTTCCCGAGGGCTAAGTCAATAACGCTCGATTCTCGGATGCGCGGCTTCTTAGCTCTGCTTTGTAGTTGTCGAGCGCCTCTCTTGCCTTTCGACTTGTTTTTGTTCTCGCGTCGAACCCTTTTTGTAGCAGGTTGACAAAGAGCGGCATCTTCGCTCTTTACTGCCTGTTGGAGGAGGCGCTGTGTCTTAGCTTTCTCATAGATTGCCATTTCACGATCGTGATCATCTCGGGCTTTTTGACTCGCATCCCTTATAAGTTTGCTCATCTGGTCTTCAGATGATGGACTGGGCGGTTTTGTATCCGGAACTTTTGCTGGTTCGGGATCAGCGTCCTCCCATTGAGCGTCCGCCTCTTCATCGAAGTCATATATGGCATAACAGCTGTTTACTAGCTCCCGCTTCCTTGGCCGGATGTACCCAAGCCCTTTGGTTTCTACTTTCCCGTTAGGCAGTTTGCATTGGGTCCCGGGAATGTTCCAGACCTTGTCATAGAATTTGGCTTTTCTAACGGTCTGTGTGAAGGACATTCCCTGGCGTTTTAGCAGTTTCTTCAAACCTTCGGTATAATATCGGGGAAGACGGATAGGCTGAAGCCTGTCAAGCGTGGGATCCGCGCCATGCCAAACTTCTTTTTCTACTTTGTTCTCTTCAGAACGGTAGAATAAGATTGCCTTCTCACCCCTTCGTCCGGGAGGGATATAGAATGTCTGCAATTCTTCTACGCTGTTAGTGTCGAGCGCATCCAGTTCTTTGTAATGTTCAAGTGGCACCATGGTTATCTGCAGACTTCGCTCTTCATCATCGGAAATCCGTATCGAAGGCCGAGCAGGGAATATAGCATGAACTTCATCCTCTGAATCACTACCGAAGATCAACGAAGGAACGGATGGTCCTGGCCTGGTAGATTGGGATGGACCTGAATAAATTATATCCTCCTCCTCGGTGTCACTGCCGAAGACAGGGATGGTGGCATTAGTTTTATTCTCCGGCTTGTGACACCTTTCCGTGTCTTCGAAGCTCGGCAAGAAGTATTTGGCATCCTCATACTTGCGAACTTCGTTCACGGAAAACGGATTCAACTCTCCGGCCACAGTGTACTCGAGGCCATCCCTGGAATACTTCATGCACTGATGCTGTGTAGAAGGGATGATGTTGTACTCGTGTAGCCATGGTCGGCCGAGCAGAGCATTATAGCACGTCTTGGCATCTATAACATGGAATTTGATGTCTGTGACGAGCAACCCGAAGCGTAGCGTCAATATCACAGATCCAAGAGTCTTTGAAGATTGAGAGTCGAAACCGGAGATAGTGATCTTGTCCCGGGCAAGGTGTTGGACACTCATGCAAATCTCTTTTAACACTCGTACGTTGAGTAAATTGACGGACGATCCGTTATCGACCAAGATTTTACCTATCTTTATGTCATGGCAGTATCCTGAGACATAAAGAGGGCGATTGTGTTCACACGTCCCGAGAAGAAGGTCCTCATCACCAAAAGCAACGTCGGCTGTGTGCACTTCTTCCAATTCATCTTTCATCTTTTCTTCGGCCAAGAAGGCTTGGAACTGGTCCGGATCTTGTAGCGCCTTAATCAAGGAGTCTCTCGCCTCCTTTGATAGTAGCAAGGCATCAAGGATGCTGAGTTGTGAGGGTAGCTTCCTCAGATGCGCTAAGACATTGTAATCCACCTTACTCCTTTTTGGCGGATTTTTGGCGGTTAACTCTTCCGCGACTTGGTCATCCAAAGTGATGTCTTCAGAGACCTTCTCTTTCCCTTTATCTTTTCTATTCGAGGGTCCGAGGTTCTTTTCAGGCAGTGTCCGATTCCGCAGCTGTATATTTTCGCAAGACTTCGGTTCTTCTTCTTTTTCCGAAGTTGACTCTTTAAAAAGAGGGGCAATCTCTAGTTCCTCATCGGAGTCGCTCCCAAATGTGGGCACTTGTGACCTGGTAGTGTTAACCATGTGACAGTTGCCGGCAGTTCTTTCAAGCACTTTGGTCGTGTTTCTTTGCTCCCGACGAACCTTGCGCTTTTCCCGTTTAAAGCGTTGTTGATTAGCGACGTATCCTTGCCACCATTTACCGAACGCTTTGCACTCTTGGGTAGAATGGGAGACCTTCTGATGATATAAGCAATAAGAGGGATGCGTTTCTACCATGCTAGTAACTCTTTCTTCTGAGGGTGATAGCTTCATGCCCATCGATATGGCTTTGGCGAACTTCTTTCTTATCTTAACTTGGCTTTTGTCAGCGGAGGAGGCGTTTTGCTCCAATGGGATCATCTCGGCTCTTTCCTCAAGTCGCTGGCGCTGGGCCCTTTCGAATATAGCCGTCTCGCGTTCCCGATCAGCTTTGCTTTTCAATTGAGCTTCATTAAGAAACGCGCTAATCATTTCAACTGATAACCCTGGGGCTCTTGATTCGGCATTTGCCCCCAGCGTTTTGGTGCCCGAAGTCCCTTCATCGTTCGAAGTCGAGTGAGAGATCATATGACAGCTCGCCACATACTCCTCGGATTCATTCGATGAACTTTCCTCCTCATCCTCTTTTTGAAAGATGTGATCAAGGAAGTCTTGGAGCGTAATGGGAGTCCGCGCCCTTTGGTTGTACTCATCCAGTGCGTCGATCTGCTTCTGTAGGTCCGTGCGCTTGTCGCTAGGCTTCACGGGCTTCTTAGATTTCTTCTTCTTCTTTTTCGAAGATTTTGACGGCTGGTTATGAACGCCTGAACTACCACCATCGGTCTTCAGAGTCGGACGTGGCTTCAACATCTCCTCTATAACCTGCGGTTCCAAAGGGTTATTCCACTTGACCGCTGGGCAGGTCTGAAGATCATTTAGCATTCTCCTCGTTTTGGCTGATAATACAACCTCCCAGGGAGCTTCTTCAATGACGGAGCATGTTGCCCCCGGCGTATTCGTTCCCTTGTAGGTGTGGGGCTGTGGAGGGTTCACCTTCCATTTGTCAGATAGCGCAAACTTGCCCTGACGGTACTGGTTTTCGAGCCAATTTTTGAACACGTAACAATCTTCGATTGGATGTCCTAGCACTCGATGGTAAGGGCAATAATTAGGCTCGTTAACGTCGCTTGGTTGTGACGGCCGTTTTGGCTCTGGCAGATTTATAAGCCTATTGCGCAATGCCAGCTCAAATAACCTCCTCGTTTTATCACGGGGGAAGGAGTAAGCACGTCCCATCCTGTCCTCAAGGGGTACGTACGGGCGCGTGTTATTTGGACGAGCAACCGGCTTCGAGTCGTTCGGTTGCTGTTGGGCATTAGCGACGACGATAGCTTTTCCCTTTCCTTTGTCGTTTCGAGAATCGGGCTTCGGGAGAGGGGGTTTATGGCCCATCTGGTCCATCTGCGCCAATTTGTCGATCAAAGCCTGGAAAGAAGTCGGCTTGAAGAACATCATAAACTGCGAGATGGTTGCTTGTGGATCAAGGGTTCCGACAAACATTCCCACCGCAGGGGCTTCTTCTATGCGTTGTTCACATTTAGACCATAAATTACGCCACCGTATAGCGTACTGGACCCACGTCTCGCCGGGCTTCACCCTGGCGTTAATCAGCGCCGTCATTGGAGTACGTTCGCTGGCACTTGCAAAGCGTTGGGTGAAGAGCAGCTCCATCTCTGCGAAGGTTTTAATGGAGTCGTTGGGGAGCTCGGAATACCACTCGAAAGCCGTATCTGATAAGCTTCCAACAAACTGGCGCAGCAAGAGCTTGTCGTCGCCTCCAGTGTTACCACAAAGCGCCCTGAATTGGGCAACATGTTGATGGGGATTGCCGGTCCCCTTGTAAACATGAAACTTTGGAATTGTGTAACCTGGTGGGTACTTGATTTGGTCATACCAGCCCGGATATGGCCGTCCCGTTTTCACAACATGGCCGGCTGCTTCGGCCGCGTGATGAACTTTTATCTGCTGGGCTATATATTCGTCCAGATCCGTTTTAGAGATTGTGTCTTCTTTAGCCGTCGATAGAACGGGCTGAGGGTTTGATGTTTCTCCCCTATCATCCCCAAGGACGATCGGGGGTTCTTCGGTCGGGGATTCTGGTTGTATCATCATCCCTATCATATCCTGGAAGAGAAGGCCCATGCGCTGTATATTGGCTGCTTGTTCAGCAGCCTCTTGGTCTCTCTTCTCGAGCATTCGGCGAAGGAACTCGGCGTCGGTTTCTTCTTCTTGACGTTCATCTAAGGACGTCTCAGGACTCTCTTTTGGCCCTGTGAGCGCAGCCATGGTAGTCATCATCTCTTGGAGCTTTTGTTGCTGCTCCTGAGACTTGGTCACTGACCGGGTAAGCGGTCGGTGACCCATAGAAGTACGACTTTCTTCTTTCCCCGAAGCCATATAGACTGTATGAACTGTGATGCCCCCTGACTTGGGGCGTTTAAGTTCACCGTTCTTAGACTTTGTCAGCGCCATGGGAGCTTTTTCTGGCCTCTTCCTTTTATGGGCCTTTGAGGTTGAAGGAGCCGTTGAAGCGGGCATCCTAGCATTTGTTGCCCCCTGTCGTTGAGCGGGGCGGTTTTTGTCCTTTTCCACCCTTGCCCTGTTCTGGCGACGGAAGTGATTTGAGTCAATCACGGAGTCTTGAACCCTCCGCCAAACTTTATAAACTTTCGCTGACAGCCGTTGAGGAGGCTGTTCCTGTTTCATCTCCGGAGCTTTTTCCTTGGGTGGAGGAGACCTTTTCAACGTAGCCACCGGGGAGTTCTTTCTCACTTTCCTCAACATTTCAAAGCTGTTTCCAGTTGGAACAGCAGCATCGACTTCCACCACTGGAGCCGGTGGGGTTAGCCCTGAGGGGGAGTTGCCCCCTGCTTTCCTTACTTTCTGCCAATGGCGACGTCGCGCGCGACGAGCCGCCGGGATTGGCTCGGAGATTGAGGTGGTTTCTCGTTGCCCCCTGTTTGAGCGTGGGGTAATTGTTGATGTCAGCCTGTTGAAGACTGATGCCTTCTGACCAGCTGGAGGAGGAGTAGGAACCGTCAATCTTGTGAAGACTGACTCTCTAATGGGAGAAGTCGCCTTAACGACTTCCAAAGTAGCGGCCGTTGCCCTCTTTGGGACAGCCACCTTATAGTTCTGACCCAGCCTGGTGAAAACGGAGGCTGTTGGTTCAGTAGCAGGCGACCCGTTGACAGGGGTCGTGGTAACAGTGAGCCGGTCGAATACCGACTTCTTTTTCGCTTCTGGTGCGGATGTCGGCGCAGAGAAGCTTGTAGGTGGGACCATGGTCCCGAAGAACAAGCCGGTGGTGGCCTGAGTCAACTGGCCTACCGGCAGTGTCAGGAAGGAAGCCGCCTGGGGCCCATATGCTACACCTCTAGGTGAGGTGGAGCGTCCGTTGCAGTTGCACTTCGAGCAGTTGGTGCAGTTGGTGGCCATTGAATGCTTGAGTTCTGCACCAAACAAAAGACCAAATCTTAGCAACTTGAAATCCGAAGGCAATCATTTAACAAACCGCGATTGGTTCGCGAAGACGACACACGAAGTGTGGAGTGGAAAGAGGAAGAGGTCCCACCGGGCGTGCCAGAATCTGTTCCCCTCCGAACGGCGGCCGAGACGTTAGGACGTCCGTGCCTGAGGTTCGGGGCAGATGCTATTTGGTTTGATCCGTCCACCTCTCCGAAGATGCCAAGTTGATATATGGCACCTTGTATCGGAGGTTTAGACGGATGCGGCCGATGTAGCAGACTTTGTCAGATCCCCCCTCGCTTGAGGGGTTTTTGATTGTGGGGACGCTCTTCCCTGCAGGCGCAAGCCCCTGCAGTTAATTACGCTACCGCATCGCAGTAGCCACTTTCTCCTTCTCCAGAATTTCACTTCGTGTCGCGTGTGTTTGTTTTGTTTGTGGTTGCCCGTGGATTGTATACGGAGACTGAGTAATGCCGTCGTCCGTAGGACGTGGATTAGTCCAAATCCGTATTTAGTTAGATTTGGGTTTGGTGTTTTTAGTTTAAGGATGCATTAGTCGCGTTGCGGCTAAGATCAACTTAAACATTCGTTAAGGATACATTAGTCCTGTTTTAGATTAAGATCAACTTAACGTAGTGATTGATTCAATTATCTGGTCGTCGGGACTCGTCACCTCTCTGACGTCGCTGAGGGATTACAACGACAGGTGTCAGAGGAGTTCAGATATGTACCCATGAACCAAAGTTGATTTGGAGTTTTATTGTTTATTTAAAGATCTAAGGACACATTAACCGTATTTGGGGTTAAGGTCAACTTAGACGGGACCGTTTAGATCCGGCAAAAGAGCGTTTGGAGGCTCTATTGTTCCAGTTTGAGGACGTGGTGGTCCATCGCCAGTTTTAGGGACGTGGTGGTCCATTATTAGTTTAGGGACGTTTCGGTCCAATATTCTCATTTTGGAGTGAATATTAGTTTAAGGACGTTTCGGTCCAATATTAGTTTAAGGACGTTTCGGTCCACGAGTTTAAGGACCCCGCAGTCCATATCGATGTATGGTCGTTGGGACTCGTCACCTCTTTGACGTCGTTGAGGAATTACAACGACGGATGTCAAAGGAGTTCGGAGATGTACCCTCGAACCGGATGTAAATTGATTTAGAAGAGCAAATTTGCTCAGTCAATTTATTTATTCTGAGCTCTGCTCATTTATGAATGATGCGATGCATCTGTTTTGATTTGGGCTCTGCCCCTTGTAAAATGCATAGCATTCTGGAGATTCTGTTTGGGCTCTGCCCCTTTATAAATGATGCAAAGCATCTGTTTTAATTTGGGCTCTGCCCTTTAAAATAATGCATTTGCGCTTTATTGAGCCTGTTAAGCCTTCTCTTAATTGGGCTTGGCCCTTTTTAATGCATCTGCGCTTTGCGCTAGGTAGTGAGCGCAAGTCCATATGATGATGACACGTGTCGTGCTCTGATGAGCGCAAGCACACTAGCGCAGCGCGTTACGCTGTTGCGCTGAGCAATTGCGCTGCTGACACGTGGCGCGCTCTCAGCAAGTTGCGCTAGTTCCAGAGAGCAAAGCTCTATCTTAAGGGCGCTTAGTGCAAATGGTTTTATAGCTGACACGTGGCGCTCTCTCAGCGAGTTGCGCTAGTTCCAGAGAGCAAAGCTCTATCTTAAGAGCGCTTAGCGCAAATGGTTTTATAGCTGACACGTGGCGCTCTCTCAGCGAGTTGCGCTAGTTCCAGAGAGCAAAGCTCTATCTTAAGAGCGCTTAGCGCAAATGGTTTTATAGCTGACACGTGGCGCTCTCTCAAGAGCGCAACGGCGCAAATTGGAAGTGCAAGGCACTAAGAATCTTTTAGATTCAAGAAGGGAAGTGCAAAGCACTGTTTAATTTCTTCGTCTAAATTGGATCAAAGAAAAATAAATTTTTCTTTATTCGAAGAACCAGAGGTTCTTAAAAGTGCAAAGCACTATTCATTTATTATTATTATTTTTTTTTATTTTTGTTGTTTTTACAGAACCGAAGGTTCACAAGAAGTGCAAAGCACTTTTTTTTTTTATAAAGATCATTGACCTTATTTTTAGATCGATGATCTATTAGAAGGCCCCCCCTTTTTTCTACCTCATGAAGGTTCTTTACCTTTTTCTTCTCGGAGTTTTCTCTGTTTTAGGGTTCTTGATTTTTCGAGACAATTTCTGATGCCCTTTTGAATGAGGTCTGGGGTCCTATTTATAGTGCCCATAAATTTGTTGAATTTGTTAACGGGATCTTTCTTGAATGATTTTTGGGAGTTTTCCCACCATTGGATCTTTGATCCAAAGGCCGAAGAAAGTCTTCTAGTTCTGGAAAGAACAGAAAAGATTTCATGAAATCTTAATTCAGTTGGGCGCGGATACTCCAGCGCATGACACGTGTCGCGCAGCGCAGAGCGCAGCGCAAGTGCGTTAGCGCATCTGCGCTGACACGTGTCGCACAGCGCAGAGCGCAGCGCAACTGCGCTAGCGCATCTGCGCTGACACGTGTCGCGCAGCGCAGAGCGCAGCGCAACTGCGCTGACACGTGTCGCGCAGCGCAGAGCGCAATGTAGCTGAAGCGTTGCTTCTTTTAAACAGAGCTTTGCTCTGATGGGGCGCGTCTTCTTGGGCGCAGTGCTGATACATTTGCGCCTGACACGTGGCGCATTGCGCTCAGCGCAGAGGATTTGAAGCGTTGCTTCATTTACTAAATTTTGGAGAATCGGAAGCGCCGCTTCATCTCCTCTTTCCAAGTCAAACTTGTATTCCCAAAATTCTGATTTCCCGGCCTTTGGCAACGATTTTATTGTGCACAGAATTTTCTGTGCCTGGGTCTATATATATAACTCAAGGCTGAGCCTTTTCCTCTCTCATTTTTAGAGAACTTCTTCGATTATGGCTTGCAATCGCCCTCATGCCCGCCGACAACCCTGGGAGGTGCCGATCCGGGACGTCGTTCCTCGTTTTGCTGCACGTTTGGTGGACTCTTCTCTTACTGACGAGCAGTGCGACGCTGCAATGCATGAGCTTTTGACTCGTGTGGGGTCTCCTCTCCCTCCGGATTCCCTTTGGCTTCAGATGATCCTTGCCTCGGCGCTCGCCGACATTCCCCCTCCTCCAGCAGAGATGTCCCCAGCAATGTTGGATGCCGCCGAAGATAAGATTGAGTGCTTTCTCGAAGCGCACTTGATCACCAAACCCTTGAGGGACTGCTCTTTCCACTTGCTGAGCCAGATACGGGCTCATCGAGTTGTCATCGCCGCTTTCTCCCAGGAATGCGGCGTCGACCGTTGGATGGCTACCCCTCGGGAAGATCGCCGCTTCGACGCGATGGAGAAGGCAGAGAGGGAGCTGAATAATTTTCTTTTCCTTTTTGTGAACCCTTGTCTTTCTGATCCCGTGTTCGGTGATCTTTTTTAAATTTAATAATAAATAAATGTTTTGATTAAGTATTTTGTTATCTGTTAAGTGTTCTTTTTATTTGAACTTTTTGCTGTGCTTTTGCATCGTATTTTAATTTGCTGTTATCAAGTGCATGTAATTTTGCATGGCTAAATTGCTTTTTTGGCACTTAGCCCCTTTTTCTGCGCTAGCGCATCTGCACTGACACGTGTCGCGCAGCGCAACTGTGTCGCCACGTGTCGCACAGCGCAGAGCGCGGCGCGGCGCTTTCTTTAACAGAGCCTTGCTCTAATTGGGCGCGCTGCGCTAATGTATCTGCGTTGGACACGGGGCGCAGAGCGCTAGCGCAAAGGATCTGAAGCGTCGCTTCCTTTAAACAGAGCTTTGCTCTGATTGGGTGCGCTGTGCTAATGTATCTGCGTTGGACACGTGGCGCAGAGCGCTAGCGCAAAGGATCTGAAGCGTTGCTTCAAAAAATTTAAATTTTGAATTCAAACAGAGCTTTGCTCTGATTGGGCGAAACAGGGCCAAACTACAAAGATTGGCTCTGGAATGTCAAAATGGCAATCACTTACGATAAGCTGGGGTATCTTCTTACCACCAAATCTCCCCCTTTCCCAGGTCCCACCTCCAGCGTCGCGGATAAGGAAATCCGTAAGACTTGGGAGATCGTTTGCGTGAAGGCCAGGTGCCTCGTGCTTGCCTCTATGGACAACGAACATCAGAGGAGGCACGAGAATATGGACCTCGAATCCATATTTCTCCATACAAATGAACTGTATGGAGAGCAGTCTCGTATCGTAAGATACGAAGTGTCGAAGAAGTTATTTTCGGCAAGGTTGGCCGTCGGATCATCAGTAGCGGAACATGTGCTTAAGATGATTGGCTACATAGAGGAGCTCGCGGACTTTGGGACCACGTTGGAGAGTGAGCTCTATACAGATTTAATTCTCTAGTCCCTTCCTTCCACTTACGCCCAGTTTATCCTGAACTTCAACTTACAAGAAAAGGAAGTTGAACTTTCAGAACTCCTCAACATGCTGAGGAGCGCAGAGGGCACCCTACAGAAAGATAGGGAAACATCCACTTTGTTTGTAGGAGGATCTTCCTCTTCTAGGTCCAAGGCGAAAGCCAAGGGAAAGAAGAAGAAAGCCCCCGCCAAACCAAAGGGCAGTGTTAGTAAATTGGATACGAAGGGAAAGGCAAAAGCAACAAAGAAAGTGGGGAAGCTTGTGGATAAAGAAGAATGCTTCTATTGTCATAAGAGTGGACACTTGAAGAATGATTGCAGGGCTTGGAAGGCAAGAACACAGGATCTGAAGCAGGTTGCGGCTTCAGCTTCAGGTGTGTATGTTATTGAAAACTGTCTTTCAATAAACTCTACTTCCTGGGTATTGGATACCGGATCAGGATCTCATATCTGTAATTCTTTGCATGCATTGAGAAAGCGTAGGGTTTTGAAGGCAGGTGATATGACCCTCAGAGATGCAAACGGAACTGGCATGGATGCTGAGTCCGTGGGGGACTATCACCTGGGCTTGTCTGTAAGTCTACGCTAGCGCCCCGGCAGTCTACAGACGCCAAATACGGAACAAAAACTTTTAACTTGGCGCTATCGTATACTTTAACCCGGATCTGCCATTATTGCTAAACTAACAAACTGTAAAGAGTGTAGAATGGTTATACCGAACGATCCGAGTCCTTCGTTCTTCAACCATCATCCCACGCTCCGTTGCGGCTGCTCCGATCTCGTCGATCGCCGATCTCCTCGTCGAGGTGGCACCACATGATCGGTTCTTTAAACGGGCTCCCGCCTCTGACTCGAGGCAACTCGATCGTCAAGTTTGCTAAAAGAGACGACCAAGAATGATGTAGAGATTGAGTAGATGACTTTGTCTCACTTCGTCCAAGTCCGTGGACGATCGGTTAATGAAGTTGCCGTGGAAATCGGGTGATGGAATGAAATGAACTGTGAATTCCATACACCCCAAAACTATCATATCTTTTCTAACCGAAATGAAACCTCAAGTGAAAAATGAGATCGATCAAGAGAGAGAGAGAGAGGGGCCGGCCACCTTATAAGGAAGAGGGAGGTGACCGTAGGAGGAGGGAGGTGACCATAAACCAAAAGATATTATCATAACAAATATCCTAAGGAAAACAAAACCACTAATAACAAAGCATGAGTCATTAGGCTAGTCATCAAAAACAATAATGACACCATTAATGCCTAATGAGTCATGAAGCCACTTCATCACTTCTAGAAGCTTCTAGAATGATGACTCACTCCATCTGAAGAAAAGATAAATCCGTCTTTAACAGAATGTTAAAAGACGGCTGATAGAAAACTGGAAACTGGCAACTTCCAAAAGTGATCCTGAAACGACTTTCAGGATAACCCCGAAACTGTATAAATATACCCGCATTTATATTACGACCGAATACAAATGCAACTGAGACAAAGATATTATACCTACTCAATATAATACTCGGATGCGGCTTAAACCAAAGCCGACCAGTATCACCTGTCCGAAAATCGACACGTGCGTAAACGCACGTGCATTTTCCGAACCCTGCCATAAAACCATACGGCCTCTACAACGTTTCGCCCGAACTTGGGAAACTGTCTGTGGGGGACTCTAATGACTCGTCAGTACCCTGGCAGTGGGTTTAACCACAAACCGTCAGCGGCACTAGCTATGCATAACGGCTGCCCATGGACTGACCTCAAGGGTGGCCGAGGAGCGAACTCAAGGGAGACCGATGAGCGAACTCCTCCGAAAACCCTACTGAGCCTAACAGTGACAATGTATATACAGTCCGGTCCGTTCGTCAATGAGTATCGCATATCTTCCTAGGGGGCTAGCAACGTCAGACCCCCAATAGCAGCATAAGTCGTGTCGGAGTGAAGCCCAATAACACCCTGAGATACTACTGGAGTACCTACCAGTAAATCTCCTGCCATGGCCATGGACTTTGTGTAATGGCTCTCCTAGACACAGCACGACCTCGCCCCCAATACCGGGAGAGACGAATCCCCTGCCGATCCGCTCACGTGCCTCCATATGGCTCGGGACTGTACCCAAAAGCTACCTGTTTGCACGACTCCTTTGAGCCGTGGTAGGGTAGAAATCAAAGCACAGTGGGAACTCATACGAGACAAATGACGACCTCAGGTCGATGAACTAACCTGTACACATGTCACCAGGGAACTGCTATCTGACGATAGATATAATACTAACTAGCAGATTCCCGGCGAGTCCTGTCCGGTGTACTCATAACCCAATGAGCACCCGTATACATCTTAGGTGATCCAACTGACACCAGTGGCTTGTGAGACCGGCCACCGCCCCTCGTCGGGGTCTCGACTGTATACACTAGTCTACTACGGAGTATCGATGCCCTGTCTCGAAACTCCCACGACTAGGGACCACAATTAAGGATATGCATATAAACTACCCAACTCTCACGTATATGATCGCCATCATACTGTTGGTAGTAAAGCAAGATCCTAAGGGCTCTATCAAAGTGTAACATGCAATCAGTCACCTGAACATGTACACGACTGATAAAGGCAAACCAGATAGCATACTATCATCTCGAGTAAGACTGTGCTACCGGGATAGGTCCTCCGCAATCATTGCAATCATGTACCTGCGATCCAATAATTGACTATGAGGGCACTATCTCCAACAATCTCCCACTTGCACTCAAGGCTAATATTGCGATGTCGACTACTCACAGCCCGTGTGAAACCGAACATCCAACTCCTCTACAAATCAGTTTCACAAAGCCCGTTTGAGAAACTATTGTGTTCGAGAAATAGCCTTAGTGAGTGGATCCGCCTAGAAGTATCTTTCTATATCTCTCTTAATCTCAAGTTCGCGGAGAAAATCATCTCCCGAATTGAGTAATACCTGTCTTAGAATAAATCTGGATATCTGATGGGACCTTAGTTCATAAATGAACTCCATATCCAAACTTCTTAGACTGAATCGATCACTGAACCTAATCAGTATCGGGCACCTAGCTTCCCACAGTATCCTCTTGGACCATCTGTCCATAATACTGTCCCTCTTCGTCAGAGGGAAAAACTAAAACTCTGACAGTCACTCTGTCATCCACGTCACCTTTGAAGCCTGGAATGATAATCGTCTCCCGAAGGAGGCTGCCGTCATCAAATCCGTAGAACATGTACTTATGTTCTAAAACTGCTTCCTTATGTTTCTCCAGGATTGGATTAATACAAACTTATTGCATCTAGTGCAAAACCAACATTTGGTGTGGTACTTGACATCTCATGATTGACTCAATTGCCTAAGCAAGTGATTTGCCAATCATGCACATCCCTCTCCCCTTTAGTCTATACGACACCTTTAGAGAGGGTGACTCCATCATCTGCAGGTACACCACCATGCTAGGAGTCAACTATTCCAAAAACCATTAGAATATCTGTCAAAGTACCCACATTGGGAAACTACCCAAATCCAGATCTAAAATCATAGATCTAGAAACCAGAATGTCAAATATTATATCCATATCCTGTCTGGAGAAACAACTGTGTGACGACCACAGTCCAACCGATCGTAGTATAGGAATTTCACTTCCTACTCTGTGTATGTCATTCAGATACCATGACATCACACCCTACTACCTTCTTAACTGATCCATCCCCTATTCTGATTGAAGTAAAACCCATGACTGTCACATCAAAATTAGATGATCTATCTCCGCTATAACTGCTCAAGTCTATAAATAGACATAAGCTTCTTGCCCACTATGCTTCCGTTGCTCCCACTGACTACGACAACCCTCCTACCGGGTCTCATATCCTGGAACAACAGTAGTGTCAAGTCTTGGTAGATAAGAACCTCCCTGTCACCTTCTCTGAGGCTACTGAAGTACCTCTCGGGCGTCTGAGGTTACCTACCATTCCTGCGGAGTGGCTATTTGAATGTCAAACCTGATTGAATGTATAGGTCCTATTAAATTTTCCGTAATCGTTCGCGGTTCTGGAATCACTTCCAGTTCTACCATACTCCCACTATTGTTTTCTGAAAAAGATCCATTTTTACTAAAACTGTGGCGAGTCAAGAACAATATCACTATTGATCTTCCAAATGGTAGAATATCAACCCTTGTCATAGCCAGGGTCAACCCACAAACAGCCATTACAGAAACGTGCCCTGAGTTATCCAGTGTCTGGTTTTAATCATAAGCTGGACAACTCCCCGTACCTTAGTTTCTTTTAAGGTACGAACTATTCTATATCCAATATAGAAACTTTGGCACTTATTTAATTGGAACCATATTCAATCCATGCATCTGTCTCCAGTGCATATCAACTTAATGGAAAGAGGCTAATCAGCATTACTCAACTTAGGAATCCATCCAATTATGAGTAACCTGAAAGAGAAACACGTTTCTCAAAACCATCACTATCATCTGAATACCAATCACAAGAATCTACATCTTCGATCTCTTTGAAGAATCCCGATACTTGTGATACCTGGTTCTCTACTTTATTCTTATACCCACAACTTCTCAAAACTTAGACCTTGTATTTCTACGAAACACTCGTCTAAATATTTAGAGAAGTTATAAGTAAACAGAACAAAGTACGAGGACCTACCCCTTTGCCCTGAAGGACACTTGGACAATATACAATACTCTGTATAAGCCCGCTGAGTTGAACAACTCAAAACCTGTGCGTTGTAGGTGGAAAACTGTACCCTGGCGATTTCCTTAAATATCACCAATTACAACGAATTCCGATATAATGAGGATAATCACCTAATTCCCAATATCTTACTCCCACTCATCATCTGTAAAACCATACAGATATGAGAATGAAACCCGGTAAATACATACCCTTGGAGTAAGTGTCTAATCGGAAAAACAGTTTTTCTTTAACAATGCACTGAAACATGAAAATGTTTCGTAGGGGTATCCTGGTATTCATAGCAATGCCTCTTCCATAATCCAATTCATGACTTCAACCGTATATTTTATTGCCATCTCTCCAAATCACTTTTATTTGTCTTTAGTCGTTACCTTCTGTACACCATCGTTAGGCTAAATGGTTTTCTTCCTTCCCTACCGTTCGGCACCAGCCTATGGTTTGGAAGAAGACTATCCAGTAAGCATAATAGGTGTACCCTCCTAAACCAAGGAGTACTCGCATCTCGAGAGAAGGTGATGATAAAAGACAACTGAATAATACCTTATTCTTTTAAAGGTGAAATAGGAGTGGCGATTAAGTACGCGGTTTTGGTCGTGAATGATAGCAGTCGCAATTTACTTTGCCCTCTTTCTAATCCCTTTATTTTGTCTTTACATATTACCTTCTGCACACCCTACTTAGGCTAATTGGTTTTCTTCATTCCCTACCTTTCGGCACCAGCCTATGGTTTGGAATAAGACTATCCAATAAGCGTAATAGGTGTGCTCTCCTAAACCAAGGAGCTCTCGCAACCTGAGAGAAGGTGATAATAAAAGACAACTGAATAAACCAATTCTATTTCTCCTGAACCTGGATCCATCCCCGAAGAAGTCCCTTCGAGTTCGTATATAACCATACGATGGCTCTATCCAATGGAAGTGGATATCCGTAGTAATACGGGTGTTCTGAGAAATTCAAAGGGTAAAAGAAGGAGTGGCAATGACTTATGCAACTCAGACAATCCAAAAGCCAGTATTTTAAGAAGGTTCGGTCAACCTGGTTACTGAGTCATAGTCTAGGGTCGGTCAAAGGTCGTAGCCAAAGAGAGAGAGAGAAAAGAAACACTCTGCGTGCACTCTAACCTAGATCAGAATGGTCATCACTTTATCTAATCCGGAAACCTCCCACTGTCCTGTCAAATTCTCCTCCAAACCTAAAGAAGAATCAATCGGGATCACCCGAAGAGTAAACCAACTCATCAGTGGGAATCAGGATCCAACTCTCATCGCATGATAACGTGATGGAATGCATCCACGTTACTCATACTCCAGAAGGTATGCGCATACTTGGCAAGTTTCAGTTTCTTTAGAAACACCCGATATTGTTTTTGCCCCATGCTCTTATGATCGTGACTAAGGGCCAGCCCACCATAAGTCACATGTCAAGTTCTTCCCATCATTATCTTGTTAATTTGAACCCACCCGTACTCGCCCTTGACTAAGGGCCAACAAGGCTGTACGACTGTCCCAAACCAACTCATCTATCTATGCAACATGTGAACACCCCAGCAGCTACCAATCACTATGTCCTAGCTAAGGGCTAGACCAACATAGCTTGAATACTACTGACCATCCATATGAAATGACGGAGGGCTACGGCTGGTTTTTGGCGAAAAACCTTTAGCGTAGTGAACTTGATATCGCTGAAGGAACCTGATAGCTTTTTTTAAAATATAGTGGCGAAAACCTTTTGCTAAAGAGGCCACTCCCGGTAAAGGGATCTTGGCTCTTTCCTCGTGGAATGAGGTGCAGGATATTCCACTGAATACCGCTATGCAAAGCAACATGTAATCGACTATAGTGAAGTTATTACCCTGACGCAAACTTCTGCCCAAGGGGTCAGTCCCGGTGAAGGGATATCAACCCTTGCCCCGTCGAATGAGGTGCTGGATATTCCACTGAATACCGCTATGCATAACAAAAGAAAACGTCTTTGCAATAACACTTTTTAAATTGTTCCAACAACTGTATACAGGTTTGTTTAACTTTGCATTGATCAGAATCAACGCAGTCCCATCAATCAATCACACCAGAAAAGAACGAAAATAAAATGTACGTATATGCCATCCGCATTCGTCACTGGGTCCCGTCATCACCCGTTAGGTTACTTAACTAACGACAGAGCGGGGGCTGGACTAGCGCGGGTGTAAAACATATACAACATCTAATAGTATATAAACCAATATACATAATCGCTCCAGGCGTGATAATATGCAGCATTACAGAAAAGTAATAAGCATCACAAAACAATACAGATATCTGGGATCCCCGAGTTTCACAGAGCCGCTGCTGAAACTCGACATTCCCCTGTCGTGTGGATAGCCTGTGCAATGAAACCTAGACCCCTACGGGTGCGGCAAGTTACCCGCCAAAACCTGAAGCGAGGTAGTCCCCACTGCATAGTGAATGGAACACCCGGCACTTCACGGAATCCGGTAAATTGAGCACCCCTCCTTGGGTCAACCTGTACCCCCTACGAGTGCGGCGAATAGTCTGCCAATTCTGAAGTGGGGCCCCTCTGCCTCTCAAAGCCATGAGATGCGGACCCGTTGCTTTCCCGAACCCGGTTATCCGTGCACTCCGTCTCGGGGCAAAACCTAGTACAGTAATGAAAAATAGTACAACAGGTACATCGACCGCAACCTGGTCGTGCCCCAAAGGAATATTATACAACAGGCAGTGACGGCAGTCCACAAGTTGGACGCTCGCCCCGCAATATCAAATGTACAAATAAACTCAAACTGTACTATCATTGCACACTGCTATCCACCACGACAAATCCGCAACATTACAGCACAACACAGAACATCAACGCGAATGTCACGTTCGCAAACCCGTCGAAAAGAACTATAGCAATCAAACGCGGTTTACCGATCAAATGACATTCCCGGTCGGAGATATAATGTAAGCACTGTAAACTAACGTGTTTAAATTACGATCGACCAAAGACCAAATTTCAAAAAGTGGGCCCCACAGCTTACTGGTGAACAGTAACAAAATCTGGGCCAAAACTTTATATACTAAAAACCCCAAAATCCAAATTAGTACCCACTGGAAAAAATTGGGAGCACGTGCTCCTCACATGGCCGCGGAAGGGCGGCCAAACCATGGGTTTGGCCGCGCTTCCGCGGCAACTTGGAGGAGTCACGACTCCAAATTTTGTCGTGGGTCTTCAAATAGCCTGCACGGATTTTTAAGACATCCAGAAATCAATTTTGACACTGTTCAAAATCAACAGAAACTGCCGTGCATGGATTTTGCAATTTTCGATTTCCGGTCGGATCGATGTTTTAAACGTATCGTAAGATACGAAGTGTCGAAGAAGTTATTTTCGGCAAGGTTGGCCGTCGGATCATCAGTAGCGGAACATGTGCTTAAGATGATTGGCTACATAGAGGAGCTCGCGGACTTTGGGACCACGTTGGAGAGTGAGCTCTATACAGATTTAATTCTCTAGTCCCTTCCTTCCACTTACGCCCAGTTTATCCTGAACTTCAACTTACAAGAAAAGGAAGTTGAACTTTCAGAACTCCTCAACATGCCGAGGAGCGCAGAGGGCACCCTACAGAAAGATAGGGAAACATCCACTTTGTTTGTAGGAGGATCTTCCTCTTCTAGGTCCAAGGCGAAAGCCAAGGGAAAGAAGAAGAAAGCCCCCGCCAAACCAAAGGGCAGTGTTAGTAAAGTGGATACGAAGGGAAAGGCAAAAGCAACAAAGAAAGTGGGGAAGCTTGTGGATAAAGAAGAATGCTTCTATTGTCATAAGAGTGGACACTTGAAGAATGATTGCAGGGCTTGGAAGGCAAGAACACAGGATCTGAAGCAGGTTGCGGCTTCAGCTTCAGGTGTGTATGTTATTGAAAACTGTCTTTCAATAAACTCTACTTCCTGGGTATTGGATACCGGATCAGGATCTCATATCTGTAATTCTTTGCATGCATTGAGAAAGCGTAGGGTTTTGAAGGCAGGTGATATGACCCTCAGAGATGCAAACGGAACTGGCATGGATGCTGAGTCCGTGGGGGACTATCACCTGGGCTTGTCTGTAAGTCTACGCTAGCGCCCCGGCAGTCTACAGACGCCAAATGCGGAACAAAAACTTTTAACTTGGCGCTATCGTATACTTTAACCCGGATCTGCCATTATTGCTAAACTAACAAACTGTAAAGAGTGTAGAATGGTTATACCGAACGATCCGAGTCCTTCGTTCTTCAACCATCATCCCACGCTCCGTTGCGGCTGCTCCGATCTCGTCGATCGCCGATCTCCTCGTCGAGGTGGCACCACATGATCGGTTCTTTAAACGGGCTCCCGCCTCTGACTCGAGGCAACTCGATCGTCAAGTTTGCTAAAAGAGACGACCAAGAATGATGTAGAGATTGAGTAGATGACTTTGTCTCACTTCGTCCAAGTCCGTGGACGATCGGTTAATGAAGTTGCCGTGGAAATCGGGTGATGGAATGAAATGAACTGTGAATTCCATACACCCCAAAACTATCATATCTTTTCTAACCGAAATGAAACCTCAAGTGAAAAATGAGATCGATCAAGAGAGAGAGAGAGAGGGGCCGGCCACCTTATAAGGAAGAGGGAGGTGACCGTAGGAGGAGGGAGGTGACCATAAACCAAAAGATATTATCATAACAAATATCCTAAGGAAAACAAAACCACTAATAACAAAGCATGAGTCATTAGGCTAGTCATCAAAAACAATAATGACACCATTAATGCCTAATGAGTCATGAAGCCACTTCATCACTTCTAGAAGCTTCTAGAATGATGACTCACTCCATCTGAAGAAAAGATAAATCCGTCTTTAACAGAATGTTAAAAGACGGCTGATAGAAAACTGGAAACTGGCAACTTCCAAAAGTGATCCTGAAACGACTTTCAGGATAACCCCGAAACTGTATAAATATACCCGCATTTATATTACGACCGAATACAAATGCAACTGAGACAAAGATATTATACCTACTCAATATAATACTCGGATGCGGCTTAAACCAAAGCCGACCAGTATCACCTGTCCGAAAATCGACACGTGCGTAAACGCACGTGCATTTTCCGAACCCTGCCATAAAACCATACGGCCTCTACAACGTTTCGCCCGAACTTGGGAAACTGTCTGTGGGGGACTCTAATGACTCGTCAGTACCCTGGCAGTGGGTTTAACCACAAACCGTCAGCGGCACTAGCTATGCATAACGGCTGCCCATGGACTGACCTCAAGGGTGGCCGAGGAGCGAACTCAAGGGAGACCGATGAGCGAACTCCTCCGAAAACCCTACTGAGCCTAACAGTGACAATGTATATACAGTCCGGTCCGTTCGTCAATGAGTATCGCATATCTGCCTAGGGGGCTAGCAACGTCAGACCCCCAATAGCAGCATAAGTCGTGTCGGAGTGAAGCCCAATAACACCCTGAGATACTACTGGAGTACCTACCAGTAAATCTCCTGCCATGGCCATGGACTTTGTGTAATGGCTCTCCTAGACACAGCACGACCTCGCCCCCAATACCGGGAGAGACGAATCCCCTGCCGATCCGCTCACGTGCCTCCATATGGCTCGGGACTGTACCCAAAAGCTACCTGTTTGCACGACTCCTTTGAGCCGTGGTAGGGTAGAAATCAAAGCACAGTGGGAACTCATACGAGACAAATGACGACCTCAGGTCGATGAACTAACCTGTACACATGTCACCAGGGAACTGCTATCTGACGATAGATATAATACTAACTAGCAGATTCCCGGCGAGTCCTGTCCGGTGTACTCATAACCCAATGAGCACCCGTATACATCTTAGGTGATCCAACTGACACCAGTGGCTTGTGAGACCGGCCACCGCCCCTCGTCGGGGTCTCGACTGTATACACTAGTCTACTCCGGAGTATCGATGCCCTGTCTCGAAACTCCCATGACTAGGGACCACAATTAAGGATATGCATATAAACTACCCAACTCTCACGTATATGATCGCCATCATACTGTTGGTAGTAAAGCAAGATCCTAAGGGCTCTATCAAAGTGTAACATGCAATCAGTCACCTGAACATGTACACGACTGATAAAGGCAAACCAGATAGCATACTATCATCTCGAGTAAGACTGTGCTACCGGGATAGGTCCTCCGCAATCATTGCAATCACGTACCTGCGATCCAATAATTGACTATGAGGGCACTATCTCCAACATTGTCAGATGGACATGTTTTGGTTTTGCGTAATTGCTATTTTGTGCCCAATGCTACTTGTAATATAATTTCTGTATCTTTATTATCTAAAGAAGGTTATGAATTTGCATTTGTAAGTAATGTTGTGAACATTCACCTTAATCAAGTTCTGATTGGGTCAGGTACATTAAGCAATGGTATGTACGTATTAAACCAACCCCAGATTTTCAATGTCTAGAATACACACAAAAGAAAAGTCTCCGGAAATAAATCAGACTTTCTTATGGCATTGTAGACTGGGTCACATCAATGAGAGAAGGTTGACGAAGTTACATATAGAAGGATATTTGAATCCGTTCGAATATCAATCGTATGCTACTTGTCAATCCTGTCTCAAAGGAAAGATGACAAAGACTCCGTTCACTGGACACGGAGTAAGAGCGAGCGAGCTCTTGGGACTCGTACACAGCGACGTGTGTGGTCCAATGTCTACACATGCGCGAAGCGGTTATTCTTACTTCATTACTTTTACGGATGACTTCTCAAGGTACGGTTATGTCTTCTTAATGAAACATAAATCCGAAGCCTTTGGAAAGTTCCAGGAATATAAGAATGAAGTAGAAAAACAAACCGGCAAAAGTATCAAGATTCTAAGATCGGATCGAGGTGGTGAATACTTGAGTGCCGAGTTCCTGGATTACTTAAAAGAGAATGGAATTCTCTCTCAGCTTACTCCTCCATACACTCCGCAACATAACGGTGTATCGGAGAAACGGAACCGAGCCCTATTGGATATGGTATGGTCCATGATGAGTAACACTGAGTTATCGCGATCATTCTGGAGGTATGCGCTAGAATCAGCTGCATACCTTTTGAACCGAGTTCCAACTAAGGCTGTGCCTACCACACCATATGAGATATGGAGTGGGGAGAAACCCCTATCTTCAATATCTGAAGATCTGGGGAAGTCCGGCTTTTGTCAAACAGCAGCATGCGGACAAACTCGAGGCACGCTCAGTACTGTGCAAGTTTGTGGGATACCCAAAGAACTCCAGGGGGTATCTCTTCTATTACGCAGAGGAACAAAAGATCATTGTTTCTCGTAATGCCCACTTTCTAGAACACCAGTTCTTAGAAAAGGAAATAAGTAGGAGCGCAGTAGAACTGGAAGAAATTCCAGAACCACAGACTATTACTGAAAGCTTAGTAGAACCAGAGGGTTCAAAAGAACAGGACATTCCTACGCCGCTCCGCAGGAGTAGTAGGTAGTCTCATCCGCCCGAGAGATACTACGGTTTTCTCATAGAAGGGGATAGAGAGAATTGTATCATAGATTATAATGAGCCTACTAGCTTCCAGCAGGCCGTTCAGAGCGTTGACTCGGTAAAATGGCTGGATGCAATGCGGACCGAAATGGAGTCCATGTACACCAACAAAGTATGGACGTTGGACATTGCTCCAGAGGGGGTAAAACCCGTAGGATGCAAGTGGATCTTCAAAAGTGGGTCTTCAGAAGTGGACAGGTTGAGACCTATAAAGCTAGATTTGTTGCAAAGGGTTTTCGTCAAAGACCTTGTTTGGACTATGACGAAACCTTTTCTCCAGTGTCTATGCTGAAATCCATTCGGATCCTTCTTGCCATTGCTGCTTTCCACGATTATGAGATTTGGCAGATGGACGTAAAGACCGCTTTTCTAAATGGAAATTTAGAGGAGTGTGTCTATATGGACCAGCCAGAGGGTTTCGTTCAGAGTGGGAGCAGCGGAAAGGTGTGCAAGTTGCTTAAGTCCATCTATGGACTAAAGCAGGCATCGCGGAGTTGGAACATCTGCTTTGATGAGACGGTCAAAGAATTTGGCTTTATCAAAAATCCAGATGAACCATGCATCTATTGTAGATTTGTGGCAAGAACTGTTGTATTCCTCGTTTTATACGTGGATTACATTCTTCTGATAGGAAATGACATTCCTATGCTACAATCTGTCAAGGGGTTCTTGTCACACAGGTTCTCCATGAAAGACCTGGGTGATGCCTCATACATCCTGGGGATCCCGATCCATCGTGATAGATCCAAAAGGATATTAGGACTTTCACAGTCCAGGTACATCGACACCATACTGAAAAGATTCAGTATGGAAGATTCCAAGCGCGGTAATCTACCGGCTTGTCACGTGATCACCCTCTCTAAAGAGATGTCTCCCAAGACTGATTTGGAAAGGGATCGCATGTATATTATACCCTAGGCTTCTGCGGTAGGCTCTATAATGTATGCGATGTTGTGTACCAGACCGGATGTAGCTTATGCACTGAGTGTAGTAAGCCGGTATCAGTCAAACCCTAGGGCGAAACACTGGATAGTGGTAAAGAACATTCTCAAGTACCTGAGAAGGACTAAGGACATGTTCTTGGTGTATGGCGGAAAAAACCACCAGATCGAGGCCTTTGCTGACTCCAGCTTCCAGAGTGACAAGGATGATTCCAAGTCCATGTCGGGTTTTGTCTTTACCCTCAATGGAGGGGCGGTGTGTTGGAAGAGTTCCAAACAAGAAACCGTTGCTGACTCGACTATGGAAGCGGAATATATAGCTGCATCTGATGCCGCAAAAGAAGCCGTCTGGATGAGGAAGTTCTTAAAAGAACTTCAGGTGGTTCCGTCGATTGTTGATCCAATACCTCTGTATTGCGACAACAACGGGGCTATAGCTTTAGCGAATGAACCCAGGTCCCATCAGAAATACAGACACATCTTGAGGCGGTATCACCTGATCAGGGAGATCGTGGATCGCCAGGAGATCGAGGTTCGGAGGGTTGCTTCAGAGGATAACACTGCAGATCCATTCACCAAGGCCTTGCCCCAGACTCAGTTCGAGCGGCTGATCGAGATGATAGGTCTTCGATACGCCAGTACATGACCTTAGTGTAAGTGGGAGATTGTTAGTGTATATGCCCTAGAGGCCATTACTGTATCATACTAGTTTGTATATTACTTAATGGAAGCTTGGGATATTCACCTTGTATATACAATCTTGCTCAAAATAGTAGTATGCTACTTGGTTTGTTTCTACTTCAATGTGTACATGTGTTTATTTTAGTATATCACCTATACACATTAGTGGAGCCCTTAGGATCTTTGCTTGATTACCAGCGTTGTGATGGCAGTCACACTAGTGGGGGCTGGGTAATCTATAAGCATATCCTTATGCAGGTCCCTAGTCGCAGGACTATCGAGACAGGGCATCGATAATCCGGAGTAGACTAGCGTATGCGCTTCTCATCCCAGAGTGGGAGATGGTCTGTCCCACAGCCATCAGTACGTCATACTGGAGATAGTATGCGGGTGCTCATTAGGTTACGAGTACACTGGACAGGACTCGTCGGGAACTGACCGGTTGATATTATACCTATTGTCAGTTATCAGTTCCCAGGTGACATGAGTACAGCTTAGTCCGCTGACTTGACACTGTCACTTCGCCTCGAGTGTGTTCCCACTGTACTTTGATTACTACCCTACCACGGCTCAAAGGAGTCGTGCAAACAGGTAGTAGTTGGGTGCAGTCCCGAAGCACTTGGAGGCAGTGACGGTTAGACAGGATTCATCTCTCCCGGTATTGGGGGTTGACATCGCGCTGTGTCTAGGAGAGCCATTACACGAGTAGTCCCTGGCTAGGGCATCGAGATATACTGGTAGGTTTCCAGTATTATCTCAGTGTGTTCTGGGCTTCACTCCGACACGACTTGTACCGCTATTAGGCGACTGACGTTTACCGCCCCCTAGGCCCGCCATGCGATGTATCAGACGAACAGACCGGACTGTACGGAGACTGTCACATTCAGGCTCAGTAGGAGTTCAGATGGGTTTCACCTCGTCAGTCTTCTTGTCGGCATCTACCTGGGGACCGTTACGCACAGCTAGTGCCGCTTGCGGTCTGTGGTTAAACCTGTAAGTGCACGGCGGCGCACAGGCCGTCAATCTGACGCCGGAATGCGGAAGCGGTGATAAACTTTGATTTTGCGAACTTAGCAAACCGGCACCACCGCGCACTAAACACCCGGATCGGGCCATTAAACTAGATCTAGCTAACTACAAGACGGGTTAGAGATATACCGAGTGATCCGAGTCCTCCGTTCTTCGTGTCGTCGTCCCGATCTCCTGCGGATACTCCGGTCGTCGCCTCCTCGCCGAAAGGGCACCACATCGACTGCATCTTTTACGGGCTCCCACCTCAATACCGAGGCAACTCGGGCATGAAGCTGGCAAGTCGACATACCCAAGATTTGTTGTAGGATGTGTAGGGTTGTGTCTCATTTGAGGTTTTGTTGCCTTTGTAGATGGAGGAATGAGGTTAAGAAAAATGGTGCTTTCATTTTTCATGCAATGGAATTGAGATGAAGAAAAATGCCACAAGCTCAAAATGAAACTCTCTCTCTCTTCCAATAAGTGGCCGGCCCCCTTATCATCTCAAAATGGTGGAGCAAAAAAAATACAAGAAGGGAGGTGATGGTAGTAAAAGGTGAAGGGGTGACCACATCAAAACATCATGATAACAAAACTCAAATCAATTTCTAATCCTTTCATATCTTAATTAATGCAAAGGAAAATATTAAGAAAGCATCTCATGATTATGAACCATCATGAAACCCCACAAATGCAAGATACCCCCTCCACAAATGTTATTTGGAAACTTGCAAATAACCCCCTCCATCGGAAAAGTCCGGCCGGGAAAGAACAAAGGAAAACCGGCCGGAACGGAATGCAAACTGGCAACTCCAGAAAACTGGTCCCATAATAAATTACAGGAAAACCCCTAATACTGTGCATACACACCCGCATCTGTATTCCGACCGGATACAAATATAATGAGACAAAATCTACACTGTACTATACTAGGATCCGGCTTAAACCAAAGCCGGCTAGTAATATCCGTTCGATCCTGATCCGTGCAATATCGCACGTATCTGATCGAACCTTGCCATATCACCATACGTCCACTAGTACAAACCTTCCAATCCTGATCCGTGCAATACCGCACGTATCTGATCGGACCATGCCATATCTCCATATGGCCTCTACAGCGTTTCGCCCGAAAGCTTGAGTAACTGAAAGTGTGGTGGACTCTAAAGACTCATCAATACTATGGCTGTGGATTTAACCACTAGCACGTCAGAGGTATAAGCCAATACATGACGGGCCACCAGCTATTGACCAAAAGGGACGTCGATGAGCGAACTCATCCTGACACCCTACTGAGCCTGTCAGTGACAATATCCGTACAGTCCGGTCCGTTCGTCTATGAGTATCGTATGGCGGGCCTAGGGGGTTGGTAAAAGTCAGACCCCCAAAAGCGGTACAAGTCGTGTCGGAGTGTAGCCCAGAACACCCTGAGATACTAATGGAATACCTACCAGTAAATCTCCTGCCTTGGCCAAGGAGTTCGTGTAATGGCTCTCCTAGACACAGCGCGACCTCACCCCCAATACCGGGAGAGACGAACCTCTGAAGATCGGCTCACTGCCTCCATGTGGCTCGGGACTGTACCCAACTAAAACCTGTTTGCACGTCTCCTTTGAGCATGGTAGGGTAGTAATCAAAGTACAGTGGGAACTCACACGAGACAAATGACGATCCTCATGTCGATGAACTAACCTGTACACATGTCACCAGGGAACTGCTATCTGACGTCAGGTATAAGACCAACTAGCATGTTCCCGGCGAGTCCTGTCCGGTGTACTCATAACCCAATGAGCACCTGTATACATCTTAGGTGAACCAACTGACACCAGTGGCTTGTGAGACCGGCCACCGCCCCTCGTCGGGGTCTCGACTGTATACACTAGTCTACTCTAGAGAATCGATGCCCTGTCTCGAAACTACCACGACTAGGGACCTTTTAAGGATGTGCTTATAGACTACCAGCTCCCACGTATATGATCGCCCTCATACTGCTGACAGTCAAGCAAGAATCCTAGGGGCTCTATCAACGTGCAATAGCGACCTGTAAGGTCACCTAAAACAGTACACGATGATAAAGAAAAACCAGATAGCATACTATCATCTTGAGTAAGACTGTCCTACCGGGATAGGTCCTCCCTCAATCATTGCAATCACGTGCCTGTGATCTAATAATTGACTCTGAGGGCACTATCTCTAACAATCTCCCACTTGCACTCAAGGCTAATTATTGCGATGTCGCATACTCACAGCCCGTGTGATACCGAACACCCAACTCCTCTACTAGTCAGTCTCACAAAACTCGTTTGCGAAACTATTGCGTTCGAGGAATAGCCTCAGTGAGTGGATCCGCTTTGATGTTTCTTTCTATGTCTCTCTATATCTCATGTTCGCGGAGAAAGCCATCTCCCGAAATGAGCAATACCTGTCTTAGAATGTGTCTGGATGTCTGATGGGACCTAGCTCATAAATGAACTCCAAATCCAAACTTCTTAGACTGTATCATCAACTGAACTTAATCAGTATCCTGCGCCATGCCTCCCTCAGTATTGCCTTGGATCACCTATCCAAAATACTGCCCCTCGTCAGAAGGAAAACTATAACTCTGACAGCCACTCTGCCATCCAGGTCACCTTGGAAGCCTAGAATGATAACGGTCTCCCAAAGGAGAATACTGTTATCATATCCCTAGAACATCAACTTAAGTTCTATAACTGCTTCCGACTGTTTCTCCAGGATTGGATCAATATCAACTTATTGCACCTACTGCAAGAACAGCATCTGGTGTGGTACTTGACATCTCATGATTGACTCAATTGCCTAAGCAAGTGATCTGTCAATCATGCGTATCCCTCTCCCCTTTAGTCTGTAAGACACCTTTAGAGAGGGTGACTCCATCACCTGCAGGTATACTACCGTGCCAGGAGTCGTCCATTCTAAATACTCATAGAATGCTGTCAAGGTACCCAGATTAGGAAACCACCCAAATCTAGATCTAAAACCATAGATCTAGTTACCAGAATGTCTTATGTAAGATCCAAGTCCTATGAGGAGAAACCACTGTGTGACGACCAAAGAATAACCGATCATAGTATAGGAATATCACTTCCTACTCTGTGTATGTCATCCAAATACCATGACATCACACCCTACTACCTTCTTAACAGATCCATCCCCTTTTCTGATGAAGTCAAACCTATGACTGTCACATCAGAAATAGATGATCTATCTCCACTGTAACTGCTTTAGTCTATAAATAGACATAAGCCTGATGACCACCAATGCTTCCGCTGCTCCCACTGACCATGACAACCCTCTGCCAGAGTCATATAAACGTGCACTTCTAAAACTAGTTTAGAACGACGCTATACTCATCCTCCTGCCGGGTCTCACAATCTGGAACAACAGCAATGGAAAGTCTGGGTAAATAAGAACCTCCATGTCACCGTCCTTGAGGCTACCGGAGTACCCCTCGGGTGCCTGAGGTTACCCACTATATCTGCGGAGTGGCGAATGGAATGTCAAATCAGATTGAATCTTTAGGTTCCTTATCAAATCTTCAGTAATCGTTTGCGGTTCTGGAATCACTTCCAGTTCTACCATACTCCCACTACTGTTTTCTGAAAAAATCCATTTTTATTAAAACTGTGGCGAGTCTAGAACAATATCACTATTGATCTTCCAGATGGTAGAAAGTCAACCCTCGTCATACCCTGGGTCAACCCACAAACAACCATTATAGAAACGTGCCTTGAGTTATCCAGAGTCTGGTTTTAAGCATAAGCCGGACAACTCCCCTTAACTTAACATCGTTAAGATATGAACTGTTCTATATCCAATATAGAACCAGAGGCACTATTTTAATTGAACCAGATTCAAATCATGCAGCTGTCTCCAGTGCATGTCAACTAAATGGAAAAAAGGCCGATCAGCGTTACTCAACTTAGGAATGCTTCCAATTATGAGTAACCCGAAAGAGAAGCAAGTTCTCTTAATCATCACTATCAACTGAATACCATACACAAGTATCTACATCTTCGATCACTTTAAAGAATCCCGATACTTGCAATACCTAGTTCTCTACTTTATTCAAATATCTATAACTTCTCAAAATTCAGACCCTGTGTTTCCACGAAACACCTGTCTAAAAACTAGAGGAGTCATAAGTAAACCGAATATAGTACGAGAACCAACCCCTCTGTCCTCATGGACGCTGGACAACATACAATACTCTGTATAAGTCCCTTGAGTGTGATAACTCATTCACTGTGTGTCGTAGGTTGAAAACTGTACTTATGGTTAAGAAGAATTACACCGCTGTTTGATGCTCCTTACCTAACCATCCACTGATATAGGTAAATGTCGCTGACATAATTTCAAAAGGTATATCTCAATCTATGAAAATAGACGTACAGATATATCGATTTGAAATTGGTGCATAACAGCGGATATTCAAAACCAAATATTTGCCGACCGGCAAACAGCCCAGGTGATTTCCTCAAATATCACCGATTACAACGAATCCCGATATAATGAGGACGATCACCTAATTCCCAATAACTTACTCCCACTCATCATCTGTAAAACCATACAAATGTGAGAATCATACCTGGTAAATACATACCCTGGAGTAAGTGTCTAATCGGGAAATCAGTTTTCCATTAACAGTACACAGTGAAACTGAAACATTGAAATGTTTCGTTGGGGTATCCTGGTATTCCTAGTAATGCCTCTTCCAGATTCACGACTGTAACCGTATAATTCTTTGCCACCACTCCAAATCCCTTTATATGTCTTTAGTCATTACCTTCTGCACACCCCTTAGGCCAAATGGTTTTCTTCCTTCCCTACCGTTCGGCACCAGCCTATGGTTTGGAAGAAGACTATCCAATGAACATAATGGGTGTACTGTCCTAATCCTAGGAGCACTCGCATCGCGAGAGAAGGTGAAGATAAAAGACAACCGAATAAACCTTATTCCTATTTCTCCTGAACCAGAATCCATCCCCGAACTGGAACAAGTTCCTTTCGAGTTCGTATATAACCATACGATGGAGTATCCAATAAACCGTGGATCTTCGTAGTGATACGGAGTGTCCTAGAGAAATACAAAGGTGATTTAGGATTGGCGAAGAAATATTTGGTATGGTCGTGAATAGCAGTCGCAATTTACTTTGCCCTCTTACTAATCCCTTTCTTTGTCTTAACTTAATACCTTCTGTACACCGTTTAGGCTAATTGGTATTCTTCATTCCCCACCGTTCGGCACCAGCCTAAGGTTTGGAAGAAGACTATCCAATTTGCGTAATAGGTGTACTATCTCCTAAGCCAAGGAGTACTCACAATCTGAGAGAGAAGGTAAAAGGAAAAGACAACTGAATAGTCCTATTCGTTTTCTCCAGAACCGGAAACCATCCTCGAATAAATTCCTTCGAGTTCTTATCTAACCATACGATGGTTTTGTCCAATGGTAGTAATACGGGGTGTCCTGGAGAAAAGAGTAAAAGTAGGAGTGGCAATGAGGTTAGCGACTCTGACAATCCAAAAGCCAGTGTTAAGAAGGTTCGGTCAACTTGGTCACTGAGTCATAGTCTTAGGGTCGGGTCAATGGTCGCTGCCAAAGAGAGAGAGAAAAGAAACATTCAGCGTGCACTCTAACCTAGATCAGAATGGTTATCACTTTTTCTAATCAGGAAACCTCCCACTGTACCGTCAAATTCTCCTCCAAACCTGAAAGAAGAATTGGTCGGGATCACCGGAGGAGTAAACCAACTCATCAGTGGGAATCGGGATCCAACTATCATCGCATGATAACGTGACGGAATCCGCTCATGTCATCACACTCTAGAAGGTATGCGCATATCTGGCAAGTTTCAGTTCTTTTGAAACTCCAGATGTGGATTTTTACCCCATGCTCTTATGACCTTGACTTTGGCCAACAAATCATAAGTCACTTGTCAAGTTCTACCCGTCATTCTCCAGGTTGATTTGAATCCACTCGTACCTACCCTTGACTTTGGCCAACAAGGCAGTACGACTGTTCCAAACCAACGCTTCTATCTATGCTGCATATGAATAACCAACAGCTACCAAACACTGTGCCTTGACTTTGGCCAACAAACACAGCTTGAATACTATTGACTACCTATATGAAACGACGGAGGGTTACGAATGGCTTCTGGCGAAAACCTTTAACGTAAAGAACTTGATATCGTTAAAGGAACGGATAGCTTTTTAGAAAATATAGTGACGAAAACCTTTACTAAAGAGGTCACTCCCGGTGAAGGGATCTCGGCTCTTTCCCCGTAGAATGGGGTGCTGGATATTCCAAATGAATACCACGATGCAAAGCAAAAGTAATCGGCTATAGTGAAGTTATTGCCCTGACGCAAACTTTTTGTCCAAGGGGTCACTCCCGGTGAAGGGATCTCGGCCCTTGCCTCGTCGACTGATGAGCAGGATATTCCAACTGAATATCACGATGCAAAACAAAAGAGAACGTCCTTGCAATAACAGCTTTTTGAAAAGTGTTCCAACAACATCGGATTAGGTTTGTTTTAACTTGCATTGATCCGAATCAACGCAGTCCCATCAATAGATCACACCACAAAGAACGAAAATATACTGATGTACGTATATGCCATCCGCATTCGCCACTGGGTCCCGTCATTACCCGTTAGGTTAGCTAACTAACGACAGAGCGGGGACTGGACTAGCGCGGATGTAAAACATATACAACATCTACTAATATATATACCAATATATTATATTTCGCTCAAGGCGTGATAAAATCCAACAACACAGAAATGTACAGCATCACAGAACAATACAGATATCTGGAATCCCCGGGTTTCACAGAACCACTACTGAAACCCGACGTTCCCCTGGTCGTGTGGATAGCCTGTGCAATGAAATCCTAGACCCCTATGGGCGCGGCAAGTCACCCGCCAAGACCTGAAGCGAGGCAGCCCCCTTCAGCACCGTGAATGGACCACCCAGCACTTCACGGAATCCGGTAACTTGGGCACCCCTCCTGGGTCAATCTGTACCCCCTACGAGTGCGGCGAATAGCCCGCCAATCCTAGAGTGAAGCCCCCTCCGTCTCAATGCCATGAGATGCGGGCTTGTTGCCTTCCAGAACCCGGCTATCCGTGCACCCCTCCGCGGGGTAATCCTAGTACAGAAAGTAAAATATACATACAACGGGTACATCGACCGCAACCTGGTCGTGACCCAAAATAATAATACAATCAGGCAGTGACGGCAGTCCACATGTCGGACGCTCGCCCCGCAATATCAAATGTACATAATACAACAAAAACTGTACTAGCATTGCAACCAGGCTATCCCCCACGACCGATCCGCAACATCACAGTAATACATAGAACATCAACGTGAATGTCACGTTCGCAAATCCGTCTAACCGGGCTATAGCAGTTAGACAGGATTTACCGATCAAGTGACATTCACGGTCGCAGATATAATGTAAATACTGTGAACTAAAGTGTTTAAAATATTCCGATTGATCAAATTTTAACAAGTGGGCCCCCAAGTACTACTGTAGCACATCAAGAAATTCTGGGCCCAAAATTAATATTCCAAAACCCCTATTTTTTAACCCAGAAAGCGACTGCAAAAATTTGATACAGCGAGGACACCAATGTGCGGCGGAACCGCGGCCTAAAGGGGGGTTTGGCCGCGGTTCCGCGCTTCAGTGGTCAATTCACTGTGTCGAATTTCTACAGAGTGCTTATAATTTCCAGTAGATGACTTTTCTACAACCAGAAAAAAATTTCGACTCAAAAAAATTTCAACAGAAAACTGATGTGAACAAAAACGCGGATTTTGGAATTTTGGTCGATCGGAAATGTAAACACATTAAACAAAGCTAGACTAAGTCAATGGCGAGGCTCTGATACCACTGTAAGTGCACGACGGCGCCCCGGCCGTCAATCTGACGCCGGAATGCGGAAGCGGTGATAAACATTGATTTTGCGAACTTAGCAAACCTGCACCACCGCGCACTAAACACCCGGATCGGGCCATTAAACTAGATCTAACTAACTACAAGACGGGTTAGAGATATACCGAGTGATCCGAGTCCTCCGGTCTTCTCGTCGTCGTCCCGATCTCCTGCGGATACTCCGGTCGTCGCCTCCTCGCCGGAAGGGCACCACATCGCCTGCATCTTTTACGGGCTCCCACCTCAATACCGAGGCAACTCGGGCATGAAGCTGGCAAGTCGACATGCCCAAGATTTGCTGTAGGATGTGTAGGGTTGTTTCTCATTTGGGGTTTTGTAGCCTTTGTAGATGGAGGAATGAGGTTAAGAAAAATGGTGCTTTCATTTTTCATGCAAGGGAATTGAGATGAAGAAAAATGCCACAAGCTCAAAATGAAACTCTCTCTCTCTCCCAATAAGTGGCCGGCCCCCTTATCATCTCAAAATGGTGGAGCAAAAAAAATACAAGAAGGGAGGTGATGGTAGTAAAAGGTGAAGGGGTGACCACATCCAAACATCATGATAACAAAACTCAAATCAATTTCTAATCCTTTCATATCTTAATTAATGCAAAAGAAAATATTAAGAAAGCATCTCATGATTATGAACCTTCATGAAACCCCACAAATGCAAGATACCCCCTCCACAAATGTTATTTGCAAACTTGCAAATAACCCCCTCCATCGGAAAAGTCCGGCCGGGAAAGAACAAAAGAAAACCGGCCGGAACGGAATGCAAACTGGCAACTCCAGAAAACTGGTCCCATAATAAATTACAGGAAAAACCCCGATACTGTGCATACACACCCGCATCTGTATTCCGACCGGATACAAATAAATGAGACAAAATCTACACTGTACTATACTAGGATCCGGCTTAAACCAAAGCCGGCTTAAACCAAAGCCGGCTAGTAATATCCGTTCGATCCTGATCCGTGCAATATCGGACGTATCTGATCGAACCTTGCCATATCACCATACGGCCACTAGTACAAACCGTCCAATCCTGATCCGTGCAATACCGCACGTATCTGATCGGACCCTGCCATATCTCCATACGGCCTCTACAGTGTTTCGCCCGAAAGCTTGAGTAACTGAAAGTGTGGTGGACTCTAAAGACTAGTCAATACTATGGCTGTGGATTTAACCACCAGCACGTCAGAGGTATAAGCCAATACATGACGGGCCACCAGCTATTGACCAAAAGGGACGTCGATGAGCGAACTCATCCTGACACACCCTACTGAGCCTGTCAGTGACAATATCCGTACAGTCCGTTCCGTTCGTCTATGAGTATCGCATGGCGGGCCTAGGGGGTTTGTAAAAGTCAGACCCCCAAAAGCGGTACAAGTCGTGTCGTAGTGTAGCCCAGAACACCCTGAGATACTACTGGAATACCTACCAGTAAATCTCCTGCCTTGTCCAAGGACTTCGTGTAATGGCTCTCTTAGACACAGCGCGATCTCACCCCCAATACCGGGAGAGGCGAACCCCTGAAGATCCGCTCACTGCCTCTATGTGGCTCGGGACTGTACCCAACTAAAACCTGTTTGCACGTCTCCTTTGAGCGTGGTAGGGTAGTAATCAAAGTACAGTGGGAACTCACACGAGACAAATGACGATCCTCAGGTCGATAAACTAACCTGTACACATGTCACCAGGGAACTGCTATCTGACGTCAGGTATAAGACCAACTAGCATGTTCCCGGCGAGTCCTGTCCGGTGTACTCATAACCCAATGAGCACCTGTATACATCTTAGGTGAACCAACTGACACCTGTGGCTTGTGAGACCGGCCACCGCCCCTCGTCGGGGTCTCGACTGTATACCCTAGTCTACTCTTGAGAATCGATGCCCTGTCTCGAAACTCCCACGACTAGGGACCTTTTAAGGATGTGCTTATAGACTACCAGCTCCCACGTATATGATCGCCCTCATACTGCTGACAGTCAAGCAAGAATCCTAGAGGCTCTATCAACGTGCAATAGCGACCTGTAAGATAGCATACTATCATCTTGAGTAAGACTGTCCTACCGGGATAGGTCCTCCCTCAATCATTGCAATCACGTGCCTGTGATCCAATAATTGACTCTGAGGGCACTATCTCCAACAAAACCCACTGCCAGCGTAGTGTCGAGTCTTTAGAGTCCCACACAGAAAGCTATTCGCCTTTAGGCAAAAGAGTAGAGGTCGCATGGTTTTGCGACAGGTTGCATGGTTTTGCGACAGGGTTCGGTCACATCCGTGCACTTGTGCACGTACAGTGTCCGGACAGTTAACACTAGCGGGCTTTGGTTTAAGCCAGATCCTAGTGTACGTTTGGGGTTGGTTTTATCTCGTTTGTATTCGTGTTCCTCGGAACGCGGATGCGGGTGTGTATGCACGGTTGACAGAGAGACGGAGGCAGGGTATTCTCATTGGGGTTGTTGACTATTGACTGTTAACAGTTGACTGTTGACCATTGACTTTTGCTTAACCCTAATGAGAATAAGATATATGATTAACATTAATATTAATTAAGTATTATAGTGACATGGTTGTTGAGGGGTTGACTTTGTTGACTTGTTGACTTTGTTGACCGGTTGACTAGGTTGGACTAGTTGACCATCATCATGATAATGGCTATCATTCCATGGCAAAGACCTTTGCTTGCTTGTTCATTTATGCAAAATGAGTGCATGAAATGATATAGCCATTTTGACTTAAACCATTTACACAATACTTGATTACTATTTTGTTATGATGGCTTTTGGATTATGAGAGGTGAGAATGAGAAGAGTATGGTTCATTCTATCATTTGCTTTCTCTCTCTTGTGCTCTCTCATTCTCAAGCTCTCCCTCTTCCTCTTGCTCTCTCTACCTCAAAGCAAACCATTCTTATGTGTTGAGACCCATTGCCTTAGAGATAAAAAGACACCAAAACATTCCTCTACTCACTCTAGTTCACACGGTTTAGCAAACCGAGTGAACTAGTTTCTTCAAACTTCGAAGAAGAATCCAAAGGTAGAAGCTTTCGGGTGGATCGATCTTCGGCGCTAGAAGACGACGGGGTGAAGCCGATCCGTACACCATCGAGTTTTGAAGACGAAGGAGTTTAAGAAAGAACGGTATAACCCCCTAACCGAGTAGTTAACAACTCCTAGTTAGGTTGTTAGGTAGATAGTTTAACAAAGATCCGTTTTGAGCTCATGTTACCGCCTCTAGAAAATCGTTTTTCGTCAAATTCCGCAAGCCCGTAAGTACCGGGAGAGGTAGCATGGACTTACAATTTCATCCAGGCTATCCACCACGACAAATCCGCAACATCATCGCACCACACAGAACATCAACGTGAATGTCACGTTTGCAAATCCATCTAAAAGAACTATAGCAATTAGACAAGATTTACCGATCAAATGACATTCACGGTCGCAGATATAACGTAAATACTATGAACTAACATGTTTAAAATTTTCGATCGACAAAATTTCCCGAAGTGGGCCCAAAGCACAATTCCCAGTACTCAAACAAATCTGGGCCCAAAAAAAATACCAGAAACCCCAATTCCAAATCAGAGACCACTGTAGAAATTTTGGTGCCCTAATGCTACAGTGGCGCGACGGAATCGCGGCCAAAACAAGGGTCATGCCGCGGTTCCGCGGCGCTACATTGGGCTAAGGCTACCAATTTTCTGCAGTGGTCTTGGAAAAGCCTGCATGATTTTCTGACGTACTCAAAAAAAATTTTAGACGACAAAAAAATATCGACAGAAACTGCACAAATTGGAATCGCGGTTTTGGAAATTTCGTCCGATCGAAGTTCTAAACACGTTAGAGCAAGCTAGTAAAGGTTAATGGCGTGTCTCTGATACCATGTAAGTCTACGGTAGTGCCCCGGCCGTCTTTCCGAGGCCAAAATGCGGAAACGAAAACTTTTTTCAAACTAGAAATCGGCGCTATCGTTTGCTTAAAACCTGGATCGAACCATTAACCTACAACTAGCAACTAGAGAAAGGGTTGGAAAGCTATACCGATCGATCCGTGTCCTTCGGTCTTTGGCCACCATCCCAATCTCCTCGCGGCATCTTCGGTCTCGATCTCCTCGTCGGAAAGGGCACCACATCTTCGATTCTTTTTACGGGCTCCCGCTTCGTCCGAAGCAACTCGGGCACGAAGTTCGCTAGCCGACGTGTCCAAGGCGATGTAAAGAATGTGTGTGATAACTTTGTCTCAAGCATACATTGATTCTCATCACATGAGAGTGTATGGATGGAGGTTAGAGATGTTGCCATTAATGGAGGTTATGAGCTAGAGCAAGAGAAAGATGAAGAAACCTTTTCTTTCTTGAGTTGTATGATAAAAATGAGAGCAAGAATGAAAAATACAAGAGCTAACCCAAAGGGATATGGCTTCCCTTCTCTCTCTTCCACTCATTTCATCACTCAAATCCATCACAAAATGTGACATATGCACAATAAAAGAGACCATGAGTCATTAGGTTGCATGTGTCACATTAAATGCTCCTCATGATGATTTCTAGCTCATAATTTCCATTTGTAAACATTAATCCAAATGTTTACAACAATAAAAAGATACGGCAATATCTAAAGTAACTCGTGACGGATTACAAGGATACCGCTCACCTGTATATACATACTTGCATCCGCATTCCGACTGAATGCGAATGCGATGAGACTAAAGTAATCCAACAAATCTAATACTAGGATCCGGCTTAAACCAAAGCCCACTAGTATGATCCGTCCGATCATGATCCGTGCACTACTGCACGTATATGATCGAACCCTGCCATATAATATACAGCCTCTACAACGTTTCGCCCGAAACTTGAAAACTGTCTGTGGGGGACTCTAAAGACTCTTCAATACTTTGGCTGTGGATTTAACCACTAGCACGTCAGAGAAACTAGCCGTACGTAACGAGCTACCAGGGATTGACCAAAAGGGAGGTCGATGAGCGAACTCATCCTGACACCCTACTGAGCCTGTCTGTGACAATATCCGTACAGTCCGGTCCGTTCATCTATGAGCATCGCATGGCGGGCCTAGGGGGTTGGTAACAGTCAGACCCCCAAAAGCGGTACAAGTCATGTCGGAGTGTAGCCCAGAACACCCTAAGATACTAATGGAATACCTACCAGTAAATCTCCTTCCTTGGCCAAGGATTTCGTGCAATGGCTCACCAAGACACAGCGCGATCTCACCCCCAATACCGGGAGAGACGAAACCCCTGCTGATCCGCTCACTTCCTCAATGTGGATCGGGACTGTACCCAACCAAAACCTGTTTGCACGACTCCTTTGAGCCGTGGTTGGGTACTAATCAAAGCACAGTGGGAACTCACACCAGACAAATGACGATCTCCGGTCGATGAACTAACCTGTACACTTGTCTCCAGGGAACTGCTATCTGACGTCAGGTATAATACCAACTAGCATGTTCCCAGCGAGTCCTGTCCGGTGTACTCATTACCCAATGAGCACCTGTATACATCTTAGGTGAACCAACTGACACCAATGGCTTGTATGACCGGCCACCGCCCCTCGTCGGGGTCTCGACTATATACACTAGTCTACTAATGGAGTATTGATGCCCTGTCTCGAAACTCCCACGACTAGGGACCTTTTAAGGATGTGCTTATAGACCCCAGCTCTCACGTATATGATCGCCATCATACCGCTGGTTGTCAAGCAAGAATCCTAAGCGCTCTATCAATGTGTAATAGTGACCTGTAAGGTCACCTAAAGTAGTACATGATGATAAAGATAAACTATGGTAGCATACTATTCTCTATCAACGTGTAATAGTGAACTACAATGTCACCTAAAGTATGTACACGATGATAAAGACAAACCGGATAGTATACAATCCTCTCGAGTAAGACTGTCCTACCGGTATAGGTCTTCCCTCAATCATTTTAATCACGTGCCTGCGATCCAATAATTGACTCCGAGGGCACTATATCCAACAAGACTCGACGATGGAGGCTGAATACATCGCTGCCAACGATGCTGCCAAAGAGTCTGTCTAGATAAAGAAGTTCATAGCTCCACTTGGTGTGGTTACATCCATTGAGCATCTAATACCTGTGTATTTTGATAACAAAGGAGCTGTGGCATTGGCCAAGGAACCCCCGTCCCATAAGAGATCCAGACATATTCTTAGGCGGTATCAATTGATTATGGAGATAGTAGATCCCCGGGGGATCGTGGTCAGGAGAGTTGACACGAAGGATAACACAGTGGATCCACTCACAAAGGCCCTCCCCAAGACACAGTTTGAGAGACATTTTGGGATGTTGGGTATGAGATACTACAACAACTGGCCTAAGTGCAAGTGGGAGATTGTTAGGAATATGTATGCCCCAGAGGCCATTATTGTATCATATAGTGGATGCTTGGATATATATAGAGAGGACTTTCTTGCTCGACATGATAGTATGATATATGGTTGCTCTTTATCTTAACATGTACACTTGTATTATTATAATGTCTCTCTGATATATGTTGATAAAGCCCTTAGGATGTTTTCTTGACTACCAGGACTATGATGCAGATCATACTACTGGGAATTCTGTAGTCTACAAGCACATCCTTTAACAGTTCCTAATCGAGGGAGTATCGAGACAGGGCATCGATATTCCAGAGTAGACTAGTGTGTACGTTGACCTTATAGGGGGCGATGGTTGATCCCATATCCATTGGTGTTTGACATCAAAGATTGTACACAGGTGCTCATTACAGAATGGGTACACCGAACAGGACTCGCCGAGAATTCCTAGATGGTACTATACATATCGTCAGATAGCATTTCTCTGGTGACACTGGTACAGGTTAGTCTGTAGACCCAAGATCGTCATAGAGTCTTGTGTGGTTCCCACTGTGCATTGATTTTCTCCCTACCACGACTCAAAGGAGTCGTGCAAACAGTTGGATTTTGGGTACAGTCCAGAGTCACATGGAGGCAATGAGCGATAGGAGGGGTTTCGTCTCCCCCGGTATAGGGAGTTGATGTTGCGCTATGCTCGATTGGCTATAACAGGAAGTCCCTGGCCAGGGCTGTTGATGAGATTTACTGGTAAGAGTTATCAGTAGTTTCTTGTACCGTTATAGGCCATACATCGGCATGATTTATCAAGTTATTGGGGTCTGACGATTCCACCCCTAAACTCGATATGCGACATATCAGATGAAGAGACTGAACTGTACGGCAAGTATTACTTATAGGCTTCATAGGTGTTTAGACAAGCTTTCTTGTTGATCTTCTATTCGCTCAATAAATGGGTAGCCGTTACGTCCAGCTAGTACCGCTGACGGCTTGTGGGTAATTGATGTGATTATTACCTAATGCTGGTGTATTGACGAGTCTTTAAAGTCCAACATAGAAGTTTCCTAGTTTAAACGAAACGAAGTAAGGCACATATGCTAATATGTGCGGGGGCCTGATTAAATACGAGTATGTGATACCGTATTCTAATCTGGCGGTTATTTGATATCAGTTATGTTATATGCGCCGGATTATTGAATCATGTGTTGATTTGATAATGTGATATACAAATAAGTGATATTAGTCAGTTATATGTGATATAACCGGATTAATAAATCAAGTGTTGATTTAATAATAAGATATGTATTTATATTTGATATAATTTTATGTTAACTAATATTTATTTCTCACTAATTATTTTCTTAATATATATATATATATATATATTAATATATATATTTAATATATGTATAATATATATATATATATAAAGAAGCATGTCATAGATTTTCTGTTTTGATAAAATAGAAAATGAGGTGGAATATGAGGATATTTTTGTAAAATGGTGAAGCATAGCTTTGATGATTATTATATTGGTCTTGACTCACTATTGAAGCACGGTTCCAATTGTTTATTTGGAAATTGTAAATGCTTCAATCAGTGAGGTATTTTTTATTCAATTCTTCACAAGACATGAGTTATTTTTCTTCACTTGAGCTCCTTTCTCACTAGCTCTCTTCATCTTCCTCCTCACCTCCTCCAAGCTCAATCCCACACATGAGTTGTGAAACCTTGAGCTTGTAAGAACCCTAGTGAGCTTTACACCCCTACTTCGCCATCCTACACTTGATTAGCACTTAGGTGTAGTGTGTTTCCTTAACTAAAGAGTTTAGTGAAGAGGTAGCTTGGATTAGCAGAGCTTTGGGTAGATCATCTTCGGCACGAAGATCGCAAAGGTAGCTCGATCCAACTTCAAGTGGAGCCAAGTAGAGTCGCGTGTACTACTACATGGAGCTTGAGAAGAGAAGGACATGGTCTACATAGTTGTAGCCTCTTTCTCTTAGCTTAGATCTTTGTATATCATCATAGAAACCCTAATCATCTAGTTAGATTCCAGGATAGTCTAGCTTAGCACAAAGAATTTTTGAAATTTGCATGCTTGATGCCGGTTTAGACCACATATTGGTGCTATGGTAGACTTTCACAACATACTGCCCCTCCATTGAGGGTGAAGACAAAACCCGATACAGACTTGCTGTCGTCCTTATGACTCCGGAAGCTCGAATCGATAAAGGACTCCACTTAGAGTTCTCCATTACCATACACCAAGAACATTTCATTAGTCCTTCTCAAGTACTTAAGAATGTTTTTCACAGCTATCCAGTGCTTCTCCCCTGGGTATGATTGATACCTACTTACCACACTAATTACGTAAGCTACATCCGGTCTGGTGCATAACATTGCATACATGATAGACCCAACTGCAGAAATATAGGTATCATTTCCATGCGAGCCTTCTCCAAATCTATCTTGGGAGACATTTCTTTAGAGAGAGTGATTCCTGAATAAGCGGGTAAATTACCATGGTTAGAATCATCCGTACTAAACCTCATTAGTATAGTGTCTATGTACCTGGATTGGGAAAATCCCAACATCCTTTTAGATCTATCTCTATAGATCTTTATCCCCAGGATGTAGGAGGCATCACCCAGATCTTCCATGGAGAACTTTTGTGATAGGAAGTGTTTGACCGAGTGCAGCATAGGAACATCATTTCCTATCAAGAGTATGTCATCCATGTACAATTTGAGGAAGACAACCTTACTCTCTACAACCTTTTTATATACATGGTTCATCTACGTTTTCTATGAAGTCAAACTCTTTGAATGCCACATCAAAATAGATGTTCCAGCTCCGCGATACCTGCTTTAATTCGTAAATTGATTTAAGCAGCTTGCACACCTTTCCGTTGCTCCCACTATCTATGAAGCTCTCTGGCCGTGTCATATTCACGCTCTCTTCTAAATCACCATTTAGAAAAGTGGTTTTGTCGTCCATCTGCCAGATTTCATAGTCATGGTATGCAGCAATGGCAAGTAGTGTCCTGATGGACTTAAGCATAGCCACTGGAGAAAAGGTTTCATCATAATCGACACCTGGTCATTGACGAAAACCTTTTGCTACAAGTCTAGCTTTGAAGGTCTCAACCTTTCCATCTACACAAATTTTCTTCTTAATGATCCACTTACTCCTAATGGATTTTACCCCTTCAGGAGAAACTTCCAAAGTCCATACTTTGTTGGTGTACATGGATTCCATCTCAGATCGCATAGCATCCAGCCATTTCACAGAGTCCCCATTTGTGATGGCCTGATCGAAACTAGTTGGGTCATCATCTTCCATGATGCAATCCTCGCTCCCATAGTCTATGAGAAAACCGTAATATCTCTTGGGTGGATGAGGAACCCTACAAGATATGCAGAGTGGCTGAGGTTGGTCTAGGACTATCGAATCCTCATGTTCTACCAAATCATTAGTTGTAGTTTGTGTTTCTGGAACATCTTCTAACTCTACCTTATTACCACTAATTTATTTCACAAGAAATTCCTTTTCTAAAAAGGTGGCGTGTTGAGTAACAAACACCTTTTTGTTCCTCACTTTGGTAGAATAGATATCCATGTGAATTTTTTGGATATCCCACAAACTTGCAATGAACTGATCATGCTTCGAGTTTGTCCGGATTCTGTTTTTTAAGATGGGCCGGACAACCCAATATCTTAACTCGTTTAAGATATGGTCTTATTCCACTCAATATTTCATATGGTGTTTTTGGCAAAGATTTTGATGGAACTTGATTCAATAGGTATGCAGCTGTCTCAAGTGCATAACTCTAAAAGGAAATAGGCAACTCAGCAACACTCATCATATAACGCACCATATCTAATAGGGTGTGATTCCTCCGCTCTGATACTCTATTGTGCTGTGGTGTATACGGAGGAGTAAGCTGGAAGAGAATTCCATTCTCTTTTAAATAATCTCGGAATTCCGTGCTTAAGTATTCTCCTTCTCGATCAGATCGAAGGACTTTAATACTTTTACCCGTCCGGTTCTCTACTTCTCTTATATTCCTTGAATTTCTCAAAAGCTTCAGATTTTTGTTTCAACAGGAACACATGTCCGAATCTTGAGAGATCATCGGTGAATGTAATGAAGTAAGAGGAACTATTCCTGGCATGTGTCGACATAGGACCGCATACATCACTATGGATCGTCCCAAGAGTTCAGTAGATCTTTCTCCATATCTCGAAAACGGAGTTTTAGTCATCTTGCCGTTGAGATATGACTGACAAGTTTTATAAGATGTAAATTCGAACAGATTTAAATATCCATCTTTATGCAACTTAGTTAGTCTGGTCGCATTGATATGACCAAGTCTATAATGCCACAATGTCACGACCCAAAATTGGCCCGTGACGGCCCTAATACTACGCAACGCCCTAAGACGTAACGTAGTAAAAGAAAGCCAAAACCCAGAAGTCTAAACCATAAAAATACGGAAAAGATAGTATATGTTTTGAAACATTTGAAATCGCAACCCAAATTCTTTAAAAGTCTTACTTTCTTTCTTTAAAATTTGGCAACACCCCTTTTTGTAAAAATCAGCCAAGATGAATACAATACAAATATACGACGCCGTAGCGAAGAAATAAAGACAGTAGAGAGAAAGCTGTATATAAAAGACAACAAATCCACAATAATATACAAATATGTCCTCACCAAGTCTCTAAGTCCACAATACAATAGTAGATGGAGAGTACAAATACAACGAAGGTACAATAGGAAATACAGATAATCATCTAACCCACCTAAGCAAAACGGTACTGTGAGCTGAAGCGGTATCTGTGGCAAAAGATAGTAGCTGAATAGCCTGCCTCGACTACTCTGGGGAACAACCTGAAACACCTGTGTCTCAACTGGGGGTGAGTTGCCAACTCGTGAATAGTATAAAACATATGCAGGTAATCGCAGGAATGCACGTACAGCATGAATCTAAGATAAGCGATTACGGTAATAACATGTCATGCAAATGCTGAATAAAGGGAAAGTACACTAGCAGGTACAATCAATATGTGAAGCAATAGTAACATGAAAATAATATGCAATAACCATGCAATAGGGATGTGGGAATGTAAATATGCAACTATCATAAGGGTACACTAACAGATACTACCAATATATGAATCGTGCATAAAATAGATAAGGCTGAGGTATAGGGTGGAATATGTCATTTCCAAGGAAACCTGACATCGTGGCGGGATCACAATCCATCAAGACACACACATCCCAAATCGTCAAATCAGCCCCCACATTGGGCTCTCACAACATATAAGTCTCACATCACCTCAATGTACAATATCGAATAGCTCTCCTATATCTCGAATGTACAAATCAACAATCTCATTCATATTTAATATCCAATGTCAATGAATCACCTATATCCCAAGTCGAATCTCAAGTAAGAATCTAACATCCTAAAGGTAAATACACAGAAATAAGTATGATGGGGGCAATACACATATATTAGCGTCCCATTCCACTAATATTGGTGTAAGGGTATATATAACAACGGCTAAATCCCCTGTTATATATACAAAGGTATAAAAAAACTATCTTGAAAACAATGTGCCAAGCATCGACACAGAAATCCTCGTATATCGGGCTCCGTCAGTCCGGATCGGCCCACGGGGTCCGTCTGCGGTGTCGGCCCTCGGCCCCGACAGTACAGATCATCCCGCATCCATTTCTCGACTCTGGCCAGTATCCTCCGGACAACTGCCAGGTCTAACCAATCACCGGTAGGTACTCGCCCGCCTCCAGGCTCAATCGGCAAGCCCATCGATCTTCTTGCCGAGGGGAACCATACCGGGCCCCACCATGTAATCTCATACGGCAACCACACCTCGTATGGAGTATATAATCAGCACCGATAAAACTCATGGTGGACGCGCAAATATCATATTAAGGAAACCGGGTTGTTCAATGTATGCATAATTTCATGAACTCCCGCGGTTCCCAAATCCCGAAAACATCATATAAAATCTAAATAAACAATGCGATATATCTGAATGCGAGCAGGTAAACAAAAGTATATAGCTGAACCAGATGTATGAAAAAATCAATAAGGTACATCCAAGTATAGGTATCTACCTATAAGAACTGATGTCGTATACCCCTTGGGTATAAGAAGAATATGAGTAAGATATCCCCCGGTATAACTAAAATATGTGCAAGGTATACCTGTAGTTGTATCGCAAGGTGTAAATGTACCTATCACTAAAGGTATGATACACTATAGTTATACCGGTAAGCTAGATGTCATGTGTGGTAAGCAATAGTAGTTATAAGGGGTAGTGTGTGATATGGCAATTATTGACGGTGTGTTTGTAGCATACAATCCGTGCTCGTGCAACTTGAACCGTCAATAATGTGTTCAGTGTCCTACGGCTGCTAGTCACAGTATAACTATATCAAGGAAATAAAGTAAAGGCGCAATTCTACAATGACGTAGAATGTGCGACAGGTAATTGAATCCTAGCCCAGATGCATAACGCCATGCGGGCGATTCCCCTGTAGATGTTAAATCTACTCACCTACACTCCACGCTAGGTGAACCCTACCATCTGCTCCCCCTGTAGCCGTGTCCGTAGTTCCTGCCTGCAAACCTGCAAATACAACATGAAAATCATATGTAAGCCGAAATATTCCGCGAAACGCGATATTGAACCAAAACGAGAAACTCGCGTCGCGAACTAAACGAGCGTGCACGATACGCTGAATCGTGTGTTTACGCGTCTAAAACCATCATGACACGCCGCGATACGCTGGATCACAGAACCCACTCACGTATCGCGCGTATCGCGCAAACACAACGAATACCAAAAACGATATATGATCCCAGATTTTCCTACAGGTAAGATATCACAAAACTAGACATTCTAAAGACGTAGACAACACAGCAGGGAACCCTACACAAAACACCAACACCCCAGTCCCCTTCTTGGCCGCAATTTGCGGCCAATATGAAGAAATTGGCGGCCAGGATAGGGAAGGGTGGGTTCGTACTCTTGTGGTGTGATCTAAACCTAGGTATCATGTCCCAGTTTTCTCAATTTTACTCTGTAAGGTCCGGGTCAATAGCAGATCACAGATATCCAATATAACACTTTAAAAACACCAAATTGCACAATTTGGGAACCTTATGGTATTTTGGTGAAATCTGGGGTTAAACTTAGTTAAGTGACCCTAATAACACTAAAATGAGCTAGGTTAACCAATTCCAACACATTCCAACCAAAATTCCACACAAATAACCTTAAATGGCACTAAACTAGCAATAATCTCACATTAAGAAATCTAGGAATTGGGTTAAAGAAATATACCTAAAAGGATCTCTAGAAGCAGGAGGAGAAGTGAGAGGAGCCGCTCCAAGTTGCTGGAGCTCTAGCTGCTGCTGTTGCTGCCTGCTGCTGATGATGAAGATGATGTCTGCTGCTGCTACTGCTGCTGCTGTTGTTGTTGTTGTGGCTGCTGCTGCTGAAGCTTCTTCAGGTGAGTGTGTGTGTGTGTATGTTTGAGAGAGTGAGGGAAATGAGAGTGAGAAGTGAGAATGAGAGAAAAACCAACAACCCCTCCCATTTTCATTCTCTTTCATCATGATGAGGCATGGCTCACACCATCAAGCCCATGCGTCTCTCTCTCTCAAAGTCAACATTCAAACCAATTTAAAACCCCTTTAAATTCATTTTGAATAAAAACAACCATAACACTTAAACAAAACAATTGTTAGTTGTATGTATGCCCTAAAGGCCAGTATTGTACAGATGATGTATATTATATTGGATGCTTGGACAAATATAGAGATGACTTTCTTGCTCGATATGATAGTATGTTATCTGGTTACTCTTTATCTTAACATGTACACTTGTCTCTTTAAACTGACTTATAGTTACATGTTGATAAAGCCCTTAGGATGTGTACTTGACTACCTGGACTATGATGCATATCATACTAGTGGGGACATGGTAGTCCATAGGTACATCCTTCAAGGTCCCTAGTCGTGGGTGTATCGAGATGGGGCATCAATATACCAGTGTAGACTAGCGTATACGCTTCTCGACCCATAAGATGGGCGATGGATGATCCCATATCCATTGGTGTTTGACATCAGAGATGGTGTACGGGTGCTCAGTGGAGACTGGGTACACTGGACGGACTCGCCGAGAACTCCCCGATGGTATAATACCACGTCAGATGGCAGTTCTCAGGTGACACTTGTGCAGGTTAGTCTGTACACCCGAGATCGTCATAGAGACTTGTGTGATTCCCACTGTGCTTTGATCTCCACCTTACCACGTCCATGAGGGCGTGCAAAACGGTGGTCTTTGGGCACAGTCCCGAGTCACATGGAGACAATGAGCGATAGGAGGGGTTTCGTCTCTCCCGGTATTGGGGGTTGATGTTGCGCTGTGCTCGATTGGCCGTAACAGGGAAGTCCCTGGCCAGGGCTGATCAGAGATTTGCTGGTAAGTGTTACCAGTAGTTTCTCGACCCGTTATGAGCCTCACATCGGCACGACTTATCGGTTATTTGGGTCTGACGTTTACCACCCCTAAACTTGTTATGCAACATATCAGACGAACAGACCGGACTGTACGGTAAGTGTTACTGGTTGGATTCACAGGAGTGTGAGCGGGCTAGCTCGTCGATCTTCTGATCGCTCCATACCCGGATGGCCGTTACGTTTAGCAGACCGCTTGCGGCTTGTGGGTGCTTGATATGATCATCATCTGCTACCGGCCTATTGACGAGTCTTTAGAGTCCTACACAGAGGTTTCCTGGCTCAAGCGAAACGAAATAAGAGCGCATATGAGATATGTGCAGGACCGAGAATAATGCGTGTATGTGATACCGTATTTCATTCTCGCGATGGATGTATCGATTGGTTATATTCGATATAACCTAGATATCGAATCAAGGATTGATTCGATAAGCTGATACATAGGATACTAGTCGGTTATATGCGATATGACCGGATCGTTAAATCAAGTGTTGATTTAATGATTTGATGTATAATTATATATTTGATATATTACATTGCATTAACTAGTATTGGTTCACTTTATATGGATTTTCTCACTTGATGTGCAAGAAGTATATGTGATATACTTTTGTGCACATATTTGTATCATGTTTGATGATACTTGATCATTTTGTTAAGTGTAAAGAATTAAAACCATGGTTAAGTGTTGATTAGGGTTTTGCATATTCATTTATTTATTTATTTATTTATTTGAAAAGGATTATGATGAGAATGGTGGCTTTCTTTGTTTTAAGTTGAAGCTTCATGAAGCTTTGACTTTTGTAACCATTCTTGTCATCATGCTTAACCCTAACCCTCTCAAGTAACCATGGTCTATTCTCTACAGTCAACCTTAGTTAGTGAATGATAAGTATTGATTTATTTTTCATTTATCAAAAGACTTATCATTTTTCTAGCTTCATCTTCTTCTTCATCTTAAAGATAGAAACCTTGATGCCATCAATGGCAACTTGAGATCTAAAGTGAGAAATCCAATTCTAAAGTGAACCCACCTCCTATTTCTTCACCCTCTACCTCTTGCCAAGTTGTTTTGGGTGTTTTCTTCACAAGTTTCACAAACTTGTGAAGTCGGAGCTTCAACTTGAGATGCCTCGACGTTGATCATCTTCGGCACGAAGCCGACGACCTAGTCCGCCCATTTCTCCGATCAAGCCGACGATTGAGTCCGGGATCCGAGATGGACAGCGAGAGGACGCCTACGTGGAGCCAAGGAAGGGGATATCCGGATCTACAAAGGTTATAGTTTCTTAACTTTAGTTAAGTTGTTAACTAGATTGATATATCGCCTAAACTTTTAGTCAACGATCCGTATTAGGGTTTCTCGGCACCCATAATATTTGAAATTGGCATGGTTGATGCCTTGTGAGACCTCTTGAGAGTTCCTAGGAACCCTACAGTGGTATCAGAGCCTAGCTAGAGCCTTAGGCGAAGTCTAGACGACGTTTGAAACCCGAACGAACCCGAAACCCTAAAACCCAAGTGCTCTCTCGACTTTTTCTAAAAACTGGGATTTTTCAATATTAAAAATGCTTGAAAAATTCAACAGGGAAATCTAAGAATTACGATGCAAAAATTATTTCATGAACAGTAAAGTGTGCGGCGGAACAGCGGCAGAAGCCTGGCTTCTGCGGCGGTTCCGCTGCAGAATGATGACGTCAGCCTTACTCCTTTGCACAGTAATTCATAATTTCAGTAGCTGAGTTTTATGGGTATTTTTAATAATTATTCAAAAGTTGAATATTCTGGGGTGTTTTACAGCTTCGATGATTCGATCGGATTATCAAATTTCGCCTTTGTGTTTTTCCGGATAACTTTAGAATATGTTAAAAAGTTCGACCGGATATAAATACCCAACTTTTCCCCTGCCGGAAAATATCCAAATGTTGGATTTTTGTGTGGTTTAAGGACGTTCTGAGTAGTGCAAGTAACGCGATGGTCCCTCTAGAAGACAACAAACCTTAACTCGATTATGTGACCGTCTTGAACTGCCCTTTGAACCTTCGGGTTTGGGGCAGTACGGCGTGCCACATATGAGGCGTTGGCCTGACCCTTCTATGGCTGGACCGTTGGTACTGAGGCATGAAGTGAATGTCTTTGAACTTATTTCATGAGTTGATCGGTTTCGGGAAAACTTGGGTGTTCGAATGTTCGATCGGAAAGTTTAATATTTTCTGCTTATCCGGAATGGGATACAATAATTGGAATTCACAAACAGTTATGAGATAAGTGGATGAATGTTATAAATCTAGCGGTTTAGTCTAACTTGATATTGAAAAGAGTTTTCGATAATGGGACTAAAATGCGGGGTTTATAACTGTTAGGCATGCGATGTCTAAGTATTTCATTTGATTAGGCATGTGATGTCTAAAGAGGTTGCGGATTCCAACTGTTGTAGTTTTACACATTCTTTTCTATGACCGTAAGTGTAATATGTGATATCGCCGTTTTCGTTGCTATATGTCAACGACAATTGGGATGCGCATATTTACTTGCGTTGATGACATGTGATGGTATGTGTTGCTGGATATGTTATATTGGATCGTCGTGTTCGAATAGCCGGGGTTTTTTATGTGAGATGAGTGTTTTTCATTTTCATTCATGTAAAAACTTGTATGTAATATTCTTTTATTTGGGGCACTTCCAGGTAGCGGAAGTTGTCGCCTTTTGTATATTATTTACTTTTCCGCATTAGGATAGACCCAAGGAGGGGAGCATAAGTAACCGGGTTCTGGGGTCCAGTGGGAGACCAACTCGAGGAGTCGAGTCCGGGTCTCCTAACCCTAGAATTGGTAGGGTTGCTTGCCGCTCTCGTAGGGGTCTAGGGGTGTGGGATTGGCTATTCATCACGACCGTGGAATCCGTGTTTTATACTGGCTCGTATTGAAAACACGGACGTCCTAGTATATCCAATATTTCATATGTTTCTTCTGCTGCGATATCTGTGATGTGATCATGTGATGTTCTGTGATGGATACAGTATATAGTATATATGATATATTATATAGACGTTACTTATGTTTTACACCCGCGCTAGCCCTGCCCTGCTCTGTCGTTAGTTACCTAACCTAACGGTGCACGAGGGGACATTGAGGCGAATGTGGATGGCATAAGTGTACGTCGTATTTATCTGTGATGTTTAGGTACATAAATGATAGGACTTCATTAATGTGATTAATGAAAGATAAGAAACCTAAGATGTCGTGGAATCGAATTTCAAAATAAAAACAGGTAGCTACAGTTCTTGCTTTGCATAGCGGTATATGTGATATATCCTGCACCTTATTCGATGGGGAAAGGACCGAGATCCCTTCACCGGGAGTGACTCCTTTAGCAATAACTGGCAGATGCTACACACTCGGTTTGGTTATTGATTGCTTTTAAGAGTTTTTGCTTTGCACAGTGATATATATGATATATCCCGCACCTCATTCGACGAGGAACGGGCCGACGATCCCTTTACCGGGAGTGACCCCTTTAGCAAAACTAGAAAAGCCTCAAAATCACTCCATTTCAAAACTTCATTTGATTCTACAACGATATCAAGTTCATTACGCAATAGGTTTTCAGAAAAACCTGTCGTAGCCCTCCGTCATTTCAGATAAGTACTAGTTAGTATTCGTGCTATGTTTGTTGACTATGTTAAGGAGTAGTGTGCGGTAGCTGACCAGTATTTATCTGCTTATGCATATGATGCAGATTGGATTAGGGTAGTCGTGCGACTTTGTTGACTATGCTAAGGGTCGTGCGGGTGGGTTTAATTCAATCAGGAAATGACGGGATGAACTTGACTAGCACTTGTGATTTGTTGACTATGTTAAGGTCATATAGCCGCTAGGGGCAAAATATTATCGGGAATTTAAAGTGTTGAAATTTGCAATGAGATTGCATACCTTCTATGAGATAGTTGGATCCCGATACCCACTGCGAGTAAGAGTTACTCCTGGGAGAGTTTTACACATTGCAATTAGCCGATCAAGTAGGTGTCTAGAAAGGTGTTAACGAGGTTACGCCTCTGGGAAAACGAGGTTTACATTAATTAGGTTCGTGCGAAAGCACGGGGGACCTCCCTCAAAGTACCGACACTGGCCTGGCTGAAAGATTGGCGAACTTGTAGTGTGTAATTAATCCCGGCTAGTCTTTCATTTTAGGGTTTGAAGGAAGATTTGATAAAAACTAGTGGGAGCGATCCTGATTAGATAAGATAATAACCAATCTGATCTTGCACGAGCATACGCTAAAGTGTTTTCTTCTCTCTCTCCAGGTAGCGACCACTTCATGACTTAATCAAGATAATAATATGGATGTATTGACCGAACCCGCATGTTATACTGTGCTGGGGAATGTTGGTTCCGTTCTTTCCTATAAGAGTTATAGGACTGAACAGGATATAGGGGAATACCAGGATTCCCATGCCACCCAAATGAAGAAAGTACATGAAGATGCCTTTTCTTCGGGTGTGTTCGTTACTGAGAACTGTTTCTCCATTTGCTCTACGTCCTGGGTATTGGATACCGGGTCAGGATCCCATATATGTAATCAGTTACATGGGCTTAAGAAAGGTAGAGAACTTGGAGAAGGTGATAAAGACATTAGAGTTGGAAATGGTGCAATTGTTGCAGCTAAGACTGTCGGGGAATATCACCTTGTGTTACCAACAGGTAATACATTGGTTCTGAACGAATGCTATTACATGCCGAACCTGATATGCAACATTATAGCGGTTTCTTTATTGAGTAAAGAGGGATATAAGTTTGTATTACAGGACAATGTTATGAACATTTTCCATAACCAAAAGTTGGTTGGATCAGGCACGTTATGCAATGGCATTTATGTTCTAAATCAATCAACAGTTCTGAGCATAACAAACACACACAAGAGGAAGAGTTCTGAACTGAACGAATCCTTCTTGTGGCATTGTAGACTGGGTCACTTCAATGCGACACGACTGGCTAAGTTGCATAAGGATGGGTATTTGAAACCATTCGAATTTTCATCTTATGACACTTGCCAGTCATGTCTCAAAGGCAAGATGACCAAAACTCCATTTACGGGACACGGAGAAAGAGTTACCGAACTCTTGGGACTAATACATAGTGATGTATGCGATCCCATGTCTACACATGCCAGGGATGGTTCTTCATACTTCATTACATTCACTGACGATCTCTCTAGGTTCGGGTATGTGTTCCTGATGAAACACAAATTAGAAGCTTTTGAGAAATTTAGGGAATATAAACAAGAAGTTGAGAACCAAACCGGAAAAAGTATTAAAATCCTACGATCTGATCGAGGAGGTGAATACTTGAGCAATGAATTCCTGGACTTCCTAAAAGAGAATGGCATTCTCTCTCAGCTGACTCCTCCATATACACCACAGCACAACGGTGTATCAGAATGGAGGAACCGCACCCTATAAGATATGGTGCGCTCTATGATGAGCACAGCTGAGTTACCTATTTCCTTCTGGGGATATGCGCTGGAAACAGCAACATACCTATTGAATCAAGTTCCATCTAAATCTGTACCTACCACACCATATGAGATATGGAGTGGGAAGAGACCATATTTTAAACGAGTTAAGATATGGGGTTGTCCGGCCTATGTCAAAAGGCAAAATCCAGACAAACTCGAGGCACGGTCAGTTCTTTGCAAGTTTGTGGGATATCCTAAGAATTCCCAAGGATATTTTTTCTACCATGCTGAAGAACAAAAAGTGTTTGTTTCTCAATATGCCACCTTTTTAGAAAAGGAATTCTTTGAAAAAGAAATTAGTGGCAAAGTGGTAGAGCTGGAAGAAGTTCCAGATACACAAACCGTAACTGAAGATTTAGTGGAACCAAAAGATTCAGTAGCTCCCAATGAACCTCAGCCTCTCCGCCGATCTAGTAGGGTTCCTCGCCAACCTGAGAGATACTACGGTTTTCTCATGGATGGTGGGAGCGAGGATTGCATCATGGAGGATGATGACCCAACTAGTTTCGAGCAGGCCATCACGAGTAGGGACTCAGTGAAATGGTTGGATGCTATGCGGTCCGAGATGGAATCCATGTACACCAACAAAGTATGGACATTGGACGTTGCTCCTGAAGGGGTAAAACCCATTGGGAGCAAGTGGATCTTCAAGAAGAAACTTGGTGTAGATGGGGAAGTGTAGACTTTCAAAGCTAGACTTGTAGCAAAGGGTTTTTGTCAAAGACCAGGTGTGGACTATGACGAGACCTTTTCTCCAGTGGCTGTGCTTAAATCCATCCGGATCATGCTTGCCATCGCTGCATATCATGATTACGAAATCTGGCAAATGGATGTTAAGACCGCCTTTCTAAATGGTGATTTAGAAGAGTGCGTGTAGATGACTCAGCCAGAGGGCTTCGTAGACAGTAGGAGCAGCGGGAAGGTGTGCAAGCTGCTCAAATCCATTTATGGATTAAAGCAAGCATCGCGGAGTTGGAACATCTGCTTTGACGTCGTTATCAAAGAGTTTGATTTCGTCAAAAATCCAGGTGAACCTTGTATCTACAAGAAGGTGGCAGAGAGTAAGGTTGTCTTCCTCGTATTGTACATGGACGACATACTCTTGATAGGAAATGATATTCCTATGCTGCAATCGGTCAAGCTCTTCTTATCACAAAGATTCTCAATGAAAGATCTTGGTGATGCCTCCTGCATATTGGGAATTAGGATCTATAGAGATAGATCCAAACGGATTTTGGGATTGTCCCAATCCAGGTACATTGACACCATACTAAAAAGGTTTAGTATGGAAGAATCCAAGCGTGGGAACTTACCCACGATCTCTGGAGTCACTCTCTCCAAAGAGATGTCTCCCATGACTGATTTGGAGTGAGCTCGCATGCAAGGGATACCCTATGCTTCGGCTGTAGGCTCTATCACGTACGCGATGCTATGAACCAGGCCCGATTTTGCATACTCACTAAGTGTAGTGAGTAGGTATCAAGCTGATCCTGGAGAGAGTCACTGGACTGCTGTGAAGAGCATTCCCAAGTACTTGCGAAGGACTAGAGATATGTTCTTGGTGTATGGTAACGGAGAACTCCAAGTGGAGTTCTTTACCGATTCGAGCTTCCAGAGTGATAAGGACGACTCTAAGTCGCAGTCAGGATTTGTCTTTACCCTTTACGGAGGGGCGGTTAGCTGGAAGAGTTCCAAGCAGGAAACCGTGGCAGACTCGACGATGGAGGCTGAATACATCGCTGCCAACGATTCTGCCAAAGAGGCTGTCTGGATCAAGAAGTTCATTACTGAACTTGGAGTGGTTCCATCTATTGAGCATCCAATACCTTTGTATTACGATAACAATGGAGCGGTGGCTTTGGCCAAGGAACCCATGTCCCATCAGCGATCCAGGCATATTCTGAGGCGGTATCACCTGATCCGGGAGATAGTTGATCGCCGGGAGATCGAGGTCAGGAGGGTTGACACGAAGAACAACACGGCGGATCCACTAACGAAGGCCATTCCCCAGATACAGTTTGAGAGACTCTTCGGGATGCTCGGTATGCGATACTACAGCAGCTGGCCCTAGTGCAAGTGGGAGATTGTTAGTTATATGTATGCCCTAGAGGCCAGTATTGTACAGATGATGTATATTATATTGGATGCTTGGACATATATAGAGATGAATTTCTTGCTCGATATGATAGTATGCTATCTGGTTACTCTTTATCTTAACATGTACACTTGTCTCTTTAAACTGTCTTATAGTTACATGTTGGTAAAGCCCTTAGGATGTGTACTTGACTACCTGGACTATGATGCAGATCATACTAGTAGGGACATGGTAGTCCATAGGTACATCCTTCAAGGTCCCTAGTCGTGGGTGTATCGAGACGGGGCATCGATATACCAGTGTAGACTAGCGTATACGCTTCTCGACCCATGAGATGGGCGATGGATGATCCCATATCCATTGGTGTTTGACATCAGAGATGGTGTACGGGTGCTCAGTGGAGACTGGGTACACTGGACGGACTCGCCGAGAACTCCCAGATGGTATAATACCTCACGTCAGATGGCAGCTCTCAGGTGACACTTGTGCAGGTAAATCTGTAGACCCGAGATCGTCATAGAGTCTTGTGTGATTCCCACTGCGCTTTGATCTCCACCTTACCACGTCCATGAGGGCGTGCAAAACGGTGGTCTTTGGGCACAGTCCCGAGTCACATGGAGACAATGAGCGATAGGAGGGGTTTCGTCTCTCCCGGTATTGGGGGTTAATGTTGCGCTGTGCTCGATTGGCCGTAACAGGGAAGTCCCTGGCCAGGGCTGATCAGAGATTTGCTGGTAAGTGTTACCAGTAGTTTCTCGACCCGTTATGAGCCTCACATCGGCACGACTTATCGGTTATTAGGGTCTGGCGTTTACCACCCCTAGACTGGATATGCAACATATCAGACGAACAGACCGAACTGTACGGTAAGTGTTACTGGTTGGATTCACAGGAGTGTGAGCGGGCTAGCTCGTCGATCTTCTGATCGCTCAATACCCGGATGGCCGTTACGTTTAGCAGACCGCTTGCGGCTTGTGGGTGCTTGATATGATCATCATCTGCTACCGGCCTATTGACGAGTCTTTAGAGTCCTACACAGAGGTTTCCTGGCTCAAGCGAAACGAAATAGGAGCGCATATGAGATATGTGCAGGACCGAGAATAATGCGTGTATGTGATACCGTATTTCATTCTCGCGATGGATGTATCGATTGGTTATATTCGATATAACCTAGATATCGAATCAAGGATTGATTCGATAAGCCGATACATAGGATACTAGTCGGTTATATGCGATATGACCGGATCGTTAAATCAAGTGTTGATTTAATGATTTGATGTATAATTATATATTTGATATATTATATTGCATTAACTAGTATTGGTTCACTTTATATGGATTTTCTCACTTGATGTGCAAGAAATATATGTGATATACTTTTGTGCACATATTTGTATCATGTTTGATGATACTTGATCATTTTGTTAAGTGTAAAGAATTAAAACCATGGTTAAGTGTTGATTAGGGTTTTGCATATTCATTTATTTATTTATTTATTTATTTGAAAAGGATTATGATGAGAATGGTGGCTTTCTTTGTTTTAAGTTGAAGCTTCATGAAGCTTTGACTTTTGTAACCATTCTTGTCATCATGCTTAACCCTAACCCTCTCAAGTAACCATGGTCTATTCTCTACACTTAACCTTAGTTAGTGAATGATAAGTATTGATTTATTTTTCATTTATCAAAAGACTTATCATTTTTCTAGCTTCATCTTCTTCTTCATCTTAAAGATAGAAACCTTGATGCCATCAATGGCAACTTGAGATCTAAAGTGAGAAATCCAATTCTAAAGTGAACCCACCTCCTATTTCTTCACCCTCTACCTCTTGCCAAGTTGTTTTGGGTGTTTTCTTCACAAGTTTCACAAACTTGTGAAGTCGGAGCTTGAACTTGAGATGCCTCGACGTAGATCATCTTCGGCACGAAGCCGACGACCTAGTCCGCCCATTTCTCCGATCAAGCCGACGATTGAGTCCGGGATCCGAGATGGACAGCGAGAGGACGCCTACGTGGAGCGAAGGAAGGGGATATCCGGATCTACAAAGGTTGTAGCTTCTTAACTTTAGTTAACTTGTTAACTAGATTGATATATCGCCTAAACTTCTAGTCAACGATCCGTATTAGGGTTTCTCGGCACCCATAATTTTTGAAATTGGCATGGTTGATGCCTTGTGAGACCTCTTGAGAGTGCCTAGGAACTCTACAACAATAACTTAAAGAGAATGGGTTAATCCATCATGCTAGGTAAACATGGTCTAACCCCCTCTCTATACCCTAGTTTACATGCACAAGTGTGTGTGTGCCTAACAAAATTCTAATAAAATACTCAATAAATAGGATAAAATATTTAAAAACCAATTTGGTAAACTTTTTATTAAAAACCACACATTAAAATATAATTAGCTACAAAACACAATCTAAGGTGTTACAATCTCCCCCGCTTAAATGAAATTCGTCCCCGAATTTTAAAAATATACTATTACGCGTATGTTCAAAGAGAAGATAGAAATCCTCAAATCTCGCTCGCAGCCTCCCAAGTGACTATCTCACTATACGGCTACGCCCAAGAAAACCCTTCACAGATGGCAAGAACCTTGACCGATGTCCCTCCACCTGCCGAGCCATCAACACACATGGCTGCTGGTGAACGAAGATCGCGTCCAGCCCAAAGGTCTGGTGCCAAATCATGTGAGAAAGGTCAAGAAGGTAATTGTAGAGTATCATCACAAGGAATACGGGGTGAAAATCTAATAACCTGGGCGGAAGTGCCAATTTAAAGGCAACGAAACTAACTCGCTTATAGGATCTCAGAAGGACCTAAATCCTGGGATAAGCTTCCCAACATCAAACACGTCATTCATCGGAAAGTCCATAGGAATACATGATCTGTCCCTGCGAACTCGAGTCTATGGCAAACACAGTCGGCATAAGACCTCAGTTCGCAATGGACAATTCCCATCCTGACCTAACACAGCTGGACTAACTCCGAAGTCTCTAGACTTGCTGGGGTCCAAGGTCCTACTTACGCAGAGTCAGAAAAACAACAGGCTGGTGGTCGACACGACCTAACCCCTAAGCCTATGGGTGGCCAATTAGAGTGTCTCCTGATAACAGCTATCGAAGGAGAACCCTAACGATGGCGAGTGACGATCCCCAACCGCTGACAACAATCCAAACAAACATTCAACTTTAACAAAAACAACTGAGCAAATTGAGTATAACCGGACGACAAGAATCCGAATGGAGTCACACCCTAACCAAACTTGGGTAGAAACCATAACGAAATTCGTGGAGATCTGCTCCCATTCCTACTTCGTAACGGTAAAAGTTTGCAACTCTCCAGCCGGCCTCAGATGCTCGACTCAAGCACACAACAAGACTGACACCTTGAAACGAAACCTGAAACTTCTCTTTACATCCCTGTCCATTCGTAACTATCTCACAAGTCACGCCAAAGCTGGTGGAACTTGAACGGATACAGAGAGTTGACTGATGTGCTTACTCTAGGATTGCACGTCTCTACATGATAATGTCAGGTACACAAACGTGTCCCTAACTTAGCACGTCATTGTCACAAATCAAGGTCTCCGAATCATTACCCAGCCGAGTATGCTCAAGTATCTCTGACGACGAGCATCGGTGGGCAGTGTCTCGCGAAAACGATTTAAGGGAAGTGGTCGGGAGCGAACATGAGCAAGCTGTCCCCTCCGTAGAGACGAACTAAGCTATACTCAACGATCACACAAAAACTGTAAATCTGCAGAAGACTATCACAACAATCAAGTCCGCTGCAGGAAGATGTACATTAAGCTCTAGTGGTCCGTGGAAAATCTGACACGACTCTCAAACAAGAAGTGTCTCCAAATCTCCAACGCAAAACCACCGCGGCCATCTCCAAATCATGAGTGGAATATCCTTCTCGTACTTCCTCCAAATGTAGGGAAGCAAAAGTGATGACTCTGTAATGTCACACCAGTACACCCTCGAGCCCACTCAAAAAACACTACAGTTAGACAACAAGGTCGCCCGAACCAAAAGCAAAGAAAGACTGGTGCAGTTGTTAACTGAATCTTCAACTGCTGAAAACTCCGTACACATGCCTCAGTCTAAAGAAAAGAAACCTCCTTACTGGTCAATTCAGTCGACGGTGCAGCACTACTCTAGCAATCCTGCATGAAACGGCGGTAAAACCTGCTAAGCCCAACAATCTGCGGATCTTCGTCCTGCACACAAGTCTAGGCCTAAGCTGTACGGCCACGATCTCCCTCGGAACCATACGAAGCCGTCTCCCGTGACTCCAAGACCTAGGAGTCAACACAAAACAAGCCTGAAGAAATACTTATAGAATTTAGCAAACTGCTGGGGCTCTCCCAGTATCTGCATAAAAAATCCCCAAGTGTTACTCCTGTCCCTCAAGACAAATTAGGTAGACCAGAGTGTCGTAAATAAGACAACAAAAACTGGTCGAGGAACGGCCTGAAGAAATCTGGTTCATCATATCTACGAATGCTGCTAGGGCATCAGGGAATCCAACGACTCACTGATACACACAAAGCCCGTAGCACGCATAAGGCAATCTTCGGAATGCCATCATCCCGAATCCGCAATATTGATGACCTGATCCCAAGCAAACTTAGAAAATGTCTCGCACTCTGGAGCTGATCGAAGAAATCGTCACGGCGAGATGAAGGATACCTATCCGCACCATAAGCCGGTTCAATTGATGATCCGTCGATACGCATCCCTAAACTGCCATCTTCTCCTCGACGAACAGAAATAGGAGCTTCCGAAAGCGAAACACTCAGACGCACAAAACTCCCCAAACCAAAACTCTGTAGCTGATCCTTTAGCTCCCAAGCTTCGCCGGCTCACCCGGAACAACGTCGGAAAAACTCTCGCACGAATGGAACCCGGTCCAACAATCCTGCTGTGGCTCTGGTATCACGAATGAACGCCAAGAATCCACGACATCTCCTCAGTAGCCGACTAGCGAAAAAGACTGAATTCAAGCTGTGAGAGGCGGCACAACTATCCACCTGCACAACAAGAACTGACTTGCCGAGAAAACAAACCTAACTTGTTTCCTCACGGTAGTCCACAGACGCCTAACACGTAACTAACCAATCCGTGCCCAAGAGAACGTCAAATCCAACATCTCTAGAAGGATCACAACGACGGACGAATCTCTATCTCCTATCCGATTGGCACGAAACTGAAATACGTGTCGCGCAACAAAAGAATTGCTGACAGAAGTTAACACCATTACGACTAACCTACACAACCACGGTACAAGCAAGAAAACAAACGAATACATGGAAAGAACATATAGATCAAGGGTACCTGAAAACTCCACATTGGACGTCTGCGCGTCCCGATGAGTAGAAGCAAACTCCTGTGTCTGCCCTCTACTCACAGCTGGATGAACTCCTCTGGTAGACTGAGCCCTCTGAGCGAATCTTCCACGTCCACGGCTTCTCTGAAAACGATCCTGGCGAGGTGCCAAGGAACAATTCCTGACGAAGTGCTGAAGGCTCCCGCATCGAAAACATCCACGTGCTGACTGCTGACCATCCTGGGGATGAGAGCTGAACGACTGTCCTCGTCCTAAGCCTCTGCTACTCCCGCGACGGCCACGAAATCTGTCTCGACGACCAAACCTCTGTCTCTGGGCTGGTACGCTGGTATGAGTCCTCCACTGTCCTGGAATATGTGCCTCGTCAACTGGAGCTGCAACCACTGGTGCTATGTAGGTGACGGACTGCTGCATGCTGATCGTAAGGGACAACTGAGTAACAGGGGTGACAACCTCCTGTCGTAGCTCCCGAACGACGTCAACTAAAGAACTCATCGTCTGGCGGAGGTCCTGCATCTCTACCAAAAGTCTATCCATAGTATAGATCGTAGGCTGATCCGTCTGCACCTGTGCAACTAGAGTGCCATCCTGGTCAGTACTCGTCTCACCCGAGCCAACTCTGACCTCGGCCCTCGCTGCATCACTCTGAGTCCCCATAGTCATCGACGACAAGGCTATAAATAGATATAAGATGAGATTCGATAAGAATAAGGAAATCGAATCTCAAGGATATGAATCATCAAGGAAGGAATGACAAGCAAATTGTACCTAGGTCACTTTAGGCGAAGTATCGCATCGTGGGTATGCTGCAGACATACACACACTACGTTACTTTGCTTAAGCTACCTACTCCATCATACTAAGGTCATCCTACACTCCGAAAGGTAAAACCTAACGCTCTGATACCAACTTTGTCAAGACCCAAAATTGGCCCGTGACGGCCCTAATACTACGCAACGCCCTAAGACGTAACGTAGTAAAAGAAAGCCAAAACCCAGAAGTCTAAACCATAAAAATACGGAAAAGATAATATAAGTTTTGAAACATTTGAAATCGCAACCCAAATTCTTTAAAAGTCTTACTTTCTTTCTTTAAAATTTGGCAACACCCCTTTTTGTAAAAATCAGCCAAGATGAATACAATACAAATATACGACGCCGTAGCGAAGAAATAAAGACAGTAGAGAGAAAGCTGTATATAAAAGACAACAAATCCACAATAATATACAAATACGTCCTCACCAAGTCTCTAAGTCCACAATACAATAGTAGATGGAGAGTACAAATACAACGAAGGTACAATAGGAAATACAGATAATCATCTAACCCACCTAAGCAAAACGGTACTGTGAGCTGATGCGGTATCTGTAGCAAAAGATAGTAGCTGAATAGCCTGCCTCGACTACTCTGGGGAACAACCTGAAACACCTGTGGCACAACGGGGGGTGAGTTGCCAACTCGTGAATAGTATAAAACATATGCAGGTAATCGCAGGAATGCATGTACAACATGAATCTAAGATAAGCGATTACGGTAATAACATGTCATGCAAATGCTGAATAAAGAGAAAGTACACTAGCAGGTACAATCAATATGTGAAGCAATAGTAACATGACAATAATATGCAATAACCATGCAATAGGGATGTGGGAATGTAAATATGCAACTATCATAAGGGTACACTAACAGGTAATACCAATATATGAATCTGTGCATAAAATAGATAAGGGTGAGGTATAGGGTGGAATATGTCATTTCCACGGAAACCTGACATCGTGGCAGGATCACAATCCATCAAGACACTCACATCCCAAATCGTCAAATCAGCCCCCACATTGGGCTCTCACAACATATAAGTCTCACATCACCTCAATGTACAATATCGAATAACTCTCCTATATCTCGAATGTACAAATCAACAATCTCATTCATATTTAATATCCAATGTCAATGAATCACCTATATCACAAGTCGAATCTCAAGTAATAATCTAACATTCTAAAGGTAAATACATAGAAGTAAGTATGATGGGGGCAATACACATATATTAGCGTCCCATTCCACTAATATTGGTGTAAGGGTATATATGACAACGGCTAAATCCCCTGTTATATATACAAAGGTATAAAAAAACTATCATGAAAACAATGTGCCAAGTATCGATACAGAAATCCTCGTATATCGGGCTCCGTCAGTCCGGATCGGCCCACTGGGTCCGTCTGCGGTGTCGGCCCTCGGCCCCGACAGTACAGATCATCCCGCATCCATCTCTCGACTCTGGCCAGTATCCTCCCAACAACTGCCAGGTCCAACCAATCACCGGTAGGTACTCGCCCGCCTCCAGGCTCAATCGGCAAGCCCATCGATCTTCTTGCCGAGGGAAACCATACCGGTCCCCACCATGTACTCTCATACGGCAACCACACCTCGTATGGAGTATATAATCAGCACCGATAAAACTCATGGTGGACACGCAAATATCATATCAAGGAAACCGGGTTGTTCAATGTATGCATAATTTCATTAACTCCCGCGGTTCCCAAATCCCGAAAACATCATATAAAATCTAAATAAACAATGCGATATATCTGAATGCGAGCAGGTAAACAAAAGTATATAGCTGAACCAGATGTATGCAAAAATCAATAAGGTACATCCAAGTATAGGTATCTACCTATAAGAACTGATGTCGTATACCCCCTGGGTATAAGAAGAATATGAGTAAGATATCCCCCGGTATATCTAAAATATGTGCAAGGTATACCTGTAGCTGTATCGCAAGGTGTAAATGTACCTATCACTAAAGGTATGATACACTATAGTTATACCGGTAAGCTAGATGTCATGTGTGGTAAGCAATAGTAGTTATAAAGGGTAGTGTGTGACATGGCAATTATTGACGGTGTGTGTGTAGCATACAATCCGTGCTCGTGCAACATGAACCGTCAATAATGTGTGCAGTGTCCTACGGCTGCTAGTCACAGTATAACTATATCAAGGAAATAAAGTAAAGGCGCAATTCTACAATGACGTAGAATTTGTGACGGGTAATTGAATCCTACCCCAGACGCATAACGCCATGCGGGTGATTCCCCTGTAGATGTTAAATCTACTCACCTACACTCCATGCTAGGTGAACCCTACCATCTGCTCCCCCCTGTAGCCGTGTCCGTTGTTCCAGCCTGCAAACCTGCAAATACAACATGAAAATCATATATAAGCCGAAATATTCCGCGAAACGCGATATCGAACCAAAACGAGAAACTCGCGTCGCGAACTAAACGCCCGTGCACGATACGCTGAATCGTGTGTGTACGCGTCTAAAACCATCGCGACACGCCGCGATACGCTGGATCACAGAACCCACTCACGTATTGCGCGTATCGCGCAAACACAACGGACACCAAAAACGATATATGATCCCAGATTTTCCTACAGGTAAGATATCACAAAACTAGACATTCCAAAGACCTAGACAACACAGCAGGGAACCCTACACAAAACCCCAACACCCCAGTCCCCTTCTTGGCCGCAATTTGCGGCCAATATGAAGAAATTGGCGGCCAGGTTAGGGAAGGGTGGGTTCGTACTCTTGTGGTGTGATCTAAACCTAGGTATCATGTCCCGGTTTTCTCAATTTTACTCTGTAAGGTCCGGGTCAATAGCAGATCACAGATATCCAATATAACACTTTAAAAACACCAAATTGCACAATTTGGAAACCTTATGGTATTTTGGTGAAATCTGGGGTTAAACTTAGTTAAGCGACCCTAATAACACTAAAATGAGCTAGGTTAACCAATTCCAACACATTCCAACCAAAATTCCACACAAATAACCTTAAATGGCACTAAACTAGCAATAATCTCACATTAAACGCAAACCGAAGCTAAACTAACATACAACTAAGCAATCTAGGAATTGGGTTAAAGAAAAATACCCAAAAGGATCTCTAGAAGCAGGAGGAGAAGTGAGAGGAGCCGCTCCAAGTTGCTGGAGCTCTAGCTGCTGCTGTTGCTGCCTGCTGCTGATGATGAAGATGATGTCTGCTGCTGCTGCTGCTGTTATTGTTGTTGTGGCTGCTGCTGCTGAAGCTTCTTCAGGTGAGTGTGTGTGTGTGTGTGTTTGAGAGAGTGAGGGAAATGAGAGTGAGAAGTGAGAATGAGAGAAAAACCAAAAACCCCTCCCATTCTCATTCTCTTTCATCATGATGAGGCATGGCTCACACCATCAAGCCCATGCTTCTCTCTCTCTCAATGTCAACATTCAAACCAATTTAAAACCCCTTTAAATTCATTTTGATTAAAAACAACCATAACACTTAAACAAAACAATAACTTAAAGAGAATGGGTTAATCCATCATGCTAGCTAAACATGGTCTAACCCCCTCTCTAAACCTTAGTTTACATGCACAAGTGTGTGTGTGCCTAACAAAATTCAAATAAAATACTCAATAAATAGGATAAAATATTTAAAAACCAATTTGGTAAACTTTTTATTAAAAACCACACATTAAAATATAATTAGCTACAAAACACAATCTAAGGTGTTACACACAAGAAGCCTTCATTCATTTCTAAACTTTTCCTCTTGTGTATGTTCTGTATATTTAGATCTGTATTTTGATTTAGAACGTATATACTATTACATAACGCACCAAACCCAATCAACACTTTATTTAAGAAAATGTTCATAATATTTTCCTCTAATGCAAAATTATATCCTTCTGTATGTAATAAAAAAACGGATATTATATTGCACATCATCTTTAGTACAAAATAACAGTCGTTCAGAATCAATGTTTTACCATTTGGTAATACTAGGTGATATTCTCCAACTGCTTTGGCTGTAACAATTGCTCCATTCTCTACTCTGAGAGACATATCACCCTTTCCTAGTTCACTACTTCTCTTTAACCCATGTAACAGATTACAAATGTGGGATCCTGATCCGGTATCTAATACCCAGGACGTAGAGTAGACTAAGAAACAGTTCTCACTAACTAATACACCCAAAGAAGATGCATCAGAATGCTCTTTCTTCGTTCAGGTTGCGTGGAAATCCTTGCATTCCCCTATCCCTTATCCAGACTTATGACAGTTGTCATAAGATAGAGCGGAACCAACATTCCCCATGCCAGTATAATAAGAGGGTTTGGTCAATACATCCATATTATTATCTGGATTAAAGCATGACATGGTCGCTACCTGAAGAGAAAGAGAAAGAAGAAAACACTTTAGCGTGCGCTCTAGCAAGATTAGATTGGTTATTATCTTTTCTAATCAGGATGGCTCCCACTGTTTTTATCAAATCTTCCTTCAAACCCTAAAAGGTAAGATTAGCCGGTATTAATTACACCCTCCAAGTTCGCCAATCGGTCAGCCAGGCAGGTATTGGTACTCCGAGGGAGTCTCCACGTGCTTTCGTATGGAACTAATTAAATAACCTCGTTTCCATAGGGGCGTAACCACGTGTCACGACCCGCAGGGTACGGAACGTGACTGGCACTTAAGTTACGAAACGTCTCAAGACGTCCGTAAAATAAGTAAGCGAAAGCCGAGAAATCAAAACCAAAAAAAAGCAGAAGAGTGAAGGAAAACCAATCAATTGAAAGCGAGTTTATCAAATAAGTCATATCAAGCCTTTTCTAAAAACAATATCAATTTTTCCGAAAATTTCGGCAGAGTCTCCTTTGTAAATACTGGCCCCCAAAATGGGTACAACAAGAATATTTATGAATACAACAAATAAGGCATCCCCAAGCGGGAGCTAGCTCTTCGCCACAAGGCGGTCACAAATCCCACGCAATGTAAATCAGCAATGTGCATAAATAAACATAAGAAGCACATGTAAAACAGCATGTCGACTCAAGGGATCTCGACCCCAAAATACAGTATAAAAAGCCCACAAATCTCACAATCTCGTCTCTAGGTCGATATACAACAATAATGGTAGATACAGTAGATGGAGTACTCTAGATACAAATGATATACAAGGTGGTACAAAATAATAATACAACCCACCTTTGAGCAAAAGCCTCGAGTCCAGGCAAAAGAGGCAAAAGAAGCAAGTGCGCCCGCCGCTACTGTACTGACGGAGCGGACCTGCAAAAGGCTGTGGCACAACGGGGGTGAGTTTCCAACTCGTGAGTAATAAATAACATCTATATAGGCTATCGCAAGCATGCACACAAGCATCCTAGCATCTATAATACAGGTATGGCAGGATATACTAGCAGGTATGTATGCAACATGAATGTACTAGCAGGTATGTATGCAATTATGAATCAACTCGTGATCTGAATGTGTAAGTATAAGAAATAATATTTTTCCTTTAGGAATCTCTTTTGAAATATCAGCACAATACCAATAGAATCAACAAGAATCTGTGTCCAGCATCGACACCTCAAAACTGTCTCAATCTCATGTATCCGTATCATAGTATCTCTGGCCTCAGCCGTCCGGCTGACCCATCTCAAATATCAATATCTCATCATCTCACGGCCACGGTCGGTATCCTCTGGATATCCGCCGTGCCAAATGAAGTCACCGGTAAATAATCCATCCCCTGCCAGGCTCAACGTCAACAACACGATCCTCTTGCCCCGGGGTACCTTACCGGGCCCACCATGTACCCGTGACGGTTTCTCCACTCCTCGACACGGATCTCGAAAACCACAGCAAACTCATGGTGGATGACACTTTACATCACTAGAAAACCGCAACTTTTTATATTTTAAAAGATCATAAGTTGTAAATTTTGCGGCTTTCCCCGAAATCCAGAAATATCATAAATCTCAATAAATCATCATAAGTGCATATGTCAATGATAATGAATGCATATGGTATCAATAACCAAGTTGCAATGTATGATTAATAAACTAGGCATGAACAATTGATGTAATGGTATACATGCACATGAATAGCAATTTTACAATGTTATTTTAAGGATTTATTGCAATAGTACAGGTTTAAGTATCAAATATGGTGACAACATTCTAGATTATAAGTTATCTAGTGTCGTGGCATGGCAATTACCAGGGCGTGTGTGTTCGCATGAATAGTTCTCATGCTGCATATAAAAATCCTGGCAATGGTGCAGGTGTCCTATAGAATGGGTTCGCATATGTCTGACAATATAAAGCATGGATGTAGCAAGATGTTACTCAAGCATTTACTCCTAATTACTAATATCACAAGAAATCTTTAAACTACTTAAACTATCGGGCGACTTGCGCCATCCGAACGATAGTCCCCCGTAGATGTTACATCTACTCACTGGAATCCCCAGCTAGCTATGTCCAATCACCGCCTTTTCTTTTCATGCCGTGTCCGAAGTCTCCGCGACCGAACCTGGAATTTGCACCAATACAAAACATAAGGTTAAATATCATGAAACGACAAAAATCCCAACGAAAACATCAACTTTCACGAGTTAGGCACAACGTGCACAAGGTGCGCGGAACACACACGAAAATCACAAAAACTAGCTATAATCGTCGTTTTGGGATGCCCGGCAAAACTAAAACCCGATCACACAAAATTCCGTACTCACACATCCTAAATGTCGTAGGATATGCTAAAAATATAATCAAGTTATCACAATTAATTCATCACATAATTTTATAAAAAAACTAGTAAGCATAAAACTTGCTAATTTGGTGCAACATCGAAAATTAACGATAAAGTTATCACACTCTAACACAAACATCCAACCACACAACTAGTTAGCCACAATCATATAATTTCAACTCATTTACCATGCTTCAAAACCCATTTTCCAAACATAACCCTTTTCTTGATTTTCATAATTAGCAATTTCAATCCAAAACTATACATGACAACACCAAATTAACACTAATTTGAGACCCACACAAATAAGGCAACCTCATTAACTTAGATTAGCAACAACTAGATAGCAAAATAGATTTAATTAACCAAATAATGGTGTGCTAAAAACCCTAGTTTAAAACAAACTACTCTCTTAAAAAAAACTAGATTAGAAATTAACACTAAAACAATTTAATTAAAGGAATTTAACCATAAGTAATCAAATGGGTCAAGATTATACCTCACTTTCCTAGGGATCTAGAAAGAGAATTTGCCTTCAAAGATGGCCTCCTAGCATCCAAGATCCATGCAAAAATGGCTAAGGAGAAAGGAAGAAGGGAAAGGCTTGAAATTGTAAGGTAAAAATTGAATTTTTGAAGCAATTTGTGATGTTTTTTGAAGGAAAAAGAGGGGAATTTTGGGGGGGACAGCAGCTGCTGTAGGATTCGGCTAAGAGGGGAGTGGGGAGAGGTGAGGGATGATGTGGAAATAAAAACCAAAGTCAAAGCCCTCACATCTCACACAAAAACCCATACCCAAATTACTATATTTTATTCCAATCATACCATTTCATTCACAAGAGAGAAATGAAAAAAAAGAGGGGGTGATTCCTACTATGGTGGGGCTTTCCAAGGGAGTGAGGAATGAGTGTGAGAGATATCAAAAAAAATTCCATGCAAAAAGACCACCCACAATATCATATTTGCAAGTTTTAGTTCAAATTAATTATATTTTTGTTTTCCATAATAAAAACCAATTAAAACTTGAAATAAAATACTAAAAAATTATATTACAACTAGATTTTAATTAACATGATTCTAAAGAGTAAAATTAGCCAATTTAAATTTGTATTTATAGCTAATTTAATGTATTTTTTTACCGGCTTAAATTAATATTAAAAATTGAAAAATTAGGGAAAAATTTTAAATGACCAGAAATTTATAAGTAACTCATTAGCTACTAAAAACTAGCAATTACCTATCCAAATTAGGTATAATTAGGCCTAAACTGCAAAATAACAAAAAAGACGATTTACGGAAAAATGCCAAATTTTCACCGATTTTCGGGAAAACACCAAAACGACTTTTCAAGGAGCTACAATCTTTCCCCCTTAAAGAAATTCGGCCCCCGAATTTAAAAATATAGCTATGCGTACCTTCAAAGAGATGGGGATATTTCTTCCTTATCTCGCCCTCGGTCTCCCAGGTGACATCCTCGCTGCTCGGGCCACGCCAAAGGACCTTGACGGTTGGTATAACTTTCGATCTCAACTTCTTCACCTGGCGATCCAGGATGACCACCGGCTGCTCTGCAAAACAAAGGTCGCACTTTAGCTAGACTGTCGGGTGCTCTATCGCATGCGAAGGGTCGTGAAGGTACTTGCGGAGCATCGAAACATGGAAGACGGGGTAAACATCGGGAAAGCTGGGTGGAAGCGCCAAACGATACGCAACTGCGCCGACACGCTCGAGGATCTCGAAGGGACTTACAAATCTGGGACTAAGCTTTCCTTTTCGCCCAAATCGCATCACGCCCTTCATCGGAGAGACCCTCAGAAAAACAATATCGCCAACATCGAACTCTAGCCTGTGACGGCGCCTATATGCATACGATTTTTGCCTACTCTGAGCCGCTCTCATCCGGTCTCGAATCAACTGTATCTTCACGGTCGTCTCCTCCACAAACTGCGGCCCTAAAATACTGCCCTCACTGAGCTCTGTCCAACAGACGGGCGATCTGTATCTCCTCCCATAAAATGCCTCGAAAGGTGCCATCTGAATAGTATCCTGGAAGCTGTTGTTGTAGGAGAACTCCACTAAAGGTAAATGATGATCCCAACTACCACCAAAGTCCAAAACGCACGCTCGGAGCATGTCCTCGAGAGTCTGAATGGTCCGCTCTGACTGGCCGTCGGTCTGCGGATGAAATGCTGTGCTTAAACTCAAACGGGTGCCCAATGCCTCCTGAAGTCTCTGCCATAGTCGGCTGGTAAACTGGGTGCCTCTGTCGGACATGACACACGTCGGGACTCTATGCAGTCGTACGATCTCGTTGATGTAAATCTGGGCATACTGAGCAAAACTGAAAGTCGTCTTCACTGGCAGGAAGTGAGCCGCTTTCGTCAATCGATCCACGATCACCCAAATGGAGTCATACCCTCGACTGGTCCTGGGTAGACCCACAATGAAGTCCATAGAAATCTGCTCCCATTTCCACTCCGGAATGGGCAAAGGCTGCAACTCTCCTGCTGGCCTCTGGTGCTCGGCCTTGACTTGCTGACAAGTCAGGCATCTCGATACGAAGTCTGTGACGTCCCGCTTCATCCCGTCCCACCAAAAGACATCTCTCATATCGCGGTACATCTTGGTGGAACCCGGATGAACGCTGTATGTCGATCTATGCGCCTCCTCAAGAATCTCACGTCGTAGTCCCTCAGAATCTGGTACGCAAAGTCGAGTCCCAAATCGCAGTACTCCCTGATCATCGATTACGAACTCGGAATCTCTGCCCTGCCTAATCTGCTCCATGATCTCTGAAAGACGGTCATCACTGGGCTGTGTCTCTCGAATACGGCCAAGTAACTGCGGACGTGCACGAACATGCGTAAGCTGTCCCCCTGTCGGAGTGAACTCGAACTCAACTCGGCTGTCGCATAAAATCTGCCAATCTTCTGACGGCTGCATCTGCACTGCGCGCAAACAAGATAGACTACCCCGGGCCTTCCGCTCAAAGCATCCGCCACTACATTAGCTTTGCCCGGGTGATACAAAATCTCGCAATCGTAGTCCTTTACTAGTTCCATCCAATGACGCTATCTGAGATTCAGGTCTCGCTGCTGAAATATATACTTTAAGCTCTTGTGATCAGTGAATATCTGACCCGACTCGCCGTATAGGTAATGTCGCCAGATCTTATGTGCAAAGACCACTGCAGCCATCTCCAAATCGTGAGTACGGTAGTTCTGTTCATGTTTCTGTAGGGTTCCTAGGCACTCTAGTGAGGTCTCACAAGGCATCAACCATGCCAATTTAAAAAATTATAGGTGCCGAGAAGCCCGACTACGGATCGTTGGCTAGATTTCTAGGCGAATAATGAACTAGTTTACAATTAAACTAAAAGAATACGGAAATACAACCTTTGTAGATCCGTTTGTCCACCTCCATAGCTCCATGAAGAAGTCATCTCCGCTGTACAAATCCGATCTTGGACTCTCGTGTTCGCTTCATCGGAGAATAGGCGGGCTAGGTCATCGACGACGTGCCGAAGATGATCTACGTCGAAGCATCACTAGATCAAGCTCCAACTTCACCAAGTCAAGAAAACTTGTGAAGGAAACACACTCTACTACTTGGCAAGAAGTAGAGGATGAAGAAATAGGAAGTGGGTAGACTTTAGAATTGGATTTCTCACTTGTTTCCATCAATCAACATTGATGGAGCTTGCTTTCTTCTTGAAGAAAAAGAAGAAGAAGATGATAATTGTTATGATAAGAATATTCAAAATAGAAAAGAAAATCAATTCTTATCATAACTTCTACCATGGTAAAGTGTAGAGAACTAACTAAGTTTTAAATGAATGGTTAGGGTTAAGCATGAGACAAAATGGTGACTTAGTCAAACTTTCATGAATCTTCATGAAAGAAACAAATGATAGCCACCATTTTCTCTTTATGCTAATTTATTTTCTAAAAAGAAATAGATAAATAAATAAGGGAATAAAACAAAACCCTAACCATTATCATGTAACCATGGTTTGATCTTTACACTAAAACCCTAGCATAACATGTATCATCAAACATGATACAATCAAGTGCACAAAACTATATCGAATATACAATGTGCACATCCGAGCGAGAAAATCCATCTTAAGTACACTGATACTAGTTGATGCAAACTAATATATCAAATTTATAATTATGCATTAAATCATTAAATCAACACTTGATTTAACTGATCCGGTCATATCGCATATAACCGACTAGTATCATTAGTAACAACTTATCGAATCAACAGTTGATCCGATAACCCGGCTATATCGCATATAACCGATCAATGTCACATCGCGAGAATCGAATACAGTATCACATACTGGTATTATTCTCGGTCCCGCACATATCTCATATGCGCTCCTATTTCGTTTCGCTTGAGCCAGGAAACCTCTGTGTAGGACTCTAAAGACTCGTCAATACGCCGGCAGCAGATGATGATCATATCAAACACCCACAAGCCGCAAGCGGTCTGCCAAACGTAACGGCCACCCGGGTATTGAGCGATCAGAAGATCGACGAGCAAGCCCGCTCAAACTCCAGTGAATCCAACCAGTAACACTACCGTACAGTCCGGTCTGATCGTCTGATATGTCGCATATCTTGCCTAGGGGTGGTAAACGTCAGACCCCAATAGCTTGATAAGTCTTGTCGATATGAGGTCTATAACAATTCGAGAAACTACTGGTAACACTTACCAGTAAATCTCAGCAACCCTGGCCAGGGATTTCCTGTTATAGCCAATCGAACACAGCGCAACATCAACCCCCTATACCGGGAGAGACGAATCCCCTCCTATCGCTCATTGTCTCCATGTGACTCGGGACTGTACCCAAAAACTACCGTTTTGCACGCCCTATTGGACGTGGTAAGATGGAAATCAAAGCACAGTGGGAACCACACAAGACTCTATGATGATCTCGGGTCAACAGACTACTCTGTACCAGTGTCACCAGAGAACTGCCATCTGACGTGAGGTATAATACCATCTGGGAGTTCTCGGCGAGTCCGTCCAGTGTACCCAGTCTCTACTGAGCACCCGTATATCATCTCCGATGTCAAACACCAATGGATATGGGATCATCCATCGCCCATCTGTATAGGTCGAGAAGGCATACGCTAGTCTACTCTGGTATATCGATGCCCCATCTCGATACACCCACGACTAGGGACTTTCAAGGATGTACTTATGGACTACCATGTCCCCACTAGTATGATCCGCATCATAGTCCTGGTAGTCAAGTACACATCCTAAGGGCTTTACCAACATGTAACAGAGAGACAATCAGTGCACACGTTAAGGTAAAGAGTAACCAGATAGCATACTATCATGTCGAGCAAGAAAGTCCTCCCTATATATGTCCCAGCATCCACTACAATATACATCCTATGTACAGTAATGGCCTCTAGGGCATACATATAACTAACAATCTCCCACTTGCACTAGGGCCATCTGTAGCAGTGGTCGAAGTATCTCATACTCAACAATCCCATAAATGTTTCTCTCTGGGAATAGGCCTTCGTGAGTGGATCCGCCGTGTTATCCTCTGAGTCTGCTCTCCTTGACTCGATCACCTTGGAGATCAACCATCTCCATGATCAGGTGATACTTCCTTAGAATAAGTCTGGATCGCTGATGGGACCGGCGTTCCTTGGCATAAGCTACAACTCCATTGTCTCACAATGGTAGGAACGTAGTTCATCTCATGAACTAATATACACCCAAACATCCTCTTTGGTAGCATCATAAGTAGCGATGTATCCAGCCTTTATCGTCTAGTATGTCACGGTATCTATCTTGGAACTCTTCCAACATACCGTCCCTTTTCTGAGGGTAAAGACAATGCCTGCGACTGACATTCAGTCGTCTTTATCACTCTGGAACACTTCCAGTGATTCTCCCCAGGATCGATTGATACCATCTCACTACTACTAGTGAGATTCCTAACATCCAATTAGGTCTATCTCATAGATCCAAAATCTAGGATTTAGTAGGTATCACTTTGATCCTACACGGAGAATCTTTGTGATAAACGGAGATTGATCGAGCGTAGCATAAGAAACTCCTTTCTTATCAAGAGTATATCATCCACGTACTCTACGAGGATCATCACCATACTCCCCACAACCTTTTTGTTTATACAAGGTTCATCTACCATTTTGATGATGTCAAACTCTTTGACTAACACATCAAAACAGACGTTCCAACTCCGCGATGCCTGCTTTATCAGATAAAACATCTTGCACACGTTTCCGCTGCTCCCACTGTTTACGAAGCCCTCTGGCTGTTTACTTATAGACGCCCTCTTCCAAAACATCATTTTAGAAGAGCTGTCATGACACCCAACCACCAGATATCGTATTCATGGTATGTAGCCGTGGCAAGTAGGATCTGGATGGACTTAAGCATAGCTACTTGAAAAAGGTTTCATCATAATCCACGCCTGGTAAATGATGCAAACTTTTAACAAGTCTAGCTTTGAAAGTCTTAACCTTTCCATGTACACCAAGTAATCTTCTCAAGATATACTTGCTCCTGATGGGGATTTAACCCTTCAGATATAGCAACCAAAGTCCATACTTTGTTGGTGTATAAGGATTCCATCTCAGATCGCTAAGCATCCAGCCATTCTTACAGAGTCTCACTCCTGATGGCCAGCTCGAAACTAGTTGGGTCATCATCTCATGATGTAATCCTCGCTCCCACTGTCATAGAGAAACAGAAGTATCTCTCAGGTGGGTGAGGAACCCAACTAAATCGGCGGAGAGGCTGAGGTTCGTTGTTATCTACTGAATCCTTTGGTTCTATCAAATCATGAGCTGCAGTTTGTATAGCTGGAACATTTCCATTTGTACATAACTGACATTGCCTCGAGCTTGTACGGATTTTTCTTTTTAGACATTGGCCGGACTACCCCAAATCTTAAGGAACTTAAGATATGGGCTCTTCCCTTTCTACATCACATATGAAGTGGTAGGCAACTGATTTGATTTGAACCCTATTCAATAGGTATGCAACTTCATAAGTGCATAACTCCCAAATGGAAATAGGTAACTCAGTAGTACTCATCATAGAGCACACCATATCAAATAGGGTGTATCTGCTCCGCCCCGATATACCATCGTGCTATGGTGTATACGGAGGAGTAATGCTGAGAGAGAATCTCATTCTCCTTTAGAATAATCCAGGATTTCCGTGCCCAAGTATTCTCCTCCTTGGTCACATCAAAGGACATAATACTTATACCCGTATTTTGGTTCTCTACTTCATTCTTATATTCTGTGAATATCTCAAAAGGTTCGGACTCATGTTTCAACAGGAACATATGACAGAATCTTGAGAGATTATCAGAGAATATAATGAAGTATAAAGAACCAGTCCTGGTATATATAGACAGGAGACCTTACATACATCATCATGTAACAGTCCCAAGAGTTGACTAACTCTTTCTCTGTTTCCAATAAACAGAGCTATGGTCATCTTATCTTTATGACATGACTGGCGAGTTTCACAAGATGTAAATTCAAACTGATTTAAATATGCATCTATATGTAACTCTAGCTAGTCGGGTCATATTGATCTGACCTAGTCTACAATATCTCAAGAAGGATTCGTTCATTTCTGAACTCTTCCTCTTGTGTGTGTTCTGTATACTAAGAACTGTAGTTTGATTTAGAACATTAATGCTTTTAGATAACGTGCCTGAACCGATCAACTTTTGATATAGGAAATGTTCAAAACATTATCCAACAATACAAAATTTAATATTTCCTTACTAATAAAGAGAGTGATATGATTTTGTATATCAGGTTCGGTATCTAATAACATTCGTTCAGAATCAATGTATTGGTAATACAGGGTGACAGTGACCGACAGACTTGGCTGCAACACTTGCCCCTTTTTCTGCCTCATGAAACTTATCACCCGTTCTCAGTTTTTCTACCCTTTTGTAGCCCTATGTAACAGATTACATATCTGGGATCCTGATCCGGTATCATATACTCAGGATGCGGAGGATACTGAGAAACAGTTCTGTATAATGAACACACCTGAAGATGATGCATCAACATGCACTCTCTTCGTTTGGGCGGCACGGGAAATCTGGTATTCCCCAATTTCCTGCTCTGTTTTATAACAATTAAAAGTTGGAGCGGGACCAACGTTCCCCAGCTCAGTATAACAAGCGGGTTCGGTCAATAATCCGTTTTATTATCTTGATTAAGGCGTGACATGGTCGCTACCAGGAGAGAGAGAGAAGAAAACACTCAGCGTGCGCTCTTGCAAGAATAGATTGGTTATTATTTTATCTAATCAGGATGGCTCCCACTGCTTTTTATCAAATCCTCCTTCAAATCCTAAAAGGAAAGACTAGCCGGGATTAATTACACACTACAAGTTCGCCAATCTTTCAGCCAGGCCAGTGTCGGTACTTTGAGGGAGGTCCCCCGTGCTTTCGCACGAACCTAATTAATGTAAACCTCGTTTTCCCAGAGGCGTAACCCCGTTGACACCTTTCTAGACACCTACTTGATCGGCTAATTGTAATGTATAAAACTCTCCCAGGAGTAACAATTACTCGCAGCGGGTATCGGGATCCAACTATCATATAGAAGGTATGCAATCTCATTGCAAATTTCAACACTTGAAATTCCCGATAATATTTTTCCCTAAGCGTCCTATGACCTTGACAGAGGTCGACAAACCATAGGCTGCTAGTCAAGTTCAACCCGTCATTTCTTGATTGAAGTAAACCCACCCGCACGACCCTTGACAGAGGTCAACAAGGTCGCACGACTACCCTAAATCAATCACATCATATGCTTATGCAGATAAGCGCTAATCAGCTACCGCACACTACGCCTTGACAGAGGTCAACAAACGTAGCACGAATACTAACCAGTACATATATGAAATGACGGAGGGCTACGACAGGTTTTTCTGAAAACCTATTGCGTAATGAACTTGATATCGTTGTAGGATCGAATGATTTTAAAATGGAGTGCTTTTGAGGCTTTTCTAGTTTTGCTAAAGGAGTCACTCCCAGTGAAGGGATCGTCGGTCCTTTCCTCGTCGAATGAGGTGCGGGATATATCATATATATCACTGTGCAAAGCAAAAACTCTTAAAAGCAATCAAAAGACAAACCGAGGGTGTAGCATCTGCCAGTTATTGCTAAAGGAGTCACTCCCGGTGAAGGGATCTCGGTCCTTTCCTTATCGAATAAGGTGCAGGATATATCACATATACCGATGTGCAAAGCAAGAACTGTAGCTACCTGTTTTATTTTGAAATTCGATTCTACAACATCTTAGGTTTCTTTTATTTCATTAATCACATTAATGAAGTCCCATCATTTAAGTACCTAAACATCACAGATAAATACGACGTACACTTATGCCATCCGCATTCGCCTCGATGTCCCCTCGTGCACCGTTAAGTTAGGTAACTAACGGCAGAGCGGGGCAGGGCTAGCACGGGTGTAAAACATAAGTAACGACTATATAATATATCGTATATACTATATAAAGTATCTATCAAAGAACATCACATGATCACATCACAGATATCGCAGCAGACGAAAAATATGAAATATTGGATATACTAGGACGTCCGTGTTTTCAATACGAGCCAGTATAAAACACGGATTCCACGGTCGTGATGAATAGCCAAACCCACACCCCTAGACCCCTACGAGAGCGGCAAGCAACCCTACCAATTCTGGAGTTAGAAGACCCGGACTCGACTCCCCGAGTTGGTCTCCCACTGGACTCCAGAACCCGGTTACTTGTGCCCTCCTCCTTGGGTCAATCCTAGTGCGGAAAAGTAAATAATATACAAAATGTGACAACTTCCGCAACCTGGAAGCGCCCCAATAAAAGAATATTACATACAAGTTTTTACATGAATGAAAATGAAAAACACTCATCTCACATAAAAACCCCCAGCTATTCAAACACGACGATCCAATATAACTTATCCAGCAACACATAACATCACATGTCATCAACGTAAGTAAATATGCGCATCCCAATTGTCGTTGACATATAGCAACGAAACCGGCGATATCACATATTACACTTACGGTCACAGAAAAGAATGTGTAAAACTACAACAGTTGGAATCTGCAATCTGCATAGACATCGCATGCCTAATCAAATGAATTACTTAGACATCACATGCCTAACAATTATAAACCCCGCATTTTAGTCTCAAAATCGAAAACACTTTTCAATATCAAGTCGGGCAATTCAACAAGATTCCCGACATTTTGATCGAATGCTCGTCGCAAACTTTAGTAGGCGGCCGCACCCCCGATACTGTCGACGAAGTGCACCAAGGCGGAACACCGCTACCGGGAGCACCCGAACGGATGCTTTCGGCGACAGGGTTCTCCTGCAGTCACTTGGTCGGGGCTATGGGGTGTAGCTGTCTATTAAGTTTATCCGGCGAATATCCGCGTATGCTACGTGATTGCGACGGACTTTTGATCATATCAAAATTCCGTGGCAACCGATCAAGCGAGACTAAAGTGCTATGTTTATAACATTCATTCAGTTATCTCATAACTAATTGTGAATTCCAATTATTGTATCACATTCCGGATAAACAGAAAATGTTAAACTTTCCGATCGAACAATCGAACACCCAAGTTTTCCCGATACAGTCCAACACATGAAACAAGTCTAAAAACATTCAGTTCGTGCCTCAGTACCAAAGGTCCAGCCGTAGAAGGGTCAAGCCAACGCCTCACATGTGGCACGCCGTACTTCCCCAAACCCGAAGGTTCAAAGGGCAGTTCAAGACGGTCACATAATCGAGTTAAGGTTTGTTGTCTTCTAGAGGGTCCATCGCGGTACTTGCACTACATAGAACGTCGTTAAACTACGGAAAAATCCAACACTTGGAAATTTCACGACAGGGGAAAAATTGGGTATTTATATCCGGTCGAACTTTTTAACATATTCTAAAATTTATCCGGAAAGCCACACTGACAAAATTTGATAATCCGTTCGAATCTTTGATTCCCAATACAACCCCAAAATACTCAACTGTTTACTGCATATTAAAAATTCCCAGAAAACTCAGCATATTAAAATAGGAATTACTGTGCAAACAGGAGTCAACGAGTCAACAATATGGCCGCGGAACCGCCGCTCCACGTGGGCTTAGGCCGCGGTTCCGCAGCGTTATGACGGAGTTAAGTCTCCGTTTTTCACAGTAATTCATAAAAATCCCTGCTTAATTTTCTGCATATTTTTAATGTTGAAAAATCCCAGATTTTAGAAAAAGGACAGAGAGCATTTTTGAGTTGGGTTTCGGGTTCGTTCGGGTTTCAAATTCCGTCTAGACTTCGCCTAAGGCTCTAGCTTGGCTCTGATACCACTGTAGGGTTCCTAGGCACTCTAGTGAGGTCTCACAAGGCATCAACCAGGCCAATGTCAAAAATTATAGGTGCCGAGATGCCCGACTACGGATCGTTGGCTAGATTTCTAGGCGAATAATGAACTAGTTTACAATTAAACTAAAAGAATACGGAAATACAACCTTTGTAGATCTGTTTGTCCACCTCCATAGCTCCATGAAGAAGTCATCTCCACTGTACAAATCCGATCTTGGACTCTCGCGTTCGCTTCATCGGAGAATAGGCGGGCTAGGTCATCGACGACGTGCCGAAGATGATCTACGTCAAAGAATCACTAGATCAAGCTCCAACTTCACCAAGTCAAGAAAACTTGTGAAGGAAACACACTCTACTACTTGGCAAGAGGTAGAGGATGAAGAAATAGGAAGTGGGTACACTTTAGAATTAGATTTCTCACTTGTTTCCATCAATCACCATTGATGGAGCTTGCTTTCTTCTTGAAGAAGAAGAAGAAGATGATAATTGTTATGATAAGAATATTCAAAATAGAAAAGAAAATCAATTCTTATCATAACTTCTACCATGGTAAAGTGTAGAGAACTAACTAAGTTTTAAATGAATGGTTAGGGTTAAGCATGAGACAAAATGGTGACTTAGTCAAACCATCATGAATCTTCATGAAAGAAACAAATGATAGCCACCATTTTTCACTTTATGCTAATTTATTTTCTAAAAAGAAATAGATAAATAAATAAGGGAATAAAACAAAACCCTAACCATTATCATGTAACCACGGTTTCATCTTTACACTAAAACCCTAGCATAACATGTATCATCAAACATGATACAATCAAGTGCACAAAACTATATCGAATATACAATGTGCACATCCGAGCGAGAAAATCCATCTTAAGTAAACCGATACTAGTTGATGCAAACCAATATATCAAATATATAATTATGCATTAAATAATTAAATCAACACTTGATTTAACTGATCCGGTCATATCGCATATAACCGACTAGTATCATTAGTAACAACTTATCGAATCAACAGTTGATCCGATAACCCGGCTATATCGCATATAACCGATCAATGTCACATCGCGAGGATCGAATACAGTATCATATACTGGTATTATTCTCGGTCCCGCACATATCTCATATGCGCTCCTATTTCGTTTCGCTTGAGCCAGGAAACCTCTGTGTAGGACTCTAAAGACTCGTCAATACGCCGGCAGCAGATGATGATCATATCAAACACCCACAAGCCGCAAGCGGTCTGCCAAACGTAACGGCCACCCGGGTATTGAGCGATCAGAAGATCGACGAGCAAGCCCGCTCAAACTCCAGTGAATCCAACCAGTAACACTACCGTACAGTCCGGTCTGATCGTCTGATATGTCGCATATCTTGCCTAGGGGTGGTAAACGTCAGAACCCAATAGCTTGATAAGTCGTGTCGATATGAGGTCTATAAAAATTCGAGAAACTACTGGTAACACTTACCAGTAAATCTCAGCAACCCTGGCCAGGGATTTCCTGTTATAGCCAATCGAACACAGCGCAACATCAACCCCCTATACCGGGAGAGACGAATCCCCTCCTATCGCTCATTGTCTCCATGTGACTCGGGACTGTACCCAAAAACAACCGTTTTGCACGCCCTATTGGACGTGGTAAGATGGAAATCAAAGCATAGTGGGAACCACACAAGACTCTATGACGATCTCGGGTCAACAGACAACTCTGTACCAGTGTCACCAGAGAACTGCCATCTGACGTGAGGTATAATACCATCTTGGAGTTCTCGGCGAGTCCGTCCAGTGTACCCAGTCTCTACTGAGCACCCGTATATCATCTCCGATGTCAAACACCAATGGATATGGGATCATCCATCGCCCATCTGTATGGGTCGAGAAGGTATACGCTAGTCTACTCTGGTATATCGATGCCCCATCTCGATACACCCACGACTAGGGACTTTCAAGGATGTACTTATGGACTACCATGTCCCCACTAATATGATCCGCATCATAGTCCAGGTAGTCAAGTACACATCCTAAGGGCTTTACCAACATGTAACAGAGAGACAATCAGTGCACACGTTAAGGTAAAGAGTAACCAGATAGCATACTATCATGTCGAGCAAGAAAGTCCTCCCTATATATGTTCCAGCATCCACTACAATATACATCCTATGTACAGTAATGGCCTCTAGGGCATACATATAACTAACAGTTTCTTCAACTTCCACGAAGCAAACGCGATCACCCTATCCTGCTGCATCAATACGCACCCTAGCCCCACTGGTGAAGCGTCACAATAAACTACGAATCCGCCTGATCCTGAAGGCAAAGATAATACCGGCGCCGTAGTCAAACAAGTCCGTAGCTGCTGAAAACTGTGCTCGCACTCCTCCGTCCAAACGAAAGGAACTCCCTTCCGAGTCAATCTGGGCAAAGGTGCAGCAATACGGGAGAAGTCCTGAACGAATCGCCTGTATTAGCCAGCCAGGCCTAGGAAACTGTGGATCTCCGTAACTGATGTCAGTCTGGGCCACTGCTGAACGGCCTCAATATTCTTCGGGTCCAAACATATGCCATCTCTCGTAATCACGTGACCCAAGAATCCGACGCTGTCCAACCAGAATGCACACTTGGAAAATTTTGCGAAAAGCTGGTGCTCCCTCAAAGTCTGCAACGTAATCCGCAAGTGCTGCTCGTGCTACTCTCTGCTCCGGGAATACACCAAAATGTCATCAATGAACACTATGATGAACAAGTCGAGATACGGCCTGAATATACGGTTCATCAACTCCATGAATACCGCCGGGGCGTTGGTGAGTCCGAACGACATCACGAAAAACTCATAGTGGCCGTAGCGCGTGCGGAAAGCTGTCCTCAGTATATCCTCCTGTCGAACTCGTAGCTGATGGTATCCTGATCGCAAATCAATCCTCAAGAAATATCCTGCCCCCTGAAGCTGGTCGAAAAAATCATCGATACGTGGTAAGGGATACCGGTTTCGTACGGTAACCTTGTTCAGTTGGCGGTAGTCGATACATAAGCGCAAACTTCCGTCCTTCTTCTTGACAAACAGGACCGGAGCACCCCACGGAGAAACACTCGGTCGAATAATCCCTTTATCTAACAAATCCTGCAACTGATCCTTCAGCTCTCTAAGCTCTGCCGGGGCCATCCGATAAGGCGGTATAGAAATAGGCCCCGAGCCGGGAATCAAATCGATGCAGAACTCAACATCGCGCTCAGGCGGTAGCCCAGGAAGCTCATCAGGGAAAACATCAGGGTACTCACAAACAATCTGGACCCGGTCCAACGGAACCTCTGCAGCTCGAGTATCACAAATATACGCTAAGAATCCCTGACATCCCTTCCGCAAGAGCTGACCAGCGCGAAGAGACGAAATCAAGCTGGGAAGGATGACGCTGCGGTCTCCCTGAATAATAAGGACTGGCTCTCCTTGAAAGCTAAATCTGACTGCCTTCTCTCGACAGTCCACAGAAGCATAACAAGTGGCTAGCCAATCCATGCCCAGAAGCACATCAATGTCCAACATATCGAGGAGAATTAAATCAACCGACGAATCCATCTCCCCGATACGAACGGAACACAATCGAAACACAAAACGAGCGACAAACGACTCGCCTACCGGGGTAATAACAACAAGCGGATGATCTAACGACGACGACTCACGGCCCAACATTGGTGCAAAATGTGTAAATACGTACGAATGTGTGGAACCTAGGTCGAATAATACCCGTGCGTCGAAAGAACAAACTGGAAAGGTACCTGTCACAACGGCGTTGGATGCCAGCGCATCTTGCGGTGTCAAAGCGAACACTCGGGCCTGTCCTCCACCGATAGTGGGCTGTCCTCGGCCTCGGCCTCTGCCTCCTCGTCCCCTCTTGATAGGACCGCCGCGTCCACGGCCTCTGGGTGCACCTATCTGACGTGGAGCATCGCCAATGGTTGGAAGTAGAGCTCTCTGAGGAGGAGGTGGTGATGGTGGTAGGGTAACATGTGGAACTGTCGCCACTACCTGTCCTCTCACCGGACAGTCTCTGATACGATGATGCAGGCTACCACACCAAAAACATCCTAACCATGGCTGCTGACCATATGGGTGAAGGCGATACAACTGGCCCCTAAAGAATCCGCCACGGCCTCTGGGAACACGCCTAGGTGCTAACATATCAGTGCGAATCCGACTCGTTCTAGAAACGACTGTAGGGGGAGTAGTATCCGATCTCTGCGCTCGATTGACCTCTACTAAGGATCCCACCATCTGTCGTAGCTCCTGCATACCTCCCATCATCTGTCGTAGCTCCTCCATACCAGACTCTAGCCTGTCCATGCGACCTAGGGAATGCGGATCAGTCTGTCCCTGAGGCGTAGGTATACCCCCCTGCTCAGTCCTCGTCTCGGACGAGCCTGCTCGGATCTCATCTCGGGTGGCAACCCTCTACGCTCTCGTAGTCTTCGGCGGCATAGTGGCTGTTACAAGAACAGGATGATAAGAACAGTGCAATAGAAACATAGGATACACGGAATTGAAAAAAGAATTTCAAGCAAGTATATCCTAAAGTCACCTAGGCGGAGTACCGTATCGCAAGTATGCCGCGGACATACGCACGCTACGTTACCCTGCTTAAGTCACTTATTCCATCTACCAAGGGTCATCCTACGCTCAGAAAGGTAAAACCTAATGCTCTGATACCAACATTGTCACGACCCGCAGGGTACGGAACGTGACTGGAACTTAAGTTACGAAACGTCTCAAGACGTCCGTAAAATAAGTAAGCCAAAGCCCAGAAATCAAAACCAAAAAAAGCAGAAGAGTGAAGGAAAACCAATCAATTGAAAGCGAGTTTATCAAATAAGTCATATCAAGCCTTTTCTAAAAACAATATCAATTTTTCCGAAAATTTCGGCAGAGTCTCCTTTGTAAATACTGGCCCCCAAAATGGGTACAACAAGAATATATATGAATACAACAAATAAGGCATCCCCAAGCGGGAGCTAGCTCTTCGCCACAAGGCGGTCACAAATCCCACGCAATGTAAATCAGCAATGTGCATAAATAAACATAATAAGCACAAGTAAAATATCATGTCGACTCAAGTGAGCTCGACCCCAAAATACAGTATAAAAAGCCCACAAATCTCACAATCTCGTCTCTAGGTCGATATACAACAATAATGGTAGATACAGTAGATGGAGTACTCTAGATACAAATGATATACAAGGTGGTACAAAATAATAATACAACCCACCTATGAGCAAAAGCCTCCAGTCCAGGCAAAAGAAGCAAGTGCGCCCGCCGCTACTGTAATGACGGAGCGGACCTGCAAAAGGCTGTGGCACAACAGGGTTGAGTTGCCAACTCGTGAGTAATAAATAACATCTATATAGGCTATCGCAAGCATGCACACAAGCATCCTAGCATCTATAATACAGGTATGGCAGGATATACTAGCAGGTATGTATGCAACATGAATATACTAGCAGGTATGTATGCAATTATGAATCAACTCGTGATCTGAATGTGTAAGTATAAGAAATAATATTTTTCCTTTAGGAATCTCTTTTGAAATATCAGCACAATACCAATAGAATCAACAAGAATCTGTGTCCAGCATCGACACCTCAAAACTGTCTCAATCTCATGTATCCGTATCATAGTATCTCTGGCCTCAGCCGTCCGGCTGACCCATCTCAAATATCAATATCTCATCATCTCCCGGCCACGGTCGGTATCCTCTTGATATCCGCCGTGCCAAATGAAGTCACCGGTAGGTAATCCATCCCCTGCCAGGCTCAACGTCAACAACACGATCCTCTTGCCCCGGGGTACTTTACCGGGCCCACCATGTACCCATGACGGTTCCTCCACTCCTCGACACGGATCTCGAAAACCACAGCAAACTCATGGTGGACGACACTTTACATCACTAGAAAACCGCAACTTTTTATATTTTAAAAGATCATAAGATGTAAATTTTGCGGCTTTCCCCGAAATCCAGAAATATCATAAATCTCAATAAATCATCATAAGTGCATATGTCAATGATAATGAATGCATATGGTATCAATAACCAAGTTGCAATGTATGATTAATAAACTAGGCATGAACAATTGATGTAATGTTATACATGCACATGAATAGCAATTTTACAATGTTATTTTAAGGATTTATTGCAATAGTACAGGTTTAAGTATCAAATATGGTGACAACATTCTAGATTATAAGTTATCTAGTGTCGTGGCATGGAAATTACCAGGACGTGTGTGTTCGCATGAATAGTGCTTATGCTGCATATAAAAATCCTGGCAATGGTGCAGGTGTCCTATAGAATGGGTTCGCATATGTCTGACAATATAAAGCATGGATGTAGCAAGATGTTACGCAAGCATTTACTCCTAATTACTAATATCACTAGAAATATTTAAGCTACTTAAACTATCGGGCGACTTGCGCCATCCGAACGATAGTCCCCCGTAGATATTACATCTACTCACTGGAATCCCCAGCTAGCTATGTCAAATCTCCGCCTTTTCTTTTCGTGCCGTGTCCGAAGTCTCCGTGACCGAACCTGGAATTTGCACCAATACAAAACATATGGTTACATATCATGAAACGACACAAATCCCAACGAAAACATCAACGTTCACGAGTTAGGCACAACGTGCACAAGGTGCGCGGAACACACACGAAAATCACAAAAACTAGCTATAATCGTCGTTTTGGGATGCCCGGCAAAACTAAAACCCGATCACACAAAATTCCGTACTCACACATCCTAAATTTCGTAGGATATGCTAAAAATATAATCAAGTTATCACAATTAATTCATCACATAATTTTATAAAAAAACTAGTAAGCATAAAACTTGCTAATTTGGTGCAACATCAAAAATTAACGATAAAGTTATCACACTCCAACACAAACATCCAACCACATAACTAGTTAGCCACAATAACATAATTTCAACTCATTTACCATGCTTCAAAACCCATTTTCCAAACTCAACCCTTTTCTTGATTTTCATAATTAGCAATTTCAATCCAAAACTATACACGACAACACCAAATTAACACTAATTTGAAACCCACACAAATAAGGTAACCTCCTTAACTTAGATTAGCAACAACTAGATAGCAAAATAGATTTAATTAACCAAATAATGGTGTGCTAAAAACCCTAGTTTAAAATTAACTACTCTCTTAAAAAAAACTAGATTAGAAATTAACACTAAAACAATTTAATTAAAGGAATTTAACCATAAGTAATCAAATGGGTCAAGATTATACCTCACTTTCCTAGGGATCTAGCAAGAGAATTTTCCTTCAAAGATGGCCTCCTAGCATCCAAGATCCATGCAAAAATGGCTAAGGAGAAAGGAAGACGGGAAAGGCTTGAAATTGTGAGGTAAAAATTGAATTTTTGAAGCAATTTGTGATGTTTTCTGAAGGAAAAAGAGGGGAATTTTGGGGGGGACAGTAGCTGCTGTAGGATTCGGCTAAGAGGGGAGTGGGGAGAGGTGAGGGATGATGTGGAAATAAAAACCAAAGTCAAAGCCCTCACATCTCACACAAAAACCCATACCTAAATAACTATATTTTATTCCAATCATACCATTTCATTCACAAGAGAGAAAGGGAAAAAAAGATGGGGTGATTCCTACTGTGGTGGGGCTTTCCAAGGGCGTGAGGAATGAGTGTGAGAGATATCAAAAAAAATTCCATGCAAAAAGACCCCCCACAATATCATATTTGCAAGTTTTAGTTCAAATTAATTATATTTTTGTTTTCCATAATCAAAACCAATTAAAACTTGAAATAAAATACTAAAAAATTATATTACAACTAGATTTTTATTAACATGATTCTAAAGAGTAAAATTAGCCAATTTAAATTTGTATTTATCGCTAATTTAATGTATTTTTTTACCGGCTTAAAATAATATTAAAAATTGAAAAATTAGGGAAAATTTTTAAATGACCAGAAATTTATAAGTAACTCATTAGCTACTAAAAACTTGCAATTACCTATCCAAATTAGGTATAATTAGGCCTAAACTGCAAAATAACAAAAAATACGATTTACGGAAAAATACCAAATTTTCACCGATTTTCGGGAAACACCAAAACGACTTTTCAAGGAGATACACCACGTTAAGACCTTTCTTAGACAGCTACTGTATTAGCTAATTGTAAAGTGGAAAAATGTCCCTGGAGTAACACTTACTCGCAGTGGGTATCGGTATCCAACTATTATATAGAAGGTATGCAATCTCATTGGAAATTTGAACACGTGAAATTCCCAATATCTTTTTTTACCTCATGCGGTTTATAACCTTGACAAGGTCAATAAACCATAAACCGCAAGTCAAGTTCAACCCGTCATTTCATGATTGAATTAAACCCACCCACACGACCCTTGATAAGGACAACAAGGCCATACGATTACCCTGATTCAATCGCATCATATGGGGCAGATAAGCACTAACCAGCTACCGCATACTACGCCTTGACAAGGTCAACAAACGTACCATGAATACTAAATAGTACTTATCTGAAATGATGGAGGGCTACGACTGGTTTTGAAGAAAACTTTTAGTGTAATGAACTTGATATCGTCGTAGAATCTAGTGATTTGAAAATGAGTGGTTTAAGCTCCGCTTTAAAATCGAGTAGTTTTCAAAATAAACCGAGTGGGTTGTATTATATGCTAGTTTTGCTAAAGAGGTCATTCCCGGTGAAGAGATCTAGGCTCTTTCCTCATCGAATGAGATGGTGGATATTCATAAAGGAATATCACTTTGCAAAGCAAGAACTACAGCTACCTTTTTGAAAAATTTGATTCTACAACATCTTTAGGTTCTTTTTCTTTTCATTAATCTCATTAAATATGTCCCATCATTTATGTTTTCTAAACATCACAGAAGAAAAGAAAATAAAATACACATATATGCCATCAGCATTCTCCGCAGGGACCCGGGTCTTCACCGTAAGGTAACTTAACTTACGGCAGGGCGGGGTCAGGACTAGCGTGGATACAAAACATATATAGTGTATACTAGTATATCATATATATAAGTAGCATTCGTCTCACGCAGTTATATGATCACATCATATCACAGAAAACAGCAGAAGCAAACATATGAAATATAGGATATACTAGGAGGTCCGTGTTTTAGATTAAGAAAGTAATGAAAAACACGGATTCCATGGTCTGATGAATAGCCAAGCCCACATCCCTAGAACCCTACGAGAGCGGCAAGCAACCCTACCAATTCTAGAGTTAGACGACCGGTCTCGACTCCTCGAGATGGCCTCCCACTGGACTTTAGAACTCGGTTACTTGTGCTCCCCGCCTTGGGTCTATCATAATGCGGAAAAGTAAATAATATACATTAAATAGTGACAACAATCTCAGCCCAGATGTGTCCCAATAAAAGAATATTACATACAAAATATTTACATGAATGAAAATTGAAAAACTCTCATCTCTCGTAAAACTCCTAGCTATTCAAACACGACGATCCAATATAACATATTTACCAGCAACACAATAACATCACATGTCATCAACGTAAGTAAATATGCGTATCCCTAATGTCGTTGACGTATAGCAATGAGATCGGGGATACTGCCACATATTATACTTACGGTCGCAGAAAAGAAATGAAAACTACAATAATTAGAATCTGCATCATCCTTAGACATCATAAATCCGGAATATCACATATTCCGGATTTCATGCCTGACCCAATAAACCTTGCATTTATGTCTCAAATTGAAAACACTTTTCAAAAACAAGTCGGGTAATTCAACAAGATTCCTGATTATAAGATCGAATACTCGCCAGGAACTTTAGTAAATGGCCGCATCCCCGAGGCCGTCAACGAAGTGCACTTAGGCGGAACACAGCAGCCGTGAGCACCCGAGTGGATTCTTTTAGCCATGGGGTTCTCCTATAGTCGCTTGGTCAGGGCTATGGGGCGCAGCTGTCTAGTAGTGTCTCCCGGCGACTATTCACGTACGATATAAGATTGCGACGGAGTTTTGATACGAATCGAAACTCCATGGCAATCCATCAAATTAGACTAAAATTTGAGATTTACAAAATGATAACTAGTTTTGACAAAACTAATCAATGTGGACACTAAAAATTGTATCACATATCCAAAATATCTAGACGATGTTAAACATTTCGATCGATATTTTAAACACCAGCAAATCACAGAGAGCTCAATAACTTAAGTCTCATCAAAAATACCCAGAAAATCAGAAATGTTATAATGAAGCATCATAAGAAATACGAGTCCTCAACTCTTCAAGTTGGCGGCAGAACCGCGGTCAAACCATGGGTTAGGCGGCGGTTCCGCGGTCACTTGGAAGAAATAGGCCCTCCTACTTCTTGGGGCTCCATACTATTAGCTGCATTATTTTCTGAGATTTTTTAATCTGGAAAATTTCAACTTTTGAAAAATTGGACAGAAAGCATGAAAATTAGGGTTTCGAAACTTCGATCGAACACTTTAACGTCGTCTAGAATTCGCCTAAGTATTTAGCTTGGCTCTGATACCATCAAAGTATGTCTTTGCACCCCCACTAGGTTTATACAAGCATCAAGTATGCAATTTAAAAAAAATCTAGAGGTCTAAGCAATACTAACCTAGAATCGAACCAGAGAATTGGGGTTTTAGTGCAAGAATACAAGTTCTAAACTAAGTTATGGAGATTTACATCCTTTGTAGACCGGTCCTTGACTTCTAAATCTCCAAGTAGTAGTCCCTCGAACTCTTCTTTGACTCCAATTGAAGAAAGTATCGACCTTGCTAGAAGTCTTCAATGTCGAAAATGATCCACCTTGAAGTCTCTCCAACTCAAGCTCACTCTTCACTAATCAAAGTATTAGTGAAGCAAACAACCTATACCAAAGGGCAAGGATAGTGTAGGTTGACGAAGTAGGAATTTTTCTCACTTAGAAATTATTTTCTCTTTTCTCTTTTTCAACTCAAGAAATATCTAGAGAGGAAGAAGAAGATGAGGATGAACTTGGAATGAGAGAGCATCAACCATGAGGTGAGTTATGAGATGATGTAGGAAAAATATCTATGAATAAAAACAAAACAAGAGGTGAGTCATGGCTTCTCAAGGCTTCCACAAGCATCTTAGAAAATGTGACTCATTTCTTATTTTCTTTAATTCATAAATCAAACCATTATCATCTCATGTTTAACTCATGTATGATTCTCATACATCCTAATTCTATATATCATCAACCATTATACAATGTTCAAATACATATATTAATATATATCGCATATATATATATATATATAAATGTATTTGAAGAGAAGAAAATCTTTAGTGATCTAATATGGGTTAATATATTTAAATATATAAAATATATAAATATATATTAAATTATTAAATCAACACTTGATTCAATAATCCGGTTATATCACATATAACCGTATAATATTTAATACTAGATATTAAATCAACACTTGATTCAATAATCCGGTCATATTATATACAACCGGCCAATATCAAATATATATACATATATCAAATCATTGAATCAACACTTGATTCAATAATCCGGTTATATCACATATAACGTAACTGATATGAAATATCGCCAAATTAGAATACGATATCACATACTCGTATTTAATCAAGCTCCCGCACATATCTACATATGTGCCCTACTTCGTTTTGCCTAGGCTAGAAAACCACTATGTAGGACTCTAAAGACTCGTCAATACGCCAGCTGTAGGTAATGATCGCATTAGATACCCATAAGCCGTCAGCGGTACTAGCTGGATATAACGGCTACCCAGGTATTGAACGAATAAAAGATCAACAAGCAAACTTGTCCAAACTCCCGTAAAGCCTATAAGCAACACTTACCTTACAATACGGTCTCTTCGTCTGATATGTCGCATATCAAGTATGGTGGTGGAATCGTCAGACCCCAGTAACAATGATAAGTCTTGCCGATGTGTGGCCTATAACCATTCGAGAAACTACTGATAACACTTGCCAGTAAATCTCATCAGTCCTGGCTAGGGCCTTGCTCTTATAGCCAATTGAGCATAGCGCAACATCAACTCCTAATACCGGGAGAGACGAAACCCCTACTATCGCTCACTGCCTCCATGTTACTCGGGACTGTACCCAAAATCCACCTGTTTGCATGACTCCTTTGAGCCGTGGTAGGGTGGAAATCAAAGCACAGTGGGAACCACACAAGGCACTATGACGATCTCGGGTCTACAGACTAACCTGTACAAGTTTCACCAGAGAACTTCTATCTGATGATAGGTATGGTACCATCTAGGAGTTATCGGCGAGTCATGTTCGGTGTACCCATTCTCAAATGAGCATCTGTGTACAATCTTTGATGTCAAACATCAATAATTATGGGATCAACCATCGCCCCATACAGGGTCAAGAAACGTACGCACTAGTCTACTCTAGAATATCGATGCCCTGTCTCGATACTCCCTCGACTAGGAACTGTTAAAAGATGTGCTTGCGGACTACACAAGCCCAACTAGTATGATCTGCATCATAGTCCTGGTAGTCAAACCAGCATCCTATGGGCTTTATTAACATGTATCCGAGAGACAGTATAATAATAATAAAAGTGTACATGTTAAGATAAAAAGCAACCAGATACCATACTATCATGTCGAGCAAAAAAGTCCTCTATATATATGTCCAAGCATCCACTATATAATACAATAATGGCCTCTAGAGCATACATATTCCTAACATTTTCGTCATTTGAAATTTGGGCAGCACCTCATTTATAAATTTTAATCCAAAACCAATACATAACAACAATAATATATACACCCCAAGCGGGAGTTAGCTCTTTGCCAATTGGCGGAAACAACCTCGCAAATACAAATATACGACGCCCAAGGCGAAGATCAAACACAGAAAAGAATGTAAAGAAAACCAAATCATCATCAAAACCCAGAATACAAAATAATATACACATCTCTCTTTAAGTCTAAAAGAATATACAAGTCTCTAGTTTCTATGTCTACCAAATATACATAGTCTGGTTGATGGAGCTTTTAACTAGATACAAATGAATAAATAAAATATAAAAGGGTGGTTACGCTCTAAACTGTAACCCACCTACCCAAGCAATCACTCGAAAGAAGCTGTGTGCCATCAAGCCGCTACTGATCCGACCGGTCGATCCTGCAAGAAAACTGTGGCACAACGGGGGGTAAGTTGCCAAATCGTGAGTAGAAGACATCATCGGGTAGAAATCGAATGTATGACGATCTTCTAGGCTATACAATAATAATAATAATATAATACCGTATTGTAACGAAAGTGATCGTGTATACATAAGTATAATAATAATAATAATAATAATAATAATAATAATAATAATATCATGCCCGTGTCATAATATGGTACCATGTCATCTGTGTCATATAAATTTATATATGTGTATCATCCAACGTGTGTCCATCAACGACACATCAAATCATCATAAAACCTGAGTTCCCAGCATCGACACTCGAAATCATCATAAAAACCCGTGTCCAGCATCGACATGTAAATCCACATATCTCAGGTGTTGGATATGTATGCCTTGAGGCCTTTATTGTATAGGATGCTAGGGACATATATGTACAGGAAAATCTTTCTCAATATGATAGTATGCTATTTGGTTTGCCTTTATCTTAATGTGTGGTATGTTTTACTTGTTTTTTCATATCTCTTATACATGTTGATAAAGCCCGTAGGATCCTTTCTTGACTACCATCGTTGTGATGGAAATCATACTTGTGGGAGCTGGGTAGTCGATAAGCACATCCTTAAATATCCTTAGTCGTAGGAGTATCGAGACTGGGCATCGATACTCCAGAGTAGACTAGTGTATACATATCTAGATCCTGACGAGGGGTGATGGTTGGTCCCGCAGCCATTGGTGTGATGCACCTAAGATTGTATACAGGTGCTCACTGGGGGTGAGTACACTGGACGGACTCACCGAGGACTGGCTAGATGGTATTATATATATTGTCAGATAGCAGTTCTCTGGTGACATGAGTGCAGATAGTCTGTTGACCTGAGGTCGTCATTTGTCTGTGAGTTCCTACCGTGATTTTTTTACTACCCTACCACGGCTCTACTGAGTCGTGCAAATAGGTTTTAGTTATGTACAGTCCCGAGCCACATGGAGGCAGTGAACGATTGTTGGGGATTCGTTTCTTCCGGTATAGGGAGTCGATGCCGTGTTGTGTTCGGTTGGCCAACACCATAAGTCCCTGGCAAGGGCGGATCGAGAATCACTGGTAGTTCGACCAGTAGATTCTTGGATTGTCTTGAGCCACATTGACATGATTTGTCAGGTTATTAGGAGTCCGAGGTTTTCCACTATAAGACTACGGCAGCGCCCCGGCCGTCTTTCCGAGGCCAAAATGCGGAAACGAAAACTTTTTCAAAATTTTAAACCGGCGCTATCGTATGCTTAAAACCCGGATAGAACCATTAACTTACAACTAGCTATCTAGAGAAGGGATAGAAGGGCTATACCGATCGAACCGTGTCCTTCGGTCTTTGGCCACCATCCCAAGCTCCTCGCGGCATCTCCGGTCTCGATCTCCTCATCGGAAAGGGCACCACTTCATCGATTCTTTTTACGGGCTCTCGCTTCATCCGAAGAAACTCGGGCACGAAGTGTGCTAGCCGACGTGTCCAAGGTGATGTAGAGAATGTTTGTGATCACTTTGTCTCTTGCATCCATTGATTTGGATGGAGGTTTGAGATGAAGCCCTTGATGGAGATAATGAGCTAGAGGAAGAAGAATTAGAAGAGTCCTTTTTTACTTTTGGTATATCATATGATAAAATGAGAGAGAGAGTATCATAATACAAGAGCTAACCTCACCCTTGGCTGCCCCTCTCTTTCCTCTCATCAAATCAACTCACAAAACCATCACATTATGTGACACATGCACAAAGAAAGAGACCATGATTCATCACTTGTGCATGTGTCACAATTAATGCTCCAAATGATGATTTCTAGCACATTATTTCCATATGCAAACATTAATCCAAATGTTTGCAACAATAAAAAGATACGGCAACATCTAAAGTAAACTCGTGACGGATCACAAGGATACCCCTCACCTGTATATACATATTTGTATCCGCATTCCGACTGAATGCGAATTCGATGAGACTAAAGTTATCCAACAAATCTAATACTAGGATCCGGCTTAAACCAAAGCCCACTAGTATGATCCGTCCGATCATGATCCGTGCACTACCACACGTATATGATCGAACCCTGCCATATATCATACGACCTCTACAATGTTTCGCCTGAAACTTAAGAAACTGTCTGTGGGGGACTCTAAAGACTCGTCAATACATTGGCTGTGGATTTAACCACTAGCACGTCAGAGGTACTAACCGTACGTAACGGGCCACCAGGTATTGACCAAAAGGGATGTCGATGAGCGAACTCAACCTGACACCCTACTAAGCCTTTCAGTGACAATATCCGTACAGTCCAGTCCGTTCGTCCATGAGCATCGTATGGCGGGACTAGGGGGTTGGTAAAAGTCAGACCCCAAAAGCGGTATAAGTCGTGTCGGAGTATAGCCCAGAACACCCTGAGATACTACTGGAATACCTACCAGTAAATCTCCTGCCTTGGCCAAGGACTTCGTGTAATGGCTTTCTTAGACACAGCGCGACCTCACCCCCCATACCAGGAGAGATGAACCCCTGCCAATCCGCTCACTGCCTCTATGTGGCTCGGGACTGTACCCAACTAAAACCTGTTTGCACGACTCCTTTGAGCCGCGGTAAGGTAGTAATCAAAGCACAGTGGGAACTCACACGAGACAAATGACGATCTCAGGTCGATGAACTAACCTGTACACATGTCACCAGGGAACTGCTATCTGACGTCAGGTATAATACCAACTAGCAAGTTCCCTGCGAGTCCTGTCTAGTGAACTCATAACCCAATGAGCACCTGTATACATCTTAGGTGAACCAACTGACACCAATGGCTTGTGAGACCGGCCACCGCCCCTCGTCGGGGTCTCGACTGTATACACTAGTCTACTAATGGAGTATCGATGCCCAGTCTTGAATCTCCCACGACTAGGGACCTTTTAAGGATGTGCTTATAGACCCCAGCTCCTACGTATATGATCGCCATCATACTGCTGGCCGTCAAGAAAGAATCCTAAGGGCTCTATCAACGTGTAATAGCGACCTGTAAGGTCACCTAAAGCAGTACACCAACTCATCAGTGGGAATCGGGATCCAACTATCATCGCATGATAACGTGATGGAATCCACTCACGTTATCACACTCCAGAAGGTATGCGCATATCTGGCAAGTTTCAGTTTCTTTAGAAACTCCCGATGTGATTTTTACCCTATGCTCTTGTGACCTTGACGAAGGTCAACAAATCATAATTCACATGTCAAGTTCTACCCGTCATTGTTTAGGTTAATTTGAACCCACCCGTACAAGCCCTTGACGAAGGCCAACAAGGCTATACGACTGTCCCAAACCAACGCATCTATCTATGCAGTAGAAGGGTAACAAGCAGATACCATTCACTATGCCTTGACGAAGGTCAACAAACATAGCATGAATACTAAGTGCTAACCGTCTAAAATGACGAAGGGTTGCGAATGGTTTTTGGCGAAAAACCTTTAACGTAATGAACTTGATATCGTTGAAGGAACCGAATAGCTTTTTATAAAAATATAGTGGTGAAAAGCTTTGCTAAAGAGGTCACTCCCGGTGAAGGGATCTCGGCTCTTTCCCCTAAAATGAGGTGCAGGATATTCCAACTGAATACCACGATGCAAAGCAAAAAGCAATCAGCTATAGTGAAGTTATTACCTTGACGCAAACTTCTGTCCAAGGGGTCACTCCCGGTAATGGGATCTCGGCCCTTGCCTCGTCGACTGAGGTGCTGGATATTCATAACCGAATACCACTGTGCAAAACAAAAGAGAACGTCCTTGCAATAACAGCTTTTTTTGAAAAATGTTCCAACAACATCAGAATAGGTTTGTTTAGCTTGCATTGATCCGAATCAATGCAGTCCTATCAATTAATCACACCACAAAAGAACGAAAATATGATGTACGTATATGCCATCCGCATTCGCCACTGGGTCCCGTCATCACCCATTAGGTTACTTAACTAACGACAGAGCGGGGAGTGGACTAGCGCGGGTGTAAAACATATACAACATCTACTAGTATATATATCAATATATAATATTCGCTCAAGGTGTGATAAAATGAAACATCACAGAAATGCAATAAGCATCACAGAACAATACAGATAATCTGGGATCCCCGGGTTTCAAAGTGCCACTACTGAAACCCGGCGTTCCCCTGGTCGTGTGGATAGCCCGTTCAATGAAATCCTAGACCCCTACGGGCGCGGAAAGTTACCCGCCAAAACCTAAAGCGAGGCAGCCCCCTTCAACAACGTGAATGGACCACCCAGCATTCACGGAATCCGGTAACTTGAGCACCCCTCCTTGGGTCAACCTGTACCCCCTACGAGTGCGGCGAATAGCCCGCCAATTCTAAAGTGAAGCCCCCTCCGTCTCAAAGACATGAGATGCGGGCCCGTTGCCGTGTAGAACCCGGCTATCCGTGCACCCTTCCGCGGGGTAATCCTAGTACAGAAAGTAAAATATATAAAATGGGTACATCGACCTCAGCCCGATCATGCTCCAAAAGAATAATAAACAAACAGGTAGTGACGGCAGTCCACATGTCGGACGCTCGTCCCGCAATATCAAATGTACAAATACAACCAAACTGTACTACCATTGCACTAGGCTATCCACCATGATAAATCCGCAACATCACAGCACAACACAAAACATCAACGTTAATGTCACGTTCGCAAATCCGTCTAAAAGGGCTATAGCAATTAGACAGGATTTACCGATCAAATGGCATTCACGGTCACAGATATAATGCAAATACTGTGAACTAACATATTTAAAATTTTCGATCGACAAAATTTCCCGAAGTGGGCCCCAAGCACAATACCCAGTACTCAAACAAATCTGGGCCTAAAATAAAATTACCAGAAACCCCTTTTTCAAGTCAGAGATCACCTAAAGAAATTTTGTGAGATAAAGCCTCAAAATGGCGGCGGAACCGCGGCCAAAAGGGGGGTAGGGCCGCGGTTCCGCGGCGTTACTGTTTGATCATGCTACCAAATTTCTACAGTGCTCCTAGAAAACCCTGCCTGATTTTCTGCAGCACACAAAATAATTTTTTGACCACAGGAAAAATTCGAAGAAACTGTGATTTGGAAATGCAGTTTTTAGAAAATTCGTTCGATCGATGTTTTAAATACGTTGGAACAAGATAGAAAAGGTTAATGGCGTGGCTCCGATACCATGTAAGACTACGGTGGTGCCCCGACCGTCTTTCCGAGGCCAAAAGGCGGAAACGAAAACTTTTTCAAAACTTTAAACCGGCGCTATCGTATGCTTAAAACTCGGATCGAACCATTAACCTACAACTAGCTATCTAGAGAAGGGATAAAAGGGCTATACCGATCGATCCGTGTCCGTCGGTCTTTGGCCACCATCCCAAGCTCCTCGCGGCATCTCCGGTCTCGATCTCCTCGTCGGAAAGGGAACCACATCATCAATTCTTTTTACGGGCTCCCGCTTCATCCGAAGCAACTCGGGCACGAAGTGTGCTAGCCGACGTGTCCAAGGTGATGTAGAGAATGTTTGTGATCACTTTGTCTCTTGCATCCATTGATTTGGATGGAGGTTTGAGATGAAGCCCTTGATGGAGATAATGAGCTAGAGGAAGAAGAATTAGAAGAGTCCTTTTTTACTTTTGGTATATCATATGATAAAATGAGAGAGAGAGTATCATAATACAAGAGCTAACCTCACCCTTGGCTGCCCCTCTCTTTCCTCTCATCAAATCAACTCACAAAACCATCACATTATGTGACACATGCACAAAGAAAGAGACCATGATTCATCACTTGTGCATTTGTCACAATTAATGAACCAAATGATGATTTCTAGCTCATTATTTCCATATACAAACATTAATCCAAATGTTTGCAACAATAAAAACATACGGCAACATCTAAAGTAAACTCATGACGGATCACAAGGATACCCCTCACCTGTATATACATATCTGCATCCGCATTCCGACAGAATGCGAATGCGATGAGACTAAAGTAATCCAACAAATCTAATACTAGGATCCGGCTTAAACTAAAGCCCACTAGTACAATTCGTCCAATCATGATCCGTGCAATACCGCACGCATATGATCGAACCCTGCCATATATCATACGGTCTCTACAACGTTTCGCCCGAAACTTGAGAAACTGTCTGTGGGGGACTCTAAAGACTCGTCAGTACATTGGCTATGGATTTAACCACTAGCACATCAGAGGTACTAGCCGTACGTAACGGGACACCAGGTATTGGCCAAAAGGGAGGTCGATGAGCGAATTCATCCTGACACCCTATCGAGCCTGTCAGTGACAATATCCATATAGTCCGGTCCGTTCGTCTATGAGCATCTCAAAACAGGCTTAGGGGGTTGGTAAAAGTCAGACCCCCAAAAGCGGTACAAGTCGTGTCGGAGTGTAGCCCCCAGAACACCCTGAGATACTTCTGGAATACCTACCAGTAAATCTTCTGCCATAGCCAAGGACTTCGTGTAATGGCTCTCCCAGACACAGCGCGGCCTCACCCCCAATACCGGGAGAGACGAACCCCTGCCGATCCGCTCACTGCCTGCTTGTGGCTCGGGACTGTACCCAACTAAAACCTGTTTGCACGACTCCTTTGAGCCGTGGTAAGGCAGTAATCAAAGCACAGTGGGAACTCACACGAGAAAAATGACGATCTCAGGTCGATGAACTAACCTGTACACATGTCACCAGGGAACTGCTATCTGACGTCAGGTATAATACCAACTAGCATGTTCCCGGCGAGTCCTGTCCGGTGTACTCATAACCCAATGAGCACCTGTATACATCTTAGGTGAACCAACTGACACCAATGGCTTGTAAGACTGGCCACCGCCCCTCGTCGGGGTCTCGACTGTATACACTAGTCTACTAATGGAGTATCGATGCCCAGTCTCGAAACTCCCATGACTAGGGACCTTTTAAGGATGTGCTTATAGACCCCAGCACCCACGTATATGATCTCCATCATACTGCTGGCCGTCAAGCAAGAATCATAAGGGCTCTATCAACGTGGAATAGCGACCTGTAAGGTCACCTAAAGCAGTACACGATGATAAAGATAAACCAGATAGCATACTATCACCTTTAGTAAGACTGTCCTACCGGTATAGTTCCTCCCTCAATCATTGCAATCACGTGCCTGTGATCCAATAATTGACTATGAGGGCACTATATCCAACATCCACCCCGCTAGACTGGCATGCGATACACTCATACGAACAGACTGGACTGTACGTAGATTGTCACAGATAGGCTCAGTAGGAGTTCGGATGAGTTTGCTCGTCGGCCTTCTTTTCGATAGGTACCTAGGTAGCCGTTACGTATAGCTAGTGCCACTGATATGCTTGTGGTTAAATCCACTACCAGCGTATTGTCGAGTCTTTAGAGTCCCATACAGAGGATTTCCCAGGTTCAGGCGAAACGATATAAAGGCCGTATGGTTTTATGTGCAGGGTTCCGATCAAATATGTGTACCAGCTACACGGATTTTGTTTAGACGGATAATACTAGTTGTCACGACCCGGAATTTAGCTCGTGACCGGCACTTAAATCACGCAACGTCTAAAGGCATAACGTAATTCATATAAGCCGAAGACCAGAAATCTAAACTTTTTTGCGGAAAATAGTAGAGGTGCAGTTTTGAAATAAAGGTATAATGAAATCACGTTTTTCTTTAAATGCATAGATAATGATATTTGAAAATCAAAGTGGATTATACTATAGTTAAAAACATTTTTCGTCTTTAAAAATTTAGGCAGCACCTCCGTTGTATATTTTTATCCAAAATCACATACAAGCAATATATATAGTAATCCTTAAGCAGGAGTTAGCTCTTCACCAATCGGCGGAAACACAACCACGCAAGTAAGCAATATATATACGACGCCCAATGGCGAAGATCAAACACAGGAAGAAACAAATAATAAAACGAGACATCAAAACCTCAAAAAGAAGCGAACATACACCTAACGCTCTAAGTCTCGCAACACAAGTCTGACTAGGTATACCCAATATACAAAGTGCAGTTTCTGATTGATGGAGTTTATCAAGATACAATAGAAATAAATACAGGAGTGGGCACAATCCAATGTGTCCTATTGTAGATAGTGCCGTCAGAGTCAATTATTGGATCACAGGCACGTGATTGCAAAGATTGAGGGAGGACCTATCCCGGTAGGACAGTCTTACTCAAGATGATAGTATGCTATCTGGTTTACATTTATCATCGTGTACTGCTTTAGGTGACCTGACAGGTCGCTATTACACGTTGACAGAGCCCCTAGGATTCTTCTTGACTGCCAGCAGTATGAGGGCGATCATATACGTGAGAGCTGGTAGTCAATAAGCACATCCTTAAAAGGTCCCTAGTCATGGGAGTTTCGAGACAAGGCATCGATACTCCAGAGTAGACTAGTGTATACAGTCGAGATCCCGACGAGAGGCGGTGGCCGGTCTCACAAGCCACTGGTGTCAGTTGGTTCACCTAAGATGTATACAGGTGCTCATTGGGTTATGAGTACACCGGACAGGACTCGCCGGGAACATGCTAGTTGGTCTTATACCTGACGTCAGATAGCAGTTCCCTGGTGACATGTGTACAGGTTAGTTCATCGACCTGGGGATCATCATTTGTCTCGTGTGAGTTCCCACTGTACTTTGATTACTACCCTACCACGCTCAAAGAAGACGTGCAAACAGGTTTTAGTTGGGTACAGTCCCGACCACATGGAGGCAGTGAGCGGATCTTCGGGGGTTCGTCTCTCCCGGTATTGGGGATGAGATCGCGATGTGTCTAGGAGAGCCAGAACATGAAAAGTCCTTGGCCAAGGCAGGAGATTTGCTGTAGGTATTCCAGTAGTATCTCAAGGTGTTCTGGGCTGATCTCTGACACGACTTGTACCGCTTTTGGGGGTCTGACTTTTACCAACCCCCTAGGCCCGCCATGCGATGCTCATAGACGAACGGACCGGACTGTACGGATATTGTCACTGACAGGCTTAGTAGGGTGTCAGGATGAGTTTGCTCATCGACGTCCCTTTTTGTCAATAGCTGGTAACCCGTCATGTATGGCTAATACCTCTGACGTGCTAGTGGTTAAAGCCACAGCCATAGTATTGACGAGTCTTTAGAGTCCCCCACATTCAGTTGCTCAAGTTTTCGGGCGAAACGCTGTAGAGGCCGTATGGAGATATGGCAGGGTCCGATCAGATACGTGCGGTATTGCACGGATCAGGATCGGACGGTTTGTACTAGAGGCCGTATGGAGATATGGCAGGGTTCGATCAGATACGTGCGGTATTGCATAGATCAGGATCGGACGGATAATACTAGCCGACTTTGGTTTAAGTTGGATCCTAGTATAGTACAATGTATATTTTGTCTCTTTGCATTTGTATTCGGTCGGAATACAGATGCGGGTGTGTACACACAGTATCGGGGTTTTCCTGTAATTTATTACGGGACCAGTTTTCTGGTGTTGCCAGTTTGCTTTCCGTTTCGGTCATATTTCTTTGTATCCTTCATTGGCCAAAGATTGGTGGAGGAGGGCTTATTTGCATTTGTGCAAATAAGCAATTTGTAAGGGGGTCTTTGCATATTGTTGGATCATGATGGAGGACCATCCCTTGACTTTCTTTTGTTGATGATGGCTTGACCTTTGTGTTATGATCGTTGATAGAGTGTAGGACTTGTGGTGTGATCATTGTTTCTCATCATCACTTTTCTCTCTCTCTTGTATCATTGCATTCCACCCAGCCCTTGACTTTTCTCTCTCTCTCCACTCACAAAATGAAGTGGGGCCGGCCACTATTGTGATGGATGGGGATTCATTTTTGATGTGTGGCATTTTTTTTCTAATTGTGTTAAGAAAAAAGCTCTCTAGTTCATCTCAAAAGTCTATTCCTCCACCATCTCAAAAGGCAACCTCCATAAACCCCAAATGAGACATAGCCTCTACACTACATTCTACAGCAAACCTTGGGCACGTCGGCTTGCCAACTTCGTGCCCGAATTGCCTCGGTATGGAGGCGGGAGCCCGTAAAAGAAGCAGGCGACGGGGTACCCTTCCGGCGACGAGGTGGAGATCGGAGACTCCGCGGGAGATCGGGACGACGACGAGAAGACCGGAGGACACGGATCACCCGGTATATCTCTCTACCCCCTCTCTTGATAGCTAGGACTAGATTAATGGCACGATCCGGGTTTATAGTGCGCGGTGGTGCCGGTTATGAAAATTAAAGTTTATCACCGCTTCCGCATTCCGGCGTCGGATTGACGGCCGGGGCGCCGCCGTGCACTTACAGTGGTATCAAAGCCTCGCCATTAACATAGTCTTGCTTTGTCTAACGTGTTTACATTTCCGATCGAACAAAATTCCTAAAACCCGCGTTTTCATGCATATCAGTTTCTGTCGAAATTTTTTGGAGTCCAAAATTTTTTCAGTATGTTGCAGAGTGATGTGCAGAGAAAGATAAGACTTCTGTGAAAATTTGGTGTATTGATACGGCAAGATGACCGCGGAACCGTGGCCAAACCCCCCTTTGGGCCGCGGTTCCGCCGTAGTATAGAGCCTTCAGTGCACCAATTTTGCACAGTAATCTTAAAACAGTGAAAATACGGGTTTTGGAACATTCTTTTTGGGCCCAGAATTTATTTATCTGCTACAGTAAAGCTTGGGGCCCACTTGGTAAAAATTTGATCGATCGGATATTTAAAACACATTAGTTCACAGTATTTACATTATATCTGCGACCGTGAATGTCACTTGATCGGTAAATCCTGTCTAACTGCTATAGCCCGGTTAGACGGATTTGCGAACGTGACTTTCACGTTGAGGTTCTGTGTATTGCTGTGATGTTGCGGATTGGTCGTGGGGGATAGCCTGGATGCAATGCTAGTACAGTTTTTGTTGTATTATGTACATTTGATATTGCGGGGCGAGCGTCCGACATGTGGACTGCCGTCACTGCCTGATTGTATTATTATTTTGGGGCACGGCCAGGTTGCGGTCGATGTACCCGTTGTATGTTTATTTTACTTTCTGTACTAGGATTACCCTAAGGTGGGGTGCACGGATAGCCGGATTCTAGAAGGCAACAAGCCCGCATCTCATGGCATTGAGACGGAGGGGGCTTCACTCTAGAATTGGCGGGCTATTCGCCGCACTCGTAGGGGGTACAGGTTGACCCAGGAGGGGTGCCCAAGTTACCGGAATCCGTGAAGTGCTGGGTGGTCCATTCACGTTGCTGAAGGGGGCTGCCTCGCTTCAGGTTTTGGCGGGTAACTTGCCGCGCCCGTAGGGGTCTAGGTTTTCATTGCACAGGCTATCCACACGACCAGGGGAACGTCGGGTTTCAGTAGTGGCTCTGTGAAACCCGGGGATCTCAGATATCTATATTGTTCTGTGATGCTGTACATTTCTGTGATGTTGCATTTTATCGCGCCTTGAGCGAAATATAATATATTGGTATATATATTAGTAGATGTTGTATATGTTTTGCATCCACGCTAGTCCAGTCCCCGCTCTGTCGTTAGTTAGCTAACCTAACGGGTAATGATGGGACCCAGTGGCGAATGCGGATGGCATATACGTACATCAGTATATTTTCGTTCTTTATGGTGTGATCAATTGATTGGAATGCGTTGATTCGGATCAATGCAAGTTAAAACAAACCTAATCTGATGTTGTTGGAACACTTTTCAAAAAGCTGTTATTGAAAGGACGTTCTCTTTTGTTTTGCATCGTGGTATTCAGTTGGAATATTCTGCTCCTCAGTCGATGAGGCAAGGGCCGGGATCCCTTCACCGGGAGTGACCCCTTGGACAAAAAGTTTGCGTCAGGGCAATAACTTCACTATAGCCGATTAGTTTTGCTTTACACCGTGGTATTCAGTTGGAATATCCTGCACCTCATTCTACGGGGAAAGAGCCGAGATCCCTTCACCGGGAGTGACCTCTTTAGCAAAGGTTTTCGTCACTATATTTTTATAAAGCTATCCGTTCCTTCAACGATATCAAGTTCATTACGTTAAAGGTTTTCGCCAGAAACCATTCGTAGCCCTCCGTCATTTCAGTTAAATATTCGGTAGTATTCAAGCTATGTATTTTGACCTCACGCCAAGGCATAGTGATTGGTAGCTGCCGGGTATTTATCTGTTGCCTAGATAGATACGTTGGTTTGGGACAGTCGTACTACTATTTTGGCCTACGTCAAGGGTATGTACGGGTGGGTTCAAATTAACCTGCATAATGACGGGTAGAACTTGACATGTGACTTATAATATTTTGACCTCATGCCAAGGTCATAAGAGCATGGGGCAAAAATCACATCGGGAGTTTCAAAAGAACTGAAACTTGCCAGATATGGCATACCTTCTGGAGTGTGACACCGTGAGCGGATTCCGTCACGTTATCATGCGATGATAGTTGGATCCCGATTCCTGCTGATGAGTTAGTTTACTCCTCGGGTGACCCCGAATAATTCTTCTTTCAGGTTTGGAGGAGAATTTGACGGTACAGTGGGAGGTTTTCTAGATTAGATAAATTGGTAACCATTCTGATCTAGGTTAGAGTGCACGCTGAGTGTTTCTTTTCTCTCTCTCTTTGGCAGCGACCATTGACCCGATCCTAAGACTATGACTCAGTGACCAAGTTGACCGAACCTTCTTAAACACTGGCTTTTGGATTGTCAGAGTTGCAAACCACATTGCCACTCCTACTTTTACCCTTTTTCTCCAGGACACCCCGTATTACTACGAACGTCCACTTCCATTGGACAAAACCATCGTATGGTTATATACGAACTCGAAGGAATTTATTCGAGGATGGTTTCCGGTTCTGGAGAAAATGGATAGGACTATTCAGTTGTCTTTTCCTTTTACCTTCTCTTAGGTTGCGAGCACTCCTTGGTTTAGTAGTAGTACACCTATTACGCAAATTGGATAGTCTTCTTCAAAACCATAGGCAGGTGCCGACCGGTAGGGAATGAAGAAAACCAATTAGCCTAACGATAGTGTGCAGAAGGTATTAAGTTAAGACAAAGCAAGGGATTAGTAAGAGGGCAAAGTAAACTGCGACTGCTATTCACGACCAAACCAAGTATTTCTTCGCCAATCCTAAATCACCTTTGTATTTCTCCAGGACACTCCGTATCACTACGAAGATCCACAGTTTATTGGATACTCCATCGTATGGTTATATACGAACTCGAAAGGAACTTGTTCCAGTTCGGGGATGGATTCTGGTCCAGGAGAAATATGAATAAGGTTTATTCGGTTGTCTTTTATCTTTACCTCTTCTCGCATTGCGAGTGCTCCTAGGATTAGGACAGTACACCCATTATGCTTATTGGATAGTCTTCTTCCAAACCATAGGCTGGTACCGAACGGTAGGGAAGGAAGAAAACCATTTGGCCTAAAGGGGTGTGCAGAAGGTAATGACTAAAGACATATAAAGGGATTTGGAAAGGTGGCAAAGAATTACACGGTTACAGTTGTGAATCTGGTTAATGGAAGAGGCATTACTAGGAATACCGGGATACCCCATCGAAACATTTCAATGTTTCAGTTTCACTGTGTACTGTTAAAGGAAAACTGATTTCCCGATTAGATACTTACTCCAGGGTATGTATTTACCAGGTATGATTCTCACATCTGTATGGTTTTACAGATGATGAGTGGGAGTAAGTTATTGGGAATTGGGTGATTATCCTCATTATATCGGGATTCGTTGTAATCAGTGATATTTGAGGAAATCGCCTGGGCTGTTTGCCGGTCGGCAAATATTTGGTTTTGAATATCCGCTGTTATGCACCAATTTCAAAATTGATATATCTATATGTCTATTTTCATAGAGTAAGATATACTTTTTTGAAATTATGTTTATGACATTTACCTATATCAGTGGATGGTTAGGTAAGGAGCATTGAACAACGGTGCAATTCTTCTTAACCATAAGTACAGTTTTCCGCCTACGACACACAGTGAATGAGTTATCTGACTCAAAAGACTTATACAGAGTATTGTATGTTGTCCAGGGTCCATCAGGACAGAGGGGTTGGTCTTCGTACTATATTCGGTTTATTTATGACTTCTCTAGTTTTTAAACAGGTGTTTCGTGGAAACACAGGGTCCGAATTTTGAGAAGTTATAGGTATTTGAATAAAGTAGAGAACCAGGTGTTGCAAGTATCAGGATTCTTCAAGTTGATCGAAGATGTAGATACTTGAGTATGGTATTCAGTTAATAGTAATGGTTAAGAGAACTTGCTTCTCTTTCATGTTACTCATAATTGGAAGCATTCTTAAGTTGAGTAACGCTGATCGGCCTCTCTACATTTAGTTGACATGCACTGGAGACAGCTGCATGATTTGAATCTGGTTCAATTAGATCAGTGCCTCTGGTTCTATATTGGATATAGAACAGTTCATATCTTAACGATGTTAAGGTACGGGGAGTTGTCCGGATTATGCTTAAAACCAAACTCTGGATAACTCAAGGCACGTTTCTTTAATGGCTGTTTGTGGGTTGACCCAGGCTATGACGAGGGTTGACTTTCTACCATCTGGAAGATCAATAGTGATATTGTTCTAGACTCGCCACAGTTTTAAATAAAATGGATTTTTTCAGAAAACAGTAGTGGGAGTATGGTAGAACTGGAAGTGATTCCCGAACCACAAACGATTACTGAAGATTTCATAGGAACCTAAAGATTCAATCTGTCTTGACATTCCATTGGCCACTCCGCAGATAAGGTGGGTAACTTCAGACACCCGAGAGGTACTCCGGTAGCCTCAAGGACGGTGACAGGGAAGTTCTTGTTTACCCACACTTACCATTGCTGTTGTTCCAGACTGTGAGACCCGGCAGGAAGATGAGTATAGCGTCGTTCTAAACTTGCTTTAGAAGTGTACGTTTATATGACTCTGCCAGAGGGTTGTCGTAGTCAGTGGGAGCAGCGGAAGCATTGGTGGACAGGTGGCTTATGTCTATTTATAGACTAAAGCAGACATAGTGGAGATAGTTCATCAATTTCTGATGTGACAGTCATAGGTTTGACTTCATCAGAATAGGGGATGGATATGTTGAGAAGGTAGTAGGGTGTGATGTCATGGTATTTGGATGACATACACAGAGTAGGAAGTGATATTCCTATACTACGATCGGTTATACTTTGGTCGTCACACAGTGGTTTCTCCACATGGGACATGGACATTATATCAGACATACTGGTTACTAGATCTATGTTTTTAGATCTAGATTTGGGTGGTTTCCCAATCTAGGTACATAGACAGCATTCTAAGAGTATTTAGAATGGACGACTCCTGGCACGGTAGCGTACCTGCAGGTAATGGAGTCACCCTCTCTAAAGGTGTCTTATAGACTAAAGGGGAGAGGGATGTGCATGATTGGCAGATCACTTGCTCAGGCAATTGAGTCAATCATAAGATGTCAAGTACCACACCAGATGTTATTCTTGCACTAGATGCAATAAGTTTACATTGATCCAATCCTGGAGAAACAGTCGGAAGCAGTTTTAGAACATAAGTGGATGTTCTAGGGATATGATAACGACAGCCTCATTCGGGAGACAGTTATCATTCCAGGCTTCCAAGGTGACCTGGACGACAAGGAGGTTGTCAGAGTTATAGTTTTCCCTCTGACGAGGGGCAGTATTTTGGACAGGTGATCCAAGGCAATACTGAGGGAGGCATGGCGCAGGATACTGATTAAGTTCAGTTGACGATACAGTCTAAGAAGTTTGGATTTGGAGTTCATTTGTGATGTAGGTCCCATCAGACATCCAGACACATTCTAAGACAAGTATTGCTCATTTCGGGAGATGGGTTTCTCCGCGAACTTGAGATATAGAGAGACATAGAAAGAAACATCAAAGCGGATCCACCAACTGAGGCTATTCCTCGAACGCAATAGTTTCGCAAGCGAGCTTTGTGAGACTGACTAGTAGAGGAGTTGGGTGTTCGGTATCACACGGGCTGTGAGTATGCGACATCGCAATAATTAGCCTTGAGTGCAAGTGGGAGATTGTTGGAGATAGAGCCCTCAGAGTCAATTATTGGATCACAGGCACGTGATTGCAAAGATTGATGGAGGACCTATCCCGGTAGGACAGTCTTACTCAAGATGATAGTATGCTATACGGTTTACCTTTATCATTGTGAACTGCTTTAGGTGACCTGACAGGTCGCTATTACACGTTGATAGAGCCCCTAGGATTCTTGCTTGACTGCCAGCAGTATGAGGGCGATCATATACGTGAGAGCTGGTAGTCTATAAGCACATCCTTAAAAGGTCCCTAGTCGTGGGAGTTTCGAGACAGGGCATCGATACTCCAGAGTAGACTAGTGTATACAGTCGAGACCCTGACGAGGGGCGGTGGCCGGTCTCACAAGCCACTGGTGTCAGTTGGTTCACCTAAGATGTATACAGGTGCTCAATGGGTTATGAGTACACTGGACAGGACTCGCCGGGAACATGCTATGGTCTTATACCTGATGTCAGATAGCAGTTCCCTGGTGACATGTGTACAGGTTAGTTCATCGACCTGGGGATCGTCATTTGTCTCGTGTGAGTTCCCACTGTACTTTGATTACTACCCTACCATGCTCAAAGGAGACGTGCAAACAGGTTTTAGTTGGGTACAGTCCCGAGCCACATGGAGGCAGTGAGCGGATCTTCGGGGGTTCGTCTCTCCTGGTATTGGGGGTGAGATCACGCTGTATATAGGAGAGCCAAAACATGAAAAGTCCTTGGCCAAGGCAGGAGATTTGCTGGTAGGTATTCCAGTAGTATCTCAGGGTGTTCTAGGCTGATCTCTGACACGACTTGTACCGCTTTTGGGGGTCTGACTTTTACCAACCCCTAAGGCCCGCTATGCGATACTCATAGACGAACGGACTGGACTGTACGGATATTGTCACTGACAGGCTCAGTAGGGTGTCAAGATGAGTTCGCTCATCGACGTCCCTTTTTGTCAATAGCTGGTAGCCCGTCGTGTATGGCTAATACCTCTGACGTGCTAGTGGTTAAATCCACAGCCATAGTATTGACGAGTCTTTAGAGTCCCCCACATTCAGTTGCTCAAGTTTTCGGGCGAAACACTGTAGAGGCCGTATGGAGATATGGCAGGGTCCGATCAGATACGTGCGGTATTGCACGGATCAGGATCGGACGGTTTGTACTAGAGGCCGTATGGAGATATGGCAGGGTTCGATCAGATACGTGCGGTATTGCACGGATCAGGATCAGACGGATAATACTAGCCGGCTTTAGTTTAAGTCGGATCCTAGTATAGTACAGTGTAGATTTTGTCTCTTTGCATTTGTATTCGGTCGGAATACAGATGCGGGTGTGTATACACAGTATCGGGGTTTTCCTGTAATTTATTACGGGACCAGTTTTCTGGTGTTGCCAGTTTGCTTTCCGTTTCGGCCATATTTCTTTGTATCCTTCATTGGCCGAAGATTGGTGGAGGAGGGCTTATTTGCATTTGTGCAAATAAGCAATTTGGAAGGGGGTCTTTGCATATTGTTGGATCATGATGGAGGGACCATCCCATGACTTTCTTTTGTTGATGATGGATTGACCTTTGTGTTATGATAGTTGATGGAGTGTAGGACTTGTGGTGTGATCATTGTTTCTCATCATCACATTTCTCTCTCTCTTGTATCATTGCATTCCTCCCACCCCTTGACTTTGCTCTCTCTCTCCACTCACAAAAAGAAGAAGGGCCGGCCACTATTGTGATGGATGGGGATTCATTTTTCATGTGTGGCATTTTGTTTTCTAATTGTACTAAGAAAAAAGCTCTCTAGTTCATCTCAAAAGTATATTCCTCCACCATCTCAAAAGGTAACCTCCATGAACCCCAAATGAGACATAGCCTCTACACTACATTCTACTGCAAACCTTGGGCACGTCGGCTCGCCAACTTCGTGCCCGAGTTGCCTCGGTATAGAGGTGGGAGCCCGTAAAAGAAGCAGGCGACGTGGTGCCCTTCCGGCGACGTGGTGCCCTTCCGGCGATGAAGTGGAGACCGGAGACTCCGCCGGAGATCGGGACAACGACGAGAAGATCGGAGGACACGGATCACTCGGTATATCTCTCTACCCCCTCTCTAGATAGCTAGGACTAGATTAATGGCACGATCCGGGTTTATAGTGCGCGGTGGTGCTGGTTATGAAAATTAAAGTTTATCACCGCTTCCGCATTCCGGCGTCGGATTGACGGCCGGGACGCCGCCGTGCACTTACAGGTCCCACCTACCATAGCAATCACCCTGAAAGAAACTGTGTGCCAGCGATACCGCTACTGATCCAAGTGGTCAAACCGTCAAGAAAACTGTGGCACAACGGGGGAGAGTTGCCAACTCGTAATTAGAAAATATCAGTAGCTTGAAATCTAATAAATAACGATCCCTAGGTCATACGGTAATATGAAGGTAATACTATGATATCTAGGGTGACCATGTATGCATATGTATCAACAATATAATCAATGCCAATGACACAAGTAAAAACCAAACATCCGAATCATATGCCTGTATGTATATGAGAATCACCAACATGTGTCCATCAACGACACATCAAATCATGGAACCTGAGTGTCCAACAGCGACACTCGAAACATCATGAAACCCGTGTACAGCATCGACACGTAAATCCTCATATCTCAAGCGCCACATCCTCTGATCGGCCCTGAGGTGCTACATCCTCTGATCGGCCCTGAGGTGCTACATCCTCTGATCGGCCGTCATATCCATCTCACGACTCAGGCCGGTATCCTCCGGATAACCGCCGGGTCCAAACTATCACCGGTAGGTAGTGCTCCCACTGCCAGGCTCATCGCCTAACTCTACGAGCTTCTTGCCCCGGGGTACCTCGCCGGGTTCACCATGTACCCGCAAACAGTTCCTCCCTCCTCGAATCGGGTTTCAAAAACATTCTCAGAATAGAGAAAACTCATGGTGCACACGAAATATCTTATCAAGAGAAACCGCGTTTTTAAAACAATACAAAATTTCCTTTGAAATATAACCACGGTTCTCAAATCTCTTGATCTCATAAAAACAAAATCTCAATGCATGTAACCATAAAGTGCGATGTATGCAAACATAGAACAATAATATGAGCATGTCAAGTATATTATGCAAGCATGTCCTATGATAGTGCTGAACAATGAATGTACTTTTACGGTTAAAATTAATATTATGATATGGCAGTTCTACTGTGCAGGTGCCATGGCAATTACCGATGATGAATATGTGTGAGCCGGCAAATCTGTGTAAGTGTAACATGCGTGTCATCGGCAATAGTGCAGGTTTACCAGCAGACGATATGTAACACCTTAGAACGTGATTAGTCTTAATTAAGCGATAATGCGGGTTTTCTGTAAAAGTTTACCAATTTGGGTTCCTCACATTTCATAACAATTAATTAATATTTTTTTATTATTTGTTTTGGCTTAAACACACGTGTGCACGTTAATGTGAGGGTTAGTTTGTGTTAATCTTGTTAGTGACGATGACAACCTTAAGTTAATCCTAAACCGTGCTTTTTTTAAACCTTAACCATAACCCCATAGATATTTGTGAGAGTAGATATTTCCTTTTGTGTTTTGTTTAGAGAGGAGGTGGCAAGGTGAGTCATGAGGGGAGTCATGGCTTGCTTTAATGAGGAGAGGGAGAGAGTTAGTGTAAGGCTAATACTCACCCTACACTCACCCTCTCATCATTATCCCCTCACTCTCTCATTATCTTTTCACACTCTCATTCTTCTATCTCTTTCCAATTATTTCTCTTTCCCCTCAACCCTCAAACTGAACCCTCACCACTTCATCACCAATCCTTCATAAAACCTTCTTGAAATCTCACCAAAATCACATCCCAAGTCTTGTTTTGCCTATAAGATCACTTGGAGCTTGGAAAGCTAGGAACTTTGAGCTTGTGTGGTTAGGTAATGATATCTATCTGATTAGTAGGTGTTTTTAGTGTTGTGTAGCTTATTAGGTTGAGTTTAGAACGTGTAAAGTTTAGTTTCGTGCAAATATCGTATTTTGAGTGTAGTTTTGGGTCTCGGATGATCTGCTATCAAGCCAGGTGTTTGTTGGAAAAGTTCCCATCACAGTGACCAAGTGTTATGACCTAGAACCCACCATAAAAACCTGAGATCCATCCCTCCCAACATGGCCGCAAATTTATTGGTTCTGTCCGCAAATTGCGGCCAGAATGGGGTGTTTGGGTTTTGGTCTAGGGGTCTCTGGGGTCGTGTGTGGTCTTGTGGAACTTGCAACTTTTACAAATTGTTTGTGTAGAAAAATCTGGGATCACTTTGCTTTTTTTTTTTCTAGTTTTTCGACTAAGCGCGTTACGGTATCCGACACGGTTCGTGTTCATGTGTAGCTGTTGCTCTTGGGTTCGTTTCGTAGTGTCTCTACGCACGTTAGCCACTAGACAAACACTTGAGAGTATGTTTGGTGTTGGTGCGTCGGTCAAAAGTAGTTTGTACGTATTATTGGTCGATTGCTAATGTGAACTTGTTCTATTGTTATTGTAAGTCCATGCTACCTCTCCCGGTACTTTCGGGAATGCGGAATTTGGTAAAAAACGATTTTTACGGAGGTGGTAACATGGACCTAAAACCCGGATCTTGGTTAAACATCTATCTAACAACCTAACTATGAGTTTATAGCTACTCGGTTAGGGGGTTATACCTTGCTTGTCTTGAACTCCTTCGTCTTCAAGCTCCGATGGTGGTCCGGATTGGCTTCTTCTCGTCGTCTCCGTACGCCGAAGATAGATCCACCTGAAAGCTCTAACCTTTAGCTCCTTCTTCGTTCTTTGAAGAAACTAGTTCACTTGGTTTGCTAAACCTAGTGAACTAGAATGAGTAGAGAAGAATTAGAATGGGATTTTATCTAGGGTTCTTGATTCTCAACTCATGAGAGATATGAACTATAGGGTCAAGAGAGGGAGCAAGAGGATGAGAGTGAAAGCAAGAGCAAGAGAGCTCAAGAACAAGAGAGAGAATGAGCAAGAAAGAATGAGGCTCTCTTTTGTCTTTCACCCTCTCATAATCCAAAGCAATGATCACACATCATACCAATCAAGTGTTATGTGATGGTTGAAGCAACCATAACCATATCATTTCATGCACTTATTTTGCACAAATGAGCAAGCAAGCAAAAGTCTTTGCCATGAAATGATAGCTATGGTTATCATGATGGTCAACTAGTCAAGCCTAGTCAACCGGTCAACAAAGTCAACAATTCAACAAAAGTCCACAAGTCAACAAAGTCAACAACCATGTCACCATAATACTTAATTAATATAATTGTTAATCTCATATCATATTCTCATTAGGGTTGATCAAAAGGTCAATAGTCAACAGTCAACTGTCAACAACCCTAATGAGAATCCACTGCCTCTGTTTCCTTGTCAACTGTGCATACACACCCGCATCCGCGTTCCGAGGAACACGAATGCAAACTGGATAAATCCAATCCCATAAAGTACACTAGGATCTGGCTTAAACCAAAGCCCGCTAGTGTAAACTGTCCGGACACTGTACGTGCACAAGTGCACGGATGTGACCGAACCCTGTCGCAAAACTATGCGACCTGTCGCAATACCATGCTACCTCTACTCTTTTGCCTAAAGGCGAAAAGCTTTCTGTGTGGGACTCTAAAGACTCGACACTACGCTGGCAGTGGGTTTAACCACAGACCGCAAGCGGCACTAGCTGTGCGTAACGGTCCCCAAGTAGTGCCGACAAGAAGACCGACGAGGCGAAACCCATCTGAACTCCTACTGAGCCTGAGTGTGACATTCTCCATACAGTCCGGTCTGTTCGTCTGATACATCGCATGGCGGGCCTAGGGGGCGGTAAACGTCAGTCCCCCAATAGCTGTACAAGTCGTGCCGGAGCAAAGCCCAAAACACCCTGAGATAACACTGGAAGCCTACCAGTATATCTCGTTTGCCCTGGCCAGGGACTACTCGTGTAATGGCTCTCCTAGACACAGCGCGATGTCAACCCCCAATACCGGGAGAGACGAATCCTGTCTAACCGTCACTGCCTCCAAGTGCTTCGGGACTGCACCCAACCACTACCTGTTTGCACGACTCCTTTGAGCCGTGGTAGGGTAGTGATCAAAGTATAGTGGGAACACACTCGAGGCGAAGTGACAGTGTCAAGTCAGCGGACTAAGCTGTACTCATGTCACCTGGGAACTGATAACTGACGATAGGCATAATACCAACTAGTCAGTTCCCGACGAGTCCTGTCCAGTGTACCCGTAACCTAACGAGCACCCGCATACTATCTCAAGTACGACGTACTAACGGCTGTGCGACAGACCGTCTCCCACACTGGGATGAGTAGCGCATGCGCTGGTCAACTCCGGAGTATCGATGCCCTGTCTCGATAGTCCTGCGACCAGGGACCTGCATAAGGATGTGCTTATAGATTACCCAGCCCCACTAGTGTGACGGCCATCACATCGCTGGTAATCAAGCAAAGATCCTAAGGGCTCCACTAATGTGTATAGGCGATATACAAAAATAAACACATGTACACATTGAAGTAGAAACAAACCAAGTAGCATACTACTATTTTGAGCAAGATTGTATATATAAGGTGAATATCCCAAGCTTCCATTAAGTAATATACAAACTAGTATGATACAGTAATGGCCTCTAGGGCATATACACTAACAATCTCCCACTTGCACTAAGGCCATGTACTGGCGTATCGAAGACCTATCATCTCGATCAGCCGCTCGAACTGAGTCTGGGGCAGGGCCTTGGTGAATGGATCTGCAGTGTTATCTTCTGAAGCGACTCTCCGAACCTCGATCTCCTGGCGATCTACGATCTCCCTGATCAGGTGATACCGCCTCAAGATGTGTCGTGATCTCCGATGGGACCTGGGTTCCTTCGCTAAAGCTATAGCCCCATTGTTGTCGCAATACAGAGGTATTGGATCAACAATGGATGGAACCACCTGAAGTTCTTTCAAGAACTTCCTCATCCAGACAGCTTCTTTTGCGGCATCAGATGCAGCGATGTATTCTGCTTCCATCGTCGAGTCTGCAACGGTTTCCTGTTTGGAACTCTTCCAACACACCGCCCCTCCATTGAGGGTAAAGACAAAACCCGACATGGACTTGGAATCATCCTTGTCACTCTGGAAGCTGGAGTCAGCAAAGGCCTCAATCTGGAGGTCTTTTCCACCATACACCAAGAACATCTCCTTAGTCCTTCTCAGGTACTTGAGAATGTTCTTTACCGCTATCCAGTGTTTCTCCTCAGGGTTTGACTGATATCGGCTTACCACACTTAGTGCATAAGCTACATCCGGTCTGGTACACAACATCGCATACATTATAGAGCCTACCGCAGAAGCGTAGGGTATAATAGACATGCGATCCCTCTCCAAATCAGTCTTGGGAGACATCTCTTTAGAGAGGGTGATCCTATGACATGCCGGTAGGTTACTGCGCTTGGAATCTTCCATACTGAATCTCTTCAGTATGGTGTCGATGTACCTGGACTGTGAAAGTCCTAATATCCTCTTGGATCTGTCACGGTAGATCCGGATACCCAGAATGTACGAGGCATCACCCAGGTCTTTCATGGAGAACCTGTGTGACAAGAACCCCTTGACAGATTGTAGCATAGGAATGTCATTTCCTATTAAGAGAATGTCATCCACGTATAAAACGAGGAATTCTACAGTTCTCGCTACAAATCAACTATAGATGCATGGTTCATCTGGATTTTTGATAAAGCCAAATTCTTTGACCGTCTCATCAAAGCAGATGTTCCAACTCCGCGATGCCTGCTTTAGTCCATAGATGGACTTAAGCAACTCGCACACCTTTCCGCTGCTCCCACTCTGAATGAAACCCTCTGGCTGGTCTATATAGACACACTCCTCTAAATTTTCATTTAGAAAAGCTGTCTTTACGTCCATTTGCCAAATCTCATAATCGTGGAAGGCAGCAATGGCAAGAAGGATCCGAATGGATTTCAGCGTGGCTACTGGAGAGAAGGTTTCGTCATAGTCCAAGCCAGGTCTTTGACGAAAACCCTTTGCTACCAGCCTAGCTTTATAGGTCTCAACCTGTCCATCTACACCAATCTTCCTTTTGAAGATCCACTGGCATCCTACGGGTTTTACCCCGTCTGGAGCAATGTCCAACGTCCATACCTTGTTGGTGTACATGGACTCCATTTCGGTCCGCATTGCATCCAGCCATTTCACTGAGTCAACGCTCTGAACGGCCTACTGGAAGCTAGTAGGCTCATCATAATCTATGATGCAATCCTCTCTATCCCCGTCTATGAGAAAACCGTAGTATCTCTCGGGCGGATGAGTCTGCCTACTACTCCTGCGGAGCGGCGTAGGAATGTCCTGTTCTTCCGAACCCTCTGGTTCCACTAAACTTTCAGTAATAGTCCGTGGTTCTTGAATTTCTTCCAGTTCTACTGCGCTCCCACTTATTTCCTTTTCTATGAACTGGTGTTCTAAAAAGTGGGCATGACGAGAAACAAGAACTTTTTGTTCCTCTTCACAGTAGAAGAAATATCCCTTGGAATTCTTTGGATATCCCACAAACTTGCACAGTACTGAGCGTGCCTCGAGCTTGTCCGCATGCTGCTTTTTGACAAAAGCTGGACTTCCCCATGTCTTAATGTGATTAAGATGGGGTCTCTTCCCACACCACATCTCAAATGGCGTGGTAGGCACAGTCTTAGTAGGAACTCGGTTCAAAAGGTATGCGGCTGATTCTAGCGCATATCCCCAGAATGATCGCGGTAACTCAGCGTTACTCATCATGGACCGCACCATATCCAAAAGGGTGCGGTTTCGTCTCTCCGATACACCGTTATGTTGCGGGGTGTATGGAGGAGTAAGCTGAGAGAGAATTCCGTTCTCTTTTAAATAGTCCAGGAACTCGGCACTTAAGTATTCTCCACCTCGATCCGATCTTAGAATCTTAATACTTTTGCCGGTCTGTTTCTCTACTTCATTCTTATACTCCTGGAATTTTCCAAAGGCTTCGGACTTATGTTTCATTAAGAAGACATAACCGTACCTTGAGAAGTCATCCGTAAAAGTAATGATGTAAGAATATCCGCTTCGCGCATGTGTAGACATTGGAACGCACACGTCACTGTGTACGAGTCCCAAGATCTCGCTCGCTCTTACCCCATGTCCAGTAAACGGAGTCTTTGTCATCTTTCCTTTGAGACAGGATTGACAAGTGGCATACGACTGATATTCGAACGCATTCAAATACCCTTCTGTATGTAACTTCGTCAACCTTCTCTCATTGATGTGACCCAGTCTACAATGCCACAAGAAAGTCTGATTTATTTCTGGAGACTTTCTTTTGTGTGTATTCTGGATATTGAAAATCTGTGGTTGGTTCAATACGTATTATACCATTACTCAATGTACCTGACCCAATCAAAACTTGATTAAGGTGAATGTTTACAACATTACTTACAAACGCAAATTCATAACCTTCTTTAGAAACTAAAGATACAGAAATGATATTACAAGTTGTGTTGGGTACAAAAAAGCAATTACGCAAAACCAAAACATGTCCATCTGACATTCCCAGGTGATAGACCCCCACGGCTTTAGCATCCATGCTAGCTCCGTTTGCAACTCTGAGGGTCATTTCACCTGCTTTCAAAACACTACGGTTTCTCAACGCCTGCAAAGAATTACAGATATGAGATCCTGATCCGGTATCCAATACCCATGAAGTAGAGTTTATTGAAAGACAGTTTTCAATAACATACACACCTGAAGCTGAAGCCGCAACCTGCTTCAATTCCTGTGTCCTGGCCTTCCAGGCCCTGCAATCATTCTTCCAGTGTCCTTTCTTATGACAATAGAAGCATTCTTCCTTATCCACAAGCTTCCCCGCTATCTTTGTTGCTTTTGCTTTTCCCTTCGTATCCACTTTACTAACACCGCCCCTTGGTTTGGCGGGGGCTTTCTTCTTCTTTCCCTTGGCTTTCGCCTTGGACCTAGAAGAAGATGATCCTCCTACAAACAAAGTGGATGTTTCCCTACCTTTCTGTAGGGTGCCCTCTGCGCTCCTCAGCATGTTGAGGAGCTTTGAAAGTTCAACCTCTTTTTCTTGTAAGTTGAAGTTCAGTATGAACTGGGCGTAAGTGGAAGGAAGGGACTGGAGAACTATATCCGTATAGAGTTCACCCTCAAATGTGGTCCCTAGGTCCGCGAGCTCCTCAATGTAGCCGATCATCTTTAGCACGTGCTCGACTACTGATGATCCGACGGCCATCTTTGCCGAAAATAACTTTTTCGACGCTTCGTATCTTGCGATACGAGATTGCTCTCCATACAGTTCTTTTGTATGGAGAAATATGGATTCAAGGTCCATATTCTCGTGCCTCCTCTGATGTTCGTTGTCCATCGAGGCAAGTACGAGGCACTTGGCCTTCGCGCTATCAATCTCCCAAGTCTTGCGGATTTCCTTATCCGCGACGCTGGAAGTGGGACCAGGGGCAGGGGGAGCTTTGGTGGTAAGAAGATACCCCAGCTTGTCGTAAGTGATTGCCATTTTGACATTCCTGAGCCAATCTTTGTAGTTTGGCCCTGTCAGTATATTTTTATCTAGGAGTAACTTAAGTCCAGTCATGTTGATTGGTCGCTGCAATTAGGAGAGAGAAGAAGAAACACTCTGCATGATGCTCTAGCAAGTTTAGAGTGGTTTTTAGTTTGTCTAAACAGGATGGCTCCCACTGTTTCTCGAATCCCTCCTCAAACAATAAAGGAAGAATTAGTCGGGATCAATCCCACCGCACAATACTTGCTTAACCGTTCAGCCAGGCCGGTGTCGGTACTTCGAGGGAGGTTTTCCAACGCTTTCGCGAAGTTCCTTAATTATAGAACCTCTTTTCGCTGGGGGCGTAGCCCCGCTAACACCTTTCTAGGCACCTACTAGGTTTATAGCATTGATCGTTTAGTGAGAAATTTTCCGAGGAGTAGCATATACTCACAGTAGGATCGGGATCTAAATATCATCGCGTGACGAAACTGAAGGAATCCTACCAGAATCATCACACTCCAAATGGTATGCAAATCTAGCAAGTTTCAGTACTTATGAAACTCCCGATGTGGATTTTTGCCCCATGCTCTTATGACCTTGACTTTGGCCAAAATATCACAAGTCGCATGTCAAGTTCTACCCGTCATTATCCAGGTTAATTTGGATCCATCCGTACCTACCCTTGACTTTGGCCAAAATGGCAGTACGACTGTCCCAAACCAACGCATCTATCTATGCTACACATGAACACCCAATAGCTACCAATCACTGTGCCTTGACTTTGGCCAACATACACAGCTTGAATAATATTGACTATTCATGTGAAACGACGGAGGGCTACGGATGGTTTTGGCAAAACCGTGAACGTAGTGAACTTGATTTGATCGATGGAACGAGATATCTTTTAAAAGGAGTGGCTCAAGCTCCGCATTTAAAAGTTGGTTTTGAAAAGAACCGAGTGTTTTTTCGAAAGTGTTCCAACGACTTTAACTTGGTTTATTATCTTGCATTAGTTCTTTTAATGCGTGATATTCTTGCACTAGTTCTTTTAATGCGTCCCATCATTTAATCCTACCATTGCAGAAAACAACCAAAATAAGACGTACGCTTATGCCATTCGCATTCGCCACGGGGCCCCGTCATTACCCTTTAGGTTACTTAACTAACGACAGAGCGGGGGCTGGGCTAGCGCGGCTGTAAAACATAAGCAACGCCTAAATAATATCATATATAGATATACTGCAATGATAAGCATTTCAGATCACAGATGAATACATTGGATATACTAGGAATCTGTAATTCGTACGAGCCTGTAACGAAAAACAGATTACACGGTCGCGGTAAATAGCCAATACCCCACCCAAGACCCCTACGGGTGCGGCAAACTACCCGCCAAGTACCCGAAGCGTAGCAACCTCCCTCATCTCCATGAGTAGGCCACTCGACACTTCGCTATACCCGGTAGTTTGTGCACCCCCTCCATGGGTCTATCCTAGGAGCAAAAACAGTAAAAAGAAATTACACAATGACGGCTACAACCCCGACCCGGTTGTGCGGTGATTGTTAGGATACGTGCGTGTTCAAGTTCTAGTTTAAATACCGCAATCAAGACGGTTTCGCTTGCAGCTAGCCGGTTGAGTACGGGTCGTCCGCAGGGAGATGGGAGTCTTTTTCAAAGTGTTTCAACGAGTTAAGTCCGGTTGTTCAGATTTTGTTGTGGTTATCTAAGTGTTAAGTTGATATTTAAAGAGATCTTGTTAGGGTTAGGATTAGGTTAGTTTGAGTTAGGAGTCTCCACATCTTTCGTTGGCCCACTTAATATCGGTGTTACGGTAATCGGCAACAACGGGGATTAGCACGACTAGGAAGGAACTTGCGAGTATAAGCTAGGCTTTCCAACGCATAGTCCTTCCTTTTGGTGCTTGTCCGTCCGTTCTTGGCTCTTATCCATAACCTCCGGTTAATTCAACCACAACCGGTCTCACTACGGAATCACCGCTATCATGTAGGATAGGGTGCCGTAAGGAGCGGATTGTGGTTCAATTAACGGGAGTAGATTTAAGTTGTTGGGAAAGGAAAGAGTGAGAGAGATTTTCTTCTCTCAAACTTCCCTTATCCTACCCTAACAAGTATAAAACTACTCACAATTCATGATAAGGAAAAACAAAACAAAACAAAGAGGAAGATAGAAAGAAGGAGATGAGAAGAATACGACTAACTATTTGCGACCTCACCTTGGCGAGGATCGAGCGTAAGTATCATGGTCGTATGAGTGATAAAGAAAAAGATAGAAGAAAGAAATAACAAGAAAATAACAACAACTACTTAGCAATTTAATGTTACAACAATTATAACAAAAGTAAAGAGACAAGCATGATAATAAATGGTTCTTCTTTATTCATCACTCTTCACTCAAAAGCTCACTACAAGTTTAATGGAGAAGAGGTGAGAAGAGGAAGAAGAAACACACTAAAACTACGCAAAAAGAAATACAAGAATTGGACCCTCTCCTTCTCAAACTTCTGGGCTATTTATAGGCTGGAGAGTGGAATTCTAGGGCAACAATACGGGCCTATATGAAAAGACTAAAGTGCCCCCAAAAATACAGCACACTTGGCGCCAAGATGGCCGCGGAAGCGCGGCCAAGACCACCCTTTGGCCGCGCTTCCGCGGCCGTTTAGATGAGTTGGGTCTGGATCTTTTTGGTGGGACCCTGATTTGATGGGAGCTTCAATCTGGTGTATGTATTTTCTCAATTTGGCGCTACGATTTTTCCAGAATTTCTGTTGAGGGAAAGGTGGACTTTTTGTCAAGATTTTGTCATGATTGCCTCGAGCTCCGCGTAGATCTCTTGGATTTTGTGCTACCATTGAGCCTTGTGCATGAAGGTGACATTGATTTGACGTTTTGTCTTCCTAAACTGGTATCTGGCAACCTACGGATGAAGAGCAGAGACCGTGTTTTCTCAGTGGTTGGCAGGAACCCGGATTTTGTTGTGTTTTCCATGAATTTCACCGTTTTAGAACCGAGAACCTGTAACCTGCAATTGACTAGCAAACACGGCTCAAGAGTATCTACCGATATGCAATGTGATAAAAATTGGGCGGTATGAAAATGCAAAAATATGATATGAACAAATACCCCCAAACTTATCATTTGCTCGTCCCGAGCAAAGTCCATTTATTCACAAAAAATTTTCTAACCTCACTTTCGCAGGAACGCGATTGCACTGAGCATGTGCAACAAGCCGTTTAACCTCTAGGTATCCTTAGTAGGAGGAGTGTTGTCTCCTGAGGGTTTTCAGTGGATACTACCCACAAAATCCGGTCAAGTTGGTTTTGTAAAATAACTAAGCTTCAAACCCTAAAGTTTTGTTTTAGAAAATAACAATTCTATAATCCTAAGTCTAGACCATCGAACCTTTATTTTTCACACCTCGCTTTTTATTTAACTACAGATTTTATATGTCTTTACGTGCAGTGGGTATAGTGTCGTTAAGTTCCCGAAAGGTCGATTAAAGTCATCATGTCGCACAATAAAGCCCAGATAACAATTTTAAAAGGATCACATAAGTTTTATAAAGAGTTAAGCATTTTTCAAGTTTCGTTTTCCAGTAAGGTTTCAACTTCAGAATTTCTATCTTCCCTAACAGGAAACTAAGTCGTATTTTTCACTCCACCTTTTTCTTGTTTTCATTTCATACACACCTCTGTGAACGTGCAATAGTCTTTATCAAAGAGTAAAACCTTCATATCTCCGTTAAAATTTTTTTTTATAAAATCCTGTCTTTTATCAAGATTATTCTCACACAAAGAACCGTTAGGAATTTTAACTCGGAGAGAACACTTGCTTGACTTTGTTTTAAACTGGACTTTCTAGGCTTCTTAGCGAGCTTTGGGCCAATGCACCCAAACCAGTTGGTTTTATGGCATTAGGTGTAAAAACACCCCAGCGGACTTAATTACTCAAGTTACCTATGTCTAAAAACAATAGACAGATTGGCGTGAAAATCAGATGATTTAATACGAACGGGGATATAACCGGCTGTTCAAATATTTTTTGGATAAAAGACGTGTCTTGTGGGTTTGGTGTGTAATCATTCCAATCAAGTTTTAGATGGCTTATTTTTCAGACTTAGCTCCAATTACGGCATCAATAACATTCATTCATATTCGCTTTACTTCATAAACTATTCTCGACATTACTTATTTCAGAACAAACCTATTTGATCCTCAGAAAATCATTTATCTGTTTAAAAGTTTAAACATGAAAGACTTGTCATCTAATTCCCAAAATCTTACGACACGTGTAGTGTGATGTAACGACGTATATCAGCTATAGTTAACTTCAAAGGAGAGTTATCTTTCAGGTTTTCAAAATCCAAACATAAGATCTAGTTATTCCTATTTTTTTAAACAAAAACCGTCGAAATGTTGAATCAAAGTTCTTCCACAAGCTAACTTGACAAAAAAGTTTTATATTTTTTAAGAAAATTTTCCGATTTTTATGGATTTTATGGTTTTTATGCAGATGCAAAATATACATATGAATGCGAAGGTAAGAAATGCGTACCGAGCGTACCCGCAAACTTAAACTGGACAGTGTCCTCACTGTCGTTGCATGAACAGATCAGTTGAAGGGTCAAAATTGTCGGTTAGCAATATACAAATTTTATTTGTTTGTGTTTTTAAAGAAAAGAAAAAGAATATACACAAATATAAACAAAATGGTTTGTACATACCCCCAAACTTATTTGGAACAGTGTCCACTGTTCTTTGGCTGGATAACCGAAGTTTGGAGGTAGGCAGAGGAAGATCATTCAGGATAAACCGGCTCCTGTAAGAACAGGAGCTCCTCTGTTGGTTCGGCGCTAAGCTACGGTTTGCATCGGTGTCCATTTACCTTGAAGAGTGAACCGTCCTTTGGATTTTCCAAATCCACAGCGCCCTGCGGATACACATTCCGCACAAAATATGGCCCTTTCCAGCGAGATCGGAGCTTTCCAGGATGGAAATGAAGTCGAGTGTCGTAAAGCAGTACCTGCTGACCAGGTACGAAGGTTTTGCGCAAAAGGTGTTTATCGTGAAACACCTTCGTTCGATTCTTAACGACAACCGCGTTGTCGTAAGCCTCATCCCTAAGCTCGTTCAGTTCGTTCAGCTGCAGCTTCCGATGGCTGCCCGCGTCCTCAAGAGAAAGATTCAGCTCCTTTATCGCCCAAAATGCACGATGCTCGATTTCGACAGGAAGGTGGCAGGCTTTTCCGTACACAAGCCGATAGGGAGACATGCCAAGGTCGGTCTTATAAGCGGTTCTAAATGCCCAAAGGGCATCAGTCAGTTTTAGAGACCAATCCTTACGGTTCTTGAAAACCGCCTTCTCCAGTATCTGCTTGATTTGCCGATTTGAAACTTCGGCCTGCCCGCAGGTTTGGGGGTGGTAGGGTGTAGAGAGCTTATGATTAATGGAGTATTTCCGCATCAAGGCCTCAAAAGTCCTATTGTAGAAATGACTTCCATTGTCGCTAATGATCGCTCGGGGGTGCCCAAACCGGGAGAAAATGTTTTCTTTAAGGAATCTAACGACAACCTTGTTGTCATTAGTCCGGCTGGGCACAGCCTCAACCCATTTAGAGACGTAATCAACAGCTAGAAGAATGTACAAGTTCCCAAAAGAGTTGGGGAACGGCCCCATGAAGTCTATCCCCCAAACATCGAAAATCTCCACAACCAAGATCGGTTGGAGCGGCATCTCGTTTCTCCGGGATATCCGGCCCATGTGTTGGCACCGGGAGCAAGTCTTGCAATATTCGTGAGCGTCTTTGAAAAGTTGTGGCCAGTAGAAACCACATTGCAAGATCTTCTCAGCTGTCTTTCTAGGCCCAAAGTGCCCGCCACACGCTTGATCGTGGCAAAATGACAGCACACTCTTGAATTCCTCGTCAGGGACACACCGACGAATAATCTGGTCGGGACAGTACTTGAACAAGTAGGGTTCGTCCCAGTAAAAGTGTTTTACTTAGGATAAGAAGCGAAGTCTGTCCTGACTCGACCATTCGGTAGGTAGTAATCCCGTGGCCAAATAGTTCACAATATCTGCGAACCAGGGTTCGCAAGATACTGTCAAGAGTTGTTCATCCGGGAAAACGTCGTTAATTGGAATTGGAAGCGAAGGCGAAGAAGGAAGTCGTGAGAGATGGCCGGCAACTACATTTTCACATCCTCGTTTGTCCTTAATGACAAGGTCAAACTCTTGAAGCAAGAGGATCCAACGTATTAACCGAGACTTGGCATCTTTCTTCGCAAAAAGATGGCGCAGAGCTGAATGGTCTGTGTAGACAATGACTGGAGAGCCGATTAGGTAGGGCCTGAACTTTTCTAAAGCAAATACAACAGCTAAGAATTCCTTCTCAGTTGTTGTATAGTTCAGTTGGGCGTCGTTCAGGGCCCGGCTTGCGTAATAGATTACGTGCGGCATCTTGTTGATGTGCTGTCCAAGGACAGCACCGATGGCAAAGTCGGATGCATCGCACATAATCTCGAATGGGTGCGTCCAGTCAGGAGAAGAGAGAACGGGAGCAGAAGTGAGTGAGCGTTTCAGTGACTCGAATGCAGTCACACAGCTCGAGTCGAAGTCGAAAGGCGTGTCCTTGGCCAGCAAAAGCGTCAAGGGCCTAGCAATCTTGCTAAAGTCCTTGATAAACCGTCTATAGAAACCGGCATGGCCAAGGAAGGCTCGGATATCTCTGACGCATCGGGGAGGAGGCAGATTGGAAATGACCACAATCTTTGCTCTGTCAACCTCTATGCCATTTTGCGAGATGATATGTCCTAAGACAATACCTTCGCGCACCATGAAGTGGAATTTCTCCCAGTTCAAAGTGAGATTCTTGTCCTTACATCGGGTAAGGACAGCGTCAAGATGCAGCAAACACTCGTCAAAGGAGTCGCCGAAGATGGAGAAGTCATCCATGAAAATCTCCAAAAATTTTTCCACCATGTCAGAGAAAATTCCCATCATACAACGCTGGAAGGTAGCGGGCGCATTGCATAACCCAAAGGGCATGCGTCGATATGCAAACGTGCCGAAAGGACAAGTGAAGGTGGTCTTGTCCTGGTCTTTTTCGGCGATGAGAATTTGATTGTAGCCAGAGTAGCCATCTAGAAAGCAATAGTACTCATGCCCGGCGAATCGTTCAAGCATCTGGTCAATGAAAGGTAGCGGAAAGTGGTCTTTCCGCGTTGCGGCGTTGAGTTTTCTGTAATCAATGCAAACTCGCCACCCAGTTTGGGTGCGAGTAGGGATTAACTCGTTCGCCTCGTTGGTGATGACCGTGATGCCCGACTTCTTGGGGACAACGTGAATGGGGCTAACCCACTGGCTATCAGAGATAGGGTAAATGATACCACTATCTAGACATTTGACGATCTCCTTCTTCACAGCCTCCTTCATGACTGGATTAATACGTCTTTGTGGATCCCGGGCTGGTTTGGCATCATCCATCAGATGAATGTGATGCTCAACGATGAGGGGACTAATCCCCTTGATGTCCGCCATGGACCAGCCAAAAGCTTGCCTGTTGCTGTGCAAGACCGCGAAAAGGGCTTTCTCTTGCTCGGGAGCTAGAGAAGCCGAAATGATGACAGGGAAGGTCTCGTTCTCACCTAAGTAAGCATACTTAAGGTGAGACGGCAACGGCTTGAGTTCGAGTGTTGGAGGTGAAATGATGGAAGGCAAGACTGGTGCAAGGGTCTCGAACTCAAAGGACTCCAGCAAAGGTTCAAAACGAGTGCAGGCAACCGAGTCGGATGGTTCAGGTAACTCATCCGGAAAGTCGAAAGATTCGAACTCGGGTTGTGCGCGGCTAAGATCGTTCGAGAACGTGAAACACTCGTATTCGTTATCGGGCGCAGAAACAGCAGCAGACTCGAAGAGAAACGCACTAGTGGCGTCAAGATTATCGTGGTCAAACAGAAACTCCTCGAATTCACACTCTTCTGGTGTGATCTCCTGGATCGAGCAGACGTCCAGTATATGAGCATTAGGTTCGGCGGGCTGATTCCCCAACCTAAAAATGTTGAGTTCAATCGTCATATTTCCAAAAGAGAGGTTCATTGAACCGTTGCGACAATTGATCACAGCATTTGAGGTTGCGAGAAATGGGTGACCGAGTATCACCGGAATTTGATTCCGGGGGTTAGCTACAGGCTGTGTATCTAATACAATGAAGTCAACGGGGAATATGAAGTCCCCGACTCTTATCAACACATCCTCTAGCTCACCCCTAGGATTGGTGATCAATCGGTCGGCCATTTGGAGAGTGCAGTGCGTGGGTTTCAGCTCTCCGACGCCTAATTGCTCGTATACTGAATACTGAAGCAAGTTAACACTGGCACCAAGATCTAATAGTGCGCTGTTGATGTTCTTATCCCCAATGGTAATTGAAATCGTAGGACAGCCAGGGTCCTTCCGTTTTTGTGGTAAAGATTGGGTAAGGGCATCACTCACAGCACTAGCCAAGAAAACATTCTTGGGTACCTGAGATTTCCTCTTTTTCGTGCACAAGTCCTTTAAGATTTTTGCGTAGGACGGGACTTGTTGGACAGCATCTAAAAGAGGAATATTAATGTTAACCTGCTTGAATAACTCCAAAATCTTCTCCATTTGAGGATTTTGTTTGTTAGATCTCAACCGGTTTGGAAATGGAACATTTTGAAAATTGGTTGAGTCTAATGTAGGAGGAGAAGATTTTGGAGTTGGAACGGATCCTAGAATAGGTGTTTTCGTGGAGTGAGAAGTGGGTCCGTTCATAGCAGAAGAAGAGGAAGGAGAGCCTGTTGAAGAACGGAGAATAGGCTCGGACGACGAAGAAGAAGAAGAAGAAGAAGAAGAAGAAGAAGAAGTAGCGGCCGGGGTGTCATCGATGATTCGCTTGCCAATGTTGTTTTGCAGCATCCTTCCCGATCTCAGCGTAGTCACGGCACTCACATTATGGTTTTGTTGTTCAAGAGCAACATGTGCATTATGTGGGTGACCGGGATTTGGAAGTGGCTGGGACAGGAGCTTCCCCTTCTCTCGCTCGCTCAAGGCCGCGTTTAGCTGTGCAATCTGGGCCTCGATGGTCTTGATGCTCTGCCCGTGTGCGGCGGTGTGTTGCACTAAAGATTGGATCGAAGACTGGATGTTGGCGGTGGATTGAGTCGATTGTTTAACAAACGCCTCCAGACTTCGCTCGAGCGAGGAAACCTTATCAGTGTTTGACGGAACAAAGTTGTTTGGTGGAAAAGAGTTGTTGGGTGCAAAGTTGTTCGTCTGGTTTTGGTAAGGTTGGGGTTGGAAGGGCTGCTGATACTGAGTTTGTTGTTGCGCTTGTTGTTGCGGCGGAGGGGCCCTTTGGAAGTTGTTGCCCTGGAATTGATTCTGATTCTGATTCCAGGAGAAATTAGGGTGGTTCCTCCAACCGGGATTGTAGGTGGAAGAGTATGGATCATTCCTTGGTCTTTGCTGGAAGGCAGCATTAACCTGATCCTGTCCTTGCGAGGGTGGATTGTAAGGACACTCTTCGGTCAAGTGAGAAGGATCGGAACAACAAGCGCAGATGGTACGAAGTGGGAGAACAGGGGCAGGAGCAGGAGCAGAAAATTTGCTCTCTATTGCTTCAAGCTTTCGTGTTATCGCAGCCATTTCAGCTTTCATCGCAATAGAGACATCGAGTTGGTGGATTCCTACCCTAGACTGACTGGTAGAAGTGGAGGTAGAAGAAGAAGAAGTCGGTCTGGTGCTCTCCCATTGCAGCGTTTGCTCCGCAAGATCGTCAAAGAACTGCCACGCTTCCTCGTCAGATTTCGATAGGAAGTGGCCCTGACAGATGGTTTCCAGCAACTGCTTCGTTGCTGGGTTCAGTCCCTCGTATAAGGTTTGGCAGAGTTGCCATTTCTCTATACCGTGGTGAGGACACTGAACAAGAAGGTCTTTGTACCGGTCAAAGCACTTCCAGAAAGGTTCAGAAGGAAGCTGGGAGAATTGGTTGATTTCATTTCGAATCCTTGCGGTCTTATAGTTCGGATAGAATTTTTTCATAAACGCTTTAACAAACTCGTCCCAGCTAGTGATTGAGTGGGAAGCGGTGCTATACAGCCATTTTTCAGCGAGATCGCATAGAGTGAACGGAATGACCCGTAGACGTATAGCATCGTCCGACAGCTGGGTGGTTTTCATCATGGCACAGACATTTTAAAATTTATTGATGAAGATATAGGCATCTTCAGTTTCAAGCCCATGAAAACGTGGAAGCATGATGATGAAATGGGGCTTAATTTCAAAGTTGTCCCCATTGGCCGGAGGAAGAGAAAGGCAGGTGGGAAGTGCAGAACGGGTGGGGTAGAAACGATCCTGGAGCGCAATTCGCTGTGGCGCTACAACAGGCGGAGGTGGTGGAAGATTGGTCTCCGTAGGAGGTGGAGCCAATCCAGCGGTGGTCAAAGAGATGTTCGGATTAAATCCCGACATCACGGAAGAAGAGGTTGGTGAAAGTGAAGGTGAAGGTGAAGATGTATGAACAGAATTCCGGTCAACGTCGGAGTTGGCCGGCAAAGGAAGGGGTGAAAGAGGAGTGGACGGAGTATCGACTTCGGAGTCGATCGCGTAGTCGGTCGCGACTAACGTAACGCGGACTAGACGGGCGCTAGTGTCCCGAGTCCAAGCGGACATACACTAAACGAGTTTAGTATAGTCAAAGCGGAGAAGGTGAGTGTAAGAAAACGTCAATGAAGAAAGGCGATGGGTGGTGGGTGAAAATGGATTTGGCGACAAAGGGCAAGTTTTTATAAATGTTTTTGATTTTTTATTTTTTTTTAGAAAGAGATTTACAGAAGTATGTACGGAAATATGGCTTAAGCAATCACAAACAAGATATGCACAATCACACCTAGATCTACGGTCGCCTAGGTCTACTAGACCTGCTCCTGAACTTGATTTTCGAAGTTAAACAGTGTCGAGAAACAGGCTTAAAAATACACCGATCACGGGGCCAGGTAAGTGCAGAGATAAGGGGAGGTTGTCCAACGCTTTCGCGATGTTCCTTAATTAAATAACCCATTCTCTTTCGGCGGTTACGCCTTTAACACTTTCCTAGACACCCCGTAATCAATATACGGTTAAGCGAGGTTCTAAACACGGTTTATCTTCTCCTAATGATCGCGAAGTCCTTAGGGCTGAAGTCTAGTATTTTTTAATTTACAATGGACAATGCATATGCTTTAGTGATTTTTGGGGTCCTCGGAAGGGTGATGAAATCCCCACCCAATCTGGATTGGTTTCAAGCCCCTTAAGTCCGTATTAAAGAATGCAAAACAGTAACAAATCAACTGCAAACAATTTTTATTTGCGGCGCAAAGAATCTTGCACAAGAACAGTTTATTGGAAGGGGGAGAAGAGTTTGCGCAAAGAAGGCTGCAGAAACACAGTTCAGTGGAGTTCAGAGGAGTGGAGAGAGGCAGAGGGACTTACAGAGAAATTTTGGGGCTCTGAAACCACCAAGTGGCCGCGGATCCGCCGCCTATACCCCTCTATTGCCGCGGATCCACGGCAGGAAGTGAGTTTTGGGCCATCAATTTTCTGGTGTGGGCTCTGTTTGGTGTCCTCTGTTTTTCTGGATGTGTGGAATGCTGAGTTGCTCACTGTATCTACTCCAGATTTTTACCGTAGACCGGATGCTTCGTTTTTTGTCCATCGCGGTGTAGCCGCGAAAATGTGGGTCTATCTTCCCACGTCTTTGGCACTGTACATGAACTCCGTATTTCCAACGTCTTTGGCGTCGATCTTGAGTTTCGTATTTCCTGCACACTTGCACAAAAACTAATCAAAAATAACAAGATGGTTTCTTTTACAAAGTATATTTTTTTTCGTTTTTTTTTATACTTACAAATTAACCCGAAATTACACAAAGAAATAAACTACCGTCTCCCCGGCAACGGCGCCATTTGATTGTTAGGATACGTGCGTGTTCAAGTTCTAGTTTAAATACCGCAATCAAGACGGTTTCGCTTGTAGCTAGCCGGTTGAGTACGGGTCGTCCGCAGGGGGATGGGAGTCTTTTTCAAAGTGTTTCAACGAGTTAAGTCCGGTTGTTCAGATTTTGTTGTGGTTATCTAAGTGTTAAGTTGATATTTAAAGAGAGCTTGTTAGGGTTAGGATTAGGTTAGTTTGAGTTAGGAGTCTCCACATCTTTCGTTGGCCCACTTAATATCGGTGTTACGGTAATCGGCAACAACGGGGATTAGCACGACTAGGAAGGAACTTGCGAGTATAAGCTAGGCTTTCCAACGCATAGTCCTTCCTTTTGGTGCTTGTCCGTCCGTTCTTGGCTCTTATCCATAACCTCTGGTTAATTCAACCACAACCGGTCTCACTACGGAATCACCGCTATCATGTAGGATAGGGTGCCGTAAGGAGCGGATTGTGGTTCAATTAACGGGAGTCGATTTAAGTTGTTGGGCAAGGAAAGAGTGAGAGAGATTTCCTTCTCTCAAACTTCCCTTATCCTACCCTAACAAGTATAAAACTACTCACACTTCATGATAAGGAAAAACAAAACAAAACAAAGAGGAAGATAGAAAGAAGGAGATGAGAAGAATACGACTAACTATTTGCGACCTCACCTTGGCGAGGATCGAGCGTAAGTATCATGGTCGTATGAGTGATAAAGAAAAAGAGAGAAGAAAGAAATAGCAAGAAAATAACAACAACTACTTAGCAATTTAAAGTTACAACAATTATAACAAAAGTAAAGAGACAAGCATGATAATAAATGGTTCTTCTTTATTCATCACTCTTCACTCAAAAGCTCACTACAAGTTTAATGGAGAAGAGGTGAGAAGAGGAAGAAGAAACACACTAAAACTACGCAAAAAGAAATACAAGAATTGGACCCTCTCCTTCTCAAACTTCTGGGCTATTTATAGGCTGGAGAGTGGAATTCTAGGGCAACAATACGGGCCTATATGAAAAGACTAAAGTGCCCCCAAAAATACTGCACACTTGGCGCCAAGATGGCCGCGGAAGCGCGGCCAAGACCACCCTTTGGCCGCGCTTCCGCGGCCGTTTAGATGAGTTGGTGGGACCCTGATTTGATGGGAGCTTCAATCTGGTGTATGTATTTTCTCAATTTGGCGCCACGATTTTTCCAGAGTTTCTGTTGAGGGAAAGGTGGACTTTTTGTCAAGATTTTGTCATGATTGCCTCGAGCTCCGCGTAGATCTCTTGGGTTTTGTGCTACCATTGAGCCTTGTGCATGAAGGTGACATTGATTTGACGTTTTGTCTTCCTAAACTGGTATCTGGCAACCTACGGATGAAGAGCGGAGACCGTGTTTTCTCAGTGGTTGGCAGGAACCCGGATTTTGTTGTGTTTTCCATGAATTTCACCGTTTTAGAACCGAGAACCTGTAACCTGCAATTGACTAGCAAACACGGCTCAAGAGTATCTACCGATATGCAATGTGATAAAAATTGGGCGGTATGAAAATGCAAAAATCTGATATGAACATGCGGCCAAACAAATAATTATTACAGCAATTTACAAATTTACATGAATTGAAAGAAAAGAAAACTCTCGTCTCACAACCTCCGGCTATTCACCCGCGACAATCCAACATATTCATATACACATTGCAGCAACATTATAGATCACATATTTGTATAACCCCCACTAATCGACATATAGCGATTAGTAGACGTTCAATACAAATACCACATTACAGAAAAACCAGTTAGCTTAAGTCTTTTAGAAGTTCGATCAAAAATACGGATTTTCGGGACCCCAAAATAAAATTTTCGTTCTGGAAAATCTGGGTTGAAAATACATGTACCAAAATTCCCAAAATACCCCCAGAAGCACACTGTAGAAAATAAACAACAGAGAGGGGCCAAGGAGGCCGCGGATCCGCGGCAATAGCAAGCTATTGCCGCGTTTCCGCGGTCGTTTAGGGAGATCTCTTGTTCATTTTTCTACAGTGGCTTTTAAAAACCCTGAGCCGATTTTAGGTGTTAAAATAATCAACTTTTGAACAGTAAAAAAATCGACAGAAACTCGAATTTTTGGGGTTCGTTTTCGGGACTTTTTCTTTGATCGATCTTCTAGTTACTTGCTAACATGTTAGATAGAGTTTAACTAGGCTCTGATACCACTGTAAGTCCATGCTACCTCTCCCGGTACTTTCGGGAATGCGGAATTTGGTAAAAAACGATTTTTACGGAGGTGGTAACATGGACCTAAAACCCGGATCTTGGTTAAACATCTATCTAACAACCTAACTATGAGTTTCTAGCTACTCGGTTAGGGGGTTATACCTTGCTTGTCTTGAACTCCTTCGTCTTCAAGCTCCGATGGAGGTCCGGATTGGCTTCTTCTCGTCGTCTCCGTACGCCGAAGATAAATCCACCTGAAAGCTCCAATCTTTAGCTCCTTCTTCGTTCTTTGAAGAAACTAGTTCACTTGGTTTGCTAAACCTAGTGAACTAGAATGAGTAGAGAAGAATTAGAATGGGATTTTATCTATGGTTCTTGATTCTCAACTCATGAGAGATATGAACCATAGGGTCAAGAGAGGGAGCAAGAGGATGAGAGTGAAAGCAAGAGCAAGAGAGCTCAAGAACAAGAGAGAGAATGAGCAAGAAAGAATGAGGCTCTCTTTTGTCTTTCACCCTCTCATAATCCAAATCAATTATCACACATCATACCAATCAAGTGTTATGTGATGGTTGAAGCAACCATAACCATATCATTTCATGCACTTATTTTGCACAAATGAGCAAGCAAGCAAAAGTCTTTGCCATGAAATGATAGCTATGGTTATCATGATGGTCAACTAGTCAAGCCTAGTCAACCGGTCCACAAAGTCAACAAGTCAACAAAAGTCAACAAGTCAACAAAGTCAACAACCATGTCACCATAATACTTAATTAATATAATTGTTAATCTCATATCATATTCTCATTAGGGTTGATCAAAAGGTCAATAGTCAACGGTCAATTGTCAACAACCCTAATGAGAATCCACTGCCTCTGTCTCCCTGTCAGCCGTGCATACACACCCGCATCCGCGTTCCGAGGAACACGAATGCAAACTGGATAAATCCAATCCCATAAAGTACACTAGGATCTGGCTTAAACCAAAGCCCGCTAGTGTAAACTGTCCGGACACTGTACGTGCACAAGTGCACGGATGTGACCGAACCCTGTCGCAAAACTATGCGACCTGTCGCAATACCATGCGACCTCTACTTTTTTGCCTAAAGGCGAAAAGCTTTCTGTGTGGGACTCTAAAGACTCGACACTACGCTGGCAGTGGGTTTAACCACAGACCGCAAGCGGCACTAGCTGTGCGTAACGGTCCCCAGGTAGTGCCGACAAGAAGACCGACGAGGCGAAACCCATCTGAACTCCTACTGAGCCTGAGTGTGACATTCTCCCAACAGTCCGGTCTGTTCGTCTGATACATCGTATGGCGGGCCTAGGGGGCGGTAAACGTCAGTCCCCCAATAGCGGTACAAGTCGTGCCGGAGCGAAGCCCAAAACACCCTGAGATAACACTGGAAGCCTACCAGTATATCTCGTTTGCCCTGGCCAGGGACTACTCGTGTAATGGCTCTCCTAGACACAGCGCGATGTCAACCCCCAATACCGGGAGAGACGAATCCTGTCTAACCGTCACTGCCTCCAAGTGCTTCGGGACTGCACCCAACCACTACCTGTTTGCACGACTCCTTTGAGCCGTGGTAGGGTAGTGATCAAAGTACAGTGGGAACACACTCGAGGCGAAGTGACAGTGTCAAGTCAGCGGACTAAGCTGTACTCATGTCACCTGGGAACTGATAACTGACGATAGGCATAATACCAACTAGTCAGTTCCCGACGAGTCCTGTCCAGTGTACCCGTAACCTAACGAGCACCCGCATACTATCTCAAGTACGACGTACTGACGGCTGTGGGACAGACCGTCTCCCACACTGGGATGAGAAGCGCATGCGCTGGTCTACTCCGGAGTATCGATGCCCTGTCTCGATAGTCCTGCGACCAGGGACCTGCATAAAGATGTGCTTATAGATTACCCAGCCCCACTAGTGTGACGGCCATCACATCGCTGGTAATCAAGCAAAGATCCTAAGGGCTCCACTAATGTGTATAGGCGATATACAAAAATAAACACAAGTACACATTGAAGTAGAAACAAACCAAGTAGCATACTACTATTTTGAGCAAGATTGTATATACAAGGTGAATATCCCAAGCTTCCATTAAGTAATATACAAACTAGTATGATACAGTAATGGCCTCTAGGGCATATACACTAACAGTTATATGATCTTAGGGTCGCAGGCGGGGACTTCGGATGCTGCAAAAAAGTGAAAGCGAGTGGTTGGCTTTACTTAGCCCAAGTTCTTTTGTGAGTAGATTTAACATCTACAGGGGAATCGCCAGCATGGCGTTATGCATCAGGGCTAAATATGATATGATATTTGCCGCATGTTTATATTGTACATATAGATATTTTGCATAAAACTTCATTGCATATTATTACTTGTTGTGCTTGGACTTGTATCCATTGAACACTGCGCTCTTATTGACGGTTCATGTTGCATGAGCACAAATTTTATGCCTCCCACACCATCAATAATTGCCATTACACGCACAACACACATACATATGTGATATTGTGTGGTAAGTGACTTAAGACATTGATTCCTATTCCATTGTGCATATGACATATAGCATACATGTATACCTACATGCTTACACATATGCCCTGCCATACCTACATGTTAGCTACCCATATACTTATATTGTATTGTACCATTAGTGATAGGTATATACACATATGAGACATAGCTACATGTACATCTGTCACGACCCGAAATTGGTACGTGATGGCCCTAATACTACGCAACGCCTCCAGACGTAACGCAGTAAAAGAAAGCCAAAACCCAGAAATCTAAACCATAAAAATACGGAAAAGATAATAAAAAGTTTTGGAAACATTTGAAATCACAACCCAAATTCTTTAAAAGAGTCCACTTTTTCTTTAAAATTTTGGCAGCACCTCCTTTATAAAACAAGCCCCCAAAAAGGGTACAATATAAATATAAAGTAAAGCATCCCAAACGGGAGAAAAATCCACGCCCAACGGCGGAAAACAACACCACAACAGATATACGACGCCGTAGCGAAGAAATAAGAGACAAAGAAAGGAAAATGTATAAAAGCAACAAATACACAATAATATACAAAATCGTCCTCACCAAGTCTCTAAGTCACAACATACTAGTAGTAGATGGAGAGAACAAGATACAACGAATATACTGTACAAACTCAGATAACCATAAAACCCACCTGGGCAAAACTGCACACTAACAGGCGAAGTGGTATCTGCAGCCAAAAGATGATAGATAGGTAGGTGAATAGCTTGCCTCGACTACTCTGGGGAAAACACCTGCAATACCTATGGCACAACGGGGGTGAGTTGCCAACTCGTGAATAGTAAATAACATATGCAGGTAATCGCAAGAATGTACGTACAGCATGAATCTAAGATATGTCAATTTCAGTAATAACAGGTCATATGAGAACGAAATAATGGAAAGTACACTAACAAGTACCACCAATATATCAAGCAATAATGATAGGACAACAGTATGCAATAATCATGCACTGGGGATATGAGAAAGTAAATGTGCAACACTCATGAAGGTACACTCACAGATACTCCTAATACATGGAACAGTGCACAAGTGTGTAAAGATGAGATATGGAGTGAAATATGTCATTTCCACGGAATCCTGACATCGTGGTAGGATCACAATCCAGCAAGACAAATCAAAATCCCAATTCCTCAAATCAGCCCCTAAATTGGCTCTCATATCATCTAAGTGTCACATCTCCTCAACTGCATAATATCAAGTATATATCGCATATATCAAATGTACAACAACAAGTGGATCTCACATCTCTCGTATGTACAATATCAGTATATCTCATATATATCAAATGTACAACAACAAGTGGATCTCACATCTCTCGTATGTACAATATCAGTATATCTCACATATATCAAATGTACAACAGCAAGTGGATCTCACATATCTCGTATGTACGATATCAGTATCCAATCCCAATGAATCTCTTATATCCCAAAACAAATCTCCAGCACAGTTCTAACATCCTAATATAATGTCATAATAAATATGATGAGGGCAATACACATATATTAGCGTCCCATTCCACTAATATTGGTGTAAGGGTATATATAACTGCGGCTCAATCCCCTATTATATATACAAATGAGTAATTAGAAATATCATGAAACCAATGTGCCAAGCATCGACACAGAAATACTGATCCATCAGGTGCTGTCTCCATGACTGGCCCCCTGATAAGTACGTATCATACGCTATCCCGAGAGCTCGAGTGCCTAGCTCTGACCCTCGCCTCTCGACGTATCCATACGCACATGACTCCCGTCGGTATCCACTCGATAGCCGATGAGTCAATGGTCCTGTCACCGGAAAGTATGGTTCCCCTAAGCCTCATCGCCTAGGACCGCGATGTCGACTCACACAGCAAGTACTTTCTTGCTTCAGGGTACCTCCGGGCCCCACCATGTACCCATACACGGATCCCTCCTTTCCTCGCGTAGGGTATACATCAGAACCGATAAATCTCATGGTGGATGCTATAATATCATATCAAGGAAACCGGGTTTTTCAATGTATGCATAATTTCATGAACTACCACGGTCCCCAAATCCAGAAAACATCATGAAAAATCCATATAACAATGCGATAATCCATGAATAAAGTATACGCAACATAAAAACTGTAATGAAAGCGTATAACAGAAAAACTTAGCATTCACCGGATATAAATGAACACATGAATGGTAAAGCAGAAATATAGGTATCTACCTACATGATGATGTGATATACCTATCAGGTATAAGTAAAGTATGAAATGCAAGTACACCTGTAGCTATGTCCTTAGGTGTATATGTACCTAACACTAATGGTACAAAACCCTATAGGTAAACAGGAACTAGCATATCAAAATCTAAGTTATAAACGATAAGAAATATGTATCAAGGTCACAATTTCCCTAACCAGACAATATCATTTCTAAATGTGGGTTGTGTATGACATGGCAATTATTGACGGTGTGTGTGGCATACAATCAGTGCTTTCGCAATCTGAGCCGTCAATAATAGTGCAGTGTCCTAAGGATACTAGTCCAAGCACAACTATCACTAAGCAGTAAGGTAATTGCGCAATTCTAAACATGACATAGAATATGCGACAATGTAAATATTTCTAGCCCAGACGCATAACGCCATACGGGCGATTCCCCTGTAGATGTTAAATCTACTCACCCACACTCCAAGCTAGATGAAGTCTACCACCTGTATCCCCCTGTGGCAGTGTCCGTAGCAGACACCTACAGACCAAAACCCAAACCCTAACTCCTCAGCATGGCCGGCGTCGCCGGCCCCTCCTCAAGCCGTCGCCGGCCCCTCCTCAAGCCGTCGCCGGCCCTGGCCGGTGGCCTGGGGTCCATCTTGAAGGTGGTGCTCCAGGTCACCTAGTACAACACTACAACTATGTTTAGTTTTCCAGTAAACTATCCGGGTCAAAGCAGATCCTAAAAACCTCAAACCGACACTAAAATACGATATTTCGCAACAAAACCTAATTTAAACATTCTAAACAGAAATTAAATAGCTAAACTACGCTAAAAACACAACAAAGAGAAGCAAGAGGATTTTACCTATCCAAAAGAACACCAAGAACCCAAGCTTGTATGCTCCAAGTCAAGAAAATGAGAAAACATGAACAAAGATATGATTTTTGTGAAAAGAGATGGATTTTGTGACGGTTTTGTGAGGAAATGAGAGAAAGAAATGCACAAGGAAGTAGAGGGAAGAGGAGAGCTCGGCCAAGTGAAGAGGGAGAGAGAGAAAAGGGAATTTCCAAGAATTTCCATGCAAAACAAAGCAATAAATGCATACACACACCAAGTCAACACATTCATGCATCTTCTTTTCTTTTCTTTTCTATTCTTTTCTTTTCTTTTTCCCTTTAAACCTAGGCCACACAATCAATTTGCTATGTGGTTAAGTTTACTTAAGAAAAATTTAAGAAAAGATGCAAAGAGAAGATTTCCAAAATTGTGCAAACCGGATTAAAATAACATTAAAATTGGGAAAAATTCAAATTGGACCAAAACGTCACATATACTCCCAAAGTGTGCGCACTAGCTTTATTTTATCAAAACTAGGTGCTGGCAAGTCGATATGGCCGTTTGATCACAATCGGTATAAAACTGAAATTACCGACGAATTTCACCCAAAAACAGAAACAAACACAAAACGATTTCTAAAACGTTACAATCTCCCCCCTTATAAAAATTCGTCCCCGAATTTAAAATTTTTACCAAGCATACCTTCAAAGAGAAGAGTACAAAACTTCCAATTCTCGCTCGCAGCTTCCCAAGTGATCACTTCACTATATAGCTACGTCCAAGAAAACTCTCCACAGATGGCAAGACCCTTGACCGAAGTTTCTTCACCTGCCGAACCATTTGCACACATGGCTGCCGGTGAACGAAAAGATCGATTCCAAACCAATGGTCTGTGCTGAATCATGTGAAAAAGTCATGAAGGCATTTGCAAAAATCAACACCATGAAAACGGGGTGAATAATCGATAATCTGGGCGGAAGTGCCAAATTAAAGGCAACGAAAACTAACTCGCTTAAAGGATCTCAAAAGGACCAAAAATTCTGGGATAAGCTTCCCAAAACTCAACATGTCATTCATCGGAAAGTCCATAGGAATACATGATCTCCCACTGCGAACTCAAGTCTACGACCAGCATGGTCGGCATAAGACCTCTGTCTGCACTGGGCTACTCATCCTGACCTGAACCAAATGGATCATCTCCGAAGTCTTTAGACTAGCTGAGGTCCAAAAATCCTACTACGCAGAGTCAGAAAAACAGACTGGTGATCGACACTACCTGACTAAACCTAAAGGTTGCCAATTGGAATGTCTCCTGATAACAGCTTTCAAGAAGTATCCTAACAATGGCGAGTGACGATCCCAACTGCCGCAAACAACTAACACAAACGCACAACAAGACAAACACCTTGAAACGAAACCTGAAATTTCTCTTTACATTCCTGTCCACCCGTAACTATCTCACCAGTCACGTCAATGTTGGCGGAACTTGAATGAACATAGAGAGTTGACTGATGTGCTTGCTCTAGGATTTCACGTCTTTACCCGATGACATCAGGTACACAACCGCATTCCTAACTTAGCACAACCTTGTCACAATCACAGACTCCGAGTCAAAAGCAAGAACTGATGCAGTTGCTAACTGAATCTCCAACTGCTGAAAACTCTGCACACATGCCTTAGTTCAAAGAAAAGAACCTCCTTTCTAGGTCTTTACAGTTAACGGTGCAACAATACTCTAGTAATCCTGCACGAAACGGCGGTAAAAACCTGCTAAGCCTGAAATCTGCGGATCTCCGTCCTGCACACAAGTCTGGGCCTAAGCTGTACGGTCTCGATCTCCCTCGGAACCATACGAAACCGTCTCCCGTAACTACATGACCTAGGAGTCAACACAAACAAGCCTGAAGGAACACTCCGAGAATCTAGCAACCAGCTGGGGCTCTCCCAATGTCTGCAAAACAAATTCTCAAGTGTTGCTCCTGTTCCTCAAGACACAAAGTATTGACCAGAATGTCGTCAACACACAACAGCAACTGGTCGAGAAACGGCCTGAAGAAATCTGGTGCATCATATCCACAAATGCTGCTAGGGCATTGGTGAGTCCAACGACACCACCAAAACACAAACTGCCCGTAGCACGCACAAAAACAGTATTCGGAATGCCACCACTCCGAACCCGCAACAATGATGACCTGATCCCAAACAAACTTAGAAAAAAGTCTCGCACTCTGGAGCTGATCGAAGAAATCGTCAAAGCGAGGTAAATGATACCTAACCGCACCGTAAGCCGGTTCAATTGACGATCCATCAATCCACAACCGCAATGTGTCGTCTTTCTCCTGAATGAACATAATTATGAGCTCCCAAAAGCGAAACACTCGGACACACAAACCTCCCAGCAAACAACTCTGCAGCAGATCCTTAAGCTCCCTGAATTTCGCTAGCTCTCCTGGAATATCTTCGGAAAACTCTCGCACGATAAGTACCCGGTCCAACAAATCTACTGTGGCTCCGGTATCTCGAATGAACGCCAAGAATCCACGACATCTCCTCCAAAGCTGACTAGCGAAAAAGGCTGAATTCAAGCTGTGAGAGGCGGTACAACTATCCACCTGCACAACAAGGACTGACTCGTCGGGAAAACAATTCCTGACTGTTTCCACACGGTAGTCCACAGACGCCAAGCACGTAGCTAACCAATCCATGCCCAGGAGAACGTCAAATCCAACATCTCTAGAAGGATCCAATGACGGCAAAATCTCCTCACCGATTGGCATACGACTGAAATACGTGTCGCGCAACAAAAGAATCGCTGACAGAACTTAACACAACAAAACGGATGATCTAACTAACACGATCCTCGTCCCAACCATGGCACAAAGTGCGAAAAACCAACAAGTACATCAAAAGAACATGAACAAGGATACCTGACAAATCTGCACTGGACGCCCGTGCGTCCGGATGAGTAGAAACAAACTCTCGTGTCTGCCTTCTACCCACAACTGGCTGAAATCTTCCACTCTACTGTATAGCTGTCTCGCGACTACGTGGCTCAGTACAAACTCGAACCCGATGATCCAAACTCCCGCACCGATAACATCCGGAAGAAAACTGCTGACCATCCTGGGGATAAGAGCTAGACGACTGTCCTCGCCTCAAGCCTCTGCTACTCCCATGACGTGCACGAAACCTGTCACGATGACTGAACCTCTGTCCCAGGACTGGCACACCTATACGGGTCCTCCACTGTCCTGGAACTCGCAAAGTCTCTGGACTACGTGTCTCGTCGACTGGGGTTACATCCACTGGTGCTACGTAAGTGACAGACTGCTGCATGCTGATCCCAAGGAACAACAGAGTAACTGGGGTGTCAACCTCCTGTCGCTGCGCTCGAATGGCATCAACTAATGATCTCATCGTCTGGCGCAAGTCCTGCATCTCTGTCATAAGCCTAGCGAGCTGATCTGTCGAAGGCTGATCCGTCTGCACCTGTGCAATAAGAGTGCCATCCTGGTCAGTGCTCGTCTCACCCGAGCTAACTCTGACCTCGGCCCTCGCTGCATCACTCTGAGTCCCCATAGTCGTCGACGGCAAGGCTATAAATAGAGATAGGATTCGATAAGAACAAGGAAATCGAATTACAAGGATATGAATCATCAAGGAAGGAATTTCAAACAATTTGTACTTAGGCACTTTAGGCGAAATACTGCATCGTGAGTATGCTGCAGACATTCACACACTACGTTACTCCGCTTAGGTTACCTACTCCATCATACCAGGGTCATCCTACACTACGAATGGTAAAACCACGTTCTGATACCAACTTTGTCACGACCCGAAATTGGTACGTGATGGCCCTAATACTACGCAACGCCTCCAGACGTAACGCAGTAAAAGAAAGCCAAAACCCAGAAATCTAAACCATAAAAATACGGAAAAGATAATAAAAAGTTTTGGAAACATTTGAAATAACAACCCAAATTCTTTAAAAGAGTCCACTTTTTCTTTAAAATTTTAGCAGCACCTCCTTTATAAAACAAGCCCCCAAAAAGGGTACAACATAAATATAAAGTAAAGCATCCCAAACGGGAAAAAATCCACGCCCAACGGCGGAAAACAACACCACAACAGATATACGACGCCGTAGCGAAGAAATAAGAGACAAAGAAAGGAAAATGTATAAAAGCAACAAATCCACAATAATATACAAAATCGTCCTCACCAAGTCTCTAAGTCACAACATACTAGTAGTAGATGGAGAGTACAAGGTACAACGAATATACAGTACAAACTCAGATAACCACAAAACCCACCTGGGCAAAACTGCACAATAACAGGCGAAGTGGTATCTGCAGCCAAAAGATGATAGATAGGTGAATAGGTGAATAGCTTGCCTCGACTACTCTGGGGAAAACACCTGCAATACCTGTGGCACAACGGGGGTGAGTTGTGAACTCGTGAATAATAAATAACATATGCAGGTGATCGCAAGAATGTACGTACAGCATGAATCTAAGATATGTCAATTTCAGTAACAACAGGTCATATGAGTACGAAATAATGGAAAGTACACTAACAAGTACCACCAAAATATCAAGCAATAATGATAGGACAACAGTATGCAATAATCATGCACTGGGGATATGAGAAAGTAAATGTGCAACACTCATGAAGGTACACTCACAGATACTCCTAATACATGGAACAGTGCACAAGTGTGTAAAGATGAGGTATGGAGTGAAATATGTCATTTCCACGGAATCCTGACATCGTGGTAGGATCACAATCCAGCAAGACAAATCAAAATCCCAATTCCTCAAATCAGCCCCCAAATTGGCTCTCATATCATCTAAGTGTCACATCCCCTCAACTACACAATATCAAGTATATATCGCATATATCAAATGTACAACAATAAGTGGATCTCACATCTCTCGTATGTACAATATCAGTATATCTCACATATATCAAATGTACAACAACAAGTGGATCTCACATCTCTCGTATGTACAATATCAGTATATCTCATATATATCAAATGTACAACAGCAAGTGGATCTCACATATCTCGTATGTACGATATCAGTATCCAATCCCAATGAATCTCTTATATCCCAAAACAAATCTCCAGCACAGTTCTAACATCCTAATATAATGTCATAATAAATATGATGATGGCAATACACATATATTAGCGTCTCATTCCACTAATATTAGTGTAAGGGTATATATAACAGCGGCTCAATCCCCTGTTATATATACAAATGAGTAATTAAAAATATCATGAAACCAATGTGCCAAGCATCGACACAGAAATACTGATCCATCAGGTGCTGTCTCCATGACTGGCCCCCTGATAAGTACGTATCATACGCTATCCCGAGAGTTCGAGTGCCTAGCTCTGACCCTCGCCTCTCGACGTATCCATACGCACATGACTCCCGTCGGTATCCACTCGATAGCCGATGAGTCAATGGTCCTGTCACCGGAAAGTATGGTTCCCCTAAGCCTCATCGCCTAGCACCGCGATGTCGACTCACACAGCGACAACTTTCTTGCTTCAGGGTACCTCCGGGCCCCACCATGTACCCATACACGGATCCCTCCTTTCCTCGCGTAGGGTATACATCAGAACCGATAAATCTCATGGTGGATGCTATAATATCATATCAAGAAAACCGGGTTTTTCAATGTATGCATAATTTCATGAACTACCACGGTCCCCAAATCCAGAAAACATCATGAAAAATCCATATAACAATGCGATAATCCATGAATAAAGTATACGAAACATAAAAACTGTAATGAAAGCGTATAACAGAAAAACATAGCATTCACCAGATATAAATGAACACATGAATGGTAAAGCAGAAATATAGGTATCTACCTACATGATGATGTGATATACCTATCAGGTATAAGTAAAGTATGAAATGCAAGTACACCTGTAGCTATGTCCTTAGGTGTATATGTACCTAACACTAATGGTACAAAACCCTATAGGTAAACAGGAACTAGCATATCAAAATCTAAGTTATAAACGATAAGAAATATGTATCAAGGTCACAATGTCCCTAACCAGACAATATCATTTCTAAATGTGGGTTGTGTATGACATGGCAATTATTGACGGTGTGTGTGGCATACAATCAGTGCTTTCGCAATCTGAGCCGTCAATAATAGTGCAGTGTCCTAAGGATACTAGTCCAAGCACATCTATCACTAAGCAGTAAGGTAATTGCGCAATTCTAAACATGACATAGAATATGCGACAATGTAAATATTTCTAGCCCAGACGCATAACGCCATGCGGGCGATTCCCCTGTAGATGTTAAATCTACTTACCCACACTCCAAGCTAGATGAAGTCTACCACCTGTATCCCCCTGTGGCAGTGTCCGTAGTCCCCGCCTACGAACCTGCAACATATAAACAACAAGCAAATATATATTAATAACTCTAAAACACGAACAAGCTACATCTAACCAACACAACAACACACAACCACATCTTAAGTGTTCGTATCGTGGCTAACAAGAATAGCAACACGACGAAAACAACTTAAGAGCGAAACCACGAAAACTGCACGACCCGTGTCGTAACACGTATCACGCGGACACAAAACACTAGAAACTACCTAATTGATCCCAGATTTTGCCTACTGTGAAAACTAAACAAACAAACAAGACCAGAGGAACCCAAACCATAGCAGACACCTACAGACTAAAACCCAAACCCTAACTCCTCAGCATGGCCGGCGTCGCCGGCCCCTCCTCAAGCCGTCGCCGGCCCTGGCCGGTGTCCTGGGATCCATCTCGAAGGTGGTGTTCCAGGTCCCCTAGTACAACACTACAACTATGTTTAGTTTTCCAGTAAACTACCCGGGTCAAAGCAGATCCTAGAAACCTCAAACCGACACTAAAATACGATATTTCGCAACAAAACCTAATTTAAACATTCTAAACAGAAATTAAATAGCTAAACTACACTAAAAACACAACAAAGAGCAGCAAGAGGATTTTACCTATCCAAAAGAACACCAAGAACCCAAGCTTGCATACTCTAAGTCAAGAAAATGAGAAAACATGAACAAAGATATGATTTTTGTGAAAAGAGATGGATTTTGTGAAGGTTTTGTGAGGAAATGAGAGAAAGAAATGCACAAGGCAGTAGATGGAAGAGGAGAGCTCGGCCAAGTGAAGAGGGAGAGAGAGAAAAGGGAATTTCCAAGAATTTCCATGCAAAACAAAGCAATAAATGCATACACACACCAAGTCAACACATTCATGCATCTTCTTTTCTTTTCTTTTCTATTATTTTCTTTTCTTTTTCCCTTTAAACCTAGGCCACACAATCAATTTGCTATGTGGTTAAGTTTACTTAAGAAAAATTTAAGAAAAGATGCAAAGAGAAGATTTCCAAAAATGTGCAAACCGGATTAAAATAACATTAAAATTGGGAAAAATTCAAATTGGACCAAAACGTCACATATACTCCCAAAGTGTGCGCACTAGCTTTATTTTATCAAAACTAGGTGCTGGCAAGTCGATATGGCCGTTTGATCACAATCGGTATAAAACTGAAAATACCGACGAATTTCACCCAAAAAGAGAAACAAACACAAAACGATTTCTAAAACGTTACAACATCTTGCTTACATACTTACATATACACCCATATACCTTGCTATAGCTACATGTTCACCTTTATATGATGTTGCCTTGGATTTTGGAGAAATTAGGAACCACATGATATATTTAATAACTTGATGCATTTAAATAGCGATTTTTCCTTTATATGATCATATTACTGTTTTATGTTGCATATATTATATTACATGGATTTACGTATTGAGATATAGTTTTCATGTGATTTTCCGGATTTAAGAACCGCGGGGATATTTCAAGAAATGTGTATTGTTCTGAAAACCCAGTTTCTCTGGATTTAGGGATTTCGAGTGTCGATGTTGGGCACTTTTGTTCCGGGATTGCGAGTGTCGAGGTTGGACATTTAGGTTCCGAGGATTTCGAGTGTCGGGTTGGACACTTATGTTCCATGAGATGTACGGATAAGATATGTGGATTTACATGTCGATGATGGACACTAGTTTTCATGATGTTTCGAGTGTCGATGTTGGACACTCAGGTTGCATGATTTTGATATGTCGTTGAGGGACACACACACACACACATATATATACATATACACATACATACTTTTCATGATGTTTTCGGGTGTCGATGTTGGACACTCAGGTTCCATGAGAATTACAGGTTATGAGGGCCGATCTGAAGGCCGATTTGAGGAATTTGGGATTTAGATTGTCTTGATGGACACTGGTCCTACCACGATGAGATTTTGTGAGGATGGCATGTTTTATCTCATACTCCGCATTTATTTGATATGCATTACTTCATGTATTAGTAGGTACCTGATAGAGTACCTTTCATGACCGTTGCATATACATATTGTCATTTATTGCTATCGTCTTGCATGTGATAGTTTATCGCAGTACTTGCACACTTACGATTACCTGCATATGTTATTTACTATTTACGAGTTGGCAATTCATCCCCATTGTGCCACAGTGTTTTGCATGTAGTCCCTCAGAGCAGTCGCGGCTGGGCTTCTTCTTCCTATCGTATCATCTTTTGCAGCGGATACCGCTACGGCTGCCTGTATGCAGTTTTGCAATAGGTGGGTTTTGCGGTTATTCGATGTTGCTCATTGTATATGCGTTGTATCCAGTACTCTCCATCTACTACTTCATGTATTAACTTAGAGACGAGTTGTGAGGACGATATTGTATATTATTTTGTGACTTTGGAGGTCTTTTATGCTGTTGTCACTTTATATCGTCTTTTTCTTCGCTACGGAGTCGTATATCTGTTGTGGTGTTTTTTCCGCCTTTCGGCGTGGATTTGCTCCCGTTGGGGATGCTTTACTTATATTTTATGTTGTACCCTTTTCGGGGCTTGTTTTTACAAAGGAGGTGCTGCCAATTTTTTTAAAGGAAGTAAATTTGGGCATTAAAGATTTTTACTTGAGATTCCCAAAAGCTTTAAACAATGTTCTTACTACTTTGATGGTTTAGATTTGCTGGTTTTCAGCTTACTTAGATTGCGTTACGCCTGTGGACGTTACGTAGTTTAAGGGCCGTCACGTGCCAAATTTCGGGTCGTGACAAAGTTGGTATTCTAGGTTTTACCTTTCGGAGTGTAGGGTGACCTTGGTATGATGGAGTAGGTAGCTTAAGCAGAGTGATGTAGCGTGTGTATGTCCACGGCATACTTACGACACGGTACTCCGTCTAAAGTGACCTAAGTACTAATTGCTTGAAATTCCTTCCTTGATGATACATATCCTTATGATTCGATTTCCGTGTTCTTATCAAACCCTATTTCCATTTCAAGCCATTTGCCGCCGATGACTATGAGTGCTCAGAGAGAGGCAGTGAGAGCCGAGGTCAGAGTTGACTCGTTTGGGACAAGGACTGACCAGGACGGTACGCTCATTGCACAGGAGCAGATTGATCCGCCTTCGATAGATCGTATCGCTAGGCTTGGGGCAAATATGCAGGACTTGCGCCAGATGATGAAGTCGTTGGTTGAGGCTAGTCGAGCGCAGCGACAGGAGGTTGCCACCTGTTGGAGATAGTGCCCTCAGAGTCAATTATTAGGTCGCAGGTACGTGATTGCAATGATTGATGGAGGACCTATCCCGGTAGGACAGTCTTACTCGAGATGATAGTATGCTATCTGGTTTACCTTTATTATCGTGTACTGCTTTAGGTGACCTGACAAGTCGCTATTACACGTTGATAGAGCCCCTAGGATTCTTGCTTGACCACCAGCAGTATGAGGGCGATCATATAAGTGGGAGCTGGGGTCTATAAGCATATCCTTAAATGGTCCCTAGTCGTGTGAGTTTCGAGACAGGGCATCGATACTCTATAGTAGACTAGTGTATACAGTCGAGACCCCGATGAGGGGCGGTGGCCGGTCTCACAAGCCACTGGTGTCAGTGGGATCACCTAAGATGTATACAGGTGCGCATTGGGTTATGAGTACACCGGACAGGACTCGCCGGGAACATGCCAGTTGGTCATATACCAGACGTCAGATGGCAGTTCCCTGGTGACATGTGTGCAGGTTAGTTCATCGACCTGGGGATCGTCATTTGTCTTGTGTGAGTTCCCACTGTACTTTGATTACTACCCTACCACGGCTCAAAGGAGTCGTGCAAACAGGTTTTAGTTGGGTACAATCCCGAGCCACATGGAGGCAGTGAGCGTATCTTCAGGGGTTCGTCTCTCCCGGTATTGGGGGTGAGGTCGTGCTGTGTCTAGGAGAGCCATTACACGAAGCCCTCGGCCGAGGCAAGGAGATTTACTGGTAGGTATTCCAGTAGTATCTCATGTTGTTCTGGGCTACACTCCGACACGACTTGTACCGCTTTTGGGGGTCTGACTTTTACCAACCCCCTACGCCCGCCATGCGATGCTCATAGACGAACGGACCGGACTGTACGGATATTGTCACTGACAGGCTCAGTAGGGTTGTCAGGCTGAGTTCGCTCACAGACGTCCCTTTTAGTCAATACCTGGTAGCCCGTTACGTATTGGCTTATACCTCTGACGTGCTAGTGGTTAAATCCACAACCAAGGTGTTGACGAGTCTTTAGAGTCCCCCACATTCAGTTACTCAGCTTTCGGGCGAAAGGTTGTAGAGGCCGTATGGAGATATGGCAAGGTCCGATCAGATACGTGCGGTATTGCACGGATCAGGATATGACAGTTTGTACTATAAGCCGTATGGTTATATGGCAGGGTTTGATCAGATACGTGCGGTATTGCACGGATCAGGATCGAACAGATATTACTAGCCGGTTTTGGTATAAGCCGGATTCTAGTATAGTACAGTGGAGATTTTGTCTCATTGCATTTGTATTTCGGTCGAAATACAGATGCGGGTGTGTATGCACAGTATTGGGGTTTTCCTGTAATTTATTACGGGACCAGTTTTCTGGAGTTGCCAGTTTGCTTTCCGTTTCGGCCAATTTCCATTGTTCCGTTCATTGGCCGAAGATTGGTGGAGGAGCGCTTATTTGCATTATTGCAAATAAGTGATTGTGGAGGGGATCTTTGCATATTCTTGTGTCATGATGGTTGCACCATTCCTTGACCTTGACTTCTTGACTTCTCCATCATGGCTTGACTTTCATATGACATGGTTTTCATGATGATTGTGGTGGAGTGAGGTTCTCTTTTGGTGATCATTTCTTTGCATGATTTGGTTGTTGAGTGTTGGTGTTTCTTTGTGATCATTATTCCTTATGATAACCATTCCTCTCTCTCTCTCTTGCATGATTGATATGGTCACCTCCCCCTTGACTTTTCCCTCTCTCTTTGATATACATGGGCCGGCCATCCCTTGTGGGGGGTTGATTGATTTTTGGTGTGGCATTTTTGGTTCTCTTCATGCTCCAAAAATCACACAAGAAAACTCTCCAAAATTCCAAGTTCTTTTTCCTCCACTAAAAAGGCAATTCCACAAACCCAAAGTGAGACAAGGTTCTATACATATTCTACAACATATCTTGGGCACGTCGAGTAGCCGGCTTCGTGCCCGAGTTGCCTCGGCATTGAGGTGGGAGCCCGTAAAAGAAGTAGGCGATATGGTGCACTTCCGGCGACGAGGAGGAGACGGGACGTTCCGCAGGAGATCGGGACGACGACGAGAAGACCGGAGGACTCGGATCTGTCGGTATATCTCTCTTCCCTTTCTTGTAGATAGCTAGGACTAGTTAGTGGTTCGATCCGGGTATTAGTGCGCGGCGGTTTGGCAGTTCAAGTAAAAATTAAAGTTTATCACCGCTTCCGCATTTGGCCGTCGGATTGACGGCCGGGTCGCCGCCGTGCACTTACAGTTGTATCAGAGCCTCGCCATTAACATAGTCTAGCTTTGTGTAATGTGTTTTTCAGTTCCGATCGATCAAAATTCCAAAAACCCAATTTTTGTACACATCAGTTTTCTGTTGGAAATTTTTTGTGTCGAAAATTTTTTCAGGTTGTATAAAATTGATGTGCAGGAAATTATAAGGTTACTGGAAAAGTTCGACACAGTGACTCAATACCTGGAGCGCGGAACCGCGGCCAAACCCCCCCTTGGACCGCGGTTCCGCCGCATAATTGTATCCTCACTGTATCATATTTTTCTAGTGGGCTTCTGGGCTTATTTTTGGAGTTTTGGAATATTAAATTTGGGCCAAGTATTTCTGTGTGTGCTGCAGTATTGTTTTGGGGTCCACTTGTTGATTTTTGATCAATCGGAAAATTTTAAACACATTTTTCACAGTATTTACATTATATCTACGACCGTGAATGTCACTCGATCGGTAAATCCGGTCTAACTGCTATAGCCCGGTTAGACGGATTTGCGAACGTGACTTTCATGTTGATGTTCTGTTTTTGCTGTGATGTTGCGGATCGGTCGTGGGGGATAGCCTGGATGCAATGCTAGTACAGTTGTGGATGTATTATGTACATTTGATATTGCGGGGCGAGCGTCCGACATGTGGACTGCCGTCACTGCCTAATTGTATTATTATTTTGGGGCACGACCAGGTTGCGGTCGATGTACCCGTTGTATGTATATTTTACTTTCTGTACTAGGATTACCCCGCGGAGGGGTGTACGGATAGCCGGGTTCTAGAGGGCAACAAGCCCGCATCTCATGGCATTGAGACGGAGGGGGCTTCACTCTAGGATTGGCGGGCTATTCGCCGCACTCGTAGGGGGTACAGGTTGACCCAGGAGGGGTTCCCAAGTTGCCGGATTCCGTGAAGTGCTGGGTGGTCCATTCACGGTACTGAAGGGGGCTGCCTCGCTTCAGGTTTTGGCGGGTGACTTGCCGCGCCCGTAGGGGTCTAGGTTTTCATTGAGCAGGCTATCCACACGACCAGGGGAACGTCGGGTTTCAGTAGTGGCTCTGTGAAACCCGGGGATCCCAGATATCTGTATTGTTTATGTGATACTCTACATTTCTGTGATGTTGCATTTCTTTTCACGCCTTGAGCGAAATATAATATATTGGTATATATATTAGTAGATGTTGTATATGTTTTACATCCGCGCTAGTCCAGTCCCCGCTCTGTTGTTAGTTAGCTAACCTAACGGGTAATGACGGGACCCAGTGGCGAATGCGGATGGCATATACGTACATCAGTATATTTTTGTTCTTTTTGGTGTGATTAATTGATGGGACTGCATTGATTCGGATCAATGCAAGTTAAAAACAAACCTAATCTGATGTTGTTGGAACACTTTTTCAAAAAGCTGTTATTGCAAGGACGTTCACTTTTGTTTTGCATCGTGATATTCAGTTGGAATATCCTGCTCCTCAGTCGACGAGGCAAGGGCCGAGATCCCTTCACCGGGAGTGACCCCTTGGACAAAAGGTTTGCGTCAGGGCATTAACTTCACTATAGCCGATTACTTTTGCTTTGCACCGTGGTATTCAGTTGGAATATCCTGCACCCCATTCTACGGGGAAAGAGCCGAGATCCCTTTACCGGGAGTGACCTCTTTAGCAACGGTTTTCGTCACTATATTTTCAAAAAGCTATTCGTTCCTTCAACGATATCAAGTTCATTACGTTAAAGGTTTTCGCCAAAAACCATTCGTAGCCCTCCGTCGTTTCATATGGGTAGTCAATAGTATTCAAGCTGTGTTTGTTGGCCTTAGTCAAGGCACAGTGTTTGGTAGCTGTTGGGTGTTCATATGCTGCATAGATAGATGCGTTGGTTTGGGACAGTCGTATAGCCTTGTTGGCCCTAGTCAAGGGCTTGTACGGGTGGGTTCAAATCAACCTGGATAATGACGGGTAGAACTTGACATGTGACTTATGATTTGTTGGCCTTAGTCAAGGTCATAAGAGCATGGGGCAGAAATCACATCGGGAGTTTCAAAAGAACTGAAACTTGCCAGATATGCGCATACCTTCTGGAGTGTGATACCGTGAGCGGATTCCGTCACGTTATCATGCGATGATAGTTGGATCCCGATTCCCACTGATGAGTTAGTTTACTCCTCGGGTGATCCCGACTAATTCTTCTTTCAGGTTTGGAGGAGAATTTGAGGTACAGTGGGAGGATTCCAGATTAGATAAATTGGTAACCATTCTGATCTAGGTTAGAGTGCACGCTGAGTGTTTCTTTTCTCTCTCTCTTTGGCAGCGACCATTGACCCGACCCTATGACTTTGACTCAGAGACCAAGTTGACCGAACCTTCTTAAACATTGGCTTTTGGATTGTCAGAGTTGCAAACCTCATTGCCACTCCTACTTTTACCCTTTTCTCCAGGACACCCCGTATTGCTACGAACGCCCACTTCCATTGGACAAAACCATCGTATGGTTAGATACGAACTCGAAAGAATTTATTCGAGGATGGTTTCACGTTCTGGAGAAAACGGATAGGATTATTCAGTTGTCTTTTCCTTTTACCCTCTCTCAGGTTACGAGTACTCCTTGGTTTAGGGGTAGTACACATATTACGCAAATTGGATTGTCTTCTTCCAAACCTTAGGCTGGTGCCGACCGGTAGGGAATGAAGAAAACCAATCATCATAACGATGGTGTGCAGAAGGTATTAAGTTAAGACAAAGCAAGGGATTAGTAAGAGGGCAAAGTAAATTGCAACAGATATTCATGACCAAACCAGGTATTTCTTCGCCAATCCTAAAATCACCTTTGAATTTCTCCAGGACACTCCGTATCACTACGAAGATCCACAGTTTATTGGATACTCCATCGTATGGTTATATACGAACTCGAAAGGAACCTGTTCCAGTTCGGGGATGGATTCTGGTTCAGGAGAAATAGGAATAAGTTTTATTCAGGTGTCTTTTATCTTCACCTTCTCTCGCATTGCGAGTGTTCCTAAGATTGGGACAGTACACCCATTATGCTTATTGGATAGTCTTCTTCTAAACCATAGGCTGGTGCCGAACGGTAGGGAAGGAAGAAAACCATTTGGCCTAAAGGGGTGTGCAGAAGGTAATGACTAAAGACATATGAAGGGATTTGGAGAGGTGGCAAAGGATTATACGGTTACAGTCGTGAATCTGGAAGAGGCATTACTAGGAATACCGGGATACCCCATCGAAACATTTCAATGTTTCAGTCTCACTGTGTACTGTTAAAAGAAAACTGATTTCCTGACTAGATACTTACTCCAGGGTATGTATTTACCAGGTATGATTCTCACATCTGTATGGTTTTACAGATGATGAGTGGGAGTAAGTAATTGGGAATTGGGTGATCATCCTCAACATATCGGGATTCGTTGTAATCGGTGATATTTGAGGAAATCACCTGGGCTGTTTGCCGGTCGGCAAATATTTGGTTTTGAATATCCGTTGTTATGCACCAATTTCAAATCGATATATCTGTACGTCTATTTTCATAGAGTGAGATATACCCTTTTGAAATTATGTCTACGACATTTACCTATATCAGTGGATGGTTAGGTAAGGAGCATTGAACAGCGGTGTAATTCTTCATAACCAAAGGTACAGTTTTTAACCTACGACACACAGTGAATGAGTTATCAGACTCAAGGGACTTATACAGTGTATTGTATGTTGTCCAGGGTCCATCAGGACAGAGGGGTTGGTCCTCGTACTATATTCGGTTTACTTATGACTTCTCTAGTTTTTAGACAAGTGTTTCGTGGAAACACAGGGTCCGAATTCTGAGAAGTTATAGGTATTTGAATAGAGTAGAGAACCAGGTATAGCAAGTATCGGGATTCTTCAAAGTGATCGAAGATGTAGATACTTGTCAATGGTATTCAGTTGCTAGTAATGATAAAGAGATCTTGCTTCTCTTTCAGGTTACTCATGATTGGAAGCATTCTTAAGTTGAGTAACGCTGATCGGCCTCCTTCCATTTAAGTTGACATGCACTGGGGACAGCTGCATGATTTGAATCTGGTTCAATTAAATCAGTGCCTCTGGTTCTATATTGGATATAGTACAGTTCATATCTTAACATTGTTAAGGTACGGGGAGTTTTCCGGTTTATGCTTAAAACCAGACATTGGACAACTCAAGGCACGTTTCTGTAATGGCTGTTTGTGGGTTGACCCAAGCTGTGACGAGGGTTGACTTTCTACCATCTGGATGAACAATAGCAATATTGTTCTATACTCGCCACAGTTTTATCAAAAATGGATTTTTTCAGAAAACAGTAGTGGGAGTATGGTAGAACTGGAAGTGATTCCAGAACCACAAACGATTACTGAAGATTTGATAAGGAACCTAAAGATTCAATCTGGATTGACATTCCATTGGCCACTCCGCAGATAAGGTGGGTAACTTCAGGCACCCGCGAGGTACTCCGGTAGCCTCAAGGACGGTGACAGGGAAGTTCTTGTTTACCCACAATTACCATTGCTGTTGTTCCAGGTTACGAGACCCGGCAGGAGGATGAGTATAGCGTCGTTCTGAACTCGCTTCATAAGTGTACGTGTATATGACTCTGCCAGAGGGTTGTCGTAGTCAGTGGGAGCAGCGGAAGCATTGGTGGACAGGTAGCTTATGTCTATTTATAGACTAAAACAGATGTAGCGGAGATAGATCATCTATTTCTGACGTGACAGTCATGGGTTTTGACTTCATCAGAATAGGGGATGGATCTGTTGAGAAGGTAGTAGGGTGTGATATCCTGGTATTTGGATGACATACACAGAATAGGAAAAGAAACTCCTATACTACAGTCGGTTATACTTTGGTCGTCACACAGTAGTTTCTCCACAAAGGAAATGGATTTTATATCAGACATACTGGTTACTAGATCTATGGTTTTAGATCTAGATTTGGGTGGTTTCCCAATCAGGGTACTTGACAGCATTCTAAGAGTATTTAGAATGGTCGACTCCTGGCACGGTAGTGTACCTGCAGGTGATGGAGTCACCCTCTCTAAAGGTGTCTTACAGACTAAAGTAGAGAGGGATGTGCATGATTGACAGATCACTTTGCTTAGGCAATTGAGTTAATCATGAGATGTCAAGTACCACACCAGATGTTGTTCTTGCACCAGATGCAATAAGTTGACATTGATCCAATCCTGGAGAAACAGTCGGAAGCAGTTATAGAACATAAGTGGATGTTCTAGGGATATGATAACGACAGCCTCATTCGGGAGACAGTTATCATTCCAGGCTTCCAAGGTGACATGGACGACAACGAGGTTGTCAGAGTTATAGTTTTCCCTCTAACGAGGGGCAGTATTTTGGACAGGTGGTCCAAGGCAATACTGAGGGAGGCATGGCGCAGAATACTGATTAAGTTCAGTTGACGATACAGTCTAAGAAGTTTGGATTTGGAGTTCATTTATGAGCTATGTCCAATCAGACATCCAGACTCATTCTAAGACAGGTATTGCTCATTTCGGGAGATGGGTTTCTCCGCGAACTTGAGATATAGAGAGACATAGAAAGGAACAATAAAGCGGATCCACTCACTAAGGCTATTCCTCGAACGCAATAGTTTCGCAAACGAGCTTTGTGAGACTGACTAGTAGAGGAGTTGGGTGTTCGGTATCACACGGGCTGTGAGTATGCGACATCGCAATAATTAGCCTTGAGTGCAAGTGGGAGATTGTTGAAGATAGTGCCCTCAGAGTCAATTATTAGGTCACAGGTACGTGATTGCAATGATTGATGGAGGACCTATCCCGGTAGGACAGTCTTGCTCGAGATGATAGTATGCTATCTGGTTTACCTTTATTATCGTGTACTGCTTTAGGTGACCTGACAAGTCGCTATTACACGTTGATAGAGCCCCTAGGATTCTTGCTTGACCACCAGCAGTATGAGGGCGATCATATAAGTGGGAGCTGGGGTCTATAAGCATATCCTTAAATGGTCCCTAGTCGTGTGAGTTTCGAGACAGGGCATCGATACTCTATAGTAGACTAGTACAGTCGAGACCCCGACGAAGGGCGGTGGCCAGTCTCACAAGCTACTGGTGTCAGTGGGATCACCTAAGATGTATACAGGTGCTCATTGGGTTATGAGTACACCGGACAGGACTCGCCGGGAACATGCCAGTTGGTCATATACCAGACGTCATATGGCAGTTCCCTGGTGACATGTGTGCAGGTTAGTTCATCGACCTGAGGATCGTCATTTGTCTTGTGTGAGTTCCCACTGTACTTTGATTAATACCCTACCACGGCTCAAAGGAGTCGTGCAAACAGGTTTTAGTTGGGTACAGTCCCGAGCCACATGGAGGCAGTGAGCGTATCTTCAGGGGTTCGTCTCTCCCGGTATTGAGGGTGAGGTTGTGCTTTGTCTAGGAGAGCCATTACAAGAAGCCCTCGGCCGAGGCAAGGAGATTTACTGGTAGGTATTCCAGTAGTATCTCAGGGTGTTCTGGGCTACACTCCGACACGACTTGTACCGCTTTTGGGGGTCTGACTTTTACCAACCCCCTAGGCCCGCCATGCGATGCTCATAGACGAACGGACCGGACTGTACGGATATTGTCACTGACAGGCTCAGTAGGGTTGTCAGGCTGAGTTCGCTCACTGACGTCCCTTTTAGTCAATACCTGGTAGCCCGTTACGTATTGGCTTATACCTCTGACGTGCTAGTGGTTAAATCTACAACCAAGGTGTTGACGAGTCTTTAGAGTCCCCCACATTCAGTTACTCAGCTTTCGGGCGAAAGGTTGTAGAGGCCGTATGGAGATATGGCAAGGTCCGATCAGATACGTGCGGTATTGCACGGATCAGGATCTGACAGTTTGTACTATAGGCCGTATGGTTATATGGCAGGGTTCGATCAGATACGTGCGGTATTGCACGGATCAGGATCGAACAGATATTACTAGCCGGTTTTGGTATAAGCCGGATTCTAGTATAGTACAGTGGAGATTTTGTCTCATTGCATTTGTATTTCGGTCGAAATACAGATGCGGGTGTGTATGCATAGTATTGGGGTTTTCCTGTAATTTATTACGGGACCAGTTTTCTGGAGTTGCCAGTTTGCTTTCCGTTTCGGCCGATTTCCATTGTTCCGTTCATTGGCCGAAGATTGGTGGAGGAGGGCTTATTTGCATTGTTGCAAATAAGTGATTGTGGAGGGGGTCTTTGCATATTCTTGTGTCATGATGGTTGCACCATTCCTTGACCTTGACTTCTTGACTTCTCCATCATGGCTTGACTTTCATATGACATGGTTTTCATGATGATTGTGGTGGAGTGAGGTTCTCTTTTGGTGATCATTTCTTTGCATGATTTGGTTGTTGAGTGTTGGTGTTTCTTTGTGATCATTATTCCTTATGATAACCATTCCTCTCTCTCTCTCTTGCATGATTGATATGGTCACCTCCCCCTTGACTTTTCCATCTCTCTTTGATATACATGGGCCGGCCATCCCTTGTGGGGGGTTGATTGATTTTTGGTGTGGCATTTTTGGTTCTCTTCATGCTCCAAAAATCACACAACAAGACTCTCCAAAATTCCAAGTTCTTTTTCCTCCACTAAAAAGGCAATTCCACAAACCCAAAGTGAGACATGGTTCTATACATATTCTACAGCATATCTTGGGCACGTCGAGTAGCCGGCTTCGTGCCCGAGTTGCCTCGCTATTGAGGTAGGAGCCCGTAAAAGAAGTAGGCGATGTGGTGCACTTCCGGCGACGAGGAGGAGACGGGACGTTCCGCTGGAGATCGGGACGACGACGAGAAGACCGGAGGACTCGGATCTGTCGGTATATCTCTCTTCCCTTTCTTGTAGATAGCTAGGACTAGTTAGTGGTTCGATCCGGGTATTAGTGCGCGGCGGTTTGCCAGTTCAAGTAAAAATTAAAGTTTATCACCGCTTCCGTATTTGGCCGTCGGATTGACGGCCGGGGCGCCGCCGTGCACTTACACCACCCCTGTTACCCAGTTATTCCTTACTATCAGCACACAGCAGGTGTCACATATATAGCAGCAGTGGATGCAGCCCTATTAGCTGAGGAGCGTCTTCCAGAGACTTTGGGAGTTTCGGGACCGAGGAGGACTCGTACAGGTGTATCAGCCCAGAGACAGAGGCTCAGTCGCCGTGACAGATTTCGTTTACGTCATGGGAGTAGAAGAGTCTTGGGACGAGACAGTCGTTTAGCTCTTATCCCCAGGAGGTCAGCAGCGATCGTATGGATGTTTCCGGTGCGGGAGTTTCCATTACCTCGTCAGAAATTGTACCTTGGTACGCCAGAGGACGACAGCAGTACCATATGTTACATTACTACCTTCACCTCTGGGAGAGTCGTCTCTTGCGCCTGTTGTTGATCCGCGTCAGACTTATGATCAGAGAGGTCGTGGTCACGGAGGGTTTGTTCCGAGAGTACAGGATGACAAAGGAGGAGTACTGCCTGTTGCAGGTAGAGGACAGGCATGAGCTTTTGTTTCGACTCATCGGGACGCACGGGCGTCCAATGCAGAGTTTTCAGGTATTCTTAATACGTATGTCCTTTTGATGCATGTTTGTTTTATTCGGGATCTATGCACTCGTTTGTTCTACACACTTCGTGCCGAGGTTGGGCCGAGAGTCGTGTATGCTAGATCAGCCGTTAGTTGTGTATACTCCTGTTAGCGATCCTTTTATTGCGCGACATGTGTTTCGGTCATGTGCCTATTGGGTAGGAGATAGAGATTCGTCCGTCGATTTGATCTTTCTTGAGAAGTTGGACTTTGACGTTCTTCTGGGCACGGACTGGTTAGCTATGTGCTATGCGTCTGCGGACTGCCGCGAGAAGACAGTCAGGTTTTTTTTCCCAGCGAGTCAATTCTTGTTGTGCAGGGGGACAGTGGTGCCGCCCCTCAAAGCTTGATTTCAGCCTTTTTCGCTCATCGGCTTTTGAGGAGAAGATGTCGAGGATTCTTGGCTTTCATTAGTGATACCAAGCCACAGTGGATTCGTTGGACCGGGTTCATATCGTGCGAGAGTTTTTCGACGTTGTTCCAAATGAGCCGGCAAAGCTTAGGGAGCTTAAGGATCAGCTGCGGAGTGGTTTGTTGGGGGCTTGTGCGTCCAAGTGTTTCGCTTTGGGGAGCTCCTATTCTGTTCGTCAAGAAGAAGGACGGCAGTTTGAGGTTGTGTATTAATTTGCGTCAATTGAACCGAGTTACGGTGCGGATTAAGCATCCTTTACCTCGCTTTGACGATTTCTTTGATCAGCTCCAGGGTGCGAGACATTTTTCGATGTTTGATTTGGGATCAGGTCATCATTAGTTGCGGGTTCGGAGTGATGACATTCCGAAGACTGCTTTTGTGCGCGCTATGGGCTTTATGAGTTATTGGTGGTGTACTCACCAATGCCCTAGCAGCATTCATGGATGTGATGAAGCAGAATTTTTTTCAGGTCGTTCCTCAACCAGTGTATTGTTATGTTATTGATGACATTCTTGTCATTTCTAAGAGTCGTGAGGAACATGAGCAACACTTGAGGATTGCTTTGCAGACAGTAATTGCTAAATTCTTGAAGTGTTCCTTTAGGCTTGATAGTGTTGACTTTCTAGATCATGTGGTTACGGGAGACGGTATTCGTATGGACCCGAAGGAAATCGAGGGCGTACAACTTTGGCCCAGACTTGTATCAGGGATAGAAGTCCGCAGATTTTTGGGCTTAGCCGGTTTTTACCGCCGTTTCGTGCAGGATTTCTTGTGTATTCGCTGCACCGTTGACCGGACTGACCATAAAGGAAGGAGGGTTCCTTTTCTTTAGACTGAGGCATGCGTGCTGAGTTTTCAGCGGTTGAAGACTCGGTTGACGACTGCACCAGATCTATCTTTGCTTTCTGGATCAGGCGACTTTGTTGTTTATTGTGATGTTTCGCGAGTGGGGCTCGATTGTGTATTGATGTAGCATGATAGAGTTATCGCTTATACTTCCCGACAATTGGAGGAAGTATGAGCAGGATGTTGGGTATATGTATGCCCTAGAGGCCATTATATGATAGTGGATGTATTTATACATGTATATATATACAGAGGACTTTCTTGCTCTACATGATAGTATGCTATCTGGTTACTCTTTATCTGACATGTTCACTTGATCATGCTTTTATTCATTTGTACATGTTGATAAAGCCCGGAGAATATTTGCTTGACTACTGTGATTATGATGAAGATCATACTAGTGGGACATGTATAGTTTATAAGGATTGTTGGATGGAGCTTGTGAAGAATTGTGATTGTGAGATCCTTTATTACCCGTGGCAAGGCGATTGTTGTAGCTGATGCTTTGAGTCGTAGGCCCGGGGATAGCTTGTTCCAGTTATGCGCAGTTCAGAGATAGTCTTATGCAGATTTACAGTTCTTGTGCGACAAATGAGTACAGTTTAAGTTCGCCTCTACTAGGGGACAGCTTGCTCATGTCCGTGCCCGTCCACTTTTACTTAATCGTTTTCGTGAGGCACAGCCCGCCGATGCTCGTTTGTTTGAGATTCTGAGCATGTTCACCAGGGTAAAGATTCGGAGTTCTTGATTTAGGACCAGGGTGTGCTACGTTGTGGGACGCGTTTGCGTGTACCTGATACCGATGGGTAGAGATGTTGGAGATAGTGCCCTCAAAGTCAATTATTGGATCGCAGGTACGTGATTGCAATGATTGAGGCAGGACCTATACCGATATGACAGTCTTGCTCAAGATGATGTAACTGCACGGCGGCGCCCCGGCCTCCATCTCGAGGCCAAATGCGGAAGCGATGGTTAACTTTAATTTTCAAACCAGCACCACCGCGCACTATAAACCCGGATCGTGCCATTAAACTAGTCCTAGCTAACTACAAGAAGGGAAGAGAGATATACCAAGCGATCCGTGTCCTCCGGTCTTCTCGCCGTCGTCCCGATCTCCCGCGGAATGTCCGGTCTCCACCTCCTCGCCGGAAGGGCACTACGTCGCCTGCTTCTTTTACAGGCTCCCACCTCTATACCGAGGCAACTCGGGCACGAAGTTGGCGATTCGACATGCCCAAAGTTTGCTGTAGAATATAGTGTAGAAACATGTCTCATTTGGGGTTATGGAGTTGCCATATGGTGGAGGAAATGATATAAACTTTTGGAAATGGTGTTGTGGGATTTTTCCAAAGCCAATAGAGAACAAAATCCCACATCTCAAATTTGGACAGCCCCCATGAGCTTTGGCCGGCCATGGCTTGGTGGTGGGTGAGAATGGAGTAAAGTAAGGAAATAATCCCAAGGGACAAGAATAATACAAGGTAGAGTGTAAAAGGGAAAAAGGAAAGTCTCACATTAAACATCATAACCCTTCATCATCAACAAGCATGATAACAAACAAAGACCAACACTCCACCACAACCATCATGAAACCACAAGTCAAGCCATCATGGTCAAAAGAAGTCAAATGATGGTGCAAGTATCATGATACAATAATATGCAAAGACCCCCTTCCAAATTGCTTATTTGCACAAATGCAAATAAGCCTTCCTCCACCAATCTTCGGCCAATGAAGGATACAAAGAAATATGGCCGAAACGGAAAGCAAACTGGCAACTCCAGAAAACTGGCCCCGTAATAAATTACAGGAAAACCCCGATACTGCGTATACACACCCGCATCTGTTTTCCGACCGAAATACAAATGCAATGAGACAAAATCTACACTGTACTATACTAGGATCCGGCTTAAACCAAATCCGGATAGTATTATCCGTACGATCCTGATTCGTGCAATACCGCACATATCTGATCGAAGCCTGCCATATCTCCATACGGCCTCTACAGCGTTTCGCCCGAAACTTGAGTAACTGTATGTGTGGTGGACTCTAAAGACTCGTCAATACTATGGCTGTGGATTTAACCACTAGCACGTCAGAGTTATTAGCCATACGTGACGGGCCACCAGCTATTGATCAAAAGGGACGTCGATGAGTGAACTCATCCTGACACCCTACTAAGCCTGTTAGTGACAATATCCGTATAGTCCGGTCCGTTCGTCTATGAGCATCGCATGGCGGGCCTAGGGGGTTGGTAAAGTCAGACCCCCAAAAGCGGTACAAGTCGTGTCGGAGTGAAGCCCAGAACACCCTGAGATACTACTGGAATACCTACCAGTAAATCTCCTGCCTCGGCCGAAGGCTTCGTGTAATGGCTCTCCTAGACACAGCGTGACCTCACCCCCAATACCGGGAGAGACGAACCCCTGAAGATCCGCTCACTGCCTCCATGTGGCTCGGGACTGTACCCAACTAAAACATGTTTGCACGTCTCCTTTGAGCGTGGTAGGGTAGTAATCAAAGTACAGTGGGAACTCACACGAGACAAATGAAGATTCCCAGGTCGTTGAACTAACCTGTACACATGTCACCAGGGAACTGCTATCTGACGTCAGGTATAAGACCAACTAGCATGTTCCCGGCGAGTCTTGTCCGGTGTACTCATAACCCAATGAGCACCTGTATACATCTTAGGTGAACCAACTGACACCGGTGGCTTGTGAGACCGGCCACCGCCCTTCGTCGGGGTCTTGACTGTATACACTAGTCTACTCTGGAGTGTCGATGCCCTGTCTCGAAACCCCCACGACTAGGGACCTTTTAAGGATGTGCTTATAGACCCCAGCTCCCACTTATATGATCGCCCTCATACTGCTGGTGGTCAAGCAAGAATCCTAGGGGCTCTATCAACGTGTAATAGCGACAGGTCAGGTCACCTAAAGTAGTAAACGATGATAAAGGTAAACCATATAGCATACTATCATCTTGAGAAAGACTGTCCTACCGGAATAGGTCCTCACTCAATCATTGCATTCACGTGCCTGTGATCCAATAATTGACTCTGAGGGCACAATCTCCAACAATCTCCCACTTGCACTCAAGGCTAATTATTGCGATGTCGCATACTCACAGCTCGTGTGATATCGAACACCCAACTCCTCTACTAGTCAGTCTCACAAAGCCCGTTTGCGAAACATTGCGTTCGAGGAATAGCCTCAGTGAGTGGATCCGATTTGATGTTTCATTCTATGTCTCTCTATATCTCAAGTTCGCGGAGAAACCCATCTCCCGAAATGAGCAACACCTGTCTTAGAATATGTCTGGATGTCTGATGGGACCTAGCTCATGAATGAACTCCAAATCCAAACTTCTTAGACTGTATTGTCAACTGAACTTAATCAGTATCCTGCTCCATGCCTCCCTCAGTATTGCCTTGAATCACCTGTCCAAAATATTTCCCCTCGTCGGAAGGAAAACTATAACTCTGACAACCTCCTTGTCGTCCAGGTCACCTTAGAAGCCTGGAATGATAACTGTCTCCTGAATAAGGTTGTCGTTATCATATCCCTAGAACATCCACTTATGTTCTAAAACTGCTTCCGACTGTTTCTCCAGGATTGGATCAATGTCAACTTATTGCATCTAGTGCAAGAACAACATCTGGTGTGGTACTTGACATCTCATGATCGACTCAATTGCCTGAGCAAGTGATCTGCCAATCATGCACATCCCTCTCCACTTTAGTCTGTAAGACACCTTTTGAGAGGGTGACTCCATCACCTGCAGGTACACTACCATGCCAGGAGTCGTCCATTCTAAATACACTTAGAATGTTGTCTAAGTACCCTTAATTAGGAAACTACCCAAATCTAGATCTAAAACCATAGATCCAGTAACCAGAATGTTTGATATGAAATCCATTTCCTTTGTGGAGAAACCACTGTATGACGACCAAAGTATAACCGATTGTAATATAGGAATTTCTTTTCCTACTCTGTGAATGTCATCCAAATACCAGGACATCACACCCTACTACCTTCTCAACAGATCCATCCCCTATTCTGATGAAGTCAAACCTATGACTGTCACATCAGAAATTCCTGATCTATCTCTACTATATCTGCTTTAGTCTATAAATAGACATAAGCTACCTGTCTACCAATGCTTCCGCTGCTCCCACTGACTACGAAAACCCTCTGGCAGAGTCATATACACGTACACTTATAAAGCTAGTTTAGAACGACGCTATACTCATCCTCCTGCCGGGTCTCGCAGCCTGGAACAACAGCAATGGCAAGTCTGGGTAAACAAGAACTTCCCTGGCACCGTCCTTGAGGCTACCGGAGTACCTCTCGGGTGCCTGAAGTTACCCACCTTATCTGTGGAGTGGCCAATGGAATGTCAAACCAGATTGAATCTTTAGGTTCCTATCAAATCTTTAGTAATCGTTTGTGGTTCTGGAATCACTTCCAGTTCTACCATACTCCCACTTCTGATTTCTGAAAAAATCAATTTTTATTAAAACTGTGGCGAGTCTAGAGCAATATCACTATTGATCTTCCAGATGGTAGAAAGTCAACCCTCGTCATAGCCTGGGTCAACCCACAAACAACCATTACAGAAACGTGCCTTGAGTTGTCCAGTGTCTGGTTTTAATCATAAGCCGGACAACTCCCTGTACCATAACATCGTTAAGAAATGAACTGCTCTATATCTAATATAGAACCAAAGGCACTGATTTAATTGAACCAGATTCAAATCATGCAGCTGTCTCCAGTGCATGTCAACTAAATGGAAGGAGGCCGATCAGCGTTAATGAACTTAGGAATGCTTCCAATTATGAGTAACCTGAAAGAGAAGCAAGTTCTCTTAATCACTACTATGAACTGAATACCGTACTCAAGTATCTACATCTCCGATCACTTTGAAGAATCCCGATACTTGCAATATCTGTTTCTCTACTTTATTCAAATACCTATAACTTCTCAAAATTCGGACCCTGTGTTTCCTCGAAACACCTGTCTAAAAACTAGAGAAGTCATAAGTAAACCGAATATAGTACGAGGACCAACCCTTCTGTCCTGATGGACCCTGGACAACATACAATGCTCTGTATAAGTCCCTTGAGTTTGATAACTCATTCCCTGTGTGTCGTAGGTTTAAAACTGTACTATGGTTATGAAGAATTACACCGCTGTTTAATGCTCCTTACCTAACCATCTACTGATATAGGTAAATGTCATAGACATAATTTCAAAAAGGTATATCTCACTCTATGAAAATAGACGTACAGATATATCGATTTGAAATTGGTGCATAACAGCGGATATTCAAAACCAAATATTTGCCGACCGGCAAACAGCCCAGGTGATTTTCTCAAATATCACCAATTACAACGAATCTTGATATAATGAGGATGATCACCTAATTCCCAATAACTTACTCCCACTCATCATCTGTAAAACCATACAGATGTGAGAATCACACCTGGTAAATACATACCCTGGAGCAAGTGTCTAATTGGGAAATCAGTTTTCGTTTAACAGTACACAGTGAAACTGAAACATTGAAATGTTTCGTTGGGGTATCCTGGTATTCCTAGTAATGTCTCTTCCATTATCCAGATTCACAACTGTAACCTTGTTATTCTTTGCTACATCTACAAATCCCTTTATATGTCTTTAGTCATTACCTTCCGCACACCCCTTTAGGCCAAATGGTTTTTTCCTTCCCTACCGTTCGGCATCAGCCTATGGTTTGGAAGAAGACTATCCAATAAGCATAATGGGTGTACTGTCCTAATCCTAGGAACACTCGCAATGCGAGAGAAGGTGAAGATAAAAGACACCTGAATAAATCTTATTCCTATTTCTCCTGAACCGGGATCCATCCCCGAACTGGAACAAGTTCCTTTCGAGTTCGTATATAATCATACGATGGAGTATCCAATAAACTGTGGATCTTCGTAGTGATACGGATTGTCCTGGAGAAATACAAAGATGAAGTGGGAGTGGTAATGAAATACCTGGTTTGGTCGTGAATATCAGTCACAATTTACTTTGCCCTCTTACTAATCCCTTTCTTTGTCTTAACCCAATACCATCTGTACACCATTTAGGCTAACTGGTTTTCTTCATTCCCTACCTGTCGGCACCAGCCTAAGGTTTGGAAGAAGACTATCCAATTTGTGTTATAGGTGTACTATCTCCTAAACCTAGGAGTATTCGCAACCTAAGAGAAGGTAAAAGGAAAAGAAAACTGAATAATCCTATCCGTTTCCTTCAGAACCGGAAACCATCCTTGAATAAATTCCTTCGAGTTCGTATCTAACCATACGATGGTTTTGTCCAATGGAAGTGGACGTTCGTAGTAATACGGGGTGTCTTGGAGAAAAGGGTAAAAGTAGGAGTGGCAATGTGGTTTGCAACTCTGAAAATCCAAAAGCCAGTGTTTAAGAAGGTTCGGTCAACTTGGTCACTGAGTCATAGTCTTAGGGTCAGGTCAATGGTCGCTGCCAAAGAGAGAGAGAAAAGAAACACTTATCATGCACTCTATCCTAGATCAGAATGGTTACCAATTTATCTAATCTGGAAACCTCCAACTGTACCGTCAAATTCTCCTCCAAACCTGAAAGAAGAATTAGTCGGGATCACCCGAGGAGTAAACCTACTCATCAGCGGGAATCGGGATCCAACTATCATTGCATGATAATGTGACGGAATCCGCTCACGTCATCACACTCCAGAAGGTATGCGCATATCTGGCAAGTTTCAGTTTCTTTATAAACTCCCGATGTGATTTTTGCCCCATGCTCTTATAACCTTGACGAAGGCCAACATATCATAAGTCACATGTCAAGTTCTACCCATCATTGTCCAGGTTAATTTGAACCCACCCGTACGTACCCTTGACGAAGGACAAAATAGTAGTACGACTGTCCCAAACCAACGCATCTATCTATGCAGCAGAAAGGTAACAAGCAGCTACCATACACCATGCCTTAACGAAGGCCAACATACATAGAATGAATACTACGTGCTACCCATCTGAAACGACGGAGGGCTACGAATGATTTCTGGCGAAAACCTTTAACGTAATGAACTTGATATCGTTGAAGGAACCAGATAGCTTTTAAAAAATATAGTGACGAAAACCTTTGCTAAAGTGGTCACTCCCGGTGAAGGGATCTCGGCTCTTTCCCCGTAGAATGAGGTGCAGGATATTCCAACTGAATACCACGATGCAAAGCAAAAGTAATCGGCTATAGTGAAGTTAATGCCCTGACGCAAACCTTTTGTCCAAGGGGTCACTCCCGGTAAAGGGATCCCGGCCCTTGCCTCGTCGACTGAGGAGCAGGATATTCCAACTGAATACCACGATGCAAAACAAAAGAGAACGTCCTTGTAATAACAGCTTTTTGAAAAGGGTTCCAACAACAACAGATTAGGTTTGCTTTTAACTTGCATTGATCCGAATCAACGCAGTCCCATCAATTGAACACACCACAAAGAACGAAAATATACTGATGTACGTATATGCCATCCGCATTCGCCACTAGGTCCATGAAAGGTTTGCCTAGAACCCTATGTAGAGTTTGGGAGCATCACATGTCACAAAGTTTGAATTTTTATGGTGCTAAGCAAGCATACGAAGGAATCGATCCTAGAAAATTCGGGTTTCAAAAGTAAAAGGCAATAAAGACCAGGGTTTCAGGACTACAACCTTTGTAGCTCCCTTCGCTAGACTCTTTGGCCTCTTGGGTGTTGGAAGAAGGTCCTCTTGAAGTCTTCTCGCGTCCACGACGATCCACCCGAAGTTCCTCGTCCAAGCTCGCAACTTCACTTTTCAAGATGAGAAATGAAGAGAACACTCTAAACAAGTTGGCTAAACTTGTGTAGAATGATGTTGTGGTTAAGATTCTCACTTCAAAAACCTTTCTTTATGTGTGTTTTACTCACTAGAAAAAACTAGAGAGCAAATGGTGAAGGAGGAAGAAGATGGTGGCTTTCTTTTTTTAACAAGAATAAAAATGATCACACTTGAAAAGAAATGAAATAAATCATTATATATTTTATTTCTTCTCACTTGAAACCATTGATAAATCTTTGAGTTATTATTTAATTAGGGTTTAAAACATATAAGGAAAGTTTAATCCAAGGTTAATGGTAGGTGAGAATGGTTAGGTTATAGAAGAATGTAGAAGCAAGTCAAGAATTATCCTTTCCTTTTCTATTTTGTTTTAAACATAAAATCAAATAATAATCCATAGATTTATATATGGTGTGAGTCTTATATTGCCACCATTTCCATGTGTAATCAACCATGATAGATGGTGTTATGTGTATGTATGCACATCCATATGTGCATGAAACTAGAAAGAAAGAAAGAAACACATACATGCATGCATACATCCATCATATACAAGAAAGGTTTTAAGTGAGAAAACTAATGGTTAAATGATAAATCAACACTTGATTTATCAATCCGGCCATATCACATATGACCCCACCAAAAGCAAGCCGCCCGATCATTGTTCGATATCCTATACGCGCATTTTAATCGGGTCCATGCGCATATCGTATACTCGCACCAAAACGTTTCGCCTGGACTGGGTAACTCCTTTGTAGGACTCTAAGACTCGTCAATACGCCGGCAGTGGGTGATGATCATATCAAGCACCCCCAAGCCGCAAGCGGTCAGCTAAACGTAACGGCCACCCGGATAGTGAGCGATCAGAAGAAAACAAGCGAACCTGCTACAACTCTCGTCGAGCCAACCGGCAACACTACCGTACAGTCCGGTCTCTTCGTCAGATATGCTGCATATCGAGCCTAGGGATGGTTACGTCGACCCCAATAACTCAATAAGTCGTGCCGGTGAATGGTCTATAACAGATCGAGAAGCTACTGATAACACTTATCAGCAAATCTCAGCAGCCCTGGCCAGGGACTTACTGATATAACCAGTCGGGCACAGCACCGCATCAACTCCCAATACCGGGAGAGACGAAACCCTTCCTATCGCTCGTTGCCTTCGTGTGTCTCGGGACTGTACCCAACGGCCACCTATTTGCACGACTCAGTGGAGCCGTGGTAGGGTGGCAATCAAAGTACAGTGGGAGAACACACAAGACTCTATGATGATCTCGGGTCTACAGACTAACCTGTACCAGTGTCATCTGAGAACTGCTATCTGACGATAGATATAATTCCATATAGGAGTTCTCAGTGAGTCCGTCCAGTGTACCCAGTCACCACTGAGCACCCGTATATGATCTTGATGTCAAACATCGATGAATTTGGGAACTTCCATCACCCATCGTATGGGTCTAGTATCATGTACGCTAGTCTACTCGGGTATATCAATGCCCCGTCTCGATATACCTATGACTAGGGACTTTCTAGGATATGCTTATAGACTACAGATGTCCCACTAGTATGATCTCCATCATAATCAGAGTAGTCAAGCCGATATCCTCAGGGCTTTATCAGCATGTATGAATGAATAAAAGCATGATCAAATCAACATGTCAGATAAAGAAGAACCAGATAGCATACTATCATGTCGAGCAAGAATGCATACTGAATATATATACTTGTATAGATACATCCACTATCATATAATGGCCTCTAGGGCATACATATATCCAACAATCTCCCACTTGCACTAAGGCCAGTTATTTGCATATCTCATACCCAACATCTCAAAAAGTCGCTCATGCTGCGGCTGAGGGAGGGCCTTGGTGAATGGATCCGCGGCGTTATTCTTTGTGTCTACTCTGCTAATCTCGATCTCGCGGCGATCTACAATCTCCCGGATCAAATGAAAACGCCTCAGGATGTGTCTGGACCGCTGATGGGATCTGGGCTCCTTGGCTAACACCATAGCTCCATTATTATCACAATACAAAGGTATCGGATTAATAATGGTTGGAACTACTCCTAACTCCGAGACGAACTTCTTCATCCAGACGGCTTCCTTGGCGGCATCATTTGCAGCAATATACTCAGCTTCCATCGTAGAGTCTGCAAAGGTATCTTGTTTGGAACTCTTCCAACTCACCGCACCTCCATTGAGGGTAAATACAAACCCAGAGATAGATTTGCTGTCGTCCTTATCGCTCTGGAAGCTCGAATCGGTAAAGGCTTCCATTTGGAGATCTCCATTACCATACACCAAGAACAATTCTTTAGTCCTTCGCAAGTACTTAAGAATGTTCTTCACAGCTATCCAGTGATTCTCACCTGGGTTTGATTGATACCTGCTTACAACACTAAGTGTGTAAGCTACATCTGGGTGTGTATATAACATCGCATACATTATAGATCCGACTGCCGAAGCATAGGGTATAACACTCATGCGAGCTCTCTCTTCATCGGTCTTTGGACAAGTGTCCTTGGAGAGAGTGACCTCATGGCAAGCGGGTAAGGCTCCCCGCTTGGAGTCTTCCATACTAAACCTTTTTAGGATGGTGTCAATGTACCTGGTTTGGGACAATCCCAATAACCTTTTGGATCTATCCCTATAGATCCTTATGCCTAGAATGTATGTGGCATCACCCAGGTCCTTCATGGAGAACCTCAGCGATAAGAAAGATTTGACCGACTGTAGCATAGGAATATCATTTCCTATCAGAAGAATGTCGTCCACGTACAATACGGGGAATGTGACAGCTCTCCCTACAGCCTTCTTATAAACACAAGGTTCATCTGGATTTTTGATGAAATCAAACTCTTTGATGACATCATCGAAACAGATGTTCCAACTCCGTGATGCCTACTTTAATCCATATATGGATTTAAGCAATTTACAAGCTTTCCCGCTGCTCCCACTGTCAATGAAGCCCTCTGGCTGATCCATATAAACGCATTCTTCTAAATTTCCATTTAGAAATGCGGTTTTAACGTCCATCTGCCAGATTTCATAGTCGTAGTGAGCACCAATAGCAAGTAGGATCCGAATGGATTTAAGCATGGCTACGGGAGAAAAAGTCTCGTCATAGTCCAAACCTGGTCTTTGACGAAAACCCTTCGCCACAAGTCTTGCCTTATAGGTCTCTACCTGCCTATCTACACAAATATTTCTTTTAAAGATCCATTTGCACCCCACAGGTTTTACCCCAGGGGGTACAACGTCCAAAGTCCATACTTTGTTGGTGTACATAGACTCTATTTCATATCTCATGGCATCCAACCACTTCATAGAGTCTCTACTCGTGATAGCTTGCTGAAAACTGGTAGGATCATCAACATCCATGATGCTGTCTTCTCCGTTACCATCAATGAGGAAACCGTAGTACCTCTCCGGTGGGAGAAAAGTCCTACCAGACCTACGGAGTGGCCGAGGTTCCTCGGTTTTTGTTGCAACAGCCGGTTCAATCAAATCGTCATTTGTAGTTTGTGTTTCTAGAACCTCTTCTAGATCCACCACCTTGCCATCATCTTTATCTGTGAAAAACTCTTTTTCTAAGAATGTGGCATACTGAGAAACAAACACTTTTTGTTCCTCTTTGTGGTAGAATAGATATCCATAAGAATTCTTTGGATATCCCACAAAGTTACACATGACTGACCGTGTCTCGAGTTTGTCCGGATTCTGCTTTTTAGCATAGGCCGGGCAACCCCAAATTTTAATTCTCTTAAGAGATGGTCTCTTCCCATGCCATATCTCATATGGCGTGGTAGACACGGTTTTGGTTGGAACCCTGTTTAGCAGAAACGCTGCAGTCTCCAATGCATGCCCCCAAAACGAGACTGGTAACTCAGTGTCACTCATCATGGACCGGACCATATCTAATAGGGTCCTATTCTGTCGTTCTGACACACTGTTGTGCTGTGGTGTGTAAGGAGGAGTGAGCTGAGAGAGAATCCCATTCTCTTTTAGGAAGTTTGCAAATTCTGTACTGAGATACTCACTACCTCGATCTGATCGAAGCATCTTGATACTCAAGCCGGTTTGTTTTTCTACTTCTTGTTTATATTCAATGAATTTCTCGAAAGCTTCGGACTTGTGCTTTAATAAAAATACATGACCGAATCTTGAGAAATCGTCAGTAAACGTAATGAAGTATGAAAAACTGCCTTTAGCCTGTGTAGACATTGGCCTACATACATCACTAAGTATGAGGCCTAGGACCTCAGTAGCCCTTTCTCCGTGTCCGGTAAACGGAGTTTTGGTCATTTTACCTTTGATACAAGACTGGCAAGTCGCATAAGATTTATATTCAAAAGAGTTTAAATATCCATCTTTGTGTAACTTGTTTAGTCTTGTTTCGTTAATATGACCAAGTCTACAGTGCCAAAGAAAAGCTTCATTTAATTCTGAAAGCTTTCTTTTATTAGTGTTTTGTATACTGAAAACTGTGTGTTGATTTTGGACATATATTCCGTTATTAAGCGTAGCATACCCAACCAACATTTGATTCAGGTGAATGTTCATAACATTGTTCTGCAATACAAAATTATATCCTTCATTGTCTAACAAAGAAACGGATATTATATTACAAAGCATACTGGGTACAAAATAACAAGGATTCAAAACCAAAATACATCCAGATGGCAACCCCAAGTGATACTCTCCCACTGCGACTGTATGTACATTGGATCCATTTCCAATGCGGAGAGTATGGTCACCTGTTTTTCAAAACTTTGCTATTTCTCAGTCCCTGCATAGAATTGCAAATGTGAGAACCTGAACCGGTATCCAATACCCAGGAAGCAGAGTTTATTGAAAAACAGTTTTCTGTTACAAACGCACCTGAAGCAGAAGCATCACCATGCTTCTTCTTGAGACTTAAGCACTCTGTGTAGTTGCGCTTCCAATGTCCTGTCTTGTGGCAGTGAAAACATTCGCCTTTCCCCGAGTCTCCAGCCTTGGACTTTTCCTTTCCCTTCACCTTTTTAACTCCACCCTTAGGATTAGTGGGTTTCTTCTTTTTCTTTCCCTTGGCCTTAGCTTTCGGGAGAGAAGAGGAAGACTGTCCAATAGTCATAACGGGAGTTTTTGCTGACTTCATAGTGCTCTCTGCACTCCTTAACATGTTAAGGAGTTCAGGGAGTTCCTTCTCCATGCCATGCATGTTGAAGTTCACTATGAACTAAGCAAAGGTGGAGGGGAGGGACTGCAGAATAATATCTATATATTGTTCATTGTACATCGTCCATCCACGGTCCTCAAGCTCTTCTATAAGAGCTATCATCTTCAGAACATGGTCTCCAACTAGTGTGCCAGGGGCCATTCGCATCTGAAACAATTTCTTTGATGCTTCGTATCGTAATACGCGGGATTGCTCTCCATACAACTCCTTTGTATGAAGCAATATACTGTGAATGTCCATGTCCTCGTGCTGCTTTTGATGTGTGTTGTCCATCGATGCAAGCACGAGGCATTTGGCCGTGGCACAGTCAGCGTCCCATGTCTTGCGAACTTCAATGTCCGCAACTGAGGATTTTGGACCTGGGACGGGCGGGGCTGAAGCCGTGAGGACATATGATACTTTATCATAAGTCAAGGCGATTTTCAGATTCCTCAGCCAGTCTTTATAGTTGGTCCCATTCAGTTTGTTTTTATCTAGTAGAAGCTTGAGTCCAGTCATGGGTATCTGCCATTAAGAGAGAGAAAAGAATACACTCAGCGAAAGCTCTTGCATAGATCAGATTGGTTATTATCTTGTCTAATCGATGTTTCCCACTGATTTTATCGAGTTTTTCTTTCAAACCTTAAAAAGAAAAACTAGCCAGGATTAATTACAGTCTACAACTTCGCTAACCGTTCAGCCAGGCCAGTGTCGGTACTTGAGGGAGGTTTCCCGTGCTTTCGCACGGACCTAATTAGAGTAAACCTCGTTTTTCCAGAGGCGGAGCCCCGTTAACACCTTTCTAGACACCTAATGAGTTAGTTAATTGTAAACTGTAAAACTCTCCTAGGAGCAACTATTGCCCACAGTGGGATCGGGATCCAACCATCACATGGAAGGTATGCAATCTCATTGCAAATTTCAACTATTGAAATTCCCGATGTGGTTTTTACCCCTAGTACTTATGACCTTAACTAAGGTCAACAAATCATAAGTACCAGTCAAGTTCTACCCGTCATTTCTTGATTAATTAGACCCACTCATATAACCATTAACTAAGGTCAACAAAGTCATAAGAATGTCCTAATTAATCTGCATCATATGCAATGTAGGAAGACATCGCTTAGCTACCGTACACTACGCCTTAACTATAGTCAACAAACGTAGCACTTGATATCGTTGTAGAATCAAATGGTTTTCAAAAGTAGTGGCTTAAGCTCCGCAGTTTTGAAATATAGCTTTTTCATAAATAGCCGAGTGGTTTTCAAATCCGATTCCACAACATCTTTTTAGGTTTATTTTCTTTACATTAATCACATTAATGTAATCCCATCATTTAAGTCCTTAAGCCAATCACAGAAAAGAAACGAAAATTACACGTACGCTTATGCCATCCGCATTCGCCGCATTGTTCCGTTATGCACCGTTAGGTTACTTAACTAACGGCATACCGGGACGGGACTAGCGCGGGTGTAAAACATAAGCAACGTCTACTATATATCATATATATAATATGTCATTCGTCTCAGATATCACAGAACACAGGCAGCAGAAACATAGATATAACGTGGGATATACTAGGACGTCCGTATTTAGTATTTAGCCAGAATAGAAAATATGGATTCCACAGTCGCGATGAATAGCTAAGCCCACACCCTGGACCCCTACGAGAGAGGCAAGTGACCCTACCAATTCAGGAGTTTCGGAGACCCAGTCTCGACTCCTCGAGATGGCCTCCCACTGAACCCCAGAACCTGGTCACCTGTGCTCCCCTCCTTGGGTCCATCCTAATGCGGAAAAGTAAATAATATACAACACTGGTGACACAACCTCAACCCGGATGTGCCCCAAATAAAAGAATATTACATTACATTTGAATTATGAATGAAAATATAAAACTCTCATCTCACATAAAACCCCCCGGCTATTCAATCGCGACAATATTGCACATCATATCTCAGCAACACATAATATCTCATATCATCAACGTAAGTAAGTATGCATACCCCAATTGTCGTTGATATATAGCAACGAAACCAGCGATATTGAACATACTACACTTACTGTCATAGAAAAGAAAGTGTAAAACTACAATATTTGGAATCCACATTCTCTTTAGACATCATAAATGCGAAATATCACATACTTCGTATTTCATGCCTAAACTATAAGAATTCCACATATTGTATCACATTCCAGATAAACAGACAGTATTAAAGTTTTCGAACGAACGATCAAGTACCCAAGATTCACTAAAGCTCAACACTTGAGCAGAGTTCAAAAAACCCGGAGTGTGACACAGTAGTAGCGGTCCAGCCGTAGAAGGGTCAAGCCAACGCCTCACATGTGGCATGCCGTACTGCCCCAAACCCTAAGGTTCAAAGGGCAGTTCAAGACGGTCACATAATCGAGTTAAGGTTTGTTGTCTTCTAGAGGGACCACCACAAAAAGACTTGCACGTATCTCCAAAGTATTTAAACCCCGTGAATAATGAGCAAATGATACTCGTTCAAACACTTCAATACTTTCTAATTTACCCGGAAAAGCAACGAAATGAAAATTTCGATCGAATCTACGCGTCCAAAACCATCTCCAGAAAATACAGTGCTATATTCAGATTAAACATACCTAAAATACTGTACAAGTAGTTATAAGAATTACAGTGGAAATTGTATACCATGATGCCTCTGTACAGCCGCGGAACCGCGGCCTAAGCCAGTAATTGCGGCGGTTCCGCGGCGGTTTAAACTGTCCAGGTCATCGAATTTCACTGTTTTTCTTATTTTGTCCTTCTGTAATTTTTAAGTATTTTTAATTCCGAAAAATGTCAGAATTTAAAATTTGTCCAGAGAGGGTCTAAAAAATTTGTATTTTTGTCCGATCGGGATTTTTACTTCGTAAAAGTGTCGCCTAATATTCTAGGTCGGCTCTGATACCAATGAAAGGTTTGCCTAGCACCCTATGTAAAGTTTGGGAGCATCACATGTCACAAACTTTGAATTTTTATGGTGCTAAGCAAGCATACAAAGGAATCGATCCTAGAAAATTAGGGTTTCAAAAGTAAAAGGCAATAAAGACTAGGGTTTCAAGACTACAACCTTTGTAGCTCCCTTCGCTAGACTCTTTGGCCTCTTGGGTGTTGGAAGAAGGTCCTCTTGAAGTCTTCTCGCGTCCACGACGATCCACCCGAAATTCCTCGTCCAAGCTCGCAACTTCACTTTTCAAGATGAGAAATGAAGAGAACACTCTAAACAAGTTGGCTAAACTTGTGTAGAATGATGTTGTTGTCACGACCCGAAATTGGCCCGCGACGGCCCTAATACTACGCAACGCCCTAAGACGTAACGCAGCAAAAGAAAGCCAAAACCCAGAAATCTAAACCATAAAAATACGGAAAAGATAATATAAGTTTTGAAACATTTGAAAATCGCAACCCAAATTCTTTAAAAGTCTTACTTTCCTTCTTTAAAATTTGGCAACACCCCTTTTTGTAAAAACCAGCCAAGATGAACACAATACAAATATACGACGCCGTAGCGAAGAAATAAAGACAGTAGAGAGAAAGATGTATATAAAAGACAACAAATCCACAATAATATACAAATACGTCCTCACTAAGTCTCTAAGTCCACAATACAATAGTAGATGGAGAGTACAAATACAACGAAGGTACAATAGGAAATACAGATAATCATCTAACCCACCTAAGCAAAACGGTATACTGTGAGTTGATGCGATATCTGTGGCAAAAGATAAGTAGCTGAATAGCCTTCCTCGACTACTCTGGGGAACAACCTGAAACACCTATGGCACAACAGGGGTGAGTTGCCAACTCGTGAATAGTATAAAACATATGCAGGTAATCGCAGGAATGGACGTACAACATGAATCTAAGATATGCGATTACAGTAATAACATGTCATGCAAATGCTGAATAAAGGAGAGTACACTAGCTGGTACAATCAATATGTGAGCAATAGTAACATGACAATAATATGCAATAACCATGCAGTAGGGATATGAAAATGTAAATATGCAACTAACATAAGGGTACACTAACAGGTACTACCAATATATGAAACTGTGCATAAAATAGATAAGGGTGAGGTATAGGGTGGAATATGTCATTTCCACGGAAACCTGACATCGTGGCAGGATCACAATACATCAAGACACTCCAATCCCAAATCCTTAAATTAGCCCCCACATTGGGCACTCACATCATATAAGTCTCACATCTCCTCAATGTACAATATCGAGTAATCTCCTATATCCCGAATGTACAAATCAGCAATCACATAGGTATGTCCAATATCCAATCCCAATGAATCACCTAATATCCCAAGTCAAATCTCAAGTAAGAATCTAACATCCTAAAGGTAAATACACAGAAATAAGTATGATGGGGGAAATACACATATATCAGCGTCCCATTCCACTAATATTGGTGTAAGGGTATATATAACAACGGCTAAATCTCCTGTTATATATACAAAGGTGTTAAAGAAATATCATGAAAACAGTGTGCCAAGCATCGACACAGAAATCCTGACCACGTATCATACGCTATCCCGAAATCATGAGTGCCTAGATCTGACCCTCGCCTTTCGACGTATGCATACGTACGTGACTCCAAGCGGTGTCTCCGTGATCCCCCGCCGAGTCATGGGTACTGTCACCGGTAGGTACTCACCCGCCTCCAGGCTCAATCGGCAAAATCCATCGATCTTCTTGCCGAGGGGAACCATTCCGGGCCCCACCATGTACTCTCATACGGCAACCACACCTCGTATGGAGTATATAATCAGCACCGATAAAACTCATGGTGGACGCGCAAATATCATCTCAAGGAAACCGGGTTCTTCGATGTATGCATAATTTCATGAACTCCCACGGTTCCCAAATCCAGAAATCATCATATGAAATCAAAATAAGAATGTGCAAATCCAGGAATACATATATGCGATATATCAGAAATACGAGCATATAAATGAGAATATGTAGCTGAAACTAGATGTATGCAAAACCAATAAGGTACAGCTAAGTAATATCAGTAACTGTAAATATGCGACAGCAACTGAATATGTGTATAACATACAGGTGTAGCAATGTATAGGTATCTACCTATAAGAACTGATGTCGTATACCCCCCTGGGTATAAGAAGAATATGAGTAAGATATCCCCCCGGTATAAGTAAAATATGTAAAAGGTATACTTGTAGCTGTATCGCAAGGTGTAAATATACCTATCACTAAAGGTATGATACACTATAGGTATACCGATAAGCTAGATGTCATGTGTGACAAGCAATAGTAGCTATAAGGGGTAGTGTGTGACATGGAAATTATTGACGGTGTGTGTGTAGCATACAATCTGTGCTCGTCCAACATGAACCGTCAATAATATGCACAGTGTCCTACGGCTGCTAGTCACAGTATAACTATATCAAGGAAATAAAATAAAGGCGTAATTCTACAATGACGTAGAATGTGCGACAGGTATTAGAATCCTAGCCCAGACGCATAACGCCATGCGGGCGATTCCCCTGTAGATGTTAAATCTACTCACCTACACTCCACGCTAGGTGAATCCTACCATCTGCTCCCCCCTGTAGCCGTGTCCGTAGTTCCTGCCTGCAAACCTGCAAATACGACATAAAAATCATATATAAGCCAAAATATCTCGCAAAACGCGATATCGAACCAAAACGAGAAACTCGCGTCGCGAACTAAACGCGCGTGTGCACGATACGCTGAATCGTGTGTATACGCGTCTAAAACCATCGCGACACGCCGCGATACGCTGGATCATAGAACCCACTCACGTATCGCGCGTATCGCGCAAACACAACGGACACAAAAACGATATATAGTCCCAGATTTTCCTACAGTTCAAATATTACAAAACTAGACATGCCAAAGCCCTACAATACACTGCAGACTACCCTTTCTAAAACCTCAAGACCCAACACCCTATCCTGGCCGCAATTTGCGGCCAAAAAGATGAAATTGGCGGCCAGGATTTTGAATGAGGGGCTCGTGTTCTGGTGGTGGTATCTAGACCTAGGTAGAATGTTCCAGTTTCCTCAATTTTATTCTGAAAGGTTCGGGTCAATAGCAGATCACAGATTGCCAATATATGCTTAAAAATCACTAATTTGCACAATTTAGAAACCTTATGGTATTTTAGTGTAATCTGGGGCTAAGCTCAGTTCGGTGACCCTAATAACACTTAAATAAACTAAGGTAGCTAACACAAACAATAATTTACCACCACATCTCACAAATCACCAAAACTAGCACTAAATTAGCTATTTTAACACTAATCGAAGCAATCGATGCACAACTAAGCAAACCACGAAATGGGGTTCAAGAAATATACCCTAATGAATCCTAGAAGGCAGGTGAAGAAGTGTATGGTGGAGGTGAGAGCTTGCTTCAACTGCTGAAGCTCCTGCTGCTGCTGCCCTTGCCTCTGCTGCTGCTTGCTGCTACTGCTGATGGAGTTGCTGCTGATGCTGATGCTGTTGTTGCCTCTTCTGCTGCTGTTGCTGCTGCTAAAGGTGTTGTTGTTGTTGTTCCTGCTGCTGCTTCTGATGATGAGTGTGTGTGTGTTTGAGTGTGAGAGAGTGAGAGATGAGTAAGAAATGAGAGTGAGAAGTGAGAACCCCCTCCCATTCTCTCTCTTCATTAAATGAGGCATGGCAAAGGCCATAATGCCCCATAATGCACTCTCTCTCTCTCTCTCAAAGTCAACACAAGAAAGTCAATTCTTTTTTTAAATCCATTTTGTTTTAAAAACAACCATACACATTATTAAACCCAAAGCACCTAAACAATAATTATTAAAACTAGATTAGGGAATGGTTAGTTCACCATGTTGGTAATCATGGTTAAACCCCCAAAACAACCCTAGTTATCATGCACAAGTGTGTGCAAGGCTAGGAAAAATCTAATAAAATACACAATAATTAGGATAAAATATTTAAAAACCAATTTGGTAAACTTTTTATTAAAAACCATATATTAAAATATAATTAGCTACAAAACACATTCTAAGGTGTTACAATCTCCCCCCTTAAAAGAAATTCGTTCCCGAATTTAAAAAAAAACCGATACGCTTACCTTCAAAGAGAAGATTAAAATCCTCAAATCTTGCTCGCAGCCTCCCAAGTGACTACCTCACTATACGGCTACGTCCAAGGAAACCCTTCACAGATGGCAAGACCCTTGACCGATGTCCCTCCACCTACCGAGCCATTAATACCATTGGCTGCTGGTGAACGAAAGATCGCGTCCAAGCCAAAAGGTCTGGTGCTAAATCATGTGAGAAAGGTCATGAAGGTAATTGTAAAGTATCATCACAAGGAATACGGGGTGAAAATCCAATAATCTGGGTGGAAGTGCCAAATTAAAGGCAACGAAACTAACTCGCTTATAGGATCTCAAAGAGACCTAAAATCCTGGGACAAGCTCCCCACAATCCAACACGTCATTCATCGGAAGGTCCGTAGGAATACATGATTTGCCACTGCGCACTCAAGCCTGCGACCAGCACAGTCGCATAAGACATCTGTTTGCAATGGACAATTTCCATCCTGACCTGAATCAATTGGATCATCTCCGAAGTCTCTAAACATAGCTGGGGTCCAAAATCCTACTCACGCAGAGTCAGAAAAACAATAGACTGGTGATCGATACGACCTAACCCATAAACCTAAAGGTGGCCAATTGGAGTGTCCCCTGATAACAGCTATCGAAGGAGAACCCTAACGATGGCGAGTGACGATCCCAACTGCTGACGACCATCAAACAAACACACAACTTAATAAAAACAACTGAGCACATTGAGTATAACCGGACGACAAGAATCCGAATGGAGTCACACCCTGACTAAACTTGGGTAGAAACCATAACGAAATTGGTGGAGATCTACTCCCACTCCTACTTCGGAACGGTTAAAGATTGTAACTCTCCATCCGGCCTCAGATGCTCGACTTAAGCACACAACAAGACAGACACCTTGAAACGAAACCTGAAACTTCTCTTTACATCCCTGTCCACTCGTAACTATCTCACAAGTCACGCCAAAGCTGGTGGAACTTGAATGAATACAGAGAGTTGACTGATGCGCTTACTCTAGGATTGCATGTCTCTACCTGATAATGTCAGGTACACAAACGCGTCCCTAACTTAGTACACCATTGTCACAATTCAAGGTCTCCGAATCATTACCCAGCCGAAAATGCTCAAGTATCTCTAATGTACGAGCATTGACGGGCGGTGTCTCGCAAAAACGATTTAAGGGAAGTGGTCGGGCGCAGACATGAGCAAGTTGTCCCCTCCGTAGAGACGAACTTAAGCTGTACTTAACGATCACACATGGACTGTAAATCTGCAGAAGACTATCACAACAATCAAGTCCGCTGTAGGAGGATGTACATTAAGCTCTTGTGGTCCGTGAAAATCTGACACGACTCTCAAACAAGTAGCGTCTCCAAATTTCCAACGCAAAACCACCACAGCCATCTCCAGATCATGAGTGGAATATCCTTCTCGTACTTCCTCCAAATGTAGGGGGGCAAAAGCGATAACTCTATAGTGTCACCTCAGTACCCACTCGAGCCCACTCAAGAAACATTACAGTTAAACAACAAGGTCGCCCGAACAAAAAGCAAAGAAAGACTGATGCAGTTTTTAACCGAATCTTCAACTGCCGAAAACTCCGTACACATGCCTCAGTCCACAGAAAAGAAACCTTCTTTCCGGTCAATTCAGTCGATGGTGCAGCACTACTCTAGCAATCCTACATGAAACGGCGGTAAAACCTGCTAAGCCCAACAATCTGCGGATCTCCGTCCTGCACATAAGTCTGCACCTAAGCTGTACGGCCACGATCCACCTCGGAACCATACGAAGTCGTCTCCCGTGACTACAAGACCTAGGAGTCAACACAAAACAAGCCTGAAGAAATACACCGAGAATTTAGCAACTGCTGGTGCTCTCCCAGTATCTGCATAACAAATCCCCAAGTGTTACTCTTGTCCCTCAAGACAAATTAAGTAGACCAGAGTGTCGTAAATAAGACAACAAAAACTGGTCGAGGAACGGCCTGAAGAAATCTGGTTCATCATATCTACGAATGCTGCTAGGGCATCAGGGAATCCAACGACTCACTGATACACACAAAGTCCGTAGCACGCATAAGGCAGTCTTCGGAATGCCATCATCCCGAATCCGCAATAATGATGACCTGATCCCAAGCAAACTTAGAAAATGTCTCGCCCTCTGGAGCTGATCGAAGAAATCGTCACGGCGAGGTGAAGGATACATATCCGCACCGTAAGCCGGTTCAATTAACGACCCGTCGATACCCAACCCTAAACTGCCGTCTTCTTCCTCGACGAACAGAAATAGGAGCTTCCAAAAGCGAAACACTCAGACGCACAAACTCCCCAAACCACAACTCTGCAGCTGATCCTTTTGCTCCCAAGCTTCGCCGACTCATCTGTAACAACGTCGGAAAGACTCTCGCACGAAAGAAACCCGGTCCAACAATCCCACTGTGGCTCCGGTATCACGAATGAACGCCAAGAATCCACGACATCTCCTCAGTAGCCGACTAGCAAAAAAGGCTGAATTCAAGCTGTGAGAGGCGGCACAACTATCTACCTGCACAACAAGAACTGACTTGCCGGGGAAAACAAAACCTAACTTGTTTCCTCACGGTAGTCCACAGACGCCTAGCACGCAATTAACCAATCCGTGCCCAGGAGAACGTCAAATCCACATTTCTAGAAGGATCAAAACGACGGACGAATCTCTATCTCCTATCCGATTGGCACAAAACTGAAATACGTGTCGCGCAACAAAAGAATCGCTGACAGAAGTTAACACCACTACGACTAATCTACCCAACCATGGTACAAGTAAGAAAACAAACGAATACATGAAAAGAACATATAAATCAAGGGTACCTGAAAACTCCACATTGGACGTCTGCGCGTCCCGATGAGTAGAAGCAAACTCCTGTGTCTGCACTCTACTCGCAGCTGGATGAACTCATCTGGTAGACTGAGCCCTCTGAGCGAATCTTCCACGTCCACGGCCTCTCTGAAAACGATCCTGACGAGGTGCCAAGGAACAATCCCTGACGAAGTGCTGAAGGCTCCCGCATCGAAAACATCCACGTGCTGACTGCTGACCATCCTAGGGATGAGAGCTGAACGACCGTCCTTGTCCTAAGCCTCTGCTACTCCCGCGATGGCCATGAAATCTGTCTCGATGACCAAACCTCTGCCTCTGGGCTGGTACACTGGTACGAGTCCTCCACTGTCCTGGAACTCTTTGAGCCTCTGGAATATGTGCCTCGTCAACTGGAGCTGCAACCATTGGTGCTATGTAGGTGACAGACTGCTGCATGCTGACCGTAAGCGACAACTGAGTAACACGGGTAACAACCTCCTGTCGTAGCTCCCGAACAATATCAACCAAAGAACTCATAGTCTGGCGGAAGTCCTGCATCTCTACCAAAAGCCTATCCATAGTATATGTCGTAGGCTGATCCGTCTGCACCTGTGCAACTAGAGTGCCATCCTGGTCAGTACTCGTCTCACCCGAGCCAACTCTGACTACGGCCCTCGCTGCATCACTCTGAGTCCCCATAGTCATCGGCGGCAAGGCTATAAATAGATATAAGATGAGATTCGATAAGAATAAGGAAATCGAATCTCAAGGATACGAATCATCAAGGAAGGAATGTCAAGCAAATTGTACTTAGGTCACTTTAGGCAAAGTATCGCATCGTGGGTATGCTGCAGACATACACACACTACGTTATTTTGCTTAAGCTACCTACTCCATCATACTAAGGTCATCCTACACTCCGAAAGGTAAAACCTAACGCTCTGATACCAACTTTGTCACGACCCGAAATTGGCCCGTGACGGCCCTAATACTACACAACGCCCTAAGACGTAACGTAGCAAAAGAAAGCCAAAACCCAGAAGTCTAAACCATAAAAATACGGAAAAGATAATATAAGTTTTGAAACATTTGAAAATCGCAACCCAAATTCTTTAAAAGTCTTACTTTCCTTCTTTAAAATTTGGCAACACCCCTTTTTGTAAAAACCAGCCAAGATGAACACAATACAAATATACGACGCCGTAGCTAAGAAATAAAGACAGTAGAGAGAAAGCTGTATATAAAAGACAACAAATCCACAATAATATACAAATACGTCCTCACCAAGTCTCTAAGTCCACAATACAACAGTAAATGGAGAGTACAAATACAACGAAGGTACAATAGTAAATACAGATAATCATCTAACCCACCTAAGCAAAACGGTATACTGTGAGTTGATGCGGTATCTGTGGCAAAAGAAAAGTAGCTGAATAGCCTTCCTCGACTACTCTGGGGAACAACCTGAAACACCTGTGGCACAACAGGGGTGAGTTGCCAACTCGTGAATAGTATAAAACATATGCAGGTAATCGCAGGAATTCACGTACAACATGAATCTAAGATATGCGATTACAGTAATAACATGTCATGCAAATGCTGAATAAAGGAGAGTACACTAGCAGGTACAATCAATATGTGAGCAATAGTAACATGACAATAATATGCAATAACCATGCAGTAGGGATATGAAAATGTAAATATGCAACTAACATAAGGGTACACTAACAGGTACTACCAATATATGAAACTGTGCATAAAATAGATAAGGGTGAGGTATAGGGTGGAATATGTCATTTCCACGGAAACCTGACATCGTGGCAGGATCACAATCCATCAAGACATTCCAATCCCAAATCCTTAAATCAGCCCCCACATTGGGCACTCACATCATATAAGTCTCACATCTCCTCAATGTACAATATCGAGTAATCTCCTATATCCCAAATGTACAAATCAGCAATCACATAGGTATGTCCAATATCCAATCCCAATGAATCACCTAATATCCCAAGTCAAATCTCAAGTAAGAATCTAACATCCTAAAGGTAAATACACAGAAATAAGTATGATGGGGGCAATACACATATATTAGTGTCCCATTCCACTAATATTGGTGTAAGGGTATATATAACAACGGCTAAATCCCCTGTTATATATACAAAGGTGTTAAAGAAATATCATGAAAACAGTGTACCAAGCATCGACACAGAAATCCTGACCACGTATCATACGCTATCCCGAAAGCACGAGTGCCTAGCTCTGACCCTCGCCTTTCGACGTATGCATACGTACGTGACTCCAAGCGGTGTCTCCGTGATCCCCCGCCGAGTCATGGGTACTGTCACCGGTAGGTACTTGCCCGCCTCCAGGCTCAATCGGCAAAATCCATCGATCTTCTTGCCGAGGGGAACCATACCGGGCCCCACCATGTACTCTCATACGGCAACCACACCTCGTATGGAGTATATAATCAGCACCGATAAAACTCATGGTGGACGCGCAAATATCATCTCAAGGAAACCGGGTTCTTCGATGTATGCATAATTTCATGAACTCCCACGGTTCCCAAATCCAGAAATCATCATGTGAAATCAAAATAAGAATGCGCAAATCCAGGAATACATATATGCGATATATCAGAAATACGAGCATATAAATGAGAATATGTAGCTGAAACCAGATGTATGCGAAACCAATAAGGTACAGCTAAGTAACATCAGTAACTGTAAATATGCGACAGCAACTGAATATGTGTATAACATACAGGTGTAGCAATGTATAGGTATCTACCTATAAGAACTGATGTCGTATACCCCCCTGAGTATAAGAAGAATATGAGTAAGATATCCCCCCGGTATAAGTAAAATATGTAAAAGGTATACCTGTAGCTGTATCGCAAGGTGTAAATATACCTATCACTAAAGGTATGATACACTATAGGTATACCGATAAGCTAGATGTCATGTGCGACAAGCAATAGTAGCTATAAGGGGTAGTGTGTGACATGGCAATTATTGACGGTGTGTGTGTAGCATACAATCTGTGCTCGTGCAACATGAACCGTCAATAATATGCGCAGTGTCCTACGGCTGCTAGTCACAGTATAACTATACAAAGAAATAAAATAAAGGCGCAATTCTACAATGACGTAGAATTTTCGACAGGTATTAGAATCCTAGCCCAGACGCATAACGCCATGCGGGCAATTCCCCTGTAGATGTTAAATCTACTCACCTACACTCCACGCTAGGTGAATCCTACCATCCTCTCCCCCCTGTAGCCGTGTCCGTAGTTCCTTCCTGCAAACCTGTAAATACGACATGAAAATCATATATAAGCCAAAATATCTCGCAAAACGCGATATCGAACCAAAACGAGAAACTCGCGTCGCGAACTAAACGCGCGTGTGCACGATACGCTGAATCGTGTGTATACGCGTCTAAAACCATCGCGACACGCCGCGATACGATGGATTACAGAACCCACACACGTAGCGCGCGTATCGCGCAAACACAACGGACACAAAAACGGTATATAGTCCCAGATTTTCCTACAGGTCAAATATTACAAAACTAGACATGCCAAAGCCCTACAATACACTGCAGACTACCCTACCCAAAACCTCAAGACCCAACACCCTATCCTGGCCGCAATTTGCGGCCAAAAAGATGAAATTGGCGGCCAGGATTTTGAATGAGGGGCTCGTATTCTGGTGGTGGTATCTACACCTAGGTAGCATGTTCCAGTTTTCTCAATTTTATTTTGAAGGGTTCGGGTCAATAGCAGATCACAGATTGCCAATATATCGCTTAACAATCACTAATTTGCACAATTTAGAAACCTTATGGTATTTTAGTGTAATCTGGGGCTAAGCTCAGTTCAGTGACCCTAATAACACTTAAATAAACTAAGGTAGCTAACACAAACAATAATTTACCACCACATTTCACAAATCACCAAAACTAGCACTAAATTAGCTATTTTAACACTAATCGAAGCAATCGATGCACAACTAAGCAAACCACGAAATGGGGTTCAAGAAATATACCCTGATGAATCCTAGAAGGCAGGTGAAGAAGTGTATGGAGGAGGTGAGAGCTTGCTTCAACTGCTGAAGCTCCTGCTGCAGCTGCCCTTGCCTCTGCTGTTGCTTGCTGCTACTGCTGATGGAGTTGCTGCTGATGCTGATGTTGCTGTTGCCTCTTCTGCAGCTGGTGCTGCTGCTAAAGGTGTTGTTGTTGTTGTTCCTGCTACTGCTTCTGATGATGAGTGTGTGTGTGTTTGAGTGTGAGAGAGTGAGAGATGAGTAAGAAATGGGAGTGAGAAGTGAGAACCCACTCCCATTCTCTCTCTTCATTAAATGAGGCATGGCAAAGACCATAATGCTCCATAATGCACTCTCTCTCTCTCTCAAAGTCAACACAAGAAAGTCAATTCTTTTTTTAAATCCATTTTGTTTTAAAAACAACCATACACATTATTAAACCCAAAGCACCTAAATAATAATTATTAAAACTAGATTAGGGAATGGTTAGTCCACCATGTTGCTAATCTTGGTTAAACCCCCAAAACAACCCTAGTTATCATGCACAAGTGTGTGCAAGGCTAGGAAAAATCTAATAAAATACTCAATAATTAGGATAAAATATTTAAAAACCAATTTGGTAAACTTTTTATTAAAAACCATATATTAAAATATAATTAGCTACAAAACACATTTTAAGGTGTTACAGTTGTGGTTAAGATTCTCACTTCAAAAACCTTTCTTTATGTGTGTTTTACTCACTAGAAGAAACTTGAGAGCAAATGGTGATGGAGGAAGAAGATGGTGGCTTTCTTTTTTTAACAAGAATAAAAATGATCACACTTGAAAAGAAATGAAATATATCTTTATATATTTTATTTCTTATCACTTGAAACCCTGGTTAAATCTTTGAGTTATTATTTAATTAGGGTTTAAAACATATAAGGAAAGTTTAATCCAAGGTTAAGGGTAGGTGAGAATGGTTAGGTTAATGAAGAATGTAGAAGCAAGTCAAGAATTATCCTTTCCTTTTCTATTTTGTTTTAAACATAAAATCAAATAATAATCCATAGATTTATCCATGGTGTGAGTCTTATATTGCCACCATTTCCATGTGTAATCAACCATGATAGATGGTGTTATGTATGTATGTATGTATGCACATCCATATGTGCATGAAACTAGAAAGAAAGAAAGAAACACATACAAGCATGCATACATCCATCATATACAAGAAAGGTTTTAAGTGAGAAAACTAATGGTTAAATGATAAATCAACACTCGATTTATCAATCCGGCCATATCACATATGACCCCACCAAAAGCAAGCCGCCCAATCAATGTTCGGTATCCTATACGCGCATTTTAATCGGGTCCATGCGCATATCGCATACGCGCACCACAACGTTTCGCCCGGACTGGGTAACTCCTTTGTGGGACTCTAAGACTCGTCAATACGCCGGCAGTGGGTGATGATCATATCAAGCACCCCCAAGCCGCAAGCGGTCAGCTAAACGTAACGGCCACCCGGGTAGTGAGCGATCAGAAGAAAACAAGCGAACCTGCTACAGCTCCCGTCGAGCCAACCGCAACACTACCGTACAGTCCGTTCTCTTCGTCAGATATGCTGCATATCGAGCCTAGGGATGGTCACGTCGACCCCAATAACTCAATAAGTCGTGCCGGTGAATGGTCTATAACAGATCGAGAAGCTACTGATAACACCTATCAGGAAATCTCAGCAGCCCTGGCCAGGGACTTACTGATATAACCAGTCGGGCATAGCACAGCATCAACTCCCAATACCGGGAGAGACGAAACCCCTCCTATCGCTCATTGCCATCGTGTGTCTCAGGACTGTACCCAACGGCCACCTGTTTGCACGACTCAGTAGACCCGTGGAAAGGTGGCAATCAAAGTACATTGGGAGAACACACAATACTCTATGCGGATCTCGGGTCTACAGACTAACCTGTACCAGTGTCACCTGAGAACTGCTATCCAACGATAGATATAATTCCATATAGGAGTTCTCAGTGAGTCCGTCCAGTGTACCCAGTCACCACTGAGCACCTGTATATGATCTTGATGTCAAACATCGATGAATGTGGAAACATCCATCGCCCATCGTATGGGTCTAGTATCATGTACGCTAGTCTACTATGGTATATCAATGCCCCGTCTCGATATACCTACGACTAGGGACTTTCTAGGATATTCTTATAGACTACAGATGTCCCACTAGTATGATCTCCATCATAATCAGAGTAGTCAAGCCGATATCCTCAGGGCTTTATCAGCATGTATGAAGGAATAAAAGCATGATCAAATCAACATGTCAGATAAAGAAGAACCAGATAGCATACTATCATATCGAGCAAGAATGCATACTGAATATATATACTTGTATAGATACATCCACTATCATATAATGGCCTCTAGGGCATACATATATCCAACAGTCCCGTCATTACCCGTTAGGTTAGCTAACTTACGACAGAGCGGGGACTGGATTAGCGCGGATGCAAAACATATACAATATCTACTAATATATATCAATATATAATTTTCGCTCAAGGCGTGATAAAATGCAACATCACAGAAATGTACAGCATCACAGAACAATACAGATATCTGGGACCCGACGTTCCCCAGGTCGTGTGGATAGCCTGTGCAATGAAATCCTAGACCCCTACGGGCGCGGCAAGTTACCCGCCAAAACCTGAAGCGAGGCAGCCCCCTTCATCAACGTGAATGGACAACCCGGCACTTCACGGAATCCGGTAACTTGGGCACCCCTCCTGGGTCAACCTGTACCCCTTACGAGTGCGGAGAATAGTCCGCCAATTCTAGAGTGAAGCCCCCTCCATCTCAATGCCATGAGATGCGGGCTTGTTGCTATCTAGAACCTGGCTATCCGTGCACCCCACCTTGGGGTAATCCTAGTATAGAAAATAAAATATACATACAACGGGTACATCGACCGCAACCTGGTCGTGCCCCAAAATAATAATACAAACAGGCAGTGACGGCAGTCCACATGTCGGACGCTCGCCCCGCAATATCAAATGTACATAATACAACAAAAAAACTGTACTAGCATTGCATCCAGGCTATCCCCCATGACCAATCCTCAACATCACAGCATAACACAGAACATCAACGTGAATGTCACGTTCACAAATCCGTCTAACCGGGCTACAACAGTTAGACAGGATTTACCGATCAAGTGACATTCACGGTCGCAGATATAATGTAAATACTGTGAACTAATGTATTTAAAATATCCGATCGATCAAATTTCATCAAGTGGGCCCCAAGCATTACTGTAGCAGTTAAAGAAATTCTGGGCCCAAAAAGAATGTTCCAAAAACCCTATTTTCAAGTCAAAAGGCCTCTAGAAAAAAATGGTGCACTGATCAGTCAAAACAGCGGTGGAACCGCGGCCCAAGCATGGGTTTGGCCGCGGCTCTGTGGTGGAATAATGAGATCTCGAGACCAAATTTTTACAGGAGGCTTATATTTCACAGCACAGTGTTCTGAGACAACCTGAAAAATTTTTGGAGTCCAAAAAATTTCGACAGAAACTGATGCTATTCGAAAATGCGGTTTTGGAATTTTTGATCGATCAGAAATGTAAACACATTAGACAATGCTAGATTATGTTAATGGCGAGGCTCTGATACCACTGTAAGTGCACGGCGGCGCCCCGGCCTCCATCCAGAGGCCAAATGCGGAAGCGATGGTTAACTTTAATTTTCAAACCGGCACCACCGCGCACTATAAACCCAGATCGTGCCATTAAACTAGTCCTAGCTAACTACAAGAAGGGAAGAGAGATATACCGAGCGATCCGTGTCCTCCGGTCTTCTCGCTGTCGTCCCGATCTCCCGCGGAATGTCTGGTCTCCACCTCCTCGCCGGAAGGGCACCACGTCTCCTGCTTCTTTTACGGGCTCGAACCTCTATACCGAGGCAACTCGGGCATGAAGTTGGCGAGTCGACGTGCCCAAGGTTTGCTGTAGAATATAGTGTAGAAACATGTCTCATTTAGGGTTATGGAGTTGCCATATGGCGGAGGAAATGATATAAACTTTTGGAGATGGTGTTGTGGGATTTTTCCAAATCCAAAAGAGAACAAAATCCTACATCTCAAAGTTGGACAGCCCCCATGAGCTTTTGCCGGCCATGGCTTGGTGGTGGGGTGAGAATGGAGTGAAGTAAGGAAATAATCCTAAGGGACAAGAATAATGCAAGGTAGAGTGTAAAAGGGAAAAAGGCAAGTCTCACTTTAAACATCATAACCCTTCATCATCAACAAGCATGATAATAAACAAAGACCAACACTCCACCACAACCATCATGAAACCACAAGTCAAGCCATCATGGTCAAAAGAAGTCAAATGATGGTGCAATTATCATGATACAATAATATGCAAAGACCCCTTCCAAATTGCTTATTTGCACAAATGCAAATAAGCCCTCCTCCACCAATCTTCGGCCAATGAAGGAGATAAAGAAATATGGCCAAAACGGAAATCAAACTGGCAACTCCAGAAACTGGTCCCGTAATAAATTATAGGAAAACCCCGATACTGCGTATACACACCCGCATCTGTATTCCGACCGAAATACAAATGCAATGAGACAAAATCTACACTGTACTATACTAGGATCCGGCTTAAACCAAAGCCGGCTAGTATTATCCGTCTGATCCTGATCCGTGCAATACCGCACGTATCTGATCGAACCCTGCCATATCTCCATACGGCCTCTATAGCGTTTCGCCCGAAACTTGAGTAACTGTATGTGTGGTGGACTCTAAAGACTCGTCAATACTATGGCTGTGGATTTAACCACTAGCACGTCAAGGTATTAGCCATACGTGACGGGCCACCAGCTTTTGACCAAAAGGGACGTCGATGAGCGAACTCATCCTGATACCCTACTGAGCCTGTCAGTGACAATATCCGTACAGTCCGGTCCGGTCGTCTATGAGCATCGCATGGCGGGCCTAGGGGGTTGGTAAAGTCAGACCCCCAAAAGCGGTACAAGTCGTGTCGGAGTGAAGCCCAGAACACCCTGAGATACTACTGGAATACCTACCAGTAAATCTCCTACCTCGGCCGAGGGATTCGTGTAATGGCTCTCCTAGACACAGCGCGACCTCACCCCCAATACCGGGAGAGACGAACCCCTGAAGATCCGCTCACTGCCTCCATGTGGCTCGGGACTGTACCCAACTAAAACCTGTTTGCACGTCTTCTTTGAGCGTGGTAGGGTAGTAATCAAAGTACAGTGGGAACTCATACGAGACAAATGACGATTCCCAGGTCGATGAACTAACCTGTACACATGTCACCAGGGAACTGCTATCTGACGTCAGGTATAAGACCAACTAGCATGTTCCCGGCGAGTCCTGTCCGGTGTACTCATAACCCAATGAGCACCTGTATACATCTTAGGTGAACCAACTGACACCAGAGGCTTGTGAGACCGGCCACCGCCCCTCGTCGGGGTCTCTGCTCTGGAGTATCGATGCCCTGTCTCGAAACTCCCACGACTAGGGACCTTTTAAGGATGTGCTTATAGACCCCAGCTCCCACTTATATGATCGCCCTCATACTGCTGGTGGTCAAGCAAGAATCCTAAGGGCTCTATCAACGTGTAATAGCGACATGTCAGGTCACCTAAAGCAGTACACGATGATAAAGGTAAACCAGATAGCATACTATCATCTTGAGTAAGACTGTCCTACCGGGATAGGTCCTCCCTCAATCATTGCAATCACGTGCCTGTGATCCAAAAATTGACTCTGAGGGCACTATCTCCAACAGATGATAGTATGCTATCTGGTTTGTCTTTATCATCGTATACATGCTTTAGTTCGCTATTGCATGTTGATAGAGCCCATAGGATTCTTGCTTGACTACCAGCAGTATGATGGCGATCATATACATGGGAGCTGGGGTCTGTAAGCATATCCTTAAAGTGTCCCTAGTCGTGGGAGTTTCGAGATAGGGCATCGATACTCCAGAGTAGACTAGTGTATACAGTCGAGACCCCGACGAGGGGCAATGGCCGGTCTCACAAGCCATTGGTGTCAGTTGGTTCACCTAAGATGTATACAGGTGCTCATTGGGTTATGAGTACACCGGACAGGGCTCGCTAGGAACATGCTAGTTGGTATTATACATATTGTCAGATAGCAGTTCCCTGGTGACATGTGTACAGGTTAGTTCATCGACCTGAGGTCGTCATTTGTCTCGTGTGACTCCCACTGTGCTTTGATTTCTACCCTACCACGGCTCAAAGGAGTCGTGCAAACAGTTCTTTTTTGGGTACAGTCCCGAGCCACATGGAGGCAAGTGAGCGAATCGGCAGGGGATTCGTCTATCCCGGTATTGGGGTGAGATCACGCTGTGTCTAGGAGAGCCATTACACAAAGCCCTCGGCCGAGGCAGGAGATTTACTGGTAGGTACTCCAGTAGTATCTCAAGGTGTTCTGGGCTACTCTCTGACACGACTTATACTGCTATTCGGGGTCTGACATTACCAGCCCTTAGGCCGATATGCGATACTCATAGACGAACGGAACGGATTGTATGTATATTGTCACTGTTAGGATCAGTAGGGTTTATGGATGAGTTCGCTCGTCAGCTTCCCTTCCAATCTGTAAGTGCACGGCGGCGCCCCGGCCTCCATCCGGAGGCCAAATTGCGGAAGCGGTGATATACTTAAATTTTTCATGAACTGGCACCACCGCGCACTAATACCCGGATCAAACCATTAACTAGTCCTAGCTATCTACAAGATGGGGAAGAGAGATATACCGACTGATCCGTGTCCTCCGGTCTTCTCTTCGTCGTCCCGATCTCCTACGGAAGCTCCGGTCTGCACCTCGTCACCGGAAGTGCACCATATCGCCTACATCTTTTACGGGCTCCCACCTCAATGCCGAGGCAACTCGGGCACGAAGCTGGCTAGTCGACGTGCCCAAGATTTGCTGTAGAATGTATAGTAGAACTTATGTCTCATTTTAGGGTTGTAGGAATTGCCATATTAGTGGAGGTATGATGCAAGAACTATGTAGAGGAACTAGGGAATTTTTGGAGCATGAAATGAACAAAATTCCACCATCCAAAAATTTGGACAACCCACCTCTATTGTGGCCGGCTATGACTTTTGTGGGGATGGGAATGAGAGGAGAGAGTGATAGAATGAGAGAGGCCACACAATAATGCAAGAGGGAATCAAAAGCAATCATGAAAGAACATGATCACTAACACCAAAACCACACTCTACCACAACCTCATCATCTCAACAAAGTCAAGCCATCATGAAAACAAAGTCAAGGTATGGTCCACCTATCACGAACCATCATGAAGTCAAGAATATGCAAAGACCCCCTCCACAAGAGCTTATTTGCACAAATGCAAATAAGCCATCCTCCACCAATCTTCGGCCAATGAACGATACAAAGGAAATTGGCCGAAACGGAAAGCAAACTGGCAACTCCAGAAAACTGGTCCCGTAATAAATTACAGGAAAACCCCGATACTGTGTATACACACCCGCATTTGTATTCCGACCGAAATACAAATGCAATGAGACAATTCTACACTGTACTATAGTAAGATCCGACTTAAACCAAAGCCGGCTAGTAATATCCGATCGATCCTGATTCGTGCAATACCGCACGTATCTGATCGAACCCTGCCATATATCCAAACGGCCTGTAGTACAAACTGTCCGATCCCGATCCGTGCAATACCGCACGTATCTGATCGGACCCTGCCATATCTCCATACGGCATCTACAACTTTTCGCCCGAAAGCTGAGTAACTGAATGTGGGGGACTGTAAAGACTCGTCAACATCTTGGTTGTGGATTTAACCACTAGCACGTCAGAGGTATAAGTCAATAGGTAACGGGCTACCAGGTATTGACTAAAAGGGACGTCTGTGAGCAAACTCAGCCTGACAACCCTACTGAGCCTGTCAGTGACAATATCCGTACAGTCCGGTCCGTTCGTCTATGAGCATCGCATGGCGGGCCTAGGGGGTTGGTAAAAGTCAGACCCCCAAAAGCGGTACAAGTCATGTCGGAGTGTAGCCCAGAACACCCTGAGATACTACTGGAATACCTACCAGTAAATCTCCTTGCCTCTGCCGAGGGCTTCGTGTAATGGCTTTCCTAGACACAGCGCGATCTCACCCCCAATACCCGGAGAGACGAACCCCTGAAGATGCGCTCACCGCCTCCATGTGGCTCGGGACTGTACCCAACTGTCACGACCCGAAAGTACGTAACGTGACTGGCACTTAGATTACGAGACGTCTAAAGGCGTACCGTAACCTAAGTCAGCCAAAGCCCAGAAAATCTAACCCAAAAACAAAAGAGAGTGAAGGAAAACCTTAAATGAAAACGGTTTTTAAATCAATTAAGTTGCAAAGAATTCCTTTTTAAAAACATCATAAATTTCTGAAAATTTCGGCAGAGTCTCCCCTGTATTTTCTATCCCCCAAAATGGGTACAATAAGATAATAAATCTATAAACATAAAAATGGCATCCCCAAGCGGGAGCTAGCTCTTCGCCCAAGGCGGATCACAACCACATGCAATATAATAGTAATATCAAGAAAAAGAGCATAAAAGAAATGCGAAATACCAGAAAACACACGTCGGCTCAAGTGAGCTCGACCCAAAAGAAACCACAAATATATAAACCTGTCAGTCTCGTCACTAGGTCGCATATACAATATAAAGTGGTAGATGGAGAATACTAGATACAATGATAAAGCAAAAAGAAATAAAGTGTGCTCGCAACCCACCTACGGGCGTTGTCGCGAGTCTGAGCAAAATGAGCTGATGACAAGATAGCCCGCCGCTACAAGACTGACGGGTCCGACCTACAAGACACTGTGGCACAACGGGGGTGAGTTGCCAGCTCGTGAGTAAATATAACATCTAATAAGGCAATCGTAAGAATGCACGCAATGCGGAACAACATGTATGTCCATATGTGATATAATAACTCTAGTATGCATGCACATGTATGCAATATCTTTTCTAACTCTTTAAGTGTTTTAAATGTTAAAGTTACTGCATTCTTAACTTTTAGAAAACGAATGTCTGCATAATAGCTAAATATCATCAAGAAATCCTCAGAAAACCCGTGTCAAGCATCGACACCAAATAGGAATCATATCTTTCTCAATGTCGGGCTCCGTCAGTCCGGATCGGCCCATATCATAAATCTCACGACAACGGTCGGTATCCTCCGGATATCCGCCGCGCCAGACATCACTGGTAGGTAGTCTTTCCCTGCCAGGCTCATCGTCTACAACTCGATCTTCTTGCCCCGGGGTACCATACCGGGCCCAGCATGTACCCGAGACGGTTCATGAACTCCTCGAATCGGGTCTCGAAATCCAACGGAAAACATGAAAACTCATGGTGGACGACACATACATCACGAGAAAACCGCAACATTTTTTTGAAAATGATAAATATAAGGTTTTGTTAAATTCTTGCGGTTTTCCCCAAAAATCCAGAAATCGCAGCAATACTGAAATCCTCAAGAAAACCATAATGTCCACATGTTATATATATGATAAATGTCTATGATATCAATGTGTATGATGTGAATTTTAGCTAGAGTTCTATGTAAATATGATGATGATGCGAGATATGTGCATGCGATGCAGTTTCATATATCAAGTATGAATGCAGGTGACGATATTAAGATAAACAGGTTCTATCGTGCAAGTGGCATGTCAATTTCCAAAGGCGTGTGTGTCGCATGAATAGTGCACGTGCAATAGATGCCCATGGTAAGGTGTTCGTGTCCTACAAAATGATATCGCATAGGTAGAGATGAATGTCCATGCAATTTAACATACTGTTCGCTGTGAGGGTATGCAATGTACATAAAGGGATAAGCTGTCTAACAATATAAATCTTGCATAAAGTAGGGTAATCCTAACTAGGGGGGCACCTCGTGCCATCCAGACGATTCCCCCATAGATGAATACATCTACTCACCAGAAATCCCCGCTAATCTGATCCGGCCACCGCTTTACCTTTACACGCCGTGTCCGATGTTTCTCCGACCGATCCTATATTTGCACAATATCAAGCATAAGATTACAAAACCTAACACAATGCAAGTCACAACATACAATTATCCACGCTCTCGTATTAATCATAGCATGCACTCGGTGCGCGGAAAAACGCACGAAAATCGCTAATCGCTAAACTAGAATTGTCATTTCGGGAAAATCGACTAAACTACAACCCGACTAGACGAAACCCTGCGTTTGCGCATTCTAATAATCCTATACGAAGCTAATAATATTGCTAACCTAACACAAATTGACCGCATTCTATTTTCTACAAAAATCATGTAAGCGAATTTCTAGCCGATATGATACAAACATCGAAATTTGACGATTTAACAAGCATATAAATACACCATTAACCACTACAACCAATTAGAAACCCAAAGCCCTAATTTAACTCTAACCCCATGCTTCAAACCCTAATCCACAATCAAATCCCTTACTTGAATTTTCAAAACTAACCATTTCAATGAAATTAATCATTTTAAAATACTAAACTAGCTTTATTAAACTACAAATTAACAACTAGTTTAGGATTTTCACCTCTCAAGCTTGAACCCTAGCTTGATCAAGTCACCAAGAAGCCTCCTTTCATCATGTTTTTGAACAAATTTGGGTTCAAGAGAGAAGGGTAGGCTTTGAATGGAGAAAGAAATTGTGGATTTTTCGTGAATTTTTGCATGAAAATGAGGCAAAAAAGAAGTGAGAAGAGGGGGGAAACATGCAGGTGAGGGTCGGCTGCAGCTTGAGGATGAAGTGGGGAAATTTTGGGGAAGTTTCTAGGTGATTAGAACATCATATGATATCATATCATGCTTTCATATCATCCTTTTTCCAAAAAAACCCCTTTTTAAGCCATTTTTTCATAATTTTCCCACCAAAAATCTAAAAGTTTGCAAGACATGATATAATTTTATTAACACCATATTTTAGCTTATAAAGACTCCAAATTAAGAAATTTACCTAATTAAATTTGTATTTATCCCTAATTAAATGTATTTAAAAAGGCTTAAAATAATAAAAAAATAATTAATTACGAAAAAAAATTTATTTAACTAGAAAATTATAAATGACATTTTAGTGACAAAATTATAGTAATATCTTATTTAAATTTTGTATAATTAGGTCTACAATGAAAAATATCACTTTTGACTTTTTACGGAAAAAGCCGAAAAATTAGCCGATTACCGAAAAACTGCCTAAACGATTTTCGAAGGGTTACAATCTTCCCCCCTTAAAGAAATGCGGTCCCCGAATTTAGAATTCAACTATGCGTACCTTCAAAAAGATGGGGATATCTCTTCCTCATCTCGACCTCGGTCTCCCAGGTGACCTCCTCGCTGTTCGGGCCACGCCAAAGGACCTTCATGGACGGTATGACCTTCGACCTCAATTTCTTCACCTGCCGATCCAAAATGACAACCGGCTGCTCGGTGAAAGAAAGATCACGCTCTAACTGGATCGTTTGGTGCTAAATCACCTGGGAAGGATCATGAAGGTACTTGCGGAGCATCGAGACATGGAATACGGGGTGAACATCGGGGAAGCTAGGCGGAAGAGCTAACCGATAAGCGACTGGACCAACACGCTCTAGGATCTCGAAAGGACCAACATATCTAGGACTCAGTTTCCCTTTCCGCCCAAATCTCATCACACCTTTCATCGGAGAGACCTTCAGGAAAACATGATCGCCAACAGTGAACTCGAGTCGGCGACGGCGCCTGTCAGCATAAGATTTCTGCCTGCTCTGTGCCGCTCTCATCCTGTCCCGAATCAGCTGTATCTTCTCGGTCGTCTCCTGTATGATCTGAGGCCCCAAAATACTGCTCTCCCTAAGCTCTGTCCAACATACAGGCGATCGACATCTCCTCCCATATAAAGCCTCGAAAGGTGCCATCTGAATCGTCTCCTGGAAGCTATTATTGTAGGAAAACTCGATCAAAGGCAAATGACGATCCCAGCTACCATCGAAATCTAAAACACAAGCTCTGAGCATGTCCTCAAGAGTCTGAATCGTACGCTCCGACTGACCGTCAGTCTGAGGATGAAAGGCTGTGCTAAAACTCAATCGGGTGCCCAAAGCTTCCTGAAGTTTCTGCCACAATCGGCTGGTAAACTGGGTGCCACGGTCGGACACGATGCAAGTCAGAACGCCATGCAGTCGCACTATCTCATCAATATAAACCTAGGCGTACTGAGAAAATCCAAAAGTGGTCTTCACCGGCAGGAAGTGAGCCGCTTTCGTCAGTCGATCCACAATCACCCAAATAGAGTCGTACCCTCGACTGGTCCTGGGTAGACCCACAACGAAGTCCATGGAGACCTGCTCCCACTTCCACTCAGGGATGGGCAAAGGCTGTAACTCGCCGGCTGGCCTCTGGTGCTCGGCCTTGACTTGCTGACAAGTCAGGCATCTCGACACAAAGTCGGTAATATCCTTCTTCATCCCGTCCCACCAGTAAACCTCTCTCAAATCACGGTACATCTTGGTGGAACCTAGGTGAACACTGTATACTGATCTATGTGCCTCCTCGAGAATATCACGCCTCAGTCCCTCTGAATCTGGCACACAAAGTCGAGTTCCAAATCGAAGTATCCCCTGATCATCAATCACGAACTCGGAAACTCTGCCCTGCCGAATCTGCTCAATAATCTCTAAAATGAGGGCATCGCCGGACTGTTCCTCGTGGATACGGTCAGGTAACTGTGGGCGTCCTTTGAAATGGGCCAGCTGTCCCCCCGTAGGAGTAAACTCGAACTGCACTCTGCTATCACATAACGCCTGCCAATCCGCCGTCGACTGCATCTGTACTGCGCTCAAACAAGATAAGCTACCTCCGGGCCTCCTACTCAAAGCATCAGCCACCACATTCGCCTTGCCCGGATGGTATAAAATCTCGCAGTCATAATCCTTCACCAACTCCATCCAACGGCGCTGCTGGAAGATATATTTCAAACTTTTGTGGTCAGTGAATATCTGGCACGACTCACCGTATAGGTAATGTCTCCAGATCTTGAGTGCAAACACCACTGCAGCCATCTCTAAATCATGGGTGGGGTAGTTCTGCTCGTGTTTCCTCAGCTGCCGAGAAGCATACGCGATAACTCTGTCGTGCTGCATCAATACACATCCCAGCCCCACTCTAGAAGCATCACAATATACCACGAACCCACCCGATCCTGAAGGCAATGCTAACACTGGTGCAGTAGTCAGACGATTCTTCAACTGCTGGAAGCTATCCTCACATGCCTAGGTCCAATCAAAAGGAAACCCCTTCCGGGTCAACCCGGTCAACGGTGCAGCAATGCGGGAGAAATCCTGGACAAAACGTCGATAATAGCCGGCCAGACCTAGAAAGCTACGAACCTCTGTAACTGATACTGGTCTAGGCCAACGCTGAACTGCCTCGATCTTCTTCGGGTCCACGCAAATACCATCTCTCGTCACTACATGACCCAAGAAGTCGACACTGTCTAGACAGAATGCGCACTTGGAGAATTTGGCGAACAGCTGATGCTCCCTCAAAGTCTGCAATGTGATACGTAAGTGCTGCTCATGCTCCTCCCGGCTCCGAGAATAAACCAAGATGTCGTCAATGAACACAATGATGAACTGATCGAGATACGGCCTGAATACACGGTTCATCAAATCCATAAATGCTGCCGGCGCATTGGTGAGCCCGAACGACATCACCAAGAACTCGTAATGACCATATCGAGTACGGAAGGCAGTCTTCGGAATATCCTCCTTCCGAACCCGCAACTGGTGATAACCTGACCGTAAATCAACCTTCGAGAAAAACCCTGCACCGTGGAGCTGATCAAATAAGTCATCAATGCGGGGTAGGGGATACCTGTTCCGCACAGTAACCCGGTTCAGCTGACGATAATCAATGAATAAGTGCATACTTCCGTCCTTCTTCTTAACAAACAGGACGGGAGCACCCCTAGGTGACACACTCGGTCGGATAAGCCCTTGTCCAGCAAGTCTTGTAACTGATCCTTTAGCTCTCTCAGCTCCGCCGGGGCTATCCGATAAGGCGGTATAGAGATAGGCCCCGTGCCAGGGATCAAGTCAATACAGAACTCAATCTCGCGCTCTGGTGGCAGACCAGGCAGCTCGTCAGGGAATACATCAGGGAACTCTCTCACAAAAGGGACCTGGTCAAAAGGAACCTCTGTGGAGCTAGTATCACAAACATAGGCTAAGAATCCCAGACACCCTTTTCTTAAGAGCTGACCAGTGCGAAGAGAAGAAATCATGCTGGGAAGGGTAGCGCTACGATCTCCCTGAATAATAAGTACCGGCTCACCAGGAAAACTGAATCTGACTGCTTTTTCACGGCAGTCCACGGATGCATAACAGGTGGCTAGCCAGTCCATAACAAGAAGAACGTCAAAGTCTAGCATATCAAGGAGAATCAAATCTACAGAAGAATCTCTCTCCCCGATACGAACGGAACAAGATCGGTACACAAAACGGGCAACAAAAGACTCCCCTACCGGGGTAATAATGACAAGCAGCTGATCTAACGGAGAAGAATCTCGGCCCAAACTCGGTGCAAAGTACGTGGATACATAGGAATGTGTGGAGCCTGGATCAAAAAATACCCGTGCATCAAAAGAACATACTGGCAGAGTACCTGTCACGACGGCATTGGATGCCTGTGCATCCTGAGGAGTCAATGCGAACACTCGGGCCTGTCCACCACTAATAGCTGGCTGTGCTCTGCCTCTACCTCGGCCTCTGCCTCTGCCTCTGTCGCCTCGTCCTCTCTGAACCGGACCGCCACGCCCACGGCCTCTAGAAGCATCTGACTGGCGTGGAGCATCATCAGGAGTAGGGAGTAAAGCTCTCTGAGAAGGTGGTGAAGGTGGTAAAGTCACATGCGGGACTGTCGCCGCGCCCGTACGTCCCATGGTACAGTCTCTGACACGGTGATACTGACTTCCGCACCGAAAACATCCTGGAGACGACTGCTGGGTCTGTGGATATGAACCAAATAACTGACCTCGTCTCAATCCTCTGCGTCCACCATCTCCCGGAAATAATCTATCACGATGTCTGCCCATCTGCCGCTGAGCTAGCGTATCAGTCCGGATCCTCTTCGGCCCAGAAACGACCGGAGTCTCAGCAATACGCTCCTCCAATAGTAAGGCTGCATCCATCGCGGCTGCGTATGTGTCAAAATGCTGGGTGCCGATAGCAAGGAATAGCTGTGTATCAAGCCCTCGCACGAACCTCTTTATTCTCTTCTCTTCTGTGTCGACTAGGTACGGAGCATATCGAGACAACTGGGTAAACTGTATATCATACTCCGACACTGTCATCCCCGGAGTCTTGCGCAAAGACTCAAAACTATGGGCTCGAGCATCTCGGACACTCTCCGGAAGAGAACGGGCAAGAAATGCAGCTGTAAACTCATCCCAGGTCATAGAAGGCAGACCTGCAGCTCGGCCTCTCTCTACTGATTCGTACCATGTCTGGGCAAGACCCTCCAGACGAAAACTCGCAAACTCCACCAATCTATCCTCAGAACACCTCAACGAACGGCAAATCCGAGTCATCCTATCAAGAAATGCCTGTGGGTCCTCTGTCGCATCTGTACCGGTAAAAGCTGGAGGTCTCAATCTCATGAACTCCTGTAGTGAAACAGGGATAGTCTCCGTAGTAGCAGCAGGAGTGACCATCTGTGCAGCAGGTACGATCGTGGTCTGTGCGGTGGAAGGAACATCCTCGGATCTCTGAGCCCGACTGGACTCAACTAAAGATCCCATCATCTGCCGCAACTCTTGCATGCCGGCTTCTAGTCTTGCAATACGGTCAGGATAAGGAAGATCAGTATGACCCTGAGGGGTAGGCGTATCATCCCGCTCGATCCTCGCCTCAGACGAGCCCGCCCGAATCTCATCCCTAGCGGCAGCCCGCTGAGCTCTCGTAGTCTTGGGCGGCATCGAAGCTAGAATAAGAAAAAGGACTGATAAGATCATTGCAATTGAATCAAGGAATGCAAGGAATCAAGAAAGGAAATACAAGCAATTATGTCCTAAGGTCACTTAGGCGGAGTACCGTATCGTAAGTATGCCACGGATCATACCCACGTTACGCCACTCTGCTTAAGTCACCTACTCCATCTACCAAGGTCGTCCTACACTCAGAAAGGTAAAACCTACGCTCTGATACCAACTTTGTCACGACCCGAAAGTACGGAACGTGACTGGCACTTAGATTACGAGGCGTCTAAAGGCGTACCGTAACCTAAGTCAGCCAAAGCCCAGAAAATCTAACCCAAAAACAAAAGAGAGTGAAGGAAAACCTTAAATGAAAACGGTTTTTAAATCAATTAAGTTGCAAAGAATCCCTTTTTAAAAACATCATAAATTTCTGAAAATTTCGGCAGAGTCTCCCCTGTATTTTCTATCCCCCAAAATGGGTACAACAAGATAATAAATCTATAAACATAAAAATGGCATCCCCAAGCGGGAGCTAGCTCTTCGCCCAAGGCGGATCACAACTACATGCAATATAATAGTAATATCAAGAAAAAGAGCATAAAAGAAATGCGAAATACCAGAAAACACACGTCGGCTCAAGTGAGCTCGACCCAAAAGAAACCACAAATATATAAACCTCTCAGTCTCATCACTAGGTCGCATATACAATATAAAGTGGTAGATGGAGAATACTAGATACAATGATAAAGCAAAAAGAAATAAAGTGTGCTCGCAACCAACCTACGGGCGATGTCGCGAGTCTGAACAAAATGAGCTGATGACAAGATAGCCCGACGCTACAAGACTGACGGGTCCGACCTGCAAGATACTGTGGCACAACGGGGGTGAGTTGCCAGCTTGTGAGTAAATATAACATCTAATAAGGCAATCGTAAGAATGCACGGAATGCGGAACAACATCTATGTCCATATGTGATATAATAACTCTAGTATGCATGCACATGTATGCAATATCTTTTCTAACTCTTTAAGTGTTTTAAATGTTAAAGTTACTGCATTCTTAACTTTTAGAAAACGAATGTCTGCATAATAGCTAAATATCATCAAGAAATCCTCAGAAAACCCGTGTCAAGCATCGACACCAAATAGGAATCATATCTGTCTCAATGTCGGGCTCCTCAGTCCGGATCGACCCATATCATAAATCTCACAACAACGGTCGGTATCCTCCGGATATCCACCGCGCCAGACATCACCGGTAGGTAGTCTTCCCCTGCCAGGCTCATCATCTACAACTCGATTTTCTTGCCCCGGGGTACCATACCGGGCCCACCATGTACTCGAGACGGTTCATCCACTCCTCGAATTGGGTCTCGAAATCCAACAGAAAACATGAAAACTCATGGTGGATGACACATACATCACGAGAAAACCGCAACTTTGTTTTGAAAATGATAAATATAAGGTTTTGTTAAATTCTTGCGGTTTTCCCCAAAAATCCAGAAATCCCAGCAAAACTGAAATCCTCAAGAGAACCATAATGTCCACATGTTATATATATGATAAATGTCTATGATATCAATTTGTATGATGTGAATTTTAGCTAGAGTTCTACGTAAATATGATGATGATGCGAGATATGTGCATGCGATGCAGTTTCATATATCAAGTATGAATGCAGGTGACGATATTAAGATAAACAGGTTCTATCATGCACGTGGCATGTCAATTTCCAAAGGCGTGTGTGTCACATGAATAGTGCGCGTGCAATAGATGCCTATGGTAAGGTGTTCGTGTCCTACGAAATGATATCGCATAGGTAGAGATGAATGTCCATGCAATTTAACATATTGTTCGCTGTAAGGGTATGCAATGTACATAAAGGGATAAGCTGTCTAACAATATAAATCTTGCATAAAGTAGGGTAATCCTAACTAGGGGGGCGCCTCGCGCCATCCAGACGATTCCCCCATAGATGAATACATCTACTCACCAGAAATCCCCGCTAATCTGATCCGGCCACCGCTTTGCCTTTACGCGCCGTGTCCGATGTTTCTCCGACCGATCCTATATTTGCACAATATCAAGCATAAGATTACAAAACCTAACACAATGAGAGTCACAACATACAATTATCCATGCTCTCGTATTAATCATAGCATGCACTCGGTGCGCGGAAAAACGCACGAAAATCGCTAATCGCTAAACTAGAATTGTCATTTCGGGAAAATCGACTAAACTACAACCCGACTTGACGAAACCCCGCGTTTGCGCATTCTAATAATCCTATACGAAGCTAATAATATTGCTAACCTAACGCAAATTGACCGCATTCTATTTTCTACAAAAATCTTGTAAGCGAATTTCTAGCCGATTTGATACAAACATCGAAATTTGACGATTTAACAAGCATATAAATACACCATTAACCACTACAACCAATTAGAAACCCAAAGCCCTAATTTAACTCTAACCCCATGCTTCAAACCCTAATCCACAATCAAATCCCTTACTTGAATTTTCAAAACTAACCATTTCAATGAAATTAATCATTTTAAAATACTAAACTAGCTTTATTAAACTACAAATTAACAACTAGTTTAGGATTTTCACCTCTCAAGCTTGAACCCTAGCTTCATCAAGTCACCAAGAAGCCTCCTTTCATCATGTTTTTGAACAAATTTGGGTTGAAGAGAGAAGGGATTAGGGTTAGGCTTTGAATGGAGAAAGAAATTGTGGATTTTTCTTGAATTTTTGCATGAAAATGAGGCAAAGAAGTGAGAAGAGGGGGGAAACCTGCAGGTGAGGGTCGGATGCAGCTTGAGGATGAAGTGGGGAAATTTTGGGGAAGTTTCTAGGTGATTAGAACATCATATGATATCATATCATGCTTTCATATCAACCTTTTTCCAAAAAAACCCCTTTTTAAGCCATTTTTTCATAATTTTCCCACCAAAAATCTAAAAGTTTGCAAGACATGATATAATTTTATTAACACCATATTTTAGATTATAAAGACTCCAAATTAAGAAATTTACCTAATTAAATTTGTATTTATCCCTAATTAAATGTATTTAAAAAGGCTTAAAATAATAAAAAAATAATTAATTACGAAAAAAAAATTATTTAACTAGAAAATTATAAATGACATTTTAGTGAAAAAATTATAGTAATATCTTATTTAAATTTTGTATAATTAGGTCTACAATGAAAAATATCACTTTTGACTTTTTACGGAAAAAGCCGAAAAATTAGCCGATTACCGAAAAACTGCCTAAACGATTTTCGAAGGGTTACAATCTTCCCCCCTTAAAGAAATTCGGTCCCCGAATTTAGAATTTAACTACGCGTACCTTCAAAAAGATGGGGATATCTCTTCCTCATCTCGACCTCGGTCTCCCAGGTGACCTCCTCGCTGTTCGGGCCACGCCAAAGGACCTTGACGGACGGTATGACCTTCGACCTCAATTTCTTCACCTGCCGATCCAAAATGACAACCGGCTGCTCGATGAAAGAAAGATCACGCTCTAACTGGATCGTTTGGTGCTGAATCACCTGGGAAGGATCATGAAGGTACTTGCAGAGCATCGAGACATGGAATACGGGGTGAACATCGGGGAAGCTAGGCGGAAGAGCTAACCGATAAGCGACTGGACCAACACGCTCTAGGATCTCGAAAGGACCAACATATCTAGGACTCAGTTTCCCTTTCCGCCCAAATCTCATCACACCTTTCATCGGAGAGACCTTCAGGAAAATATGATCGCCAACAGCGAACTCGAGTCGGCGACGGCGCCTGTCAGCATAAGATTTCTGCCTGCTCTGTGCCGCTCTCATCCTGTCCCGAATCAGCTGTTTCCTCTCGGTCGTCTCCTGTACGATCTGAGGCCCCAAAATACTGCTCTCCCTAAGCTCTGTCCAACATACAGGCGATCGACATCTTTTCCCATATAAAGCCTCGAAAGGTGCCATCAGAATCGTCTCCTGGAAGCTATTATTGTAGGAAAACTCGATCAAAGGCAAATGACGATCCCAGCTACCATCGAAATCTAAAACACAAGCTCTGAGCATGTCCTCAAGAGTCTGAATCGTACGCTCCGACTGACCGTCAGTCTGAGGATGAAAGGCTGTGCTAAAACTCAATCGGGTGCCCAAAGCTTCCTGAAGTTTCTGCCACAATCGGCTGGTAAACTAGGTGCCACGGTCTGACACGATGCAAGTCGGAACGCCATGCAGTCGCACTATCTCATCAATATAAACCTGGGCGTAATGAGAAAATCCAAAAGTGGTCTTCACCGGCAGGAAGTGAGCCGCTTTCTTCAGTCGATCCACAATCACCCAAATAGAGTCGTACCCTCGACTGGTCCTGGGTAGACCCACAACGAAGTCCATGGAGATCTGCTCCCACTTCCACTCTGGGATGGGCAAAGGCTGTAACTCGCTGGCTGGCCTCTGGTGCTCGGCCTTGACTTGCTGACAAGTCAGGCATCTCGACACAAAGTCTGTAATATCCTTCTTCATCCCGTCCCACCAGTAAACCTCTCTCAAATCACGGTACATCTTGGTGGAACCTGGGTGAACACTGTATACTGATCTATGTGCCTCCTCGAGAATATCACGCCTCAGTCCCTCTGAATCTGGCACGCACAGTCGAGTCCCAAATCGAAGTATCCCCTGATCATCAATCACGAACTCGGAAACTCTGCCCGGCCGAATCTGCTCAATAATCTCTAAAATGCGGGCATCGCCGGACTGTGCCTCGTGGATACGGTCAAGTAACTGTGGGCGTGCTTTGAAATGGGCCAGCTGTCCCCCCGTAGGAGTAAACTCAAACTGCACTCTGCTATCACATAACGCCTGCTAATCCGCCGTCGACTGCATCTGTACTGCGCTCAAACAAGATAAGCTACCTCCGGGCCTCCTACTCAAAGCATCAGCCACCACATTCGCCTTGCCCGGATGGTATAAAATCTCGCAGTCATAATCCTTTACCAACTCCATCCAACGGCGCTGCTGGAAGATATATTTCAAACTTTTGTGGTCAGTGAATATCTGGCACGACTCACCGTATAGATAATGTCTCCAGATCTTGAGTGCAAACACCACTGCAGCCATCTCTAAATCATAGGTGGGGTAGTTCTGCTCGTGTTTCCTCAGCTGCCGAGAAGCATACGCGATAACTCTGTCATGCTGCATCAATACACATCCCAGCCCCACTCTAGAAGCATCACAATATACCACGAACCCACCCGATCCTGAAGGCAATGCTAACACTGGTGCAGTAGTCAGACGAGTCTTCAACTGCTGGAAGCTTTCCTCACATGCCTGGGTCCAATCAAAAGGAACCCCCTTCCGGGTCAACCCGGTCAACGGTGCAGCAATGCGGGAGAAATCCTGGACAAAACGTCGATAATAGCCGGCCAGACCTAGAAAGCTACGAACCTCTGTAACTGATACTGGTCTAGGCCAACGCTGAACTGCCTCGATCTTCTTCGGGTCCACGCAAATACCATCTCTCGTCACCACATGACCCAAGAAGTCGACACTGTCTAGCCAAAATGCGCACTTGGAGAATTTGGCGAACAGCTGATGCTCCCTCAAAGTCTGCAATGTGATACGTAAGTGCTGCTCATGCTCCTCCCGGCTCCGAGAATAAACCAAGATGTCGTCAATGAACACAATGATGAACTGATCGAGATACGGCCTGAATACACGGTTCATCAAATCCATAAATGCTGCCGGGGCATTGGTGAGCCCGAACGGCATCACCAAGAACTCGTAATGACCATATCGAGTACGGAAGGCAGTCTTCAAAATATCCTCCTTCCGAACCCGCAACTGGTGATAACCTGACCGTAAATCAACCTTCGAGAAAAACCCTGCACCGTGGAGCTGATCAAATAAGTCATCAATGCGGGGTAGGGGATACCTGTTCCGCACAGTAACCCGGTTCAGCTGACGATAATCAATGCATAAGCGCATACTTCCGTCCTTCTTCTTAAGAAATAGGACGGGAGCACCCCAAGGTGACACACTCGGTCGGATAAGCCCTTTGTCCAGCAAGTCCTGTAACTGATCCTTTAGCTCTATCAGCTCCGCCGGGGCCATCCGATAAGGCGGTATAGAGATAGGCCCCGTGCCAGGGATCAAGTCAATACAGAACTCAATTTCGCGCTCTGGTGGCAGACCAGGCAGCTCGTCAGGGAATACATCAGGGAACTCTCTCACAATAGGGACCTGGTCAAAAGGAACCTCTGTGGAGCTAGTATCACAAACATAGGCTATGAATCCCTGACACCCTTTTCTCAAGAGCTGACCAGCGCGAAGAGAAGAAATCAAGCTGGGAAGGGTAGCGCTACGATCTCCCTGATAATAAGTACCGGCTCACCAGGAAAACTGAATCTGACTGCTTTTTCACGACAGTCCACGGATGCATAACAGGTGGCTAGCCAGTCCATACCAAGAAGAACGTCAAAGTCTAGCATATCGAGGAGAATCAAATCTACAGAAGAATCTCTCTCCCCGATACGAACGGAACAAGATCGGTACACAAAACGGGCAACAAAAGACTCGCCTACCGGGGTAATAACGACAAGCGGCTGATCTAACGGAGAAGACTCTCGGCCCAACCTCGGTGCAAAGTACGTGGATACATAGGAATGTGTGGAGCCTGGATCAAATAATACTCGTGCATCAAAAGAACATACTGGCAGAGTACCTGTCACGACGGCATTGGATGCCTGTGCATCCTGAGGAGTCAATGCGAACACTCGGGCCTGTCCACCAATAATAGCTGGCTGTGCTCTGCCTCTACCTCGGCCTCTGCCTCTGCCTCTGTCGCCTTGTCCTCTCTGAACCGGACCGCCACGCCTACGGCCTCCAGAAGCATCTGACTGGCGTGGAGCATCATCAGGAGTAGGGAGTAAAGCTCTCTGAGAAGGTGGTGAAGGTGGTAAAGTCACATGCGGGACTGTCGCCGCGCCCGGATGTCCCATGGTACAGTCTCTGACACGGTGATACTGACTTCCGCACCGAAAACATCCTGGAGACGACTGCTGGGTCTGTGGATATGAACCAAATAACTGACCTCGTCTCAATCCTCTGCCTCCACCATCTCCCGGAAATAATCTATCACGATGTCTGCCCATCTGCCACTACGGATCCTCTTCGGCCCAGAAACGACCGGAGTCTCAGCAATACGCTCCTCCAATAGTAAGGCTGCATCCATCGCGGCTGCGTATGTGTCAAAATGCTGGGTGCCGATGGCAAGGAATAGCTGTGTATCAAGCCCTCGCACGAACCTCTTTATTCTCTTCTCTTCTGTGTCGACTAGGTACGGAGCATATCGAGACAACTGGGTAAACTGTATATCATACTCCGACACTGTCATCCCTGGAGTCTTGCGCAAAGACTCAAAACTACGGGCTCGAGCATCTCGGACACTCTCCGGAAGAAAACGGGCAAGAAATGCAGCTGTAAACTCATCCCAGGTCATAGAAGGCAGACCTGCAGCTCGGCCTCTCTCTACTGAGTCGTACTATGTCTGGGCAAGACCCTCCAGACGAAAACTCGCAAACTCCACCAATCTATCCTCAGAACACATCAACGAACGGCAAATCCGAGCCATCCTATCAAGAAATGCCTGTGGGTCCTCTGTCGCATCTGTACCGGTAAAAGCTGGAGGTCTCAATCTCATGAACTCCTGTAGTGAAACAGGGATAGTCTCCGTAGTAGCAGCAGGAGTGACCATCTGTGCAGCAGGTACGATCGTGGTCTGTGCGGTGGAAGGAACATCCTCGGATCTCTGAGCCCGACTGGACTCAACTAAAGATCCCATCATCTGCCGTAACTCTTGCATGCCGGCCTCTAGTCTGGCAATACGGTCAGGATAAGGAAGATCAGTATGACCCTGAGGGGTAGGCGTATCATCCCGCTCGATCCTCGCCTCAGACGGGCCCACCCGAATCTCATCCCTAGCGGCAGCCCGCTGAGCTCTCGTAGTCTTGGGCGGCATCGAAGCTAGAATAAGAAAAAGGACTGATAAGATCATTGCAATTGAATCAAGAAAGGAAATACAAGCAATTATGTCCTAAGGTCACTTAGGCGGAGTACCGTATCGTAAGTATGCCACGGATCATACCCACGTTACGCCACTCTGCTTAAGTCACCTACTCCATCTACCAAGGTCGTCCTACACTCAGAAAGGTAAAACCTACGCTCTGATACCAACTTTGTCACGACCCGAAAGTACGGAACGTGACTGGCACTTAGATTACGAGACGTCTAAAGGCGTACCGTAACCTAAGTCAGCCAAAGCCCAGAAAATCTAACCCAAAAACAAAAGAGAGTGAAGGAAAACCTTAAATGAAAACGGTTTTTAAATCAATTAAGTTGCAAAGAATCCCTTTTTAAAAACATCATAAATTTCTGAAAATTTCGGCAGAGTCTCCCCTGTATTTTCTATCCCCCAAAATGGGTACAACAAGATAATAAATCTATAAACATAAAAATGGCATCCCCAAGCGGGAGCTAGCTCTTCGCCCAAGGCGGATCACAACCACATGCAATATAATAGTAATATCAAGAAAAAGAGCATAAAAGAAATGCGAAATACCAGAAAACACACGTCGGCTCAAGTGAGCTCGACCCAAAAGAAACCACAAATATATAAACCTCTCAGTCTCGTCACTAGGTCGCATATACAATATAAAGTGGTAGATGGAGAATACTAGATACAATTATAAAGCAAAAAAGAAATAAAGTGTGCTCGCAACCCACCTACGGGCGATGTCGCGAGTCTGAGCAAAATGAGCTGATGACAAGATAGCCCGCCGCTACAAGACTGACGGGTCCGACCTGCAAGACACTGTGGCACAACGGGGGTGAGTTGCCAGCTCGTGAGTAAATATAACATCTAATAAGGCAATCGTAAGAATGCACGCAATGCGGAACAACATGTATGTCCATATGTGATATAATAACTCTAGTATGCATGCACATGTATGCAATATCTTTTCTAACTCTTTAAGTGTTTTAAATGTTAAAGTTACTGCATTCTTAACTTTTAGAAAACGAATGTCTGCATAATAGCTAAATATCATCAAGAAATCCTCAGAAAACCCGTGTCAAGCATCGACACCAAATAGGAATCATATCTGTCTCAATGTCGGGCTCCGTCAGTCCGGATCGGCCCATATCATAAATCTCACGACAACGGTCGGTATCCTCCGGATATCCGCCGCGCCAGACATCACCGGTAGGTAGTCTTCCCCTGCCAGGCTCATCGTCTACAACTCGATCTTCTTGCCCCGGGGTACTATACCGGGCCCACCATGTACCCGAGACGGTTCATCCACTCCTCGAATCGGGTCTCGAAATCCAACAGAAAATATGAAAACTCATGGTGGACGACACATACATCACGAGAAAACCGCAACTTTGTTTTGAAAATGATAAATATAAGGTTTTGTTAAATTCTTGCGGTTTTCCCCAAAAATCCAGAAATCGCAGCAATACTGAAATCCTCAAGAAAACCATAATGTCCACATGTTATATATATGATAAATGTCTATGATATCAATGTCTATGATGTGAATTTTAGCTAGAGTTCTATGTAAATATGATGATGATGCGAGATATGTACATGCGATGCCGTTTCATATATCAAGTATGAATGCAGGTGACGATATTAAGATAAACAGGTTCTATCGTGCACGTGGCATGTCAATTTCCAAAGGCGTGTGTGTCACATGAATAGTGCGCGTGCAATAGATGCCCATGGTAAGGTGTTCGTGTCCTACGAAATGATATCGCATAGGTAGAGATGAATGTCCATGCAATTTAACATACTGTTCGCTGTGAGGGTATGCAATGTACATAAAGGGATAAGCTGTCTAACAATATAAATCTTGCATAAAGTAGGGTAATCCTAACTAGGGGGGCACCTCGCGCCATCCAGACGATTCCCCCATAGATGAATACATCTACTCACCAGAAATCCCCGCTAATCTGATCCGGCCACCGCTTTGCCTTTACGCGCCGTGTCCGATGTTTCTCCGACCGATCCTATATTTGCACAATATCAAGCATAAGATTACAAAACCTAACACAATGTAAGTCACAACATACAATTATCCACGCTCTCTTATTAATCATAGCATGCACTCGGTGCGCGGAAAAACGCACGAAAATCGCTAATCGCTAAACTAGAATTGTCATTTCGGGAAAATCGACTAAACTACAACCCGACAAGACGAAACCCCGCGTTAGCGCATTCTAATAATCCTATACGAAGCTAATAATATTGCTAACCTAACGCAAATTGCCCGCATTCTATTTTCTACAAAAATCTAGTAAGCGAATTTCTAGCCGATTTGATACAAACATCGAAATTTGACGATTTAACAAGCATATAAATACACCATTAACCACTACAACCAATTAGAAACCCAAAGCCCTAATTTAACTCTAACCCCATGCTTCAAACCCTAATCCAAAATCAAATCCCTTACTTGAATTTTCAAAACTAACCATTTCAATGAAATTAATCATTTTAAAATACTAAACTACAAATTAACAACTAGTTTAGGATTTTCACCTCTCAAGCTTGAACCCTAGCTTGATCAAGTCACCAAGAATCCTCCTTTCATCATGTTTTTGAACAAATTTGGGTTGAAGAGAGAAGGGATTAGGGTTAGGCTTTGAATGGAGAAAGAAATTGTGGATTTTTCTTGAAATTTTGCATGAAAATGAGGCAAAAAATAAGTGAGAAGAGGGGGGAAACCTGCAGGTGAGGGTCGGCTGCAGCTTGAGGATGAAGTGGGGAAATTTTGGGGAAGTTTCTAGGTGATTAGAACATCATATGATATCATATCATGCTTTCATATCAACCTTTTTCCAAAAAAACCCCTTTTTAAGCTATTTTTTCATAATTTTCCCACCAAAAATCTAAAAGTTTGCAAGACATGATATAATTTTATTAACACCATATTTTAGCTTATAAAGACTCCAAATTAAGAAATTTACCTAATTAAATTTGTATTTATCCCTAATTAAATGTATTTAAAAAGGCTTAAGATAATAAAAAAATAATTAATTACGAAAAAAAATTTATTTAACTAGAAAATTATAAATGACATTTTAGTGACAAAATTATAGTAATATCTTATTTAAATTTTGTATAATTAGTTCTACAATGAAAAATATCACTTCTGACTTTTTACGGAAAAAGCCGAAAAATTTGCCGATTACCGAAAAACTGCCTAAACGATTTTCGAAGGGTTACACCAACTAAAACCTGTTTGCACGACTCCTTTGAGCCGTGGTAGGGTAGTAATCAAAGTACAGTGGGAACTCACACGAGACAAATGACGATCCCCAGGTCGATGAACTAACCTGTACACATGTCACCAGGGAACTGCCATCTGACGTCTGGTATATGACCAACTAGCATGTTCCCGGCGAGTCTTGTCCGGTATACTCATAACCCAATGAGCACTTGTATACATCTTAGGTGAACGAACTGACACCAGTGGCTTGTGAGACCGGCCACCGCCCCTCGTCGGGGTCTCGAATGTACACACTAGTCTACTCTGGAGTATCGATGCCCTATCTCGAAACTCCCATGACTAGGGACCATTTAAGGATATGCTTATAGACTACCGGCTCCCACGTATATGATCGCCCTCATACTGCTGGTGGTCAAGCAAGAATCCTAGGGGCTCTATCAACATGTAATAGCGACTTGTCAGGTCACCTAAAGCAGTACACGATGATAAAGGTAAACCATATAGCATACTATCATCTCGAGTAAGACTGCCCTATCGGGATAGGTCCTCCATCAATCATTGTAATCACGTGCCTGTGATCCAATAATTGACTCTGAGGGCACTATCTCCAACAATCTCCCACTTGCACTCAAGGCTATTTATTGCGATGTCGCATACTCACAGCACGTGTGATACCGAACACCCAACTCCTCTACTAGTCAGTCTCACAAAGCTCGCTTGTGAAACTATCGCGTTCGAGGAATAGCCTTAGTGAGTGGATCCGCCTTGATGTCTCTTTCTATGTCTCTCTATATCTCAAGTTCGCGGAGAAACCCATCTCCCGAAATGAGCACTACCTGTCTTAGAATGTGTCTGGATGTCTGATGGGACCTAGCTCATAAATGAACTCCAAATCCAAACTTCTTAGACTGTATCGTCAACTGAAATTAATCAGTTCCTGCGCCATGCCACCCTTTGTATTGCCTTGGACCACCTGTCCAAAATACTGCCCCTCATCAGAAGGAAAACTAAAACTCTGACAACCTCCTTGTCGTCCATGTCACCTTGGAAGCCTGGAATGATAACTGTCTCCCGAATGAGGCAGTCGTTATCATATCCCTAGAACATCCAATTATGTTCTAAAACTGCTTACGACTGTTTCTCTAGGATTTGATCAATGTCAACTTATTGCATCTAGTGCAAGAATAGTATCTGGTGTGGTACTTGACATCTCATGATTGACTCAATTGCCTGAGCAAGTGATCTGCCAACCATGCACATCCCTCTCCCCTTTAGTCTATAAGACACCTTTAGAGAGGGTGACTCCGTCATCTGCAGGTACACTACCGTGCCAGGAGTCGTCCATTCTAAATACTCTTAGAATGCTGTCTAAGTACCCTTAATTGGGAAACCACCCGAATCTAGATCTAAAAGCATAGATCTAGTAACCAGTATGTCTGATATAATATCCAAGTCCTGTGTGGAGAAATCACTGTGTGACGACCAAAGTATAACCGATTGTAGTGTAGGAATATCATTTCCTACTCTGTGTATGTCATACAAATACCATGACATCACACCCTACTACCTTCTCAACAGATCCATCCCTTATTCCGATGAAGTCAAACCTATGACTGTCACATCAGAAATTGATGATCTATCTCCGCTATATCTGCTTTAGTCTATAAATAGACATAAGCTACCTGTCCACCAATGCTTCCGCTGCTCCCACTGACTACGACAACCCTCTGGCAGAGTCATATACACGTACACTTATGAAGACAGTTCAGAACGACGCTATACTCATCCTCCTGCCGGGTCTCGCAGCCTGGAACAGCAGCAATGGCAAGTGTGGGTAAACAAGAACCTCCCTGTCACCGTCCTTGAGGCTACCGGAGTACCTCTCGGGTGCCTGAGGTTACCCACCTTATCCGCGGAGTGGCCAATGGAATGTCAAGCCAGATTGAACCTTTAGGTTCCTATCAAATCTTCAGTAATCGTTTGTGGTTCTGGAATCACTTCCAGTTCTACCATACTCCCACTACTGTTTTCTGAAAAAATCCATTTTTAATAAAACTGTGGCGAGTGTAGAACAATATCGCTATTGATCTTCCAGATGGTAGAAAGTCAACCCTCGTCATAGCCTGTGTCAACCCACAAACAGCCATTACAGAAACGTGCCTTGAGTTATCCAGAGTCTGGTTTTAAGCATAGGCCGGACAACTCCCCGTACCTTAACATCGTTAAGATATGAACTGTTCTATATCCAATATAGAACCAGAGGCACTGATTTATTTGAACCAGATTCAAATCATGCAGCTGTCTCCATTGCATGTCAACTAAATGGAAGGAGGCCGATCAGCGTTACTCAACTTAGGAATGCTTTCAATTATGAGTAACCTGAAAGAGAACCAAGTTCTTTTAATCATTACTATCAACTGAATACCATACACAAGTATCTACATCTTCTATCACTTTGAAGAATCCCGATACTTGCAATATCTGGTTCTCTACTTTATTCAAATACCTACAACTTCTCAAAATTCAGACCCTGTGTTTCCACGAAACACTTTTCTAAAAACTAGAGAAGTCATAAGTAAACCGAATATAGTACGAGGACCAACCCCTCTGTCCTGATGGACCATGGACAACATACAATACTCTGTATAAGTCCCTTGAGTCTGATAACTCATTCACTGTGTGTCGTAGGTTGAAAACTGTACCTTTGGTTATAAAGAATTACACCGCTGTTCAATGCTCCTTACCTAACCATCCACTGATATAGGTAAATGTTGTGGACATAATTTCAAAAGGGTATATCTCACTCTATGAAAATAGACGTACAGATATATCGATTTGAAATTGGTGCATAACAATGGATATTCAAAACCAAATATTTGCCGACCGGCAAACAGCCCAGGTGATTTCCTCAAATATCGACGATTACAACGAATCCCGATATAATGAGGATGATCACCTAATTCCCAATAACTTACTCCCACTCATCATCTGTAAAACTATATAGATGTGAGAATCATACTTGGTAAATACATACCCTGGAGCAAGTGTCTAACTGGGAAATCAGTTTTCGTTTAACAGTACACAGTGAAACTGAAACATTGAAATGTTTCGATGGGGTATCCCGTTATTCCTAGTAATGCCTCTTCCAGTTTCACGACAGTAACCGTATAATTCTTTGCCACCTCTCCAAATCCCTTCATATGTCTTTAGTCATTACCTTCTGCACACCCCTTTAGGCCAAATGGTTTTCTTCCTTCCCTATCGTTCGGCACCAGCCTGTGGTTTGGAAGAAGACTATCCAATAAGCATAATGGGTGTACTGTCCTAGTCCTAGGAGCACTCGCAATGCGAGAGAAGGTGAAGATAAAAGACAACCTAATAAACCTTATTCCTATTTCTCCTGAACCAGAATCCATCCCCGAAATGGAACAAGTTCCTTTCGAGTTCGTATATAACCATACGATGGAGTATCCAGTAAACTGTGGATCTTCGTAGTGATACGGAGTGTTCTGGAGAAATACAAAGGTGATTTTAGGATTGGCGAAGAAATACTCGGTTTGATCGTGAAAAGCAGTCACAATTTACTTAGCCTTCTTACTAACCCCTTGCTTTGTCTTAACTTAATACCTTCTGCACACCATCGTTATGCTAATTGGTTTTCTTCATTCCCAACCGGTCGGCACTAGCCTAAGGTTTGGAAGAAGACTATCCAATTTGCGTAATAGGTGTACTATCTCCTAAACCAAGGAGTACTCGCAACCTGAGAGAAGGAAAAAGGAAAAGACAACTGGATAATCCTATCCGTTTTCTCCAAAACCGGAAACCATCCTCGAATTCCTTCGAGTTTGTATCTAACCATACGATGGTTTTGTCCAATGGAAGTGGACGTTCGTAGTAATACGGGGTGTCCTGGAGAAAAGGGTAAAAGTAGGAGTGGCAATGAGGTCTGCAACTCTGACAATCCAAAAGCCAGTGTTTAAGAAGGTTCGGTCAATTTGGTCACTGAGTCATAGTCTAGGGTCGGGTCAATGGTCGCTGCCAGAGAGAGAAAAGAAACACTCAGCGTGCACTCTAATCTAGATCAGAATGGTTACCAATTTATCTAATCAGGAAACCTCCCACTGTACCGTCGAATTCACCTCCAAACCAGAAAGAAGAAATAGTCAGGATCACCCGAGGAGTATACCAACTCATCTGTGGGAATCGGGATCCAACTATCACCGCATGATAACAAGACGGAATCCGCTCACGTCATCACACTCCAGAAGGTATGCGCATATCTGGAAAGTTTCAGTTCTTTTGAAACTCCCGATGTGATTTCTGCCCCATGCTCTTATGACCTTGACTTTGGCCAACATATCATAAGTCACATGTCAAGTTCTACCCGTCATTCTCCAGGTTGTTTTGAATCCACCCGTACCTACCCTTGACTTTGGCCAAAATGGCAGTACGACTGTCCCAAACCAACGCATCTATCTATGCTGCATATGAATGCCCCAATAGCTACCAATCACTGTGCCTTGACTTTGGCCAACATACACAGCTTGAATACTATTGAACACTCATATGAAACGACGGAGGGCTACGAATGGTTTCTGGCGAAAACCTTTAACGTAAAGAACTTGATATCGTTGAAGGAACGGATAGCATTTAAAAATATAATGACGAAAACCTTTGCTAAAGAGGTCACTCCCGGTGAAGGGATCTCGGCTCTTTCCCCGTAGAATGAGGTGCAGGATATTCCAACTGAATACCACGGTGCAAAGCAAAAGTAATCGGCTATAGTGAAGTTAATGCCCTGAAGCAAAATTCTGTCCAAGGGGTCATTCCCGGTGAAGGGATCTCGGCCCTTGCCTTGTCGACTGAGGAGCAGGATATTCCAACTGAATACCACGATGCAAAACAAAAGTGAACGTCCTTGCAATAACAGCTTTTTGAAAAGTGTTCCAACAACATCAGATTAGGTTTGTTTTTAACTTGCATTGATTCGAATCAACGCAGTCCCATCAATTGATCACACCACAAAGAACGAAAATATACTGATGTACGTATATGCCATCCGCATTCGCCACTGGGTCCCGTCATTACCCGTTAGGTTAGGTAACTAACGACAGAGCGGGGACTGGACTAGCGCGGATGCAAAACATATACAGCATCTACTAATATATATACCAATATATTATATTCGCTCAAGGCGTGAAAAAAAAATGCAACATCACAGAAATGTACAGCATCACAGAGCAATACAGATATCTGGGATCCCCGGGTTTCACAGAGCCACTACTGAAACCCGACGTTCCCCTGGTCGTATGGATAGCCTGTGCAATGAAATCCTAGACCCCTACGGGCGCGGCAAGTCACCCGCCAAAACCTGAAGCGAGGCAGCCCCCTTCAGTACTGTGAATGGACCACCCAGCACTTCACGGAATCCGGTAACTTGGGCACCCCTCCTGGGTCAACCTGTACCCCCTACGAGTGCGACGAACAGCCCGCCAATTCTTGAGTAAAGCCCCCTCCGTCTCAATGCCATGAGATGCGGGCTTGTTGCCCTCTAGAACCCGGCTATCCGTGCACCCCTCCGCGGGGTAATCCTAGTACAGAAAGTAAAATATACATACAACGGGTACATCGACCGCAACCTGGCCGTGCCCCAATATAATAATACAAACAGGCAGTGACGGCAGTCCACATGTCGGACGCTCGCCCCGCAATATCAAATGTACATAATACAACAAAACTGTACTAGCATTGCATCCAGGCTATCCCGTACGACCAATCCGCAACATCACAGCATAACACAGAACATCAACGTGAAAGTCACGTTCGCAAATCCGTCTAACCGGGCTATAGCAGTTAGACTGGATTTACCGATCAAGTGACATTCACGGTCGCAGATATAATGTAAATACTGTGAAATAATGTGTTTAAAATATCCGATCGATCAAAAATTAACAAGTGGGCCCCCAAGCAATACTGTAGCACTCACAGAAATTCTGGGCCCAAGTTTAATATTCCAAAACCCCTATTTTCAGCCCACAAGCCCACGGGAAAATTTTGACACATTGATCCCTCAAACCTGCGGCGGAACCGCGGCGCCGAGTGGGGTTTGGCCGCGGTTCCGCGCTCTACCTGAACGATCAATGTCTCAAATTTTCCCAGAACTCTTAGAACTTCTTGTACATCAATTTTCTACAACATGAAAAATTTTTAGACTCCAAAAAATTTCAACAGAAAACTGATGTGAACAAAAACGCGGATTTTGGAATTTTGGTCGATCGGAAATGTAAAACACATTAAACAAAGCTAGACTAAGTTAATGGCGAGGCTCTGATACCACTGTATGTGCACGGCGGCGCCCCGGCCTCCATCAGGAGGCCAAATTGCGGAAGCGGTGATATACTTAAATTTTTCATGAACTGGCACCACTGCGCACTAATACCCGGATCGAACCATTAACTAGTCTTAGCTAACTACAAGATGGGGAAGAGAGATATACCGACTGATCCGTGTCCTCCGGTCTTCTCGTCGTCGTCCCGATCTCCTGCGGATGCTCCGGTCTCCACCTCGTCGACGGAAGTGCACCACATCGCCTACATCTTTTACGGGCTCCCACCTCAATGCCGAGGCAACTCGGGCATGAAGCTGGCTTGTTGACGTGCCCAAGATTTGCTGTAGAATGTATAGTAGAACTTGTGTCTCATTTTAGGGTGGTAGGAATTGCCATATTGGTGGAGGTATGATGCAAGAACTATGTAGAGGAACTAGGGGATTTTTGGAGCATGAAATGAACAAAATTCCACCATCCAAAAATTTGGACAGCCCACCTCTATTGTGGCCGGCCATGACTTGTGTGGGGTTAGGAATGAGAGGAGAGAGTGATAGAATGAGAGAGGCCACACAATAATGCAAGAGGGAATCAAAAGCAATCATGAAAGAACATGATCACTAACACCAAAACCACACTCTACCACAACCTCATCATCTCAACAAAGTCAAGCCATCATGAAAACAAAGTCAAGGTATGGTCCACCCATCATGAACCATCATGAAGTCAAGAATATGCAAAGACCCCCTCTACAAAAGCTTATTTGCACAAATGCAAATAAGCCCTCCTCCACCAATCTTCGGCCAATGAACGATACAAAGGAAATTGGCCGAAACGGAAAGCAAACTGGCAACTCCAGAAAACTGGTCCCGTAATAAATTACAGGAAAACCCCGATACTGGTTATACACACCCGCATTTGTATTCCGACCGAAATACAAATGCAATGAGACAAATCTACACTGTACTATACTAGGATCCGACTTAAACCAAAGCCGGCTAGTAATATCCGTTCGATCCTGATTCGTGCAATACACCACGTATCTGATCGAACCCTGCCATATATCCAAACGGCCTATAGTACAAACTGTCCGATTCTGATCCGTGCAATACCGCATGTATCTGATCGGACCCTGCCATATCTCCATACGGCATCTATAATTTTTCGCCCGAAAGCTGAGTAACTGAATGTGGGGGACTCTAAAGACTCGTCAACATCTTGGTTGTGGATTTAACCGCTAGCACGTCAGAGGTATAAGCCAATACGTAACGGGCTACCAGGTATTGACTAAAAGGGACGTCTGTGAGCGAACTCAGCATGACAACCCTACTGAGCCTGTCAATGACAATATCTGTACAGTCCGGTCCGTTCGTCTGTGAGCATCGCATGGCGGGCCTAGGGGGTTGGTAAAAGTCAGACCCCCAAAAGCGGTACAAGTCGTGTCGGAGTGTAGCCCAGAACACCCTGAGATACTACTGGAATACCTACCAGTAAATCTCCTTGCCTCGGCCGACGGCTTCGTGTAATGGCTCTCCTAGACACAGCGCGATCTCACCCCCAATACCGGGAGAGACGAACCCCTGAAGATGCGCTCACTGCCTCCATGTGGCTCGGGACTGTACCAAACTAAAACCTGTTTGCACGACTCCTTTGAGCCATGGTAGGGTAGTAATCAAAGTACAGTGGGAACTCACACGAGATAAATGACGATCCCCAGGTCGATGAACTAACCTGTACACATGTCACCAGGGAACTGCCATCTGACGTCTGGTATATGACCAACTAGCATGTTCCCGGTGAGTCCTGTCCGGTGTACTCATAACCCAATGAGCACCTGTATACATCTTAGGTGAACGAACTGACACCAGTGGCTTGTGAGACCGGCCACCGCCCCTCGTCGGGGTCTCGAATGTACACACTAGTCTACTCTGGAGTATCGATGCCCTATCTCGAAACTCCCACGACTAGGGACCATTTAAGGATGTTCTTATAGACTACCAGCTCCCACGTATATGATCGCCCTCATACTGCTGGTGGTCAAGCAAGAATCCTAGGGGCTCTATCAACGTGTAATAGCGACTTGTCAGGTCACCTAAAGCAGTACACGATGATAAAGGTAAACCAGATAGCATACTATCATCTCGAGTAAGACTGTCCTATCGGGATAGGTCCTCCATCAATCATTGTAATCGCGTGCCTGTGATCCAATAATTGACTCTGAGGGCACTATCTCCAACACAATCAATACATAGGCAACCGTTACGTACAGCTCGTAGCTCTGACGTGCTAGTGGTTATACCCAGTGCCAGTGTGTTGATGAGTCATTAGAGTCCCCCACAGACAGTTTCCCAAGTTCGGGCGAAACGTTGTAGAGGTCGTATGGTTTTATGGCAAGGTTCGGAAAATGCACGTGCATTTACGCAGGTGCCATATTTCGGGCAGATAATACTGGTCGGCTTTGGTTTAAGCCGGATCCGAGTATTATACTGTGTAGATATAATATCTTTGTCTCAGTTGTATTTGTATTCGGTCGTAATACAAATGCGGGTATGTTTATACTGATACGGGGTTATCCTGAATTTCGTTTCAGGATCACTTTTGGAAGTTGCCAGTTTCCAGTTTTCTATCGGCCGTATTTAACATTCGGTTAAATGCGGATTCATATTTTCTTCTTGAGGGTGAGTCATAGGGTGAGTCATGTGTATGGATGCTTCTTGAGGGTGAGTCATAGGGTGACTAGGATGGTGAGGTGGCTTAGTGCATTAATGGAGCATTTATGTGTTGATGACTATGTGTTATGAATCATTGTTTTATTAAATGTGTTCATACTAGGTGTTTAGATGACTCATTTCTTCATTAATGTTATGGTCACTCTCCCCCCTTCCTACACTCACCTCTCCCCTCTATATAAGTGGCTGGCCCCCTCATTGCAAAAAAAAGATGGTTGTTAGAAAAAAGATATAGTTATTTGGTTCATGGAAATTAAGCATACTCATTTCACATTTCCACCCGATCCAAAAAGCAACTTCATTAACCGTTCGTCCATAGCTTTGGATGTAACGAGACAAAGTGTTCTACTCATTCTCTACATCAATCTTGGTCATCACTTTTAGCAAACTTGATGATCGAGTTGCCTCGGTTTAGAGGCAGGAGCCCGTTTAAAGATCCGTCGACGTGGTGCCAACTGGACGAGAAGACTGGAGATTCAGGAGATCGGAGCAGACGCAACAGAGCGTGGGATGATGGTTTAAGACCGAAGGACTCGGATCGTTCGGTATAGCATTTCTATCCACTTTGTAGTTTGTTAGTTTATCTTTAATGGCAGATCCGGGTTATAGTACGCGATAGCGCCAGTTGTAAAAGTTTTTGTTCCGCATTTGGCGTCTGTTAGACGGCCGGGGAGCTACCGTGGAATTACAGTGGTATCAGAGCCTCACCATTAAGCTTTACAAACTTGTGCTAACGTGTTTAAAATATCGATCGAACGGATTTTCGAAAACCGCAAATTCCATGTTCTGAGTTTCTGTCGATTTTTAAAAGAGTCTAAAAATAATTTTGCATATCACAGAAAGTCAAGCAGGGTTTTCTAAGCATACGGGTGAAAATTGAGCACGTGATCCTACAATACTGCCGCGGATCCGCAGTCAAAGCTAGGGTTTGACCGCGGAACCGCGGCCAGTATGTGTTAACAGCGCATCAAATTTTTCCAGTGTGCTTTACTTGGGAAATTGTGGTTTTTGGTATAGTTCTTTTGGGCCCAGTTTTTGTTACAGTACAGCAGATGTACATGGGGCCCACTTCAGGAAATTTAGTTGATCGAAATTTTAAACTTGCTAGTATACAGTATTTACATTATATCTCCGACCAGGAATGTCATTTGAGCGGTAAACCGTGTCTAATTGCTATAGTTCTTTTAGATGGATTTGCGAACGTGACATTCGCGTTGATGTTCTGTGTTGTACTGTGATGTTGCGGATTTGTCGTGGTGGATAGAAGGGTGCAATGATAGTGCTGTTTGGATTTATTTGTACATTTGATGTTGCGGGGTGAGCGTCCAACATGTGGACTGCCGTCACTGGCTGTTTGTATAATATTCTTTTGGGGCACAACCGGGTTGAGGTCGATGTACCCGTTGTACATATTTTTATTTCTGTACTAGGTTTATCCCGCGAAGGAGTGCACGGATAGCCGGGTTCTGGAGGGCAACGGGTCCGTATCTCATGGCTTTGAGAGGCAGAGGGGCCTCACTCTAGAATTGGAAGACTATTCGCCCCACTCGTAGAGGGTACAGGTTGACCCAAGGAGGGGTGCTCAATTTACCGGATTCCGTGAAGTGCCGGGTGTTCCATTCACTATGCTGTGGAGGACTACCTCGCTTCAGGTTTTGGCGGGTAACATGCCGCACCCGTAGGGGTCTAGGTTTCATTGCACAGGCTATCCACACGACCAGGGGAACGTCAGGTTTCTGCAGCGGCTATGTGAAACCCGGGGATCCCAGATTATCTGTATTGTTCTGTGATGCTTATTACTTTTCTGTAATGTTGCATATTATCACGCCTGGAGCGATTATTGTATATTGGTATATATACTATTAGATGTTGTATATGTTTTACACCCGCGCTGGTCCAGCCCCCGCTCTGTCGTTAGTTAAGTAACCTAACGGGTGATGACGGGACCCAGTGACGAATGCGGATGGCATATACGTACATTTTATTTTTCGTTCTTTTCTGGTGTGATTGATTGATGGGACGCGTTGATTCTGATCAATGCAAAGTAAAACAAACCTATATTTGATGTTGTTGGAGCGAATTTTAAAAGTGTTATTATAAAGACGTTTCCTTTTGTTTTGCATAGTGATATTCAGTTTAGAATATCCCGCACCTCATTCGACGAGGCAAGGGCCGAGATCCCTTCACCGGGAGTGACTCTGTAAGTCCATGCTACCTCTCCCGGTACTTTCGGGAATGCGGAATTTGTTAAAAAACGATTTTTACGGAGGTGGTAACATGGACCTAAAACCCGGATCTTGGTTAAACATCTATCTAACATCCAAACTATGAGTTTCTAGCTACTCGGTTAGGGGGTTATACCTTGCTTGTCTTGAACTCCTTCGTCTTCAAGCTCCGATGGTTGTCCGATTGGCTTCTTCTCGTCATCTCCGTACGCCGAAGATAGATCCACTTGAAAGCTCCAACCTTTAGCTCCTTCTTCGTTCTTTGAAGAAACTAGTTCACTTGGTTTGCTAAACCTAGTGAACTAGAATGAGTAGAGAAGAATTAGAATGGGATTTTATCTATGGTTCTTGATTCTTAACTCATGAGACAAGAGAACCATAGATTAAAGATAGGGAGCAAGAGCAAGAGGGTGAGAGCAAAATGGAGAGCTCAAGAACAAGAGAGAGAATGAGCAAGAAAGAATGAGCAAGTCTTTTGTCTCTCACCCTCTCATAATCCAAAGTCATGATAACTCATCATATCAAAAAAAGTCTTATGTGATGGTTGAAGCAACCATAACCATATCATATCATGCACTCATTTTATACAAATGAGCAAGCAAGTAAAAGTCTTTGCCATGAAATGATGGCTATGGTTATCATGATGGTCAACTAGTCAAGCCTTGTCAACCGGTCAACAAAGTCAACAAGTCAACAAAAGTCAACAAGTCAACAAAGTCAATAAGTCAACAACCATGTCACCATAATACTTAAATTAATATAGTAGTTAATCACATATCATATTCTCATTAGGGTTGAGCAAAAAGTCAAATAGTCAACGGTCAACTGTCAACAACCTTAATGAGAATCCGCTGCCTCTGCCTCCCTGTCAACTGTGCATACACACCCTTATCCGTGTTCCGAGGAACACGAATGCAAACTGGATAAATCCAATCCCATAAGGTACACTAGGATCTGGCTTAAACCAAAGCCCGCTAGTGTAAACTGTCCGGACACTGTACGTGCACAAGTGCACGGATGTGACCGAACCCTGTCGCAAAACCATGCGACCTGTCGCAATACCATGCGACCTCTACTCTTTTGCCTAAAGGCGAAAAGCTTTCTGTGTGGGACTCTAAAGACTCGACACTACGCTGGCAGTGGGTTTAACCACAGACCGCAAGCGGCACTAGCTGTGCGTAACGGTCCCCAGGTAATGCCGACAAGAAGACCGACGAGGCGAAACCCATCTGAACTCCTACTGAGCCTGAGTGTGACATTCTCCGTACAGTCCGGTCTGTTCGTCTGATACATCGTATGGCGGGCCTAGGGGGTGGTAAATGTCAGTCCCCCAATAGCGGTACAAGTCGTGCCGGAGCGAAGCCCAAAACACCCTGAGATAACACTGGAAGCCTACCAGTATATCTCGTTTGCCCTGGCCAGGGACTACTCGTGTAATGGCTCTCCTAGACACAGCGCGATGTCAACCCCCAATACCGGGAGAGACGAATCCTGTCTAACCGTCACTGCCTCCAAGTGCTTCGGGACTGCAACCAACCACTACCTGTTTGCACGACTCCTTTGAGCTGTGGTAGGGTAGTGATCAAAGTACAGTGGGAACACACTCGAGGCGAAGTGACAGTGTCAAGTCAGCGGACTAAGCTGTACTCATGTCACCTGGGAACTGATAACTGATGATAGGCATAATACCAACTAGTCAGTTCCCGACGAGTCCTGTCCAGTGTACCCGTAACCTAACGAGCACCCGCATACTATCTCAAGTGCGACGTACTGACGGCTGTGGGACAGACTGTCTCCCACACTGGGATGAGAAGCGCATGCGCTGGTCTACTCCGGAGTATCGATGCCCTGTCTCGATAGTCCTGCGACCAGGGACCTGCATAAGGATGTGCTTATAGATTACCCAGCCCCACTAGTGTGACGGCCATCACATCGCTGGTAATCAAGCAAAGATCCTAAGGGCTCCACTAATGTGTATAGGCGATATACAAAAATAAACACATGTACACATTGAAGTAAAACAAACCAAGTAGCATACTACTATTTTGAGCAAGATTATATATACAAGGTGAATATCCCAAGCTTCCATTAAGTAATATACAAACTAGTATGATACAGTAATGGCTTCTAGGGCATATACAGTAACAATCTCCCACTTGCACTAAGGCCATGTACTGGCGTATCGAAGACCTATCATCTCGATCAGCCGCTCGAACTAAGTCTGGGGCAAGGCCTTGGTGAATGGATCTGCAGTGTTGTCTTCTGAAGCGACTCTCCGAACCTCGATCTCGTGGCGATCCACGATCTCCCTGATCAGGTGATACCGCCTCAAAATGTGCCTGGATCTCTGATGGGACCTGGGTTCCTTCGCTAAAGCTATAGCCCCGTTGTTGTCGCAATACAGAGGTATTGGATCAACAATGGACGGAACCACCAGAAGTTCTTTCATGAACTTCCTCATCCAGACAGCTTCTTTTGCGGCATCAGATGCAGCGATGTATTCCGCTTCCATCGTCGAGTCTCCAACGGTTTCTTGTTTGGAACTCTTCCAACACACCGCCCATCCATTGAGGGTGAAGACAAAACCCGACATGGACTTGGAATCATCCTTGTCACTCTGGAAGCTGGCGTCAGCAAAGGCCTCGATCTGGAGGTCTTTTCCGCCATACACCAAGAACATCTCCTTAGTCCTTCTCAGGTACTTGAGAATGTTCTTTACTGCTATCCAGTGTTTCTCCCCAGGGTTAGACTGATACCGGCTTACCACACTCAGTGCATAAGCTACATCCGGTCTGGTACACAACATCGCATACATTATAGAGCCTACCGCAGAAGCGTAGGGTATAATAGACATGCGATCCCTCTCCAAATCAGTCTTGGGAGACATCTCTTTAGAGAGGGTGATCCCGTGACAAGCCGGTAGGTTACCGCACTTGGAATCTTCCATACTGAATCTTTACAGTATGGTGTCGATGTACCTGGACTGTGAAAGTCCTAATATCCTCTTGGATCTGTCTCGGTAGATCCGGATACCCAGAATGTACGAGGCATCACCCAGGTCTTTCATGGAGAACCTGTGTGACAAGAACCCCTTGACAGATTGTAGCATAGGAATGTCATTTCCTATTAAGAGAATGTCATCCACGTATAAAACGAGGAATACCACAGTTCTCGGTACAAATCTACTATAGATGCATGGTTCATCTAGATTTTTGATAAAGCCAAATTCTTCGACCGTCTCATCAAAGCAGATGTTCCAACTCCGCGATGCCTGCTTTAGTCCATAGATGGACTTAAGCAACTTGCACACCTTTCCGCTGCTCCCACTCTGAATGAAACCCTCGGGTTGGTCCATATAGACACACTCCTCTAAATTTCCATTTAGAAAAGCGGTCTTTACGTCCATTTGCCAGATCTCATAATCGTGGAAGGCAGCAATGGCAAGAAGGATCCGAATGGATTTCAGCATAGCTACTGGAGAAAAGGTTTCGTCATAGTCCAAGCCAGGTCTTTGACGAAAACCCTTTGCTACCAGCCTAGCTTTATAGGTCTCAACCTGTCCATCTACACCAATCTTCCTTTTGAAGATCCACTTGCATCCTACGGGTTTTACCCCGTCTGGAGCAATGTCCAACGTCCATACCTTGTTGGTGTACATGGACTCCATTTCGGTCCGCATTGCATCCAGCCATTTCACTGAGTCAACGCTCTGAACGGCCTGCTGGAAGCTAGTAGGCTCATCATAATCTATGATGCAATCCTCTCTATCCCCGTCTATGAGAAAACCGTAGTATCTCTCTGGCGGATGAGTCTGCCTACTACTCCTGCGGAGCGGCGTAGGAATGTCCTGTTCTTCCGAACCCTCTGGTTCCACTAAACTTTCAGTAATAGTCCGTGGTTCTGGAATTTCTTCCAGTTCTACTGCGCTCCCACTTATTTCCTTTTCTATGAACTGGTGTTCTAGAAAGTGGGCATGACGAGAAACAAGAACTTTTTGTTCCTCTACACAGTAGAAGAAATATCCCTTGGAATTCTTTGGATATCCCACAAACTTGCACAGTACTGAGCGTTCCTCGAGCTTGTCCGCATGCTGCTTTTTGACAAAAGCTGGACTTCCCCATGTCTTAATGTGATTAAGATGGAGTCTCTTCCCACACCACATCTCAAATAGCGTAGTAGGCACAGTCTTAGTGGGAACTCGGTCCAAAAGGTATGCGGCTGATTCTAGCGCATATCCCCAGAATGATCGCGGTAACTCAGCGTTACTCATCATGGATCGCACCATATCCAATAGGGTGCGGTTCCGTCTCTCCGATACACCGTTATGTTGCGGGGTGTATGGAGGAGTAAGCTGAGAGAGAATTCCGTTCTCTTTTAAATAGTCCAGGAACTCGGCACTTAAGTATTCTCCACCTCGATCCGATCTTAGAATCTTAATACTTTTGCCGGTCAGTTTCACTACTTCATTCTTATACTCCTGGAATTTTCCAAAGGCCTCGGACTTATGTTTCATCAAGAAGACATAACCATACCTTGAGAAGTCATCCGTAAAAGTAATGAAGTAAGAATGTCCGCTTCGGGCATGTGTAGACATTGGACCGCACACGTCACTGTGTACGAGTCCCAAGAGCTCGCTCGCTCTTACTCCATGTCCAGTAAACGGAGTCTTTGTCATCTTTCCTTTGAGACAGGATTGACAAGTGGCATACGACTGATATTCGAACGCATTCAAATACCCTTCTATATGTAACTTCGTCAACCTTCTCTCATTGATGTGACCCAGTCTACAATGCCATAAGAAAGTCTGATTTATTTCTGGAGACTTTCTTTTGTGTTTATTCTGGACATTAAAAATCTGTGGTTGGTTTAACACGTATATACCATTACTCAATGTACCTGACCCAATCAAAACTTGATTAAGGTGAATGTTTACAACATTACTAACAAACGCAAATTCATAACCTTCTTTAGAAACTAAAGATACAGAAATGATATTACAAGTTGCGCTGGGTACAAAAAAGCAATTACGCAAAACCAAAACATGTCCATCTGACATTCCCAGGTGATAGTCCCCCACGGCTTTAGCATCCATGCTAGCTCCGTTCGCAACTCTGAGGGTCATGTCACCTGCCATCAAAACCCTACGGTTTCTCAACGCCTGCAAAGAATTACAGATATGAGATCCTGATCCGGTATCCAATACCCAGGAAGTAGAGTTTATTGAAAGACAGTTTTCAATAACATACACACCTGAAGCTGAAGCTGCGACCTGCTTCAATTCCTGTGTTCTGGCCTTCCAGGCCCTGCAATCATTCTTCCAGTGTCCTTTCTTATGACAATAGAAGCATTCTTCCTTATCCACAAGCTTTCCCGCCAACTTTGTTGCTTTAGCTTTTCCCTTCGTATCCACTTTACTAACACCGCCCCTTGGTTTGGCGGGGGCTTTCTTCTTCTTTCCCTTGGCTTTCGCCTTGGACCTAGAAGAAGATGATCCTCCTACAAACAAAGTGGATGTTTCCCTACCTTTCTGTAGGGTGCCCTCTGCGCTCCTCAGCATGTTGAGGAGCTCTGAAAGTTCAACCTCTTTTTCTTGTAAGTTGAAGTTCAGTATAAACTGGGCGTAAGTGGAAGGAAGGGACTGGAGAACTATATCCGTATATAGCTCACTCTCCAATGTGATCCCTAGGTCCGCGAGCTCCTCAATGTAGCGATCATCTTTAGCACGTGCTCGGCTACTGATGATCCGACGGCCATTCTTGTCGAAAATAACTTTTTCGACGCTTCGTATCTTGCGATACGAGATTGCTCTCCATACAGTTCTTTTGTATGAAGCAATATGGATTCCAAGTCCATATTCTCGTGCCTCCTCTGATGTTCGTTGTCCATCGAGGCAAGCACGAGGCACTTGGCCTTCGCGCTATCAATCTCCCAAGTCTTGCGGATTTCCTTATCCGCGACGCTGGAAGTTGGACCAGGGACAGGGGGAGCTTTGGTGGTAAGAAGATACCCCAGCTTGTCGTAAGTGATTGCTATCTTGACATTCCTGAGCCAATCTTTGTAGTTTGTCCCTGTCAGTTTGTTTTTATCTAGGAGTAACATAAGTCCAGTCATGTTGATTGGTCGCTGCAATTAGGAGAGAGAAGAAGAAACACTCAGCATGATGCTCTTGCAAGTTTAGAGTGGTTTTTAGTTTGTCTAAACAGGATGGCTCCCACTGTTTCTCGAATCCTTCCTCAAACCATAAAGGAAGAATTAGTCGGGATCAATCCTACCGCACAATACTTGCTTAACCGTTCAGCCAGGCCGGTGTCGGTACTTTGAGGGAGGTTTTCCAACGCTTTCGCGAAGTTCCTTAATTATAGAACCTCTTTTCCCTGGGGGCGTAGCCCCGCTAACACCTTTCTAGGCACCTACTAGGTTTATAGGATTGATCAATTAGTGAGAAATTTCCCGAGGAGTAGCATATACTCACAGTAGGATCGGGATCCAAATATCATCGCGTGACGAAACTGAAGGAATCCTACCAGAATCATCACGCTCCAAATGGTATGCAAATCTAGCAAGTTTCAGTACTTATGAAACTCCCGATGTGGATTTTTTCCCCATGCTCTTATGACCTTGACTTTGGCCAAAATATCATAAGTCACATGTCAAGTTTTACCCGTCATTATCCAGGTTAATTTGGATCCATCCGTACCTACCCTTGACTTTGGCCAAAATGGCAGTACGACTGTCCCAAACAAACGCATCTATCTATGCTACACATGAACACCCAATAGCTACCAATCACTGTGCCTTGACTTTGGCCAACATACACAGCTTGAATACTATTGACTATTCATGTGAAACGACGGAGGGCTACGGATGGTTTTGGCAAAACCGTCAACGTAGTGAACTTGATTTGGTCGATGGAACGAGATAGCTTTTAAAAGGAGTGGCTCAAGCTCCGCATTTAACAGTTGGTTTTGAAAAGAACCGAGTGGTTTTTCGAAAGTGTTCCAACGACTTTAACTTGGTTTATTATCTTGCATTAGTTCTTTTAATGCGTGATATTCTTGCATTAGTTCTTTTAATGCGTCCCATCATTTAATTCTACCATTGCAGAAAACAACCAAAATATGACGTACGCTTATGCCATTCGCATTCGCCACTGGGCCCCGTCATTACCCGTTAGGTTACTTAACTAACGACAGAGCGGGGGCTGGGCTAGCGCGTCTGTAAAACATAAGCAACGCCTAAATAATATCATATATAGATATTCTGCAATGATAAACATTTCAGATCATAGATGAATACATTGGATATACTAGGAATCTGTAATTTGTACGAGCCTGTAACGAAAGACAGATTACACGGTCGCGGTGAATAGCCAATACCCCACCTAATACCCCTACGGGTGCGGCAAACTACCCGCCATGTAGCCGAAGCATAGCAACCTCCCTCATCCCCATGAGTAGGCCACTCGACACTTCGGCATACCCGGTAGTTTGTGCACCCCCTCCATGGGTCTATCCTAGGAGCAAAAACAGTAAAAAGAAATTATACAATGACGGCTACAACCCCGACCCGGTTGTGCGGCCATACAAATAATTATTACATCAATTTACAAATTTACAAGAATTGAGAGAAAAGAAAACTCTCGTCTCACAACCCCCGGCTATTCACCCGCGACAATCCAACATATTCATATACACATTCCAGCACATTACAGATCACAGATTTGTATAACCCCCACTAATCGACATATAGCGATTAGTAGACGTTCAATACAAATATCACATTACAGAAAACCCGTTAGCTTAAGTCTTTTAGAAGTTCGATAAAAAATACGGATTTTCGGGACCCCAAAATAAAATTTTCGTTCTGGAAAATCTGGGCAGAAAATATATATTCCAAAAATCCCAAAATACCCCAATGAGTAAACTGCAAAAAAGAAAACCCTTGACCGAGTCAACTCGGCCGCGGTTCCGCGGCTCTTTGATCGAGTCATGGGCCCAAATTTTTGCAGTTACTTTAAAAAAGCCTGAGTCGATTTTTGGTGTATTTCAAAAAACTTTTCCAGCACTTTTAAAATCGACAGAAAGTTTAAAATTCCGGGGTTCATTTCGGGACTTTTTCGTTGATCGATCTTCTAATTACTTGCTAACTTGTTAGATAGAGTTTAACTAGGCTCTGATACCACTGTAAGTCCATGCTACCTCTCCCGGTACTTTCGGGAATGCGGAATTTGGTAAAAAATGATTTTTACGGAGGTGGTAACATGGACCTAAAACCCGGATCTTGGTTAAACATCTATCTAACATCCTAACTATGAGTTTCTAGCTACTCGGTTAGGGGGTTATACCTTGCTTGTCTTGAACTCCTTCGTCTTCAAGCTCCGATGGTGGTCCGATTGGCTTCTTCTCATCGTCTCCGTACGCCGAAGATAGATCCACCTGAAAGTTCCAACCTTTAGCTCCTTCTTCGTTCTTTGAAGAAACTAGTTCACTTTGTTTGCTAAACCTAGTGAACTAGAATGAGTAGAGAAGAATTAGAATGGGATTTTATCTATGGTTCTTGATTCTCAACTCATGAGACAAGAGAACCATAGATTAAAGAGAGGGAGCAAAAGCAAGAGGGTGAGAGCAAAATGGAGAGCTCAAGAACAAGAGAGAGAATGAGCAAGTCTTTTGTCTCTCACCCTCTCATAATCCAAAGTCATGATAACTCATCATATCAAAAAAAGTCTTATGTGATGGTTGAAGCAACCATAACCGTATCATATCATGCACTCATTTTACACAAATAAGTAAGCAAGTAAAAGTCTTTGCCACGAAATGATGGCTATGGTTATCATGATGGTCAACTAGTCAAGCCTAGTCAACCGGTCAACAAAGTCAACAAGTCAACAAAAGTCAACAAGTCAACAAAGTCAACAAGTCAACAACCATGTCACCATAATACTTAAATTAATATAATAGTTAATCACATATCATATTCTCATTAGGGTTGAGCAAAAAGTCAAATAGTCAACGGTCAACTGTCAACAACCCTAATGAGAATCCGCTGCCTCTGCCTCCCTGTCAACTGTGCATACACACCCTCATCCGCATTCCGAGGAACACGAATGCAAACTGGATAAATCCAATCCCATAAGGTACACTAGGATCTGGCTTAAACCAAAGCCCGCTAGTGTAAACTGTCCGGACACTGTACGTGCACAAGTGCACGGATGTGACCAAACCCTGTCGCAAAACCATGCGACCTGTCGCAATACCATGCGACCTCTACTCTTTTGCCTAAAGGCGAAAAGCTTTCTGTGTGGGACTCTAAAGACTCGATACTACGCTGGCAGTGGGTTTAACCCCAGACCGCAAGCGGCACTAGCTGTGCGTAACGGTCCCCAGGTAATGCCGACAAGAAGACCGACGAGGCGAAACCCATCTGAACTCCTACTGAGCCTGAGTGTGACATTCTCCGTACAGTCCGGTCTATTCGTCTGATACATCGCATGGCGGGCCTAGGGGGCGGTAAATGTCAGTCCCCCTATAGCGGTACAAGTCGTGCCGGAGCGAAGCCCAAAACACCCTGAGATAACACTGGAAGCCTACCAGTATATCTCGTTTGCCCTGGCCAGGGACTACTCGTGTAATGGATCTCCTAGACACAGCGCGATGTCAACCCCCAATACCGGGAGAGACGAATCCTGTCTAACCGTCACTGCCTCCAAGTGCTTCGGGACTGCACCCAACCACTACCTGTTTGCACGACTCCTTTGAGCCGTGATAGGGTAGTGATCAAAGTACAGTGGGAACACACTCGAAGCGAAGTGACAGTGTCAAGTCAGCGGACTAAGCTGTACTCATGTCACCTGGGAACTGATAACTGACGATAGGCATAATACCAACTAGTCAGTTCCCGACGAGTCCTGTCCAGTGTACCCGTAACCTAACGAGCACCCGCATACTATCTCAAGTGCGACGTACTGACGGCTGTGGGACAGACCGTCTCCCACACTGGGATGAGAAGCGCATGCGCTGGTCTACTCCGGAGTATCGATGCCCTGTCTCGATACTCCTGCGACCAGGGACCTGCATAAGGATGTGCTTATAGATTACTCAGCCCCACTAGTGTGACGGCCATCACATCGCTGGTAATCAAGCAAAGATCCTAAGGGCTCCACTAATGTGTATAGGCGATATACAAAAATAAACACATGTACACATTGAAGTAGAAACAAACCAAGTAGCATACTACTATTTTGAGCAAGATTGTATATACAAGGTGAATATCCCAAGCTTCCATTATGTAATATACAAACTAGTATGATACAGTAATGGCCTCTAGGGCATATACACTAACAGACTCCTTGGGCAGAAGTTTGCGTCAAGATAATAACTTTACTATAGTCGATTACAAGTTGCTTTGCATCGCGGTATTCAGTTAGAATATCCTGCACCTCATTCCATGAGGAAAGAGCCTAGATCCCTTCACCGGGAGTGACCTCTTTAGCAAAAAGTTTTCGTCACTGTATTTTTATAAAAAGCTATTAGGTTCCTTCAACGAGATCAAGTTCATTACGTTAAAGATTTTTCTCCAAAAACCAGCCGTAGCCCTCCGTCATTTCTTATGGATAGTCAGAACTATTCAAGCTATGTTTGTTGGCCCTTAGTCAAGTCATAGTGTTTGGTAGCTGCTGGTTATTCATTTGTAGCATAGATAAATGCGTTGGTTTGGGACAATCGTATTACTTTGTTGGCCCTTAGTCAAGAGTATGTACGGGTGGGTTCAAATCAACCAGGACAATGACGGGAAGAACTTGACATGTGACTTATGATTTGTTGGCCCTTAGTCAAGGTCATAAGAGCATGGGGCAAAAATCATATCGGGAGTTTCAAACATACAGGAAACTTGGCAGGCATGCGCATACCTTCTGGAGTGTGACAACTTGAGTGGCTTCCATCAAGTTATCATGCGATGATAGTTGGATCCCGATTCTCACTGATGAGTTAGTTTACTCTTCGGGTGATCCCGACTAATTCTTCTTTCAGGTTTGGAGGAGAATTTGAGAAAACAGTTGGAGGTTTCCTGATTAGATAAAGTGATAACCATTCTGATCTAGGTTAGAGTGCATGCAGAGTGTTTCTTTTCTCTCTCTCTCTTTTTGGCAGCGACCTTTGACCGACCCGAGACTATGACTCAGAGACCAAGTTGACCGAACCTTCTTAAAATACTGGCTTTTGGATTGTCCGAGTTGCATAAGTCATTGCCGCTCTTTCTTTTACCCTTTGCATTTCTTAGAACACCCCGTATTACTACGGATATCCACTTCCATTGGATAGATCCATCGTATGGTTATATACGAACTCGGAGGAACTTCTTCAAGGATGGATTTAGGTTCAGGAGAAATAGAATTGGTTTATTCAGTTGTCTTTTATTATCACCTTCTCTCAGGTTGTGAGGGATCCTTAGTTTAGGAGAGTACACCTATTACGCTTATTGGATAGTCTTATTCCAAACCATAGGCAGGTGCCGAAAGGTAGGGAATGAAGAAAACCAATTAGCCTAAGTAGGGTGTGCAGAAGGTAATATATAAAGACAAGATAAAGGGATTAGAAAGAGGGCAAAGTAAGTTGCGACTGTTATCATTTACGACCAAACCGCGTACTTCATCGCTACTCCTATTTCACGTTTTCTTTTTCCCCGGTTCGGGAGAAATAGAATAAGGTATTATTCAGTTATCTTTTGTCATCACCTTCTCTCAAGTTGTGAGTACTCCTTGGATTAGGAGGGTACACCTATTATGCTTACTGGATAGTCTTCTTCCAAACCATAGGCTGGTGCCGAACGGTAGGGAAGGAAGAAAACCATTTAGCCTAACGATGGTGTACAGAAGGTAAAGACTAAAGACAAATAAAGGGATTTGGAGAGATGGCAAAGAGATATACGGTTATATAGTCATGTATTGGATTATGGAAGAGGCATTACTAGGAATACCAGGATACCCCTACGAAACATTTTCATGTTTCAGTGCATTGTTAAAAGAAAACATATTTCCCGATTAAATACTTACTCTAGAGTATGTATTTACCAGGTTTATTCTCATATCTGTATGGTTTTTCAGATGATGAGTGGGAGTAAGTTATTGGGAATTAGGTGATCATCCTCATTATATAGGAATTCGTTGTAATTGGTGATATTTGAGGAAATCGCCTGGGTACAGTTTTCAACCTACGACGCACAGGTTTTGAGTTATTCAACTCAGCGGACTTATACAGAGTATTGTATGTTGTCCAGTGTCCGTCAGGACAAAGGGGTAGGTCCTCGTACTATGGTCTGTTACTTATGACTTCTCTAGTTTTTAGACAAGTGTTTCGTAGAAATACAATGTCTAAGTTTTGAGAAGTTGTGGATATAAGAATAAAGTAGAGAACCAGGTATCGCAAGTATCGGAATTCTTCAAAGAAATCGAAGATGTAGATTCTTGTGATTGGTATTCAGTTGGAAGTAATGATTTTGAGAAACTTGTTTCTCCTTCGGGTTACTCATAATTGGATGAAATCCTAAGTTGAGTAATGCTGAGTAGCCTCTCTCTATTAAGTTAATATGCACTGGAGACAGCTGCATGTTTTGAATCTGGTTCAAATTAAATTAGTGCCTATATTTCTATATTGTTTATAGAATGGTTCATACCTTAACGATGTTAAAGTAAGAGGAGTTGTCCAGCTTATGCTTAAAACCTGACACTGGATAACTCAAGGCACTTTTCTGTAATGGCTGTTTGTGGGTTGACCCTGGCTTTGACGAGGGTTGACTTTTCTACCATTAGGAAGATCAATAGTCATATTGTTCTTGACTCACCACAGTTTTAAGTAAAATGGATTTTTTCAGAAAACAGCAGTGGGAGTATGGTAGAACTGGAAGTGATTCCAGAACCGCAAACGATTACGGAAAATTTAATAGGACCTATATATTCAATCAGGTTTGACATTCCAATAGACACTCCGCAGATATAGTGGGTAACCTCAGACACCCGATAGGTACTCCGGTAGCCTCAAGGACGGTGACAGGGAGGTTCTTGTTTACCCAGACTTGACACTACTGTTGTTCCAGACTATGAGACCCGGCAGGAGGATAAGTATAGCGTCGTTCTAAACTAGCTTTAGAAGTACACGTATATATTATTCTGCCAGAGGGTTGTTATAGTCAGTGGGAGCAGCGGAAGCATAGTGGGCAAGTAGCTTATGTCTATTTATAAACTTCAGCAGTTATAGCGGAGATAGATCATCTAATTTTGATGAGATAGTCATGGCTTTGACTTCATCAGAATAGGGGATGGATCTGTTAAGAAGGTAATAGGGTGTGATGTCCTGGTATTTGGATGACATACACAGAGTAGGAAGTAAAAATTCCTAAACTACGATCGGTTGTACTTTGGTCATCACACAGTTGTTTCTCCACAAAGGATATGGATACAATATCATACATTCTGGTTTCTAGATTTATGGTTTTAGATCAAGATTTGGATAGTTTCCCAATATGGGTACTTTAACAGTATTCTAATAGTATTTTAGAATAGATGACTCTTGGCATGGTGGTGTACCTGCAGGTGATGGAGTCACCCTCTCTAAAGGTGTCTTAGAGACTAAAGGAGAGAGCGAAATGCATGATTGGCAGATCACTTGCTTAGGAAATTGAGTCGATCATGAGATGTCAAGTACCACACCAGATTATGTTTTTGCACTTGATGCGATAATTTTATATTAATCCAATCCTGAAGAAACATAAGGAAGCAGTTTTAGAACATAAGTGCTTGTTCTACGGATTTGATGACGGTAGCCTCCTTCGGGAGACGGTTATCATTCCAGGCTTCCAAGGTGACATGGATGACAGAGTGATTGTCAGAATTATAGTTTTCCCTCTGATGAGGGACAGTATTATGGACAGGTGGTCCAAGAGGATACTGTGGGAGGCATGGTGCTGGATACTGATTAGGTTCAGTTATCAATACAGTCTACGAAGTTTGGATTTGGAGTTCATTTATGAGCTAGGTCCCATCGGATATCCAGACATATTCTAAGACAGGTATTACTCGATTCCGGAGATGGCTTTCTCCGCGAACTTGAGATTAAAAGAGACAGAAAGAAACGTCAGGGCGAATCCACTCACTGAGGCTATTTCTCGAATACAAGAATTTTTCAAACTAGCTTTGTGAAAGTGATTAGTAGAGGAGTTAGATGTTCGGTATCACACGGGCTGTGAGTATGCGACATCGCAATAATTAGCCTTGAGTGCAAGTAGTAGATTGTTGGAGATAGTGCCCTCAGAGTCAATTGTTGGATCGCAGGTACGTGATTGCAATGAATGAGGCAGGACCTATACCGACATGACAGTCTTGCTCAAGATGATAGTATGCTATCTGGTTTGTCTTTATCATAGTATACATGCTTTAGTTCGCTATTGCATGTTCATAGAGCCCATAGGATTCTTTCTTGACTACCAGCAGTATGATGGCGATCATATATGTGGGAGCTGGGGTCTGTAAGCACATCCTTAAAGAGTCCTTAATCGTGGGAGTTTCGAGACAGGGCATCGATACTCTAGAATAGACTAGTGTATACAGTCGAGACCCCGATGAGGAGCAATGGCCGGTCTCACAAGCCATTGGTGTCAGTTGGTTCACCTAAGATGTATACAGGTGCTCATTGGGTTATGAGTACACCGGACAGGACTCGCTGGGAACATGCTAGTTGGTATTATACATATCGTCAGATAGCAGTTACCTGGTGACATATGTACAGGTTAGTTCATCGACCTGAGGTCGTCATTTGTCTCGTGTGAGTTCCTACTGTGCTTTGATTTCTACCCTACCACGGCTTAAAGGAGTCGTGTAAATAGGTCTTTTTTGGGTACAGTCCTGAGCCACATGGAGGCAAGTAAGCGGATCGGCAGGGGATTCGTCTCTCCCGGTATTGGGGGTGATATCGCGCTGTGTCTAGGAGATCCATTACAAAAAGCCCTCGGCCGAGGCAGGAGATTTACTGGTAGGTACTCCAGTAGTATCTTAGGGTGTTCTGGGCCACTCTCTGACACGACATATACTGCTATTGGGGGTCTGACGTTACCAGCCCCTAGGCCGATATGCGATACTCATAGACGAACGGACCGGACTGTATGTATATTGTCACTGTTAGGCTCAGTAGGGTTTATGGATGAGTTTGCTCGTCAGCTTCCCTTCCAATCAATACATAGGCAACCGTTACGTACAGCTCGTAGCTCTGACGTGCTAGTGGTTTTACCTAGTTTCAGTGTGTTGATGAGTCATTAGAGTCCCCCACAGACAGTTTCCCAAGTTCGGGCGAAATGTTGTAGAGGCCGTATAGTTTTATGGCAAGGTTCGGAAAATGCACGTGCGTTTACGCACGTGTCATATTTCGGGCAGAAAATACTGGTCGGCTTTGGTTTAAGCCGGATCCGAGTATTATACTGTGTAGATATAATATCTTTGTCTCAGTTGCATTTGTATTCGGTCGTAAAACAATTGCTGGTATGTTTATACTGATACGGGGTTATCCTGAAATTCGTTTCAGGATCACTTTTGGAAGTTGCCAGTTTCCAGTTTTCTATCGGCCGTATTTAACATTCGGTTAAATACGGATTCATCTTTTCTTCTTGAAGGTGAGTCATAGGGTTGTGTGGTTGCTTCTAGTAGGTGACTAGGATGGTGAGGTGGCTTAGTGCATTAATGGAGCATTTATGTGTTGATGACTATGTGTTATGAATCATTGTTTAATTAAATGTGTTCATACTAGGTGTTTAGATGACTCATTTCTTCATTAATGTGATGGTCACTCTCCCCCTTTCCTACACTCACCTCTCCCCTCCATATAAGTGGCTGGCCCCCTCATTGCAAAAAAAAGATGGTTGTTAGAAAAAAGATATAGTTATTTGGTTCATGGAAATTAAGCATACTCATTTCACATTTCCACCCGATCCAAAAGGCAACTTCATTAACCGTTCGTCCATAGCTTTGAACGTAACGAGAGAAAGTGTTCTACTCATTCTCTACATCAATCTTGGTCATCTCTTTTAGCAAACTTGATGATCGAGTTGCCTCGGTTCAGTGGCGGGAGCCCGTTTAAACATCCGTCGACGTGGTGCCACCTGGGCGAGAAGACTGGAGATTCAGGAGATCGGAGCAGCCGCAACAGAGCGTGGGATGATGGTTGAAGACCGAAGGACTCGGATCGTTCGGTATAGCATTTTTACCCACTTTATAGTTTGTTAGTTTAGCTTTAATGGCAGATCCGGGTTATAGTACGCCATAGCGCCAGTTGTAAAAGTTTTTGTTCCACATTTGACGTCTGTTAAACGGCCGGGGCGCTACCGTGGAATTACAAGAGACGCGGGGTCCTAGAGCAGGCACATTAGTCAGCTTTCAGTGTTCACCCAAGTGCCACCAAGATGTAACGTGACTTGTGAGATAGTTGCGGGTGGGCAGGGTTGAAGAGTGATGTTTCAGATTTCGTTTCGAAGTACTAGGCTTGTCAGCGAGATAAGGTTGAGCATTTGAGACCGGCAGGAGAGTTGCGACTTTTAACCGTTCCGAAGTGGGAATGGGAGCAGATCTCCAAGATATTTGTTGTAGGTCTGCCCAGGTCTAGTCGAGAGTATGACTCCATTCGGGTGATTGTTGTCCGGTTATGCTCAGTATGCTCAGTTTGCTAATTTGTTCTTTGTTAAGTTTGTGTGTTTGAAAGGAGTTCCTTCATGCGTTGTATCCAATATTGGCATCCAGTTCGCTAGCCGTCGTTGGCAGAAGCTTCAGGAAGCCTTGGGTACTGGTTGAGTTTTAGCTCCGCTTTTCCATCTGTAGGCTGATGGTTACACAGAGCGGACTATACAGACTCTGGAGGATATGCTTTTGCGTGCATGCTTAGTGTTTGTTGGCAGTTGGGATCGTCACTTACCCTTGATGGAGTTCTCCTACGATAATGGTTACCAGAAGACGTTTCAGATGGCAACTTCCAGGCCTTGTGTGGTAGGTTGTGTCGATCGCCAGTCTGTTTTACCGACTCCGCGAGAGCAGGATTTTTGGACCCCAGCTAGTCCAGAGACTTCAAAGAAGATCCAGTTGATTCAGGTCAGGATGAGAGCAGCCCAGTACAGACAGAAGTCTTATGCCGACCGTGGTGGTTGCAGACTTGAGTTCGCGGTGGGAGATCATGTATTCCTACGGATTTTTCCGATGAATGGCGTGTTGAGTTTTGGGAAGATTAGTCCCAGAATTGTAGGTCCTTTTGAAATCCTTTAGCGAGTTAGTACTGTTTCCTATAATTTGGCACATCCGCCCAGATTTTTGAGTATTCACCACGTATTCCTTGTGTCGATACTTCGCAAATACCTTCATGACCTTTCTCACATGATTCAGCATCAGACCATTCAGCTTGGACGCGATCTTTTCGTTCACCGGCAGCCGATAGTGTTAGTGGATCGGCAGGTGGAGAAACTTCGGTCAAGGGTCTTACCAACTGTGGAGGTTTCTTTGGCGTAGCTAATTAGTGAGGAGATCACTTGGGAGGCTGCGAGCGAGATTTGAGAGTTTTGCACTCATCTCTTTGAAGGTATGCAAAGTTAGAATTTTAATTCGGGAAAGAATTTTAATTCGGGGACGAATTTTAATTCGGGGATGAATTTTCTTTAAGGGGGGAGATTGTAACACCTTAGAACATGATTAGTGTTAATTAAGCGATAATGCGGGTTTTCTGTAAATGTTTACCAATTTGGGTTCCTCACATTTCATAACAATTAATTAATATTTTAATATTATTTGTTTTGGCTTGTACACACGTGTGCACGTTAATGTGAGGGTTAGTTTGGGTTAATCTTGTTAGTGACGATGACAACCTTAATTTAATCCTAAACCTTGCTTTGTTTAAAACTTATCCTTAACCCCTTAGATATTTGTGAGAGTAGATATTTCCTTTTTTGTTTTGTTTGGACAGGAGGTGGCAAGGTGAGTTATGAGGGGAGTCAAGGCTTGCTTTAATGAGGAGAGGGAGAGAGTGAGTGTAAGGCTAATACTCACCCTACACTCACCCTCTCATCATTATCCCCTCACTCTCTCATTATCTTTTCACACTCTCATTCTTCTATCTCTTTCCAATTATTTCTCTTTCCCCTCAACCCTCAAACTGAACCCTCACCTCTTCATCACCAATCCTTCACAAAACCTTCTTTAAATCTCACTAAAATCACAACCCAAGTCTTGTTTTGCCTCTAAGATCACTTGGAGCTTAGAAAGCTAGGATCTTTGAGCTTGTGTGGTTAGATAATGATCTATATCCGCTAAGTAGGTGTTTTTAGTGTTGTGTAGCTTATTAGATTCAGTTTAGAACGCGTAAAGTTTAGTTTCGTGCAAATATCATATTTTTAGTGTAGTTTTGGGTCTCGGATGGTCTGCTATCAAACCAGGTGTTTGTTGGAAAAGTTCCCATCACAGTAACCTAGTGTTATGACCTACAACCCACCATAAAAACCTGTGATCCATCCCTTCCAACATGGCCGCAAATTTATTGGTTCTGGCCGCAAATTGCGGCCAGACTGCGGTGTTTGGGTTTGTGTTTTGGTCTAGGGGTATCTGGGGTCGTGTGTGGTCATGTGGAACTTGCAACTTTTACAAATTGTTTGTGTAGAAAAATCTGGGATCACTTTGCTTGTTTTCTAGTGTTTCAACTACGCACGTTACGTTATCCGACACGGTTCGTGTTCTTGTGTAGCTGTTGCTCTTGGGTTGGTTTCGTAGTGTCGCTACGCACGTTAGCCACTAGAAGAACACTTGAGAGTATATTTGGTGTTGGTGCGTCGGTCAAACGTAGTTTGTACGTATTATTGGTCGATTGCTAATTTGAACTTGTTATATTGTTTTATGATCTCAGGGTCGCAGGCGGGGACTTCGGACGCTGCGAAGAAGGGAAAGCGAGTGGTTGGCTTTATTTAGCCCAAGATCTTTTGTGAGTAGATTTAACATCTACAGGGAATCGCCCGCATGGCGTTATGCGTCAGGGCTAGATATGATATGATATTAGCCGCATGTTTATATTGCACATATAGAGATTGTGCATAAATCTTCATTGCATATTATTTCTTATTATGCTTGGACTTGTACCCATTGGACACTGCACTATTATTGACGGTTCATGTTGCACGAGCACAAATTTTATGCAACCCACACCATCAATAATTGCGACACGCACAACACACATACATATGTGATATTGTATGGTTAGTGACATTGAGACATTGATTCCTATTCCATTGTGCATATGATGTAAGTCCACGTTGATCACCCCGGTTCTTACGGGGAGGCGGAAACGGCGAAAAACAATTTTTGGCGCAAAGGCAACATGGACTAAAAGAAAGATCTTTGCTAAACTACAAACTAGAAAACTACAAGAGGTGCTATCTACTGTGCCATAGAGATTATACCTCACGATACCGGTCCTTCGGGTCTTCTCTCTGCTGTCGTGCTCGTCCATCCAAGATCCGAGGATCGATCCGGATCATGGTCACCTCCGCGGCCTTCTTGAGTCGAAGACGATCCACCCGAGAGTTGTACTCCGAGCTCCACCTCGAGTCGAGCCAACTAGGGCAACAAGATCGCTAGTCTTGATGTCCTAGGTTGTGTAGAAGTAGTAAATGGATGTGTTTTTCTATTTGGATCCTTTTTCTCTCAACACATGAGATCAAAAGAAGAATCAAGATGAGGAAGAAGAAGGAACAACCATGGAGCCTTTTCTTTTCTTCTCACAAGAGAGAGAATGAGAAATGAATTATGAGCTAAAGAAAATGAACCATGGTTGGAATAATACACCAATATCATCATTACTAATCTTTTCAAGACAAAGTTGGTGGCAACTAATGACTTGACCATTTTCATAACTCAAAAATAAAAAGAAAACCAAAGAATACTCTAGACCTCTCATGAAGGTCCAAGTCAACTTTGGTCAAACGGCAACAAAGTCAAGTGTGGTCAAATGGTCAAAGCAATTAGCCATCACATAATTATCACTAAAAAGATTAGTAAATAATGTTCTCGGCTGATAATGGTTTTGACCGAACCAACTGCCAAAACCCTAATGAGTCCGCCTCATAATGGTTTTGACCGAATCAACTTTCAAAACCCTAATGAGGCACCTCCTCCTTCTTCGCTCCTCAAAACTGTGCATACACACCCGCATCCGCATTCCGTAGAATGCGAATGCACAGAAGACAAAACAAATCCATCCGTGCAATACTAGGATCCGGCTTAAACCAAAGCCTACTAGTATTGCCTGCCCGAACAGCATACGCACACAAGTGTACGTAAGTGGTCGTAGCCCTGCCGTAAAACCATACGGCCTCTACACCTTTCGCTTAGTGCAAGAAAACTCTCTGTGTGGGGCTCTAAAGACTCGACACTACGCTGGCAGTTGGTTTAACCACAGACCGCAAGCGGCACTAGCTGTATGTAACGGTCCCCAGGTAGATGTCGATAAGAAGGCCGATGAGGTAAACCCATCCGAACTCTTACTGAGCCTGTATGTGACAATCTCCGTACAGTCCGGTCCGTTCGTCTGAGAATATCGCATGGCGGGCCTAGGGGGTGGTAAACGTCAGTCCCCTAATAGCGGTACAAGTCGTGTCGGAGTGTAGTCCAGAACACCCTGAAATAACACTGGAAACCTACCAGTATATCTCGCTCACCCTGGCCAGGGACTACTTGTGTAATGGCTCTTCTACACACAGCGCGATATCAACCCCCAATACCGGAAGAGACGAATCCTGTCTAACCGTCATTGCCTCCAAGTGGTTCGGGACTGCACCCAACTACTACCTGTTTGCACGACTCCATTTGTAGGGTTACTTGGCACACTAAGGAGGTTCCACAAGGCATCAACCATGCCAAACAAAAATTTTGCGGTGCCGAGAATCCCTAAACTAGATTGTTAACTAGAAGTAAAGGCGAAACAACAAGCAAGCAAACAACTTTGCTAACAAGTGAAAGGGATTACAACCTTTGTAGATCCAGTCCACCACTTCTTTAACTCCGAGTTGACGTCCCTCCGCTGCGATCATCGGATCCCGGACTCTAGCGATGGTTTCGTCGGAGAAATGATCGGGCTAGGTCATTGACTTCGAGGCCGAAGATGATCTACGTCGGGGAGACTCAAACTCAAGCTATTCCTTCACTTGGTAAAAAGCTTTGTGAAGAGAACACCCTATACTACATGGCAAGTTGTAGAGGATGAAGAAATAGGAAGTGGGTTCACTTTAGAATTGGATTTCTCACCCTTTTTCTCGTGGCACAATTGGAGCTCTCAAGCTTTTGTGAGCTTGATGAAGATGAAGAAGAAGAAAAGAATAATATGAATCATTATCCAAATGAAAACTTATCAAATAAATAATGGCACCATGGTTGAGTTAAGCCCTCATGCTTAACTCATGTAGAGAAATAACCAAAGCATTAGGTTAAGGGTTGGGTTAACTAATATCTTGAACAAATGAAAAAAGAGTTGACTTTGTCAATGTTTATCAAGCTTCATGAAGCTTGATAACTTTGACCAAAGTCACACTCTTTTGTTATATGCTAGGAAAATAGTAAACCCTAATTTTAACCTTGAGTTGGTTCAAGTCTCATACACACAACTTGTTTGTATCATCAAGCATGATACAAATGTTGGAGATAGTGCCCTCAGAGTCAATTATTGGATCACAGGCACGTGATTGCAATGATTGAGGGAGGACCTATCCCGGTAGGACAGTCTTACTCAAGATGATAGTATGCTATCTGGTTTACCTTTATCATCGTGTACTGCTTTAGGCGACCTGACATGTCGCTATTACACGTTGATAGAGCCCCTAGGATTCTTGCTTGACCACCAGCAGTATGAGGGCGATCATATACGTGGGAGATGGTAGTCTATAAGCACATCCTTAAAAGGTCCCTAGTCGTTGGAGTTTCGAGACAGGGCATCGATTCTCCAGAGTAGACTAGTGTATACAGTCGAGACCCCGACGAGGGGCGGTGGCCGGTCTCACAAGCCATTGGTGTCAGTTGGATCACCTAAGATGTATACAGGTGCTCATTGGGTTATGAGTACACCGGACAGGACTCGCCGGGAACATGCTAGTTGGTCATATACCAGACGTCAGATGGCAGTTCCCTGGTGACATGTGTGCAGGTTAGTTCATCGACCTGAGGATCGTCATTTGTCTCGTGTGAGTTCCCACTATACTTTGATTACTACCCTACCACGGCTCAAAGGAGTCGTGCAAACAGGTTTTAGTTGGGTACAGTCCCGAGCCACATGGAGGCAGTGAGCGGATCTTCGGGGGTTTCGTCTCTCCCGGTATTGGGGGTGAGGTCGCGCTGTGTCTAGGAGAGCCATTACACGAAGACCTTGGCCAAGGCAGGAGATTTACTGGTAGGTATTCCAGTAGTATCTCAGGGTGTTCTGGGCTACACTCCGACACGACTTGTACCGCTTTTGGGGGTCTGACTTTTACCAACCCCCTAGGCCCGCCATGCGATGCTCATAGACGAACGGACCGGACTGCACGGATATTGTCACTGACAGACTCAGTTGGGTGTCGGGGTGAGCTTCCTCATCGACGTCCCTTTTAGTCAATAGCTGGTGGCCCGTCACGTATTGGCTTATACCTCTGACGTGCTAGTGGTTAAATCCACAGCCATAGTATTGACGAGTCTTTAGAGTCCACCACACTTACAGTTACTCAAGTTTCGGGCGAAACGCTGTAGAGGCCGTATGGAGATATGGCAGGGTCCGATCAGATACGTGCGGTATTGCACGGATCAGGATCGGACGGTTTGTACTAGTGGCCGTATTGTTATATGGCAGCGTTCGATCAGATACGTGCGGTATTGCACGGATCAGGATCGAACGGATTTTACTAGCCGGCTTTGGTTTAAGCCGATCCTAGTATAGTACAGAGTAGATATTGTCTCATTGCATTTGTATCCGGACGGAATACAGATGCGGGTGTGTATGCACAGTATGGGGTTTTCCTGTAATTTATTACGGGACCAGTTTTCTGGAGTTGCCAGTTTGCTTTCCGTTCCGGCCGGTTTTCGTTTGTTCTTTCCCGGCCGGACTTTTCCGATGGAGGGGGTAATTTGCAGTTTTGCAAATTACATTTGTGGAGGGGTTTTCTTGCATAAAGATTGATTATGATAGCATCATTATCTTTTCCACCATGCTTTTGTTTTTATTGTGACATGAAAGGGTATGGTTTGAAAAAGGTAAAGCATGGTGTATGTTTGGTTGTGGTCACCTCTTGATTGATCCTACACTCACCTCCCTTAGTTGTTTTCCTCCCTCCATTTTCATGAAAAAGACTTGGCCGGCCACATTAGATGAGGATAAGGGTTCATTTCATTTTTGGTGAGGGTGTGAGAAAATTATTGATTCATATCATTTTTCATTGCCTCAAAAATCCCCAAGTTCATTTGATCTTGATTCCTCCATCAAGGCAACTCAAAACCCCAAATGAGACACATAGATCTACACTACACTTCCTACAGCAAATCTTGGACGCGTCGATTCGCCAGCTTCGCGCCCGAGTTGCCTCGGTATTGAGGCGGGAGCCCGTAAAAGATGCAGGCGACGTGGTGCCCTTCCGGCGAGGAGGCGACGACCGGAGATCCCGCGAGGAGATCGGAGTGGAGATGAAGACCGGAGGACTTGGATCGTCGGTATACATCTCTAACCTTCTCTTTGTAGTTAGCTAGATTTAGTTTAATGGCCCGATCCGGTTTTAGTGCGCGGTGGTGCCGTTTTGCCAAGCCCGCAAAAATTAAAGTTATTCACCGTTTCCGCATTCGGCCGTCGGATTGACGGCCGGGGCGCCGCTGTGCACTTACAGTGGTATCAGAGCCTCGCCATTAACATAGTCTAGCTTGGTGTAATGTGTTTTTCTGTTTCGATCGATCGAATGTTCCAAAACTGCATCTTAGTTCGAATCAGTTTCTGTTGAAAATTTTTGGTCTCGAAAAATTTTTCTGGTTGTAAAATATTGATGTACTGGGAAATCTAAGAGTTCTGTAAAAATTTGACGATGTAATTCCACAGTTGGAGCGCGGATCCGCCGCGAAACCCCACCTCGTGCGGCCCTTCCGCCGCGCACTATTCATGTCACATCACCAAATTTTTCCAGAGGCCTTCTGGGCTTAAAATATGGGTTTTGGAATATTAAAATTGGGCCCAGGTTTTCTGTGAGTGCTACAGTTTTGATTGAGGGCCCACTTGTTAATTTTTGATCGATCGGAATATTTTAAAACACATTTTTCACAGTATTTACATTATATCTGCGACCGTGAATGTCACTCGATCGGTAAATCCTGTCTAACTGCTATAGCCCGGTTAGACGGATTTGCGAACGTGATTTTCACGTTGATGTTCTATGTTTATGCTGTGATGTTGCGGATCGGTCGTGGGGATAGCCTGGATGCAATGTTAGTACAGTGTTGTTGTATTATGTACATTTGATATTGCGGGGCGAGCGTCCGACATGTGGACTGCCGTCACTGCCTGATTGTATTATTGTTTTGGGGCACGACCTGGTTGCGGTCGATGTACCCGGTGTATGTATATTTTACATTATGTACTAGGATTACCCCGCGGTGGGGTGCACGGATAGCCGGGTTCTAGAGGGCAACAAGCCCGCATCTCATGGCATTGAGACGGAGGGGGCTTCACTCTAGGATTGGCGGGCTATTCGCCGCACTCGTAGGGGGTACAGGTTGACCCAGGAGGGGTGCCCAAGTTGCCGGATTCCGTGGAGTGCTGGGTGGTCCATTCACGGAGCTGAAGGGGGCTGCCTCGCTCCAGGTTTTGGCGGGTGACTTGCCGCGCCCGTAGGGGTCTAGGTTTTCATTGCACAGGCTATCCACACGACTAGGGGAACGTCGGGTTTCAGTAGTGGCTCTGTGAAACCCGGGGATCCCAGATATCTGTATTGTTCTGTGATGCTGTACATTTCTGTGATGTTGCATTTCTTTTCACGCCTTGAGCGAAATATAATATATTGGTATATATATTAGTAGATGTTGTATATGTTTTTCATCCGCGCTAGTCCAGTCCCCGCTCTGTCGTTAGTTAGCTAACCTAACGGGTAATGACGGGACCCTGTGGCGAATGCGGATGGCATATACGTACGTCAGTATATTTTCGTTCTTTGTGGTGTGATCAATTGATGGGACTGCGTTGATTCGGATCAATGCAAGTTAAACAAACCTAATCTGATGTTGTTGGAACACTTTTTCAAAAAGCTGTTATTGCAAGGACGTTCACTTTTGTTTTGCATCGTGGTATTCATTTGGAATATCCTGCTCCTCAGTCGACGAGGCAAGGGCCGAGATCCCTTCACCGGGAGTGACCCCTTGGACAGAAGTTTGCGTCAGGGCATTAACTTCACTATAGCCGATTACTTTTGCTTTGCATCGTGGTATTCATTTGGAATATCCTGCACCCCATTCTACGGGGAAAGAGCCGAGATCCCTTCACCGGGAGTGACCTCTTTACTAAAGGTTTTCGTCACTATATTTTCTAAAAAGCTATCCGTTCCTTCAACGATATCAAGTTCATTACGTTAAAGGTTTTTCGCCAGAAACCATTCGTAGCCCTCCGTCGTTTCATATGGGTAGTCAATAGTATTCAAGCTGTGTTTGTTGGCCAAAGTCAAGGCACAGTGTTTGGTAGCTGTTGGTTATTCATATGCAGCATAGATAGATGCGTTGGTTTGGGGCAGTCGTATAGCCTTGTTGGCCAAAGTCAAGGGCTTGTACGGGTGGGCTCAGATTAACCTGGAGAATGACGGGCAGAACTTGACATGTGACTTATGATTTGTTGGCCAAAGTCAAGGTCATAAGAGCATGGGGTAAAAATCACATCGGGAATTTCAAAAGTACTGAAACTTGCCAGATATGCGCATACCTTCTGGAGTGTGATGACGTGAGCGGATTCCGTCACGTTATCATGCGATGAGAGTTGGATCCCGATTCCCACTGATGAGTTAGTTTACTCCTCGGGTGACCCCGACTAATTCTACTTTCAGGTTTGGAGGAGAATTTGAGGTACAGTGGGAGGTTTCCTGATTAGAAAAGGTGATAACCATTCTGATCTAGGTTAGAGTGCACGCTGAGTGTTTCTTTTCTCTCTCTCTCTGGCAGCGACCATTGACCCGACCCTAAGACTATGACTCAGTGACCAAGTTGACCGAACCTTCTTAACACTGGCTTTTGGATTGTCAGAGTTGCAGACCTCATTGCCACTCCTACTTTTACCCTTTTCTCCAGGACACCCCGTATTACTGCGAACGTCCACTTCCATTGGACAAAACCATCGTATGGTTAGATACGAACTCGAAGGAATTCGAGGATGGTTTCCGGTTCTGGAGAAAACGAATAGGATTATTCAGTTGTCTTTTCCTTTTTGCCTCCTCTCAAGTTACGAGTACTCCTTGGTTTAGGAGTAGTACACCTATTACGCAAATTGGATAGTCTTCTTCCAAACCATAGGCTGGTGCCGACCGATAGGGAATGAAGAAAACCAGTTAGCCTAAACGGTGTACAGAAGGTATTAAGATTAAGACAAAGCAAGGGATTAGTAAGAGGGCAAAGTAAATTGCGACTGCTATTCACGACCAAACCAAGTATTTCTTCGCCAATCCTAAATCACCTTTGTATTTCTCCAGGACACTCCGTATCACTACGAAGATCCCATTTTATTGGATAATCCATCGTATGGTTATATACGAACTCGAAAGGAACTTGTTCCAGTTCGGGGATGGGTCCTGGTTCAGGAGAAATAAGAATAAAGTACATTCAGGTGTCTTTTATCTTCACCTTCTCTCGCGTTGCGAGTGCTCCTAGGATTAGGACAGTACACCCTTTATGCTTTTTGGATAGTCTTCTTCCAAACCATAGGCTGGTGCCGAACGGTAGGGAAGGAAGAAAACCAATTGGCTTAAAGGGGTGTACAGAAGGTAAAGACTAAAGACATATGAAGGGATTTGGAGAGGTGGCAAAGAACTATACGGTTACAGTCGTGAATCTGGAAGAGGCATTACTAGGAATACCGGGATACCCCATCGAAACATTTCAATGTTTCAGTCTCACTGTGTAATGTTAAAAGGAAACTGATTTCCCGATTAGATACTTACTCCAGGGTATGTATTTACCAGGTTTGATTCTCACATCTGTATGGTTTTACAGATGATGAGTGGGAGTAAGTTATTGGGAATTGGGTGATCATCCTCATTATATCGGGATTCGTTGGAATCAGTGATATTTGAGGAAATCACCTAGGTTGTTTGCCGGTTGGCAAATATTTGGTTTTGAATATCCGCTGTTGTGCACCAATTTCAAATTGATATATCTGTACGTCTATTTTCATAGAGTGAGATATACCTTTTGATATTATGTCGATGACATTTACCTATATCAGTGGATGGTTAGGTAAGGAGCATTGAACAGCGGTGTAATTCTTCTTAACCAAAAGTACAGTTTTCAACCTACGACACACAGTGATTGAGTCGCAAGACTCAGGGGACTTATACAGAGTGTTGTATATTGTCCAGTGTCCACTAGGACAGAGGGGTTGGTCCTCATACTATATTCTGTTTACTTTTAACTTCTCTAGTTCTTAGACATGTGTTTCGTAGAAACACAGGGTCTAAGTTTTGAGGAGTTATAGGTATTTGAATAGAGTAGAGAACCAGGTGTAGCAAGTATCGGGATTCTTCAAAGTGATCGAAGATGTAGATACTTGTGTATGGTATTCAGTTGATAGTAATGATAAAGAGAAATTGCTTCTCTTTCAGGTTACTCATAATTGGAAGCATTCCTAAGTTGAGTAACGCTGATCGGCCTCCTTCCATTTAGTTGACATGCACTGGAGATAGCTGCATGATTTGAATCTGGTTCAATTAAATCAGTGCCTCTGGTTCTATATTGGATATAGAACAGTTCATATCTTAACGATGTTAAGGTACGGGGAGTTGTCCGGCTTATGATTAAAACCAGACTCTGGATAACTCAAGGCACGTTTCTGTAATGGCTGTTTGTGGGTTGACCCAGGCTATGACGCGGGTTGATTTTCTGCCATCTGGATGAACAATAGCAATATTGTTCTAGACTCGCCACAGTTTTATTAAAAATGGATTTTTTCAAAAACAGCAGTGGGAGTATGGTAGAACTGGAAGTAATTCCAGAACCGCAAACGATTACTGAAAGATTTGATAAGGAACCTAAAGATTCAATCTGTTTTGACATTCCATTGGCCACTCCGCAGATAAGGTGGGTAACTTCAGGCACCCGGGAGGTACTTCGGTAGCCTCAAGGACGGTGACAGGGAAGTTCTTGTTTACCCACACTTGCCATTGCTGTTGTTCCAGGATGCGAGACCCGGCAGGAGGATGAGTATAGCGTCTTTCTAAACTAGTTTTAGAAGTGCACGTCTATATGACTCTGGCAGAGGGTTGTCGTAGTCAGTGGGAGCAGCGGAAGCATTGGTGGACATCAGGCTTATGTCTATTTATAGACTAAAGCAGATATAGCGGAGATAGATCATCTATTTCTGATGTGACAGTCATGGGTTTGACGTCATCAGAATAGGGGATGGATCTGTTGAGAAGGTAGTAGGGTGTGATATCCTGGTATTTGGATGACATACACAGAGTAGGAAGTGATATTCCTATACTACGAGCGGTTATACTTTGGTCGTCACACAGTGGTTTCTCCACACAGGACTTGGATATTATATCAGACATTCTGGTTACTAGATCTATAGTTTTTGATCTAGATTTGGGTGGTTTCCCAATCAGGGTACTTAGACAGCATTCTAAGAGTATTTGGAATGGACGACTCCTGGCATGGTAGTGTACCTGCAGGTGATGGAGTCACCCTCTCTAAAGGTGTCTTACAGACTAAAGGGGAGAGGAATGTTCATGATTGGCAGATCACTTGCTTAGGCAATTGAGTCAATCATGAGATGTCAAGTACCACTCCAGATGTTGTTCTTGCAGTAGGTGCAACAAGTTGATATTGATCCAATCCTGGAGAAACGGTAGGAAGCAGTTTTAGAACATAAGTGGATGTTCTAGGGATATGAAAACGACAGCCTCATTCGAGAGACAGTTATCATTCCAGGCTTCCAAGGTGACATGGACGACAAGGAGGTTGTCAGAGTTATAGTTATCCTTCTGACGAGGGGCAGTATTTTGGACAGATGGTCCAAGGTGATACTGAGGGTGGCGTGGCGCGCAGGATACTGATTAAGTTCAGTTGACGATACAGTCTAAGAAGTTTGGATTTGGAGTTCATTTATGAGCTACGTCCCATCAGACATCCAGACATTCTAAGGCAGGTATTGCTCATTTCGGGAGATGGGTTTCTCCGCGAACTTGAGATATAGAGAGACATAGATAGAAACATCTAGGCGGATCCACTCACTGAGGCTATTCCTCGAACGCAATAGTTTCGCAAACGAGCTTTGTGAGATTGACTAGTAGAGGAGTTGGGTGTTCGGTATCACACGGGCTGTGAGTATGCGACATCGCAATAATTAGCCTTGAGTGCAAGTGGGAGATTGTTGGAGATAGTGCCCTCAGAGTCAATTATTGGATCACAGGCACGTGATTGCAATGATTGAGGGAGGACCTATCCCGGTAGGACAGTCTTACTCAAGATGATAGTATGCTATCTGGTTTACCTTTATCATCGTGTACTGCTTTAGGCGACCTGACATGTCGCTATTACACGTTGATAGAGCCCCTAGGATTCTTGCTTGACCACCAGCAGTATGAGGGCGATCATATACGTGGGAGATGGTAGTCTATAAGCACATCCTTAAAAGGTCCCTAGTCGTTGGAGTTTCGAGACAGGGCATCGATTCTCCAGAGTAGACTAGTGTATACAGTCGAGACCCCGACGAGGGGCGGTGGCCGGTCTCACAAGCCATTGGTGTCAGTTGGATCACCTAAGATGTATACAGGTGCTCATTGGGTTATGAGTACACCGGACAGGACTCGCCGGGAACATGCTAGTTGGTCATATACCAGACGTCAGATGGCAGTTCCCTGGTGACATGTGTGCAGGTTAGTTCATCGACCTGAGGATCGTCATTTGTCTCGTGTGAGTTCCCACTGTACTTTGATTACTACCCTACCACGGCTCAAAGGAGTCGTGCAAACAGGTTTTAGTTGGGTACAGTCCCGAGCCACATGGTGGCAGTGAGCGGATCTTCGGGGGTTTCGTCTCTCCCGGTATTGGGGGTGAGGTCGCGCTGTGTCTAGGAGAGCCATTACACGAAGACCTTGGCCAAGGCAGGAGATTTACTGGTAGGTATTCCAGTAGTATCTCAGGGTGTTCTGGGCTACACTCCGACACGACTTGTACCGCTTTTGGGGGTCTGACTTTTACCAACCCCCTAGGCCCGCCATGCGATGCTCATAGACGAACGGACCGGACTGCACGGATATTGTCACTGACAGACTCAGTTGGGTGTCGGGGTGAGCTTCCTCATCGACGTCCCTTTTAGTCAATAGCTGGTGGCCCGTCACGTATTGGCTTATACCTCTGACGTGCTAGTGGTTAAATCCACAGCCATAGTATTGACGAGTCTTTAGAGTCCACCACACTTACAGTTACTCAAGTTTCGGGCGAAACGCTGTAGAGGCCGTATGGAGATATGGCAGGGTCCGATCAGATACGTGCGGTATTGCACGGATCAGGATCGGACGGTTTGTACTAGTGGCCGTATTGTTATATGGCAGCGTTCGATCAGATACGTGCGGTATTGCACGGATCAGGATCGAACGGATTTTACTAGCCGGCTTTGGTTTAAGCCGATCCTAGTATAGTACAGAGTAGATATTGTCTCATTGCATTTGTATCCGGACGGAATACAGATGCGGGTGTGTATGCACAGTATGGGGTTTTCCTGTAATTTATTACGGGACCAGTTTTCTGGAGTTGCCAGTTTGCTTTCCATTCCGGCCGGTTTTCGTTTGTTCTTTCCCGGCCGGACTTTTCCGATGGAGGGGGTAATTTGCAGTTTTGCAAATTACATTTGTGGAGGGGTTTTCTTGCATAAAGATTGATTATGATAGCATCATTATCTTTTCCACCATGCTTTTGTTTTTATTGTGACATGAAAGGGTATGGTTTGAAAAAGGTAAAGCATGGTGTATGTTTGGTTGTGGTCACCTCTTGATTGATCCTACACTCACCTCCCTTAGTTGTTTTCCTCCCTCCATTTTCATGAAAAAGACTTGGCCGGCCACATTAGATGAGGATAAGGGTTCATTTCATTTTTGGTGAGGGTGTGAGAAAATTATTGATTCATATCATTTTTCATTGCCTCAAAAATCCCCAAGTTCATTTGATCTTGATTCCTCCATCAAGGCAACTCAAAACCCCAAATGAGACACATAGATCTACACTACACTTCCTACAGCAAATCTTGGACGCGTCGATTCGCCAGCTTCGCGCCCGAGTTGCCTCGGTATTGAGGCGGGAGCCCGTAAAAGATGCAGGCGACGTGGTGCCCTTCCGGCGAGGAGGCGACGACCGGAGATCCCGCGAGGAGATCGGAGTGGAGATGAAGACCGGAGGACTTGGATCGTCGGTATACATCTCTAACCTTCTCTTTGTAGTTAGCTAGATTTAGTTTAATGGCCCGATCCGGTTTTAGTGCGCGGTGGTGCCGTTTTGCCAAGTCCGCAAAAATTAAAGTTATTCACCGTTTCCGCATTCGGCCGTCGGATTGACGGCCGGGGCGCCGCCGTGCACTTACAACAAACATGTACACTTGCATATATCACATATAAACAATGTGCACATTCAAGTGAGAAAATCAATCTTAAGTGAACCAATACTAGTTAATGTAAAGTAATATATCAAATATATAATCATACATTAAATCATTAAATCAACACTTGATTTAACGATCCGATCATAACGCATATAACCGACTAATATCAATAGTAACAACTTATCGAATCAACACTTGATCTGATAACCCGGCTATATCGCATACAATCGATCAATGTCACAAATCGAGAGAATATAATACAGTATCACATATTGGTATTATTCTCGATCCCGCACATATCTCATATGCGCTCCTATTTCGTTTCGCTTGAGCCAGGAAACCCCTTTGTAGGACTCTAAAGACTCGTCAATACGCCGGCAGTAGGTGATGATCATATCAAATACCCACAAGCCGCAAGCGGTCTGCTAAACGTAACGGCCACCCGGGTATTGAGCGATCAGAAGATCAACGAGCAAGCTCGCTCACACTCCTGGGAATCCAACCAGTAACACTACCGTACAGTCCGGTCTGTTCGTCTGATATGTCACATATCTCGCCTAGGGGTGGTAAACGTCAGACCCCAATAACTCGATAAGTCGTGTCGATATGAGGCTCATAACGGGTCGAGAAACTACTGGTAACACTTACCAGTAAATCCCTAAAACAGCCTTGGCCAAGGACTTCCTATTATAGCCAATCGAGCACAGCGCAACATCAACTCCCTATACCAGGAGAGACGAAACCCCTCCTATCGCTCATTACCTCCTTGTGATTCGGGACTGTACCCAAAAACCACCGTTTTGCACGCCATCTTGGACGTGGTAAGGTAGAAATCAAAGCACAGTGGGAATCACACAAGACACTATGACGATCTCGGGTCTACAGACTAACCTGCACCAGTGTCACCAGAGAACTGCCATCTGACGTAAGATATAATACCATCTGGGTGTTCTCGGCGAGTCTGTCCAGTGTACCCAGTCTCCACTGAGCACCCGTATATCATCTCTGATGTCAAACACCAATGGATATGGGATCATCCATCGCCCATCTGTATGGGTCGAGAAAGTATACGCTAGTCTACTCTGGTATATCGATGCCCCGTCTCGATACACCCACGACTAGGGACTTTGAAGGATGTACTTATGGACTACCATGTCCCCACTAGTATGATCCGCATCATAGTCTAGGTAGTCAAGTACACATCCTAAGGGCTTTATCAACATGTAACAGAGAGACAATCAGTGTGCACGTTAAGGTAAAGAGTAACCATATAGCATACTATCATATCGAGCAAGAAAGTCATCCCTATATATGTCCAAGCATCCACTACAATATACATCCTATGTACAGTAATGGCCTCTAGGGCATACATATAACTAACAATCTCCTACTACCACTAGGGCCATCTGTAGCAGTGGTTGTAGTATCTCATACTCAACCATCCCATAAAAGTCTCTCTCTGGGAAAAGGCCTTCGTGAGTGGATCCGCCGTATTGTCCTCTGAGTCTACTCTCCTAACCACGATCCCCTGGAGATCAACCATCTTCACGATTAGGTGATACTGCCTAAGAATATGTCTGGATCACTGATGGGACGGGCGTTCCTAGGCATAAGCCACAACTCCATTGTCACACAATGGGAGGAACGAAGTTCATCTCATGAACTAATATATACCAAGACTTCCTCTTTGGTAGCATCTTTGGTAGCGATGTATCAAGCCTTTATCGTCTAGTATGCCACGGTATCTTGCTTGGAACTCTTCCAACATACCGTCCCTTTACTGAGGGTAAAGAAAATGCCCGCGACTGACATTCAGTCGTCCTTATCACCCTGGAACCTTTCCAGTGATTCTCCTCAGGATCAATTGATACCATCTCACTACAACTAGTGAGTATCCTAACATCCAATTAGATCTATCTCATAGATCCAAAACCCAGGATTTAATAGGTATCACTTTGATCCTATATAGAGAATCCTTATGATAAGCGGAGATTGACCGAGTGTAGCATAGGAAACTCCTTCCCTATCAAGAGTATGTCATCCACGTACTCTACGAGGATCACCAGTATACTCCCTACTACCTTTTTGTATATACAAGGTTCATCTACCATTTTGATGATGTCAAACTTTTTGACTAACTCATAAAAACAGATGTTCCAACTCCGCGATGCCTGCTTTATCACATAAAACATCTCGCACATGTTTCCGCTGCTCCCACAGTCTACGAAGCCTTCTGACTGTGTACTTACAGACTCACTCTTTTAAAACATCATTTAGAAAAGCAGTCAAGACACCCAACCGCCAGATATCGTAGTCATGGTATGTAGCCGTAGCAAGCAGGATCTAGATGGACTTAAGCAAAGCTACTTAGAAAAGGTTTCATTATAAGCCATAACTAGTCTATAATGCAAAACTTTAACAAGACTAGCTTTGAAAGTCTCAACTTTTCCATGTACACCAAGTAATCTTCTCAAGATATACTTTCTTCTGATGGGTATTTAACCCTTCAGATAAAGCAACCAAAGTCCATACTTTGTTGGTGTATAAGGATTCCATCTCAGATCGATAAGCATCCAGCCATTCTTACAGAGTCCTACTCCTTATGGCCAGCCCGAAACTAGTTTGGTCATCATCTCATGATGCAATCCTTGCTCCCACTGTCATAGAGAAACCGAAGTATCTCTCAGGTGGGTGAGGAACCCTACTAGATCGGCGGAGAGGCTGAGGTTCGTTGGTATCTATTGAATCCTTTGGTTCTACCAAATCATCAGCTGCAGTTTGTATAGATGGAACTATTTCTAGTTCTACCTCATAACCAATAATTTCTTCACAAGAAATTCCCTTTCACAAAGGTGGCATGCTGAGTAACAAAACATCTTTTGTTCCTCGGTTAGGTAGAAGATATTCCTTTGCGTATGCTTTGGATATCCAACAAACTTCCACAGAATTGATTTTGCCTCGAGCTTGTCCGGATTTTGCTTTTAAGACATAGGCCGGACAACCCCAAATCTTAACAAACTTAGGATATGGGCTCTTCCCTTTCCATATCTGATATGAAGTGGTAGGCAACTGATTTGATCGGAACCCTATTTAATAGGTATGCAACTTCATAAGTGCATAACTCCCTAAAAGGAAATAGGAAACTCAGTAGTACTCATCATAGAGCACACCATATCACATAGGGTGCTATTGCTCCGCCCCGATATACCATCGTGCTATGGTGTATACGGAGGAGTAATGCTGAGAGAGAATCTCATTCTCCTTTAGAATAATCCAGGAATTCCGTGCTCAAATATTCTCCTCCTTGATCACATCAAAGGACATAATACTTTTACCCGTATTTTGGTTCTCTACTTCTAACTTATATTCTATGAATATCTCTATAGGTTTGGACTTGTGTTTCAACAGGAACATAGGCCTGAATCTCGAGAGATAATCAGAGAATGTAATGAAGTACAAAGAACCGGTCTTGGCATGTGTAGACAGGGGACCTTCATACATCAGCATGTATCAATCCGAAGAGTTCACTAACTCTTTCTCTGTTTCCAATAAACAGAGCTATGGTCATCTTATCTCTTTGACATGACTGGCAAGTTTCACAAGATGTAAATTCAAACTAATTTAAATATGCATCTTACTGTAACTTCAGCTAGTCGGGTCGCACTGATATGACCTAGTCTACAATGCCTCAAGAAGAATTCGTTTATTTCTGAACTCTTCCTCTTGTGTGTGTTCTGTATACTAAGAACTGTGGTTTGATTTAGAACGTCAATGCTTTTAGATAACGTGCCTGAACCGATCAATTCTTGATATAGGAAATGTTCAAAACATTATCCAATCAATACAAAATTATATCCTTCTTTACTAATAAAGAGACTGATATGATTTTGTATATCAGGTTCGGTATCTACTGACATTTGTTCAGAATCAATGTATTCAGGTAATACAGGGTGACAATGACCAACAGACCTGGCTGCAACACTTGCACCATTTTCTGCCTCATGAAACTTATCACCCGTCCTCAGTTCTCTACCTTTCTGTAGCCCATATAATATATTACATATGTGGGATCCTGATCCGGTATCATATACCCAGGACGTAAAGGACATTGAGAAACAGTTCTCTGTAATGAACACACCCGAAGATGATGCATCGATATGCACTTTCTTCGTTTGGGCGGCACAGGAATTCTGGTAATCCCCAATTTCCTGCTCTGTCTTATAACAATTATAAGTTGGAGCGGGACCAACGTTCCCCAGCTCAGTATAACAAGCGGGTTCGGTCAATATATCCGTTTTATTATCTTGATTAAGGCGTGATATGGTCGCTACCTGGAGAGAGAGAGAAGAAAACACTCAGCGTATGCTCTTGCAAGATCAGATTGGTTATTATTTTATCTAATCAGGATGGGTCCCACTGTTTTTATCAAATCTTCCTTCAAACCCTAAAAGGAAAGACTAGCCGGGATTAATTACACGCTACAAGTTCGCCAATCTTTCAGCCAGGCCAGTGTCGGTACTTTGAGGGAGGTTCCCCGTGCTTTCGCACGGACCTAATTAAATTAAACCTCGTTTTCCCAGAGGCGTAACCCCGTTGACACCTTTCTAGACACCTACTTGATCGGCTAATTGTAATGTGTAGAACTCTCCCAGGAGTAACAATTACTCGCAGTGGGTATCATGATCCAACTATCTCATAGAAGGTATGCAATCTCATTGCAAATTTCAACACTTGAAATTCCCGGTAATATTTTGCCCCAAGCGATCTATGACCTTGACTGAGTCAACAAACAATAGACCGCAAGTAAAGTTCAACCCGTCAATTCCCGATTGAATTAAATCCACCCGCACGACCCTTCACTGAGTCAACAAGGCCGCACGACTACCCTAATCCAATCGCATCATATGCTTTGCAGATAAGCACTAATTAGCTACCGCACACTACGCCTTGACTGAGTCAACAAACGCAGCACGAATACTAACTATTACTTATCTGAAATGACGGAGGGCTACGACAGGTTTTTAAGAAAACCCTTTGCGTAATGAACTTTATATCGTTGTAGAATCAAATGATTTTAAATGGAGTGTTTTTGAGGCTATTCTAGTTTTGCTAAAGGGGTCACTCCCGGTGAAGGGATCGTCGGCCCTTTCCTCATTGAATAAGGTGCAGGATATATCATATATACCGCTGTGCAAAACAAGAACTATAGGAGCAATCAAAAGGCAAACCGAGTGTTGTAGCATCTGTCAGTTATTGCTAAAGGGGTCACTCCCGGTGAAGGGATCTCGGCCCTTTCCTTATCGAATAAGGTGCAGGATGTTCTACAAGGAACACCGCGATGCAAAGCAAGAACTGTAGCTACCTGTTTTTGAAAATTCGACTCCACAACATCTTAGGTTTATTTTTTTCATTAATCACATTAATGAAGTCCCATCATTTAAGTTACCTAAACATCACAGATAAATACGACGTACACTTATGCCATCCGCATTCGCCTCGATGTCCCCTCGTGCACCGTTAGGTTAGGTAACTAACGGCAGAGCGGGGCAGGGCTACCGCGGGTGTAAAACATAAGTAACGCCTATATAATATATCATATATACTATATACAGTATTTATCACAGAACATCAAATGACCACATTACAGATATCGCAGCAGAAGAATCATATGAAACATTGGATATACTAGGACGTCCATGTTTTCAATACGAGCCTGTATAAAACACGGATTCCACGGTCGTGATGAATAGCCAAACCCACACCCCAAGACCCCTACGAGAGAGGCAAGCAAACCTACCAATTCTAGAGTTAGGAGACCCGAACTCGACTCCTCGAGTTGGTCTTCTACTGGACTCCAGAACCCGGTTACTTATGCTCTCCTCCTTGGGTCTATCCTAGTGCGGAAAAGTAAATAATATACAAAGGTGACAACTTCCGCAACCTGGAAGTGCCCCAATAAAAGAATATTACATACAAGTTAATTTTACATGAATGAAAATAAAATCTCTCATCTCACATAAAACCCCCCGGCTATTCAAGACGCGACGATCCAATATAACATATCCAGCAACACATAACATCACATGTCATCAACGTAAGTAAATGTGCGCTTCCCAATTGTCGTTGACATATAGCAACGAAACCGGCGATATCACATATTACACTTACGGTCGCAGAAAAGAAAGTGTAAAACAACAACAGTTGGAATCCGCAACCTCATTAGACATCGCATGCCTAACCAAATGAATTCCTTAGACATCACATGCCTAACAATTATAAACCCCGCATTTTAGTCTCATTATCGAAAACACTTTTCAATATCAAGTCGGGCAATTCAACAAGAATCCCGGCATTTTGATCGAATGCTCGTCGCAAACTTTAGTAGACGGCCGCACCCCCGGTTGCCGTCGACGAAGTGCACCAAGGCGGAACACCGCTGCCGCGAGCACCCGAACGAATGCTTTCAGCGACGGGGTTCTCCTACAGTCCCTTGGTCGGGGCTATGGGACATGGCTGTCTATTAAGTTTACCCGGCGAGTATCCGCGTACGCTACGTGATTGCGACGGACTTTTGATTGCATCAAAATTCCGTGGAAACCGATCAAGTGAGACTAAATTGCTATGTTTATAACATTCATTTTAGTTATCTCATAACTACTTGTGGATTCCCAATATTGTATCACATTCCAGATAAACAGAAAATGTTAAACTTTCCGATCGAACAATCAAACACCCAAGTTTTCCCGAAACAGCTCAACTCTTGAAATAAGTTCAAAAACCTCCACTTCATGCCACAGAACCAACGGTCCAGCCGTAGAAGGGTCAAGCCAACGCCTCACATGTGGCACGCCGTACTACCTCAAACCCTAAGGTTCAAAGGGCAGTTCAAGACGGTCACATAATCGAGTTAAGGTTTGTTGTCTTCTAGAGGGTCCATCACGTTACTTGCACTACTTAGACGTTCTTAAACTAAGGAAAAATCCAACACTTGGAAATTTCACGGCAGAGGAAAAGTTGGGTATTTATATCCGGTCGAACTTTTTAACATAATGTAAATTATCCGGAAAAACACAGACAATGTTAATGATTCCGATCGAATCGTCGAACTCCCAATACAAACCAGAAAACTCAAATCTTTAGCAAACTTTAAAAATTCTCAGAAAATACAGGAATCAATATAGGACATTATTGTGCAAAGAACGTGCCAAGAATCAACTTTGTGGCCGCGGAACCGCCGCACATGCTAGGGTGGGGCGCGGTTCCGTGGCGCTTTAGTTGACTTGGGCTCACGTGCTTCACTGTAACTCTTATAATACCCTGCTATATTTTTTTGGATATTTTTAATTTGGAAATATCCACATTTTCAGAAAATGTACAGAGAAGGGTTTGACTTAGGGTTTCGGGGTTCGATCGGATTTCTAATATCGTCTACACTTCACCTAAAGCTCTAGCTAGGCTCTGATACCACTTCAGGGTTCCTTGGCACACTAAGGAGGTTCCATATGGCATCAACCATGCCAAAAAAAAAATTTCCTGTGCCGAGAAACCCTAAACTAGATCGTTAACTAGAAGTAAAGGCGAAACAACAAGCAAGAAAACAACTTTGCTAATAAGTGAAAGGGATTACAACCTTTGTAGATCCGGTCCACCACTTCGTTAGCTCCGAGTTGACGTCCCTCCGCTGCGATCATCGGATCCCGTACTCTAGCGATGGTTTCGTCGGAGAAATGATCGGGCTAGGTCATTGACTTCGAGGCCGAAGATGATCTACGCCAGGGAGACTCAAACTCAAGCTATTCCTTCACTTCGTCAAAAGCTTTGTGAAGAGAACACCCTATACTGCATGGAAAGTTGTAGAGGATGAAGAAATAGGAAGTGGGTTCACTTTAGAATTGGATTTCTCACTCTTTTTCTCATGGCACCATTGGAGCTTTCAAGCTTTCGTGAGCTTGATGAAGATGAAGAAGAAGAAAAGAATCATATGAATCATTATCCAAATGAAAACTTATCAAATAAATAATGGCACCATGGTTGAGTTAAGCCCTCATGCTTAACTCATGTAGAGAATTAACCAAAGCATTAGGTTAAGGGTTGGGTTAACTAATATCTTGAAAAAATGACAAAAGAGTTGACTTTGTCAATGTTTATCAAGCTTCATGAAGCTTGAGAACTTTGACCAAAGTAACACACTTTTGTTATATGCTAGGAAAATAGTAAACACTAATTTAAACTTTGACTTGGTTCAAGTCTCATACACACAACTTGTTTGTATCATCAAGCATGATACAAACATGTACACTTGCATATATCACATATAAACAATGTACACATTCAAGTGAGAAAATCAATCTTAAGTGAACCAATACAAGTTAATGTAAAGTAATATATCAAATAAATAATTATACATTAAATCATTAAATCAACACTTGATTTAACGATCCGGTCATCTCGCATATAACCGACTAATATCAATAGTAACAACTTATCGAATCAACACTTGATCCGATAACCTGGCTATATTGCATACAACCGATCAATATCACAAATCGCGAGAATAGAATACAGTATCACATACTGGTATTATTCTCGGTCCCGCACATATCTCATATGCGCTCCTATTTCGTTTCGCTTGAGCCAGGAAACCCCTGTGTAGGACTCTAAAGACTCGTCAATACGCCGGCAGTAGGTGTTGATCATATCAAACACCCATAAGCCGCAAGCGGTCTGCTAAATGTAACGTCCACCCGGGTATTGAGCGATCAGAAGATCAACGAGCAAGCCCGCTCACACTCCTGTGAATCCAACCAGTAACACTACCGTACAGTCCGGTCTGTTCGTCTGATATGTCGCATATCTCGCCTAGGGGTGGTAAACGTCAGACCCCAATAACTCGATAAGTCATGTCGATATGAGGCTCATAACGGGTCGAGAAACTACTGGTAACACTTACCAGTAAATCCCTAAAACAGCCTTGGCCAAGGACTTCCTGTTATAGCCAATCGAGCACAGCGCAACATCAACTCCCTATACCGGGAGAGATGAAACCCCTCCTATCGCTCATTGCCTCCATGTGATTCGGGACTGTACCCAAAAACCACCATTTTGCACGCCCTCTTGGACGTGGTAAGGTGGAAATCAAAGCATAGCGGGAATCAGACAAGACTCTATGACGATCTCGGGTCTACAGACTAACCTGCACAAGTGTCACCAGAGAACTGCTATCTGACGTAAGGTATAAAACCATCTAGGAGTTCTCGGCGAGTCCGTCCAGTGTACCCAGTCTCTACTGAGCATCCGTATATCATCTCTGATGTCAAACACCAAAGGATATGGGATCATCCATCGCCCATCTGTATGGGTCGAGAAGGTATACGCTAGTCTACTCTGGTATATCGATGCCCCGTCTCGATACACCCACGACTAGGGACTTTGATGGATGTACTTATGGACTACCATGTCCCTACTAGTATGATCCGCATTATAGTCCAGGTAGTCAAGTACACATCCTAAGGGCTTTATCAACATGTAACAGAGAGACAATCAGTGTGCACGTTAAGGTAAAGAGTAACCAGATAGCATACTATCATATCGAGCAAGAAAGTCATCCCTGTATATGTCCAAGCATCCACTACAATATACATCCTATGTATAGTAATGGCCTCTAGGGCATACATATAACTAACACCTTTGAGCCATGGTAGGGTAGTAATCTAAGTACAGTGGGAACACACTCGAGGCGAAGTGACAGTATCAAGTCAGCGGACTATGCTGTACTCATGTCACCTGGGAACTGATAACTGACGATAGGTATAATACCAACCAACAGTTCCCGACGAGTCCTGTCCAGTATACTCGTAACCTAACGAGCACCCGCATATTATCTTAAGTACGACGTACTGACGGCTGTGGGACAGACCGTCTCCCGTGCTGGGATGAGAAGCGTATATGCTAGTCTACTCCAGAGTATCGATGCCCCGTCTCGATAATCCTACGACTATGGACCTGTATAAGGATGTGCTTGTAGTTTACCCAGCCTCCACTAGTGTGACTGCCATCACAACGCTGGTAATCAAGCAAAGATCCTAAGGGCTCTACTAATTTGTATAAGCGATATGCTAAAAGAAACACATGCACATATTGAAGTAGAAACAAACCAAGTAGCATACTACCATTTTGAGCAAGATTGTCTATACAACTGTGAATATCCCAAGCTTCCATCAAGTAATATACAAACTAGTATGATACAGTAATGGTCTCTAGGTCATATACACTAACAATCTCCCACTTGCACTAAGGCCATGTACTGGCGTATCGAAGACCCATCATCTCGATCAGCTGCTCGAACTGAGTCTAGGGTAGGGCCTTTGTGAGTGGATATGCAGTGTTATTCTCCAAATCTACTCTCTTCACCTCGATCTCCCGGCGATCTACGATCTCCCTGATCAGGTGGTACCACCTCAAAATGTTCCTGGACTTCTGATGGGACCTGGGTTCCTTCACTAAAGCTATAGCGCCGTTGTTGTCGCAATACAGCGGTGTTGGATCAACAATGGTAGGAACCACCTGATGCTCCGTGAGGAACTTCTTCATCCAGACAGGTTCCTTTGCGGCATCGCAAGCAGCTATGTACTCTGCTTCCATAGTTGAGTCAGCAATGGTTTCCTGCTTGGAACACTTCCAGCAAACCTCCTCTTCATTGAGGGTAAAGACATAACCCGACATAGACTTGGAGTCATCCTTGTCACTCTGGAAGCTGGAGTCAGTAAAAGCCTCGATCTGGAGGTCTTTTCCGCCATACACCAAGAACATCTCCTTAGTCCTTCTCAGGTACTTGAGAATGTTCTTTACCGCTATCCAGTGTTTCTCCCCTGGGTCCGACTGATACCGGCTTACAACACTCAATGCGTATGCTACATCTGGTCTGGTACATAAAGTCGCATACATTATGGAGCCTACTGCAGAAGCGTAGGGTATAATAGACATGCGATCCCTTTCCAAATCAGTCTTGGGAGCCATCTCTTTGGAGAGGGTGATCCCGTGACAAGCCGGTAAATTGCCGCGCTTGGAATCTTCCATACTGAATCTTTTCAGTATGGTGTCGACGTACCTGGACTGTGAATGTCCCAATATCCTCTTAGATCTATCACGATAGATGTAGATCCCCAGAATGTAGTTGGCATCGCCCAGGTCCTTCATGGAGAACCTCTGTGACAAGAATCCTTTGACTGACTGTTGCATTGGAATATCATTTCCTATTAGGAGAATGTCATCCATGTACAAGAAGAGGAATACCACAGTTCTCCCTACAATCTTACTGTAAATTGATGGTTCATCTGGGTTTTTGATAAAGTCGAATTCCTTGACAGTATCATAGAAGTAGATGTTCCAACTCCGCGATGCCTGCTTCAGTCCATAGATGGACTTGAGCAACTTACACACTTTACCTCTACTCCCACTCTGAATGAATCCCTCTGGATGATCCATATAAACGCACTCTTCTAAATTTCCATTTAGGAAAGTCGTCTTTACGTCCATCAGCCAGATTTCATAATCGTGGAAAGCAGCAATGGCAAGAAGGATCCTAATGGATTTGAGCATAGCCACTGGAGAAAAGGTCTCGTCATAGTCCAAACCAGGTCTTTGAGGAAAGCCCTTTGCTACAAGTCTAGCTTTATAGGTTTCAACCTGCCCATCTACACCAATCTTCTTTCTGAAGATCCATTTGCAGCCTACGGGTTTTACCCCCTTCTGGAGCAAAGTCCAAATCCAAACTTTGTTAGTGTACATGGACTCCATTTCGGTCCGCATTGCATCCAGCCATTTTACCGAGTCACCGCTGTGAATGGCTTGCTGGAAGCTAGTAGGCTCACCATAGTCAATGGTGCAATCCTCTCTATCCCCGTCTATTAGAAATCTGCAGTATCTCTCAGGCGGATGAGACTGCCTACTACTCCTGCGGAGTGGCGCTGGGATGTCCGGTTCTCCTGAACCTTCTGGTTCCACTAAGGTTTCAGTAACAGCTGGTGGTTCTGGAATTTCTTCCAGTTCTATTGCGCTCCCACTTATCTGATTTTCCAAAAACTCAGTTTCCAAGAAGCGGGCATGACGAGAAACAAAAACCTTTTGTTCCTCTGCGTAATAGAAAAGATACCCCTTGGAGTTCTTTGGGTATCCCACAAACTTACACTGTACTGAACATGCCTCGAGCTTGTCCGCATGCTGGTTTTTAACAAAAGCTGGACACCCCCATGTCTTAAAGTGTTTAAGACAAGGTTTCTTCCCACTCCACATCTTATATGGTGTGGTAGGCACTGACTAAGTAATAACTTGGTTCAAAAGATATGCAGCTGTTTCTAGTGCATAACTCCAGAAGGACCGCGGTAACTCAGCCTTAATCATCATGGAACGAACCATATCCAATAGGGTTCGATTCAGACTTTCCGATACACCATTGTGTTGTGGTGTGTATGGAGGAGTAAGCTGAGAGAGAATTCCATTCTCTTTTAAGTAGCCCAGAAACTCGGCACTCAAGTATTCACCACCTCGATCAGATCTCAGTGTCTTGATACTTTTGCCTGTTTGTTTTTCAACTTCATTCTTGTATTCCCGAAATTTCTCAAAGACCTCGGATTTATGCTTCATCAGGAAGATATGTCCAAACCTAGAGAAATCATCTGTGAAAGTAAGGAAATATGAATAACCACTTCTCGCATGTGTAAACATTGGACCACACACGTCACTGTGTATGAGTCCCAAGAGCTCTCTTGCTCTTTCTCCGTGTTCAGTGAACGGAGTCTTTGTCATCTTTCCCATGAGACAAGATTCACAAGTGGCATAAGACTGATACTCAAACGGGTCCAAATATCCTTCTTTATGTAACTTTGTCAACCGTGTCTCATTAATGTGACCCAGTCTACAATACCATAAGAAAGTCTGATTTAATTCCGGAGACATTCTTTTAAGTGTGTTCTGGACAATGAAAATCTGAGCTTGATTTAATACGTATATCCCGTTTTTTAATGTACCTGACCCAATCAGAACTTGATTTAGGTGGATGTTGACCATATCGCTTACAAAAGTAAAATCATATCCTTCTTTAGATAGTAAGGATACAGATATGATATTACAAGTCGCACCTGGTACATAAAAACAGTCACGCGGATCAATATCTGCCCAGTTGTCAGTCCAAGATGATATTCCCCTACGGATTTAGCGCACATGCTCATTCCGTTAGCAACCCTGAGAGTCATATCACTATATTCATAACCCTACGGTTTCTCAGAGCCTGTAACGAATTACAGATGTGAGATCCTGATACGGTATCCAATACCCAGGAAGTAGGGTTAACTGACATACAGTTCTCTATTACAAACACAACCAAAGCCGAAGCCACAACATGCTTCGAATTCTGGATACTGGCTTTGCTAGCCCTGCAATCCTTCTGCCAATGTTCATTCTCGTAACAATAGGAACGTCCCTTCTTTACTACATCCACTCTCGAAACTTCTGCCCTTCCCTTTCCTTCTACTTCCCTGGTTTCCTTCAGGGTAGAAGGTAGAGACTGTAGAATCATGTCAGCATCTGACCCGTTCTTCAACATGGTCTTCAGATCCGTGAGCTCAAAATAGCTGGAGTCTGTAAGGATGTTGCCCCCTACAGAAGACCCGCTAGCCAACTTCGCTTGAAGCAATTCGTTCGAGGTCTCATATCTTGCGATACGAGATTGCTCTCCATATAAATCTTTGTTATGGAGAAAGATAGAAACCGAGTCCATCTTCTCGTGCTGCCTCTGGTATGCACCATCAACTGAGGCTAACACGAGGCACTTGTTTTTCGCACAGTCTTTTTCCGATGTCTTGCGGATATGAATATCCGTGATAGGGGAAACTGGTCCTGAGATGGCAGGGGTTGGATCAGTTAAGTGGTGTCCCAGCTTGTCATGGGAAATGGACATCTGGACAGACCTTTGCCAGTCATAACAGTCAGATTCAGTCATTTTATTATCTAGATGTAACCTAGGTGTGGTCACTGGGTCGCTGCAATTAAGAGAGAGATAAGAAAACACTCAGCATGATGCTCTTGCAAGTTTAGATTGGTTTTTAATTTATCTAAACAGGATGGCTCCCACTGTCTCTCTAATCCCTCCTCAAACCATAAAGGAAGAATTAGTCGGGATCAATCTCACCGTACAATACATGCTTAACAGTTCAGCCAGGCCAGTGTCGGTACTTCGAGGGAGGTTTTCCAACGCTTTCCTGAAGTTCCTTAATTAAGTAACCTCTTTTTCCTGTGGGCGTAGCCCTGCTAATACCTTTCTAGACACCTACTTGGTTTATAACATTGATCGTTAAGTGAGAAAGTTCCCGAGGAGTAGAATATACTCACAGTAGGATCGGGATCCAAATATCATCGTGTGATAAAACTGAAGGAATCCTACCAGAATCATCACACTCCAAATGGTATGCAGCACTAGCAAGTTTCAGTTTCTTTAGAAACTCCCGATGTGGATTTTTGCCCCATGCTCTTATGACCTTGACTAAGGCCAACAAATCATAAGTCACATATCAAGTTCTGCCCGTCGTTGTCCAGGTTGATTTGAACCCACCCGTATATACCCTTGACTATGGCCAACAAAGTAATACGACTGTCCCAAACCAACGCATCTATCAATGCAACATATGAATACCCACCAGCTACCAAACACTGTGCCTTGACTAAGGCCAACAAACACAGCTTGAATACTGTTGGATATTCATATGAAACGACGAAGGGCTACAGATGGTTTTGGAGAAACCGTGAACGTAGTGAACTTGATATAATCGATGGAACGAGATAGCTTTTAAAAGGAGTGGTTCAAGCTCCGCATTTAAAAGTTGGTTTTCGAAAAGTACCAAGTGGTTTTAAAAGTGTTCCAATGACATTTACTTGGTTTATTTTCTTGCATTAATTTTAATGCGTCCCATCATTTAATCCTACCATTGCAGAAAACAACGAAAATATGACGTACGCTTATGCCATCCGCATTCGCCACGGGGCACCGCCATCACACGTTAGGTTACCTAACTAACGACAGAGCGGGGGCTGGACTAGCGCGGATGCAAAACATAAGCAACGCCTAAATATATATCATATATAGATATATACATTCGTCAGATGCAATGATAGCCATTCCAGATCACAGATTAACACTTTGGATATACTAGGAATCCGCGATTCGTTCGAGCCTGCAACGAAAAGCGGATTACACGGTCGCGATGAATAGCCAATACCCTACCCTAGACCGCTACGGGTGCGGCAAACTACCCGCAAAGTACCCGAAGTGAAGCAACCTCCCTCAACAACGTTAGTAGGCCACTCGGCACTTCGAGATACCTGGTAGTTTGTGCACCCCATCTTGGGTCTATCCTAGGAGCAAAAACAGTAAAAAGAAATTATACAATGGTGGCTACAACCTCATCCCAGATGTGCGGCCATACATATAATATTACATCAATTTACAAATTTTACATGAATGAAAGAAAAAGAAACACTCATCTCACATCCACCCGGCTATTCATGCGCGACAATCCAACGAGTTCATATCCACAAACCATCAACATTACAGATCACAGATATGTATAACCCCAACTGATCGACGTATAGCGATTAGCAGACGTTCAATACATATATCACATCACAGATAATATCCATTAGCCAAAGTCTACGGAATTTCGATCAAAATACAGATTTGTAACCACCCCAAAAACAAATTTGTTCTTTGGAAAATCTGGGCAGAAACAAACTATACTAAAAATCCAAAAACATCCAAATAAGAACACTGCACAAAACCCGGTCCACGGCCGAGTCAACTCGGCCGCGGATCCGCGGCAGGAAGCATGTTCGTGCCGCGGATCCGCGGCGCTTTGACCGAGTTACTAGATCGTTTTTGTTCTGTGTTCTTACCAAATCCTGAGCCAATTTTTCATGTATGTTAAATCATTTTTAGAGCAGTATAAAAAATCGGCATCAACAAGGTTTTTCCGGATGTGTATTGTGAATTTTTTCCGATCGAAATTCTAAATACTTTGCTAATAAGCTAGTTTGTGTTTAGCCTGGCTCTGATACCTCTATAAGTCCACGTTACTCTCCCCTGTTCTTACGGGGAGGCGGAAACAGCAAAAACCAATTTTTGGCGCAAAGGCAACATGGACTAAAAGAAGAATCTTTGCTAAACTACAAACTAGCAAACTACAAGAGGTGTTATCTACTATGCCATAGAGATTACACCTCACGATACCGGTCCTTCAGGTCTTCTCTCCGCTGTCCTGCTCGTCCATCCAAGCTGCGAGGATCGATCCGGATCTTGGTTACCTCCGCGGCCTTCTTCAATCGAAGACGATCCACCCGAGAGTTGTACTCAGAGCTCCACTTCGAGTCGAGGCAACTAGGGCAACAAGATCGCTAGTCTTGATGTCCTAGGTTGTGTAGAAGTAGTAGATTGATGTGTTTTTCTATTTGGATCCTTTTTCTCTCAACACATGAGATGAAAGGAAGAATCTAGAGGAGGAAGAAGAAGGAACAATCATGGAGCTTTTTCTTTTCTTCTCACAAGAGAGAGAATGAGAAATGACTTATAAGCTAAAGAAAATGAACCATGGTTGCAATAATACACCACTATCATTATTACTAATCTTTTCAAGATAAAGTTGATAGCAACTAATGACTTGACCATTTTCATAACTCAAAAATAAAAAGAAAACCAAAGAATACTCTAGACCTCTCATGAAGGTCCAAGTCAACTTTGGTCAAAGGGTCAACAAAGTCAAGTGTGGTCAAATGGACAAAACAATTAGCCATCACATAATTATCACTGAAAAGATTAGTAAATAATGTTCCCGGCACATAATGGTTTTGACCGAACCAACTGCCAAAACCCTAATGAGTCCGCCTCATAATGGTTTTGACCGAATCAACTGTCAAAACCCTAATGAGGCACCTCCTCCTTCTTCGCTCCTCAAAACTGTGCATACACACCCGCATCCGCATTCCATAGAATGCGAATGCACATAAGACAAAAAAATCCATCCGTGCAATACTAGGATCCGGCTTAAACCAAAGCCCACTAGTATTGCCTGCCCGAACAGCATACGCACACAAGTGTACGTAAGTGATCGTAGCCCTGTCGTAAAACCATACGACCTCTACACCTTTCGCTCAGTGCAGGAAACTCTCTGTGTGGGACTCTAAAGACTCGACACTACGCTGGCAGTGGGTTTAACTACAGATCGCAAGCGGCACTAGCTGTACGTAACGGTCCCCAGGTAGATGTCGATAAGAAGGCCGATGAGGTAAACCCATCCGAACTCCTACTGAGCCTGTATGTGACAATCTCCGTACAGTCCGGTCCGTTCGTCTGAGAATATCGCATGGCGGGCCTAGGGGGATGGTAAACGTCAGTCCCTTAATAGCGGTATAAGTCATGTCGGAGTGTAGCCCAGAACACCCTGAGATAACACTGGAAACCTATAGTATATCTCGCTCGCCCTGGCCAGGGACTACTTGCGTAATGGCTCTCCTAGACACAACACGATATCAACCCCCAATACCGGGAGAGATGAATCCTGTCTAACCGTCACTGCCTCCATGTGCTTCGGGACTGCACCCAACTACTACCTGTTTGCACGACTCCTTTGAGCCATGGTAGGGTTGTAATCTAAGTACAGTGGGAACACACTCGAGGCGAAGTGACAGTATCAAGTCAGCGGACTAAGCTGTACTCATTTCTCCTGGGAACTAATAATTGACGATAGGTAAAATACCAACCAACAGTTCCCGACGAGTCCTGTCCAGTGTACTCGTAACCTAACAAGCACCCGCATACTATCTCAAGTACGACGTACTAATGGCTGTGGGACACACCATCTCCCGTGCTGGGATGAGAAGTGTATACGCTAGTCTACTCCGGAGTATCGATGCCCCGTCTCGATAATCCTATGACTAGGAACCTGTATAAGGATGTCCTTGTAGATTACCCAGTCCCCACTAGTGTGACTGCCATCACAACGCTGGTAATCAAGCAAAGATCCTAAAGGCTCCACTAATATGTATAAGCGATATGCTAAAAGAAACACATGCACATATTGAAGTAGAAACAAACCAAGTAGCATACTACCATTTTGAGCAAGATTGTCTATACAACTGTGAATATCCCAAGCTTCCATCAAGTAATATACAAACTAGTTTGATATAGTAATGGCCTCTAGGGCATATACACTAACATATGACATATAGCATACCTGTATACCTACATGCTTACACATATGCCTTGTCATGCCTACATGTTAGCTACCTATATACCTATATGGTATTGTACCATTAGTGACAGGTATATACACATATGAGACATAGCTACATGTACATCTTGCATACATACTTACATGTACACCCATATACCTTCCTATAGCTACATGATCACCTTTATATGATGTTGCGTTGGATTTTGGAGAAATTAGGAACCGCATGATATATTTAATAACATGATGGATTTAAATAGCGGTTTTTCCTTTATTTGCTCATATTACTTGTCACGACCCGAGAATTCGACTCGTGACCGGCACTTAACCACGCAACGTCTACAGGCGTAACACGGCTAAGTAAGCCGAACCCAGAAATAAAAACCAATAATAAAGAGTGATTAAAACATTTTTCGTAAAAACAGTCATACATGTCTGAAAAGCTTCCATTTATTTAGTAGAAATCCTTTTAAGTTCAAGAGTTATAACTTTTGTAATTTTGATAACATTTCCTTTTTAAAACATTAGCCCCGCGAGTCGGGTAAAAGCAAGGTGTAACAGAAATAACAAGTGACATGAATAAAGCATCACAACCATGATATACGACGCCGTAGCGAAGAGTACCCAGTAAAGCAAGGACAAAATCATAAAAGATGAGGCTGCAAAAAGTAAAGTCGGCTCACATGCGAGCTCGACACCAGAATATAAAATCATACATATCGTCCTCACAACTGTCTCTAAGTCAATACAGAATGGAAGATGGAGAATACTAGATACATCAATATACAACTGAAATGATAACAGATACCGTACAAAACCCACCTAAACAGCAAAAAGGCTAACTCGCCTCAGAAAGGGTATCTGTGCCAAAAGATGCGGTAACAGCCAGCCGTGACTACTCCCAAGGGAAACCTGCAAACACTGTGGCACAACGGGGGTGAGTTGCCAACTCGTGAATAGAGATAACATATAAAGGTGATCGCGAGCATGCACATATAGCGTGGCTCTACTAATGCCAGCAGATGATATCAATGCATGTCAAATAGAGGATGCAATAGTAATGCAAATACTCTAACAGGTAAATGCTACAGGATGAGATATATAGTAGTCAATACTAAGTATGGGATAAATAACATCTACATGGACTATGTCAACATGGAAAATCATAATCGGTGCCTCAGGCTGCACTCAAATCCCAAATACACTCAGGCGCCGGCACATCCATCAGCCCTCAAATCCTGTACATCTCTGAGAAATCACGAGCGCCCAACATCGGCACCCAAAATATCATAAAATACTCGTGTCCAGCATCGACACGCAAATCCTCGTATATCGGGCTCCGTCAGTACGGATCGGCCTACGGGGTCAGTCTGCGGTGTCGGCCCTCGGCCCCGGCAGTACGGATCATCCCGCATCCATCTCTCGACTCTGGTCAGTATCCTCCGGACAACTGCCAGGTCTAACCAATCACCGGTAGGTACTCGCCCGCCTCCAGGCTCAATCGGCAAACCCATCGATCATCTCGCCGAGGGGAACCATACCGGGCCCACCACGAACCCGCAAACGGAACATCCACTCCTCGAATCGGGTTTCAAGCACACGTCTCAGCACCGAGAAAACGCGTGGTGGACACACCAAAATATCATATCACGGGGTACCGGGTTTTTCAAAATAGTGCATTGTGTCTTAAATACTTCCACGGTCCTCAAAATAGAAATCACATGAAAATCCAACACCAATAGTAAATCCAATGCGAGGTACAATATACATCAATACATGGTATGGGTATAAGGGGAAAACCGCTTTTTAAAGTAGTTTCGTTTCCGGTTTTAAAAGATGTCATGCGACTCCCAATATACATGAAAGTCATATCAAATCACATATGAAGCGAACTATAGCAATATCATCATGGCAGCTTTACGGTGAGTGTGGCATGGCAATTACTAACGGTGTGTGTGTAGCATGCAAATAGTGCCCGTGCAACATAAACCGTTAGTAATAGTGCGGTGTTCTATCAGTTCTAAGCATATTCTATAAACACATAGCAGGAAATGCGATATGCAATGACAGTCCATCGGGGTAAATGCAATATGTAATACTAAGGTCCTATCAGCCCTGACGCATAACGCCATGAGTGCGATATCCCCGTAGATGTGAAATCTACTCACCGTGTCTCGCGCTAAGTGTAGCCGACGACTTGCTTGCCCTTCTTCGCAGCGTCCGTCTCACTGGCCTGCGAACCTAGAATCACATACACATATCACACATATAAGCTCAATTTCACCAAAAATGCGACATTACGGTCAAACTAGAAACTCGTGTCGCAAACTAATCGCGCGTGTCCGCGATACGCTAAAACGTGTGATCAAGCGCCTGAAACTACCCTGACGCGCCGCGATACGCAGAAACCCAAACCTACTCACGTATCACGCGTGTCGCGAAGGTTTAGAAAAAAACGGAAAAACAGGTATTTGGTCCCAGATTTCTACACCGAGCTAGATTTACAAAACTATATATATAACAACACCCTACACACCAGAACACACCTAATGGACCAAACAACACCCAAATCCCTACCCATCTGGCCGCAAATTGCGGCCAGAATGAGAATTCCGGCCGCCAAAGGGAAGAGTTAGGGGGTCGGGTTAAAACCATGGTATCAGCACCTCTCCACCATACCGCAGTATCCTCAATTTCATTCAAACCTCATCGGGTCAAAAGCAGATCCAGAAAAGCTCACTTTTGCACAAATACGACATTTTGCATCGAATAGTGAAACTGGGGGTATTTTAGTGTAATCGAGGTTGGACTAGGTTACAATGGCCTCAACATCTCACTAAGGACCTACTGGAACCAATTCTCACGACCTTAGCACAAAGTTCTCACTAAACAACCCATAACACACTAAAACGCACTAAAATCCATTAACCGAAAAACTACACTAACTAGGCAAACTAGGGAAGCAAGATAGGAAGTATACCTCATACTTAACCCTAGGGAGCTGCAGGAAGAAGAAGAAGTGAAGGGAAGAGGCTGTGGTTGCTGCTGCTGTGCTTGCTGTTCCCTGTTGCTGCTGCTACTATTCTCTGCTGCTGCTACTGCTGCTTCTTGCTGCTGCTGCTGCTCTCATGCTGCTGCTGCTGCTTCCATGTTGCTGCTGCTGCTTCTGGCCTCAGGTAAGTGTGTGTGTGTGTGAGAGTGTGTGAGAGTTGAGAGAAAGAAACAAAGAATGAGAGGGAAAAATCATCACTCCAAATGTCAACCCCTCACTTTCTCTCTCTTCACTAATGGCAAGCATGGGCTAAGCCATGATGCCCACTCCCTCTCTCTCACAAGTCAACACTTAACAATTCAAATTAAAGTTACTTCTAATTTAACTAATTAACCCACTTAAAACACAAAAGGCTTAATCCACAAGATTAACCCACCATGGTTAATAATTATGGTATTAACTTAATTTAAAAACCCTAGTTTACATGCACATGTGTGTGCAAGACTAGGAAAATTTTGGAAAAATATTTATTAAATTAGGAAAAATATTTAAAACACAATTTAGTAAACTTTTTGTAAAAAAAAAACCATTATTTAAATATATTTAGTCACTAAACAAATCCTAAGGTGTTACAATCTCTCCCCCTTAAAGAAATTCGTCCCCGAATTTCAAAAATCTAACTACGGTTACCTTCAAAAAGATAGGGATACGTCTTCATCATCTCGCTTTCGGTCTCCCAAGTGACCTCTTCACGGTTCTGACCACTCCAAAGTACCTTAACTGATGGAGTGTCCTTCGATCTCAATTTCTTCACTTGTCGATCCAAGATCATCACCGGCTGCTCTGCATAGGAAAGGTCACGCTCAAGCTGGATCGTCGGATGCTGAATCGCATGCGAAGGATCATGTAGATATATGCGGAGCGTCCAGACATGAAATACGGGGTGCACATCTGGAAAGCTGGGAGGAAGGGCTAAACGGTAGGCTACTGCACCAACACGCTCGAGGATCTCGAAGGGGCCCACATACCTGGGACTGAGCTTCCCCTTCTTCCTAAACCTCATCACACATTTCATTGGGGAGACCCTCAAGAAAACATGATCACCAACAGAAAACTCAAGTCTGCGTCGCCGACGGTCCGCATAAGACCCCTGCCTACTCTGGGCTGCTCTCATCCTATCGCGAATCAACTGGATCTTCGCTGTCGTCTCCTCAACGATCTGTGGTCCTAAGATACTGCTCTCACTGAGCTCTGTCCAACAAGTGGGCGACCTGCATCTCCTCCCATAGAGAGCCTCAAATGGTGCCATCTGAATGGTCTCCTGGTAGCTGTTATTGTAGGAGAACTCTACTAAGGGCAAATGATGATCCCAGCTACCTCCGAAATCTAATACACAAGCTCTGAGCATGTTCTCAAGAGTCTGGATGGTCCGCTCTGACTGTCCGTCTGTCTGCGGATGAAATGCTGTGCTGAAACTCAAGCGAGTGCCCAAAGCCTCCTGAAGCCTCTGCCATAGTCTACTAGTAAACTGGGTGCCTCTGTCGGACACAATGCACGTCGGGACTCCGTGTAGTCGCACTATCTCGTCAATGTAGATCTGGGCATACTGAGTAAATCCGAAAGTCGTCTTCACTGGTAGGAAGTGAGCCGCTTTCATCAAACGATCCACGATCACCCAGATAGAGTCATACCCCCGATTAGTCCTAGGTAGACCCACCACGAAGTCCATCGAAATCTGTTCCCATTTCCACTCCGGAATGGGTAACGGCTGTAGCTCTCCCGCGGGCCTCTGGTGCTCAGCCTTGACTTGCTGACAAGTCAGGCATCTCGACACAAAATCTGCGATGTCCCTCTTCATTCCGTCCCACCAATAAACATCTCTCATATCGTGATACATCTTGGTGGAACCGGGATGGACGCTATATACCGATCGATGTGCCTCCTCAAGAATCTCGCGCCTCAGTCCCTCAGCATCTGGTACGCACAGTCTGACTCCAAACCGTAGTACTCCCTGATCATCGATCACGAACTCGGAATATCTGCCCTGTCCAATCTGTGCCATGATCTCTGAACATCGGTCATCACTGAGCTGTGCCTCATGTATACGATCGATCAACTGTGGCCGTGCACGGACATGCGCTATCTGTCCTCCAATCGGCGTGAACTCGAACTGTACTCGACTGTCGCATAATATTTGCCAATCTGCCGATGACTGCTCCTGTACTGCGCTCAAACAAGATAAACTACTCCCGGGCCTCCTGCTCAAAGCATCCGCAACCACATTTGCCTTGCCCGGGTAATATAAGATCTCGCAGTCGTAATCCTTCACTAACTCCATCCATCGACGCTGCCGAAGGTTCAGGTCCCGCTGCTGGAATATATATTTCAGACTCTTGTGATCCGTGAATATCTGGCACGACTCGCCGTATAGGTAATGTCGCCAGATCTTAAATGCGAAGACCACTGCTGCCATCTCCAAATCATGAGTGGGGTAGTTTTGTTCATGTCTCTTCAATTGTCGTGAAGCATACGCGATCACCCTGTCGTGCTGCATCAAAACGCATCCTAACCCCACTCGAGAAGCATCACAGAAGACCACAAATCCGCCCGATCCGGAAGGTAAAGATAACACCGGTGCTGTCGTCAGCCGAGTCCGTAACTGCTGGAAACTGTGCTCGCACTCCTCCGTCCAAACGAAAGGAACTCCCTTCCGGGTCAACCCGGTCAACGGTGTAGCAATACGGGAGAAGTCCTGCACAAAACGCCTGTAGTAACCGGCCAACCCCAAAAAGCTGCGAATCTCCGTCACCGATGTGGGTCTGGGCCAACGCTGAACGACCTCGATCTTCCTCGGGTCTACACATATACCGTCTCGTGAAATCACGTGTCCCAAGAAGTCCACGCTGTCCAGCCAAAAAGCACACTTGGAGAATTTCGCATAAAGCTGGTGCTCCCTCAAGGTCTGCAATGTAATCCGTAGGTGCTGCTCGTGCTCCTCACTACTCCGGGAGTACACCAAGATATCGTCAATGAAGACTATAATGAACAGATCCAAGTAAGGCCCGAAAATACGGTTCATCAAATCCATGAAGGCTGCTGGCGCATTGGTGAGTCCGAACGACATCACCAAAAACTCGTAATGGCCGTATCGCGTACGGAAGGCTGTCCGGGGAATGTCCTCCTGTCGAACCCGCAGCTGATGATAGCCCGATCGTAAATCGACCCTCGAAAAGTACCCTGCCCCCTAAAGCTGGTCGAACAAATCGTCGATACGCGGCAAAGGATACCTGTTCCGCACTGTCACCCTGTTCAGTTGGCGGTAGTCGATACACAGACGCAAACTGCAGTCCTTCTACTTAACGAACAGGACTGGAGCACCCCAAGGAGAAACACTGGGTCGAATAAGTCCCTTGTCCAGCAAATCTTGCAACTGACCCTTCAACTCTCGATGTTCCGCCGAGGCCATCCGATAAGGCGGTATAGAAATAGGCCCCGAACCAGGAACCAAATCAATGCAGAAAGAAATGTCGCGCTCGGGCGGCAACCCTGGATGCTCGGCAGGGAACAAATCAGGAAACTCGCTAACAACCGGAACCTGGTCCAATGTAACCTGTGTAGCGCGAGCATCGCAAACATAGGCGAGAAATCCCTGACATCCCTTCCTCAAAAGCTGTCCAGCGCGAAAAGAAGAAATCACACTGTGAGGGGCGGCACCACGGTCCCCCAACACAACAAAAACCGACTCACCGGGGAAACAGAATCTAACTGTCTTCTCGCGGCAGTCCACAGAAGCATAGCACGTGGCTAACCAATCCATGACCAAAAGAACGTCGAAGTCCAACATCTCCAGAAGGATCAAGTCGACAGGCAACTCTTTCTCGCCAATACAGACGATACAGGATCGGAACACGTGCCTAGCCACAAACGACTCTCCCACAGGAGTGGTCACCACAAGCGGCTGATCAAGCAAGCCGGACTCTCTACCCAAACTCGGCACAAAGTGTGTGGATACGTACGAGTGTGTGAATCCGGGATCGAACAGTACATGTGCATCAACTGAACATACAGGAAGGATACCTGAAACCACAGCATTGGACGCCTGCGCGTCCTGATGTGTCAAAGCAAAGACCCTCGCCTGTCCACCACCTGTAACTGACTGACCTCTGCCTCGGTCATCTCGTCTCCTCTGAGCAACTCCTCCATGCCCACGACCTCTCTGTGCATAAGTCTGGCGCGGAGCAACGGTCGGCACAACGGGCAACGCCCTCTAGGGGGGTGAAGGTAGTAAGGTAACATGCGGTGCTGCCGCCTCCCTCCGGTGTGTTTCTGGACAATCTCGAACGAGGTGAAGTAGGCTGCCACATCTAAAGCAACCCCGCGGCGACTGCTAACCTTCCTGGGGATACGAACTAAACATCCGACCTCGTCCCGAATCTCTGCTACTCCTCGTACCGGAACGATACCTGTCACGGCGTCTGAATGACTGCCTCCGTGCGGAAATACTGGTACGAACTCTCTTCGGCTCTGGAACTACCGAAGTCTCAGCTAGGTGCTCCTCGACCACTAGGGCTGCGTCTACAGCTGCTGCATAGGTCTCGTAGTGCTGCGCGCTGATCGCGAGGAACAATGGTGTAAGCAAGCCTCGAACAAATCTCCGGACTCGCAACTCCTCTGTAGCCACTAAATATGGGGCGTAGACTGCTAGCTCTGTAAACAGTACGTCATACTCTGCCACTGTCATCCCTGGCGTCTGGCGCAAGGACTCAAACCTGCGTGCTCGGGCATCCCTAACACTCTGAGGAAGGAAACGGGCTAGAAATATGGTCACGAACTCCGTCCAGGTCATAGGAGGAAGACCTGCTGCTCTGCCCTTCTCAACTGAGTCACACCACTTCTGCGCAAGACCTTCTAGGCGAAAGCTCGCGAACTCGACCCATCTCGCATCTGCACATCTGAGGGAACGGCATATCCTGGCCATCCTGTCTATGAAAGACTGGGGGTCATCGGCTGTATCGGTGCCTGTGAATACTGGAGGCTTCAGCCTCATGAACTCTGATAGCGACACTGTGATCACCTCCGTGGCTGCAGGGGCAACTGGCTGTGAGGTAGGCACCATCGCGGTCTCTGGAACGGTTGGAGCTACCTCTGGTCGCTGCGCTCGAAGCGTCTCAACTAGCGATCCTATCATCTGGCGCATCTCCTGCATGCTAGATCCCACCGTCTGGCACATCTCCTACATACCAGCCCCTAGCGTGGCGATCTGATCTGTCACGGCAGGAACAGCCTGCTCGGGTACAACCGGTATACTGCCCGGATCAGTCCTCGTCTCGGACGAGTCAACTCGAATCTCGGCCCTCGCGGCCGCTCTCTGTGCCCTCGTAGTCTTAGGCGGCATAATGGCTGAAAGAAAATTAGGATTCGATAAGAACACGGAAATCGAATCGCAAGAATATAAGGAGGGATCAAATCAATAAGTCCTAAGGTCGCGTAGGCGGAGTACCGTGTCGTGAGTATGCCGCGGAACATACACACGCTACGCTACCATGCTGCAGCTACCTACTCCATCATACCAGGGTCATCCTACACTCCGAAGGTAAAACCTACGCTCTGATACCAACTTTGTCACGACCCGAGAATTCGACTCGTGACCGGCACTTAACCACGCAACGTCTACAGGCGTAACGCGGCTAAGTAAGCCGAACCTAGAAATCAAAACCAATAATAAAGAGTGATTAAAACATTTTTCGTAAAAACAGTCATACATGTCTGAAAAGCTTCCATTTATTTAGTAGAATCCTTTCAAGTTCAAGAGTTATAACTTTTGTAATTTTGGTAACATTTCCTTTTTAAAACATTAGCCCCGCGAGTCGGGTAAAAGCAAGGTGTAACAGAAATAACAAGTGACATGAATAAAGCATCACAACCATGATATACGATGCCGTAGCGAAGAGTACCCAGTAAAGCAAGGACAAAATCATAAAAGATGAGGCTGCAAAAAGTAAAGTCGGCTCACATGCGAGCTCGACACCAGAATATAAAATCATACATATCGTCCTCACAACTATCTCTAAGTCAATACAGAAAGGTAGATGGAGAATACTAGATACATCAATATACAACTGAAATGATAACAGATACCGTACAAAACCCACCTAAACAGCAAAAAGGCTAACTCGCCTCAGAAAGGGTATCTGTGCCAAAAGATGCGGTAACAGCCAGCCGTGACTACTCCCAAGGGAAACCTGCAAACACTGTGGCACAACGGGGGTGAGTTGCCAACTCGTGAATAGAGATAACATATAAAGGTGATCGCGAGCATGCACATATAGCATGGCTCTACTAATGCCAGCAGATGATATCAATGCATGTCAAATTAAGGATGCAATAGTAATGCAAATACTCTAACAGGTAAATGCTACAGGATGAGATATATAGTAGTCAATACTGAGTATGGGATAAATAACATCTACATGGACTATGTCAACAAGGAAAACCATAATCGGTGCCTCAGGCTGCACTCAAATCCCAAATACACTCAGGCGCCGGCACACCCATCGGCCCTCAAATCCTGTACATCTCTGAGAAATCACGAGTGCCCAACATCGGCACCCAAAATATCATAAAATACTCGTGTCCAGCATCGACACGCAAATCCTCGTATATCGGGCTCCGTCGGTCCGGATCGGCCCACGGGGTCAGTCTGCGGTGTCGGCCCTCGTCCCCGGCAGTACGGATCATCCCGCATCCATCTCTCGACTCTGGTCAGTATCCTCCGGACAACTGCCAGGTCCAACCAATCACCGGTAGGTACTCGCCCGCCTCCAGGCTCAATCGGCAAACCCATCGATCATCTCGCCGAGGGGAACCATACCGGGCCCACCACGAACCCGCAAACGGAACATCCACTCCTCGAATCGGGTTTCAAGCACACATCTCAGCACCGAGAAAACGCGTGGTGGACACACCAAAATATCATATCACGAGGTACCGGGTTTTTCAAAATAGTGCATTCTGTCTTAAATACTTCCACGGTCCTCAAAACAGAAATCACATGAAAATCCAACACCAATAGTAAATCCAATGCGAGGTACAATATACATCAATCCATGGTATGGGTATAAGGGGAAAACCGCTTTTTAAAGTAGTTTCGTTTCCGGTTTTAAAAGATGTCATGCGACTCCCAATATACATGAAAGTCATATCAAATAACATATGAAGCGAACTATAGCAATATCATCATGGCAGCTCTACGGTGAGTGTGGCATGGCAATTACTAACGGTGTGTGTGTAGCATGCAAATAGTGCCCGTGCAACATAAACCGTTAGTAATAGTGCGGTGTTCTATCAGTTCTAAGCATATATCTATAAACACATTGCAGGAAATGCGATATGCAATGACAGTCCATCGGGGTAAATGCAATATGTAATACTAAGGTCCTATCAGCCCTGACGCATAACGCCATGCGAGCGATATCCCCGTAGATGTGAAATCTACTCACCGTGTCTCGCGCTAAGTGTAGCCGACGACTTGCTTTCCCTTCTTCGCAGCGTCCGTCTCACTGGCCTGCGAACCTAGAATCACATACACATATCACACATATAAGCTCAATTTCACCAAAAACGCGACATTACGGTCAAACTAGAAACTCGTGTCGCAAACTAATCGCGCGTGTGCGCGATACGCTAAAACGTATGATCACGCGCCTGAAACTATCGCGACGCGCCGCAATACGCAGAAACCCAAACCTACTCACGTATCACGCGTGTCGCGAATGTTTAGAAAAATATGGCAAAACAGGTATTTGGTCCCAGATTTCTACACCGAGCTAGATTTACAAAACTATATATATAACAACACCCTACACACCAGAACACACCTAATGGACCAAACAACACCTAAATCCCTACCCATCTGGCCGCAAATTGCGGCCAGAATGAGAATTCCGGCGGCCAAAGGGAAGAGTTAGGGGGTCGGGTTAAAACCATGGTATCAGCACCTCTCCACCATACTGCAGTATCCTCAATTTCATTCAGATCTCATCGGGTCAAAAGCAGATCCAGAAAAGCTCACTTTTGCACAAATACGACATTTTGCATCGAATAGTGATACTGGTGGTATTTTAGTGTAATCGGGGTTGGACTAGGTTACAATGGCCTCAACATCTCACTAAGGACCTACTGGAACCAATTCTCACCACCTTAGCACAAAGTTCTCACTAAACACCCCATAACACACTAAAACGCACTAAAATCCATTAACCGATGCAAAACTACACTAACTAGGCAAACTAGGGAAGCAAGATAGGAAGTATACCTCATACTTAACCCTAGGGAGCTGCAGGAAAAAGAAGAAGTGAAGGGAAGAGGCTGTGGTTGCTGCTGCTGTGCTTGCTGTTCCCTGTTGCTGCTGCTACTGTTCTCTGCTGCTGCTACTGCTGCTTCTTGCTGCTGCAGCTGCTCTCATGCTGCTGCTGCTGCTTCCATGTTGCTGCTGCTGCTTCTGGCCTCAGGTAAGTGTGTGTGTGTGTGAGAGTGTGTGAGAGTTGAGAGAAAGAAACAAAGAATGAGAGGGAAAAATCATCACTCCAAATGTCAACCCCTCACTTTCTCTCTCTTCATTAATGGCAAGCATGGGCTAAGCCATGATTACCACTCCCTCTCTCTCACAAGTCAACACTTAACAATTCAAATTAAAGTTACTTCTAATTTAACTAATTAACCCACTTAAAACCCAAAAGGCTTAATCCACAAGATTAACCCACCATGGTTAATAATTATGGTATTAACTTAATTTAAAAACCCTAGTTTACTTGCACATGTGTGTGCAAGCCTAGGAAAATTTTGGAAAAATATTTATTAAATTAGGAAAAATATTTAAAACACAATTTGGTAAACTTTTTGTAAAAAAAAACCATTATTTAAATATATTTGGTCACAAAACAAATCCTAAGGTGTTACATTACTGTTTTATGTTGCATATATTATATTACATGGATTTACGCATTGAGATACGGTTTTCATGTGATTTTCCGGATTTGAGAACTGCGTGGATATTTCAAGAAATGTGTATTGTTTTGAAAACCAGTTTCTCTGGATTTGGGAATTTCGAGTGTCGATGTTGGGCACTTATGTTTCGGAGATATATGGATTTGGGGATTTCGAGTGTCGATGTTGGGCACTTATGTTCCAGGATTGCGAGTGTCGAGGTTGGACATTCAGGTTCTGAGGATTTCGAGTGACGGGTTGGACACTTAGGTTCCGTGAGATGTACAGATACGATATGTGGATTTACGTGTCATTGCTGGACACTATTTTTCATGATGTTTCGAGTGTCGATGTTGGACACTCAGGTTCCATGATTTTGATGTGTCGTTGAGGGACACAAACACACACACACACACACACATACACATATACACACAGGCATAGTTTTCATGATATTTTCGGGTGTCGTTGTTGGACACTCAGGTTCCATGAGACATACAGGTTATAAGGGCCGATCTAAGGACCGATTTGATGAATTTTGGATTTAGATTGTCTTGATGGACACTAGTCCTGCCACGATGAGGATTTTGTGAGGATGACATGTTTTATCGCATACTCTGCATTTATTTGATATGCATTACTTCATGTATTAGTAGTTACCTGATAGAGTTCCTTTCATGACTGTTGCATATACATATTGTCATTTTTTGCTACCGGCTTCCATGTGATAGTTTATCGCAGTACGTGCATACTTGCGATTACCTGCATATGTTATTTACTATTCACGAGTTGGCAACTCACCCCTGTTGTGCCACAGTGTTTTGCAGGTAGTCCCTCAGAGCATCGCAGCAGGGCTTCTTCTTCCTATCATATCATCTTTTACAGCGGATACCGCTACGGCTGACTGTGTACTGTTTTGCTATAGGTGGGTTTTACGGTTATCTGATGTTGCTCATTGTATTTTCATTGTATCTTGTACTCTGCATCTACTACTTCATGTATTGACTTAGAGACGAGTTGTGAGGACGATATTGTATATTATTTTGTGGCATTGGATGACTTTTATGCTGTTGTCACTTTATATCGTCTTTTTCTTCGCTACGGCGTCGTATATCTGTTGTGGTGTTGTTTCAGCCTTTGGGTGTGGATTTACTCCCGTTGGGGATGCTTTGCTTATATTTTATGTTGTACCCTTTTCGGGGCTTGTTTTTACAAAGGAGGTGCTGCCAATTTTTTAAAGGAAGTAAATTTGGACTTTAAAGATTTTTACTTAAGATTCCTAAAAGCCTTAAACAATGTTCTTACTACTTTGATGGTTTAGATTTGTTGGGTTTTTGGCTTACTAAGATTGCATTACGCCCGTGGACGTTACGTGGTTTAAGGGCCGTCACGTGCCAAATTTCGGGTCGTGACACGATATCATAAATTGGTCATTACCGGGAACATAATATGTATGCCACGAGGGATAATCCCACACAAACATGAATAATCAACGGGTATATATATCTACACATGAACCATATGGTCAGTTTTAAAAGATACGAATCGTAGTTTTGAAAGTGGGGGCTATGGTGTTTTTAAGGAAAAGACACCATTTGAAAATCCGTAGCATCCTTTGAGATTTCAATTTAAAAGTGCATGCGATTCGTCCGTTTTGGAAATAAGTATGGTTCATTTGACACTTTTACGTCGGCGATCCAGCCTCATAGTATCCGACATGGAAATATCCTCGATCATCATTCTTAAATCTAGAGCGCGGATCAATCATCCGGTATATCTCATCGCGTACGGTAATCCATCGTACATGGACATCAAACAGAATAGGTATTTTATCGTCCTATACATCAATAAGGGTACGGATCTAGGGCCCCGTACATCATATCTTATTAATTTCACAACACGTCTATCTAATCTCATTTCGTATTTATACCGATCTTATGTCGTATCGATATCGATCCCATATCGTATCGATAATGATCTCATCTCATACCACTATCAACCCATACTTGTCCTCTTCCAATTCTATATATATCACATTTCACATCCTCATATCATATCTTTTAATCATATCCATAGGTTCATATCATAGGCTCTCTCCACCTATATTCTATATATCACGTCTTTCCATATCAATGTTTGCGGGGGTATTATACGCCATCCACCCGACTTTCCCTATAGATATAAATCTACTCACCTGCTAATCTCCTTGCTTAGCCGAAGTCGATGTGCTTCGTCGTCTCGGAACTCTACGCGAAAGTACTTAGAATCAATACACAATCGTAATACTATTAAAATCAAGTCCGAAAAACTGATACGGCACATGAATTACTTATAGGTTAGAACCTATAGCTTATGCAAGCAAAAACAACCAAATAACCTTCGCCGTTGATGTACAAATGTCCAACGACCAAATCTCATCAAGAATTTCAAAAATCCAAGTTTCAAATATCGGAAAACATTGTCAAACCGAACTCAAAAAGCTCCCAGATTCTTGCACAGATAGATAGGGACAAAACTAACAATACAGTAGATAGGTTATGAGGAGTGTGAGCTACAGAACAAACCCCATCACCAGAACCCAAAATTGGGCCGGCGAGATATGCTACAGTAATTGGTGGCGCCGACCATAACTTTGAATTTGGGTCTCGTTCCTCTGTGGTGGTCTTCTAATGGTCTAACTAGGTTAATGTAGTTGTTTTTTTTCTTATAAAGACCCCAAGTTGCTCCAGATTCCATTTAACCCTCAAGAATTCCATAAAACCGACATCGGAAAATTTCAGTTTTCGTATATGGGGTTCTAGTCAAGTCTAGACAAGAATTCTAGCTTTAAAAGGGTTTGTGACCACTACTAAACCTCAATTACACTTTCACAAACAAAATATCCCTAAACCACTTCTTGGAAATATCAAAGATCTCTAATCTATATCGGTTTAACTCTAAACTACTATAGGGTGTAAAGAAAACTAAAAACCTAACTAAAGGAATAGAAATATACCTCATTTGGCAACTCAAGAAAATTCTTGGGTTTCCTAAAGTGCTCAAAATCCAAACTTGATCTTGCTATATAGTGGAGGATGAGGTGGGGATCAACTTTTGTGAAGGGAGTATGGGGTTTTGGTGATGATTTGGGGTGTTTGTGGAGGAGGTAGAGGAAGTGGAGGAAGTGAAGAAGAAGATGAAGAAAATGAAGGAAGAAGGAAGAAATGAATGGATGAGGTTAAGTATAGGAGCCATAACCCCCCTCTCTCTCATTCTCTCTCATGGTATGCCTATGGCATCATGTTCCCCCCCCCCCCTCTCTCATCAATTATCCTCTCTTTCTTTTCTTTTTTCTTTTCTCCTTTTTCCGTCTCTCAACTAAATAAAAACCAAATGCAAAAGAACAAACATGCAACAAAATACAACATGTCATAGTGCACTAGCCATGGATATTTTAAAATACGGATTTGGCTTAATCGGGATTTGTAGTGCACTAATCAAGCTTAATTTAAACTTGTATATAATTAAGTATAAAATGCCAAAACCCAATAAATACATTTTTAATAAATAAATAATTTTAATATCCAACTATTTTCCAAATATTAGTATATAATTATTCCATTTTACGAAAACCTCTATTTGCAAATCGAATAGTTTTCGCGAAATATATTATTTTATTATTTAAATTCCAAAGATAATATTTTATAATTTTGAAATGTTACAATCTTCACCCCTTAAATAAATTCGGTCCTCGAATTTTAATTTAAACCCCTAATTACTAAAACATTTCAATAAACAGTTTAAATCGTGCTCTGTTCATCACAGAAAACTGCATTTTAATACCGCTCATTCATTATCTATTTTGTTATATATCGTTACTATTATCCAGTGTCTACTCAGTAAATACAGATTACAGGTATTCATAACAAAACACTGGAAAACATACTCAAAGTCACGGATATGACAATTGTGAGCCGACACAGTAATCAGAACAGAAAACCGATCGATATCCAAAGAGTTCTTTTGCAATAAACATGTGTTCAAAATTTTGGTCCAACACAATACAAGTGTGGACATAGCTCTTTGAAGACTTGGATGATGGTGGGGCTGCCTTGGCACAACTTGTGCAAGTGGGCATGTGTGAATTGATGTGTGATAAATGCTAAAAAGATGTGATGTGATTTAAAGCATCAAGTTTGCCTCCAAGACTACTGAGTACAATCCAAGCTGATATGAAGAAATCAAACAATACCAGTGAACTTGTTGAGTGCACTCGAGATCACCACACAAACACGAGCCCCATTGCTCGGACCCAGACCGGCGAGACCCCCTAAAATTCCGGCGTCGCCGGTCCCCCTTGCTCCTTTTGTCCCCATTTTTCTTCTGGTCATTTCTTTGGGTCACATCAGTTTATTTTTATCGTTTGTTTATTCTGGAATGAGGCCTATAAATACCAGAACAGATTAGAGAGAGTGGATGCATACATACCATAGCTTAGTTTTGTTTTTGGTTTAGCTTGAGAGTTGTGTGTGCTAAACTTGGTTTCTTCTTCTTCTTCTCTCTTGAAGTTTTCTTTTGAGATCTTCATTATGGAGGTTGAATTAGTAACCAAAATCTTGTATCTCAACTCATCCATGTGTTAATAATATTGCTTGTTGTTTTGTTTCTTTATTCTTTTGTGTTTTCTTTTCCTTTTCATTATGTGTAACTAATTCTTTGGTTGTGGTGATGGTGAGGATGTGAGATGAAAGGATTTTCCTTCCTTCTCCTCTTGTTAATGTTTAATATGCTTTATGTGATTCTAACTTAAAGATTGTTTTATGTTATTTTGTGATATGATATTTGAAACCATGTTTAATTAGTAACCTCTTCATATACCATATTCACTCATTCTCTCCATATTGCAATGTTTAAGGTAAAATCAATTTAGGGTTGAGGTTGCTAAGATTAGATAGGGTATCTTGTTATCTAGTGGCTTAACAAACCTCTCGGTTTCATATACCCTATACTATCACAAACACTTAGCAAAGTTAACACTAAAATCTTTTTCTCTCACTCGCTAATTTGTGTTTTTGATGTTGCGGTATGCTTGCTAACCCTTGTGCTTAGTGTTGATACCTCAAGCTCTGACATACAAACAGTAAGTGAACAAAAAAGACTCGTTTCGTGTTTTGTGTTGAATATTTGTATTTTGATGATTTGTGCTTCGCAACCACCTTGACAAGTCATGCTTCACGCCGGGATCGAAACAAGGACGGACAATTCATGATCAAGGGAGTGTCGAAGGAATCATCGCGATTCAACCATCCGAGCCAAAGCCATGACCACTTCTTCTTAACTTGTTTTCGTGTTTTCTTTATTATTTTGTGACAAACCAAAACAAATTATTTTTTCTCGATCTTTAATCGACAACACCTAATCTCCAATTCCCTGCGGATCGACCCGTAGTTGTCGGCTCGCTACAATGCGCCTTGCACTTGCGGTTTTATAAATTTTAAAACGAGGCCGAGCTCGCGTGCGCAACTATTTCTCAAAAACAATCCTTTTCCAAAACCTGCACGTTTGCGCGGGCGGGTGAAGTCACAACAAGTTTTTGGCGCTGTTGCCAGAGAGTTGATAGTCATTAGGTATTGTTATTTCTGGCCCGTACTAACAAACTAACCATTAACTCAATTTTTTTCAAAACTAAGAAAACACTAATTTCTAACACTTTGCTCTCTGTTGTTGTGACCTGCTATCATCCTGTGCTTAAATAAAAAAAAAATCAAAGAATACCATTTGAATTATAATATAAACTAGAGATGCCACAAAAAATTTGGGCACGCAAAGTTTCACTTACACCGGAGAGATTCTCCAGAATCTCGGTGTCGCCGGCCCCATTGGTGTGGTTTAGATTTTTTCTTTTTATGAAATCTCCATTTTCTTGTTTGTAATATGTTGGTATTGTTTGATTTCTATAATTTTATGTGTGTAGGAAATTAGGGCAGATATATCGCTTTTGGCACTAAATATCGTATTTTCCGACATTTGCAGATTTTTACGGAATTACGACCAGCGATCTTGCGGAGCAAGGATCAAATTCAATTGCAAAAATGTCGGTGAAGTGCAGTGTCAATGATCCGGGTAGTTTGACCCACGCAAGCCAACATTCGAATACTAAGGATCACTTCAAAAGGGTTTTTCTTAACCAAATCACATCGGTACGTATTTTTCTAAACACCTTCGCTCAAATCCGACGCATTCCACTATTCTATCTTCTGCAGGATTCTTCGCAAAAATTGCTACCAATTGAACAGAGAACTAACTCGTATTTTTTGTAGCGCTTAAGCTTAAAACGAAAAAGAATTGCTTGATTACTTGATTTCTTAAATTCCTTTATTGAATTGCGCATTTGCATCTTAATACGGATATTAAGGGCACGAAACCAAACAAGATACGGTAAAGGATTTCATAACCTTTCTCCATAGCACACAAATCACCAAACTCTATTCTTGCATACCCACAGTAATTCTTACAATCAATTAGAACTCTGACTTGAAGGACTTCACGCTCATTAGGAGAAGTTAATTGTGTTTAGAACACCGCTTAACGGTATATCGTTCACAAGGTGTCTAAACAAGTGTTCACGGCGAAACTGTCAAAAGAGAACGGGTTATTTTAATTAAAGAACTTCGCGAAAGCGTTGGAAAACCTCCCCTTATCACTGCACTTACCTGGCTTTTTTATCCGTATACCTTGAGCCCGTTTCTCGACACAGTTTTACTTTGACAATCATGTTCTTGAGCAGGTTTAGTTGACTTAGCATAACATAGACTGCTGGGGGTGTGATATTCTTTGTTTTCGTGATATTTTTGAATTCTTGTTAATATGGGTGATATACAGCTTGATTTGATTCTTCACGATCGACATTCTTTTGTTCATACTCATACCTCATTCTTTTGTTCAAATTGTCTTGATTCCTCCCACATTCTGTAACATTTTGGAAAATTATAAATATTTTTAAATATGGAGATAATGAGTTTACAAAAGAGATATCACATACAAATTTTGGTATCGGAATTATATCCATAAAAATATAATTATTTGGTAAATGTGAAGAAAAGTGTGTGATATCATTTAAAAATGATATTTTAATTATTTTAAAATGATATGATATTTTATATCAAGATAATGATATTTAAATGTTAGAATAAGTATTTTATTTCTTTTTATATATGAATTTAGATTTTTACATAAAAGGATTTTAATTAAAGAAAAAGGTTTTTAATTGTTGTAATTCTTTTATATGGTTGGTTATATTATAACCTAGGCTAAACCCTCACCTCTAGCACATCTCACCCATGCTCACATCCCTCCACCTCCTTCTTCTCAACTTTACACAACCTCCTTCTCAATTGACACATCCACCTTACAACCCCCTACCCCATACTCTCTCTACACAACGCAACAGATAGGAATTCCTTTAGCTTTCCTAACAAAACAAACATAGCTTCTTCAACTCCAACAAAAACATTCTAAGTGTTCTTTACCACAAACAGAAAAGCCATGATTTTCTTCATCAAGTTTGTGCACTTCATCAAGCTTAATCCACTACAAACCATAAAATCTCCCACACACACTTCTTGAGCTGGGGTTCCTTTGTACACAATCTCCATTGGTATAATTCCTTTCATCTTTGCATGTTCACTATTGTTCAATATCTGTTTTTATGTGCAGTATCATAAACTAGGATATTTGTGATATTTAGCATACTGAAATTTAATCTGGAACTACTAGGAAAACTAACAAGACCATAGTATCATGAGACCACTAGGAGACAATACCTAAAGCTCGAGCACCAGATTCACATGTTCATCCGGCGACATCCTCGTTTTTGCCGGCGCCGCCGGGTTCTTGGTGGAGTTTTGGGTTGATTTTTGTTCTTTAGGTGTAATTGGTTATTTTATGACATACAATATTGTTTGATTTATTCCAATATTCATACAGAGAAATCTAGGAATGTTTTAGTAAGAATTTTGTTAAAGTTTCCGATTTTTTATTCGAGTTTTCGTATTTCTGTGCCATCACTGGTTTGTTGGCGTTGTACGTTAACAACAGGGATATCTTGTTGTTTTGGGGTTAAGTAAGCTGTAGGTTCTAACCTACGGGTGCCTATCTCGTTATTTTGATTTCGATATGATATTTACGCCGATATTTCATAACTTCGATTATAGGTACGATCGCGAAGGTTTTCGAGATGGAGATGATGGTCATAGAAATTATGGATTAAACGAGCTCGACAAGTTGGTGAGTAGATTTACATCTACGCGGGAAATCGTGTCGATGGAGTATAGCAGCCCCGCAACCATTTAACTAGGATAGTATACTATCTAGTTAGTTGTTAATGTTATTGATATAGTTTCGCATTAGTATGTCCTTCATATGCATATAGTTTCATCTATAGTTTTGGTGACATGCGTACGTGATTATATATCCGTACGATATGGATATTGTGATGATGTGGATACTGTACGAGGAATCATACCATACTTGTGATGACGAGGTTAGCGTGCCGAATACGGCCCAGTTTCCTTTAGACTTGTGGAGTAATGTTTTATTACGTTTTAGAACGTGATACTTGAGTGAGCTATACTCTTTTAAAAACTAACGATTCGTTTCCCTTTTAAATGATAAATGACAAGGATGCGATGCTAATTTCCAAAACGAATATCTATTTTTAACCTAAGGCGGCTTCCTTATTTCAAAACCAACGTTTCGTTCCATTTTCAAAGATAATGGTATAACTTATAGCAAGTAGTTACATTTAATAGTTACGCTTAGATTTACATTACATGTCCACGATACATTTGTCGATATTATACGTTTCCGTGATACGAACACAATGATAGAACACTGCACAACTACCAATGACTATTATGTTGCACAAGCATATACGCATATGTTACACTACACCTTATTGGTACTGCCATGTCACTGAAGGACTGTTATACTACGTGATGCGTATGTAGATGTCGATACGAGTATGCTTTATACACTTTTAGAACACTTTCACACATACGAATGATTGCCATGTTGCATGAGCACAGACGCGTATGCTACATTACACATCATTAGTATTTCCATGACACGGTAGAACTGTTACGTTTGTTGCATGTACGATTTATTTATGTACTTTACTTGTATAACCTATTGGGTATTGCGAATGCCAGTACTATGAGTATTCGTATTCGATTCTTATGATTTTTCATGATGTTTTACTTTCGATGATATATATCAGTAGTATGGGACGCTGTTATATATGTATATATAATATATCATTAGGAGAATCTATGAGATTATTCTTATTCTTTACTTGATATCTTTGGATATGATGAGTTGATGTCCATAATGAATCATTTTTATGTTTTGTTTTACTCCGAACCGAGTGGGGGGGCTATACGGTTACGGATTACTATGCTATCCAGACTGAGTGGGGGGGATATACAGTCGGATACATGATGGACCCGGTCTAGACCGAGGGGCAGGATAGCCGCATTAGAGGCGGGGAGCCTAGCGAGGACACTCGATACCGGAGATAGAGATAAGCATAACAGATATCCAGGGGATACTGACCGGGGCTAGATTTGAGCACGGCGGATATCCAAGGGATACTGTAACGTTTTAGAAAATCGTTATGTGAATTTCTCCGTTTTGGGTAAAATTGTCGATATTTTCCGTTTTAAACCGACTGTGATCAAACGACCATATAGACTTTGCAGCACCTAGTTTAGCTAAAATAAAGCTAGTGCGCAAGGTTTGTGGGTATATGGGACATTTTGGTTCAATTTTAATTTTTCCCAATTTTAATATTATTTTAAGGCGGTATTCACATTTTGGGAAATTTCGCTTAAGTGCTCATTTCTACATTAAGTTTTGGTTAATAGCCTTCACACAATATCTTGATTTTTATTTAGAAATTAGAATTTAGTTTAAAGAAAAAGAAAAGAATTACAAGAGGTGCATGCATTTGTGTGTGAATGCATTAAATTGCATTTATTGATGGAATGAACTAGAAAACCCTACAAAAACCTTTCCCTTCCTCACTTGGCCAAAATCCCTCTTCCCCCTTCTGCTCTTGATCATTTCCCTTCCATTTTTGAATCAATCCAAGCCAATAAATCCCAAAATATATCACAAAAATACCTCAAGTCTTGGTTTTGCCTTCTTGATCACTTGGAGCTAGGAAAGCTTGGATCTTGGAAGCATGTTTTGATAGGTATATTCCATAATCTGTTATATAAGAGTTTTTATGATGTTTAGCTCGTTAGTTGTAGCGTAGAACTCTTTATGTATCGATTTGTGCAATATCATGTTTTGTGTGTCCTTTTGAACCTCTGAGAACTGTTGTGACCTGGGAATTTTAGTGAGTGACCAAACAAAATTGTAGTGATGTACTAGTGACCCTGGAGCACCACCTGAGACACGAGCACCACCCCACCGGCCATGGCCGGTGACCCAAGGCGAAATTCCGGCGACGCCGGCTATTGAGGGAAGTACTGGGGTTTTGTTTTTGTGGGTAGTTGTCTGCTGTTGGTTAGGGGTGTTTGGTACTGTTTACTTTTTCAGTATTTACTGTATGAAAAATTTAGGATCGTTTTCCTATAATCTAGTGTTTTGTGTCTGTGCGATACGTTTTACGACACGGATCGTGCACTTTGTTTGATTTTTGCTCTTGAGTTGTTTCGTCGTGTCGCTGCGTTCTTTAGCCACAATACGGACACTTGAGAGTAAGCTTTGTGTGGTTGCGTCAGTTAAATGTAGTGTGTACGTGTTTTGGGACTATTATTAATCTATGTTTGCTTTATTATTTTGATGTGGTAGGTTCGCAGGCGGGAATTTCGGACACTGCCACAGGGGGAAACGAGTGGTTGGCTTCACTTAGCCAGGAGCATTTGTGAGTAGATTTAACATCTACAGGGGAATCGTGTTGGATATGTATGCCCTAGAGGCCATTATTGTATAGTACTAGTTTGTATAATACATTTTGGAGGCTTAGGATATATATACGGGTTTACGACAGTCTTGCTCGATATAGTAGTATGCTACTTGGTTTGTTTCTATCTTAATATGTGTATATGTTTCGTTTGACATATCGCTAATACATATTGATGGAGCCCTCAGGATCTTTGCTTGACTACCGGCGTTGTGATGGCGATCACACTAGTGGGGGCTGGATAGTCTATAAGAACATCCTTATTTTGGTCCCTAGTCGTAGGATTATCGAGACAGGGCATCGATACTCCAGAGTAGACTGGTGCATACGCTTCTCGTCCCAGCAGGGGAGATGGTCTGTCCTACAGCCATTAGTACGTCATACTGGAGATAGAATGCAGGTGCTCGTTAGGTTACGAGTACACTGGACAGGACTCGTCGGGAACTGTTGGTTGGTATTATACCTATCTTCAGTTAACAGTTCCCAGATGACATGAGTACAGTTTAGTCCGTTGACTTGACACTATCACTTCTCCTCAAGTGTGTTCCTACTGTTCTTAGATTGCTACCCTACCACGGCTCTATTGAGTCGTGAAAACAGGAAGCAGTTGGTTGCAGTCCCGAAGCACATGGAGGCAGTGATGATTAGACAGGATTCGTCTCTCCCGGTATTGGGAGTTGATATCGCGCTGTGTCTAGGAGAGCCATTACACATAGTCGTCCCTGGCTAAGGAAAGCGAGATTTGCTAGTAGTGTTACCAGTAGTTTCTCATGGTGTTCTGGGCTACACTCCGACATGACTTGTACCACTATTAGGGGACTGACGCTTACCGTCCCCCTAGGCCCGACATGCGACACTCTCAGACGAACAGACCGGACTGTACGGAGATTGTCACATTCAGGCTCAGTAGGAGTTCGGATGGGTTCACCTCATTAGTATTCTTATCGGCATTTACCTGGGGACCGTTACGTACAGCTAGTACCGCTTGCGGCCTGTGGTTAAACCCACTGCCAGCGTAATGTCGCGCCTTTAGAGTCCCACAAAGAAGGTTATTCGCCTTTGGGCAAAACAGAGTAGAGGTCGCATGGTTTTGCGACGGGGTTCGTTCACATCCGCGCACTTGTGCACGTTTGGTGTCTGGGCAGTTATTACTAGCGGGCTTTAGTTTAAGCCAGATCCTAGTATTTGTTTTGGGATTGGTTTTGTCTCATTGTATTCGTGTTCCTCAGAACACGAATGCGGGTGTGTATGCATAGTTGACAGAAGCAGAGGCAGAGGATTCTCATTAGGGTTGTTGACCGTTGACTTTTCCAAACCCTAATGAAAATGAGAAATATGATTAATGATATTAATTAAAGATAATTGTGCCATGGTTAGGTTGACCATTTGACTTATGTTGACATTTTTTACTTTGGTTGACCGGTTGACTTATGTTGACAATTTGACCATCATCATTTCACATGGAAGATGCTTCTTGATTCTTGCAAAATTCATTTAATGTGAAATGATAATGGTCATTCCAAATGAACCATCACATTTTCTTTTTAATTATTATTATTAATTGATTATTCTCTCATATGAGAGTATGGTTGCAAAAAGTAGCTCATTCTCTCTTGCTCTTTCTCTCTCATGTTTGGAGCTCTCCCTCTTCCTCTCAAAACTTAAGTGTTCCATGTGTTGGAAATCATAAGCTCTTGAAACAAAACCATCAAGACTCATCTCTACTCTTTCTAGGATTCTTTGTCTAGCAAACCAAGCACTCTATTTACCTCTTGGTTGAGGTAGGAGCTCAAGTTCGAGGCCCTCGGGTGGATCTATCTTCGGCAAAGAGAAGACGACGAGGATGAGCCGTTCAAACCACTACAAGGAGCAAGCAAGATGGAGAACCACAATAAGCAGGGAAGGAGTTCAAGATCTAGGTATAACCATTCTACATAATAGCTAGAACTTGTAGTTAGCTTGTTAGTTTTTGTTTAGCAAAGATCCTTCATGCATGGTCCATGTCACCTTGTGAGAAAAATTTGATTTTTACCTATTCCACCTCCCCGAAAGAACCGGGGTGGGAACGTGGACCTAACAGCGGTATCAGAGCCTAGCTAAACAACAATTAGCATGTTAGCAAAGTGTTTGGAACTTCGATCCGAAAAAAAACGCGAAACATATCAAAAATTCATACTTTATGCCGATTTTTAAAACTGCTCTAAAAATAATTCCACATACTTTAAAAATCGGTGCAGGGTTTTTTAGGAACATACAGCAAAAATGAGCCCACGACTCGGTCAACGCGCCGTGGAACCGCGGCGTAACCACGCTTTTCGCCACGGATCCACGGACGAGTTGACTCGGCCGCAACTCGGGTTTGTTGCAGTTTCTTCAGTATGATGTTTTGGGATTTTTGAGATATTTTGTTTCTGCCCAGTTCTTCCAGAGAACAATGTTGTGTTTGGAGTTAGTTACAAATTGGTATTTTGATCGAAGTTCAACAAGCTCTTGCTAAATGGTTATATCTGTAATGTGATATATGAACTGAATGTTGACTAATCGCTATACGTCGATTAGTGGGGGTTGTGCATATATGCGATCTGTAATGTTGTTGGATTGTGTATATGAACTTGTTGGATTGTCGCGGATGAATAGCCGGGGTTTTGTGAGATGAGAGTTTCTTTATCTTTCATTTGATGTAATATGTAAATTGATGTAATATTATTTTTATGGCCGCACATCCGGGATGAGGTTGTAGCCGCCATTGTATATTATTTCTTTTTACTGTTTTTGCTCCTTGGATAGACCCAAGGTGGGGTGCAAAAACTACCGGGTACTTTGAAGTGCCGAGTGGCCTACTCACGTTGTTGAGGGAGATTGCTTCACTTCGGGTACTTGGCGGGTAGTTTGTCTCACCCGTAGGGGTCTAGGGTAGGGTTTGGCTATTCATCACGACCATGTAATCCGTCTTTCGTTGCAGGCTCGAACGAAACGCGGATTCCTAGCATATCCAATGTGTTCATCTGTGATCTGGAATGGCTAACATTGCATCTGACGAATGAATATATCTATATATGATATCTAGTAGGCGTTGCTTATGTTTTGCATTTACGCTAGTCCAGCCCCCGCTCTGTCGTTAGTTAAGTAACCTAACGGGTGATGATGGGGCCCCGTGGCGAATGCGGATGGCATAAGCGTACGTCATATTCTCGTTGTTTTCTACAATGGTAGGATTAACTGATGGGATACATTATATTAATGCAAAGAAAAACAAACCTAAAAGACGTTGTTGGAACAATTTTCAAAAAGCTGTTATTGCGAGGATGTTCTCTTTTGTTTTGCACAGAGGTATTCAGTTATGAATGCCCAGCACCTCATTCGACGAGGCAAGGGCCGAGATCCCTTCATCGGGAGTGACCCCTTGGACAAAAGTTTGCGTCAGGGTAATAACTTCACTATAGTCGATTATTCTTGCTTTGCATCGAGGTATTCAGTTTGGAATATCCTGCACCTCATTCGACGAGGAAAGAGCCGAGATCCCTTCACAGGGAGTGATCTCTTTAGCAAAAGTTTTCGCCACCATATTTTTAAAAATGGTTATCAGGTTCCTTCAATGATATCAAGTACATTACGTTAACGGGTTTTTCGCCAAAGACCCAGCCGTAGCCCTCCGTCATTTCTTATAAGTTATACTAAGTATCCGTGCTGCGTTTGTTGACCGTGTCAACGCGAAGTGAACGGTAGCTGAGTATTGCTTATCTGCAGGATACAATGTGATTGGTTAGGACAGTCGTGTAACCTTGTTGACCGTGTCAAGGGTTATGCGGGTGGGTTTAATGCAATCAAGATAATGACGGGTTGAACTTGACTAAGACTCTTTGATTTATTGACTGTGTCAAGGTCACTTAGGTCCTAGGGCCAAATATCCACATCGGGAGTTTCTAAAGAAACTGAAACTTGTAGATTTAGAATACCTTCTGGAGTATGGTGACTAGAGTGGATTCCATCTAGGTCATCGCACAATGATAGTTGGATCCCGATCCCACTGATGAGTAGGATTACTCTCAGGAGATTATTTCACTTAAGAATCAATGTTATAAACCAAGTAGGTGTCTAGAACGGTGTTAGCGGGGCTACACCTCCAGGGAAAAGAGGTTATTTAATTAAGGAACTTCACGAAAGCGTTGGAAAACCTCCCTCGAAGTACCAACACTAGCCTGGCAAAAAGGTTAAGAAAGTATTGTGACGTGCGATTAATCCTGACTAGTTCTTCTTTTAGGGTTTGAATAAGAATTTGAGGAAACAGTGGGAGCCATCCTGGTTAGATAAATTAATAAACCAATCTAATCTTGCAAGAGCGCACGCTGAGTGTTTCTTTTCTCTCTCTCCAGATAGCAACTATTTCACGCCCTAATCAAGATAATAAAATGTACCGCTTGACCGATCCGAATTCTTATTTGGGGCTGGGGAACGTTGGTTCGGCTCTAACGTACAACAACAGTCATAAGTATGAGCAAGGGAAAGATGATTGTATGGATTCCAAGGATACCCAGTTGAAGAAGAAGAATAGTTTTGCATCTACTTCAGGTGTTCTAGTAATTGAGAACTGCTTTACGGTCAGCCCTACCTCCTGGGTACTTGATACCGGATCAGGATCTCATATCTGTAATCTATTGCAGGGACTGAGAAAAAGTAGGAAAGTTGTACCTGGTGATATGTCGCTCATGGTAGCGAACGGAGCGCAAGTTAATGCTGCAGCCGTCGGTGAATATCACCTAGTGTTGCCAAATGGCAATACTATGATTTTGAACGAATGTTACTATGTACCTTCCATGGTTTGCAACATCATATCAGTTTCTTTACTCAATAAAGATGAATATAACTTTGTTCTTGATAGAAATATCATGGACGTTTACCTTCATAAGGTACTGGTTGCAGAAGGTACATTGTGTAATGGTATCTACGTTCTAAATCAGAATACAGTTCTCAATGTACAAAACAAACGCAAGAGGAAGAGTTCAGATACGAATCCTACTTATGGCATTATAGACTTGGTAATATCGGAGAGAAAAGACAAAGTCAGTTTCATAAAGATGGACTCTTGGATACGTTCGAGTTTTCATCTTATGAAACTTGTCTGTCTTGTCTCAAAGGAAAGATGGCCAAATCTCTGTTCACCGGACAAGGAGAAAGGGCGGCAGAGCTCTTGGGAGTCATACACAGTGATGTATGTGGTCCAATATCTATACATGCAAGGGGTGGGTTCTCGTACTTCATCACATTCACTGACGATCTCTCTAGGTTCGGATATGTGTATCTGATGAAACACAAATTTGAAGCTTTTAAGAAATTCAAGGAATTTAGAAACGAAGTAGAGAACCAGACTGGCAAAAGTATCAAGATCCTCCGACCGGATAGGGGAGGGGAGTACTTAAGCAAGGAATTCCTAGATTACTTAAAAGAGAATGGTATTCTCTCTCAGCTTACTCCTCCTTATACACCACAGCACAACGGTGTATTGGAACGGAGGAATCATACCCTATTTGATATGGTTCGCTCCATGATGAGTAGTGCTGTGTTGCCTCTTTCATACTGGGGATATGCACTTCAAACAGCAGCACATCTATTGAATCAAGTTCCATCCAAATCCGTGCCTAAGACTCCGTATGAAATATGGAGTGGTAAGAGTTTGTATCTTAAACGTATTAAGATTTGTGGTTGCCCAGCTTATGTCAAAAAGCAGAACCCAGACAAACTTGAGGCACGGGAAGTTTTGTGTAAGTTTGTGGGATACCCAAAAGATTCTAGTGGGTATCCATTCTACCATGCAGAGGAACAGAAGATAATTTTTTCCTGGAACGCCACATTTCTGGAAAAAGAATTTCTTGTTAAAAATATTAGTGGCAGCATGGTAAAACTGGAAGAAATTTTAGAGACACAAACTAAAGATTTAGTGGAACCACTAGATTCAGTTACACCCAACGAACCTCAGCCACTCCGCAGATCTGGTAGGATTTCTCATCCGCCCGAGAGATACTACGATTTTCTCATAGACGGGGATCGAGAGGATTGCATCTTGGAAGAAGATGACCCTACCAGTTTCAGGCAGGCTATTATCAGTAGGGACTCTGATAAGTGGCTGGATGCTATGCAATCCGAAATAGAGTCCATGTACACCAATAGAGTGTGGACCTTGGATATTGCTCCACCTGGGGTAAAACCCGTTGGATGCAAATGGATCTACAAAAGGAAACTTGGTGTAAATGGGCCAGAGAAAACCTATAAGGCTAGACTCGTTGCAAAAGGTTTTCATCAAAGACCTGGTGTGGACTGTGACGAAACTTTTTCTCCAGTGGCTATGCTCAAATCCATTCGGATCCTACTTGCCATTGCTGCCTTCCATGACTATGAAATCTGGCAGATGGACGTAAAAACGGCTTTTCTGAACGGCTGTTTGGAAGAGTGCGTTTACATGGATCAGCCAAAAGGTTTCGTAGACAGTGGGAGCAGCGGGAAGGTGTGCAAGTTGCTTAAATCCATTTATAGATTAAAACAGGCATCGCGGAGCTGGAACATCTATTTTGATGAGGCAATCAAGGAATTTGATTTCATCAAGAATGAAGATGAACCTTGTGTCTATAAGAAGATTGCAGGACGAACTGTCGTGTTCCTAGTCTTGTACGTGGACGGCATTCTTTTGATAGGAAATGACATTCCTATGCTACAATCGGTCAATCTATTCTTGTCACAACGGTTCTCCATGAAGGACCTGGGTGATGCCTCGTACATTCTGGGGATCAAGATCTATAGAGATAGATCCAAGAGACTACTGGGACTTTCACAGTTCAGGTACATAGAGACCGTACTAAAGAGATTTAGTATGGAAGATTCCAAGCGCGGTAATATACCCGCATTGCACGAAATCACCCTCTCCAAGAAGATGTCTCCTAAGACTGACGAGGAGAGGGTTCGCATGAGCACTAGACCCTACGCTTCGGCGGTAGGATCTATAATGTACGCGATGCCTTGTACAAGACCAGATGTAGCTTACGCGCTAAGCGTAGTGAGCCGGTATCAGTCAGACCCAGGTGAGGACCACTGGACGACAGTGAAGAACATTCTTAAGTACCTGAGAAGGACTAAGGAGATGTTCCTGGTTTACGGTAATGGAGACCTCAGAGTCGAGTCCTTTACCGATTCAAGCTTCCAGAGTGACAAAGATGACAACAAGACTGTCTCGGGTTTTGTGTTTACCCTCAGCGGAGGGGCGGTGTGTTGGAGGAGTTCCAAACAGGATACCGTCGCAGACTCGACGATGGAGGCTGAATACATTGCTGCAAGCGATGCCGCAAAAGAGGCGGTCTGGATGAAGAAGTTCATTAGTGAACTTCAAGTGGTTCCGTCCATTGTTAGCCCAATACCTTTGTATTGCGATAACAATGGGGCTATAGCTTTAGCGAACGAACCAAAGTCCCATCAGAAGTCTAGGCACATCTTAAGGCGGTATCACCTGATTAGGGAGATCAGTGATCGCCAGGAGATCGAGGTACGGAGAGTGGACACAAAAGACAACACAGCGGATCCATTCACAAAGGCCGTCCCTCAAACACAGTTCGAGCGACTTTTCTACCTATTGGGTGTGTCGTACGCCAGCAGCTGGCCTTAGTGCAGACGTTGGGTATGCGGTACACAAATTACTGGCCTTCAGTGCACATGGGAGATTGTTGGATATGTATGCCCTAGAGGCCATTATTGTATAGTACTAGTTTGTATAATACATTTTGGAGGCTTGGGATATATATACGGGTTTACAACAGTCTTGCTCGATATAGTAGTATGCTACTTGGTTTGTTTCTATCTTAATATGTGTATATGTTTCGTTTGACATATCGCTAATACATATTGATGGAGCCCTTAGGATCTTTGCTTGACTACCGGCGTTGTGATGGCGATCACACTAGTAGGGGCTGGGTAGTCTATAAGAACATCCTTATTTTGGTCCCTAGTTATAGGATTATCGAGACAGGGCATCGATACTCCAGAGTAGACTGGTGCATACGCTTCTCGTCCCAGCAGGGGAGATGGTCTGTCCCACAGCCATCAGTACGTCGTACTGGAGATGGTATGCAGGTGCTCGTTAGGTTATGAGTACACTGGACAGGACTCGTCGGGAACTATTAGTTAGTATTATACCTATCGTCAGTTTACAAATCCCAGGTGACATGAGTACAGCTTAGTCCGTTGACTTGACACTGTCACTTCACCTCAAGTGTGTCCCCACTGTTCTTAGATTGCTACCCTACCACGGCTCTATTGAGTCGTGCAAACAGGTAGCAGTTGGGTGTAGTCCCGAAGCACATGGAGGCAGTGACGGTTAGACAGGATTTGTCTCTCCCGGTATTGGGCGTTGATATCGTGGTTTGTCTAGGAGAGCCATTACACATAGTCGTCCCTGGACAGGGCAAGCGAGATTTGCTGGTAGTGTTACCAGTAGTTTCTCAGGGTGTTCTGGGCTACACTCCGAAACGACTTGTACCGCTATTAGCGGACTGACGCTTACCGCCCCCCTAGGCCCGACATGCGATACTCTCAGACGAACAGACCGGACTGTATGGAGATTGTCACATTTAGGCTCAGTAAGAGTTCGGATGGGTTCACCTCATCAGTCTTCTTATCGGCATCTACATGGGGACCGTTACGTACAGCTAGTACCGCTTGCGGCCTATGGTTAAACCCACTGCCAGCGTAGTGTCGAGCCTTTAGAGTCCCACACAGAAGGTTATTCGCCTTTGGGCAAAACAGAGTAGAGGTCGCATGGTTTTGCGACAGGGTTCGTTCACATCCGCGCACTTGTGCACGTTTGGTGTCCGGGCAGTTATTACTAGCGGGCTTTAGTTTAAGCCAGATCCTAGTATTTGTGTTGGGATTGGTTTTGTCTCTTTGTATTCGTGTTACTCGGAACACGGATGCGGGTGTGTATGCACAGTTGACAGAGGCAGAGGCAGAGGATTCTCATTAGGGTTGTTGACCGTTGACTTTTTCCAAACCCTAATGAAAATGAGAAATATGATTACTGATATTAATTAAAGATAATTGTGCCATGGTTAGGTTGACCATTTGACTTATGTTGACATTTTTGACTTTGGTTGACCGGTTGACTTATGTTGACAATTTGACCATCATCATTTCACATGGAAGATACTTCTTGATTCTTGCAAAATTCATTTAATGTGAAATGATAATGGTCATTCCAAATGAACCATCACATTTTCTTTTTAATTATTGTTATTAATTCATTATTCTCTCATATGAGAGTATGGTTGCAAAAAGTAGCTCATTCTCTCTTGCTCTTTCTCTCTCATGTTTGGAGCTCCCCCTCTTCCTCTCAAAGCTTAAGTGTTCCATGTGTTGGAAATCATAAGCTATTGAGACAAAACCATCAAGACTCATCTCTACTCTTTCAAGGGTTCTTTGTCTAGCAAACCAAGCACTCTAGTTACCACTTGGTTGAGGTAGTAGCTCAAGTTCGAGGCCCTCGGGTAGATCTATCTTCGGCAAAGAGAAGACGACGAGGAGGAGCCGTTCAAACCACTACAAGGAGCAAGTAAGAAGGAGAACCTCAACAAGAAGGGAAGGAGTTCAAGATCTAGGTATAACTATTCTACATAGTAGCTAGAACTTGTAGTTAGTTTGTTAGTTTTTGTTTAGCAAAGATCCTTCATGCATGGTCCATATCACCACGTGAGAAAATTTTGATTTTTACCTATTCCGCCTCCCGCAAGAACCGGGGTGGGTAACGTGGACCTAACAAATCGCCCGCATGGCGTTATGCGTCGGGCTAGAATTATTATGTTTTGTCACCTGTTCTATTGTATATATAGAATTGCGCATTCACCCTACTGTTTAGTTATGTGTTGTGCTTGGACTAGTATACTTAAGACACTGCACTATTATTGACGGCTCATGTTGCACGGGCACTGATTGTATGCCACACACTCCGTCAATAATTGCCTTGTCACGCACAACCCATATATAGAAATGATATTGTTTGGTTAGGGACATTGAGACATTGATTCATATTTCTTTATGCATATGACTTATAGCATACCTGTATACCTACATGCTTACACATATGCCCTGGCATGCTTACATGCTAGTTAACCATATACCTATAGGGTAGTGTACCATTAGTGATAGGTATATACACATATGAGACATAGCTACATATACATCTGGCATACATACATACATATACCTGGAGAGTATTATGGATAAGCATAGAGATATATCTTGCTATACCGACATGGTTACGCATACCATGTTATAGCTACATGTTCACCTGTCTTTATTGTTGCAGTTAAATAGTTGTTTTCCGTTATATGCTCATATTACTGTTTCATGTTGCATATAATACATTCATAGATGTCATATGATGTTTCTCTAATATTTTTTACTACTATGTATATATAACAGTGGAATGGGACGCTATTATATATGCCTATACACATATATTAGTGGAATGGGACGCTAATATGTGTGTATTGATTCATGTATTCATACGTATTCACTACTTGATGTTTTCTGGATTTGAGGACCGTGGTTGTTTCATGAAATTATGCATTATTTGAAAAACCCGGTTCTTCGTGATATGATATTTCTGCAGCCACCATGAGATTTCTCAGTTCTCAGCTTATATATACCCCATGCGAGGAGGAGTAGTGGGCCGTGTGTGGGTACATGGTGGGGCCCGGTACGGTTCCCCTCGGCAAGATGATCGCAGATGATAGGCGATGAGCCTGGAAGGTGGGTAAGTACCTACCGGTGACAATACCTTTGACTTGACGGGTATCGTGGGGATACAGACCGGGGTCATGTACGTATGGATACGTACCTATCAGGGGGCTAGTCGTGGTGACAGCACCAGATAGATCAGTATTTCGGTGTCGATGCTTGACACTTGTTTCATGATGTTTTGGCTGTCGATATTAGACACTCACCTTATATGAAACTTACTTGATACTAATATTGTACACACGGGATACACACGGGATATGTGGGATATACTGATATTGTACATACAGGATATGTGAAATCTACTTGATGTTGGACATTCAGGATATATGAGATTTACATGATATGACAGCCAATTTGGGGGCTGATTTGTGAAAATTGGGAATTGGATTGTCCTGTTGGATTTTGGTCCTGCCATGAGATTAGGATTTCCGTGGAAATGACATGTTTTATTCCATACTCCACATTTTTTTTGTTTATACACTGCTTCGTGTATTATTTGAACCTGATATAGTACTTTCCATGACTATTGCATTAACATACTATTATAAGCATTGTTTCATGTATTATTGTACCGATAGAGTATAAATGATTATTACATACCGATTGTCATATTATTGCATCATGTATTAGTAGTACCTGCTAGCGTACCTTTCATGACTGATGCATTACATATGACCATTCATTGCTATTAAATGCTTATGTTAGATTCGCGTTGTACGTGCATACTCACGATTACCTGCATATGTTATTTACTATTCATGAGTTGGTAATTTACCCCGTTGTGCCACAGTGTTTTGCAGGTGTTCCTCAAGATAGTCAGAGGCAGAGCTATTTTCAGCCGTCGTATCATCTTTTACTGCGGGTACCGCTTCACCAGACAGTGGGCAGTTTTTACTTAGGTATGTTTTGTGGTTATCCGATGTTGCCTGTTGTATATTCGTTGTATTTTGTACTCTCCATCTACCATTATCTTGTATGACTTAGAGACTTTATGTGAGGACGATATTGTTTATTATTTTTGTGACTTGGAGGTTTTTATGCAGTTTTATTTACATCGTCTTTTTCTTCACTACGGCGTCGTATATCTGTTGTGGTGGTTGTTTTCCGCCTTTTGGCGTCGATTTTGCTCCCGTTTGGGATACTTTTGCTTATATTATGTTGTACCCATTTTGGGGGCTTGTTTTACAAAGGAGGTGCTGTCAAAATTTTAAGGAATAAAAGTGAGACTTTAAAGAATTTGGGTTGTGAATTCAAAAGGGTTTTGAAATATACTATTATCAGTTTCTTGCTACTTTTGATGGTTTAGATTGCTGGGTTTTGGCTTTCTTTTACTGCGTTATGCATGTAGACGTTGCGTAGTATTAGGGCCGTCACGTGCCAATTTCGGGTCGTGACAAAGTTGGTATCAAAGCGCTAGGTTTTACCTTTCGTAGTGTAGGATGACCTTGGTATGATGGAGTAGGTGTCTTAAAGCCGAGTAACGTAGTGTGTGTATGTCCGCGGCATACTCACGACACGGTACTCCGCCTAAAGTGACCTAAGTACAAATTGCTTGAAGTTCCTTCCTTGATAATTCATATTCTTGTGATTCGATTTCCGTGTTCTTATCGAATCTTATATTCCATTTATAGCCTTGCCCCTATGACTATGGGGACTCAGAGTGACGCGGCAAGGGCCGAGGTCAGAGTAGACTTAGGTGGTACGAGGACTTCCCAGTATGGCACCCTCGTTGAACAGGAGCAGACGGATCCGCTTTCGACAGATTATCTCGCTAGGCTTGTGGCAGATATGCAGGACATGCGCCAGACGATGAGTCATTGGTTGAGGCCATTCGAGCGCAGTGACAGGAGGTTGTCACCCCTATTACCCAGTTGTTCCTTGCGATCAACACACAGCTTTCCGTCACCTACACAGCACCAGGGATGCAGCCCCAGTTGACGAGGCTCGTTTTCCGGAGACTTTGGGAGTTCCGGAACAGTGGAAGACTCGTACCGGTGTACCATCTCAGAGATAGAGGCCTATTCGTCGAGACAGATTTCGTGACCATCGCGGGAGTAGCAGAGGCTTTGGACGAGGACAGTCGTCCAGCTCTCAACCCCAGGAGGGTCAGCAGCGTTATTCTGGATGCTATCGGTGCGGGAGCCTTCATCACCACATCCGGAGTTGTTCCCTAACACCGCGTCAGGGTCGTATTCAGAGAGGTCGTGAACGCGGAGGGTTTGCTCAGAATGGACAAGTTAGCAGAGGAGGATATCAGTCAGTTGCGGGTAGAGGGAAGACACGAGAGTTTGCTTCTACTCATCAGGACGCGAGGGCGTCCAATGCAAAGCTTTCAGGTATTCTAAATTCATATGTTCTTTGATGCACTTGTCATTTTTCACACTTTTTGCCGTGGTTGGGACGAGAGTCGTGTTAGATAGATCAGCCATTTGTTGTGTTAATTTCTGTCAGCGATTCTTTTGTTACGCGACACGTATTTCGGTCGTGTGCTAATCGGTTTGGATATTCATCCATCACTTGATCCTTCTAGAGATGTTGGATTTGCCGTTCTCCTGGGCACATACTAGTTAGATATGTGCTAGGTGTCTGTAGACTGCCGTGAGATAATAGACAGGTTTTGTTTTTCCGGCGAGTCAGTTCTTGTTGTGCAGGGGGACAGTTGTGCCGCCTCTCACAGCTTGAATTCAGCCTTTTTCGCTAGTCGGCTTTTGAGGAGAGGATGTCAAGGATTCTTGTTCATTCATGATAATGGAGCTACAGTGGGATTGTCGGACCGGGTTTCTATCGTGCGAGAGTTTTCCGACGTTATTCCAGATGAGCCGGCAAAGTTTAGGGAGCTTAAGAATCAGCTGCAGAGTTGTTGGTTGGGAGGATTGTGCGTCTGAGTATTTCGCAATTAGGGAGCTCCTATTTCTGTTCGTCAAGGAGAAGGACGACAGTTGAGGATGTGTATTGATTGATCGTCAATTGAACCGGCTTACGGTGCATATATGTATCCTTTACCTCGCATTGACGATTTCTTCGATCAGCTCCCGATGTGCGAGACATTTCCTAAGTTTGTTTGGGATCAGGTCATCATTGTTGTGGATTCGGAGTGATGTCATTCCGAAGACTGCCTTGTGCGTACTATGGGCCTTGTGTGACTTGGTGTTGTCATGGACTCACCAATGCCCTAGCAGCATTCGTAGATATGATGGACCAGATTTCTTTAGGTTGTTCCTCGACCAGTTTATTGTAGTATCATTGATGACATTATGGTCTGTTCTAATGTGTCTTGAAGGACAGGAGTAGCACTTGAGGATTTGTTTTGCAGACATTGGGAGAGCCCCAGCGGTTTGCTAGATTCTCGGAGTGTTCCTTCAGGCTTGTTTGTGTTGACTCCTAGGTCTTGTAGTTACGGGAGACGATTTTGTATTGTCTCGAGGAAGATCGAGGATATATAGCTTAAGCCCAAACTTGTGTGCAGGATGGAGGTCCGCAGATTTTTGGGCTTAGCAGGTTTTTACCGCCGTTTCGTGCAGGATTGTTTGTGTATCGCTGCACCGTAGACTGAACTGACTAGGAAGGAGGTTCTTTCTCTTTGGACTGAGGCATGTGTGCGGAGTTTTCTAAAGTTGGAGATTCGGTTGACAACTGCACCAGTTCTTTCTTTGTTTTCTGGTTCGGGAGACTTGTTGTTTAACTGTGATGTTTCGAGAGTGGGGCTCGATTTTTGTGCTGATGCGGCATTACAGAGTTATCGCTTTTGCTTCCCTACCTTTGGATGAAGTACGAGTAGGATATCCCACTCATGATCTGGAGATGACCGCGGTAGTCTTGCGTTGGAGATTTGGAAACACTACCTGTTCGGAGCGTCGTGTCGGATTTTCACGGACCACCAGAGCTTAATGTACATCTTTCTGCAGCGGGTTTTGATTGTTGAGATAGTCTTCTGCAGATTTACAGTTCTTGTGCGATCGTTGAGTACAGCTAGGTTCGCCTCTACTGAGGGGACAACTTGCTCATGTCCACGCCCGACCATTTTTACTTAATCGTTTTCGTGAGGCACAGCCCGCCGATGCTCGTTCGTCAGAGATTCTTGAGCGTACTCGGCAGGGTAAAGATTCAGAGTCTTTGATTTATAACTAGGGTGTGCTACGTTTAAGGACGCGTTTGTGTGTACCTGGTGTTGATGGGTAGGGACGCGAAATCCTAGAGCAGGCGCATCTGTCCACTCTCGGTGTTCATCCAAGTTCCACCAATAATTGACATGACTTGTGAAATAGTTACGGATGTGCAGGGATGTAAAGAGAAGTTTCAAGTTTCGTTTCAAGGTGTCTGTCTTGTTTTGTGCTAAGGTTGAGAATTTTAGACCGGCTGGAGAGTTGCAATCTTTAACCGTTCCGGAGTGGGAATGGGAGCAGATCTCCATGATTTTCGTTAGGGTGTCTACCCAGATCTAGACAGGGTGTGACTCCATTCAGGTGTTTGTTGTCCGGTTATTCTCAGTTTGCTCAGATGTTCTTTGTTATGCTGTTGCATACGTACTTGTTGTTGTCGACAGTTGGGATCATCACTTGCCATTGCTAGAGTTTTCCTTCGATAGCTGTTATCAGGAGACATTCCAATTGGCAACCCTTAGGTTTTGTTGTTAGGTCGCGTCGATCTCCATTCTGTTTTTCTGACTCTGCGTGAGTAGGATTTTTAGACCCCAGCTAGTCTAGAAGCTTCAGAAATGATCCAGTTGGTTCAGGTCAGGATGATGACAATTCTGTGCGGACAGAGGTCTTATGACGACCATGGTGGTCGTAGACTTGAGTTCGCAGTAGGAGATCATGTATTCCTATGAATTTTTCCGATAAATGACGTATTGAGTTTTGGGAAGCTTACCCAGGATTTTAGGTCCTTTTGAGATCCTTTTAGAGAGTTAGTTTCGTTGCCTTTAAATTGGCACTTCCGCCCAGATTATTGAGTTTTCACCCCGTATTCCTTTTGTCGATACTTTGCAAATACCTTCATGACCTTTCTCACATGATTCAGCAAAAGACCATTAGCTTTGACGCAATCATTTCATTCACCGGCAGCCAATTATGTTAGCGGCTCGGCAGGTGGAGAAACTTCGGTCAAGGGTTGTGCCATCTGTAGAGAGTTTTCTTGGACGTAGCCGTATAGTGAGCTGATCACTCGGGAGGCTGCGAGCGAGACTTAGGAGTTTTTTACTCTTTTCATTGATAGTACGCTTAGTGAGAATTTTAAATTCAGGGACGATTTTTTATAAATGGGGGAGATTGTAACGTTTTAGAAAAAAGTTATGTGAATTTCTCCGTTTTTGGGTAAAATTGTCGGTATTTTCCGTTTTAAAAAGACTGTGATCAAACGACCATATAGACTTGCCAGCACCTAGTTTAGCTAAAATAAAGCTAGTGCGCAAGCTTTGGGGGTATATGGGACGTTTTGGTTCAATTTGAATTTTTCCCAATTTTAATATTATTTTAATGCGGTATTCACATTTTGGGAAATTTCGCTTAAGTGCTCATTTCTACATTAAGTTTGAGTTAATAACCTTCACACAATATCTAGATTTTTGTTTGGAAATTAGAATTTAGTTTAAAGAAAAAGAAAAGAATTACAAGAGGTGCATGCATGTGTGTGTGAATGCATTAAATTGCATTTGTTGATGGAATGAACTAGAAAACCCTACACAAACCTATCCCTTCCTCACTTGGCCGAAATCCCTCTTCCCCCTTCTGCTCTTGATCATTTCCTATCCATTTTTGAATTAATCCAAGCCAATAAATCCTAAAATATATCACAAAAATACCTCAAGTCTTGGTTTTGCCTTCTTGATCACTTGGAGCTAGGAAAGCTTGGATCTTTGAAGTAAGTTTTCAACGGTATATTCCCTAATCTGTTATATAGGAGTTTGTATGATGTTTACCTCGTTAGTTGTAGTGTAGAACTCTTTATGTATCGATTTGTGCAATATCATGTTTTGTGTGTCTTTTTGAACCTCTGAGAACTGCTGTGACCTGGGAATTTTAGTGAGTGACCAAACAAAATTGTAGAGATGTACTAGTGACCCTAGAGCACCACCTGAGACACGAGCACCACCCCACCGGCCATGGCCGGCGATCCAAGGCGAAATTCCGGCGACGCCGGCTATTGAGGGAAGTACTAGGGTTTGGTTTTTGTGGATAGTTGTCTGCTGTTGGTTAGGGGTGTTAGGTACTGTTTACTTTTTTAGTATTTACTGTATGAAAAATCTGGGATCGTTTTCCTATAATCTAGTGTTTTGTGTCCGCGCGGTATGTTTTACGACACGGATCGTGCACTTTGTGTGATTTTTGCTCTTGAGTTGTTTCGTCGTGTCGCTACGTTCGTTAGCCACAATACGGACACTTGAGAGTAAGCTTTGTGTTGTTGCGTCGGTTAAATGTAGTGTGTATGTGTTTTGGGACTATTATTAATCTATGTTTACTTTATTTTTTTGATGTGGAAGGTTCGCAGGCGGGAACTTCGGAAACTGCTACAGGGGGAAAACGAGTGGTTGGCTTCACTTAGCCAGGAGCATTTGTGAGTGGATTTAACATCTACAGGGGAATCGCCCGCATGGCGTTATGTGTCTGGGCTACAATTATTATATTTTGTCACCTATTCTATTGTATATATAGAATTGCGCATTCACCCTACTGCTTAGTTAAGTGTTGTGCTTGGACTAGTATCCTCAGGACACTGCACTATTATTGACGGCTCATGTTGCACGAGCACTGATTGTATGCCACACACACCGTCAATAATTGCCATGTCACACACAACCCACATATAGAAATGATATTGTTTAGTTAGGGACATTGAGACATTGATTCATATTTCTTTATGCATATGACTTATAGCATACCTGTATACCTACATGCTTACACATATGTCCTGGCATGCTTACATGCTAGTTAACCATATACCTATAGGGTAGTGTACCATTAGTGATAGGTATATACACATATGAGACAAAGCTACATATACATCTGGCATACATACATACAAATACCTGGAGGGTATTATGCATAAGCATAGAGACATATCTTGCTATACCGACTTGGTTACGCATACCTTGTTATAGCTACATGTTCACCTGTCTTTATTGTTTCAGTTAAATAGTTGTTTTCCTTTGTATGGTCATATTACTGTTTCATAGTGCATATACTACATTCATAGATGTCATATGATGTTTCTCTAATATTTTTTACTACTATGTATTTATAACAGTGGAATGGGACGCTGTTATATATGCCTATACACATATATTAGTGGAATGGGACGCTAATATGTGTGTATTGATTCATGCATTCATACGTATTCACTACTTGATGTTTTCTGGATTTGAGGACCGTGGTTGTTTCATGAAATTATGCATTATTTGAACAACCCGGTTCCTCGTGATATGATATTTCTGCAGCCACCATGAGATTTCTCGGTTCTGAGATTATATATACCCCATGCGAGGAGGAGCAGTGGGCCGTGTGTGTGTACATGGTGGGACCCGGTACGGTTCTCCTCGGCAAGATGATCGCAGATGATAGGCGATGAGCCTGAAAGGTGGGCAAGTACCTACCGGTGACAGTACCTTTGACTTGACGGGTATCGTGGGGATACAGGTCGGGGTCATGTACTTATGGATACTTACCTATCAGGGGGCCAGTCGTGGTGACAGCACCTGATAGATCAATATTTTGGTGTCGATACTTAACACTTGTTTCATGATGTTTTCGATGTCGATGTTAGACACTCACCTTATATGAAACTTACTTGATACTGATATTGCACACACAGGATATGTGGGATATACTGATATTGTACACACGGGATATGTGGGATATACTGATATTGTACACACGGGATATGTGGGTTATACTGATATTGTACACACGGGATATGTGGGATATACTGATATTGTACATACGTGATATATGAAATCTACTTGATGTTGGACATTCAGGATATATGAGATTTACATGATATGAGAGCCAATTTGGGGGCTGATTTGTGGAAATTGGTAATTGAATTGTCTTGTTGGATTTTGGTCCAACCACGAAGTTAGGATTTCCGTGGAAATGACATGTTTTATTCCATACTCCACATTTTTTTTGTTTATGCACTGCTTCATGTATTATTTATACCTGATAGAGTACTTTCCATGACTGTTGCATTTACATCCTATTATATGCATTGTTTCATGTATTATTGTACCTAATAGAGTACCTTACATGATTATTACATACCGATTGTCATATTATTGCTTCATGTATTAGTAGTGCCTGCTAGCGTACCTTTCATGACTGATGCATTACATATGACCATTCATTGCTATTAAATTCTTATGTTAGATTCGCGTTGTACGTGCATACTCGCGATTACCTGCATATGTTATTTACTAATCATGTGTTGGAAACTCACCTCGTTGTGCCACAGTGTTTTGCAGGTGTTCTTCAGGATAGTCAGAGGCAGAGCTATTTTCATCTGTCGTATCATCTTTTGCTGTGGGTACCGCTTCGCCTGACAGTGTGCAGTTTTTACTTAGGTAGGTTTTGCGGTTATCAGATGTTGCCTGTTGTATATTCGTTGTATCCTGTACTCTCCATCTACCATTATCTTGTATGACTTAGAGACTTGATGTGAGGACGATATTGTTTATTATTTTTGTGACTTGGAGGTTTTTATGCAGTTTTATTTACATCGTCTCTTTCTTCGCTACGGCGTCGTATATCTGTTGTGGTGGTTGTTTTCCGCCTTTTGGCTTGGATTTTGCTCCCGTTTGGGATGCTTTTACTTATATTATGTTGTACCCATTTTGGGGGCTTGTTTTACAAAGGAGGTGCTGTCAAAATTTCAAGGAATAAAAGTGAGACTTTAAAGAATTTGGGTTGTGAATTCAAAAGGGTTTTGAAATATACTATTATCAGTTTCTTGCTACTTTTGATGGTTTAGATTGCTGGGTTTTGTCTTTCTTTTACTACGTTACGCCTGTAGACATTGCGTAGTATTAGGGCCGTCACGTGCTAATTTCGGGTCGTGACAGATACTGACCGGGGCCAGGGATATCGGGTGGCAATCATCTGTTGAGATGGTGTCAACGATATCTGCATTTGCGTGTCGGTGATGGACACGAGAGATTTGAGGATTTGCGTGTCGGTGATGGACACGAGGGATTTCTGATTTCGGTTGTCGATACTGGACATCCAGATGTTGATAGGTTGCTATCATATGAGGTATACAGTTATGTTATGAGTTATTGTAGCCGACCAGGATTGATCCGAGGGACAGTGCATGCATACCTTTTTACGGGTATTTGCATATAAAAAGGAATTCAAAATCGAGCTATAGCCTCATTATTTTGACGTGTCTGATATAACACTGGGATCTTGTAAATTGTAAACCTCTTAACACTCTTCACTAAAACAGCAGGACGTATATCTTGAATAAGATGCCTATTATATTTCATACTATCACGTCTGCTTTTATGCCGTGACATATGTATCCTACGGCAATTTTAAATAAGAGGTTTACATATATATTTTCGGTTACTTATGGGTTTATACCTAGATATCGGTCATTTGCATATGATATATTCAAATTTGGGTTCAGATGATGGATAGTGTTGTATTTATGATACTTATGCATATCATATTTATATTAGTACAGGATATGATAGTACTGTACTTATGACCTTGGTATCGTTCTACATTTTGATTTCTACCTTGTGATGTACTTTTATTCACTGAGTTGGCAACTCACCCCCATTGTGTCACAGTTTTTTGCAGGTTTTACTACTCGGATTATCAGTGGATTGCGACACACCTTTCTTCTCGGTGATTGCTTTGGTAGGTGGGCTACTGTTGTTCGTACCCACACTTGTAGATTTATATATTCTTGTATCTAGTAAAATTCCATCAACTTAGAATTTGTATATTATGGACTTAGAAGCGAGACTTTGAGTTTGTGTGTTGTGGGCGTCGCACTCGTTGTAGTCGACTCTTTTATACTTATTGGTTTGTTTCGCTTTTCTTTTCTTCTCCATTGTGCGTCGTATATTGTTTGCTTGGTTGCTCCGCCGTTTGGGCGTGGAAGCTAGCTCTCACTAGGGATGCTATTTATATTTTTATGTTTTAGCGGGTTTATTTCAAAATTTACAAAGGAGGTGCTGTCGAATTTCAAAATGTCATAGATGCTTTTTCAAACATACCTAGTTAAACTTAAATGCTTATTTAAACTGATTCCATCTGATGACTATTTTTAAACCTCGCCTCCAATATTTTCAAAAAAAGGGTTTAGATTCCGGGTTTCGGCTTACTTGGACCGCGTCGACGTCTTTAGATGTCACGTGATTTAAGTGCCGGTCACATGCCACATTCAGGTCATGACACATTCATAAAAACTGTCCTTTCCTAGGGGGTGGCCAACCATCCCAGAATTTTGATATCGGTCATCCACCTAACACTCTTGAACGTAGTCCCACTTCAAACATAGATAAAATGATTGAAAATTTAGAGAAAGAGGTCGACAAGATGACAGCTTTAGCATCACCACCATCACAACCCTCCTTACCTGAAACAACTGACACACCATTAGGGTATGATAGTGAGACGGATTCTAGGTTGACCGCTTTAGAGAAAGGTATTGAAGTGATGACTGCAGTCGAGAATCAAACAGCTGCGACGCTAGCCCTGTTCATGCAACAATCTGAGCAATTTTTTCTTGCTCAAGATCAATCATTGGCTAGAATCGAAGAACATGTAGCTGTGAGAATTCTAGGGAGTGAACACTGTCAATTGGAAACCAATAATGTAAATATCTGTCATCTAGAAAGTCACCTGAGTGAGATAAACGAACAAACAAATTTTGATGACTTCATAGATGATGATGCAATTGAATTGACTGAGTATTATTAGGACAAACAAGAAAACCCTCTAAGTTAGTCCAATACTAGCCTTCAGGTACCATTTGAACCTCTTGTCACTAGTCATCTTGAGCAATGTTTGAAAAAGCGGTAGCATGTAGCGAAGCGTTAAACTCATAGGAATAGCGTAGGGTAAGCTACGTAGCGAAAAACGTAAGCTACATTGATTTTCCATTTTCTTATATAAAAATAATATTTATTAAAGAATCACAATAAAGCCCCACAATTTCAATAATTAAAGCAATCTTGATAGATCATAAAACATATACATCAACATTAATTAACATAGTACCTAATATAAATGAAATTATGAACTTCAAAACAATAGCTATAAATGTTATGATTCATGAAAAAAATAACACCTGGTAATCAATAATAAGTTTCAACTAATATGGATAAAGAAGACAAGTAAGTTGTAAACATTGTTTCTCATCTTCCTTTTTTACTTAGAAATTAAATTAAATCATCCTCCTCTAATATGATATGCATGTCATCCTCATCAATTGCAAGTTCTTCGTTTTCGTCCATGGCAGCCATCTTTCCTTTGTCGGCCAATGCTACATAAGTAAAACAATTATTAGATCATTCTGAAAATAAATTTTGAAATATTATGTTTTAAATAATGTCTACTCACATGAGGAACCAACATTTCTCCTTTGCCTTTTTCTACTTGGAGCAGCTTCTTCTTCTGAGATTTCTTCCCATAATGGATGATTTTCAATAGCAGAAACTTCTAAAAAGTCATCATTTTGTGCCATGCTAACCCACTCGGGATTACTGGGAAGAATAGGGTCCTCTTCCTCTACCAACCATTCACAATCCGTTGTCAATTTATTCATAAATATTGGATCCAATTTCTTTGCTTTTCGCCTCATATTTCTTTCCCTCAATTTAATATTATACATCACATACACAAGGGAATTCAGTCTACTTTGTTCTAACCGATTTCTTCTTTTTGAATGAACCTAAAATTAAAATAAAATTGTTAAGTTACAAAGTATTAGACTATTAGTAGAAGCAACAGCTAAATATAGATATCATTATATTCTTAATACATACTTGTTCGAATGTGCTCCAATTACGTTCACAACCGGAAGCGCTACAAGTAAGGCTAAGAACCCGAATTGCAAATTTTTGAAGAGTTGGTGTATCTCCTCCAAACCGATCCCACCAAGATTCTAAAGAAAAATTTATAATTTAAGAAAAATGAATTAATATGCAAAAATAAATTTAAGGAGATCTACTATATTGAAAATATTACCTGGAGTGCGTTTACTAATTGTTTTCTTTGCAAGTTTCGATCCAAATTCTCCAAGTTGCTCCTTGTAGCTATCCAATTCAACATCGGCTTGTGCTCTCTCGCTTACATTAGGAATGAATCTAGTCATGGTCTCAAAGAGTCCCTTTTTCACTTCCGGATGCTTACTAAATTTATTACCATAAAGGTTTTTTGGATTTAGATAGTATCCTGCCGCATGAATAGGACGATGAAGCATATAAGTCCATCTTTTATCAATATATATTTTCTTTCTATCTCATCACATGCGACTGCAATATTTTCTTTTGCATTAAGCATCATTTCATATAAGTATCCCATAGAAGGCCTCACATCTGAATCAATCTCACGAAGTACACTAACAAGAGGAAGAGTAGTATTGACACAAAATAGAACTCGACCCCAAAATGCCCTCTCATGAACGACAACATTTTTTGCATTGACCCCGCTTTGCTTCTTTGCCCACGTGCTTCCACTAAACTCCGCCGAAGTGAACATTGAAATGAGAGCTCTTTTTTGTCTATACAAACTTCTTAAAGTTAAAAAAGAGGTTGCAAAACGTGTTACCGCGGGCCTTAATAATTCTCTTCCTTTCGTATGCTTCCTCATCAAGCTTAATACCCAACCATGATTATATATAAAACTCACCACATCCTTAGCCTTTTGTATCACTTCTTTATGAATTTTTAATTTTCCAATATCTTCAAGTATTATCAACACAATGAGCTGCACAAGGACTCCAATATAGAGAGGGCCTCTTCTCCATAAGTTTCTTTCCTGCATTAACATAACTTGGATGGCTATCGGTGATTACTTGAATCACATTGTTCTCTCCAATCTCCTCCACCATTTTATCAAGGCAATTAAACAAATAGTCCCCACTCTTTATGCTATCTAAAGCATCTATAGATTTTAAAAAAAACGTACCTTCCGGACTATTAACTAAGAAGTTAATTAAACTTCTACTTTTTCCATCAGTCCATCCATCTGACATTAACGTGCATCCAAAACTTTCCCATGAAGCTTTATGCACCTCTTTTATCACATCAATACTCTCGACTTCCGCCTTTAAGACTCGTGTCCTCAACAAATAAGCAGATGGTTGTTGCAAACCTTTACCGAAGTCCCCAACCGCCGCGATCATTTCTTTCCCATATGGACTATCAACCAGATTGAATGATAATCCATTAGCATACAAGCATCGCCCGATTTTTCTAATTACTTCTTCACTCTCCTCCTTCTTCAATCGACTATTTAATGTAGTTTGACGAGCTTTAGCAGAAACAAAATGATCAATTAGACCATGAGCACCCCTGTGTCCATTGCTTGGTTCACAAGCTTGAGGGACCGCCTCCTCTTCTGAAGCTCCCATTCGACCGATGGTTTGATTCAACGTCTCTCTTCTTGTCTTTTGTTTCTCTATCTCCAGCAATGCATAAGCACATTTTTTCTTCACTTCATCGTCACAAGAACCACATGGTTTTACTCCCTTATGGGTCCCCGCCAAATGATGTTTTAAGCGAGTAATACCGCCGGTTATATGTTGTTGACAAAATTTGCAATATCGATACTGACTTGGTTCCCCTGCAATTCTGGTAGCATACTCATTTGCGAAATCCGTAACTTTGGTATTTGCTTGCTCCATGTTTCTACACATAATATAATATTTATGTAAAATAATTTTAAAAAATTGTACTGATCAATTAATAGATTGAAAAAGAATTGTAACCTTTATAAACTAACAAATTATAATTATCAATCACAAAACTTTATTAAATAACAAATATAAACATATTGCCACAAACCTTCACTATCAATTTACAATTGTTTTCGAGCCCACATCATCATGCGGCCAGTAAGCCGACAAGCAGATGCGGCCAGTAAGCCTACAAGCAGAACTCTGTTTTCCTTTATTAATTTTTAATTTTAATAATAATGGGAGATCTATAAAGAGTGATGCATATAGTATTGCTCCTCATGCATATATATATATATCTATATATATATATATATATCTCCTCCAACTTTTCAATTTATCTTCGTTCTTTTTTATTTCTGTAAACTCAAAAAGCTTCACTTTTTTGCTATGGCAAGCCCTCGCCTATCCCTTTCTAATGAATCCAACACAATTGAAGACATGTCCAAGCTACAAAATCTTGCTAAAGCATATGCAGAAAAAAAGATTGCTACTTGCTAGCAAAACCTTGCAAGAAAAACTTTTGCTTGAGAGAATTGTAAAAGAATAATTAATAGATTGGAAAAGAATTGCAAGGCGACGGACTTGCAATTAAGTTGATCTAGAAAAACTATTAAAATGTTTTTAATTAAAAAAAATTATGTGAGCCTAACATATTTTGATTAGTAAGCTTATGATATTTTCTTTAAGGGATTGATGTAAAAAAAGCTTTCATGATAAACTGCATTAAAAATTAAAAAATGAGAGATTCAAAAATAAACATACCTTTTATACTTGTTTATTTGAGATGATAAAATCTAAAATTCCCTTTGCAATCATCAAATGAGAGAGAACACCAAAATTCACCAGAGAGCGACTGCAGCTTTGGCAAGCAAAAAAGAGAGAGTTGTTGCAATATGGCTGTGCCCTAGTTTATTTGATAAAGAATATGTTGGAAAGGAAAAAAAGATTGGACAATAAATCAATAATTGATTGATGGTACCACCAAATTGAATATGAACCATATTAGGCTCTTAGAATTCTGTTGAAAATCTCAGTTTGGAATCAAATCAAAATTTCAACCAATGGGCATTAATTTCCTTTTGAATTTACTTTATGCATTGGAAATGTGGGCATTTCACCAGAAACGCGCTACAGTTCCAAACGCACGTTTTTTTATGCGAAACCAAACGCTTCCCTCATCCAACGTTTTCTTCATGAGCCACGTGGCGAGTCCTTAGCAAAAAGTAACGTTTTGTAGCAAAAAGTAACGTTTTGTAGCGAAACGAGCTACGTAGCGCGTTTTTATGAACATTGATCTTGAGGTTGATCTAACCGATATGCCACCTGACGATTAGGCTATCCGAACCTAACATTCGCCAAGATGAGATTCTTGCACCGACTGATTTCTGCGCTAAAATTTTAGAAGAAGGATGCTGTGAATTTGACGGGTATGGTGCGATGTAGTGTTCGATATAAATCTGGAACCCACAATTTTTGTATCACCTATTGATATTATTTCGGAAGAAACGTTAGTGTGGGAACCTACTTTTTTAGATGACATGTACCTACTCATTTGTGAATGTGATGAGGAAGAACTCATTTTGGGAATTATGAGCTGTTATGATGATAGTAGGATTATAGAGGATTATGGAGGATCATAGGGAGGAAGACAGCCTTGTGAAACAGTCTTTCATGAGGAGTTTTGAAGAGATATTTGTGGATGAACTTGATATTCTTGGTGACTTTGAGTCAGAAACGATTTGGGAACATCCTACGAACTTTTGTTTTGCTGAAATTTTTAAGGATGAACTCCAGTTTTTAAACGAACCTGACCTCAAAACTCAACACATATTTCTTGAACATTCAATTCATTCGGGCAACAATTCTTTGATTCCTTCAAAACATCATCTTTGCATTCAGTTTCTTCTGATCCCTACTTTCATACACTAATGCCCTTCTCTAACATCTAACATATACATTTTCTTTTTCTTTTTTGTTATATACATTTTCTTTTACCAGCCCTTGCATTATATAGACAAAAAATTTAAATGGCTAGTATTAATTTCTAGACTAACTGTTAGGAATTCACCCGCTCGCGAAAACGCGTATGTTTTGTAAATGGATATGTTTTAAGAAATGGATGCACATGCGAGCTCGTTCTCGTTTTAAAATTTATAAACCGCAAATGCACGGCGCGTTGTAGCAAGCCGGATTGTACGGGTCGATTCGCAGGGAATTATGTATTAGGTCTTGTTGTTTAAGGTTCAACAAATAATGAATGGTTTGGTTTGTCACTACAAAATAGAAAGAATACGAAAACAAGATACCAAAGAAAACAAGTAAGGAAGAAGTGGTTGTGGCTTTGGCTCGGAAGGTCGAATCGCGACGATTCCTTCGACGCTCCATTGTTCATGAGTTTTCCGTTCTTATGTCGATCCCGGCGTGAAGTATGAATTGTTAAGGAGGTTCCGAGGCACAAGTCATCAATTTGCCGATATTCGACGCAAACACGAAACAAGTCCGTTTTGTTCACTTACTGTTTGTATGTCCAAGCTTGAGGTATCATCACTAAGCATAAGGGTTAGCAAGCATACATCAACATCAAAGACACAAGTTAGTGAGTAAGAGCAAATGATTCTAGTGTTGAGTTTGGTAAGTGTTTATGATAGTATAAAGTATATGAAACCAAAAGATTTGTCAAGTCACTTAATCACAAAATACCATATCTGAACCTAGCAATCTCAACACTAAATTGATTCTAAGCTTAGACTTGCAAGATGGGGTTTGTAGGGAGAATATGGTATGTGATGAGGTTACAAGGTAATCATAGAATCAACATACCATATCAACCCATTGAAGTTGCAATACTAAGTTTAGATTCATATGATACACATTAAACATTAACAAGAGGAGGAGGAAGGCAAAGACACTCATCTCACATCCTCACCATAACCACAACCAAAGATATTAGTTAAGCATGATAAAAAGAAAAGCAAATAAGAACAAGAAGCAAGTTCTCAAAAAAAAAAACAATATTATTAACACTTGAAGAAGTTTAGGTACAAGATATTGGTGACTTGTTCAACCTCCATAATGAAGCTCTCAAAAGAAAGCTTCAAGAGGGAAGAAGAAGAAGAAACCAAGTTGAAGCCTACTCAACTTTCAAGGTAAACCAAAACTAAACAAAAATGGAAAAAGGTATAATATCTATTCACTCTTGCTCGATATCTGTTCTGGTATTTATAGGCTCAACTCCATAATAAACAAACAAGATAGATGGACTAATGTGACCCTAAGAAATGACCATAAGAAAAATGGGGGCATTTGAAGCAAGGTGGGCCGGCGTCGACAGAATTAAGGGGGGCCCGCCGGTCTAAATCCGAGCATTGAGGCTTGGATTGACATAGTGGGTTTGTTGGATATAGTGCCCTCAAAGTCGATTATTGGATCACATGCACGTGATTGCAATGATTGAGGGAGGACCTATACCGGTAGAACAGTCTTACTCGAGATGATAGTATGCAATCTGGTTTGTCTTTATCATCGTGTACATGCTTTGGATGATATTACAGATCACTATTACACGTTGATAGAGCCGTTAGGATTCTTGCTTGACTACCAACAGTATGATAGCGATCATATACGTCAGAGTTGGGTAGTCTATAAGCACATCCTTAATGTGTCCCTAATCGTGGGAGTTTCGATACTGGGCATCGATACTCCATGAGTAGACTAGTGTATAAGATCGAGACCCCGACGAGGGGCGATGGCTGGTCTCATAAGCCATTGGTGTCAGTTGGTTCACATAAGATGTATACAGGTGCTCATTAGGTTATGAGTACACGGGATAGGACTCGCCGGGAACATGCTAGGTTGTATCATACCTGACGTCAGATAGCAGTTCCCTGGTGACATGTGTACAGATTAGTCTATCGACCTGAGATCGTCATTTGTATCATGTGAGTTCCCACAATGCTTTGATTACTACCCTACCACGACTCAAAGAAGTCGTGCAAACAGGTTTTAGTTGGGTACAGTCCTGAGCCACATGGAGGCAGTGAGCGGATCGTTAGGGGATTCGTCTCTCCCGGTATTGGGGGTAAGATCGCGTTGTGTCTAGGAGAGCCATTACACGAAGTTCTTAGCCAAGGCAAGTGAGATTTACTGGTAAGTATTCCAGTAGAATCTCAAGGTGTTCTGGGCTACACTCCGACACGACTTATACCGCTATTGGAGGTCTAACGTTTACCAGCCCCCTAGGCCTGATATGCGATACTCAGAGATGAACATACCGAACTGTACAGATATTGTCACTGACAGGCTCAGTAGGGTTTCAGGATGAGTTCGCTCATCGGCCTCCCTTTTGGTCAATACCTGGGCGCCCGTTATGAACAGCTAGTACCACTAACGTGCTTGTGGTTAAATCCACCACCAGCGTATTGACGAGTCTTTAGAGTTCCCTACAGAAAGTTTTCCCAAGTTCGGGTGAAACGTTGTAGAGGCCGTATGGTTTTATGGCAGGGTTCGATCATATACGTGCACTTGTGCACGGATCATGATCGGACGGATCATACTAGTAGGCTTTGGTTTAAGCCAGATACTAGCATTAGATTTGTTGGATTACTTTAGTCTCATTGCATTCGTATTCAGTCGGAATGCGGATGCAGGTATGTATATATAGATGAGGGGTATCCTTGTGATCCGTCACGAGTTTACTTTAGAAGATGCCATTCTATTTATTGTTATAAACATTTGGATTAATGTTTATTGGTGGAAATTATGAGCTCAAGTCATGATTAAGGGTATTAAATGAGGCATGTGCAATTCGGTGACTCATGGTCTTATTTTTGGTTCCATGTCAATTTTCTTGATTGATTATTGTGTGGAATTGATGGGTGAAGAGAGAGAGAGGGCAGCCACTAATATTGGGGTTGGCTCTTGAGATGTGAAAAAAAAGCTCTCACAATTATTCCACACAATAAGCAAACAAAATCTCTTCTTCTTCTTTCTTCTCTTGAGCTCATAAGTTCCTCTCCAATGGCTTCTTCTTTAATCTCCACTCATTCATTCTCATGTGTTGAGAATCATTGAGTGTATGAGAAAAAGTTATCACACACATTCTCTACTTAACCTTGGACATGTCGGCTAGCAAACTTCATGTCCGAGTTGCTTCGGTTTGATGCGGGAGCCCGTAAAAAGACTTCTGGACGTGGTGCCACTTCGATGAGGAGATTGGAGATCGAGCGAGATTGGAGATGCCGCGATGAGCTAAGGATGGTGGCTAAAGACCGAAGGACACGGATCGATCGGTATAGCCATTCTAACTTTTCGTAGTTAGCTAGTTTAGTATTAATGGTTTGATCCAGGTAAAAGTCTGCGTTAGTGCCAGTTGCATAAAAGTTTTTGTTTCCGCGTTTACACTCGGATTGACAGCCGGGGTGCTACCGTAAACTTACATGGTATCAGAGCCACGCCACTAACCCATACTAGCTTGTTCTAACATGTTTAAAATATCGATCGAATGAAATTTCCAAAACCGCATTTCCATTCATGATGTTTCTGTCGAAATTTTTTTGTGGTTAAAAAATTATTTTCAGGATGTCAGAAAACCATGCAGGCTTTTCTAAGACCCCTGAAGAAATTTGAAAGCACGATCCCATCATTACGCCACGGAGCCGCGGCAGAACTGGCATGTTTGCCGCGGATCCACAGTGGAAATGTAGGCTCAGAGCTTCATTTTTCTTCTGGATGTCTTTCATGTGGAATTGTAGTTTCTGGAATATTTTGGTTAGGCCCAAATTTATTTGAGTGCTGGATTTATAAGTCGACGTTAGACACCCCACATGATGCGGGTAGGCGGAATAGGTAAAACAATCATTTTTGTTTAAACTAATATCGACTAACTTTACGGATCTTTGACAAACCCTAACTAACAACAACATAGAAGTGATTAGATACTATGAAAGAAGATTATACCTAATGAATCAAGTCCTTCTTGTTCCCGTAGACCACCTCCTCGTCGGCCTCCTCGTTGTGATAGAAGATCCACCCGAGAGCTGCTTCTCCAAGCTTTAACCACACACTTGAGGTAACTAAGTGGCTATGAGTGCTAATCAAAGCAACTTAGAGGATATAGAAGAGGATTAGGGATCTATTATTCTTGCTAACCCTTGGATCTCAACACATGAGAATTTAGGGTTAGTTCTTGAAGAGAGAGAGCTTGAGGAGAGAGAAAGTGAGAGTGAGAATGATCTTGGAAAAATATCTCATTGTGAATATATGAAGCATAAGATATTTATTAAATGAAATAACAAATAATAATATCATCATGCTTCATTAACTCACCTTATGTGATTCATCCCATGAGTCATTAATCAATAAATGCATCATTAACTCCTTTGGATGAATCACACCATGAGTCATTAATCCAATTAATGCAAATTCCACCTAATCCTCCAACTCATCATTCTTCTAGAAACTTCTCGAAAAATTACGAGAATGCCCCTCCCATCTGTGAAAAGACGGAAATACTGAGACTGTATAAATCCAAAAATCCAATACTAGAATCTGTCTTAAAACAAAGCCTGCTAGTATAAACTGTCCGAATATCGTACGTGCGTAAAAACACGTATATGTCCGAACCCTGTCGTAAAACCATACGACCTCTATATCGTTTTGCCCGAAGCAGGGAAACTCTCTGTGTGGGACTCTAAAGACTCGACTACTACGTTGGCAGTGGGTTGAACCACAGACCGCAAGCGGCACTAACTGTACATAACGATTCCCAGGTAGATGTCGATAAGAAAGCCAATGAGGAAACCCATCCGAACTCCTACTGAGCCTGATGTGAAAATCTCCGTACCGTCTGGTTTGTTCGTCAATGACTATCGCATATCAGGCCTAGGGGGCGGCAAGCGTCAAGCCCCTAAAAGCGGTATAAGTCATATCGGAGCGAAGCCTATTACACCTTGAGAAGCTACTGGAAATCCTACCAGTAAATCTCGCTTGCCCTGGCCGTGGACTTTGCGTAATGGTTGTTAGTTATATGTATGCCCTAGAGTCCATTACTGTATATACGATGTATATTATAATGGATGCTTGGACATATATAGGGAGGACTTTCTTGCTTGACATGATAGTAAGCTATCTGGTTGTACTTTATCTTAACATGTACTCCGATTGTCTCTATGTTAACATGTTGATAAAGTCCTTAGGATATCTACTCGACTACTGGGACTATGATGAGATCATACTAGTAGGGCCACGATTGTCGGCGAGTACATCCTATAACTGTTCCTAGTCGAGGGTGTATCGAGACAGGGCATCGATACACCAGAGTAGAATAGCGTGTACGCATCTTGACCCATATGATGGGCGATGGATGATCCTATATCCATTGGTGTTTGACATCAAGGATGGTGTGTGGGTGCTCAGAAGAGACTGGGTAAACTGGACGGACTCGCTGAGAACTCCCAGATGGTATTATACCTCACGTCAGATGGCAGTTCTCTGGTGACACGGGTACAGGTTATTTTGTAGACCCGAGATCGTCATAGAGTCTTGTGTGATTCCCACTGTGCTTTGATTTCCATCATACCACGTCCAAGAGGGCGTGCAAAAAGGTGTCTTTTTGGTACAGTCGCGAATAGCATGGAGGCAATGAGCGATAGGAGGGGATTCGTCTCTCCCGGTATAGGGAGTTAATGTTGCGCTGTATTCGATTGGCTATATATGGAAATCCCTGGCCAGGGTTGCTGAGATTTACTGGTAAATGTTATCAATAGTTTCTCGAACTGTTATAGACCTCATATCGATCCGACTTATCAATCTACTGGGGTCTGACGTTTACCACCCCTATGCGAGATATGCGACATATCAGACGAAGAGACCGGACTGTACGGGAGTGTTACTAACTGGATTCACAGGAGAATGTACAGGCTTGCTTGTTGATCTTCTGAGCGCTCAATACCTGGGTGGCTGTTATGTTTAGCTGACTGTTTGCAGCTTGTGGGTGTTTGATATGATCATCACCTACTGCCGGCGTATTGACGATTCTTTAGAGTCCTACACAGAGGTTTCTTGGCTCAGGAAAAACGGAGTAGGAGCACATATGTGATATGTGCGGGACCGAGAACAATACGTGTATGTGATACCGTATTAGATTCTCACGATATGAGATATCGGCCGGGTATATATGATATAGCCGGGTCATCGGATCAAGTGTTGATTCGATGAAATGATACAGATTATATTAGTCGGTTATTTATGAAATAGCCGGATTATCGGATCAAGTGTTGATACGATAATTTAATGTATAATTATATATTTGATATATTAAATTACATTAACTGATATAACTCGCTAAAAGATTCTTTTTTCTCACTCGGGTAATACGTTGATATATATGCGATATATGTTAATTGTATTATTTTATTTTGTTACAATAAATATTGTTTATATGATATATAATATTGAAACATGTTAGGGTTATTAATGCAACATGATTAGTAGAGATTAAAGATGATTAAGGTTTGATTTGGGTTAATATTTTCTAGAAGCTTCTAAAAGGTTTTTCTTTTGTTTCTTGCTAAAGATATTTGTTATGATATTTATTAACCCAACCCAACCCATGACCATGGTTAAGTCTCTACATGGGTTAAGTTATCATACTTAACCAATGGTTGCAATTCTAACCTCACAACAATTCATTATTCATCACAAAGTAAATTGATTCTTCTTTTTCTTCCTTGAAAGCTTTCTAGCTTTTTGCTTAGTGATGATTTTGAGTGAGTTAAAGAAAACAAGTGAGAGCAAAAATCCTACTTCATCATCCTAATATATCCTGGCCATTTTGGATTAGGGTGTTCATTTCATTAGTGAGTGATAGTTTGAGTTAAAGTTTCTTCAAGGTAGATCATTTTTCTTATCGAAGATCGGAAGCAAGTTTGCATCATTCTCTTCGTGGAGCCTCTCTAGAGTCCGGGTACATGATGATCGCAGCGAAGGGACCTCAACACGGAACTTATGAAGTGAAGGACCGGACTACAAAGGTTGTAATCCCAAACTCTTAGATGTTAAAGTGCTTAACATGTTTTGTTTCGCCTAATCTCTAGTTTAAAGGTCTTAGTTAGGGTTGTTCGGCACGTCTAATTTTTAAATCGGGTATGGTTGATGCCTTATAGACCCTTTTGAGAGTGCCTAGTAACCCTACAGTGGTATCCGAGCCAAGCTTGAGATTTAGGCGTAGTCCAGGCGAAGTTTAAAATCCGATCGAACACCGAATACCCGTTTTAGACCCCTCTCTGGATATTTTCTAAAAATGTGATTTTTTCTGCATTAAAAATACTCAAAAAAATTAGCAGGGAATTCCAAGGATTTGTGTAAAAAACGAGCCATTAATTCGCTTAAAGCGCCGCGGAACTGCGGCCGTACCATGGCTTGCGCGGTGGTTCTGCGGCGCTACAGTGGCATTATGGTTTGAATTTTGTACAGTAAAATCCGTAGCTAATTCCTTATTCTTCTGGGTATTTTTTATATTACTTAAGTGTTGAGTTTTCTGGGTTGTATTGGGAGCTCGTTGATTCGATCGGAAAGTTTAACTTCGTTTAATTTTTTCCGGGTAATTTTAGAACATGTTAAAAAGTTCGAACGGATATCAATAACTCACTTTTTCCCCTGTCGGAAAATTTTCAAAAGTTCGATTTTTTCTCGAGTTTGAAACTTCCGGAAAATCCTGGATATAATGCGGTGGACCCTCTGGAAGAACACAAACCTTAACTCGATTATGTGACCGTCTGAACCGCCTCTGAACCTTAGGGTTTGGGGCAATACGACGTTGCCACATGTGAGGCGTTGGCTCGTTACTTCTACGGCTGGACCATTGGTACTGTGGCATGTGATGGATATATTTTTGAACTTCGCTCAAGTGTTGAGCTATTTGGGAAATCTTGGGTGTTTGTTTATTCGATCGAAAAGTTTAACATTATCTATTTATCTGGAATGTGATACAATATTTGGAATCCACAAGTAGTTAAGAGATAACTAATTTGAATGTTATAAATCTAGCGGTTTAGTCTCAGATGATCGGTTGCCACGGGATTTTGATGCGATCAAAAGTCCGTCGCAATTACGTAGCGTACGCGGATACTCGCCGGGTAAACTTAATAGATAGCCATGCCCCATAGCCCCGACCAAGTGATTGTAGGAGAACCCCGTCGCCAAAAGCATCCGTTCGGGTGCTCGCGGCAGCGGTGTTCCGCCTTAGTGCACTTCGTCAACGGCATCGGGGGTGCGGCCGTCTACTAAAGTTTGCGACGAGCATTCGATCAGGATGTCGAGAATCTTGTTGAATTGCCCGACTTGATATTGAAAAGTGTTTTCGATAATGAGATTAAAATGCGGGGTTTATAATTGTTAGGCATGCGATGTCTAAGGAATTCATTTGGTTAGGCATGCGATATCTAAGGAGGTTGCGGATTCCAACTGTTGTAGTATTACACTTTCTTTTCTGTTACCGTAAGCGTAGTATGTGGTGTATCGCCGGCTTCGTTGCTATACATCAACGACAATCGGGATACGCAAACTTGCTTACGTTGATGACATGAGATAATATGTGTTGCTGTGATATGTTTTATTGGATCGCCGCGTTCTGAATAGCCGGAGGTTTTATGTGAGATGAAAGTTTTTCTTTTTCATTCATGTAAAATTCATTTGTATGTAATTTTCTTTTATTGGGGCACTTCCGGGCTGAGGTTGATGTCACCATTGTATATTATTTACTTTTCCGCATTTGGTAGACCCAAGGCGGGAAGCACAAGTAACCGGGTTCTAGGATCCAGTGGGAGACCATCTCGAAGAGTCGAGACCGGGTCTCCTAACCCTAGAATTGGCAGTGTTGCTTGCCGCTCTCGTAGGGGTTTAGGGATGTGGGTTTGGCTATTCATCGCTACCGTGGAATCCGTGTTTTATACAGGCTCGTATTAAAAACACGGACATCCTAGTATATCCAATATTTCAATTATGTTCTTCTGCTGCAATGTTCTGTGATGAGATCATATTACTGCCTGAGACGAATTTTTATATTATATATATGAGATATATGTTATATTGCAGATTTCGTTTCAAATGTGATGCTTGTGAAGTATAATAAAATGGGACTTCATTAATGAGATTAATGAAATAAAAGAAACCTAAAGATGTTGTAGAAACTTGTTTAAAAACTGGTAGCTCTAGTTCTTGCTTTGCACAGAGGTATTCCTTGTAGAATATTCAGCACCTTATTCGATAAGGAAAGAGCCGAGATCCTTTCACCGGGTGTGACCTCTTTAGTGAAACTAGCAGATGCTACACACGCGGTTTGTCTTTTGATTGCTTCTATAGTTTTTGCTTTGCATAGCGGTATTTGTGAAATATCCTGCACCTTATTCGATAAGGAAAGAGCCGACGATCCCTTCACCGGGAGTGACCTCTTTAGCAAAACTAGAAAAGGCCTAAAAACATTCTATTTAAAATCACTCGATTCTACAACGATATCAAGTTCATTACGCAAAGGGTTTTCTTAAAAACCTGTCGTAGCCCTCCATCATTTCAGATAAGGACTGTTTAGTATTCGTGCTGCGTTTGTTGGCCTTTGTCAAGGAGTAGTGTGCGGTAGCTGAATAGTACTTATCTGCTTATGCATATGATGCAGATTGTATTAGGGTAGTCGTACGACCTTTTTGGCCTTTGTCAAGGGTCGTGCGAGTGGGTTTGATTCAATCAGGAAATGACGGGTTGAACTTGACTAGCAGCCTATGCTTTGTTGGCCTTTGTCAAGGTCATAGGAGGCTTAGGGTAAAATATTATTGGGAATTTCAAGTGTTGAAATTTGCAATGAGATTACATACCTTCTATGAGATAGTTGGATCCCGATACCCGCTGCGAGTAAGAGTTACTCCTGGGAGAGTTTTACACATTACAATTAGCCGATCAAGTACGTGTCTAAAAAGGTGTTAACGGGGTTACGCCCCTAGGAAAATGAGGTTTATTTTTAGGTCCGTGCGAAAGCACGGGGAACCTCCCTCAAAGTACCGGCACTGGCCTGGCTGAAAGATTGGCGAACTTGTAGAGTGTAATTGATCCCGGCTGGTCTTTCCTTTTAGGGTTTGAAGGAAGATTTGACTAAAGCAGTGGGAGCCATCCTGATTAGATAAATAGATAACCAATCTAATCTTGTAAAAGCGCACGCTGAGTGTTTTCTTCTCTCTCTCATGATTGCGACTATGTCACGCCTTTATCAAGATAATAATACAGATGTATTGACCGAACCCGCTTGTTATACTACGCTAAGGAACGTCGGTCCCGCTCTAACTTATAATTTTTATAAGACAGAGCAGGAAATTTGGGATTACCAGAATTCCAGTGCCGCCCAAACAAAGAAATTGCATGTTGATGCATCTTCTTTGGGTGTGTTCATTATAAAGAACGATTTCTCAGTATCCTTTACCTCCTGGGTATGAGATACCGGATCAGGATCCCGCAAATGTAATTTGTTACATGGGCTACAGATAGGTAGAGAACTGAGAACGGGTGATAAGTTTCAAGAGTTGGAAATGATGCAAGTGTTGCAGCCAAGTCTGTTGGCAGTTATCACCCTGTATTATCCGAATACATTGATTCTGAACGAATGTTATTAGATACCAAACCTGATTTACAACATCATATCAGTCTCTTTATTAGTAAAGAAGGATATAATTTTGTATTGTTAGATAATGTTTTGAACATTTCCTATATCAAGAGTTGATCGGTTCAGGAACGTTATCTAAAAGCATAGACGTTCTAAATCAAACCACGGTTCTTAACGTACAGAACACACATAAGTGGAAGAGTTCAGAAATGAACGAATCCTTCTTGAGGCATTGTAGACTAGGTCATATCAATGCAACCCGACTAGCTGAAGTTACATAAAGATGCATATTTAAATTAGTTTGGATTTACATCTTGTAAAACTCGCCAGTCATGTCACTAAGATAAGATGACCACAACTCCTTTTATTGGAAACAGAGAAAAAGTTAGTGAACTCTTGGGATTGATACATGCTGATGTATGAAAGTCCCATGTCTACATATGCCAAGATCGGTTCTTTGTACTTCATTACATTCACTGATTATCTCTCAAGATCCAGACATGTGTTCCTGTTGAAACACAAGTCTGGAACTTTTGAGAAATTCAATGAATATAAGTTAGAAGTAGAGAACCAATAACGGGTATAAGTATTATGTCCTTTGATGAGATCAAGTAGGAGAATACTTGAGCACGGGATTCCTGGACTATTCTAAAGGAGAATGAGATTCTCTCTCAGCATTACTCCTCCGTATACACCATAGCACGTCGGTGTATCGCGGCGGAGAAATCACACCCTTTGTGATATGGTGTGCTCAATGATGAGTACTACTGAGTTTCCTATTTCCTTTTGGAAGTTATGCACTTGAGAAGCCGCATACATATTGAATAGGGTTCCAATCAAATCAGTTGCCTACCACTTCATATGTGATATGGAATGGGAAGAGCCCATATCTTAAGTATGTTAAGATTTGGGGTTGTCCAGTCTATGTCTAAAAGCATAATCCGGACAAGCTCGAGGCAAAGTCAGTTCTGTGGAAGTTTGTTGGATATCCCATGCATTCGCAAGGGAATATCTTCTACCTTATCGAGGAACAAAAGATGTTTTGTTTCTCAGCATGCCACCTTTGTGAAAGGGAATTTCTTGTGAAGAAATTAGTGGTCATGAGGTAGAACTTGAAGGAGTTCTAGCTATACAAACTGCAGCTGATGATTTGATATAACCGGAGCATTCAATAGTTTCCAACGAATCTCAGCCTCTCCGCCGATCTGGTAGGGTTCCTCTTCCACCTGAGAGATACTTCGGTTTCTCTATGACAGTGGGAGGGAGGATTACATCATGAGATGATGACCCAACTAGTTTCGAGTAAGCCATCAGGAGTGGGACTCTGTGAGAATGGATGGATGCTTAGCGATCTGAGATGGAATCCTTATACACCAACAAAGTATAGACTTTGGTTGCTTTATCTGAAGGGTTAAATCCCCATCAGGAATAAGTATATCTTGAGAAGATTACTTGGTGTACATGGAAAAGTTGAAACTTTCAAAGCAATGCTTAAGTCCATCCAGATCCTACTTGCCACTGCTACATACCATGACTACGATATCTGGCGGTTGGGTGTCATGACTGCTTTTCTAAATGTTGATTTGGATGAGAGCGTCTATAAGTACACAGCCAGAGGGCTTCATAGACAGTAGGAGCAGCGGAAACGTGTGCAAGATGTTTTATGTGATAAAACAGGCATTGCGGAGTTGGAACGTCTGTTTTGATGTGGTAGTCAAAGAGTTTGACTTCATCAAAATGGTAGATGAACCTTGTATATACAAAAAGGTAGTAGGGAGTATGGTGATGATCCTCATAGAGTACGTGGATGACATACTCTTGATAGGGAAGTAGTTTCCTATGCTAAGCTCGGTCAATCTCCGCTTATCACAAGGATTCTCCATATAGGATCAAAGAGATACCTCCTAAATCTTGGATTTTGGATCTATGAGATAGATCTAATTGGATGTTTGGATTCTCACTAGGTGTAGTGAGATGGTATCAATCGATCCTAGGGAGAATCACTGGAAAAGGTTCCAGGTTGATAAGGACGACTGAATGTTAGTCGCAGGCATTGTCATTACCCTTAGTGGAGGGACGGTATGTTGGAAGAGTTCCAAGCTAGATACAGTGACTTACTAGACGATTAAAGGCAAGATACATCGTTACCAAGGATGCTACCAAAGAGGCAATCTGGATATAGATTATTTCATGAGATGAACTTAGTTCGTACCATTGTGTGACAATGGAGTTGTGGTTTTAGCCAAGGAACCCCCGTCCCATCAGAAATCCAGATATAATTCTTAGGCAGTATCACATAATCATGGAGATGGTTGATCTCCAGGGAGATCGAGGTTAGGAGAGTAGACACAGAGGACAACAGCGCGGATCCACTCACAAAGGCCTGTTTCCCAGTAAAGACTTTTTATGCGATGGTTCAGAATGAGATACTTCAACCACAGCTAATTGTTGGATATGCGATACCACAACAGATGGCCCTAGTGCAAGTGGGAGATTGTTAGTTATATGTATGCCCTAGAGGCCATTACTGTACATACGATGTATATTGTAATGGATGCTTGGACATATATAGGGAGGACTTTCTTGCTCGACATGATAGTATGCTATCTGGTTGTACTTTATCTTAACATGTACTCTGATTGTCTCTATGTTAACATGTTGATAAAGCCCTTAGGATATGTATTCGACTACTGGGACTATGATGAGATCATACTAGTGGGGCCATGGTAGTCGGCGAGTACATCCTATAACTGTTCCTAATCGAGGGTGTATCGAGACAGGGCACCGATACACCAGAGTAGACTAGCGTATACGCATCTTGACCCATATGATGGGCGATGGATGATCCCATATCCATCGGTGTTTGACATCAAGGATAGTGTGCGGGTGCTCAGTAGAGACTGGGTACACTGGACGGACTCGCCGAGAACTCCCAGATGGTATTATACCTCACGCCAGATGGCAGTTCTCTGGTGACACTGGTACATGTTAGTCTGTAGGCCCGAGATCGTCATAGAGTCTATTGTGATTCCCACTGTGCTTTGATTTCCATCATACCACGTCCAAAAGGGCATGCAAAAAGATGGTTTTTGGGTACAGTCCCGAATCACATGGAGGCAATGAGCGATAGGAGGGGATTCGTCTCTCCCGGTATAGGGAGTTGATGTTGTGATGTGTTCGATTGGCTATAACTGGAAATCCCTGGCCAGTGTTGCTGAGATTTACTGGTAAGTGTTATCAGTTGTTTCTCGAACTGTTATAGACCTCATATTGACACGACTTACCAAGCTACTGGGGTCTGACGTTTACCACCCCTAGGCGAGATATGCGACATATCAGACGAAGAGATCGGACTGTACGGGAGTGTTACTGACTGGATTCACAGGAGAATGTACAGCCTTGCTTGTTGATCTCTTGAGCGCTCAATACCTGGGTGGCTGTTACGTTTAGCTGACCGCTTGCAGCTTATGGGTGTCTGATATGATCATCACCTAATGCTGGCGTATTGACGATTCTTTAGAGTCCTACGCAGAGGTTTCTTGGCTCAGGAAAAACGGAGTAGGAGCACATATATGATATGTGCGGGACCGAGAACAATACATGTATGTGATACCATATTAGATTCTCACGATATGAGATATCGGCCGGGTATATTTGATATAGCCGGGTCATTGGATCAAGTGTTGATTCGATGAAATGATACATATTATATTAGTCGGTTATTTATGAAATAGCCGGATTATCGGATCAAGTGTTGATTCGATAATTTAATGTATAATTATATATTTGATATATTAAATTACATTAACTGATATAAGCTCACTAAAAGATTCTTTTTTCTCACTCGGGTATTACATTGATATATATGCGATATATGTTAATTGTATTATTTTATTTTGTTACAATAAATATTGTATATGTGATATATAATATTGTAACATGTTAGGGTTATTAATGCAACGTGATTAGTAGAGATTAAACATGATTAAGGTTTGATTTGGGTTAATATTTTCTAGAAGCTTCTAGAAGGTTTATCTTTTGTTTCTTGCTAAAGATATTTGTAAAGATATTTGTTATGATATTTATTGACCCAACCCAACCCATGACCATGGTTAAGTCTCTACATGGGTTAAGTTATCATACTTAACCCATGGATGCAATTCTAACCTCACAACAATTCATTATTCATCACAAAGTAAATTGATTCTTCTTCTTCTTCCTTGAAAGCTTTCTAACTTTTTGCTTTGTGATGATTTTGTGTGAGTTAAAGAAAACAAGTGAGAGCTAAATTCCTACTTCATCATCCTAATCTATCCTAGCCATTTTAGATTAGGGTGTTCACTTCATTAATGAGTGAGAGCTTGAGTTAAAGTTTCTTCAAGGTAGATCATCTTTGTTATCGAAGATCGAAAGCAAGTTTGCATCATTCTCTTCGTGGAGCCTCTCTAGAGTCTGGGTACATGATGATCGCAGTGAAGGGACCTCAACACAGAGCTTATGAAGCGATGGACCGGACTACAAAGGTTGTAATCACAAACTCTTAGATGTTAAAGTGATTAACATTCTTTGTTTCGCCTAATCTCTAGTTTAAAGGTCCTGGTTAGGGTTGTTCGGCACGTCTAATTTTTAAATCAGGCATGGTTGATACCTTATAGAGACTTGTGAGAGTGCCTAGTAACCCTACAATGGCTCTCCAAACACAGCGCGTTATAAACTCCCAACACCGGGAGAGACGAATCCTATCTAACCGCCACTGTCTCCAAGTGCTTCGGGACTACACCCAACTGCTACCTGTTTGCACGACTCCTTTGAGCCGTGGTAGGGTAGCAATCTAAGAACAATAGGAACACACTCGAGGTGAAGCAGCAGTGTCAAGTCTGCGGACTATGCTGTACTCATGTCACCTGGGAACTGTTAACTGACGACAGGTATAATACCAACCAACAGTTCCCTGCGAGTCCTGTCCGGTGTACCCGTAACCCAATGAGCACCTGTATACTATCTCCAGTACAACGTACTGATGGCTGTGGGACAGACTATCTCCCCAACTGGGATGAGAAGCGCACACACTAGTCTACTCCGGAGTATCGATGCCCTATCTCTATAATCCTACGACTAGGGACCTGAATAAAAAGGATGTGCTTGTAGACTACCCAGCCCCCACTAGTGTGACTGCCATCACAACGCTGGTAGTCAAACAAGATCCTAAGGGCTCTATCAATATATATTCTCGATATGCTAACATATACACATATTAATATAGATATAAACCAAGTAGCATACTACCATGTTTAGCAAGACTGTTAATATAACTGTGAATATCCCAAGCTTCTATTAAGTAATATACAAGCTAGTTTGATACAATAATGGCCCCTAAGGCATATACACTAACAATCTCCCACTTGCACTAGGGCCATGTACTGGCGTATCGAAGACCTATCATCTCAAGTAGCCTCTCGAACTGAATCTGAGGCAAGGCCTTAGTGAATGGATCTGCAGTGTTCTCCTCTGTAGGAACTCTCCGGACCTCGATCTCCTGTCGATCTATTATCTCCCTGATCTGGTGATACCGCCTCAAGATGTGTCCGGACTTCTGATGGGACCTGGGTTCCTTCGCTAAAGCTATAGATCCATTGTTATCGCAATACAACTGTATTGGATCAACAATGGTAGGAACCACCTGAAGTTCTGTGAGGAACTTCTTAATCCAGACCGCTTCTTTTGCGGCATCGCAAGCAGCGATATACTCCGCTTTCATCGTCTAGTCAGCAACGGTGTCCTACTTGGAACTCATCCAGCACACCGCCCCTCCATTTGAGGGTAAAGACATAACCTGACATGGACTTGGAGTCATCCTTGTCACTCTGGAAGCGGGAATCAGCAAAGGCCGCGATCTTGAGGTCTTTTCCGCTGTAAACTAAGAACAATTCTTAGTCTTTCTCATGTACTTGAGAATGTTCTTTACTGCTATCCAGTGCTTCTCCCCTGGGTCTGATTGATACCTGCTTACCACGCTCAGTGCGTAAGCTACATCTGGTCTGCTGCTCAACATCGCATACATTATAGAGCCTACCGCAAAAGCGTAGGGTATAATTGACATGCGATCCGTTTCCAAATCAATCTTGGGAGACATCTCTTTGGATAGGGTGATTCCGTGACAAGCCGATAAATTACCGCGCTTAGAATCTTCCATACTGAATCTTTTCAGTACAGTGTTGATAAACCTGGACTGCGAAAGTCCCAACATCCTCTTAGATCTATCACGATAAATCTGGATCCCCAGAATGTAAGAGGCATCAACCAGGTCTTTCATGAAGAACCTGCGTGACAAGAATTCTTTGGCAGATTGTAGCATAGGAATGTCATTTCCTATCAATAGATTGTCATCCACGTACAAGACGAGGAATACGACAGTTCGTGCTACAATTTTACTATATATACATGGTTCATCTGGATTTTTGATAAAATCATATTCTTTGACTGTTTCATCAAAACAGATGTTCCAACTCCGCGATGCCTGCTTTAGTCCATAAATGGATTTAAGAAATTTGCACACTTTCCCGCTGCTCCAACTCTGATTGAAACCTTCTGGCTGATCCATATAAATGCTCTCTTCTAAACTACTATTTAGAAAAGCCGTCTTTACGTCCATCTGCCAGATCTCATAATCATGGAAGGTGGAAATGGCAAGAAGGATTCGAATGGATTTAAGCATAGCTACTGGAGAAAAAGTTTCGTCATAGTCCAAACCAGGTCTTTGACGAAAACCCTTTGCAACAAGTCTAGCCTTATAGGTTTCCACTAGTCCATCTACACCAATCTTTTTCTTGAAGATCCATTGCATCCTATGGGTTTTACCCCATCTGGATCAAAGTCCAAAGTCCATACTTTGTTTGTGTATATAGACTCCATCTCGGTCCGCATTGCATCCAGCTATCTTACCGAGTCACCGCTCTGGATGGCTTGTTGGAAGCTAGTAGGTTCATCATTATCAATGACGCAATCCTCTCTATCCCCATCTATAAGAAAACCGCAGTATCTCTCAGGCGGATGAGACGGCCTACTGCTCCTGCGGAGGGGTGCGGGAATGTCCTGTTCTTCTTGAACTACTGGTTCTACCAAACTTTCAGTAGTAGTTTGTGGTTCTGAAATTTCTTCCAGTTCTATTGCGCTCCTACTTGTTTCCTTTTCTAAAAACTGATGTTCTAGAAAATGGGCATTACGAGAAACAAAACCTTTTGTTCCTCTGCGTAATAGAAGAAATACCCCTTGGAGTTCTTTGGATATCCCAAAAACATATACTGTACTGATCGTGCCTTGAGTTTGTCCGTATGCTACTTTTTAACAAAAGCTGAACATTCCCATATCTTTAGATACTGAAGATAGGGTTTCTTCCCACTCCACATCTGATATGGCGTGGTAGGCACAGTCTTGGTAGGACCCCTGTTCAAAAGATATGCTGCTGATTCTAGCGCATAACCCCAGAAAGATCACGGTAACTCAGTATTACTCATCATGGAACGTAACATATCTAATAGGGTCCGGTTCCGTCTCTCTGATACACCGTTATGATGTTGAGTGTATGGAGGAGTAAGCTGAGAGAGAATTCCTTTCTCTTTTAGGTAACCTAGGAACTCGGCACTTAAGTATTCACCACCTCGATCAGATCTCAGTGTCTTGATACTTTTGCCGGTTTGGTTTTCTACTTCATTCTTATATTCTTGGAATTTCTCAAAGGCCTCGGATTTATGTTTCATTAAGAAATTAATCCGTACCTAGAGTAATCATCCGTAAAAGTGATGAAATATGAAAAAGCACCTCTTGCATGTGTAGACATTGGACCACATGCATCGCTGTGTATGAGTCCTAAGAGCTCGCTCGCTCTTACTCCATGTCCAGTGAATGGAGTCTTTGTCATCTTTCCTTTGAGACATGATTGACAAGTTCCATAAGATTGATATTCGAATGGATCCAAATATCCTTCAATATGTAACTTAGTTAACCTTGTCTCATTGATATGACCCATTCTACAATGCCATAAGAAAGCCTGATTTATATCTGGAGACTTTCTTTTTAGTGTGTTCTGGATATTGAAAATCTGTAATTAGTTTAGCACGTATATACCGTTATCTAGTGTACCGGACCCAATCAAACCATGATTAAGATGGATGTTAACAATATCGCTTACAAACGTGAAATCATAACCTTCTTTTGATAACAACGATACTGATATGATATTACACGTTAAACTAGGTACACAAAAACAGTTGCGCAAAACCAAAATATGTCCACTCGTCAATCCTAGGTGATAATCCCCTACGGACACAACACCCACGCTAGCTCCGTTAGCAACCTGGAGGGTCATATCACCAACCTTCAGCACTCTACGGTCTCTCAGTGCCTGCAATGAATTGCATATATGAGATCCTGATCCGGTATCCAATACCCAGGAAGTAGAGTTGATTGACAGACAATTTTCAATTACAAACACACCTGAAGTCGAAGCCACTGCTTGCTTCGGGTCCTGGTTCTTGGCAATCCAAGCTTTGCAATCTTTCTTCCAATGGCCTTTCTTACGACAGTGGAAGCACTCGTCCTTTGCCACTACTGGCACCGCAACCTTTGTCTTTCCCTTAACTCCCACCTTACCAACACCACCTCTCGGCTTGGTACCGGCCTTCTTCATCCTTTGGTCCTAGCCTTGGACCCGGAAAAGAGGAAGCACCGCGAACAAACATAGTGGGTGTTTCCCTTGCTTTCTGCAAGGTTCCCTCTGCACTCCTCAACATGTTAAGGAGTTCTGGAAGTTCAACTTCTTTTCCTTGAATGTTGAAATTCAGAATAAACTGGGCATAGGTGGAAGGAAGGGACTGAAGAACCAAGTCTATATAGAGCTCGTTCTCCAAAGTCGTCCCGAGGTCCACGAGCTCTTCTATATAGCCAAACATCTTTAGGACATGTTCTCCTACAGATGATCTGACGGCCAGCCTCGACTGAAACAAGTTCTTCGAGGTCACTTATCTTGCTATACGAGATTACTCTCCATACAAATCTTTTGTGTGGAGAAATATGGATTCAATATCCATATCCTCGTGCCTCCTCTGATGTTCATTATTCATAGAGGCAAGCACGATGCATTTGACCTTCGCGCAATCGAACTCCCAGGTCTTGTGGATTTCTTTATCCGCAATACTGGAATCTGGGCCAGGAACAGCAGGTGCCTTAGCAGTAAGGACATACCCCAATTTGTCATAAGTCAAAGCCATCTTAACAATCCGGAACCAATCTTTATAGTTTGGCCCTATCAAAATATTTTTCTCTAATAGTAACTTAAGGCCTGTCATGTTTTGGGTCGCTGCAATGAGAGAGAGAGGGAACACTTTAGCATGATGCTCTTGCAAGTTTAGAGTGGTTTTTAGTTTATCTAAACTGGATGGCTCCCACTGTTTTTCGAATCCGTCCTCAAACCAAAAAGGAAGAACTAGTCAGGACTATTCTCACCATACAATACTTGCTTAACCGTTCAGCCAGGCCTGTGTCGGTACTTCGAGGGAGGTTTTACGATGCTTTCGTGAAGTTCCTTAATTAAATAACGTCTTTTCTCTGGGGCGTAGCCCCGCTGACACCTTTCTCGACACCTACTTGGTTTGTAGCTTTGATCGTTAAGTGATGAATCTCCTGATGAGCAGCGGATACTCACAGTAGGATCGGGATCAAAATATCATCGTGTGATAAAGATGAAGGAATCCTACCAAAATTATCACACTCCAAATGGTATGCAACTCTTAGCAAATTTCAGTTTCTTTAGAAATTCCCGATATTAATTTCTGCCCCATGCGCTTATGACCTTGGCGTTGGTCAAAATGTCATAAGTCATATGTCAAGTTCTACCCATCATTATCTTGTTAATTTGAACCCATCTGTACATACCCCTGACGTTGGCCAAATGATAATACGACTGTCCCAAACTAACTCATCTATCTATGCAACAAATGAATACCCAGCAGCTACCAAACACTATGCCTTAGCGTTGGTCAAAATACATAGCTTGAATACTACTGAATACCCAAATGAAATGACGGAGGGCTACGAATGGTTTTAGCGAAACCGTGAACGTAGTGAACTTGATATGATCGAAGAAACCTGATAGCTTTTAAAAGGAGTGGTTAAAGCTCAGCAATTTAAAAAAGATCCTCTGTTTTAAAATGACCGAGTGGTTTCTTTTAAACTGTTCCAACGATTCAACTTTGGTTTATTTTCTTTGCATTAATATAATGCGTCCCATCAATTAACCAATCATTGCAGAAAACAACGAAAATACAACGTCCTCTTATGCCATCCGCATTCGCCACTGGGTCCCGTCATTCACCCGTTAGGTTACTTAACTAACGACAGAGCGGGGGCTGTGCTACCGCTGGTGCAAAATATAAGTGACGTCTAATAGCTATCATATATAGATATTGTACATTCGTCAGACGCAATAATAGGCATTCCAGATCACAGATGAACATATTGGATTTTCTACGAATCCACATTCCTTTTGAGCCTGCAAAGAAAGACGGATTTCACAGTCGCGATGAATAGCCAAAACCCCACCCTAGACCCCTACGGGTATGGCAAACTACCCGCCAAGTACCCGAAGTGAAGCGGTCTCCCTCAACAACGTGAGTAGGCCACTAAACACTTCAAAGTACCCAGTAGTTTGTGCACCCCATTTTGGGTCTATCCTAGGAGCATAAAACAGTAAATGAAATAATACAACGATGGCTACAACCTCAGCCCGGATGTGCCCCGCAAAAGAACATTACAACAATTTACAAATTACATTTGAATGAAAGAAACACTCGTCTCACATCCTCGGCTATCCATTCACGACAATCCAACAAGTCCACAAACACAAACCAGTAAAAACCATTACAGAAATGTGCAACCCCCTGCTAACCGACATATTAGCAATTAAGGGAGGTTTACGAACACATTAAACAAAACACAGATATAATCAAGTTAGCCAAACATCTTAGAATTTCGATCAAGCAAACATAAATGAATCTTCTGCAAATAATTCTCTGTGCACCTGAAACCTGAGCAGAAACAAAACATCCCAGAAAATACAACATCAACACAGAAGAGTGTTAGTTGTATGTATGCCCTAGAGGCCAGTATTGTACAGATGATGTATATTATATTGGATGCTTGGACAGATATAGAGAGGACTTTCTTGCTCGATATGATAGTTTGCTATCTGGTTGCTCTTTATCTTAACATGTATACTTGTCTCTTGATGCTGTCTTATACTTACATGTTGGTAAAGCCCTTAGGATGTGTACTTGACTACCTGGACTATGATGTAGATCATACTAGTGGGGACAGAGTAGTCCATAAGTACATCCTTTAATGTTCCTAGTCGTGGGTGTATCGAGACAGGGAATCGATATACCAGAGTAGACTAGCGTATACGCTTCTCGACCCATGAGATGGGCGATGGATGATCCCATATCCATTGGTGTTTGACATCAGAGATCGTATACGGGTGCTCGGTGGAGACTGGGTACACTGGACGGACTCGTCGAGAACTCCCAGATGGTATTATACCTCACGTCAGATGGCAGTTCTCTGGTGACACTTGTGCAGGTTAGTCTGTAGACCCGAGATCATCATAGAGTCTTGTGTGATTCCCTCTGTGCTTTGATTTCCACCTTACCACGTCCAAGAGGGCATGCAAAATGGTGGTTTTTGGGTACAGTCCCGAGTCACATGGAGGCAATGAGCGATAGGAGGGGTTCGTCTTTCCCAGTTTTGGGGGTTGATGTTGCGCTGTGCTCGATTGGCCGTAACAGGGAAGTCCCTTGCCAGGGCTGATTTAGAGATTTGCTGGTAAGTGTTACCAGTCGTTTCTCGACCCGTTATGAGCCTCACATCGGCACGACTTATCGGTTATTGGGGTCTGACGATAACCACCCCTAGACTTGATATGCGACATCTCAGACGAGGAGACCGGACTGTACGGGAAGTGTTACCGGAAGGCTTTTACAGGAGTTGGAGCGGGCTGGCTTGCTGATCTTCTGATCGCTCAATACCCGGGTATCCGTTACGTCTAACTAGTACCGCTGACGGCTTGTGGGTGCTTGATGTGATCATCACCTACTGCCGGCGTATTGACGAGTCTTAGAGTCCTATATAGAGGTTTTACTGGCTCAGGCAAAACGAAATAGGATCACGTATGTGATATGTGCGGGACCGAGAATAATGCGTGTATGTGATACCGTATTCCATTCTCACGACCTTTTGTATCGGTCAGTTATATATGATATAGCCGGGTTATCGAATCAAGTGTTGATTCGATAAGTCGAGACAATGAATGTTAGTCGGTTATATTAGATTGACCGGATTATTAAGCCAAGTGTTGATTTAATAATTTAGTGTATAATTGTGTATTAGATATACTAGTTTACATTAACTAACACTTGTTCACTTAAGGATTTTTCTTACATGTGCACACTTTAATATATATATATATGATAAATATTAAAAAGTGTTTTCTTTTTTGTATCATGGCTGATGATACACTTGACATGGGTGTGTAAGACATACACCATTCTATTTATTATGGTGGGTTATAATTATTTAAGGTAATTACAAAATTAGTGGAATTTTGGAAAGAGCATGAAGCTTGTAGAAGCTTGCTTTGCTTTGACAAAGTCCACTAGCTTTGTCTTTAGTTTAGATTTTTGTTAACCTAATCATTTAGATTAGCCATGGTTATGTCTCTACATGAGTTAGTATATGATACTCACTCACCATGGTTAGCTCACTCACTTGATCATTATCCACATCTTTTCTTTTGTTCATCTTCTTCTTCTTCTTTGAGCAAAAGAAAAGCTTGCTAGGGTTTCAAAAAGACAGTGAAAGATTGTGAGAAATAAAATTCCAAAGAGAACCCACTTCCTATTTCTCCATCCTCTACTAGACTAGCACTTTAGTTTAGGGTGTTTGTTTCACTAATTCTCTAGTTAGTGAAGTAGAAGCTTGAGTTGGCATCCCCTCGACGTAGATCATCTTCGGCCTCGAAGACTTCAAGCAAGGACACTCTTTTAGCCTCGTGAAGCCATGCAGGAGTCCGGGAGAACCACGATCGCAGCGAAAGGACTTCAACAAGGAGCTAATGAAGTGAAGGACCGATCTATAAAGGTTGTATTTCGTATTCACTTAATCGTAAATGTAGTTTACTAGCATGTGAAACCCTAATTTTCTAGCAACGATCTTGTTTAGGGTTATTCGGCACGGCTAAAATTTGAAACGGGCATGGTTGATGCCTTGTAGAACTTTATTAGAGTGCCTAGTAACCCTACAAACAGTTACTGGGTAAATTTGGGCTGGCTCGGCTTCAACTCGGCCGCGGATCGCTTTGGATCGGCCGCGGTTCCGCGGCGGTTTGGCCGAGTTACGATCCCAAATTTCTCCAGTAATCTTATAATTCCCTGCTTGTATTTTTAAGGGTCCCTGAAAAATTTTTAGACCCCGTTTTAAAATCGGCAGAAACTAGGTCAAAATCATGTTTTTTCAGGTTCGTTTTGCGATCGAATTTCTAACGACTTTGCTAACAAGTTATTTAGGGTTTAGCGAGGCTCTGATACCACTGTAAGTCGACGTTAGACACCCCACATGATGCGGGGAGGCGGAATAGGTAAAACAATCATTTTTGTTTAAACTAACATCGACTAACTTTACGGATCTTTGCCAAACCCTAACTAACAACAACATAGAAGTGATTAGCTACTATGAAAGAAGATTATACCCAATGAATCAAGTCCTTCTTGTTCTCGTAGACCACCACCTCGTCGGCCTCCTCGTTGTGATAGAAGATCCACCCGAATGCTACTTCTCCAAACTTTAACCTCACACTTAAGATAACTAAGTGGCTATGAGTGCTAATCAAAGCAACCTAGAGGATATAGAAGAGGATTAGGGATCTATTAGTTTTGCTAACCCTTGGTTCTCAACAAATGAGAGGTTAGGGTTAGTTCTTGAAGAGAGAGAGCTTGAAGAGAGAGAAAGTGAGAGTGAGAATGATCTTGGAAAAATATCTCATTGTGAATATAGGAAGCATAAGATATTTATTAAATGAAATAACAAATAATAATATCATCATGCTTCATTAACTCACCTTGTGTGATTCATCCCATGAGTCATTAATCAATAAATGCATCATTAACTCCTTTGGATGAATCACACCATGAGTCATTAATCCAATTAATGAAAATTCCACCTAAGCCTCCAACTCATCAATCTTCTAGAAGCTTCTCGACAAATTACGAGAATGCCCCTCCCATCCGTGAAAACACGGAAATACTGAGACTGTATAAATCCAATAATCCAATACTAGAATCAGGCTTAAAACAAAGCCTGCTAGTATAAACTGTCCGAACATCGTACGTGCGTAAAAACACGTATGTGTCCGAACTGTAGTGTTCCTAGGCACTCTCATGAGGGTCTACAAGGCATCAACCATGCCCAATTAAAAAATTAGACGTGCCGAACAACCCTGACCAAGATCGTATACTAGAGATTATGTGAAAACAAATAGCAAGTAAACCACTTTACTTCTAAGAGTTAGGGATTACAACCTTTGTAGATCCGGTCATTCACTTCTAAAGCTCCGTGTTGACGTCCCTTCGCTGCGATCATCAGGATCCCAGACTCTTGTGATGGTTTCCTCGGAGAAATGAACAGGCTAGCTCGTTGACTTCGAGGCCGAAGAAGATCTATGTCGATGAGACTCAAACTCAAGCTCCATCTTCACCAGGTCACAAACTTTGTGAAGAGAACACCCTAAACTAAATGCCAAGTAGTAGAGGATAATGAAATAGGAAGTGGGTTCACTTTGGATTTGGATTTCTCACTATATTTCTTCACTTGAAAATTTCTAGTAAGCTTTTCTTCTTCTTCTTGAAGAAGAAGAAGAAAGAAAAGAATAAGACTAACGAATTATCACAAAAGAATAATCAAGTGAAGTCTATCATAATGCAACCATGGATGAGTTAACCTTTGTAGAGACTAAACCATAGTTTGAGTTAATGGTTTGGTTAATAAAATCTTATGCAAAACAAAATGAGTGGACTTTGTCAAAGATGCTTAAAAGCTTCATGAAGCTTCAAGCAAAGACAAAGAAAACCACCATTTTGTTTTAATCGAAAGGATGGCGCTAATCCCAACATGACCAAAATAAATAAAAACCCAAACCATTATCTGAAATATGGTGTAAGTGATACACACACCCAAGTTTGCATGTATCATCAATCATGATACAAACTAGTGCACAAATACATATCACATATATAACTTATGCACATCAAGTGAGAAAATCAATCTTAAGTGAACCAATACTAGTTAATGTAAAGTAATATATCAAATATATAATCATACATTAAATCATTAAATCAACACTTGATTTAATGATCCGGTCATATCTCATATAACCGACTAATATCTAGTGTATCAATATATCGAATCAACACTTGATTCGGTAACCCCGCTATATCTCATATAACCGACCGATGATACAAATCATGAGAATAGAATACAGTAGCACATACTGGTATTATTCTCGGTCCCGCACATATCTCATATGCACTCCTATTTCGTTTTGCTTGAGCTAGGAAACCTCTGTGTAAGACTCTAAAGACTCGTCAATACGCCGACAGTAGGTGGTGATCATATCAATCATCCACAAGCCGCAAGCGGTCTGCTAAACGTAACGGCCACCCGGGTATTGAGTGATCATAAGATCAACGAGCAAGCCTGCTCACACTCCTGCGAATCCAATCAGTAACACTTACCGCACAGTCCGGTCTGTTCGTCTGATATGCCGCATATCTCGTCAAGGGGTGGTAAACGTCAGACCCTAGTAGTTTGATATGTCATGCCGATGTAAGGTCCATAACAAGCGTGAAACTACTGATAACACTTACCAGTAAATCACTGCAACCCTGGCCAGGGATTTCCAGTTATAGCCAGTCGAGCATAGCGCAACATCAACCCCCAATACCGGGAGAGACGAATCCCCTCCTATCGCTCATTGCTTCCATGTGAATCGGGACTGTACCCAAAAACCACCTGTTTGCACGACTCAGTAGAGCCGTGGTAGGGTGGAAATCAAAGCACAGTGGGAGACACACAAGACTCTATGACGATCTCAGGTCAACAAACTAAGCTGTACCAGTGTCACCAGAGAACTGCCATCTGACGTGAGGTATAATACCATCTGGGAGTTCTTGGCGAGTCCGTTCAGTGTACTCAGTCTCCAGTGAGCACCCGCATACCATCTCTGATGTCAAACACCAATGGATATGGGATCATCCATCGCCCATCATATGGTTCAAGAGGATATACGCTAGTCTACTCTGGAATATCGATGCCCCGTCTCGATATTCCCATGACTAGGAACATTGAAGGATGTACTCATGGACTACCCAGGCCCCACTAGTATGATCTGCATCATACTCCTGCAAGTCGAGTACACATTCTAAGGGCTTTATCAACATGTAACAGAAAGACAGTAAGAATACATGTTAAGATAAAGAGCAACCAGAAAGCGTACTATCATGTCGAGCAAGAAAGTCCTAGATATATATGTCCCAGCATCCACTACAATATACATCTCATGTACAGTAATGGCCTCTAGGGCATACATATAACTAATAATCTCCCACTTGCACTAGGGTCATCTGTAGCAGTGGTTGCAGTATCTCATACTCAACAATCCCATAAAAGTCTCTCTTTCGGAAAAGGCCTTTGTGAGTGGATCCGCCGCGTTGTCCTCTGAGTCTACTCTCCTAACCCCGATCACCCTGGAGATCAACAATTTCCATGACCAGGTGATGCTGCCTCAGAATATATCTGGGTCCCTGATGGGACCGGGGTTCCTGGGCCAAAGCCACACTTCCATTGTCACACAATGGTAGGAACCTAGTTCATCTCATGAACCAATATACACCCAAACTGCCTCTTTGGTAGTATCTTTGATTGCGATGTCACCAGCCTTTATCATCTAGTTTGCCACGGTATCTAGCTTGGAACTCTTCCAACATACCGTCCTTCCACTGAGGGCAAAGATAATGCCCGTGACTGACATTCAGTCATCCTTACCACCCTGGAATCTATCAAGTGATTCTCCCTAGGATCGATTGATACCATCTCACTACACCTAGTGAGAATCCTAACATCCAATTAGATCTATCTCATAGATATAAAATCTAGGATTTAGGAGGTATCACTTTGATCCTATATGGAGAATCCATGTGATAAGAGGAGATTGACCGAGCGTAGCATAGAAAACTCCTTCCCTATCAAGAGTATGTCATCTACGTACAATACGAGGATCACCACCATACTCCCTACTACCTTTTTGTATATACAAGGTTCATCTACCATTTTGATGAAGTCAAACTCTTTGACTACGACATAAAAACAGACGTTCCAACTTCGCGATGCCTGCTTTAATCTGTAAAGCAACTTGCACACGTTTCCGCTGCTCCCACTGTTTACGAAGCCCTCTGGCTGTGTACTTATAGATGTTCTCTTCTAACGGTATTTAGAAAAATAGTCATGACACCCAACCACCAGATATCATAGTCATGGTATTTAGCAATGTCAAGTAGGATCCGGATGGACTTAAGCATAGCCACTGGAAAAGGTTTCATCATTATCCACGCCTGGTCGATGACGAAAACCATTAACAAGTCTAGCTTTGAAAATCTCAACTTTTCCATCTACACCAAGTAATCTTCTCAAGATATACTTGCTCCTGATGGGGATTTAACCCTTCAGATATAGCATCCAAAGTCCATACTTTGTTGGTGTACATGGATTCCATCTCAGATCGCTAAGTATCCAGCCATTCTTACAGAGTCCCCACTCTTGATGGCCTGCTCGAAACTAGTTGGGTCATCATCTCATGATGCATTCCTCGCTCCTACTGTCGTCGAGAAACCGAAGTATCTCTTAGGCGGATGAGGAACCCTACCAGATCGGCGGAGAGGCTGAGGTTCGTCGAGGACAATTGAATCCTTTGCTTCTGTCAAATCAACAGCTGTAGGTTGTGTAAGTGAACGGCGGTGCCCCGGCCGTCAATCCGACGCCGGAATGCGGAAGCGGTGATAAACTTTAATTTTGCGGACTTAGCAAACCGGCACCACCGCGCACTAAACCCCGGATCGGGCCATTAAACTAGATCTAGCAAAGTACAAGAAGGGGAAGAGATATACCGAATGATCCGAGTCCTTCGGTCTTCGTCTCCACTCCGATCTCCCGCGGATGCTTCGTCCTTCATCTCCTCGTTGTCGCCTCTTCGTCGGAAGGGCACCACATCGCCTCCATCTTTTATGGGCTCCCACCTCAATACCGAGGCAACTCGGGCGCGAAGCTGGCGAGTCGACGTGTCCAAGATTTGCTGTAGGAAGTGTAGTGTAGAGGCTATGTCTCATTTGGGTTCGTTGCCATTTGAAGATGATGGAGGAAACAAAATAAGAAAAATGGTGCTTGCATTTTTCTTAACATGAAAAGAGATCAAAATGCTACACTCTCAAAATGAAGCTCTCATCTTATTCTCTCTCAACCATGAAAAAACTTATTCTCTTAGAAATGGTGGAGGAAAGAATATGAAGCATGAAGGGAGGTGATGGTAAGAGCACAAGTGGTGACCACATCCAAAACATTATCATAACCATCTCACATCAAACTCTAATCACTTCTAATCAACAAAAAGCAAGTGATAATGATGGATAAGAATGGTATCAAAAGATGCTTTCATAATAAATACATTTGCAAGAAAAACATCCACAATGTGTTATTTGCAAACTTGCAAATAACCCCCTCCATCGGAAAAGTCCGGCCGGGAAAGAACAAAGGAAAACCGGCCGGAACGGAATGCAAACTGGCAACTCCAGAAAACTGGTCCCGTAATAAATTACAGGAAAACCCCGATACTGTGCATACACACCCGCATCTGTATTCCGTCCGGATACAAATGCAATGAGACAAAATCTACACTGTACTATACTAGGATCCGGCTTAAACCAAAGCCGGCTAGTAATATCCGTCCGATCCTGATCCGTGCAATACCGTACGTATCTGATCGAAGCTGCCATATAACCATATGGCCTCTAGTACAAACCGTCCGATCCTGATCCGTGCAATACCGCACGTATCTGATCGGACCCTGCCATATCTCCATACGGCCTCTACAGCGTTTCGCCCGAAAGCTTGAGTAACTAAAAGTGTGGTGGACTCTAAAGACTCGACAATACTATGGCTGTGGATTTAACCACTAGCACGTCAGAGGTATAAGCCAATACGTGACGGGCCACCAGCTATTGACTAAAAGGGACGTCGATGAGTGAACTCATCCTGACATCCTACTGAGCCTGTCAGTGACAATATCCGTACAGTCCGGTCCGTTCGTCTATGAGCATCGCATGGCGAGCCTAGGGGGTTGGTAAAAGTCAGACCCCCAAAAGCGGTACAAGTCATGTCGGAGTGTAGCCCAGAACACCCTGAGATACTACTGGAATACCTACCAGTAAATCTCCTGCCTTGGCCAAGGACTTCGTGTAATGGCTCTCCTAGACACAGCGCGACCTCACCCCCAATACCGGGAGAGACGAACCCCTGATGATCCGCTCACTGCCTCCATGTGGCTCAGGACTGTACCCAACTAAAACCTGTTTGCACGACTCCTTTGAGCCGTGGTAGGGTAGTAATCAAAGCACAGTGGGAACTCACACGAGACAAATGACGATCCTCAGGTCGATGAACTAACCTGTACACATGTCACCTGGGAACTGCTATCTGACGTCAGGTATAAGACCAACTAGCATGTTCCCGGGGAGTCCTGTCCGGTGTACTTATAACCTAATGAGCACCTGTATACATCTTAGGTGAAACAACTGACACCAGTGGCTTGTGAGACCGGCCACCGCCCCTCATCAGGGTCTCGACTGTATACACTAGTCTACTCTGGAGAATCGATGCCCTGTCTCGAGACTCCTGCGACTAGGGACCTTTTAAGGATGTGCTTATAGACTCCAGCTCTCACTTATATGATCGCCCTCATACTGCTGGCAGTCAAGCAAGAATCCTAGGGGCTCTATCAACGTGCAATAGCGACATGTCAGGTCACCTAAAGCAGTACACGATGATAAAGGTAAACCAGATAGCGTACTATCATCTCGAGTAAGACTGTCCTCCCGGGATAGGTCCTCCCTCAATCATTGCAATCACGTGCCTGTGACCCAATAATTGACTCTGAGGGCACTATCTCCAACAATCTCCCACTTGCACTCAAGGCTAATTATTGCGATGTCGCATACTCACAGCCCGTGTGATACCGAACACCCAACTCCTCTACTAGTCAGTCTCACAAATCCCGTTTGTGAAACTATTGCGGTTGAGGAATAGCCTCAGTGAGTGGATCCGCCTAGATGTTTCTTTCTATGTCTCTCTCTATCTCAAGTTCGCGGAGAAAGCCATCTCCCGAAATGAGCAATACCTGTCTTAGAATGTCTGGATGTCTGATGGGACCTAGCTCATAAATGAACTCCAAATCCAAACTTCTTAGACTGTATCGTTAACTGAACTTAATCAGTATCCTGCGCCATGCCACCCTCAGTATTGCCTTGGACCACCTGTCCAAAATACTGCCCCTCGTCAGAAGGAAAACTATAACTCTGACAACCTCCTTGTCGTCCATGTCACCTTGGAAGCCTGGAATGATAACTGTCTCCCAAAGGAGGCAGCCGTTATCATATCCCAAGAACATTCACTTATGTTCTAAAAACTGCTTCCGACTGTTTCTCCAGGATTGGATCAATACCAACTTATTGCATCTAGTGCAAGAACAACATCTGGTGTGGTACTTGACATCTCATGATTGACTCAATTGCCTAAGCAAGTGATCTGCCAATCATGAACATCCCTCTCCCTTTTAGTCTGTAAGACACCTTTATAGAGGGTGACTCCATCACCTGCAGGTATACTACTGTGCCAGGAGTCGTCCATTCTAAATACTCTTAGAATGCTGTCTAAGTACCCTGATTGGGAAACCACCCAAATCTAGATCTAAAACCATAGATCTAGTAACCAGTATGTCTGATATAATGTCCATGTCCCATGTGGAGAAACCAATGTGTGACGACCAAAGTATAACCGATCGTAGTATAGGAGTTTCCTTTCCTACTCTGTGTATGTCATCCAAATACCAGGATATCACACCCTACTACCTTCTCAACAGACCCATCCCCTATTCTGACGAAGTCAAACCTATGACTGTCATATCAGAAATAGATGATCTATCTCCGCTACATCTGCTTTAGTCTATAAATAGACATAAGCCTGATGTCCACCAATGCTTCCGCTGCTCCCACTGACTACGAAAACCCTCTGGCAGAGTCATATAGACGTGCACTTCTAAAGCTAGTTTCGAACGACGCTACACTCATCCTCCTGCCGGGTCTCGCAGCCTGGAACAACAACAATGGCAAGTGTGGGTAAACAAGAACTTCCCTGTCACCGTCCTTAAGGCTACCGGAGTACCTCTCGGGTGCCTGAAGTTACCCACCTTATCTGCGGAGTGGCCAATGGAATGTCAAATCAGATTGAATCTTTAGGTTCCTTATTAAATCTTCATTAATCGTTTGCGGTTCTGGAATCACTTCCAGTTCTACCATACTCCCACTACTGTTTTCTGAAAAAATTCATTTCTTTTAAAATTGTGGCGAGTGAAGAACAATATCACTATTGATCTTCCAGATGGTAGAAAGTCAACCCTCGTCATAGCCTGGGTCAACCCACAAACAGCCATTACAGAAACGTGCCTATGAGTTATCCAGAGTCTGGTTTTAATCATAAGCCGTACAACTCCCCGTACCTTAACAACGTTAAGATATGAACTGTTCTATATCCAATATAGAACCAGATGCATAGATTTAATTGAACCAGATTCAAATCATGCAGCTATCTCCAGTGCATATCAACTAAATGGAAGGAGGCCGATCAGCGTTACTCAACTTAGGAATGCTTCCAATTATGAGTAACCTGAAAGAGAAGCAATTTCTCTTTATCATTACTATCAACTGAATACCATACACAAGTATCTACATTTTCGATCACTTTGAAGAATCCCGATACTTGCTACACCTGGTTCTCAACTCTATTCAAATACCTATAACTCCTCAAAACTTAGACCCTGTGTTTCTACGAAACACATGTCTAAGAACTAGAGAAGTTAAAAGTAAACAGAATATAGTATGAGGACCAACCCCTCTGTCCTAATGGACACTGGACAACATACAATACTCTGTATAAGTCCGCTGAGTCTAACAACTCTTTCACTGTGCGTCGTAGGTTGAAAACTGTACTTATGGTTAAGAAGAATTACACCGCGGTTTGATGCTCCTTACCTAACCATCCACTGATATAGGTAAATGTCATCGACATAATATCAAAAGGTATATCTCACTCTATGAAAATAGACGTACAGATATATCAATTTGAAATTGGTGCACAACAGCGGATATTCAAAACCAAATATTTGCCGACCGGCAAACAGCCCAGATGATCTCCTCAAATATCACCGATTACAACGAATCCCGATATAATGAGGATGATCACCCTATTCCCAATGACTTACTCCCACTCATCATCTGTAAAACCATACAGATGTGAGAATCATACCTAGTAAATACATACCCTGGAGTAAGTATCTAATCGGGAAATCTGTTTTCTTTTAACATTACACAGTGAAACTGAAACATTGAAATGTTTCGGTGGGGTATTCCGGTATTCTTAGTAATGCCTCTTCCATTATCCAGATTCACAACTATAACCGTATAATTCTCTGCCACCTCTCCAAATCCCTTTATATGTCTTTAGTCATTACCTTCTGCACACCCTTTTAGGCCAATTGGTTTTCTGCCTTCCCTACCGTTCGGCACCAGCCTATGGTTTGGAAGACGACTATCCAATAAGCAAAATGGGTGTACTGTCCTAATCCTAGGAGCAGTCGCAATGCGAGAGAAGGTGAAGATAAAAGACACCTGAATGTACTTTATTCCTATTTCTCCTGAACCAGAATCCATCCCCGAACTGGAACAAGTTCCTTTCGAGTTCGTATATAACCATACGATGGATTATCCAATAAACTGTGGATCTTCGTAGTGATACGGAGTGTCCTGGAGAAATACAAAGGTGATTTAGGATTGGCGAAGAAATACTTGGTTTGGTCGTGAGTATCAGTCGCAATTTACTTTGCCCTCTTACTAATCCCTTGCTTTGTCTTAATCTTAATACCTTCTGCACACAGTTTAGGCTAATTGGTTTTCTTCATTCCCTACCGGTCGGCACCGGCCTAAGGTTTGGAAGAAGACTATCCAATTTGCGTAATAGGTGTACTATCTCCTAAACCAAGGAGTACTCACAACTTGAGAGAAGGTAAAAGGGAAAAGACAACTGAATAATCCTATCCGTTTTCTCCAGAACCGGAAACCATCCTCGAATTCCTTCGAGTTCGTATCTAACCATACGATGGTTTTGTCCAATGGAAGTGGACGTTCGTAGTAATACGGGGTGTCCTGGAGAAAAGGGTAAAAGTAGGAATGGCAATGAGGTCTGCAACTCTGACAATCCAAAAGCCAGTATTAAGAAGGTTCGGTCAACTTGGTCACTGAGTCATAGTCTTAGGGTCGGGTCAATGGTCGCTGCCAGAGAGAGAGAGAAAAGAAACACTCAGCGTGCACTCTATCCTAGATCAGAATGGTTATCACTTTTTATAATCAGAAAACCTCCCACTGTACCTCAAATTCTCCTCCAAACCTGAAAGAAGAATTAGTCGGGGTCACCCGAGGAGTAAACCAACTCATCAGTGGGAATCGGGATCCAACTATCATTGCATGATAACGTGACGGAATCCGCTCACGTCATCACACTCCAGAAGGTATGCGCATATCTGGCAAGTTTCAGTACTTTTGAAACTCCCGATGTGATTTCTGCCCCATGCTCTTATGACCTTGACTAAGGCCAACAAATCATAAGTCACATGTCAAGTTCTACCCGTCATTGTCTAGGTTGATTTGAACCCACCCGTACAAGCCCTTGACTAGGGCCAACAAGGCTATACGACTGTCCCAAACCAACGCATCTATCTATGCAGCATATGAATACCCAATAGCAACCAAACACTGTGCCTTGACTAAGGCCAACAAACACAGCTTGAATACTATTGACTACCCATATGAAACGACGGAGGGCTACGAATGGTTTCTGGCGAAGACCTTTAACGTAATGAACTTGATATCGTTGAAGGAACGGATAGCTTTTTAGAAAATATAGTGACGAAAACCTTTACTAAAGAGGTCACTCCCGGTGAAGGGATCTCGGCTCTTTCCCCGTAGAATGGGGTGCAGGATATTCCAAATGAATACCACGATGCAAAGCAAAAATAATCGGCTATAGTGAAGTTAATGCCCTGACGCAAACTTCTGTCCAAGGGGTCACTCCCGGTGAAGGGATCTCGGCCCTTGCCTCGTCGACTGAGGAGCAGGATATTCCAAATGAATACCACGATGCAAAACAAAAGTGAACGTCCTTGCAATAGCAGCTTTTTGAAAAAAATGTTCCAACAACATCAGAATAGGTTTGTTTAACTTGCATTGATCCGAATCAACGCAGTCCCATCAATTGATCACACCACAAAGAACGAAAATATACTGACGTACGTATATGCCATCCGCATTCGCCACTGGGTCCCGTCATCACCCGTTAGGTTAGCTAACTAACGACAGAGCGGGGACTGGACTAGCGCGGATGTAAAACATATACAACATCTACTAATATATATACCAATATATTATATTCGCTCAAGGCGTGATAAAATGCAACAACACAGAAATGTACAGCATCACAGAACAATACAGATATCTGGGATCCCCGGGTTTCACAGAGCCACTACTGAAACCCGACGTTCCCCTGGTCGTGTGGATAGCCTGTGCAATGAAATCCTAGACCCCTACGGGCACGGCAAGTTACCCGCCAAAACCTGAAGCGAGGCAGCCCCTTTCAGCTCCGTGAATGGACTACCTAGCACTTCACGGAATACGGCAACTTGGGCACCCCTCCTGGGTCAACCTGTACCCCCTACGAGTGCGGCGAATAGCCCGCCAATCCCAGAGTGAAGCCCCCTCTGTCCCAATGCCATGAGATGCGGGCTTGTTGCCCTCCAGAACCCGGCTATCCGTGCACCCCACCGCGGGGCAATCCTAGTACAGAAAGTAAAATATACATACAACGGGTACATCGACCGCAAACAGGTCGTGCCCCAAAAGAATAATACAAACAGGCAGTGACGGCAGTCCACATGTCGGACGCTCGCCCCACAATATCAAATGTACATAATCCAACAGCACTGTACTAACATTGCATCCAGGCTATCCCCCACGACCGATCCGCAACATCACAGCAAAATCACAAAACATCAACGTGAAAGTCACGTTCGCAAATCCGTCTAACCGGGCTATAGCAGTTAGACTGGATTTACCGATCAAGTGACATTCACGGTCGCAGATATAATGTAAATACTGTGAAAAATGTGTTTAAAATATCCGATAGATCAAAAATTAACAAGTGGGCCCCCAAGCAATACTGTAGTACTCACAGAAGTTCTGGGCCCAAAATTAATATTCTAAAACCCCTGATTACAGCCCAGAAGCCCACTGGAGAATTTCGAAGCATTGATCCCACCAACCTGCGGCGGAACCGCGGAAACAAGGGAGGTTTTGCCGCGGTTCCGCGCTCTAGATGAGGGATCATTGTCTCGAATTTTCCCAGAGTTCTTAGAACTCCCTGCACATCATTCTGAGACCACCTGAAAAATTTTTAGACTTAAAAAAATTTCAACAGAAAACTGATGTGAACTAAAATTGGGTTTTTGGAATTTTGGTCGATCGGAACTGAAAAACACATCAAACAAAGCTAGACGAAGTTAATGGCGAGGCTCTGATACCACTGTAAGTGCACGGCGGCGCCCCGGCCATCAATCCGACGCCGGAATGCGGAAGCGGTGATAAACTTTAATTTTGCGGACTTAGCAAACCGGCACCACCGCGCACTAAACCCCGGATCGGGCCATTAAACTAGATCTAGCAAAGTACAAGAAGGGGAAGAGATATACCGAATGATCCGAGTCCTTCGGTCTTCGTCTCCACTTCGATCTCCCGCGGATGCTTCGTCCTTCATCTCCTCGTTGTCGCCTCTTCGCCGGAAGGGCACCACATCGCCTGCATCTTTTACGGGCTCCCACCTCAATACCGAGGCAACTCGGGCGCGAAGCTGGCGAGTCGACGCGTCCAAGATTTGCTGTAGGAAGTGTAGTGTAGAGGCTATGTCTCATTTGGGTTCGTTGCCATTTGAAGATGATAGAGGAAACAAAATAAGAAAAATGGTGCTTGCATTTTTCTTAACATGAAAAGAGATCAAAATGCTACACTCTCAAAATGAAGCTCTCATCTTCTTCTCTCTCAAACATGGAAAAACTTATTCTCTTAGAAATGGTGGAGGAAAGAGTATGAAGCATGAAGGGAGGTGATGGTAGGAGCACAAGTGGTGACCACATCCAAAACATCATCATAACCATCTCACATCAAACTCTAATCACTTCTAATCAACAAAAAGCAAGTGATAATGATGGATAAGAATGGTATCAAAAGATGCTTTCATAATAAATACATTTGCAAGAAAAACCTCCACAATGTGTTATTTGCAAACTTGCAAATAACCCCCTCCATCGGAAAAGTTCGGCCGGGAAAGAACAAAGGAAAACCGGCCGGAACGGAATGCAAACTGGCAACTCCAGAAAACTGGTCCCGTAATAAATTACAGGAAAACCCCGATACTGTGCATACACACCCGCATCTGTATTCCGTCCGGATACAAATGCAATGAGACCAAATCTACACTGTACTATACTAGGATCCGGCTTAAACCAAAGCCGGCTAGTAATATCCGTCCGATCCTGATCCGTGCAATACCGCACGTATCTGATCGAACGCTGCCATATAACCATACGGCCTCTAGTACAAACCGTCCGATCCCGATCCGTGCAATACCGCACGTATCTGATAGGACCCTGCCATATCTCCATACGGCCTCTACAGCGTTTCGCCCGAAAGCTTGAGTAACTAAAAGTGTGGTGGACTCTAAAGACTCGACAATACTATGGCTGTGGATTTAACCACTAGTACGTTAGAGGTATAAGCCAATACGTGACGGGCCACCAGCTATTGACTAAAAGGGACGTCGATGAGTGAACTCATCCTGACACCCTACTGAGCCTGTCTGTGACAATATCCGTACAGTCCTGTCCGTTCGTCTATGAGCATCGCATGGCGGGCCTAGGGGGTTGGTAAAAGTCAGACCCCCAAAAGCGGTACAAGTCGTGTTGGAGTGTAGCCCAGAACACCCTGAGATACTACTGGAATACCTACCAGTAAATCTCCTGCCTTTGCCAAGGACTTCGTGTAATGGATCTCCTAGACACAGCGCGACCTCACCCCCAATACCGGGAGAGACGAACCCCTGAAGATCCACTCACTGCCTCCATGTGGCTCGGGACTGTACCCAACTAAAACCTGTTGCACGACTTCTTTGAGCCGTGGTAGGGTAGTAATCAAAGCACAGTGGGAACTCACACGAGACAAATGACGATCCCCAGGTCGATCAACTAACCTGTACACATGTCACCTGGGAACTGCTATCTGACGTCAGGTATAAGACCAACTAGCATGTTCCCGGCGAGTCCTGTCCGGTGTACTCATAACCTAATGAGCACCTGTATACATCTTAGGTGAACTAACTGACACCAGTGGCTTGTGAGACCGGCTACCGACCCTCGTCGGGGTCTCGACTGTATACACTAGTCTACTCTGGAGAATCGATGCCCTATCTCGAGACTCCTGCGACTAGGGACCTTTTAAGGATGTGCTTATAGACTCCAGCTCTCACTTATATGATTGCCCTCATACTGCTGGCAGTCAAGCAAGAATCCTAGGGGCTCTATCAACGTCCAATAGTGACATGTCAGGTCACCTAAAGCAGTACACGAAGATAAAGGTATACCAGATAGCGTACTATCATCTCGAGTAAGACTGTCCTCCCGGGATAGGTCCTCCCTCAATCATTGCAATCACGTGCCTGTGACCCAATAATTGACTCTGAGGGCACTATCTCCAACAGGTTGTATAGCTGGAACTCCTTCCAGTTCTACAGAACTGACCTTGCCTCGATCTTGTCCGGATTTTGCTTTTGACATAGGCCGGACAATCCCAAATCTTAACTTACTTAAGAGATGGGCTCTTCCCATACCATATCTCATATGGAGTGGTAGGCATTGATTTGATTGGAATCTAATTCAATATGTATGCCGCTGCTCAAGTGCATAACCCCAAAAAGGAAATAGGTAACTCAATAGTACTCATCATAGAGCGCACCATATCTCATAGGGTGCGATTGCTCCGCCCCGATACACCGTTGTGCTGTGGTGTATTCAGAGGAGTAACACCGAGAGAGAATCTCATTCTCCTTTAGAATAGTCCAAGAATTCCATGCACAAGTATTCTCCTCCCTGATCTCATCATAGGACATAATACTTATACCTGTATTGGTTCTCTACTTCTGACTTATATTCTTTGAATTTCTCAAAAACTTCAGACATGTGTTTCCACAGGAACATGTGTCCGAATCTTGAGAGATCGTCAGTGAATGTAAGGAAGTACAAAGAACCAATCCAGGCATATGTAGACTGGGGACCTACATACATCACTATGTATCAGTCCGAAGAGTTCACTAAATTTTTCTCTGTTTCCAGTAAACAGAGCTATGGTCATCTTATCTTTGTAACATGACTGGCAAGTTTCACAAGATGTAAATTCAAACTGATTTAAATATGCATCTAATTGTAACTTAGCTAGTCGGGTCGCATTGATATGACCTAGTTTACAATGCCCCAAGAAGGATTCGTTCATTTCTGAACTCTTCCTCTTGTGTGTGTTCTGTATGTTAAGAACCGTGGTCTGATTTAGAATGTATATGCTTTTAGATAACGTGCCTGAACCGATCAACTCTTGATATAGGAAATGTTCAAATCATTATCCAACAATACAAAATTATATCCTTTCTTTATTAAATAAAGAGACTGATATGATGTTGTATATCAGGTTCGGTATCTAATAACATTCATTTAGAATCAGTGTATTTAGTAATACAGGGTGATAACTGCCAACACTTTGGCTGAAACAATTGCTCTGTTTCCAACTCTTGAAATTTATCACCCATTCTCAGTAGCCCATGTAATAAATTACATATACAGGATCCTGATCCGGTATCTAATACCCAGGACATAGAGGATACTGAGAAACAGTTCTATGTAATCAATACACCCGAAGAAGATGCATCATCATGCACTTTCTTCGTTTGGGTAGCATGGGAATCCTGGTATTCCCCTAATTCCTGCTCGGTCTTATAACAATTATAAGTTGGAGCGGGACCAACGTTCCCAATCTCAGTATAACAAGCGGGTTCGGTCAATACATCCATATTATTATCTTGATCAAGGCGTGGCATGGTTGCTACCTGGAAAGAGAGAGAAGAAAACACTTTGCGTGCGCTCTTGCAAGATTAGATTGGTTATATATTTTATCTAATCAGAATGGCTCCAACTGTTTTTATCAAATCTTCCTTCAAACCTCAAAAGGAAAGACTAGCCGGGATTAATTACACTCTACAAGTTCGCCAATCTTTCAGCCAGGACAGTACCGGTACTTTGAGGGAGGTTCCCCGTACTTTCGCACGGACCTAATTAAAATAAACCTCGTTTTCCCAGAGCGTAACCCCGTTGACACCTACTTGATCGGCTAATTGTAAAGTGAAAAATTCTCCCAGGAGTAACAATTACCCTACAGCGGTATCAGAGCCAAGCTAGAGCTTTAGGAGAAGTCCAGACGAAGTTATAAGTCCGATCGAACCCGAAACCCCGACACAGACCCTTTTCTGGAAATTTTTCAAAACTGTTGATTTTTTCACATTAAAAATACTAAAAAAAATCAGCAGGGAATTATATGGAACTCAGTGAAAAACGACAAAGTAAGTCGATCAAAGCGCCGCGGAACCGCGGCATGAGCATGGCTCCCGCGGCGGTTCCGCGGCCGTACAGTCACATCATGCTTTGTCTTTTGTACAGTAAAGTCCCTATCAATTTCCTGATGCTTTTGGGTATTTTTAATTCTACTCAAATGTTGAGTTTTCTGGAGATGTTTTGTATTCGTTGATTCAATCTGAAAGTTTAACTTCGTCTATGTGTGGTTCCGGATAATTTTAGAACGTGTTAAAAAATTCGACCAGATATCAATAACTCACTTTTTCCCTTGCCGAAAATTTCCATGTATTGGATTTTTCCGTAGTTTAAGAACGTTCTAAGTCGTGCAAGTAATGCGATGGACCCTCTAGAAGACAACAAACCTTAACTCGATTATGTGACCATCTTGAACTGTCTTTTGAACCTTAGGGTTTGGGGTAGTACAACGTTGCCACATGTGAGGCGTTGGCTTGACCCTTCTACGGCTGGACCATTGGTACTGTGGCATGAAATGGATGTTTTTAAACTTATTTCAAGCGTTGAGCTATTTGGGAAAACTTGGGTGTTTGATTATTCGATCGGAAAGTTTAACATTGTCTATTTATCTGGAATGTGATACAATATTTGGAATCCACAAGTAGTTATGAGATAACCAATTTGAATGTTATAAATCTAGCACTTTAGTCTCATTTGATCGGTTGCCACGGGATTTTGATATGATCAAAAGTCTGTTGCAATCGCGTAGATTACGTGGATACTCGCCGGTAAACTTAATAGATAGCCACACTGCATAGCCCCGACCAAGTGACTGTAGGAGAACCGCGTCGCCAAAATCATCTGTTCGGGTGCTCGCGACAGCGGTGTTCCGCCTTAGTGCACTTCGTCGACGGCATCCGGGGGTGCGGCCGTCTACTAAAGTTTGCGACGAGCATTCAATCAGGATGTCGGGAATCTTTTTGAATTGCCCGACTAGATATTGAAAAGTGCTTTCAATAATGAGACTAAAATGCGGGGTTTATAATTGTTAGGCATGAGATGTCTAAGGAATTCATTTGGTTAGGCATGCGATGTCTAAGAAGCTTGCGGATTCCAACTGTTGTAGTTTTACGCTTTCTTTTCTGCGACCGTAAGTGTAATATGTGGTGTATCGCCGGTTTCGTTTCTATACATCAATGACAATTGTGATACGCATATTTACTTACGTTGATGACATGTGATGTTATGTGTTGCTGGATATGTTATATTGGATCGTCGTGTTTGAATAGCCGGGGTTTTTTTTTGTGAGATGAGTGTTTTTCATTTTTCATTCATGTAAAAACTTGTATGCAATAAACCCTGTCGTAAAACCATACGACCTCTATATCGTTTCGCCCGAAGCAGGAAAACTCTCTGTGTGGGACTCTAAAGACTCGACTACTACGCTGGCAGTGGTATTAACCACAGACCGCAAGCGGCACTAGCTCTACGTAACGGTCCCCAGGTAGATGTTGATAAGAAGGCCGATGAGGAAACCAATCCGAACTCCTACTGAGCCTGATATGACAATCTCTGTACAGTCTGGTATGTTCGTCAATGACTATCGCATATCGGGCCTAGGGGGCTGCAAGCGTCAGTCCCCTAAAAGCAGTATATGTCGTGTCGGAGTGAGCCCATTACACCTTGAGAAGCTACTGGAAATCCTACCAGTAAATCTCGCTTGCTCTGGACAGGGACTTTGCGTAATGGCTCTCCAAACACAGCGCGATATCAACTCCTAATACCGGGAGAGACGAATCCTATCTAACCGCCACTGCCTCCAAGTGCTTCGGGACTGCACCCAACTGCTACCTGTTTGCACGACTCCTTTGAGTCATGGTAGGGTAGCAATCTAAGAACAGTGGGAACACACTCGAGGCGAAGCAACAGTGTCAAGTCTGCGGACTATGCTGTACACATGTCACCTGGGAACTGTTAACTGACGACGGGTATAATACCAACCAACAGTTCCCTACGAGTCCGGTCCGGTGTACCCGTAACCCAACGAGCACCTGTATACTATCTCCAGTACAACATACTGATGGCTGTGGGACAGACCATCTGTAAGTCCATATTGCGACCCCCGGTTCTTACGGGGAGGCGGAAACGGTATAAAATCAAATTTTTTGTGCAAGAGGCAACATGGACTAAACTAGGTCGGGATCGTTGTCTAAACTAAAACTAGCAAACTAGCTAAAGATATTTAGCTACTCGGATAAAGATGATTATACCTAAACTTGAACTCCTTCTTCTTCAAACTTTGTTGTAGAGGTTGATGGTTCTCCTTTGTCGCCTTCTCCCGTCGAAGATGGATCCACCTCGAAGGCTCGACCTTTGGGCTCTTTCTCGTACTTGGAGTGAACTAGAATCGCCGGCTTGCTCCCTTGATCCTAGAGTGAGTAGAGAGTGTCTAAGGGTTGCTTTTGTTTTTCAAGAGAAGGATTCTCAACTCATGAGAAGGTTTCTCTTGACTAGAGGAAGAAGAAGATGAGAATGAAGAGAGAGAGTGAATATGATAGAATGAGCTCTCTTTTTTCTTTTGCAACCATATCAAAAAAAAAAGAATAATCAAATAATAACAATAATCAAAATGAAAAAGGTTTGATGGAAAGTTTAGGAATGACTAATATCATTACAAACATTAAATGAAAAAGCAAGAATGAAAAGGCATCTTGCATTTGTAATGATGGTAGTCAAATGTTCAACCATGGTCAACAAGTCAACCATGGTCAACAAGTCAACAAAAACTAACCATGACACAATTTCATTTTATTATATATTATTAAATGATATAATGCAAATCCATTAGGGTTTGGAAAAAGACGACTGTCAACTGTGCATACGCACCCGTTCCGAAACCCTAATGAAAATCATCTTCCTCCTCCTCAAATAACTGTGCATACACACCTGCATTCTTGTTCCGAGGAACATGAATACTGAGAGATAAAAGCAACCCCAAATACTATACCAGTATCCGGCTCAAACCAGAGCCTGCTGGCAATATCTGTCCGGACTCCAAAACGTGCACAAGTGCGCGGATGAGAACGAACCCTGTCGCAAAACCATGCGACCTCTACTCTGTTTTGCCCATAGGCGAATACCCTCTGTGTGGGACTCTAAAGACTCGACACTACGCTGGCAGTGGGTTTAACCACAGACCGCAAGCGGCACTAGCTGTGCGTAACGGTCCCCAGGTAGATGTCGACAAGAAGGCTGACGAGGTGAAACCCCATCTGTACTCCTACTGAGTCTGAATGTGACAGTCTCCGTACAGTCCGGTCTGTTCGTCTGATACATCGCATGGCGGGCCTAGGGGGCGGTAAACGTCAGTCCCCCAATAGCGGTACAAGTCGTGCCGGAGCGAAGCCCAAAACACCCTGAGATAACACTGGAAACCTACCAGTATATCTCGTTTGCCCTGGCCAGGGACTACTCGTGTAATGGCTCTCCTAGACACAGCGCGATGTCAACCCCCAATACCGGGAGAGACGAATCCTGTCTAACCGTCACTGCCTCCAAGTGCTTCGGGACTGCACCCAACCACCACCTGTTTGCACGACTCCTTTGAGCCGTGGTAGGGTAGTGATCAAAGTGCAGTGGGAACACACTCGAGGCGAAGTGCCAGTGTCAAGTCAGCGGACTAAGCTGTACTCATGTCACCTGGGAACTGATGACTGACGATAGGTATAATACCAACCTGTCAGTTCCCGACGAGTCCTGTCCAGTGTACTCGTAACCCAACGAGCACCCGTATACTATCTCCAGTACGACGTACTGATGGCTGTGGGACAGACCATCTCCCACACTGGGATGAGAAGCGCATACGCTAGTCTACTCCGGAGTATCGATGCCCTGTCTCGATAGTCCTGCGACTAGGGACCTGTATAAGGATGTGCTTATAGATTACCCAGCCCCCACTAGTGTGACTGCCATCACAACGCTGGTAATCAAGCAAAGATCCTAAGAGCTCCACTAATGCGTATAAGTGATATAGTAAAATAAACACAAGTACACATTGAAGTAGAGACAAACCAAGTAGCATACTACTATTTTGAGCAAGATTGTATATACAAGGTGAATATCCCAAGCATCCATTAAGTAATATACAAACTAGTATGATACAGTAATGGCCTCTAGGGCATATACACTAACAATCTCCCACTTGCACTAAGGCCATGTACTGGCGTATCGAAGATCTATCATCTCGATCAGCCGCTCGAACTGAGTCTGGGGCAGGGCCTTGGTGAATGGATCTGCAGTGTTGTCTTCTGAAGCAGCTCTCCGAACCTCGATCTCCTTGCGATCCACGATCTCCCTGATCAGGTGATACCGCCTCAAGATGTGCCTGGATCTCTGATGGGACCTGGGTTCCTTCGCTAAAGCTATAGCCCCATTGTTATCGCAATACAGAGGTATTGGATCAACAATGGACGGAACCACCTGAAGTTCTTTCAAGAACTTCCTCATACAGACAGCTTCTTTTGCGGCATCAGATGCAGCGATGTATTCCGCTTCCATCGTCGAGTCTGCAACGGTTTCCTGTTTGGAACTCTTCCAACACACCGCCCCTCCATTGAGGGTAAAGACAAAGCCCGACATGGACTTGGAATCATCCTTGTCACTCTGGAAGCTGGAGTCAGCAAAGGCCTCGATCTGGAGGTCTTTTCCACCATACACCAAGAACATCTCCTTAGTCCTTCTCAGGTACTTGAGAATGTTCTTTACCGCTATCCAGTGTTTCTCCCCAGGGTTTGACTGATACCGGCTTACCACACTCAGTGCATAAGCTACATCCGGTCTGGTACACAACATCGCATACATTATAGAGCCCACCGCAGAAGCGTAGGGTATAATAGACATGCGATCCCTCTCCAAATCAGTCTTGGGAGACATCTCTTTAGAGAGGGTGATCCCGTGACAAGCCGGTAGGTTACCGCGCTTGGAATCTTCCATACTGAATCTCTTCAGTATGGTGTCGATGTACCTGGACTGTGAAAGTCCTAAAATCCTCTTGGATCTGTCACGGTAGATCCGGATACCCAGAATGTACGAGGCATCACCCAGGTCTTTCATGGAGAACTTGTGTGACAAGAACCCCTTGACAGATTGTAGCATAGGAATGTCATTTCCTATTAAGAGAATGTCATCCACGTATAAAACGAGGAATACTACAGTTCTCGCTACAAATCTACTATAGATGCATGGTTCATCTGGATTTTTGATAAAGCCAAATTCTTTGACCGTCTCATCAAAGCAGATGTTCCAACTCCGCGATGCCTGCTTTAGTCCAAAGATGGACTTAAGCAACTTGCACACCTTTCCGCTGCTCCCACTCTGAATGAAGCCCTCTGGCTGGTCCATATAGACACACTCCTCTAAATTTCCATTTAGAAAAGCTGTCTTTACGTCCATTTGCCAGATCTCATAATCGTGGAAGGCAGCGATGGCAAGAAGGATCCGAATGGATTTCAGCATGGCTACTGGAGAGAAGGTTTCGTCATAGTCCAAACCAGGTCTTTGACGAAAACCCTTTGCTACCAGCCTAGCTTTATAGGTCTCAACCTGTCCATCTACACCAATCTTCCTTTTGAAGATCCACTTGCATCCTACGGGTTTTACCCCGTCTGGAGCAATGTCCAACGTCCATACCTTGTTGGTGTACATAGACTCCATTTCGGTCCGCATTGCATCCAGCCATTTCACTGAGTCAACGCTCTGAACGGCCTGCTGGAAGCTAGTAGGCTCATCATAATCTATTATGCAATCCTCTCTATCCCCGTCTATGAGAAAACCGTAGTATCTCTCGGGCGGATGAGACTGCCTACTACTTCTGCGGAGTGGCGTAGGAATGTCCTGTTCTTCTGAACCCTCTGGTTCCACTAAACTTTCAGTAATAGTCCGTGGTTCTGGAATCTCTTCCAGTTCTACTGCGCTCCCACTTATTTCCTTTTCTATGAACTGGTGTTCTAGAAAGTGGGCATGACGAGAAACAAGAACTTTTTGTTCCTCTTCGCAGTAGAAGAAATATCCCTTGGAATTCTTTGGATATCCCACAAACTTGCACAGTACTGAGCGTGCCTCGAGTTTGTCCGCATGCTGCTTTTTGACAAAAGCCGGACTTCCCCATATCTTAATGTGATTAAGATGGGGTCTCTTCCCACACCACATCTCAAATGGCGTAGTAGGCACAGTCTTAGTGGGAACTCGGTTCAAAAGGTATGCGGCTGATTCTAGCGCATATCCCCAGAATAATCGCGGCAACTCAGCGTTACTCATCATGGACCGAACCATATCCAATAGGGTTCGGTTCTGTCTCTCCGATACACCGTTATGTTGCGGAGTGTATGGAGGAGTAAGCTGAGAGAGAATACCATTCTCTTTTAAGTAATTCAGGAATTCGGCACTTAAGTATTCTCCACCTCGATCCGATCTTAGAATCTTAATACTTTTGCCGGTCTGTTTCTCTACCTCATTCCTATACTCCTGGAATTTTTCAAAAGCCTCGGACTTATGTTTCATTAAGAAAACATAACCGTACCTTGAGAAGTCATCCGTAAAAGTAATGAAGTAAGAATGTCCGCTTCGGGCATGTGTAGACATTGGACCGCACACGTCACTGTGTACGAGTCCCAAGAGCTCGCTCGCTCTTACTCCATGTCCAGTAAACGGAGTCTTTGTCATCTTTCCCTTGAGACAGGATTGACAAGTGGCATACGACTGATATTCGAACGCATTCAAATACCCTTCTGTATGTAACTTCGTCAACCTTCTCTCATTGATGTGACCCAATCTACAATGCCACAAGAAAGTCTGGTTTATTTCTGGAGACTTTCTTTTGTGTGTATTCTGGACATTAAAAATCTGTGGTTGGTTCAATACGTATATACCATTACTCAAAGTACCTGACCCAATCAAAACTTGATTAAGGCGAATGTTTACAACATTACTTACAAACGCAAATTCATAACCTTCTTTAGAAACTAAAGATACAGAAATGATATTACAAGTTTCGTTGGGTACAAAAAAGCAATTACGCAAAACCAAAACATGTCCATCTGACATTCCCAGGTGATAGTCCCCCACGGCTTTAGCATCCATGCTAGCTCTGTTTGCAACTCTGAGGGTCATGTCACCTGCTTTCAAAACACTACGGTTTCTCAACGCCTGCAAAGAATTACAGATATGAGATCCTGATCCGGTATCCAATACCCAGGAAGTAGAGTTTATAGAAAGACAGTTTTCAATAACATACACACCTGAAGCTGAAGCTGCAACCTGCTTCAATTCCTGTGTTCTGGCCTTCCAGGCCCTGCAATCATTCTTCCAGTGTCCTTTCTTATGACAAAAGAAGCATTCTTCCTTATCCACAAGCTTCCCCGCTATCTTTGTTGCTTTACCTTTTCCCTTCGTATCCACTTTACTAACACCGCCCCTTGGTTTGGCGGGGGCTTTCTTCTTCTTTCCCTTGGCTTTCGCCTTGGACCTAGAAGAAGATGATCCTCCTACAAACAAAGTGGATGTTTCCCTACCTTTCTGTAGGGTGCCCTCTGCGCTCCTCAGCAGGTTGAGGAGCTCTGAAAGTTCAACCTCCTTTTCTTATAGGTTGAAGTTCATAATAAACTGGGCGTAAGTGGAAGGAAGGGACTGGAGAACTATATCCGTATATAGCTCACTCTCCAATGTGATCCCCAGGTCAGCGAGCTCCTCAATGTAGCCGATCATCTTTAGCACGTGCTCGGCTACTGTTGATCCGACGGCCATTCTTGTCGAAAACAACTTTTTCGACGCTTCGTATCTTGCGATACGTGATTGCTCTCCATACAGTTCTTTTGTATGAAGCAATATGGACTCCATGTCCATATTCTCATGCCTCCTCTGATGTTCGTTGTCCATCGAGGCAAGCAGGAGGCACTTGGCCTTCGCGCTATCAATCTCCCAAGTGTTGCGGCTTTCCTTATCCGCGACGCTGGAAGTTGGACCAGGGACAGGGGGAGCTTTGGTGGTAAGAAGATACCCCAGCTTGTCATAAGTGATTGCTATCTTGACATTCCTGAGCCAATCTTTGTAGTTTGGCCCTGTCAGCTTGTTTTTATCTAGGAGTAACTTAAGTCCAGTCATGTTGATTGGTCGCTGCAATTAGGAGAGAGAAGAAGAAACACTCAGCATGATGCTCTTGCAAGTTTAGAGTGGTTTTTAGTTTGTCTAAACAGGATGGCTCCCACTGTTTCTCGAATCCCTCCTCAAACCATAAAGGAAGAATTAGCCAGGATCAATCCCACCGTACAATACTTGCTTAACCGTTCAGCCAGGCGGGTGTCGGTACTTCGAGGGAGGTTTTCCAACGCTTTCGCGAAGTTCCTTAATTAAAGAACCTCTTTTCCCTGGGGGCGTAGCCCCGCTAACACCTTTCTAGGCACCTACTAGGTTTATAGCATTGATCGTTAAGTGAGAAATTTCCCGAGGAGTAGCATATACTCACAGTAGGATCGGGATCCAAATATCATTGCGTGACGAAACTGAAGGAATCCTACCAGAATCACCACACTCCAAATGGTATGCAAATCTAGCAAGTTTCAGTACTTATGAAACTCCCGATGTGGATTTTTGCCCCATGCTCTTATGACCTTGACTTTGGCCAAAATATCATAAGTCACATGTCAAGTTCTACCCGTCATTATCCAGGTTAATTTGGATCCATCCGTATCTGCCCTTGACTTTGGCCAAAATGGCAGTACGACTGTCCCAAACCAACGCATCTATCTATGCTACACATGAACACCCAACAGCTACCAATCACTGTGCCTTGATTTTGGCCAACATACACAGCTTGAATACTATTGACTATTCATGCGAAACGACGGAGGGCTACGGATGGTTTTGGCAAAACCGTGAACGTAGTGAACTTGATTTGGTCGATGGAACGAGATAGCTTTTAAATGGAGTGGCTCAAACTCCGCATTTTAAAAGTTAGTTTTGAAAAGAACCGAGTGGTTTTTCGAAAGTGTTCCAACGACTTTAACTTGGTTTATTATCTTGCATTAGTTCTTTTAATGCGTGATATTCTTGCATTAGTACTTTTAATGCGTCCCATCATTTAATCCTACCATTGCAGAAAACAACCAAAATATGACGTACGCTTATGCCATTCGCATTCGCCACTGGGCCCCGTCATTACCCGTTAGGTTACTTAACTAACGACAGAGCGGGGGCTGGGCTAGCGCGTCTGTAAAACATAAGCAACGCCTAAATAGTTATAGATATAGCAATAGTAGACATTACAGATCACAGATGAATGCATTGGATATACTAGCAATCCGCAATCCTTTCGAGCCTGAAACGAAAAGCGGATAACACGGTCGCGGTGAATAGCCAAATACCCCACCCAAGACCCCTACGGGTGCGGCAAACTACCCGCCAAGTACCCGAAGCGTAGCAACCTCCCTCATCTCCATGAGTAGGCCACTCGACACTTCGGCATACCCGGTAGTTCGTGCACCCCTCCATGGGTCTATCCTAGGAGCAAAAACAGTAAAAAGAATTATACAATGACGGCTACAACCCCGACCCGGTTGTGCGGCCAAAAAAAAAAAATATTATTACATCAATTTACATTTACAATGAATGAAAGAAAAACAAAAGCTCATCTCACATCCACCCCGGCTATTCACCCGCGACAGTCCAACACATTCATATACACATTCCAGCACATTACAGATCATGTATAACCCCGACTAATCGTCTTATAGCGATTAGCCGACGTTCAATACATGCAAGCATCACAGATATAACCATCATAGTCAAAGTGCAGTGAAGTTCGGAAAAATACGGAATTATAGGACCCCAAAAGGAAATTTCTTTTCTGGAAAATCTGGGCACATATAATATATTTTAAAAATCCCAAAACCAACACCTACACACACTGCACGAAAAACGATGCAGAGAAGAGGACAAAGCGCGGCGGTTGCGCGGCATGAGCCCACCTCGCGCGGCGGAAGGGCGGCGCTTTGAGCTCAACAGTGGATCGTTTTTCATGGGTGTTCTTAGAAAACCCTGAGACGATTTTACAAGTATAAAGTTTTTCATTTTGAGCCAAAAAAATTTCAACAGAAACTCAGGTTTTGAAAAATATGGTTTTTGGGTTTTTTACGGTTCCGAACTTCGTTACACTTCACTACCAAGCTAGTTTAAGTTTAGTTAGGCTCTGATACCACTGTAAGTCCATATTGCGACCCCCGGTTCTTACGGGGAGGTGGAAACGGTATAAAATCAAATTTTTAGTGCAAGAGGCAACATGGACTAAACTAGGTCGGGATCGTTGTCTAAACTAAAACTAGCAAACTAGCTAAAGATATTTAGCTACTCGGATAAAGATGATTATACCTAAACTTGAACTCCTTCTTCTTCAAACTTTGTTGTAGAGGTTGATGGTTCTCCTTTGTCGCCTTCTCCCGTCGAAGATGGATCCACCTCGAAGGCTCGACCTTTGGGCTCTTTCTCGTACTTGGAGTGAACTAGAATCGCCGGCTTGCTAGACCCTTGATCCTAGAGTGAGTAGAGAGTGTCTAAGGGTTGCTTTTGTTTTTCAAGAGAAGGATTCTCAACTCATGAGAAGGTTTCTCTTGACTAGAGGAAGAAGAAGATGAGAATGAAGAGAGAGAGTGAATATGATAGAATGAGCTCTCTTTTTTCTTTTGCAACCATATCAAAAGAAAAAAGAATAATCAAATAATAACAATAATCAAAATGAAAAAGGTTTGATGGAAAGTTTAGGAATGACTAATATCATTACAAACATTAAATGAAAAAGCAAGAATGAAAAGGCATCTTGCATTTGTAATGATGGTAGTCAAATGTTCAACCATGGTCAACAAGTCAACCATGGTCAACAAGTCAACAAAAACTAACCATGACACAATTTCATTTTATTATATATTATTAAATGATATATTGCAAATCTATTAGGGTTTGGAAAAAGACGACTGTCAACTGTGCATACGCACCCGTTCCGAAACCCTAATGAAAATCATCTTCCTCCTCCTCAAATAACTGTGCATACACACCTGCATTCTTGTTCCGAGGAACATGAATACTGAGAGATAAAAGCAACCCCAAATACTATACCAGTATCCGGCTCAAACCAGAGCCTGCTGGCAATATCTGTCCGGACTCCAAAACGTGCACAAGTGCGCGGATGAGAACGAACCCTGTCGCAAAACCATGCGACCTCTACTCTGTTTTGCCCATAGGCGAATACCCTCTGTGTGGGACTCTAAAGACTCGACACTACGCTGGCAGTGGGTTTAACCACAGACCGCAAGCGGCACTAGCTGTGCGTAACGGTCCCCAGGTAGATGTCGACAAGAAGGCTGACGAGGTGAAACCCCATCTGTACTCCTACTGAGTCTGAATGTGACAGTCTCCGTACAGTCCGGTCTGTTCGTCTGATACATCGCATGGCGGGCCTAGGGGGCGGTAAACGTCAGTCCCCCAATAGCGGTACAAGTCGTGCCGGAGCGAAGCCCAAAACACCCTGAGATAACACTGGAAACCTACCAGTATATCTCGTTTGCCCTGGCCAGGGACTACTCGTGTAATGGCTCTCCTAGACACAGCGCGATGTCAACCCCCAATACCGGGAGAGACGAATCCTGTCTAACCGTCACTGCCTCCAAGTGCTTCGGGACTGCACCCAACCACCACCTGTTTGCACGACTCCTTTGAGCCGTGGTAGGGTAGTGATCAAAGTGCAGTGGGAACACACTCGAGGCGAAGTGCCAGTGTCAAGTCAGCGGACTAAGCTGTACTCATGTCACCTGGGAACTGATGACTGACGATAGGTATAATACCAACCTGTCAGTTCCCGACGAGTCCTGTCCAGTGTACTCGTAACCCAACGAGCACCCGTATACTATCTCCAGTACGACGTACTGATGGCTGTGGGACAGACCATCTCCCACACTGGGATGAGAAGCGCATACGCTAGTCTACTCCAGAGTATCGATGCCCTGTCTCGATAGTCCTGCGACTAGGGACCTGTATAAGGATGTGCTTATAGATTACCCAGCCCCCACTAGTGTGACTGCCATCACAACGCTGGTAATCAAGAAAAGATCCTAAGGGCTCCACTAATGCGTATAAGTGATATAGTAAAATAAACACAAGTACACATTGAAGTAGAGACAAACCAAGTAGCATACTACTATTTTGAGCAAGATTGTATATACAAGGTGAATATCCCAAGCATCCATTAAGTAATATACAAACTAGTATGATACAGTAATGGCCTCTAGGGCATATACACTAACACCATCTCCCCAACTGGGATGAGAAGATCACACACTAGTCTACTCCGGAGTATCGATGCCCTGTCTCGATAATCCTACAACTAGGGACCTGAATAAAAAGGATGTGCTTGTAGACTACCCAGCCTCCACTAGTGTGACTGCCATCACAACGCTGGTAGTCAAGAAAGATCCTAAGGGCTCTATCAATATGTATTCTCGATATGCTAACATATACACATATTAAGATAGATATAAACCAAGTAGCATACTACCATGTTTAGCAAGACTGTTAATATAACTGTGAATATCTCAAGCTTCCATTAAGTAATATACAAGCTAGTACGATACAATAATGGCCCCTAGGGCATATACACTAACAGGATTTGCACTTGGGGCCCACTTCGGGAAATTTTGTCGATCGGAATTTTAAATATGTTACTTCACAGTACTTACAATATTATCTGCGACCGTGAATGTCATTCGAGCAGTAAATCTTGTCTAATTACTATGGCTCTTTTAGACGAGTTTGCGAACGTGACATTCGCGTTGATGTTCTGTGTTGTGCTGTGATGTTGCAGATTGTCGTGGTGGATAGCTTGCGTGCAATGGTAGTGCAGTTTGGATTTATTTGTACATTTGATATCGCGGGGTGAGCGTCCGACATGTGGACTACCGTCACTGTCTGTTTGTATATTATTCTTTTGGGGCACGACCGGGTTGAGGTTGATGTCACCGCTGTACATATTTTCATTTTTGTACTAGGATTATCCTGCGGTGGAGTGCATGGATAGCCGGGTTCTAGGGGGCAATGGGCCCGCATCTCATGGCTTTGAGACGGAGGAGGCTTCACTCTTGAATTGGCGGGCTATTCGCCGCACTCGGAGGGGGTACAGGTTGACCCAAGGAAGGGTGCTCAAGTTACCGGATTCCATGAAGTGCTGGGTGGTCCATTCACTTTACTGAAGGGGGGCTGTCTCGCTTCAGGTTTTAGCGGGTAACTTGCCGCACTCGTCAGGGTCTAGGTTTCATTACACAGGCTATCCACACGACCAGGGGAACGTCGGGTTTCAGTTGCGGCTCAAAAGAAACCCGGGGCTCCCAGATATCTGTATTGTTCTGTGATGCTTATTACTTTTCTGTGATGTTTCATTTATCATGCCTGGAGAGATTATTGTGTATTGTTATATATATACTAATAGATGTTGTATATGTTTTACACCCGTGCTAGTCCATTCCCCGCTATGTCGTAGTTAATTAACCTAACGGGTGATGACGGGACCCAGTGGTGAATGCGGATGGCATATACGTACATTTTATTTTCGTTCTTTTCTGGTGTGAATAATTAATAGGACTGCGTTGATTCATATCAATGCAAGAAAAACAAACCTATTCGATATTGTTGGAACAATTTTCAAAAAGCTGTTATTACAAGGACGTTTTCATTTGCTTTGCATAGCGATATTCGGTATGGAATATCCAGCACCTCATTCGACGAGGCAAGGGCAGAGATCCCTTCATCGGGAGTGACCCCTTAGGCAGAAGTTTGCGTCAGTGTAATAACTTCACTATAGTCTATTACTTTTTGCTTTGCATCGCGGTATTCAGTTAGAATATCCGGCACCTCATTCTACGGGGAAAGAGCCGAGATCCCTTCACCGAGAGTGACCTCTTTGGCAAAAGGTTTCGCCACTATATTTTTGTAAAAAGCTATCCGGTTTCTTCAACGATATCAAGTTCATTACGTTAACGGTTTTTTGCCCAAAACCATTCGTAGCACTCCGCCATTTCAGACGGGTAGCACTTAGTATTCTTGCTATGTTTGTTGACCTTGGTCAAGGTATAGTGTATGGTAGCTGCTTGTTACCTTTCTGTTGCATAGATAGACGCGTTGGTTTGGGACAGTCGTACAACCTTGTTGACCTTCGTCAAGGGCGAGTACGGGTGGGTTCAAATTAACCTGGACAATGACGGGTAGAACTTGACATGTGACTTATGATTTGTTGACCTTTGTCAAGGTCATAAGAGCATGGGGTAAAAGTCACATCGGGATTTTTAAACATACAGGAAACTTGCCAGGCATGCACATACCTTCTGGAGTATGATAACGTGAGTGGATTCCATCACGTTATCATGCGATGATAGTTGAATCCCGATACCAACTGATGAGTTGGTTTACTCCTCGGGTGATCCCGACTAATTCCTCTTTCAGGTTTGGTGAGATTACAATGGGAGACATCCTGATTAGATAAAGTGATTAACCATTCTGATCTAGGTTAGAGTGCACGCAGAGTGTTTCTTTTCTCTCTCTCTCTCTTTGGCAGCGACCATGGCCAGTCCCTTGACTATGACTCAGTGACCAAGTTAACCAAACTTTCTTAAAACACTGGCTTTTGGATTGTCTGAGTTGCATACATCATTGCCACTCCTTCTTTTACCCTTTGCATTTTTCCAGAACACCCCGTATCACTAAGAACATCCACTACCATTGGATAAATCCATCGTATGGTTATATAAGAACTCGTAGGAACTTGTTCCAGATTCGTGGATGGATTCTGGTTCTGGAGAGATTGAATATGACTATTCAGTTTTCTTTTCCTTTACCTTCTCTCAGGTTGCGAGTACTTCTACGATTAGGAGAGTACACCTATTATGCTTATGTGATAGTCTTCTTCCAAACCATAGGCAGGTGCCGAAAGGTAGGGAATGAAGAAAACCAATTAGCCTAAGTGTGGTGTACAGAAGGTAATAAGTAAAGACAAATAAAGGGATTAGAAAGAGGGCAAAGTAAATTGCGACTGCTATCATTCACGACCAAACCGAGTATCTCATCGCCACTCCTATTTCACCTTTTGTATTTCTCCAGAACACCCCGTATCATTACGAACATCCACTTCCATTGGATAAATCCATTGTATGGTTATATACGAACTCGAAGGAACTTGTTCCAGTTCGAAGATGGATTCTGGTTCAGGAGAAATAGGAATAAGGTTTATTCAGTTGTCTTTTATCATCGCCTTCTCTCACGTTGCGAGTACTCCTAGGATTAGGAGGGTACACCTATTACGCTTATTGGATAGTCTTCTTCCAAACCATAGGCTGGTGTCGAACGGTAGAGAAGGAAGAAAACCATTTAGCCTAATGGGTGTACAGAAGGTAATGAGTAAAGACAAATAAAGGGATTTGAAGAGATGGCAAAGAGATATACGGTTACAGTCATGAATCTGATAATAGAAGAGGCAATACTAGGAATACCCGGATACCCCTTCGAAACATTTCATATGTTTCAGTTTCACTATGCGTTGTTAAAGGAAAACTGATTTCCCAAGTAGATCCTTACTCCAGGGTATGTATTTACCAGGTATGCTTCTCACATCTGTATGGTTTTACAGATGATGAATGGGAGTAAGTTATAGGGAATTAGGTGATCGTCCTAATTATATCGGAATTTGTTGTAATTGGTGATATTTGAGGAAATCGCCTTGGTGTTTGCCGGACGACATATATTTGGTTTTAAATATCCGTTGTTATGCACCAATTTCAAACTGATATATCTGTACGTTTATTTTAATAAATTGAGATATAACTTTTTGAAATTATGTCCATGACATTTACCTATATCAGTTGATGGTTAGGTAAGGAGCATTGAACAACGGTGTAATTCTTCATAACCATGGTATAGTTTTCAACCTACGACGCACAGTGTTTGAGTTATTCAACTCAGGGTACTTATACTGTAAGTGCACGGCGGAGCCCCGGCCGTCGATCCGACGCCGGAAACGCGGAAACGAAAAACTTTGCAAACTAGCAAACCGGCACCACCGTGCACTTTTACCCGGATCGTGCCATTAATCTAGTCCTAGCTAACTACAAGATGGGGTAGAGAGATATACCGAGCGATCCGTGTCCTTCGGTCTTCTCGTCGTCGTCCCGATCTCCCCGCGGAATCTCCGGTATCCACCTCCTCGCCGGAAGGGCACCACGTCGCCGGCTTCTTTTACGGGCTCCCGCCTATGGTCCAAGGCAACTCGGGCATGAAGTTGGCGAGTCAACGTGCCCAAGATTTGCTGTAGAATATAGTGTAGAACCATGTTTCATTTTGGGGTTCATGGAGGTTGCCATTTTGGTGGAGGAATGATATATCCTAATGGAGATGGAACTTATGTGATTTTATCAATCCAAAAAAGTGCAAAAACCCCACAACCATTTTTGGACAGCCCCCCTTTTCTAACTTAGCCGGCCATGCTCAAAAAATGGAGAGAGGAGAGAATGAAATTGGGCGGGCATAAAAAATGGGGTAGCCACACAAAATAATCCAAGAGAGAGAGGGAAAATGTGATGATGAAAAACACAATGATCACAAATCAAGAACCTCACTTAACCATCACTCATCAAACATGATGACTCCAAAAGTCAAGCAATGATGGATTAATCAAGTCAATGGATGGTGCACCCATCATGAAAACCATCATGATGCAACAAAATGCAAAGAACACCCTCCAAAATGCTTATTTGCACAAATGCAAATAAGCCCTCCTCCACCAATCTTCGGCCAACGAAAGATACAAAGAAAAATGGCCGAAACCGGAAAGCAAACTGGAAACTCCAAAAACTGATCCCGTAATAAAATACAGGAAAACCCCGCTACTGTGTATACACACCCGCATTTGTATTCCGACCGAAGTACAAATGCAATGAGACAAAATCTACACTGTACTATACTAGGATCCGGCTTAAACCAAAGCCGACTAGTATTATCATTCCGATCCTGATCCGTGCAATACCGCACGTATCTGATCGAACCTTGCCATATATCCATACGGCCTCGAGTACTAACCGTCCGATCCTGATCCGTGCAATACCGCACGTATCTGATCGAACCCTGCCATATCTCCATACGGCCTCTACAGCGTTTCGCCCGAAAACTTGAGCAACTGTCTGTGTGGGACTCTAAAGACTCGTCAATACTATGGCTGTGGATTTAACCACTAGCATGTCAGAGGTATTAGCCAAACGTGACGGGCTACCAGCTATTGACAAAAAGGGACGTCTGTGAACGAACTCATCCTGACACCCTACTGAGCCTGTCAGTAACAATATCCGTACAGTCCGGTCGGTTCATCTATGAGCATCGCATGGAGGGCCTAGGGGGTTGGTAAAAGTCAGACCCCCAAAAGCGGTACAAGTCGTGTCAGAGATCAGCCCACAACACCCTGAGATACTACTAGAATACCTACCAGTAAATCTCCTGCCTTGGCTGAGGACTTTTCATGTTCTGGCTCTCCTAGACACAGCGCGACCTCACCCCCAATACCGGGAGAGACGAACCCCTGAAGATCCGCTCACTGCCTCCATGTGCCTCGGGACTCTACCCAACTAAAACCCGTTTGCACGTTTCCTTTGAGCGTGGTAGGGAAGTAATCAAAGTACAGTGGGAACTCGCATGAGACAAATGACGATCCCCAGGTCGATGAACTAACCTGTACATATGTCACCAGGGAACTGCTATCTGACATCAGGTATAAGACCAACTAGCATGTTCCCGGCGAGTCCAGTCCGATGTACTCATAACCCAATGAGCACCTGTATACATCTTAGGTGAACCAACTGACACCAGTGGCTTGTGAGACCGGCCACCGCCCCTCGTCGGTGTCTCGACTGTATACACTACTCTACTCTGGAGTATCGATGCCATGTCTCGAAACTCCCACGACTAGGGACCTTTTAAGGATGTGCTTATGGACTACCAGCTCCCACGTATATGATCGCCCTCATACTGCCGGTAGTCAAGCAAGAATCCTAGGGGCTCTATCAACATGCAATAGTGACCTGTCAGATCACCTAAAGCAGTACACGATGATAAAGATAAACCAGATAGCATACTATCATCTTGTGTAAGACTGTCCTACCGGGATAGGTCCTCCCTCAATCATTGCAATCACGTGCCTGTGATCCAATAATTGACTCTGAGGGCACTATCTCCAATAATCTCCCACTTGCACTCAAGGCTAATTATTGCGATGTCACATACTCACAGCCCGTGTGATACCGAACACCCAACTGCTCTACTAGTCAGTCTCATAAAACCTGTTTGCGAAACTATTGCGTTCGAGGAATAGCCTCAGTGAGTGGATCCGCCTTGATGTTTCTTTCTTTGTCTCTCTATATCTCAAGTTCGCGGAGAAACGCATCTCCCGAAATGAGCAATACATGTCTTAGAATGTGTCTGGATGTCTGATGGGACCTAGCTCATAAATGAACTCCAAATCCAAACTTCTTAGACTGTATCGTCAACTGAACTTAATCAGTATCCTGCGCCATGCCTCCCTCGGTATTTCCTTGGACCACCTGTCCAAAATACTACCCCTCGTAAGAAGGAAAACTATAACTCTGACAACCTCCCTGTCGTCCAGGTCACCCTGGAAGCCTGGAATGATAACTGTCTCCCGAAAGAGGCTGTCGTTATCATATCCCTAGAACATCCACTTATATTCTAAAACTACTTCCGACTACTTCTCCAGGATTGGATCAATGTCAACTTACTGCATCTAGTGCAAAAACAACATCTGGTGTGGTACTTGACATTTCATGATTGACTCAATTGCCTAAGCAAGTGATCTGCCAATCATGCACATCCCTCTCCCCTTTAGTCTGTAAGACACCTTTAGAGAGGGTGACTCCATCACCTGCAGGTACACTACCGTGCCAGGAGTCGTCCATTCTAAATACTCTTAGAATGCTGTCTAAGTACCCTTAATTGGGAAACCACTTAAATCTAGATCTAAAACATAGATCTAGTAACCAGTATGTCTGATATAATGTCCAAGTCCCATGTGGAGAAACCACTGTGTGACTACCAAAGTATAACCTATCGTAGTATAGGAATATCACTTCCTACTCTGTGTATGTCATACAAATACCATGACATCACACCCTACTACCTTCTTAACAGATCCATCCCCTATTCCGATGAAGTCAAACCTATGACTGTCACGTCAGAAATAGATGATCTATCTCCGCTATATCTGCTTTAGTCTATAAATAGATATAAGCCACTAGTCCACCAATGCTTCCGCTGCTCCCACTGATCATGACAACCCTCTGGCAGAGTCATATAGACGTACACTTCTAAAACCAGTTTAGAATGACGCTATACTCATCCTCCTGCCGGGTCTCACAGTCTGGAACAATAGCAATGGCAAGTTTAGGTAAACAAGAACCTCCCTGCCACCGTCCTTGAGACTACCGGAGTATCTCTCGGGTGCCTGAGGTTACCCACCTTTTCTGCGGAGTGGCCAATGGAATGTCAAACCAGATTGAATCTTTAGGTTCCTATCAAATCTTCAGTAATCGTTTGTGGTTCTGGAATCACTTCTAGTTCTACCATACTCCCACTACTGTTTTCTTAAAAAATTCATTTTTATTAAAATTGTGGCGAGTTTAGAACAATATCACTATTGATCTTCCAGATGGTAGAAAGTTAACCCTCATCAAAGCCTAGGTCAACCCACAAACAGCCATTACAGAAACGTGCCTTGAGTTATCCAGAGTCTGGTTTTAAGAATAGGCCGGACAACTCCCCGTACCTTAACATCGTTAAGATATGAACTGTTCTATATCCAATATAGAACCCGAGGCACTAATTTATTTGAACCAGATTCAAATCATCCATCTGTCCCCAGTGCATGTCAACTAAATGGAAGAAGCCGATCAGCGTTACTCAACTTAGGAATGCTTCCAATTATGAGTAACCTGATAGAGAAGCAAGTTCTCTTAATCACTACTATCAACTGAATACCATACTCAAGTATCTACATTTTCGATCAACTTGAAGAATCCCGATACTTGCAACACCTGGTTCTCTACTTTATCCATATACCTATAACTTCCCAAAACTTGGACCCTGTGTTTCTACGAAGCACCTGTCTAAAAACTAGAGAAGTCATAAGTAAACCGAATATAGTACGAGGACCAACCCCTCTGTCCTGATGGACCCTGGACAACATACAATACTTTGTATATGTCCCTCGAGTCTGATTACTCATTCGCTGTGTGTCGTAGGTTGAAAACTGTACTTATGGTTAAGAAGAATTACATCGCTGTTTAATGCTCCTTACCTAACCATCCACTGATATAGGTAAATGTCACAGACATAATTTCAAAAAGGTATATCTCACTCTATGAAAATAGACGTACAGATATATCAATTTGAAATTGGAGCATAACAGCGGATATTCAAAACCAAATATTTGCCGTCCGGCAAACAACCCAGGTGACTTCCTCAAATATCACCGATTACAACGAATCCCGATATAATGAGGATGATCACCCAATTCCCAAAAACTTACTCCCACTCATTATCTGTAAAACCATACGGATGTGAGAATCATATCTGGTAAATACATACACTGGAGCAAGTGTCTAATTGGGAAATCAGTTTTCCTTTAACACTACACACTGAAACATTGAAATGTTTCGATGGGGTATCCTGGTATTCCTAGTAATGCCTCTTCCATTAACCAGATTCACAACTGTAACCGTGTAATTCTTTGCCACCTTTCCAAATCCCTTTTATGTCTTCAGTCATTACCTTCTGTACACCCCTTTAGGCAAAATGGTTTTCTTCCTTCCCTACCGTTCGGCACCAGCCAATGGTTTGGAAGAAGACTATCCAATAAGCATAATAGGTGTACTGTCTTGATCCTAGGAAGACTTGCAATGAGAGAAGGTGAAGATAAAAGACAACCGAATAAACCTTATTCCTATTTCTCCTGAAGCAGAATGCATCCCCGAACTGGAACAAGTTCCTTTCGAGTTCGTATATAACCATACGATGGAGTATCCAATAAACTGTGGATCTTCGTAGTGATACGGAGTGTTCTAGAGAAATACAAAGGTGATTTAGGATTGGCGAATAAATACTTGGTTTGGTCGTGAATAGCAGTCGCAATTTACTTTGCCCTCTTACTAATCCCTTGTTATGTCTTTACTTAATACCTTCTGTACACCATCGTTAGGCTAATTGGTTTTCTTCATTCCCTACCGGTCGGCACCTGCCTATGATTTGGAAGAAGACTATCCAATTTGTGTAATAGGTGTACTGTCTCCTAAACCAAGGAGCACTCGCAACCTGAGAGAAGGTAAAAGGAAAAGACAACTGAATAGTCCTATCCGTTTCCTCCAGAACCGGAAACCTGTAAGTCGATGTACTACACCCCAATACTTGTGGGGAGGCGGAATTTTCAAAAACGAACTTGTTTAGTGAACGAACATCGACTAACCGCTTGAATCGAAGCTAAACTATAAATAACCGCACACAAAGAGTTTCATAACTATTGTGTTTAGGGATTATACCTAATGAAACCAGTCCTTCGTCTTTACGATCTCCTTGTTCTCCTCGGCCTTCTCTAGGTAGTAGACGATCCACCCGAGAGCAAAACTCCAAGCTAAACCTCTAACTTGAGGTAACTAATCTTCTTGGATTGCTAATCAAAGAAGATAGAATGAAATAGAGTAATGGTTATGGATTGATTAGTCTTTCTAAACCTTTGATCTCAACACATGAGGTGTAAGGATTAGGGTTTGAAGATGAGAGCTTGAGGAGAGAGAAGGTGAGAATAAATTATGAGATGAGAATAGTAAGTTATCATAATATAAATGAAGCATTCTCTTTTATCAACAAAAGAAAATAAGTGATGAATAAGCAAGCTTCACAAATATCTAATGGTGATTCATTAAGCATGTGTCATTATCATTTATGGTGCAATAATGATAATGATGAATCACTCTCATGACTCACAAATCTTATCCAAAGTAACCTCCTTAGTCACATCTTCTAGAAGCTTCTCGCACAATTATGAGAACGCCCCTCCAATCCGCAAAAATACGGAAAAACTTTAGACTGTAAAAATCCAATAACCGGATACCAGTAACTGGCTAAAACCAAAGCCGACTGGTAAAAACTGTCCGAAAGTCGTACGTGCGTAAACGAAAGTATGCGTCCGAACCCTTGTCGTAAAACCATACGACCTCTATATCGTTTCGCCTGGAATAGGAAACTCTCTGTGTGGGACTCTAGAGACTCGACTACTACGCTGGCAATGGGTTTAACCACAGACCGCAAGCGGCACTAGCTGTACGTAACGGTCCCCAGGTAGTTGTCGATAAGAAGGCCGATGAGAAAACCCATCCGAACTCCTACTGAGTCTGATGTGACAATCTCCAAACAGTCCGGTCCGTTCGTCCAAGACTATCGCATATCGGGCCTAGGGGGGCGGCAAGCGTCAGTCCCCTAATAGCGGTATAAGTCATGTCGGAGCGAAGCCCATTACACCCTGAGAAACTACTGGAACGTACCAGCAAATCTCGCTTGCCCTGGCCAGGGACTTTGCATAATGGCTCTCTGACACAGCACGATATCTACTCCCAATACCGGGAGGGACGAATCCTTTCTAACCGCCACTGCCTCCAAGTGCTCGGGACTGCACCCAACTGCTACCTGTTTGCACGACTCCTTTGAGCCGTGGTAGGGTAGCAATCTAAGAACAGTGGGACAAACTCGAGGCAAAGTAGCAGTGTCAAGTCTGCGGACTACGCTGTACTCATGTCACCTGGGAACTGCTCACTGACGACTGGTATCAAACCAACCAACAGTTCCCTGTGAGTCCTGTCCGGTGTACCCGTAACCTAACGAGCACCTGCATACTATCTCCAGTACGACGTACTGACGGCTGTGGGACAGACCATCTCCCCAACTGGGATGAGAAGCGTACACACTAGTCTACTCCGGAGTATCGATGCTCTGTCTCGATAATCCAACGACCAGGGACCTGAATAAGGATGTGCTTGTAGACTACCCAGCCCCTACTAGTGTGACTGCCATCACAACGCTGGTAGACAAGCAAGATCCTAAGAGCTCTATCAATACGTACACTCACATATTAAGATAGAAAAACCAAGTAGCATACTACCATGTTTAGCAAGACTGTTATATACATGTGAATATCCCAAGCTTCCATTAAGTAATATACAAGCTAGTATGATACAGTAATGGCCTTCTAGGGCATAAACACTAACAATCTCCCACTTGCACTAGGGCCATGTACTGGCATATCGTAGACCAATGATCTCGAGTAGCCTCTCGAACTGAATCTGAGGAAGGGCCTTAGTGAATGGATCAGCAATGTTATCCTCCGTATTTACTCTCTTTACCTCGATCTCCCGGCGATCTACGATCTCCCTGATCAGGTGATACCGCCTTAAGATGTGTCTGGACTTCTGATGGGACCTTGGTTCCTTCGCTAAAGCTATAGCTCCGTTGTTGTCGCAATACAAAGGTATTGGACCAACACTGGTAGGAACCACCTGAAGTTCTGTGAGGAACTTCTTCATCCAGACAGCTTCTTTTGCGGCATCGCAAGCATCTATGTACTCCGCTTCCATCGTTGAGTCAGCAACGGTGTCCTGCTTGGAACTCTTACAACAGACCGCCCCTCCATTGAGGGTAAAGACATAACCCGACATGGACTTGGAGTCATCCTTGTCACTCTGGAAGCCGGAATCAGCATAGGCCTCCTTCTTGAGGTCCTTTCCGCCGTAAACCAAGAACATCTCCTTAGTCCTCCTCAGGTACTTGAGAATGTTCTTTACTGCTATCCAGTGATTCTCCCCTGGGTTTGCCTGATACCGGCTTACAACGCTCAATGCGTATGCTACATCTGGTCTGGTACATAACATCACATACATTATAGAGCCTACCGCAGAAGCGTAGGGTATAATTGACATGCGTTCCCTTTCCAAATCAGTCTTGGGAGACATCTCTTTGGAGAGGGTGATTCCGTGACAAGCCGGTAGGTTAGCGCGCTTAGAATCTTCCATACTGAATCTTTTCAATATGGTGTCTATGTACCTGGACTGTGAAAGTCCCAACATCCTCTTTGATCTATCACGATAGATCTGGATCCCCAGAATGTAGGTGGCATCACCCAGGTCCTTCATGGAGAATTTCTGTGACAAGAATCTTTTGACTGACTGTAGCATAGGAATATCATTTCCTATTAGGAGAATGTCATCCACGTACAAGACGAGGAATACAACAACTCTCCCTACAATCTTACTGTATATGCATGGTTCATCTGGATTTTTGATAAAGTCGAATTCTTTGACAGTATCATCAAAACAGATGTTCCAACTCCGCGATGCCTGCTTTAGTCCATAAATGGATTTAAGCAGCTTGCATACTTTACCGCTGCTCCCACTCTGAATGAATCCCTCTGACTGATCCATATAGACGCTCTCTTCTAAATTTCCATTTAGAAAGGCCGTCTTTACGTCCATCTGCCAGATTTCATAATCGTGGAAGGCAGCAATAGCAAGAAGGACCAGAATGGATTTCAGCATAGCTACAGGAGAAAAGGTTTCGTCATAGTCCAAACCTGGTCTTTGACGGAAACCCTTTGCAACAAGTCTAGCTTTATAGGTTTCAACCTGTCCATCTACACCAATCTTCTTTCTGAAGATCCACTTGCATCCTATGGGTTTCACCCCATCTGGAGCAGTGTCCAAAGTCCATACTTTGTTAGTGTACATGGACTCCATTTCGGTCCGCATTGCATCCAGCCATTTTACCGAGTCACCGCTCTGAATGGCTTGCTGGAAGCTAGTAGGGTCGTCATTATCAATGACGCAATCTTCTCTATCCCCGTCTATGAGAAAACCGTAGTATCTCTCGGGCGGATGAGACTGCCTACTACTTCTGCGGATAGGCGCTGGTATGTCCCTTTCTTCTGAAACTTCTTGTTCCACCAAACTTTCAGTAACAGCTTGTGGTTCTGGAATTTCTTCCAGTTCTACTGCGCTCCCACTCTTCTGATTTTCTAAAAATTCAGTTTCTAAGAAGCGGGCATGACGAGAAACAAAAACCTTTTGTTCCTCTGCGTAGTAGAAGCAATATCCCATGGAATTCTTTGGATATCCCACAAATTTACACTCTATTGAACGTGCCTCGAGTTTGTCCGGATGCTGCTTTTTTACAAAAGCTGGACATCCCCATGTCTTCAGGTACTGAAGATGGGGTTTCTTCCCACTCCACATCTGATATGGGGTGGTAGGCACAGTCTTGGTGGGAACCTTGTTCAAAAGATATGCCGCTGATTCTAGCGCATAACCCCAGAATGATCGCGGTAACTCAGCATTACTCATCATGGAACGAACCATATCTAATAGGGTTCGATTCCTCTTTTTCGATACACCGTTGTGTTGTGGTGTGTATGGAGGAGTAAGCTGAGAGAGAATCCCTTTCTCTTTTAAGTAACCCAGGAACTCGGCACTTAAGTATTCACCACCTCGATCAGATCTCAGCGTCTTAATACTTTTGCCTGTTTGGTTTTCCACTTCATTCTTGTATTCTTGGAATTTCTCAAAGGCCTCGGATTTATGCTTCATCAAGAAGATATGTCCATACCGAGAGAAATCATCCTTAAAAGTAATGAAGTAGGAATAAGCACCTCGCGCATGTGTAGACATTGGACCGCACACGTCACTGTGTACGAGTCCTAAGAGCTCGCTCGCTCTTACTCCGTGTCCAGAAAACGGAGTCTTTGTCATCTTTCCCATGAGACAAGATTCACAAGTGGCATAAGATTGATATTCGAACGCATTCAAATATCCTTCTCTATGTAACTTTGTTAACCGTGTTTCATTGATGTGACCTAGTCTACAATGCCATAAGAAAGCCTGATTCACTTCTGGAGACTTTCTTTTAAGTGTGTTCTGGACATTGAAAACCTGAGCTTGATTCAATACGTATATACCGTCATCTAATGTACCGGACCCAATCAGAACTTGATTTAGGTGGATGTGAACTACATCGCTTACGAATGTAAAGTCATATCCCTCTCTTGAAAGTGAGGACACTGATATGATATTACAAGTCAAACTAGGTACATACAGACAGTTACGTAGAATCAATATCTGCCCACTTGACAAACCCAGGCGATATTCTCCAACGGATTCAGCATCCACGCTCATTCCGTTTGCAACTCTGAGAGACAAATCACCTATCCTTATAACTTTACGGTTTCTCAAAGCATGTAACGAATTACAGATATGAGATCCTGCTCCGGTATCTAGTACCCAGGAAGTAGAGTTAATTGACAAACAGTTCTCAATTACAAACACACTTGAGGCTGAAGCCACAACATGCTTCGAATCCTGGCTACTGGCTTCCAAAGCCCTGCAATCCTTCTGCCAATGTCCATTCCCATAACAATAGGAATATCCCTCCTTACCTATACCAAGTCCCAAAGCTGTTTCTCTTCCCTTTCCTCCTACTTTGCTAACACCGTATATCGGCTTTGTAGAGGTCTTCTTCTTTTCACCCTTTGCTTTCGCCTTGGATGAAGAGGAAGAAGGTCCCCTATTAAGAAGAGCTTGTGTCTCCCTGGTTTCTTTCAGGGTGTAAGTTGAGGGTAGGGACTGTGGAAATAAGTCAGTATATGACCTGTTTCCCAACGTGGTCTGCAGGTCCTTGAGCTCATCAATATAGCTAGTCATCGTAAGGATGTCGTCCCTTACAGATGACCCATCAGCCGACCTCGCTTGAATCAATTCGTTCGAGGCCTCATATCTTGCGATATGAGATTGCTCTCCATATAAATCTTTGTTATGGAGAAAGATGGAACCAGAGTCCATCTTCTCGTGCTGCTTCTGGTATCTACCATCAACTGAAGCCAACACGAAGCACTTGGCTTTCGCTTTATTCTTTTCCTTTGTCTGACGGATATCCATATCCACGACGGTGGAAACTGGATCTGGGATGGTGGGATCTTGAGTAGTAATAGGGTGGTCCAGCTTGTCATAGGCAATGGTCATCTGGACAGACCTTTGCCATTCAAATAAGTTAGATTCAGTCATCTTGTTATCTATATGTAACTGTAAGTCTACGTTAGCGCCCCGGCCGTCCACAGACGCCAAATGCGGAACAAAAACTTTTAAACTGGCGCTATCGTATACTTTAACCCGGATCTGCCATTATTGCTAAACTAACAAACTGTAAAGAGTGTAGAATGGTTATACCGAATGATCCGAGTCCTTCGTTCTTCAACCATCATCCCACGCTCCGTTGCGGCTGCTCCGATCTCGTCGATCTCCGATCTCCTCGTCGAGGTGACACCACATGATCGGTTCTTTAAACGGGCTCTCGCCTCTGACTCGAGGCAACTCGATCGTCAAGTTTGCTAAAAGAGACGACCAAGAATGATGTAGAGAATGAGTAGATGACTTTGTCTCACTTTGTCCAAATCCGTGGACGATCGGTTAATGAAGTTGCCGTGGAAATCGGGTGATGGAATGAAATGAACTGTAAAATTCCATACACCCCGAATACTATCATAATCTTTTCTAACCGAAATGAAACCTCAAGTGAGAGTGAGTATGAGGAGAGAGAGGGGTGTGCACTAATATAGAAGAGGGAGGTGACCGTAGGAGCAAGTGGTGACCATAAGGTATGAAGCTTCTCACTCAAAATATCTTAAGCAAAACAAGAATGCATTAATACAAAGCATGACTCACTAAACCTAGTCACCCTTTAATAAATGCAACCAATGAAAACCCTACACCAATAAGCCTAGTCACCTCATCTAGAATATTCTAGAACACTGACTCATCATATCTGAAGAAAAGATAAATCCGTCTTTAACCGAATGTTAAAAGACGGCTGATAGAAAACTGGAAACTGGCAACTTCCAAAAGTGATCCTGAAACGAATTTCAGGACAACCCCGAAACTGTATAAATATACCCGCATTTGTATTACGACCGAATACAAATGCAACTGAGACAAAGATATTATACCTACTCAATATAATACTCGGATCCGGCTTAAACCAAAGCCGACCAGTATTATCTGCCCGAAAAATAACACGTGCGTAAACGCACGTGCATTTTCCGAACCCTGCCATAAAACCATACGGCCTCTACAACGTTTCGCCCGAACTTGGGAAACTGTCTGTGGGGGACTCTAATGACTCGTCAGCACCCTGGCAGTGGGTTTAACCACAAACCGTCAGTGGCACTAGCTATGCGTAACGGCTGCCCATGGACTGACCTCAAGGGTGGCCGAGGAGCGAACTCAAGGGAGACCGATGAGCGAACTCCTTCGAAAACCCTACTGAGCCTAACAGTGACATTGTATATACAGTCCGGTCCGTTCGTCAATGAGTATCGCATATCCGCCTAGGGGGCTAGTAACGTCAGACCCCCAAGAGCAGTATAAGTCATGTCGGAGTGAAGCCCAATAACACCCTGAGATACTACTGGAGTACCTACCAGTAAATCTCCTGCCACGGCCGTGGGCTTTGTGTAATGGCTCTCCTAGACACAGCACGACCTCGCCCCCAATACCGGGAGAGACGAATCCCCTGCCGATCCGCTCACGTGCCTCCATATGGCTCGGGACTGTACCCAAAAGCTACCTGTTTGCACGACTCCTTTGAGCCGTGGTAGGGTAGAAATCAAAGCACAGTGGGAACTCACACGAGACAAATGACGACCTCAGGTCGATGAACTAACCTGTACACATGTCACCAGGGAACTGCTATCTGACGGTAGATATAATACTAACTAGCAGATTCCCGGCGAGTCCTGTCCGGTGTACTCATAACCCAACGAGCACCTGTATACATCTTAGGTGATCCAACTACACCAGTGGCTTGTGAGACCGGCCACCGCCCCTCGTCGGGGTCTCGACTGTACACACTAGTCTACTTCGGAGTATCGATGCCCTGTCTCGAAACTCCCACGACTAGGGACCACAATTAAGGATATGCATATAAACTACCCAACTCTCACGTATATGATCTCCATCATACTGTTGGTAGTAAAGCAAGATCCTAAGGGCTCTATCAAAGTGTAACATGCAATCAGTCACCTGAACATGTACACGACTGATAAAGGCAAACCAGATAGCAAACTATCATTTCGAGTAAGACTGTCCTACCGGGATAGGTCCTCCACAATCATTGCAATCACGTACCTGCGATCCAATAATTGACTATGAGGGCACTATCTCCAACAGTAACCTAGTCATGGTCACAAGGTCGCTGCAATGAGAGAGAGAGAAGAAAACACTTTAGCATGATGCTCTTGCAAGTTTAGATTGGTTTTTAATTTATCTAAACTGGATGGCTCCCACTGTTTCTCGAATCCTTCCTCAAACCATAAAAGAAGAATTAGCCAGGACTATTCTCACCGTACAATACTTGCTTAACCGTTCAGCTAGGCTAGTGTCGATACTTCGAGGGAGGTTTTCCAACGCTTTCGCGAAGTTCCTTAATTAAATAACCTCTTTTCTCTGGGGGCGTAACCCCGCTGACACCTTTCTGGACACCTACTAGGTCTATAGCATTGATCGTTAAGTGACGAATATCCTGATAAGTAGCATATACTCACAGTAGGATCGGGATCCAAATATCATTGTCTGATAATGTTGTAGGAATGCTACCAACATTCATCAAACTCAAAATGGTATGCATCTCTTTGCAAATTTCAGTTTCTTTAGAAATTCCCGATATACATTTTTGCCCCATGTTCTTATGACCTTGACGAAAGCCAACAAATCATAAAACACATGTCAAGTTCTGTCCATCATTATCTTGTTAATTTGAACCCACCCGTATATACCCTTAACGAAAGCCAACAAGGTTATACGACTGTCCCAAACCAACTCATCTATCTATGCAACAAATGAATACCCCAGCAGCTACCAAACACTATGCCTTGACGAAAGCCAACAAGCATAGCTTGAATACTACTGACCATCCATAAGAAATGACGGAGGGTTACGACTGGTTTTGGCGAAACCGTGAACGTAGTGAACTTGATATAACCGAAGGAACCTGATAGCTTTTTAAAAGGAGTGGTTAAATCTCCGCATTTAAAAATATCTGTTTTTCTAAAAAATAACCGAGTGGTTTCTTTTAAATTGTTCCAACGATTTAAACTTGGTTTATTTTCTTTGCATTATAGATAATGCGTCCCATCATTAACCTATCATTGCAAAAACAACGAAAATACAACGTCCTCTTATGCCATCCGCATTCGCCACGGAGTCCCGTCATTACCCGTTAGGTTACTTAACTAACGACAGAGCGGGGGCTGGGCTAGCGCGGGTGTAAAACATAAGTGGCGTCTAAATAGCTATCATAAATACAGATATTTTACATTCGTCTAACGCAATGATATTCATTCCAGAACACAGATAAACAATATTGGATTTGCAAGCAATCTGTATTTCTTTTGAGCCTGCAAGAAAAGACAGATTACACAGTTGTGATGAATAGCCGTTACCCCCCCTCGACCCCTACGGGTACGGCAAACTACCGACCCGGCAGTTTGTGTACCCCACCTTGGGTCAGTCCTAGGAGCAAAAACAGTAAAATGAAATAATACAACGGTGGCTACAACCGCAACCTGGATGTGCCCCGCAAAAATAATATTACAACAAATTACATTTACAACAAATGAATTAAACAATAACCCATTGTTAAACCCCGGCTAAACACCACAACAGTCCAATAAAGTTTATATGCACAAACAGATATAACCATTTCAGAAATGTGCAACCCCCTGCCAACCGACATACTAGCAGTTAGGGGAGGTTTACGAACACATTAAACAGTCACAGATATAATCCAATATGCAAATACTGTACAATTTCGATCGATTAAACATCTTTAATATTGCTCGAAAAACTGCTCTGTTAAACTGAAACCTGAGCAAAATTAAAATATTCCAGAAACTCCCAAATTTCACAGAGAAGCAACAGAAGAAAATTGGGTTCCTGACTCGCCAACTCGGCGGCGGAAGCGCGGCGACTCAGTAGGCTGAGGCCGCGGTTCCGCGGCGAGTTTGGCGATTCAGGGGCCTATTTTTCTTGGGTGTTCTTCTGTGGTCATGTCAAGCTTTCTGCACTCACCTGAAAAATTTTTGGACATCATTTAAATTTCGACAGAAACTGAATTTTTCGGGACTTTCCGGTTTCGTTTTTTCCATTCAAAATTCGTACAAATTTGCAATTAAGTTATTTATTGTTTAGCGAGGCTCTGATACCACTGTAAGTCGATGTACTACACCCCAATACTTGTGGGGAGGCGGAATTTTCAAAAACGAACTTGTTTAGTGAACGAACATCGACTAACCGCTTGAATCGAAGCTAAACTATAAATAACCGTACACAAAGAGTTTCATAACTATTGTGTTTAGGGATAATACCTAATGAAACCAGTCCATCGTCTTTACGATCTCCTTGTTCTCCTCGGCCTTCTCTAGGTAGTAGACGATCCACCCGAGAGCAAAACTCCAAGCTAAACCTCTAACTTGAGGTAACTAATCTTCTTGGATTGCTAATCAAAGAAGATAGAATGAAATAGAGTAATGGTTATGGATTGATTAGTCTTTCTAAACCTTTGATCTCAACACATGAGGTGTAAGGATTAGGGTTTGAAGATGAGAGCTTGAGGAGAGAGAAGGTGAGAATAAATTATGAGATGAGAATAGTAAGTTATCATAATATAAATGAAGCATTCTCTTTTATCAACAAAAGAAAATAAGTGATGAATAAGCATGCTTCACAAATATCTAATGGTGATTCATTAAGCATGTGTCATTATCATTTATGGTGCAATAATGATAATGATGAATCACTCTCATGACTCACAAATCTTATCCAAAGTAACCTCCTTAGTCACATCTTCTAGAAGCTTCTCGCACAATTACGAGAACGCCCCTCCAATCCGCAAAAATACGGAAAAACTTTAGAATGTAAAAATCCAATAACCGGATACCGTAACTGGCTTAAACCAAAACCGACTGGGAAAAACTGTCCGAAAGTCGTACGTGCGTAAACGCACGTATGCATCCGAACCCTTGTCGTTAAACCATACGACCTCTATATCGTTTCGCCTGGAATAGGAAACTCTCTGTGTGGGACTCTAGAGACTCGACTACTACGCTGGCAGTGGGTTTAACCACAGACCGCAAGCGGCACTAGCTGTACGTAACGGTCCCCAGGTAGTTGTCGATAAGAAGGCCTATGAGAAAACCCATCCGAACTCCTACTGAGTCTGATGTGACAATCTCCATACAGTCCGGTCCGTTCGTCCAAGACTATCGCATATCAGGCCTAGGGGGGCGGCAAGCGTCAGTCCCCTAATAGCGGTATAAGTCGTGTCGGAGCGAAGCCCATTACACCCTGAGAAACTACTGGAACCTACCAGCAAATCACGCTTTCCCTGGCCAGGGACTTTGCGTAATGGCTCTCTGACACAGCACAATATCTACTCCCAATACCGGGAGGGACGAATCCTTTCTAACCGCCACTGCCTCCAAGTGCTCGGGACTGCACCCAACTGCTACCTGTTTGCACGACTCATTTGAGCCGTGGTAGGGTAGCAATCTAAGAACAGTGGGACACACTCGAGGCGAAGTAGCAGTGTCAAGTCTGCGGAATACGCTGTACTCATGTCACCTGGGAACTGCTCACTGACGACTGGTATCAAACCAACCAACAGTTCCCTGTGAGTCCTGTCCGGTGTACCCGTAACCTAACGAGCACCTGCATACTATCTCCAGTACGACGTACTGACGGCTGTGGGACAGACCATCTCCCCAACTGGGATGAGAAGCGTACACACTAGTCTACTCCGGAGTATCGATGCTCTGTCTCGATAATCCAACGACCAGGGACCTGAATAAGGATGTGCTTGTAGACTACTCAGCCCCCACTAGTGTGACTGCCATCACAACGCTGGTAGACAAGCAAGATCCTAAGAGCTCTATCAATACGTACACTCACATATTAAGATAGAAAAACCAAGTAGCATTCTATCATGTTTAGCAAGACTGTTATATACATGTGAATATCCCAAGCTTCCATTAAGTAATATACAAATTAGTATGATACAGTAATGGACTTCTAGGGCATAAACACTAACAAAACCATCCTCGAATAAATTCCTTCGAGTTCGTATATAAACATACGATGGTTTTGTCCAATGGAAGTGGACGTTCGTAGTAATACGGGGTGTCCTGGAGAAAAGGGTAAAAGTAGGAGTGGCAATGAGGTTTGCAACTCTGACAATCCAAAAGCCAGTGTTAAAGAAGGTTCGGTCAATTTTGGTTTCTGAGTCATAGTCTAGGGTCGGGTTGTTCATCACAGAATACTGCATTTTATACCGCCCATTCTTACGCTCGGTTGTTTATAGGTATGTGCTTTTAATCCGTGTTTGTTACATATTTGCAGGATACAGGTTCTCGGTTCTAAAACGGTGAAATTCATGGAAAACACGACAAAATCCGGGTTCCTGCCAACCACAGATAAAACACGGTCTCCGCTCTTCATCCGTATGCTGCCAGATACCAGTTTAGGAAGACAAAATGTCAAATCAATGTCGTTTTCAGGCACAAGGCTCAATGGTAGCACAAGATCCAAGAGATCTACGCGGAGCTCGAGGCAATCATTCCTAATCTTGACAAAAAGTCCACCTTTCCCTCAACAGAAATTCTGGAAAATTCGTGAAGAAATTATGAAAAAATACAGATACCAGAATAATGTACATAGCAAACCAGGGACCCCGACCAAAGCCCACACCCCACACCCCAACTCCCCTATACGGCCGCGTTTCCGCGGCCAATAGGGGGTATTGGCCGCGGAAACGCGGCCGTACTGTGGCTTCAGAATGTCGTCTTTTGGGGGCTTTTTTGTAACTTCCCATAGGTTCTGAATGTTACCCTAGATTTCCAAAACCCCGCCTATAAATACTCCAGATTTGAGCTAAGCCAAGGGTCATTCTTTTGTTCCTCTTTTGTAGTCTTTTGTATAGTTTTTCTTCTTCTTCTTCATTCTTTTTCCATGAAAATTGTAGTGAGAGCTTTTTGAGTGGGAGATCAATGAAGATGAGGGTTTTGTATCATTCTCTTTTGTTTCTTCTTCCCCTTGAGATTCTTGCTTTCTCTTGATCATTCAACCTCTTCATTGAGCTTGAATGGTTAAGGGTTAGTTATTGATCTCAAGGGTCGTATTCTTTCATGGAATTAGCACTTCATTTCACATGCGTTCTCTACCCTTCCCTTGATCTTGCAACCTCTTGATTGAGCTTGCAAGTTTAAGGATTGGCTATTGATCACATGCTTGTCTTGTGTCCTAGTTTCTTGTTCTTTTTATCGTTTTTTATTACTTGCTTTTTATTACCTTGTCTTTAATTACTTGCACTTAAATTCATGCACTTAATTACTTGTATCTTTTCTTTTCTTTGTTCTTTTCTTTTTGTTCTCTCTTTTTGGTTCTCTTTTGTGAATGAATGTAATTGTCGTTGTTAAGAAATAATACGGAGTTATAAGTTAACGTTTCTTTGCCCATTTCCTTTTCCCGTATTTTCCATTGAACTCCGCCCAAACCATACGCAAGCGCTCCGTTAGGCACCGTACCCTGACAAGGTAACGGTGATTCCTAACCGCGACCGGTTGCGTTCGGTTTGGCCGGAGACAAAAGCAAGAGACAAGAACGGAAGGACAAGGGTAAATAAGCCGGATTCCACGAATACCGCGCTTAAATCCCCTAATCCACGTTGTTGCCGATTTCTCTAGCTTCAATTGGTCAAGATTCGGATCAAAGGTTTTGAGTATAGATTTCTTTAGCTTATAATCTCGTATCTTTTTCTTAACAACTTTATACTTGCATATAATACACATAGGTTAGACTGAACAATCATACAAATTGTTTATTGACTCGTCTAAGACAAGAAGGTAAAATACCACCATCTCCCTGTGGACCGACCCGTGCTCAACCGGCTAGCTGCATAGCGACACCGTCCTGATCGCGGTTATACTTTAATTCTTTGAACATCCGACACGCCAAAAGCGTGCGATCAAATGGCGCCGTTGCCGGGGAGACGGTAGCGTATTTTCTCTCTTGTTATTCGGGTTAATATTCTTTTTGTATATATTTATAAAAAAAAAATATTTTTGTTTTTTTTGATCATTTTTGTGGGCAAGTTTGCAGAATTTTGCGTATTTGCAAACTGCGATTGTGGGGAGCAAAGTGTGCATTCAAGGCAAAGGTGATTACGAAATACAGTGCTAAAGATCCGGGTAGTTTGACCTGCGCAAGCGAACCTTTCAAGCTTACCGGATTTGATTCAACGGGGGTTTCCTAACCCAAAACTTAATGTTACGTACTTTCCTAACACCTTCTTCTCAAATCCGACGCTTCCAATATACTATTCTTTGCAGGATTCTTTGCAAGTTCGCTAGCAAACGCCAAAATTGACTAACCCGTATTTGTTGCTGTGCCGTGCTAAAATAAAAAAAAACAATTTTTTGATTCTTTATAGAATTTTTATTGAATTGTGCATTGCATACATTAATACGGACTTAAGGGCAAGCGAACCCCACAACATACGGTAAAGGATTTCATCACCTTTTCCGTGGCCCACAAATCACGAACTTGAGCATAACGTATTACCCGCACAAATTCTAAAAGAAATTAGACTTTAAGCCTTAAGGACTTCGCGCTCACTAGGAGAAGTTAATTGTGTTTAGAACCTCGCTTAACGGTATATTGTTTATGGGTTATCTAGGAAAGTGTTAACGGCGCAACCGCCAAAAGAGAAAGGGTTATTTAATTAAGGAACTTCGCGAAAGCGTTGGATAACCTCCACTTATCTCTGCACTTACCTGGCCTCGTGATCAGTATATCTTGAGCCCGTTTCTCGACACAGTTTTACTTCGACAATCAAGTTCTGGAGCAGGTCTAGTTGACCTAGGTGAACCCTAGAACGATTAGGTGTGTGGTATTTTTGTGTCGTGATTGTTTTTTTGTCCATATTCTTTTTTGTGTATACTTCATTCTTTTGTTAATATACTAAAAAATAAAAAAATAAAAAAATTATCACATTCCTTTTCCCCTCCTTTTCTCTGCCTTTCATATCATGGGTACTCCACCTCGCAAAACTCTTGCCGAACTTTGGTACCCACAACCAGACATTACTTCATACGGTTCTTGCTTTGGCCGAACATCGAACGACCCATCCATGCCAAAAATTTCGTTGAGAGATCGGATAGACGCGTCTAGGACAAACAACTGGACCCCGCAATCCACTTCGTATCAACCGTTTCAAACATTCACCCCTTCTTGTGTTGATACCCCTTTTGAAAATCCAGTTGTAACCCCAAGACCAATGTCCATTGCTGAACATATTGCATAATCTCGTAGCCGATCTTTCACTCCTTTCACCACTAGAAATTCTTGGGATCAACAACTCCATTCACCTTCTTATCCCAATGTTGGTCCCACTTCTGTCCAGCCATTCAATTCCTACCAATCCTACCCTACGTTTGCACCTTCCCTAGACATTGCTTCAGAAACGCCATTTGGGAGTTTTCAGTATCCAAACAACTTTGCATCTTTTACTGAAACCCCTTCACAACCCATGCTTAGTCTGGAACAGTCGTTGGAAAACTTTAGGGTAGCATCAAGCCAACAGATGATGGATTTGAATGCGTCCATGGCCGCCCTCATACAACCTAGTGACCCGGTAGCTAGTTTTCATCTAGCTCCAACTTTTTCAATGTATGATGAGGCGGCAGGACAGGCTGTGAATTTGAGTGGAGAGAGTGAGATGTACCCCCTTCCAAATCAAACCTACCCGTCCCAAATTGAATCCCACAACTCCTGTGTTGAAAGTCTATCAAGTGTCCCAAATGAATTATCAGTTGAAGATAGAATGTTTAATGAGTTGTACGACTTTGTAGTGTTTTATTTGCCCGATTGTGAAGGGACCTTGCCAAGTGAAACCACACCCAATCCTTTTGACCTCTACACCTCCATCTTAGAACCTGAATTGATTAATATCCATGTTTTGGTTGAGGTGTCAGAGAATTTTGATTTTCACTTGATTAAGGATATTGACGCTGGGAATATTTTGAATGATGAACCCGTAGATTTGGCTGAGTTTGTCTCTTCAAATCATCATCCCGAGTCATTAAATGTTTTTCCCGAACCCCATATGCGTCTGGACTTTGATGAAATATGCATGGATGAGCTTAACTTTGAGGAGAATTTTGAGGATATTTTTGAGGATGAAAAAGTTCTAGATGATGAGTCGGATTTTCCAATTCCTCCTGTTCCTTTCACTGACTGTGTACACCTTCCAGAACCCTTAACCGATACCCTTCCTCAACCACTTCCCTCCATCCTTTCCATCGTTCCGACCTTGCATGAACCCGTATCACTTACATTTCATATGTCTGGTTTACCAAGTTCGGCGTACCCATGGTTTCTTACGAATCTTGAGGGATTTGACCCAATTTCTCGACGGGTTAATAGATTAGCACAATCGATTTTCACACATCGCTCATCACAAATTGTGCTAATCTATTCACTTCATTTGCACCCTCAAGTTCGTACTCCACTTCTTTTTCCCTTCCGCCATTCTTCTTCTGATATACCGAGACCGTATCCCGCTTCTATCTCCATACGGTCTCGCGTATTCTCCATTTCTTTTCTCTACACCTTCTTTGACCAACCACTGCTTTTTCACGATAAGATCTTTGAATGGTTGGTGTTAACTTTTGGCCTGTGTAAGGCCTTCTATAGCTTGATACTGTTCTTTCCCCCCTAATTCTGAACTTCATCGCTTAACAGTGGAAACACTGTTCTACTTAAGTTTGGGGGGGACATTTTTTTGTACATATTTTTGTTTTCCTTTTTTGTATATAATTTGTTTTTAGGGAGCGCCGGCAATTTTGACCCTCTTGGTATAGCCTGACAGTGAGGGCACTGTCAAGTTTAAGTTTGGGGGTGTGCTCGGTAAGCTTTCTTCCTTCGCATTCATTTGTATATTTTGCATTTGCATACCATATTAAAAACCCACAAAAATCGAAAATTTTCCAAAAAAATATAAAAACTTTGTCGTCAAGTTAGCTAATAGGGTAACTTAGATCTTTATTCCGAAAGTTTAGTTGATATGATAGAAATAACTAAATTCTAGGCTTAGGATTTGAAAACCCTAAAAATAACTCTCTTTCTGTTTAAACTTGGTAAGTATACGTCCTTACAGTTTTTTTGAGGACTAGGTAATCTTGAGTTCAGTTCTTGAGTTAAGTCAAGATAAAGGGAAAGTATTGAAGCTTTACCGGAGGATAAGTCTGAAAAATAGTTTCTTTTCTTGAGTTCAAATTTAGAAAGTATATACCCTATAAACTGCACCTACACGTACCTTGAAACTTGGGATAGTAGAGGATACCTAGAAATACTCTTACCTAAAAGCCTAATATGAAAGAAAAAACGGTATTTAAAGCTAAACACCGAAAGAGCATATTGAAAAATATATCCGGTCTTGAAAAAGAAAAAGAAAAAGAAAAAAATAGAATAAAATCAAGACCTGGAGACTGCTATTTACGCTTTAAAGTTCACACATTCAGTAATCGGTCGTTAGTGCCTCAAGAAGCATTAATAGTCGCATGAAAGGTCTGTGAGCAAATCCGTCCATCCTTAATGAAAAGAAGTAGTATTAGGTATTAGGGCAGGGGTATTATAGCTTGAATTGAATTCTTGAGTGTAGGGGTGCAAATACACACATACGTAGGGGTATACAATCGATGTTTGAATAAAAGATAGAAATAAAGAATAAGACTTGTGTTTTCTGTAAAGGTGATAAAAATCCCTAATTTGAGGCCGCACTTTAGAAGGAAAACTCAGGAAAACCAATATCTTTTGAAACTTTTTTGGAACGTATATGATCTAAAGTTAAATAGATAGGAGGTGTGAAGCATTAGGGTTGAATATTTCTAACTTAGGACAATAGAGTTTGTAACGTAAATACTAAACTGTAGGAGTAGAATCAATGTTAACTTATGACACTAGCTTGACGGGATTTTATGGGTGTAATCCGCTGAAAACCCTCAGGAAACAACACTCCTCCTACTAGGGACACCTAGAGGTTTAACGGCTTGTTGCACGTGCTCAGTGCAATCGCGTTCCATGCGAAAGTGCGGTTAGGATTTTATTTTTGTGAATAATTGGTTTTGCTCGGGACGAGCAAAAGTTAAGTTTGGGGGTATTTGTTCATCACAGAATACTGCATTTTATACCGTCCATTCTTACGCTCGGTTGTTTATAGGTAGGTGCTTTTAATCCATGTTTGTTACATATTTGCAGGATACAGGTTCTCGGTTCTAAAACGGTGAAATTCATGGAAAACACGACAAAATCCGGGTTCCTGTCAACCACAGATAAAACACGGTCTCCGCTCTACATCCGTATGCTACCAGATACCAGTTTAGGAAGACAAAATATCAAATCAATGTCGTTTTCAGGCACAAGGCTCAATGGTAGCACAAGATCCAAGAGATCTATGCGGAGCTCGAGGCAATCATTCCAAATCTTGACAAAAAGTCCACCTTTCCCTCAACAGAAATTCTGGAAAATTCGTGAAGAAATTATGAAAAAATACATATACCAGAATAATGTACACAGCAAACCAGGGACCCCGACCAAAGCCCACACCCCAACTCCCCTATACGGCCGCGTTTCCGCGGCCAATAGGGGGTATTGGCCGCGGAAACACGGCCGTACTGTGGCTTCAGAATGTCTTCTTTTGGGGGCTTTTTTGTAACTTCCCATAGGTTCTGAATGTTGCCCTAGATTTCCAGAACCCCGCCTATAAATACTCCAGATTTGAGCTAAGCCAAGGGTCATTCTTTTGTTCCTCTTTTGTAGTCTTTTCTATAGTTTTTCTTCTTCTTCTTCATTCTTTTTCCATGAAAATTGTAGTGAGAGCTTTTTGAGTGGGAGATCAATGAAGATGAGGGTTTTGTATCATTCTCTTTTGTTTCTTCTTCCCCTTGAGATTCTTGCTTTCTCTTGATCATTCAACCTCTTCATTGAGCTTGAATGGTTAAGGGTTAGTTATTGATCTCAAGGGTCGTATTCTTTCATGGAATTAGCACTTCATTTCACATGCGTTCTCTACCCTTCCCTTGATCTTGCAACCTCTTGATTGAGCTTGCAAGTTTAAGGGTTGGCTATTGATCACATGCTTGTCTTGAGTCCTAGTTTCTTGTTCTTTTTATCGCTTTTTATTACTTGCTTTTTATTACCTTGTCTTTAATTACTTGCACTTAAATTCATGCACTTAATTACTTGTATCTTTTCTTTTCTTTGTTCTTTTCTTTTTGTTCTCTCTTTTTGGTTCTCTTTTGTGAATGAATGTAATTGTCGTTGTTAAGAAATAATACGGTGTTATAAGTTAACGTTTCTTTTCCCATTTCCTTTTACCGCATTTTCCATTGAACTCCGCCCAAACCATACGCAAGCGCTCCGTTAGGCACCGTACCCTGACAAGGTAACGGTGATTCCTAACCGCGACCGGTTGCGTTCGGTTTGGTCGGAGGCAAAAGCAAGAGACATGAACGGAAGGACAAGGGTAAATAAGCCGGATTCCACGAATACCGCGCTTAAATCCCCTAATCCACGTTGTTGCCGATTCCTCTAGCTTCAATTGGTCAAGATTCGGCTCAAAGGTTTTGAGTACAGATTTCTTTAGCTTATAATCTCGTAGCTTTTTCTTAACAACTTTATACTTGCAGACAATACACATAGGTTAGACTGAACAATCATAGAAATTCTTTATTGACTCGTCTAAGACAAGAAGGTAAAATACCACCATCTCCCTGTGGACTGACCCGTGCTCAACCGGCTAGCTGCATAGTGACACCGTCTTGATCGCGGTTATACTTTAATTCTTTGAACATCCGACACGCCAAAAGCATGCGATCACGGGTCAAAAGTCGCTGCCAAAGAGAGAGAGAAAAGAAACACTCAGCGTGCACTCTAAACTAGATCAGAATGGTTACTAATTTATCTAATCTGGAAACCTCCCACTGTCACCTCAAATTCTCCTCCAAACCTGAAAGAAGAATTAGTCGGGATCACCCGAGGAGTAAACCAACTCATCAGTGGGAATCGGGATCCAACTATCATCGCATGATAACGTGATGGAGTTCGCTCACGTCATCACACTCCAGAAGTTATGCACATGTAGGCTCCTAGGCACGCTCAAGAGGTCTCACAAGGCATCAACCATGCCTATTTCAAAAATTACGGTGCCGAGAAACCCTAATACGGATCGTTGGCTAGAAGTTTAGGCGACAAATGAGAATAGTTAACAACTTTAACTAAGTGTACGGAAATACAACCTTTGTAGATCCGTGTCTCCACCTCCATAGCTCCATGATGAAGTCCTCTCCGCTGTCCAAATCGAACCATGACTCTAGCATTGGCTTCATCGGAGAAAAAGCGGGCTAGGTCATCGACGACTATGCCGAAGATGATCTACGTCGAGGCATCACTAGATCAAGCTCCACCTTCACCAAGCCTTGAAAACTTGTGAAGGAAACACCCTATACTACTTGGCAAGAGGTAGAGGATGAAGAAATAGGAAGTGGGTTCACTTTAGAATTGGATTTCTCACATGATTTCATCACTTGCCATTGATGAGGCAAGCTTTTCTTCTTCGAAGATGAAGAAGAAGAAGAAGATAATATTAAGATAAGTATTTAGAAAAAGGATAAATGATATGAATACTTATCATAACCTAACCCTAGTTAAGTGTAGAGAATAGACCAGGGTTTGTTTAAATGGTTAGGGTTAAGTATGACGACAAGAATGGTGACTAAGTCAAAGCTTCATGAATCTTCAACAAACAAACAAACAAAGCCACCTTTCTTTCTTTATCTTTTCCAAAACAAATAAATAAATAAATAAATAAATAAGATAATCAAAACCCTAATCATTAACTTAACCATGGTTTAATCTTTACGCTTAACCAAGTTAACATGTATCATCAAACATGATACAATCAAGTGCACAAAAGTATATCACATATACAACATGTGAACTTCAAGTGAGAAAATCCATTTAAGTGAACCTATATTAGTTAATGTAAAGTGATATATCAAATATATATAATTATACATTAAATCACTAAATCAACACTTGATTTAACGACCCGGTCATATCGTATATAACCGACTAATGTCAATAGTAACAACTTATCGAATCAACACTTGATCCGATAACCCGGCTATAACGCATATAACCGATCAATGTTACAAATCGCGAGAATCGAATACAGTATCACATACTGGTATTATTGTCGGTCCCACACATATCTCATATGCGCTCCGATTTCGTTTTGCTTGAGCCAGGAAACCTCTGTGTAGGACTCTAAAGACTCGTCAATATGCCGGCAGCAGGTGATGATCATATCAAACTCCTGTAAGTCTACGCTAGCGTCCCGGCAGTCTACAGACGCCAAATGCGGAACAAAAACTTTTAAACTGGCGCTATCGTATACTTTAACCCGGATCTGCCATTATTGCTAAACTAACAAACTGTAAAGAGTGTAGAAAGGTAATACCGAACGATCCGAGTCCTTCGTTCTTCAACCATCATCCCACGCTCCGTTGCGGCTGCTCCGATCTCGTCGATCTCCGATCTCCTCCGTCGAGGTGGCACCACATGATCGGTTCTTTAAACGGGCTCCCGCCTCTGACTCGAGGCAACTCAATCGTCAAGTTTGCTAAAAGAGACGACCAAGAATGATGTAGAGAATGAGTAGATGACTTTGTCTCACTTCGTCCAAATCCGTGGACGATCGGTTAATGAAGTTGCCGTGGAAATCGGGTGATGGAATGAAATGAGCTGTGAATTCCATACACCCCAAAAATCTATCATAATCTTTTCAAGTGGAAAACCAATAAGTGAGAGAGAGAGGAAGGGGGCCGGCCACTTATAGCAAGAAGGGGGTGACCGTAGGAGAGGGGGGGTGACTACAAGCAAAAAGCTTCTCACTAAATATCCTAAGGAAAACAAGAAGCATTAATATCAAAGCATAAAGATCTTAATCAAAACAAGAATGATAAGAAATCAAAGCATGAGTCACAAGACACCTCACCATATCTAGAACCTTCTAGAACCTTCTAGAAGCACGACTCACTCTCATCCAAGAAAAGATAAATCCGCCTTTAACCAAATGTTAAAAGACGGCTGATAGAAAACTGGAAACTGGCAACTTCCAAAAGTGATCCTGAAACAACTTTCAGGATAACCCCGAAACTGTATAAATATACCCGCATTTGTATTACGACCGAATACAAATACAACTGAGACAAAGATATTATACCTACTCAATATAATACTCGGATCCAGCTTAAACCAAAGCCGACCAGTATCATCTGCCAGAAAACTGACACGTGCGTAAACGCACGTGCATTTTCCGAACCCTGCCATAAAACCATACGGCCTCTACAACGTTTCGCCCGAACTTGGGAAACTGTCTGTGCGGGACTCTAATGACTCGTCAGTACCCTGGCAGTGGGTTTAACCACAAACCGTCAGCGGCACTAGCAATGCGTAACGGCTGCCCATGGACTGACCTCAAGGGAAGCTGATGAGCGAACTCAAGGGAGGCCGATGAGTGAACTCATCCAGAAACCCTACTGAGCCTAACAGTGACAATGTATATACAGTCCGGTCCGTTCGTCAATGAGTATCGCATATCCGCCTAGGGGGCTAGTAACATCAGACCCCCAATAGCAGTATAAGTCGTGTCGGAGTGAAGCCCAATAACACCCTGAGATACTACTGGAGTACCTACCAGTAAATCTCCTACCATGGCCATGGATTTGTGTAATGGCTCTCCTAGACACAGCACGACCTCGCTCCCAATACCGGGACAGACGAATCCCCTGCCGATCCGCTCACGTGCCTCCATATGGCTCGGGACTGTACCCAAAAGCTACCTGTTTGCACGACTCCTTTGAGCCGTGGTAGGGTAGAAATCAAAGCACAGTGGGAACTCACACGAGACAAATGACGACTTCAGGTCGATGAACTAACCTGTACACATGTCACCAGGGAACTGCTATCTGACGGTAGATATAATACTAACCAGCAGATTCCCGGCGAGTCCTGTCCGGTGTACTCATAACCCAATGAGCACCTGTATACATCTTAGGTGATCCAACTGACACCAGTGGCTTGTGAGACCGGCCACCGCCCCTCGTCGGGGTCTCGACTGTACACACTAGTCTACTCTGGAGTATCGATGCCCTGTCTCGAAACTCCCACGACTAGGGACCACAATTAAGGATATGCATATAAACTACCCAACTCTCACGTATATGATCGCCATCATACTGTTGGTAGTAAAGCAAGATCCTAAGGGCTCTATCAAAGTGTAACATGCAATCAGTCACCTGAACATGTACACGACTGATAAAGGCAAACCAGATAGCATACTATCATCTCGAGTAAGACTGTCGTACCGGTATAGGTCCTCCGCAATCATTACAATCACGTACCTGCGATCCAATAATTGACTATGAGGGCACTATCACCAACAATCTCCCACTTGCACTCAAGGCTAATATTGCGATGTCGACTACTTACAGCCCGTGTGAAACCGAACATGCAACTCCTCTACTAATCAGTTTCACAAAGCCCGTTTGTAAAACTATTGTGTGCGAGAAATAGCCTCAGTGAGTGGATCCGCCTAGAAGTATCTTTCTATATCTCTCTTAATCTCAAGTTCGCGGAGAAAACCATCTCTCGAATTGAGTAATACCTGTCTTAGAACATGTCTGGATATCTGATGGGACCTTAGTTCATAAATGAACTCCATATCCAAACTTCTTAGACCGAATAGATCACTGAACCTAATCAGTATCGGGCACCTTGCTTCCCAGAGTATCCTCTTGGACCACCTGTCCATAATACTGTCCCTCTTCGTCAGAGGGAAAAACTAAAACTCTGACAGTCACTCTGTCATCCATGTCACCTTTTAAGCCTGGAATGATAACCGTCTCCTGAAAGAGGCTGCCGTCATCAAATCCGTAGAACATGTACTTATGTTCTAAAACTGCTTCCTTATGTTTCTCCAGGATTGGATTAATACAAACTTATTGCATCTTGTGCAAAACCAACATTTGGTGTGGTACTTGACATCTCATGATTGACTCAATTGCCTAAGCAAGTGATCTGCCAATCATGAACATCCCTCTCCCCTTTAGTCTGTAAGACACCTTTAGAGAGGGTGACTCCATCACCTGCAGGTACACCACCATGCTAGGAGTCAACTATTCCAAAAACCATTAGAATATCTGTCAAAGTACCCACATTGGGAAACTACCCAAATCCAGATCTAAAACCATAGATCCAGAAACCAGAATGTCAAATATTATATCCATATCCTGTCTGGAGAAACAACTGTGTGACGACCACAGTACAACCGATCGTAGTATATGAATTTTACTTCCTACTCTGTGTATGTCATCCAGATACCATGACATCACACCCTACTACCTTCTTAACTGATCCATCCCCTATTCTGACTGAAGTCAAACCCATGACTGTCACATCAAAATTAGATGATCTATCTCCGCTATAACTGTTCAAGTCTATAAATAGACATAAGCTACTTGCCCACCATGCTTCCGTTGCGCCCACTGACTACGACAACCCTCCTACCGGGTCTCATATCCTGGAACAACAGTAGTGTCAAGTCTTGGTAGATAAGAACCTCCCTGTCACCGTCCTTGAGGCTACCGAAGTACCTCTCGGATGTCTGAGGTTACCTACCATACCTGCGGAGTGGCTATTGGAATGTCAAACCTGATCGAATATATAGGTTCTATTAAATTTTCCGTAATCGTTCGTGGTTCTGGAATCACTTCCAGTTCTACCATACTCCCACTACTGTTTTCTGAAAAAGATCCATTTTTACTAAAACTGTGGTGAGTCAAGAACAATATCACTATTGATCTTCCAAATGGTAGAATATCAACCCTCGTCATAGCCAGAGTCAACCCACAAACAGCCATTACAGAAACGTGCCTTGAGTTATCCAGAGTGTGGTTTTAAGCATAAGCTGGACAACTCCCCGTACCTTAATTTCTTTTAGGGTACGATCCATTCTATATCCAATATAGAAACTTTGGCACTTATTTAATTGGAACCAGATTCAATCCATGCAGCTGTCTCCAGTGCATATCAACTTAATGGAAAAAGACTAATCAGCATTGCTCAACTTAGGAATCCATCCAATTATGAGTAACCTGAAAGAGAAACACGTTTCTCAAAACCATCACTATCATCTGAATACCAATCACAAGAATCTACATCTTCGATCTCTTTGAAGAATCCCGATACTTGTGATACCTGGTTCTCTACTTTATTCTTATACCCACAACTTCTCAAAACTTAGACCTTGTATTTCTACGAAACACTTGTCTAAATACTAGAGAAGTTATAAGTAAACAGAACATAGTACGAGGACCTACCCCTTTGTCCTGATGGACACTTGGACAACATACAATACTCTGTATAAGTCCGCTGAGTTGAACAACTCAAACCTGTGCGTTGTAGGTGGAAAACTGTACCCTGGTGATTTCCTCAAATATCACCAATTACAACGAATTCAGATATAATGAGGATGATCACCTAATTCCCAATATCTTACTCCCACTCATCATCTGTAAAACCATACAGATATGAGAATGAAACCTGGTAAATACATACCCTTGGAGTAAGTGTTTAATCGGGAAAACAGTTTTTCCTTTAACAATGCACTGAAACATGAAAATGTTTCGTAGGGGTATCCTGGTATTCATAGCAATGCCTCTTTCATATCCAATTCATGACTTCAACCGTATATTTTATTGCCATCTCTCCAAATCCCTTTATTTGTCTTTAGTCATTACCTTCTGTACACCATCGTTAGGCTAACTGGTTTTCTTCCTTCCCTACAGTTCGGCACCAGCCTATGGTTTGGAAGAAGACTATCCAGTAAGCATAATAGGTGTACCCTCCTAAACCAAGGAGTACTCGCATCTCGAGAGAAGGTGATGATAAAAGACAACTGAATAATACCTTATTCTTTTAAAGGTGAAATAGGAGTGGCGATGAAGTACGCGGTTTTGGTCGTGAATGATATCAGTCGCAATTTACTTTGCCCTCTTTCTAATCCCTTTATTTTGTCTTTACATATTACCTTCTGCACACCCTACTTAGGCTAATTGGTTTTCTTCATTCCCTACCTTTCGGCACCAGCTTATGGTTTGGAATAAGACTATCCAATAAGTGTAATAGGTGTACTCTCCTAAACCAAGGAGCTCTCGCAACCTGAGAGAAGGTGATAATAAAAGAGAACTGAATAAACCAATTCTATTTCTCCTGAACCTTGATCCATCCTCGAAGAAGTCCCTTCGAGTTCGTATATAACCATACGATGGATCTATCCAATGGAAGTGGATATCCGTAGTAATACGGGTGTTCTGAGAAATGCAAAGGGAAAAAGAAGGAGTGGCAATGACTTATGCAACTAAGACAATCCAACAGCCATTATTTTAAGAAGGTTCGGTCAAACTGGTCACTGAGTCATAGTCTAGGGTCGGTCAAAGGTCGCTGCCAAAGAGAGAGAGAGAAAAGAAACACTCTGCGTGCACTCTAACCTAGATCAGAATGGTCATCACTTTATCTAATCCGGAAACCTCCCACTGTCCTGTCAAATTCTCCTCCAAACCTAAAGAAGAATCAATCGGGATCACCCGAAGAGTAAACCAACTCATCAGTGGGAATCTGGATCCAACTCTCATCACATGATAACGTGATGGAATGCATCCACGTTACTCATACTCCAGATGGTATGCGCATACTTGGCAAGTTTCAGTTTCTTTAGAAACTCCCGATATGATTTTTGCCCCATGCTCTTATAACCTTGGCTTTGGTCAAAATGTCATAAGTCACATGCCAAGTTCTACCCGTCACTATCTTGTCAATTTGAACCCACCCGCACATGCCCCTGACTTTGGCCAATCGGCAGAACGACTGTCCCAAACTAACTCATCTATCTATGCAACAATTGAATACCCAGCAGCTACCAAACACTATGCCTTAACTTTGGCTAAAATGCATAGCTTGAATACTACTAAATACCCAAAAGAACTGACGGAGGGCTACGGCTGGTTTTTGGCGAAAAACCTTTAGCGTAGTGAACTTGATATCGCTGAAGGAACCTGATAGCTTTTTAAAATATAGTGGCGAAGACCTTTTACTAAAGAGGTCACTCCCGGTAAAGGGATCTCGGCTCTTTCCTCGTGGAATGAGGTGCAGGATACTCCACTGAATACCGCTATGCAAAGCAACTTGTAATCGACTATAGTGAAGTTATTACGCTGACGCAAACTTCTGCCCAAGGGGTCAGTCCCGGTGAAGGGATATCGGCCCTTGCCCCGTTGAATGAGGTGCAGGATATTCCACTGAATATCGCTATGCATAACAAAAGGAAACGTCTTTGCAATAACACTTTTTAAATTGTTCCAACAACTGTATACAGGTTTGTTTTAACTTTGCATTGATCAGAATCAACGCAGTCCCATCATTTAATCACACCAGAAAAGAACGAAAATAAAATGTACGTATATGCCATCCGCATTCGTCACTGGGTCCCGTCATTACTCGTTAGGTTACTTAACTAACGACAGAGCGGGGACTGGACTAGCGCGGGTGTAAAACATATACAACATCTAATAGTATATAAGCCAATATACAATAATCGCTCCAGGCGTGATAATATGCAACATTACAGAAAAGTAATAAGCATCACAGAACAATACAGATAATCTGGGATCCCCGGGTTTCACAGAGCCGCTGCTGAAACCCGACATTCCCCTGTCGTGTGGATAGCCTGTGCAATGAAACCTAGACCCCTACGGGTGCGGCAAGTTACCCGCCAAAACCTGAAGCGAGGTAGTCCCCACAGCATAGTGAATGGAACACCCGGCACTTCACGGAATCCGGTAAATTGAGCACCCCTCCTTGGGTCAACCTGTACCCCCTACGAGTGCGGCGAATAGTCTGCCAATTCTAGAGTGGGACCCCTCTGCCTCTCAAAGCCATGAGATGCGGACCCGTTGCCCTCCCGAACCCGGCTATCCGTGCACTCCGTCTCGGGGCAAAACCTAGTACAGTAACGAAAAATAGTATAATAGGTACATCGACCGCAACCTGGTCGTGCCCCAAAAGAATATTATACAACAGGCAGTGACGGCAGTCCACAAGTTGGACGCTCGCCCCGCAATATCAAATGTACAAATAAACACAAACTGTACTACCAATGCACACTGCTATCCACCACGACAAATCCGCAACATCACAGCACAACACAGAACATCAACGCGAATGTCACGTTCGCAAACCCGTCTAAAAGAACTATAGCAATTAAACGCGGTTTACCGATCAAATGACATTCCCGGTCGGAGATATAATGTAAGCACTGTAAACTAACGTGTTTAAATTTCGATCGACCAAAGACCAAATATCAAAAAGTGGGCCCCACTGCTTACTGGTGAACAGTAACAAAACCTGGGCCAAAAAGATATATACCAAAAATCACAAAATCCATCAGAGAACCCACTGTCCAAATTTGGGATCATGAACTCCCCAAGTGGCCGCGGATGCGCGGCCAAACCATGGGTTTGGCCGCGTTTCCGCGGCATGTTGGAGGAATCACGAGACCAAATTTCGTCGTGGTTCTTAGAAAAGCCTGCAAAGATTTTTAAGACATACAGAATTAATTTTTGAGACCATTTAAAATCAACAGAAACTGTCGGGCATGGATTTTGCAGTTTTCGATTTCCGGTCGGATCGATGTTTTAAACGCGTTAGCACAAGTTAGTATAGCAAAATGGTGAGGCTCTGATACCACTGTAAGTCTACGCTAGCGCCCCGGCAGTCTACAGACGCCAAATGCGGAACAAAAACTTTTAAACTGGCGCTATCGTATACTTTAACCCGGATCTGCCATTATTGCTAAACTAACAAACTGTAAAGAGTGTAGAAAGGTTATACCGAACGATCCGAGTCCTTCGTTCTTCAACCATCATCCCACGCTCCGTTGCGGCTGCTCCGATCTCGTCGATCTCCGATCTCCTCCGTCGAGGTGGCACCACATGATCGGTTCTTTAAACGGGCTCCCGCCTCTGACTCGAGGCAACTCGGTCGTCAAGTTTGCTAAAAGAGACGACCAAGAATGATGTAGAGAATGAGTAGATGACTTTGTCTCACTTCGTCCAAATTCGTGGACGATCGGTTAATGAAGTTGCCGTGGAAATCGGGTGATGGAATGAAATGAGCTGTGAATTCCATACACCCCAAAAATCTATCATAATCTTTTCAAGTGGAAAACCATCAAGTGAGAGAGAGAGCAAGGGGGCCGGCCACTTATAGCAAGAAGGGGGTGACTGTAGGAGAGGGGGGGTGACTACAAGCAAAAAGCTTCTCACTAAATATCCTAAGGAAAACAAGAAGCATTAATATCAAAGCATAAAGATCTTAATCAAAACAAGAATGATAAGAAATCAAAGCATGAGTCACAAGACACCTCACCATATCTAGAACCTTCTAGAACCTTCTAGAAGCACGACTCACTCTCATACAAGAAAAGATAAATCCGCCTTTAACCAAATGTTAAAAGACGGCTGATAGAAAACTGGAAACTGGCAACTTCCAAAAGTGATCCTGAAACAACTTTCAGGATAACCCCGAAACTGTATAAATATACCCGCATTTGTATTACGACCGAATACAAATGCAACTGAGACAAAGATATTATACCTACTCAATATAATACTCGGATCCGGCTTAAACCAAAGCCGACCAGTATCATCTGCCCGAAAACTGACACGTGCGTAAACGAACGTGCATTTACCGAACCCTGCCATAAAACCATACGGCCTCTACAACATTTCGCCCGAACTTGGGAAACTGTCTGTGGGGGACTCTAATGACTCGTCAGTACCCTGGCAGTGGGTTTAACCACAAACCGTCAGCGGCACTAGCAATGCGTAACGGCTGCCCATGGACTGACCTCAGGGGAAGCTGATGAGCGAACTCAAGGGAGGCCGATGAGTGAACTCATCCAGAAACCGTACTGAGCCTAACAGTGACAATGTATATACAGTCCGGTCCGTTCGTCAATGAGTATCGCATATCCGCCTAGGGGGCTAGTAACGTTAGACCCCCAATAGCAGTATAAGTCGTGTCGGAGTGAAGCCCAATAACACCCTGAGATACTACTGGAGTACTTTCCAGTAAATCTCCTACCATGGCCATGGATTTGTGTAATGGCTCTCCTAGACACAGCACGACCTCGCCCCCAATACCGGGTGAGACGAATCCCCTGCCGATCCGCTCACGTGCCTCCATATGGCTCGGGACCGTATCCAAAAGCTACCTATTTGCACGACTCCTTTGAGCCTTGGTAGGGTAGAAATCAAAGCACAGTGGGAACTCACACGAGACAAATGACGACCTCAGGTCGATGAACTAACCTGTACACATGTCACCAGGGAACTGCTATCTGACGGTAGATATAATACTAACTAGCAGATTCCCGGCGAGTCCTGTCCTGTGTACTCATAACCCAATGTGCACCTGTATACATCTTAGGTGATCCAACTGTCACCAGTGGCTTGTGAGACCGGCCACCGCCCCTCGTCGGGGTCTCGACTGTACACACTAGTCTACTCCGGAGTATCGATGCCCTGTCTCGAAACTCCCACGACTAGGGACCACAATTAAGGATATGCATATAAACTACCCAACTCTCATGTATATTATCGCCATCATACTGTTGGTAGTAAAGCAAGATCCTAAGGGCTCTATCAAGGTGTAACATGCAATTAGTCACCTGAACATGTACACGACTGATAAAGGCAAACCAGATAGCATACTATCATCTCGAGTAAGACTGTCCTACCGGTATAGGTCCTCCGCAATCATTGCAATCACGTACCTGCGATCCAATAATTGACTATGAGGGCACTATCACCAACAACACCCACAAGCCGCAAGCGGTCTGCTAAACGTAACGGCCGTCCGGGTATTGAGCGATCAGAAGATCGACATGCAAGCCCGCTCACACTCCAGTGAATCCAGCCAGTAACACTACCGTATAGTCCGGTCTCGTCGTCTGATATGTCGCATATCTCGCCTAAGGGTGGTTTACGTCAGACCCTAATAGCTCGATAAGTCGTGTCGATATGAGGTCTATAACAGTTCGAGATACTACAGATAACACTTACCAGTAAATCTCAGCAACCCTGGCCAGGGATTTCCGGTTATAGCCAATCGAACACAGCGCAACATCAACTCCCTATACCGGGAGAGACGAATCCCCTCCTATCGCTCATTGCCTCCATGTGATTCGGGACTGTACCCAAAAACCACCATTTTGCACGCCCTCTTGGACGTGGTAAGGTGGAAATCAAAGCACAGTGGGAATCACACAAGACTCTATGACGATCTCGAGTCAACAGACTACTCTGTACCAGTGTCACCAGAGAACTGCCATCTGACGTAAGGTAAAATACCATTTGGGAGTTCTCGGCGAGTCCTTCCAGTGTACCCAGTCTCTACTGAGCACCCATATATCATCTCTGATGTCAAACACCAATGGATATGGGATCATCCATCGCCCATCTGTATGGGTCGAGAAGGTATACGCTAGTCTACTCTGGTATATCAATGCCCCGTCTCGATATACCCACGACTAGGGACTTTGAAGGATGTACTTATGGACTACCATGTCCCCACTAGTATGATCCGCATCATAGTCCAGGTAGTCAAGTACACATCCTAAGGGCTTTACCAACATGTAACAGAGAAACAATCAGTATACACGTTAAGGTAAAGAGTAACCAGATAGCATATTATCATGTCGAGCAAGAAAGTCCTCCCTATATATGTCCAAGCATCTACTACAATATACATCCAATGTATAGTAATGGCCTCTAGGCCATACATATAACTAACAATCTCCCACTTGCACTAGGGCCATCTGTAGCAGTGGTTGTAGTATCTCATACTCAACCATCCTATAAAAGTCTCTCTCTGGGAATAGGCCTTCGCGAGTGGATCCGCCGTGTTGTCAGAGTCTACTCTCCTAACCTCGATCCTTTAGAGATCAACCATCTCCATGATGAGGTGATACTGCCTTAGAATATGTCTGAATCACTGATGGGACGGACGTTCCATGGCATAAGCCACAACTCCATTGTCACACAATGGGAGGAACTAAGTTCATCTCATGAACTAGTATACACCCAGACAGCCTCTTTGGTAGCATCTTAAGTAGTGATGTATCGTGCCTTTATCGTCTAGTATGACACGGTTTCTAGCTTGGAAATCTTCCAACATACCGTCCCTTTACTGAGGGTAAAGACAATACCTGTGACTGACATTCAGTCGTTCTTATCACTCTGGAACCCTTCCAGTGATTCTCCCCAGGATCAACTGATACCATCTCACTACAACTAGTGAGTATCCTAACATCCATTTAGATCTATCTCATAGATCCAAAATCCAGGATTTAGTAGGTATCACTTTGATCCTATGTGGAGAATCATTGTGATAAGCGGAGATTGATCGAGCGTAGCATAGAAAACTCCTTCCCTATCAAGAGTATGTCATCCACGTACTCTACGAGGATCGTCACCATACTCCCTACTACCTTTTTGTTTATACAAGGTTCATCTACCACTTTGATGATGTCAACTTCTTTGACTAATCCATCAAAACAGATGTTCCAACTCCGCGATGCCTGCTTTATCCTATAAAGCATCTTGCACACGTTTCCGCTGCTCCCACTGTCTTTGAGGCCCTCTGGCTATGTACTTATAGACGCACTCTTCTAAAACATCATTTAGAAAAGCAGTCATGACACCCAACCGCCAGATATCGTAGTCATGGTATGTAGCCGTGGCAAGTAGGATCTGGACAGACTTAAGCGTAGATCCTTAGAAAAGGTTTCAACATAATCCATACCTGGTCAATGATGCAAACCTTTAACAAGTCTAGCTTTGAAAGTCTCAACTTTTCTATGTACACCAAGTAATCTTCTCAAGATATACTTGCTCCTGATGGGGATTTAACCCTTCAGATATAGCAACTAAAGTCCATACTTTGTTGGTGTATAAGGATTCCATCTCAGATCGCTAAGCATCCAGCCATTCTTACAGAGTCCCACTCCTGATGGCCAGTTCGAAACTATTTGGGTCATCATCTCATGATGCAATCCTCGCTCCCACTGTCATAAAGAAACCGAAGTATCTCTCAGGTGGGTGAGGAACCCTACTAGATCGGCGGAAAGGCTGAGGTTCGTTGGAATCTACTGAATCCTTCGGTTCTACCAAATCATCAGCTGCAGTTTGTATAGCTGGAACGTTTCCAGTTCTACATAACCAACCTTGCCTCGAGCTTGTCCGGATTTTGCTTTTAGACATAGGCCGGACAACCCCAAATCTTAACTAGCTTAAGACATGGGCTCTTCCCATACCATATCTTATATGGAGTGGTAGGCTGTGATCTGATTCGAACCTAATTCAATAGGTATGCAGCTTCTCAAGTGCATAACTCCCTAAAGGAATAGGTAACTCAGTAGTACTCATCATAGAGCACACCTTATCATATAGGGTGTGATTGCTCCGCCCCGATATACCATCGTGCTATGGTGTATACGGAGGAGTAATGCTGAGAGAGAATCTCATTCTCCATTAGAATAGTCCAGGTATTCCATGCACAAGTATTCTCCTCCTCGATCACATCAAAGGACATAATACTTATACCCGTATTTTGGTTCTCTACTTCTAACTTATATTCTGTGAATATCTCAAAAGGTTCGGACTTATGTTTCAACAGGAACATATGTATGAATCTAAAGAGATCATCAGAGAACGTAATGAAGTATAAAGAACCTGTCCTGGCATATGTAGACATGGGACCTTCCATACATCAACATGTATCAATCCCAAGAGTTCACTAACTCTTTCTCTGTTTCCAGTAAACAGAGCTATGGTCATCTTATCTATGTGACATGACTGGCGAGTTTCACAAGATGTAAATTCAAACTAATTTAAATATGCATCTAAATGTAACTCCAGCTAGTCGGGTCGCATGACCTAGTCTACAATGCCTCAAAAAGAATTCGTTCATTTCTGAACTCTTCCACTTGTGTGTGTTCCGTATACTAAGAACTGTAGTTTGATTTAGAACATCAATGCTTTTAGATAACGTGCCTGAACCGATCAACTTTTGATATAGGAAATGTTCAAAACATTATCCAACAATACAAAATTATATCCTTTCTTTACTAAAAAAAGGACTGATTTGATTTTGTATATCAGGTTCGGTATCTAATAACATTCGTTCAGAATCAATGTATTGGTAACACAGGGTGACAGTGACCGACAGACTTGGCTGCAACTCTTGCCCCGTTTTCTGCCTCATGAAACTTATCACCCGTTCTCAGTTTTCTACCTTTCTGTAGCCCAATGTAACAGATTACATATCTGGGATCCTGATATGGTATCACATACCCAGGACGTAGAGGATACTGAGAAACAGTTCTGTAATGAACACACCCGAAGATGATGCATCAGCATGCACTCTCTTCGTTTGGGCGGCACGGGAAATCTGGTATTCCCCAATTTCCTGCTCTGTCTTATAACAATTATAAGTTGGAGCGGGACCAACGTTCCCCAGCTCAGTAAAACAAGCGGGTTCGTTCAATATTCCGTATTATTATCTTGATTAAGGCGTGATATGGTCGCTACCTGGAGAGAGAGAGAAGAAAACACTCAGCGTGCGCTCTTGCAAGAATAGATTGGTTATTATTTTATCTAATCAGGATGGCTCCCACTGGTTTTTATCAAATCTTCCTTCAAACCCTAAAAGGAAAAACTAGCCGAGATTAATTACACACTACAAGTTCTCCAATCTTTCAGCAAGGCCAGTGTCGGTACTTTGAGCGAGGTGCCCCGTGCTTTCGCACGGACCTAATTAATGTAAACCTCGTTTTCCCAGAGGCGTAACCCCGTTGACACCTTTCTAGACACCTACTTGATCGGCTAATTGTAATGTGTAAAACTCTCCCAGGAGTAACAATTACCCGCAGCGGGTATCGGGATCCAACTATCTCATAGAAAATATGCAATCTCATTGCAAATTTCAACACTTGAAATTCCCGATAATATTTTGCCCCTAGCGTGCTATGACCTTGACGCATGCCAAACAACCCATAGTCCGCTAGTCAAGTTCAACCCGTACATTTCTTGATTGAATTAGACCCACCCGCACGACCCTTGACGCATGCCAAACATCGCCGTACGAATACCCTAATCCAATCGCATCGTATGCTAGCAGATAAGCACTAGTTAGCTACCGTACACTACGCCTTGACGCATGCCAAACAACCGTAGCACGAATACTAACTAGTACTTATCTGAAATGACGGAAGGCTACGACAGGTTTTTCTGAAAACCTATTGCGTAATGAACTTGAAATCGTTGTAGGATCGAATGATTTTAAAATGGAGTGTTTCTGAGGCTTTTCTAGTTTTTGCTAAAGGAGTCACTCCCGGTGAAGGGATCGTCGGTCCTTTCCTCGTCGAATGAGGTGCGGGATATATCATATATATCACTGTACAAAGAAAAAACTCTTAAAAGCAATCAAAAGACAAACCTAGGGTGTAGCATCTGCCAGTTATTGCTAAAGGAGTCACTCCCGGTGAAGGGATCTCGGTCCTTTCCTTATCGAATAAGGTGCAGGATATATCATATATACCGCTGTGCATAGCAAGAACTGTAGCTACCTGTTTTATTTTGAAATACGATTCTACAACATCTTAGGTTTCTTTTTATTTCATTAATCACATTAATGAAGTCCCATAATTTAATGTACCTAAACATCACAGATAAATACGACGTACACTTATGCCATCCGCATTCGCCTCGATGTCCCATCGTGCACCGTTAGGTTAGGTAACTAACGACAGAACGGGGCAGGGCTAGCGCGGGTGTAAAACATAAGTAACGTCTATATAATATATCATATATATTATATATTGTATCTATCACAGAACATCACATGATCAAATCACAGATATCGCAGCAGAAGAATCATATGAAATATTGGATATACTAGGACGTCCGTGTTTTCAATACGAGCCAGTATAAAACACGGATTCCACGGTCGCGATGAATAGCCAAACCCACACCCCTAGACCCCTACGAGAGCGGCAAGCAACCCTACCAATTCTAGAGTTAGGAGACCCGGGCTCGACTCCTCGAGTTGGTCTCCCACTGGACTCCAGAACCCGGTTACTTGTGCTCCCCTCCTTGGGTCTATCCTAGTGCGGAAAAGTAAATAATATACAAAGGGTGCAACTTCCGTAACCTGGAAGTGCCCCAATAAAAGAATATTACATACAAGTTTTTACATGAATGAAAATGAAAAACACTCATCTCACATAAAAAAAACCCGGCTATTCATACACGGCGATCCAATATAACATATCCAGCAACACATAACATCACATGTCATCAACGTAAATAAATATGCGCATCCCAATTGTCGTTGACATATAGCAACGAAACCGGCGATATCACATGTTACAGTTACGGTCACAGAAAAGAAAGTGTAAAACTACAACAGTTGGAATCCGCAAACTCTTTAGACATCGCATGCCTAGCCAAATGAATTCCTTAGACATCGCATGCCTAACAATTATAAACCCCGCATTTTAGTCTCATTATCGAAAACACTTTTCAATATCAAGTCGGGTAATTCAACAAGATTCCCGACATACAGATCGAATGCTCGTCGCAAACTTCAGTAGATGGCAGCACCCCCGATACCGGCGACGAAGTGCACCAAGGCGGAACATCACTGCCGCGAGCACCCGAACGGATGCTTTCGGCGACGGGGTTCTCCTACAGTCACTTGGTCGGGGCTATGGGGCGAGGCTGTCTATTAAGTTTACCCGGCAAGTATCCGCGTACGCTACATGATTGCGACGGACTTTTGATAACATCAAAATTCCGTGGCAACCGATCAAGTGAGACTAAACTGCTATGTTTATAACATTCATTCAGTTATCACATAACTACTTGTGAATTCCAATTGTTGTATCACATTCCAGATAAACAGAAAATGTTAAACTTTCCGATCGAACTGTCGAACACCCAAGTTTTCCCGATACAGCTCAACACATGAAATAAGTTTAAAAACATTCATTTCGTGCCTCAGTACCAACGGTCCAGCCGTATAAGGGTCAAGCCAACGCCTCACATGTGGCACGCCGTACTGCCCCAAACCCTAAGGTTCAAAGGGCAGTTCAAGACGGTCACATAATCGAGTTAAGGTTTATTGTCTTCTAGAGGGTCCATTGCGTTACTTGCACTACTTAGAACGTCGTTAAACTACGGAAAGATCTAACACTTGGAAATTTCCCGGCAGGGGAAAAATTCGGTATTTATATCCGGTCGAACTTTTTAACATATTCAAAAAATATCCGGAAAGCTAAATAGACAAAGTTTAAATAATCCGATCGATTCATCGAATCCCCAAAACAACCCCAGAAAATTCAACTCTTGAATGCAGATTAAAAATTCCCAGAGAACAGAGGAAACAGATACGGGCATTACTGTATCAAAACGAATCCCTAACCAGTACAAACGGCCGCGGAACCGCCGCAATAGGAGGCTATTGCCGCGGTTCCGCGGCGCTACAGTGGAATTAGGGTTTCGTTTTCTGCAGTAACCCTTATAATTTCCTGCTCTATTTTCTGCGAATTTTTAATTCTGAAAAATCCCTGTTTTTAGAAAAAGTGCAGAGAGCATTTTGATGTTAGGGTTTCGGGTCGATCGGGTTTCAAACTTCGTCTACGCTTCGCCTAAGGCTCTAGCTAGGCTCTGATACCACTGTAGGCTCCTAGGCACGCTCAAGAGGTCTCACAAGGCATCAACCATGCCAATTTCAAAAATTACGGTGCCGAGAAACCCTAATACGGATCGTTGACTAGAAGTTTAGGCGACAAATGAGAATAGTTAACAACTTTAACTAAGTGTACGGAAATACAACCTTTGTAGATCCGTTTCTCCACCTCCATATCTCCATGATGAAGTCCTCTACGCTTTCCAAATCGAACCATGACTCTAGCAACGGCTTCATCGGAGAAAAAGCGGGCTAGGTCATCGACGACTATGCCGAAGATGATCTACGTCGAGGCATCACTAGATCAAGCTCCACCTTCACCAAGCCTTGAAAACTTATGAAGGAAACACCCTATACTACTTGGCAAGAGGTAGAGGATGAAGAAATAGGAAGTGGATTCACTTTAGAATTGGATTTCTCACATGATTTCATCACTTGCCATTGATGAGGCAAGCTTTTCTTCTTTGAAGATGAAGAAGAAGAAGAAGATAATATTATGATAAGTATTTAGAAAAAGGATAAATGATATGAATACTTATCATAACCTAACCCCAGTTAAGTGTAGAGAATAGACCATGGTTTGTTTAAATGGTTCGGGTTAAGTATGAAGACAAGAATGGTGACTAAGTCAAAGCTTCATGAATCTTCAACAAACAAACAAACAAAGCCACCATTCTTTCTTTATCTTTTCCAAAACAAATAAATAAATAAATAAGATAATCAAAACCCTAATCATTAACATAACCATGGTTTAATCTTTACACTTAACCAAGTTAACATGTATCATCAAACATGATACAATCAAGTGCACAAAAGTATATCACATATACAACTTGTGAACTTCAAGTGAGAAAATCCATTTAAGTGAACCTATATTAGTTAATGTAAACTGATATATCAAATATATATAATTATACATTAAATCACTAAATCAACACTTGATTTAGCGACCCGGTCATATCGCATATAACCGACTAATATCAATAGTAACAACTTATCGAATCAACACTTGATCCGATAACCCGGCTATAACGCATATAACCGATCAATGTTACAAATCGCGAGAATCGAATACAGTATCTGTAACACCTTAGGATAAGGGTTAGTGTATAATTATAATTAAATAATGATTTTTAATAAAATGTTTACCAAACTGTGTTTTAAATATTTTTCCTAATTTAATAAACATTTTTCCAAAATTTTCCTAGGCTTGCACACACATGTGCATGTAAACTAGGGTTTTTAAATCAAGTAAATACAATAATTATTAACCATGGTGGGTTAATTGTAGGATTATTTCTTTTGGGGTTTAAGTAAGTCTAATTAATTAGTTAAAAAGGTTGCTTTATTTTGAATTAGTTCTTTGTGGTTGACTTGTGAGTGAGAGAGAGGGAGAGTGCATCATGGCAAGCCATGCATGCAATTAATGATGAGAGAGAGAGAGGGTTGACAATTGGAAGCAATTATTTCCTCTCATTTCTTTTCTTTGTTTCTCTCATAACCCTCACACTCACACACACACACACTCTTACCTGAACCAGAAGCAGCAGCAGCAACATGGAGGCAGCAGCAGCAGCATGAGAAGTAGCAGCAGCAGCAAGAAGTAGCAGCAGCAGCAGAGATCAGTAGCAGCAGCAGCAGTGAGACAGCAACAGCAACAACTGCAGCTTCTTCCCTCCACTTCTTCATCTTCCTCCAGCTTCCTAGGGTTAAGTATGGGTATATTTTCAAAACTTATTCCCTAGTTAGCTTGGTTGGTGTAGTTTTGCATCGGTTATTGGATTTGAGTGTGTTTTAGTGCGATATGGGGTGTTTAGTGAGAACTTTGTGCTAATGAGGTGAGATTTGGTTTCAGTAGGCCATTAGTGAGTTGTTGAGGCCATAGTAACCTCGTTTAAACCCAATTACACTAAAATACCACCAGTTTTCCTATTAGATGCAAAATGTCGTATTTGTGCACAATTTGAGCTTTCTGGATCTGCTACTACCCGAGACTTTTCAGAACAAAACTAGTGATTACTGTAGCATGTATGTGTGGGGTAGAGTGCACAAACCAAACCTGGGGACCCAATTCCCAAGTCTGGCCGCCGAAATGGGCATTCTGGCCGCAAATTGCGGCCAGATTGGGGAGATTTGGGTTGGGCTTTGGGGTGTGGGTCTCTGTTTGTCTGGGAGTTATTTTGGTATATTTAGTTTTGCAATATCTTTCCTGTATCAAAATCTGGGACCAGTTACCTATTTTGCCGTTTTCTAAACCTTCGCGACACGCGTAATACGTGAGTAGGTTTGGGTTTCTGCGTATCGCGGCGCGTCGGGGTAGTTTCGTGGCGCGTGATTACACGTTTTAGCGTACCGCGCACACGCGCGACTAACTTGCGACACGAGTTTCTAGCTTGACCGTAATGTCTCGTTTTTGGTAAAATTAAGCTTATATGTGTGATGTGTTTGTGATTCTAGGTTCGCAGGCCAGTGAGACGGACGCCGCGAAGAAGGGCAAGCAAGTGGTTGGATACACTTAGCGCGAGACACGGTGAGTAGATTTCACATCTACGGGGATATCGCCCGCATGGCGTTATGCGTCAGGGCTGATAGGACCTTATTGTATATACTGCATATACCATACCATGGATTGTCATAGCATATTGCATACCCTGATATATATATATACATTGCTTAGAACTGATAGAACTGCCATGATCATACTGTCGTATATTGTTATAGCTCATCTATACATGTAACATGACTTGGAATTTTATACTTGATACCTATATCACAGTGGATCATTGCATTGTAGTTCATTCTCATGTGACATGACTTTATATACATATTTGATACACCTATCACATCACAGTTACTTGTATTATTGTTGGGATTTCATATGATTTCTGGATTTGGGAACCGTGGCCTTTTTAAATAAGTAACCATTTAAAAACCCGGTTCCCTTGATATGATATTTTGGGGCGTCGCCCCGTGTTTTCTCGGTGCTTGAGGAACGGATTGATAGAGGGCTGACCCGGACTGACGGATGCCCGATGGATTGATAGAGGGCTGACCCGGACTGACGGATGCCCGACGGATTGATATAGGGCTGACCCGGACTGACGGACTCCCGATATATTGATAGAGGGATGACCCGGACTGACGGATTCCCGGTATATACTTGAGAGAAGGCTGACCCGGATTGACAGAGGCCGATACAGGATGTTTTTGCGTGTCGATGCTAGACACGAGTATTTATGATATTTGGGTGCCGATGTTGGGCACTCGGGATTTTCAGGAATATACAGGATATGAGGGCCGATGGAGTACCGGCGTTTTGAGATGTTGGGATTTGTGGTGCATACATACTTATGTAGTCCACCTTGATACTTCACGTAGATACTATATCCCCATGCTCAGCATTCATTATCACATCTCATCCTGTAGTTTATCACCTAATAGAGGACTGGCATTATTATTATGCATACTGCCACATCGCATTGATATTATCTGCTGGCATTAGTAGAGCCACGCTATATGTGCATGCTTGCGATTACCTTTATATGTTATCTCTATTCACGAGTTGGCAACTCACCCCCGTTGTGCCACAGTGTTTGCAGGTTGCCCTTGGGAGTAGTCGCGGCTGGCTGTTACCGCATCTTTTGGCACAGATACCCCTTTGAGCAGAGATAGTCTTTTGCTGATAGGTGGGTTTTATACGGTATCTGTTATATTTCAGTTGTATATTGATGTATCTAGTATTCTCCATCTACCTTCCTGTATTGACTTAGAGACAGTTGTGAGGGCGATATGTATGATTTTATATTCTGGTGTCGAGCTCGCATGTGAGCCGACTTTACTTTATGCAGTATTATCTTTATGATATTGTCCTTGTTTTACTGTGTATTCTTCGCTACGGCGTCGTATATCATATTGTGATGCTTCATTCTTGTCACTTGTTATTTCTGCTACACCTTGTTTTTACCCGACTTTCGGGGCTAATATTTTAAAAGGGGAAATGTTACCAAAATTATAAAACTTATAACTTTTGAACTTAAAAAGGATTTCTACTAAATAAATGGAAGTTTTTTTTGGACATGTACGATTATTTTTACAAAATGTTTTAAAATCACTCTATAATTATTGGTTTTGATTTCTGGGTTCGGCTTACTTAGCCGCGTTACGCCTGTAGACGTTGCGTGGTTAAGTGCCGGTCACGAGTCGAATTCTCGGGTCGTGACAAAGTTGGTATCAGAGCGTAGGTTTTACCTTCGGAGTGTAGGATGACCCTGGTATGATGGAGTAGGTAGCTGCAGCAGGGCAGCGTAGCATGCGTATATTCCGCGGCATACTCACGACACGGTACTCCGCCTACGCGACCTTAGGACTTATTGATTTGATCCCTCCTTATATTCTTGCGATTCGATTTCCGTGTTCTTATCGAATCCATATTTTCTTTCAGCCATTATGCCGCCTAAGACTACGAGGGCACAGAGAGCGTCCGCGAGGGCCGAGATTCGAGTTGACTCGTCCGAGACGAGGACTGATCCGGGTAGTGCACCCGTTGTACCCGAGCAGGCTGTTCCTGCCGTGACAGAGCAGATCGCCACGCTAGGGGCTGGTATGCAGGAGATGCGCCAGACGGTGGGATCTAGCATGCAGGAGATGCGCCAGATGATTGGATCGCTTGTTGAGACGCTTCGAGCGCAGCGGCCAGAGGTAGCTCCACCAGTTCCAGAGACCGCTATGGTACCTACCGCACAGCCAGTTGCCCCTGCAGCCATGGAGGTGATTACAGTATCGCTATCAGAGTTTATGAGGCTGAAGCCTCCGGTTTTCACAGCCACCGATACAGCCGATGACCCACAGTCTTTCATCGACAGGATGGCCAGGATATGCCGTTCCCTCAGATGCGCAGATGCGAGATGGGTCGAGTTCGCAAGCTTTCGCCTCGAAGGTCTTGCGCAGAAGTGGTGTGATTCCGTGGAGAAGGGCAGAGCAGCAGGTCTTCCTCCTATGACCTGGACGGAGTTCGTGACCATATTTCTAGCCCGTTTCCTTCCCCGTAGTGTTAGAGATGCCCGAGCACGCAGGTTTGAGTCCTTGCGCCAGACGCCAGGGATGACAGTGGCAGAGTATGACGTACTGTTTACCGAGCTAGCAGTCTACGCCCCACATTTAGTGGCCACCGAGGAGCTGCGAGTCCGGAGATTTGTTCGAGGCTTGCTCTCACCAGTGTTCCTCGCGATCAGCGCGCAGCACTACGAGACCTACGCAGCAGCGGTAGACGCAGCCCTAGTGGTCGAGGAGCACCTTGTTGAGACTTCGGCACTCCCAGGGCCGAAGAGAGCTCGTGCGGATACTTCAGCACAGAGACAGCCTTTTCGGCACCGTGATAGACGTATTGCAGGCAGCAGAGATTCAGGGTGGGGCCGGTTATTCAGTTCTTATTCCCAGGATGGTCAGCGGCCGTCGTCGGGATGTTTTCGCTGTGGGAGTTCTTACCACCGTGTACGGGATTGTCCTGAGTTACCCCGGACCGAGGCGACAGCATCGCATGTCACATTACCACTTTCACCACCCCAGAGAGCATTGCCTATCGTACCTAACGTTGCTCCACGCCAGACTCATACACAGCGAGGTCGTGGGCGTGGAGGAGTTGCTCAGAGAGGGCGAGGTGACCGAGGCAGAGGGCAGCCAGTCGCAGGTGGTGGGCAGGCGAGGGTTTTTGCTTTGACACATCAGGACGCGCAGGCGTCCAATGCAGTGGTTTCAGGTATCCTCCCTGTATGTTCAGTTGATGCACATGTACTGTTCGACCCCGGATCCACACACTCGTACGTATCCACGCACTTTGTGCCGAGTTTGGGTAGAGAGTCCGGCTTGCTTGATCAGCCGCTTGTGGTGACTACTCCTGTGGGAGAGTCGTTTGTTGCTAGGCACGTGTTCCGATCCTGTATCGTCTGTATTGGCGAGAGAGAGTTGCCTGTCGACTTGATCCTTCTGGAGATGTTGGACTTCGACGTTCTTTTGGGCATGGATTGGTTAGCCACGTGCTATGCTTCTGTGGACTGCCGCGAGAAGACAGTTAGATTCTGTTTCCCCGGTGAGTCGGTTTTTGTTGTGTTGGGGGACCGTGGTGCCGCCCCTCACAGTGTGATTTCTTCTTGTCGCGCTGGACAGCTTTTGAGGAAGGGATGTCAGGGATTTCTCGCGTATGTTTGCGATGCTAGTGCTACACAGGTTCCATTAGATCAGGTTCCGGTTGTTAGCGAGTTTCCTGATGTGTTCCCTGACGAGCTTCCTGGGTTGCCGCCCGAGCGCGACATTTCTTTCTGTATTGATTTGGTTTCTGGTTCGGGGCCTATTTCTATACCGCCCTATCGGATGGCCCCGGCGGAACTTCGTGAGCTGAAGGGTCAGTTACAGGATTTGCTGGACAAGGGACTTATTCGACCCAGTGTTTCTCCTTGGGGTGCTCCAGTCCTGTTCGTCAGGAAGAAGGACGGCAGCTTACGTCTTTGTATCGACTACCGCCAGCTGAACAGGGTGACAGTGCGGAACAGGTATCCTTTGCCGCGTATCGACGATTTGTTCGACCAGCTTCAGGGGGCAGGGTACTTTTCGAGGATCGATTTACGATCGGGCTATCATCAGCTGCGGGTTCGACAGGAGGACATTCCCCGGACAGCCTTCCGTACGCGCTACTGCCATTACGAGTTTTTGGTGATGTCGTTTGGACTCACCAATGTGCCAGCAGCCTTCATGGATTTGATGAACCGTATTTTTCGGCCTTATTTGGATCTGTTCATCATAGTCTTCATTGACGATATCTTGGTGTATTCCCGGAGTAGTGACGAGCATGAGCAGCACCTGCGGATTACATTGCAGACATTGAGGGAGCACCAGCTTTATGCGAAATTCTCCAAGTGTGCTTTTTGGCTGGACAGCGTGGACTTCTTGGGTCACGTGATTTCGCGAGACGGTATATGTGTGGACCCGAGGAAGATCGAGGCCGTTCAGCGTTGGCCCAGACCCATATCGGTGATGGAGATTCGCAGCTTTTTGGGATTGGCCGGTTACTACAGGCGTTTTGTGCAGGACTTCTCCCGTATTGCTACACCGTTGACCGGGTTGACCCGGAAGGGAGTTCCTTTCGTTTGGACGGAGGAGTGCGAGCACAGCTTTCAGCAGTTACGGACACGGCTGACGACGGCACCGGTGTTATCTTTACCTTCCGGATCGGGCGGATTTGTGGTCTTTTGTGATGCTTCTCGAGTAGGATTGGGATGCGTTCTGATGCAGCATGATAGGGTGATCGCGTATGCCTCGCGACAGTTGAAGAAGCACGAGCAGAACTACCCCACTCATGATTTGGAGATGGCAGCAGTGGTCTTCGCACTTAAGATCTGGCGACACTACCTATACGGCGAGTCGTGCCAGATATTTACGGATCACAAGAGTTTGAAATACATATTCCAGCAGCGGGACCTGAACCTTCGACAGCGTCGATGGATGGAGTTAGTGAAGGATTACGACTGCGAGATCTTATATCACCCGGGCAAGGCAAATGTGGTGGCAGATGCTTTGAGCAGGAGGCCCGGGAGTAGTTTATCTTGTTTGAGCGCAGTACAGGAGCAGTCATCCGCAGATTGGCAGATATTATGCGACAGTCGAGTACAGTTCGAGTTCACACCGATTGGAGGACAGATAGCGCATGTCCGTGCACGCCCACAGTTGATCGATCGTATACGTGAGGCACAGCTCAGTGATGACCGATGTTCAAAGATCATGGCACAGATGGGACAGGACAGATTTTCTGAGTTCGTGATCGATGATCAGGGGATACTACGGTTTGGAGTCAGACTGTGCGTACCTGATGCTGAGGGACTGAGGCGTGAGATTCTTGAGGAGGCACATCGATCGGTGTATAGCATCCATCCCGGTTCCACCAAGATGTATCATGATATGCGAGATGTTTACTGGTGGGACGGAATGAAGAGGGACATTGCAGATTTTGTATCGAGATGCCTGACTTGTCAGCAAGTCAAGGCTGAGCACCAGAGGCCCGCGGGAGAGCTACAGCCGTTACCCATTCCGGAGTGGAAATGGGAACAGATTTCGATGGATTTCGTGGTGGGTCTACCCAGGACTAGTCGGGGGTATGACTCCATCTGGGTGATCGTGGATCGTTTGACGAAAGCGGCTCACTTCCTACCGGTGAAGACGACTTTCGGATTTACTCAGTATGCCCAGATCTATATTGATGAGGTAGTGCGACTACACGGAGTACCGACGTGCATTGTGTCCGACAGAGGCACCCAGTTTACCAGTAGACTATGGCAGAGGCTTAAGGAGGCTTTGGGCACTCGCTTGAGTTTCAGCACGGCATTTCATCCGCAGACCGATGGACAGTCAGAGCGGACCATTCAGACTCTCGAGGACATGCTCAGAGCATGTGTACTAGATTTTGGAGGTAGCTGGGATCATCATTTGCCCTTGGTAGAGTTCTCCTACAATAACAGCTACCAGGAGACCATTCAGATGGCACCATTTGAGGCTCTTTATGGGAGGAGATGCAGGTCGCCTACTTGTTGGACAGAGCTCAGAGAGGGCAGTGTCTTAGGGCCACAGATCGTTGAGGAGACGACCGCGAAGATCCAGTTTATTCGCGATAGGATGAGAGCAGCGCAGAGTAGGCAGAGAGCTTATGCAGACCGTCGACGACGCAGACTTGAGTTTTCCGTTGGTGATCATGTTTTCTTGAGGGTCTCCCCAATGAAAGGTGTGATGAGGTTTGGGAAGAAGGGGAAGCTCAGTCCCAGATTTGTGGGCCCCTTCGAGATCCTCGAGCGTGTTGGTGCAGTAGCTTACCGATTAGCCCTTCCGCCCAGCTTTCCAGACGTGCACCCCGTATTCCATGTCTCGATGCTCCGCAGATATCTTCATGATCCTTCGCATGCGATTCAGCATCCGACGATCCAGCTTGAGCGTGATCTTTCCTATACAGAGCAGCCGGTGATGATCTTGGATCGACAAGTGAAGAAGTTGAGATCGAAGGACATTCCATCAGTTAAAGTACTTTGGCGTGGTCAGAACCGTGAGGAGGTCACTTGGGAGACCGAAAGCGAGATGATGAAGACGTATCCCCATCTTTTTGAAGGTAACCTTAGTTAGATTTTTGAAATTCGGGGACGAATTTCTTTAAGGGGGAGAGATTGTAACACCTTAGGATAAGGGTTAGTGTATAATTATAATTAAATAATGATTTTTAATAAAAAGTTTACAAAACTGTGTTTTAAATATTTTTCCTAATTTAATAAACATTTTTCCAAAATTTTCCTAGGCTTGCACACACATGTGCATGTAAACTATGGTTTTTAAATCAAGTAAATACAATAATTATTAACCATGGTGGGTTAATTGTAGGATTATTTCTTTTGGGGTTTAAGTAAGTCTAATTAATTAGTTAAAAAGGTTGCTTTATTTTGAATTAGTTCTTTGTGGTTGACTTGTGAGTGAGAGAGAGGGAGAGTGCATCATGGAAAGCCATGCTTGCAATTAATGATGAGAGAGAGAGAGAGTTGACAATTGGAAGCAATTATTTCCTCTCATTTCTTTTCTTTGTTTCTCTCATAACCCTCACACTCACACACACACACACTCTTACCTGAACCAGAAGCAGCAGCAGCAACATGGAGGCAGCAGCAGCAGCATGAGAAGTAGCAGCAACAGCAAGAAGTAGCAGCAGCAGCAGAGATCAGTAGCAGCAGCAGCAGCAGAGATCAGTAGCAGCAGCAGCTGCAGCTTCTTCCCTCCACTTCTTCATCTTCCTCCAGCTTCCTAGGGTTAAGTATGGGTATATTTTCAAAACTTATTCCCTAGTTAGCTTGGTTGGTGTAGTTTTGCATCGGTTATTGGATTTGAGTGTGTTTTAGTGCGATATGGGGCGTTTAGTGAGAACTTTGTGCTAATGAGGTGAGATTTGGTTTCAGTAGGCCATTATTGAGTTGTTGAGGCCATAGTAACCTAATTTAACCCCAATTACACTAAAATACCACCAGTTTTCCTATTAGATGCAAAATGTCGTATTTGTGCACAATTTGAGCTTTCTGGATCTGCTACTACCCGAGACTTTTCAGAACAAAACTAGTGATTACTGTAGCATGTATGTGTGGGGTAGAGTGCACAAACCAAACCTGGGGACCCAATTCCCAAGTCTGGCCGCCGAAATGGGCATTCTGGCAGCAAATTGCGGCCAGATTGGGGAGATTTGGGTTGGGGTTTGGGGTGTGGGTCTCTGTTTGTCTGGGAGTTATTTTGGTATATTTAGTTTTGCAATATCTTTCCTGTATCAAAATCTGGGACCAGTTACCTATTTTGCCGTTTTCTAAACCTTCGCGACACGCGTGATACGTGAGTAGGTTTGGGTTTCTGCGTATCGCGGCGCGTCGGGGTAGTTTCGTGGCGCGTGATTACACGTTTTAGCGTATCGCGCACACGCGCGACTAGCTTGCGACACGAGTTTCTAGCTTGACCGTAATGTCGCGTTTTTGGTATAATTAAGCTTATATGTTGATGTGTTTGTGATTCTAGGTTCGCAGGCCAGTGAGACGGACGCCGCGAAGAAGGGCAAGCAAGTGGTTGGATACACTTAGCGCGAGACACGGTGAGTAGATTTCACATCTAAGGGGATATCGCCCGCATGGCGTTATGCGTCAGGGCTGATAGGACCTTATTGTATATACTGCATATACCATACCATGGATTGTCATAGCATATTGCATACCCTGATATATATATATACATTGCTTAGAACTGATAGAACTGCCATGATCATACTGTTGTATATTGTTATAGCTCATCTATACATGTAACATGACTTGGAATTTTATACTTGATACCTATATCACAGTGGATCATTGCATTGTAGTTCATTCTCATGTGACATGACTTGATATACATATTTGATACACCTATCACATCACAGTTACTTGTATTATTGTTGGGATTTCATATGATTTCTGGATTTGGGAACCGTGGCCTTTTTAAATAAGTAACCATTTAAAAACCCGGTTCCCTTGATATGATATTTTGGGGCGTCGCCCCGTGTTTTCTCGGTGCTTGAGGCACGGATTGATAGAGGGCTGACCCGGACTGACGGATGCCCGATGGATTGATAGAGGGCTGACCCGGACTGATGGATGCCCGACGGATTGATATAGGGCTGACCCGGACTGACGGACGCCCGATATATTGATAGAGGGATGACCCGGACTGACGGATTCCCGGTATATACTTGAGAGAGGGCTGACCCGGATTGACGGAGGCCGATACAGGATGTTTTTACGTGTCGATGCTAGACACGAGTATTTATGATATTTGGGTGCCGATGTTGGGCACTCGGTGTAAGTCTACGCTAGCGCCCCGGCCGTCTACAGACGCCAAATGCGGAACAAAAACTTTTAAACTGGCGCTATCGTATACTTTAACCCGGATCTGCCATTATTGCTAAACTAACATACTGTAAAGAGTGTAGGAAGATTGTACCGAACGATCCGAGTCCTTCGTTCTTCAACCATCATCCCACGCTCCGTTGCGGCTGCTCCGATCTCGTCGATCTCCGATATCCTCGTCGAAGTGGCACCACATGATCGGTTCTTTAAACGGGCTCCCGCCTCTGACTCGAGGCAACTCGATCGTCAAGTTTGCTAAAAGAGACGACCAAGAATGATGTAGAGAATGAGTAGATGACTTTGTCTCACTTCGTCCAATTCCGTGGACGATCGGTTAATGAAGTTGCCGAGGAAATCGGGTGATGGAATGAAATGAACTGTGAATTCCATACACCCCAAAACTATCATATCTTTTTCTTAACCGATGAAAATAAAACAACCATTTGAGAGAGAGGAGGGGGCCGGCCTCTTATAAAGAGAGAGGGGGTGACCGTAGGAGAGGGGGAGGTGACCATATCACAAATATCATGATAAAAGATCTTAAGCAAAACAAAACCATCAATTTCAAAGCATGAGTCATTAAAAGGAACCAATCACATTAAACCTAGTCACCTTATCCTTAATGACTCACCAAGCCTCATCATCACTTCTAGAAGCTTCTAGAATGATGACTCACCCCAACTGAAGAAAAGATAAATCCGTCTTTAACAGAATGTTAAAAGACGGCTGATAGAAAACTGGAAACTGGCAACTTCCAAAAGTGATCCTGAAACGACTTTCAGGATAACCCCGAAACTGTATAAATATACCCGCATTTATATTACGACCGAATATAAATGCAACTGAGACAAAGATATTATACCTACTCAATATAATACTCTGATCCGGCTTAAACCAAAGCCGACCAGTATCATCTGTCCGAAAATCGACACGTGCGTAAACGCACGTGCATTTTCCGAACCATGCCATAAAACCATACGGCCTCTACAACGTTTCGCCCGAACTTGGGAAACTGCCTGTGGGGGACTCTAATGACTCGTCAGTACCATGGCAGTGGGTTTAACCACAAACCGTCAGCGGCACTAGCAATGCGTAACGGCTGCCCATGGACTGACCTCAAGGGAAGCTGATGAGCAAACTCAAGGGAGGCCGATGAGCGAACTCATCCAGAAACCCTACTGAGCCTAACAGTGACAATGTATATACAGTCCGGTCCGTTCGTCAATGAGTATCGCATATCCGCCTAGGGGGCTAGTAACGTCAGACCCCCAATAGCAGTATAAGTCGTGTCGGAGTGTAGCCCAATAACACCCTGAGATACTACTGGAGTACCTACCAGTAAATCTCCTGCCATGGCCATGGACTTTGTGTAATGGCTCTCCTAGACACTGCACGACCTCGCCCCCAATACCGGGAGAGACGAATCCCCTGCCGATCCGCTCACGTGCCTCCATATGGCTCGGGACTGTACCCAAAAGCTACCTGTTTGCACGACTCCTTTGAGCCGTGGTAGGGTAGAAATCAAAGCACAGTGGGAACTCACACGAGACAAATGACGACCTCAGGTCGATGAACTAACCTGTACACATGTCACCAGGGAACTGCTATCTGACGATAGGTATAGTACTAACTAGCAGATTCCCGGCGAGTCCTGTCCGGTGTACTCATAACCCAATGAGCACCTGTATACATCTTAGGTGATCCAACTGACACCAGTGGCTTGTGAGACCGGCCACCGCCCCTCGTCGGGGTCTCGACTGTACACACTAGTCTACTCCGGAGTATCGATGCCCTGTCTCGAAACTCCCACGACTAGGGACCACAATTAAGGATATGCATATAAACTACCCAACTCTCACGTATATGATCGCCATCATACTGTTGGTAGTAAAGCAAGATCCTAAGGGCTCTATCAAAGTGTAACATGCAATCAGTCACCTGAACATGTACACGACTGATAAAGGCAAACTAGATAGCATACTATCATCTCGAGTAAGAATGTCCTACCGGGATAGGTCCTCCGCAATCATTGCAATCACGTACCTGCGATCCAATAATTGACTATGAGGGCACTATCTCCAACACTCGGGATTTTCAGGAATATACAGGATATGAGGGCCGATGGAGTACCGGCGTTTTGAGATGTTGGGATTTGTGGTGCATACATACTTATGTAGTCCACCTTGATACTTCACGTAGATACTATATCCCCATGCTCAGCATTCATTATCACATCTCATCCTGTAGTATATCACCTGATAGAGGACTGGCATTATTATTATGCATACTGCCACATCGCATTGATATTATCTGCTGGCATTAGTAGAGCCACGCTATATGTGCATGCTTGCGATTACCTTTATATGTTATCTCTATTCACGAGTTGGCAACTCACCCCCGTTGTGCCACAGTGTTTGCAGGTTGCCCTTGGGAGTAGTCGCGGCTGGCTGTTACCGCATCATTTGGCATAGATACCCCTATGAGCAGAGATAGTCTTTTGCTGATAGGTGGGTTTTGTACGGTATCTGTTATATTTCAGTTGTATATTGATGTATCTAGTATTCTCCATCTACCTTCCTGTATTGACTTAGAGACAGTTGTGAGGGCGATATGTATGATTTTATATTCTGGTGTCGAGCTCGCATGTGAGCCGACTTTACTTTATGCAGTCTTATCTTTATGATATTGTCCTTGTTTTACTGTGTATTCTTCGCTACGGCGTCGTATATCATATTGTGATGCTTCATTCTTGTCACTTGTTATTTCTGCTACACCTTGTTTTTACCCGACTTTCGGGGCTAATATTTTAAAAGGGGAAATGTTACCAAAATTATAAAACTTATAACTTTTGAACTTAAAAAGGATTTCTACTAAATAAATGGAAGTTTTTTTTGGACATGTACGATTGTTTTTACAAAATGTTTTAAAATCACTCTATAATTATTGGTTTTAATTTCTGGGTTCGGCTTACTTAGCCGCGTTACGCCTGTAGACGTTGCGTGGTTAAGTGCCGGTCACGAGTCGAATTCTCTGGTCGTGGCAGTATCACATACTGGTATTATTCTCGGTCCCGCACATATCTCATATGCGCTCCTATTTCGTTTTGCTTGAGCCAGGAAACCTCTGTGTAGGACTCTAAAGACTCGTCAATACGCCGGCAGCAGGTGATGATCATATCAAACACCCACAAGCCGCAAGCGGTCTGCTAAACGTAACGGCCACCCGGGTATTGAGCAATCAGAAGATCGACGAGCAAGACTGCTCACACTCCTGTGAATCCAACCAGTAACACTACCGTACAGTCCGGTCTCGTCGTCTGATATGTCGCATATCTCGCCTAGGGGTGGTTTACGTCAGACCCCAATAGCTCGATAAGTCGTGTCGATATGAGGTCTATAACAGTTCGAGATACTACTGATAACACTTACCAGTAAATCTCGGCAACCCTGGCCAAGATTTCCGGTTATAGCCAATCGAACACAGCGCAATATCAACTCCCTATACCGGGAGAGACGAATCCCCTCCTATCGCTTATTGCCTCCATGTGATTCGGGACTGTACCCAAAAACCACCGTTTTGCACGCCCTCTTGGACGTGGTAAGGTGGAAATTAAATCACAGTGGGAATCACACAAGACTCTATGACGATCTTGGGTCAACAGACTACTCTGTACCAGTGTCACCAGAGAACTGCCATCTGACGTAAGGTATAATACCATCTGGGAGTTCTCGGCGAGTCCGTCCAGTGTACCCAGTCTCTACTGAGCACCCGTATATCATCTCCGATGTCAAACACCAATGGATATGGGATCATCCATCGCCCATCTGTATGGGTCGAGAAGGTATACGCTAGTCTACTCTGGTATATCGATGCCCCGTCTCGATATACCCATGACTAGGGACTTTGAAGGATGTACTTATGGACTACCATGTCCCCACTAGTATGATCCGCATCATAGTCCAGGTAGTCAAGTACACATATTAAGGGCTTTACCAACATGTAACAGAGAGACAATCAGTATACACATTAAGGTAAAGAGTAACCAGATAGCATACTGTCATGTCGAGCAAGAAAGTCCTCCCTATATATGTCCAAGCATCCACTACAATATACATCCAATGTATAGTAATGGCCTCTAGGGCATACATATAACTAACAGCGCATATCTGGCAAGTTTCAGTTTCTTTAGAAACTCCCGATGTGATTTTTGCCCCATGCTCTTATGACCTTGACTTTGGCCAACAAATCATAAGTCACATGTTAAGTTCTACCCGTCATTCTCCTGGTTAATTTGAACCCACCCGTACATACCCTTGACTTTGGCCAACAAGGTAGTACGACTGTCCCAAACCAACGCATCTATCTATGCTGCATATGAATACCCAACAGCTACCAAACACTGTGCCTTGACTTTGGCCAACAAACACAACTTGAATACTATTGACTACCCATATGAAACGACGGAGGGCTACGAATGGTTTCTGGCGAAAACCTTTAACGTAAAGAACTTGATATCGTTGAAGGAACGGATAGCTTTTAAAATATAGTGACGAAAACCTTTGCTAAAGAGGTCACTCCCGGTGAAGGGATCTCGGCTCTTTCCCCGTAGAATGAGGTGCAGGATATTCCAACTAAATACCACGATGCAAGAAAAAGTAATCGGCTATAGTGAAGTTATTGCCCTGACGCAAACTTCTGTCCAAGGGGTCACTCCCGGTGAAGTGATCTCGGCCCTTGCCTCGTCGACCGAGGAGCAGGATATTTCAACTGAATACCACGATGCTAAACAAAATTGAATGTCCTTGCAATAACAGCTTTTTGAAAAGTGTTCCAACAACATCAGATTAGGTTTGTTTAACTTGCATTGATCCGAATCAACGCAGTCCCATCAATTGATCACACCACAAAGAACGAAATATAATGATGTACGTATATGCCATCCGCATTCGCCACTGGGTCCCGTTATTACCCATTAGTTTAGCTAACTAATGACAGAGCGGGGACTGGACTAGCGCGGATGCAAAACATATACAGCATCTACTAGTATATATATATCAATATATAATATTTCGCTCAAGGCGTGATAAAAATGCAACATCACAGAAAAGTACAGCATCACAGAACACTACAGATATCTGGGATCCCCGGGTTTCACAGAGCCACTACTGAAACCCGACGTTCCCCTGGTCGTGTGGATAGCCTGTGCAATGAAATCCTAGACCCCTATGGGCACGGCAAGTTACCCGCCAAAACCTGAAGCGATGCAGCCCCCTTCAGCAACGTGAATGGACCACCCAGCACTTCACGAAATCCGGTAACTTGGGCACCCCTCCTGGGTCAACCTGTACCCCCTACGAGTGCGGCGAATAGCCCGCCAATTCTAGAGTGAAGCCCCCTCTGTCTCAATGCCATGAGATGCGGGCCCGTTGCCCTCTAGAACCCGGCTATCCGTGCACCCCACCTTAGGGTAATCCTAGTACAGAAAGCAAAATATACATACAACCGGTACATCAACCTCGACCTGGTCGTGCCCCAAAAGAATAATACAAACAGGCAGTGACGGCAGTCCACATGTCGGACGCTCGCCCCGCAATATCAAATGTACATAATACAACAAAAATTGTACTAGCATTGCATCCAGGCTATACCCCACGACCAATCCACAACATCAAAGTATAACACAGAACATCAACGTGAATGTCACGTTCGCAAATCCGTCTAACCGGGCTATAGCAATTAGACAGGATTTACCGATCAAGTAACATTCACGGTCGCAGATATAATGTAAATACTGTGAACTAATGTGTTTAAAATATATCCGATCGATCAAATTTTACCAAGTGGGCCCCAAAGCACTACTGTAGCATATAAAGAAATTTTGGGCCCTAAAAGAATATGCCAAAACCCCAATTTTCCTGTCCAAGACCCTCTGTAAAACATTGGTCCAGTGAAGAGGCTAAGTGGCGGCGGAACCGCGGCCTAAGCATCGGTTTGGCCGCGGTTCCGCGGTGATATGGTAAGATCATGAGACCAAATTTTCACAGAGGGCTTGGAATTCCATGCACCGTATTCTGAAACAACCTGAAAAATTTTTAGAGTCCAAAAAATTTCGACAGAAACTGATGCTATTCGAAAATGCGATTTTGGAATTTTGTTCGATCGGAAATGTAAACACATTAGACAAAGCTAGACTAGGTTAATGGCGAGGCTCTGATACCACTGTAAGTGCACGGCGGCGCCCCGGCCGTCGATCCGACGCCGGAAACGCGGAAACGAAAAACTTTGCAAACTAGCAAACCGGCACCACCGCGCACTTTTACCCGGATCGTGCCATTAATCTAGTCCTAGCTAACTACAAGATGGGGTAGAGAGATATACCGAGCGATCCGTGTCCTTCGGTCTTCTCATCGTCGTCCCGATCTCCCCGCGGAATCTCCGGTCTCCACCTCCTCGCCGGAAGTGCACCACATCGCCGGCTTCTTTTACGGGCTCCCGCCTATGGTCCGAGGCAACTCGGGCACGAAGCTGGCGAGTCAACGTGCCCAAGATTTGCTGTAGAATATAGTGTAGAACCATGTCTCATTTTGGGGTTCATAGAGGTTGCTATTTTGGTGGAGGAATGATATATCCTAATGGAGATGGAACTTGTAGGATTTTATCAAACCAAAAAGAGTGCAAAAACCCCACAATCATTTTTGGACAACCCCCCTTTTCTAACTTGGCCGGCCATGCTCAAAAAATGGAGAGAGGAGAGAATGAAATTGGGAGGTCATCAAAAATGGGGTAGCCGCACAAAATAATCCAAGAGAGAGAGAGGGAAAATGTGATGATGAAAAACACAATGATCATAAAGCAAGAACCTCACTTAACCATCACTCATGAAACATGATGACTCCAAAAGTCAAGCTATGATGGATTAATCAAGTCAATGGATTGTGCACCCATCATGAAAACCATCATGATGCAACAAAATGCAAAGAACACCCTCCAAAATGCTTATTTGCACAAATGCAAATAAGCCCTCCTCCACCAATTTTCGGCCAATGAAAGATACAAAGAAAAATGGCCGAAACCGGAAAGCAAACTGGTAACTCCAAAAACCGATCCCGTAATAAATTACAGGAAAACCCCGCTACTGTGTATACACACCCGCATTTGTATTCCGACCGAAATACAAATGCAATGAGAAAAAATCTACACTGTACTATACTAGGATCCGGCTTAAACCAAAGCCGGCTAGTATTATCCGTCCGATCCTGATCCGTGCAATATCGCACGTATCTGATCGAACCCTGCCATATATCCATACGGCTTCTAGTACTAACCGTCCGATCCTGATCCGTGCAATACCGCACGTATCTGATCGAACCCTGCCATATCTCCATACGGCCACTACAGCGTTTCGCCCGAAAACATGAGCAACTGTCTGTGGGGGACTCTAAAGACTCATCAATACTATGGCTGTGGATTTAATCACTAGCACGTCAGAGGTATTAACCATACGTGACGGGCTACCAGCTATTGACAAAAAGGGACGTCTTTGAGCGAACTCATCCTGACACCCTACTGAGCCTGTCAGTGACAATATCCGTACAGTCCGGTCCGTTCATCTATGAGCATCGTATGGCGGGCCTAGGGGGTTGGTAAAAGTCAGACCCCCAAAAGCGGTACAAGTCATGTCAGAGATCAGCCCACAACACCCTGAGATACTACTGGAATACCTACCAGTAAATCTCCTGCCTAGGCCAAGGACTTTTCATGTTCTGGCTCTCCTAGACACAGCGCGACCTCACCCCCAATACCGGGAGAGACGAACCACTGAAGATCCGCTCACTGCCTCCATGTGGCTCGGGACTGTACCCAACTAAAACCTGTTTGCACGTCTCCTTTGAGCATGGTAGGGTAGTAATCAAAGTACAGTGGGAACTCACACGAGACAAATGACGATCCCCAGGTCGATGAACTAACCTGTACATATATCACCAGGGAACTGCTATCTGACGTCAGGTATAAGACCAACTAGCATGATCCCGACGAGTCCTGTCCGGTGTACTCATAACCCAATGAGCACCTGTATACATCTTAGGTGAAGCAACTGACACCAGTGGCTTGTGAGACCGGCCACCGCCCCTCGTCGGGGTCTCGACTGTATACACTAGTCTACTCTGGAGTATCGATGCCCTGTCTCAAAACTCCCACGACTAGGGACCTTTTAAGGATGTGCTTATAGACTACCAGCTCCCACGTATATGATCGCCCTCATACTGCCGGTAGTCAAGCAAGAATCCTAGGGGCTCTATCAACGTGCAATAGTGACCTGTCAGGTCACCTAAAACAGTACACGATGATAAAGATAAACCAGATAACATACTATCATCTTGAGTAAGACTGTCCTACCGAGATAGGTCCTCCCTCAATCATTGCAATCACATGTCTGTGATCCAATAATTGACTCTGAGGGCACTATCTCCAACATATACAGAGTATTGTATGTTGTCCATTGTCCATTAGGACAGAGGGGTTGGTTCTCATACTATATTCTGTTTACTTGTGACTTCTCAAGTTTTAGACAAGTGTTTCGTAGAAACACAAGGTCCAAGTTTTGAGAAGTAATAGGTATAAGAATAAAGTAGAGAACCATGTGTTGCAAGTATCGGGATTCTTCAAGATGATCGAAGATATAGATAGTTGTATGAGGTATTCAGCTGATAGTAATGGTTTTGAGAAACTTGTTTCTCTTTCAGGTCACTCATAATTGGATGCACTCCTAAGTTGAGTAAAGCTGATCGGCCTCTCTCTATTTAGTTGACATGCACTGGAGACAGCTGCATGATTTGAATCTGGTTCAAATTAAATCTATGCCTCTGTTTCTATATTAGATATAGAATGGCCCATATCTTAACGGTGTTAAGGTATATGGAGTTGTCCGGCTTATGCTTAAAACCACACTCTGGATAACTCAAGGCACGTTGCAGCAATGGCAGTTTGTGGGTTAACCCGGGCTATGAAGAGGGTTAACTTTCTACCATCTGGAAGATCAATAGTGATATTGTTCTTGACTCGCCACAATTTTAGTAAAATGGACTTTTTCAGAAAACAGTAATGGGAGTATGGTAGTACTGGAAGTGATTCCAGAACCGCAAATGATTACTGAAAATTTAATCAGACCTAAAGATTCAATCAGGTTTGGCATTCCATTAGCCACTCCGCAGATATGGTGGGTAACCTCAGGCTCCTGAAAGGTACTCCGGTATCCTCAAGGACGGTGACAGGGAGGTTCTTGTTGTTAGTGTATATGCCTTATAGGCCATTACTGTATCATACTAGTTTGTATATTACTTAATGGAAACTTGGGATATTCACCTTGTATAAACAATCTTGCTCAATATAGTAGTATGCTACTTGGTTTATTTCTACTTCAATGTTTACATGTGTTTATTTTAGTATATCACCTATACACATTAGTGGAGCCTTTAGGATATTTGCTTGATTACCAGCGTTGTGATGGCAGTCACACTAGCGGGGGCTGGGTAATCTATAAGCACATCCTTATACAGGTCCCTAGTCGCAGGACTATCGAGACAGGGCATCGATACTCCGGAGTAGACTAGCGTATGCGCTTCTCATCCCAGTGTGGGAGATGGTCTGTCCCACAGCCATCAGTACGTCGTACTGGAGATAGTATACGGGTGCTCGTTAGGTTACGAGTACACTGGACAAGACTCGTAGGGAACTGACCGGTTGGTATTATACCTATCGTCAGTTATGAGTTCCCAGGTGACATGAGTACAGCTTAGTCCGCTGACTTGACACTGTCACTTCGCCTCGAGTGTGTTCCCACTGTACTTTGATTACTACCCTACCACGGCAAAAAGGAGTCGTGCAAACAGGTAGTTGTTGGGTACAGTCCCGAAGCACTTGTGGGCAGTGATGGTTAGACAGGATTCGTCTCTCCCGGTATTGGGCGTTGACATCGCGCTGTGTCTAGGAGAGCCACTGTAAGTCGATGTACAACACCCCAGTACTTGTGGGGAGGCAGAATTTTCAAAAACGAACTTGTTAAGTGAACAAACATCGACTAACCGCTTGAATCGAAGCTAAACGATAACTAACTTAAAACATAGAGTTTCTATGCTACTAAGTGTAGGGATTATACCTAACGAATCATGTCCTTCGTCTTTGCGAACTCCACCTCCTCCTCGGCCTTCTCGAAGTAGTAGACGATCCACCCGAGAGCTTTACTCCAAGCTTAGCCTCTAACCTTGAAGCAACTAAAATTCTCTAAGTGCTAATCAAAGAAGCTTGGTGAGATATAGAGAGGGTTATGGATTAAGTAGTCTAACTAATCCTTGTACTCAACACATGAGAGGGGAGGATTAGGGTTTGAAGAGGGAGAGCTTGAGGAGAGAGAAGGTGAGGATTATTATCAAGTGAGAATAGTAAGTTATCATAATATATATGAAACTTTAAAATTCATCTATAAAAGAAAAACAAATGATGAATAATCAAGTTTCATAAATATCTAATGGTGATTCATAACCATGACTCATTAAGCATTTATTGTGCATTAATGATATGTATGAATCACTCTCATGACTCACTAAACCCAATTAATGCATATGACACCTAAACCTCCTTAGTCAACATCTTCTAGAAGCTTCTCGCACAATTACGAGAACGCCCCTCCTTTCCGCAAAAATACGGAAAAACTTTAGACTGTATAAATCCAATAACCGGATACCAGTAACTGGCTTAAACAAAAGCCGACTGGTAAAAACTGTCCGAAAGTCGTACGCGCATAAACGCACGTATGCGTCCGAACCCTTGTCATAAAACCATACGACCTCTATATCGTTTCTCCTGGAGTAGGGAAACTCTCTGTGTGGGACTCTAGAGACTCGACTACTACGCTGGCAGTGGGTTTAACCACAGACCGCAAGCGGCACTAGCTGTACGTAACGGTCCCCAGGTAGATGTCGATAAGAAGGCCGATGAGGGAACCCATCCGAACTTCTACTGAGTCGTATGTGACAATCTCCATACAGTCCGGTCCGTTCGTCCAAGACTATCGCATATCGGGCCTAGGGGGCAGCAAGCGTCAGTCCCCTAATAGCGGTATAAGTCGTGTCGGAGGGAAGCCCATTACACCCTGAGAAACTACTGGAACCTACCAGCAAATCTCGCTTGCCCTGGCCAGGGACTTTGCGTAATGGCTCTCTGACACAGCGCGATATCAACTCCCAATACCGGGAGAGACGAATCCTGTCTAACCGCCACTGCCTCGAAGTGCTCGGGACTGCACCCAACTGCTACCTGTTTGCACGACTCCTTTGAGCCGTGGTAGGGTAGCAATCTAAGAACAGTGGGACACACTCGAGGCGAAGTAGCAGTGTCAAGTCTGCGGACTATGCTGTACTCATGTCACCTGGGAACTGTTCACTGACGACTGGTATAAAACCAACCAACAGTTCCCTGTGAGTCCTGTCCGGTGTACCCGTAACCTAACGAGCACCTGTATACTATCTCCAGTACAACGTACTGACGGCTGTGGGACAGACCATCTCCCCAACTGGGATGAGAAGCATACACACTAGTCTACTCCGGAGTATCGATGCTCTGTCTCGATAATCCAACGACTAGGGACCTGAATAAGGATGTGCTTGTAGACTACCCACCCCCCACTAGTGTGACTGCCATCACAACGCTGGTAGTCAAGCAAGATCCTAAGAGCTCTATCAATACGTACACTCACATATTAAGATAGAAAAACCAAGTAGCATACTACCATGTTTAGCAAGACTGTTATATATATGTGAATATCCCAAGCTTCCATTAAGTAATATACAAACTAGTATGATACAATAATGGCCTTCTAGGGCATAAACACTAACAATCTCCCACTTGCACTAGGGCCATGTACTAGCATATCGAAGACCAATGATCTCGAGTAGCCTCTCGAACTGAATCTGAGGTAGGGCCTTCGTGAATTGATCAGCAATGTTCTCTTCGGAAGCAACTCTCCGAACCTCAATCTTCTGGCGATCAATGATCTCCCTGATCAGGTGATACCGCCTCAAGATGTGTCTGGACTTCTGATGGGACCTTGGTTCCTTCGCTAAAGCTATAGCTCCGTTGTTGTCGCAATACAGAGGTATTGGATCAACTATGGTAGGAACCACCTGATGTTCTGTTAGGAACTTCTTCATCCAGACTGCTTCTTTTACGGCATCGCAAGCAGCTATATACTCCGCTTCCATCGTCGAGTCAGCAACGGTGTCCTGCTTGGAGCTCTTCCAGCACACCGCCCCTCCATTGAGGGTAAAGACATAACCCGACATGGACTTGGAATCGTCCTTATCACTCTGGAAGCCAGAATTAGCAAAGGCCTCCAACCTGAGGTCTTTTCCGCCATAAACCAAGAACATCTCCTATGTCCTCCTCAGGTACTTGAGAATGTTCTTTACTGCTATCCAGTGGTTCTCCCCTGGGTCTGACTGATACCGGCTTACCACGCTTAGTGCGTAAGCTACATCTGGTATGGTGCACAACATCGCATACATTATAGAGCCTACCGCAGAAGCGTAGGGTATAATAGACATGCGTTCCCTTTCCAAATCAGTCTTGGGAGACATCTCTTTGGAGAGGGTGATTCCGTGACAAGCCGGTAGATTACTGCGCTGAGAATCTTCCATACTGAATCTTTTCAGTACAGTGTCGATATACCTGGACTGTGAAAGTCCCAACATCCTCTTGGATCTATCACGATAGATCCGGATCCCCAGAATGTAAGAGGCATCACCCAGGTCTTTCATGGAGAACCTGTGTGACAAGAATTCTTTGACAGATTGTAGCATAGGAATGTCATTTCCTATCAATAAAATGTCATCCACGTACAAGACGAGGAATATGACACTTCTGGTTACAACTTTACTATATATGCACGGTTCATCTGGATTTTTGATAAAGTCATATTCTTTGACTGTCTCATCAAAACAGATATTCCAACTCCGCGATGCATGCTTTAGTCCATAAATGGACTTAAGCAGCTTGCATACTTTCCCGCTGGTCCCACTCTGATTGAAACCCTCTGCCTGATCCATATAGACCCACTCTTCTAAATTTCCATTCAGAAAAGCCGTCTTTACGTCCATCTGCCAGATTTCATAATCATGGAAGGCAGCAATAGCAAGAAGGACCCGAATGGATTTGAGCATAGCTACTGGAGAAAAAGTTTCGTCATAGTCCAAACCAGGTCATTGACGAAAACCCTTTGCAACAAGTCTAGCCTTATAGGTTTCCACCTGTCCATCTACACCAATCTTTTTCTTGAAGATCCATTTGTATCCTATGGGTTTTACCCCATCTGGAGCAAAGTCCAAAGTCCATACTTTGTTGGTGTACATGGACTCCATTTCGGTCCGCATTGCATCTAGCCATCGTACCGAGTCGCCGCTCTGGATGGCCTGCTGGAAGTCAGTAGGTTCATTATCATCTATGATGCAATCCTCTCTATCCCCATCTATGAGAAAACCGTAGTATCTCTCAGGCGGATGAGACGGCCTACTACTCCTACGGAGGGGTGCGGGAATGTCCTGTTCTTCTTGAACTTCCGGTTCTACCAAACTTTCAGTATTAGTTTGTGGTTCTGGAATTTCTTCCAGTTCTATTTCGCTCCCACTTGATTCCTTTTCTAAAAACTGATGTTCTAGAAAATGGGCATTACGAGAAACAAATACCTTTTGTTCCTCTACGTAATAGAATAGATATCCCCTGGAGTTCTTTGGATATCCCACAAACTTACACTTTACTGATCGTGCCTCGAGCTTGTCCACATGCTGCTTTTTAACAAAAGCTGGACATCCCCAAATCATTATATACTGTAGATGGGGTTTCTTCCCACTCCACATCTGATATGGAGTGGTAGGCACAGTCTTGGTAGGTACCATGTTCAAAATGTAGGGTTGCTATGCACGCGCACAAGGGTCTACGAGGCATCAACCATGCCCAATTTAAAATTTAGCCGTGCCGAACAACCCGAATACGGAACTTTAAACTAGAGATTTGGCGAAAACAAGCATGCTAAACAATTTAACACTAAGTGAGAGGGATTACAACCTTTGTAGATCAGGTCCTTCACTTCATATGCTCCGTGTTGTGGTCCCTTCGCTGCGATCATCGGGATCCGGACTCTCGAGAGCTTCCACGAAGAGAAAGACGCAACCATTGCTTCCGATCTTCGATACTAAGATGATCTACCTTGAAGTTTCTTTAACACAAGCTAACACTCATGAAATGATGTGAACACCCTCATCTAAATGGCAAGGGAAGATGAGGATGATGAAGTAGGATTTTTTGCTCTCTTTATTTATCTTTTTCTCATATTTATTCATCACCTTTTGAAAAACAAGTAAGCTCTTTCATGGAAGAATAAAGGAGGAAGAAGATGAATAATCATTTTTGTGATGAATAATAAAAAGGTTATCATAATTATTTATGCAACCATGATTGTAGTAACCAATGTAGAGAGTTTACTAGGGTTAGGGTTTGGGTTGGGTTAAGTGTGAGTCATGGATAAAGATCAACACAAATATCTTTATCATGGCAAAGTAAAACCATCTAGAAACATCTAGAATGCATTAATCCAAATCAAACCCTAATCTCGTTTAAACTCCTCTAATCATGTTTGTAAGTGCACGGCGGCGCCTCGGCCGTCAATCCGACGCCGGAATGTGGAAGCGGTGATAAACTTTAATTTTGCGGACTTAGCAAACCGGCACCACCGCGCACTAAACCCCGGATCGGGCCATTAAACTAGATCAAGCAAAGTACAAGAAGGGGATGAGATATACCGAATGATCCGAGTCCTTCGGTCTTCGTCTCCACTCCGATCTCCCGCGGATGCTTCGTCCTTCATCTCCTCGTTGTCGCCTCTTCGCCGGAAGGGCACCACATCGCCTGTATCTTTTATGGGCTCCCACCTCAATACGGAGGCAACTCGGGCGCGAAATAGGCTAGCCGACGCGTCCAAGATTTGCTGTAGAATGTGTAGGGTTGAATCTATGTCTCATTTGGGGTTTGTTGCCATTTGAAGATGATGGAGGAAACAAGATAAGAAAAATGGTGCTTGCATTTTTCTAGCATGAAATGAGATCAAGAAATGAAACTCTCAAGAATGAAAACTCTCATCTTTTTCATTTTCTCAACCATGAAAAAACTTATTATCTTAAAAATGGTGGAGGAAAGAATATGAAGCATGAAGGGAGGTGATGGTAGGAGCACAAGTGGTGACCACATCCAAAACATCATGATAACCATCTCACATCAAACTCTAAATCAATCTTAATCACCTTTATGCATGAAAAGATTATAGAAAAGAAAGGAATAAAAAAGATGCTTTCATAATCAAACTATTTGCAAGAAAATCCTCCACAATGTGTTATTTGCAAACTTGCAAATAACCCCCTCCATCGGAAAAGTCCGGCCGGGAAAGAACAAAGGAAAACGGCCGGAACGGATTGCAAACTGGCAACTCCAGAAAACTGGTCCCGTAATAAATTACAGGAAAACCCCGATACTGTGCATACACACCCGCATCTGTATTCCGTCCGGATACAAATGCAATGAGACAAAATCTACACTGTACTATACTAGGATCCGGCTTAAACCAAAGCCGGCTAGTAATATCCGTTCGATCCTGATCCGTGCAATACCGCACGTATCCGATCGAACCTTGCCATATATCTATACGGCCACTAGTACAAACCGTCCGATCCTGATCCGTGCAATACCGCACGTATCTGATCGGACCCTGCCATATCTCTATACGGCCTCTACAGCATTTCGCCCGAAAGCTTGAGTAACTGTAAGTGTGGTGGACTCTAAAGACTCGTCAATACTATGGCTGTGGATTTAACCACTAGCACGTCAGAGGTATAAGCCAATACGTGACGGGCCACCAGCTATTGACCAAAAGGGACGTCGATGAGCGAACTCATCCTGACACCCTACTGAGCCTGTCAGTGACAATATCCGTACAGTCCGGTCCGTTCGTCTATGAGCATCGCATGTCGGGCCTAGGGTGTTGGTAAAAGTCAGACCCCCAAAAGCGGTACAAGTCGTATCGGAGTGTAGCCCAGAACACCCTGAGATACTACTGGAATACCTACCAGTAAATCTCCTGCCTTGGCTAAGGACTTCGTGTAATGGCTCTCCTAGACACTGCGCGACCTCACCCCCAATACCGGGAGAGACGACACCTGAAGATCCGCTCACTGCCTCCATGTGGCTCGGGACTGTACCCAACTAAAACCTGTTTGCACGACTCCTTTGAGCCGTGGTAGGGTAGTAATCAAAGCACAGTGGGAACTCACACGAGACAAATGACGATCTCCAGGTCGATGAACTAACCTGTACACATGTCACCTGGGAACTGCTATCTGACGTCAGGTATAAGACCAACTAGCATGTTCCCGGCGAGTCCTGTCCGGTGTACTCATAACCCAATGAGCACCTGTATACATCTTAGGTGAACCAACTGACACCAGTGGCTTGTGAGACCGGCCACCGCCCCTCGTCGGGGTCTCGACTGTATACACTAGTCTACTCTGGAGAATCGATGCCCTGTCTCGAAACTCCTACGACTAGGGACCTTTTAAGGATGCGCTTATAGACTCCAGCTCTCACTTATATGATCGCCCTCATACTGCTGGTAGTCAAGCAAGAATCCTAGGGGCTTTATCAACGTGCAATAGCGACCTGTCAGGTCACCTAAAGCAGTACACGATGATAAAGCTGTCAGGTCACCTAAAAGCAGTACACGATGATAAAGGTAAACCAGATAGCATACTATCATCTCGAGGTAAAGACTGTCCTACCGAGATAGGTCCTCCCTCAATCATTGCAATCACGTGCCTGTGATCCAATAATTGAACTCTGGGGCACTATCTCCAACAATCTTCCACTTGCACTCAAGGCTAATTATTGCGATTGTCGCATACTCACAGCCCGTGTGATACCGAACACCCAACTCCTCTACTAGTCAGTCTCACAAATCCCGTTTGTGAAACTATTGCGGTCGAGGAATAGCCTCAGTGAGTGGATCCGCCTAGATGTTTTCTTTCTATGTCCTCTCTATATCTCAAGTTTCGCGGAGGAAAAACCATCTCCCGAAATGAGCAATACCTATCTTAGAATGTCTGGATGTCTGATGGGACCCGAGCTCATAAATGAACTCCAAATCCAAACTTCTTAGACTGTATCGTCAACTGAACCTAATCAGTATCCCTGCACCATGCCTCCCTCAGTATTGCCTTGGACCACCTGTCCAAAATACTGCCCCTCGTCAGAAGGAAAACTATAACTCTGACAATCACCCTATCGTCCATGTCACCTTTGAAGCCTGGAGTGATAACCGTCTCCTAAAGGAGGCAGCCGTTATCATATCCCTAGAACATTCACTTATGTTCTAAAATTGCTTCCGACTGTTTCTCCAGGATTGGATCAATGTCAACTTATTGCATCTAGTGCAAGAACAGCATCTGGTGTGGTACTTGACATCTCATGATTGACTCAATTGCCTAAGCAAGTGATCTGCCAATCATGCGCATCCCTCTCTACTTTAGTCTATAAGACACCTTTAGAGAGGGTGACTCCATCACCTGCAGGTACACTACCGTGCCAGGAGTCGTCCATTCTAAATACTCTTAGAATGCTGTCAAAGTACCCTGATTGGGAAACCACCCAAATCTAGATCTAAAACCATAGATCTAGTAACCAGTATGTCTTATATAATGTCCAAGTCCTTTGTGGAGAAACCACCGTGTGACGACCAAAGTATAACCGATCGTAGTACAGGAATATCACTTCCTACTACCTTCTCAACAGATCCATCCCCTATTCTGATGACGTCAAACCTATGACTGTCACATCAGAAATAGATGATCTATCTCCGCTACATCTGCTTTAGTCTATAAATAGACATAAGCCTGATGTCCACCAATGCTTCCGCTGCTCCCACTGACTACGACAACCCTCTGCCAGAGTCATATAGACGTGCACTTCTAAAACTAGTTTAGAACGACGCTATACTCATCCTCCTGCCGGGTCTCGCAGCCTGGAACAACAACAATGGCAAGTGTGGGTAAACAAGAACTTCCCTGTCACCGTCCTTGAGGCTACCGGAGTACCTCTCGGGTGCCTGAAGTGACCCACCTTATCTACGGAGTGGACAATGGAATGTCAAAACAGATTGAATCTTTAGGTTCCTTATCAAATCTTCAGTAATCGTTTGCGGTTCTGGAATCACTTCCAGTTCTACCATACTCCCACTACTGTTTTTTTTTTTGAAAAAATCCATTTTTAATAAAACAGTGGCGAGTCTAGAACAATATTTCTATTGATCTGCCAGATGGTAGAAAGTCAACCCTCGTCATAGCCTGGGTCAACCCACAAACAGCCATTACAGAAACGTGTCTTGAGCTGTCCAGTGTCTGGTTTTAATCATAAGCCGGACAACTCCCCGTACCTTAACAACGTTAAGATATGAACTGTTCTATATCCAATATAGAACCAGAGGCACTGATTTAATTGAACCAGATTCAAATCATGCAGCTATCTCCAGTGCATGTCAACTAAATGGAGAGAGGCCGATCAGCGTTACTCAACTTAGGAATGCTTCCAATTATGAGTAAACTGAAAGAGAAGATATTTCTCTTTATCATTACTATCAACTGAATACCATACACAAGTATCTACATCTCCGATCACTTTGAAGAATCCCGATACTTGCTACACCTGGTTCTCTACTCTATTCAAATACCTATAACTCCTCAAAACTTAGACCCTGTGTTTCTACGAAACACATGTCTAAGAACTAGAGAAGTTAAAAGTAAACAGAATATAGTATGAGGACCAACCCCTCTGTCCTAATGGACACTGGACAACATACAATACTCCGTATAAGTCCGCTGAGTCTAACAACTCTTTCACTGTGCGTCGTAGGTTGAAAACTGTACTTATGGTTAAGAAGAATTACACCGCTGTTTAATGCTCCTTACCTAACCATCCACTGATATAGGTAAATGTCATCGACATAATATCAAAAGGTATATCTCACTCTATGAAAATAGACGTACAGATATATCAATTTGAAATTGGTGCACAACAGCGGATATTCAAAACCAAATATTTGCCGACCGACAAACAGCCCAGGTGATCTCCTCAAATATCACCGATTACAACGAATCCCGATATAATGAGGATGATCACCCAATTTCTAATGACTTACTCCCACTCATCATCTGTAAAACCATACAGATGTGAGAATCATACCTGGTAAATACATACCCTGGAGTAAGTATCAAATCGGGAAATCAGTTTTCTTTTAACAGTACACAGTTGAACTGAAACATCGAAATGTTTCGATGGGGTATCCTGGTATTCCTAGTAATGCCTCTACCATTATGCAGATTCACAACTATAACCGTATAATTCTTTGCCACCTCTCCAAATCCCTTTATATGTCTTTAGTCATTACCTTCTGCACACCCTTTTAGGCCAATTGGTTTTCTTCCTTCCCTACCGTTCGGCACCAGCCTATGGTTTGGAAGAAGACTATCCAATAAGCATAATGGGTGTACTGTCCTAATCCTAGGAGCACTCGCAATGCGAGAGAAGGTGAAGATAAAAGACAACTGAATAAACCTTATTCCTATTTCTCCTAGACCAGAGTCCATCCCCGAACTGGAACAAGTTCCTTTCGAGTTCGTATATAACCATACGATGGAGTATCCAATAAACTGTGGATCTTCGTAGTGATACGGAGTGTCCTGGAGAAATACAAAGGTGGTTTAGGATTGGTGAAGAAATACTTGGTTTGGTCGTGAATATCAGTCGCATTTTACTTTGCCCTCTTACTAATCCCTTGCTTTGTCTTAACTTAATACCTTCTGTACACCGTTTAGGCTAACTGGTTTTCTTCATTCCCTACCAGTCGGCACCAGCCTATGGTTTGGAAGAAGACTATCCAATATGCGTAATAGGTGTACTACTCCTAAACCAAGGAGTACTCGCAACCTGAGAGAAGGTGAAAAGAAAAGACAACTGAATAGTCCTATCCGTTTTCTCCAGAACCTGAAACCATCCTCGAAGTCCTTCGAGTTCGTATATAACCATACGATGGTTTTGTCCAATGGAAGTGGACGTTTGTAGTAATACGGGGTGTCCTGGAGAAAAGAGTAAAAGTAGGAGTGGCAATACGGTCTGCAACTCTGACAATCCAAAAGCCTGTGTTAAGAAGGTTCGGTCAACTTGGTCACTGAGTCATAGTCTAGGGTCGGGTCAATGGTCGCTGCCAAGAGAGAGAGAAAAGAAACACTCAGCGTGCATTCTATCCTAGATCAGAATGGTTATCACTTAATCTAATCTGGAAACCTCCCACTGTACCTTAAATTCTCCTCCAAACCTGAAAGAAGAATTAGTCGGGGTCACCCGAGGAGTAAACCAACTCATCAGTGGGAATCGGGATCCAACTATCATTGCATGATAACGTGACTGAATCCGCTCACGGTGTCACACTCTAGAAGGTATGAGCATATCTAGCAAGTTTCAGTTCTTTTGAAACTCCCGATGTGATTTTTACCCCATGCTCTTATGACCTTGACTAAGGCCAACAAATCATAAGTCACATGTCAAGTTCTACCCGTCATTGTCCAGGTTGATTTGAACCCACCCGTACAAGCCCTTGACTACGGCCAACAAGGCTATACGACTGTCCCAAACCAACGCATCTATCTATGCAGCATATGAATATCCAATAGCTACCAAACACTGTGCCTTGACTAAGGCCAAGAAACACAGCTTGAATACTATTGACTACCCATATGAAACGACGGAGGGCTACGAATGGTTTCTGGCGAAAACCTTTAACGTAATGAACATGATATCGTTGATGGAACGGATAGCTTTTTAGAAAATATAGTAACGAAAACCTTCGCTAAAGAGGTCACTCCCGGTGAAGGGATCTCGGCTCTTTCCCCGTAGAATGGGGTGCAGGATATTCCAAATGAATACCACGATGCAAAGCAAAAGTAATCGGCTATAGTGAAGTTAATGCCCTGACGCAAACTTCTGTCCAAGGGGTCACTCCCGGTGAAGGGATCTCGGCCCTTGCCTCGTCGACTGAGGAGCAGGATGTTCCAAATGAATACCGCGATGCAAAACAAAAGTGAACGTCCTTGCAATAACAGCTTTTTGAAAAGTGTTCCAACAACATCAGAATAGGTTTGTTTAAACTTGCATTGATCCGAATCAATGCAGTCCCATCAATTGATCACACCACAAAGAACGAAAATATACTGACGTACGTATATGCCATCCGCATTCGCCACTGGGTCCCGTCATCACCCGTTAGGTTAGCTAACTAACGACAGAGCGGGGACTGGACTAGCACGGATGTAAAACACATAAAACATCTACTAATATATATACCAATATATTATATTCGCTCAAGGCGTGATAAGAAATGCAACATCACAAAAATGTACAACATCACAGAACAATACAGATATCTGGGATCCTCGGGTTTCACAGAGCCACTACTGAAACCCGACGTTCCCCTGGTCGTGTGGATAGCCTGCGCAATGAAATCCTAGACCCCTACGGGTGCGGCAAGTTACCCGCCAAAACCTGAAGCGAGGCAGCCCCCTTCAGCACCGTGAATGGACCACCCAGCACTTCATGGAATCCGGTAACTTGGGCACCCCTCCTGCGTCAACCTGTACCCCCTACGAGTGCGGCGAATAGCCCGCCAATTCTAGAGTGAAGCCCCCTCCGTCCCAATGCCATGAGATGCGGGCCTGTTACCCTCTAGAACCCGGCTATCCGTGCACCCCTCCGCGGGGTAATCCTAGTACAGAAAGTAAAATATACATACAACGGGTACATCGACCGCAACCAGGTCGTACCCCAAAAGAATAATACAATCAGGCAGAGACGGCAGTCCACATGTCGGACGCTCGCCCCGCAATATCAAATGTACATAATACAACAAAACAGTACTAGCATTGCATCCAGGCTATCCCCCACGACCGATCCGCAACATCACAGCATAAACACAGAACATCAACGTGAAAGTCACGTTCGCAAATCCGTCTAACCGGGCTATAGCAGTTAGACTAGATTTACCGATCAAGTAACATTCACGGTCGCAGATATAATGTAAATACTGTGAAAAATGTGTTTAAAATATCCGATCGATCAAAAATTAACAAGTGGGGCCCCCAAGCAATACTGTAGTACTCACAGAAATTCTGGGCCCAAAATTAATATTCCAAAACCTCTAATTACAGCCCAGAAGCCCACAGGAGAATTTCGAAGCATTGATCCCACCAACCTGCGGCGGAACCGCGGCAACAAGGGGGGTTTTGCCGCGGTTCCGCGCTCGAGCTGAAGGATCATTGTCTCGAATTTTCCCAGAGTTCTTAGAACTCCCTGCACATCATTCTGAGACCACCTAAAAAATTTTTAGACTTCAAAAAATTTCAACAGAAAACAGATGTGAACTAAAATTGGGTTTTTGGAATTTTGGTCGATCGGAACTGAAAAACACATCAAACAAAGCTAGACGAAGTTAATGGCGAGGCTCTGGTAACACTGTAAGTGCATGGCGGCGCCTCGGCCGTCAATCCGACGCCGGAATGCGGAAGCGGTGATAAACTTTAATTTTGCGGACTTAGCAAACCGGCACCACCGCGCACTAAACCCCGGATCGGGCCATTAAACTAGATCTAGGAAAGTACAAGAAGGGGAAGAGATATACCGAATGATCCGAGTCCTTCGGTCTTCGTCTCCACTCCGATCTCCCGCGGATGCTTCGTCCTTCATCTCCTCGTTGTCGCCTTTTCGCCGGAAGGGCACCACATCGCCTGCATCTTTTACGGGCTCCCACCTCAATACCGAGGCAACTCGGGCGCGAAGTGTTAGTTATATGTATGCCCTAGAGGCCATTACTGTACATACGATGTATATTGTAATGGATGCTTGGACATATATAGGGAGGACTTTCTTGCTCGACATGATAGTATGCTATCTGGTTGTACTTTATCTTAACATGTACTCTGATTGTCTCTATATTACATGTTGATAAAGCCCTTAGGATATGTACTCGACTACTGCGACTATGATGAGATCATACTAGTGGGGCCACGGTAGTCGACGAGTATATCCTATAACTGTTCCTAGTCGAGGGTGTATCGAGACAGGGCATCGATGCACCAGAGTAGACTAGCGTATACGCATCTTGACCCATATGATGGGCGATGGATGATCCCATATCCATCGGTGTTTGACATCAAGGATGGTGTACGGTTGCTCAGTAGAGACTGGGTATACTGGACGGACTCGCCGAGAACTCCCAGATGGTATTATACCATACGTCAGATGGCAGCTCTCCGGTGACACTGGTACAGAGTAGTCTGTTGACCCGAGATCGTCATAGAGTCTTGTGTGATTCCCACTGTGCTTTGATTTCCATCATACCACGTCCAAGTGGGCGTGCAAAAAGGTGACTTTTGGGTACAGACCCGAATCACATGGAGGCAATGAGCGATAGGAGGGGATTCGTCTCTCCCGGTATAGGGAGTTGATGTTGTGCTGTGTTCGATTGGCTATAACCGGAAATCCCTGGCCAGGGTTGCTGAGATTTACTGGTAAGTGTTATCAGTAGTTTCTCGAACTGTTATAGACCTCAAATCGACACGACTTATCAAGCTACTGGGGTCTGACGTTTACCATCCCTAGGCGAGATATGCAACATATCAGACGACGAGACCGGACTGTACGGGAGTGTTACTGTTTGGATTCACAGGAGAAGTTACAGGCTTGCTTGTTGATCTTCTGAGCGCTCAATACCTGGGTAGCTGTTACGTTTAGCTGACCGCTTGCAGCTTGTGGGTGTTTGATATGATCATCTACTGCCGGCGTATTGACGATTCTTTAGAGTCCTACACAGAGGTTTCTTGACTCAGGCAAACCGAAGTAGGGGCACATATGTGATATGTGCGGGACCGAGGATAATGCGATATATGATACCGTATTATATTCTCGTGATATTTGATATCAGCCGGGTCATCGGATCAAGTGTTGATTCGATGAATCGGTACGGATAAATATTAGTCGGTTATATGCGATATAGCCGGATTGTCGGATCAAGTGTTGATTCGATAATTTAATGTATAATAATATATTTGATATATTAAATTGCATTAACTAATATTTTCTCACTAAAAGATTCTTTTTCTCACTCGTGTAATACATTGATATATATGCGATATATGTTAAATGTATTATTTTATTTTGTTACAATAAATATTGTATATGTGATATATAATATTGTAACATATTATAATTATTAATGCAACATGATTATAGGAGTTTAAACATGATTAGGGTTTGGATTAGGGTTAAACCTTCTGGAAGTTTCTAGATGGTTTTACTTTGTCATGATAAAGATATTTGTGTTGATCTTTATCCATGACTCACACTTAACCCAACCCAAACCCTAACCCTAGCAAACTCTCTACAATGGTTAAGTAAACCATGGTTGCATAAATAATTATGATAACTTTTATTATTCATGACAAAAACATTATTCTTCTTCTTCCTCCTTCATTCTTCCATGAAAAAGCTTGCTTGATTTTTCAAAGGTGATGAATAATTGTGAGAAAAATATAAATAAAGAGAGCAAAAATCCTACTTCATCATCCTCATCTTCCCTTGCCATTTAGATGAGGGTGTTCACATCATTTCATGAGTGTTAGCATGTGTTAAAGAAACTTCAAGGAAGATCATCTTAGTATCGAAGATCGGAAGCAAAGGTTGTGTCTTTCTCTTCGTGGAACCTCTCGAGAGTCCGGATCCCAATGATCGCAGCGAAGGGACCACAACACGGAGCTTATGAAGTGAAGGACCGGATCTACAAAGGTTGTAATCCCTCTCACTTAGTGTTAAAGTGTTTAGCATGCAAGTTATCGCCTAATCTCTAGTTTAAAGTTCCGTATTCGGGTTGTTCGGCACGGCTAAATTTTTGATCGGGCATGGTTGATGCCTCGTAGACCCTTGTGCGCGTGCCTAGGAACCCTACTGTGGTATCAGAGCCAAGCTAGAGCTTTAGGCGAAGTTTAGACGGAGTTTGAAGTCCGAACGAACCCGAAACCCGATCACAAATTGCTCTCGGGACTTTTTCTAAAATCTGGAGTTTTTCGAAATTAAAAATGCTTAAAAATTTCAGCAGGAAATTTTAAGAATTACGACGCAAAAATATTTTGATGAACAGTAAATCTCGCGGCGGAACCGCGGCAGAAGCATGCCTTCTGCGGGGGTTCCGCGGCGAAAAGGTGACGTCATGGTACACTGTTTGCACAGTAACTCCTATTATTTTATGCTCGATTTTCTGGGTATTTTTAAAATTTATTCAAGAGTTGAATTTTCTGAGGTGGTTTTGGGGATTCGGTGTTTCGATCGGAGTATCAAATTTTGTCTGTGTGGCTTTCCGGATAACTTTTAGAAACTGTTAAAAAGTTCGAACGGACATCAATAACTCACTTTTTCCCCTGTCGGAAATTTTTTCAAAAGTTGGATTTTTTCTCATGTTTAAGAATGTTCTAAGTCGTGCAAGTAACGCGATGGACCCTCTAGAAGACAACAAACCTTAACTCGATTATGTGATCGTCTTGAACTGCCCTTTGAACCTTAGGGTTTGGGGCAGTATGGCGTGCCACATGTGAGGCGTTGGCTTGACCCTTCTACGGCTGGACCATTGGTACTGTGGCATGTGATGGACGTTTTTAAACTGATTTCAAGTGTTGAGATATATTGGGGAAATCTTGGGTGCTTGATGATTCGATCGGAAAGTTTAACTTTTTCTATTTATCTGGAATGTGATACAATATTTGGAATCCACAGGCAGTTATGAGATAACTAATTTGAATATTATAAACATAGCAGTTTAGTCTCAGTTGATCGGTTGCTACGGAATTTTGATGTGATCAAAAGTCCGTCACAATCACGTAGGGTACGCGGATACTCGCCGGTTAAACTTAATAGACAGCTACGCCCCATAGCCCCGACCAAGTGACTGTAGGAGAACCCCGTCGCCGAAAGCATCTGTTCGGGTGCTCCCGGTAGCAGTGTTCCGCCTTGGTGCACTTCGTCGACGGCATCTGGGGTGCGGCCGTCTACTAAAGTTTACGACGAGCATTCGATCAGGACGTCGGGAATCTTGTTGAATTGCCCGACTTGATATTGAAAAGAGTTTTCGATAATGAGACTAAAATGTGGGGTTTATAATTGTTAGGCATGCGATGTCTAAGGAATTCATTTGGTTAGGCATGCGATGTCTAAAGAGGTTGCGGATTCCAACTGTTGTAGTTTTACACTTTCTTTTCTGTGACCGTAAGCGTAGTATGTGGTGTATCGCCGGCTTCGTTGCTATACATCAACGACAATCGGGATACGCATACTTGCTTACGTTGATGATATGAGATATTATGTGTTGCTGTGATATGTTGTATTGGATCGTCGCGTTTGAATAGCCGGGGGTTTTATGTGAGATGAGAGTTTTTTCTTTTTCATTCATGTAAAATTCTTTTGTATGTAATATTCTTTTATTGGGGCACTTCCAGGTAGCGGAAGATGTCACCGTTGTATATTATTTACTTTTCCGCATTAGGTAGACCCAAGGCGGGGAGCACAAGTAACCGGGTTCTAGGGTCCAGTGGGAGACCATCTCGAGGAGTCGAGACTGGGTCTCCTAACCCTAGAATTGGCAGAGTTACTTGCCGCTCTCGTAGGGGTCTAGGGATGTGGGTTTGGCTATTTATCGCGACCGTGGAATCCGTGTTTTATACAGGCTCGTATTGAAAACACAGACGTCCTAGTATATCCAATATTTCATATATGTTCTTCTGCTGCAATGTTCTGTGATGAGATCATATTACTGTCTGAGACGAATGTTTATATTTTATATATGAGATATATGTTATATTGCAGATTTCGTTTCAAAAGAGATGCTTACGAAGCATAATTAAAATGGGACTTCATTAATGAGATTAATGAAATAAAATAAACCTAAGATGTTGTAGAAACTTGTTTATAAAAACTGGTAGCTACAGTTCTTGCTTTGCATAGCGGTGTTCCTTGTAGAACATCCAGCACCTTATTCGATAAGGAAAGGACCGAGATCCCTTCGCCGGGAGTGACTCCTTTAGCAATAACTGGCAGATGCTACAAACTCGGTTTGTCTTTTGATTGCTTCTATAGTTCTTGCTTTGCACAGTGATATATATGATATATCCCGCACCTCATTCGACGAGGAAAGGACCGACGATCCCTTCACCTGGAGTGACTCCTTTAGCAAAACTAGAAAAAGCCTCAAAAACACTCCATTTAAAATCACTCGATTCTACAACGATCTCAAGTTCATTACGCAAAGGGTTTTCTTAAAAACCCGTCGTAGCCCTCCGTCATTTCAGATAAGTAATACTTAGTATTCGTGCTTTGGTAGTTTGGCATTCGTCAAGGCGTAGTGTACGATAGCTAACTAGTGCTTATCTGCTAGCATATGATGCGATTGGATTAGGGTATTCGTACGGCGTTGTTTGGCATTCGTCAAGGGTCGTGCGGGTGGGTTTAATTCAATCAAGAAATGTACGGGTTGAACTTGGCTAGCGGACTATGAGTAGTTTGGCATTCGTCAAGGTCATAGGACGCTAGGGGCAAAATTTTATCGGGAATTTCAGGTGTTGAAATTTGCAATGAGATTGCATACCTTCTATAAGATAGTTGGATCCCGATACCCACTGCGAGTAAGAGTTACTCCTGGGAGAGTTTTACACATTACAATTAGCCAATCAAGTAGGTGTCTAGAAAGCTGTTAACGGGGTTACGCCTCTGGGAAAACGAGGTTTACATTAATTAGGTTCGTGCGAAAGCACGGGGGACCTCCCTCAAAGTACCGACACTGGCCTGGCTAAAAGATTGGCGAACTTGTAGCGTGTAATTAATCCCGGCTAGTCTTTCCTTTTAGGGTTTGAAGGAAGATTTGACTAAAACAGTGGGAGACATCCTGATTAGATATATTAGATAACCAATCTAATCTTGCAAGAGCATACGCTGAGTGTTTTCTTCTCTCTCTCTCCAAATAGCGACTATATCACGCCTTAATCAAGATAATAATACGGAATATTGACCGAACCCGCTTGTTATACTGAGCTGGGGAACGTTGGTCCCGTTCCAACTTATAAATGTTATAAGACAGAGCAAGAAATTGGGGAATACCAGATTTCCCGTGCCGCCCAAACGAGGAAAGTGCATGTTGATGCATCATCTTTGGGTGTGTTCATTACAGAGAACTGTTTCTTAGTATCCTTTACGTCCTGGGTATATGATACCGGATCAGGATCCCGTATATGTAATCTGTTAAATGGGCTACAGATAGGTAGAGAACTGAGAACGGGTGATAAGTTTCATGAGACAGAAAACGGTGCAAGTGTTGCAGCCAAGTCTGTTGGTCACTATCATCCTGTATTACCAGAATACATTGATTCTGAACAAATGTTATAAGATACCGAACCTGATATACAAAATCATATCAGTCTCTTTATTAGTAAAGAAAGGATATAATTTTATATTGTTGGGTAATGTTTTGAACATTTCCTATATCAAGAGTTGATCGGTTCAGGCACGTTATCTAAAAGCATTGATGTTCTAAATCAAACTACAGTTCTTAGTACACGGAACAGACACAAGAGGGAGAGTTCAGAAATGAACGAGTCCTTCTTGAGGCATTGTAGACTAGGTCATATCAATGCGACCCGACTGGCTGAAGTTACATTTAGATGCATATTTAAATTAAGTTTGAATTTACATCTTATGAAACTTGCCGGTCATGTCACAAAGATAAGATGACCACAGCTCTGTTTATTGGAAACAGAGAAAGAGTTAGTGAACTTTTGGGATTGATACATGCTGATGTATGAAAGTCCCCTGTCTACACATGCCAAGATTGGTTCTTTGTACTTCATTACATTCTCTGATAATCTCTCAAGATTCAGACATACGTTCCTGTTGAAACACAAGTCCGAACCTTTTGAGATATTCACAGAATATAAGTTAGAAGTAGAGAACCAAAATACGGGTAAAAGTATTATGTCCTTTGATGAGATCAAGGAAGAGAATACTTGAGCACGGAATTCCTGGACTATTCTAAAGGAGAATGAGATTCTCTCTCAGCATTACTCCTTCGAATACACCACAGCACGTTGGTATATCGGGGCGGAGCAATAGCACCCTATTAGATATGGTGTGCTCTATGATGAGTACTACTGAGTTTCCTATTTCCTTTTGGGAGTTATGCACTTGAGAAGCTGCATACCTATTGAATTGGGTTCAAATCAAATCAGTTGTCTACCACTTCATATGTGATATGAAAGGGAGGAGCCCATATCTTAAGTTGGTTAAGATTTGGGGTTGTCCGGCCTATGTCTAAAAGAAAAATCCGGACAAGCTCGAGGCAAAGACTGTTATGTAGAACTGGAAATGGTTCCAGCTATACAAACTGCAGCTGATGATTTGGTAGAACCGAAGGATTCAATAGTTTCCAACGAACCTCAGCCTCTCCGCCGATCTAGTAGGGTTCCTCACCCACCTGAGAGATACTTCAGTTTCTCTATGACAGTGGGAGCTAGGATTGCATCATGAGATGATGACCCAACTAGTTTCGAGCTGGCCATCAGGAGTAGGACTCTGTAAGAATGGCTGGATGCTTATCGATCTGAGATGGAATCCTTATACACCAACAAAGTATGGACTTTGGTTGCTTTATCTGAAGGGTTAAATCCCCATCAGGAGCAAGTATATCTTGAGAAGATTACTTGGTGTACATGGAAAAGTTGAGACTTTCAAAGCTAGACTTGTTCAAGGTTTGCATCATAGACCAGGTATGGATTATGTTGAAACCTTTTCTAAGGATCTATGCTTAAGTCCATCCAAATCCTACTTGCCACGGCTACATACCATGACTACGATATCTGGTGGTTGGGTGTCATGACTGCTTTTCTAAATGATGTTTTAGAAAAGAGCGTCTATAAGTACACAGCCAGAGGGATTCATAGACAGTAGGAGTAGCGGAAACGTGTGCAAGATGTTTTATATGATAAAACAGGCATCGCGGAGTTGGAACATCTGTTTTGATGTGGTAGTCAAAGAGTTTGACTTCATCAAAATGGTAGATGAACCTTGTATATACAAAAAGGTAGTAGAGAGTATGGTGGTGATCCTCGTAGAGTACGTGGATGACATACTCTTGATAGGGAAGGAGTTTCCTATGCTACGCTCGGTCAATCTCCGCTTATCACAAGGATTCTCCATATAGGATCAAAGTGATACCTCCTAAATCCTAGCTTTTGGATCTATGAGATAGATCTAATTGGATGTTAGAATACTCACTAGTTGTAGTGAGATGGTATCAATCGATCCTGGGGAGAATCACTGGAAAGGTTCCAGAGTGATAAGGACGACTGAATGTCAGTCACAGGCATTGTCTTTACCCTCAGTGGAGGGACGGTATGTTGGAAGAGTTCCAAGCTAGATACCATGACATACTAGACGATTAAAGGCAAGATACATCGTTACCAAGGATACTACCAAAGAGGAAGTCTGGATATATATAAGTTCATAAGATGAACTGTGTTCCTACCATTGTGTGACAATGGGGTTGTGGCTTTAGCCAAGGAACATCCGTCCCATCAGAAATCCAGATATAATTCTTAGGCAGTATCACCTGATCATGGAGATGGTTGATCTCCAGGGAGATCGAGGTTAGGAGAGTAGACACAGAGGACAACATCGCGGATCCACTCACAAAGGCCTTTTTCCCAGTAGAGACTTTTATGGGATGGTTGAGTATGAGATACTTCAACCGCAGCTAATTGTTGGGTATGCGATACCATAACAGATGGCCCTAGTGCAAGTGGGAGATTGTTAGTTATATGTATGCCCTAGAGGCCATTACTGTACATACGATGTATATTGTAATGGATGCTTGGACATATATAGGGAGGACTTTCTTGCTCGACATGATAGTATGCTATCTGGTTGTACTTTATCTTAACATGTACTCTGATTGTCTCTATATTACATGTTGATAAAGACCTTAGGATATGTACTCGACTACTGCGACTATGATGAGATCATACTAGTGGGGCCACGGTAGTCGACCAGTATATCCTATAACAGTTCCTAGTCGACGGTGTATCGAGACAGGGCATCGATGCACCAGAGTAGACTAGCGTATACGCATCTTGACCCATATGATGGGCGATGGATGATCCCATATCCATCGGTGTTTGACATCAAGGATGGTGTACGGGTGCTCAGTAGAGACTGGGTACACTGGACGTACTCGCCGAGAACTCCCAGATGGTATTATACCATACATCAGATGGCAGTTCTCCGGTGACACTGGTACAGAGTAGTCTGTTGACCCGAGATCGTCATAGAGTCTTGTGTGATTCCCACTGTGCTTTGATTTCCACCATACCATGTCCAAGAGGGCGTGCAAAATGGTGGCTTCTGGGTACAGTCCCGAATCATATGGAGGCAATGAGCGATAGGAGGGGATTCGTCTCTCCCGGTATAGGGAGTTGATGTTGTGCTGTGTTCGATTGGCTATAACCGGAAATCCCTGGCCAGGGTTGCTGAGATTTACTGGTAAGTGTTATCGGTAGTTTCTCGAACTGTTATAGACCTCAAATCGACACGATTTATCAAGCTACTGGGGTCTGACGTTTACCACCCCTAGGCGAGATATGCAACATATCAGACGACGAGACCGGACTGTACCGGAGTGTTACTGTTTGGATTCACAGGAGAAGTTACAGGCTTGCTTGTTGATCTTCTGAGCGCTCAATACCTGGGTAGCTGTTACGTTTAGCTGACCGCTTGCAGCTTGTGGGTGTTTGATATGATCATCACCTACTGCCGGCGTATTGACGATTCTTTAGAGTCCTACACAGAGGTTTCTTGACTCAGGCAAAACGAAGTAGGGGCACATATGTGATATGTGCGGGACCAAGGATAATGCGATGTATGATACCGTATTATATTCTCGCGATATTTGATATCAGCCGGGTCATCGGATCAAGTGTTGATTCGATGAATCGGTACGGATAAATATTAGTCGGTTATATGCGATATAGCCGGATTGTCGGATCAAGTGTTGATTCGATAATTTAATGTATAATAATATATTTGATATATTAAATTGCATTAACTAATATTTGCTCACTAAAAGATTCTTTTTCTCACTCGGGTAATACATTGATATATATGCGATATATGTTAAATGTATTATTTTATTTTGTTACAATAAATATTGTATATGTGATATATAATATTGTAACATATTATAATTATTAATGCAACATGATTAGAGGAGTTTAAACATGATTAGGGTTTGGATTAGGGTTAAACCTTCTAGAAGTTTCTAGATGGTTTTACTTTGTCATGATAAAGATATTTGTGTTGATCTTTATCCTTGACTCACACTTAACCCAACCCAAACCCTAACCCTAGCAAACTCTCTACAATGGTTAAGTGAACCATGGTTGCATAACTAATTATGATAACTTTTATTATTCAAGACAAAAACATTATTCTTCTTCTTCCTCCTTCATTCTTCCATGAAAAAGCTTGCTTGATTTTTCAAAGGTGATGAATAATTGTGAGAAAAATATAAATAAAGAGAGCAAAAATCCAACTTCATCATCCTCATCTTCCCTTGCCATTTAGATGAGGGTGTTCACATCATTTCATGAGTGTTAGCTTGTGTTAAAGAAACTTCAAGTTAGATCATCTTAGTATCGAAGATCGGAAGCAAAGGTTGCGTCTTTCTCTTCGTGGAACCTCTCGAGAGTTCGGATCCCGATGATCGCAGCGAAGGGACCACAACACGGAGCATATGAAGTGAAGGACCGGATCTACAATGGTTATAATCCCTCTCACTTAGTGTTAAAGTGTTTAGCATGCAAGTTATCGCCTAATCTCTAGTTTAAAGTTCCGTATTCGGGTTGTTCGGCACGGCTAAATTTTTAATCGGGCATGGTTGATGCCTCGTAGACCCTTGTGTGCATGCCTAGGAACCCTACACGAAGTAGGCTAGCCGATGCGTCCAAGATTTGCTGTAGAATGTGTTGGGTTGAAGCTAAGTCTCATTTGGGGTTTGTTGCCATTTGAAGATGATGGAGGAAACAAGATAAGAAAAATGGTGCTTGCATTTTTCTAGCATGAAATGAGATCAAGAAATGAAACTCTCAAGAATGAAAACTCTCATCTTTTTCTTTTTCTCAACCATGAAAAAACTTATTATCTTAGAAATGGTGGAGGAAAGAATATGAAGCATGATGGGAGGTGATGGTAGGAGCACAAGTGGTGACCACATCCAAAACATCATGATAACCATCTCACATCAAACTCTAAATCAATCTTAATCACCTTTATGCATGAAATGATTATAGAAAAGAAAGGAATAAAAAAGATGCTTTCATAATCAAACTATTTGCAAGAAAATCCTCCACAATGTGTTATTTGCAAACATGCAAATAACCCCCTCCATCGGAAAAGTCCGGCCGGGAAAGAACAAAGGAAAACCGGCCTGAACGGAATGCAAACTGGCAACTCCAGAAAACTGGTCCCGTAATAAATTACAGGAAAACCCCGATACTGTGCATACACACCCGCATTTGTATTCCGTCCGGATACAAATGCAATGAGACAAAATCTACACTGTACTATACTAGGATCCGGCTTAAACTAAAGCCGGCTAGTAATATCCGTTTGATCCTGATCCGTGCAATACCGCACGTATCCGATCGAACCTTGCCATATATCTATACAGCCACTAGTACAAATCGTCCGATCCTGATCCGTGCAATACCGCATGTATCTGATCGGACCCTGCCATATCTCCATACGGCCTCTACAGCGTTTCACCCGAAAGCTTGAGTAACTGTAAGTGTGGTGGACTCTAAAGACTCGTCAATACTATGGCTGTGGATTTAACCACTAGCACGTCAGAGGTATAAGCCAATACGTGACGGGCGACCAGCTATTGACCAAAAGGGACGTCGATGAGCGAACTCATCCTGACACCCTACTGAGCCTGTCAGTGACAATATCCATACAGTCCGGTCCGTTCGTCTATGAGCATCGCATGTCGGGCCTAGGGGGTTGGTAAAAGTCAGACCCCCAAAAGCGGTACAAGTCGTGTTGGAGTGTAGCCCAGAACACCCTGAGATACTACTGGAATACCTACCAGTAAATCTCCTGCCTTGGCCAAGGACTTCGTGTAATGGCTCTCCTAGACACTGCGCGACCTCACCCCCAATACCGGGAGAGACGAACCCCTGAAGATCCGCTAACTGCCTCCATGTGGCTCGGGACTGTACCTAACTAAAACCTGTTTGCACGACTCCTTTGAGCCATGGTAGGGTAGTAATCAAAGCACAGTGGGAACTCACACGAGACAAATGACGATCCCCAGGTCGATGAACTAACCTGTACACATGTCATCTGGGAACTGCTATCTGACGTCAGGTATAAGACCAACTAGCATGTTCCCGGCGAGTCCTTCCGGTGTACTCATAACCCAATGAGCACCTGTATACATCTTAGGTGAACCAACTGACACCAGTGGCTTGTGAGACCGGCCACCGCCCTTCGTCGGGGTCTCGACTGTATACACTAGTCTACTCTGGAGAATCGATGCCCTGTCTCGAAACTCCTACGACTAGGGACCTTTTAAGGATACGCTTATAGACTCCAGCTCTCACTTATATGATCGCCCTCATACTGCTGGTAGTCAAGCAAGAATCCTAGGGGCTTTATCAACGTGCAATAGCGACCTGTCAGGTCACCTAAAGCAGTACATGATGATAAAGGTAAACCAGATAGCATACTATCATCTCGAGTAAGACTGTCCTACCGGGATAGGTCCTCCCTCAATCATTGCAATCACGTGCCTGTGATCCAATAATTGACTCTGAGGGCACTATCTCCAACAATGTTGCATTAATAATTATAACATGTTACAATATTATATATCACATATACAATATTTATTGCAACAAAATAAAATAATACAATTAACATATATCGCATATATATCAATGTATTACCCGAGTGAGAAAAAGAATCTTTTAGTGAGCAAATATTAGTTAATGTCATTTAATATATCATATATATATTATTATACATTAAATTATCGAATCAACACTTGATCCGACAATCCGGCTATATCGCATATAACCGACTAATATAAATCCGTACCGATTCATCGAATCAACACTTGATCCGATGACCCGGCTGATATCAAATATCGCGAGAATAGAATACGGTATCTCATATCGTATTATCCTCGGTCCCGCACATATCACATATGTGCTCCTACTTCGTTTTGCCTGAGTCAAGAAACCTCTGTGTAGGACTCTAAAGAATCGTCAATACGCCGGCAGTAGGTGATGATCATATCAAACACCCACAAGCTGCAAGCGGTCAGCTAAACATAACAGCTACCCAGGTATTGAGCGCTCAGAAGATCAACAAGCAAGCCTGTAACTTCTCCTGTGAATCCAAACAGTAACACTCCCGTACAGTCCGGTCTCGTCGTCTGATATGTCGCATATCTCGCCTATGGGTGGTAAACGTCAGACCCCAGTAGCTCTATAAGTCGTGTTGATATTAGGTCTATAACAGTTCGAGAAACTACTGATAACACTTACCAGTAAATCTCAGCAACCCTGGCCAGGGATTTCCGCTTATAGCCAATCGAACACAGCACAACATCAACTCCCTATACCGGGAGAGACGAATCCCCTCCTATCGCTCATTGCCTCTATCTGATTCGGGACTATACCCAAAAGCCACCTTTTTGCATGCCCTCTTGGACGTGGTATGATGGAAATCAAAGCACAGTGGGAATCACACAAGACTCTATGACGATCTCGGGTCAACAGACTACTCTGTACCAGTGTCACCGGAGAACTGCCATCTGACGTATGGTATAATACCATCTGGGAGTTCTCGGCGAGTCCGCCCGGTGTACCCAGTCTCCACTGAGCACCCGTACACCATCCTTGATGTCAAACACCGATGGATATGGGATCATCCATCGCCTATCATATGCGTCAAGATGCGTATACGCTAGTCTACTCTGGTGCATCGATGCCCTATCTCGATACACCCACGACTAGGAACAATTATAGGATGTACTCGTCGACTACCGTGGCCCCACTAGTATGATCTCATCATAGTCCCAGTAGTCGAGTATATATCCTAAGGGCTTTATCAACATGTAATATAGAGACAATCAGAGTACATGTTAAGATAAAATACAACCAGATAGCATACTATCATGTCGAGCAAGAAAGTCCTCCCTATATATTTCCTAGCATCCACTACAATATACATCGTATGTACAGTAATGGCCTCTAGGGCATACATATAACTAACAAAAAAGATATGCCGCTGATTCTAGCACATAACCCCAGAAAGATCGCGGTAACTCGGCATTAGTCATCATGGATCGTACCATATCCAATAGGGTTCGATTCCGTCTCTCCGATACACCGTTATGCTGTGGAGTGTATGGAGGAGTAAGCTGAGAGAGAATTCCTTTCTCTATTAGGTAACGTAGGAACTCAGCACTTAAGTATTCACCACCTCGATCAGATCTTAGTGTCTTGATACTTTTGTCGGTTTGGTTTTCTACTTCATTCTTATACTCTTGGAATTTCACAAAAGCCTCGGATTTATGTTTCATCAGATAAATGAATCCGTATCTTGAGTAATCATCCGTGAAAGTAATGAAATAGGAAAAACCACCTCTTGCATGTGTAGACATTGGACCACATACATCGCTGTGTATGAGTCCTAAGAGCTCGCTCGCTCTTACTCCTTGTCCAGTAAATGGAGTCTTTGTCATTTTTCCTTTGAGACAAGATTGACAAGTGTCATAAGTTTGATATTCGAACGAGTCCAAATATCCTTCTCTATGCAACTTAGTCAACCTTCTCTCATTGATGTGACCCAGTCTACAATTCCATAAGAAAGCTTTATTTAAATCTGGAGACTTTCTTTTTAGTGTGTTTTGGACATTGAAAATTTAGAGTTGGTTTAAAACATATATACCGCTATTTAGTGTACCTGACCAAATCAAACCATGATTAAGGTGGATGTTAAAAACATCTCTTAGAAACGTGAAATCATAACCTTTATTTGATAACAAGTAAACTGATATGATATTACACGTTAAGCTTGGTACAAAATAACAGTTATGTAAAACCAAAATGTGTCCACTCGTCAATCCTAGGTGTTAATCCCCGACGGACGCAGCTCCCACGCTAGCTCCGTTAGCAACCTTTAGGGTCATATCACCTTCCTTCATCACTCTACGGTTTCTCAGTGCCTGTAATGAATTGCAAATATGAGATCCTGATCCGGTATCCAATACCCAGGAAGTAGAGTTGATCGACAGACAATTCTCAATTACAAACACACCTGAAGTCGAAGCCACAGCTTGCTTCGGTTCCTCGTTCTTGGCGTTCCACGCCTTGCAATCCTTCTTCCAGTGCCCTTTCCTGTGACAATGGAAGCACTCATCCTGGCCAACTACCGGTACCGCTAACTTTTTCTTTCCCATCCCTCCCACCTTACTAACACCTCCTCTAGGCCTTGGGACGGCCTTCTTCTTCCTTCCTTTGGCCCTAGCCTTGGACCCGGAAGAAGATGAACCGCCAACAAACATAGCGGGTGTTTCCTTTGTTTTCAGCAAGGTGCCCTCTGCACTCCTTAACATGTTCAGGAGTTCCGAAAGTTCAACTTCTTTTCTTTGAATGTTGAAGTTCAGTATAAACTGGGCGTAGGTGGAAGGAAGGGACTGGAGAATAAGGTCTGTATAGAGCTCATTATCCAAAGTCGTCCCAAGGTCTGCGAGTTCTTCTATATAGCCGATCATCTTTAGGACATGTTCTCCTACCGATGACCCGACAGCCAACCTCGCTCAAAACAAGTTCTTTGAGGTCTCGTATCTTTCTATACGAGATTGCTCTCCATAATGTTCCTTTGTATGGAGAAACATGCCATCAAGGTCCATATCCTCGTGCCTCCTCTGATGTTCATTGTTCATCGAGGCAAGCACGATGCACTTGGCTTTCGCGCAATCTAAATCCCAGGTTTTGCAGATTTCCTTATCCGCATTGCTGGATTTGGGACCAGGGACAGCAGGTGGCGTAGCGGTGAGGACGTACCCCAGTTTGTCATAGGTCAAAGCCATTTTGACATTCCGCAGCCAATCTTTATAGTTTGGCCCTGTCAGTATATTTTTCTCTAAAAGTGACTTAAGTCCAGTCATTTTCAGGGTCGCTGCAATTAGGAGAGAGAGAAGAAAACTCTTTAGCATGATGCTCTTGCAAGTTTAGAGTGGTTTTTAGTTTATCTAAACTGAATGGCTCTCACTGTTTCTCAAATCCTTCCTCAAACCATAAAAGAAGAATTAGCCAGGACTATTCTCACCGTACAATACTTGCTTAACCGTTCAGCCAGGCCAGTGTCGATACTTCGAGGGAGGTTTTCCAACGCTTTCGCGAAGTTCCTTAATTAAATAACCTCTTTTCTCTGGGGGCGTAACCCCGCTGACACTTTTCTGGACACCTACTTAGTTTATAGCATTGATCGTTAAGTGACGAATATCCTGATAAGTAGCATATACTCACAATAGGATCTGGATCCAAATATCATCGTCTGATAATGTTGTAGGAATGCTACCAACATCCATCAAACTCAAAATGGTATGCATCTCTTTGCAAATTTCAGTTTCTTTAGAAATTCCCGATATAAGTTTTTGCCCCATGCTCTTATGACCTTGGCGTTAGGTAAAAATGTCATAAGTCACATGTCAAGTTCTACCCATCATTATCTTGTCAATTTGAACCCATCCGTATATATCCTTGACGTTCGGCCAAAATGATAATACGACTGTCCCAAACTAACTCATCTATCTATGCAACAAATGAATATCCAGTAGCTACCTAACACTATGCCTTGGCGTTAGGTCAAAATACATAGCTTGAATAGTACTAAATACCCAGATGAAATGACGGAGGGCTACGAATGGTTTTGGCGAAACCGTGAACTTAGTGAACTTGATATAACCGAAGGAACCTGATAGCTTTTAAAAGGAGTGGTTAAAGTTCCGTATTTAAAAATATCTGTTTTTAAAATTAACCGAGTGGTTTCTTTTAAATTGTTCCAACGATTAAAACATTGGTTTATTTTCTTTGCATTATAGATAATGCGTCCCATCATTAACCTATCATTGCAGAAAACAACGAAAATACAACGTCCTCTTATGCCATCCGCATTCGCCACGGGGTCCCGTCATTACCCGTTAGGTTACTTAACTAACGACAGAGCGGGGTCTGGGCTAGCGCGGGTGTAAAACATAAGTGACGTCTAAATAGCTATCATATATATAGATATTTTACATTCGTCTGACGCAATGATATTCATTCCAGATCACAGATGAACTTAATTGGATTTGGAAGCAATCCGTGTTCGTTCTGAGCCTGCAACAAAATACGGATTACACAGTTGTGATGAATAGCCATTACCCCACCCACGACCCCTACGGGTGCGGCAAACTACCCACCCGGCAGTTTGTGCACCCCACCTTGGGTCTGTTCTAGGAGCAAAAACAGTAAAATGAAATAATACAACGGTGGCTACAACCGCAACCTGGATGTGCCCCGCAAAATAATATTACAACAAATTACATTTACATCAAATGAATTAAAAGATAACCCCGGCTATACATCACAACAGTCCAACACAGTTCATATGCACAAACAGATAAAATCCATTTCAGAAATGTGCAACCCCCTGTCAACTGACATACTAGCAGTTAGGGGAGGTTTACGAACACATTATACAATCACAGATATAATCCAAAAAGCAAATACTGTATAATTTCGATAGATTAAACACTTTTAATTTTTCTCCAATACTGATCTGTAAATCTGAAACCTGAGCAAAAATAAAATATTCCAGAAAATCCCAAATCACACAGAGAAGCAACACAGGGAATTTGGGTTCCTGACTCGGCAACTCGGCGGCGGAACCGGTTCGGTTAACTCACTTGAAATCAGAAATAGGTGCGCGGCGGATCGGTGGGATCCGTCGTGGTTTCGCGGCTCGGTAGACGATTCAGGACCCCAAATTTCTTGGGTGTTCTTCTGGTGTCCTTTTAAGCTTTCTGAACCTCCCTGAAAAATTTTAGGACTTCATTTAAAATTTGACAGAAACTTGTGAATTTGGGTTTCTCCGGCTTCGTTTTTTCCGTTCGAAATTCATACAAATTTGCAAGTAAGTTATTTATTGTTTAGCGAGGCTCTGATACCACTGTAAGTCGATGTACAACACCCCAGTACTTGTGGGGGGCGGAATTTTCAAAAACGAACTTGTTATGTGAACAAAATCGACTAACCGCTTGAATCGAAGGTAAACGATAACTAACTTAAAACATAGAGTTTCTATGCTACTATGTTTAGGGATTATACCTAACGAATCGTGTCCTTCGTCTTTGCGAACTCCACCTCCTCCTCGGCCTTCTCGAAGTAGTAGACGATCCACCCGAGAGCTTTACTCCAAGCTTAGCCTCTAACCATGAGGCAACTAAACTTCTCTAAGTGCTAATCAAAGAAGCTAGGTGAGATATAGAGAGGGTTATGGATTAAGTAGTCTAACTAATCCTTGTACTCAACACATGAGAGGGGAGGATTAGGGTTTGAAGAGGGAGAGCTTGAGGAGAGAGAAGGTGAGGATTATTATCAAGTGAGAATAGTAAGTTATCATAATATATATCAAACTTTAAAATTCATCTATAAAAGAAAAACAAATGATGAATAATCAAGTTTCATAAATATCTAATGGTGATTCATAACCATGACTCATTAAGCATTTATTGTGCATTAATGATATGTATGAATCACTCTCATGACTCACTAAACCCAATTAATGCATATGACACCTAAACCTCCTTAGTCACCATCTTCTAGAAGCTTCTCGCACAATTACGAGAACGCCCCTCCTTTCCGCAAAAATACGGAAAAACTTTAGACTGTATAAATCCAATAACCGGATACCAGTAACTGTCTTAAACCAAAGCCGACTGGTAAAAACTGTCCGAAAGTCGTACGCGCGTAAACGCACGTATGCGTCCGAACCCTTGTCGTAAAACCATACGACCTCTATATCGTTTCACCTGGAGTAGGGAAACTCTCTGTGTGGGACACTAGAGACTCGACTACTACGCTGGCAGTGGGTTTAACCATAGACCGCAAGCGACACTAGTTGTACGTAACGGTCCCCAGGTAGATGTCGATAAGAAGGCCGATGAGGGAACCCATCCGAACTCCTACTGAGTCTGATGTGACAATCTCCATACAGTCCGGTCCGTTCGTCCAAGACTATCGCATATCGGGCCTAGGAGGCGGCATGCGTCAGTCCCCTAATAGCGGTATAAGTCGTGTCGGAGGGAAGCCCATTACACCCTGAGAAACTACTGGAACCTACCAGCAAATCTCGCTTGCCCTGGCCAGGGACTTTGCGTAATGGCTCTCTGACACAGCGCGATATCAACTCCCAATACCGGGAGAGACGAATCCTATCTAACCGCCACTGCCTCCAAGTGCTCGGGATTGCACCCAACTGCTACCTGTTTGCACGACTTCTTTGAGCCGTGGTAGGGTAGCAATCTAAGAATAGTGGGACACACTCGAGGCGAAGTAGCAGTGTCAAGTCTGCGGACTATGCTGTACTCATGTCACCTGGGAACTGTTCACTGACGACTGGTATAAAACCAACCAACAGTTCCCTGTGAGTCCTGTCCGGTGTACCCGTAACCTAACGAGCACCTGTATACTATCTCCAGTACAACGTACTGACGGCTGTGGGACAGACCATCTCCCCAACTGGGATGAGAAGCATACACACTAGTCTACTCCGGAGTATCGATGCTCTGTCTCGATAATCCAACGACTAGGGACCTGAATAAGAATGTGCTTGTAGACTACCCAGCCCCCACTAGTGTAACTGCCATCACAACGCAGGTAGTCAAGCAAGATCCTAAGAGCTCTATCAATACGTACACTCACATATTAAGATAGAAAAACCAAGTAGCATACTACCATATTTAGCAAGACTGTTATATATATGTGAATATCCCAAGCTTCCATTAAGTAATATACAAACTAGTATGATACAGTAATGGCCTTCTAGGGCATAAACACTAACAGCCATTACACGAGTAGTCCCTGGCCAGGGCAATCGAGATATACTGGTAGGCTTCCAGTGTTATCTCAGGGTGTTTTGGGCTTCACTCCGACACGACTTGTACCGCTATTAGGGGACTGAAGTTTACCGCCCCCTAGGCCCGCTATGCGATGTATCAGACGAACAGACCGGACTGTACGGAGACTGTCACATTCAGGCTCAGTAGGAGTTCAGATGGGTTTCACCTCGTCAGTCTTCTTGTCGGCATCTACCTAGGAACCGTTACGCACAGCTAGTGCCGCTTGCGGTCTGTGGTTAAACCCACTGCCAGCGTAGTGTCGAGTCTTTAGAGTCCCACACAGAAAGCTATTCGCCTTTAGGCAAAAGAGTAGAGGTTGCATGGTTTTACGATAGGTCGCATGGTTTTGCGACAGGGTCCAGTCACATCCGTGCACTTGTGCACGTACAGTGTCCGGACAGTTAACACTAGCAGGCTTTGGTTTAAGCCAGATCCTAGTGTATGTTTTGGGATTGGTTTTATCCAGTATGTATTCGTGTTCCTCAGAACGCGGATGCGGTTGTGTATGCACAGTTGACGGAGAGACAGAGGCAGAGGATTCTCATTAGGGTTGTTGACCGTTGACTGTTGACTATTGATTTTTTGCTCAACCCTAATGAGAATATGATATGTAATTAAGAATAATATTAATTAAGTATTATAGTGAAATAGTTGTTGAGGGGTTGACTTTGTTGACTTGTTAACTTTGTTGACCGGTTGACTAGGTTGGACTAGTTGACCATCATGATGACAATAGCTATCATTTCATGGCAAAGACTTTTGCTTTCTTGTTCTCTTGTGCAAAATGAGTGCATGAAATGATATGGCTATTGTAGCTTAAACCATCACTAATACATGATTGCTATTATTGGTTATGATGGTTTTGGATTATGAGAGCCAAGAGAGAAAAGTCTTGCTCATTCTTTCATTTCCTTTCTCTCTCTTGTGTTCTTGAGCTCTCATCTTCCTCCTCTTGCTCTCCCTCTCTTTAGTCTATGGTTCACTTGTCTCATGTGTTGAGAACCAAGAACCATAGAGAAAAATCCCAACACACTCTCCTCTACTCACTCTAGTTCACAAGGTTTAGCAAACTAAGTGAACTAGTTTCTTCAAAGCTCGAAGAAGAAGCCAAAGGTAGAAGCTTTCAGGTGGATCGATCTTCGGCGCAACGAGACGATGGGGTGAATCCGATACGGACAACCATCGAGGTTTGAAGACGAAGGAGTTCAAGAAAGAAAGGTATAACCCCCTAACCGAGTACTTAACAACTCCTAGTAAGGTTGTTAGTTAGATGTTTAACAAAGATCCGGTTTTGAGACCATGTTACCGCCTCTAGAAAATTGTTTTTCATCAAATTCCGCATGCCCGAAAGTACCGGGAGAGGTAGCATGGACTTACAGTGGTATCAGAGCCTAGTTAAACTCTATCTAACAAGTTATCAATGTAACTAAAAGATCGATCACTGAAAAAGTCACGAAACGAACCCGATATGTCAAGTTTCTGCCGATTTTTTTTCTGTTCAAAAATTGATAAATTTCATCTTAAAAATCAGCTCAGGCTTTTTATTAAATAACCACAAAATTTGGTCCCACGAACCGATAAAAGCGCCGTGGAAACACGGCGGGAGCATGCTCCCGCCGCGGTTCCGCGGCCGATTTGACTCGGCCGAGGTCCAAATTTTGTGCAGTGTATTTCTAGGGTTGTTTTGGAATTTTTGGAATATGTCTTTTCAGCCCAGATTTTCCAGAACGAAAATTTGGTGTTTGGGGCCTAAAAATCCGTATTTTTGATCGAACTTCTAAAGACTTAAGCTGAAGGGTTTTTATCTGTGATGTGATATTTGTGTTGAACGTCTGCTAATCGCTATATGTCGATTAGTGGGGGTTATACAAATCTGTGATCTGTAATGTCATTGGAATGTGTATATGAATTCATTGGATTGTCGCGGGTGAATAGCCGGGGGTTGTGAGACGTGAGTTTTCTTTTCTTTCAATTCATGTAAATTTGTAAATTGATGTAATAATTATTTATATGGCCGCACAACCGGGTCGGGGTTATAGCCGTCATTGTATAATTTCTTTTTACTGTTTTTGCTCCTAGGATAGACCCATGGAGGGGGTGCACAAACTACCGGGTATTCCGAAGTGCCGAGTGGCCTACTCACGGAGTTGAGGGAGGTTGCTTCGCTTCGGGTACTTGGCGGGTAGTTTGCCGCACCCGTAGGGGTCTTGGGTGGGGTGTTGGCTATTCACCGCGACCGTGTAATCTGCTTTTCGTTACAGGCTCGTACGAATTCCGGATTCCTAGTATATCCAATGTGTTCATCTGTGATCTGAAATGGCTATCATTGCAATGTATATCTATATATGATATTATTTAGGCGTTGCTTATTATTTACAGCCGCGCTAGCCCAGCCCCCGCTCTGTCGTTAGTTAAGTAACCTAACGGGTAATGACGGGGCCCCGTGGCGAATGCGAATGGCATAAGCGTACGTCATATTTTGGTTGTTTTCTGCAATGGTAGGATTAAATGATGGGACGCATTAAAAGAACTAATGCAAGAATATTAAAAGAACTAATGCAAGAAAATAAACCAAGTAAAAGTCGTTGGAACACTTTCGAAAAACCACACGGTTCTTTTCAAAACCAATTTTTAAAATGCGGAGTTTGAGCCACTCCTTTTACAAGCTATCTCGTTCCATCGATTATATCAAGTTCACTACGTTCACGGTTTCGCCAAAACCATTCGAAGCCCTCCGTCGTTTCACATGAATAGTCAATAGTATTCAAACTATGTATGTTGGCCAAAGTCAAGGCATAGTGATTGGTAGCTATTGGGTATTCATGTGTAACATAGATAGATGCGTTGGTTTGGGACAGTCGTACTGCCATTTTAGCCAAAGTCAAGGGTAGGTACGGGTGGAACCAAATTAACCTGGAGAATGACGGGTAGAACTTGACATATAACTTATGATATTTTGGCCAAAGTCAAGGACATAAGAGCATGGGGCAAAAATCCACATCGGGAGTTTCAAAAGAACTGAAACTTGCTAGTGTTGCATACCATTTGGTGTGTGATGATTCTAGTAGGATTCCTTCAGTTTCGTCACGCGATGATATTTGGATCCCGATCCTACTGTGAGTATATGCTACTCCTCGGGAAATTTCTCACTTAACGATCAATGCTATAAACCTAGTAGGTGTCTAGAAAGGTGTTAGCGGGGCTACGCCCCTAGGGAAAAGAGGTTCTTAAATTAAGGAACTTCGCGAAAGCGTTGGAAAACCTCCCTCGAAGTACCGACACTAGCATGGCTGAACGGTTAAGCAAGTATTGTACGGTGAGATTGATCCTGACTAATTCTTCCTTTTTGGTTTGAGGAGGGATTCGAGAAACAGTGGGAGCCATCCTGTTTAGACAAACTAAAAACCATTCTAAACTTGCAAGAGCATCATGCTGAGTGTTTCTTCTCTCTCTCCTAATTGCAGCGACCAATCGACATGACTGGACTTAAGTTACTTCTACATAAAAACAAACTGACAGGGCCAAACGACAAAGATTGGCTCAGGAATGTCAAAATGGCAATCACTTTCGACAAGCTGGGGTATCTTCTTACCACCAAAGCTCCCCCTGTCCCAGGTCCCACCTCCAGAGTCGCGGATAAGGAAATCCGTAAGACTCGGGAGATCGATTGCGCGAAGGCCAGGTGCCTCGTGCTTGCCTCTATGGACAACGAACATCAGAGGAGGCACGAGAATATGGACCTCGAATCCATATTTCTCCATACAAAAGAACTGTATGGAGAGCAGTCTCGTATCGCAAGATGCGAAGTGTCGAAAAAGTTATTTTCGGCAAGGTTGGCCGTCGGATCATCGGTAGCGGAACACGTGCTTAAGATGATTGGCTACATAGAAGAGCTCGCGGACCTTGGGACCACGTTGGAGAATGAGCTCTATACGGACTTGATTCTCCAGTCCCTTCCTTCCACTTACGCCCAGTTTATCCTGAACTTCAACTTACAAGAAAAGGAAGTTGAACTTTCAGAACTCCTCAACATGCTGAGGAGCGCAGAGGGAACCCTACAGAAAGGTAGGGAAACATCCACTTTGTTTGTAGGAGGATCTTCCTCTTCTAGGTCCAAGGCGAAAGCCAAAGGAAAGAAGAAGAAAGCCACCGCCAAACCAAGGGGCGGTGTTAGTAAAGTGGATACGAAGGGAAAGATAAAAGCAACAAAGAAAGTGGGAAAGCTTGTGGATAAGGAAGAATCATTCTATTGTCATAAGAAGGGTCACTGGAAGAATGATTGCAGGGCATGGAAGGCCAGAACACAGGAACTGAAGCAGGTTGCGGCTTCAGCTTCAGGTGTGTATGTTATTGATAACTGTCTTTCAATAAACTCTACTTCCTGGGTATTGGATACCGGATCAGGATCTCATATCTGTAATTCTTTGCAGGTGTTGAGAAACTGTAGGTTTTTGAAGGCAGGTAAGATGACCATCAAAGTTGCAAACGGAGCTAGCATGGATGCTAAGGCCGTGGGGGACTATCACCTGGGAATGTCAGATGGACATGTTTTGGTTTTGCGTAATTGCTTTTTTGTACCCAACGCAACTTGTAATATCATTTTTGTATCTTTGACTTCAAAAGAAGGTTATGAATTTGCGTTTGTAAGTAATGTTGTAAACATTCACCTTAATCAAGTTCTGATTGGGTCAGGTACATTAAGCAATGGTAAATACGTATTAAACCAACCACAGATTTTCAATGTCCAGAATACACACAAAAGAAAGTCTCCGGAAATAAATCAGACTTTCTTATGGCATTGTAGACTGGGTCACATCAATGAGAGAAGGTTGACTAAGTTACATACAGAAGGATATTTGAATCCGTTCGAATATCAATCGTATGCCACATGTCAATCCTGTCTCAAAGGAAAGATGACAAAGACTCCGTTCACTGGACACGGAGTAAGAGCGAGCGAGCTCTTGGGACTCGTACACAGCGACGTGTGCGGTCCAATGTCTACGCATGTACGAAGCGGTTATTCTTACTTCATTACTTTTACGGATGACTTTTCAAGGTACGGTTATGTCTTCTTAATGAAACATAAGTCCGAAGCCTTTGGAAAATTCCAGGAATATAAGAATGAAGTAGAAAAACAAACCGGCAAAACTATCAAGATTCTAAGATCGAATCGAGGTGGTGAATACTTGAGTGCCGAGTTCCTGGACTATTTAAAAGAGAACGGAATTCTCTTTCAGCTTACTTCTCCATACACTCCGCAACATAACGGTCTATCGGAGAGACGGAACCGAACCCTATTGGATATGGTACGGTCCATGATGAGTAACACTGAGTTACCGCGATCATTCTAGGGGTATGCGCTAGAATCAGCTGCATACCTTTTGAACCGAGTTCCCACTAAGACTGTGCCTACTACACCATATGAGATGTGGTGTGGGAAGAGACCCTATCTTAATCACAATAAGACATGGGGAAGTCCAGCTTTTGTCAAAAAGCAGCATGTGGACAAGCTCGAGGCACGCTCAGTACAGTGCAAGTTCGTGGGATATCCAAAGAACTCCAACGGATATTTCTTCTTCTACGAAGAGGAACAAAAGGTTTTTGTTCCTCGTCATGCCCACATTCTAGAACACCAGTTCTTAGAAAAGGAAATTAGTGGGTGCACGGTAGAACTAGAAGAAATTCCAGAACCACGAGCTATTACTGAAAGCTTAGTGGAACCAGAGGGTTCAAAAGAACAGGACATTCCTACGCCGCTCCGCAGGAGTAGTCGGCAGTCTCATCCGTCCGAGAGATACTACGGTTTTCTCGTAGACGGGGATAGAGAGGATTGCATCATAGATTATGATGAGCCTACTAGCTTCCAGCAGGTCGTTCAGAGCGTTGACTCGGTAAAATGGCTGGATGCAATGCGGACCGAAATGGAGTCCATGTACACCGACAATGTATGGACGTTGGACGTTGCTCCAGACGGGGTAAAACCCATAGGATGTAAGTGGATCTTCAAAAGGAAGATTGGTGTATATGGACATGTTGAGACCTATAAAGCTAGACTGGTTGCAAAGGGTTTTCGTCAAAGACCTGGTTTGGACTATGACGAGACCTTTTCTCCAGTAGCTATGCTGAAATCCATTCGGATCCTTCTTGCCATTGCTACCTTCCACAATTATGAGATTTGGCAGATGGATGTAAAGACCGCTTTTCTAAATGGAAATTTAGAGGAGTGTGTCTATATGGACCAGCCAGAGGGTTTCATTCAGAGTGGGAGCAGCGGAAAGGCGTGCAAGTTGCTTAAGTCCATTTACGTACTAAAGCAGGCATCGCGGAGTTGGAACATCTGTTTTGATGAGACGGTCAAGGAATTTGGCTTTATCAAAAATCCAGATGAACCCTGCATCTATAGTAGATTTGTAGCGAGAACTGTAGTATTCCTCGTTTTATACGTGGATGACATTCTCTTAATAGGAAATGACATTCCTATGCTACAATCTGTCAAGGGGTACTTGTCACACAGGTTCTCCATGAAAGACCTGGGTGATGCCTCATACATCCTGGGGATCCGGATCCATCGTGATAGATCCAAGAGGATATTAGGACTTTCACAGTCCAGGTACATCGACACCATACTGAAAAGATTCAGTATGGAAGATTCCAAGCACGGTAATCTACCGGCTTGTCACGGGATCACCCTCTCTAAAGAGATGTCTCCCAAGACTGATTTGGAGAGGGATCGCATGTCTATTATACCCTACGCTCCTGCGGTAGGCTCTATAATGTATGCGATGTTGTGTACCAGACCGGATGTAGCTTATGCATTGAGTGTGGTAAGCCGGTATCAGTCAAACCCTAGGGAGAAACACTGGATAGCGGTAAAGAACATTCTCAAGTACCGAAGAAGGACTAAGGAGATGTTCTTGGTGTATGTCGGAAAAGACCTCCAGATCGAGGCCTTTGCTGCCTCCAGCTTCCAGAGTGACAAGGATGATTCCAAGTCCATGTCGGGTTTTGTCTTTACCCTCAATGGAGGGGCGGTGTGTTGGAAGAGTTCGAAACAGGAAACCGTTGGAGACTCGACGATGGAAGCGGAATACATCGCTGCATCTGATGCCGCAAAAGAAGCTGTCTGGATGAGGAAGTTCTTGAAAGAACATCAGGTGGTTCCGTCCATTGTTGATCCAATACCTCTGTATTGCGACAACAATGGGGCTATAGCTTTAGCGAAGGAACCCAGGTCCCATCAGAGATCCAGACACATCTTGAGGCGGTATCACCTAATCAAGGAGATCGTGAATCGCCCGGAGATCGAGGTTCGGAGGGACGCTTCAGAAGATAACACTGTAGATCCATTCACCAAGGCCTTGCCCAAGACTCAGTTCGAGAGGCTGATCGAGATGATAGGTCTTCGATACGCCAGTATATGGCCTTAGTGCAAGTGGTAGATTGTTAGTGTATATGCCCTAGAGGCCATTACTGTATCATACTAGTTTGTATATTACTTAATGGAAGCTTGGGATATTCACCTTGTATAAACAATCTTGCTCAATATAGTAGTATGCTACTTGGTTTTTTTCTACTTCAATGAGTACATGTGTTTATTTTAGTATATCACCTATACACATTAGTGGAGCCTTTAGGATCTTTGCTTGATTACCAGCGTTGTGATGGCAGTCACACTAGTGGGGGCTGGGTAATCTATAAGCACATCCTTATACAGGTCCCTAGTCGCAGGACTATCGAGACAGGGCATCGATACTCCGGAGTAGACTAGCGTATGCGCTTCTCTTCCCAGTATGAGAGATGGTCTGTCCCACAGCCATCAGTACGTCGTACTGGAGATAGTATACGGGTGCTCGTTCGGTTACGAGTACACTGGACAGGACTCGTAGGGAACTGACTGGTTGGTATTATACCTATCGTCAGTTATCAGTTCCCAGGTGACATGAGTACAGCTTAGTCCGCTGACTTGACACTGTCACTTCTCCTCGAGTGTGTTCCCACTGTACTTTGATTACTACCCTACCACGGCTCAAAAGAGTCATGCAAACAGGTAGTAGTTGGGTACAGTCCCGAAGCACATGGAGGCAGTGAAGGTTAGACAGGATTCGTCTCTCCCGGTATTGGGGGTTGACATCGCGTTGTGTCTAGGAGAGCCATTACACGAGTAGTCCCTGGCCAGGACAATCGAGATATACTGGTAGGCTTCCAGTGTTATCTCAGGGTGTTTTGGGCTTCACTCCGACACGACTTGTATAGCTATTAGGGGACTGACGTTTACCGCCCCCCAAGGCCCGCCATGCGATGTATCAGACGGACAGACCGGACTGTACGGAGACTGTCACATTCAGGCTTAGTAGGAGTTCAGATGGGTTTCACCTCGTCAGTCTTCTTGTCGGCATCTACCTGGGGACCGTTACGCACAGCTAGTGCCGCTTGCGGTCTGTGGTTAAACCCACTGCCAGCATAGTGTCGAGTCTTTAGAGTCCCACACAGAAAGCTATTCGCCTTTAGGCAAAAGAGTTCGCATGGCTTTGCGACAGGTCGCATGGCTTTGCGACAGGGTCCGGTCACATCCGTGCACTTGTGCACGTACAGTGTCCGGACAGTTAACACTAGCGGGCTTTGGTTAAAGCCAGATCCTAGTGTACGTTTTGGGATTGGTTTTATCCAGTATGTATTCGTGTTCCTCGGAACGCGAATGCGGGTGTGTAGGCACAGTTGACGGAGAGACAGAGGCAGAGGATTCTCATTAGGGTTGTTGACCGTTGACTGTTGACTATTGATTTTTTGCTAACCCTAATGAGAATATGATATGTAATTAACAATAATATTAATTAAGTATTATAGTGACATGGTTGTTGAGGGGTTGACTTTGTTGACTTGTTGAATTTGTTGACCGGTTGACTAGGTTGGACTAGTTGACCATCATGATGACAATGGCTATCATTTCATGGCAAAGACTTTTGCTTGCTTGTTCTCTTGTGCAAAATGAGTGCATGAAATGATATGGCTATTGTAGCTTAAACCATCAGTAATACTTGATTGCTATTATTGGTTATGATGGTTTTGGATTATGAGAGCCAAGAGAGTAAAGTCTTGCTCATTCTTTCATTTTCTTTCTCTCTCTTGTGTTCTTGAGCTCTCATCTTCCTCCTCTTGCTCTCCCTCTCTTTAGTCTATGGTTCACTTGTCTCATGTGTTGAGAACCAAGAACCATAGAGAAAAATCCCAACACACTCTCCTCTACTCACTCTAGTTCACAAGGTTTAGCAAACCAAGTGAACTAGTTTCTTCAAAGCTCGAAGAAGAAGCCAAATGTTGAAGCTTTCAGGTGGATCGATCTTCGGCGCAAGGAGACGACGGGGTGAAGCCGATCCGGACAACCATCGAGGTTTGAAGCCGAAGGAGTTCAAGAAATAAAGGTATATCCCCCTAACCGAATAGTTAACAACTCCTAGTTAGGTTGTTTGTTAGATGTTTAACAAAGATCCGGTTTTGAGTCCATGTTACCGCCTCTAGAAAAAAAAAATTCATCAAATTCCGCATGCCCGAAAGTACCGGGAGAGGTAGCATGGACTTACACTTGTTTACCCAGACTTGCCATTGCTGTTCTAGACTATGAGACCCAGCAGGAGGATGAGTATAGCGTCGTTCTAAACTGGTTTTATAAGTGTACGTGTAAATGACTCTGTAGAGGGTTGTTGGAGTCAGTGGGAGCAGCGGAAGCATAGTGGACAAGTAGCTTGTGTCTATTTATAGACTAAAGCAGATATAGTGGAGATAGATCATCTATTTTTGATGTGACAGTCATAGGTTTTGACTTCATCAGAATACGGGATGGATCTGTTGAGAAAGTAGTAGGGTGTGATGTCCTGGTATTTGGATGACATGCACGTTTTAGGAAGTAAAATTCCTATACTACAATCGGTTATACTGTGGTTGTCACACAAAAGTTTCTCCATATAGGATTTGGATATAAAAATAGGTATTCTGGTCACTAGATCTATGGTTTCAGATCTAGATTTGGGTAGTTTCCCAATCTGTGTGTACGTGCACGGCGGCGCCCCGGCCTCCATCCCGAGGCCAAATGCGGAAGCGATGGCTAACTTTAAATTTCTTGAACCGGCACCACCGCGCACTAAAACCCAGATCGTGCCATTAACTAGTCCTAGCTAACTACTAGATGGGAAAGAGAGATATACCGAGTGATCCGTGTCCTCCGGTCTTCTCGTCGTCGTCCCGATCTCCCGCGGAGTCTCCGGTCTCCACCTCATCGCCGGAAGGGCACCACGTCGCCTGCTTCTTTTACGGGCTCCCGCCTCTATACCGAGGCAACTCGGGCACGAAGTTGGCGAGCCGACGTGCCCAAGGTTTGCTGTAGAATGTAGTGTAGAACTCATGTCTCACTTTGGGGTTATGGAGGTTGCCATTGGTGGAGGAATGATATGTGACCTTTTTGGAGATGAAACTTGGGATTTTGTGAACACAAGAGAACCAAAATCCCATACCACAAAAATGGGCAGCCCTTCCCTCTAACTTGGCCGGCCATGAGTGAGGTGGGAGAGGAGAGAATGAGGAAGAGAGTGTAACAAAAGCAATGGGGGTCTCTCTTAATCCACGAGAGAGAAAAACAAGATGATGAGAAGAAATCATCACAATGAATAACCAACACTCAACCAACCAATCATTCCAAAAGGTCAAGCCACCATCATCAAGCATGATGACTTCAAAAAGTCAAGCCATCATGAAGAAGTCAAGAATTCAAGGTCATGGTTCAACCATCATGACACCACAATGTGCAGAGACAACCCTCCAAAATGCTTATTTGCACAAATGCAAATAAGCCCTCCTCCACCAAACTTCGGCCATTGAAAGATACAAATGAAAATGGCCGAAACGGAAAACAAACTGGCAACTCTAGAAAACTGGTCCCGTAATAAATTAGAGTAAAACCCCAATACTGTGCATACACACCCGCATCTGTATTCCAACCGAATACAAATGCAAAGAGACAACATCTAAACTGTACTATACTAGGATCCGGCTTAAACCAAAGCCGGCTAGTAATATCCATTCGATCCTGATCCGAGCAATACCGCACGTATCTGATCGAACCCTACCATATATCCATACGGCCTGTAGTACAAACTGTCCGATCCTGATCCGTGCAATACCGCACGTATCTGATCGGACCTTGCTATATCTCCATACGGCCTCTACAGCTTTTCGCCCGAAAGCTTGAGTAACTGAATGTGGGGGACTCTAAAGACTCGTCAACACCTTGGTTATGGATTTAACCACTAGCACGTCAGAGGTATAAGCCAATACGTAACGGGCTATAAGGTATTGACCAAAAGGGACATCGATGAGCGAACTCATCCTGACACCCTACTGACCCTGTCAGTGACAATATCCGTACAGTCCGGTCCGTTCGTCTATGAGCATCACATGGCGGGCCTAGGGGGTTGGTAAAAATCAGACCCCCAAAAGCGGTACAAGTCGTGTCGGAGTGTAGCCCAGAACACCCTGAGATACTACTGGAATACCTACCAGTAAATCTCCTGCCTCGGCCGAGGGCCTCGTGTAATGGCTCTCCTAGACACAGCGCGACCTCACCCCCAATACCGGGAGAGACGAACCCCTGAAGATCCGCTCACTGCCTCCATGTGGCTCGGGACTGTACTCAACTAAAACCTGTTTGCACGTCTCCTTTGAGCGTGGTAGGGTAGTAATCAAAGTACAGTGGGAACTCACATGAGACAAATGACGATCCCGAGGTCGATGAACTAACCTGTACACATGTCACCAGGGAACTGCTATCTGACGTCAGGTATAAGACCAACTAGCATGTTCCCGGCGAGTCCTGTCCGGTGTACTCATAACCCAATGAGCACCTGTATACATCTTAGGTGAACCAACTGACACCAGTGGCTTGTGAGACCGGCCACCGCCCCTCGTCGGGATCTCGACTGTATACACTAGTCTACTCTGGAGTATCGATGCCCTGTCTCGAAACTCCCACGACTAGGGACCTTTTAAGGATGTGCTTATAGACTACCAGCTCCCACGTATATGATCGTCCTCATACTGCTGGCAGTCAAGCAAGAATCCTAGGGGCTCTACCAACGTGTAATAGCGACCTGTCAGGTCACCTAAAGCAGTACATGATGATAAAGATAAACCAGATAGCATACTATCATCTTGTGTAAGACTGTCCTACCGGGATAGGTCCTCCCTCAATCATTGCAATCACGTGCCTGTGATCCAATAATTGACACTGAGGGCACTATCTCCAACAATCTCCCACTTGCACTCAAGGTTAATTATTGCGATGTTGCATACTCACAGCCCGTGTGATACCGAACTCCCAACTCCTCTACTAGTCTGTCTCACAAAGCTCGCTTGCGAAACTATTGCGTTCGAGGAATAGCCTCAGTGAGTGGATCCGCTTTGATGTTTCTTTCTATTTCTCTCTATAATCTCAAGTTCGCGGAGAAACCCATCTCCCGAAATGAGCAATACCTGTCTTAGAATGTGTCGGGATGTCTGATGGGACCTAGCTCATAAATGAACTCCAAATCCAAACTTCTTAGACTGTATCGTCAACTGAACTTAATCAGTATCCTGCGCCATGCCTCCCTCAGTATTGCCTTGGACCACCTGTCCAAAATACTGCCCCTCGTCAGAAGGAAAAACTATAACTCTGACAACCTTCTTGTCGTCCAGGTCACCTTGGAAGCCTGGAATGATAACTGTCTCCCTAAAGAGGCTGTCGTTATCATATCCCTAGAACATCCCCTTATGTTCTAAAACTGCTTCCGACTGTTTCTCCAGGATAGGATCAATGTCAACTTATTGCATCTAGTGCAAGAACAACATCTGGTGTGGTACTTGACATCTCATGATTGACTCAATTGCCTAAGCAAGTGATCTGCCAATCATGCACATCCCTCTACCCTTTAGTCTGTAAGACACCTTTAGAGAGGGTGACTCCATTACCTGCAGGTACACTACCGTGTCAGGAGTCGTCCATTCTAAATACTCTTAGAATGCTGTCTAAGTACCCTTAATTGGGAAACCATCCAAATCTAGATCTAAAACCATAGATCTAGTAACCAGTATGTCTGATATAATGTCCAAGTCCCATGTGGAGAAATCACTGTGTGACGACCAAAGTATAACCGATCGTAGTATAGGAGTTTCTTTTCCTATTCTGTGTATGTCATCCAAATACCATGACATCACACTCAACTACCTTCTCAACAGATCCATCCCCTATTCTGATGAAGTCAAACCTATGACTGTCACATCAGAAATTGATGATCTATCTCCGCTACATCTGCTTTAGTCTATAAATAGACATAAGCGACCTGTCCACCAATGCTTCCGCTGCTCCCACTGACTACGACAACCCTCTGGCAGAGTCATATACACGTACACTTCTGAAGCCAGTTCAAAACGACGCTATACTCATCCTACTGCCGGGTCTCGCAGCCTGGAACAACAGCAATGGCAAGTGTGGGTAAACAAGAACCTCCCTGCCATCGTCCTTGAGGCTACCGGAGTACCTCTCGGGTGCCTGAGGTTACCCACCTTATCTGCGGAGTGGCCAATGGAATGTCAAACCAGATTGAATCTTTAGGTTCCTATGAAATCTTCAGTAATCGTTTGTGGTTCTGGAATCACTTCCAGTTCTACCATACTCCCACTACTGTTTTCTGAAAAAATCCATTTTATTTAAAACTGTGGCGTGTCTAGAACAATATCACTATTGATCTTCCATATGGTAGAAAATCAACCCTCGTCATAGCCTGGGTCAACCCACAAACAGCCATTACAGAAACGTGCCTTGAGTTGTCCAGTGTCTGGTTTTAATCATAAGTCGGACAACTCCCCGTACCTTAACAATGTTAAGATATGAACTGTACTATATCCAACATAGAACCAGAGGCACTAATTTAATTGAACCAGATTCAAATCATTCAGCTGTCTCCAGTGCATGTCAACTAAATGGAAAGAGGCCAATCAGCGTTACTCAACTTAGGAATGCTTCCAATTATGAATAACCTGAAAGAGAAGCAAGATCTCTTAATCATTACTATCATCTGAATACCATACTCAAGTATCTACATCTTCGATCACTTTGAAGAATCCCGATACTTGCAATATCTGGTTCTCTACTTTATTCAAATACCTACAACTTCTCAAAATTCAGACCCTGTGTTTCCACGAAACACCTGTCTAAAAACTAGAGAAGTCATAAGTAAACCGAATATAGTACGAGGACCAACACCTCTGTCCTGATGGACCCAGGACAACATACAATACTCTGTATAAGTCCCTTGAGTCTGATAACTCATTCACTGTGTGTCGTAGGTTGAAAACTGTACCTTTGGTTATGAAGAATTACACCGCTGTTTAATGCTCCTTACCTAACCATCAACTGATATAGGTAATGTCATAGACATAATTTCAAAAAGGTATATCTCACTCTATGAAAATAGACGTACAGATATATCGATTTGAAATTGGTGCACAACAGCGGATATTCAAAACCAAATATTTGCCGTCCGGCAACCAACCCAGTTGACTTCCTCAAATATCACCGATTACAACGAATCCCGATATAATGAGGATGATCACCCAATTCCCAATAGCTTACTCCCACTCATCATCTGTAAAACCATACAGATGTGAGAATCATACCTGGTAAATACATACCCTGGAGTAAGTGTCTAATCGGGAAATCAGTTTTCCTTTAACAGTACACAGTGAAATTGAAACATTGAAATGTTTCGTAGGGGTATCCTGGTATTCCCAGTAATGCCTCTTCCATTATCCAGATTCACAACTATAACCGTGTAATTCTTTGCCACCTCTCCAAATCCCTTTTTATGTCTTTAGTCATTACCTTCTGTACACCCCTTTAGGCCAAATGGTTTTCTTCCTTCCCTACCGTTCGGCACCAGCCTATGGTTTGGAAAAAGACTATCCAATAAGCATAATGGGTGTACTGTCCTAATCCTAAGAGCACTCGCAATGCGAGAGAAGGTGAAGATAAATGACAACCGAATAAACCTTATTCCTATTTCTCCTGAACCAGAATCCATCCCCGAACTGAAACAAGTTTATTTCGAGTTCGTATATAACCATACGATGGAGTATACAATAAACTGTGGATCTTCGTAGTGATACGGAGTGTTCTGGAGAAATACAAAGGTGATTTAAGATTGGCAAATAAATACTTGGTTTGGTCGTGAATAGCAGTCGCAATTTACTTTTCCCTCTTACTAATCCCTTTCTTTGTCTTAACTCAATAACTTCTGCACACCATCGTTATGCTAATTGGTTTTCTTCATTCCCCACCGTTCGGCACCAGCCTAAGTTTTGGAAGAAGACTATCCAATAAGCATAATGGGTGTACTATCTCCTAAACCAAGGAGTACTCGCTACCTGAGAGAAGGTAAAAGGAAAAGACAACTGAATAGTCCTATTCGTTTTCTCCAGAATCGGAAACCATCCTCGAATAAATTCTTTCGAGTTCATATATAACCATACGATGGTTTTGTACAATGGAAGTGGACGTTCGTAGTAATACGGGGTGTCCTGGAGAAAAGGGTAAAAGTAGGAGTGGCAATGAGGTTTGCAACTCTGACAATCCAAAAGCCGGTGTTTAAGAAGGTTCGGTCAACTTGGTCACTGAGTCATAGTCTTAGGGTCGGGTCAATGGTCGCTGCCAAAGGGAGAGAGAGAAAAGAAACACTCAGCGTGCACTCTAACCTAGATCAGAATGGTTACCAATTTATCTAATCTGGAAACCTCCCACTGTAACCTCAAATTCTCCTCCAAACCTGAAAGAAGAATTAGTCGGGATCACCCGAGGAGTAAACTAACTCATCAGTGGGAATCGGGATCCAACTATCATCGCATGATAACGTGACGCAATCCGCTCATGGTGTCACACTCCAGAAGGTATGCACATATCTGGCAAGTTTCAGTTTCATTAGAAACTCCCGATGTGGATTTTTACCCCATGCTCTTATGACCTTGACGAAGGTCAACAAATCATAAGTCACATGTCAAGTTTTACCTATCATTGTCCAGGTTAATTTGAACCCACCCGTACAAGCCCTTGACGAAGGTCAACAAGGCTATACGGCTGTCCCAAACCAACGCATCTATCTATGCAGCAGAAAGGTAACAAGCAGCTACCATTCACTATGCCTTGACGAAGGTCAACAAACATAGCATGAATACTACGTGCTACCCGTCTGAAATGACGGAGGGCTACGAATGGTTTCTGGCGAAAACCTTTAACGTAATGAACTTGATATCGTTGAAGGAACTGGATAGCTTTTTGAAAAAATAGTGACGAAAACCATTGCTGAAGAGGTCACTCTCGGTGAAGGGATCTCGGCTCTTTCCTCGTAGAATGAGGTGCAGGATATTCCAACTGAATACCACGATGCAAAGCAAAAGTAATCGGCTATAGTGAAGTTATTGCCCTAACGCAAACTTCTGTCCAAGGGGTCACTCCCGGTGAAGGGATCTCGGCCCTTGCCTCGTCGACTGAGGAGCAGGATATTCCAACTGAATACCACGATACAAAACAAAAGTGAACGTCCTTGCAGTAACAGCTTTTTGAAAAGTGTTCCAACAACATCATATAAGGTTTGTTTTTAACTTGCTTTGATCCGAATCAACGCAGTCCCATCAATTGATCACTCCATAAAGAATGAAAATAATATGTCGTACGTATATGCCATCCGCATTCGCCACTGGGTCCCGTCATTACCCGTTAGGTTAGCTAACTAACGACAGAGCGGGGACTGGACTAGCGTGGATGCAAAACATATACAACATCTACTAATATATATACCAATATATAATTTTCGCTCAAGGCGTGAAAAAAAATGCAACATCACAGAAATGTACAGCATCACAGAAACAATACAGATATCTGGGATCCCCGGGTTTCACAGAGCCACTACTGAAACCCGACGTTCCCCTGGTCGTATGGATATCCTGTGCAATGAAATCCTAGACCCCTACGGGCGCGGCAAGTTACCCGCCAAAACCTGAAGCGAGGCAGCCCCCTTCAGCAACGTGAATGGACCACCCCGCACTTCACGGAATCCGGTAACTTGGGCACCCCTCCTGGGTCAACCGGTACCCCCTACGAGTGCGGCGAATAGCCCGCCAATCCTAGAGTGAAGCCCCCTTCGTCTCAATGCCATGAGATGCGGGCCCGTTGCCCTCTAGAACCCGGCTATCCGTTCACCCCACCTTGGGGTAATCCTAGTACAGAAAGTAAAATATACATACAACGGGTACATCGACCGCAACCTGGTCGTGCACCAAAATAATAATACAAACAGGCAGTGACGGCAGTCCACATGTCGGACGCTCGCCCCGCAATATCAAATGTACATAATACAACCACAACTGTACTAGCATTGCATCCAGGTTATCCCCCACGACCAATCCGCAACATCACAGCAATACACAGAACATCAACGTGAAAGTCACGTTCGCAAATCTGTCTAACCGGGCTATAGCAGTTAGACAGGATTTACCGATCAAGTGACATTCACGGTCGCACATATAATGTAAATACTGTGAACTAATACGTTTAAAGTATCCAATCGATTAAATTTTTACCAAGTGCGCCCCCAAGTACTACTGTAGCACATCGAGAAATCTGGGCCCAAAAAATAACATTCCAGAAAACCTATTTTCCACTCAGGAGCATTCTGTAGAATTTTGGGGGACTGAACAGATCAAGTCGCGGTGGAACCGCGGCCCAAGCATTGGTTTTGCCGCGGTTCCGCGGTGGTTTGGACTATTCACGAGCCCAAATTTTCACAGAACACTTAGAATGTCCTACACATCATTCCGAAACAAGCTGAAAAATTTTTGGACTTCAAAAAATTTCGACAGAAACTGATGTGAAGAAAAATACGGTTTTTGGAAAATTGTTCGATCGGAAATGTAAAACACATTAGACAAAGTTAGACTATGTTAATGGCGAGGCTCTGATACCACTGTAAGTGCACGGCGGCGCCACGGCCTCCATCCCGAGGCCAAATGCGGAAGCGATGGCTAACTTTAATTTTCTTGAACCGGCACCACCGCGCACTAAAACCCGGATCGTGCCATTAACTAGTCCTAGCTAACTACAAGATGGGAAAGAGATATATACCGAGTGATCCGTGTCCTCCGGTTTTCTCGTCGTCGTCCCGATCTCCCGCGGAGTCTCCGGTCTCCACCTCGTCGCCGGAAGGGCACCACGTCGCCTGCTTCTTTTACGGGCTCCCGCCTCTATACCGAGGCAACTCGGGCACGAAGTTGGCGAGCCGACGTGCCCAAGGTTTGTTGTAGAATGTAGTGTAGAACTCATGTCTCACTTTGGGGGTATGGAGGTGCCATTTGGTGGAGGAATGATATGTGACCTTTTTGGAGATGAAACTTGGGATTTTGTGATCACAAGAGAACCAAAATCCCACACCACAAAAATGGGCAGCCCCTCCTTCTAACTTGGCCGGCCATGAGTGAGGTGGGAGAGGAGAGAATGAGGAAGAGAATGTAACAAAAGCAATGGGGGTCTCTCTTAATCCAAGAGAGAGAAAAACAAGATGATGAGAAGAAATCATCACAAGGAATAACCAACACTCAACCAACCAATTATTCCAAAAGGTCAAGCCACCATCATCAAGCATGATGACTTCAAAAAGTCAAGCCATCATGAAGAAGTCAAGGTCATGGTTCAACCATCATGACACCACAATGTGCAAAGACAACCCTCCAAAATGCTTATTTGCACAAATGCAAATAAGCCCTCCTCCACCAAAGTTCGGCCATTGAAAGATACAAATGAAAATGGCCGAAACGGAAAGCAAACTAGCAACTCCAGAAAACTGGTCCCGTAATAAATTACAGGAAAACCCCAATACTGTGCATACACACCCGCATCTGTATTCCAACCGAATACAAATGCAAAGAGACAACATCTACACTGTACTATACTAGGATCCGGCTTAAACCAAAGCCGGCTAGTAATATCCGTTCGATCCTGATCCGTGCAATACCGCACGTATCTGATCGAACCTTGCCATATATCCATACGGCCTGTAGTACAAACTGTCCGATCTTGATCCGTGCAATACCGCACGTATCTGATCAGACCTTGCCATATCTCCATACGGCCTCTACAGCTTTTCGCCCGAAAGTTTGAGAAACTGAATGTGGGGGACTCTAAAGACTCGTCAACACCTTGGTTGTAGATTTAACCACTAGCACGTCAGAGGTATAAGCCAATACGTAACGGGCTACCATGTATTGACCAAAAGGGACATCGATGAGCGAACTCATCCTGACACCCTACTGACCCTATCAGTGACAATATTCGTACAGTCCGGTCCGTTCGTCTATGAGCATCGCATGGCGGGCCTAGGGGGTTGGTAAAAATCAGACCCCCAAAAGCGGTACAAGTCGTGTCGGAGTGTAGCCCAGAATACCCTGAGATACTACTGGAATACCTACCAGTAAATCTCCTGCTTCGTGTAACGGCTCTCCTAGACACAGCGCGACCTCACCCCCAATACCGGGAGAGACGAACCCCTGAAGATCCGCTCACTGCCTCCATGTAGCTCGGGACTGTACCCAACTAAAACCTGTTTGCACGTCTCCTTTGTGCGTGGTAGGGTAGTAATCAAAGTACAGTGGGAACTCACATGAGACAAATGACGATCCCCAGGTCGATGAACTAACCTGTACACATGTCACCAGGGAACTGCTATCTGACATCAGGTATAAGACCAACTAGCATGTTCCCGGCGAGTCCTGTCCGGTGTACTCATAACCTAATGAGCACCTGTATACATCTTAGGTGAACCAACTGACACCAGTGGCTTGTGAGACCGGCCACTGCCCCTCGTCGGGGTCTCGACTGTATACACTAGTCTACTCTGGAGTATCGATGCCCTGTCTCGAAACTCCCACGACTAGGGGCCTTTTAAGGATAGGCTTATAAACTACCAGCTCCCACGTATATGATCGCCCTCATACTGCTGGCAGTCAAGCAAGAATCCTAGGGGCTCTACCAACGTGTAATAGCGACCTGTCAGGTCACCTAAAGCAGTACACGATGATAAAGATAAACCAGATAGCATACTATCATCCTGAGTAAGACTGTTCTACCGGGATAGGTCCTCCCTCAATCATTGCAATCACGTGCCTGTGATCCAATAATTGACTCTGGGGGCACTATCACCAACACTGTGTACTTAGACAACATTCTGTAAGTCAATGTTACCCACCCCGGTACTTTCGGAGAGGCAGAATAGGTAAAAATAGAATTTTTCTTTGAAGGAAATATAGACTAACCATGAAGGATCTTTTCTAAACAAAACCTAACAAAATACATGGAGCTTTAACTACTAGGTTAAGAGATTATACCAAGACCTTGAACTCCTTCTCTTCTTGTGTTACTTCTACTTGTTGTGAGCTCCTTGGAGTTGTGTAGATGGCTCCTCCTCACCGTTTCCTCTTTGCCAAAGAAAGATCCACCCGACGGCCTCTACCTTGAGCTCCAACCTCTATCTTGAAGTAACTATGGTTCTTGGTATGCTAGACTAAGAACCCTAGAGTGAGTAGAGATTTGTTTTAGTGGTTAGATCTCACAAAGCTCTTGATTTTCAACTCATGAAACAAGAGAGCCATGACAGAGGAAGAGGAGAGTGCTAGCAAGAGAGAGAATCTATAATAATAGAATGAGGAGATAGCTCTCATATGATGAAAAAAAATAATGATAATTTTAATTTGGATAAATTGTCATGGTTGATGTTGATTTGACCATTATCATGTCATAATTAATGCTAAGCATGCTCATAAAAATATCTAAGTAAACATGGGTCTAAAAAGTCAAATGGCCAAACCAATTAACCATGATACAATTATCTCTAATTAAAACTCATTAATCAATTTCCTCCATCTCATTATGATTTTAATCAAGTCAACGGTCAAAACCCTAATGAGGTTCCTCTGCCTCTGTCAATTGTGTATAGACACCCGCATCCGTGCTCCGAGGAACACGAATACAATGAGGCCGAACCAACCCAAAACCAAATACCAGGATCTGGCTTAAACCAAAGCCCACTAGTATCATCTTCCCGAACACCGAACACGCACAAGTACGCATATGTGAACGAACCCTGTCGTAAAACCATACGACCTCTATCTCGTTTCGCCCAAAGGTGAACAACCCTCTGTGTGGGACTCTAAAGACTCGACACTACCCTGGCAGTGGGTTTAACCACAGGCTGCAAGCGGTACTACCTGTAAGTAACGGTCCCCACGGGTAAGTTGATGTGCGACACCCCACGAGTTGCGGGGAGCCGGAAATTTGAAAAACAATCATGTTTAAAAGGAGAACATCAACTAACCGAAGATCGTTTCTAAACAATACTTAACAAAAAAGCATAGAGTTCTAAGCTACTATGTAAAGAGATTATACCAAATGATTTTAGTCCTTCGTCTTTACGATATCTACGGACTCTTTGGATCTCCACGTCCTCCTTGGCTTCCTTCCGTGATAGGGGATCCACCCGAGAACCCTAATCCAAGCTATAACCTCTAAACTTAAGGTTACTTAGTTTCTTTAGTTGCTAATAAAGGAACTAAGATGATGTAGAGATTGGTTATGGAGTGTTTAGTCTTTCCTAATCCTTGTTCTCAACTCATGAGTGGTAGGATTAGGGTTTGGTGAAGGAGAGAGAGCTTGAGGAGAGAGAAGGTGGAGATAATAATGAAAATAAAAATCCTTCTCACTTGAATATATGATACATAATGAATTATCAAATAATATCAATTAAATGATTATTCACCATGCTTCATTTATTCAAAGTGAGTGATTCATCATGTTAGTCATTAGATCATTAATGATATGATGATTCATATGAATGAGTCACAAAACTAATTAATGAAAATGCCACCTTGACCCCTCATGTCACATCCTTCTAGAAGCTTCTCGGATAATTATGAGAACGCCCCTCTTATCCGTGAAAACACGGAAAAACTTTAGACTGTATAAATCCAATAACCTGATACTAGAATCTGGCTTAAACCAAAGCCGGCTAGTAAAAACTGTCCGAATGTCGTACGTGCGTTTAAACACGTATGCATCCGAACCTTTGTCGTAAAACCATACGACCTCTATATCTTTTCTCCTGGGTTTGGGGGACTCTAAAGACTCGACTACTACGCTGGCAGTAGGTTTAACCACAGACCGCAAGCGGCACTAGCTGTACGTAACGGTCCCCATGTAGTTGTCGATAAGAAAGCCGATGAGGTAACCCATCCGAAATCCTACTGGGCCTGTCCGTGACAATATCTGCGCAGTCCGGTCTGTTCTTCTAAGAGTATCGCATGTATAGTCTAGGGAGGTGGTGGACGTCAGACCCCTAATAACCGTACAAGTTGTGTCGGTATGGTTCAAGACCACCCGAGAATCTACTGATCAGTCCATCAATAATTCTCAATAAGCCCTGGCCAGGGACTTATGGTAATGACTAACCGACCATAGTGCGATATCTACTCCCTATACCGGGAGAGACGAATCCCTTACAGTCGCTCACTGCCTCCACGTGGCTCGGGACTGTGCCCAACTAAAACCTGTTTGCACGACTCCTTTGAGCCGTGGTAGGGTAATAATCAAAGCACAGTGGGAACTCACACGAGACAAATGATGACTTTAAGTCAACAGACTATCTGCACACATGTCACCTGAGAACTGCTATCTGACGTTAGGTATAATACCATCCAGTCAGTTCTCGGCGAGTCCTGTCCGGTGTACTCACACCCGGTGAGCATCTGTTACAATCTTAGGTACACACCACCAATGGCTGCGGGACCAATCCATCGCCCCTCGTCAGGGTCTAGATATGTATACACTAGTCTACTCCGGAGTATCGATGCCCAGTTTCGATACTCCTGCGACTAGGGACATCTAAGGATGTGCCTATTGACCATCCAGCTCCCACTAGTATGACTGCCATCATAACGCCGGTAGTCAGGCAAACACCTTATGGGCTTTATCAACATGTATATAAATGAATACAACACAAAATATATCATATGTTAAGATAAAGACAAACTAAATAGCGTACTATAATATCAAGCAAGACTGTCATGTACATACATATCCCAAGCATCCTATATAATGTAGGTTTCTAGGGCATATATATCCAACAATCTCCCAGTTGCACTAAGGCCTATAATTGGCGCAATGAGTACTCACAATCTGCACTAGATCCAGTTGCGGGCGTACCGCATGCCCAACATCTCAAACAGCCTCTCGAACTGGACTTGAGGGATGGCCTTGGTGAATGGATCTGCCGTGTTGTCTTTTGTATCTGCTCTCCGTACCTCGATCTCCCGACGATCCACAATCTCCCTGATCAGGTGAAACCGCCTTAAGATATGCCTGGATTTCTGATGGGACCTTGGTTCCTTCGCTAATGCTACAGGCCCATTGTTATCACAATACAAAGGTATTGGATTGGTAATGGATGGAACCACTTGAAGTTCAGAAATGAACTTCTTCATCCTGACAGCCTCTTTTGCGGCTTCACTAGCAGCTATATACTCAGCCTCCATAGTTGAGTCTGCGACGGTATCCTGTTTGGAACTCCTCCAACATACCGCCCCTCCATTGAGGGTAAACAAAAAACCCGAAATGGATTTAGAATCATCTTTGTCACTTTGGAAGCCGAAGTCGGTAAAAGCCTCTACCTGGAGGTCCCCATTACCGTAAATCAAGAACATCTCCTTAGTCTTTCTCAGGTACTTAAGAATGTTCTTTACCGCTATCCAATGTTTCTCACCTGGGTCCGATTGATACTTGCTTACCACACTAAGTGTGTAAGCTACATCTGGTCTTGTACATAACATCGCATACATTATAGATCCTGCCGCCGATGCGTAGGGTATAATGCCCATGCGAGCCCTCTCTTCATCAGTCTTTGGAGACATCTCTTTGGAGAGGGTGATCCCGTGACAAGCGGGCATATTGCCGCGCTTGGAATCTTCCATACTAAATATCTTTAGTATAGTGTCTATATACCTGGACTGTGAAAGTCCCAACATTCTATTAGATCTATCACGATAGATCTTAATGCCCAGAATGTATGATGCATCTCCCAAGTCTTTCATTGAGAATTTCTGTGAGAAGAAGAGCTTGACTGATTGTTACATAAGGATATCATTCCCTATCAGTAGTATGTCGTCGACGTAAAAAACGAGGAAGACTACTGCTCCTTCTACAATCTTCCTATAAATACATGGTTCATCTATATTTTTGATAAAGTCAAATTCCTTGACTGTCTCATCAAAGCAGATGTTCCAACTCCGCGATGTTTGCTTTAACCCATAAATGGATTTAAGCAATTTGCACACTCTTCCGCTGCTCCCACTATCTAAGAAACCTTCTGGTTGATCCATGTAAACACTCTCTTCGAAATGTCCATTTAGAAAAGCTGTTTTTACATCCATTTGCCAGATTTCATAGTCATGGAAGGCAGCAATGGCAAGCATGATCCGAATGGATTTAAGCATAGCTACTGGTGAAAAAGTTTCATCATAGTCCAATCCTGGTTTTTGACGAAAACCTTTTGCAACTAGTCTAGCTTTGTAGGTTTCCACTTGTCCAGATGCACCAATCTTCTTTTTGATGAACCATTTGCACCCTACTAGTTTTACCCCAGTAGGAGCAACTTCTAAAGTCCATAGTTTATTGGTGTACATGGATTCCATTTCGGATCTCATAGCATCCAGCCACTTCACCGAGTCGCTACTCGTGATAGCCTGCTAAAAACTAGTCGGCTCATCATTATCGATGATGCAATCCTCTCGATCCCCATCAAGAAGAAAACCATAGTCTCTTTCAGGAGGATGAGAAAGTCTACTAGATCTGCGGAGTGGCGTTGGTTCGTCTTCTATTGAAATCTGAGATTCTTCTTAGTCCTCAGTAGCAGTTTGAGGTTCTGGAATTTCTTCCTGTTCTATCGCGCTCCCACTAATTTCTTTTGCAAGAAATTTGCTTTCTAAGAAGACAATGTGGCGAGCGACAAACACCTTTTGTTCTTTAGTGTGGTAGACCATATACCCCCTTGAATGCTTGGGGTATCCTACAAACTTGCACAAAACCGATCGTGCCTCGAGCTTGTCCGGATTATGCTTTTTAACATATACCGGACACCCTCATATCTTGATATACTTGAGATATGGTCTCTTCCCGCTCCACATTTCATATGGAGTGGTAGGCACAGACTTAGTCGGAACTCTATTTAATAGGTATGCTACTGATTCTAGAGCAAATCCCCAGAAGGAAAGTGGCAACTCCGCACTACTCATCATTGAACGTACCATGTCTAACAAAGTGCGATTCCTCCTTTCTGATAAACCATTATGCTGAGGTGTATATGGTGGAGTACGCTGAGAGAGAATTCCATTCTCTTTTAAGTATTCAAGGAAACTGGTACTTAAGTATTCTCCACCTCGATCAGATCGAAGTGTCTTGATGCTTTTACCAGTCTGTTTCTCTACTTCATTTTTATACTCCTTAAACTTCTCAAAGGCCTCGGATTTATGTTTCATTAAGAATATATGTCCATACCTAAAGAAGTCATCAGTAAAAGTTATGAAGTAAGAGTGACCGCTTCGTGCATGTGTAGACATTGGACCACATACATCATTGTGTATAAGTCCTAAGAGTTGTGTGGCTCTTTCTCCGTGTGCGGTGAACGGAGATTTGGTCATTTTTCCTTTGATACATGATTGACAAGTTGCATACGATGAATATTCAAACGGATCTAAATATCCATCTTTATGTAACTTAGTCAACCTTGTTTCGTTTATATGACCAAGTCTACAATGCAATAGGAAAACTTGATTTGAATCTGGAGCCTTTCTTTTACGTGGTTTTTGTATATTGAAAATTTGAGGTTGATTAAGTATGTATATGTCGTTTTCCAGTGTGCCAAACCAAATCAGTTCTTGATTTAGGAGAATGTTCATGACATTTCTTTCAAGCGCAAAATTATATCCTTCATTAGACAACAAGGATACTGATATAATATTACACAACATACTGGGAATACAAAAACAGCTATATAATACCAAAATGTGTCCACTATTCAACCCTAGGTGATATTCCCCTATTGCAACTGCATCGCCATGCATTCCATTGCCCATCCGGAGAGTCATATCACATGTCCCCAGTACTCTACTATTTCTCAGATCCTGCAAAGAATTACAGATGTGAGAACCAGAACCGGTATCAAGTACCCATCAAGTAGAGTTTACTGAAAGACAATTTTCGATTACGAACACACCTGAAGCAGAAGCAACAGCTTGCTTCATGTCCTTGGTTTTAAAGGCCAAACAGTCCTTCTTCCAGTGCCTTTGCTTGTGACAATAGATGCACTCATTCTTTTCTGCCTTCACCCTTCCTGCCTTGTTCGTTCCCTGCACCTTCTTGACCCCACCCTTCGGTTTGGTGGTTTTCATCTTCTTCTTCCCTTTAGCTTTCGCTTTAGATTTAGAAGAGGATGATTGGCCGACATATAGAACGGGGGTCTTCTCCTTTTTCAATGAGCTCTCTGCTACCCTCAACAAGTTGAGGAGCTTTGGAAGATCAGCTTCCATCTCGTGCATATTGAAGTTCAGCACAAACGGAGAGAAAGTGTGGGGAAGGGACTGCAAAATCAAGTCGATATACAGATCATTCTTTAGCACGCATCCCAGGTTTGCGAGTTCCTCAATGAGGGTGATCATTTTGAGGACGTGCTCTCCAACAGGCGATCCTGGAGCTAACCTCATATGGAAGAGTTTCCTTGAGGTCTCGTACCTCGCGATACGGGAGTGTTCACCATACAATTCCTTGCAATGGAAGAATATGGATACAATATCCATACTCTCGTGCTGTTTCTGGAGTTCATTGTTCATGGACGCCAGCACGATACACTTAGCTCGCTCACAGTCTAGACCCCAGGTTTTGCGAACTTCCTTGTCCGCAACTAAGGAATCTGGTCCTGGGATAAGGGGAGGAACAGCGGTGGTAACATATGCAACTTTGTCATAAGTCAGCGCAATATTGACGTTCCTTAGCCAATCTTTATAGTTCTGCCCGGTCAGTATATTCTTTTCAAGTAATAGTTTAAGTCCTGTCATGGTAGCTGCCAGAGAGAGAGAAAAGAAACACTCAGCATATGCTCTTGCAAGTTTAGATTGGCTATTAATTTATCTAAACAGGTTGGCTCCCACTGTTTCCTCGAATCCTTCTTCAAAACCTAAAAGAAGAACTAGTCAGGATTTAATCGCACGTCACAATACTTGCTTAACCTTTCAGCCAGGCTGGTGTTGGTACTTTGAGGGAGGTTTTCCAACGCTTTCGCGAAGTTCCTTAATTAAAGAACCTCTTTTCCCTGGAAGCGTAGCCCCTCTAACACCTTTCTAGGCACCTACTTGGTTTATAGCATTGATTGTTATGTGAGAGAAATTCCCGAGAGTAATCTTACTCATCAGTGGGATCGGGATCCAACTATCATTGCATGATGCCCTAGATGGAAGCCACTCTAGTCACCACACTCCAGAAGGTATGCTGAATCTGCAAGTTTCCATTATGTTTGAAACTCCCGATATGATTTTTACCCCAAGCTCTTATGACCTTGACGTAGGCCAACAAATCATAAGACGCAAGTCAAGTTCTACCCGTCGTTGTCCTGATCAATTTAAGTACATCGTACAAGCCCTTGACGTAGGCCAACAAGGTGTACGTCTGTCATAAACTAAGGCATCTATCTATGCAACAAATAGGCAAATACACTGCTACCATACACTATGCCTTGACGTAGGCCAACAAGCATAGCATGAATATGATGTGCTGTCTACTTAAAACGACGGAGGGTTACGGCTGGATTTTGGCAAAAAACCGTTAACGTAGTTAACTTGATTTGATCGAAGGAACTAAGATAGCTTTTATTAAAAAGAGTGGTTTAAGCTCCGCATTTAAAATTTTCTTTTTCAAGAAAACCGAGTGGTTTTTAGAAATTGTTCCAACGATTCTGTTTAGGTTTTATTTTCCTTTGCATTAAAAATAATGCGTCCCATCTTTAACCTATCATTACAGATAACAACGAAAATACAACGTCCTCTTATGCCATCCGCATTCGCCACGGGGTCCCGTCATCACCCGTTAGGTTACTTAACTAAAGACAGAGCAGGGGCTGGGCTAGCGCGGGTGTAAAACATAAGTGACGTCTAAATAGCTATCATATATAGATATTGTACATTCGTCAGACGCAATAATAGGCATTCTAGATCACAGATAAACAATATTGGATTTGCAAGCAATCCGCATTTCTTTTGAGCCTGCAATGAAAGACGGATTACACAGTTGTGATGAATAGCCATTTACCCCACCCCAGACCCTTACGGGTACGACAAACTACCCGCCAAGTACCAGAAGTGAAGCTGTCTGCCTCAACGCTTCAAAATACCCGGTACTTTGTGCACCCTTCCTTGGGTCTATCCTAGGAGCAAAAATAGTAAAAAGAAATAATACAACGGTGGCTATAACCGCAACCTGGATGTGCCCCGCAAAATAATATTACAACTTATTACATTTACATCAAATGAATTAACACAATAACCCATCACAAAACCCGGCTAATCACCACTACAGTCCAATACAGTTTATATACACAAACAGTTATATATAACATCACAGATATGTGCAACCCCCTACCAACCGACATACTAGCAGTTAGGGGAGGTTTACGAACACATAAAACATTTCACAGATATAATCAAACAAGCAAACATCGTATAATTTCGATCGATTAAACACATTAAATTTTGCTCCAATACTTCTCTGCAATTCTGAAACCTGAGCAAAAATTAAATCATACCAGAAAATCCCAAATATCATAAAGAAGGCATAGAAGAAAACTGGGCTGAATCGGGCCAAACTCGGCAGCGGAACCGCGGCGGATCGGTGGGTCGGCCGCGGTTCCGCGGCGCTTTGGCCGATTCAGGAGCCCATTTTTCTTGTGTGTTCTTATATGATCATGCTGGTCATTCTGAAGGTCCTGAAAAATTTTTGGACTTCATTTTAAAATCGACAGAAACTTCAAGATTTCGGGGTTTTTTCCGGTTTGTTTTCCGTTCGAAATTAATACAACTTTGCAAGTGTGTTAATTATTGTTTAGTGTGGCTCTGATACCACTGTAAGTTAATGTGCAACACCCCATGAGTTGCGGGGAGGTGGAAATTTGAAAAACAATCATGTTTAAAAGGCGAACATCAACTAACCGAAGATCGTTTCTAAACAATACTTAACAAAAAAGCATAGAGTTCTAAGCTACTATGTAAAGAGATTATACCAAATGATTCTAGTCCTTCGTCTTTACGATATCTATGGCCTCTTTGGATCTCCACGTCCTCCTTGGCTTCCTTCCGTGATAGACGATCCACCCGAGAACCCTAATCCAAGCTATAACCTCTAAACATAAGGTTACTTAGTTTCTTTAGTTACTAATAAAGGAACTAAGATGATGTAGAGATTGGTTATGGAGTGTCTAGTCTTTCCTAATCCTTGTTCTCAACTCATGAGTGGTAGGATTAGGGTTTGGTGAAGGAGAGAGAGCTTGAGGAGAGAGAAGGTGGAGATGATAATGATAATAAAAATCCTTGTCACTTGAATATATGATACATAATGAATTATCAAATAATATCAATTAAATAATTATTCACCATGCTTCATTTATTCAAGGAGAGTGATTCATCATGTGAGTCATTAGATCATTAATGATGCATTAATGATATGATGATTCATATGAATGAGTCACAAAAGCAATTAATGAAAATGCCACCTTAACCCCTCATGTCATATCCTTCTAGAAGCTTCTCGGAAAATTACGAGAACGCCCCTCTCATCCGTGAAAACACGGAAAAAATTTAGACTGTATAAATCCAATAACCTGATACTAGAATCCGGCTTAAACCAATGCCGGCTAGTAAAAACTGTCCGAATGTCGTACGTTCGTTTAAACACGTATGCGTCCAAACCTTTATCGTAAAACCATACGACCTCTATATCTTTTCGCCTGGGTTTGGGAAATCTCTGTGTGGGACTCTAAAGACTCGACTACTACGCTGGCAGTGGGTTTAACCACAGACCGCAAGCGGCACTAGCTGTACGTAACGGTCCCCAGGTAGTTGTCGATAAGAAAGCCGATGAGGTAACCCATCTGAAATCCTACTGAGCCTGTCCGGACAATATCCGCGCAGTCCAGTCTGTTTGTCTAAGAGTATCGCATGTATGGTCTAGGGAGGTGGTGGACGTCAGACCCCTAATTACTGTACAAGTCGTGTCGGTATGGCTCAAGACCACCCGAGAATCTACTGATCTGTCCATCAGTAATTCTCAATCAGCCCCGGCCAGGGACTTATGGTAATGAAAAACCGACCACAGTGCGATATCAACTCCCTATACCGGGAAAGACGAATCCCTAACAGTCACTCACTGCCTCCACATGGCTCGGGACTGTGCCCAACTAAAACCTGTTTGCACGACTCCTTTGAGCCATGGTAGGGTAATAATCAAAGCACAGTGGGAACTCATACGAGACAAATGATGACTTTAAGTCAACAGACTATCTGCACACATGTCACCTAAGAACTGCTATCTGACGTTAGGTATAATACCATCCAGTCAGTTCTCGGCGAGTCATGTCCGGTGTACTCACACCCTGTGAGCATCTGTATACAATCTTAGGTACACACCACCAATGGCTGTGGGACCAATCCATCGCCCCTCGTCAGGGTCTAGATATGTATACACTAGTCTACTCCGGAGTATCGATGCCCAGTCTCGATACTCCTGCGACTAGGGAAATCTAAGGATGTGCCTATTGACTATCCAGCTCCCACTAGTATGACTGCCATCACAACGCCGGTAGTCAGGCAAACACCCTATGGGCTTTATCAACATTTATATAAATGAATACAACACAAAATATATCATATGTTAAGATAAAGACAAACCAAATAGAGTACTATCATATCAATCAAGATTGTCATGTACATACATATCCCAAGCATCCTATACAATGTAGGACTCTAAGGCATATATATCCAACACCAGGTAGATGTCGATAAGAAGACCGATGAGGGGAACCCATCCGAACTCCTACTGAGCCTGAATGTGATAATCTCCGTACAGTTCGGTCTGTTCGTCTAAGAGTATCACATGTCGGGCCTAGGGGCGGTAAACGTCAGACCCCTAATAGAGGTACAAGTCGTGTCGGAGTGTAGCCCAGAGCACCCTGAGAAACTACTGGAAACACTACCAGTAAATCTCGCTTGCTCTGGCCAGGGACTTTGTGTAATGGCTCTCCTTGACAAAGCGCGATATCAACTCCCAATACCGAGATAGACGAATCCTGTCTAACCGTCACTGCTTCCTAATGCTTCGGGACTGTACCTAACTACTACCTGTTTGCACGACTCAATAGAGCCGTGGTAGGGTAGTAATCTAAGAACAGTAGGAACACACTCGAGGCAAAGTGACAGTGTCAAGTCAACGGACTAAGTTGTACTCATGTCACCTGGGAACTGTTAACTAACGATCGGTATAGTACCAATCAACAGTTCCCGACGATTCCTGTCCAGCGTACTCATAACATAATGAGCACCTTCATACTATCTCCAGTACGACGTACCGATGGCTGTGGGACAGACCATCTCCTCAGTTGGGATGAGAAGCGTACACACTTGTCTACTCTGGAGTATCGATGCCCTGTCTCGATAATCCTATGACTAGGGACCTGCATAAGGATGTAGTTATAGACTACCCAGCCCCTACTAGTGTGACTGCCATCACAACGCTGGTAGTCAAGCAAACATCCTAAGGGCTCTATCAATATGTATTAGCGATATATTAAATGAAATACATACACATATTAAGATAGATACAAACCAAGTAGCATACTACTATATTGAGCAAGAATGTCAATCCGTGTATATATCCCAAGTTTCCAAAATGTAATATACAAACTAATACTATACAATTATGGCCTCTAGGGCATATCACACTAACAATCTCCCACTTGCACTAAGGCCATGTGCTGGCATATCGTAGACCTATCATCTCGAATAGCCTTTCGAACCACGTCTGAGGAATAGCCTTTCTGAATGTAGTGTTATCCTCTGTAGCAACCCTCCGAACCTCGATCTCCCGGCGATCCATGATCTCCCTGATCAGGTGATACCGCCTCAAGATGTGTCTGGACTTCTGATGGGACCTGAGTTCCTTCACTAAAGTTATATCCCCGTTGTTGTCACAATACAGAGGTATTGGATCAACAATGGATGGAACCACCTGAAGTTCTGTTAAGAACTTCCTCATCCAGACTGCTTCTTTTGCGGCATCAGATGCTGCAATATACTCCGCTTCCATTGTCAAGTCAGCAACGATTTCCTGTTTGTAACTCTTCCAACAGACCGCCCCTCCATTGAGGGTAAAGACATAACCTGACATGGATTTGGAGTCAACCTTGTCACTCTGGAAGCAGGAGTCAACAAAGGCTTCGATCTGGAGGTCTTTTCCGCCGTAAACCAAAAACATATCCTTAGTCCTTCTTATGTACTTCAGAATGTTCTTTACCGCTATCCAGTGCTTCTCCCCAGGGTTTGACTGATACCGGCTTACCACACTCAGTGCATAAGCTACATCTGGTCTGTTACATAACATCGCATACATTATAGAGCCTACCGCAGAAGCGTAGGGTATAATAGACATGTGATCCCTTTCCAAATCAGTCTTGGGAGACATCTCTTTGGAGAGGGTGATCCCGTGACAAGCCGGTAAATTACTGCGCTTGGAATCTTCCATACTGAATCTTTTCAGTATGGTGTTGATGTACCTGGACTGCGAGAGTCCCAATATCCTTTTAAATCTATCACGATAGATTTGGATCCCTAGAATGTAAGAGGCATCACCCAGGTCTTTCATGGAGAACCTGTGTGACAAGAACCCTTTGACAGATTGTAGCATAGGAATGTCATTTCCTATCAAGAGAATGTCATCCACGTACAAGACGAGAAATACAATAGTTCGTGCTACAATCTTACTATAAATGCATGGTTCATCTGGATTTTTGATAAAGTCAAATTCTTTGACCGTCTCATCAAAACAGATGTTCCAACTCCGTGATGCCTGCTTCAGTCCATAAATGGACTTTAAGCCACTTGCACACTTTTCTGTTGCTCCCACTCTGAAAGAATCCTTCTGGCTGGTCCATATAGACACACTCCTCTAAATTTCCATTTAAAAAAGCGGTTTTTACGTCCATCTGCCAAATCTAATAATCGTGGAAGGAAGCAATGGAAAAAAGGATCTGGATGGACTTGAGCATAGCCACTGGAGAAAAGGTTTCATCATAATCCAAACCAGGTCTTTGACGAAAACCCTTTGTAATAAGTCTAGCCTTAAAGGTCTCAGCCTATCCATCTACACAAATCTTCCTATTGAAGATCCATTTGCATCCTACGGGTTTTACCCCTTCTGGAGCAATGTCCAAAGTCCATACTTTGTTGGTGTACATGGACACCATTTCGGTCCGCATTGAATCTACCCATCTTACCAAGTTAGTGCTCTGAATTGCCTGCTGGAAGCTAGTCCGCTCATCATTATCAATGATGCAATCTTCTCTATCCCCGTCTATGAGAAAACCGTAGTATCTCTCAGGTGAATGAGAAAGCCTACTACTCCAGCGGAGCGGTGCAGGAATGTCCTGTTGTTTTGAAACTTCTTGTTCCACCAAGCTTTCGATAATAGCTTGTGGTTCTGGAATTTCTTCCAGTTCTATTGTTCTCCCACTTGTTTCTTTTTCGAAGAACTAAATAAAAACCTTTTGTTCCTCTGCGTAATAGAAAAGATACCCCCTGGAGTTCTTTGGGTATCCCACAAACTTACACAGTATTGAGCGTGCCTCGTGTTTGTCCGCATGCTGCATTTTGACAAGAGCTGGACATCCCCATATCTTCAGATATTGAAGATAGGGTTTCTTCCCACTCCACATCTGATATGGTGTGGTAGGGACAGTCTTGGTCGGAACCTTGTTTAAAAGATATGTAGCTGATTCTAGTGCATAGCCCCAGAATGATCGCGGTAACTCAGCGTTGCTCATCATGGGACGTACCATATCCAATAGGGTTCGGTTCCGTCTCTCCGATACACCGTTGTGTTGTGGAGTGTTTGGAGGAGTAAGTTGAGAGAGAATTCCATTCTCTTTTAGGTAATCCAGGAAATCGGCGCTTAAGTATTCACCACTTCGATCAGATTTCAGTGTCTTGATACTTTTGCCGGTCTATTATCCTACTTCATTCTTATACTCCTTGAATTTTTCAAAGGCCTCAGATTTATGCTTCATCAAAAAGACATGTCCATACTTGGAGAAATCATCCGTAAAAATAATGAAATAGGTGAAACCATTTCTTTCATGTGTAGACATTGGACCACACACGTCGCTGTGTATGAGTCCCAAGAGCTCGCTCGCTCTTACTCCGTGTCCGGTAAACGGAGTCTTTTTCATCTTTCCTCTGAGACATGATTGACAAGTTGCATAAGATTGATATTCGAATGGATCCAAATATCCTTCTTTATGTAACTTAGTTAACCTTGTCTCATTGATGTGACCCAGTCTACAATGACATAAGAAAGCATGATTTAATTCTGGAGACTTTCTTTTGTGTGTATTCTGGATATTGAAAATCTGTGGTTGGTTTAATACGTATATACCATTGCTTAATGTACCCGACCCAATTAAAACATGATTAAGGTGAATGTTTACAACATTGCTTACAAATGCAAAATCATAACCTTCTTTAGACATTAAAGATATAGATATGATATTACAAGTTGCACTGGGTACAAAATAATAGTTACGCAAAACCAAAACATGTCCATCTGTCAATCCTAAGTGATAGTCCCCCACGGACTCAGCATCCATGCTTGCTCCGTTTTCAACTCTGAGGGTCATATCACCTGCCTTCAAAACCCTACGGCTTCTCAGTGCCTGCAAAGATTTACAGATATGAGATCCTGATCCGGTATCCAATACCCAGGAAGTAGAGTTGATTGACAGACAGTTTTCAATAACATAAACACCTGAAGCCGAAGCCACAACTTGCTTCGGGTCCTGGTTTTTGGCCTTCCAAGCCCTACAAACTTTCTTCCAGTGTCCTTTCTTGTGACAATAAAAGCATTCTTCCTTTCCCACAATCTGTCCCGCTACTTTTGCTTTTCCCTTAGCTTCCACCTTACTAACACCGCTCCTTGGTTTGGTGGGGGCCTTTTTCTTCTTTCCTTTGGCTTTCGCCTTCGACCTAGAAGAGGAAGTTCCTCCAACAAACAAAGCGGGTGTTTCCCTGACTTTCTCCAGGGTGCCCTTTACACTCCTCAATATGTTGAGGAGTTCCGGAAGTTCAACTTTTTTCTTTGCATGTTGAAATTCAGGATAAACTGGCCGTAGGTGGAACGAAGGGACTGGAGAATCAAGTCAGTGTACAGCTCCTTCTCTAATGTGGTCCTGAGGTCCGCGAGCTCCTCAATGTAGCCAATCATCTTCAGGACGTGTTCCCTTACAGATGATCCGACGGCCAACCTCGCTTGAAACAGTTTCTTTGAGGTCTCGTATCTTGCGATACGGGATTGGTCTCCATATAGTTCTTTAGTATGGAGAAATATGGATTCAAGATCCATATCCTCATGCCTCCTCTGATGTTCATTGTCCATAGAGGCAAGCACAAGGCACTTGGCCTTCGCGCTGTCAATCTCCCAGGTCTTACGTATTTTCTTATCCGCGACACTGGATTCTGGACCTGGGACGGTGGGGGCCTTAGTGGTAAGGAGATACCCTAACTTGTCATAAGTGATTGCCATTTTGACATTCCAGAACTAATCTTTGTAGTTTGGCCCTGTCAATATATTTTTATCTAATAGTAACCTAAGGCCCGTCATGATGATTGGTTGCTGCAATTAGGAGAGAGAGAAGAAACACTTTAGCATGATGCTCTTGCAAGTTTAGAGTGGTTTTTAGTTTGTCTAAACAGGATGGCTCCTACTGTTTCTTGAATCCTTCCTCAAACCATAAAAGAAGAACTAGTCGGGATTGATCTCACCGTACAATACTTGCTTAACCGTTCATCCAGGCCGGTGTCGGTACTTCGAAGGAGGTTTTACGACGCTTTCGCGAAGTTCCTTAATTAAATAACCTCTTTTCCCTATGGGTGTAGCCCCGCTAACACCTTTCTGGACACCTACTTGGTTTATAGCAATGATCGTTAAGTGAGAAAATTTCCCGAGGAGTAGCATATACTCACAGTAGGATCGGGATCCAAATATCATTGTGTGATAAAGTTGAAGGACTCCTACCAAATTTATCGCACTCCATATGGTATGCAACACTATCAAGTTTCAGTTTCTTTAGAAACTCCCGATGTGGATTTTTGCCCCATGCTCTTATGACCTTGACGAAGGCCAATATATCATAAGTCACATGTCAAGTCATACCCGTCCTTATCCAGGTCCTTAGGTTACTAGGGGCCAATATATCTAATAGTAACCTAAGGCACTCCATTTGAACCCACCCGTACTACCCTTGACGAAGGCCAAAACAACAGTACAACTGTCCCAAACTAATACATCTATCTATGAAACAGATTAAATATTCAGGAGCTACCAATCACTATACCTTGACGAAGATCAAAATACATAGCTTGAATACTGCTAAATATTTAACTGAAATGACGACGGGCTACAAATGGTTTTTAGCAAAACCGTGAACGTAGTGAACTTGATATAATCGAAGGAACCTGATAGCTTTTAAATGGAGTGGTTTAAGCTCCGCATTTTAAAAGTTTTGCTGTTTTGAAAAAATCGAGCGGTTTAAAAATTGTTCCAACGATTCAACTTTGGTTTGTTTTCTTTGCATTAATATAATATGTCCCATCAATTAATCCTTCCATTGCAGAAAACAACAAAAATATGACGTACGCTTATGCCATCCACATTCGCCACTGGGCCCCATCATCACCCGTTAGGTTACTTAACTAACGACAGAGCGGGGGCTGGACTAGCGCGGATGCAAAACATAAGCAACGCCTACTAGATATCATATATAGATATATATACATTCGTCAGACAGAATGATAGTCATTCCAGATCACAGATGAACACATTGGATATGCTAGGAATCCGCGTTTCGTTCGAGCCTACAACGAGAGACGGATTACACGGTCGCGATGAATAGCCAAAACCCCACCCTAGACCCCTACGGGTGCGGCAAACTACCCGCCAAATACCTGAAGTGAAGCAATCTCCCTCAACAGAGTGAGTAGGCCACTCGACACTTCAAAGTACCAGGTAGTTTGTGCACCCCACCTTGGGTCTATCCTAGGAGCAGAAAACAGTAAAAAAAATTATATACAATGGCGGCTACATTCTCAACCTGGATGTGCGACCCAAATATAATATTACATCAATTTACAATTTGCATCGAATGAAAAAAGAAAAACACTCATCTTACATCCCCGGCAATTCATCCACGACAATCCAACAAGTTCATATACACAAACCAATAACACAGATCACAGATATGTACAACCCCCACTAATCGACGTATAGCGATTAGTAGACGTTCAATACATATATCACATCACAGATATAATCCAATTAGCTAAAGTTTACAGAATTTCGATCGATATTCAAATTTTAAACTACCCCAAATACAACACTGTACTCAATGGAATCTGGGCAAAAACAAAGTGTCTGAAAAATCACAAAACATCAAGATGGACAATCTGCAGGAAAAACGAGTGGACTCCGAGTCGACTCGGCCGTGGATCCGCGGCGAAACTCATGGTTTCGCCGCGCTTCCGCGGCAGTCTGACTAAGTCACGAGCTTATTTTTCTTGGGTGTCCCTAAAAACCCTGCACGTATTTTTCAGGTCTCTGAAAATATTTTTAGACCTGTTTTAAAAATTGGCAGAAAACACAAATTTTTGATGTATTTTGTGATTTTTCCGGGATCGAAGTTCTAAAGACTTTGATAACTTGTTAGTTGTTGTTTAGCTAGGCTCTGATACCACTGTAAATCTATGTTACCTACCCCGGTACTTTCGGGGGGGCGGAATAAGTAAAAATCGAATTTTTCTTTGAAGGAAATATAGACTAACCATGAAGGATCTTTGCTAAACAAAAGCTAACAAACTATATGGAGCTTTAACTACTAGGTTAGGAGATTATACCAAGAGCTTGAACTCCTTCTCTTCTTGTGTTGCTTCTCCTTGTTGTGAGCTCCTTGGTGTTGTGTAGGTGGCTCTTCTTCACCGTATTCTCTTTGACAAAGAAAGATCCACCCGAAGGTCTCTACCTTGAGCTCCAATCTCTATTTTAATGTAACTAAGGTTCTTGGTGTGCTAGACTAAGAACCCTAGAGTAAGTAGAGAGTTGTTTTAGTGGTTAGATCTCACAAAGCTCTTGATTTTCAACTCATGAAACAGGAGAGCTTTGAGAGAGGAAGAGGAGTGAGCTCGCAAGAGAGAGAATCTATCATGATAGAATGAGGAGATGGCTCTCATATGATGAAAAAGAATAATGATAATTTTAATTAGGATAAATTGTCATGGTTGATGTTGATTTGACCATTATCATGTCACAATTAATGCTAAGCATGCTCATAAAAATATCTAAGTCAACATGGGTCAAAAAAGTCAAATGGCCAAACCAATTAACCATGATACAATTATCTCTAATTAAAACTCATTAATCAATTTCCTCCATCTCATTATGGTTTTAATCAAGTCAACGGTCAAAACCCTAATGAGGTTCCTCTGCCTCTGTCAACTGTGTATACACACCCGCATCCGTGCTCCGAGGAACATGAATACAATGAGACCGAACCAACCCAAAACTAAATACCAGGATCTGGCTTAAACCAAAGCCCACTAGTATCATCTTCCCGAACACCGAACACGCACAAGTACGCATATGTGAACGAACCCTGTCGTAAAACCATACGACCTCTATCTCGTTTCGCCCAAAGGTGAACAACCCACTGTGTGGGACTCTAAAGACTCGACACTACGCTGGCAGTAGGTTTAACCACAGGCTGCAAGCGGTACTACCTGTAAGTAACGGTCTCCAGGTAGATGCCTATAAGAAGACCGATGAGGGGAACCCATCCGAACTCCTACTGAGCCTGAATGTGACAATCTCTGTACAGTCCGGTCTGTTCGTCTAAGAGTATCGCATGTCGGGCCTAGGGGTGGTAAACATCAGACCCCTAATAGCGGAACAAGTCGTGTCGGAGTGTAGCCCAGAACACCCTGAGAAACTACTGGAAACACTACCAGTAAATCTCGCTTTCCCTGGCCAGGGACTTTGTGTAATGGCTCTCCTAGACACAGCACGATATCAATTCCCAATACCAGGAGAGACGAATCCTGTCTAACAGTCGCTGCCTCCAAGTGCTTCGGGGTTGTACCCAACTACTACCTGTTTGCAAGACTCAATAGAGCCGTGGTAGGGTAGTAATCTAAGAACAGTGGGAACACACTCGAGGTCAAGTGACAGTGTCAAGTCAACGGTGTTAGGGTTCCTAGGAACATACATGAGGTTCCACAACAGATTACACATGCCAAAATCAGATTTTTCTATGTGCCAAAGAACCCTAAACTAGATCGTTACTAGAGGTAAGGCGAAACATGCAAGTTAACAACTTAACTAGAAAGTGAAGGTGACTACAACCTTTGTAGATCCAGTCCTCCACCTCTTTAGCTCCGTGATGACGTCCCTCCGCTGCGATCATCGGATCCCGGACTCTGGCGATGGTTTCGTCGGAGAAATGATCGGGCTAGGTCGTCGACTTCGATGTCGAAGATGATCTACGTCGAGGCAACTGAAGATCAAGCTCCATCTTCACTTGGTCATAGAACTTGTGAAGATAACACACTCTACTACATGGCAAGTGGTAGAGGATGAAGAAATAGGAAGTGGGTTCACTTTGGATTTGGATTTCTCACTCTTTTGATCATGGCACCATTGGAGGTAACAAGGTTTCTTCTTCTTGAAGAAGAAGAAGAAGAAGAAGAAGAAAAAGAATATGTTAAGAATGATAAAATCAATTGATTAATTATAATAAATCAAGTGATCTTATCATATAGCAACGATGGGTTAGTGTAACTAGTGTAGAGACTAAACTAGGGTTTAGGTGAATGGTTAGGTTTAGGAAAAAACAAAATGGTTTGAACTTTTCAAAGCTTCATGAAGCTTCAAATAAAAACAAAGAATTCCACCATTTTATTTTTACCAAAATGGATAAATAAAATGAATAAGTAATTAATAAAAGATAACAAAACCCTAACCATTAACCTAAACAAGGTTTAAAGCATACACACACCCAAGTTTGCATGTATCATCAAACATGATACAAAATAGTGCACAAACATATATCATATATACAATATGCACAAACAAGTGAGAAATACAAATCTTAAGTGAACCAATACTAGTTAATGTAAAGTAATATATCAAATATATAATTAGACATTAAATCATTAAATCAACACTTGATTTAACGATCCGGTCATATCGCATATGACCGACTAATATCCAATGTATCGACTTATCGAATCAATCCACGATTCGATAACTAGGTTATATCGTATACAACCAATCAATACATTCAATGAGAGAATAGAATACGGTATCACATACACGCATTATTCTCGGTCCCGCACATATCTCATATGCGCTCCTATTTCGTTTCGCTTGAGCCAGGAAACCTCTTTGTAGGACTCTAAAGACTCGTCAATACGCCGGCAGCAGGTGATGATCATATCAAACACACACAAGCCGCAAGCGGTCTGCTAAACGTAACGACCACCCGGGTATTGAGCGATCAGAAGATCAACGAGCTAGCCCGCTCACACTCCAGTGAATCCAACCAGTAACACTTACCGTATAGTCCGGTCTGTTCGTCTGATATGTCGCATATCTCGCCTAGGGGTGGTAAACGTCAGACCCCAGTAGCTTGATAAGTCATGCCGATATAAGGTCCATAACAAGCGTGAAACTTCTGATAACTCTTACCAGTAAATCACTGCAACCCTGGCCAGGGATTTCCAGTTATGGCCAGTCGAGCATAGCGCAACATCAACCCCCAATACCGGGAGAGACGAATCCCCTCCTATCGCTCATTGCCTCCATGTGAATCGGGACTGTACCCAAAAACCTCCTGTTTGCACGACTCAGTAGAGCCGTGGTAGGGTGTAAATCAAAGCACAGTGGGAGACACACAAGACTCTATGAAGATCTCGGGTCAACAGACTAAGCTGTACCAGTGTTACCAGAGAACTGCCATCTGACGTGAGGTATAATACCATCTGGGAGTTCTCGACGAGTCCGTTCAGTGTACCCAGTCACCACTGAGCACCCGCATACCATCTCTGATGTCAAACACCGATGGATATGGGATCATCAATAGCTCATCACATGGGTCGAGAGGATATACGCTAGTCTACTCTGGAATATCGATGCCCCGTCTCGATATTCCCACGACTAGGAACATTGAAGGATGTACTCATGGACTACCCAGGCCCTACTAGTATGATCTACATCAAAGTCCTGGAAGTCGAGTACACATCCTAAGGGCTTTATCAACATGTAACAGAGAGACAGAAAGTATACATGTTAAGATAAAGAGCAACCAGATAGCGTACTATCATGTCGAGCAAGAAAGTCCTACCTATATATGTCCCAGCATCCACTACAATATACATCCTCTGTACAGTAATGGCCTCTAGGGCATACATATAACTAACAATCTCCCACTTGCACTAGGGCCATCTGTAGCAGTGGTTGCAGTATTACATACTCAACCATCCCATATAAGTCTCTCTTTGGGAAAAAGCCTTTGTGAGTGGATCCGCCGTGTTGTCCTCTAAGTCTACTCTCTTAACCTCGATCATCCTGGAGATCAACTATCTCCATGATCAGGTGATGCTGCCTCAGAATATGTCTGGGTCACTTATGGGATCGGGGATCCTGGGCCAAATCCACACTTCCATTATCACACAGTGGTAGGAACCTAGTTCATCTCATGAACTAATATACACCCAAACTGCCTCTTTGGTAGTATCTTTAATAGCGATGTTACCAGGCTTTATCGTCTAGTTTGCCACGGTATATAACTTGGAACTCTTCCAACATACCGTCCCTCCAGTGAGGGTAAAGACAATGCCTGCGACTGACATTCAGTCGTCTTTATCACCCTGGAACCTTTCCAGTGATTCTCCCCAGGATCCATTGATACCATCTTACTACACCTAGTGAGAACCCTAACATCTATTTAGATCTATCTCATAGATCCAAAACCTAGGATTTAGGAGGTATCACTTTGATCCTATATGGAGAATCTTTGTGATAAGAGGAGATTGATCGTTCGTAGTATAGGAAACTCTTTTCCTATCAAGAGTATGTTGTCCACGTGCAATACGAGGATAATCACCTTACTCTCTACTACCGTTTTGTATATACAAGGTTCATCTACCATTTTGATGAAGTCAAACACTTTAACTAACACATCAAAACAGACGTTCCAACTCCGTGATGCCTGCTTTATCTTGTAAAGAAACTTGCACATGTTTCCGCTGCTCCCACTATTTACGAAGCCCTCTGGCTGTGTTCTTATAGACGTTCTCTTCTAAATCAGTATTTAGAAAAGCAGTCATGACACCCAACCACCAGATATCATAGTCATGGTATATAGCAATGGCAGGTAGAATCCGGATGGACTTAAGCATCGTCCCTGTAATAGGTTTCATCATTATCCACGCCTGGTCGATGACGAAAACCTTTAACAAGTCTACTTTTGAAAGTCTCAAATTTTCCATCTACACCAAGTAATCTTCTCAAGATATACTTGCTCCTGATGGGGATTTAACCTTTCAGATATAGCAACCAAAGTACATATTTTGTTGGTGTACATGGATTCTATCTCAGATCGCTAAGCATCCAGCCATTCTTACAGAGTCCCTACTCTCGATGGCCTGCTAGAATCTAGTTGGGTCAACATCTCATGATGCAATCCTCGCTCCCACTGTCATCGAGAAACCGTAGTATCTCTCAGGCGGATGAGGAACCCTACCAGATCGGCGGAGAGGTTGAGGTTCGTCGGGAACTATTGAATCCTTTGGTTCTGTCAAATCATCAGCAGTTTTGTAAAGCTGGAACATTTCCAGTTCTACAGAACTGACCTTGCCTTGAGCTTGTCCGGATTTTACTTCTAGACATAGGCCGGACAACCCTAAATCTTAACCAACTTAAGATATGGGCTCTTCCCTTTCCATATCTCATATGAAGTGGTAGGCAACTGATTTGATCGGAACCCTATTCAATAGGTATGCAGCTTCTCAAGTGCACAACCCCAAAAGAAAATAGGAAACTCAGTAGTACTCATCATAGAGTACACCATATCATATAGGGTGCGATTCCTCCGCCCCGATACACCGTTGTGCTGTGGTATAATCAGAGGAGTAACACCGAGAGAGAATCTCATTCTCCTTTAGAATAATCCAGGTATTCTATGCATAAGTATTCTCTGTTGCGCCACGGCAGCGCCCCGGCCGTCTTACCGAGGCCAAAATGTGGAATCAAAAATTTTCCTTACTTGGAAACTGGCGCTACAGCGGACAATAAAACCCGGATCGTTAACCATTAACCTATACTAGCAATCAAGAGAAGGGGTGAGAGATATACCGAGCGATCCGAGTCCTCCGGTCTTCTCGTCAACGTCCTGATCTACCGCGGAAAGTCCATTCGTCGTCTTCTCGTCGGAAAGGGCACCACGTAGCCGATTTCTTTTACTGGCTCCCACCTCTGGACCGAGGCAACTCGGGCGCGAAGTTGGCTAGCCGACGCGTCCAAGAAGTGCTGTATGCTAGTGTAGAATCTATTGTCTCTTTTGGGATTTATGTTGCCATTGGTGATGGAGGAATGAGGTTAAGAAAAAATGGTGCTTTCATTTTTTCCAAAACAAGAAGAAGAAGGAGATGAAGAAATATGTGCTACAATCATCATGAAACTCTCCCTCTCATTCTCATGAACAAATGGTGGAGGAAAAATCTCAAAAACAAGAAGGAAGGTGAGTGTAGGAAAAGCAAGAGGTGGCCACATCCAAACATCATGATAACAAAACTCAAATCAATATCTAATCCTTTCATATCTTAATTAATGCAAAGGAAAAGACTAAGAAAGCATCTTATGATTATGAACCATCATGAAACCCCACAAATGCAAGGTCCCCCTCCACAAATGTTATTTGCAAACTTGCAAATAACGTCCCTCCATCGGAAAAGTCCGGCCGGGAAAGAACAAAGGAAAACCGGCCGGAACGGAATTCAAACTGGCAACTCCAGAAAACTGGTCCCGTAATAAATTACAGGAAAACCCCGCTACTGCATATACATGCCCGCATTTGTATTCCTACCGGATACAAATGCAATGAGACAAAATCTACACTGTACTATACTAGGATCCGGCTTAAACCAAAGCCGGCTAGTAAAATCCGTCCGATCCTGATCCGTGCAATACCGCACGTATCTGATCGAACCCTGCCATATAACCATACGGCCTCAAGTACTAATCGTCCGATCCTGATCCGTGCAATACCGCACGTATCTGATCGGACCCTGCCATATCTCCATACGGCCTCTACAGCGTTTCGCCCGAAACTTGAGTAACTGAAAGTGTGGTGGACTCTAAAGACTCGTCAATACTATGGCTGTGGATTTAACCACTAGCACGTCAGAGGTATAAGCCAATACATGACGGGCCACCAGCTATTGACCAAAAGGGACGTCGATGAGCGAACTCATCCTGACACCCTACTGAGCCTGTCAGTGACAATATCCGTACAGCCCGCTCCGTTCGTCTATGAGTATCGCATGGCGGGCCTAGGGGGTTGGTAAAAGTCAGACCCCCAAAAGCGGTACAAGTCGTGTCGGAGTGTAGCCCAAAACAACCTGAGATACTACTGGAATACCTACCAGTAAATCTCCTGTCTCGGCCAAGGGTTTTGTGTAATGGCTCTCCTAGACATAGCGCGACCTCACCCCCAATACCGGGAGAGACGAACCCCTGCAGATCCGCTCACTGCCTCCATGTGGCTCGGGACTGTACCCAACTAAAACCTGTTTGCACGACTCCTTTGAGCCGTGGTAGGGTAGTAATCAAAGTACAGTGGGAACTCACACGAGACAAATGACGATCTCAGGTCGATGAACTAACCTGTACACATGTCACCAGGGAACTGCTATCTGACGTCAGGTATAAGACCAACTAGCATGTTCCCGGCAAGTCCTGTCCGGTGTACTCATAACCCAATGAGCACCTGTATACATCTTAGGTGAACCAACTGACACCAGTGGCTTGTGAGACCGGCCACCGCCCCTCGTCGGGGTCTCGACTGTATACACTAGTCTACTCTGGAGTATCGATGCCCTGTTTCGAAACCCCCACAACTAGGGACCTTTTAAGGATGTGCTTATAGACTGCAGCTCCCACTTATATGATCGCCCTCATACTGCTGGAAGTCAAGCAAGAATCCTAGGGGCTCTATCAACGTGTAATAGCGACCTGTCAGGTCACCTAAAGCAGAACACGATGATAAAGATGAACCAGATAGCATATTATCATCTTGAGTACGACTGTCCTTCTGGGACAGGTCCTCCCTCAATCATTGCAATCACATGCCTGTGATCCAATAATTGACTCTGAGGGCACTATCTCCAACAATCTCCCACTTGCACTCAAGGCTAATTATTGTGATGTCGCATACTCACAGCCCGTGTGATACCGAACTCCGAACTCCTCTACTAGTCAGTCTCACAAAGCTCGTTTGTGAAACTATGGCATTCGAGGAATAGCCTCAGTGAGTGGATCCGTTGTGATGTTTCTTTCTATGTCTCTCTATATCTCAAGTTCGCGGAGAATGCCATCTCCCGAAATGAGCAATACCTGTCTTAGAATGTCTGGATGTCTGATGGGACCTAGTTCATAAATGAACTCCAAATCCAAACTTCATAGACTCTATCGTCAACTGAACTTAATCAGTATCCTGCGCCATGCCTTTCCTCTGTATCCTCATGGACCACCTGTCCAATATACTGCCCCTCGTCAGAGGGAAAACTATAACTCTGACAGCCACTCTGCCATCCAGGTCACCTTGGAAGCCTGGAATGATAACTGTCTCCTAAAGGAGGCTGCTGTTATCATATCCCTAGAACATCAACTTATGTTCTAAAACTGCTCCCCATTGTTTCTCCAGGATTAGATTGATATCATCTTATTGCACCTACTGCAAGAACAACATCGGGTGTGGTACTTGACATCTCATGATTGACTCAATTACCTAAGCAAGTGATCTGCCAATCATGCGTATCCCTCTCCCCTTTAGTCTATAAGACACCTTTAGAGAGGGTGACTCCATCAACTGCAGGTGCACTACCGTGCCAGGAGTCGTCCATCCAAAATACTCATAGAATGCTGTCTAAGTACCCAGATTGGGAAACTACCCAAATCTAGATCTAAAACTATAGATCTAGTAACCAGAATGTCTGATATAAGATCCAATTCGTCTGTGGAGAAACTACTGTGTGACAACCAAAGTATAACCGATCGTAGTATAGGAATATCACTTCCTACTCTGTGTATGTCATCCAAATACCAGGACATCACACCCTACTACCTTCTTAACAGATCCATCCCCTATTCTGATGAAGTCAAAACCTATGACTGTCACATCAGAAATAGATGATCTATCTCCGCTGTATCTGCTTTAGTCTATAAATAGACATAAGCCACATGTCCACCAATGCTTCCGCTGCTCCCACTGACTACGACAACCCTCTTGCAGAGTCATATAGACGTTCACTTCCAAAGATAGTTTAGAATGACGCTATACTCATCCTCCTTCCAGGTCTCACAGTCTGGAACAACAGCAATGGTAAGTCTGGGTAAACAAGAACCTCCCTGCCACCGTCCTTGAGCATACCGAAGTACCTCTCGAGTGCCTGAGGTTACCCATCATATCTGCGGAGTGGCCAATGGAATGTCAAATCAGATTGAATCTTTAGGTTCTTATCAAATCTTCAGTAATCGTTTGCGGTTCTGGAATCACTTCCAGTTCTACCATATCCCACTACTGTTTTCTGAAAAAAAATCCACTTTTGTTAAAACTGTGGCGAGTCTAGAACAATATCACTATTGATCTTCCAGATGGTAGAAAGTCAACCCTCGTCATCGCCTGGGTTAACCCACAAACAGCCATTACAGAAACGTGCCTTGAGTTATCCAGAGTCTGGTTTTAAGCATAAGCCGGACAACTCCCCGTACCATAACATCGTTAAGATATGAACTATTATATATCCAATATAGAACTAGAGGCACTGATTTAATTGAACCAGATTCAAATCATGCAGCTGTCTCCAGTGCATGTCAAATAAATGGAAAAAGGCCGATCAGCGTCACTCAACTTAGGAATGCTTCCAATTATGAGTAACCCGAAAGAGAAGCAAGTTCTCTTAATCATTACTATCAACTGAATACCCTTTACAAGTATCTACATCTCCGATCACTTTGAAGAATCCCGATACTTGCAACATCTGGTCCTCTACTTTATTCAAATACCTATAACTTCTCAAAACTTGGACCCTGTGTCTCTACGAAACACTTGTCTAAGAACTAGAGAAGTCATGAGTAAACCGAATATAATACGAGAACCAACCCCTCCGTCCTCATGGACGCTGGACAACATACAATACTCTGTATAAGTCCCTTGAGTTTGATAACTCATTCCCTGTGTGTCGTAGGTTTAAAACTGTACCTTTGGTTATGAAGAATTACACCGATGCTTAATGCTCCTTACCCAACCATCCACTGATATAGGTAAATGTCGTAGACATAATTTCAAAAAGGTATATCTCACTCTATGAAAATAGACGTACAGATATATCGATTTGAAATTGGTGCATAACAGCGGATATTCAAAACCAAATATTTGCCGTCCGGCAACCAACCCAGGTGACTTCCTCAAATATCACCGATTACAACGAATCCTGATATAATGAGGATGATCACCCAATTCCCAATAACTTACTCCCACTCATCATCTGTAAAACCATACAGATGTGAGAATCATACCTGGTAAATACATACCCTGGAGCAAGTGTCTAACTGGGAAATCAGTTTTCCTTTAACAGTACACAGTGAAACTGAAACATTGAAATGTTTCGATGTGGTATCCTGGTATTCCTAGTAATGCCTCTTCCATTATCCAGATTCATAACTGTAACCTTGTAATTCTTTGCCATCTTTCTAAATCCCTTTCTATGTCTTTAGTCATTACCTTCTGTACACCCTTTTAGGCCAAATGGTTTTCTTCCTTCCCTACCGTTCGGCCCCAGCCTATGGTTTGGAAGAAGACTATCCAATAAGCATAATGGGTGTGCTGTCCTAATCCTAGGAGCACTCGCAAAACGAGAGAAGGTGAAGATAAAAGACAACCGAATAAACCTTATTCCTATTTCTCCTGAACCAGAATCCATCCCCGAACAGGAACAAGTTCCTTTCGAGTTCGTATATAACGATACGATGGAGTATCCAATAAACTGTGGATCTTCGTAGTGATACGGAGTGTCCTGGAGAAATACAAAGGTGATTTAGGATTGGCGAAGAAATGCTTGGTTTGGTCGTGAATATTAGTCGCAATTTACTTTGCCCTCCTACTAATCCCTTGCTTTGTCTTAACTTAATACCTTCTGCACACCATCGTTATGCTAATTGGTTTTCTTCATTCCCCACCGTTCGGCACCAGCCTAAGGTTTGGAAGAAGACTATTCAATTTGCGTAATAGGTGTACTACTCCTAAACCAAGGATTACTCGCAACCAGAGAGAAGGTAAAAGGAAAAGACAACTGAATAGTCCTATCCGTTTTCTCCAGAACCGGAGACCATCCTCGAATAAATTCCTTCGAGTTCGTTTCTAACCATACGATGGTTTTGTCCAATGGAAGTGGACGTTCGTAGTAATACGGGGTATCCTGGAGAAAAGTGTAAAAGTAGGAGTGGCAATGAGGTTTGCAACTCTGATAATCCAAAAGCCATTGTTAAGAAGGTTCGGTTAACTTGGTCACTGAGTCATAGTCTTAGGGTCGGGTCAATGGTCGCTGCCAAAGAGAGAGAGAAAAGAAACACTCAGCGTGCACTCAAACCTAGATCAGAATGGTTATCACTTAATCTAATCTGGAAACCTCCCATTGTAACGTCAAATTCTTCTCCAAACCTGAAAGAAGAATTAGTCGGGATCACCCGAGGAGTAAACCAACTCATCAGTGGGAATCGGGATCCAACTATCACCGCATGATAACTTGACAGAATCCACTCAAGTCACCACACTCCAGAAGGTATGCGCATGCCTGGCAAGTTTCAGTTTCTTTAGAAACTCCCGATGTGATTTTTACCCCAAGGACCCAAGTGACCTTGACGAATAATCAACAAATCAAAAGGTCCTAGTCAAGTTCAACCCGTCATTATCTTGATTGCGTTAAACCCACCCGCACGACCCTTGACGAATAATCAACAAAGTCGTACGACTGTCCTAACCAATCCACATATCCATGCGACAGAAAGCATTACAGAGCTACCTCACACCAAGCCTCGGCGAATAGCAACGACAAACGTTGCGCGAATACTATGCAATACTAATCCGAAATGACGGATGGCTACGAATGGTTTTTTGGCGAAAAACCTTTTACCGTAATGAACTTGATATCGTTGAAGGAACTGGATAACTTTTTATAAAAATATAGTAACGAAAACCATTGCTAAAGAGGTCACTCCCGGTGAAGGGATCTCGGCTCTTTCCCCATGGAATGAGGTGCAGGATATTCCAACTGAATACCACGATGCAAAGAAAAAGTAATCGGCTATAGTGAAGTTATTGCCCTGACGCAAACTTCTGTCCAAGGGGTCACTCCCGGTGAAGGGATCTCGGCCCTTGCCACGTCGACTGAGGAGCAGGATATTCCAACTGAATACCACGATGCAAAACAAAAGTGAACGTCCTTGCAATAACAGCTTTTTGAAAAATTGTTCCAACAACATCAAAATAGGTTTGTTTATAACTTGCGTTGATCCGAATCAACGCAGTCCCATCAATTAATCACACCACAAAGAACGAAAATAATGATGTACGTATATGCCATCCGCATTCGCCACTGGGTCCCGTCATCACCCGTTAGGTTACTTAACTAACGACAGAGCGGGGACTGGACTAGCGCGGATGCAAAACATATACAACATCTACTAATATATATACCAATATATTATATTCGCTCAAGGCGTGATAAGAATGCAACATCACAGAAATGTACAGCATCACAGAACAATACAGATATCTGGGATCCCCGGGTTTCATAGAGCCGCTACTGAAACCCGACGTTCCCCTGGTCGTGTGGATAGCCTGTGCAATGAAATCCTAGACCCCTACGGGCGCGGCAAGTCACCCGCCAAGACCTGAAGCGAGGCAGTCCCCTCCAGCACCGTGAATGGACCACCCAGCACTTCATGGAATCCGGTAACTTGGGCACCCCTCCTGGGTCAACCTGTACCCCCTACGAGTGCGGCGAATAGCCCGCCAATTCTAGAGTAAGGCCCCCTCCGTCTCAAAGCCATGAGATGCTGGCCCGTTGCCCTCTAGAACCCGGCTATATGTGCACCCCTCGGCGGGGTAATCCTAGTACAGAAAGTAAAATATACATACAACGGGTACATCGACCGCAACCTGGTCGTGCCCCAAAAGAATAATACAAACAGGCAGTGACGGCTGTCCACATGTCGGACGCTCGCCCCGCAATATCAAATGTACATATAAAACAGAACTGTACTAATTGCATCCAGGCTATCCCCCACGACCGATCCGCAACATCACAGCACAACACAGAACATCAACGTGAATGTCACGTTCGCAAATCCGTCTAAAAGGGCTATAGCAGATAGACTGGATTTACCGATCAAGTGACATTCACGGTCGCAGATATAATGTAAATACTGTGAACTAATGTGTTTAAACTTTTCGATCGATCAAATTTATCGAAGTGGGCCCCAAGCATTACTGTAGCACTTAAAGAGAGTCTAGGCCCAAAAAGAATATTCCAAAAACCCCATTTTCAACCCAGGAGCTTACTTCAAAAATTCGAACCAATGAATAGTAAAAATGGACGCGGAACCGCCGCAAATACGTGGTTTTGGCCGCGGTTCCGCGGTGGAATAGTGAGATCACGCTACCAAATTTTCACAGAATGCTTAGAATTCCCTGCACATGTCACTGCAATGTACTGAAAAATTTTTGGAGCCAAAAAAATTTCGACAGAAAACTGTGCAAATGAAAATGGGTTTTCGGAAAATCCGTTCGATCGAACTTGTAAACACGTTAGAGCAAGCTAGACTAGGTTAATGGCATGGCTCTGATACCATGTTGCGCCACGGCAGCGCCCCGGCCGTCTTACCGAGGCCAAAATGCGGAATCAAAAATTTTCCTTACTTGGAAACTGGCGCTACCGCGGACAATAAAACCCGGATCGTTAACCATTAACCTATACTAGCAATCAAGAGAAGGGGTGAGAGATATACCGAGCGATCCGAGTCCTCCGGTCTTCTCGTCAACGTCCCGATCTCCCGCGGAAAGTCCATTCGTCGTTTTCTCGTCGGAAAGGGCACCACGTAGCCGATTTCTTTTACGGGCTCCCACCTCTGGACCGAGGCAACTCGGGCGCGAAGTTGGCTAGCCGACGCGTCCAAGAAGTGCTGTAGGCTAGTGTAGAATCTATTGTCTCTTTTGGGATTTATGTTGCCATTGGTGATGGAGGAATGAGGTTAAGAAAAAATGGTGCTTTCATTTTTTCCAAAACAAGAAGAAGAAGGAGATGAAAAAATATGTGCTACCATCATCATGAAACTCTCCCTCTCATTCTCATGAACAAATGGTGGAGGAAAAATCTCAAAAACAAGAAGGAAGGTAAGTGTAGGAAAAGCAAGAGGTGACCACATCCAAACATCATGATAACAAAACTCAAATCAATATCTAATCCTTTCATATCTTAATTAATGCAAAGGAAAAGACTAAGAAAGCATCTCATGATTATGAACCATCATGAAACCCCACAAATGCAAGATTCCCCCTCCACAAATGTTATTTGCAAACTTGCAAATAACCCCCTCCATCGGAAAAGTCCGGCCGGGAAAGAACAAAGGAAAACCGGCCGGAACGGAATGCAAACTGGCAACTCCAGAAAACTGGTCCCGTAATAAATTACAGGAAAACCCCGCTACTGCATATACATGCCCGCATTTGTATTCCTACCAGATACAAATGCAATGAGACAAAATCTACACTGTACTATACTAGGATCCGGCTTAAACCAAAGCCGGCTAGTAAAATCCGTCCGATCCTGATCCGTGCAATACCGCATGTATCTGATCGAACCCTGCCATATAACCATACGGCCTCAAGTACTAATCGTCCGATCTTGATCCGTGCAATACCGCACGTATCTGATCGGACCCTGCCATATCTCCATACGGCCTCTACAGCGTTTCGCCCGAAACTTGAGTAACTGAAAGTGTGGTGGACTCTAAAGACTCGTCAATACTATGGCTGTGGATTTAACCACTAGCACGTCAAAGGTATAAGCCAATACAAGACGGGCCACCAGCTATTGACCAAAAGGGACGTCGATGAGCGAACTCATCCTGACACCCTACTGAGCCTGTCAGTGACAATATCCGTACAGTCCGGTCCGTTCGTCTATGAGTATCGCATGGCGGGACTAGTGGGTTAGTAAAAGTCAGACCCCTAAAAGCGGTACAAGTCGTATCGGAGTGTAGCCCAGAACACCCTGAGATACTACTGGAATACCTACCAGTAAATCTCCTGCCTCGGTCGAGGGCTTTATGTAATGGCTATCCTAGACACAGCGCGACCTCACCCCCAATACCGGGAGAGACGAACCCCTGCAGATCTGCTCACTGCCTCCATGTGGCTCGGGACTGTACCCAACTAAAACCTGTTTGCACGACTCCTTTGAGCCGTGGTAGGGTAGTAATCAAAGTACAGTGGGAACTCACACGAGACAAATGACTATCTCAGGTCGATGAACTAACCTGTACACATGTCACCAGGGAACTGCTATCTGACGTCAGGTATAAGACCAACTAGCATGTTCCCGGCGAGTCCTGTCCGGTGTACTCATAACCCAATGAGCACCTGTATACATCTTAGGTGAACCAACTGACACCAGTGGCTTGTGAGACCGGCCACCGCCCCTCGTCGGGGTCTCGACTGTATACACTAGTCTACTCTGGAGTATCGATGCCCTGTCTCGAAACTCCCACAACTAGGGACCTTTTAAGGATGTGCTTATAGACTGCACCTCCCACTTATATGATCGCCCTCATACTGCTGGCAGTCAAGCAAGAATCCTAGGGGCTCTATCAACGTGTAATAGCGACCTGTCAGGTCACCTAAAGCAGTACACGATGATAAAGATGAACCAGATAGCATATTATCATCTTGAGTAAGACTGTCCTACTGGGACAGGTCCTCCCTCAATCATTGCAATCACGTGCCTGTGATCCAATAATTGACTCTGAGGGCACTATCTCCAACATTCTCCTCCTTGATCTTATTATAGGACATAATACTTGTTGGATACAGTGCCCTCAAAGTCAATTATTAGATCGCAGGTACGTGATTGCAATGATTGAGGAGGACCTATGCCGGTATGACAGTCTTCATCGAGATGATAGTATGCTATCTGGTTTGCCTTTATCAGTCGTGTATAGGTTCAGGTGACTGATCACGATTACACTTTGATAGAGCCCTTAGGATCTTGCTTGACTACCAACAGTATGAGGGCGATCATATAAGTGAGAGTTGGGTGGTCTATAAGCATATCCTTAATAGTGGTCCCATGTCATGGGAGTTTCGAGACAGGGCATCGATACTCCGGAGTAGACTAGTGTATACAGTCGAGACCCCGACGAGGGGCGGTGGCCGGTCTCATAAGCCACTGGTGTCAGTTGGATCACCTAAGATGTATACAGGTGCTCATTAGGCTATGAGTACACCGGACAGGACTCGCCGGGAACCTACTAGTTGGTATTATACATATCGTCAGATAGCAGTTCCCTAGTGACATGTGTACTGGTTAGTTCATCGACCTGAGGTCATCATTTGTCTCGTGTGAGTTCCCACTATGCTTTGATTTCTACCCTACAACGGCTCAAAGGAGTCGTGCAAACAGGTAGTTTTTAGTTACAGTCCCGAGCCACATGGAGGCACGTGAGCGGATCGGCAGGGGATTCGTCTCTTCCGGGATTGGGGGTGGAGGTCGCGCTGTGTCTAGGAAAGCCATTACACCAAGTCCTTGGCCAAGGCAGGTGAGATTTACTGGTAGGTACTCCAGTAGTGTCTCTGGGTGTTCAGGGCTTGTCTCCGACACGACTTATACAGCTATTGGTGGTCTGACGTTACTAGCCCCCTAGGCCGGATATGCGATACTCATAGACGAACGGACTGGACTGTATATACATTGTCACTGTTAGGCTCAGTAGGGTTTCTGGATGAGTTTGCTCATCAGCCTCCCTTGAGGTCATTCCATGGGCAGCCGTTACGCATAGCTAGTGCCGCTGACGGCTTGTGGTTAAACCCACTGCCAGGGTACTGACGAGTCATTAGAGTCCCCCACAGATAGTTTTCCAAGTTCGGGCGAAACGTTGTAGAGACCGTATGGTTTTATGGCAGGGTTCGGAAAATGCACGTGCGTTTACGCACGTGTCATATTTCGGACAGATAATACTGGTGGGCTTTGGTTTAAGCCGGATCCATGTATTATACAGAGTAGATATAATATGTTTGTCTCAGTTGCATTTGTATTCGGTCGTAATAAAAATGCGGGTATATTTATACAGTTACGGTGTTATCCTGAAATTCTCTTCAGGATCACTTTTGGAAGTTGCCAGTTTTCAGTTTTCTATCGCCCGTCTTTTAACATTCGGTTAAAGACGGATTTATCTTTTCTTGAGATGAGTGTGGAAGCTTCTAGAAGGTTCTAGAAGTGGTGAGGTGTTTAGTGAGTCATGGTTGCATTTAATGATTCCATTAATGCATGATGACTAGGTTAATGATTCATCATTTCATTAAGTGTGTTCACACTTTGTGTTCACACTAGAGATATTTTCTTATTGTCACCCCCCCTCTCCTACACACACCCCCACCTTTTTATATGTGGCCGGCCCTCCTCCTCTCTCATTCACTCTCACTTGTAAGAAAAAGAAATGGTTGCTGGTTAAAAGATTATGATAGTTTTCGAAGTATGGAATTTCACAGCTCATTTCATTCCATCACCCGATTCCCACGGCAACTTCATTAACCGTTCGTCCTTGGCTTTGGACGAAGCGAGACAAAATATTCCACTCATTCTCTACATCAATCTTGGTCGTCTCTTTTAGCAAACTTGACGACCGAGTTGCCTCGAGTCAGAGGCGGGAGCCCGTTTAAAGATCTGATGACGTGGTGCCACCTGGACGAAGAGATCGGAGATCGAAGAGATCGGAGCAGCCGCAACAGAGCGTGGGATGATGGTTAAAGAACGAAGGACTCGGATCGTTCGGTATAACCTTTCTTCCCTCTTTGTAGATTGTTAGTTTAGCGTTAATGGCAGATCCTGGTTTTTAGTATGCGATAGCGCCAGTTATAAAAGTTTTTGTTCCGCATTTGGAGTCTGAAAGACGGCCGAGCCGCTACCGTAGACTTACATGGTATCAGAGCCATGCCATTAAGCTTTACTAACTTGTGCTAACGCGTTTAAAAGATCGATCGAATCGGATATCGAAAACCGCAAAATTCAAAATTCTGAGTTTTTGTTGATTTTTAAAGGGTTCCAAAAATTATTCTACATATCACAGAAAGTTGTGCAGGGTTTTAGAAGCACACCGTAAAAATTTGGGCACGTGATTCGATAAGAACGCCGCGGAATCGCGGTCAAAGCTATGGTTTGACCTCGAATCCGCGGCCATTCTGTGAGATCGTGGTCCCAAACTTTAACAGTGGGTTCTTGTATGGAAATTGGGGTTTGTGGTATATATCTTTTGGGCCCAGATTTTGTTACTGTTCAACAGATGTTCGTGGGGCCCACTTCGTGATATTTAGTCGATCGAAATTTAAACTTGTTAGTTTACAGTACTTACATTATATCTCCGACCGTGAATGTCATTTGATCGGTAAACCACATCTGATTGCTATAGTTCTTTTAGACGGGTTTGCGAACGTGACATTCGCGTTGATGTTCTGTGTTGTGCTGTGATGTTGCGGATTTGTCGTGGTGGATAGCAGTGTTCAATGGTGGTGCAGTTTGGATTTATTTGTACATTTGATATTGCGGGGCGAGCGTCCAACATGTGGACTGCCGTCACTGCCTGTTTGTATAATATACTTTTGGGACACGACCAGGTTGAGGTCGATGTATCCATTATACATATTTTTCATTTCTGTACTAGGTTTTACCCCGCGACGGAGTGCACGGATAGCCGGGTTCTAGGGGGCAACGGGTCCACATCTCATGGCTTTGAGAGGCAGAGGGGCCTCACTCTAGAATTGGAAGACTATTCGCCGCACTCGTACGGGGTACAGGTTGACCCAAGGAGGGGTGCTCAAGCTACCGGATTCCGTGAAGTGCAGGGTGGTCCATTCACTTTGCTGTAGGGGGCTGCCTCGCTTCAGGTTTTGGCGGGTAACTTGCCGCACCCGTAGGGGTCTAGGTTTCATTGCACAGGCTATCCACACGACAGGGGAATGTCGGGTTTCAGCAGCGGCTCTGTGAAAACTCGGGGATCCCAGATTATCTGTATTGTTTTGTGATGCTTATTACTTTTCTGTAATGTTGCATATTATCACGCCTGGAGCGATTATTGTATATTGGTATATATACTATTAGATATTGTATATGTTTTACACCCGCGCTAGTCCAGTCCCCGCTCTGTCGTTAGTTAAGTAACCTAACGGGTGATGACGGGACCCAGTGACGAATGCGGATGGTATATACGTACATTTTATTTTCGTTCTTTTCTGGTGTGATTTATTGATGGGATTGCAGTGATTCTGATCAATGCAAAGTAAAACAAACCTGTTTGGATGTTGTTGGAACAATTTAAAAATTGTTATTACAAAGATGTTTCCTTTTGTTTTACACAGTGGTATTCGGTTGGAATATCCTGCACCTCATTCGACGGGGCAAGGGCCGATATCCCTTCACCGGGACTGACCCTTGGGCAAGAGTTTGCATCAGGGTAATAACTTCACTATAGTCGCTTACATGTTGCTTTGCATCGCGGTATTCAGTGGAATATCCTGCACCTCATTCCACGAGGAAAGAGCCAAGATCCCTTCACCGGGAGTGACCTCTTTAGTAAAGGTTTTCGCCACTATACTTTTATAAAAAGCTATCAGGTTCCTTCAACGAAATCAAGTTCATTACGTTAAAGGTTTTTCGCCAAAAACCAGCCGTAGCCCTCCGTCATTTCATATGAATGGTCAGTAGTATTCAAGCTATGTTGGTCTGGCCCTTAGCTAGGACATAGTGATTGGTAGCTGCTGGGGTGTTCATATGTTGCATAGATAGATGTGTTGGTTTGGGACAGTCGTACAGCCTTGTTGGCCCTTAGTCAAGGGCGAGTACGGGTGGGTTCAAATTAACAAGATAATGATGGGAAGAACTTGACATGTGACTTATGATGGGTTGGCCCTTAGTCACGATCATAAGAGCATGGGGTAAAAATCATATCGGGAGTTTCTAAAGAAACTGAAACTTGCCAGGCATGCGCATACCTTCTGGAGTGTGATAACGTGAGTGGATTCCGTCACGTTATCATGCGATGAGAGTTGGATCCCGATTCCCACTGATGAGTTGGTTTACTCTTCGGGTGATCCCGATTGATTCTTCTTTCAGGTTTGGAGGAGAATTTGACAGGACAGTGGGAGATTTCCTGATTAGATAAAGTGATAACCATTCTGATCTAGGTTAGAGTGCACGCAGAGTGTTTCTTTTCTCTCTCTCTTTGGCAGCGACCTTTGACCGACCCTAGACTATGACTCAGTGACCATGTTGACCGAACCATCTTAAAATACTGGCTTTTGGATTGTCTATGATGCATAAGTCATTGCCACTCCTTCTTTTACCCTTTGCATTTCTCAGAATACCCCGTATTACTACGGACATCAACTTCCATTGGATAGATCCATCGTATGGTTATATACGAACTCAAAGGGACTCCTTCGAGGATGCATCAAGGTTCAGGAGAAATAGAATTGGTTTATTCAGTTGCCTTTTATTATCACCTTTCCTCAGGTTGCGAGGGCTCCTTGGTTTAGGAGAGTACACCTATTACGCTTATTGGATAGTCTTCTTCCAAACAATAGGCTGGTGCCGAAAGGTAGGGAATGAAGAAAACATGTTAGTGTTTATGCCCTAGAAGGCCATTACTGTATCATACTAGCTTGTATATTACTTAATGGAAGCTTGGGATATTCACATGTATATAATAGTCTTGCTAAACATGGTAGTATGCTACTTGGTTTTTCTATCTTAATATGTGAGTGTACGTATTGATAGAGCTCTTAGGATCTTGCTTGTCTACCAGCGTTGTGATGGCAGTCACACTAGTGGGGGCTGGGTAGTCTACAAGCACATCGTTATTCAGGTCCCTGGTCGTTGGATTATCGAGACAGAGCATCGATACTCCGGAGTAGACTAGTGTGTACGCTTCTCATCCCAGTTGGGGAGATGGTCTGTCCCACAGCCGTCAGTACGTCGTACTGGAGATAGTATACAGGTGCTCGTTAGGTTACGGGTACACCGGACAGGACTCACAGGGAACTGTTGGTTGGTTTGATACCAGTCTTCAGTGAACAGTTCCCAGGTGACATGAGTACAGCGTAGTCCGCAGACTTGATACTGCTACTTCGCCTCGAGTGTGTCCCACTGTTCTTAGATTGCTACCCTACCACGGCTCAAAGGAGTCATGCAAACAGGTAGCAGTTGGGTGCAGTCCCGAGCACTTGGAGGCAGTGGCGGTTAGACAGGATTCGTCCCTCCCGGTATTGGGAGTAGATATCGTGCTGTGTCAGAGAGCCATTACGCAAAGTCCCTGGCCAGGGCAAGCGAGATTTGCTGGTAGGTTCCAGTAGTTTCTCAGGGTGTAATGGGCATCACTCCGACACGACTTATACCGCTATTAGGGGACTGACGCTTGCCGCCCCCCTAGGCCCGATATGCGATAGTCTTGGACGAACGGACCGGACTGTATGGAGATTGTCACATCAGACTCAGTAGGAGTTCGGATGGGTTTTCTCATCGGCCTTCTTATCGACAACTACCTGGGGACCGTTACGTACAGCTAGTGCCACTTGCGGTCTGTGGTTAAACCCACTGCCAGCGTAGTAGTCGAGTCTCTAGAGTCCCACATAGAGAGTTTCCTACTCCAGGCGAAACGATATAGAGGTTGCATGGTTTTGCGACAAAGGGTTCGGACGCATACGTGCGTTTACGCGCGTACGACTTTCGGACAGTTTTTACCAGTCGTCTTTGGTTTAAGCCAGTTACTGGTATCCGGTTATTGGAATTTTACAGTTTAAAGTTTTTCCGTATTTTTGCGGATTGGAGGGGCGTTCTCGTAATTGTACGAGAAGCTTCTAGAAGATGTGACTAAGGAGGTTTCTTTTGGATAAGAAAGTGAGTCATGGTGGTGATTCATTCATTTCATTAATGCACATTTATTGCTTAATGACTCATGCTAATGAATCACCACTAGATATTTTATGAAGCATGCTTATTCATTTCCTTTATTCATTATTCTTAAAAAAAGAATGCTTCATAATATATTATGATACACTCTCTCTCTTCTTATAATCTTATCTCATATTCTCTCTCCTCAAGCTCTCATCTTCAAGATACTAATCCTTAATCCTCATGTGTTGAGATCAAAGGTTTAGTTAGACTTAAGCATCCATAACCATCACTCTATCTCATCCTTTCATCTTTGATTAGCAATCAAAGTTGATTAGTTACCTCAAGTTAGAGGTGTAGCTTGGTGTTTTGCTCTCGGGTGGATCGTCTACTACCTAGAGAAGGTCGAGGAGAACAAAGGAGGACACAAAGACGAAGGACTAGCTTCGATAGGTATAATCCCTTAACACTATAGTTTAGTATAGCTATGTGTTCGGTTATTATTTGTTTAGCTTCGATTCAAGCGGTTAGTCGATGTTCGTTGTTTAAACTTGATCGTTTTTGTAAATTCCGCCTCCCCATAAGTACTGGGGTGTACTACATCGACTTACAGTGGTATCAGAGCCTCGCTAAACAATAAATAATTTAATTGCAAATTTGTACGAATTTCAAACGGAAAAACAAAGCCGCAAAACCCTAATTCTGTCAAGTTTCTGTCGAAGTTAAAATGAAGTCAGAAAATTTTTCAGGTATGTTCAGAGAGCTTGACATGACCACAGTAGAACACCCAAAAAATTTGGGCTTCTGATTCGTCTAAAGTGCCGCTGAAGGGCGGCGGATCCCACCGATCCGCCGCGCAACCGCGGCCGAGTTGACGAGTCAGGAACTCGTTTTTTTTGGGTGGGTCCCCTGTGGTGTTTTGGGTTTTCTGGAATGTTTAATTATTGCTCAGGTTACTGTTTAACAGAGCAGATTTTGGAGCAATATTGATGTTGTTTATTCGATCGAATTGTACAGTATTTGCATATTGGATTATATCTGTGATTGTTTAATGTGTTCGTAAACCTCCCCCAACTGCTAATATGTCGGTTGGCAGGGGTTGCACATTTCTGAAATGGTTATATCTGTTTGTGCATATAAACTTTATTGGACTGTTGTGGTGTATAGCCGGGGTTCGCAATGGGTTATTGGTTAATTCATTTGTTGTAAATGTAATTTGTTGTAATATTATTTTCGCGGGGCACTTCCAGGTTGCGGTTGTAGCCACCGTTGTATTATTTCATTTTACTGTTTTTGCTCCTAGGACTGACCCAAGGTGGGGTACACAGACTGCCGGGTGGGTAGTTTGCCGTACCCGTAGGGGTCGAGGGTGGGGTAACGGCTATTCATCACAACTGTGTAATCTGTCTTTTCTTGCAGGCTCAAAAGAAATACAGATTGCTTGCAAATCCAATATTGTTTATCTGTGTTCTGGAATGAATATCATTGCGTTAGACGAATGTAAAATATCTATATTTATGATAGCTATTTAGACGCCACTTATGTTTTACACCCGCGCTAGCCCAGCCTCCGCTCTGTCGTTAGTTAAGTAACCTAACGGGTGATGACGGGACCCCGTGGCGAATGCGGATAGCATAAGAGGACGTTGTATTTTCGTTGTTTTCTGCAATAATAGGTTAATGATGGGACGCATTATCTATAATGCAAAGTAAAACAAACCAAAGTTTTAATCGTTGGAACAATTTAAAAAACCACTCGGTTATTTTTAAAAAACAGATATTTTTAAATGCGGAGATTTAACCACTCCTTTTAAAAGCTATCAGGTTCCTTCGGTTATATCAAGTTCACTACGTTCACGGTTTCGCCAAAACCAGTCGTAGCCCTCCGTCATTTCTTATGGATGGTCAGTAGTATTCAAGCTATGCTTGTTGGCATACGTCAAGGCATAGTGTTTGGTAGCTGCTGAGGTATTCATTTGTTGCATAGATAGATGCGTTGGTTTGGGACAGTCGCATTACCTTGTTGGCATACGTCAAGGGTATATACGGGTGGGTTCAAATTAACAAGATAATGATGGGCAGAACTTGACATGTGACTTATGATTTGTTCGCATACGTCAAGGTCATAAGAGCATGGGGCAAAAACTTATATCGGGAATTTCTAAAGAAACTGAAATTTGCAAAGAGATGCATACCATTTGGAGTTTGATGAATGTTGGTAGGATTCCTTCAACATTATCATACGATGATATTTGGATCCCGATCCTACTGTGAGTATATGCTACTTATCAGGATATTCGTCGCTTAACGATCAATGCTATAAACCTAGTAGGTGTCCAGAAAAGTGTCAGCGGGGTTACGCCCCCAGAGAAAAGAGGTTATTTAATTAAGGAACTTCGCGAAAGCGTTGGAAAACCTCCCTCGAAGTATCGACACCGGCCTGGCTGAACGGTTAAGCAAGTATTGTACTGTGAGAATAGTCTTGGCTAATTCTTCTTTTATGGTTTGAGGAAGGATTCGAGAAACAGTGGGAGCCATCCAGTTTAGATAAACTAAAAACCACTCTAAACTTGCAAGAGCATCATGCTAAAGAGTTTTCTTCTCTCTCTCCTAATTGCAGCGACCCTAAAAATGACTGGACTTAAGTTACTTTTAGAGAAAAATATACTGACGGGGCCAAACTATAAAGATTGGCTGCGGAATGTCAAGATGGCTTTGACCTATGACAAACTGGGGTACGTCCTCACCGCTACAGCACCTGCTGTCCTTGGTCCCAAATCCAGCAATGCGGATAAGGAAATCCGCAAAACCTGGGATTTAGATTGCGCGAGAGCCAAGTGCATCGTGCTTGCCTCGATGAACAATGAACATCAGAGGAGGCACGAGGATATGTCCCTAGATGGCATATTTCTCCATACAAAGGAACTTTATGGAGAGCAATCTCGTATAGCAAGATACGAGACCTCTAAGAAATTGTTTCGAGCGAGGTTGGCTGTCGGGTCATCGGTAGGTGAACATGTCCTACAGATGATTAGCTACATAGAAGAGCTCGCAGACCTTGGGACGACTTTGGATAATGAGCTCTATACAGACCTTGTTCTCCAGTCCCTTCCTCCCACCTACGCCCAGTTTATCCTCAACTTCAATCTTCAAGGAAAAGAAGTTGAACTTGCGGAACTCCTGAATATGTTAAGGAGTGCAGAGGGCACCTTGCAGAAGGCAAGGGAAACACCCGCTATGTTTGTTGGCGGTGCATCTTCTTCCGGGTCCAAGGCTAGGGCCAAAGGAAGGAAGAAGAAGGCCGCACCCAGACCTAGAGGAGGTGTTAGTAAGGTGGGAGGGAAGGGAAAGAAAAAGAAAGCAGCACCAGTAGTTGGCCTGGATGAGTGCTTCCATTGTCACAGGAAAGGGCACTGGAAGAAGGATTGCAAGGCGTGGAACGCCAAGAACCAGGAACCGAAGCAAGCTATGGCTTCGACTTCAGGTGTGTTTGTAATTGAGAATTGTCTGTCGATCAACTCTACTTCCTGGGTATTGGATACCGGGTCAGGATCTCATATTTTCAATTCATTGCAGGCACTGAGAAACCGTAGAGTGCTGAAGGAAGGTGATATGATCCTCAGGGTTGCTAACGGAGCTAGCGTGGGAGCTGCGTCCGTCGGGGATTATCACCTAGGATTGACGAGTGGACACATTTTGGTTTTACATAACTGTTATTTTGTACCCAGCTTAACGTGTAATATCATATCAGTTTCCTTGTTATCAAATAAAGGTTATGATTTCACGTTTGTAAGAGATGTTGTCAACATCCACCTTAATCATGGTTTGATTGGGTCCGGTACTCTAAATAACGGCATATATGTGTTAAACCAACTCCAAATTTTCAATGTCCAGAACACACTAAAAAGAAAGTCTCCAGATTTAAATAAAGCTTTCTTATGGCATTATAGACCGGGTCACATCAATGAGAGAAGGTTGACTAAGTTGCATAGAGAAGGATATTTGGACATGTTCGAATATCAAACTTATGACACTTGTCAATCTTGTCTCAAAGGAAAGATGACAAAGACTCCATTCACTGGACAAGGAGTAAGAGCGAGCGAGCTCTTAGGACTCATACACAGCGATGTATGCGGTCCAATGTCTACACATGCGAGAGGTGGTTATTCCTACTTCATTACTTTTACAGATGATTTCTCTAGGTATGGATATGTTTTCTTAATGAAGCATAAATCAGAGGCCTTTGAGAAATTCCTGGAATTCAAGAGTGAAGCGGAAAACCAAACAGGCAAAAGTATTAAGACACTAAGATCTGATCGAGGTGGAGAATACTTAAGTGCCGAGTTCCTAGGTTACCTAAAAGAGAAAGGAATTCTCTCTCAGCTTACTCCTCCATACACTCCACAGCACAACGGTGTATCGGAGAGACGGAATCGAACCCTATTGGATATGGTACGATCCATGATGAGTAATACTGAGTTACCGTGATCTTTCTGGGGGTGTGCGCTAGAATCAGCGATACATCTTTTGAACAGAGTTCCAACCAAAACTGTGCCTACCACACCATATCAGATGTGGAGTGGGAAGAAACCCTATCTTCAGTACCTGAAGACGTGGGGATGTCCAGCTTTTGTAAAAAAGCAGCATCCGGACAAGCTCGAGGCACGCTCAGTAGAGTGTAAGTTTGTGGGATATCCAAAGAACTCTCATGGATATTGCTTCTATTATGCAGAGGAACAAAAGGTTTTTGTTTCTCGTCATGCCCGCTTCTTAGAAACTGAATTTTTGGAAAATCAGAAGAGTGGGAGCGAAATAGAACTGGAAGAAATTCCAGAACCACAAACTGCTACTGAAAGTTTAGTAGAACCAGAGGTTCAAGAAGAACAGAACATTCCCGCACCCCTCCGCAGGAGTAGTAGGCCGTCTCATCCGCCTGAGAGATACTACGGTTTTCTCATAGACGGGGATAGAGAGGATTGCATCATAGATAATGATGAACCTACTGACTTCCAGCAGGCCATCCAGAGCGGCGACTCGGTACGATGGCTAGATGCAATGCGGACCGAGATGGAGTCCATGTACACCAACAAAGTATGGACTTTGGACTTTGCTCCAGATGGGGTAAAACCCATAGGATGCAAATGGATCTTCAAGAAAAAGATTGGTGTAGATGGACAGGTGGAAACCTATAAGGCTAGACTTGTTGCAAAGGGTTTTCGTCAAAGACCTGGTTTGGACTATGACGAAACCTTTTCTCCAGTGGCTATGCTCAAATCCATTCGGGTCCTTCTTGCTATTGCTGCCTTCCATGATTATGAAATCTGGCAGATGGACGTAAAGACGGCTTTTCTGAATGGAAATTTAGAAGAGAGCGTCTATATGGATCAGCCAGAGGGTTTCAATCAGAGTGGGAGCAGCGGGAAAGTATGCAAGCTGCTTAAGTCTATTTATGGACTAAAGCAGGCATCGCGGAGTTGGAACATCTGTTTTGATGAGACAGTCAAAGAATATGACTTTATCAAAAATCCAGATGAACCGTGCATATATAGTAAAGTCGTGGCCAGAAGTGTCGTATTCCTCGTCTTGTACGTGGATGACATTCTATTGATAGGAAATGACATTCCTATGCTACAATCTGTCAAAGGATTCTTGTCACACAGGTTCTCCATGAAAGACCTGGGTGATGCCTCTTACATTCTGGGGATCCGGATCTATCGTGATAGATCCAAGAGGATGTTGGGACTTTCGCAGTCCAGGTATATCGACACTGTACTGAAAAGATTCAGTATGGAAGATTCTAAGCGCGGTAATCTACCGGCTTGTCACGGAATCACCCTCTCCAAAGAGATGTCTCCCAAGACTGATTTGGAAAGGGAACGCATGTCTATTATACCCTACGCTTCTGCGGTAGGCTCTATAATGTATGCGATGTTGTGTACCAGACCAGATGTAGCTTACGCACTAAGCATGGTAAGCCGGTATCAGTCAGACCCAGGGGAGAAACACTGGATAGCAGTAAAGAACATTCTCAAGTACCTGAGGAGGACTAAGGAGATGTTCTTGGTTTACGGCGGAAAAGACCTCAGGTTGGAGGCCTTTGCTGATTCCGGCTTCCAGAGTGATAAGGACGATTCCAAGTCCATGTCGGGTTATGTCTTTACCCTCAATGGAGGGGCGGTGTGCTGGAAGAGCTCCAAGCAGGACACCGTTGCTGACTCGACGATGGAAGCGGAGTATATAGCTGCTTGCGATGCCGCAAAAGAAGCAGTCTGGATGAAGAAGTTCCTAACAGAACTTCAGGTGGTTCCTACCATAGTTGATCCAATACCTCTGTATTGCGACAACAACGGAGCTATAGCTTTAGCGAAGGAACCAAGGTCCCATCAGAAGTCCAGACACATCTTGAGGCGGTATCACCTGATCAGGGAGATCATTGATCGTCAGGAGATCGAGGTTCGGAGAGTTGCTTCAGAAGAGAACATTGCTGATCCATTCATGAAGGCCCTTCCTCAGATTCAGTTCGAGAGGCTGCTCGAGATCATTGGTCTACGATATGCCAGTACATGGCCCTAGTGCAAGTGGGAGATTGTTAGTGTTTATGCCCTAGAAGGCCATTACTGTATCATACTAGCTTGTATATTACTTAATGGAAGCTTGGGATATTCACATGTATATAACAGTCTTGCTAAACATGGTAGTATGCTACTTGGTTTTTCTATCTTAATATGTGAGTGTACGTATTGATAGAGCTCTTAGGATCTTGCTTGTCTACCAGCGTTGTGATGGCAGTCACACTAGTGAGGGCTGGGTAGTCTACAAGCACATCCTTATTCAGGTCCCTGGTCGTTGGATTATCGAGACAGAGCATCGATACTCCGGAGTAGACTAGTGTGTACGCTTCTCATCCCAGTTGGGGAGATGGTCTGTCCCACAGCCGTCAGTACGTCGTACTGGAGATAGTATACAGGTGCTCGTTAGGTTACGGGTACACCGGACAGGACTCACAGGGAACTGTTGGTTGGTTTGATACCAGTCGTCAGTGAACAGTTCCCACGTGACATGAGTACAGCGTAGTCCGCAGACTTGATACTGCTACTTCACCTCGAGTGTGTCCCACTGTTCTTAGATTGCTACCCTACCACGGCTCAAAGGAGTCGTGCAAACAGGTAGCAGTTGGGTGCAGTCCCGAGCACTTGGAGGCAGTGGCGGTTAGACAGGATTCGTCCCTCCCGGTATTGGGAGTAGATATCGTGCTGTGTCAGAGAGCCATTACGCAAAGTCCCTGGCCAGGGCAAGCGAGATTTGCTGGTAGGTTCCAGTAGTTTCTCAGGGTGTAATGGGCATCACTCCGACACGACTTATACCGCTATTAGGGGACTGACGCTTGCCGCCCCCCTAGGCCCGATATGCGATAGTCTTGGACGAACGGACCGGACTGTATGGAGATTGTCACATCAGACTCAGTAGGAGTTCGGATGGGTTTTCTGATCGGCCTTCTTATCGACAACTACCTGGGGACCGTTACGTACAACTAGTGCCGCTTGCGGTCTGTGGTTAAACCCACTGCCAGCGTAGTAGTCGAGTCTCTAGAGTCCCACATAGAGAGTTTCCTACTCCAGGCGAAACGATATAGAGGTTGCATGGTTTTGCGACAAAGGGTTCGGACGCATACGTGCGTTTACGCGCGTACGACTTTCGGACAGTTTTTACCAGTCGGCTTTGGTTTAAGCCAGTTACTGGTATCCGGTTATTGGATTTTTACAGTCTAAAGTTTTTCCGTATTTTTGCGGATTGGAGGGGCGTTCTCGTAATTGTACGAGAAGCTTCTAGAAGATGTGACTAAGGAGGTTTCTTTTGGATAAGAAAGTGAGTCATGGTGGTGATTCATTCATTTCATTAATGCACATTTATTGCTTAATGACTCATGCTAATGAATCACCACTAGATATTTTATGAAGCATGCTTATTCATTTCCTTTATTCATTATTCTTAAAAAAAGAATGCTTCATAATATATTATGATACACTCTCTCTCTTCTTATAATCTTATCTCATATTCTCTCTCCTCAAGCTCTCATCTTCAAGATACTAATCCTTAATCCTCATGTGTTGAGATCAAAGGTTTAGTTAGACTTAAGCATCCATAACCATCACTCTATCTCATCCTTTCATCTTTGATTAGCAATCAAAGTTGATTAGTTACCTCAAGTTTGATGTGTAGCTTGGTGTTTTGCTCTCGGGTGGATCGTCTACTACCTAGAGAAGGTCGAGGAGAACAAAGGAGGACACAAAGACGAAGGACTAGTTTCGATAGGTATAATCCCTTAACACTATAGTTTAGTATAGCTATGTGTTCGGTTATTATTTGTTTAGCTTCGATTCAAGCGGTTAGTCGATGTTCGTTGTTTAAACTTGATCGTTTTTGTAAATTCCGCCTCCCCATAAGTACTGGGGTGTACTACATCGACTTACAAAACCAATTAGCCTAAGTAGGGTGTAAAGAAGGTAATATGTAAAGACAAAATAAAGGGATTAGACAGAGGGCAAAACAAGTTGCGACTGTTATCATTCACGACCAAACCGCGTACTTCATCGCCACTCCTATTTCACCTTTAAAAAAATAAGGTATTATTCAGTTGTCTTTTATCATCACCTTCTCTCAGTTTCGAGTACTCCTTGGTTTAGGAGGGTACACCTATTATGCTTACTGGATAGTCTTCTTCCAAACCATAGGCTGGTTCCGAACGGTAGGGAAGGAAGAAAACCATTTAGCCTAACGATGGTGTACAGAAGGTAATGACTAAAGATAAATAAAGGGATTTGGAGAGATGGCAAAGAAATATACGGTTAAAGTCATGAATTGGATTATGGAAGAGGCATTACTATGAATACCAGGATACCCCTACGAAACATTTTCATGTTTCAGTGCATTGTTAATGGAAAACTGTTTTCCCGATTAGATACTTACTCCAGGGTGTGTATTCACCAGGTTTCATTCTCATATCTGTATGGTTTTACAGATGATAAGTGGGAGGAAGTTTTTGGGAATTAGGTGATCATCCTCATTATATCGGAATTCGTTGTAATTGGTGATATTTGAGGAAATCGCAAGGGTACAGTTTTCAACCTACGACGCACAGGTTTTGAGTTATTCAACTCAGCGGACTTATACAGTGTATTGAATGTTGTCCAGTGTCCATCAGGACAAAGGGGTAGGTCCTCGTACTATGTTCTGTTCACTTATGACTTCTCTAGTTTTTAGACAAGTGTTTCGTAGAAATACAAGGTCTATGTTTTGAGAAGTTGTGGGTATAAGAATAAAGTAGAGAACCAGATGTCGCAAATATCAGGATTCTTCAAAGAGATAGACGATGAAGATACTTGTGATTGGTATTCAGATGATAGTAAAAGTTTTGAGAAACTTGTTTCTCTTTCGGGTTACTCATAATTGGATGGATTCCTAAGTTGAGTAATGTTGATTAGCCTCTCTCCATTAAAGTTGATATGCACTGGAGACAGCTGCATGATTAGAATCTGGTTCCAATTAAATTAGTGCCAAAGTTTCTATATTGGATATAGGTGAGTTGTCCAGCTTATGCTTAAAACCAGACTCTGGATAACTCAGGGCACGTTTCTGTAATGGCAGTTTTTGGGTTGGCCCAGGCTATGACAAAGGTTGACTTTCTACCATCTGGAAGATCAATAGTGAGATTGTTCTTGACTCGCCACAGTTTTAGTAAAATGGATTTTTTCAGAAAACAGTAATGGGAGTATGGTAGAACTGGAAGTGAATCCAGAACCACAAACGAGTACGGAAAATTTAATAGGACCTATAGATTCATTCAGGTTTGACATTCCATTAGCCACTCCGCAGATATGGTGGGTAACCTCAGAAACCCGAGAGGTACTCCGGTAGCTTCAAGGACGGTGACAGGGAAGTTTTTATCTACCCAAACTTGACACTACTGTAGTTCCAGGCTATAAGACCCGGTAGGAGGGTTGTTGAGGTCAGTGGGAGCAGCGGAAGCATAGTGGGCAAGTAGCTTAAGTCTATTTATAGACTAGAGCAGTTATAGCGGAGATTGATCATCTAATTTTGATGTGACGGTCATGGGTTTGACATCATCAGAATAGAGGGTGGATCTGTTAAGAAGGTAGCAGGGTGTGATGTCTTGGTTTTTGGATGACATACACAGAGTAGGATGTAAAATTCCTATACTACGATCGGTTGTACTGTGGTCGTCACACAGTTGTTTCTCCAGACAGGATATGGATATAATATTTGACATTCTGGTTTCTAGATCTATGGTTTTAGATCTGGATTTGGGTAGTTTCCCAATGTGGGTGCTTTGACAGTATTCTAATGGTTTTAAGAATAGATGACGCCTGGCATGGTGCTGTACCTGCAGGTGATGGAGTCACCCTCTCTAAAGGTGTCTTACAGACTAAAGGGGAGAGGGATGTGCATGATTGGCAGATCACTTGCTGAGGCAATTGAGTCAATCATGAAATGTCAAGTACCACACCAAATGTTGTTTTTGCACTAGATGCAATAAGTTTGTATTAATCCAATCCTGGAGAAACATAAGGAAGCAGTTTTAGAATATAAGTGTATGTTCTACGGATTTGATGACGGCAGCCTCCTTCGGGAGACGATTATCATTCCAGGCTTCAAAGGTGACATGGATGACAGAGTGATTGTCAGAGTTATAGATTTCCCTCTGACGAAGAGGGACAGTATTTTGGACAGGTGATCTAAGAGGATACTGTGGGTGGCATGGTGCCGGATACTGATTAGGTTCAATTTTCGATACAGTCTGAGAAGTTTGGATTTGGACTTCATTTATGAACTAAGGTCCCATCAGATATCCAGACATATTCTAAGACAGGTATTACTCAATTCGGGAAATGGCTTTCTCCGCGAACTTGAGATTAAGAGAGACATAGAAAGAAACATCCTGGCGGATCGACTCACTGAGGCTATTTCTCGAACACAATAGTTTTACAAACGGGCTTTGTGAAACTGATTAGTAGAGGAGTTGGGTGTTGGTTTCACACGGGCTGTGAGTACGCGACATCGCAATAATTAGCCTTAAGTGCCAGTGGGAGATTGTTGGATACAATGCCCTCAAAGTCAATTATTGGATCGCAGGTACGTTATTGCAGTGATTGAGGAAGACCTATGCCGGTATGACAGTCTTACTCGAGATGATAGTATGCTATCTGGTTTGCCTTTATCAGTCGTGTATAGGTTCAGGTGACTGATCACGATTACACTTTGATAGAGCCCTTAGGATCTTGCTTGACTACCAACAATATGAGGGCGATCATATGAGTGAGAGTTGCGTGGTCTATAAGCATGTCCTTAATAGTGGTCCCTAGTCGTAGGAGTTTCGAGACAGGGCATCGATACTCCGGAGTAGACTAGTGTATACAGTCGAGACCCCGTCGAGGGACGGTGGCAGGTCTCACAAGCCACTAGTGTCAGTTGGATCACCTAAGATGTATACAGGTGCTCATTGGGCTATGAGTATATCGGACAGGACTCGCCGGGAACCTGCTAGTTGGTATTATACATATCGTCAGATAGCAGTTCCCTGGTGACATGGGTACAGGTTAGTTCAATGACTTGAGGTCGTCATTTGTCTCGTGTGAGTTCCCACTATGCTTTGATTTCTACCCTACCACGGCTCAAAGGAGTCGTGCAAACAGATAGTTTTTGGGTACAGTCCCGAGCCACATGGTGGCACGTGAGCGGATCGGCAGGGGATTCGTCTCTCCCGGTATTGGGGTGGAGGTCGCGCTGTGTCTAGGAAAGCCATTACACCAAGTCCTTGGCTAAGGCAGGTGAGATTTACTGGTAGGTACTCCAGTACTATCTCAGGGTGTTCAGGGCTTGTCTCCGACACGACTTATACAGCTATTGGGGGTCTGACGTTACTAGCCCCCTAGGCCCGATATGCGATACACATAGACGAACGGACCGGACTGTATATACATTGTCACTGTTAGGCTCAGTAGGGTTTCTGGATGAGTTCCCTTATCAGCCTCCTTTGAGGTCATTCCATGGGCAGCCGTTACGCATAGCTAGTGCCGCTGACGGCTTGTGGTTAAACCCACTGCCAGGGTACTGACGAGTCATTAGAGTCCCCCACAGATAGTTTCCCAAGTTCGGGCGAAACGTTGTAAAGGCCGTATGATTTTATGGCAGGGTTCGGAAAATGACACGTGCGTTTACGCACGTGTCATATTTCGGACATATAATACTGGTGGGCTTTGGTTTATGCCGGATCCATGTATTATACAGAGTAGATATAATATCTTTGTCTCAGTTGCATTTGTATTCGGTCGAAATACAAATGCGGGTATATTTATACAGTTACGGGGTTATCCTGAAATTCGTTTAAGGATCACTTTTGAAAATTGCCAGTTTCCAGTTTTCTATCGCCCGTCTTTTAACATTCGGTTAAAGAGGGATTTATCTTTTCTTAAGATGAGTGTGGAAGCTTCTAGAAGGTTCTAGAAGTGGTGAGGTCTTTAGTGAGTCATGGTTGGATTTAATGATTCCATTAATGCATGATGACTAGGTTAATGATTCATCATTTCATTAAGTGTGTTCACACTTTGTGTTCACACTAGAGATATTTTCTTATTGTCACCCCCACTCCTACACTCACCCCCCACCTCTTTATATGTGGCCGGGCCTCCTCCTCTCTCATTCACTCTCACTTGTAAGAAAAAGAAATGTTTATTGGTTAAAAGATTATGATAGTTTTCGGTGTATGGAATTTCATAGCTCATTTCATTCCATCACCCGATTCCCACGGCAACTTCATTAACCGTTCGTCCATGGCTTTGGACGAAGCGAGACAAAGTATTCCACCCATGTTAGTTATATGTATGCCCTAGAGGCCATTACTGTACGTACGATGTATATTGTAATGGATGCTTTGATATATATAGGGAGGACTTTCTTGCTCGACATGATAGTATGCTATCTGGTTGTACTTTATCTTAACATGTACTCTGATTGTCTCTATATTACTATAACACCTTAGGTCGTGTTTAGGGGTTAATTATAGTTTAATAGATAGTTTTGTAACACCTTAGGTCGTGTTTAGGGGTTAATTATATTTTACTAGATAGCTTTTGGTAAAAGTTTACCAAATTAAGTTTCTGATGTTTTATTCTAATTAATGAATATTTTATTAGGATTTTACTAGGCACACACACACTTGTGCATGTGATCTAGGGTTAGGATTTGGGGTTAAACCATGATTAGCTAGCATGAAGGGTTAACCTATTTGTATTAAGTGTTTTGGGACTTAATTGGGTTTTATTTATTCTGTGTTTGTTATTGAATTTCTTTTCTTTTGTTGACTTGGTGAGAGAGGGAGTATGGGCATGGCTTGAGCCATGCTCATTAAATGAAGAGAGAGAGAAAGAGAGAGGGGGGTTGTTGACTTGGGGCCTCATTCTCTCACCCTCACTTCTTATTCTCCCAACTCTCACACGCACACACACACTGCTGAGAGAGAGAGAGAGAGGCAGCAGCTGCAGAAGCAGCAAGAAGTGGCAGCAGCAGCAACAAGCAGTGGCAGCAGCAGCAACATCAACAGCAGCCCCAGCAGCTGCAGCAGCACACCCCATCTTCTCCACCTCCTTTCTCCTTGCACCTAGGGTCTTGTAAGGTATAGAATCCGAGCCCAACTTCTTGTTTGTTTAACGTATGCGTAGTTTAGCTTCGGTTTGTGTAAAAAGTGAGATTTTGTGCTTGAAATGGTGATTTGTGTGGACTTGTGGTTTAGTGCTGTTAATATTGGTTAACCTAGCCTAATTAGGTGTTATTAAGGCCATGTAAACCTAGTTAGACCCCAGATTACACCAAAATACCATAGGGTTTCTAATTGTGCAAATTTAGTGTTTTAAAGTGAACTTTTTGGATTTCTGTGATCTGCTATAGGCCCGAGTAGTTCAGGTTGAAATTGAGTTAACTGGAGCTTGTATTCAAGGTATAGACCACACCACCAGAGCCCAAGACCCCCACCCCATAGCGAGGCCGCCGATTTAATCTTTCTGGCCGCAATTTACGGACAGACAGGGGAATTTTTGGGTGATGTTGCATGGGTAGGAGTCTGTTGTTATTTCTAGGCCAGTGGTATGTATAGTTTTGTAAGTTGTTAGCCTGGGTAGAATCTGGGATGTTATATCGTATTTCTAGTACGTTTGGTTCGCGCGATACGCGCGATACGCGAGAGGGTTCCATGATTCTGCGTATCGCGGCGTATCGGGGTTAGTTTTAGACGCGTGCACACGTTTAGCGTATCGTACCCACGCGCGTTTAGTACGCGACGGGAGCGTATCGTTTGACTTCGATATCGCATTTTGCGAGATAGTTTCTTATAAATGGATTCTTCTGTAATTCCAGGTTCGCAGGAGGGTACGTCGGACGAAGCTAAGAAAGGGAAGCAGGTGGTCGGCTACGAGTAGCGCACGACCACGTGAGTAGATTTAATATCTACGGGAAAATCGACCGTATGGCGTTAAGCGTTAGGGCGAGTCAGGATATTAGATTGTAGATGTTCATATGGTCTGTAGTAGCATACCTTATTGTTGCATATAGGAATGATAGCATAAGACACTGCACTGTCACTAACGGTTCAAGTCGCACGAGCACGATTGATATGCTACACTCACACCGTTAGTGATTGCCATAACACCCACACTATAGGATTGCTATAAATCATATATCATACTGATTCTACCTTATTGATGTTGTCATGATTTGCCGCATAACGTCATATGTTATATCCATATTCGGGCACAGATGTATCACATACCCTTACTGGTACTACGTGCACACATATATTGATATCTTCATACGTGCGCACATGCACACTGTATATTCATACCAGTGCACACATATATTGATATCTTCATACCTGCGCACATGCACACTCTATATTCATACCAGTGCACACATATATATATATCTTCATACCTGCGCACATACACACTGTATATTCATACCAGTGCACACATATATTGATATCTTCATATCTGCGCACATGCACACTGTATATTAATACCAGTGCACACATATATTGATATCTTCATACCTGCACACGTGCACACTGTATATTCATACCAGTGCACACATATATTGATATCTTCATACCTACGCACATGCACATTGTATATTCATACCAGTGCACACATATATTGATATCTTCATACCTGCGCACATGCACACTGTATATTCATACCAGTGCACACATATATTGATATCTTCATACCTGCGCACATGCACACTGTATATTCATACCAGGGCACACATATATTGATATCTTCATACGTGCGCACATGCATACTGTATATTCATACCAGTGCACACATATATTGATATCTTCATACCTGCGCACATGCACACTGTATATTCATACCAGTGCACACATATATTGATGTCTTCATACCTGCACACATGCACACTGTATATTCATACCAGTGCACCCATATATTGATATCTTCATACCTGCGCACATGCACACTGTATATTCATACCAGTGCACACATATTGAGATGTTCATACCTGCGCACATGCATACTGTATATTCATACCAGTGCACACATATATTGATATCTTCATACCTGCGCACATGCACACTGTACATTCATGCCAGTGCACACATATATTGATGTCTTCATACTTGCTTAGATTGCGCATTGAGATATGTTGTTTCCATGTAAATTCTGGATTTGGGGAACCGTGGATATTTCAAAGAGAATAGTTAATTATTTAAACACCCGTTTTCCCTTGATATGATATTTCGGTGCGTCCACCATGTGTTTTCTCGGTACTAGAGTGATATATGTGAACCCGAATCGAGGAGTAGGATGGGGCCGATTACGGGTACATGGTGGACCCGGTATGGTATCCCGAGGCGAGAACGGTTTCGCTGTGTAGTAGACGGTGAGCCTGGCTGAGGGACTACTACCTACCGGTGATTGGTTGAACTTGGCGGTTATCCGAAGGATACCGACCAGGGTTGATGGATGGATACGGGACGACTCGTACTGCCGGGGCCAAGGCCCGATACCGCAGACAGAGCCCGTGGGCTGATCCGGACTGACGAATGCCCTATACAGGAGGATTTGCGTGTCGATGCTTGGCACGAGTATTTCTTGATATTTTGGGTGCAGATGTTGGGCACTCACGGTTATATGAGATTTACAGGATTGGAGGACCGAGGATGACGACGACGCCTGAGTAGTATTGGGATTTGGGTACATTGATGGGTACCGATTATACTTTCCATGATGACATTCCGTGTAGATGTTATATTTCCCATGCTCAATATGTTGTAATTGATATCTCATCCTGTATCTATTATACCTGATATAGTACACATTGTTATACCTGATCATTGCATACCCTGTTCATTCTATATAGGGTTGTTAGATTGCATTGCTATACCTGATCATTGCATACCCTGTTCATTCTATATAGGGTTGTTAGATTGCATTGCTATACCTGATCATTGCATACCCTGTTTGTTCTATATAGGGTTGTTAGATTGCATTGCTATACCTGATCATTACATACCCTGTTCATTCAATATAGGGTTGTTTGATTGCATTGTTATACTTGCTCATCACATGGAGATGTTATTAGATCGCACTTGTTTCATGATTGAGCATCCAGTTCATCATATAGATGTTATCTGTTGATATAGGTTAGAGTATCGTAGCGCGTGCATACTCGCGATTACCTTTATATGTTATCTTCTATTCACGAGTTGGTAACTCATCCCCATTGTGCCACAGTGTTTGCAGGTTGCCCTTCGGAGTAGTCGCGGCAGGCTGCATTCTTGCATCTTTTGACACAGATACCCCTACAGTTGGTGTACTAGCTCTTTTGCTAATACATGGGTTTTGTGCGGTATCTGGTTATCTTTCAGTTATGTACATTGTTGTATCTAGTACTCTCCATCTACTACTTATGTATTGACTTAGAGACCAGTTGTGAGGACGATGTATATTATTTTGTATTCTGGCGTCGAGCTCGTTGTGAGCCGACTTTACTTGTGCAGTTTATTCTATCTGTGATGTTTCCCGCTTGTTGCTCATTTTCTTCGCTACGGCATCGTATATTGTTATCTTAGTATTTGGTTCTATAAATTGCTTAAATCACTCTATACTTATACTGGTTTGATTTTTGGGTTTTCGGCTTACTTAGTTGCGTTACGCCTGTAGACGTTACGTGGTTGAGTGCCGGTCATGGGACAAACTTTGGGTCGTGACAAAGTTGGTATCAGAGCGTAGGTTTTACCTTCGGAGTGTAGGATGACCCTGGTATGATGGAGCAGGTAGCTGCAGCAGAGTGGCGTAACGTGCGGATGTTCCGCGGCATACTCACGACACGGTACTCCGCCTAAGCGACCTTAGGACTTATTGATTGAATTTTCTTTTTGATCGTATATATCCTTGTGATTCGATTTTCGTATCCTCATCGAATCCTACCTTCTTTCCGGCCATTATGCCGCCAAGAACTACGAGGGTGCAGAGAGTGGCCGGGAGAGCCGAGGTTCGAGTTGATTTATCTGAGACGAGGACTGATCCGAGTAGTACCCATGTTGTACCAGGAAAGATTGTTTCTCCTACGACAGATCAGATCGCTAGACTAGTGGCAGAGATGCAGAGCTTGCGCCAGACGATGAGCTTATTGGTAGAGGTCGTTCGAGTGCAGCGACAGATGGTTGTCACCCATGTTACCCAGTTGTTCCTTGCGATCATCATGCAGTATTCTGTCCCCTACATAGCACCGGTGGAGGCAGCCCCCGTTTACGAGACACGTCTTCCTAAGCCTCTGCTCTGGGCTGGTACACCGGTCACGGGCCAAAATTTGGGTCGTGACAAAGTTGGTATCAGAGCGTAGGTTTTACCTTCGGAGTATAGGATGACCCTGCTATGATGGAGTAGGTAGCTGCAGCAGAGTGGCGTAACGTGCGGATGTTCCGCGGCATACTCACGACACGGTACTCCGCCTAAGCGACCTTAGGACTTATTGATTAAATTTTCTTTATGATCGTATATATCCTTGTGATTCGATTTTCGTATCCTCATCGAATCCTACCTTCTTTCCGGCCATTATGCCGCCAAGGACTACGAGTGTGCAGAGAGAAGCCGGGAGAGCCGAGGTTCGAGTTGATTTATCTGAGACGAGGACTGATCCGAGTAGTACCCATGTTGTACCAGGAAAGATTGTTTCTCCTACGACAGATCAGATCGCTAGACTAGTGGCAGAGATGCAGAGCTTGCGCCAGACGATGAGTTCATTGGTAGAGGTCGTTCGAGTGCAGCGACAGATGGTTGTCACCCCTGTTACCCAGTTGTTCCTTGCGATCATCATGCAGTATTCCGTCCCCTACATAGCACCGGTGGAGGCAGCCCCCATTTACGAGACACGTCTTCAAGAGACCGTGAGAGTTCCGGAACAGTTGTGGAATCGTACTGGTGTACCAGCCTAGAGCAGAGGCTTAGGACGAGGACAGTCGTTTGGCTTCCATCCCTAGGCAGGACAACATTCAGTGCGTAGGTGTTTTCGATGCGGAAGCCTTCAACACCTCATCAGGCAGTGTTCCTTCACAGCACGTCAGGGTCGTGTTCTGAGACGTCGTGGATGCGGAGGGTTTGCACAGAGGGGTCAGGCTAGTAGAGGAGGAGTTCGATCAGTCGCAGATGAAGGACAGGCACACGTTTTCGCTTCGACTCATCGGGACGCGCGGGCGTCCAATGCGGAGCCTACAGGTACTCTTTCAGTATGTCCTTTTGTTGCACTCGTATGTTTACACACTTCGTGCCGAGTTTAGGACGAGAGTCGTGCTGGGTAGATTAGCCATTTGTTGTGTTAACTTCTGTCAGCAATCCTTTTGTTGCGCGACACGTACTTCGGTCGTGTGCCCATCGGATAGGAGATAGAGATTCATCTGTCATTTTGAACATCCTAAAGATGTTGGATTTGGCAATCTCCTGGGCACGGACTGGTTAGCTACGTGCTGGGCATTGTGGGCTACCGTGAGGAAACAGTTAGGTTTTGTTTTTCCGGGCAAGTCAGATCTTGTGGTGCAGGTGGATAGTGGTGCCACCTCTTTCATCTTGAATTCAGCCTTATTTGCTAGTCGGCTCTGAGGAGATGTTGTGGATTCTTGGCGTTTTTCATGATGCTGTAGCCACAGTTGGGTTGTTGGACCGGTTTTCTTTCTTGCGAGAATTTTTCCGACATCGTTCCAAGATAAGCCGGCGAAGCTTAAGGAGCTAAGGATCTTCTGCAGAGTAGTTGTTGAGGGAGTTATGTGTCTGAGTGTTTCACATTTAAGAAGCTCCTATTTCTGTTCGTCCAGGAGGAAACGACAGATTGAGGTTGTATTGATGGATCGTCACTTGAATCGGCTTACGGTGCGCATAAGTATCTTGTACCTCGCACTGACGAATTCCTCGATCAGCACCAGAGTGCGAGACCTTGTCTAAGTTCGTTTGGGATCAGGTCATCATTGTTGCGGGTCCGGAGTGATGACATTCAGAAGACTGCCTTGTGTGTGCTACGGTCTTTGTGTGTTTTAGGTGTTTCACTGGACTCACCAATGCTCTAGCAGCATTAGTAGGTGTGATGAACTGGTTTTCTTCGGGCCGTTCCTCGACCAGTTTTTGTTGTGTTATTTACGACATCCTGGTCTCTTTAGTTTGTCTTGAGGGTTAGGAGTAGCACTCGAGGATCTGTTATACAGATACTGGGAGAGCCCAGCGGTTTACTAGATTCTCGGAGTGTTCCCTTCTGGCTTGTTGTGTTGACTCCTAGGTTGTGTAGTTACGGAGACGAATTGGTATGGTTCTGAGGAAGATCGTGGCCGTACAGCTTAGGCTCAAATTTGTGAGCAGGATGGAGGTCCGCAGAATTTTTTTTGGCTTAGCAGGTGTTATAGCCGTCTCTTACAGGATTGCTAGTATGATGCTGCCCCGTTGACTAATTTGGCTGGAATGGAGGTTCCTTTTCTGTAGACTGAGGCTTGTGTTCGGAGTTTCAGCAGTTGAAGACTAGGTTAACAACTGCATCGGCTCATTCTTTGCTTTTGGTTCGGGCGACTTTGTGGTTTAACTGTGATGTTTCGTGAGTAGGACTCGAATGTGTACTGAGGTGACACAATGGAGTTAATCGTTTTTGCTTCCTTACATTTGGAGGAAGTACGAGATGGATATCCCACTCATGATCTGGAGATGGCCGCGATGGTTTTGCGTTGGAGATCAGAGACACCACTTGTTTGAGAGTCGTGTCAGATTTTCACAGACCACCGGAGTTAAAGGTACATCCTCCTGCGACGGGAATTGATTGTTGTGATAATCCTCTGCAGATTCACAGTTCTTGTGCGATCGTTGAGTACGGCATAAGTTTGTCTCTTCTTAGGAGACAGCTTGCTCATGTCCGCGCCCGGCCACTTTTCTTAAATCGCTTTCGCGAGACACTGGCAGCCGACGCTCGTTCGTCAGGGATATTGGAGCCTACCCGGCTGGGTAATGTTTTAGAATCCTTGACTTGTGGCAAGGGTGGGCTAGGCTAGAGAGACACTTGAGTACCTAGTATTATAGAGAAGAGACGAGGAATCCTAGGGCAGGCACATCGGTCAACTCTCTGTACTCATTCAAGCCCCACCAACTGTTAACGTGACTTGTAAGGTAGTTACGGGTGGGCAGGAATAGAAAGAGAAGTCTTGGGATTCGTTTCAAGTGTCTGTCTTGTTGTGTGCTTGAGTTGAGCAACTGAGACTGACGGGAGAGTTGCAACCTTTAACTGTTCCGAAGAGGGAACGAGAGTAGATCTTCCCGAAATTCGTTATGGTGTCCACCCAGGAATTGTCAGGATGTGACTCCATTCGGATGCTTGTCATCCGGTGATACTCAGTTGTTCTTGTTAAGTTGTGCGTATGTAGAAATTGTTGTCGGCAGTTGGGGATCGTTGTTTGCCATCGATAGGGTTCTCCTTTGATAGCTGTTATCAGGAGACACTCCAATTGGTAACCTTTAGGATTAGAGGTTAGGTCATGTCGATCACCAGTCTGTTTTTCCTAACTCCGTGTTATAGGATTATTGGACCTCAGCTAGTTTAGAAATTTCGGAAATGACTCGGTTGTTTTGGGTCAGGATGAGAACGGTATATTACGGATAGCGAGCAGATGCTGACCAAGATGGTCGCAGATTCAACTTCGCAATGGCAGATCATGTATTCCCACGGAAAAATTTCCGATAAATGACATGTTGAGTTTTGGGATGTTTTCCAGGATAGTAAGTCTTTTTAGGATCCCTAAGACGAGTTGGTTCGTTGCCTTAAGTTGGGCACTTCCACCCAGATTATTGAATATTCACCCCGTATTTCCTATGTCGATACTTACAATTACCTTCATGACCTTTCTCATTGGATTCAACACCAGACCAATTAAGTTCGAGTGTGATCCTTTGTTCACCCAACAGCCTGCCGTAATTTTGGGCCGGCAGGTGAAGAAACTTCGATCGAAGGTCTTGTCATCAGTGAAGATATTTGGGTGCATCCCAAACAGAGAAGAGGTCACCTGGGAGGCTGAGGGCGAGGTGCGGCAGAATTTCTCTCATCCCTCTGAAGGTATGCGTAGCTTTGTATTTTAAAAATTCGGGGACGAATTTTCTTTAAGGGGGGAAGATTGTAACACCTTAGGTCGTGTTTAGGGGTTAATTATAATTTACTAGATAATTTTGTAACACCTTAGGTCGTGTTTAGGGGTTAATTATATTTTACTAGATAGCTTTTGGTAAAAGTTTACCAAATTATGTTTCTGATGTTTTATTCTAATTAATGAATATTTTATTAGGATTTTACTAGGCGCACACACACTTGTGCATGTTATCTAGGGTTAGGATTTGGGGTTAAACCATGATTAGCTAGCATGAAGGGTTAACCTATTTGTATTAAGTGTTTTGGGACTTAATTGGGTTTTATTTATTGTGTGTTTGTTATTGAATTTCTTTTCTTTTGTTGACTTGGTGAGAGAGGGAGTATGGGCATGGCTTGACCCATGCTCAATAAATGAAGAGAGAGAGAAAGAGAGAGGGGGGTTGTTGACTTGGGGCCTCATTCTCTCACCATCACTTCTCATTCTCCCAACTCTCTCTCACACACACACACACTGCTGAGAGAGAGAGAGAGGCAGCAGCTGCAGAAGCAGCAACAAGCAGTGGCAGCAGCAGCAACAGGCAGTGGCAGCAGCAGCAACATCAACAGCAGCCCCCAGCAGCTGCAGCAGCACTCCCCATCTTCTCCACCTCCTTTCTCCTTGCACCTAGGGTCTTGTATGGTATAGAATCCGAGCCCAACTTCTTGTTTGTTTAACGTATGTGTAGTTTAGCTTCGGTTTGTGTAAAAAGTGAGATTTTGTGCTTGAAATGGTGATTTGTGTGGACTTGTGGTTTAGTGCTGTTAATATTGGTTAACCTAGCCTAATTAGGTGTTATTAAGGCCATGTAAACCTAGTTAGACCCCAGATTACACCAAAATACCATAGGGTTTCTAATTGTGCAAATTTAGTGTTTTTAAGTGAACTTTTTGGATTTCTGTGATCTGCTATAGGCCCGAGTAGTTCGGGTTGAAATTGAGTTAACTGGAGCTAGTATTCAAGGTATAGACCACACCACCAGAGCCCGAGACCCCCACCCCATAGCGAGGCCGCCGATTTAATCTTTCTGGCCGCAATTTGCGGCCAGATAGGGGAATTTTTTGGTGATGTTGCTTGGGTAGGAGTCTGTTGATATTTCTAGGCCAGTGGTATGTATAGTTTTGTAAGTTGTTAGCCTGGGTAGAATCTGGGATGTTATATCGTATTTCTAGTACGTTTGGTTCGCGCGATACGCGCGATACGCGAGAGGGTTCCATGATTCAGCGTATCGCAGCGTATCGGGGTTAGTTTTAGACGCGTGCACACGTTTAGCATCGTACCCACGCGCGTTTAGTTCGCGACGCGAGCGTATCATTTGACTTCGATATCGCATTTTGCGAGATAGTTGCTTATATATGGATTCTTGTGTAATTCCAGATTCGCAGGCGGGTACGTCGGACGAAGCTAAGAAAGGGAAGCAGGTGGTCGGCTACGAGTAGCGCACGACCAGGTGAGTAGATTTAACATCTACGGGGAAATCGCCCGTATGGCCTTAAGCGTCAGGGCGAGTCAGGATATTAGATTGTAGATGTTCATATGGTCTGTAGTAGCATACCTTATTGTTGCATATAGGAATGATAGCATAGGACACTGCACTGTCACTAACGGTTCAAGTCGCACGAGCACGATTGATATGCTACACTCCCACCGTTAGTGATTGCCATGACACTCACACTATAGGATTGCTATAAATCATATATCATACTGATTCTACCTTATTGATGTTGTCATGATTTGCCGCATAACATCATATGTTATATCCATATTCGGGCACAGATGCATCACATACCCCTACTGGTACTACGAGCACACATATATTGATATCTTCATACCTGCGCACATGCACACTGTATATTCATACCAGTGCACACATATATTGATATCTTCATAACTGCGCACATGCACACTATATATTCATACTAGTGCACACATATATTGATATCTTCATACCTGCGCACATGCACACTGTATATTCATACCAGTGCACACATATATTGATATCTTCATACCTGCGCACATGCACACTGTATATTCATACCAGTGCATACATATATTGATATCTTCATACGTGCGCACATGCACACTGTATATTCATACCAGTGCACACATATATTGATATCTTCATACCTGCGCAAATGCACACTGTATATTCATACCAGTGCACACATATATTGATATCTTCATACCTGCGCACATGCACACTGTATATTTATACCAGTGCACACATATATTGATATCTTCATACCTGCGCACATGCACACTGTATATTCATACCAGTGCACACATATATTGATATCTTCATACCTGCGCACATGCACACTGTATATTCATACCAGTGCACACATATATTGATGTCTTCATAACTGCGCACATGCACACTGTATATTCATACCAGTGCACACATATATTGATGTCTTCATACCTGCGCACATGCACGCTGTATATTCATACCAGTGCACACATATATTGATATCTTCATACCTGCGCACATGCACACTGTATATTCATACCAGTGCACACATATTGAGATGTTCATACCTGCGCACATGCACACTGTATATTCATACCAGTGCACACATATATTGATATCTTCATACCTGTGCACATGCACACTGTACATTCATGCCAGTGCACACATATATTGATGTCTTCATACTTGCTTAGATTACGCATTGAGATATGTTGTTTCCATGTAAATTCTGGATTTGGGGAACCGTGGATATTTCAAAGAGAATAGTTAATTATTTAAAAACCCGGTTTCCCTTGACATGATATTTCGGTGCGTCCACCATGTGTTTTCTCGGTACTAGAGTGATATATGTGAACCCAAATCGAGGAGTAGGATGAGGCCGATTACGGGTACATGGTGGACCCGGTATGGTACCCCGGGGCGAGAACGGTTTCGCTGTGTAGTAGACGGTGAGCCTGGCAGAGGTACTACTATCTACCGGTGATTGGTTGAACCTGGCGGTTATCCGGAGGATACCGACCAGGGTTGATGGATGGATACGGGACGACTCGTACTGCCGGGGCCGAGGGCCGATACCGCAGACAGAGCCCATGGGCTGATCCGGACTGACGGATGCCCTATACAGGAGGATTTGCGTGTCGATGCTTGGCACGAGTATTTCTTAATATTTTAGGTGCCGATGTTGGGCACTCACGGTTATATGAGATTTAGAGGATTGGAGGACCGAGGAGGATGACGACGCCTGAGTAGTATTGGGATTTGGGTACATTGATGGGTACCGATTATACTTTCCACGATGACATTCCGTGTAGATGTTATATTTCCCATGCTCAGTATGTAGTAATTGATATCACATCCTGTATCTATTATACCTGATATAGTACACATTGCTATACCTGATCATTGCATACCCTGTTCATTCTATATAGGGTTGTTAGATTGCATTGCTATACCTGATCATTGCATACCCTGTTCATTCTATATAGGGTTGTTAGATTGCATTGCTATACCTGATCATTGCATACCCTGTTCGTTCTATATAGGGTTGTTAGATTGCATTGCTATACCTGATCATTGCATACCCTGTTCCTTCTATATAGGGTTGTTAGATTGCATTGTTATACTTGCTCATCACATGGAGATGTTATTAGATCGCACTTGTTGCATGATTGAGCATCCAGTTCATCATATAGATGTTATCTGTTGATATAGGTTAGAGTATCGCAGCGCGTGCATACTCGCGATTACCTTTATATGTTATCTTCTATTCACGAGTTGGCAACTCACCCCCGTTGTGCCACAGTGTTTGCAGGTTGCCCTTCGGAGTAGTCGCGGCAGGCTGCATTCTTGCATCTTTTGACACAGATACCCCTACAGTTGGTGTACTAGCTCTTTTGCTAATAGGTGGGTTTTGTGCGGTATCTGGTTATCTTTCAGTTATGTACATTGTTGTATCTACTACTCTCCATCTACCACTTATGTATTGACTTAGAGAACAGTTGTGAGGACGGTGTATATTATTTTGTATTCTGGCGTCGAGCTCGTTGTGAGCCGACTTTACTTATGCAGTTTATGCTATCTGTGATGTTTCCCGCTTGTTGCTCATTTTCTTCGCTACGGCGTCATATATTGTTATCTTAGTATTTGGTTCTATAAATTGCTTAAATCACTCTATACTTTTACTGGTTTGATTTCTGGGTTTTCTTCTTACTTAGTTGCGTTACGCCTGTAGACGTTACGTGGTTGAGTGCCGGTCACAGGCCAAACATGGGGTCGTGACAATTACATGTTGATAAAGCCCTTAATATATGTACTCGACTACTGGGACTATGATGAGATCATACTAGTGGGCCCACGATTGTCGACGAGTACATCCTATAACTGTACCTAGTCGAGGGTATATCGAGACAGGGCATCGATACACCAGAGTAGACTAGCGTATACGCATCTTGACCCATATGATGGGCGATGGATGATCCGATATCCATCGGTGTTTGACATCAGGGATGGTGTATGGGTGCTCAGTGGAGACTGGGTACACTGGACGGACTCGCCGAGAACTCCCATATGGTATTATACCTCACGTCAGATGGCAGTTCTCCAGTGACACTGGTACAGAGTAGTCTGTTGACCCGAGATCGCCATAGTGTCTAGCGTGATTCCCACTGTGCTTTGATTTCCATCATACCACGTCCAAGAGGGCGTGCAAAAAGGTGGCTTTTGGGTACAGTCCCGAATCACATGGAGGCAATGAGCGATAGGAGGGTATTCGTCTCTCCCGGTATAGGGAGTTGATGTTGTGCTGTGTTCGATTGGTTATAACCGGAAATCCCTGGCCAGGGTTGCTGAGATTTACTGGTAAGTGTTATCAGTAGTTTCTCGAACTGTTATAGACCTCATATCGACATGACTTATCGAGCTACTGGGGTCTGACGTTTACCACCACTAGGCGAGATATGCGACATATCAGACGACGAGACCGGACTGTACGGGAGTGTTACTGTTTGGATTCACAGGAGAATGTACAGGCTTGCCTGTTGATCTTCTGAGCGTTCAATACCTGGGTAGCTGTTACGTTTAGCTGACCGCTTGCAGCTTGTGGGTGTTTGATATGATCATCACCTACTGCCGGCGTATTGACGATTCTTTAGAATCCTACACAGAGATTTCTTGGCTCAGGCAAAATGGAGTAGGGGCACGTATGTGATATGTGCGGGACCGAGGATAATACGTATGAGATACCCTATTCTGTTCTCGCGATATTTGATATCAGCCGGATCATCGGATCAAGTGTTGATTCGATGAATCGGTACGGATAAATATTAGTCGGTTATATGCGATATAGCCGGATTTTCAGATCAAGTGTTGATTCGATAATTTAATGTATAATAATATATATGATATATTAAATTGCATTAACTAATATTAGCTCACTAAAAGATTCTTTTTCTCACTCGGGTAATACATTGATATATATGCGATATATGTTAATTGTATTATTTTATTTGGTTACAATAATTATTATATATGTGATATATAATATTGTAACATGATATGATAATTAATGCAACATGTTTAATAAAGATTAAACAAGATTAGGGTTTGATTTGGGTTAATGCTTTCTAGATGATTCTAGAAGGTTTAGTTTTGTTTTGTGAAAGATATTTTGTTATAACTCATTTCTTAACCTAACCCAAACCCTAGCCTTGGTTAATTCTCTACAAAGGTTAAGTTAATCATGGTTGCATTATTGATCATTATCACCTTTGCATTATTCATCACAAAAGGATTCTTATCATATTCTTCATCTTCTTCCTTCTTTGTTCACGGAAAAAGCTTACTAGCTTTTTTCCAAGTGATGAATAAATGTGAGAAAAAGATAAATAAAGAGAGAAAAATCCTACTTCATCATCTTCATCTTCCCTTGCCCTTTAGATGAGAGTGTTCACTCAATTTTAGTGAGTGTTAGCATGTGTTAATGAAACTTCGAGATAGATCATCTTTATATCGGAGATCGGAAGCAAGACTGTACCTTTCTCTTCGTGGAACCTCTCGAGAGTCCGGAACCCGATGATCGCAGCGAAGGGACCACAACACGGAGCTTATGAAGTGAAGGACCGGATCTACAAGGGTTGTAATCCCTCTCACTTAGTGTTAAAGTGTTTAACATGCTTGTTTTCTCCTAATCTCTAGTTTAAAGATCCGGCTTCGGGTTGTTCGGCACGGCTAACTTTTAAATCGGGCATGGTCGATGCCTCGTAGAACCTTGTGCGCATGCCTAGCAACCCTACAGTGGTATCAGAGCCCTAAGTCAACTACTTGACCGCGGAACCGCGGCGAAACCATGAGTTTTGCGGCGGTTCCGCGGCCAAAATTTGGACTTAGTCCCTGAAATTTCATGTAATTATTATTAGGCCCTTTCTTGTTATTTTTTTCTGGGAATATTTTAATTCCACTCAAGTGTTGAGTTTTCAAGGGTTGTATTGGGGAATCGTTGATTCGGTCGGATAATTTAACTTTGTTTAGTTTGTCCGGATAATTTTTAGAAACTGTTAAAAAGTTCAAGCGGATATCAATAACTCACTTTTTCCCCTGTCGGAAAATTTTTCAAAAGTTGGATTTTTTCTCGTGTTTAAGAACGTTCTAAGTTGTGCAAGTAACGCGGTGGACCCTCTAGAAGACAACAAACCTTAACTCGATTATGTGACCGTCTTGAACTGCCTTTTGAACCTTAGTGTTTGGGGCAGTACGATGTGCCACATGTGAGGCGTTGGCTTGACCCTTCTACGGTTGGACCATTGGTACTGTGGCATGTGATGGATGTTTTTAAACTGATTTCAAGTATTGAGATATATTGGGGAAATCTTGGGTGTTTGATTATTCGATCGGAATGTTTAACTTTGTCTATTTATCTGGAATGTGATACAATATTTGGAATCCATATAAGTTATAAGATAACTAATTTGAATGTTTTAAATCTAGAAGTTTATTCTCAAATGATCGGTTGCCACGGAATTTTGATGTGATCAAAAGTCCGTCGCAATCACGTAGCGTACGTGGATACCCGCCGGGTAAACTTAACAGACAGCCATGTCCCATAGCCCCAACCAAGTGACTGTAGGAGAACCCCATCGCCAAAAGCATCCGTTCGGGTGCTCGCGGCAGCGGTGTTCCGCCTTAGTGCACTTCGTCGACGGCATCGGGGGTTCGGCCGTCTACTAAAGTTTGCGACGAGCATTCGATCAGGTTGTCGGGAATCTTGTTGAATTGCCCGACTTGATATTGAAAAGAGTTTTCGATAATGAGACTAAAATGCGGGGTTTATAATTGTTAGGCATGTGATGTCTAAGGAATTCATTTGGTTAGGTATGCGATGTCTAAGGAGGTTGTGGATTCCAACTGTTGTAGTTTTACACTTTCTTTTCTGTGACCGTAAGCGTAGTATGTGGTGTATCGCCGGCTTCGTTGCTATACATCAACGACAATCGGGATACGCATACTTGCTTACGTTGATGATATGTGATATTATGAGTTGCTGTAATATGTTATACTGGATCGTCGCGTTTTGAATAGCCGGGTTTTTTTTGTAAGATGAGAGTTTTTTTTTCTTTTTCATTCATGTAAAATTTATTGTATGTAATATTCTTTTTTTCGGGCACTTCCAGGTTGCGGAAGATGTCACTGTTTTTGTATATTATTTACATTTCTGCATTAGGTAGACCCAAGACGGGGAGCACAAGTAACCGGGTTCTAGGGTCCAGTGGAAGATCATCTCGAGGAGTCGAGACTGGGTTTCCTAACCCTAGAATTGGCAGTGTTGCTTGCCGCTCTCGTAGGGGTCTAGGGATGTGGGTTTGGCTATTCATCGCGACCGTGAAATCCGTGTTTTATACAGGCTCGTATTGAAAACACGGACGTCCTAGTATATCCAATATTTCATATATGTTTCTTCTGCTGCAATGTTCTGTGATGAGATCATATTACTGCCTGAGATGAATGTTTATATATTATATATATGAGATATATGTTATATTGCAGATTTAGTTTCAAATGCTGATGCTTGTGAAGCACAATAATAAAACGGGACTTCATTAATGAGATTAATGAATTAAAAGAAACCTAAGATGTTGTAGAAACTTGTTTAAAAACTGGTAGCTCTAGTTCTTGCTTTGCATAGCGGTATTCCTTGTAGAACATCCAGCACTTTATTCGATAAGGAAAGGGCCGAGATCCCTTCACCGGGAGTGACCCCTTTAGCAATGACTGGCAGATGCTACACCCCTCGGTTTTTCTTTTGATTGCTCCTATAGTTTTTGCTTTGCATAGTGGTATATATGATATATCCTGCACCTTATTCGATGAGGAAAGTGCCGACGATCCCTTCACCGGGAGTGACCCCTTTAGCAAAACTAGAAAAGCCTCAAAAACACTCTATTTAAAATCACTCGATTCTACAACGATATCAAGTTCATTACGCAAAGGTTTTTCTTAAAAACCTGTCGTAGCCCTCCGTCATTTCAGATAAGGACTGTTTAGTATTCGTGATGCGTTTGTTGGCCTTTGTTAAGGCGTAGTGTGCGGTAGCTGAATAGTACTTATCTGCTTATGCATATGATGCAGATTGGATTAGGGTAGTCGTTGTAAGTCTACGCTAGCGCCCCGGCAGTCTACAGACGCCAAATGCGGAACAAAAACTTTTTAACTGGCGCTATCGTATACTTTAACCCGGATCTGCCATTATTGCTAAACTAACAAACTGTAAAGAGTGTAGGAAGATTGTACCGAACGATCCGAGTCCTTCGTTCTTCAACCATCATCCCACGCTCCGTTGCGGCTGCTCCGATCTCGTCGATCTCCGATTCCTTCGTCGAGGTGGCACCACATCACCGATTCTTTAAACGGGCTCCCGCCTCTAACTCGAGGCAACTCGATCGTCAAGTTTGCTAAAAGAGACGACCAAGATTGATGTAGAGAATGAGTAGATGACTTTGTCTCACTTCGTCCAAATCCGTGGACGATCGGTTAATGAAGTTGCCGAGGGAATTGGGTGATGGAATGAAATGGACTGTGAAATTCCATACACCGATAAAACCTATCATAATCTTTTCTAGGAAAAATGAAACATCAAGTGAAGTGAGGAGAGAGAGGGCCGGCCATATATAGCAAGAGGGAGGTGACCGTAGGAGAGGGGGGTGACCACAAGAGAAACCTTCTCACTTTAAAAATATCTTTAAGAAAACAAGAAGCTTTAATGATAAAGGATGAATCATTAATACACCTCATCAAGTAATAAATGCAACCAATTAGAACATAACACCAATTAGCCTAGTCACCTCATCTAGAATATTCTAGAACACTGACTCACCTCATCTGTAGAAAAGATAAATCCGTCTTTAACAGAATGTTAAAAGACGGCTGATAGAAAACTGGAAACTGGCAACTTCCAAAAGTGATCCTGAAACGAATATCAGGACAACCCCGAAACTGTATAAATATACCCGCATTTGTATTACGACCGAATACAAATTCAACTGAGACAAAGATATTATACCTACTCAACATAATACTCGGATCCGGCTTAAACCAAAGCCGACCAGTATTATCTGCCCGAAAAATAACACGTGCGTAAACGCACGTGCATTTTCTGAACCCTGCCATAAAACCATACGGCCTCTACAACGTTTTGCCCGAACTTGGGAAACTGTCTGTGGGGGACTCTAATGACTCGTCAGTACCCTGGCAGTGGGTTTAACCACAAACCGTCAGCGGCACTAGCTATGCGTAACGGCTGCCCATGGACTGACCTCAAGGGATGCCGATGAGCGCACTCATCCGGAAAACCCTACTGAGCCTAACAGTGACAATGTATATACAGTCCGGTCCGTTCGTCAATGAGTATCGCATATCCGCCTAGGGGGCTAGCAACGTCAGACCCCCAATAGCAGTATAAGTCGTGTCGGAGTGAAGCCCAATAACACACTGAGATACTACTGGAGTACCTACCAGTAAATCTCCTGCCATGGCCATAGACTTTGTGTAATGGCTCTCCTAGACACAGCACGACCTCGCCCCCAATACCGGGAGAGACGAATCCCCTGCCGATCCGCTCACGTGCCTCAATATGGCTCGGGACTGTACCCAAAAGCTACCTGTTTGCACGACTCCTTTGAGCCGTGGTAGGGTAGAAATCAAAGCACAGTGGGAACTCACACGAGACAAATGACGACCTCGGGTCGATGAACTAACCTGTACGCATGTCACCAGGGAACTGCTATCTAACGGTAGATATAATACTAACTAGCAGATTCCCAGCGAGTCCTGTCCGGTGTACTCATAACCCAATGAGCACATGTATACATCTTAGGTGATCCAACTGACACCAGTGGCTTGTGAGACCGGCCACCGCCCCTCGTCGGGGTCTCGACTGTACACACTAGTCTATTCCGGAGTATCGATGCCCTGTCTCGAAACTCCTACGACTAGGGACCACAATTAAGGATATGCATATAAACTACCCAACTCTCACGTATATGATCGCCATCATACTGTTGGTAGTAAAGCAATATCCTAAGGGCTCTATCAAAGTGTAACATGCAATCAGTCACCTGAACATGTACACAACTGATAAAAGCAAACCAGATAGCATACTATCATCTCGAGTAAGACTGTCCTACCGGGATAGGTCCTCCGCAATCATTGCAATCACGTACCTGCGATCCAATAATTGACTATGAGGGCACTATCACCAACAATCTCCCACTTGCACTCAAAGCTAATTATTCCGATGTTGCGTACTCACAGCCCGTGTGAAACCAACACCCAATTCCTCTACTAATCAGTTTCACAAAGCCCGTTTGTAAAACTATTGTGTTCGAGAAATAGCCTCAGTGAGTGGATCCGCCTAGAAGTATCTTTCTATATCTCTCTTAATCTCAAGTTCGCAGAGAAAGCCATCTCCCGAATTGAGTAGTACCTGTCTTAGAATATGTCTGGATATCTGATGGGACCTTAGTTCATAAATGAACTCTATATCCAAACTTCTTAGACTGAATCGATCACTGAACCTAATCAGTATCGGGCACCTTGCTACCCACAGTATCCTCTTAGACCACCTGTCCATAATACTGTCCCTCTTCGTCAGAGGGAAAACTATAACTCTGACAATCACTCTGTCATCCATGTCACCTTTGAAGCCTGGAATGATAATCGTCTCCCGAAAGAGGCTGCCGTTATCAAATCCGTAGAACATGTACCAATGTTGTAAAACTGCTTCCTTATGTTTCTCCAGGATTGGATTAATACAAACTTATTGCATCTAGTGCAAAACCAACATTTGGTGTGGTACTTGACATCTCATGATTGACTCAATTGCCTAAGCAAGTGATCTGCCAATCATGCACATCCCTCTCCCTTTTAGTCTATACGACACCTTTAGAGAAGGTGACTCCATTACCTGCAGGTACACCACCATGCTAGGAGTCAACTATTCCAAAAACCATTAGAATATCTGTCAAAGTACCCACATTGGGAAACTACCCAAATCCAGATCTAAAACCATAGATCTAGAAACCAGAATGTCAAATATTATATCAATATCCTGTCTGGAGAAACAACTGTGTGACGACCACAGTTTAACCGATCGTAGTATAGGAATTTTACTTCCTACTCTGTGTATGTCATCCAGATACCATGACATCACACCCTACTACCCTCTTAACTGATCTATCCCCTTTATCTGATTGAAGTCAAACCCATGACTGTCACATCAAAATTAGATGATCTATCTCCGCTATAACTGCTCAAGTCTATAAATAGACATAAGCTACTTGCCCACCATGCTTCCGTTGCTCCCACTAACTACGACAACCCTCCTACCGGGTCTCATAACCTGAAACAACAGTGGTGTCAAGTCTGGGTAGATAAGAACCTCCCTGTCACCGTCTCTGAGGCTACCGAAGTACCTCTCGGGCGTCTGAGGTTAGCTACCATACCTGCGGAGTGGCTATTGGAATGTCAAACCTGATTGAATGTATAGGTCCTATTAAATTTTTCCGTAATCGTTCGCGGTTCTGGAATCACTTCCAGTTCTACCATACTCCCACTACTGTTTTCTGAAAAAGATCTGTTTTACTAAAACTGTGGCGAGTCAAGAACAATATCACTATTGATCTTCCAAATGGTAGAATATCAACCCTCGTCATAGCCAGGGTCAACCCACAAACAGCCATTACAGAAACGTGCCTTGAGTTATCCAGTGTCTGGTTTTAATCATAAACTGGACAACTCCCCATACCTTAACTTCTTTTAAGGTACGATCCATTCTATATCCAATATAGAAACTTTGGCACTAATTTAATTGGAACCATATTCAAACCATGCAGCTGTCTCCAGTGCATATCAACTTAATGGAAAGAGGCTAATCAGCATTACTCAACTTAGGAATCCATCCAATTATGAGTAACCTGAAAGAGAAACACATTTCTCAAAACCATCACTATCATCTGAATACCAATCACAAGAATCTACATCTTCGATCTCTTTGAAGAATCCTGATACTTGTGATACCTGGTTCTCTACTTTATTCTTATACCCACAACTTCTCAAAACATAGACCTTGTATTTTTACGAAACACTCATCTAAATACTAGAGAAGTTATAAGTAAACAGAACATAGTACGAGGACCTACCCCTTTGTCCTGATGGACACTGGACAACATACAATACTCTGTATAAGTCCGCTGAGTTGAACAACTCATAACCTGTGCGTTGTAGGTGGAAAACTGTACCCTGGCGATTTCCTCAAATATCACCAATTACAACGAATTCCGATATAATGAGGATAATCACCTAATTCCCAATATCTTACTCCCACTCATCATCTGTAAAACCATACAGATATGAGAATGAAACATGGTAAATACATACCTTTGGAGTAAGTGTCTAATCGGGAAAACAGTTTTTCCTTTAACAATGCACTGAAACATAAAAATGTTTCGGAGGGGTATCCTGGTATTCATAGCAATGCCCTATCCATAATCCAATTCATGACTTCAACCGTATACTTTATTGCCGTCTCTCCAAATCCCTTTATTTGTCTTTAGTCGTTACCTTCTGTACACCATCGTTAGGTTAACTGGTTTTCTTCCTTCCCTACCGTTCGGCACCAGCCTATGGTTTGGAAGAAGACTATCCAGTAAGCATAATAGGTGTACCCTCCTAAACCAAGGAGTACTCGTATCTTGAGAGAAGGTGATGATAAAAGACAACTGAATAATACCTTATTCTTTTAAAGGTGAAATAGGAGCGGCGATGAAGTACGCGGTTTTGGTCGTGAATGATATCAGTCGCAATTTACTTTGCCCTCTTTCTAATCCCTTTATTTTGTCTTTACATATTACCTTCTGCACACCCTACTTAGGCTAATTGGTTTTCTTCATTCCCTACCTTTCGGCACCAGCCTATGGTTTGGAATAAGACTATCCAATAAGCGTAATAGGTGTACTCTCCTAAACCAAGGAGCTCTCGCAACCTGAGAGAAGGTGATAATAAAAGTCAACTGAATAAACCAATTCTATTTCTCCTGAACCTGGATCCATCCTCGAAGAAGTCCCTTCGAGTTCGTATATAACCATACGATGGATCTATCCAATGGAAGTGGATATCCGTAGTAATACGGGTGTTCTGAGAAATTCAAAGGGTAAAAGAAGGAGTGGCAATGACTTATGCAACATAGACAATCCAAAAGCCAGTATTTTAAGAAGGTTCGGTCAACTTGGTCATTGAGTCATAGTCTAGGGTCGGTCAAAGGTCGCTGCCAAAGAGAGAGAGAGAAAACAAACACTCTGCGTGCACTCTAACCTAGATCAGAATGGTCATCACTTTATCTAATCCGGAAACCTCCCACTGTCCTGTCAAACTCTCCTCCAAACCTAAAGAAGAATCAATCGGGATCACCCGAAGAGTAAACCAACTCATCAGTGGGAATCAGGATCCAACTCTCATCGCATGATAACGTGATGGAATGCATCCACGTTACTCATACTCCAGAAGGTATGCGCATACTCGGCAAGTTTCAGTTTCTTTAGAAACTCCTGATATGATTTTTGCCCCATGCTCTTATAACCTTGGCGTTGGTCAAAATGTCATAAGTCACATGCCAAGTTTTACCCGTCACTATCTTGTCAATTTGAACCCACCCGCACATGCCCTTGACGTTGGCCAAAATGGCAGAACGACTGTCCCAAACTAACTCATCTATCTATGCAACAATTGAATACCCAGCAGCTACCAAACACTATGCCTTGGCGTTGGTCAAAATACGTTGCTTGAATACTACTGAATACCCAAAAGAAGTGACGGAGGGCTACGACTGGTTTTTGGCGAAAAACCTTTAGCGTAGTGAACTTGATATCGCTGAAGGAACCTGATAGCTTTTTAAAATATAGTGGCGAAAACCTTTTGCTAAAGAGGTCACTCCCGGTAAAGGGATCTCGGCTCTTTCCTCGTGGAATGAGGTGCAGGATATTCCACTGAATACCGCTATGCAAAGCAACATGTAATCGACTATAGTGAAGTTATTACTCTGACTCAAACTTCTGCCCAAGGGGTCAGTCCCGGTGAAGGGATATCGGCCCTTGCCCCGTCGAATGAGGTGCAGGATATTCCACTGAATACCGCTATGCATAACAAAAGGAAACGTCTTTGTAACAACACTTTTTAAATTGTTCCAACAACTGTATACATGTTTGTTTTTACTTTGCGTTGATCAGAATCAACGCAGTCCCATCAATTATCACACCAGAAAAGAACGAAAATAAAATGTACGTATATGCCATCCGCATTTGTCACTGGGTCCCGTCATCACCCGTTAGGTTACTTAACTAACGACAGAGCGGGGACTGGACTAGCGCGGGTGAAAAACATATACAACATCTAATAGTATATAAACCAATATACATAATCGCTCCAGGCGTGATAGTATGCAACATTACAGAAAAGTAATAAGCATCACAGAACAATACAGATAATCTGGGATCCCCGAGTTTCACAGAGCCGCTGCTGAAACTCGACGTTCCCCTGTCGTGTGGATAGCCTGTGCAATGAAACCTAGACCCCTACGGGTGTGGCAAGTTACCCGCCAAAACCTGAAGCGAGGCAGTCCCCACAGCATAGTGAATGGAACACCCGGCACTTCACGGAATCCGGTAAATTGAGCACCCCTCCTTGGGTCAACCTGTATCCCCTACGAGTGCGGCGAATAGTCTGCCAATTCTAGAGTGGGACCCCTCTGCCTCTCAAAGCCATGAGATGCAGACCCGTTGCCCCCCAGAACCCGGCTATCCGTGCACTCCATCTCGGGGCAAAACCTAGTACAGTAATGAAAAATAGTACAATAGGTACATCGACCGCAACCTGGTCGTGCCCCAAAAGAATATTATACAACAGGCAGTGACGGCAGTCCACAAGTTGGACGCTCGCCCCGTAATATCAAATGTACAAATAAAGTCAAACTGTACTACCATTGCACACTGCTATCCACCACGACAAATCCGCAACATCACAGCACAACACAGAACATCAACGCGAATGTCACGTTCGCAAACCCGTCTAAAAGAACTATAGCAATCAGACGCTGTTTACCGATCAAATGACATTCCCGGTCGGAGATATAATGTAAGCACTGTAAACTAACGTGTTTAAATTTCGATCGACCAAAGACCAAATATCAAAAAGTGGGCCCCACTGCTTACTGGTGAACAGTAACAAAACCTGGGCGCAAATGATATATACCAAAAACCCCAAAATCCAACACAGAACCCACTGACCAAATTTGGGAGCACGTGCTCCCCACGTGGCCGCGGATGCGCGGCCAAACCATGGGTTTGGCCGCGTTTCCGCGGCAGCTTGGAGGAGTTACGACCCCAAATTTTGTCGTGGCTCTTAGAAACGCCTGCACAGATTTTTAAGACATCCAGAAATAAATTTTGAGACCGTTTAAAATTAACAGAAAATGTCGGGCTAGGATTTTGCCGTTTTTGATTTTCGGTTCGATCGATATTTTGAACGCGTTAGCACAAGTTAGTATAGCAAAATGGTTAGGCTCTGATACCACTGTAAGTCTATGCTAGCGCCCCGGCAGTCTACAGACGCCAAATGCGGAACAAAAACTTTTTAACTGGCGCTATCGTATACTTTAACCCGGATATGCCATTATTGCTAAACTAACAAACTGTAAAGAGTGTAGGAAGATTGTACCGAACGATCCGAGTCCTTCGTTCTTCAACCATCATCCCACGCTCCGTTGCGGCTGCTCCGATCTCGTCGATATCCGATTCCTTCGTCGAGGTGGCACCACATCACCGATTCTTTAAACGGGCTCCCGCCTCTAACTCGAGGCAACTCGATCGTCAAGTTTGCTAAAAGAGACGACCAAGATTGATGTAGAGAATGAGTAGATGACTTTGTCTCACTTCGTCCAAATCCGTGGACGATCGGTTAATGAAGTTGCCGAGGGAATCGGGTGATGGAATGAAATGGACTGTGAAATTCCATACACCGATAAAACCTATCATAATCTTTTCTAGGAAAAATGAAACATCAAGTGAAGTGAGGAGAGAGAGGGCCGGCCATATATAGCAAGAGGGAGGTGACCGTAGGAGAGGGGGGTGACCACAAGAGAAACCATCTCACTTTAAAAATATCTTTAAGAAAACAAGAAGCTTTAATGATAAAGGATGAATCACTAATACACCTCATCAAGTAATAAATGCAACCAATTAGAACATAACACCAATTAGCCTAGTCACCTCATCTAGAATATTCTAGAACACTGACTCACCTCATCTGTAGAAAAGATAAATCCGTCTTTAACAGAATGTTAAAAGACGGCTGATAGAAAACTGAAAACTGGCAACTTCCAAAAGTGATCCTGAAACGAATATCAGGACAACCCCGAAACTGTATAAATATACCCGCCCCATGCTTGTACCGCTATTAGGGGACTGACGTTTACCGCCCCCCCTAGGCCCTCCATGCGATATATCAGACGAACAGACCGGACTGTACGGGGATTGTCACATACAGACTCAGTAGGAGTTCGGTTGGGTTTACCTCATCGGCCTTCTTATCGACATCTACCTGAGGACCGTTACGTACAGCTAGTGCCGCTTGCGGTCTGTAGTTAAACCCACTGCCAGCGTAGTGTCGAGCCTTTAGAGTCCTACACAGAGAGTTCCCTACACTGAGCGAAACGTGTAGAGGCCGTGTGGTTTTACGGCAGGGCTACGATCACTTACGTACACTTGTGTGCGTATGGTGTTCGGGCAGGCAGTACTAGTGGGCTTTGGTTTAAGCCGGATCCTAGTATTGCACGGATGGATTTGTTTTGTCTTCTGTACATCCGCATTCTACGGAATACGGATGCAGGTGTGTATGCACTGTTTTCCGGAGCGGTGAAGGAGGAGGTGCCTCATTAGGGTTTTGGCAGTTGGTTCGGCCAAAACCGTTATGTGGCAGGCAACTGAGACAAAGATATTATACCTACTCAACATAATACTCGGATCCGGCTTAAACCAAAGCCGACCAGTATTATCTGCCCGAAAAATAACACGTGCGTAAACGCACGTGCATTTTCCGAACCCTGCCATAAAACCATACGGCCTCTACAACGTTTCGCCCGAACTTGGGAAACTGTCTGTGGGGGACTCTAATGAATCGTCAGTACCCTGGCAGTGGGTTTAACCACAAACCGTCAGCGGCACTAGCTATGCGTAACGGCTGCCCATGGACTGACCTCAAGGGATGCCGATGAGCGCACTCATCCGGAAAACCCTACTGAGCCTAACAGTGACAATGTATATACAGTCCGGTCCGTTCGTCAATGAGTATCGCATATCCGCCTATGGGGCTACTAACCTCAGACCCCCAATAGCAGTATAAGTCGTGTCGGAGTGAAGCCCAATAACACACTGAGATACTACTGGAGTACCTACCAGTAAATCTCCTGCCATGGCCATGGACTTTGTGTAATGGCTCTCCTAGACACAGCACGACCTCGCCCCCAATACCGGGAGAGACGAATCCCCTGCCGATCCGCTCACGTGCCTCCATATGGCTCGGGACTGTACCCAAAAGCTACCTGTTTGCACGACTCCTTTGAGCCATGGTAGGGTAGAAATCAAAGCACAGTGGGAACTCACACGAGACAAATGACGACCTCAGATCGATGAACTAACCTGTACACATGTCACCAGGGAACTGCTATCTGACGGTAGATATAATACTAACTAGCAGATTTCCGGCGAGTCCTGTCCGGTGTACTCATAACCCAATGAGCACCTGTATACATCTTAGGTGATCCAACTGACACCAGTGGCTTGTGAGACCGGCCACCGCCCCTCGTCGGGGTCTCGACTGTACACACTAGTCTACTCCGGAGTATCGATGCCCTGTCTCGAAACTCCCACGACTAGGGATCACAATTAAGGATATGCATATAAACTACCCAACTCTCATGTATATGATCGCCATCATACTGTTGGTAGTAAAGCAAGATCCTAAGGGCTCTATCAAAGTGTAACATGCAATCAGTCACCTGAACATGTACACAACTGATAAAAGCAAACCAGATAGCATACTATCATCTCGAGTAAGACTGTCCTACCGGGATAGGTCCTCCGCAATCATTGCAATCACGTACCTGCGATCCAATAATTGACTATGAGGGCACTATCTCCAACAGTCGTGCGACCTTGTTGGCCTTTGTCAAGGGCCGTGCGGGTGGGTTTACTTCAATCAAGAAATGACGGGTTGAACTTGACTAGCACCCAATGGTTTGTTGGCCTTTGTCAAGGTCATAGGAGGCTTGGGGCAAAATATTATCGGGTATTTCAAGTGTTGAAATTTTCAATGAGATTGCATACCTTCTATGAGATAGTTGGATCCCGATACCCGCTGCGAGTAAGAGTTACTCCTGGGAGACTTTTACACATTACAATTAGCCAATCAAGTAGGTGTCTAGAAAGGTGTTAACGAGGTTACGCCTCTGGGAAAACGAGGTTTACATAATTAGGTTCGTGCAAAAGCACGGGGGACCTCCCTCAAAGTACCGACACTGGCCTGGCTGAAAGATTGGCGAATTTGTAGCGTGTAATTAATCCCGGTTACTCTTTCCTTTTAGGGCTTGAAGGAAGATTTGATTAAAACAGTGGGAGACATCCTGATTAGATATATTAGATAACCAATCTAATCTTGCAAGACCATACGCTGAGTGTTTTCTTCTCTCTCTCTCCAGGTAGCGACCATATCACGCCTTAATCAAGATAATAAAATGGATATATTGACCGAACCCGCTTGTTATACTGAGTTGGGGAACGTTGATCCCGCTCTAAGTTATAATTTTTATAAGACAGAGCAGGAAATTAGGGAATACCAGATTTCCCGTGCCGCCCAAACAAAGAAATTGCATGCTGATGCATCTTTTTCGGGTGTGTTCATTACAAAGAACTGTTTCTCAGTATCCTTTACGTCCTGAGTATTTGATACCGGATCAGGATCCCACATATGTAATTTGTTACATGGGCTACAGAAAAGTAGAGAACTGAGAATGTGTGATAAGTTTCATGAGATAGAAACGGTGCAAGTGTTGCAGCCAAGTCTGTTGGTCACCATCACCCTGTATTACCAGAATACATTGATTCTGAACGAATGTTATTAGATACCGAACCTGATATACAACATCATATCTCTCTCTTTATTAGTAAAGAAAGGATATAATTTTGTATTGTTGGATAATGTTTTGAACATTTCCTATATCAAGAGTTGATCGGATCAGGCACGTTTTCTAAAAGTATTGACGTTCTAAATCAAACTACAGTTCTTAGTATACAGAACACACACGAGAAGAAGAGTTCAGAAATGAACGAATCCTTCTTGCGGCATTGTAGACTGGGTCATATCAATGCGACCCGACTAGCCGAAGTTATATAAAGATGCATATTTAAATTAGTTTGAATTTACATCTTGTGAAACTTGGCGGTCATGTCACAAAAATAAGATGACCACAGCTCTGTTTTTTAGAAACAGAGAAAGAGTTAGTGAACTCTTGGGATTGATACATGCTGATGTATGAAGGTCCCCTGTCTATACATGCCAAGACCGATTCTTTTTACTTCATTACATTCTCTGATAATCTCTCAAGATTCAGACATGTGTTCCTGTTGTAACATAAGTCCGAAGCTTTTGAGATATTCACAGAATATAAGTTAGAAGTAGAGAACCAAATACGGGTATAAGTATTATGTCCTTTGATGAGATCAGGGAGGAGAATACTTGAGCACGGAATTCCTGGACTATTCTAAAGGAGAATGAGATTCTCTTTCAGCATTACTCCTCCGTATACACCACAGCACGTCGGTGTATCGGGGTGGAGCAATAGCACCCTATGTGATATGGTGTGATCTATGATGAGTACTACTGAGTTTCCTATTTTCTTTTGGGAGTTATGCACTTGAGAAGTTGCATGGCCATTGAATAGGGTTCAAATCAAATCTGTTGCCTACCACTTCATATGTGATATGGAAAGGGAAGAGCCCATATCTTAAGTTTGTTAAGATTTGGGTTGTCCGGCCTATGTCTAGAAGAAAAATCCGGACAAGCTCGAGGCAAGGTTTGTTATGTAGAACTGGAATGGTTCCAGCTATACAAACTGCGGCTGATGATTTGGTAGACCCAAAGGATTCAATAGTTTCCAACGAACCTCAGCCTCTCCGCCGATCTAGCAGGGTTCCTCACCCACCTGAGAGATACTTCGGTTTCTCTATGACAGTAGGAGCGAGGATTGCATCATGAGATGATGACCCAACTAGTTTCGAGCTGGCCATCAGGAGTGGGACTCTGTAAGAATGGCTGGATGCTTATCGATCTAAGATGGAATCCTTATACACCAACAAAGTATGGAATTTGGTTGCTTTGTCTGAAGGGTTAAATCCTCATCAGGAGCGAGTATATCTTGAGAAGATTACTTGGTGTACATGGAAAAGTTGAGACTTTCAAAGCTATGCTTAAGTCCATCCAGATCCTACTTGCCACGGCTACATACCATGACTACGATATCTGGCGGTTGGGTGTCATGTCTACTTTTCTAAATGATGTTTTAGAAAAGAGCGTCTATAAGTACACAGCCAGAGGGTTTCGTAGACAGTGGGAGCAGCGGAAACGTGTGCAAGATGTTTTATATGATAATACAGGCATCGCGGAGTTGGAACATCTGTTTTGATGTGGTAGTCAAAGAGTTTGACTTCATCAAAATGGTAGATGAACCTTGTATATACAAAAAGGTAGTAGAGAGTATGGTGGTGATCCTCGTAGAGTACGTGGATGACATACTCTTGATAAGTAAGGAGTTTCCTATGCTACGCTCGGTCAATCTCCGCTTATCATAAGGATTCTCCATATAGGATCAAATTGATACCTCCTAAATCGTGGGTTTTGGATCTATGAGATAGATCTAATTGGATGTTAGGATACTCACTAGTTGTAGTGAGATGGTATCAATCGATCCTGGGGAGAATCACTGGAAAGGTTCCAGGGTGATAAGGACGACTGAATGTCAGTCGCAGGCATTGTCTTTACCCTCAGTGGAGGGACGGTATGTTGGAAGAGTTCCAAGCTAGATACCGTGACTTACTAGACGATTAAAGACAAGATACATCGTTACCAAAGATGCTACCAAAGTGGCAGTCTGGATACAGATAAGTTCATAAGATGAACTTCGTTCCTACCATTGTGTGACAATGGAGTTGTGGCTTTAGCCAAGGAACTACCGTCCCATCAGAAATCCAGATATAATTCTTAGGCAGTATCACCTGATCATGGAGATGGTTAATCTCCAGGTAGATCGAGGTTAGGAGAGTAGACACAGAGGACGACAGCGCGGATCCACTCACAAAGGCCTTTTTCCCAGTAGAGACTTTTATGGGATGGTTGAGTATGAGATACTTCAACCACAGCTAATTGTTGTGTATGTGATACCACAACAGATGGACCTAGTGCAAGTGGGAGATTGTTAGTTATATGTATGCCCTAGAGGCCATTACTGTACATACGATGTATATTGTAATGGATGCTTGGATATATATAGGGAGGACTTTCTTGCTCGACATGATAGTATGCTATCTGGTTGTACTTTATCTTAACATGTACTCTGATTGTCTCTATATTACATGTTGATAAAGCCGTTAGGATATGTACTCGACTACTGGGACTATGATGAGATCATACTAGTGGGGCCACGGTAGTCGACGAGTACATCCTATAACTGTTCCTAGTCGAGGGTATATCGAGACAGGGCATCGATACACCAGAGTAGACTAGCGTATACGCATCTTGACCCATATGATAGGCGATGGATGATCCCATATCCATCGGTGTTTGACATCAAGGATGGTGTACGGGTGCTCATTGGTGACTGGGTACACTGGACGGACTCGCCGAGAACTCCCAGATGGTATTATACCTCACGTCAGATGGCAGTTCTCCGGTGACACTGGTACAGAGTAGTCTGTTGACCCGAGATCACCATAGAGTCATGTATGATTCCCACTGTGCTTTGATTTGCATCATACCACGTCCAAGAGGGCGTGCAAAAAGGTGGCTTTTGGGTACAGTCCCGAATCACATGGAGGCAATGAGCGATAGGAGAGGATTCGTCTCTCCCGTTATAGGGAGTTGATGTTGTACTGTGTTCGATTGGCTATAACCGGAAATCCCTGGCCAGGGTTGCTGAGATTTACTGGTAAGTGTTATCAGTAGTTTCTCGAACTATTATAGACCTCATATCGACATGACTTAACGAGCTACTGGGGTCTGACGTTTACCACCCCTAGGCGAGATATGTGACATATCAGACGACGAGACCGGACTGTACGGGAGTGTTACTGTTTGGATTCATAGGAGAATGTACAGGCTTGCCTGTTGATCTTCTGAGCGCTCAATACCTGGGTAGCTGACCGCTTGAAGCTTGTGGGTGTTTGATATGATCATCACCTACTGCCGGCGTATTGACGATTCTTTAGAGTCCTACACAGAGATTTCTAGGCTCAGGCAAAACGGAGTAGGAGAACGTATGTGATATGTGCGGGACCGAGGATAATACGATATGAGATACCGTATTCTATTCTCATGATATTTGATATCTGCCGGATCATCGGATCAAGTGTTGATTCGAGGAATCGGTACGATTAAATATTAGTCGGCTATATGCGATATAGCCGGATTTTCGGATCAAGTGTTGATTCGATAATTTAATGTATAATAATATATATGATATATTAAATTGCATTAACTAATATTAGCTCACTAAAAGATTCTTTTTCTCACTCGGGTAATACATTGATATATATGCGATATATGTTAATTGTATTATTTTATTTGGTACAATAAATATTATATATGTGATATATAATATTGTAACATGTTATGATAACTAATGCAACATGTTTAGCAAAGATTAAACAAGATTAGGGTTTGATTTTGGTTAATGCTTTCTAGATGATTCTAGAAGGTTTAGTTTTGTTTTGTGAAAGATATTTTGTTATGACTCATTTCTTAACCTAACCCAATCCCTAGCCTTGGTTAATTCTCTACAAAGGTTAAGTTAATCATGGTTGCATTATTGATCATTATCTCCTTTGCATTATTCATCACAAAAGGATTCTTATCATATTCTTCATCTTCTTCCTTCTTCTTTCTTCATGGAAAAAGCTTACTAGCTTTTTTCCAAGTGATGAATAAATGTGAGAAAAAGATAAATAAAGAGAGCAAAAATCCTACTTCATCATCCTCATCTTTCCTTGCCCTTTAGATGAGAGTGTTCACTCAATTTTAGTGAGTGTTAGCTTGTGTTAATGAAACTTCAAGGTAGATCATCTTTGTATCGAAGATCGGAAGCAAGACTGCACCTTTCTCTTCATGGAACCTCTCGAGAGTCCGGAACCCGATGATCGCAGCGAAGGGACCACAACACGGAGCTTATGAAGTGAAGGACCGGATCTACAAAGGTTGCAATCCCTCTCACTTAGTGTTAACGTGTTTAACATGCTTGTTTTCTCCTAATCTCTAGTTTAAAGATCCGGCTTCGGGTTGTTCGGCACGGCTAATTTTTAAATCGGGCATGGTCGATGCCTCGTAGAACCTTGTGCACGTGCCTAGCAACCCTACAACTCATTCTCTACATCAATCTTGGTCGTCTCTTTTAGCAAACTTGACGACCGAGTTGCCTCGAGTCAGAGGCGGGAGCCCGTTTAAAGATCCGATGACGTGGTGCCTGTTAGTGTATATGCCCTAGATGCCATTACTGTATCATACTAGTATGTATATTACTTGATGGAAGCTTGGGATATTCACAGTTGTACAGACAATCTTGCTCAATATAGTAGTATGCTACTTGGTTTGTCTCTGCTTTAATGTGTACATGTGTGTTTATTTATTATATCACCTATACGCATTAGTAGAGCCCTCAGGATCTTTGCTTGATTACCGGCGTTATGATGGCGATCACACTCATAGGGGCTAGGTAATCTACAAGCACATCCTCATACACGTCCCTAGTCGTGGGAGTATCGAGATAGGGCATCGATGCTCCGGAGTAGACTAGCGTATGCGCTTCTCATCCCAGCACGGGAGACGGTCTGTCCCACAGCCGTCGGTACGTCGTACTTGAGATAGTATGCGGGTGCTCGTTGGGTTACGAGTACACTGGACAGGACTCGTCGGGACCTGATGGTTTGTATTATACCTATAGTCAGTTATCAGTTCCCAGGTGACATGAGTACAGCTTAGTCCGCTGACTTGACACTGTCACTTCGCCTCGAGTGTGTTACCACTGTTCTTTGATTACTACCCTACCACGGCTCTACTGAGTCGTGCAAACAGGTAGTAGTTGGGAGCAGTCCCGAAGCGCTTGGAGGCAGTGACGGTTAGACAGGATTCGTCTCTCCCGGTATTGGGGGTTGACATCGCGCTGTGTCTAGGAGAGCCATTACACGAGTAGTCTCTAGCCAGGGCAAGCGAGATATACTGGTAGGTTTCCAGTGTTATCTCAGGGTGTATTGGGCTTCACTCCGACACGACTTGTACCGCTATTAGGGGACTGACGTTTACCGCCCCCCCTAGGCCCTCCATGCGATGTATCAGACGAACAGACCGGACTGTACGGGGATTGTCACATACAGACTCAGTAGGAGTTCGGTTGGGTTTACCTCATCGGCCTTCTTATCGACATCTACCTGAGGACCGTTACGTACAGCTAGTGCCGCTTGCGGTCTGTGGTTAAACCCACTGCCAGCGTAGTGTCGAGCCTTTAGAGTCCTACACAGAGAGTTTCCCTGCACTGAGCGAAACGTGTAGAGGCCGTGTGGTTTTACGGCAGGGCTACGATCACTTACGTACACTTGTGTGCGTATGGTGTTCGGGCAGGCAGTACTAGTGGGCTTTGGTTTAAGCCGGATCCTAGTATTGCACGGATGGATTTGTTTTGTCTTCTGTACATCCGCATTCTACGGAATACGGATGCAGGTGTGTATGCACTGTTTTCCGGAGCGGTGAAGGAGGAGGTGCCTCATTAGGGTTTTGGCAGTTGGTTCGGCCAAAACCGTTATGTGGCAGGCTCATTAGGGTTTTGACAGTTGATTCGGTCAAAACCATTTTGAGGCGGACTCATTAGGGTTTTGACAGTTCGTTTGGTCAAAACCATTATGAGCCGCGGATATCATTTACTAATCCTTTTAGTGATAATTTTATGATGGCTAATTGCATTGACCATTTGACCCCGTTGACCTCTCTTGACTTTGTTGACCGGTTGACCGTGTTGACCATTGACTTTCAAGAGGGATCTACACTCTTCTTTTCATTTTCTTTTTCTTTTGGATTATGATAATGGTCATTTCAATGTAGCCATCAAACTTTATCTTGATGGGATTAGTAATGATGTTGTTTTTTCATTATTGCAACCATGTTTACTTTTCTTTGTATAATAATTTCTTTCTCATTCTCTCTCTTGGTTTTTCAAGTGAGATGAAAAGAAATGAACCATGGTTGTTGCTCCTCCTTCTTCTTCCTCCTCTTGATTCATCTTTTGATCTCATGTGTTGAGAGATAAAGATCCCACAAAGACAAAACCATCCATTGATAATTTCTACACAACCTAGGGCTTCTAGATTAGCAATCTCTTTGCCCTAGTTATCTCGGCTCGAAGTGGAGCTCGGTACACATCTCTCGGGTGGATCGTCTTCGACTCAAGGAGGCCGCGGAGGTGACCAAAGTCCGGATCAACCCTCGGAGCAAGCAAGGAGAAGAACAACAAGAAGTGAAGTGGTTCAAGTTGAGGTATAACCCCTAACCGAGTAGATAAATCTCTAGTTAGGATGCTAGTGTATTGTTTAGCAAAGATCCGGCTTTTACGGTCCATGTTGCCAAGTCCAGAAAAATTTTTGTTTTACCGTTTCCGCAAACCCGAAAGTACCGGGAGAGGTAACGTGGACCTAACAGTGGTATCAGAGACTAGCTAAACACACCCTAGCATGTTAGCAAAGTATTAAGAATATCGACCGGACGAAAACCCGTAAAATTACCCGGAAAAATTCAGTTTCTGCCGAATTTTAGAACTGTTCCAAAATTAAAAAATCATACACTAAAAATCGGCTCAGGCTTTTGTTAGAAAACTGGAGAAATTTCATCCCCCAACTCGTCCAAAGTGCCGCGTTTCCGCGGCATAAGCTTGCTTATGCCACGGAACCGCGGCGGCGTTGGCTTTGTTGGGGAATATTTTTCTTGCAGTTTTCTTAGAGGGGTATTTTGGGATTTTTGGTATATGACTTTTCTGTCAAGATTTTCCAGAAAGCAAAATTTGTTTTTGCGGCTCATAAATCCGTATTTTTGGTCGATGTTCTGTAGACTTTGGCTAATGGTTATCTCTGTAATGTTATATGTGTATTGAACGTCTACTAATTTCTATACGTCGATTAGTGGGGGTTATACATATCTGTGATCTGTGTTGATGATGGTTTGTGTATATGAACTCGTTGGATTGTCGCGAATGAATAGCCGGGATGGATGTGAGATGAGAGTTTCTTTTTCTTTCATTCATGTAATAAATTTGTAAATTGATGTAATATTATTTGTATGGCCGCACAACCGGGTCGGGGTTGTAGCCGTCATTGTATAATTCTTTTTACTGTTTTTGCTCCTAGGATAGACCCATGGAGGGGGTGCACAAACTACCGGGTATCTCGAAGTGCCGAGTGGCCTACTCATGGCATTGAGGGAGGTTGCTTCGCTTCGGGTACTTGGCGGGTAGTTTGCCGCACACGTAGGGGTCTTGGGTGGGGTATTGGCTATTCATCGTGACCGTGTAATCCGCTTTTCGCTGCAGGTTCGAACGAATCGCGGGTTCCTAGTATATCCAAAGTGTTCATCTGTGATCTGGATTGGCTATCATTGCTGTATATCTATATATAATAACTATTTAGGCGTTGCTTATATTTTACAGCCGCGCTAGCCCAGCCCCCGCTCTGTCGTTAGTTAAGTAACCTAACGGGTGATGACGGGGCCCCGTGGCGAATGCGAATGGCATAAGCGTACGTCATATTTTGGTTGTTTTCTGCAATGGTAGGATTTAAATGATGGGACGCATTAAAAGAACTAATGCAAGAAAATAAACCTAAAAGACGTTGTTGGAACAAGTTTTTCAAAAGCTGTTATTAAAAGGACGTTCACTTTTGTTTTGCATCGAGGTATTCGGTTATGAATGCCCAGCACCTCAGTCGACGAGGCAAGGGCCGAGATCCCTTCATCGGGAGTGACCCCTTAGACAAAAGTTTGCGTCAGGGTAATAACTTCACTATAGTCGATTATTCTTGCTTTGCATCGAGGTATTCAGTTTGGAATATCCTGCACCTCATTCGACGAGGAAAGAGCCGAAATCCCTTCACAGGGAGTGACCTCTTTAGCAAAAGTTTTCGCCACTATATTTTCAAAAAGGCAACCATGTTCCTTCAACGATATCAAGTTCATTACGTTAACGGGTTTTTTCGCCAAAAACCCAGCCGTAGCCCTCCGTCATTTCCTATAAGTACTACTTAGTATTCGAGCTACGTATTTTAGCATTGTCAAGGCGTAGTGATCGGTAGCTAAGTATTGCTTGTTTGCAGCCTTGTTTTTCGGATTATTTAGGACAGTCGCATAGCTATGTTGGCATTATCAAGAGTTGTGCGGGTGGGTCTAAGTTAATCAAGATAATGACGGGCCGAACTTGACTAACGGTTCATGATATGTTGGCATTGTCAAGGTCATGAATCGTTAGGGGCAAAAACCATATCGGGAGTTTCAAAAGTACTGAAACTTGCAGATTTAGCATACCTTCTGGAGTGTAGTGACTACAGTGGATTCCATCTAGGTCATCACACTATGATAGTTGGATCCCGATCCCACTGATGAGTTGGATTACTATTGGGAGATTATTACACTTAACAATCAATGCTATAAACCTAGTAGGTGTCTAGAAAGGTGTTAGCGGGGTTACGCCCCCAGGGAAAAGAGGTTCTTGAATTAAGGAACTTCGCGAAAACGTTGGAAAACCTCCCTCGAAGTACCAACTCTAGCCTGGCTGAAAGGTTAATCAAGTATTGTGACGTGAATTAAAACCCGGCTAGTTCTTCTTTTAAAAAGGTTTTAAGAAGAATTTGAGTAAACAGTGGGAGACATCCTGGTTAGATAAATTAATAAACCAATCTAATCTTGCAAGAGCATATGCTGAGTGTTTCTTTTCTCTCTCTCCAGGCAGCAACCTTTTCACGCCATAATCAAGATAATAAAATGTATCGCTTGACCGATCCGAATTCTTATTCGGAACTGGGGAAAGTTGGTTCAGCTCTAACTTGTGACAACAGTCATGAGTATGAGTATGGGAAAGGGGATTGTATGGATTTCCAAGATACCCAGTTGAAAAAGAAGCATGGTTTTGCATCTACTTCAGGTGTTCTTGTAATTGAGAACTGTCTTACGGTCAGCCCTACCTCCTGGGTACTTGATACCGGATCAGGATCTCATATCTGTAATTTATTACGGGGACTGAGAAAAAGTAGGAAAGTTGCACCGGGTGATATGTCGCTCAGAGTAGCGAACGGAGCACAAGTTAATGCGGCAGCCGTCGGTGAATATCACCTAGTATTGCCAAATGGCAAGACTATGATTTTGAACGATTGCTACTATATACCCTCCATGGTTTGCAAGATCATATCAGTTTCTTTACTCGATAAAGATGGATATAACTTTGTTCTTGAAAAGAATATCATGAACATTTACCTTGATAAGGTACTGGTTGCAGAGGGTACACTGTGTAATGGTATCTACGTTCTAAATCAGAATACAGTTCTCAATATACAAAACACACGCAAGAGGAAGAATTCAGATACGAATGAATCCTACTTGTGGCATTGTAGACTTGGTCATATCGGAGAGAAAAGACTGAGTAAGTTGCATAAAGATGGACTCTTGAATGCGTTCGAGTTTTCATCTTATGAAAATTGTCAGTCCTGTCTCAAAGGGAAGATGACCAAATCTCCGTTCACCGGACATGGAGAAAGAGCAGCAGAGCACTTGGGACTCATACACAGTGATGTATGTGGTCCGATGTCTATACATGCAAGGGGTGGGTTCTCGTACTTCATCACATTCACTGACGATCTCTCTAGGTTCGGATATGTGTATCTGATGAAACACAAATCTGAAACTTTTGAGAAATTCAAGGAATTCAGAAACGAAGTAGAGAACCAAACAGGCAAAAGTATCAAGATCCTCCGGTCTGATAGAGGAGGGGAGTACTTAAGCACGGAATTCCGAGATTACTTAAAAGAGAATGGTATTCTCTCTCAGCTTACTCCTCCTTATACACCACAGCACAACGGTGTATCCGAGAGAAGGAATCGTACCCTATTGGATATGGTTCGATCCATGATGAGTAATGCTGAGTTACCTCTTTCATTCTGGGGACTTGCGCTAGATACAGCGGCATACTTACTGAATCAGGTTCCGTCTAAATCTGTGCCTAAGACTCCATATGAAATATGGAGTGGAAAGAAACCATATCTCGGACGAATTAAGATATGGGGTTGTCCGGCCTATGTAAAAGTACAAAAACCGGACAAGCTTGGGGCACGGTCAGTTTTATGCAAGTTTGTGGGATATCCTAGAAATTCTCTGGGATATCTATTCTACCACACTGAGGAAAAGAAGGTGTTCATTGCTCGCCGCGCCACCTTTTTAGAGTGGCAATTTCTTGCAAAAGAAATAAGTGGAGCACGGTAGAACTGGATGAAATATCTGATCCACAAACTCAAACTGAGGATTTAGCAGAACCAGAAAATTCAATAACCCCAAACGAACCTCAGCCACTCCGCAGATCTGGTAGGATTTCTCTTCCGCCCGAGAGATACTACGGTTTTCTCATAGACGGGGATCGAGAGGATTGCATCTTGGAAGAAGATGACCCTACCAGTTTAAGGCAGGCCATTATGAGTAGGGACTCTGATAAGTGGCAGGAAGCAATGCAATCCGAAATGGAGTCCATGTACGCCAATAAAGTGTGGACCTTGGATATTGCTCCACCTGGGGTAAAACCCGTTGGATGCAAATGGATCTACAAAATGAAACTTGGTGTAGATGGGCAGGTGGAAACCTATAAAGCTAGACTCGTTGCAAAAGGTTTTCGTCAAAGACCTGGTTTGGACTATGACGAAACTTTTTCTCCGGTGGCTATGCTCAAATCCATTCGGATCCTACTTGCCATTGCTGCCTTCAATGACTATGAAATCTGGCAGATGGATGTTAAAACGGCTTTCCTAAACGGTTGTTTGGAAGTGTGCGTTTACATGGATCAACCATAAGGTTTCGTAGACAGTGGGAGCAGCGGGAAGGTGTGCAAGTTGCTTAAATCCATTTATGGATTAAAGCAGGCATCGCGGAGCTGGAACATCTGATTTGATGAGGTAATCAAGGAATTTGATTTCATCAAGAACGAAGATGAACCCTGTGTCTATAAGAAGATTGTAGGACGAACTGTCGTATTCCTAGTCTTGTACGTGGACGACATTCTTTTGATAGGAAATGATATTCCTATGCTAAAATCGGTCAAGCTATTTTTGTCACAAAGGTTCTCCATGAAGGACCTGGGTGATGCCTCGTACATTCTGGGGATCAAGATCTATAGAGATAGATCCAAGAGACTACTGGGACTTTCGCAGTCCAGGTACATAGAGACCGTACTAAAGAGATTTAGTATGGAGGATTCCAAGCGCGGTAACATACCCGCATTGCACGGAATTACCCTCTCCAAGAAGATGACTCCTAAGACTGACGAGGAGAGGGTTCGCATGAGCACTATACCCTACGCTTCGACGGTAGGATCTATAATATATGCGATGCTATGTACAAGACCAGATGTAGCTTACGCGATGAGCGCGGTAAGACGGTATCAGTCAGACCCAGGGGAGGACCACTGGACAGCAGTGAAGAACATTCTCAAGTACCTGAGAAGGACTAAGGAGATGTTCCTGGTTTACGGTAATGGAGACCTCAAGGTCGAGTCCTTTACCGATTCAAGCCTCCAGAGTGACAAAGATGACAGCAAGTCTGTCTCGGGTTTTGTGTTTACCCTCAACGGAGGGGCGGTATGTTGGAGGAGTTCCAAACAGGATACCGTCGCAGACTCGACGATGGAGGCTGAATACATTGCTGCAAGCGATGCCGCAAAAGAGGCGGTCTCGATAAAGAAGTTCATTAGTGAACTTCAGGTGGTTCCGTCCATTGTTGACCCAATACCTTTGTATTGCGATAACAATGGGGCTATAGCTTTAGCGAAGGAACCAAGGTCCCATCAGAAATCCATGCACATCTTAAGGCGGTATCACCTGATCAGGAAGATCATTGATCGCCAGGAGATCGAGGTGCGGAGAGTGGACACAAAGGACAACACAACGGACCCATTAACGAAGGCCTTACCCCAGACTCAGTTCGAGCGGCTGATCGAGATGATAGGTCTTCGATACGCCAGTACATAGCCATAGTGCAAGTGGGAGATTGTTAGTGTATATGCCCTAGAGGCCATTACTGTATCATACTAGTATGTATATTACTTGATGGAAGCTTGGGATATTCACAGTTGTACAGACAATCTTGCTCAATATAGTAGTATGCTACTTGGTTTGTCTCTGCTTTAATGTGTACATGTGTGTTTATTTATTATATCATCTATACGCATTAGTAGAGCCCTCAGGATCTTTGCTTGATTACCGGCGTTGTGATGGCGATCACACTCGTGGGGGCTGGGTAATCTACAAGCACATCCTCATACACGTCCCTAGTCGTGGGAGTATCGAGATAGGGCATCGATGCTCCGGAGTAGACTAGCGTATGCGCTTCTCATCCCAGCACGGGAGACGGTCTGTCCTACAGCCTTTGGTACGTCGTACTTGAGATAGTAAGCGGGTGCTCGTTGGGTTACGAGTACACTGGACAGGACTCGTCGGGAACTGATGGTTGGTATTATACCTATCTTCAGTTATCAGTTCCCAGGTGACATGAGTACAGCTTAATCCACTGACTTGACACTGTCACTTCGCCTCGAGTGTGTTCCCACTGTTCTTTGATTACTACCCTACAACGGCTCTACTGAGTTGTGCAAACAGGTAGTAGTTGGGAGCAGTCCCGAAGCGGTTGGAGGCAGTGACGGTTAGACAGGATTCGTCTCACCCGGTATTGGGGGTTGACATCGCGCTGTGTCTAGGAGAACCATTACACGAGTAGTCCGTGGCCAGGGCAAGCGAGATATACTGGTAGGTTTCCAGTATTATCTCAGGGTGTATTGGGCTTCACTCCGACACGACTTGTACCGCTATTAGGGGACTGACGTTTACCGCCCCCTAGGCCCGCCATGCGATGTATCAGACGAACAGACCGGACTGTACGGAGATTGTCACATACAGACTCAGTAAGAGTTCGGATGGGTTTACCTCATCGGCCTTCTTATCGACATCTACCTGGGGACCGTTACGTATAGCTAGTGGCGCTTGCGGTCTGTGGTTAAACCCACTGCCAGCGTAGTGTCGAGGTTTTAGAGTCCCACACAGAGAGTTTCCCTGCACTGAGAAAAACGTGTAGAGGCCGTGTGGTTTTACGGCAGGGCTACGATCACTTACGTACACTTGTGTGCGTATGGTCTTCGGGCAGGCAGTACTAGTGGGCTTTGGTTTAAGCCGGATCCTAGTATTGCACGGATGGATTTGTTTTGTCTTCTGTACATCCGCATTCTGCGGAATACGGATGCAGGTGTGTCTGCACAGTTTTCTGGAGCGGTGAAGGAGGAGGTGCCTCATTAGGGTTTTGGCAGTTGGTTCGGCCAAAACCTTTATGTGGCAGGCTCATTAGGGTTTTGATAGTTGATTCGGTCAAAACCATTTTGAGGCGGACTCATTAGGGTTCTGACAGTTCGTTTGGTCAAAACCATTATGAGTCGCGGATATCATTTACTAATCCTTTTAGTGATAATTTTATGATGGCTAATTGCATTGACCATTTGACCCCGTTGACCACTCTTGACTTTGTTGACCGGTTGACCGTGTTGACCATTGACTTTCAAGAGGGATCTACACTCTTCTTTTCATTTTCTTTTTCTTTTGGATTATGATAATGGTCATTTCAATGTAGCCATCAAACTTTATCTTGATGGGATTAGTAATGATGTTGTTTTTTCATTATTGCAACCATGGTTACTTTTCATTGTATAATAATTTCTTTCTCATTCTCTCTCTTGGTTTTTCAAGTGAGAAGAAAAGAAATGAACTATGGTTTTTGCTCCTCCTTCTTCTTCCTCCTCTTGATTCATCTTTTGATCTCATGTGTTGAGAGATAAAGATCCCACAAAGACAAAACCATCCATTGATCATTTCTACACAACCTAGGGCTTCTAGATTAGCAATCTCTTTGCCCTAGTTATCTCGGCTCGAGGTGGAGCTCGGTGCACATCTCTCGGGTGGATCGTCTTCGACTCAAGGAGGCCTCAGAGGTGACCAAAGTCCGGATCAACCCTCGGAGCAAGCAAGGAGAAGAACAACAAGAAGAGAAGTAGTTCAAGTTGAGGTATAACCCCTAACTGAGTAGATAAATCTCTAGTTAGGATGCTATTGTATTGTTTAGCAAAGATCCGGCTTTTACGGTCCATGTTGCCAAGTCCAGAAAAAATTTTGTTTTACCGTTTCCGCAAACCCGAAAGTAACGGGAGAGGTAACGTGGACCTAACAGTGCCACCTGGACGAAGAGATCGGAGATCGAAGAGATCGGAGCAGCCGCAACAGAGCGTGGGATGATGGTTAAAGAACGAAGAATTCGGATCGTTCGGTATAACCTTTCTTCCCTCTTTGTAGATTGTTAGTTTAGCGTTAATGGCAGATCCGGGTTTTTAGTATGCGATAGCGCCAGTTATAAAAGTTTTTGTTCCGCATTTGGCGTCTGAAAGACGGCCGAGCCGCTACCGTAGACTTACAATACTTATACCCGGTTTTTGGTTCTCTACTTTTAACTTATATTCTGTGAATATCTTAAAAGCTTCGGACTTATGTTTCAACAGGAACATATGGCTGAATCTTGAAAGATTATCAGAGAATGTAATGAAGTACAAAGAACCGGTCCTGGCATATGTAGACAGGGGACCTTACATACATCATCATTTATCAGTCCCAAGAGTTTACCAACTCTTTCTCTCTTTCCAGTAAACGGAGCTATGGTCATCTAATCTTTGTGACATGACTGGCAAGTTTCATAAGATGTAAATTCAAACTGATTTAAATATGCATCTTAAATGTGACTTAAGCTAGTCGGGTCACATTGATATGACCTAGTCTATAATACCTCAAGAAGGATCCGTTCATTTCTAAACTCTTCCTCTTGTGTGTGTTCTGTATACTAGGAACTGTAGTTTGATTTAGAACGTCAACGCTTTTAGATAACGTGCCTGAACCGATCAACTTTTGAAATAGGAAATGTTCAAAACATTATCCAACAATACAAAATTTTATCCTTTATTTACTAATAAAGAGACTGATATGATTTTGTATATCAGGTTCGGTATCTAATAGCATTTGTTCAGAATCAATGTTTTGGTAATACAGGGTGACAGTGACCAACAAACTTGGCTGCAACACTTGCCCCGTTTTCTGTCTCATGAAACTTATCTCCCGTTCTCAGTTCTCTACCTTTCTGTAGCCCCATGTAACATATTACATATCTGGGATCCTGATCCGGTATCAGATACCCAAGACGCAGATGATACTGAGAAACAGTTCTGTGTAACGAACACACCCGAAGAAGATGCATCATATGCACTTTCTTCGTTTGGGCGGGATGGGAATCCTGGTATTCCCCTGTTTCCTGCTCTCTCTTATAACAATTATAAGTTGGAGCGGGACCAACGTTCACCAGCTCAGTATAACAAGCGGGTTCGGTCAATATAACAATATTATTATCTTGATTAAGGCGTGATATGGTCGCTACCTGAAGAGAGAGAGAAGAAAACACTTTGCGTGCGCTCTTGCAAGATTAGATTGGTTATTTATTTTATCTAATCAGGACGGCTCCCACTGTTTTTATCAAATCTTCCTTCAAACCTTAAAAGGAAAGACTAGCCGGGATTAATTACACTCTACAAGTTCGCCAATCTTTCAGCCAGGCCAGTGTCGGTGCTTTGAGGTACGTTCCCCGTGCTTTCGCACGGACCTAATTAAAGTAAACCTCGTTTTCCCAGAGGCGTAACCCCGTTGACACCATTCTAGACACCTACTTGATCGGGTAATTGTAAAGTGCAAAACTCTCCCAGGAGTAACAATTACTCACAGTGGGTATCAGGATCCAACTATCATATAGAAGGTATGCAATCTCATTGCAAATTTCAACACTTGAAATTCCCGATAAAGGTTTTTACCCCTAGCACCTATGACCTTAACTATGGTCAACAAATCATAAGCACTAGTCAAGTTCTACCCGTCATTTCATGATTAATTAGACCCACCCCATGACCCTTAACTAAGGTCAACAAAGTCACGTGACTGTCCTAACTAATCGTATCATATGTGGTGTAGGAAAACATCACTTAGCTACCGTACACTGTGCCTTGACTATGGTCAACAAACACAACACGAATACTAAGTACTCTACTTCCTAAAATGACGGAGGGTTGCGAATGGTTTTTATGAAAACCTTTAACGCTTTGAACTTGATCTCGTTGCAGAATCAAATGGTTTTTAAATGGAGTGTTTTTGAGACTTTTCTAGTTTTGCTAAAGGGGTCACTCCCGGTGAAAGGATCGTCGACCTTTTCCTCATCGAATAAGGTGCAGGATATATCATATATACCGCTGTGCAAAGCAAATACTATAGAAGCAATCAAAAGACAAACCGAGAGTTGTATCATCTGCCAGTTATTGCTAAAGGAGTCACTCCCGGTGAATGGATCTCGGTCCTTTCCTTATCGAATACGGTGCAGGATGTTCTACAAGGAACACCGCGATGCAAAGCAAGAACTGTAGCTACCTGTTTTATTTTGAAATTCGACTCCACAACATCTTTTAGGTTTATTTTCTTTCATTAATCTCATTAATGAATGTCCCATTGTTTAAGTCCACCTAAACATCACAGATAAATATAACGTACGCTTATGCCATCCACATTCGCCTCGATGTCCCGTCTGCACCGTTAGGTTAGGTAACTAACGGCAGAGCGGGGAAGGGCTAGCGCGGGTGTAAAACATAAGCAACGTCTATATAATATATCATATATACTATATATAATATCTATCTAAATATATCACATGATCACATCACAGATAACGCAGCAGAAAATATCATATGAAATATTGGATATACTAGGACGTCCGTGTTTTTAATACGAGCCAATATAAAACAGGGATTCCACGGTCGTGATGAATAGCCAATCCCACACCCCTAGACCCCTACGAGAGCGGCAAGCAACCCTACCAATTCTAGGGTTAGGAGACCCGGACTCGACTCTTCGAGATGGTCTTCCACTGGACCCTAGAACCCGGTTACTTGTGCTCCCCTCCTTAGGTCTATCCTAACGCGGAAAAGTAAATAATATACATCAACGGTGACATCTTCCGCAACCTGGAAGTGCCCCAATAAAAGAATATTACATACAATTTTTTACATGAATGAAAATGAAAAATACTCATCTCACACAAAAACCCCCCGGCTATTCAAACACGACGATCCAATATAACATATCCAGCAACACATAACATCACATGTCATCAACGTAAGTAAACATACGTATCCCAATTGTCGTTGACATATAGCAACGAAACCGGCGATATCACATATTACACTTACGGTCATAGAAAAGAAAGTGTAAAACTACAACAGTTGGAATCCGCAAACTCTTTAGACATCGCATTCCTAACCAAATGAATTCCTTAGACATCGCATGCCTAACAATTATAAACCCTGCATTTTAGTCTCATTATCGAAAACTCTTTTCAATATCAAGTCGGGCAATTCAACAGGATTCCAGACATCCTGATCGAACGCTCGTCGCAAACTTTAGTAGATGGTCGCACCCCCGATACCGTCGATGAAGTGCACCAAGGCTGAACACCGCTGCCGCGAGCACCCGAACAGATGCTTTCGGCGACGGGGTTCTCCTACAGTCACTTGGTCGAGGCTAAGGGGTGTAGCTGTCTATTAAGTTTATCCGGCGAGTATCCGCGTACGCTACGTGATTGCGACGGACTTTTGATCACATCAAAATCCCGTGGCAACCAATCAAGGGAGGCTAAACTGCTATGTTTATAACATCCAAATCAGTTATCTCATAACTACTTATGGATTCCAAATATTGTATCACATTCCAGATAAATGGAAAATGTTAAACTTTTGGATCGAACAATCAAACACCCAAGTTTTCCCTAAACAGCTCAACACATGAAATAAGTTTAAAAACATTCACTTCATGCCTCAGTACCAACGGTCCAGCCGTAGAAGGGTCAAGCCAACGCCTCACATGTGGCACGCCGTACTGCCGCAAATCCAAAGGTTCAAAGGGCAGTTCAAGATGGTCACATAATCGAGTTAAGGTTTGTTGTCTTCTAGAAGGACCATCGCGTTACTTGCACTACTTAGAACGTCATTAAACTACGGAAAAATCCAACAATTGGAAATTTCCAGGAAGGGGAAAAAGTGGGTATTTATATCTGGTCGAACTTTTTAACAAATTCTAAAATTACCCGGAAAAACACATTGACAAAGTTTGATAATCCGATCGAATCTACGAACTCCCAATACAACCCAGAAAACTCAACTCTTGAGTAGAATTTAAAAATCCCCAGAAAATACAGAACTACAATATAGGAATTACTGTGCAAAATTGGATGAAGGAGGCGACCGTACGGCCGTGGAACCGCCGCACGAGCCATGCTCGTGCCGCGGTTCCGCGGCGACTTGATCTATTTAGAAGCTCGAATTGAACTGTAACTCTTAGAAAACCCTGCTTAATTTTCTGGATATTTTTAATTCACAAAAATCCACGATTTCAAAAAATGTACAGAGAGGATTGAAAATTAGGGTTTCGGGTTCGATCGAACTTCTAACTTTGTCTACACATCGCCTAAGGCTCTAGCTAGACTCTGATACCACTGTTAGGGTTCCTAGGCATACTATCTCCAGTACGACATACTGATTGCTGTGGGACAGACCATCTCCCCAGCTGGGATGAGAAGCGTACACACTAGTCTACTCTGGAGTATCGTTGCCCTGTCTCGATAATCATATGACTAGGGACCTGTATAAGGATGTGCTTGTAGACTACCCAACCCCCACTAGTGTGACTGCCATCACGACGCTAGTAGTCAAGCAAAGATCCTAAGGGCTCTATCAATATGTATTAGTGATATGTTAAAAGAAACACATACATATATTAAGATAGATACAAACCAAGTAGCATAATACCATATTGAGAAAGAATGTTAATCCGTGAATATATTCCAAGCTTCCAAAATGTAATATACAAACTAGTACTATACAATAATGGCCTCTAGAGCATATCACACTAACACATTCTAAAAGGTATTTTAGAATGGACGACTCCTGGCATGGTGGTGTACCTATAGGTGATGGAGTCACCCTCTCTAAAAGTGTCTTACAGACTAAAGGGGAGAGGGATGTGCATGATTGGTATATCACTTGCTTAGGCAATTGAGTCAATAATGAGATGTCAAGTACCACACCGGATGTTATTTTTGCACTAGCTACAATAAGTTCAAATATTAATCAAATCCTGGAGAAATGTTCGGAAGCAGTTTTAGAACATAAGTGGTTATTCTAGGGATATGATAACGGTAGCCTCCTTCGGGAGACGATTACCATTCCAGGCTTCCAACATGACCTGGATGACAGAGTGACTGTCAGAGTTATAGTTTTCCCTCTGACGAGGGGCAGTAGTTTGGACAGTTAGTCCAAGCGGATACTGAGGGAAGGCATGGCGCGGGATACTGATTAAGTTCAGTTAATGATACAGTCTAAGAAGTTTGGATTTGGAGTTCATTTGTGAACTAGGTCCCATCAGATATCCAGATATATTCTAAGACAGGTATTACTCATTTCGGGTGATGGTCTTCTCTGCGAACTTGAGATTAAGAGAGACATAGAAAGAAACATCAGGGCGGATCCACCCACTGAGGCTATTTCTCAAACGCAATAGTTTCACAAACGAGCTTTGTGAAACTGATTAGTAGAGGAGTTGGGTGTTCGGTATCACACGGGCTGTGAGTATGCGACATCCCAATAATTAGCCTTAAGTGCAAGTGGGAAATTGTTGGATATAGTGCCCTCAAAGTCAATTATTGGATCGCAGGCACGTGATTGAAATGATTGAGGGAGGACCTATACCGGTAGGATAGTCTTACTCGAGATGATAGTATGCTATCTGGTTTGTCTTTATCATCATGTACATGCTTTAGGTGATATTACAGATCACTATTACACATTGATAGAGCCCTTAGGATTTTTGCTTGACTACCAGCAGTATGATGGTGACCATATACATGAGAGTTGGACAGTCTATAAGCACATCCTTAAAGTGTCCCAAGTCGTGGGAGTTTCGAGACTGGGCATCGCTACTCCATGAGTAGACTAGTATATACGATCGAGACCCCGACAAGGGAAGATGGCCGGTCACACAAGCCATTGGTGTCAGTTGGTTCACCTAAGATGTATACAGGTGCTCATTGGGTTATGAGTACACCGGACAGGACTCGCCGGGAACAAGCTAGTGGGTATTATACCTGACGTCAGATAGTAGTTCTCTGGTGACATGTGTATAGGTTAGTCTATCGACCTAAGATCATCATTTGTCTCGTGTGAGTTCCCACTATGCTTTGATTACTACCCTACCACGGCTCAAAGGAGTCGTGCAAACAGGTTTTAGTTAGGTACAGTCCCGAGCCACATGGAGGCAGTGAGCGGATCGGCAGAGGATTCATCTCTCCCGGTATTGGGGGTGAGATCGTGCTGTGTCTAGGAGAGCCATTACACAAAGTCCTTGGCCAAGGCAAGTGAGATTTACTGGTAGGTATTCCAGTAGTATCTCAGGGTGTTCTGGGCTACACTCTGACACGACTTATACCGCTATTGAGGGTCTGACGTATACCAGCCCCCTAGGCCCGATATGCGATACTCATAGATGAACAAACCGGACTGTATGAATATTGTCACTGACAGGCTCAGTAGGTGTCACGTCCCGAAAGTACGGAACATGACCGGCACTTAAACTACGAACGTCTCGAGGCGTACGTAATCTAAGTACCCCGAAAACCCTGAAATCCAAACCAAGAAAAGTAGTAGAGTGAAGGAAAAACCAATTTAAGGCAAGTAGTTTTAATAGCATAGCCGAATTAAGCGTTTTAAAAACATCAAGTATTTTCTGAAAATTTCGGCAGAGTCTCCTTTGTAAATACTGGCCCCCAAAGGGGATACAACATGAATAGTATACGAAATCAATAAAAGGCATCCCCAAGCGGGAGCTAGCTCTTCGTCAATCGACGGTCACAACCACACAAGCAATATAATATACAACGCCAAGAGAGAGGATCAAAACTCAAAAGGAAACTCAAAACAACAAGAAATCCACAGAAATATAACGCGCGACTCTAAGGTCGAAAGAATAACATCACTGGTCTCTATCTGGAATAAATACTTGTTTGGTTGATGGAATTTACTAAATACAACTGAATAACATTATACAAAGTAATATGATGGGTACGATACCAATAACCCACCTACTAGCAAGTCACCCGAAAGAAGCAGTGCCAGCAAAGCCGTAATGAAACCTGTACGACAAAACCTGCAAAAAACTGTGGCACAACGGGGGTGGGTTGCCAACTCGTGAGTAGAAAAACACCTACGAACAGAAACCGCATGAACAACGTAATCCTAGGTCAACGGTCATAGTATATCCTCAAATATATAACCAGCAGCCAATAACAATGGCTAGGCTAAATATCTAACCCAAGTGTAATCCCATATGCCCGTGTCAGTGACTCAGGTAGCAATATATCATATCGATGATGTATGAATGCATGAAAACAGAATACATGTACTAAAGAAACTGCTTTCATAATTTAGTGAGATTTCCTTTGTATTTTTAAAATAAGGTATCATAATGAAATCAGCAAAAACAGTGTCTAGTATCGACACAAAACATAAATCTCAATGTCTCAAAATCTCAGGCTCCGGCTATCTGGACTGGCCTGTATTATCAAATCACAGTACCTCAATATCTTGAAATCTCAATGTCTCGATCTCAATATCTATGGCGCCGTCAGTCCAGACCGGCCCCAACCATCCATCTCAAGACCACGACGGTATCCTCCGGATATCTGACGCGTCGGGTAAAATCTCCAGTCGGTAGTGCTCCCCTGCCAGGCTCAACGCCATTATACGCGATGCTCTTGCCTCGGGGTACCACACCGGGTCCACCATGTACCCGAAACGGTTCCTCCACTCCTCGAACTCGGGTCTCGAAATCCATCAGCAAACTCTTGGTGGACGACTCATACATCATGGGAAAACCGCGCTTTTCTTTTTAAAAAAAAAACAATTTTATTAGTGTTTTTGTGGTTTTCCCCCAAATCCAGGAAATCTCATGAAAATCCGAATCAAAATCCTCAATAGCATGTAAACAGTGAATATAGACATAAAAATCCATGAATGCGGCATATCAATGAATAATAACATGCATGAAGTAGCAAGTAATATCTACAATGTCTAAACTAGCATATAAGGCAAGTACACTAATATCATGTCTAAACTATTAGCTAACAACCTATGTCAAATGAAATAGTATTTTCTAAAGTGTTCGTGACATGGCAATTACCGATGAAGATGTGTGTGAGCCGGCATGTAAGTGTACGTGGTACATACGCGTCATCGGTAATGGTGCTGGTGTCCTAACAGCATGATATCAACAATAAAATATGAATCATAATATAAGCTGGCAATGCGGAGCGAACAACAATAATGAGCGGGAACTGAATACTAGACACAACGACAACTAATATGGGCTAACAACTACACTAAACTATACGGCTAAGCTGTCAAACTAAACTAAAGGTAAGGAAACCGCCTAACACCTGAGTCGATACATATGTATATATATATATATATATATTAGTCGGGATAATGTCAAATCCGATACCATATCTATAATCAATATTCCCAAGTCAAGTGTGTGGATCAAACATCAATAAATAGCTCGTACGTAAATCCGTCGTACGGCACCTCAAATCTGGGTACGGTCAATATTATATTCCTCATATTATTCATCTGGTATCCTTTTTACCAAGGTCATAAACCGGGTACTGATCGACAATATAATCATGATCTGACTACTGATCGACAATCTCGTACAACCGATATCATCAGCACATATTGTAAGTGCACTGCAGCGCCCCGGCCGTCGGAACGAGGTCAAAATGCGGAAATCAAAAACTTTTCTATAAACTAGAACCGGCGCTACCGCGGACTTTAAAACCCGGATCGGGCCATTAACCTAATCCTAGCTAACTAGATAAGGGGTAGAGAGATATACCGAGCGATCCGTGTCCTTCGGTCTTCTCGTCGTCATCCCGATCTCCCCGCGGAAACTCCGGTCTTCGTCACCTCGTCGGAAGGGCACCACATCACCGGGTTCTTTTACGGGCTCCCACCTCTCGGCCGAGGCAACTCGGACACGAAGTTGGTGAGTCGACGTGTCCAAAAATGCTGTAGGCTAAGTGTGGATTACTTTGTCTCAAAGAGTTATGTGAAGTTGCCTTTTGAGTGGAGGAATGAAATATAAACTTTTTGAGATGAACAAAGGGATTTTTGTGAGCATGAAGAGAACAAAAATGCCTCACAAAATTTTTGGACAACCCCCACCACTTGTGGCCGGCCCTTGCTTGGAGAATGAGAGAGGGAGCAAAGTCAAGAGGGAGGGAAGCCATAATACAAGCAAAAGAAAAGGTGATGATGAGGAATAATCATCACAACAAAGTCTCACTCCAAAACCCATCACTCATCTCATCACAAAAGTCAAGCAATCATGAACAATCATGAACTAAGAAGTCAAATGATGGTTGAACCATCATGAAGCTATCATCACAAAAAGTCTTCTCCATAATAAAATGCACAATTGCAAATAACCCCCTCCACCAATTTTCAGCCAAAGAAAGGAAACAAAGGAAAATGGCCGAAACGGAAAGCAATCTGGCAACTTCAAAAAACCGATCCCGTACTAAATTACAGGAAAACCCCGCGACTGTATATACATACCCGCATTTGTATTCCGACCGAATACAAATGCAATGAGACAAAATCTACACTGTACAATACTAGGATCCGGCTTAAACCAAAGCCCGCTAGTATTATCCGTCCGATCATGATCCGTGCAATACCGCACGTATATGATCGAACCCTGCCATATCTCCATACGGCCTCTATAGCGTTTCGCCCAAAACTTGAGAAACGGTCTGTGGGGGACTCTAAAGACTCGTCAATCCCTTGGCTGTGGATTTAACCACTAGTACGTCAGAGGGATTAGCCATACGTAACGGGCTAACAGGTATTGACCAAAAGGGACGTCGATCAGCGAACTCATCCTGACACCCTACTGAGCCTGTCGGTGACAATATCCGTACAGTCCGGTCCGTTCGTCTATGAGCATCGCATGTCGGGCCTAGGGGGTTGGTAAAAGTCAGACCCCCAAAAGCGGTACAAGTCTTGTCGAGTGTAGCCCAGAACACCCTGAGATACTACTGGAATACCTACCAGTAAATCTCGTGCCTTGGCCAAGGACATCGTGTAATGGCTCTCCTAGACACAGCCCGACCTCACCCCCAATACCGGGAGAGACGAACCCCTGCAGATCCGCTCACTGCCTCCATGTGGCCCGGGACTGTACCCAACTAAAACCTGTTTGCACGTCTCCTTTGAGCATGGTAGGGCTGTAATCAAAGTAGAGTGGGAACTCACACGAGACAAATGACGATCTCAGGTCGATGAAATAATTGTTAGTTATATGTATACCCTAGAGGCCATTACTGTACATAGGATGTATATTGTAGTGGATGCTGGGACATATATAGGGAGGACTTTCTTGCTCGACATGATAGTATGCTATCTGGTTACTCTTTACCTTAACGTGTACACTAATTGTCTCTCTGTTACATGTTGGTAAAGCCCTTAGGATGTGTACTTGACTACCTGGACTATGATGCGGATCATACTAGTGGGGACATGGTAGTCTATAAGTTCATCCTTCAAGGTCCCTAGTCGTGGGTGTATCGAGACGGGGCATCGATATACAAGAGTAGACTAGCGTATACCTTCTCGACCCATACAGATGTGCGATGGATGATCCCATATCCATTGGTGTTTGACATCAGAGATGATATACGGGTGCTCAGTGGAGACTGGGTACACTGGACGGACTCGCCGAGAACTCCCAGATGGTATTATACCTTACGTCAGATGGCAGTTCTCTGGTGACACTGGTACAGGTTAGTCTGTAGACCCGAGATCGTCATAGAGTCTTGTGTGATTACCACTGTGCTTTGATTTTCACCTTACCACGTCCAAGTGGGCTTGCAAAACGGTGGTTTTTGGGTACAGTCCCGAATCACATGGAGGCAATGAGCGATAGGAGGGGATTCGTCTCTCCCGGTATAGGGAGTTGATGTTGCGCTGTGTTCGATTGGCTATAACCGGAAATCCCTGGCCAGGGTTGCTGAGATTTACTGGTAAGTGTTACCAGTAGTATCTCGAACTGTTATAGACTTTATATCGACACGACTTATCGAGCTACTCGGATCTGACGTTTATTACCCCTAGGCGAGATATGCGATATATCAGACGACGAGACCGGACTGTAGGTAGTGTTACTGGTTGGATTCACAGGAGTGTGAGCGGGCTTGCTCGTTGATCTTCTGATCGCTCAATACCCGGATGGCCGTTACGTTTAGCAGACCGCTTGCGGCTTGTAGGTGTTTGATATGATCATCACCTGCTGCCGGCGTATTGACGAGTCTTTAGAGTCCTATACAGAAGTTTCCTGGCTCAAACGAAACGAAATAGGAGCGCATATGAGATATGTGCGGGACCGAGAATAATAACAGTATGTGATACTGTATTCTATTCTCGCGATTTGTATCATCGGCAGGTTATATGTGATCTAGCCGGGTTACCGAATCAAGTGTTGATTCGATACATTGATACACTTGATATTAGTCGGTTATATGCATTATGACCGGATCATTAAATCAAGTGTTGATTTAATGATTTAATGTATAATTATATATTTGATATATTACTTTACATTAACTAGTATTTTTTCACTTAAGATTAACTTTCTCACTTGATGTGCACACTGTATATATGATATATGTTTGTGCACTAGTTTGTATCATGTTTGATGATACATGCAAATTTGGGTGTGTGTTTACTTTAAACTATGATTAGGTTAATGGTTAGGGTTTGATTTATTTATTTATTTACTTTATTCATTTTGGCAAAGAATAAAATGGAGGCATGCTTTGTTTTATCCATGAAGCTTTGAAAGTCTTTGACATTTTGTCTTTTGCCTTAACCTAACCATTAAACCTAAACCATAGTTTATTCTCTACACAAGTTAACTCACCCATGGTTGCTAAATGATAGGATTCACTTGAATTATTTTAATTGATAATTCTTTTTCTTTCTTCTTCTTCATCTTCTTCATGAAGAAAAAGCAAAGCTTTCTTGAAAAATGTCAAGTGATGAAATCAAGTGAGAAATCCAAATCTAAAGTGAACCCACTTCCTATTTCTTCATCCTCTACCACTTGCCATGTAGTATAGGGTGTTTTCTTCACAAGTTTCATGACTTGGTGAAGATGGAGCTCGAGTTAGAGTCGCTTTGACGTAGATCATCTTCGGCATCGAAGTCAACGACCTAGCCCGATCTTTTCTCCGATGAAACCACCGCGAGAGTCCTGGATTCCGATGGTTGCAGCAGAGGGACGTCATCATGGAGCCAAGGAAGTGGAGGACCAGATCTACAAAGGTTGTATTTCCATTCACTTATTAGCAAAGTTGTTTGCTTGTTTGTAGTTTCGCCTAATCTCTTGTTAACGATCTTCATTAGGGTTTCTCAGCACCTAGAAAAATTTGGTTTTGTCATGGTTGATGCTTTGTGGAACCTCATTATTGTGCCTAGGAACCCTACAGTGGTATCAGAGCCTAGCTAGAGTCTTAGGCGAAGTGTAGACGATGTTTTAGGTCCGATCGAAACACGAAACCCTAATACGACCCCTTCTCTGTACATTTTTAAGAACTGTGCATTTTTCCTAATTAAAAATATGCAAAAAAATAAGCAGGGTTTTATAAGAATTATTGTGCAAAACGAGGTCCTAATACCATCAAACCGCCGCGGAACCGCGGTCGTACCCCACGTGGCGCGGCGGTTCCGCGGCCATGCTGTTGCTTCTTTGACAACACTTTGCACAGTAATGTTTATATATGACTCCTGTGTTTTCTGGGTAATTTTAATCTTTACTCAAGAGTTGAGTTTTCTTGGTTGTTTTGGGGACTCGATGTTTCGATCGGATATTTTAACCTCGCTTATGTTTTTCCGGATAATTTAGAATATGTTAAAAAGTTCGACCGGATATAAATACCCACTTTTCCCCCTGCCGAGAAATTTCCAAGTGTTGGATTTTTCCGTGGTTTAAGAACGTTCTAAGTAGTGCAAGTAACGTGATGGACCCTCTAGAAGACAACAAACCTTAACTCGATTATGTGACCATTTTGAACTGCCCTTTGAACCTTAGGGTTTGGGGCAGTACGGCATGCCAAATGTGAGGCGTTGGCTTGACCCTTCTACGGCTGGACCATTGGTATTGTGGCATGAAAAGAATGTTTTTAAACTTATTTCATGTGTTGAGCTGTTTTGGGAAAACGTGGGTGTTTGATTGTTCGATCGGAAAGTTTAACATTTTCTATTTATCTGGAATGTGATACAATATTTGGAATCCACAAGTAGTTATGAGATAACTGAATGAATGTTATAAACATAGCACTTTAGTCTCACTTGATCGGTTGCCACGGAATTTTGATGTGATCAAAAGTCCGTCGCAATTACGTATCGTATGCGGATACTCGACGGATAAACTTAATAGACAGCTACACCCCTTAGCCCCGACCAAGTGACTGTAGGAGAACCCCGTCGCCGAAAGCATCTGTTCGGGTGCTCGCGGTAGCGGTGTTCCGCCTTGGTGCACTTCATCGACGGCATCGGGGGTGCGGCTGCCTACTAAAGTTTGCGACGAGCATTTGATCAAAATGCCGGGAATCTTGTTGAATTGCCCGACTTGATATTGAAAAGTGTTTTCGATAATAAGACTAAAATGCGGGGTTTATAATTGTTAGGCATGTGATGTCTAAGGAATTCAGATGGTTAGGCATGCGATGTCTAAGTAGGTTGCGGATTCCAACTGTTGTAGTTTTACAATTTCTTTTCTGTGACCGTAAGTGTAATATGTGATATCGCCGGTTTCGTTGCTATATGTCAACGACAATTGGGATACGCATGTTTACTTACGTTGATGACATGCGATGTTATCTGTTGCTGGATATGTTATATTGGATTGTCGTGTTTGAATAGCCGGGGTTTTTTTATGTGAGATGAGTGGTTTTCATTTTCATTCATGTAAAAACTTGTATGTAATATTCTTTTATTAGGGCACTTCCAGGTTGCGGAAGATGTCACCTTTTTTATATTATTTACTTTTCCGCACTAGGATAGACCAAAGGAGGAGGGCACAAGTAACCGGCATCTGGAGTCCAGTGGGAGACCAACTCGAGGAGTCGAGTCCGGGTCTCCTAACTCTAGAATTGGTAGGGTTGCTTGCCGCTCTCGTAGGGTTCTAGGGGTGTGGGTTTGGCTATTCATCGCGACCGTGGAATCCGTGTTTTATACTGGCTCGTATTGAAAACACGGACGTCCTAGTATATCCAATGTTTCATATGTTTCTTCTTCTGCGATATCTGTGATGTGATCATTTGATATGTTGTGATAGATACTGTATATAGTATATATGATATATTATATAGACGTTACTTATGTTTTACACCCGCGCTAGCCCTGCCCCGCTCTACCGTTAGTTACCTAACCTAACGGTGCACGAGGGGACATCGAGGCGAATGGCGATGGTATAATTGTACGTCGTATTTATCTGTGATGTTTAGGTAACTTAAATGATGGGAATTCATTAATATGATTAATGAAAGAAAAGAAACCTAAGATGTTGTGGAAGCGAATTTTCAAAAACAGGTAGCTACAGTTCTTTCTTTGCATCGCGGTGTTCCTTGTAGAACATCCTGCACCTTATTCGATAAGGAAAGGGCCGAGATCCCTTCACCGGGAGTGACCCCTTTGGCAATAACTGGAAGATGCTACACCCCTCGGTTTGTCTTTTGATTGCTTCTATAGTTTTTGCTTTGCACATCGGTATATATGATATATCCTGCACCTTATTCGATGAGGAAAGGGCCGACGATCCCTTCACCGGGAGTGACCCCTTTAGCAAAACTAGAAAAGCCTCAAAAACACTCCATTTTAAAAGCATTTGATTCTACAACGATATCAAGTTCATTACACAATAGATTTTCAGAAAAACCTGACGTAGCCCTCCGTCATTTCAGATAAGTAGTAGTTAGTATTCGTGCTACGTTTGTGTAAGTGCACGGCGGCGCACCGGCCGTCAATCCGACGCCGGAATGCGGAAGCGGTGAAAAACTTTAATTTTGCGGACTTAGCAAACCGGCACCACCGCGCGCTAAACATCCGGATCGTAACAATTAACAAGTCTAAGCTACTAAGATAGGGAAGAGAAGTATACCGACAGATCCGAGTCCTCCGGTCTTCTCGTCGTCGTCCCGATCTCCTGTGGAATGTCGCGTCTCCTCCTCGTCGCCGGAAGTGCACCACATCGCCTACATCGTTTACGGGCTCCCACCTCAATGCCGAGGCAACTCGGGCACGAAGCCGGCTACTCGACGTGCCCAAGATTTGCTGTAGAATATAATGTGGATTACATGTCTCATTTGGGATTATGGAGTTGCCGTTTTGTAGAGGAATTGAAGTGAACTTTTGGAGAGGGTTCTTGTGTGATTTTTGGAGAATGAAGAGAACCAAAAATTGCCACACCAAAATCAATCACCCACCATCCTAAAGAATGGCCGGCCCTTGTAGTAAAAAGGAGAGAGGGAAAAGTCAAGGGGGAGGTGACCATATGAATCATGCAAGAGAGAGAGAGAGGAATGGTTATCATGCAAAAAGGAAATGATCACCAAATCAAAACCCACACTCAACCACCTACCACCAACCTCATCATCAACAACCATGATGACAACCAAAGTCAAGCTATCATGAAAAAGGAAAGTCAAATGATGGGACAAGTATCATGATAAGATAATATGCAAAAGACCCCCTCCACAAATGCTTATTTGCAACAATGCAAATAAGCCCTCCTCCACCAATCTTCGGCCAATGAACGGAACAATGGAAATCGGCCGAAACGGAAAGCAAACTGGCAACTCCAGAAAACTGGTCCCGTAATAAATTACAGGAAAACCCCGCTACTGTGCATACACACCCGCATCTGTATTTCGACCGAAATACAAATGCCATGAGACAAAATCTCCACTGTACTATACTAGGATCCGGCTTATACCAAAACCGGCTAGTAATATCCGTTCGATCCTGATCCGTGCAATACCGCACGTATCTGATCGAACCCTGCCATATAACCATACGGCCTATAGCACAAACGGTCCAATCCTGATCCGTGCAATACCGCACGTATCTGATCGGACCTTGCCATATCTCTATACGGCCTCTACAACCTTTCGCCCGAAAGCTGAGTAACTGAATGTGGGGGACTCTAAAGACTCGTCAACACCTTGGTTGTGGATTTAACCACTAGCACGTCAGAGGTATAAGCCAATACGTAACGGGCTACCAGGTATTGACTAAAAAGGGACGTCGATGAGCGAACTCATCCTGACACCCTACTGAGCCTGTCAGTGACAATATCCGTGCAGTCCGGTCCGTTCGACTATGAGCATCGCATGGCGGGCCTAGGGGGTTGGTAAAAGTCAGACCCCCAAAAGCGGTACAAGTCGTGTCGGAGTGTAGCCCAGAACACCCTGAGATACTACTGGAATACCTACCAGTAAATCTCCTTGCCTTGGCCAAGGACTTCGTGTAATGGCTCTCCTAGACACAGCACGACCTCACCCCCAATACCGGGAGAGACGAACCCCTGAAGATACGCTCACCGCCTCCATGTGGCTCGGGACTGTACCCAACTAAAACCTGTTTGCACGACTCCTTTGAGCCGTGGTAGGGTAGTAATCAAAGTACAGTGGGAACTCACACGAGACAAATGACGATCCCCAGGTCGATGAACTAACCTGCACACATGTCACCAGGGAACTGCCATCTGACGTCTGGTATATGACTAACTGGCATGTTCCCGGCGAGTCCTGTCCGGTGTACTCATAACCCAATGTGCACCTGTATACATCTTAGGTGATCCAACTGACACCAGTGGCTTGTGAGACCGGCCACCGCCCCTCGTCGGGGTCTCGACTGTATACACTAGTCTACTATGGAGTATCGATGCCCTGTCTCGAAACACACACGACTAGGGACCATTTAAGGATATGCTTATACACCCCAGCTCCCACTTATATGATCGCCCTCATACTACTGGTGGTCAAGCAAGAATCCTAGGGGCTCTATCAACGTGCAATAGCGACATGTCAGGTCACCTAAAGCAGTACACGATGATAAAGATAAACCTGATAGCATACTATCATCTCGAGTAAGACTGTCCTACCGGGATAGGTCCTCCCTCAATCACCGCAATCACGTACCTGTGATCCAATAATTGACTCTGAGGGCATTATCTCCAACAATCTCCCACTTGCACTCAAGGCTAATTATTGCGATGTCACATACTCACAGCCCGTGTGATACCGAACACCCAACTCCTCTACTAGTCAGTCTCACAAAGCTCGTTTGCGAAACTATTGCGTTCGAGGAATAGCCTCAGTGAGTGGATCCGCCTTGATGTCTCTTTCTATGCCTCTCTATATCTCAAGTTCGCGGAGAAACCCATCTCCCGAAATGAGCAATACCTGTCTTAGAATGTGTTTGGATGTCTGATGGGACATAGCTCATAAATGAACTCCAAATCCAAACTTCTTAGACTGTATCGTCAACTGAACTTAATCAGTATCCTGCGCCATGACACCCTCAGTATTGCCTTGGACCACCTGTCCAAAATACTGCCCCTCATCAGAAGGAAAAACTATAACTCTGACAATCTTCTTGTCGTCCATGTCACCTTGGATGCCTGGAATGATAACTGTCTCACGAATGAGGCTGTCGTTATCATATCCCTAGAACATTCACTTATGTTCTAAAACTGCTTCCGACTGTTTCTCCAGGATTGGATCAATGTCAACTTATTGCATCTAGTGCAAGAACAACATCTGGTGTGGTACTTGACATCTCATGATTGACTCAATTGCCTGAGCAAGTGATCTGCCAATCATGCACGTCCCTCTCCCCTTTAGTCTGTAAGACACCTTTAGAGAGGGTGACTCCATCTTCTGCAGGTACACTACCGTGCATGGAGTCGTCCATTCTAAATACTCTTAGAATGCTGTCTAAGTACCCAGATTGGGAGACTACCCAAATCTAGATCTAAAACCATAGATCTAGTAACCAGTATGTCTGATACAAAATCCATTTCCTATATGGAGAAAACACTGTGTGACGACCAAAGCATAACCGATCGTAGTATAGGAGTTTCTTTTCCTATTCTGTGTAGTGTATGTCATCCAAATACCAGGATATCACACCCTACTACCTTCTCAACAGATCCATCCCCTATTTTGATGAAGTCAAACCCATGACTGTCACGTCAGAAATAGATGATCTATCTCCGCTACATCTGCTTTAGTCTATAAATAGACATAAGCTACCTGTCCACCAATGCTTCCGCTGCTCCTACTGTCTACGACAACCCTCTGGCAGAGTCATATACACGTACACTTCTGAAGCGAGTTCAGAACGACGGTATACTCATCCTCCCTCCGGGTCTCGCAGCCTGGAACAACAGCAATGGTAATTGTGGGTAAACAAGAACTTCCCTGTCACCGTCCTTGAGGCTACCGTAGTACCTCTCGGGTGCCTGAAGTTACCCACCTCATCTGCGGAGTGGTCAATGGAATGTCAATCCAGATTGAATCTTTAGGTTCCTTATCAAATCTTCAGTAATCGTTTGTGGTTCTGGAATCACTTCCAGTTCTACCATACTCCCACTACTGTTTTCTGAAAAAATCCATTTTTAATAAAACTGTGGCGAGTATAGAACAATATCGCTATTGTTCATCCAGATGGTAGAAAGTCAACCCTCGTCACAGCCTGGGTCAACCCACAAACAGCCATTACAGAAACGTGCCTTGAGTTGTCCAATATCTGGTTTTAAGCATAAACCGGACAACTCCCCGTACCTTAACATCGTTAAGATATGAACTGTTCTATATCCCATATAGGAACAGAGGCACTGATTTAATTGAACCAGATTCAAATCATGCAGCTATATCTAGTGCATGTCATCTAAATGGAAGGAGGCCGATCAGCGTTACTCAACTTAGAAATGCTTCCAATTATGAGTAACCTGAAAAAGAAGCAAGATCTCTTTATCATCACTATGAACTGAATACCATTGACAAGTATCTACATCTTCGATCACTTTGAAGAATCCCGATACTTGCTACACCTGGTTCTCTACTCTATTCAAATACCCATAACTTCTCAAAATTCGGACCCTGTGTTTCCACGAAACACTTGGCTAAAAACCAGAGAAGTCATAAGTAAACCGAATATAGTACGAGGACCAACCCCTCTGTCCTGATGGACCCTGGACATCATACAATACTCTGTATAAGTCCCTTGAGTCTGATAACTCATTCACTGTGTGTCGTAGGTTGAAAACTGTACTTATGGTTAAGAAGAATTACACCGCTGTTCAATGCTCCTTACCTAACCATCCACTGATATAGGTAAATGTCGTAGACATAATTTAAGAAAGGTATATCTCACTCTATGAAAATAGACGTACAGATATATCAATTTGAAATTGGTGCATAACTGCGGATATTCAAAACCAAATATTTGCCGACCGGCAAACAGCCCAGGTGATTTCCTCAAATATCACCGATTGCAACGAATCCCGATATAATGAGGATAGTCACCCAATTCCCAATAACTTACTCCCACTCATCATCTGTAAAACCATACAGATGTGAGAATCATACCTGGTAAATACATACCCTGGAGTAAGTATCTAGTCGGGAAATCAGTTTTCCTTTAACAGTACACAGTGAGACTGAAACATTGAAATGTTTCGATGGGGTATCCTGGTATTCCTAGTAATTCCTCTTCCATTATCCAGATTCACAACTGTAACCGTGTAATTCCTTGTCACCTCTCCAAATCCCTTCATATGTCTTTAGTCATTACCTTCTGCACACCCCTTTAGGCCAAATGGTTTTCTTCCTTCCCTACCGTTCGGCACCAGCCTATGGTTTGGAAGAAGACTATCCAATAAGCATAATGGGTGTACTGTCCCAATCCTAGGAACACTCGCAATGCGAGAGAAGTTGAAGATAAAAGACACCTGAATAAATCTTATTCCTATTTCTCCTGAACCAGAATCCATCCCCGAACTAGAACAAGTTCCTTTCGAGTTCGTATATAACCATACGATGGAGTATCCAATAAACTGAGGATCTTCATAGTGATACGGAGTGTTCTGGAGAAATACAAAGGTGATTTAGGATTGGCGAAGGAATACTTGGTTTGGTCGTGAATATCTGTTGCAATTTACTTTGCCCTCTTACTAATCCCTTGCTTTGTCTTAACTTAATACCTTCTGCACACCATAGTTATGCTAATTGGTTTTCTTCATTCCCTACCGGTCGGCACCAGCCTAAGGTTTGGAAGAAGACAATCCAATTTGCGTAATAGGTGTACTACCCTTAAACGAAGGAGTACTCGTAACCTGAGAGAGGGTAAAAGGAAAAGACAACTGAATAATCCCATCCGTTTTCTCCAGAACCTGAAACCATCCTCGAATAAATTCTTTCGAGTTCGTATCTAACCATACGATGGTTTTGTCCAATGGAAGTGGACGTTCGTAGTAATACGGGGTGTCCTGGAGAAAAGGGTAAAAGTAGGAGTGGCAATGAGGTCTGCAACTCTGACAATCCAAAAGCCAGTGTTTAAGAAGGTTCGGTCAACTTGGTCTCTGAGTCAAAGTCTTAGGGTCGGGTCAATGGTCGCTGCCAAAGAGAGAGAGAAAAGAAACACTCAGCGTGCACTCTAACCTAGATCAGAATGGTTACCAATTTATCTAATCTGGAAACCTCCCACTGTACCTCAAATTCTCCTCCAAACCTGAAAGAAGAATTAGTCGGGGTCACCCGAGGAGTATACCTACTCCTCAGTGGGAATCGGGATCCAACTCTCATCGCATGACAACGTGACGGAATCCGCTCACGGTATCACACTCCAGAAGGTATGCGCATATCTGGCAAGTTTCAGTTCTTTTGAAACTCCCGATGTGATTTCTGCCCCATGCTCTTATGACCTTGACTTTGGCCAACATATCATAAGTCACATGTCAAGTTCTACCCGTCATTCTCCAGGTTAATTTGAATCCACCCGTACATACCCTTGACTTTGGCCAAAATGGCAGTACGACTGTCCCAAACCAACGCATCTATCTATGCTGCATATGAATACCCTAATAGCTACCAATCACTGTGCCTTGACTTTGGCCAACATACACAGCTTGAATACTATTGACCACCCATATGAAACGACGGAGGGCTACGAATGGTTTCTGGCGAAAACCTTTAACGTAAAGAACTTGATATCGTCGAAGGAACGGATAGCTTTTAAAAAATATAGTGACGAAAACCGTTGCTAAAGAGGTCACTCCCGGTGAAGGGATCTCGGCTCTTTCCCCGTAGAATGGGGTGCAGGATATTCCAACTGAATACCGCGATGCAAAGCAAAAATAATCGGCTATAGTGAAGTTAATGCCCTGACGCAAACTTCTGTCCAAGGGGTCACTCCCGGTGAATGGATCTCGGCCCTTGCCTCGTCGACTGAGGAGCAGGATATTCCAACTGAATATCAGGATGTAAAACAAAAGTGAACGTCCTTGCAATAACAGCTTTTTGAAAAAGTGTTCCAACAACATCAGCTTAGGTTTGTTTTTAAACTTGCATTGATCCGAATCAATGCAGTCCCATCACTTGATCACACCAAAAAGAACGAAAATATACTGATGTACGTATATGCCATCCGCATTCGCCACTGGGTCCCGTCATCACTCGTTAGGTTAGCTTACTAACGACAGAGCGGGGACTGGACTAGCGCGGATGAAAAACATATACAACATCTACTAATATATATACCAATATATTATATTTCGCTCAAGGCGCGAAAAGAAATGCAACATCACAGAAATGTATAGCATCACAGAACAATACAGATATCTGGGATCCCCGGGTTTCATAGAGCCACTACTGAACCCGACGTTCCCCTGGTCGTGTGGATAGCCTGTGCAATGAAATCCTAGACCCCTACGGGCGCGGGAAGTTACCCGCCAAAACCTGAAGCGAGGCAGCCCCCTTCAGCACCGTGAATGGACCACCCAGCACTTCACGGAATCCGGCAACTTGGGCACCCCTCCTGGGTCAACCTGTACCCCCTACGAGTGCGGCGAATAGCCTGCCAATCCTAGAGTGAAGCCCCCTCTGTCTCAATGCCATGAGATGCGGGCTTGTTGCCTTCTAGAACCCGGCTATCCGTGCACCCCTCCTGGGGTAATCCTAGTACAGAAAATAAAATATACATACACCGGGTACAACGACCGCAACCTGGCCGTGCCCCAAAATAATAATACAAACAGGCAGTGACGGCAAGCCACATGTCGGACGCTGGCCCCGCAATATCAAATGTACATAATACAACCACATCTGTACTAGCATTGCATCCAGGCTATCCCCACGACCGATCCGCAACAACACAGCAAAAACAGAACATCAACGTGAAAGTCACGTTCGCAAATCCGTCTAACCGGGCTATAGCAGTTAGACCGGATTTACCGATCGAGTGACATTCACGGTCGCAGATATAATGTAAATACTGTGAAATAATGTGTTTAAAATATCCGATCGATCAAACTTTAACAAGTGGGCCCCCAATCAAAACTGTAGCACTCACAGAAATCCTGGGCCCAATTTTAATATTCCAAAACCCATATTATAAGCCCAGAAGGCCTCTGTAAAAAATTGGTGAAGTGATCTCCACAGTGTGCGGCGGAAGGGCGGCGGGAATGGGGTTTTCGCGGCGGTTCCGCGCTCCCACTGTGGAGTTACTTCATCGAATTTTTACAGAGCTCTTAGATTTTCCAGTACATCAATATTTTACAACCTGAAAATTTTTTCGAGACCAAAAATTTTCAACAGAAACTGATGCGAAGGTAAAATGCAGTTTTGGAACTTTTTGATCGATCGGAAATGCAAACACATTAAACCAAGCTAGACTAAGTTAATGGCGAGGCTCTGATACCACTGTAAGTGCACGGCGGTGCCCCGGCCGTCAATCCGACGACGGAATGCGGAAGCGGTGAAAAACTTTAATTTTGCGGACTTAGCAAACCGGCACCACCGCGCACTAAACATCCGGATCGTAACCATTATCAAGTCTAAGCTACTAAGATAGGGAAGAGAAGTATACCGATAGATCCGAGTCCTCCGGTCTTCTCGTCGTCGTCCCGATATCCTGCGGAATGTCGCGTCTCCTCCTCGTCGCCGGAAGTGCACCACATCGCCTACATCGTTTACAGGCTCCCACCTCAATGCCGAGGAAACTCGGGCACGAAGCCGGCTACTCGACGTGCCCAAGATTTGCTGTAGAATATAATGTGGATTACATGTCTCATTTGGGATTATGGAGTTGCCCTTTTGTAGAGGAATTGAAGTGAACTTTTGGAGAGGGTTCTTGTGTGATTTTTGGAGAATGAAGAGAACCAAAAATTGCCACACCAAAATCAATCACCCACCATCCTAAAGAATGGCCGGCCCTTGTAGTAAAAAGGAGAGAGGGAAAAGTCAAGGGGGAGGTGACCATATGAATCATGCAAGAGAGAGAGAGAGGAATGGTTATCATGCAAAAAGGAAATGATCACCAAATCAAAACCCACACTCAACCACCTACCACCAACCACATCATCAACAACCATGATGACAACCAAAGTCAAGCTATCATGAAAAAGGAAAGTCAAATGATGGGACAAGTATCATGACAAGATAATATGCAAAAGACCCCCTCCACAAATGCTTATTTGCAACAATGCAAATAAGCCCTCCTCTTCCAATCTTCGGCCAATGAACGGAACAATGGAAATCGGCCGAAACGGAAAGCAAACTGGCAACTCCAGAAAACTGGTCCCGTAATAAATTACAGGAAAACCCCGATACTGTGCATACACACCCGCATCTGTATTTCGACCGAAATACAAATGCCATGAGACAAAATCTCCACTGTACTATACTAGGATCCGGCTTATACCAAAACCGGCTAGTAATATCCGTTCCATCCTGATCCGTGCAATACCGCACGTATCTGATCGAACCCTGCCATTTAACCATACGGCCTATAGTACAAACTGTCCAATCCTGATCCGTGCTATACCGCATGTATCTGATCGGACCTTGCCATATCTCCATACGGCCTCTACAACCTTTCGCCCGAAAGCTGAGTAACTGAATGTGGGGGACTCTAAAGACTCTTCAACAGCTTGGTTGTGGATTTAACCACTAGCACGTCAGAGGTATAAGCCAATACGTAACGGGCTACCAGGTATTGACTAAAAAGGGACGTCGATGAGCGAACTCATCCTGACACCCTACTGAGCCTGTCAGTGACAATATCCGTGCAGTCCGGTCCGTTCGTCTATGAGCATCGTATGGCGGGCCTAGGGGATTGGTAAAAGTCAGACCCCCAAAAGCGGTACAAGTCGTGTCGGAGTGTAGCCCAGAACACCCTGAGATACTACTGGAATACCTACCAGTAAATCTCCTTGCCTTGGCCAAGGACTTCGTGTAATGGCTCTCCTAGACACAGCACGACCTCACCCCCAATACCGGGAGAGACGAACCCCTGAAGATACGCTCACTGCCTCCATGTGGCTCGGGACTGTACCCAACTAAAACCTGTTTGCACGACTCCTTTGAGCCGTGGTAGGGTAGTAATCAAAGTACAGTGGGAACTTACACGAGACAAATGACGATCCCCAGGTCGATGAACTAACCTGCACACTTGTCACCAGGGAACTGCCATCTGACGTCTGGTATATGACCAACTGGCATGTTCCCAGCGAGTCCTGTCCGGTGTACTCATAACCCAATGAGCACCTGTATACATCTTAGGTGATCCAACTGACACCAGTGGCTTGTGAGACCGGCCACCGCCCCTCGTCGGGGTCTCGACTGTATACACTAGTCTACTATGGAGTATCGATGCCCTGTCTCGAAACTCACACGACTAGGGACCATTTAAGGATATGCTTATACACCCCAGCTCCCACTTATATGATCGCCCTCATACTGCTGGTGGTCAAGCAAGAATCCTAGGGGCTCTATCAACGTGCAATAGCGACATGTCAGGTCACCTAAAGCAGTACACGATGATAAAGATAAACCTGATAGCATACTATCATCTCGAGTAAGACTGTCCTACCGGGATAGGTCCTCCCTCAATCACCGCAATCACGTACCTGTGATCCAATAATTGACTCTGAGGGCATTATCTCCAACAGTTTGTTGGCCTGCGTCAAGGCGCAGTGTGTGGTAGCTAACTAGTATTTATCTGCTTATGCATATGATGCAGATTGGATTAGGGTAGTCGTGCGACTTTGTTGGCCAGCGTAAAGGGTCGTGCGGGTGGGTTTAATTCAATCAGGAAATGACGGGTTGAACTTGACTAGCGCACTATGGTTTGTTGGCCTGCGTCAAGGTCATAGGACGCTAGGGGCAAAATATTATCAGGAATTTCAAGTGTTGAAATTTGCAATGAGATTGCATACCTTCTATGAGATAGTTGGATCCCGATACCCGTTGCGAGTAAGAGTTACTCCTGGGAGAGTTTTACACATTACAATTAGCCGATCAAGTAGGTGTCTAGAAAGGTGTCAACGAGGTTACGCCTCTGGGAAAATGAGGTTTACATTAATTAGGTTCGTACGAAAGCACGGGGGACCTCCCTCAAAGTACCGACACTGGCCTGGCTGAAAGATTGGCGAACTTGTAGCGTGTAATTAATCCCGGCTAATCTCTTCTTTTAGGGTTTGAAGGAAGATTTGATTAAAACAGTGGGAGCCATCCTGATTAGATAAAATAATAACCAATCTAATCTTATAAGAGCGCACGCAGAGTGTTTTCTTCTCTCTCTCGAGGTAGCGACCATATCACGCCTTAATCATGATAATAAAACGGATATATTGACCGAACCCGCTTGTTATACTGAGCTGGGGAACGTTGGTCCCGCTCCAACTTATAATTGTTATAAGACAGAGCAGGATATTGGGGATTACCAGAATTCCCATGCCACCCATACGAAGAAAGTACATGTCGATGCATCATCTTCGGGTGTGTTCATTACAAAGAACTGTTTCTCTGTATCCTCTACGTCCTGGGTATTTGATACCGGATCAGGATCCCAGATATGTAATCTGTTACATAGGGCTACAGAAAGGTAGAGAACTGAGAACGGGTGATAAGCTTCATGAGACAGAAAACGGTGCAAGTGTTGCAGCCAAGTCTGTTGGTCACTGTCACCCTGTATAACCAGTACATTGATTCTGAACGAATGTTATTAGATACCGAACCTGATATACAAAATCATATCAGTCTCTTTATTAGAAAAGAAATGATAAAATTTTGTATTGTTGGATAATGTTTTGAACATCTCCTATATTAAAAGTTGATCGGTTCAGGCACGTTATCTAAAAGCAATGATGTTCTAAATCAAACTACAGTTCTTAGTATACGGAACACACACAAGGGGAAGAGTTCAAAAATGAACGAATCCTTCTTGATGTATTGTAGACTAGGTCATATCAATGCGACCCGACTGGCTGAAGTTACATTTAGATGCATATTTAAATCAGTTTGAATTTACATCTTGTGAAACTTACCAGTCATGTCACAAAGATAAGATGACCATAGCTCCGTTTACTGGTGTAGGGTTCCTAGGCACAGTCAAGAGGTCTCACAAGGCATCAACCATGCCAATTTCAAAAATTACGGTACCGAGAAAGCCTAGACTACGGATCGTTGGCTAGATTTCTAGGCGACAAATCAAACTAGTTAACAAATTAACTAAGTGAACGGAAATACAACCTTTGTAGATCCGGTGCTCCACCTCCATAGCTCCGCAATGATGTCTCATCGCTGTCCATATCAAATCCCGGGCTCTAGCGTCGGCTTCATCGGAGAAAAAGCGGGCTAGGTCATCGACGACGTGCCGAAGATGATCCACGTCGAGGCATCACTAGATCAAGCTCAACCTTCATCAAGTCATGAAAACTTGTGAAGGAAACACCCTATACTACTTGGCAAGAGGTAGAGGATGAAGAAACAGGAAGTGGGTTCACTTTAGAATTGGATTTCTCACTCTTTTTCTTACTTTGCCATTAAAGCTTTCAAGCTTTTTCTTGAAGTGAAGAAGAAGAAGAAGATGAAGAATATGATAATTTTTTTTAAATGAAAAAGAAAATCAATACTTATCATATTCAAAACCATGGTTAAGTGTAGAGAATGAATCATGGTTAAAAGGAATGGTTAGGGTTAAGCATGAGACAAAAATGGTGACTTAGTCAAACCTTCATGAAGATTCAACAAGCATACAAATCAAGCCACCATTTTCATTTCTTTCGCCAAAAAGAAATTAATAAACAAATGAATAAATGGATATGAAAATCAAAACCCTAACCATTTAAATAACCATGGTTTAATCTTTACACAAACCCTAGTGAGCATGTATCATCAAACATGATACAAACTTGTGTACAAAAGTATATCACATATACAATGTGCATAATCCAAGTGAGAAAATCCATTTAAAGTGAACCAATACTAGTTAATGCAAAGTAATATATCAAATATATAATTATACATTAAATCATTAAATCAACACTTGATTTGACGATCCGGTCATATCGCATATAACCGACTAATATCAATAGTAACAACTTATCGAATCAACACTTGATCCGATAACCCGGCTATAACGCATATAACCGATCAATGTTACAAATCGCGAGAATCAAATACAGTATCACATACTGGTATTATTCTCGGTCCCGCACATATCCCATATGCACTCCTATTTCGTTTTGCTTGAGCCAGGAAACCTCTGTGTAGGACTCTGAAGACTCGTCAATACGCCGGCAGCAGGTGATGATCATATCAAACACCCACAAGCCGCAAGCGGTCTGCTAAACGTAACGGCCACCCGAGTATTGAGCGATCAGAAGATCGACGAGCAAGCTCGCTCACACTCGAGTGAATCCAACCAGTAACACTACCGTACAGTCCGGTCTCGTCGTCTGATATGTCGCATATCTTGCCTAGGGGTGGTAAACGTCAGACCCCAATAGCTCGATAAGTCGTGTCGATTTGAGGTCTATAACAGTTCGAGAAACTAATGGTAACACTTACCAGTAAATCTCAGCAACCCTGGCCAGGGATTTCCGGTTATAGCCAATCGAACACAGCGCAACATCAACTCCCTATACCGGGAGAGACGAATCCCCTCCTATCGCTCATTGCCTCCATGTGACTCGGGACTGTACCCAAAAACCCCCGTTTTGCACGCCCTCTTGGACGTGGTAAGATGGAAATCAAAGCACAGTGGGAACCACACAAGTCTCTATGACGATCTCGGGTCAACAGACTACTCTGTACCAGAGTCACCTGAGAACTGCCATCTGACGTGCGGTATAATACCATCTGGGAGTTCTCGGCGAGTCCGTCCAGTGTACCCAGCCTTTACTGAGCCCCCGTATATCATCTCTGATATCAAACACCAATGGATATGGGATCATCCATCGCCCATCTGTATGGGTCGAGAAGGTATACGCTAGTCTACTCTGGTATATCGATGCCCCGTCTCGATACACCCTCGACTAGAGACCTTGAAGGATGTACTTATGGACTACCATGTCCCCACTAGTATGATCCGCATCATAGTCCAGGTAGTCAAGTACACATCCTAAGGGCTTTACCAACATGTAACAGAGAGACAATCAGTATACATGTTAAGGTAAAGGGTAACCAGACAGCATACTATCATGTCGAGCAAGAAAGTCCTCCCTATAAATGTCCCAGCATCCACTACAATATACATCCTATGTACAGTAATGGCCTCTAGGGCATACATATAACTAACAATCTCCCACTTGCACTAGGGCTATCTGTAGCAGTAGTTGTAGTATCTCATACTCAACCATCCCATAAAGTCTCTTTCTGGGAATAGGCCTTCGTGAGTGGATCCGCCGTGTTGTCCTCTAAGTCTACTCCCCTAACCTTGATCACCCTAGAGATCAACCATCTCCATGATCAGGTGATACTGCCTTAGAACATGTCTGGATCACTGATGGGATGGGCGTTCCTTGGCAAAAGCCACAACTCCATTGTCACACAATGGGGGGAACTAAGTTTATCTCATGAACTAATATACACCCAGACTTCCTCTTTGGTAGCATCTTAAGTAGCGATGTATCCAGCCTTTATCGTCTAGTATGCCACGGTATCAAGCTTGGAACTCTTCCAACATACCGTCCCTTTACTTAGGGTAAAGACAATGACTGTGACTGACATTCAGTCGTCTTTATCACCCTGGAACCTTTCCAGTGATTCTTCCAGGATCGATTGATACCATCTCACTACAACTAGTGAGAATCCTAACATCCATTTAGATCTATCTCATAGATCCAAAACCCAGGATTTAGGAGGTATCAGTTGATCCTATATGGAGAATCATTGTGATAAGCGGAGATTGACCGAGCGTAGCATAGGAAACTCCTTCCCTATCAAGAGTATGTCATCCACGTACTCTATGAGGATCACTACCATACTCCCTACTATCTTTTTGTATATACAAGGTTCATCTACCATTTTGATGATGTCAAACTGTTTGACTAACTCATCAAAACAGATGTTCCAACTCCGCGATGCCTGCTTCATCACATAAAACATCTTGCACACGTTTCCGCTTCTCCAACTGTCTACGAAGCCCTCTGGCTGTGTACTTATAGACGCTCTCTTCCAAATCATCATGTAGAAAAGCAGTCATGACACCCAACCGCCAGAAATCGTAGTTATGGTATGTTGCCGTGGCAAGTAGGATATGGATGGACTTAAGCATAGCTACTTGAAAAAGGTTTCATCATAATCCACGCCTGGTAAATGATGCAAACTTTTAACAAGTCTAGCTTTGAAAGTCTCAACTTTTCCATATACACCAAGTAATCTTCTCAAGATATACTTGCTCCTGATGGGGATTTAACCCTTCAGATATAGCAGCCAAAGTCCATACTTTGCTGGTGTACATGGATTCCATCTCAGATTGCTAAGCATCCAGCCATTCTTAAAGAGTCTTACTCCTGATGGCCAGCTCGAAATTAGTTGGGTCATCATCTCATGATGCAATCCTCGCTCCCACTGTCATAGAGAAACCGAAGTATCTCTCAGGTGGGTGAGGAACCCTGCTAGATCGGCAGAGAGGCTGAGGTTCATTGGAATCTACTGAATCCTTTGGTTCTGTCAAATCATCAGCTGCAGTTTGTATAGATGGAACATTTCCATTTCTACATAACAGACCTTGCCTCGAGCTTGTCCGGATTTTGCTTTAAGACATAGGCCGGACAACCCCAAATCTTAACTAACTTAAGATATGGGCTCTTCCCTTTCCATATCACATATGAAGTGGTAGGCAACTGATTTGATTTGAACCCTATTCAATAGGTATGCAGCTTCTCAAGTGCATAACTCCCAAAAGGAATAGGAAACTCAGTAGTACTCATCATAGAGCACACCTTATCATATAGGGTGTTATCGCTCCGCCCTGATATACCATCGTGCTTTGGTGTATACGGAGGAGTAATGCTGAGAGAGAATCTCATTCTCATTTAGAATATGTCCAGGAATTTCCGTGCTCAAGTATTCTCCTCCTTGATCTCATCAAAGGACATAATACTTTTATCCGTATTTTGGTTCTCTACTTCTCGCTTAAATTCTGTGAATAACTCAAAAGGTTCGGACTCATGTTTCAACAGGAACATATGACTGAATCTTGAGAGATTATCAGAGAATATAATGAAGTATAAAGAATCAGTCCCGGCATGTGTAGACAGGTGACCTACATACATCAACATGTATCATCCCAATAGTTCACTAACTCTTTCTCTCTTTCCAATAAACAGAGCTGGTGTCATTGTATCTTTGTGACATGACTGGCGAGTTTCACAAGATGTAAATTCAAACTGATTTAAATATGCATCTAAATGTAACTAAAGCTAGTCGGGTCGCATTGATATGACCTAGTCTACAGTACCTCAAGAAGAAATTGTTCATTTCTGAACTCTTCCACTTGTGTGTGTTCCGTATACTATGAACTGTAGTTTGATTTAGAACATTAATGCTTTTAGATAACGTGCCTGAACCGATCAACTTTTGATATAGGAAATGTTCAAAACATTATCCAACAATACAAAATTTTATCATTTCTTTACTAATAAAGAGACTGATATGATTTTGTATATCAGGTTCGGTATCTAATAATATTCGTTCAGAATCAATGTATTGGTAATACAGGGTGACAGTGACCGACAGACTTGGCTGCAACACTTGCCCCGTTTTCTGCCTCATGAAACTTATCATCCGTTCTCAGTTCTTTACCTATCTGTAGCCCATGTAACATATTACATATGCGGGATCCTGATCCGGTATCATATACCCAGGACGTAAAGGACATTGAGAAACAGTTCTGTATAAGGAACACACCCGAAGAAGATGCATCATATGCACTTTCTTCGTTTGGGCGGCACGGGAAATCTGGTATTCCCCAATTTCCTGCTCTGTCTTATAACAATTATAAGTTGGAGCGGGACCAACGTTCCCCAACTCAGTATAACAAGCGGGATCGGTCAATAATCCGTTTTATTATCTTGATTAAGACGTGATATGGTCTCTACCTAGAGAGAGAGAGAAGAAAACACTCAGCGTGCGCTCTTGCAAGAATAGATTGGTTATTATTTTATCTAATCAGGATGGCTCCCACTGCTTTTTATCAAATCTTCCTTCAAACCCTAAAAGAAAAGACTAGCCGGGATTAATTACACACTACAAGTTCGCCAATCTTTCAGCCAGGCCAGTGTCGGTACTTTGAGGGAGGTCCCCCGTGCTTTTGCACGAACCTAATTAATGTAAAACCTCGTTTTCCCAGAGGCATAACCCCGTTGACACCTTTCTAGACACCTACTTGATCGGCTAATTGTAATGTGTAAAACTCTCCCAGGAGTAACAATTACTCGCAGCGGGTATCGAGATCCAACTATCTCATAGAAGGTATGCAATCTCATTAGAAATTTCAACACTTGAAATTCCTGATAATATTTTTTCCCCTAGCATCCTATGACCTTGACGAAAGCCAACAAACCGTAGGCTACTAGTCAAGTCTAACCCGTCATTTCTTGATTGAATTAAACCCACCCGCACGACCCTTGACGAAAGCCAACAAAGCCGCACGACTACCCTAATCCAACCGCATCATATGCTGCAGATAAGCAGCAGATAGCAACCGCACACTACACCTTGACGAAAGCCGACAAATGTAGCACGAATACTATATACAGCTTATCTGAAATGACGGAGGGCTACGTTAGGTTTTTCTGAAAACCTATTGCGTAATGAACTTGATATCGTTGTAGAATCAAATAATTTTTAAAATGGAGTGCTTTTGAGGCTTTTCTAGTTTTGCTAAAGGAGTCACTCCCGGTGAAGGGATCGTCGGTCCTTTCCTCGTCGAATGAGGTGCTGGATATATCATATATATCACTGTGCAAAGCAAAAACTCTTAAAAGCAATCAAAAGACAAACCGAGTGTGTAGCATCTGCCAGTTATTGCTAAAGGAGTCACTCCCGGTGAAGGGATCTCGGTCCTTTCCTTATCGAATAAGGTGCAGGATATATCATATATACCGCTGTGCAAAGCAAGAACTGTAGCTACCTGTTTTATTTTGAAATTCGATTCCACAACATCTTAGGTTTCTTTTATTTCATTAATCTCATTAATGAAGTCCCATCATTTAAGTCACCTAAACATCACAGATAAATACGACGTACACTTATGCCATCCGCATTCGCCTCGATGTCCCCTCGTGCACCGTTAGGTTAGGTAACGAACGGCAGAGCGGGGCAGGGCTAGCGCGGGTGTAAAACATAAGTAACGTCTATATTATATATCATATATACTATATATTGTATCTATCATCGAACATCACATGATCACATCACAGATATCGCAACAGAAGAATCATATGAAATATTGGATATACTAGGACGTCCGTGTTTTCAATACGAGCCAGTATAAAACACGGATTCCACGGTCGCGATGAATAGCCAAACCCACACCCCTAGACCCCTACGAAAGCGGCAGGCAACCCTACCAATTCTAGAGTTAGGAGACCCGGACTCGACTCCTCGAGTTGGTCTCCCACTGGACTCCAGAACCCGGTTACTTGTGCCCTCCTCCTTGGGTCTATCCTAGTGCGGAAAACTAAATAATATACAAAAGGTGACATCGTCCGCTACCTGGAAGTGCCCCAATAAAAGAATATTACATACAAGTTTTTACATGAATGAAAATGAAAAACACCCATCTCACATAAAAAACCCCGGCTATTCGAACACGACGATCCAATATAACATATCCAGCAACACATAACATCACATGTCATCAACGTAAGTAAATATGCGCATCCCAATTGTCGTTGACATGTAGCAACGAAACCGGAGATATAACATATTACACTTACGGTCACAGAAAAGAAAGTGTAAAACTACAACAGTTGGAATCCGCAACCTCCTCAGACATCGCATGCCTGACCAAATGAATTCCTTAGACATCGCATGCCTAACAATTATAAACCCCGCATTTTAGTCTCGTTATCGAAAACACTTTTCAATACCAAGTCGGGCAATTCAACAAGATTCCCGATATCCTGATCGAATGCTCGTCGCAAACTTCAGTAGACGGCTGCACCCCCGATACCGTCGACGAAGTGCACCAAGGCGGAACACCGCTACCGGGTGCACTCAAACGGATGCTTTCGGCGACGGGGTTCTCCTACAGTCACTTGGTCGGGGCTATGGAGTGAGGCTGTCTACTAAATTTATCCGGCGAGTATCCGCGTACGCTACGTGATTGCGATGGACTTTTGATCACATCAAAATTCCGTGGCAACCGATCAAGTTAGACTAAACTGCTATGTTTATAACATTCATTCAGTTATCTCATAACATATTGTGAATTCCAATTATTGTATCACATTCCAGATAAACAGAAAATGTTAAACTTTCCGATCGAACATTCAAACACCCAAGTTTTTCCGAAACAAATCAACACATGAAACAAGTTTAAAAACATCCAGTTCATGCCTTAGTACCAACGGTCCAGCCGTAGAAGGGTCAAGCCAACGCCTCACATGTGGCACGCCGTACTGCCCCAAACCCGACGGTTCAATGGGCAGTTCAAGACGGTCACATAATCGAGTTAAGGTTTGTTATCTTCTAGAGGGACCATCGCGTTACTTGCACTACTTAGAACGTCGTTAAACTACGGAAAAATCCAACACTTGGAAATTTTCCGGCAGGGGAAAAGTTGGGTATTTATATCCGGTCGAACCTTTTAACATATTCTAAAATATCCGGAAAGCCATATAGACAAAGTCTGACAATCCGATCGAAACACCGAGTCCCCAATACAACCCAGAAAACTCAACTCTAGAGTTCAGAAAAAAAATATCCCAGGAAAACCAGCACTGCAAAATAAGAATTACTGTGCAAAATTCAATGGGAGATAAGACAAAAGGGCCGCGGAACAGCCGCATTAGCAGCTATTGCCGCGGTTCCGCCGCACTTTAGAAAGATCATTAGGTAATTTTTGCATATTAATTCTTAGAATTTCCTGCTGAATTTTCTGCATATTTTTAATTCTGAAAAATCCCCGAATTTCAAAAATGTCCAGAGAGCAAATTCCAATTAGGGTTTCGGTTCGATCGGACTTCAAACTCCGTCTGTGCATCGCCTAAGGCTCTAGCTAGGCTCTGATACCACTGTAGGGTTCCTAGACACAGTCAAGAGGTCTCACAAGGTATCAACCATGCCAATTTCAAAAATTACGGTGCCGAGAAACCCTAGACTACGGATCGTTGGCTAGATTTCTAGTTGACAAATCAAACTAGTTAACAAATTAACTAAGTGAACGGAAATACAACCTTTGTAGATCCGGTGCTCCGCCTCCATAGCTCCGCAATTATGTCTCCTCGCTGTCCATATCAAATCCCGGGCTCTAGCGTCGGCTTCATCAGAGAAAAAGCGGGCTAGGTCATCGACGACGTGCCGAAGATGATCTACGTCGAGGCATCACTAGATCAAGCTCCACCTTCATCAAGCCATGAAAACTTGTGAAGGAAACACCCTATACTACTTGGCAAGAGGTAGAGGATGAAGAAATAGGAAGTGGGTTCACTTTAGAATTGGATTTCTCACTCTTTTTCTCACTTTGCCATTAAAGCTTTCAAGCTTTTTCTTGGAGTGAAGAAGAAGAAGAAGATGAAGAATATGATAGGTTTTTTTAAATGAAAAAGAAAATCAATACTTATCATATTCAAAACCATGGTTAAGTGTAGAGAATGAATCATGGTTAAAAGGAATGGTTAGGGTTAAGCATGAGACAAAAATGGTGACTTAGTCAAACCTTCATGAAGATTCAACAAGTATACAAATCAAGCCACCATTTTCATTTCTTTTGCCAAAAAGAAATTAATAAACAAATGAATAAATGGATATGAAAATCAAAACCCTAACCATTTAAATAACCATGGTTTAATCTTAACACAAACCCTAGTGAGCATGTATCATCAAACATGATACAAACTTGTGTACAAAAGTATATCACATATACAATGTGCACAATCCAAGTGAGAAAATCCATTTAAAGTGAACCAATACTAGTTAATGCAAAGTAATATATCAAATATATAATTATACATTAAATCATTAAATCAACACTTGATTTAATGATCCGGTCATATCGCATATAACCGACTAATATCAATAGTAACAACTTATCGAATCAACACTTGATCCGATAACCCGGCTATAACGCATATAACCGATCAATGTTACAAATCGCGAGAATCAAATACAGTATCACATACTGGTATTATTCTCGGTCCCGCACATATCTCATATGCGCTCCTATTTCGTTTTGCTTGAGCCAAGAAACCTCTGTGTAGGACTCTAAAGACTCGTCAATACGCCGGCAGCAGGTGATGATCATATCAAACACCTACAAGCCGCAAGCGGTCTGCTAAACGTAACGGCCACCCGGGTATTGAGCGATCAGAAGATCGACGAGCAAGCCCGCTCACACTCGAGTGAATCCAACCAGTAACACTACCGTACAGTCCGGTCTCGTCGTCTGATATGTCGCAAATCTTGCCTAGGGGTGGTAAACGTCAGACCCCAATAGCTCGATAAGTCGTGTCGATTTGAGGTCTATAACAGTTCGAGAAACTACTGGTAACACTTACCAGTAAATCTCAGCAACCCTGGCCAGGGATTTCCGGTTATAGCCAATCGAACACAGCGCAACATCAACTCCCTATACCGGGAGAGACAAATCCCCTCCTATCGCTCATTGCCTCCATGTGACTCAGGACTGTACCCAAAAACCACCATTTTGCACGCCCTCTTGGACGTAGTAAGATGGAAATCAAAGCACAGTTGGAACCACACAAGACTCTATGACGATCTCGGGTCAACAGACTACTCTGTACCAGTGTCACCTGAGAACTGCCATCTGACGTGAGGTATAATACCATCTGGGAGTTCTCGGCGAGTCCGTCCAGTGTACCCAGTCTTTACTGAGCACCCGTATATCATCTCTGATGTCAAACACCAATGGATATGGGATCATCCATCGCCCATCTGTATGGGTCGAGAAGGTATACGCTAGTCTACTCTGGTATATCGATGCCCCGTCTCGATACACCCTCGACTAGAGACTTTGAAGGATGTACTTATGGACTACCATGTCCCCACTAGTATGATCCCCATCATAGTCCAGGTAGTCAAGTACACATCCTAAGGGATTTACCAACATGTAACAGAGAGACAATCAGTATAAACGTTAAGGTAAAGGGTAACCAGATAGCATACTATCATGTCGAGCAAGAAAGTCCTCCCTATATATGTCGCAGCATCCACTACAATATATATCCTATGTACAGTATTGGCCTCTAGGGCATACATATAACTAACAATCTCCCACTTGCACTAGGGCCATCTGTAGCAGTGGTTGTAGTATCTCATACTCAACCATCCCATAAAAGTCTCTCTTTGAATATCGGTTTCCAGTATAAAGTGATATTCATAAAAGTCTGCGTTAGCGCCAGTTTCACAAAAGAGCTCTTTGAATACCGGTTGGTTTTCTGTTCTGATTGCAGTATCGTCTCTCAAACGTTATATCCGTGATTTTGAGTGTGTTTCCAGTATTTTATCACGAATACCTGTAAACTGTAATTACTGAGCAGACACTGATTAATAGTACTGATAAATAACAAAATAGATAATGAATGAGTGGTATTAAAATGCAGTTTTCAGCGGTGAACAAATACCCCCATACTTATCTTTTGCTCGTCCCGAGCGAAAAAAAAATCCTAGCTTCACTTTCGCAGGGGACGCGATTGCACTGAGCACGTGCAACAAGCCATTAAACCTCTATGTGGCTTTAGTAGGAGGAGTGTTGTCTCCTGAAAGTTTTCAGCAGATTACACACACAAAATTCAGTCAAGTTAGCGTCGTGGAGAACTGTTGATTCTAATCTTAAAATAGAGATCAAAGTTAGAAGTTTTATTACCCAAGTCAGAAACGTTAAACCCTATTTTTCAATCCTTACAAATTGTTTAACATAAGCTTATACGCGTCTTTACGTGATTGTGCGGATAGTGTCCACAAGATTGTAAGAACTTAATTAGCGTCATTATGTCATAATTACATACCAAGATAGACTTGTAAAGAATCACACGAGTTTGAAACGAGTTATGATTTTCTCAAGTTTTATTCTCCAGTTAGGTTTCAAGTCGGGATATATATCATTTTTAAGAGAGAACCTAAGTCTTATTTTTTCACTCATACTTTCACCTGTTGTTGTTCACACACCTTTTGTTATCATGCAAAACGTCTTTATAAATACAAACCTTCATATCTCCGCGAAAAACTGTTTTAATAGAAAACTCGTCTTCGCCAAGATTATTCTTCTACAAAGAACCATGAGGACTTTTAACTTGGAGAGACACTTGCTTAGCTTGTTTTATTTGGTGATTGGAAACTTAGCGAGCTTTGGGTCAATGACTCCCAAACCAGATGGTTTTAGGAATTAGGTGTGGAGACACCCTAAGAAATTAATTAACCAAGTTTCCAAGGCCACAAAACAAAAGACTCATTTTATTTAAAATATTCTAAACTTAGTGAAAACGGAGATATAGCTAGCATTTCTTTCAAATCCGAAGAAGTTACATATGGATAAGGTGTGTAATTACTCCAACAAGGTTCCAGATGGGTTATTTTTCAGACTTATAGCTTCTATTAAATCCTCAATAATACCCTTCATATTCACCTTACATTATGAACTATTCTTGATATTACTTAACTCAGAACAAACATGTTTGATCCTAAAGATGTTTATCAATTTTTAAAAGTTTTGCAGACATATCAGACTTTTATCTAATTCTCAAAAACAACGACACGTGACAAGTGTATGAAAGACGTATATTAGCTACGGTTAAACTCAAAGGAGGATTATCTTTCGGGTTTCAATCTCTCAAATAGGATTTAGTTATTTCTATCTTATCACCCGAATCGTCAGATTTTGAGTCTAAGTTCCCCAGCTAGCTAATCATGACGAAAAAAGTTTTTATGTTTTTGAATTTTTCAATTTTTATGGGTTTTTTAATATGTATGCAATGCAGAATATACACATGATGTAGCAAAATAAACGCAGTGCTCACCCCCAAACCTGAGTTTTACGATGTCCTCATCGTTGCTCCTGTCTCCGGTAACTAGACTTAGACATCAGGGTGAGAATTTTATTTAAAGAAAAAGAAAAAAACTAAGATTAATTACAACATATGCAAGTTAATAGATTAGGTTAGTCCAGAAATTAATACCAGCCATTTAAAAAATTTATCGATATAATGCAATGGCTAGTAAAAGAATACATATAAAAACAAAGAAAAAGAAAATGAATGTGTTCGTTGTTAGTGAAGGGCATGGGTGTGTGAAAGTAGGGATCAGAAGACGCTAAATGCAAAGATGAAGTTTTGAAGGAATCAAAGAATTGTTGCCCGAATGAATTGAATGTTTAAGAAGTAAGTGTTGAGTTCCGAGGTCAGGTTCGCTTAAAAACTGGAGTTTATCATCAAAAAATTCAGAAAAGGAAAGGTTCATAGGATGTTCCAAAATTGATCCTAACTCAAACTCACCAAGAATATCAAGTTCATCCATAAATATCTACTCAAAACGCTGTATGAAAGACCGTTTTTCCAGACTATCTTCCTCCCTATAATTCTGCACAATCCTACACTCGCTGCTATAGCTCACTATTCCCAAAACAAGTTCTCCCTCATCATATTCATATATGGGTAGGTATATGTCATCTAAGAAAGTAGGTTCCCACACTAATGTTTCTTCCAAAACAATATCAACAAGCGATACAAAAATTGTGGGTTCCTGATCATTGATTTCCTCTAACAATCTAACACAACCATACCCATCAAATTCACAAGCTCCCTCCTTTAAAATTGGAGCGGAAAAATCAGTCGGTTCATGAATTTCCTCTTCAAGTAGTACTTCGGTTAAATCAACCTCTAAATCACTAGTGACAAGACGTTTAATTGGTACCTGAAGGCTAGTGTCGGACTGACTCGGAGGGTTTTCTTGTTTGTCATGATAACACTTAGTCAATTGAATTGCATCATCATCTACAAAGTCATCAAAATTGTTTGTTTGTTTATCTCACTCAGGTGAGTTCCTAGATGACAGATATTGACATTATTAGGCTCTAAATGACGGTGTTCACTCTTTTGAATCTCTACAGCTACATGCTCTTCAGTTTTAGCCAAAGATTGAGCTTGAGCTTGAAACAATTGCTCAGACTGCTGTATAAACAGGGCTAGCGTAGCAGCTGTTTGATTCTCGACCGCAATCATCACTTCAATACCCTTCTCTAAGCGGTCAACCTAGCATCCATCTCACTATCATTTCCTAATGATGGGTCAGTTGTTTTAGGAAAGGAGGGTTGTGACGGTGGTGATGCTAAAGCAGTTACCCTGTTGACCTCTTTCTCTAAATCTTCAATCATTAGGTTTCTAATTAAAATGGGACTGGGTTCAAGAGTATTAGGTGGGTGACCGTTATCAAAATTCTGGGACGGTTAGTCACCACTAAGAAAGTATAGTTTTCATGAACGTGGGAAGAATCTTGGCAATTTAAACAAAACCAAAAACTTGTTGGGAATGAGTATAAACAAAAGAATAAGAATCATGAAAAATCGAATCGAACTGCGTATCACCCATATTAATAAGAATTCATAAATATTACAAAACAAAGAATATCATACCCCTAGCAGTCTACATTATGCTAAGTCAAATAGACCAGATCAAGAACCTGATTGTCGAAGTAAAACTGTGTCGAGAAACGGGCTCAAGATATACAGATCACAAAGCCAGGTAAATGCAGAGATAATGGGAAGTTATCCAACAATTTCGCGAAGTTCCTTAATTCGAATAACCCTTTCTCGTGAACACTTTCCTAGACACCTTGTGAACAATATACCGTTAAGCAGTGTTCTAGAAACAGTTAACTTCTCCTAATGAGCGCGATGTCCTTAAAGTCAGAGTTCTAATTGATTTTAAAATACCGTTGGTATGCAAGAATGCAGTTTTTGTGATTTGTGGGCTACGGAGAAAGGTGATGAAATCCTTTACCGTATCTTGTTTGGTTTCGTGCCCTTAATATCCGTATTAAGATGCAAATGCGCAATTTAATATAAGAATTTAAGAAATCAAGCAATTTAAGAAATTCTTTTTCGTTTTAGGCTTAAGCGCTGCAATAAATACGGGTTAGTTCTCTGTGCATTTGGTGGAAATTTATGCGAAGAATCCTGCAGAAGATAGAATATTGGAATGCGCTGGATTTGAGTGAAGGTGTTAGAAAAATACGTACTGATGTGATTTTTGGGTTTAAAACCCTTTGAAGTGATAAGGGTATTTGAATGTTCGCTTGCGCGGGTCAAACTACCCGGGTCTTTGGCACTATATTTCACTAACGTTTTGGGAATTGACTTTGGTCCTTACTCCGCACGATCGCTTGTCGTAATTCCTAAAAAATCTGAATTGTCGGAAAATAGGATATTTAGTGTCAAAAAGCGATATATATTCCCCAATTCCTGCACACACAAAATTACAAAAATCAAACACTACCAATAGATTACTAACAAGGCTCTGGAGATAACACAAGAAGAAAATCAAAAACACCCTGACTGGGCCGGCGAGATCGGAATTTTCACCAATGTCGCCGGCCAAATGCAGAGTATTTGTGCTCGAATTTTATGTGGCTCTTCCAGGCTATATTAGTAGTCTACTTGTATACATTGATTTTTTAATTTATGTTTAGGGTGATTGCAGGTTTTAAGGACAGAGAACAAGTTAGAAAAATTTCGTTTTGTTAGTTTTGAAAAAAATGTTGAGTTAGTAATTAGTGAGTTGGTAAGAACAAGAAATAACAATTCCTAATAACTTCCAACTCCCTGGCAACGGTGCCAAAAACTTGTTGGGAATTCACCCGCGCGCAAACGCGTATGTTTTGTAAATGGATATGTTTTAAGAAATGGATGCGCACGCGAACTCGTTCTCTTTTTAAAATTTATAAACCGCAAGTGCACGGCGCGTTGTAGCAAGCCGGCAAGTACGGGTCGATCCGCAGGAAATTATGTATTAGGTATTGTTGTATAAGGTTCAACAATAATGAATGGTTTGGTTTGTCACTAAAAAATAGAAAGAATATGAAAACAAGATAAAAAAGAAAACAAGTAAGGAAGAAGTGGTTGTGGCTTTGGCTTGGAAGGTCGAATCGCGACGATTCCTTCGACGCTCCCTTATTCATGAGTTGTCCATTCTTGTGTCGATCCCGGTGCGAAGTATAACTTGTCAATGCGGTTGCGAGGCAAAATTCGTCAAGTTGCCGATACTCGACGCAAACACGAAACGAGTCCGTTTTATTCACTTATCATTTGTATGTCCAAGCTTGAAGTATCAACGCTAAACACAAAGGTTAGCAAGCATACATCAACATCAAAGACACAAGTTAGTGATTGAGAGCAAATGATTCCAGTGTTGAGTTTGCTAAGTGTTTGTGATAGTATATAGTATATGAAACCAAGAGATTTATCAAGTCACTTAATCACAAAATACCATATCTAAACCTAGCAACCTCAACACTAAATTGATTCTAACCTTAGGTTTGCAAGATGGGGTTTGTGGGGAGAATATGGTATGTGATGAGGTTACAAGGTAATCATGGAATCAACATACCATATCAACCCATTCAAGTTGCAATACTAAGTTTAGATTCACATGATACACATTAAACATTAACAAGAGGAGGAGGAAGGCAAAGCCATTCATCTCACATCCTCACCATAACCACAACTAAAGATATTAGTTAAGCATGATAAAAAAAAAAGCAAATAAGAACAAGAAGCAAGTAATCAAAGAAACAACAATATTATTAACACTTGAAGAAGTTTAGGTACAGGATATTGGTGACTTGTTCAACCTCCACAATGAAGCTTTCAAAAGAAAGCTTCAAGAGGGAAGAAGAAGAAGAAACCAAGTTGAAGCCCACTCAACTTTCAAGCTAAACCAAAACTAAACAAAAATGGAAAAAAGTATAATATCTATGCACCCTTGCTCAATATCTGTTCTGGTATTCATAGGCTCAACTCCAGAATAAACAAACAATATAGATGGACTGATGTGACCCAAAGAAATGACCATAAGAAAAATGGGGCATTTGAAGCAAGGGGGGCCGGCGTCACCAGAATTATGGGAGGGCCCGCCGGTCTAAATCCTAGCATTGAGGCTTGGATTGGCATGGTGGGTTTTTGTGATCTCCAAAATCACTATGATGCTGTTTGATTTATCTGTTTACGCCTGGTTTGCATTCAGAGATTTGGTGGGAACATGATGCCATACATCACATCAAAACTTTTAGCATTTAACACTCATGCCCACTTGTGCCCACATGTGCCATGGGCAGCCCCCTCCAAGGTCCAAGAAGCAAAGAGCTATGTGCACACTTGTGTTGTGTTTGACCAAAAATGTGTACACATGATTATTTGCGAAAGAGCTCTTTGAATACCAGTTGGTTTTCTGTTCTGATTACAGTGTCGGCTCTCAAACATTATATCCATGATTTTGAGTGTGTTTCCAGTATTTTATCATGAATACCTGTAAACTATAATTACTGAGCAGGTACTGATTAATAGTACCGATAAATAACAAAATAGATAATGAATGAGTGGTATTAAAATGCAGTTTTCAGTAGTGAACACTAACTCAATCTTTAACTTGTATATGCTGTAATTAGTCTTAAGTTTTTTCATTTTCTTTGAATAAAATTCTCATCCTGATGCCTAAATCTAGCTACCGCAGACGGGGGCAACGATGATGACATCGTAAAACTCAGGTTTGTGGGTGAGCATTGCGTTTATTTTGCTGCATCATGTGTATATTCTGCATTGCATACATATTAAAAAAAACCCATAAAAATTGAAAAAATTCTTCAAAAAACATAAAAACTTTTTCGCCATGTTAGATAGTGGGTGAACTTAGACTCGAAGTTTGACGGTTCGGTTTGTAAGATAGAAATAACTAAATCCTTTTGAGAGATTGAAAAATGGAAAGATAACCCTCCTTTGAGTTTAACCGTAACTAATATACGTCTTGTATATCACTTTACACGTGTCATGAGTTTTTGAGAATTAGATGAATGTTTGACATCTCTTTAATATAGGGTTACTAGGCACACGCACAAGGGTCTATAAGGCATCAAACATGCCCGATTTAAAATTTAGCCGTGCCGAACAACCCTAAACCAAGATCTTAGACTAGAGATTAGGCGAAAACAAGCATGCTAAACACTTTAACACTAAGTGAGAGGGATTACAACCTTTGTAGATCCGGTCCTTCACTTCATAAGCTCCGTGTTGAGGTCCCTTCGCTGCGATCATCATGTTCCGGACTCTCGAGAGGCTCCACGAAGAGAAAGATGCAACCTTGCTTCCGATCTTCGATAACAAAGATGATATACCTTGAAGTTTCATTAACACAAGCTCTCACTCACTAAATGAAGTGAATACCCTCATCTAAATGGCAAGGAAAGATGAGAATGATGTAGTAGGAATTTAGCTCTCTTTTGTTTTCAATTACTCACTCATAATCATCACTTATGAAAAAGCTAGAAAGCTTTTTCAAAGGAAGAAGAAGAAGAAGAAGAATCATTCAAACCTTTTGTGATGAATAATGAAATAATATATGATTAATAATATAACAATGGTCAACTAAACCTTTGTAGAGATTTAACTAGGGCTAGGGTTTGGGTTGGGTTAAGAATGAGTCATTACAAAATATCAAGCACAAATATCTTTGCTCATGACAAAAGAAAAACCTTCTAGAATGTTCATTAATGAACTAACCCAATTCAAACCCTAACCTTGTTTAATCTCCACTAAACATGTAGCATTAGTAATCATATCATGTTACAATATTATATATCACATATATAATATTTATTGTAACAAAATAAAATAATACAATTAACATATATCGTATATATATCAATGTATTACCCGAGTGAGAAAAAAAATCCTTTAGTGAGCTAATATTAGTTAATGTAGGTTAATATATCATATATATTATTATACATTAAATCATCGAATCAACACTTGATCCGACAATCCGGCTATATCGCATATAACCGACTAATATAACATTTACCGATTCATCGAATCAACACTTGATCCGATGACCCGGCTGATATCAAATATCGTGAGAATAGAATACGGTATCTCATATCGCATTATCCTCGGTCCTGTACATATCACATATGTGCCCCTACTCCGTTTTGCCTGATTCAAGAAACCTCTGTGTAGGACTCTAAAGAATCGTCAATACGCCGGCAGTAGGTGATGATCATATCAAATACCCACAAGCTGCAAGCGGTCAGCTAAACGTAACAGCCACCCAGGTATTGGGCGATCAGAAGATCAACATGCAAGCCTATACATTCTCCTGAGAATCCAATCAGTAACACTCCCGTACAATCCGGTCTCGTCGTCTGATATGTCGCATCTCTCGCCTAGGGGTGGTATACGCCAGACCCCAGTAGCTTGATAAGTCGTGTAGATATGAGGTCTATAATAGTTCGAGAAACTACTGATAACACTTACCAATAAATTTCAGCAACCCTGGCCAAGGATTTCCGGTTATAGCCAATCGAACACAGCGCAACATCAACTCCCTATACCGGGAGATACGAATCCCCTCCTATCGCTCATTTTCTCCATGTGATTCGGGACTGTACCCAAAAGCCATCTTTTTGCAGGCCCTCTTGGACGTGGTATGATGGAAATCAAAGCACAGTGGGAATCACACAAGACTCTATGACGATCTCGGGTCAACAGACTATTCTGTACCAGTGTCACCGGAGAACTGCCATCTGACGTGAGGTATAATACCATCTGGGAGTTCTCGGCGAGTCCGTTCAGTGTACCTAGTCTCTACTGAGCACCCGTACACCATCCTTGATGTCAAACACCGATGGATATGGGATCATCCATCGGCCATCATATGGGTCAAGATGTGTATACGCTAGTCTATGCTGGTGCATCGATGCCCTGTCTCGATACACCCTCGACTAAGAACAGTTATAGGATGTACTCATCGACTACCATAGACCCACTAGTATGATCTCATCATAGTCCCTGTAGTCGAGTACAAATCATAAGGGCTTTATCAACATGTAACATAGAGACAATCAGAGTACATGTTAAGATAAAGTACAAACAGATAGCATACTATCAAGTCGAGCAAAAAAGTCCTCCCTATATATGTCCAAGCATCCATTACAATATACAACGGATGTACAGTAATGGCCTCTAGGGCATACATATAACTAACAATCTCCCACTTGCACTAGGGCTATCTGTTGTCGTATCTCATACCCAACAATTAGATGTGGTTGAAGTATCTCATACTCAACCATCCCATAAAAGTCTCTACTAGGAAAAAGGCCTTTTTGAGAGGATCCGTGCTGTTGTCCTCTGTGTCTACTCTCCTAACCTCGATCTCCCTGGACATCAACCATCTCCATGATCAGGTGATACTGCCTAAGAATTATATCTGGATTTATGAGGAGACGGGCGTTCCTTGGCATAAGCCACAACTCCATTGTCACACAATGGTAGGAACGAAGTTCATCTCATGAACTTATATATATCCAGACTAACCTCTTTGGTAACATCCTAGGTAACGATGTATCTTGCCTTTAATCGTATAATAAGTCATGGTATCTTGCTTAGAACTCTTCCAACATACCGTCCCTCCACTGAGGGTAAAAACAATGCCTGCGACTGACATTCTGTCGTCCTTATCACCCTGGAACCTTTCCAGTGATTCTCCCCAGGATTGATTGATACCATCTCACTACAACTAGTGAGTATCCTAACATCCAATTAGATCTATCTCATAGATCCAAAACCCAGGATTCAGGAGGTATCACTTCGATCCTATATGGAGAATCCTTGTGATAAGAGGAGATTGACCGAGCGTAGCATAGGAAACTCCTTCCCTATCAAGAGTATGTCATCCACGTACTCTACGAGGATCACTACAATACTCTCTACTATCTTTTTGTATATACAAGGTTCATCTACCATTTTGATGAAGTCAAACTCTTTGACTACCACATCAAAACAGACGTTCCAACTCCGCGATGCCTGCTTTATCACATAAAACATCTTGCACACATTTCCGCTGCTCCCACTGTCTACGAAGCCCTCTGGCTGTGTACTTATAGACGCACCCTCCTAAATCATTATTTAGAAAAGCTGTCATGACACCCAACCGCCAGATATCGTAGTCATGGTATGTAGCCGTGGCAAGTAGGATCTGGATGGACTTAAGCATTGCTTTGAAAGTCTCAATTTTTCCATGTACACTAAGTAATCTTCTCAAGATATACTTGCTCCTGGTGGGGATTTAACCCTTCAGATAAAGCAACTAAAGTCCATACTTTGTTGGTGTATATGGATTCCATCTCAGATCGCTAAGCATGCAGCCATTCTTACAGAGTCCAACTCCTGATGGCTAGCTCGAAACAAGTTGGGTCATCATTTCATGATGCAATCCTCACTCCCACTGTCATAGAGAAAACCGAAGTATCTCTCTGGTGGGTGAGGAACCCTACTAGATCGGCGGAGAGGCTAAGGTTCGTTGGAAACTATTGAATCCTTTGGTTCTACCAAATCATCTGCTGCATTTTGTATAGCTGGAACTCCTTCCAGTTCTACCTCATGACCATTAATTTCATCACAAGAAATTCCCTTTCACAAAGGTGGCATGTTGAGAAACAAAACACTTTCGTTCCTTGGTTAGGTAGAAGATATTCCCTTGCAAATGCTTGGGTTATCCAACAAACTTCTACAGAACTGACTTTACCTCGAGCTTGTCCGGATTATGCTTTTAGACATAGGCTGGACAACCCCAAATCTTAACATACTTAAATTATGGGCTCTTCCCATTCCATATCACATATGAAGTGGTAGGCAACTGATTTGATTTGAACCCTATTCAATAAGTATGCAGCTTCTCAAGTGCATAACTCCCAAAAGGAAATAGGAAACTCAGTAGTACTCATCATAGAGCGCACCAAATATAATAGGGTGTGATTGCTCCGCCCCGATACACCGACGTGCCGTGGTGTATATGGAGGAGTAATACTGAGAGAGAATCTCATTCTCCTTTAGAATAGTCCAGGATCTTCATGCTCAAGTATTCTCCTCCCTGATCTCATCAAAGGACATAATACTTATACCCGTTTTTGGTTCTCTACTTCCAACTCATATTCATTGAATTTCTCAAAAGGTTCAGACTTGTGTTTCAACATGAACATATGTATGAATCTTGAGAGATCATCAGAGAATGTAATGAAGTACAAAGAACCGGTCCTGGCATGTGTAGACAGAGGACCTTCATACATCAGCATGTATCAATCCCAAGAGTTCACTAACTTTTTCTCTGTTTCCAATAAACAGAGCTGTGGTCATCTTATCTTTGTGACATGACTGGCAAGTTTCACAAGATGTAAATTCAAACTAATTTAAATATGCATCTAAATGTAACTTCAGCTAGTCGGGTCGCATTGATATGACCTAGTCTACAATGCCTCCAGAAGGATTCGTTCATTTCTGAACTCTTCCTCTTGTGTGTGTTCCGTACATTAAGAACTGTGGTTTGATTTAAAACGTCAATGCTTTTAGATAACGTGCCTGAACCGATCAACTCTTGATATAGGAAATGTTCAAAACATTATCCAACAATACAAAATTATATCCTTTCTTTACTAATAAAGAGACTGATATGATGTTGTATATCAGGTTCGGTATCTAATAACATTCGTTCAGAATCAATGTATTCTGGTAATACAGGGTGATAACTGCCAACTGACTTGGCTGCAACACTTGCATCATTTCCAACTCTTGAAACTTATCACCCATTCTCAGTTCTCTACTTCTCTATAGCCCATGTAATAAATTACATTTGCGGGATCCTGATCCGGTATCTCATACCCAGGACGTAAAGAATACTGAGAAACAGTTCTCGGTAATGAACACACCTGAAGATGATGCATCAGCATGCACTTTCTTCGTTTGGGCGGCACGGGAAATATGGTATTCCCCAATTTCCTGCTCTGTCTTATAACAATTATAAGTTGGAGCGGGACCAACGTTCCCTAGCGCAGTATAACAAGCGAGTTCGGTCAATACATCCGTATTATTATCTTGATTAAGGCGTGACATAGTCGCAACCAGGAGAGAGAGAGAAGAAAACACTCAGCGTGCGCTATTAAAAGATTAGATTGGTTATCAATTTATCTAATCAGGATTTTTCCCACTGTTTTAGTCAAATCTTCCTTCAAACCCCAAAAGGAAAGACTAGCCGGGATTAATTACACTCTACAAGTTCGCCAATCTTTCAGCCAGGCTAGTGCCGGTACTTTGAGGGAGGTTTCCCGCACTTTCGCACGGACCTAATTAAAATAAACCTCGTTTTTCCCAGGGGCGTAACCCCGTTAACACCTTTCTAGACACCTACTTGATCGGCTAATTGTAATGTGTAAAACTCTCCCAGGAGTAACTCTTACAAACAGCGGGTATCGGGATCTAACTATCTCATATAAGGTATGCAATCTCATTGTAAATTTCAACACTTGAAATTTCCAATAATATTTTACCCCTAGTGACTTATGACCTTAACTATGGTCAACAAATCATAAGCACTAGTCAAGTTCTACCCTTCATTTCTTGATTAATTAGATCCACCCACATGACCCTTAACTAAGGTCAACAAAGTCACATGATTGTCCTAACTAATAGCATCATATGCTATATAGGAAGACATCACTTAGCTACCCTACACTGTGCCTTAATTAAGGTCAACAAACATAGCACGAATACTAAGTACTCTACTTCCTAAAATGACGGAGGGTTAAGACAGGTTTTTAAGAAAACCTTTTGCGTAATGAACTTGATATTGTTGTAGAATCGAGTGATTTTAAATGGATTGTTTTTTAGGTTTTTCTAGTTTCGCTAAAGAGGTCACTTCCGGTGAAGGGATCGTCGGCTCTTTCTTTATCGAATAAGGTGCAGGATATTTCACAAATACCACTATGCAAAGCAAAAACTATTGAAACAATCAAAAGACAATCCGAGTTTGTAGCATCTGCTAGTTTCGCTAAAGAGGTCACTCCCGGTGAAGGGATCTCGGCTCTTTCCTTATCGAATAAGGTGCTGGATGTTCTACAAGGAACACCGCTATGCAAAGCAAGAACTAGAGCTACCAGTTTTTAAACAAGTTTCTACAATATCTTTAGGTTTCTTTTATTTCATTAATCTCATTAATGAAGTCCCGTTTTATTATGTTTCATAAGCATCACATTTGAAATGAAATCTGCAATATAACATATATCTTATATATATAATATAAACATTAGTTTCAGGCAGTAATATGATCTCATTACAGAACATTGCAGCAGAAGAATACATATGAAATATTTGATATACTAGGACGTCCGTGTTTTAATACGAGCCTGTATAAAACACGGATTCCACGGTCGCAATGAATAGCCAAACCCACATCCCTAGACCTCTACGAGAGCGGCAAGCAACACTGCCATTTCTAGGGTTAGGAGACCCGGTCTTGACTCCTCGAGATGGACTCCTCCTGGATCCTAGAACCCGGTTACTTGTGCTCGCCGCCATGGGTCTACATAATGCGGAAAAGTAAATAATATGCAATGGTGACATCATCCTCAGCCCGGAAGTGCCCTAATAAAAGAATATTACATACAAATGAATTTTACATGAATGAAAAAGAAAAACTATCATCTCACATAAAACCCCCGGCTATTCAGAACACGACGATCCAATATAACATATCACAACAACACATAATATCTCATATCATCAACGTAAGAAAGTATGCGTATCCCGATTGCCGTTGATGTATAGAAACGAAGCCGGCGATACACCACATACTACGCTTACGGTCGCAAAAAAGAAAGTGTAAAACTACAACAGTTGGAATCCAGAACCTCCTTAGACATCGCATGCCTAACCAAATGAATTCCTTAGACATCGCATGCCTAACAATTAAAACCTCCGCATTTTAGTCTCATTATCGAAAACTCTTTTCAATATCAAGTCGGGCAATTCAACAAGATTCCCGACATCCTAATCGAATGCTCGTCGTAAACTTTAGTAGACGGCCGCACCCCCGGATGCCGTCGACGAAGTGCACTAAGGCGGAACACCGCTGCCGCGAGCACCCGAACGGATTCTTTTGGCGACGGGGTTCTCCTACAGTCACTTGGTGGGGTCTATGGGGCGGGGCTGTCTATTAAGTTAACCCAGCGAGTATCCGCGTAAGCTACGTGATTGCGACAGACTTTTGATCACATCAATATTGCGTGGCAACCGATCATCTGACACTAAACTGCTAGATTTATAACATTCAAATTAGTTATCTCATAACTACCTGTGGATTCCAAATATTGTATCACATTCCAGATAAATAGACAATGTTAAACTTTCCAATCGAATAATCAAACACCCAAGTTTTCCCAAATAGCTCAACACTTGAGCGGAGTTCAAAAATATCCATTACATGCCACAGTACTTAATGGTCCAGCCGTAGAAGGGTCAAGCCAACGCCTCACATGTGGCAAAGCCGTACTGCCCCAAACCCTAAGGTTCAGAGGCGGTTCAGACGGTCACATAATCGAGTTAAGGTTTGTTTTCTTCTAGAGGGTCCACCGCGTTACTTGCACGACTTTCCGAAAGTTTCAAACTCGAGAAAAAATCCAACTTTTGAAAATTTTCTGACAGGGGAAAAAGTGAGTTATTGATATCCGTTCGAACTTTTTAATACGTTCTAAAATTACCCGGAAAAAATTAAACGAAGTTAAATTATCCGATCGAATCAACGTGTCCCCAATAGATCCCAGAAAACTCAACACTTGAGCAAATTAAAAATTTCCCAGAAGAATACAGCAGTTCCAACGGATGTTACTGTACAAAATTGAATCCACAATCCCACAGTAGCGCCGCGGAACCGCCGCGGAAGCATGGGTGAGGCCGCGGTTCCGCGGCGCAATGAAGGTATTGTGGGGTCGTTTTTTACAGTAATTCCTAAAATACCCAGCAGAATTTTTTGAGTATTTTTAATATGAAAAAATCAACATTTTTAGAAAATTTGCAGAAACTAGGGATTAACGGGTATACAGAGTTCGATCGGACTTTAAACTTCGCCTAGACTTTACCTAAAGCTCTAGCTTGGCTCTAATACCACTGTAGGGTTACTAGGCACACGCACAAGGTTCTTAGACTTTGCCTATAAGGCATCAACCATGCCCGATTTAAAATTTAGCCGTGCGGAACAACCCTAAACGAAGATCTTAGACTAGAGATTAGACGAAAATAAGCATGTTAAACACTTTAACACTAAGCGAGAGGGATTTCAACCTTTGTAGATCCGGTCCTTCACTTCATAAGCTCTGTGTTGAGGTCCCTTCGCTGCGATCATCAAGTTCCGAACACTCGAGAGGCTCCATGAAGAGAAAGATACAAGCTTGCTTCCGATCTTCGATAACAAAGATGATCTACCTTGAAGTTTCATTAACACAAGCTCTCACTCACTAAATGAAGTGAACACCCTCATATAAATGGCAAGGATAGATGGGGATGATGAAGTAGGAATTTAGCTCTCTTTTGTTTTCAATTACTCACTCATAATCATCACTTAGCAAAAAACTAGAAAGCTTTTTCCAAGGAAGAAGAAGAAGAAGAATCATTCAAACCTTTTGTGATGAATAATGAAATAATATATGATTAATAATGTAACCATGGTCAACTAAACCTTTGTTAAGATTTAACTAGGGCTAGGGTTTGGGTTGGATTAAGAATGAGTCATTACAAAATATCAAGCACAAATATCTTTGCTCATGACAAAAGAAAAACCTTCTAGAATGTTCATGAATGAACTAACCCAATTCAAACCCTAACCTTGTTTAATCTCCACTAAACATGTTGCATTAGTAATCATATCATGTTACAATATTATATATCACATATATAATATTTATTGTAAAAAAATAAAATAATATAATTAACTTATATCGCATATATATCAATGTATTACCCGAGTGAGAAAAAGAATCTTTTAGTGAGCTAATATTAGTTAATGTAATTTAATATATCATATATATTATTATACATTAAATCATCAAATCAACACTTGATCCGACAATCCGGCTATATCGCATATAACCGACTAATATAACATTTACCGATTCAAAGAATCAACACTTGATCCGATGACCCGACTGATATCAAATATCGCGAGAATGGAATACGGTATCTCATATCGCATTATCCTCGACCCCGCACATATCACATATGTGCTCCTACTTCGTTTTGCCTGAGCCAAGAAACCTCTGTGTAGGACTCTAAAGAATCGTCAATACGCTAGCAGTAGGTGATCATATCAAACACCCACAAGCTGCAAGCGGTCAGCTAAACGTAACAGCCACCCAGGTATTGAGCGATCAGAAGATCAACAAGCAAGCCTGTACATTCTTCTGTGAATCCAATCAGTAACACTCCCGTTAGTCCGGTCTTGTCGCCTGATATGTCGCATATCTCGCCTAGGGGTGGTATACGTCAGACCCCAGTCGCTTGATAAGTCGTGTCGATATGAGGTCTATAACAGTTCGAGAAACTACTGATAACACTTACCAGTAAATCTCAGCTACCATGGCCAGGGATTTCCAGTTATAGCCAATCGAACACAGCGCAACATCAACTCCTTATACCGGGAGAGACGAATCCCCTCCAATCGCTCATTGCCTCCATGTGATTCGGGACTGTACCCAAAAGCCACCTTTTTGCACGCCCTCTTGGACGTGGTATAATGGAAATCAAAGCACAGTGGGAATCTGTACGATTGCTAGGCACACGCACAAGGGTCTACGAGGCATCAACCATGCCCGATTAAAATTTTAGCCGTGCCGAACAACCCAAAGCCAGATCTTTAAACTAGAGTTTAAGCGAAAACAAGTATGTTAAACACTTTAACACTAAGTGAGAGGGATTAAAACCTTTGTAGATCCGGTCCTTCACTTCTTAAGCTCCGTGTTGAGGTCCCTTCGCTACGATCATCGTGTTCCGGACTCTCGAGAGGCTCCACGAAGAGAAAGATATAAGCTTGCTTCCGATCTTCGATAACAAAGATGATCTACCTTGAAGTTTCATTAACACAAGCTAACACGCACTATATGAAGTGAACACTCTCATCTAAAGGGAAAGGGTAGATGAGGATGATGAAGTAGGATTTTTGCTCTCATTTGTTTTCATATTCTCACTCATTTTCATCATAAAGCAAAAAGCTAGAAAGCTTTTGCTCAAAGGAAGAAGAAGGAAGAAGATGATGAATAATATCATTAGAAACCTTTTGTGATGAATAATGAAAGAAAAATATGATGAATAATGCAACCATGGTTGAATAAACCTTTGTAGAGAATTAACCAAGGCTAGGCTTTTGGTTAGGTTAAGAATGAGTCACTTGAAAATATCTTTGCACAAAACAAAACTAAACCTTCTAGAATCATCTAGAAAAACTTAACCCAAATCAAACCCTAACCATGTTTAATCTCCACTAATCATGTTGCATTAGTTATCATATCATGTTACAATATTATATATCATATATATAATATTTATTGTAACAAAATAAAAAAATATAATTAACATATATCGCATATATATCAATGTATTACCCGGGTGAGAAAAAGAATCTTTTCGTGAGCTAATATTAGTTAATGTAATTTAATATATCATATATATTATTATACATTAAATTATCGAATCAACACTTGATCCGACAATCCGGCCGTATCGCATATAACCGACTAATATTTATTCGTACCGATTCATCGAATCAACACTTGATCCGATGACCCGACTGATATCAAATATCGCGAGAAAAGAATACGGTATCTCATATCGCATTATCCTCGGTCCCGCACATATCACATACGTGCCCCTACTCCGTTTTGCCTGAGTCAAGAAACCTCTGTGTAAGACTCTAAAGAATCGTCAATACGTTGGCAGTAGGTGATGATCATATCAAACACCGACAAGCTGCAAGCGGTCAGCTAAACGTAACAACTACCCAGGTATTGAGTGCTTAGAAGATCAACAAGCAAGCCTGTACATTCACCTGTGAATCCAAACAGTAACACTCCCGTACAGTCCGGTCTCATCGTCTGATATGTCGCATATCTTGCCTAGGGGTGGTAAACGTCAGACCCCAGTAGCTTGATAAGTCGTGTCGATATAAGGTCTATAACAGTTCGAGAAACTACTGATAACACTTACCAGTAGATCTCAGCAACCCTGGCCAGGGATTTCCGGTTATAGCCAATCAAACACAGCGTAACATTAACTCCATATATCGGGAGAGACGAATCACCTCCTATCGCTCATTGCCTCCAAGTGATTCGGGACTGTAACCAAAAGCCACCTTTTTGCACGCCCTCTTGGACATGGTATGATGGAAATCAAATCACAGTGGGAATCACACAAGACTCTATGACGATCTCGGGTCAACAGACGACTCTGTACCAGTGTCACCGGAGAACTGCCATCTGACGTGAGGTATAATACCATCTGGGAGTTCTCGGCGAGTCCGTCCAGTGTACCCAGTCTCTACTGAGCACCCGTACACCATCCTTGATGTCAAACAGTGATGGATATGGGATCATCCATCGCCCGTCATATGGGTCAAGATGCGTATACGCTCGTCTACTCTGGTGCATCGATGCACTGTCTCGATACACCCTCGACTAGGAACAGTTATAAGATGTACTCGTCGACTACCGTGGCCCCAGTATTATGATCTCATCATAGTCCAAGTAGTCGAGTACATATCCTAAGGGCTTTATCAACATGTAATATAGAGACAATAAGAGTACATATTAAGATAAAGTACAACCAGATAGCGTGCTATCGTGTCGAGCAAGAAAGTCCTCCCTATATAGGTCCAAGCATCCATTACAATATACCTCATATGTACAGTAATAGCCTCTAGGGTATACATATAACTAACAATCTCTTACTTGCACTAGGGCCATCTATTGTGGTATCACATACCCAACAATTAGCTGTGGATGAAGTATCTCATACTCAATCATCCCATAAAAGTCTCTACTAGGAAAAAAGGCCTTTATGAGTGGATCCGCGCTGTTGTCCTCTGTGTCTACTCTCCTAACCTTGATCTCTCTGGAGATCAACCATCTCCATGATCAGGTGATACTGCCTAAGAATTATATCTGGATTACTGATGGGACGGGGGTTCCTTGGCACAAGCCACATCTCCATTGTCACACAATGGTAGGAACGAAGTTCATCTCATGAACTTATATCTATCCAGACTGCCTCTTTGGTAGCATCCTTGGTAACGATGTATCATGCCTTTAATCGTCTAGTAAGTCACGGTATCTAGCTTGGAACTCTTCCAACATACCGTCCCTCCACTGAGGGTAAAGACAATGCCTGCGGCTGACATTCAGTCGTCCTTATCACCCTGGAACCTTTCCAGTGATTCTCCCAAGGATCGATTGATACCATCTCACTACAACTAGTGAGTATCCTAACTTCTAGTTAGATCTATCTCATAGATCCAAAACCCACGATTTAGGAGGTATCACTTTGATCCTATATGGAGAATCCTTGTGATAAGCGGAGATTGACCGAGCGTAGCATAGGAAACTCCTTCCCTATCAAGAGTATGTCATCCACGTACTCTATGAGGATCACCACCATACACTCTACTACCTTTTTGTATTTACAAGGTCCATCTACTATTTTGATAAAGTCAAACTCTTTGACTACCACATCAAAACAGATGTTCCAACTCCGCGATGCCTGATTTATGAGATAAAACATCTTGCTCACGTTTCCGCTGCTCCCACTGTCTACGAAGCCCTCTGGCTGTGTATTTATAAACGCTCTCTTCTAAAACATCATTTAGAAAAGTAGTCATGACATCCAACCACCAGATATCGTAGTCATCGTATGTAGCCGTGGCAAGTAGGATCTGGATGGACTTAAGCATAGCTTTGAAATTCTGAACTTTTCCATGTACACCAAGTAATCTTCTCAAGATATACTTGCTCCTGATGGGGATTTAACCTTTCAGCTAAAGCAACCAAAGTCCATACTTTGTTGGTGTATAAGGATTCCATCTCAGATCACTAAGCATCCAGCCATTCTTACAGAGTTTCACACCTGATGGCATGTTCGAAACTAGTTGAGTCATGATCTCATGATGCAATCCTCGCTCCCACTGTCATAGAAAAACCGAAGTATCTCTCAGGTGGGTGAGGAATCCTACTAGATCGGCGGGGAGGCTGAGGTTCATTGGAAACTATTGAATTCTTTGGTTCTACCAAATTATCTGCTATAGTTTGTATAGCTGGAACTCTTTCCAGTTCTACAGAACTGACTTTGCCTCGAGCTTGTCCGGATTATGATTTTTAGACATAGGCCGGACAACCCCAAATCTTAACAAACTTAAGATATGGGCTCTTCCCTTTCCATATGACATATGAAGTGGTAGGCAACTGGTTTGATTTGAACCTGTTAGTGTATATGCCCAGAGGCCATTAGTGTATCATACTAGTTTGTATATTACTTAATGGAAGCTTGGGATATTCACAGTTGTATAGACAATCTTGCTCAAAATGGTAGTATGCTACTTGGTTTGTTTCTACTTTAATGTTTACATGTGTTTCTTTTAGTGTATCACCTATACACATTAGTGGAGCCCTTAGGATCTTTGCTTGATTACCAGCGTTGTGATGGCAGTCACATTCGTGGGGACTGGGTAATCCATAAGCACATCCTTATACAGGTCCCTAGTTGTATGACTATCGAGACGGGGCATCGATACTCCGGAGTAGACTAGCGTATGTGCTTCTCATCCCAACTGGGGAGACGGTCTGTCCCACAGCCGTCAGTACGTCGTACTTGAGATAGTATGCGGGTGCTCGTTAGGTTACGAGTACACTGGACATGACTCGTCGGGAACTGTTGGTTGGTACTACACCTATCGTCAGTTATCACTTCCCAGGTGACATGAGTACAGCTTAGCCAGCTGACTTGACACTGTCACTTCGCCTCGAGTGTGTTCCCACTGTACTTTGATTACTACCCTACCACGGCTCAAAGGAGTCGTGCAAACAGGTAGTAGTTGGGTGCAGTCCCGAAGCACTTGGAGGCAGTGACGGTTAGACAGGATTCGTCTCTCCAGGTATTGGGAGTTGATATCGCGCTGTGTCATGGAGAACCATTACACATAGTCGTCCCTGGCCACGGCAAGCGAGATATACTGGTAGGTTTCCAGTGTTATCTCAGGGTGTTCTGGGCTACACTCCGACACGACTTGTACCGCTATTAGGGGACTGACATTTACCGCCCCCTAGGCCCGCCATGCGATATGATCAGACGAACAGACCGGGCTGTACGGAGACTGTCACATTCAAGCTCAGTAGGAGTTCAGATGGGTTTCACCTCGTCCGTCTTCTTATCGGCATCTACCAAGGGGCCGTTACGCACAGCTAGTGCCGCTTGCAGTCTGTGGTTAAATCCACTGCCAGCGTAGTGTCGAGTCTTTAGAGTTCCACACAGAAAGATATTCACCTTTAGGCAAAAGAGTAGAGGTCGCATGGTTTTGCGACAGGGATCGGTCACATCCGCGCACTTGTCCACGTTTAGTGTCCGGTCAGTTATTACTAGCGGGCTTTGGGTTAAGCCAGATCCTAGTATACATTTTGGGATTGATTTTATCTCGTTTACATTCGTGTTCCTTAGAACGCGGATGCGGGTGTGTATGCACGGTTGATAGAGACAGAGGCAGAGGATTCTCATTAGGGTTGTTGACTGTTGACATTTGCTAAACCCTAATGAGAATAAGAAATATGATTAATGATAATTTTAATTAAGTATTATTGTGCCATGGTTGGGTTGATAGGTTGACTTTGTTGACTTGTTGACTTTGTTGACCGGTTGACTAGGTTGGACTTGTTGACCACCATCATGACAATGGCTATCATTTCTTGGCATTGACTTTTGCTTGATGGCTCATAAATTGCATTTAAAGCAAGAAATGATATTGCCATTTGATATGATAACAACCATCACATAATACTCAATTATTATTATTTGTTATCATGATTTTGGATTATGAGACCTTGGATGGCAAAAAGTCTTGCTCATTCTTTCATTTCCTTTCTCTCTCATGCTTGAGCTCTCCCTCTTCCTCTTGCTCTCTCTCTAGTTCATGGTTCTATTGTCTCATGTATTGAAAAGCAAGAACCATAGAGATCAAAACCCATTACTCTTCTCTACTCATCCTAGTACACAAGGTCTAGCAAACCAAGTGTTCTAGTTTCTTCTAGTTTGAAGTAGAAGCCAAAAGGTAGAAGCTTTCGGGTGGATCCATCTTCGGCGCGAGGAGACGACGAGGTGAGGCCGATCCGACCACCGCAAGGAGTTGAAGACGAAGGTGTTCAAGTTAAGGTATAACCCCTAACCGAGTAGGTAAAACTCCTAGTTAGGTTGTTAGATAGTTGTTTAACAAAGATCCGTATTTTGAGTCCATGTTACCACCCTAGAAAAAATCGTTTTTCAGCGTTTTCCGCAACCCCAAAGAATCGGGAAAGGGTAATGTGGACTTACAGTGGTAACAAAGCCTAGTTAAACACTATCTAACATGTTAGCAAAGTAACTAGAACTTCGATCGGAGAAAAAGTCGCAAAACATGCCCGAAATATCTAGTTTCTGCCAATTCTGTTTTTTGTTCAAAACTAAAAAAATCTTACACTAAAAATCGGCTCAGGCTTTTTAAAACCCACACAAGAAAATTGATCCACCGACTCGGTCAAAGCGCCGTGGAACCGCGGCAGGAGCATGCTCCTGCCGCGGATCCGCGGCCGAGTTGACTCGGCTGTGGCACAATTTTCCTGCAGTGTTTTTATGGGGTGTTTTGGGATTTTTACAATATGTTTTTTCTGCCCAGATTTTACAAAAAGCAAAATTTGTTTTTGGGGTCTAAAAATCGTTATTTTGATCGAATTTCTAAAGACTTAAGATAATGGGTTTATATCTGTGATGTGATATATGTATTGAACGTCTGCTAATCGCTATACGTCGATTAGTAGGGGATATACATATCTGTGATCTGTAATGTTGATGGTATGTGTATATGAATTCATTGGACTGTCGCGGATGAATAGCCGGGGGGTTTTGAGATGAGAGTTTTCTTTATCTTTCAATTCATGTAATTTGTAAATTGATGTAATATTATTTATTTGGCCGCACAACTTGGATGAGGTTGTAGCCGTCATTGTATAATTTCTTTTTACTGTTTTTGCTCCTAGGATAGACCCAAGGTGGGGTGCACAAACTACCGGGTATCTTGAAATGCCGAGTGGCCTACTCACGGTGTTGAGGGAGGTTGCTTCGCTTCGGGTACTTGGCGGGTAGTTTACCAAACTCGTAGGGGTCTAGGGTGGGGTCTTGGCTATTCATCGCGACCGTGTAATCCGCTTTTTGTTACAGGCTCGTACGGAATGCGGATTCCTAGTATATCCAATGTGTTCATCTGTGATCTGGAATGGCTATCATTGCATGTGACGAATGTATATATCTATATATAATATCTATTTAGGCGTTGCTTATGTTTTGCATCCGCGCTAGTCCAGCCCCCGCTCTGTCGTTAGTTAAGTAACCTAACGGGTAATGACGGGGCCCCGTGGCGAATGCGGATGGCATAAGTGTACGTCATATTTTCGTTGTTTTCTGCAATGGTAGGATTAAATGATGGGATGCATTAAAATAATGCATGAAAATAAACCAAAGTAGAGTCGTTGGAACACTTTCAAAACCACTCGGTTTCTTTTCAAAAACAACTTTTAAACGCGGAGCTTAAGCCACTCCTTTTAAAAGCTATCTCGTTCCATCGATTATATCAAGTTCACTACGTTCACGGTTTTGCCAAAACCATTCGTAGCCCTCCGTCGTTTCATATAGATGGTCAATAGTATTCAAGCTATGTTTGTTGGCCAAAGTTAAGGCATAATGATTGGTAGCAATTGGGTATTCATGTGCAGCATAGATAGATGCGTTGGTTTGGGACAGTCGTACTGCCTTGTTGGCCAAAGTCAAGGGTAGGTACGGGTGGGTTCAAATTAACCTGGAGAATGACGGGTAGAACTTGACATGTGACTTATGATTTTTTGGCCAAAGTCAAGGTCATAAGAGCATGGGGCAAAAATCCACATCGGGAGTTGCAAAAGAACCTGAAACTTGCTAGCGCTGCATACCATTTGGAGTGTGATGATTCTGGTAGGATTCCTTCAGTTTTGTCACGCGATGATATTTGGATCCCGATCTTACTGTGAGTATATGCTACTCCTCGGGAAATTTCTCACTTAACGATCAATGCTATAAACCAAGTAGGTGTCTAGAATGGTGTTAGCGGGGCTACGCCCCCAGGGAAAAGAGGTTATTTAATTAAGGAACTTCGCGAAAGCGTTGGAAAACCTCCCTCGAAGTACCGACACTGGCCTGGCTGAACGGTTAAGCAAGTATTGTACGGTGAGATTGATCCTGACTAATTCTTCCTTTATGGTTTAAGGAGGGATTCGAGAGATAGTGGGAGCCATCCTGTTTAGACAAACTAAAAACCACTCTGAACTTGCAAGAGTATCATGCTGAGTGTTTCTTCTCTCTCTCTTATTTGCAGCGACCAAACATCATGACTGGACTTAAGTTACTACTAGATAAAAACATACTGACAGGGCCAAACTACAAAGATTGGCTCAGGAATGTCAAAATGGCAATCACTTATGACAAGTTGGGGTATCTTCTTACCACCAAAGCTCCCTTTGTCCCAGGTCCCGCCTCCAGCGTCGCGGATAAGGAAATCCGTAAGACTTGGGAGATCGATTGCGCGAAGGCCAAGTGCCTCGTGCTTGCCTCTATAGACAATGAACATCAGAGGAGGCACGAGAATATGGACCTCGAATCCATATTTCTCCATATAATAGAACTGTATGGAGAGCAATCTCGTATCGCCATATACGAAGTGTCGAAAAAGCTATTTTCGGCAAGATTGGCCATTGGATCATCGGTAGCGGAACACGTGCTTAAGATGATTGGCTTCATTAAAGAGCTCACGGACCTTGGGACCACGTTGGAGAACGAGCTCTATATAGACTTGATTCTCCAGTCCCTTCCTTCCACTTACGCCCAGTTTATTCTGAACTTCAACTTGCAAGAAAAAGAAGTTGAACTTTCAGAACTCCTCAACATGCTGAGGAGTGCAGAGGGCACCCTACAGAAAGGTAGGGAAACATCTACTTTGTTTGTAGGAGGATCTTTCTCTTCTAGGTCCAAGGCGAGAACCAAAGGAAAGAAGAAGAAAGCCCCCGCCAAACGAAGGGGCGGTGTTAGTAAAGTGGATACGAAGGGAAAGACAAAGGCAACAAAGGTAGCGGGAAAGCTTGTAGGAAAAGAGGAATACTTTTACTGTCACAAGAGTGGACACTGGAAAAGGGATTGCAGGGCTTGGAAGGCCAGAACCCAGGATCTGAAGCAAGTTGCGGCTTCAGCTTCAGGTGTGTATGTTATTGAAAACTGTCTATCAATAAACTCTACATCCTGGGTATTGGATACCGGATCAGGATCTCATATCTGCAATTCTTTGCAGGCACTGAGAAAGCGTAGGGTTTTGAAGGCAGGTGATATGACCCTCAGAGTTGCAAACGGAGCTGGCATGGATGCTGAGTCCGTGGGGGACTATCACCTGGGGTTGTCAGATGGACACGTTTTGGTTTTGCGTAATTGTTATTTTTTACCAAATGCAACTTGTAATATCATTTATGTATCTTTATTATCTAAATAAGGTTATGAATTTGCATTTGTAAGCAATGTTGTAAACATTCACCTTAATCAAGTTCTGATTGGGTCAGGTACATTAAACAATGGTATATACGTATTAAACCAACCACAAATTTTCAATGTCCAGAATATGAACAAAAGAAAGTCTCCGGAATTAAATCAGGCTTTCTTGTGGCATTGTAGACTGAGTCACATCAATGAGAGAAGGTTGACGAAGTTACATACAGAAAGATATTTGGATCCGTTCGAATATCAATCATATGCAACTTGTCAATCCTGTCTCAAATGAAAGATGAAAAAGACTCCGTTCACTGGACACGGAGAAAGAGTGAGTGAGCTCTTGGGACTCGTACGCAGCGACGTGTGCGGTCCAATGTCTACACATGCGCGAAGCGGTTATTCTTACTTCATTACTATTACGGATGACTTTTCAAGGTACGGATATGTCTTCTTAATGAAACATAAATCCGAAGCCTTTGGAAAATTCCAGGAATATAAGAATGAAGTAGAAAACAAACCGGCAAAAGTATCATGACACTGAGATCTGATCGAGGTGGTGAATACTTGAGTGCCGAATTCCTGGATTACCTAAAAGAGAATGGAATTCTCTCTCAGCTTACTCCTCCATACACTCCGCAACATAACGGTGTATCGGAGAGACGGAACCGGACCCTATTGGATATGGTACGTTCTATAATGACTAACGCTGAGTTACCGTGATCATTCTGGGGATATGCACTAGAATCAGCTGCATACCTTTTGAACCGAGTTCCAACTAAGACTGTGCCTACCACACCATATCAGATGTGGTGTGGGAAGAAACCCTATCTTAAGCACATTAAGACATGGGGATGTCCAGCTTTTGTCAAAAAGCAGCATGCGGACAAACTCGAGGCACGCTCAGAACAGTGCAAGTTTGTGGGATACCCAAAGAACTCCAAGGGATATTTCTTCTATTGCGAAGAGGAACAAAAGGTTTTAGTTTCTCGTCATGCCCATTTCTTAGAAACTGAGTTTTTGGAAAATCAGATAAGTGGGAGCGCAATAGAACTGGAAGAAATTCCAGAACCACGAGCTATTACTGAAAGCTTAGTAGAACCCGAGGGTTCGAAAGAACAGGACATTCCTGCGCCGCTCCGCAGGAGTAGTAGGCAGTATCATCCGCTCGAAAGATACTACGGTTTTCTCATAGACGGGGATAGAGAGGATTGCATCATTGATAGTGATGAGCCGACTAGCTTCCAGTAGGCCATTCAGAGCGTTGACTCGGTAAAATGGCCGGATGCAATACGGACCGAAATGGAGTCCATGTACACCAACAAAGTATGGACGTTGGACGTTGCTCCAGATAGGGTAAAACCCGTAGGATGCAAGTCGATCTTCAAAAAGAAGATTGGTGTAGATGGACAGGTTGAGACCTATAAGGCTAGACTTGCTGTAAAGGGTTTTCGTCAAAGACCTGGTTTGGACTATGACGAAACCTTTTCTCCAGTGGCTCTGCTGAAATCGATTCGGATCCTTCTTGCCATTGCTGCCTTCCACGATTATGAGATTTGGCAGATGGACGTAAAGACCGCTTTTCTAAATGGAAATTTAGAGGAGTGTGTCTATATGGACCAGCTAGAAGGTTTCAATCAGAGTAGGAGCAGCGGAAAGGTGTGCCAGTTGCTTAAGTCCATCTATGGACTGAAGCAGGCATCGCGGAGTTGGAACATCTATTTTGATGAGACGGTTAAAGAATTTGGCTTTATCAAAAATCCAGAAGAACCATGTATCTATAGTAGATTTGTAGCAAGAACTGTCGTATTCCTCGTTTTATACGTGGATGACATTCTCTTAATTGGAAATGGCATTCCTATACTACAATCTGTCAAAGGGTTCTTGTCACACAGGTTCTCAATGAAAGACCTGGGGGGTGCCTCTTACATTCTGGCGATCCGGATCTATCGTGACAGATCCAAGAGGATATTAGGACTTTCACAGTCCAGGTACATCGACACCATACTGAAAAGATTCAGTATGGAAGATTCCAAGAGCGGTAATCTACCGGCTTGTCACGGGATCACCATTTCCAAAGAGATGTCTCCCAAGACTGATTTGGAAAGGGATCACATGTCTATTATACCCTACGCTTCTGTGGTAGGCTCTATAATGTATGCGATGTTGTGTACCAGACCAGATGTAACTTATGCACTGAGTGTGGTAAGCCGGTATCAGTCAAACCCTGGGGAGAAGCACTGGATAGCGGTAAAGAACATTCTCAAGTACCTGAGAAGGACTAAGGATATGTTCTTGGTGTATGGCGGAAAAGACCTCCAGATCGAGGCCTTTGCTGACTCCAGCTTCCAGAGTGACAAGGATGATTCCAAGTCCATGTCGGGTTATGTCTTTACCCTCAATGGTGGGGCGGTGTGTTGGAAGAGTTCCAAACAGGAAACCGTTGCTGACTCGACGATGGAAGCGGAATATATCGCTGCTGCTGATGCCGCAAAAGAAGCCGTCTGGATGAGGAAGTTCTTAATGAAACTTCAGGTGGTTCCGTCCATTGTTGATCTAATACTACTGTATTGCGACAACAACGGGGCTATAGCTTTAGCAAAAGAACCCAGGTCCCATCCGAAGTCCAGACACATCTTGAAGCGGTATCACCCTGATCAGGGAGATCGTGGGTCGCCAGGAGATCGAGGTTCGGAGAGTTGCTACGGAAGATAACACTGCTGATCCACTCACGAAGGCCTTACCCCGGACTCAGTTCGAGCGGCTGATCGAGATGATAGGTTTTCGATACGCCAGTACATGGCCTTAGTGCTAGTGGGAGATTGTTTGTGTATATGCCCTAGAGGCCATTACTGTATCATACTAGTTTGTATATTACTTAATGGAAGCTTGGGATATTCACAGTTGTATAGACAATCTTGCTCAAAATGGTAGTATGCTACTTGGTTTGTTTCTACTTTAATGTGTACATGTGTTTCGTTTAGTATATCACCTATACACATTAGTGGAGCCCTTAGGATCTTTGCTTGATTACCAGCGTTGTGATGGCAGTCACACTCGTGGGGGCTGGGTAATCCATAAGCACATCCTTATAAAGGTCCCTAGTCGTAGGACTATCGAGACGGGGCATCGATACTCCGGAGTAGACTAGCGTATGCGCTTTTCATCCCAGCTGGGGAGACGGTCTGTCCCACAGCCGTCAGTACGTCGTACTTGAGATAGTATGCGGGTGCTCGTTAGGTTACGAGTACACTGGACAGGACTTGTCGGGAACTGTTAGTTGGTACTGTACCTTTCGTCAGTTATCAGTTCCCAGGTGACATGAGTATAGCTTAGTCCGCTGACTTGACACTGTCACTTCGCCTCGAGTGTGTTCCCACTGTACTTTGATTACTACCCTACCAAGGCTTAAAGGAGTAGTGCAAACAGGTAGTAGTTGGGTGCAGTCCCGAAGCACTTGGAGGAAGTGACGGTTAGACAGGATTCGTCTCTTCCAGTATTGGGAGTTGATATCGCGCTGTGTCATGGAGAGCCATTACACATAGTTGTCCCTGGCCAGGGCAAGCGAGATATACTAGTAGGTTTCCTGTGTTATCTCAGGGTATTCTGGGCTACACTCCGACACGACTTGTACCGCTATTAGGGGACTGACGTTTACCGCCCCCTAGGCCCGCCATGCGATATGATCAGATGAACAGACCGGACTGTACGGAGACTGTCATATTCAGGCTCAGTAGGAGTTCAGATGGGTTTCACCTCGTCTGTCTTCTTATCGGCATCTATTTGGGGGCCGTTACGCACAGATAGTGCCGCTTGCGGTCTGTGGTTAAACCCACTGCCAGCGTAGTGTCAAGTCTTTAGAGTCCCACACAGAGAGCTATTCGCCTTTAGGCAAAAGAGTAGAGGTCGCATGGTTTTGCGACAGGGTTCGGTCATATCCGCCCACTTGTGTATGTTTAGTGTCCGGGCAGTTATTACTAGCGAGCTTTGGGTTAAGCCAGATCCTAGTATACATTTTGGGATTGATTTTATCTCATTTTCATTCGTGTTCCTAGGAACGCGGATGCGGGTGTGTATGCACGGTTGATAGAGACAGAGGCAGAGGATTCTCATTAGGGTTGTTGACTGTTGACGTTTGCTAAACCCTAATGAGAATAAGAAATATGATTAATGATAATATTAATTAAGTATTATTGTGCCATGGTTGGGTTGAAAGGTTGACTTTGTTGATTTGTTGACTTTGTTGACCGGTTGACTAGGTTGGACTTGTTGACCACCATCATGATAATGGCTATCATTTCTTGGCATTGACTTTTGCTTGCTTGATGGTTCAAAAATTGCATTTAATGCAAGAAATGATATTGCCATTTGATATGATAACAACCATCACATAATACTCAATTATTATTATTTGTTATCACGATTTTGGATTATGAGAGCTTGGATGGCAAAATGTCTTGCTCATTCTTTCATTTCCTTTCTCTCTCATGCTTGAGCTCTCCCTCTTCCTCTTGCTCTCTCTCTAGTTCATGGTTCTATTGTCTCATGTGTTGAGAAGCAAGAACCATAGAGATCAAAACCCATTACTCTTCTCTACTCATCCTAGTACACAAGGTCTAGCAAGCCAACTGTTCTAGTTTCTTCTAGTTTGAAGTAGAAGCCAAAAGGTAGAAGCTTTCGGGTGGATCCATCTTCGGCTCGGGAGACGACGAGGTGAGGTCGATCCGACCACCGCAAGGAGTTGAAGATGAAGGAGTTCAAGTTAAGGTATAACCCCCTAACCGAGTAGGTAAAACTCTTAGTTAGGTTGTTAGATAGTTGTAACAAAGATCCGTATTTTGAGTCCATGTTACTACCAAAGAAAAAATCGTTTTTCACCATTTTCCGCAACCCTAAAGAACCGGGGAAGGGTAACGTGGATTTACAGAACCCTATTCAATAGGTATGCAGTTTCTCAAGTGCATAACTCCCAAAAGGAAATAGGAAACTCAGTAGTACTCATCATAGAGCACACCATATCACTTAGGGTGTTATTGCTCCGCCCCGATATACCATCGTGCTATGGTGTATACGGAGGAGTAATGCTGAGAGAGAATCTCATTCTCCTTTAGAATAGTCCAGGAATTCCGTGCTCAAGTATTCTCCTCCCTGATATCATCAAAGGACATAATACTTATACCCGTTTTTGGTTCTCTAATTCTAACTTATATTCTGTGAATATCTCAAAAGGTTTGGACTTGTGTTTCAACAGGAACATATGTCTGAATATTGAGAGATTATCAGTGAATGTAATGAAGTACAAAGGACCGATCATGGCATGTGTAGACAGGGGACCTTCATACATCAGCATGTATCAATCCCAAGAGTTCGCTAACTCTTTCTCTGTTTCCAATAAACGGAGCTGTGGTCATCTTATCTCTGTGACATGACTGGAAAGTTTCATAATATGTAAATTCAAACTAATTTAAATATGCATCTTTATGTAACTTCAGCTAGTCGGGTCGCATTGATATGACCTAGTCTACAATGCCTCAAAAAGGATTCGTTCATTTCCGAACTCTTCCTCTTATGTGTGTTCTATATACTAAGAACTGTAGTTTGGTTTAGAACGTCAATACTTTTAAATAACTTGCTTGAACCGGTAAACTCATTGTAACGTTTTAAAATAAATAAATAAATAAATAAAATTCTTTAAGTGAATTTTATAATTTCAGTAAAGTAAAACGTAGTTTTCATAAAACTAAACCGTAATTATTCTTCACTATAAATTTAAAAATACCTATTTTAATTATGTTATTATTAGTAAATGGTGTTTATTTAGCCACTTATAAATTTTTAGTTTAATTAAATATATTTCCTAAATTAATTATTTTAAATATTAACATAAGTTTTATTTATACACTAAATTAGTGTAAATTACAAATTTGAATGGGTTTAAATTGCAAAAATGAACCATTGCATATTAGAATCTAGTGTGTATCATGCAAAATTTATTTTCAAATTTTTCCATGTTTCTAGAATTTTCTTTAATTGTTTAGAAGTGAAATGGTTAAAATTAAATAAAGTGTTGAAAAGACATTAAGAGGTGATATTTTGGGGGAACTTTCTACATCATTCTTCACTCTTTTCTTTCTCTCCCTCACCTCTTAAATTTGGCCGGCCTCCTCCCCTTGGCAACTCCCATTTTTGTCTCTTGATTTTGTTACAAAAATCATCAAAAATCCTACTAAAATCCAAATAAAAATCCACAAAATCCTAATTAAATCCTACCCACTATTCTTTGCTCATCTTTACATGGATTTTGGAGATGGAAAGCATTCATTTTGGAGGCTTATTTTCATGTTTGAATTTCATGTTATGGTGGTATAAATCTTCTTCTTTTGATTTACTGTTATTAGATATTTCATTTAAGCATAATTAGATTTAATAAAATAATTTTATTTACAAGTTTTAAAATTCAAGTTAGGTTTTTTAAAATCAAGTTATGGTTTTATTAATTAATTAGGGTTATAATAACTAGTTTAACACTTTTAGAAATGGAAAATCATGCATGGTTGATATAATGTAATTTGTTCATTCAAATTATTTAAATTAAGTATTTTTGCAAACTAGATTTCTATAAGTTGTAATTATTGGCGAGATAAAATTTCAATTAATGTTTGTAAGACTAGATTGTGGTTTTAAAGAGGATATTAACTTGTTAGTGGAATGAAAAACTTAAATTGGTTACTAGTTTCTATTGATAATTGAAAAATAGTAATAAAAAAGCTATTTTTGCTAACTAGAATTTGGAAATTCTTAATTATATGAGGTTTAAAATCTAAATTATGATTTCATTATATTATTATCATCATGAATTGTAGTTTAATACATTAATTCATGCAAAATCATGTTTAGTTGTGATATTGTGAAATTTTGCTTAAAAGTATCGAAATCGGGCAAGTTTGCAAACTAGAATTTTCAAACTAATATAAATTAGGGTGTTAAAAATATGGTAATGGTTTCTATAATCTAGTTAGATTAATTAATGAGTATTATGACCATTAGTTTCAATTAAACAGTAAGCTTTGAAGTAAAACGGTAAATTGGCGTTTTCGGGTTTTTCGAAATCGGACGATTTGATTGATTTTTAGGGTTTCGATGAATTAAATCATGTTTTATATTATAAGTAATGAGTTTTTAAACTACAAGTTGTTTGTTGATGTTTATCTCGATCAATCGGCGTTTGTACGCCGACATCGAGCGATATTTGGTTATTTTGCTTGAGCGGGACATAGGTTTTAACCTATGTGCGTTTCGTGCGTCGTTTTGATGTTGTTCGTGATCCAGTTTACGATATTATATGTGTTTTCATATAGGTACCCCTCACGTGGACTGCGGGCGATGAAGAAGAGGATGGCGACACCATCTTCGGCAGACAAGGACCAGGTGAGTAGATATTTATCTACGGGGGGAAGTCGGGTGGATGGCGTTTAGCACCCCCGCAAAAGTAGAATAGGAATAGTACTTATTGTCATTAGGAAGCTAGATGTGACCTTAGAATTTCGGTGAGTAGGACCCTAGTAGTGACCTTAGGTTGGATTAGATTGATTTAGAAATACCTTACCCGAGGATGAATATCTTGGAGGAGATTCATAGGTTTCAGGTAGATACACACCCACGCACACACTGAGACTCGACGTGGTGTATACGTGTATGTATATATATATATATATATATATATATATATATAGGACTAGGTGTAGGTATATATATATACACAATACGTATATGTGATACAAGGATGTGATATGATACACGGGAATGAAACAATATAACTGGGCTTGATGCCGTGATTCTTGGCTTTACGGTCGTGTTATGATGTTAGCAGATCATTAAGAAATGAGATAATGAATAGGTATACATAAATAATAAAGGGTGGTGATGATATTGAAGTACATGGGACTCTAAAATAGAACCCGGACCGTAACTTGTGCCTGAAATTCTGATATGATATAGGTGTGACTTGATTTCGAGATCATATATATGTGACTTTATTACGATATCATATAGGTGTGACTTGATTACGATATGATATAAGTGTGACCTAATCACAATATGATACATGTGACATGATACTTCTGAGGATGACTTAACGATGTATGTTTATGCTGGCAATGATATATGATTGATGTATGCGATTACAGTACAGTACCTCGATCATGACATGAATTGATGATGATATTATACGAATGATGAGACATGTAGGTGATACTTGACCCGTATCCCGATATTGGGATGTCGTACGATGGATTTTACCGTACGAGACATATATGTGATGATTGATCCGCACTCTTGATTTGAGGAAGCCGTACTAAGTACGTGACGCTATTGAGGCTTGATCGCCGACTATTAGAGATATGGACTCAGATTTTAGGTGTACTCTTATTTCTTATCGATTAGTTTCTTAGGTTTAGTTCCTTAGCAGGTTAAATGGACACTAGTTTAGGCTCGAGACATATAGTTGTAGTTATACTTGTATATCAAATGAGTGGATAATACACATCCGTTTTTACATTCAGACTGTAATCATCATGGTGCATGCTCATTCATATGTTTCTATAATCAGTATAAAACTCTGCCTTCTAGGACACCAGCACCATTACCGATGATGCGCATATTCCACGCACACTTATTTGCCGGCTCACACACATCATCATCGGTAATTGCTATGTCACGTACGCTTTAGATCATATTATCTTTTATTGATACAATCAGCTAACAGCTAGATCGATATAATATTGTGATTACTCTCTGGTGTTAGTATAGACATGGTATTTATTACTTAGACATTTCATGCATTCCCATTTTCATGTTATCATGCAGTATTATGGGGCATATGCCAACACTTATCATATACTTACTCATGATTTTGGGATTTTGGACTTCTATGAGATTTCTGGATTTTTGGGGAAAACCGCAAGAATATATAAAAACTTTTCCCTCTCTCCTCCTCTCTTTTTAAAACATAAGATGTGGTTTTCTCGTGATGTATGTGTCGTCCACCATGAGATTTCATGTTTTCTGTTGGATTTCGAGACCCGATTCGAGGAGTGGATGGACCGTCTCGGGTACATGGTGGGCCCGGTATGGTACCCCGGGACAAGAAGATCGAGTTGTAGACGATGAGCCTGGCAGGGGAAGGACTACCTACCGGTGATGTCTGGCTCGGCGGATATCCGGAGGATACCGACAGTTGTCGTGAGATTTGATGATATGGGCCGATCCGGACTGATGGAGCCCGAGATATTGAGACTATGAGACATTGGGATTATGAGGTATTGAGATTTGAGATTTACATATTTTGTGTCGATGCTTGACACGGATTTCCATGGATTTCATCGTTGATATTTCAGATTTCTATACACATTTTACCATGATAAAAGCTAAAGATTTCTTATACAGATATATCCAGATTTCAGGATTGATTGTTTTACATTCATGGTGCATGCATACTCATTCATATGACATATTACTATTTGAGGCACTGACACGGGTACGGAGCTTTTGCACTACATGTAGTTATTACCCTGCCATTACTAGATGATTAGTATTATATTAGTATATTCTTATGACCTAGGACAGCGTCGTGCATTCGATTTCTTTTCGCATATATCATCTACTCACGAGTTGGCAACTCACCCCCGTTGTGCCAAATTTTATTACAGGTTGATGTACAGGGTTCCTTGGCAGTTTGCTGGCACATCGCTTCATTTCGGGTGATTTGCACGGGAGGTTGGTTCATTTGTATCTGGACCGCCGTTGTATTTTTATTATTTCATTTGTATCTAGTAAGCTCCATCAACTAAACTTGTATTATTTGATAGTTTACTGGACCAGTTATTTATTTCGACCTTAGAGTCGCGCTTGTATTATTATGGTATCCGGTGGATTTGTTTTCTTTTAAGTTTTGAGCCTCGCCCTTTGGCGTTGTATACTATTGTGCATTGGTGTGGTTGTTTCCGCCTTTTGGCGTAGAGCTACATCCCGTTTGGGGATGCTTTTTATTGTTTATATGTATTTATACTTGTTGTACCCGTTTGGGGCCAGTTTTTACAAAGGAGACTGCCGAAATTTTTGAGAATATTGGATGATGCTTTTAAACTTGTTTTCTTCATGTTTTTCCTTTACTTCTTCTTCTTTTATGGTTTAGATTTCTGGGTTTCGGCTTACTTAGGTTATGTTGCGCCTCTAGACGCTTCGTAATGTAAGTGCCTGTCACGTTCCGTACTTTCGGGTCATGACAAAGTTGGTATCAGAGTGCTAGGTTTAACTTTTTGTATATGTCCAGGGTGACCCTTGGTTGATGGAGTAGGCGACTTAGGTTGAGTGACATACCGTGGGTATGATCCGCGGCATACTTACGATACGCTACTCTTCTTAAGTATACTTAGGATGTATAATTCTTTGCACCGTATTTCATTCGTTCCTTTGACCTATCTTCGTCGATGTCGGAGGGTGGTTCTATTACCACGGTCGCACGGGCAGAGGGAGCTGCGGATCGTATGTGATGACCAGTAGGGTATCGTTTATTCTTGAGGATTAAAACATTGTTTAGCGTGCGGATGAAGGGTATTCACATGCCATCCAGATGAAGTTAAAGGATTCAAACGATTGTTAGAAACCCATTTTCCCAAGTTTAAAGTATTCGGAAGTACATGCAGGTATTTCTATGGACCCTCTAGAAGAATGAAACCCTAACTCGACATAATGACCACGAGAACGCCCTTGAACCTTAGGGTTTACGGCAATTCCGCAGTGCCATTAGTGAGGCTTGGGTTTACCCTTCAATGGCTGGACCATCGATGCTGGGGTATGTACCGGATATTTTTAAACTGTACTTGAGTGTTGAGCTCTCGGGGAATTATGGGATTTTGATGGATCAATCGAAAAGTTTAATGTAGTCCGAATATCAGGTGAAGCGATCGACTACGTGGGAGACTCTAGATAGGAGTATTGCCATTGGTAACGCAGTCAGCATACCTAGGAAGAGACGAGTTCGAAGCAGTTGACACTAGAGGAAAGGGGAAAGAGGCGCACATTGACGATAGTGTTTACGATTGTGATTTGCTGATTTGAATTTCATATTTTCGTTGATATGATTTTGGTATTTTGAGGACTTTGTTCTACGATCGGTATTTCTTTTGTGTACCTTCATTACATTCTATTTGTGTTTCAGATATCAGCTGTATTGATGTTGTTTAGTACATACCCAGTGCACTTGATTTGGTTTTAATACATTTTGAGATTTTGATTTGATTTCGTGCATATGGTTACACATGATTTTGACATATGCTTCAACCTAGTTTTCATGCACTTTCGTACTGTGATTTCGACTTTGATATTCGGTGTATGATTTCGTGCACCATGTGCGCCTGATTGATATTCTTGTGCACACTTGGCGCACTTGATGCGATTTTGTGCACACCAGATGCACTAAATTAGGGTTTTGTGTAGATTATATGCACCTGATATTGAGTCGTACACGCCCATTGCACTTGGCAGATGTTTTTGGTGCACGCCTGTTGCACTTAGTTTCGTTTTTGTGTGTATTCGTGGTATCTGTATTTGGTTTCGATTTCAGTGCGCACCGGACGCACATGATATTTTTATGATGTGATTGGGATTGAATTCCGTTTAAGCAGTATGCTTTTATAATCATTACTATTGATTTGATAACCGGGCGGGACGTGTATGTTAAATAAAAGATATATATAGCTATTTTTTTAAAATAAACGTCCGCTACTTATGCCGTGACACGTGCATCACACGGCGATTTTCAAAAGGGGTTCTTGCATGCTTCTTTATCCAGATATTTGGACGATTTTACTGTGATGCGCACTATATATAAGTTGTAGTTTTGATGTATATTATGTTGGTTTTTGTATTGGGTTTTGATATTTTATTTTCTCCATAACTCCGATGATTGTGTTAAGCTTGACGGAGTTGATTTTAGTTATGTGTTGATGATTTCGGAGCCCCGACGATTTGAGTGTTTTGACTGAATGTTTTAGTAATTGGGGAGAGTTTTAATTTAAATTCGAGGAACGAATTTCTTAAAGGGAGGAAGATTGTAACGTTTTAAAATAAATAAATAAAATTCTTTAAGTGAATTTTATAATTTCGGTAAAGTAAAACGTAATTTTCATAAAACTAAACTGTAATTATTCTTCACTATAAATTTAAAAATACCTATTTTAATTATGTTATTATTAGTAAATGGTGTTTATTTAGGCACTTATAAATTTTTAGTTAAATTAAATATTTTTCCTAAATTAATTATTTTAAATATTAACATAAGCTTTATTTATGCACTAAATTAGTGCAAATTACAAATTTGAGTGGGTTTAAATTGCAAAAATGAACCATTGCATATTATAGTCTAGTGTGTATAATGCAAAATTTATTTGCAAATTTTTCCATGTTTCTAGAATTTTCTTTAATTGTTTAGAAGTGAAATGGTTAAAATTAAATAAAGTGTTGAAAAGACATTAAAAGGTGATATTTTGGGGGAACTTTCTACATCATTCTTCACACTTTTCTTTCTCTCCCACACCTCCTAAATTTGGCCGGCCTCCTCCCCTTGGCAGCCCCCCATTTTCCTCTCTTGATTTTGTTACAAAAATCATCAAAAATCCTACAAAAATCCAAATAAAAATCCACAAAATCCTAATTAATTCCTACCCTCTATTCTTTGCTCATCTTTACATGGATTTTGGAGATGGAAAGCATTCATTTTGGAGGCTTATTTTCATGTTTGAATTTCATGTTGTGGAGGTATAAATCTTCTTCTTTTGATTTATTGTTATTTGATATTTCATTTAAGCATAATTAGATTTAATAAATTAATTCTATTTACAAGTTTTAAAATTCAAGTTAGGGTTTGTAAATTCAAGTTATGGTTTTATTAATTAATTAGGGTTATAATAACTAGTTTAACACTTTTAGAAATAGAAAATCATGCATGGTTGATATATTGTAATCTGTTCATTCAAATTGTTTAAATTAAGTATTTTTGCAAACTAGATTTCTATAAGTTGTAATTATTGGCGAGATAAAATTCCAATTAATGTTTGTAACACTAGATTGTGGTTTTAAAGAGGATATTAACTTGTTAGTGGAATGAAAAACTTAAATTGGTTACTGTTCATAACAGAATATTGCATTTTATACCGCCCATTTTTATGCTCGTGTGTTTATAGGTAGGTGCTTTTAAGTCCGTGTTTGTTACATATTTACAGATTACAGGTTTCCTATCCAAATATTGCAAATCAAGACAAAATCTCCACAGTTACGTCAAAATACAGAACATCTATCACAGCAGATAAAAGCAGGGTTCCGGTCATCCATATCCGTCCAGTGCCGAGTACCAGTTCCAGAGACAAGACATATGACAGTGGTCATTCGTGTCTCGGACAAGCACACAGCACGAGGGGGGCTGCACAAGAATCAATGGGTGTACGGAGCTCGAGGGAGAAAAGGTCAAAAGTATTATTTTTGTTGCCACTTTGGACCATTGCAAATCTGAAGCAACTGTGGAAGAAAATTGCAGTTTGGTATATGTAGAACAACACTGGACAGAAGAACAGGCAAACCCACAAAAAACGACCAAACAACTCACCTAGATGGCCGCGGAACCGCGGCCAATAGGGGGTCTAGGCCGCGGTTTCGCGGCCGTACTGGCCCCACTCTCTGTCGTTTTCTGGGGGCTGTTTGGTCATTTTATTTATGGGCAGATTATTGCCCTAGGTTTCCCATTCCCCTCCTATAAATATCCCAGATCAGAGCCAAACCATGTGTCCATTCTTTTAGCCACTTTAGTGTAGTTTTAGTTCTTCTTCTTCTTCTTCATTCTTCCTCCATGGAAATGTAGTGAGAGCATTGAGTGGATGTGAATAAAGATAAGGGTTTCTGTATCATTCTTTTTGCTTAGCTTCCCCCTTGAGCTCTCTACCTTAACTTGATCTTGCAACCTCTTAAGTGATCTTGCAAGTTTAAGCTTTGGTCATTGGTCTAAAGGGGTTGTATCATTTTGTTCTCTCCTTAGTGCTTCATTTCACATGAGTTCTTTACCCTTCTCTTGATCTTGCAACCTCTTGATTGAGCTTGCAAGTTTAAGGGTTGGCTATTGATCCCATGCTTGTTTTGAGTTCTATGGTTCTTGTAATTACTTTCTTACATTTTTCATTCTTGTCTTTAATTACTTGCAATTTATTACCATGCACTTTAATTACTTGCTTGTAATCTTTTCTTTTCTTTGTTCTTTTCTTTTGCTCTTTTTGGTTTGTTTTGTGAATGGTTGTAATTATTATTGTTAAGAAGAAATACGATATTATAAGTTAACGTTTCTTTGCCCATTTCCTTTTCCCGTATTTTCCATTGAACTCCGCCCAAACGATACGCAAGCGCTCCGTTAGGCACCCTACCCTAACAAGGTAACGGTGATTCCTAACCGCGACCGGTTGCGTTCGGTTTGGCCGGAGGCGAAAGCAAGAGACAAGAACGGAAGGACAAGGGTAAATAAGCCGTATTCCACGAATACCGCGCTTAAATCCCCTAATCCACGTTGTTGCCGATTGCTCTAGCTTCAATTGGTCAAGACTCGGCTCAAAGGTTTTGAGTACGGATTTCTTTAGCTTATAATCTCTTATCTTTTTCTTAACAACTTTATACATGCAAATAAAATACATAGGTTAGACTTGAACAAACATATACTCATTCTTTATTGACTCGTCTAAGACAAGAACGGAAATACAACCATCTCCCTGTGGATCGACCCGTGCTCAACCGGCTAGCTGCATAGCGACACCGTCTTGATTGCGGTTAACTTTAATTCTTTCAATCAAATGGTGCCGTTGCCGGGGGGACGGTAGCGTATTTTCTTTCTTGTTATTCGGGTTAATATTCTTTTTGTATATATTTATAAAAAAAAATCTTTTTGTTATTTTTGATCATTTTTGTGGGCAAGAGTGCAGATTTTTGCGGATTTGCAAACTGCGATTGTCGGGGAGCAAAGTGTACGTTCAAGTCTTAGGTGATTGCAAAGTACAGTGCCAAAGATCCGGGTAGTTTGACCCGCGCAAGCGAACTTTTCAAGCTTACCAGATTTGATTCAACGGGGGTTTCCTAACCCAAAACTTAACGGCACGTACTTTACTAACACCTTCTTCTCAAATCCGACGCATCCAATATACTATTCTTTGCAGGATTCTTTGGCAAGCAAACGCTAAAAATTGACTAACCCGTATTTGTTGCAGTGCCGCGCTTAAACTAAAAAACGATTGTTTGATTCTTTATAGAATTTTTATTGAATTGCGCATTGCATACATTAATACGGACTTAAGGGCAAGCGAACCCCACAATATATGGTAAAGGATTTCATCGCCTTTTCCGTGGCCCACAAATCACGAACTTGAGCATAACGTTTACCCGCACAAAATTTAAAAGAAACTAGACTTTAAGCCTTAAGGACTTCGCGCTCACTAGGAGAAGTTAACTGTGTTTAGAACCTCGCTTAACGGTATATTGCTTACGGGGTGTCTAGGAAAGTGTTAACGGCGAAACCGCCAAAAGAGAAAGGGTTATTTAATTAAGGAACTTCGCGAAAGCGTTGGAAAACCTCCCCTTATCTCTGCACTTACCTGGCCTCGTGATCAGTGTATCTTGAGCCCGTTTCTCGACACAGTTTTACTTCGACAATCAAGTTCTGGAGCAGGTCTAGTTGACCTAGGTGAACCCTAGAACGATTAGGTGTGTGGTATTTTTTGTGTCGTGATTGTTTTTGTCCATATTCTTTTTGTGTGTGTATTTCATTCTTCTGTTAATATATATAAACTAAAAAAAAAATCACATTCTTTTTTCCCCTCCTTTTCTCTACCTTTCTTTCTCTCTCTTCATATCATGGGTACCCCACCACGAAAAACTCTTGCCGATCTTTGGTACCCACAACTAGACATTACTTCTTACGGTTCTTGCTTTGGCCGAACTTCGAACGACCCCTCCATGCCCAAAATTTCATTGAGAGATCGGATAGACGCGTCTAGGACAAACAATTTGACTCCGCAATCCACTTCGTATCAACCATTTCATACATTCACCCCTTCTTACGTTGATACCCCTTCTTCGAGTCATGTTGCAACTCCAAGACATATGTCTATTGCGGAACGTATTGAACAATCTCATAGCCGATCTTTCACTCCTTTCACCACTTCAAATTCTTGGGATCAACAATTCCATTCACCTTCCTATCCAAATGTTGATCCTGCTCCTGTCCAGCCCTTCAATTCCTACCAATCCTACCCTACTTTTGCACCTTCCCAAGACATTGCATCAGAACCGCCATTTGGGAGTTTTCAGTATCCAAACAACTTTGAACCTTTTACTGAAACCCCTTCACAACCCATGTCTAGTCTGGAACAGTCGTTGGAAGACTTTAGGGTAGCGTCAAGCCAACAGATGATGGATTTGAATGCGTCCATGGCCGCTCTCATTCAACCTACTGACCCGGTAGCTAGTTTCCAGCTAGCTCCAAATTTTCCAATGTATGATGAGGCGGTGGGACAGGCTGAGAATTTGAGTGGAGAAAGTGAGCTGTATACCGTTCCAAATCAAACCTACCCGTCCCAAATTGAATCCCACAACTCTTGTTTTGAAAGTCTATCGAGTGTCCCACATGATTTATCAATTGAATATAGAATGATTAATGAGTTGTGCGACTTTGTGGTGTTTGATTTGCCCGATTGTGAAGGGTCCCTTCCAAGTGAAACCAACCCAAATCCTTTTGACCTCTACACCTCCACTCTAGAACCCGAATCGATTGAAATCCATGCTTTTGTTGAGGTGTATGAGAATATTGATTTTCACTTAATTGAGGATATCGACGCTGGGAATATTTTGGATGATGAACCCATAGATTTGGCTGAGTTTTTCTCTTCAAATCATCATCCCGAGTCATTAAATGTTTTTCCCGAACCCCATATGCGTCTGGATTTTGAAGAGAAGTGCATGGATGTGCTAAATTTTGAGGATAGTTTTGAGGATGAACCAATTTTAATTGATGAGTCGGATTTTTCCATTCATCCCGTCCCTGTCATTGACTGTGTACACCCTCCTGAACCTTTAACCGATACCCCTCCTCGATCACTTCCCTCCATTCTTTCCATCGTTCCGACCTTGCAAGAAACCGTCTCACTTTCATTTCGTATGTCTCGTTTACCAAGTTCGGCGTACCCATGGTTTCTCACGAATCTTGAGGGATTTGACCCATTTCTCGACGGATAAATATATTAGCACAATCGCTTTTCACACATTGGTCATCACAAATTGTGCTAATCTATTTACTCCATTTGCACCCTCAAGTTCGTATTCCACTTCTTTTTCCCTTCCGCCATTCTTCTTCCTCTCATATAACGAGACCGTATCCCGCTTCTCTCCGCATATGGTCTCGCATATTCTCCATCTCTTTTCTCTACGCCTTCTTTCACCAGCCACTGCTTTATCACGATAAGATCTTTGAATGGTTGGTATTAACTTTTGGCCTGTGTAAGGCCTTGTATAGCTTGATACTGTTCTCTTTCCCCCCTAATCCTGAATTTCAACGCTTAACAGTCGAAACACTGTTTTACTTAAGTTTGGGGGGGGACACCTTTTTTGTATATATTTTTTGTTTTCCTTTTTGTTTGTATATAATTTGGTTTTAGGGAGCGCCGGCAATTTTGACCCTCTTGGTATTGCCTGACAGTGAGGGCACTGTCAAGTTTAAGTTTGGGGGTGTGCTCGGTAAGCTTTCTTCGCATTCATTTGTATATTTTGCATTTGCATACCATATTTAAAAAACCATAAAAATCGAAAAAATTTCCAAAAAATATAAAAACTTTTTCGTTAAGTTAGCTAATAGGGTAACTTAGATTTTTATTCTGAAAGTTTAGTTGTTATATTAGAAATAACTAAATTCTAGGCTTAGGAATTGAAAATCCTAAAAATAACCCTCATTCTGTCTAACTTTGGTAAGTATACGTCCTTACAGATTTTTTTTGAGAAATAGGTAATCTTGAGTTCAGTTCTTGAGTTAAGTCAAGATGAAGGGAAAGTATTGAAGCTTTACTGGAGGATAAGTCTGAAAAATAGTTTCTTTTTTTGAGTTCAAATTTAGAAAGTATATACCCTACAACTGCACTTACACGCACCTTGAAACTTGGGATAGTAGAGGATACCTAGAAATACTCTTGCCTGAAAGCCTAGTATGAAAGAAAAAACGGTATTTAAAGCTAAACACCAAAAGAGCATGTTGAAAAATATATCCGGTCTTGAAAAAGAAAAAGAAAAAGAAAAAGAAAAAGAAAAAATAGAATAAAGTCAAGACCTGGAAACTGCTATTTACGCTTTAAAGTTCACACATTCAGTAATCGGTCGTTAGTGCCTCAAGAAGCATTAATAGTCGCATGAAAGGTGTGTGAGCAAATCCGTCCATCCTTAATGAAATGAAGTTGTATTAGGTATTAGGGCAAGGGTATTATAGCTTGAATTGAATTCTTGAGTGTAGGGGTGCAAATATACACACACGTAGGGGTATACAATCGATGTTTGAATAAAAGATAGAAATGAAGGATAAGACTTATGTCTTCTATAAAGTTGATAAAAATCCCTGATTTGAGGCCTCGCTTTAGAAGGAAAACTCAGGAGAACCAACATCTTTCTAAACTTTTTTGGAACGTATAGGACCTAAGGTTAAATAGATAGGAGGTGTGAAAAATAAGGGTTGAATATTTCTAACTTAGGATGATAGAATTTCTAACGTAAATACTAAACTGTAGGAGTAGAATCGATGTTAACTTATGACACTAGCTTGACGGGATTTTGTGGGTGTAATCCGTTGAAAACCCTCAGGAGACAACACTCCTCCTACTAGGGACACCTAGAGGTTTAACGGCTTATTGCACACGCTCAGTGCAATCGCGTTCCCTGCGAAAGTGCGGTTAAGATTTTATTTTTGTGAATAATTGGTTTTGCTCGGGACGAGCAAAAGTTAAGTTTGGGGGTATTTGTTCATAACAGAATATTGCATTTTATACCGCCCATTCTTATGCTCGTGTGTTTATAGGTAGGTGCTTTTAAATCCGTGTTTGTTACATATTTACAGATTACCGGTTTCCTGTCCACATATTGCAAATCAAGACAAAATGTCCACAGTTACGTCAAAATACAAAACATCTGTCACAGCAGATAAAAGCCGGGTTCCGGTCATCCATATCCGTCCAGTGCCGAGTACCAGTTCCAGAGACAAGACATATGACAGTGGTCATTCGTGTCTCGGACAAGCACAGAGCACGAGGGGGGCTGCACAAGAATCAATGGGTGCGCGGAGCTCGAGGGAGAAAAGGTCAAAAGTTTTATTTTTGTTACCATTTTGGACCATTGCAAATCGGAAGCAACTGTGGAAGCAAATTGCAGTTTGGTATATGTAGAACAACACAGGACAGAAGAACAGGCAAACCCACAAAAAACGACCAAACAAATCACCTAGATGGCCGCGGAACCACGGCCAATAGGGGGTCTAGGCCGCGGTTCCACGGCCGTACTGGCCCCTCTCTCTGTCGTTTTCTGGGGGCTGTTTGGTCATTTTATTTATGGGCAGATTATTGCCCTAGGTTTCCCATTCCCCTCCTATAAATATCCCAGATCAGAGCCAAACCAAGTGTCCATTCTTTTAGCCACTTTAGTGTAGTTTTAGTTCTTCTTCTTCTTCTTCTTCTTCTTCTTCTTCTTCATTCTTCCTCCATGGAAATGTAGTGAGAGTATTGAGTGGATGTGAATAAAGATGAGGGTTTTTGTATCATTCTTTTTGCTTAGCTTCCCCCTTGAGCTCTCTACCTTAACTTGATCTTGCAACCTCTTAAGTGAGCTTGCAAGTTTAAGCTTTGGTCATTGGTCTCAAGGGGTTGTATCATTTTGTTCTCTCCTTAGTGCTTCATTTCACATGAGTTCTTTACCCTTCTCTTGATCTTGCAACCTCTTGATTGAGCTTGCAAGTTTAAGGGTTGGCTATTGATCCCATACTTGTTTTGAGTTCTATGGTTCTTGTAATTACTTTCTTGCATTTTTCATTCTTGTCTTTAATTACTTGCAATTTATTACCATGCACTTTAATTACTTGCTTGTAATCTTTTCTTTTCTTTGTTCTTTTCTTTTGCCCTTTTTGGTTTGTTTTGTGAATGGTTGTAATTATTATTGTTAAGAAGAAATACGATATTATAAGTTAACGTTTTTTTGCCCATTTCCTTTTCCCGTATTTTCCATTGAACTCCTCCCAAACGATACGCAAGCGCTCCGTTAGGCACCCTACCCTAACAAGGTAACGGTGATTCCTAACCGCGACCGGTTGCGTTCGGTTTGGCCGGAGGCGAAAGCAAAAGACAAGAACGGAAGGACAAGGGTAAATAAGCCGTATTCCACGAATACCGCGCTTAAATCCCCTAATCCACGTTGTTGCCGATTGCTTTAGCTTCAATTGGTCAAGACTCGGCTCAAAGGTTTTGAGTACGGATTTCTTTAGCTTATAATCTCGTATCTTTTTCTTAACAACTTTATACTTGCAAATAAAACACATAGGTTAGACTTGAACAAACATATACTCATTCTTTATTGACTCGTCTAAGACAAGAACGGAAATACAACTATCTCCCTATGGATCGACCCGTGCTCAACCGGCTAGCTGCATAACGACACCGTCTTGATTGCGGTTAACTTTAATTCTTTCAATCAGTTACTAGTTTCTATTGATAATTGAAAAATAGTAATAAAAATGCTATTTTTACTAACTAGAATTTGGAAATTCTTAAATATGTGAGGTTTAAAATCTAAATTATGATTTCATTATATTATTATCATCATGAATTGTAGTTTAATACATTAATTCATGCAAAATCAAGTTTAGTTGTGATATTGTGAAATTTTGCTTAAAAGTATCGAAATCGGGCAAGTTTGCAAACTAGAATTTTCAAACTAATATAAATTAGGGTGTTAAAAATATGGTAATGGTTTCTATAATCTAGTTAGATTAATTAATAAGTATTATGACCATTAGTTTCAATTAAACAATAAGCTTTGAAGTAAAACGGTAAATTGGCGTTTTCGGGTTTTTCGAAATCGGACGATTTGATTTATTTTTAGGGTTTCGATGAATTAAATCATGTTTTATATTATAAGTAATGAGTTTTTAAACTACAAGTTGTTTGTTGATGTTTATCTCGATCAATCGGTGTTTGTACGCCGACATCGAGCGATATTTGGTTCTTTTGCATGAGCGGGACATAGGTTTTAACCTATGTGCGTTTCGGGCGTCGTTTTGATGTTGTTCATGATCCAGTTTACGATATTATATGTGTTTGCGTATAGGTACCCCTCACGTGGACTACAGGCGATGAAGAAGAGGAAGGCGACACCGTCTTCGGCAGACAAGGACCTGGTGAGTAGATGTATATCTACGGGGAGAAGTCGGGTGGATGGCGTTTAGCACCCCCGCAAAAGTAGAATAGGAATAGTACTTATTATCATTAGGAAGCCAGACGTGACCTTAGAATTTCGGTGAGTAGGACCCTAGAAGTGACCTTAGGTTGGACTAGATTGATTTAGAAAGACCTTACCCGAGGATGAATATTTTGGAGGAGATTCATAGGTTTCAGGTAGATACACACCCACGCACACACTAAGACTCGACGTGGTGTATACATGTATGTATATATATATATAGGACTAGGTGTAGGTATATATATATACACAATACGTATATGTGATACAAGGATGTGATATAATACACGGGAATGAAACAATATAACTGGGCTTGATGCCGTGATTCTTGGCTTCACGGTCGTGTAATGATATTAACGGATCCTTAGGAAATGAGATAATGAATAGGTATACATAAATAATAAAGGGTGATGATGATAGTGAAGTACATGGGACTCTAAAATAGAACCCGGACCGTAACTTGTGCCTGAAATTTTGATATAATATAGGCGTGACTTGATTTCGAGATCTTATATATGTGACTTGATTACGATATCATATAGGTGTGACTTGATTACGATATCATATAGATGTGACTTGATTACGATATGATATAAGTGTGACCTAATCACAATATGATCCATGTGACATGATACTTCTGAGGATAACTTAACGATGTATGTTTATGCTGGCAATGATATATGATTGATGTATGCGATTACAGTACAGTACCTCAATCATGACAGGAATTGATGATGATATTATACGAATGATGAGACATGTAGGTGATACTTGACCCGTACCCCGATATTGGGATGTCGTACGATGGATTTTACCGTACGAGGCATAGATGTGATGATTGATCCGCACTCTTGATTTGAGGATGCCGTATTAAGTACATGACGATATTGAGGCTGGATCGCCGACTAATAGAGATATGGACTCAGACTTTAGGTGTACTCTTATTTCTTATCGATTAGTTTCTTAGGTTTAGTTCCTTAGGAGGTTAAATGGACACTAGTTTAGGCTCGAGACATATAGTTGTAGTTATACTTGTATATCAAATGAGTGGATAATACACTGTAAGTCCATATTGCGACCCCCGGTACTTACGGGGAGGCGGAAACGGTATAAAAAACAAATTTTTATCGCAAGAGGCAACATGGACTGCACTAGGTCGGGATCGTGTCTAAACTAAACTAGCAAATACGCTAAAAGGAGTTAGCTACTATGGAAGATGGTTATACCTAAACTTGAACTCCTTCTTCTTTAATCCTTGTAGAGGTTGATGGTTCTCTTCTTGTCGCCTTCCTCCGTCGAAGATGGATCCACCTCGAAGGTTCGACCTTTGGGCTCTTCCTCGATCTTTGAGTGAACTAGGGTTTCCGGCTTGCTAAACCTTCAACCTAGAATGAGTAGAGAGTGACTAGGGTTTGCTTTTCTTTTCAAGGTGATGGATTCTCAACACATGAGAAGGGGTCACCTTGAGCTTGAGGAAGAAGAAGATGAAGAGAGGAGAGAGAGAGGTTATGATAGAATGAGCAATATTTTTCTCTCTTGCAACCATAATGCAAAAGAAAAGAATTATCTAAATGATAATAATTGAAAATAAGAATAGTTGATGGTAATTTTTGGAATGACCACTATCATGCTTCTTTAAATGAAGTGTAAGCATGAATCAAGGAGGATCTTTCAAAGCATGATGGTGGTCAATGGTCAACAAGTCAACCAAGGTCAATAAGTCAACAAAAATCAACCATAACATAATTCTCATTTAATTACTATTATTAATAGATAATTCATAAATCCATTAGGGTTTGGAAAATGATAACTGTCAACTGTGCATACGCACCCGTTCCGAAACCCTAATGAAAAACCTCATTCTCCGGCTCAAGCATCTGTGCATACACACCTGCATTCTTGTTCCGAGAAACAAGAATACCGAGATATAAAAGCAACCCCCAAAACATATACCGGTATCTGGCTCAAACCAGAGCCTGCCAGTATAATCCGTCCGGACTCCAAACGTGCACAAGTGCGCGGATGAGAACGAACCTTGTCGCAAAACCATGCGACCTCTACTCTGTTTTGCCCAGAGGCGAATACCCTCTGTGTGGGACTCTAAAGACTCGGCACTACGCTGGCAGTGGGTTTAACCACAGACCGCAAGTGGCACTAGCTGTGCGTAACGGTCCCCAGGTAGATGCCGACAAGAAGGCTGACGAGGTGAAACCCCATCTGTACTCCTACTGAGTCTGAATGTGACAGTCTCCGTACAGTCCGGTCTGTTCGTCTGATACATCGCATGTCGGGCCTAGGGGGCGGTAAAACGTCAGTCCCCCAATAGCGGTACAAGTCGTGTCGGAGTGAAGCCCAAAACACCCTGAGATAACACTGGAACCTACCAGTATATCTCGCTTGCCCTGGCCAGGGACTACTCGTGTAATGGCTCTCCTAGACACAGCGCGATATCAACCCCCAATACCGGGAGAGACGAATCCTGTCTAACCGGCACTGCCTCCAAGTGCTTCGGGACTGCACCCAACCTCCACCTGTTTGCACGACTCCTTTGAGCCGTGGTAGGGTAGTGATCAAAGTGCAGTGGGAACACACTCGAGGCGAAGTGCTAGTATCAAGTCAGCGGACTAAGCTGTACTCATGTCACCTGGGAACTGATGACTGACGATAGGTATAATACCAACCTGTCAGTTCCCGACGAGTCCTGTCCAGTGTACTCGTAACCTAACGAGCACCCGTATACTATCTCTAGTACGACGTACTGATGGCTGTGGGACAGACCATCTCCCACACTGGGATGAGAAGCGCATACGCTAGTCTACTCCGGAGTATCGATGCCCTGTCTCGATAGTCCTGCGACTAGGGACCTGTATAAGGATGTGCTTATAGATTACCCAGCCCCCACTAGTGTGACTGCCATCATAACGCTGGTAATCAAGCAAAGATCCTAAGGGCTCCACTAATGCGTATAAGTGATATACTGAAATAAACACAAGTACACATTGAAGTAGAAACAAACCAAGTAGCATACTACTATATTGAGCAAGATTGTTTATACAAGGTGAATATCCCAAGCTTCCATTAAGTAATATACAAACTAGTATGATACAGTAATGGCCTCTAGGGCATATACACTAACAATCTCCCACTTGCACTAAGGCCATGTACTGGCGTATCGAAGACCTATCATCTCGATCAGCCGCTCGAACTGAGTCTGGGGTAGGGCCTTGGTGAATGGATCTGCAGTGTTCTCTTCTGAAGCAACCCTCCGAACCTCGATCTCCTTGCGATCCACGATCTCCCTGATCAGGTGATACCGCCTCAAGATGTGCCTGGATCTCTGATGGGACCTGGGTTCCTTCGCTAAAGCTATAGCCCCGTTGTTGTCGCAATACAGAGGTATTGGGTCAACAATGGACGGAACCACCTGAAGTTCTTTTAAGAACTTCCTTATCCAGACAGCTTCTTTTGCGGCATCAGATGCAGCAATGTATTCCGCTTCCATAGTCGAGTCTGCAACGGTTTCCTGTTTGGAGCTCTTCCAACATACCGCCCCTCCATTGAGGGTAAAGACAAAACCCGACATGGACTTGGAATCATCCTTGTCACTCTGGAAGCTGGAGTCAGCAAAGGCCTCGATCTGGAGGTCTTTTCCGCCATACACCAAGAACATCTCCTTAGTCCTTCTCAGGTACTTCAGAATGTTCTTTACCGCTATCCAGTGTTTCTCCCCAGGGTTTGACTGATACCGGCTTACCACACTCAGTGCATAAGCTACATCCGGTCTGGTACACAACATCGCATACATTATAGAGCCTACCGCAGAAGCGTAGGGTATAATAGACATGCGATCCCTCTCCAAATCAGTCTTGGGAGACATCTCTTTAGAGAGGGTGATCCCGTGACAAGCCGGTAGGTTACCGCGCTTGGAATCTTCCATACTGAATCTCTTCACTATGGTGTCGATGTACCTGGACTGAGAAAGTCCTAATATCCTCTTGGATCTATCACGATGGATCCGGATCCCCAGGATGTATGAGGCATCACCCAGGTCTTTCATGGAGAACTTGTGTGACAAGAACCCCTTGACAGATTGTAGCATAGGAATGTCATTTCCTATTAAGAGAATGTCATCCACGTATAAAACGAGGAATACTACAGTTCTCGCTACAAATCTACTATAGATGCATGGTTCATCTGGATTTTTGATAAAGTCAAATTCCTTGACTGTCTCATCAAAACAGATGTTCCAACTCCGCAATGCCTGCTTTAGTCCATAGATGGACTTAAGCAACTTGCACACCTTTCCGCTGCTCCCACTCTGAATGAAACCCTCTGGCTGATCCATATAGACACACTCCTCTAAATTTCCATTTAGAAAAGCGGTCTTTACGTCCATCTGCCAAATCTCATAATCGTGGAAGGCAGCAATGGCAAGAAGGATCCGAATGGATTTCAGCATAGCCACTGGAGAAAAGGTTTCGTCATAGTCCAAGCCAGGTCTTTGACGGAAACCCTTTGCTACAAGTCTAGCTTTATAGGTCTCAACCTGTCCATCTACACCAATCTTCCTTTTGAAGATCCACTTGCATCCTACGGGTTTTACCCCGTCTGGAGCAATGTCCAACGTCCATACTTTGTTGGTGTACATGGACTCCATTTCGGTCCGCATTGCATCCAGCCATTTTACCGAGTCAACGCTCTGAACGGCCTGCTGGAAGCTAGTAGGCTCGTCATAATCTATGATGCAATCCTCTCGATCCCCGTCTATGAGAAAACCGTAGTATCTCTTGGGCGGATGAGACTGCCTACTACTCCTGCGGAGCGGCATAGGAATGTCCTGTTCTTTCGAACCCTCTGGTTCCTCTAAGATTTCAGTAATGGTTTGTGGTTCTGGAACTTCTTCCAGTTCTACTGCGCTCCCACTTATCTGATTTTCCAAAAACTCAGTTTCCAAGAAGTAGGCATGACGAGAAACAAGAACTTTTTGTTCCTCTTCGTAGTAGAAAAGATACCCCTTGGAGTTCTTTGGGCATCCCACAAACTTGCACTGTACCGAGCGTGCCTCGAGCTTGTCCGCATGCTGCTTTTTTACAAAAGCCGGACATCCCCATGTCTTAAAGGATTTAAGACAGGGTTTCTTCCCACTCCACATCTGATATGGTGTGGTAGGCACTGTCTTAGTAGGAACTTGGTTCAAGAGATGTGCAGCTGTTTCCAGTGCATAACCCCAGAAAGATCGCGGTAACTCAGCCTTACTCATCATGGAACGAACCATATCCAATAGGGTTCGATTCCTCCTTTCCGATACACCGTTATGTTGCGGAGTGTATGGAGGAGTACGCTGAGAGAGAATTCCATTCTCTTTTAAATAGTCCAGGAACTCGGCACTTAAGTATTCTCCACCTCGATCCGATCTTAGAATCTTAATACTTTTGCCTGTTTGTTTTTCAACTTCATTCTTGTAATCCCGAAATTTCTCAAAGGCCTCGGATTTGTGCTTCATTAAGAAGACATGTCCATACCTAGAGAAATCGTCTGTGAAAGTAATGAAGTATGAATAACCGCTTCGCGCATGTGTAGACATTGGACCGCACACGTCGCTGTGTACGAGTCCCAAGAGCTCGCTCGCTCTTTCTCCGTGTCCAGTGAACGGAGTCTTTGTCATCTTTCCCATGAGACAAGATTCACAAGTGGCATAAGACTGATACTCGAACGGATCCAAGTATCCTTCTTTATGTAACTTAGTCAACCGTGTCTCATTGATGTGACCCAGTCTACAATGCCATAAGAAAGCCTGATTGATATCTGGAGACTTTCTTTTGTGTGTATTCTGGACATTGAAAATCTGTGGTTGGTTCAATACGTATATACCATTGCTTAGTGTACCTGACCCAATCAGAACTTGATTAAGGTGAATGTTTACAACATTACTTACAAACGCAAATTCATAACCTTCTTTAGAAACCAAAGATACAGAAATGATATTACAAGTTGCGTTGGGTACAAAAAAGCAATTACGCAAAACCAAAACATGCCCATCTGACATTCCCAGGTGATAGTCCCCCACGGCTTTAGCATCCATGCTAGCTCCGTTTGCAACTCTGAGGGTCATGTCACCTTCCTTCAAAAACCTACGATTTCTCAACGCCTGCAATGAATTACAGATATGAGATCCTGATCCGGTATCCAATACCCAGGAAGTAGAGTTTATAGAAAGACAGTTTTCAATAACATACACACCTGAAGCTGAAGCCGCAACCTGCTTCAGTTCCTGTGTCTTGGCCTTCCAAGCCCTGCAATCTTTCTTCCAGTGTCCAATCTTATGACAATAGAAGCATTCTTCTTTACCCACAAGCTTCCCCGCAATCTTTGTTGCCAATTCTTTTCCCTTCGTACCCACTTTACTAACACCGCCTCTTGGTTTGGCGGGGGCTTTCCTCCTCTTTCCCTTGGCTTTCGCCTTGGACCTAGAGGAAGAAGATCCTCCTACAAACAAAGCGGGTGTTTCCCTACCCTTCTGTAGGGTGCCCTCTGCGCTCCTCAGCATGTTGAGGAGTTCTGAAAGTTCAACTTCCTTTTCTTGCAAGTTGAAATTCAGTATGAACTGGGCGTAAGTGGATGGAAGGGACTGGAGAATTATATCCGTGTAGAGTTCACTGTCCAACGTGGTCCCAAGTTCCGCGAGCTCCTCAGTGTAGCCAATCATCTTAAGCACGTGGTCCGCTACCGATGATCCGATGGCCAACTTTGTCGAAAACAACTTCTTCGACACTTCGTATCTTGCGATACGAGACTGCTCTCCATACAGTTCTTTTGTATGGAGAAATATGGATTCCAAATCCATATTCTCGTGCCTCCTCTGATGTTCGTTGTCCATCGAGGCAAGTACGAGGCACCTGGCCTTCGCGCTGTCAATCTCCCAAGTCTTACGGATTTCCTTATCCACGACGCTGGAGGTGGGACTTGGGACGGGGGGAGCTTTGGTGGTAAGAAGATACCCCAGCTTGTCGTAAGTGATTGCCAACTTGACATTCCTGAGCCAATCTTTGTAGTTTGGCCCTGTCAATATGTTTTTATCTAGAATCAACTTAAGTCCAGTCATTTCGATTTGGTCGCTGCAGGGGGGAGAGAAGGAACACTTTAGCACGATGCTCTTGCAAGTTTAGAATGGTTTTTAATTTGTCTAAACAGGATGGCTCCCACTGTCTCTCGAATCCCTCCTCAAACCACAAAGGAAGAATTAGCCGGGATCATTCTCACCGTGCAATACTTGCTTAACCGTTCAGCCAGGCCAGTGTCGGTACTTCGAGGGAGGTTTTCCAATGCTTTCGCGAAGTTCCTTAATTAAATAACCTCTTTTCTCTGGGGGCGTAGCCCCGCTAACACCTTTCTTGGCACCTACTAGGTTTATAGCATTGATCGTCTAGTGAGAAATTTCCCGAGGAGTAACATATACTCACAGTAGGATCGGGATCCAAATATCATTGCGTGGCGAAACTGAAGGAATCCTACCAGAATCACCACACTCCAAATGGTATGCAAATCTAGCAAGTTTCAGTACTTATGAAACTCCCGATGTGGATTTTTGCCCCATGCTCTTATGACCTTGACTAAGGCCAACAAATCATAAGTCACATGTCAAGTTCTACCCGTCGTTATCCAGGTTAATTTGAATCCACCCGTATCTACCCTTGACTATGGCCAACAAGGCAATACGACTGTCCCAAACCAACGCATTCTATCTATGCAACATATGAATACCCATCAGCTACCAAACACTGTGCCTTGACTAAGGCCAACAAACACAGCTTGAATACCGTTGAATATTCATATGAAACGACGGAGGGCTACGAATGGTTTTGGTGAAACCGTGAACGTAGTGAACTTGATATAATCGATGGAACGAGATAGCTTTTAGAAGGAGTGGCTCAAACTCCGCATTTAAAAGTTAGTTTTGAAAAGAACCGAGTGGTTTTTCGAAAGTGTTCCAACGATTTTAACTTGGTTTATTATCTTGCATTAGTTCTTTTAATGCGTGATATTCTTGCATTAGTACTTTTAATGCGTCCCATCATTTAAATCCTACCATTGCAGAAAACAACCAAAATATGACGTATGCTTATGCCATTCGCATTCGCCACGGGGTCCCGTCATCACTCGTTAGGTTACTTAACTAACGACAGAGCGGGGGCTGGGCTAGCGCGGCTGTAAAACATAAGCAACGCCTAAATAGAAAGCAATGATAGATATTACAGATCACAGATGAATACATTGGATATACTAGCAATCCGCAATCCTTTCGAGCCTGAAACGAAAAGCGGATAACACAGTCGCGGTGAATAGCCAAATACCCCACCCAAGACCCCTACGGGTGCGGCAAACTACCCGCCAAGTTCTCGGTAGTTTGTGCACCCCCTCCATGGGTCTATCCTAGGAGCAAAAACAGTAAAAAGAATTATACAATGACGGCTACAACCCCGACCCGGTTGTGCGGCCAAACAAATAATAATTATTACATCAATTTACATTTACAATGAATGAAAGAAAAACAAAAGCTCATCTCACATCCACCCCGGCTATTCACCCGCGACAGTCCAACACATTCATATACACATTCCAGCACATTACAGATCATGTATAACCACGACTAATCGACCTATAGCGATTAGCCGACGTTCAATACATGCAAGCATCACAGATATAACCATCATAGTCAAAGTGCAGTGAAGTTCGGAAAAATACGGAATTATAGGACCCCAAAACGAAATTTCTTTTCTGGAAAATCTGGGCACATATAATATATTTCAAAAAACCCAAAACCAACACACAAACACACTGCACGAAAAACGATGCACAGAAGAAGACAAAGCGCGGCGCTTCCGCGGCAAATACCCACCTCGCGCGGCGGAAGGGCGGCGGTTTGGACGAATCACTGTATCGTTTTTCTTGGGTGTTCACACAAAACCCTGAGACGATTTTACAAGTATAAAGTTTTTCATTTTGAGCCAAAAAAAATTCAACAGAAACTCAGTTTTTGTGATTTTTCCGGTTTTGTGATTTTTCGTTTCCGAACTTCGTTACACTTCACTACCAAGCTAGTTTAAGTTTAGTTAGGCTCTGATACCACTGTAAGTCCATATTGCGACCCCCGGTACTTACGGGGAGGCGGAAACGGTATAAAAAACAAATTTTTATCGCAAGAGGCAACATGGACTGCACTAGGTCGGGATCGTGTCTAAACTAAACTAGCAAATACGCTAAAAGGAGTTAGCTACTATGGAAGATGGTTATACCTAAACTTGAACTCCTTCTTCTTTAATCCTTGTAGAGGTTGATGGTTCTCTTCTTGTCGCCTTCCTCCGTCGAAGATGGATCCACCTCGAAGGTTCGACCTTTGGGCTCTTCCTCGATCTTTGAGTGAACTAGGGTTTCCGGCTTGCTAAACCTTCAACCTAGAATGAGTAGAGAGTGACTAGGGTTTGCTTTTCTTTTCAAGGTGATGGATTCTCAACACATGAGAAGGGGTCACCTTGAGCTTGAGGAAGAAGAAGATGAAGAGAGGAGAGAGAGAGGTTACGATAGAATGAGCTATATTTTTCTCTCTTGCAACCATAATGCAAAAGAAAAGAATTATCTAAATGATAATAATTGAAAATAAGAATAGTTGATGGTAATTTTTGGAATGACCACTATCATGCTTCTTTAAATGAAGTGTAAGCATGAATCAAGGAGGATCTTTCAAAGCATGATGGTGGTCAATGGTCAACAAGTCAACCAAGGTCAATAAGTCAACAAAAATCAACCATAACATAATTCTCATTTAATTACTATTATTAATAGATAATTCGTAAATCCATTAGGGTTTGGAAAATGATAACTGTCAACTGTGCATACGCACCCGTTCCGAAACCCTAATGAAAAACCTCATTCTCCGCCTCAAGCATCTGTGCATACACACCTGCATTCTTGTTCCGAGAAACAAGAATACCGAGATATAAAAGCAACCCCCAAAACATATACCAGTATCTGGCTCAAACCAGAGCCTGCCAGTATAATCCGTCCGGACTCCAAACGTGCACAAGTGCGCGGATGAGAACGAACCTTGTCGCAAAACCATGCGACCTCTACTCTGTTTTGCCCAGAGGCGAATACCCTCTGTGTGGGACTCTAAAGACTCGGCACTACGCTGGCAGTGGGTTTAACCACAGACCGCAAGCGGCACTAGCTGTGCGTAACGGTCCCCAGGTAGATGCCGACAAGAAGGCTGACGAGGTGAAACCCCATCTGTACTCCTACTGAGTCTGAATGTGACAGTCTCCGTACAGTCCGGTCTGTTCGTCTGATACATCGCATGTCGGGCCTAGGGGGCGGTAAAACGTCAGTCCCCCAATAGCGGTACAAGTCGTGTCGGAGTGAAGCCCAAAACACCCTGAGATAACACTGGAACCTACCAGTATATCTCGCTTGCCCTGGCCAGGGACTACTCGTGTAATGGCTCTCCTAGACACAGCGCGATATCAACCCCCAATACCGGGAGAGATGAATCCTGTCTAACCGGCACTGCCTCCAAGTGCTTCGGGACTGCACCCAACCTCCACTTGTTTGCACGACTCCTTTGAGCCGTGGTAGGGTAGTGATCAAAGTGCAGTGGGAACACACTCGAGGCGAAGTGCTAGTATCAAGTCAGCGGACTAAGCTGTACTCATGTCACCTGGGAACTGATGACTGACGATAGGTATAATACCAACCTGTCAGTTCCCGACGAGTCCTGTCCAGTGTACTCGTAACCTAACGAGCACCCGTATACTATCTCTAGTACGACGTACTGATGGCTGTGGGACAGACCATCTCCCACACTGGGATGAGAAGCGCATACGCTAGTCTACTCCGGAGTATCGATGCCCTGTCTCGATAGTCCTGCGACTAGGGACCTGTATAAGGATGTGCTTATAGATTACCCAGCCCCCACTAGTGTGACTGCCATCACAACGCTGGTAATCAAGCAAAGATCCTAAGGGCTCCACTAATGCGTATAAGTGATATACTGAAATAAACACAAGTACACATTGAAGTAGAAACAAACCAAGTAGCATACTACTATATTGAGCAAGATTGTTTATACAAGGTGAATATCCCAAGCTTCCATTAAGTAATATACAAACTAGTATGATACAGTAATGGCCTCTAGGGCATATACACTAACATACACATCCGTTTTTACTTTCAGACTGTAATCATCATGGTGCATGCTCATTCATATGTTTCTATAATCAGTATAAAACTCTGCCTGTTAGGACACCAACACCATTACCGATGATGCGCATATTCCACGCACACTTATTTGCCGGCTCACACACATCATCATCGGTAATTGCTATGTCACGTACACTTTAGATCATATTATCTTTTATTGATACAATCAGCTAACAGCTAGATCGATATAATATTGTGATTACTCTCTGGTGTTAGTATAGATATAGTATTTATTACTTAGACATTTCATGCATTCCCATTTTCATGTTATCATGCAGTATTATGGGGCATATGCCGACACTTATCATATACTTACTCATGATTTCGGGATTTTGGATTTCTATGAGATTTCTGGATTTTTGGGAAAAACCGCAAGAATATATAAAAACTTTTCTCTCTGTCCTCCTCTCTTTTTAAAACATAAGATGCGGTTTTCTCGTGATGTATGTGTCGTCCACCATGAGATTTCATGTTTTCTGTTGGATTTCGAGACCCGATTAGATGAGTGGATGAACCGTCTCGGGTACATGGTGGGCCCGGTATGGTACCCCGGGGCAAGAAGATTGAGTTGTAGACGATGAGCCTGGCAGGGGAAGGACTACCTACCCGTGAAGTCTGGCGCGGCGGATATCCGGAGGATACCGACCGTTGTCGTGAGATTTGATGATATGGGCTGATCCGGACTGACGGAGCCCGAGATATTGAGACTATGAGACATTAGGATTATGAGGTATTGAGATTGGAGATTTACATGTTTTGTGTCGATGCTTGACACGGATTTCCATGGATTTCATCGTTGATATTTCAGATTTCTATACACATTTTGCCATGATAAATGCTAAAGATTTCTTATACAGATATATCCAGATTTCAGGATTGATTGTTTTACATTCATGGTGCATGCATACTCATTCACATGACATATTACTATTTGAGGCACTGACACGGGCACGTAGCTTTTGCACTACACGTAGTTATTACCCTGCCATTACTAGATGACTAGTATTATATTAGCATATTATTATGACCTAGGACAGCGTCGTGCATTCGATTTCTTTTCGCATATATCATCTACTCACGAGTTGGCAACTCACCCCTGTTGTGCTAAATTTTATTACAGGTTGATGTACAGGTTCCTTGGCAGTTTGCTGGCACATCGTTTCATTCCGGGTGATTTGCACGGTAGGTTGGTCTTTTGTATCTGGACCGCCATTGTATTTTTATTATTTCATTTGTATCTAGTAAGCTCCATCAACCAAACTTGTATTATTTGATAGTTTACTGGACTAGTTATTTATTTCGACCTTAGAGTCGCGCTTGTATTATTATGGTATCTGGTGGATTTATTTTCTTTTAAGTTTTGAGCCTCGCCCTTTGGCGTTGTACACTATTGTGCATTGGTGTGGTTGTTTCCGCCTTTTGGCATAGAGCTAGATCCCGTTTGGGGATGCTTTTTATTGTTTATATGTATTTATACTTGTTGTACTCGTTTGGGGCCAGTTTTTACAACGGAGACTCTGCCGAAATTTTTGAGAATATTGAATGATTCTTTTAAACTTGTTTTCTTCATGTTTTTCCTTTACTTCTTCTTCTTTTATGGTTTAGATTTCTTGGCTTCGGCTTACTTAGGTTATGTTGCGCCTCTAGACGCTTCGTAATCTAAGTGCCGGTCACGTTCCGTACTTTCGGATCGTGACACTCTTGATATAGGAAATGTTCAAAACATTATCCAACAATACAAGATTATATCCTTCTTTACTAATAAAGAAAATGATATGATGTTGTATATCAGGTTCGGTATCTAACAACATTTGTCCAGAATCAATGTATTTTGGTAATACAGGGTGATAGTGACCAACAGACTTGGCTGCAACACTTACACCATTTTCTATCTCATGAAACTTATCACCCGTTCTCAGTTCTCTACCTATCAGTAGACCATGTAATAAATTACATATGTGGGATCCTGATCCGGTATCAAATACCCAGGACGTAAAGGATACTGAGAAACAGTTCTTTATAGTGAACACACCCGAAGAAGATGCATCAGCATGCACTTTCTTCGTTTGGGCGACACGGGAATTCTGGTAATCCTCTATTTTCTGCTCTGTCTTATAACAATTATAAGTTGGAGCGGGATATGGTCGCTACCTGGAGAGAGAGAGAAGAAAACACTCAGCGTATGTTCTTGCAAGATTAGATTGGTTATCTAATATATCTAATCAGGATGTCTCCCACTGTTTTTGTCAAATCTTCCTTCAAACCCTAAAAGGAAATACTAGCCGGGATTAATTACATGCTACAAGTTCGCCAATCTTTCAGCCAGGCCAGTGTCGGTACTTTGAGGGAGGTCCCCCGTGCTTTCGCACGGACCTAATTAAAGTAAACCTCGTTTTCCCAAGGACGTAACCCCGTTAACACCTTTCTAGGCACCTACTTGATCGGCTAATTGTAATGTGTAAAACTCTCCCAGGAGTAACTCTTACTCGCAGCGGGTATCGGGATCCAACTATCTCATAGAAGGTATGCAATCTCATTGCAAATTTCAACACTTGAAATTCCCAATAATATTTTACCCCTAGCATCCAATGACTTTGACGAATGCCAACAAACCATAGGCTACTAGTAAAGTTCAACCCGTCATTTCCCGATTGAATTAAACCCACCCGCACGGCCCTTGACGAATGCCAACAAAGTCACACGACTACCCTAACTCAATCGCATCATATGCTTATACAGATAAGAAAAAATAGCTACCGCACACTACGTCTTGACGAAAGCCAACAAACGCAGCACGAATACTATGAAGTACTTATCTGAAATGACGGAGGGCTATGACAGGTTTTTAAGAAAACCCTTTGCGTAATGAACTTGATATCGTCGTAGAATCGAGTGATTTTAAATGGAGTGTTTTTGAGGCTTTTCTGGTTTTGCTAAAGGGGTCACTCCCGGTGAAGGGATCGTCGGCCCTTTCCTCATCGAATAAGGTGCAGGATAAATCACAAATATCACTACACAATGTGAAATCTATAGAAGCAATCAGAAGACAAACCGAGTTTGTAGCATCTACTAGTTTCACTAAAAAGGTCACTCCCGGTGAAGGGATCACGGCTCTTTCCTTATCGAATAAGCTGCTGGATGTTCTACAAGGAACACCGCTATGCAAAGCAAGAACTAGTGCTACCAGTTTTTAAACAAGTTTCTACAACATCTTAGGTTTCTTTTATTTCATTAATCTCATTAATGAAGTCCCATTTTTATTATGCTTCACAAGCATCACATTTGAAACGAAATCTGCAATATAACATATATCTCATATTTAATATAAACATTCGTCTCAGGCAGTAATATGATCTCTTCACAGAACATTGCAGCAGAAGAAACATATATGAAATATTGGATATACTAGGATGTCCGTATTTTAATACGAGCCTGTATAAAACACGGATTTCACGGTCGCGATGAATAGCCAAACCCACATCCCTAGACCCCTATGAGAGCGGCAAGCAACACTGCCAATTCTAGGGTTAGGAGATCCGGTCTCGACTCCTCGAGATGGTCTCCCACTGGACCCTAGAACCCGGTTACTTGTGCTCCCCGCCTTGGGTCTACCTAATGCGGAAAAGTAAATAATATACAATGGTGACATCATACTCAGCCCGGAAGTGCCCCAATAAAAGAATATTACATACAAGTGAATTTTACGTGAATGAAAAAGAAAAAACTCTCATCTCACATAAAACACCCGGCTATTCAGAAACGCGACGATCCAATAGAACATATCACAGCAGCACATAATATCTCATATCATCAACGTAAGCAAGTATGCGTATCCCGATTGTCGTTGATGTATAGCAACGAAGCCGGCGATACACCACATACTACGCTTACGGTCACATAAAAGAAAGTGTAAAACTACAACAGTTGGAATCCGCAACCTCTTTAGACATCGCATGCCTAACCAAATGAATTCCTTAGACATCTAATGCCTATCAATTATAAACCCCGCATTTTAGTCTCATTATCGAAAACACTTTTCAATATCAAGTCGGGCAATTCAACAAGATTCCCGACAACCTGATCGAATGCTCGTCGCAAACTTTAGTAGACGGCCGCACCTCCAGATGCCGTCGACGTAGTGCACTAAGGCGGAACACCACTGCCGTGAGCACCCGAACGGATGCTTTTGGCGATGGGGTTCTCCTACAGTCACTTGGTCGGGACTATGGGGCGTGGCTAACTATTAAGTTTATCCGACGAGTATCCGCGTACGCTACGTGATTGCGACGGACTTTTGATCACATCAAAATTCCGTGGCAACCGATCAATTTGAGACTAAACTGCTAGATTTATAACATTCAAATTAGTTATCTCATAATTACCTATGGATTCCAAATGTTGTATCACATTCCAGATAAATAGATAATGTTAAACTTTCCGATCGAATAATCAAATACCCAAGATTTCCCTAATATATCTCAACACTTGAAATCAGTTTAAAAACATCCATCACATGCCACAGTACCGATGGTCCAGCCGTAGAAGGGTCAAGCCAATGCCTTACATGTGGTACGCCGTACTGCTCCAAACCCTAAGGTTTAGAGGCGGTTCAGGACGGTCACATATCGAGTTAAGGTTTGTTGTCTTCTAGAGGGTCCACCGCGTTACTTGCACGACTTAGAACGTTCTTAAACTCGAGATAAAAATCCAACTTTTGAAAAATTTTCCGACACGGGAAAAAGTGAGTTATTGATATCCGTTCGAACTTTTTAACAGTTTCTAAAATTATCCGGAAAAAACTAAACGAAGTTAAATTATCTGATCGAATCAACGAGTCCCCAATACAACCCAAGAAAACTCAACACTTGAGTGGAATTAAAAAATTCCCAGAAAAGAATGACAAGAAAGGACATAAGAATAAATATATGAAGTTCCAGGGACTAATTCAAAATTTTGGCCGCGGAACAGCCGCCAAACCCTTGGTTTGGCCGAGGTTCTGCGGTCAAATCAGCGCATTACAGGTCCGTACTTCACAGTAATTCTTAGTTTTTCCTGCTTAATTTTCTGAGAATTTTTAATTCATAAAAAATCACATTTTTGAAAAATATCCAGAGAGGGGTTCAAATTAGGGTTTCGATGTTCGATCGGACATTAAACTTCGTCTAGACTTTGCCTAAAGCTCTAGCTTGGCTCTGATACCACTGTAGGGTTGCTAGGCACTCGCACAAGGGTCTACGAGGCATCAACCATGCCCGATTAAAATTTTAGCCGTGCCGAACAACCCAAAGCCGGATCTTTAAACTAGAGTTTAGGCGAAAACAAATATGTTAAACACTTTAACACTAAGTGAGAGGGATTACAACCTTTATAGATCTGGTCCTTCACTTCTTAAGCTCCGTGTTGAAGTCCCTTAGCCGCGATCATCGTGTTCCGGACTTTCGAGAGGCTCCATGAAGAGAAAGATACAAGCTTGCTTCCGATCTTCGATAACAAAGATGATCTATCTTGAAGTTTTATTAACACAAGCTAACACTCACTAAATGAAGTGAACACTCTCATCTAAAGAGCAAGGGTAGATGAGGATGATGAAGTATGATTTTTTCTCTCATTTTTTTTCATATTCTCACTCATTTTCATTACAAAGCAAAATGCTAGAAAGCTTTTCCTCAAAGGAAGAAGAAGGAAGATGATGATGAATAATATCATTAGAAACCTTTTGTGATGAAGAATGAAAGATAAATATGATGAATAATGCAACCATGGTTGAATAAACCTTTGTAGAGAATTAACCAAAGCTAAGGTTTGGGTTAGGTTAAGAATGAGTCACTTGAAAATATCTTTGCACAAAACAAAACTAAACCTTCTAGAATCATTTAGAAAAACTTTACCCAAATCAAACCCTAACCATGTTTAATCTCCACTAATCAAGTTGCATTAGTTATCATATCATGTTACAATATTACATGTCACATATATAATATTTATTGTAACAAAATAAAATAATATAATTAACATATATCGCATATATATCAATGTATTACCCGAGTGAGAAAAAGAATCTTTAAGTGAGCTAATATTAGTTAATGTAATTTAATATATCATATATATTATTATACATTAAATTATCGAATCAACACTTGATCCGACAATCCGGCTGTATCGCATATAACAGACTAATATTTATCCGTACCGATTCATTGAATCAACACTTGAGCCGATGACCCAGCTGATATCAAATATCACGAGAATAGAATACGGTATCTCATATCGCATTATCCTCAGTCCCGCACATATCACATACGTGCCCCTAGTCCGTTTTGCCTGAGTCAAGAAACCTCTGTGTAGGACTCTAAAGAATCGTCAATACGCCGGCAGTAGGTGATGATCATATCAAACACCCACAAGCTGCAAGCGGTCAGCTAAACGTAATAGCTACCCAGGTATTGAGTGCTCAGAAGATCAACAAGCAAGCCTGTACATTCTCCTGTGAATCCAAACAGTAACACTCCCGTACAGTCCGGTCTCGTCGTCTGATATGTCGCATATCTCGCATAAGGGTGGTAAACGTCAGACCCCAGTAGCTTGATAAATCGTGTCGATATAAGGTCTATAACAGTTCAAGAAACTACTGATAAAACTTACCAGTAGATCTCAACAACACTGGCTAGGGATTTCCGGTTATAGCCAATCAAAAACAGCGCAACATCAACTCCCTATACCGGGAGAGTCGAATCCCCTCCTATCGCTCATTGCCTCCATGTGATTCGGGACTGTACCCAAAAGCCACCTTTTTGCACGCCCTCTTGGACGTGGTATGATGGAAATCAAAGCACAATGGGAATCACATAAGACTCTATGACGATCTCGGGTCAACAGACGACTCTGTACCAGTGTCACCGGAGAACTGCCATCTGACGTGAGGTATAATACCATCTGGGAGTTCTCGGAGAGTCCGTCCAGTGTACCCAGTCTCTACTGAGCACCCGTACACCATCCTTGATGTAAAACACCGATGGATATGGGATCATCCATCGCCCATCATATGGGTCAAGATGCGTATACGCTAGTCTACTCTGGTGCATCGATGCCCTGTCTCGATACACCCTCTACTAGGAACAGTTATAGGATGTACTCGTCGACTACCGTGGCCCCACTAGTATGATCTCATCATTGTCCCAGTAGTCATGTACATATCCTAAGGGTTTTATCAACATGTAATATAGAGACAATCAGAGTACATGTTAAGATAAAGTACAACCAGATAGCGTACTATCATGTCGAGCAAGAAAGTCCTCCCTATATATATCCAAGTATCCATTACAATATACATCATATGTACAGTAATGGCCTCTAGGGCATACATATAACTAACAGAATCACACAAGACTCTATGACGATCTCGGGTCAACAGACTACTTTGTACCAGTATCACTGGAGAACTGCCATCTGACGTGAGGTATAATACCATCTGGGAGTTCTCGGCGAGTCCGTCCAGTGTACCGAGTCTCCACTGAGCACCCGTACACCATCCTTGATGTCAAACAACGATGTATATGGGATCATCCATCGCCCATCATATGGGTCAAGATGCGTATACGCTAGTCTACTCTGGTGTATCGATGCCATATCTCGATACACCCTCGACTAGGAACAGTTATAGGATGTACTCGTCGACTATCGTGGCCCCACTAGTATGATCTCATCATAGTCCCAGTAGTCGAGTACATATCCTAAGGGCTTTATTAACATGTTACATAGAGACAATCAGAGTACATGTTAAGATAAAGTACAACCAGATAGCATACTATCATGTCGAGCAAGAAAGTCCTCCCTATATATGTCCAAGCATCCATTACAATATACAACGCATGTACAGTAATGGCCTCTAGGGCATACATATAACTAACATTTAACCTTTTTAAAATTGATAAACATCTTTAGGATCAAACATGTTTGTTCTTAATTAAGTAATATCAAGATTAGTTCACAAGGTGAGGTGGATAAGAAGGATATTATTGAGGTTTTAATAGAAGCTATAAGTCTGAAAAATAACCCATCTGGAACCTTGTTGGAGTGATTACACACCTTATCCACATGAACACGTCTTCGGATTAATAAAGAAAAAGCTGGCAATATCTCCGTTTTCACTGCTTTCAGAATATTTTAAACGCAAGCAAAATGAGTCTTTTGTTTTGTGACCTTGGTAACTTGGGTAATTAAGTTCTTGGGGTGTCTCCACACCTAATGCCCAAAAACCATCTGGTTTGGGAGTCATTGACCCAAACCTCCCTAAGTTTCCAATCGCCAAATAAAACAAGCTAAGCAAGTGTTCTCTCCGAGTTAAAAGTGTACACGGTTCTTTGTGGGAGAATTATCTTGGCGGAGATGGATTTTATATTATAAACAGTTTTTTAGCGGAGATATGAAGGTTTATATTTATAAAGACGTGTTGCACGACCACGAAAGTTGTGTATGAACAAAAATAGGTGAAAGGTAGTAGTGAGAATAAGACTTGGTTTTCTGTTAAAATGATAGAAATTTTGACTTGAAACCTAACTGGAGAACGAAAATTGAGAAAATCTTAAGTCCTTTCGAACTCGTTTAATCCTTTAGAAGTCTATCATGTTTCGTATTTATGACATGATGACCCTAATCAAGTTCTTTAAAATTTATTGACACTATTCGCACAACAACTTAAAGGCGTATATAAGCTTATGTTAAATGAATTGAGTGGAGTGAAAAATAGGGTTTGAAGTTTCTGATTAGGGTGATAGAATTTCTAGCTTTGATATCTAAACTTAAGATTACAATCAACAATTTTCGCACAAAACTATCTTGACAGGATTTTGTGGGTGCAATCCGCTGAAAACCCTTAGGAGACAACACTTCTCCTACTAGGGACCCTAAAGATTTAATGGCTTGTTGCACATGCTCAGTGCAATCGTATTCCCTGCGAAAGTGTGGTTAGTTTTTTTTTTGCTCGGGACGAGCAAAAGATAAGTTTGGGGGTATTTGTTCATCACAGAAAACAACATTTTAATATCGCTCATTCATTATCTATTTTGTTATATATCGGTACTATTAACCAGTGTCTGCTCAGTAAATAAAGATTACAAGTATTCATGACAAAACACTAGAAAACATACTCAAAGTCATGGATATGACATCCGTGAGCCGACACTGCAATTAGAACAGAAAACCGATCGATATCCAAAGAGTTCTTTTGCAATAAACATGTGTACACAATTTTGGTCTAACACAATACAAGTGTGCACATAGCTCTTTGAAGACATGGACCATGGTGGGGATGCCTTGGCACAACTTGTGCAAGTGGGCATGCGTGAATTGATGTGTGATAAATGCTAAAAAGATGTGATGTGATTTAAAGCATCAAGTTTCCGTCCAAGACTACTGAATATAATCTAAGCTGATATGAAGAAATCAAACAATACCAGTAGACTTGTAGAGTGCACTCAAGATCACCACACCAATACGAGCCCCATTGCTCGGACCCAGACCAGTGAGACCCCCTAAAAGTCCGTCGTCGCCGGTCCCCCTTGCTCCTTTTGTTCCCATTTTTCTTCTGGTCATTTCTTTGGGTCACATCATTTTATTTTTATTCTTTGTTTATTCTGGAATGAGGCTTATAAATACAAGAAAATATTAGAGAGAGGGGATGCATACATACCATAGCTTAGTTTTTTTTTTGGTTTAGCTTGAGAGTTGTGTGAGCTCAACTTGGTTTCTTCTTCTTCTTCTCTCTTGAAGCTTTCTTTTGAGAGCTTCATATAGAGGTTGAACAAGTAACCAACATCTTGTATCTCAACTCATTCAAGTGTTAATAATATTGCTTGTTGTTTTGTTTCTTTTGTGTTTTCTTTTCCTTTTCATTATGTGTAACTAATCCTTTGGTTGTGGTGATGGTAAGGATGAGAGATGAAAGGCTTTGCATTCCTCTTCCTCTTGTTAATGTTTAATATGCTTAATGTGATTCTAACTTAAAAATTGTTTTATGTTATTTTGTGATATGATATTTTGAAACCATGGTTACTTGGTAACCTCTTCATATACCATATTCACTCATTCTCTCCATATTGCAATGTTTAAGTTAAAATCAATTTAGGGTTGAGGTTGGTAAGATTAGATAGGGTATCTTGTTATCTAGTGGCTTGACAAACCTCTCGGTTTCATATACCCTATACTATCACAAACACTTAGCAAAGTTAACACTAAATTTTTTTGCTTTCACTCGCTAATTTGTGTTTTTGATGTTGCGGTATACTTGCTAACTCTTGTGCTTAGTGTTGATACCACAAGCTTGGACATACAAATGGTAAGTGAACAAAACAGACTCATTTCGTGTTTTGCGTCGAATATCAGTATTTTGATGATTTGTGATCCGTAACCGTCTTGACAAGTCATGCTTCACGCCAGGATCGACACAAGGACGGACAACTCATGATCAAGGGAGCGCCGAAGGAATTACCGCGATTCAACCATTCGAGCCAAAGCCACGACCAATTCTTCTTAACTTGTTTTCGTATTTTCTTTATTATTTTGTGACAAACCAAACCATATTCTTTGTTCTCGAACCTTAAGCGACAACACCTAATCTCCAATTTCCTGTGGATCGACCCGTACTTGCTGCCTAGCTACAACGTGCCGTGCACTTGCGGTTTTATAAATTGTAAAACGACGCCCAGCTCGCGCGGCTACTATTTCTCAAAAATGATCATTTTCCAAAACATGCACATTTTCGCACGTGGGTGATGTCCCAACAGGCTCTGAAATCACGGAATACACAGAAATACAATAGCGCATCATTTGCGCATGAAAACGAATGTGAACTCAAAATCGAACTCCGTCAAGCGTCACGCAATTACTGGAATTATAAAGGAAATGCAAATCTCAAAATCCACTGCAAAGATCCAATATACTATAGTCAAAATCATAATACGTATATAGTACGCATCCTCTAAAAACTGAATAAAATACATGCAAAATCTTTTCCGAATCATCGTGCGATGCGTAGCTCACGGTAGAAGTGGCAGAAGCTCATTTGTAAAGTAGTAAATATACGTTCATATATATTTTGCTCAAAATATACGTCTCTCCTTTTTGAAATATTCCAGAAGGTTTTCCTCGTAAAAGTTCGTGTCGCTCACGGACACGCAGGAAATAGCGAGACTATAGCTATTTTTTGAAAACCTCTTGGTAAACTTTTGATGTGTGCAATAGTACTCAGGAACTGTTCTCAGATCAGTCCTGCTCGGCTACTATATAATATAGTACCCAGCATCAAAATGTAATGCTCAAGAGCAAGAAATCGGCCTCAAAAAGCGTATCCAACATCGCATGCGTCTGGTGCGCATGGAAATCAAAGCCAAATACAAGTGCCACGAATGTGCACAAAAGCCGAACTAAGTGCAATAGGCGTGCACGAAACCATCTGTCAAGTGCAACGAGTGTGTACGACAATCAATATCAAGTGCATCTAGAGTGCACGAAAATTTTAACCCAGTGCAACTAACATGCACGAATAATAATCTCAATCAAGTACATCCGGTGTGCACAAAATCTCTTACCATGCGCCCAATATACGCGAAAATCCAAATCAAGTGCGTCAGGTCCGCACAAAACATCTAGTGCAGTAAAGCGCACGAAAACGAACATCAAGTGCAACGGTGCACGAAAACTTAGATCTAGTGCAACAATGCACGAAAACATAATCTCAGGTGCTCTAGGTGCCCGAAAACTCATCAATATCTCAAATGCGGAAAAAACAACACCCAGCGTGCCAAGGTGTATTAAAATCATAAGCGTATGAAACTGCGTGCACAAAATACATATCAATGCACTGCAAGCACATATAAGCTATACAGAGTGCATAAGTCATGTCGAGTGCATACAAGATGCTCGAAATCAAATCGACTGCATCGAAAAACATAGAGTCACAAATACGTGCAGCCAATGTACAAAATCGATATCAAGTGCAATAGATATGCACAAATCATAAACCAATGTAGCGGTGTATAAAACATAAATCAAGTGTAATAACTGTGCATAAAATGTAAATCTCCACTAGGTGCAGCCATGGTGCACGAAAACAATATCATGAAACTCAATCATCGAAACTCAAATCCAAGTGATAAAAGTGTGATACACGGATCACAAAACGCAAATCGCAATAACTGACATTGAGGCACACTTCCTTCAATGTCGAAAAATGCGGGTGCGGCCAAAGCTGGAAGAGCAAGGACATTCGCCTGTGCTCACGGTCGGGTGTCCTCTGTCTCTGGGTCCTTTTTTTCCTCTGTGGATCACCGATCCCATAATCTTTCTGCTCGTCGGCCCGGTCAGGTGTAATGACAGAACAGTTCCGTTCTGGCACTCCGCTGATCATCTCTTGGCCAATCAACATGACCACTCGGAAATGGCACGTTACTGATGGCGGCATCTGGTCCTCTGAATACGGACGGTACAACTGCTCCTAGGTGCGAATCTTTATCATTGCGTTGTCCTGGAAAGAACCTGCTTTGTTCTTTTCCGATCTCACCTATGCCGAACTGCATGGCGGTTGATACTCTATTCTTAGCCATTTTTCTCTTATCCGGACAGCTGCGTCCCCATCATGGCTTTCCTCTGAAATTTGGCCATCTCCAATGCCTCTGCATAAATATCAATCCTCTGGCATCAACGGGGAGTAACAACAATTCGTTAATATCTTGCACGAACCTATTGTTCCACTCGTCTTCATTATCATCCACATCGACGTCATGACTTGCTGGCTAAGTACAGCAATACGTTCTCGGCTACAGTCAATCCGGAGTCTCTCACACGGACTCGAAATACGAACTCGGGTATCTTCACCACTCTGTGGAAGATATCAAGCCGAACACGTCCTCGGGAACTCTTCCCAATCATTGGAGGAATATGCTGCATTCGTCTGTTCTCGATCAACTTACGAGGTCCTTCTATCTAAAGCTGGTCAACTTACTGATCTCACATCGGAGCATCCGAAGAACAATGTCCTCTCTTGATTGATTTACTCTAGATCTGAGTAAGACCCTTCAAACTGGGATTCTTCAACTTAATTGAGCCTGCGTCGGCGCATCAAATCAGACGGATCATCTTCGTCGCTTTATTCAAGGTGGACTAGCGGTCCTCTATCACATCTTTATCTGAAAGCTCTAGTGGTTTCAGCTTATAACTTTGGAAGTGACATCTCGTCAAATCTGAGCAATAGCTGGGTCATCTGTCTGCACGGTACACAACATCGCGATCTCTGAGGTAGGTTGTACATCAATAGTCCTCTCAGTCTGGAAGTCGCTATCAATGGCCCGGTCATCTAGTGCAGATCCGAACACTCGCCTCAACCGAGGGATCTCACACAACACTATACTGATACGTCCCTATGTCACCAGAAAACATCATGGTCAACCCTCGTCCGTGAAGAGCTCGCTCTGACCGCATCACTAGCAGCAGCTCTCTCTGCAATCAAACCCTGGTGACAGGAACCTCAAGCAGGTATCGATGAAGACAGATCAAAGAAACGAAAGGAATCGATTGGTCCGAAATGGCTATATGAACATAAGGAGGAGTCGAATCAATGGGAGTATGATCATAGCAACGAATAGAAGCACGGATCTCAAGAATGTACATCCTAATGTCACTTAAGCGGAGCAGCGTCTCGTTAGTATGCTGCGGAACATACACATGGTACGTCACTCTACTCAAGCTACATACTCTTGTTAGTGGATGCTGCACACCCTCACAACACTTGTGAAGAGGCGGAAGTGGCAAACGAAAAATTTCTTGCATGCAACACCCACATAAAAACAAGATCTTGTGCTTAAACCTTAACTAGCAAACCCTATCTAGAGTTCTTAACTACTATGAAAGGGTTATACCAAATGAACCGGTTCTTCGGGTCTTCTTTTTTATGCAACTCCTTAGCTTATTCGGATGCTTGTGATGTCCTCGATCTCCGGCCACCTCAAGACGTAGATAATCCACCCAAGAGCTATGGAACTAGCTTAAAACTCTTCTCAAGAGTTAACTAAGAAATCAAATTTGCTAGAAGAGATTACTTAGATGATGAAGAGATCAAGTAGTGGATTATTATTAGCCCTAAGCTTTTGATTCACATCACAAGTGTGTTAGTTATATGTATGCCCTGGATGCCATTACTGTACATGTGATGTATATTGTAGTGGATGCTTGGACATATATTGGGAGGACTTTCTTGCTCGACATGATAGTAAGCTATCTGGTTGCACTTTATCTTAACATGTACACTTATTGTCTCTCTATTACATGTTGATAAAGCCCTTAGGATAAGTACTTGACTACCAGGACTGTGATGCAGATCATTCTAGTGGGGCAGAGGTGGTCGGTAAATACATCCTTCAATTGTTCCTAATCGTGGGAGTATCAAGATAGGGCATCGATACTCCAGAGTAGACTAGCGTATACGCTTCTCGACCTATATGATGGGCGATGGATGATCCCATATCTATTGGTGTTTGACATCAGAGAAGGTACACGGGTGCTCAGTGGAGACTGGGTACACTGAACGGACTCGCTGAGAACTCCTAGATGGTATTATACCTATCGTCAGATATCAGTTCTCTGATGACACCGGTACAGGTTAGTCTGTCCACCCGAGATCGTCATAGAGTCTTGTGTGATTCCCACTGTGCTTTGATTTCCACCATCCCATGGTCAAGAGATCGTGCAAAAAGGTGGTTTTTGGGTACAGTCCCGAGTCACATGGAGGCAATGAGCGATAGGAGGGGATTCGTCTCTCCCGGTATTGGGAGTTGATGTTGCGATATGCTCGATTGGCCATAACAGGAAATCCCTGGCCAGGGTTGCAGAGATTTACTGGTAAGTGTTATCAGTAGTATCTCGAACCGTTATGGACCTTGCATCGGCATGACTTATCAGGCTTGTGGGGTCTGACGTTATACCACCCCCAGGATGCGATATGCGACATATCGGACGAAGAGATCTGACTGTACGGTAGTGTTACTGATTGGATTCGCAGGAGTATGAGCAGGATTGCTTGTTTATCTTCTGATCGCTCAATACCCGGGTGGCCATTACGTTTAGCAGATCGCTTGCGGCTTGTGGGTGTTTGATATGATCATCACCTACTGTTGGCGTATTGACGAGTCTTTAGAGTCCTACACAGAGGTTTCTTGGTTCATGCGAAGCGAAGTAGGAGCACATATGTGATATGTGCGGAACCGAGATTAATGCACGTATATGATACCACATTCTATTCTCGCGACATGTGATATCCGTCGGTTATATGTGATATAGCCGGGTTATCGGATCAAGTGTTGATTCGATAGATTGTTACATTTGATATTAATCGGTTGTATGTGATATAGCCGGATTATGAATCAAATGTTGATTTGATAATTCAATATATAATTTTATAATTGATATGTTAAAATACATTAACTAATATTTACTCACTAAACATTTCTTTTTCTCGCTTGTGTGCATATAGTATATATGTGATACATATTAATGTACATTTTATTGTGTCATGCTTGATGCCACATGCTTCATGGGTGTATAAGACTTACACCATGCTTGATATAATGTAGGGTTTATATTTATCTAAGTAATTAAAAATTGGATGGATATTTATCATGGCTACAAGCTTGTAGAAGCTTGTGGAAATATTGACCAAGTCCACCATTTTTATTTCACTTGTAGATATTTGTTAGCCTAACCATTGTACCTTAGCCATGGTTCATTCTCTCATGAGTTAGTGTATGACACTAACTCACCCATGGTTTTTATTCTCACCTCTTTAGTTCATTCTCTTCATCACTTGCTCTTCATGAGAAAAAGCTTGCTAGCTTTTTTCTAAGTGAGAAAATATTGTGAGAAAATTAAATCTAAAGAGAGCCCATTTCCTACTTCATCATCCTCTACTATATTAGCCATTTAGTTTAGGGTGTTTGCTTCACTAATCTACCATTAGTGAAGTGGTAGCATGAGCTTGAGTTTCGTCGACGTAGATCATTTCCGGCCTCGAAGACTTCGAGCAAGCTTGTTCATTTCTTCATGTGAACTCTTACTAGAGTTCAGGTGTTCACTACTTGGAGCGAAGGGACAATTACACGGAGCTTTAGAAGTGAAGGACCGGTCTACAAAGGTTGTATTCCTCATTCACTTAGATCTAAAGTTGTTTGCATTGCTTGTTCGTCTAAATCTCTAGTTAAGATTCTAGGGTTAGGGTTCTTTAGAACGGAAAAAATTTGAAAACGGTATGGACGATGCCTCCCAAAACCTTGTTGCCGCCCTAGGGAACCCAACAGTGGTATCAGAGCCAAGCTTGAGATTTAAACGATGTTTGTTAGGATTACGAAACCGAAATAACTCCGAAACACCCAATACAAATTCCTAGTTTCTGTTGAATTTTAAATGGCCTCTAAATTTTTTTTAAAGAACTGCAGAATGTTGTATGTGATATAACATGAACACTTTCAAAATTTGAAGCAATTTGGCTTGTTTTTAGCCGGCCACATCACTACAAAAACCGAGCTCACCGGGTCATTCTCGGCTTTTTGGCTTCAAATTTTTAGGGTGTTCCAGTCTCTGGGTTTTGGGTTTCAGGTGTTGCTTGTTTTTGCTAATGTAACATTTTCAAAAATATAAAATATTAATTTTGGGAATTTTTATAATTTAATATTATTTTATTGATTATTTTAATATTAAATGCAAATAAATAGGAAAAATGTTAGAAAAATTATGAAAAATTATGGAAAATTCTAAAATAGGGTAAATTAGTGAATTATGACATTTTTAAGTTTTTGTGATTAGTTTGACACTAATTTAGCGCTAATCGTGATTAAAATCGCTAATCGGGTTTTTTGGCAATTTTGTGCAAAACTTGCACATATCACTTTTTCCTACACTTGTGCACTTTCTACCATGGTTTCTCATTTTGGGTTTACTATTCTTGTAAGAGGGAATTTTGGAGTAAAAGAAAAGAAAAGAAAAAGAGAAAAAGAATAAAGAATGTGTAATGGGTGAGAGAGAGAGAGAGGCATGGGCTTGTTTGACTAACCCTTAGCATTTTCCTCCCTTCATTTTTCCCTCCTTCCTCTCCCCTTGCTGCTGCTGCTCAGCACCCCATTCTCCCTCCCCTTTTCAAGCTCCAAAACACATCCAAAACAACACTAAAACCCCGATCTCCTTTCATAAAAAAGATGCACAAGCTCGAGATCTACATGATGGACCAAGAAAGCGTGGATTTGGCCACTAGAGGGCAACTCAAGAAAGTTCTTGAGTTGCCAAGTGAGGTAAATTCTGAACCCTTAGCTCAATTGTAGCTTGTCCTATAACCCCATGTTGTGTTTGAATCGATATCGTGTGATATTATGGACTTGTGGATAATCTAGTTAGGGTTTGAGAAGAACTTGAGTTGTAATGTGAAATTGAGCTCAGTAGAGGACTTGTAAACACCCTAGTGCATGAATTGAGACCCTAACCTGAGAACCAAACCACAGAATACGGATTTTAGAAACCGATATCGGGGAAAATGTGAAATCTGTGAGGGTTAAATGGAATCTGCTATCACCCCGAGACCCCTAAAATAATATTGAGTGGAAATTGAGATGTGCAGGCACCATAGAGGCAACACCTAAAACCCTAGCCCCCAACTCCCTTTCCCGGCCGCCAAATTCCCTCTTTTGGCCGCCAATTGCAGCCTGGGTCCCACCTTTTTGTCTCGTTTTCGTTCTGTAGCTCCTACATTGTTAGTTTAGGCCCCTGGTATATATAGATTTGTATAAACTGATCTAGGGTAGAATCTGGGACACATTTCATGAGTTGCTGTTTTGGACTTTAGTTTCCATATTCCGTATTTTCATTTCTGCGTTGGTGTGTTTCGTTTTGCCTCGACTATTTGGCGTTTATACGACGATATAGAGGATTTATTGATGGTTTTGAAGGCGTGCCATGGGTTCTCACCTATAGGCCCCTTATCGTATCGTTTTGGATTTCATGCGCCGTTTTAGCTTGGATTTGGTTTTAATGCGCATATACGATATTTGATGTGTAGGTACCCATGAAGACTTCGGGACGACAAGCAAATGCATGGTGACGTCCGTAATAATGATGCAAGGTGAGTAGATTATATCTACAGGGGGAAGTCGGGTGGATGGCGTATAGCACCCCCGCAGTCCATAGTTAGTATAATATATATAGTAGATATGTGATAGTTTAGTGTGTTGTAGCTTTGTGTTAGAAGTATTATGGTAGTTAGGGTTAGAAGTGATTAGTGTAGTTCCTAGTTGCGAGCCCTAGGATAGAATTGCACCTACACGCCTACGCTTGTATATCTCTTATACCTACCCTTGTTGGATGATATTTGATGACGTTGGTAATGAGTCGATGATGTGGGCTTGATGGCGTGAGATCGGTGATTGGATACGATTCATTGTGGGATATGACTTGTGATTTCTTGCGGGCTTGGGATATGTGTTTACCCCGCATGCATACTTCACTGATGGTATCGTTTGGTGCTAGATATAGAGTAGTATCCCAGACCATGTGATCTGATGATAGTGATACCTGTTATATGATGAGATAGTGAGATGTTGACCCGTACCCAGCTATTGGGATGCCGTACGATGATTACCGTACGAGCCGATATTGATGATAGATCCGCACTCATAACTCGAGGATATCTTATGATATGACATTGAGGCGAGATCACCGACTATATACCTATATATATATGTATCGACTCAGATTTAGGCGGTTTCCATACCCCTCCAGACTTGCATGATACTTAGATCAGTAGTTGCATAGTAGATGTTAGATTAGACCAGAGTCATACCTATTTCAAACTAACGAATCGGGAATATTGCAAGATAGAAAAAGGGGATTCTACGGATATTTTCAAATGTGTAGTGTCTATTTTCTAAACACCGTAGCCCTTGTTTTACCGAAGACCCCGATTCGTCTTATTTCAAAAGGCAAGGTTGTATGATATAGCTTTGGAGTTAGATTCTTCACTGTTGCGTTGCTTATTTCGATTGCACCTGTTTATACTATTTCCACGGCATTACTTGTGCTTATTGTTATATTGCCATCATGCTGTTAGGACACCAGCACCATTATCGATGATGCGTATGTTCCACGTACACTGATTGCCGGCTCACACACTTCATCATCGATAATTGCTATGCCACTACACTGTAGTACTGCTGCATTCATGGTATGATTTCCGCATGGCATATGGTACGCATAGACCTGTACACAAATATATACGATCTTGACGTGATATTCATACCTGATACATATGTCACATCTGATCATCATATTGTAGTTCATTTATATGTGACATGACTTGATACTCACATTGATGCTTATATCACATCTGATCATCATATTGTAGCTCATTTATATGTGACATGACTTGATACTCACATTGATGCTTATATCACATCTGATCATCATATTGTAGCTCATTTATGTGTGACATGACTTGATACTCACATTGATGCTTATATCACATCTGATCATCATATTGTAGCTCATTTATATGTGACATGACTTGATACTCACATTGATGCTTATATCACATCTGATCATCATATTGTAGCTCATTTATATGTGACATGACTTGATACTCACATTGATGCTTATATCACATCTGATCATCATATTGTAGCTCATTTATATGTGACATGACTTGATACTCACATTGATGCTTATATCACACCTGATCATTATATCGTAGCTCATCTATATGTGACTTGACATGATATTTATGTTTGACGCACATATCATATCAGATTAGTGACTTACATTTTGGTTTGGATTATATGTGATTTCTGGATTTGGGAACCGTGGCTATTTCAAATATGTATTCATTTAAAAACCCAGTTCCCTTGATATGATATTTCGGTGCGTCCACCATGTGTTTTCTCGGTGCTAGAGTGATATATAAAAACCCGAATCGAGGAGGCGGTTGAGGCCGATTACGGGTACATGGTGGACCCGGTATGGTACCCCGGGGCGAGAACGGTTTCGCTGTGTGATAGACGGTGAGCCCGGCAGAGGGACTACTACCTACCGGTGATTGTATTTGAGCTCGGCGGATATCTGGAGGATTCCGACCGGAGTTGAGAGATGGATATGGGCTGACCCGTACTGCCGGGGCCGAGGGCCGATACCGCAGACGGAGCCCCATATGGATGAGGATTTACGTGTCGATGCTTAGCACGGGTTTCATGATGTTTTACCATGATATTGTTTACATCCTCATATTGCATACATGATGCTTATTGTCATTGGGTGACGGGTGGACGGGTTCCACGTATATACAGATATAGATCATATACGGATATGGATCATATACAGACGGGATTTACACTGATCATACTTCATTTGTATATATAACAGGGTATGAGGGCGCTGTTATATATACCCTTACACCAATATTAGTGGTATGGGACACTAATATATGTGTATTGATATCATATTTACTGCATCATATTTACTTCCTGCGGACATACCTTATACTGATGACATGTTATTACCTGAGTACTTGGCACCACATACATATTTAGATGTTACCTTGCCACCTTATCACACTCAGATGTACTCTTGTGGATTATTACTGATTGTTGACTTAGGTTATGTCTTGCATTCGGTTTCTGTTTGTAGATGTTTCTATTCACGAGTTGGCAACTCACCCCCGTTGTGCCACAGTTCTTACAGGTTCTGCCGTACAGGTTTCATTGCGGCATTTCTGGCACACTTCTTTCTTGCGGGTGGTTTGCTTTTGGTAGGTGGATTCTTTTGCATCAAGAACCACCCTTGTATTTATTTATTTCATTGTATCTAGAAATTGTCCATCAACCAAAACTTGTATATTGTTTCAGACCTAGACTTTAGTGATGTATTATTCGACCTTAGAGTCGCGCTTAGTAGTATTGCGGTTTCTTGTTGCTTGAGCTTTCTTTTGGATTTGATCCTCGCCACTTGGCGTTGTATACTATTGTTGCATGTGTGGTTGTGACCGTCGATTGACGAAGAGCTAGCTCCCGCTTGGGGATGCCCTTATCATTGCATATATATATTGTTGTTCTTGTTTTACCCCATTCGGGGCCATTTTTACAAAAGAAACTCTGCCGAAATTTTTAGAAAAGACTTACTGTTTTTAAAATGCACATTCGGCTTAGTTATTTAAAAACATTGATTTCAACCTGTATTTCTTTACTTATTCTTAAAATGGTTTTAGATTTCTGGGCTTTTGGCTTACTTGGATCAGATGGAGTGCTATAGGCTTCATATGGTTCAAGGGCCAGTCACGTGCTCTTTCGGGTCGTGACAAAGTTGGTATCAGAGCCAGGTTGACCTTGGTTCGAGTCTGAGTTTGACTATGTGGAGCCTAGGGCGTTTATATATATATATACGGAACTTAGGCTTGACCTTACGGAACTTAGACTTGGTCGAGGGGGTATTAGACCCGAACTTTCTTCGCGTAGGATGACCCTTGGTTGATGGAATAGGTGACTAAAGTAGAGTGACGTACCGTTGGTATGTTCCGCGGCATACTTACGACACGCCACTCCGCTTAAGGAACCTTAGGATGTGCATACTTTTCGAGATCAGTGATTCTCTTCATATCCAGGATTATACATCCATTTGAGATTCCCGATTCTATTAGTTCATGATCATATCTTCATTGATGTTGTTCCTTTCTATGATCATGTATCCACTTTGGATCTGTTGTTTCCTTCTTGTCACTGATGTGCCCTTTTGATACTCGATTGAGATTCCTGTCACCATGGTTGAGCGCAGTTTGGGCTGCTGCTAGGGTTACGGCCGGTGTGAGCTCGTTTGGTACGAGGGCCGACCTTTGTGTTTTCTGGTGACATGGGAATGTCTCGAGTTAGTATTGGTGATTGTGACCTCTAGTGGAGGCGAGTGCTTGGTTCTGCACCGGATGATCGGGCCATTGTTAGAGCTGCCTGTTGAAAGAGGACTGTTGATGTACAGCATACCTCAGAGATTGTGATGTCGCCTACCGTGCAGACAGATGGACCAGCTGTTGCTGAGATCGACAGGATGTTGCTTTCGGAGCTTACGAGCTGAGATTGCCGGAGCTTTCAGGCAGATATGCGACAGATGATAGCTAGTCTACCCGATTTGAGAGACGAAGGTGATTCGTCCGATTTTGCGCCAGAGCGGGCCCAGTTGAGTTGAAGAATTCCAGTGTGGAGAATCTTACTCAGATCTAGAGCAGACCGATTCAGAGATGACCGCATATGTATTGCCCTTTATGGAGGATTGAGGCATTGTTCGGCGTACAGGCGTATGAACCAGTTGTTGCTGCAAATGATGAGATATCGCCCAGATGATTGGAGCTGTTGCAGCGTGAGCATATACTCAGAGAGATGATAGCGAGTCGCTAGTCACCTGAGGATGAATGTCTAGGACATGTGGTTCGTTCGTTACCGATGCGAGGTTATCAGATAGATCGTTTCCAGCTAGAGACGATTTCACGCAGGTTCGTTGAGAGTCGATTGAGACGATCGAATGTCAGGAGCCCATTTTTCAAGTTTAAAGTATACGGAAAGACATGCAGGTGATTCTATGGACCCTCTAGAAGAATGAAACCCTAACTCGACTTAATGACCGTGTGACAGCCTTTGAACCTTAGGGTTTATGGCGGTTCCGCGGCGCCATTAGTGAGGCTTGGGTTTGCCCTTCTACGGCTGGATCACCGACGCTGTGGCATGTACTCGATACTATTAAACTGTACCCGAGATGTGAGCTCTTGGGGGATTTTAAGGATCTGACGAGTCGATCGGATGGTTCGACATCTTTCGGATATCGTGATGGGACACTGCTTGGGAGACTCCAGATGCGAGCGTAGCCGTCGGAGCGCAGTTCGTGTAGCCACGATGAGTTATGTCCGAATCAGTCGACATTTGAGCAGAGTGAAGAAAAGGGTTCGTACGAGATTTCGACGAGATGACGTCCCACTCCGCCGACATCAGAGATGTGTTATGCACCCCGAGGTGTGGTATATGGATATATCTTCCAGAGAGAAGCGCGATGAGTATGCAGCCATTCCGGAATAAGAATTAGCTTCAGCATTGGATGATGACTTCCGGGCAATTCGGCAGGTATGAGATTTGAGAAAGGAGCCTCGACAGGACCTTTCTGGAGTACGATACGAGAAGACCTAGACCCGGGAGTGGTCGTACTGCGCACACCCAGCATGACAGAGTTCGGCATTGTCGACGAGGTAGTTGACCAGGTGCGGATAAAGGAACTTAACCAGATGCGTTGCGAATTGATCAAGGACGGACGAGTGATGAGTATTCCTCCGATGGTTGGGACGTGTTCCCGAGGATCTGTTCGGCCTGACATCTTTTACAGAATGATGAAGCTACAGAGTACGCGATTTCGAGTCTGTGTGAGAGACTTCAGATTGACCGTGGCCGAGAACAGTGCAGTGCAAGGTGGCTTGGCGTGACTTCATAGTGGACGACGATGGAGACAAGTGGAACCAGAGGTTCGTGTGAGACACTGACGAGCTGTCATTACTTCCCGTCGAGACTAGAGACCTGATATGCTTACAAAGACGTTGGAATGTGACCAATTTCCGAGAAAAGGTTGTGCTGAGGACACAGATGTCTATCAAGCGAGAAGAGGTAGTACAAGAGAGCCAGCCTCTGTACAGATCGGCATAGGCATGATTGGAAGAGACCTTGAGCAGGATTCCTTCCAGGACATTGCTGCAATGTTGTTTACACCCAGGATCAGATGTGTGACGTGCATTCAGAGAGCCGGAGGCCGACGCCAGTGATGTGCTGCCTTACGAGTGGTCGTGAGGTTTGACCGAGAGGTGACCAGAGAAGTGCCAGAACGGAATCGTTCCCGTTAGCACATCTGACAGGGCCGATGAGCCGATTGACTATGAGATTGGTAACCTACAGAGAAGATATGAACCAGAGTCAAAGGACGCCAGACCGTGAGCAAGAGGCACGTAGATATCTTGCGCTTCTAGCAGTGGATTGCACCGACTCCTTCTCGACCTTGAAGGAGGAACTACCGAGGACGGTATTTATGATTTGTGATTTTGTGATTCGATTATCACGTATCCGTCGTTTGGGATTTCGGTATTTTGTGCGTTCTGTTTGCATGATTTAGTTTTGATGACTGAGTTTCATGATATTGGTTTCATGCACCCACTGGATATTTATATATTTTGCGCTGAGTTATTACATTTAAGATATTGATTGAGATTTCATGCCTATCGTATTCAGTGATTTGATTTGCACTTCCAGCGTAGTTTTCATGCACCTTTAGTGTTTTGACATACGATTCTGGTGCACGCCAGATGCACTAAATCGGAATTCTTCGTGCATTTCATATGCACTTGATTTTTCTGTCAGGCACACACGTTGCCTACGACAGATGTTTCGTGCACACCCGTTGCACTTAGATGTTGTTTTCTACACCTGTTTGACACATATATGGATTTTGATTCCTTGCGCACCAGACGCACAGGATATTCTTATATATGCATTTTGGGGATTGATTGCTAGTAGAGTAGTACATTTCTTTTTTTATGATATTCTCTATGTGTTGATGTTTTCGGAGCCCCGACAAATGGATTATTACTGAAATTGTTTTAGTAGTGGGGGTTTAAATTTAAATTCGGGGACCGAATTTCTTTAAGGGGGGTAGATTGTAACATTTTCAAAAATATAAAATATTAATTTTGGGAATTTTTATAATTTAATATTATTTTATTCATTATTTTAATATTAAATGCAAATAAATAGGAAAAATGTTAGAAAAATTATGAAAAATTATGGAAAATTCTAAAATAGGGTAAATTAGTGAATTATGACATTTTTAAGTTTTTGTGATTAGTTTGACACTAATTTAGCGCTAATCGCGATTAAAATCGCTAATCGGGTTTTTTGGCAATTTTGTGCAAAACTTGCACATATCACTTTTTCCTACACTTGTGCACTTTCTATCATGGTTTCTCATTTTGGGTTTACTATTCTTGTAAGAGGGAATTTTGGAGTAAAAGAAAAGAAAAGAAAAAGAATAAAGAATGTGTAGTGGGTGAGAGAGAGAGAGAGGCATGGGCTTGTTTGACTAACCCTTAGCATTTTCCTCCCTTCATTTTTCCCTCCTTCCTCTCCCCTTGCTGCTGCTGCTCTGCACCCCATTCTCCCTCCCCTTTTCAAGCTCCAAAACACATCCAAAACAACACTAAAACCACGATCTCCTTTCATAAAAAAGATGCACAAGCTCGAGATCTACATGATGGACCAAGAAAGCGTGGATTTGGCCACTAGAGGGCAACTCAAGAAAGTTCTTGAGTTGCCAAGTGAGGTAAATTCTGAACCCTTAGCTCAATTGTAGCTTGTCCTATAACCCCATGTTGTGTTTGAATCGATATCGTGTGATATTATGGACTTGTGGATAATCTAGTTAGGTTTTGAGAGGAACTTGAGTTGTAATGTGAAATTGAGCTCAGTAGAGGACTTGTAAACACCCTAGTGCATGAATTGAGACCCTAACCTGAGAACCAAACCACAGAATACGGATTTTAGAAACCGATATCGGGGAAAATATGAAATCTGTGAGGGTTAAATGGAATCTGCTATCACCCCGAGACCCCTAAAATAATATTGAGTGGAAATTGAGATGTGCAGGCACCATAGAGGCAACACCCAAAACCCTAGCCCCCAACTCCCTTTCCCGGCCGCCAAATTCCCTCTTTTGGCCGCCAATTGCGGCCTGGGTCCCACCTTTTTGTCTCGTTTTCGTTCTGTAGCTCCTACATTGTTAGTTTAGGCCCCTGGTATATATAGATTTGTATAAACTGATCTAGGGTAGAATCTGGGACACATTTCATGAGTTGCTGTTTTGGACTTTAGTTTCCGTATTCCGTATTTTCATTTCTGCATTGGTGTGTTTCGTTTTGCCTCGACTATTTGGCGTTTATACGACGATATAGAGGATTTATTGATGGTTTTGAAGGCGTGCCATGGGTTCTCACCTATAGGCCCCTTATCGTATCGTTTTGGATTTCATGCGCCGTTTTAGCTTGGATTTGGTTTTAATGCGCATATATGATATTTGATGTGTAGGTACCCATGAAGACTTCGGGACGACAAGCAAATGCATGGTGACGTCCGTAATAATGATGCAAGGTGAGTAGATTATATCTACAGGGGGAAGTCGGGTGGATGGCGTATAGCACCCCCGCAGTCCGTAGTTAGTATAATATATATAGTAGATATGTGATAGTTTAGTGTGTTGTAGCTTTGTGTTAGAAGTATTATGGTAGTTAGGGTTAGAAGTGATTAGTGTATTTCCTAGTTGCGAGCCCTAGGATAGAATTGCACCTACACGCTTACGCTTGTATATCTCTTATACCTACCCTTGTTGGATGATATTTGATGACGTTGGTAATGAGTCGATGATGTGGGCTTGATGGCGTGAGATCGGTGATTGGATACGATTCATTGTGGGATATGACTTGTGATTTCTTGCGGGCTTGGGATATGTGTTTACCCCGCATGCATACTTCACTGATGGTATCGTTTGGTGCTAGATATAGAGTAGTACCCCAGACCATGTGATCTGATGATAGTGATACCTGTTATGTGATGAGATAGTGAGATGTTGACCCGTACCCAGCTATTGGGATGCTGTACGATAATTACCGTACGAGCCGATATTGATGATAGATCCGCACTCATAACACGAGGATATCTTATGATATGACATTGAGGCGAGATCACCGACTATATACCTATATATATATGTATCGACTCAGATTTAGGCGGTTTCCATACCCCTCCAGACTTGCATGATACTTAGATCAGTAGTTGCATAGTAGATGTTAGATTAGACCAGAGTCATACCTATTTCAAACTAACGAATCGGGAATATTGCAAGATAGAAAAAAGGGGATTCTACGGATATTTTCAAATGTGTAGTGTCTATTTTCTAAACACCGTAGCCCTTGTTTTACCAAAGACCCCGATTCGTCTTATTTCAAAAGGCAAGGTTGTATGATATAGCTTTGGAGTTAGATTCTTCACTGTTGTGTTGCTTATTTCGATTGCACCTGTTTATACTATTTGCACGGCATTACTTGCGCTTATTGTTATATTACCATCATGCTGTTAGGACACCAGCACCATTATCGATGATGCGTATGTTCCACGTACACTGATTGCCGGCTCACACACTTCATCATCGATAATTGCTATGCCACTACACTGTAGTACTGCTGCATTCATGGTATGATTTCCGCATGGCATATGGTACGCATAGACCTGTACACAAATATATACGATCTTGACGTGATATTCATACCTGATACATATGTCACATCTGATCATCATATTGTAGTTCATTTATATGTGACATGACTTGATACTCACATTGATGCTTATATCACATCTGATCATCATATTGTAGCTCATTTATATGTGACATGACTTGATACTCACATTGATGCTTATATCACATCTGATCATCATATTGTAGCTCATTTATATGTGACATGACTTGATACTCACATTGATGCTTATATCACATCTGATCATCATATTGTAGCTCATTTATATGTGACATGACTTGATACTCACATTGATGCTTATATCACATCTGATCATCATATTGTAGCTCATTTATATGTGACATGACTTGATACTCACATTGATGCTTATATCACATCTGATCATCATATTGTAGCTCATTTATATGTGACATGACTTGATACTCACATTGATGCTTATATCACACCTGATCATTATATCGTAGCTCATCTATATGTGACTTGACATGATATTTATGTTTGACGCACATATCATATCAGATTAGTGACTTACATTTTGGTTTGGATTATATGTGATTTCTGGATTTGGGAACCGTGGCTATTTCAAATATGTATTCATTTAAAAACCCGGTTCTCTTGATATGATATTTCGGTGCGTCCACCATGTGTTTTCTCGGTGCTAGAGTGATATATAAAAACCCGAATCGAGGAGGCGGTTGAGGCCGATTACGGGTACATGGTGGACCCGGTATGGTACCCCGGGGCGAGAACGGTTTCGTTGTGTGATAGACGGTGAGCCCGGCAGAGGGACTACTACCAACCGGTGATTGTATTTGAGCTCGGCGGATATCTGGAGGATTCCGACCGGAGTTGAGAGATGGATATGGGCTGACCCGTACTGCCGGGGCCGAGGGCCGATACCGCAGACGGAGCCCAGAGATGGACATGGGTTGACTCGTACTGCCGGGGCCGAGGGCCGATACCGCAGACGGCGCCCCATATGGATGAGGATTTACGTGTCGATGCTTGGCACGGGTTTCATGATGTTTTACCATGATATTGTTTATATCCTCATATTGCATACATGATGCTTATTGTCATTGGGTGACGGGTGGACGGGTTCCACGTATATACAGATATAGATCATATACAGATATGGATCATATACAGACGGGATTTACACTGATCATACTTCATTTGTATATATAACAGGGTATGAGGGCGCTGTTATATATACCCTTACACCAATATTAGTGGTATGGGACACTAATATATGTGTATTGATATCATATTTACTGCATCATATTTACTTCCTGCGGACATACCTTATACTGATGACATGTTATTACCTGAGTACTTGGCACCACATACATATTTAGATGTTACCTTGCCACCTTATCACACTCAGATGTACTCTTGTGGATTATTACTGATTGTTGACTTAGGTTATGTCTTGCATTCGGTTTCTGTTTGTAGATGTTTCTATTCACGAGTTGGCAACTCACCCCCGTTGTGCCACAGTTCTTGCAGGTTCTGCCGTACAGGTTTCATTGCGGCATTTCTGGCACACTTCTTTCTTGCGGGTGGTTTGCTTTTGGTAGGTGGATTCTTTTGCATCAAGAACCACCCTTGTATTTATTTATTTCATTGTATCTAGAAATTGTCCATCAACCAAAACTTGTATATTGTTTCAGACCTAGACTTTAGTGATGTATTATTCGACCTTAGAGTCGCGCTTAGTAGTATTGCGGTTTCTTGTTGCTTGAGCTTTCTTTTGGATTTGATTCTCGCCACTTGGCGTTGTATACTATTGTTGCATGTGTGGTTGTGACCGTCGATTGACGAAGAGCTAGCTCCCGCTTGGGGATGCCCTTATCATTGCATATATATATTGTTGTTCTTGTTTTACCCCATTCGGGGCCATTTTTACAAAAGAAACTCTGCCGAAATTTTTAGAAAAGACTTACTGTTTTTAAAATGCACATTCGGCTTAGTTATTTAAAAACCTTGATTTCAACCTGTATTTCTTTACTTATTCTTAAAATGGTTTTAGATTTCTGGGCTTTTGGCTTACTTGGATCAGATGGAGTGCTATAGGCTTCATATGGTTCAAGGGCCAGTCACGTGCTCTTTCGGGTCGTGACAGCTAAATTTTCATGTGATGTTAACTTTCTGCGAAGGCAATTCGGAGTGTTTCGTAGTCGTAATTCTAGCATGTATTCGGTTTATTTAGACGACGTTAAAAAGTTCGAACGAATATCAATAACTAATATTTTCCCTGGCTGGAAATTTTCCAAGAGTTGGATTTATTCTAAGTTTAAAATCTTCATAAAATCATGCAAGCGATTCTGGGACCCTCTAGAAGAACGATACCGAAACTCGACTTTTTGGATCGCGGAACCGCGGTCATACCCTCGGGTTTGCGGCAGTTCTGTGGCGACATGAGTGAGGCATGGGTCGGCCCTTCTACGGATGGTTCATAGAAGCTGTGGAATGTTCTGGGTACTTTTTGAACTCCACTCAAGTGTTGAGCTCTTTGGAAAAGTTTGGGTGTTTGTTTATTCGATTGAAAAGTTTAACATCGTCTAACTATCTGTGATTGTGATACAATATTTAGAATGCACATAATTAGTTATGTGATAAGTAGTTTGAATTTTATAAATCTAGCTGTTTAGTTTCATTTGATCGGTTGCCACGGGATTTTGATGTGGATCAAATGTCCGTCGCAATTATGTAGTGTACGCGAATACTCGCCGAGTAACCTTACTAGATAGCCACGCCCTATAGCCCTGACCAAGTGATTGTAGGAGAACCCCGTCGCCAAAAGCATCCGTTCGGGTGCTCGCGGCCGCGGTGTTCCGCTTTAGTGCACTTCGTCGACGGCATCGGGGGTGCGGCCGTCTACTAAAGTTTCCGACGAGCATACGATCAGGTTATCAGGAATCTTGTTGAATTACCCGATAGGTTATTGGAAAGTGTTTTCAATATCGAGACTAAAATGCGGGGTTTATAATTGTTAGGCATGTGATGTCTAAGGAATTCATTTGTTTAGGCATGAAATCCAAAGTATGAGATACATTAGGTTTATGATGTCTAAGGTGGTTGCGGATTCCAATTATTGTAGTTTTTCACTTTTTTTCTGCGACCGTAATTGTAATATGTGATGTATCGCCGGTTTCGTTGCTATATGTCAACGACAATTGGGATACGCATATTTACTTACGTTGATGACATGTGATGTTATGTGTTGCTGTGATATGTTATATTGGATCGTCGTGTTTTGAATAGCCGGGTTTTTTTTATGTGAGATGAGAGTTTTTCAATTTTCATTCATGTAAAAGCTTGTATGTAATATTCTTTTATTGGGGCACTTCCGGGTTGAGGATGATACCACCATTGATGTATATTATTTAATTTTCCTCATTAGGATAGACCCAAGGAGGAGAGCACAAGTAACCGGGTTCTAGTGGGAGGCCATCTCGAGGAGTCGAGACCGGGTCTCCTAACTTTAGAATTGGGAGGGTTGCATTCCGCTCTCGTTGGGGTCTAGGGATGTGGGTTTGGCTATTCATCACGACCGTGGAATCCGCGTTTTTTACTGGTTTAATTTAAAACACGGAATTCCTAGTATATCCAATATTTCATATGCGATTCTTCTGCTGCTGATATTCTGTGATGTAATCACTTGATATGTTGAGATGATTGCTTACATTATATATATGAGATATAATAAATGATATAATAAATATTGATGCTTTCGTTTCTTATGTGATGCTTGGGAAGCATAATTGATGGGACTTCATTAATGAGATTAATGAAATAAAAGAAACCTAAAGATATTGTAGAAACTTTTTTTAAAAACTGGTAGCTCTAGTTCTTGCTTTGCATAGCGGTATTCATTATAGAATATCCAGCACCTTATTCGATAAGGAAAGAGCCGAGATCTTTTCACCGGGAATGACCTCTTTAGAGAAACTAGCAAATTCTGCAACCCACTCGGTTTGTCTTTTGATAGCTTCTATAGCTTTTGCTTTGCATAGTGGTATTTGTGAAATATCCTGCAGCTTATTCGATAAGGAAAGAGCCGAGATCCTTTCACGGGGAGTGACCTCTTTAGCAAAACTAGTGAAAGCCTAAAAAACACTCCTTTTTTCAAAATCACTCGATTCTACAACGATATCAAGTTCATTACGCAAAGAGTTTTCTTAAAAACCTATCGTAGCCCTCCGTCATTTCAGATAAGTAGTATTTAGTATTCGTGCTGCGTTTGTTGGCCTTCATCAAGGCATACTGTGCGGTAGCTGATTAGTGCTTATCTGTTTGAGCATATGATGCGATTGGATTAGGGTAGTCGTGCGACCTTGTTAGCCTTTGTCAAGGGTCGTGCGGGTGGGTTTAATTCAATCAGGAAATGACGGGTTGAACTTGACTAGCATCTTATGGTTTGTTGGCCTTTGTCAAGGTCATAGGAGGTTAGGGGCAAAATATTATCGGGAATTTCAAGTGTTGAAATTTGCAATGAGATTGCATACCTTCTATGAGATAGTTGGATCCCGATACCCACTGCGAGTAAGAGTTACTCCTGGGAGAGTTTTACACATTACAATTAGCCGATCAAGTAGGTGTCTAGAAAGGTGTTAATGGGGTTACGCCCCTGGGAAAACGAGGTTTATTTTAATTAGGTCCGTGCGAAAGCACGGGGAACCTCCCTCAAAGTACCGACACTGTCCTGGCCGAAAGTTTGGCGAACTTGTAAGGTGTAATTAATCCCGGCTAGTCTTACCTTTTAGGGTTTGAAGGAAGATTTGATTAAAACAGTGGGAGCCATCCTGATTAGATAAAATAATAACCAATTTAATCGTGCAAGAGCACACACAGAGTGTTTTCTTCTCTCTCTCTCCTGGTAGAAACCATGTCACGCCTTAATCAAGATAATAATAAGAATGCATTGACTGAACCTACTTATTATACTGAGCTGGGAAACGTTGGTTCCGCTCTATCTTATAATTGTTATAAGTCCGAGCAGGAAATAGGGGAATATCTGGATTCCCATGCCACCTAATCGAGGAATGACATATTGATGCATCTTCTTCGGGTGTGTTCGTTACCGAGAACTGTTTCTTAGTATCCTCTATGTCCTAGGTATGAGATAGCGGAACAGGATCCCAAATATGTAAGAGTTACATGGGCTACTGAGAGGTAGAGAACTGAGAATGGGTGATATGTCTCTAAGTGTTAGAGAATGGTGGAATTGTTGCAGCCAAATCAGTTGGCAAATATCACCTTGTATTACCAAATGGCAAATACATTGATTCTGAACAAATGTTATTACATACCGAACCTAATATACAACATTACATCAGTTTCTTTAATAAGTTAAAGAAGGATATAATTTTGTATTGATGGATAATTTTGTGAAAATTTTCCTTAATCAAGAGTTGATTGGATCTGGCACGTTATATAATAGCATATACGTTCTAAATCAAACCACAGTTCAAAGTAAATAGAACACACAGAAGAGGAATAGTTCAGAAATGAACGAATTCTTCTTGTGGCATTGTAGACTAGGTCATATCAATGCGACACGACCATCTAAGTTACATAATGATGAATATGAGAATCTGTTCGAATTTTCATCTTATGATGCTTGCCAGTTTGTATCAAAGGTAAAATGACCAATACTCCGTTTACTGGAAATAGAGAAAGAGTTAGTGAACTCTTAGGACGGATACATGATGACGTATACGGTCCGATGTCTACAAATGCCAGGGTTGGTTCTTCGTACTTCGTTATATTCACGGATCATCACTCAGGATTCGGACATATGTTCCTGTTGAAACACAAGTCTGAAAAATTTGGGAAATTCAAGGAATATAAGCTTGAAGTTTAAGAACCAGATGGGTAGAAGTATTAAATCCTTCGATATGATCGAGGAGGAGAATACTTGCTCATGGAGTTCCTGGAGTTTCTAAAAGGAGAATGTGATTCTTTCTCAGCTTACTCTTTCATGTACACCACAACACAACAGTGTATCGGGTTGGAGGTATCGCACCCTATGAGATATGGTGCGCTCTATGATGAGTACTGCTGAGTTACCTGTTTCCTTTTGGTGTTATGCACTTGAGAAGCTGCATAACGATTGAATGGGATTCCATCCAAATCAATGCCTACCCCTCCATATGAGATATGGTATGGGAAGAGATCATGTCTTAAACGAGTTAAGATATAGGGTTGTCCGGCCTATGTTGAAAAGCAAAATCCGGACAAGTTCGAAGCAAGGTTGGTTCTGTATATGATTGTTAGGATATCCCAAACAGTTGCTAGGGAATATCATCTACCACACTGAGAAGCAAAAGGTGTTTTGTTTCTCAGCATGCCACCTTTTTTAGAAAAGGAATTTCTTATGAAGAAATTAGTTTTCATGAGGTAGAACTGGAAGAAGTTCCAGCTGGACAAACTAACAGCTGATGATTTGGTGAAACCAAAGAATTCAATAGTCTCCAACAAACCTCAGCCTCTCCGTGAATCTAGTAGGGTTCCTCATCCACTTGAGAGATACTATGGTCTTCTCAGCGACAGTGGGAGCGAGGATTGCATCATGGTAGATGATGGCCCAACTAGATTCAAGCAGGCCATCACAAGTGGAGACTTTGTGAAATGGCTGGATACTATGCAATCAAAGATGGAATCCATGTACACCAACAAAGTATGACTTTGGATGTTGCACCTAAAGGGATAAAACCCATCAGGAGCAAATAGATCTTGAGATGATTCTTGGTGTAAATGGAAAAGTTGAGACTTTCAAAGCTATGTTTAAGTCCATCAGGATTAAAGCAAGCATCGCGGAGTTGGAACATCTGTTTTGATGTGGCAGTCAAAGAGTTTGACTTCATCAAAATGGTAGATGAACCTTGTATCTACAAGAAGGTTGTAGAGTGTGAGGTTGTCTTACACGTATTGTACGTAGATGACGTACTCTTGATAGGAAATGGTTTCCTATGCTACACTCGGTCAAGCTCCTCTTATCACGATGATTCTCAATAGAAGATCTGGATGATACCTACTACATCTTGTGGATTATGATCTATGGTGATAGATCTAAGTGGATGTTGGGAGTGTCCCAAATCCAGGTACATTAACACCATACTAAAAGGGTTTAGTATGGAGGATTCTAAGCGTGGTGGTTTGTCCAATTACTCAGGAATCACCCTCTCCAAAACGATGTCTTCCAAGACTATTTGGAGAGAGATCACGTGCAAAGGATGCGTTATGCTTCGGCAGTAGGCTCTATCATATGTGCGATGTTTGTACCAGACCAGATGTAGATGACTCACTAGGTGTAGTGATCAGGAATCAATCGGATCTTGGGAGAATCACTGGACAGCTGTAGAGGACATTCTTAAGTACTTGAGAAGCACTAAATGAATGTTCTTTGTTCGAGCTTCCAGATTGATAAGGTCGACTGAAAGTCAGTGACAACCATTGTCTTTACCCTCAGTGGAGGGACGGTATGTTGGAAGAGTTCCAAGCTAGATACCGTAACATACTAAACGATAAAGGCTGAATACATCGCTACCAACGATGCTGCCAAAGTGGCTGTCTGGGAATTTCTTGTTCATGAGATGAACATGGTTCCTACCATTGAGCGTCCAATAACTGTTATTGTGACAACAATGGAGTTGTGGCTTTGGCCTAGGAACACCGGTCCCATCAGCGTTCCAGACAAATTCAGAGGCAAGTATCACCTGATCAGGGAGATGGTTGATCTTAAAGTGATCAAGGCCAGGTGAGTAGACACGAAGGATAACACAGCGGATCCACTCACAAAGGACTTTCCCTAAAGAGACTTCTTTAGGACGTTGAGTATGAGATACTGCAACAAATGACCTTAGTGCAAGTGGGAGATTGTTAGTTATATGTATGCCCTATAGGCCATTACTATACATGTGATGTATATTGTAGTGGATGCTTGGACATATATAGGGAGTACTTTCTTGCTCGACATGATAGTATGCTATCTGGTTGCACTTTATCTTAATATGTACACTTATTGTCTCTCTATTACATATTGATAAAGCCCTTAGGATGAGTACTTGACTACCAGGACGGTGAGGCAGATCATACTAGTAGGGCAGAGGTAGTCGGTAAATACATCCTTCAAATGTTCCTAGTCGTGGGAGTATCGAGACAGGGCATCGATACTTCAGAGTAGACTAGCGTATACGCTTCTCGACCCATATGATGGGCGATGGATGATCCAATATCCATTGGTGTTTGACATAAGAGAAGGTACAGGGGTGCTCAGTGGAGACTGGGTACACGGACTCCCCGAGAACACCTAGATGGTATTATACCTATCGTCAAACAGCAGTTCTCTGGTGACACTGGTACAGGTTAGTCTGTCCATCCGAGATCGTCATAGAGTCTTGTCTGATTCCCCTTGTGCTTTGACTTCCACCATACCACGGTCAAGAGATCGTGCAAAAAGGTGGTTTTTGGGTACAGTCCTGAGTCATATGGATGCAATGAGCGATAGGAGGGGATTCGTCTCTCCCGATATTGGGAGTTGATGTTGCGCTATGCTCGATTGGCCATAACAGGAAATCCCTGGCCAGGGTTGCTGAGATTTACTAGTAAGTTTATCAGTTGTTTCTCGAACCGTTATGGACCTTGCATCGACATAACTTATCAGGCTATTAGGGTCTGACGTTATACCATCCCCAGGCTTCGCTATGCGACATATCTGACGAAGAGACCGGACTGTACGGTAGTGTTACTGAATGGATTCGCAAGAGTATGAGCAGGCTTGCTTGTTGATCTTCTGATCGCTAAATACCCGGGCGGCCGTTACATTTAGCAGACCGCTTGCGGCTTGTGGGTGTTTGATATGATCATCACCTACTGCCGGCGTATTGACGAATCTTTAGAGTCCTAAACAGAGGTTTCTCGGTTCATGCGAAACGAAGTAGGAGCACATATGTGATATGTGCGGAACCGAGATTAATGCGCGTATGTGATACCGCATTCTATTCTCACGATATGTGATATCGGTCGGCTATATGTGATATAGCCGGGTTATCAGATCAAGTGTTGATGCGATAGATTGTTACATTTGATATTAGTCGGTTGTATGTGAAATAGCTGGATTATTAAATTAAGTGTTGATTTGATAATTTAATGTATAATTTTATATTTAATATGTTAAATTACATTAACTAATATTTGCTCACTAAACATTTCTTTTTCTCACTTGTGTGCATATAGTATATATGTGATATATATTAATGTACATTTTATTGTGTCATGCTTGATGCCACATGCTTCATGGGTGTATAAGACTTACACCATGCTTGATATAATGTAGGTTTTATATTTATCTAAGTAATTCAAATTTGGATGGATATTTATCATGGCTACAAGCTTGTAGAACCTTGTGGAAACATTGACCAAGTCTACCATTTTTGTTTCACTTGTAGATATTTGTTAACCTAACCATTATACCTTAGCCATGGTTCATTCTCTACATGAGTTAGTGTATGAAACTAACTCACCCATGGTTTCTATTCTAACCTCATGAGTTCATTCTCTTCATCACTTCTTCTTCTTCATGAGAAAAAGCTTGCTAGCTTTTTTCAAAGTGAGAAAATATTGTGAGAAAATTAAATCTAAAGAGAGCCCATTTCCTACTTCATCATCCTCTACTATATTAGCCATTTAGTTTAGGGTGTTTGCTTCACTAATCTACCATTAGTGAAGAGGTAACATGAGCCTGAGTCTCCTCGACGTAGATCATCTTCGGTCTCGAAGACTTCGAGCAAGCTTGTTCATTTCTTCATGTGAACCCTTACTAGAGTTCGAGTGTTCACTACTTGGAGCGAAGGGACTACTACACGGAGCTTTAGAAGTGAAGGACCGATCTATAAAGGTTGTATTCCTCATTCACTTAGATGTAAAGTTGTTTGCATTGCTTGTTCGTATAAATCTCTAGTTAAGATTCTAGGGTTAGGGTTCTTTAGAATGGCAAAAATTTGAAAGCGGTATGGACGATGCCTCCCGAAACCATGCTGCCGCCCTAGGGAACCCAACAATGTGAAAGGTAAAGCTAAGATGATGAAGAAGGAGAAAATGAGGAGAGAGAATGTGAGAGTGATGAATGAATTATTCAAGCATGGAAAAAATGATATGGCTCAAATGAAAATAATTGAAGCATGCAATAAAATAATGTACCATGATTTAATAGTAACTCCAAATGAATAAAAAAAATCATATAAGCCATTCCTTCATCCATGCTTTGACATTTCTCCAAATTCCACCTCATTTATTTATTTTCAGAAAATAAATATCTAATTATGAGGTGTCCCCTTCTAGAAGGTATTCTTGTAACAATTACAAGAATACCCCTCCACTGTTTACCGTGTAAGTATACCCGTATCCGAATTCCGAAAAATATGAGTACAAATAATCCAATAATATAATACCAGTATCCGGCTTAAACCAAAGCCAACCAGTATTATCCTTCCGATCATTATTCCTGTAACCATTACACGAACATGATCGAAACCCTGCCGTAACAACTTACAGCCTCTATATCTTTTTCCTGAACCAGGAAACTCTCTGCGTGGGACTATAAAGAATCGACAGTACGCTGGAAGTGGGTTTAACCACAGGCATGTCAGCGGCACTAGCTGTGCGTAATGGCTACCAAGGTACATGACGAAAAGGTGGCCGACGAGCGAACTCATTACAACCCTACACTTACCATACTGTCTGGTCTCTTCGTCTGATACGTCGCATATGATGTCTAGGGCTGGTAAATGTCAGACCCCGGTAACTTTATAAGTCATGCTGATTTACGGACCATAACGGTTCGAGAAACTTCTAATAACACTTATCAGTAAATTTCGACAACCCTGGCCAGGGATTTGCTGTTATGGTCGATCAAGCATAGCGCGACATCAACTCCCTATACCGGGAGAGACGAAACCCCTCCTATCGCTCTCCGCCTGCATGTGATTCGGGATTGTACCCAAAATCCACCTGTTTGCACGACTCAGTAGAGCCGTGGTAGGGAGGAAATCAAAGCACAGTGGGAATCACACAAGACACTATGACGATCTCGGGTCTACAGACTAACCTATACAAGTATCACCAGAGAACTGCTATCTGACAATAGGTATATATACCATCTAGGAGTTCTCGGCAAGTCCTGTTCGGTGTACCTATTCTCTAATGAGCACCTGTGTACAATCTTTGATGTCAAACACCAATGGTTGTGGGATCAACCATCGCCCCCAGGGTCAAGAAACGTACACACTTGTCTACTCTGGTACTATCGATGCCCTGTCTCGATATACCTTCGACTAGTAACTATTAAAGGATATTCTTATAGACTGCCCAGGCCCCACTAGTATGATCTACACCATAATCCTGGCAGTCAAGTATAATCCTAAGGGCTTCATCAACATGTATATAAAGATATGAAATACAACACATCACACATTAAGATGAAAATAAACCAGATAGCATACTATCATTTCCAGCAAAGATTGTTTCTGTACATATACATACCTAGCATCCTATACAATAAAGGACTTTAGGGCATACATATCTAACAATCTCCCTCTTGCACTAAGGCCTGTAGTTGGTGCAATAAGTACCCACTGTCTATACTAGAACCAGTTGCCGGCGTACCGCATGCCCAACATCTCAAGCAGTTTCTCAAACTGGACTTGAGGGATGGCCTAGGTGAATGGATCTGCTGTGTTGTCTTTCGTGTCTACTCTCCGTAACTCGATGTCTTCGCGATCCACTATCTCCCTGATGAGGTGATACCGCCTCAAGATATGTCTAGATTTCTGATGGGACCTCGGTTCCTTTGCCAAAGCCATGACTCCATTGTTATCAAAATACAGAGGTATTTGATTAACAATGGATGGAACCACCTGAAGTTCAAAAATGAACTTCCTCATCCAGACTGCCACTTTTGCGGCATCATTAGCAGCAATATACTCAGCTTCCATCGTGGAGTTTGCGACGGTATCTTGCTTGGAGCTCTTCCAACATACCGCCACTCTATTTAGGGTAAATACAAATTCTGAGATGGACTTACTATCATCCTTGTCGCTCTGGAAGCTGGAGTCGGTAAATCCCTCCATTTGGATATCTCCATTACCATACACCAAGAACATTTCTTTAGTTCTTCTCAAGTACATCAGAATGTTCTTCACAGCAGTCCAGTGTTTCTCCCCTGGATTGGATTGATACCTGCTTATTGCACTAAGTGCATAAGCTACATATGGGAGAGTACACAACATCGCATACATTATAGATCCTACCGCCGAAGCGTAAGGTATAATGCTCATGCGAGCCCTCTCCTCATCAGTCTTTGGAGACAAATCTTTGGATAGGGGGATCCCGTGACAAGCGGGTAAATTACCCCGCTTGGAATATTCCATACTAAACCTCTTTATTATGGTGCCAATGTATCTCGATTGGGACAATCCCAATCATTTCTTAGATCTATCTCTATAGATCTTAGTTCCCAGAATGTACGAGGCATCACCCAGGACTTTCATGGAGAACCTCTGCGATAAGAATAGTTTGACCGATTGTAGCATAGGAACATCATTTCCTATCAAGAGAATGCCGTCCACGTACAATACGATGAATGTAATAGTACGCTCTACAATCCTTTTATAAATACATGGTTCATCTACATTTTTGATAAAACCAAACTCTTTGATTGTATCATCAAAGTAGATGTTCCAACTCCGTGATGCCTGATTTAATCCATAGATGGATTTAAGTAACCTGCATGCTTTTCCCCTGCTCCCACTATCAATGAAGCCTTCTGGCTAATCCATAAAAACGCATTCTTCTAAATCACCATTTCGAAATGTCGTTTTAACATCCATCTGCCAGATCTCATAATCATAGTGAGCAGCTATAGCAAGCAGGAACCGAATGGATTTGAGCATTGCGACTGGTGAAAAGGTTTCATCATAGTCTAAGCCTGGTCTTTGACGAAATCCTTTTGTAACCAGCCTAGCTTTATAGGTCTCCACCTGACCATCCACACCGATCTTTCTCTTAAAGATCCATTTGCACCCTATGGGTTTTACTCCAGAAGATGCAACCTCCAAAGTTCATACTTTGTTGGTGTGCAAGGATTCCATTTCGGATCTCATGGCATCCAGCCATTTCACTGAGTCACCACTCGTGATAGCTTGCTGAAAACAAGTAGGGTCATCATCATCCATGATGCAATCTTCTTTATCACCGTCAATTAGAAAACCGTATTATTTATCAGGTGGACGAGAAGTCCTACTAGATCTACGGAGAGGCTGAGATTCGTCAGGTTCTATTGAAACCTCAGGTTCAACCAAATCATCGGTAATTGTTGTGTATCTGGAATTTCTTCCAGTTCTACCGCATTGCCAACAGTATTATTTGTAAAAAATTCATTTTCTAAAAATGTGGCATACTGAGAAACAAACACCCTTTGTTCTTCCTTATGGTAGAAAAGATATCCATACGAGTGTTTTGGATATCACACAAATTTACACAAAACCGATCGTGTCTCGAGTTTGTCCGGATTCTACTTTTTCACAAAAGCTGGACAACCCTATATCCCAACTCTTTTAAGAGATGGTCTCTTCCCATACCATATCTCATATGGAGTGGTAGACACGGTTTTGGTCGGAACCCTATTCAATAGATATATCGCAGTCTCTAATGCGTGCCCCCAGAATGATATTGGTAACTCAGCATCACTCATCATAGATCGTATCATATCTAATAAGGTACGATTTCTCCGTTCCGACACACCGTTGTGCTGTGGAGTGTACGGAGGAGTGAGGAGAGAGAGAATCCCATTCTCTTTTAGGAGATCTAGAAACTTTGAGCTTAGGTACTCACCTCCTCGATCTGATCGAAGTTTCTTGATAATCATGCCTGTTTCTTTTTCTACTTCAGATTTATACTCCTTGAATTTTTCAAAGGCTTCAAACTTATGTTTAAACAAGAAAACGTGCCCGAATCTTGAGAATCATCAGTGAATGTTATGAAGTACGAAAAACCACCTCTAGCATGTGTAGACAGTCCGCATACATTGTTAGTGTATATGCCCTAGAGGCCATTACTGTATCATACTAGATTGTATATTACTTGATGGAAGCTTAGGATATTCACCTTTTATTGACATTCTTCTCAAAATGGAAGTATGCTACTTGGTTTGTTTATGCTTTAATGTGTGCATGTGTTTCTTTTAGCATATCACCTTTACACATTAGTAGAGCCTTTAGGATCTTTGCTTGATTACCAGCGTTGTGATGGCAGTCACACTCGTGGGGGCTGGGTAATCTATAAGCACATCCTTATGCAGGTCCCTAGTCGCAGGACTATCGAGACAGGGCATCGATACTCCGGAGTAGACTAGCGCATGCGCTTCTTATCCCAGCTTGGGAGACGGTCTGTCCCACAGCCGTCAGTACGTCGTACTTGAGATAGTATGCGGGTGCTCGTTAGGTTACGAGTACACTGGACAGGACTCGTTGGGAACTGTTGGTTGGTATTATACCTATCGTCAGTTATCAGTTCCCAGGTGACATGAGTACAACTTAGTCCGTTGACTTGACACTGTCACTTCGCCTCGAGTGTGTTCCCACTGTACTTTGATTGCTACCCTACCACGGCTCAAAGGAGTCGTGCAAACAGGTAGTTTTTGGGTGCAGTCCCGAAACACTTGGAGCAGTGACGGTTAGAAAGGATTCGTCTCTCACGGTATTGGGGGTTGATATCGCGCTGTGTCTAGGAGAGCCATTACACAAAGTCCCTGGCCAGGGCAAGCGAGATAGACTAGTAGGTTTCTAGTGTTATCTCAGGTGTTCTGGGCTACACTCCGACATGACTTGTACCGCTATTAGGGGACTAACGATTACCGCCCCCCTAGGCCCGCCATGCGATGTTCTTAGACGAACAGACCGGACTGTACGGAGATTGTCACATAAAGACTCTGTAGGAGTTCATATGGGTTTACCTCGTCAGTCTTCTTATCTGCATCTACCTGGGGACCGTTACGTACAGCTAGTGCCGCTTCCGGTCTGTGGTTAAACCCATTGCCAGCGTAGTGTCGAGTCTTTAGAGTCCCACACAGAGGGTTATTCGCCTTTGGGCAAAACAGAGTAGAGGTCGCATGGTTTTGCGACAGGATTCGTTCACATCCGCGCACTTGTGCACGTTTGGCGTCCGGACAGACAATACTAGCGCGCTCTAGTTTAAGCCAGATCCTAGTATATGTTTTGGGGTTAGTTTTATCTCATAGTATTCATGTTCCTCGGAACACGAATGCGGGTGTGTATGCACAGTTGTTTGTGGCGGAGGAAGAGGTTTTTCATTAGGGTTTTGGAACGGGTGCGTATGCACAGTTGACAGTCATCTTTTTCCAAACCCTAATTAATTTGTGACATATCAATTAAAAATATTAATTAAATGAAATTATGTCATGGTTGGGTTTGTTTATTTGTTGACCAAGGTTGACTAGTTGACCATGGTTGAAATATTGACTATCATCATTACACATCAAAGATGCTCTTTGATTCTAGCAAAAACCATTTAATGTGAAATGATAATAGTCTTATCAAACCTTCCATCAACTTTTTCATTTTGATTAATTTTATTAATTTGATAATTCACTTATATTGTTATGGTTGTAAAAAACCATCTCATTCTTTCATAACCATTCTCTCTCCTCTCTTCTTCTTCCTCCTCCTCTAGTTCAAGGAGATTCATTCTCATGAGTTGAGGAACCTCTCCTTGAGATAAAATACCCTAAACCACTCTCTACTCACTCTAAGGTTGAAGGTCTAGCAAGCTAAAGACCTTAGTTCTCTCAAAGTTCGAGAAAGGAGCCCAAGGTTGAAACCCTCAGGTGGATCCATCTTTGACGAAAGAAGGCGACGAGGAAAGCACCATCCAAGCACTACAAAGAGTTCAAGAAGAAGGAGTTCAAGTGAGGTATAACCCCTAACCGAGTAGATAAATCTCTAGTTAGGTTGCTAGTGTGTAGTTTAGCCAAGATCCGTTTTTGTAGTCCAAGTTACCTAAACCCTAAAAATTTTTTTTCACAATTTCCGCAAGCCCAAAAGAACCGGGAGAGGTAACATGGACTTACATTGGTATCAGAGCCTAACTAAACACACCCTAGCATGTTAGCAAAGTATTTAGAATATCGACCGAATGAAAAAACCGCAAAACACCCCGGAAAACCTTAGTTTCTGCCGATTTTTTTTCTGCTCAAAAAGTAATAAATCATATCTTAAAAATCGGCTCAGGCTTTTTAAAGAACAGGTAAGAAAAACGATCGCTAGAGCCGACCAACTCACCGCGGTTCCACGGCAGAAGCTTGCTTCTGCCGCGGATCCGCGGCTGAGTTGACTCGGCCGTGGATCGTTTCTCCTACAGTTTGTTTCTGGTGGTATTTTGGGATTCTTGGGATGGTTTGTTTCTGCCCAGATTTTCCAGAGAGCAAGTTTTTTTTTGGGTGGTTGCAAATCCGTATTTTGGTCGATTTTCTGTAGACTTTGGCTAATGGGTTGTATCTGTAATGTTATATATGTATTGAACGTCTGCTAATCTCTATACGTCGATTAGTGGGGGTTATACATATCTGTGATCTGTGATGTTGATGGTATGTGTATATGAATTCGTTGGATTGTCGCGGATGAATAGCCAGGGGGAATTGTGAGATGAGAGTTTTGTTTATCTTTCAATTCTTGTAATATGTAAATTGATGTAATATTATTTGTATGGCCGCACAACCGGGTCGGGGTTGTAGCCGTCATTATATATTTTATTTTTACTGTTTTTGCTCCTAGGATAGACCCAAGGTGTGGTGCACAAACTACCGGGTATCTCGAAGTGCCGAGTGGCCTACTCACGAGTTGAGGGAGGTTGCTTCGCTTCGGGTACTTGGCGGGTAGTTTGCCGCACCCGTAGGGGTCTAGGGTGGGGTGTGGCTATTCATCGCGACCGTGTAATCCGCTCTTCGTTACAGGCTCGTACGAATTATGAATTCCTAGTATATCCAATGTATTCATCTGTGATCTGGAATGGCTATCATTGCATGTGACTAATGTTTATATATATCTATATGATATCTATTTAGGCGTTGATTACGTTTTGCATCAGCTCTAGTCCAGCCCCCGCTCTGTCGTTAGTTAAGTAACCTAACGGGAGATGACGGGACCCCGTGGCGAATGCGGATGACATAAGCGTACGTCATATTTTCGTTGTTTTCTGCAATGGTAGGATTAAATGATGCGACGGATTAGAATTAATACAAGATAAAAATAAACCAAGTAAAAGTTGTTGGAACACTTTGAAAATCACTCGGTTCTTTTCAAAACCAAACTTTTAAATGCGGAGCTTGAACCACTCCTTTTGAAAGCTATCTCGTTCCTTCGATTATATCAAGTTCACTACTTCACGGTTTCGCCAAAACCATTTGTAGCCCTCCTTCGTTTCACATGAATGGTCAATAAGTATTCAAGCTATGTTTGTTGGCCAAAGTCAAGGCATAGTGATTGGTAGCTATTGGGTATTCATGTGCAACATAGATAGATGTGTTGGTTTGGGGCAGTCGTTCTACCTTGTTGGCCAAAGTCAAAGGTATGTGCGGATGGGCTCAAATTAACCTGGAGAATGAGGGTAGAACTTAACATGTGACTTATGATTTGTTGGCCAAAGTCAAGGTCATAAGAGCATGGGGCAAAAATCCACATCGGGAGTTTCAAAAGAACTGAAACTTGATAGCGTTGCATACCATTTGGAGTGTGATGATTCTGGTAGGATTCCTTCAGTTTTGTCACGCGATGATATTTGGATCCCGTTCCTACTGTGAGTATATGCTACTCCTCGGGAAATTTCTCACTTAACGATCAATGCTATAAACCAAGTAGGTGTCTAGAAAGGTGTTAGCGGGGCTACGCCCCCAGGGAAAAGAGGTTCTTAAATTAAGGAACTTCGCGAAAGCGTTGGAAAACCTCCCTCGAAGTACCGACACTGGCCTGGCTGAATGGTTAAGCAAGTATTGTGCGGTGAGATTGATCCTGACTAATTCTTCCTTTATCGTTTGAGGAGGGATTCGAGAGACAGTGGGAGCCATCCTGTTTAGATAAACTAAAAACCACTCTAAACTTGCAAGAGCATCATGCTAAATTGTTTCTTCTCTCTCTCCTAATTGCAGCGACCAAACATCATGACTGGACTTAAGTTACTACTAGATAAAAACATACTGACAGGGCCAAACTACAAAGATTGGCTCAAGAATGTCAAAATGGCAATCACTTATGACAAGTTGGGGTATCTTCTTACCACCAAAGCTCCCCCTGTCCCAGGTCCCAAAACCAGCGTCGCGGATAGGGAAATCCGTAAGACCTGGGAAATCAACTGCGCGAAGGCCAAGTGCCTCGTGCTTGCCTCTATGGACAACGAACATCAGAGGAGGCATGAGAATATGGACCTCGAATCCATATTTCTCCATACAAAAGAACTGTATAGAGAGCAATCTCGTATCGCCAGATACGAAGTGTCGAAGAAGTTGTTTTCGGCAAGATTGGCCGTCGGATCATCGGTAGCGGAACATGTGCTTAAGATGATTGGCTACATAGAGGAGCACGCAGACCTTGGGACAACGTTGGAGAATGAGCTCTATACGGAGTTGATTCTTCAGTCCATTCCTTCCACTTACGCCCAGTTCATCCTGAATTTCAACTTGTAAGAAAAGGAAGTTGAACTTTCAGAGCTCCTCAACATGCTGAGGAGTGTAGAGGGCACCCTGCAGAAAGGTAGGGAAACATCCACTTTGTTTGTAGGAAGATCTTCCTCTTCTAGGTCCAAGGCGAAAGCCAAGGGAAAGAAGAAGAAAACCCCCGCCAAACCAAGGGGCGATGTTAGTAAGAAGGATACGAAGGGAAAGGCAAAAGCAACAATGGTAGCAGGGAAGCTTGTGGATAAGGAAGAATGCTTTTACTGTCACAAGAGTGGACACTGGAAGAAAGATTGCAGGGCTTGGAAAGCCAGAACACAGGATCTGAAGCAGGTTGCGGCTTCAGCTTCAGGTGTGTATGTTATTGAAAACTGTCTATCAATAAACACTACGTCCTGGGTATTGGATACCGGATCTAGATCTCATATCTGTAATTCTTTGCAGGCATTGAGAAAGAGTAGGTGTTTGAAAGCAGGTGACATGACCCTCAAAGTTGCAAACGGAGCTAGCATGGATGCTGAGGCCGTGGGGGACTATTACCAGGGAATGTCAGATGGACATGTTTTGGATTTACTTAATTTCTTTTTTGTACCCAACGCAACTTGTAATATCATTTCTGTATCTTTGGTTTCTAAAGAAGGTTATGAATTTGCGTTTGTAAGTAATGTTGTAAACATTCACCTTAATCAAGTTCTGATTGGGTCAGGTACATTGAGCAATGGTATATACGTGTTAAACCAACCATAGATTTTCAATGTCCAGAATACACACAAAAGAAAGTCTCCGGAAACAAATCAGACTTTCTTATGGCATTGTAGACTGGGTCACATCAATGAGAGAAGGTTGACGAAGTTACATACAGAAGGATATTTGGATCCGTTCGAATATCAATCGTATGCAACTTGTCAATCCTGTCTCAAAGGAAAGATGGCAAAGACTCCATTTACTGGACACGGAGTGAGAGCGAGCTCGCTCTTGGGACTCGTACACAGCAACGTGTGCGGTTCAATGTCTACGTATGCACGAAGCGGTTATTCTTACTTCATCACTTTTACGGATGACTTTTGAAGGTACGGTTATGTCTTCTTAATGAAACATAAATCCGAAGCCTTTGGAAAATTCCAGGAATATAAGAATGAAGTAGAAAAACAAACAGGCAAAGGTATCAAGACACAGAGATCTGATCGAGGTGGTGAATACTTGAGTGCCGAGTTCCTGGATTACTTAAAAGAGAATGGAATTCTCTCTCAGCTTACTCCTCCATACACTCCGCAACATAACGGTGTATCGGAGAGACGGAACCGAACCTTATTGGATATGGTACGGTCCATGATGAGTAACGCTGAGTTACCGCGATCATTCTAGGGATATGCGCTAGAATCAGCTGCATACCTTTTGACCGAGTTCCAACTAAGACTGTGCCTACTATACCATATCAGATGTGGTGTGGGAAGAGACCCTATCTTAATCATATTAAGACATGGGGATGTCCAGGTTTTGTCAAAAAGCAGCATGCAGACAAGCTCGAGGGACACTCAGTACAGTGCAAGTTTGTGGGATATCCAAAGAACTCCAAGGGATATTTCTTCTATTGCGAAGAGGAACAAAAGGTTTTGTTTCTCGTCATGCCCACTTCTTGGAAACTGAGTTTTTGGAAAATCAGATAAGTGGGAGCACAGTAGAACTGGAAGAAATTCCAGAACCACGAGCTATTACTGAAAGCTTAGTAGAACCAGAGGGTTCGAAAGATCAGGACATTCCTATGCCGCTCCGCAGAAGTAGTAGACAGTCTCATCCGCCCAAGAGATACTACGGTTTTCTCATAGACGGGGATAGAGAGGATTGCATCATTGATAGTGATGAGACGACTAACTTCTAGCAGGCCATTCAGAGCGTTGACTCGATAAAATGGTTGGATGCAATGCAGACCGAAATGAAGTCTATGTACACCAACAAAGTATGGACGTTGGACATTGCTCCAGATGGGGTAAAACCCGTTGGATGCAAGTGGATCTTCAAAAGGAAGATTGGTGTCGATGGACAGGTTGAGACCTATAAAGCTAGACTTTTTGCAAAGGGTTTCCGTCAAAGACCTGGCTTGGACTATGACGAAACCTTTTCTCCAGTGGCTATGCTGAAATCCATTCGGATCCTTCTTGCCATTGCTGCCTTCCACGATTATGAGATCTGGCAAATGGACGTAAAAAACTCTTTTCTAAATGGAAATTTAGAGGAGTGTGTCTATATGGACCAGCCAGAGGGTTTCATTCAGAGTAGGAGCAGCGGAATGGTGTACAAGTTGCTTAAGTCCATCTATGGACTAAAGCAGGCATCGCTGAGTTGGAACATCTGTTTTGATGAGACAGTCAAAGAATTTGGCTTTATCAAAAATCCAGATGAACCATGCATCTATAGTAGATTTGTAGCGAGAACTGTAGTATTCCTCGTTTTATACGTGGATGACATTCTCTTGATAGGAAATGACATTCCTATGCTACAATCTGTCAAAGGGTTCTTGTCACACAGGTTCTCCATGAAAGACCTGGGTGATGCCTCATACATTCTGGGGATCCGGATCTATCGTGACAGATCCAAGAGGATACTGGGACTCTCACAGTCCAGGTACATCGACACCATACTGAAAAGATTCAGTATAGAAGATTCCAAGCGCGATAATCTACCGGCTTGTCACGGAATCACCCTCTCCAAAGAGATGTCTCCCAAGACTGATTTGGAAAGGGATCACATGTCTATTATACCCTACGCTTCGGCGGTAGGCTCTATAATGTATGCGATGTTGTGTACCAGACTAGATGTAGCTTATGCACTGAGTGTGGTAAGCCGGTATCAGTCAAACCCTGGGGAGAAACACTGGATAGCGGTAAAGAACATTCTCAAGTACCTGAGAAGGTCTAAGGAGATGTTCTTGGTGTATGGCGGAAAAGACCTCTAGATCGAGGCCTTTGCTGACTCCAGCTTCCAGAGTGACAAGGATGATTCCAAGTCCATGCCGGGTTATGTATTTACCTTCTATGGAGGGGCGGTGTGTTGGAAGAGTTCCAAACAGGAAACCGTTGCTGACTCGACGATGGAAGCGGAATATATCGCTGCTGCAGATGCCGCAAAAGAAGCTGTCTGGATGAAGAAGTTCCTCACGGAGCTTCAGGTGGTTCCTACCATTGTTGATCAAATACCGTTGTATTGTGACAACAACGGAGCTATAGCTTTAGCGAAGGAACCCAGGTCCCATCAAAAGTCCAGACACATCTTGAGGCGGTATCACCTGATCAGGGAGATCGTGGGTCGCCAGGAGATCGAGGTTCGGAGAGTTGCCACGGAAGATAACACCGCTGATCCATTCACCAAGGCCATACCCCAGACTCAGATCGAGCGGCTGATCGAGATGATAGGTCTTCGATACGCCTGTACATGGCCTTAGTGCAAGTGGGAGGTTGTTAGTGTATATGCCCTAGAGGCCATTACTGTATCATACTGGATTGTATATTACTTGATGGAAGCTTGGGATATTCACCTTGTATTGACATTCTTGATAAAAATGTTAGTATGTTACTTGGTTTGTTTCTGCTTTAATGTGTGCATGTGTTTCTTTTAGCATATCGCCTTTACACATTACTAGATCCCTTAGGATCTTTGCTTGATTACCAGCTTTGTGATGGCAGTCACACTCGTGGGGGCTGGGTAATCTATAAGCACATCCTTATGCAGGTCCCTAGTCGCAGGAATATCGAGACAGGGCATCAATACTCCGGCGTAGACTAGCGCATGCGCTTGTTATCCCAGCTTTGGAGACGGTCTGTCCCACAGCCGTCAGTACGTCGTACTTGAGATAGTATGCGGGTGCTCGTTAGGTTACGAGTACACTGGACAGGACTCGTTGGGAACTGTTGGTTGGTATTATACCTATCGTCAGTTATCAGTTCCCAGGTGACATGAGTACAGCTTAGTCCGTTGACTTAACACTGTCTCTTCGCCTCGAGTGTGTTCCCACTGTACTTTGATTGCTACCCTACCACGGCTCAAAGGAGTCGTGCAAACAGGTAGTTTTTGGGTGTAGTCCCGAAGCACTTGGAGGCAGTGACGGTTAGACAGGATTCATCTCTCCCGGTATTTGGGTTTGATATCGCGCTGTGTCTAGGAGAGCCATTACACAAAATCCCTGGCCAGGGCAAGCGAGATAGACTGGTAGGTTTCCAGTGTTATCTCAGGTGTTCTGGACTACACTCTGACACGACTTGTACTGCTAGTAGGGGACTGATGTTTACCGCCCCCTATGCCCGCCATGCGATGTTCTTAGACGAACAGACCGGACTGTACGGAGATTGTCACATAAAGACTCAGTAGGAGTTCAGATGGGTTTACCCCGTCAGTCTTCTTATCGGCATCTACCTTGGGACCGTTACGTACAGCTAGTGCTGCTTGCGGTCTGTGGTTAAACCCACTTCCAGCGTAGTGTCGAGTCTTTAGAGTCCCACACAGAGGGTTATTCGCCTTTGGGCAAAACAGAGTAGAGGTCGCATGGTTTTGCGACAGGGTTCGTTCACATCCGCGCACTTGTGCACGTTTGGCGTATGGAAAGACATTACTAGCAGGCTCTGGTTTGAGCCAGATCCTAGTATATGCTTTGGGGTTAGTTTTATCTCATAGTATTCATGTTCCTCGGAACACGAATGCGGGTGTGTATGCACAGTTGTTTGAGGCGGAGGAAGAGGTTTTTCATTAGGGTTTTGGAATGGGTGCGTATGCACAGTTGACAGTCGTCTTTTTCCAAACCCTAATGAATTTGTGATATATCAATTAATAATATTAATTAAATGAAATTGTGTCATGGTTGGATTTGTTGACTTGTTGACCAAGGTTGACTAGTTGACCATGGTTGAAACATTGATTATCATCATTACACATCAAAGATGCTTTTTGATTCTAGTAAAAACCATTTAATGTGAAATGATAATAGTCTTATCAAACCTTCCATCAACTTTTTCATTTCGATTAATTTTATTTATTTGATAATTCACTTATATTGTTATGGTTGTAAAAAACCATCTATTTCTTTCATAACCATTCTCTCTCCTCTCTTCTTCTTCCTCCTCCTCTAGTTCAAGGAGATTCATTCTCATGATTTGAGAAACCTCTCCTTGAGATAAAATACCCTAAACCACTCTCTACTCACTCTAAGGTTGAAGGTCTAGCAAGCCAAAGACCTTAGTTCTCTCAAATTTTGAGAAAAGAGCCCAAGGTTGAAACCCTCAGGTGGATCCATCTTTGACGAAAGAAGGCGACGAGGAAAGCACCATCCAAGCACTACAAAGAGTTCAAGAAGGAGTTCAAGTGAGGTATAACCCCTAACCGAGTAGATAAATCTCTAGTTAGGTTGCAAGTGTGTAGTTTAGCCAAGATCCGTTTTTGTAGTCCAAGTTACCTAAACCCTAAAAATTGTTTTTCACCATTTCCGCAAGCCCGAAAGAACCGGGAAAGGTAACATGGACTTACATACATCACTATGTATGAAGTCTAAGAGTTCAGTAGCTCTCTTTCCGTGTCCAGTAAATGGAGTTTTGGTCATTTTACCTTTGATACAAGACTGGAAAGTCGCATAAGATTTATATTCAAACGGTTTTAAATATCCATCTTTATGTAGCTTGGTTAGTCTGGTTTTGTTAATATGACCAAGTCTACAATGCCGAATGAAAGCTTCATTTATGTCTGAAACCTTTCTTTTGTTTGTGTGTTGTATATTGAAAACTATGTGCTGGTTTAGGACGTATATCCCGTTATTTAATGTACCAGACGAAATCAACTCTTGATTAAGGTTAATGTTGATAACATTATATTGTAATACAAAATTATATCCAGCATTGTCCAATAACGATACAAATATAATATTACATAACATCGAAGGTACAAAATAACATGGGTTCAAAACCAATATACAACCCAAGGTCAAACCAAGGTGATACTCTCCCATTGCTACAGCTTGTACAGAGGAACCATTCCTAACACGGAGAGGGTGATCACCTTTCATAAAAAACCAGCTATTTCTCAGCCCCTGCACACAATTGCAGATGTGAGATCCTGACCCGGAATCTAATACCCAGGAAGCAGAGTTAAATTAAAAACAGTTTTCCGTTATAAACGCACCTGAAGTGGAAGCATCAACATGCTTCTTCTTCTTGAAGCCGGCCAGGTATCCAACGCAGTTTCTCTTCCAGTGCCCAGTCTGGTGGTAGTGGAAGCATTCCCCTCGTCCTGTCACTGCAGCCCCTATCCTGTCCTTTCCCGGTGCCTTTTTCACTCCTCCTCTCGGCTTGATGGGATTCTTCTTCATCTTTCCCATGGCCTTAGCTTTTGGGACGGAAGAGGAAGATGGCCCAGCAATTAGAGCTGGAGTTTTCGCTACCCTTAGCGTGCTCTCTGCACTCCTCAACATATTGTGGAGTTCAGGTAATGACTTCTCCATGTTGTACATGTTGAAGTTTACAATGAACTGAGCAAAGGCCGGGGGAAGGGACTGTAGAACAATATCAATATACTGTTCGTTCTCCATGGTCCAACCCAGGTCCTCTAGTTCTTCGATAAATCCAATCATCTTCAATACATGGTCACCTACAGACTTGCCAGCAGCCATCCGCATCTGAAACAACTTTCGAGATGCCTCGTATCGGAGAGTACGAGATTGCTCTCCATACAACTCCTCTGTATGGAGAAAGATAGATTGTACATCCATCTTCTCATGTTGCTTCTGATGTTCATTGTTCATAGAAGAAAGCGCAAGGCACTTGGCTGTTGCGCAGTCTATATCCAATGTCTTGCGGATTTCTTTATCCTCAACTGAAGAATCAGGGCATGGGCTAGGAAGGGATGGAGTAGTCAGGACGTATCCGACGTTATCATAGGTCAGGGCAATGTTTACGTTCCTCAGCCAATCTTTGTAATTCGGTCCCGTGAATTTATTCTTGTCTAATAAAATCTTAAGACTCGTCATAGGTATCTGACATTAGGAGAGAGAAAAGAAGACACTTAGCGATTGCTCTTGCATAATTAGATTGATTATTAATCTTATCTAATCGATGTCTCCCACAGCTTTTATCGAATTTTCCTTCAAACCTTAAAAAGAAAATTAGCCAGGATTAATTGCAATCTATAAATTCGCTAACTGGTCGGCAAGGCCAGTGTCGGTACTCCGAGGGAAGTTCTTCGTGCTTTCGCACGGACCTAATTATAAGTCTACGTTAGCTCCCCGGCCATCATTCTGACGCCAAACGCGGAAAAAAAACTTTTATAACTGGCGCTATCACATACTATAACCCGGATCTTGCCATTAACGCTAAACTAACAAATTGTAAAGAGGTAGAAATGCTATACCGATCGATCCGAGTCCTTCGGTCTTTAGCCATCATCCCACGCTCCTCGCGGCAACTCCGATCTCCCATCTCCTCATCGAGGTGGTACCATGTCAACGGATCTTTAAACGGGCTCCCGCCTCTATACCGAGGCAACTCGGTCATCAAGTCTGCTAAAAGAGATGACCGAGATGAAGTAGAGAACGAGTAGAATACTTTTTCTCAAACACCCTAGGGTTCTCATCGCATGAGAGGGGTAGAATGGAGGTAGAAGAAGATGCTTAGGATTGGAAATGGTGAACTCAAGAAACACTAGTGAGACAAAGTAAAACTAAGCTCATAAAACTTGTGTTCTCTCCTTATTCTCTTGTGAATAGATATATGAGGTTATATAATCAAAACCATAAGAAAATATCTAATGAAAATATCTCCTCAAATATCCAAACCCAAAAAAAACACATTAACTCCTTAATGACTCACTAGATGACTCATTACATGAGTCATTAGTGAACATTCTAGAATTAATGTGTCATCCATAATGAGTCACCCTTTCCAAAACCAATTAATCATTTAAACCAAAATGATTAATCCAAAAAGAAATACATCTTCTAAAATATTCTCGTAACGGATTACGAAAATACCCCTCACCTGTATATAAATACCTGTATCTGTATTCCGACCGAATACGAATACGAGAGACTAAAATATTCCGACTCAATATAATACATGGATCCGTCTTAAACCAAAGCCCACCAGTATTATCTGTCCAAAATATGACACGTGCGCAAACGTACGTGCATTTTCGAACCCTGCCATAAAACCATACGGCCTCTACAACGTTTCGCCCGAACTTGGGAAACTATCTGTGAGGGACTCTAAAGTCTCGTCAGTACCCTGGCAGTTGGTTTAACCACAAGCACGTCAGCGACACTAGCTGTACGTAACGGCTGCCCATGTACTGACTGAAAGGGAAGCCTGATGAGCGAACTCTTCCTGGAACCCTACTGAGTTTATTAGTGACAATATACATACAGTCCGGTCCGTTCGTCTATGAGTATCGCATATCGGGTCTAGGTGGCTGGTAACGTCAGACCGCCAATAGCGGTATAAGTCGTGTCAGAGTGTAGGCCAGAACACCCTGAGATACTACTGGAGTACCTACCAGTAAATCTCCTGCCTCGGCCGAGGGCTTTGTGTAATGGCTCTCCTAGACACAGCGCGATCTCACCCCCAATACCGGGAGAGACGAATCCCCTGCCGATCCGCTCACTTGCCTCCATGTGGCTCGGGACTGTACCCAAAAAAAACCTGTTTTGCATGACTCCTTTGAGCTGTGGTAGGATAGAAATCAAAGCACGGTGGGAACTCACACGAGACAAATGATGACCTCAGGTCGATGAACTAACCTGTACACATGTCACCAGGGAACTGCTATCTGACGATAGGTATAATACCAACTAGCAGGTTCCCGGCGAGTCCTGTCCGGACAAAAATTGAAAAGAGTTTTCGATAATTGAGACTAAAATGCGGGTTTAAATTGAAAAGCGTTTTCGATAACCTGTACACATGTCACCAGGGAACTGCTTTTCGATTAGGTTGTCGGGAATCTTATTGAATTTCCCGACTTAATATTGAAAAGAGTTTTCGATAATTGAGACTAAAATGCGGGGTTTATAATTGTTAGGCATGTGATGTCTAAGAAATTCATTTGGTTAGGCATGAAATGTCTAAGGAGGTTGCGGATTCCAACTGTTGTGCTTTTACACTTTCTTTTCTATGACCGTAAGCGTAGTATGTGGTGTATAGCCGGCTTCGTTGCTATACATTAACGAAAATCGGGATACGCATACTTGCTTACGTTGATGATATGAGAAATTATGTGTTACTGTGATATGTTATATTGGATCGTATCGTTCTTAATAGCCGGGGTTTTTATGTGAGATGAGAGTTTTCTTTTTCATTCATGTAAAATTCATTTGTATGTAATATTCTTTTATTGGGGCACTTCCGGGCTGAGGATGATGTCACCCTTGTATATTATTTACTTTTCCGCATTAGGTAAACCCAAGGCGGGGAGCACAAGTAACCAGGTTCTAGGGTCCAGTAGGAGACCATCTCGAGGAGTCGAGACCGGGTCTCCTAACCCTAGAATTGGCAGAGTTGCTTGCCGCTCTCGTAGGGGTCTAGGGATGTGGGTTTGGCTATTCATCACAACCGTGGAATCCGTGTTTTACACAGGTTCGTATTAAAACACGGACGTCCTAGTATATCCAATATTTCATATATGTTTCTTCTGCTACTATGTTCTGTGATGAGATCATATTACTGCTTGAGACGAATATTTATAATATATATATGAGATATATGTTATATTGCAGATTTCGTTTCAAATGTGATGCTTGTGAAGCATAATAAAATGGGACTTCATTAATGAGATTAATGAAACTAAAAGAAACCTAAAGATGTTGTAGAAACTTGTTTAAAAACTGGTAGCTCTAGTTCTTGCTTTGCATAGCGGTGTTCCTTATAGAACGGCCAGTACCTTATTCGATAAGGAAAGAGCCGAGATCCCTTCACCGGGAGTGACCTCTTTAGTGAAACTAGCAGATGCTACAAACTCGGTTTGTCTTTTGATTGCTTCTATAGTTCTTGCTTTGCACAGCGGTATATATGATATACCCTGCCCCTTATTCGATGAGGAAAGAGCCGACGATCCCTTCACCGGGAGTGACCTCTTTAGCAAAACTAGAAAAGGCCTCAAAAACACTCCATTTAAAATCACTCGATTCTACAACGATATCAAGTTCATTACGCAAAGCGTTTTCTTAAAACCTGTCGTAGCCCTCCGTCATTTCAGATAAGTACTACTTAGTATTCGTGCTGTGGTAGTTTGGCATTCGTCAAGGCATAGTGTACGGTAGCTAACTAGTGCTTATCTGCTAGCATACGATGCGATTGGATTAGGGTTTTCGTGCGGCGTTGTTTGGCATTTGTCAAGGGTCGTGCGGGTGGGTTTAATTCAATCAGGAAATGTACGGGTTGAACTTGACTAGCAGACTATGGGTGGTTTGGCATTCGTCAAGGTCATAGGACGCTAGGGGTAAAATATTATTAGGAATTTCAAGTGTTGAAATTTGCAATGAGATTGCATACCTTCTATGTGATAGTTGAATCCCATACCCACTGCGAGTAAGAGTTACTCCTGGGAGTGTTTTACACATTACAATTAGCCGATCAAGTAGGTGGCTAGAGAGGTGTTAACGGGGTTACGCCCCTGGGACAACGAGGTTTATTTTAATTAGGTCCGTACGAAAGCACGGGGAACCTCCCTCAAAGTACCGGCACTGGCCTGGCTGAAAGATTGGCGAACTTGTAGGGTGTAATTAATCCCGGCTAGTCTTTCCTTTTAGGGTTTGAAGGAAGATTTGACTAAAACAGTGGGAGACATCCTGATTAGATAAATTGATAACCAATCTAATCTTGTAAAAGCGCACGCCGAGTGTTTTCTTCTCTCTTTCTCCTGGTTACGACTATGTTACGCCTTAATCAAGATAATAATACGGATGTATTGACCGAACTCGCTTGTTATACTGCGCTAAGGAACGTTGGTCCTGCTCCAACTTATAATTGTTATAAGACAGAGAAGGAAATAGGGGATTATCAGAATTCCTGTGCCGCCCAAATGAAGAAAGTGCATGCTGATGCATCTTCTTCGGGTGTGTTCATTACAGAGAACTGTTTCTCAATATCCTTTACATCCTGGGTATGTGATACCGGATCAGGATCCCACATATGTAATTTGTTACATGGGCTACAGATAGGTAGAGAACTGAGAACGGGTGATAAGTTTCATGAGATAGAAACGGTGCAAGTGTTGCAGCCAAGTCTGTTGGTCACTATCACCCTGTATTACCAGAATACATTGATTCTGAACGAATGTTATTAGATACCGAACCTGATATACAACATCATATCAGTCTCTTTATTAGTAAAGAAAGGATATAATTTTGTATTGTTGGATAATGTTTTGAATATTTCCTATATCAAGAGTTGATCGGTCCGGGCACGTTATCTAAAAGCATAGACATTCTAAATCAAACCACAGTTCTACGCATACAGAACACACACAAGAGGAAAAGTTCAGAAATGAACGAATCCTTCTTGAGGCATTGTAGACTAGGTCATATCAATGCGACCCGACTAGCTAAACTTATATTTAGATGCATATTTAAATGAGTTTGAATTTACATCTTGTGAAACTTGCCGGTCATGTCACAAAGATAAGATGACCACAGCTCCGTTTGTTGGAAACAGAGAAAGAGTTAGTGAACTCTTGGGATTGATAAATGCTAAGGTATGAAGGTCCCCTGTCTACACATGCCAAGACCGGTTCTTTGTACTTCATTATATTCACTGATGATCTCTCAAGATTCAGACATATGTTCCTGTTGAAACACAAGTCCGAAACTTTTGAGATAATCACAGAATATAAGTTAGAAGTAGAGAACCAAAAACGAGTATAAGTATTATGTCCTTTAATGAGATCAAGGAGGAGAATACTTGAGCACGGAGATCCTGGACTATTCTAAAGGAGAATGAGATTCTCTCTCAGCATTACTCCTCCATATACACCATAGCACGATGGTATATCGGGGCGGAGCAATAGCACCCTATGTGATGTGGTGTGCTTTATGATGAGTACTACCGAGTTTCCTAATAGGAGTTAAGCACTTGAGAAGTTGCATACCTGTTGAATGTGGATTCAATAGTTTCCAACGAATCTCAGCCTCTCCGCCGATCTAGTAGGGTTCCTCACCCACCTGAGAGATACTTCGGTTTCTCTATGATAGTGGGAGCAAGGATTGCATCATGAGATGATGACCCAACTATTTTCGAGCTGCCCATCAGGAGTGGGACTCTGTAAGAATGGTTGGATGCTTAGCGATCTGAGATGGAATCCTTATACACCAACAAAGTATGGACTTTGGTTGCTTTATCTGAAGGGTTAAATCCCCATCAGGAGCAAGTATATCTTGAGAAGATTACTTGGTGTACATGGAAAAGTTGAGACTTTCAAAGCTATGCTTAAATTCCATCCAGATCCTACTTGCCACGACTACATACCATGACTACGATATCTGGCGGTTGGGTGTCATGACTGCTTTTCTAAATGATGATTTGGAAGAGAGCGTCTATAAGTACACAGCCAGAGGGCTTCTAGACAGTGGGAGCAGCGGAAACGTAAGCAAGATGTTTTATGTGATAAATCAGGCATCGCAGAGTTGGAACATCTGTTTTGATGTGGTAGTCAAAGAGTTTGACTTCATCAAAATGGTAGATGAACCTTGTATATACAAAAAGGTAGTAGAGAGTATGGTGGTGATCCTCGTAGAGTACGTGGATGAAATACTCTTCATAGGAAAGTAGTTTCCTATGCTACGCTCGGTCAATCTCCTCTTATCACAAGGATTCTCCATATAGGATTAAAGTGATACCTCCTTAATCCTGGGTTTTGTATCTATGAGATAGATCTAATTGGATGTTAGGATACTCACTAGTTGTAGTGAGATGGTATCAATAGATCCTGGGGAGAATCACTGGAAAGGTTCCTGGGTGATAAGGACGACTGAATGTCAGTCGCAGGCATTGTCTTTACCCTCAGTGGAGGGATGGTATGTTGGAAGAATTCCAAGCTAGATACCGTGACATCATAGACGATTAAAGGCAAGATACATCGTTACTAAAGATGCTACCAAAGTGGCAGTCTGGATATATAAGTTCATGAGATGAACTTCGTTCCTACCATTGTGTGACAATGGAGTTGTGGCTTATGCCAAGGAACCCCCATCCCAACAGAAATCCAGATATAATTCTTAGGCAGTATCACCAGATCATGGAGATGGTTGATCTCCAGGGAGATCGAGGTTAGGAGAGTAGACACAGAGGACAACAGCGCGGATCCACTCACAAAGGCCTTTTTCCCAGTAGAGACTTTTATGGGATGGTTGATGTTCGAAACCCACGGTGACGTGCTTTTTGGAAAATAAGGTCAATATCGGATATGTCGGGTTTTGTCGAAAAAATAGTGCACGACGTGAGTATCGAGTTTTAAAAATAACGCAAGTGCACGGTGCGTTGTAGCGAGCCGGCAAGTACGGGTCGAACCACAAGGAGTGGATATCACGACATCAAATTGAGTTATGGATCACAAGTTGGAAGATGGTGTTTTGTCACGTTTTAGTGTGATACCTAAAAGAAACAAGGTTTGGGATATAAAAACTTAAGCTAAGGTTCAGTAAGAGTGAAATATAACATTTACCCCCAACTCTCCATTTCTGATTCAAGATTTATTTCTTTTTAGTTTCCATTAGAATACTGAAAGCATACTGTATTTATCCGAAAAATTTATCGGGATGAAATATGATATCAAGGTTAGAAAAACAGAAACTAACAAGAATGAAATTGATAATGGAGTGGATATGGAATTAGTTAAGTGAAGTAGCAAGTATAGAATATATGCAAGAATGCTATATATCCTATCTAGCTAGTTGCGACACATATCTTAATTCCGTATACACGCCTACTTCAAATCGTAACAAAGCAAAGATAAAATGTAAAGAAAGGATAAGATATATGTTAAAGGTGGATTTGCAACCATTCAAAACAATATATCCTATCAAGCAAAACATAATAAACTTGCTATGTTAAGAAAAGAAGTGAAAAAGTGCAAGAATAAAAAAGGGAAGGGTTGGAAGTAAAGTCATTCCACATCCTACCTCACCATAGCCCAAGAATAACTACTCACACATTATCATACCCATACACAACTGAATAATGAGAAGAAGTGACATAAATAAAAAAAAGAGATAAAAGGGTCAAACTTGATAATAGAGATTTATTGCAATAGTTCAAAATACATGTAATGAGTTCAAATACCAAAATCTAATCTTGCAAGCTGAAAAAGAGAGGTTGCAAGACCAGAGGAGAGCAAAGAACTCAACCAAAATCCAAGAGCTACAAGAATGTTAAAAAGTGTACAAGTATGAAAGAATATAAGAATTTCTTCTAAAAAATTACATATCTCATCTTCATCTCAGATCTGCTATTTGTAGGCAACTCAAAATCAAAAGTTACAACCACAGGTGGACTAAATACACAATGAAGGACCCACCAAACTTGTACGAGGCGGATTGGGTCAAACTTGGCCGCATTTTGCGGCCAAGTTGATTAAATTGGCGGCCTTAACATGGAGGATGGGGCCCACCTTGTTGCATTAGTCTTCTGGTTGCTTGAATGTCTCCCTGTAATTGCAATTTAGTCAAATTATCACATGGGTGAATTCCGGAGTGATGAACAGAGAGCAAATCATTGTATTTTTGTCAAATCCATGTTCACACATGTTCACACTCTTTCTTTGTTGCAAACTCTTTTAATCTTGATCTGTATTCTGCCGATTTGCAGTTCTGGTTAAAAACCGTCGTTGCCGTTCATGTTGTGCACCATCTCCAATGTTTTTTCCAGTGTACCTGTATTCTGTACTAATGAGCAGAGAGAGATTAACAGCACTATTTATTATAAAAATGATAGGAAATGAGTGTTATTAAAATGTAATAAATCGTGCCGATCAAATACCCCCAAACTTATCTTTTGCTCGTCCCGAGCAAAACCATTTATTCACAAAAAAGAATCCTAATCGCACTTTCGCAGGGAACGCGATTGCACTGAGCGTGTGCAGCAAGCCGTTAAACCTCTAGGTGTCCCTATTAGGAGGAGTGTTGTCTCCTGAGGGTTTTCAGCGGATTACACCCACAAAATTCAGTCAAGTTAGTGTTGCTAGAAAACAGTTGATCCAAATCTCAAAGTTAAGTATCAAAGCTAGAATTTCTATTACCCAAGTTAGAAACATTAAACCCTATTTTTCACTCCTCGCAATTTGTTTAACAAGCTGATATGCGCCTTTTCATGCTAGTGCGGTAGTGTCGTCATGTTTTTAAGAATTTGATTAGGGTCATCATGTCAAAAGTTTCAGACCAATGTAAACATATAAAGGATCATACAAGTTCGAAAGGAGTTATGTTTTTCTCAAGTTTTATTCTCCAGTTAGGCTTCAAGTCAGAATATATATCAATTTTAACAGAGTACCACAGTCGTAATGTTCACTCCTATCTTTCACCTGTTTTAGTTCATACACACCCTTCAATATTGTACAAAACGTCTTAATAAATACAAGCCTTCATATCTCCACGAAAAAAAACTGTTTTACTAGAAAATTTGTCACCGCCAAGTTATACTCCCACAAAGAACCATAAGGACTTTTAACTCGGAGAGGACACTTGCTTAGCTTATTTTATCAGGCGATTGGAAACTTAGCGGGCTTTTGTTCAATGACTCCCAAACCAGATTGTTTTAGGACATTAGGTGTGGAGACAACCCAAAAACTTAATTACCCAAATTACCAAGACCATAAAACAATAGACTCATTTTAAATTTTTTAGCACTTTAGTAAAACTGAGATATAGCCAGTTTTTTTTCCTTTTAAAAACAGAAGACGTTACATGTGATAAGGTGTGTAATTACTCCACAAAGTTCCGGATGGGTTATTTTTCGGACTTGTAGCTTCTGTAAAAGCCTATATAAAATTCTTCATGTCTACGTCACTGTATGAATTATCCTTGATATTACTTAACTCAGCCAAACCTTTTTGATCCTAAGGATGTTTGAACACTTTAAAAGTTTTTACAGACATGTCAAATATTCATTAAATTCGCAAAAACATACGACACGTGTAAGTGATATAAAAGACGTGTATCAGCTAAGGTTAAACACACAGGCGGGTTATTTTTCAGGTTGTCAATCTCAATTCTTGAATTTAGTTATTTCTACTTTCTCACTTTAACCATTAGATTTTGAATCAACATTCCCCCGCTAGCCAGCCTGACAAAGTTTTTATAATCTTTTTGATTTTTTTTTTATGTATTTTCAATTTTTATAAATTTTTCAATTTTTTCAATTTATACAATGCAGTACAAAAGCAGATATGAAATGCAACTACATGCAAAAGAAAAGAAAAATACAATAAGTAAATGCTGAAATGCAGGAAATATGCAAATGCAACCTATATGCTACCACCCCCAAACTTGAGCCAGACGATGTCCTCATTGTCGCTTTGCTTTTCCTTTCCCTTTCTTGCTTCCGCTGGCTTCATCTTGCTATTCCCGTTGAGCCGCTTCAATCCTGTCAAGCTGCTCCTGCATCTTTTGTTGTTTCTTGAGTATATGGCGAATACTCCTAAATGTCAGGCGCTACAGGTCCTTCTCTTTATCTGGTTCTGGCTCATTCAAAAGTGCCTCTGTCGAGCTTTCGGGACCCGGATGTTCGCTTGGTTCCTCCCTTGACCAGACTTTTTGCTCGTAGTGGCTGCCGGTGTATCCTTGTGAAATTCTCTCTATTTCGACCGGCCAATGTGTGTAAACAGTTGCATATCCCTCAAACTCAATCACATCAATATAGTACTTTGCGAGTTGGGTTACTAGCACTGGCAACAGGAGTTTGTTCTGTGCCACCCCCTCCATGATTGTGTTGAACAATTGTGTTACAACACAGAAATACTGGTCCTTTTCCATTAAACAATGCGCAATATATCCCACCCCAGCCGGGAAGGAAGAAACACAGCTCTTTCCCCTAATGTTGCGGTTTGCCCATTGGCAAACCGCAAGAATGTTTCGGTACATCTGTGCTGGATTCAGCCCCTTATCTTTCAATTCCACAAAGTCCCCCATCAATTATCTTTAAACCGCCAATTCTTGCGGTTCTTGATTTCCCGGTCTCATGGGGATACCTGTGACCCTAGAAATGGTCTTGGCCTGAAAGATTCTACGTCGTCCTTGGAAAAAGAATTCTTTGAAGTTCTCTTCCGATTTGCCATTTCTTAAAGCTTCATAAAAATCCTCTACCAATTCCCTCACAGCAAATAAATTATTTCCTTTGTAGACTAGATATTCCCTCCCTCTTTGACAGATTTTATTGTAGAAATACTGTCCATAGGTTGCGTCAGAGAAAATCTCGAAGAAATTTTTCTCACAATCGAAAGCTACCATTTTAGATCTGAAATTCTAGATGGAAATTAAACCAGAAGAGATGAAATCTTACAGAGTAGAAAGAAGATCGGGGCTGTTGGATCTGATCAGGCCGCAAATTGCGGCTTCCTGGGATTTTTCGGCGGCCGGAGTTGTAGATCTGGGGCTGATTCTTTGATATTGTGTTTCTGATGAAGAGAGGGATTTGGGGTTTTGGCAAAATCAGAAATGAAGTCTCGGGTTGGGGTTGGTAAGGTTATAAAGCGTTATTTACAAAAACACCCCTTTATAAAAGGAATTAGCAAAAGAAAAATAAAATTACAAAAAAAAACGTATATACAAGAAAACATGGGGGGTGTTTTAATCGATGTAACTTGGCTCATGCAAAAACATGAGCTCCCCCGTTTCCGCGGGCAATTCTAAAAATGGTTTTAGCCGTTGGCCATTAACTTTGAACGTGCTGCCAGTTTGCTGATTTTCAATTTCGACAGCACCGTGCGGAAAAACGGTGCGCACAAAAAATGGGCCTGTCCATCGTGATTTCAATTTCCCGGGGAACAGATGAAGTCGGGAGTCATATAGCAAAACATTTTGCCCCACGGTGAATGTTTTTCTGAGAATCGCCTTGTCATGAAAGACTTTCGTCTTTTCCTTGTACAGTTTGGCATTCTTATACGCATCATTGCGTATTTCATCAAGTTCATTTAATTGAAGTTTACGCTCTTCGCCGGCTTTTTCCAAGTCGATATTGAGCTGTTTGATTGCCCAGAAAGCGCGGTGCTCTAATTCAACAGGCAAGTGATATGCCTTTCCAAAAATGAGTCGGTATGGGGACATACCTATGTTCATTTTGAAGGCTGTGCGGAATGCCCAGAGCGCGTCACTTAACTTCAACGACCAATCCTTGCGGTTATTGTTGACAGTCTTTTCCAAAATTTGTTTAATTTGTCTGTTGGAAATTTCAACCTGACCCCAAGTTTGAGGATGGTATGGCGTTGACAATTTGTGGCTGATGGAATACTTTTTCATCAGTGATTCAAAAGATCTGTTGCAGAAATGCGTTCCATTATCACTAATGATGGTGCGAGGCGTACCGAACCGAGAAAAAATATTTTCTTTCAAGAATTTTACGACAACCTTGTTGTCGTTGGTTCGACAAGGGATGGCCTCCACCCACTTGGACACATAGTCTACAGCCAGCAAAATGTACAAATTCCCAAAGGAGCTTGGGAATGGCCCCATGAAATCAATGCCCCAGAAATTAAAAATTTCTACAATCAGAATGGATTGTAGGGGCATTTGATTTCGTTTTCCAATCTTGCCCATGTGTTGGCATCGGTTGCAGGTTTTGCAATATTCGAAAGCATCCTTAAAAAGCGTCGGCCAGTAGAAGCCGCTCTGCAAAACCTTTTCAGCTGTTTTTCGGGGTCCGAAATGGCCCCCGCAAGCTTGATCATGGCAGAAGGACAAAACACTTCTTGTCTCAGAATTAGAGATGCACCGTCTAATGATCTGTTCAGGACAGTATTTAAATAGGTATGGTTCATCCCAGTAAAAGAATTTGGCCTGGGAGAGAAATTTATACTTGTCCTGATTTGACCAAAAAGATGGTGTTTCTCCGGTGACTAGAAAGTTCACGATATCAGCGAACCATGGTTCGCTTGATACGGAGAGAAGTTGTTCGTCCGGAAAATGCTCATTGATTGGAATTTCCTCATTTGGTGCATTTGGTATGCGAGACAGATGATCGGCTACAATATTGTCGGTCCCCTTCTTATCTTTGATGGTTAAGTCAAATTCCTGAAGAAGGAGGATCCAACGTATCAATCTGGCTTTGGCATCCTTTTTTTCAAAGAGGTGGTTAAGCGCAGAATGATCAGTGTAAATAGTGACGTGGGTTCCGATCAAGTAGGGACGAAATTTCTCAAGCGCGAACACAACAGCTAAGAGTTCTTTTTCATTCGTGGTGTAATTTAGCTGTGCGTCATTCAACGTCCTGCTCGCATAATGGATAACATGCGGATTCTTTTCAAATCGCTGTCCTAAGGCAGCTCCTTTTGCAAAGTCAGAAGCGTCGCACATTAGTTCAAAAGGTTCGTTCCAGTCTGGTGCGCTTAAAATCGGAGCAGAAGTGAGTTCCGACTTTAGAAGCTTGAACGCGTGAAGGCACTCAGAGTTGAAATCAAAGGGTGTTTCTTTGGCCAGCAAAGAAGTCAAGGGTCTAGCCAGTTTGCTAAAATCCTTGATGAAACGCCTGTAAAACCCGGCGTGGCCTAAGAATGCCCTAATATCACGGACAGTCCGTGGAGGTGGGAGGCTTGAGATAACGTCGATTTTTGCTTTATCGACTTCAATTCCTTTTTCAGAAATGATATGGCCTAACACGATGCCGTGTTTGACCATAAAATGACACTTCTCCCAGTTGAGTGTGAGGTGCTTTTCTCTACATCGTAGCATTACTAGCTCTAGATGCCTCAAATACTCAGAAAATGAATCTCCAAAGACGGAGAAATCATCCATGAAAACCTCTAAAAATCGCTCTACCATATCAGAGAATATGCTCACCATGCACCGCTGAAATGTTGCGGGTGCATTGCACAGTCCAAAGGGCATGCGGCGGTAGGCGAAGGTTCCAAAAGGACAAGTGAAGGTTGTTTTTTCCTGATCCTCTGGATCAATCGGGATTTGATTATAGCCGGAATACCCATCAAAGAAGCAATAGTAGGCGTGTCCGGCAAGGCGTTCAAGCATTTGATCAATGAAGGGCAGCGGGAATGGTCCTTGCGAGTTGCTGCGTTGAGCTTTCTGTAATCAATACAGACTTCCACCCTGTTTGTGTACGGGTTGGGATTAGCTCATTTGCTTCATTCGTGACAACGGTGAGTCCCGATTTCTTTGGTACCACAAGAATGGGGCTTACCCATTTGCTATCAGATATGGGATAGATGATCCCATTGTCCAGGAACTTCAGCATTTCATTCCTTACCGCTTCTTTCATTACCGGGTTAAGCCGGCGTTGAGGATCCTTGAAGGGTTTGGAATCATCATTCATATGGATTCTGTGCTGGCAGATAGCAGGGCTGATTCTATTGATATCAGCCATTGACCACCCAATCGCTTCCATGTTCTTTCTCAGAACATCCATGAGGGCCGACTCTTGCTCAGACGCAAGGTCGGTTGCAATTATTACTGGAAGCGTTTCATCATTTCCCAAGTACGCATACTTGAGGTGGTCAGGAAGAACTTTGAGGTCAAGTTTCGGTGGCTCCTCTACAGATGGTCGCACTTCAGGGGCTGGTTCGTTGCGAAGAGGTTCAAATTGGGGCCCCCAATGTGCGTAGGACTCCTGTTCAGGATTTAGCTTGTCAAGGAAAAGAAGCTCCTCAGAAAACAGTTCTTCAAAAGTCTCGTCCAGACACTCATTTTTGAAGTCAAATGTCCCCTCCTCAGACATATCGTATACAGCGTTGACTTCAAAAGTATCATCGTGTTTCTCACTCGCCTTGTTTCCTAGCGTGAAAATGTTGAGGTCCACTGTCATGTTCCCAAAAGAAAGTTTCATGGACCCATTACGACAGTTTATCAACGCGTTGGATGTGGCTAGGAATGGCCGTCCCAGTATGACTGGAATTTGACCGCTGGGATTGGTGACGGGCTCAGTCTCCAACACAATGAAGTCTACGGGGAATATGAATTCCCCGACCTTGATTAGAACATCATCAATTTCTCCCCTCGGTACTTTTGTTGAACGATCTGCCAGTTGCAGAGTCACTCTGGTCGGCTTGAGTTCTCCCAATCCCAGTTGTTTGTAAACTGAGTAGGGAAGGAGGTTCACACTTGCCCCTAAGTCTAACAAAGCTCGGTTAATTTGTTTGTCCCCAATGGTGCAAGAAATAGTAGGACTGCCTGGGTCCTTATATTTCACAGGAATGGACTTGGACAAAACATCGCTCAGAGTGGCAGCCAAGAAGACGGTTTTAGGGACATTTGTGCGTCGTTTTTGGGTGCACAAGTCCTTCAGAAATTTTGCGTATGCCGGAACTTGTTGGACGACGTCCAACAAAGGAATGTTGACTTCACAGCATTTAAAAACCTCCAACACCTTTTCCATGTTTGCAGAAGGCTTCTTTGATTTTATCCTATTAGGATAGGGAGCCTTAGGTCCAAACACTGAGTTTGGAAAAGCTGCAGATGGAATAGGTGCAGAAGACGGGAATGTTCTTGCTGGATCATCAGTGTGGTCGTGTGGCGAATTCTCATATTGCTTTAAAGGATGTGCAGCAGATGACAAAGAAGAAGAAGCAGGAGGAGGAGAAGAAGAAGAAGGTGATGAAGATGAAGACGGATCACAAAGAGGAGCAGGAGATGAACTACGTGCTGGCGAACTGACAACCGCACGCTTGGATGATTCGCTAGGGTTGACAACCTTGTTGTCAAACACTCGTCCTGATCTGAGGACGGTGACGGCGTTCGCATTCTCAATATTGTTCGTCTGAACAATATGAGCATTGTTGTTTCTCTGTTCTCTTGGGTTTATCACGGGTTGAGAGGGAAATGTTCCCTTCTCACGTTCATTAACTGCCGCCGCCAGTTGACTGATTTGGATTTCTAACCTGGCTATCGCTTGAGTGTTAGCGCTATGCAACTGACCGGATGTTTGCATAAAAGTAGCCAGATTAGATGAAGTCTGCGCAGAAGTTTTAATCAAAGCTTCCAACCCTTTTTCGATGGATGTTACCCTCTTGTCGTCTTGGGCGAACCCAGGGGGTGTAAAGGTTGGGTTGTGCTGATTCGGCTGTTGGGACTGCTGGGGCTTGTTAGTTGAATATCCCAATTTTTGGTTTTGAAAATTTGAATTTTGAAATTGTTGGAAAGACGGGTTTGAATTGTTGTTTTGAAAAGGAGCCTGATTCCAAGCAAAATTGGGATGATTCTTCCAACCAGGGTTGTATGTTGGTGCAAAAGGGTCGTTCCTGGGGCGCTGGTTCCGATACAGCGCATTAACGTTTTCAGGTCCCTAACTGACATTCCTCCGTTATGTGCCTAGGATGCTGACAGTTAGCGCACAAAGTTGGAGAAATTTGATTGACTGGTAGCGGTGAATTTTTGCCCTATAAAGCTTCCATTCGCCGTACAAGAGCGGCGATTTTGGCTTCGGTAGCTATAGAGGTGTCAACTATGTGTGCACCGCTCCTAGTCACAGATGGTTTCTCACTCACACTCTCCCACTGGATGGTTTTGTCAGCCAGTTCTTCCAAAAAGTTCCATGCGTCCTTAGCACCATAGCTCAGGAATTTGCACTGACACATGGATTCTAACATCATACGTGAACTGGAATCTAACCCCTCATAGACAATCTGACATAACCTCCACTGTTCTAACCCGTGATGGGGACATTTGATTAAGATGTCTTTAAATCTTTCTAAGCATTTCCAACAAAATTCTCCCTCTTTTTGTTTAAAATTGTGGAGTTCATTGCGAATTCGCACGGTTTTATGAATAGGGTAAATTTTTTTAAGAAAAACTTTCACAAAGTCTTCCCATGTCGTGATCGATCTAGCCGGTAAACTGTTTAACCAGCTTTTCGCATTATCCTTAAGAGCAAAGTGAATGAATTTGAGCTTAACGACATCCTCTCCCACTCCTTGAATCTTCATCATCGCACATACTCCTTCAAATTCACTGATTAATAGGTAAGCATCCTCGGACTCGAGTCCGTGGAATTTTTGGAGTAGTGGTATGAATTGCGGTTTGATCTCATAGTTGTTTGCCGCAATGGTGGGCAGTACTATGCATGAAGGAAGGGATGAACGGTGTGGGTAATATCTGTCCTGTAATGCCGCCTCATGTTGCTCAACGATTGTTTGCTCCGTCATTGTTGGTGGCGTAGGAGAAGAAAGTGAAGGTGAAGAATCGGACGGCTCCGATGAGGCAGAAGGTAAGGTCTCAGAAGGTTCCGAGGAATCAGAAGGTGAAGAAGAATCGGAAGATATAGGCACAAACTGAACTAATCGAGATTGTGAATCTCTAGTCCAAGCTGACATGCACTATTCGGGAGTGGTAGGGAAAAGACTGAGAGAAAAGGAAAAAAACTGTTTTTCAACCAAAATATTCATAACCATAAATATCACACACAAGGTATAACAAGATCACAAACAAGACACACTGCACACACCTAATCAGTCTAGGGTCACCTAGGTCAACTAGACCTGCTCAAAAAAACTTGCTTTTTGAAGTAAAAATGTATAACGAAACGGGCCCAAGATAGACTGATCGAGAAGCCAGGTAAGTGCAGAGAGGAAGGGAGGTTTTCCCTCGCTTTCGTGAGGTTCCTTAATTAGAGTAACCTTCTCTCTTTCGGCGGTTGCGCCTTTCACACTTTCCTAGACACTTCAGGAACAATGTACCGATCGGCGGTGTTCGAAATAAACTTAACTTACCCTAATGAGCGCGAAGTCCTTAGAGGCTGAAAGTCTAATTTCTTTTAAAGTTAATGAGGGTGTGAAAATGCTCGTTCTTTGTGGTTTGTGGGCCACGGAGAAGGGTGATGAAATCCCTTACCGGATCTTGTTGGGGTTCTTTGCCCTTAAGTCCGTATTAAATTCATGCAATGCGCAAACAATAAAAGTTGTTCAAATCATCAATCAATCGTTTTTTATGTTATAAGCGGTGCGCTGAAAAAAAAAATACGGTTAATTTCTTTTGGCACTTGTTCTTGGCACTTGTGCAGCGGAGTTTGCGAAAGAAATCCCGCACAAAATTGAAGTATTGGAGCGTCGGGTTTAAGGAGAAGGGGTTCGGAAAAATACGTACCTTGAATCTTTGAGTTTAGAAACTCCCGTTGGCTTGATCCGTGATCACTTGAGCGTTCACTTGTACGGGTCGATCTACCCGGATCTTTGCCAGTGTTAACTTCGTAACGCCTTTCTCTAGAATTCTGTTCTCAGCTCCGCACAATCGTAGTTCGTATTTCAGTTGCAATCTGGAATTTGAGAAAAAATACGATATTTAGTGCATAATACGATATTTATGGCCAAATTTCTGTAGATATATAATTAAATAATTTTGAATATAGAAATGGACTAAAAACAGAAATCTAGAGATGTGACAAAAAATTTGGAGCAAAACACCAGGTTCAGGCCGCAATTTGCGGCTGTTTTGAATATATTTGCGGCCAGGACTTGGTGTTATTGCTCCGTTTACTCTGTGTTTTATTTTAGTTCTGTTAGTAAACCTTTTCTGTATCCAAAATAATTTTAGCACAACTATATCTACAGCAGAAAAGAAAACACAGAGAGCAACGAGTCGGATATTTGAGGTGTTTTTTTTTATGATTTATACAAAGTATATACAGAGATAACTCAAAATAATCTTCGTGGTGTTGCCACTCCCCGGCAACGGCGCCAAAAAACTGTTCGAAACCCACGGTGACGTGCTTTTTGGAAAATAAGGTCAATATCGGATATGTCGGGTTTTGTCGGAAAAATAGTGCACGACGTGAGTATCGAGTTTTAAAAATACCGCAAGTGCACGGTGTGTTGTAGCGAGCCGGCAAGTACGGGTAGAACCACAAGGAGTGGATATCACGACATCAAATTGAATTATGGATCACAAGTTGGAAGATGGTGTTTTGTCACGTTTTAGTGTGATACCTAAAAGAAACAAGGTTTGGGATATAAAAACTTAAGCTAAGGTTCAGTAAGAGTGAAATATGACATTTACCCCCAACTCTCCATTTTTGATTCAAGATTTATTTATTTTTAGTTTCCATTAGAATACCAAAAGCATACCGTATTTATCCGAAAAATGTATCGGGATGAAATATGATATCAAGGTTAGAAAAACAGAAACTAACAAGAATGAAATTGATAATGGAGTGGATATGGAATTAGTTAAGTGAAGTAGCAAGTATAGAATATATGCAAGAATGCTATATATCCTATCTAGCTAGTTGCGACACATAACTTAATCCGTATACACGCCTACTTCAAATCGTAACAAAGCAAAGATAAAATGTAAAGAAAGGATAAGATATATGTTAAAGGTTGATTTGCAACCATTCAAAACAATATATCCTATCAAGCAAAACATAATAAACTTGCTATGTTAAGAAAAGAAGTGAAAAAGTGCAAGAATCAAAAAGGGAAGGGTTGGAAGTAAAGTCATTCCACATTCTACCTCTCCATAGCCCAAGAATAACTACTCACACAATATCATACCCATACACAACTGAATAATGAGAAGAACTGACATAAATAAGAAAAAGAGATACAAGGGTCAAACTTGATAATAGAGATTTATTGCAATAGTTCAAAATACATGTAATGAGTTCAAATACCAAAATCTAATCTTGCAAGCTCAAAAAGAGAGGTTGCAAGACCAGAGGAGAGCAAAGAACTCAACCAAAATCCAAGAGCTACAAGAATGTTAAAAAGTGTACAAGTATGCAAGAATATAAGAATTTCTTCCCAAAAATTACATATCTCATCTTCATCTCAGATCTGCTATTTGTAGGCAACCCAAAATCAAAAGTTACAACCACAGGTGGACTAAATACACAATGAGGGACCCACCAAACTTGTACGAGGCAGATTGGGTCAAACTTGGCCGCAATTTGCGGCCAAGTTGATTAAATTGGCGGCCTTAACATGGAGGATGGGGCCCACCTTGTTGCATTAGTCTTCTGGTTGCTTGAATGTCTCCCTGTAATTGCAATTTAGTCATATTATCACATGGGTGAATTCTGGAGTGATGAACAGAGAGCAAATCATTGTATTTTAGTCAAATCCATGTTCACACATGTTCACACTCTTTCTTTGTTGCAAACTCTTTTAATCTTGATCTGTATTATGCCCATTTGCAGTTCTGGTTAAAAACCGTCGTTTACGTTCATGTTGTGTACCATCTCCAGAGTTTTTGCCTGTGTACCTGTATTCTGTACTAATGAGCAGAGAGAGATTAATAGCACTATTTATTATCTAAATGATAGGAAATGAGTGGTATTAAAATGTAATAAATCGTGCTGATCAGTTGTGTATGAGATACTTCAACCACAGCTAATTGTTGGGTATGTGATACCACAACAGATGGCCCTAGTGCAAGTGGGAGATTGTTAGTTATATGTATGCCTTAGAGGCCATTACTGTACATATGATGTATATTGTAATGGATGCTTCGACATATATAGGGAGGACTTTCTTGCTCGACATGATAGTATGCTATCTAGTTTTACTTTATCTTAACATGTACTCTGATTGTCTCTATGTTACATGTTGATAAAGCCCTTAGAATATGTACTCGACTACTGGGACTATGATGAGATCATACTAGTGGGGCCACGATAGTCGACGAGTACATCCTATAACTGTTCCTAGTCGAGGGTGTATTGAGACAGGGCATCGATACATCAGAGTAGACTAGCGTATACGCATCTTGACCCATATGATGGGCGATGGATGATCCCATATCCATCGGTGTTTGACATCAAGGATGGTGTACGGGTGCTCAGTAGAGACTGGGTACACTGGACGGACTCGCCGAGAACTCCCAGATGGTATTATACCTCACGTCAGATGGCAGTTCTCCGGTGACACTGGTACAGAGTAGTCTGTTGACCCGAGATCATCATAGAGTCATGTGTGATTCCCACTGTGCTTTGATTTCCATCATACCACATCCAAGAGGGCGTGCAAAAAGGTGGCTGGAGGCAATGAGCGATAGGAGGGGATACGTCTCTCCCGGTAAAGGGAGTTGATGTGGTGCTGTGTTCGATTGGCTATAACTGGAAATCCCTGGCCAGGGTTGCTGTGATTTACTGGTAAGTGTTATCAGTAGTTTCTCGAACTGTTATAGAGCTCAAATCGACACGACTTATCAAGCTACTGGGGTCTGACGTTTACCACCCCTAGGAAAGATATGCAACATATCAGACGACGAGACCGGACTGTACGGGAGTGTTACTGATTGGATTCACAGGAGAATGTACAGGCTTGCTTGTTGATCTTCTGAGCGCTCAATACCTGGGTGGCTGTTACGTTTAGCTGACCGCTTGCAGCTTGTGGGTGTTTGATATGATCATCACATACAGCCGGCGTTTTAACGATTCCTTAGAGTCCTACACAGAGGTTTCTTGGCTCAGGCAAAACGGAGTAGGGGCACATATGTGATATGTGCAGGTCCGAGAATAATACGATATGTGATACCGTATTCTATTCTCGCGATATTTGATATCGGCCGAGTCATGGGATCAAGTGTTGATTCGATGAATCGGTAAATGATATATTAGTCGGTTATATGCGATATAGCCGGATTGTCGGATCAAGTGTTGATTCGATGATTTAATGTATAATTATATATATGATATATTAAATTACATTAACTAATATTAGCTCACTAAAAGATTCTTTTTCTCACTCTGGTAATACATTGATATATATGCGATATATGTTAATTATATTATTTTATTTTGTTACAATATATATTATATATGTGATATATAATATTGTAACATGATATGATTACTAATGAAATATGTTTAGTGGAGATTAAACAAGGTTAGGGTTTGAATTGGGTTAGTTCTTTCATGAAGATTCTAAAATGTTTTTCTTTTGTCTTGAGTTAAGATATTATGTTGATATTTATGTGTGACTCATTCTTAACCCAACCCAAACCCTAGCCCTAGTTACATTTCTACAAAGGTTTAGTTAACCATGGTTGCATTATTCATCATTATTATCTTTTCATTATTCATCACAAATGATTATTCATTTTCATCTTCCTTCTTTCTTCATGGAAAAGCATTCTAGGTTTTTCCTAAGTGATGAAAATGAGTGAGAAATAGAAAACAAATGAGAGCAAAAATCCTACTTCATCATCCTCATCTACCCTTGCCATTTAGATGAGGGTGTTCACTTCATTTTGTGAGTGAGAGCTTGTGTTAATGAAACTTCAAGTTAGATCATCATTGTTATCGAAGATCGGAGGCAAGTTCGCATCATTCTCTTCGTGGAGCCTCTCTAGAGTCCGGATGCATAATGATCGCAGCGAGGGGACCTCAACACGGAGCTTTAGAAGTGAAGGACCGGATCTACAAAGGTTGTAATCCCTCTCACTTAGTGTTAAAGTGTTTTACATGCTTGTTTTCGCCCAATCTCTAGTCTAAGATCTTGGTTTAGGGTTGTTCGGCACGGCTAAAATTTTAATCGGGCATGGTTGATGCCTCGCAGACCCTTGTGCGTGTGCCTAGCATCCCTACAATACAAACCCTGGAGTAAAGACTAAATGGGAAATCAGTTTTCTTTTAACAATACACAGTGAAACTGAAACATGTAAATGTTTCGAAGGGATATCCGGGTATTCTTAGTAATGCCTCTTCCATTATTAGATTCACAATTGTAACCGTATATTTTTTTGCCATCTCTCCAAATCCCTTTATAAGTCTTTAGTCATTACCTTCTGTACACCGCCTTTAGGCCAAATGGTTTTCTTCCTTCCCTACCGTTCGGCACCAGCCTATGGTTGGAAGAAGACTATCCAATAAGCATAATGGGTGTACTCTCCTAATCCTAAGAGTACTCGTAACCTGAGAGAAGCTGAAGATAAAAGACAACTGAATAAATCTTATTCCTATTTCTCCTGAACCAGAATCCATCCCCGAACTGGAACAAGTTCCTTCGAGTTCGTATATAACCATACGATGGAGTATCCAATAAACTGTGGATCTTCGTAGTGATACGGGGTGTTCCGGAGAAATAAAAAGGTGAAGTAGGAGTGGCGATGAAATACTTGGTTTGGTCGTGAAAAGTAGTCGCAATTTAGTTTGCCCTCTTACTAATCCCTTTATTTGTCTTTACTTAATACCTTCTGTACACCTTTTAGGCTAAATGGTTTTCTTCATTCCCTACCGTTCGGCACCTGCCTATGGTTTGGATGAAGACTAACCAATAAGCGTAATAGGTGTATTGTCCTAATCCAAGGAACACTCGCAACCTAAGAGAAGATAAAAGGAAAAGACAACTGAATAGTCCTATTCGTTTTCTCCAGAACCGGAAACCATCCTCGAATAAGTTCCTTCGAGTTCGTATATAACTATACGATTTTTTATCCAATGGAAGTGGATGTTCGTAGTAATATGGGGTGTTCTGGAGAAAAGGGTAAAAGTGGGAGTGGCAATGAGGTATGCAACTCTGACAATCCAAAAGCCAGTGTTTTTAACAAGGTTCGGTTAACTTAGTCACTGAGTCATAGTCAAGGGTCGGGCCATGGTCGCTGCCAAAGGGAGAGAGAAAAGAAACACTCTGCATGCACTCTAACCATGATCAGAATGGTTATCAATTTATCTAATCAGGAAAACTCCCACTGTAAGCTCAAATTCTCCTCCAAACCTGAAAGAAGAATTAGTCGGGATCACCCAAAGAGTAAACCAACTCATCAGTGGGAATCGGGATCCAACTATCATCGCATGATAATGTGATGGAATCCACTCACGTTATCACACTCCAGATGGTATGCGCATGCCTGGCAAGTTTCAGTTTCTTTAGAAACTCCCGATGTGATTTTCATCCCATGCTCTTATGACCTTGACTTTGGCCAACAAATCATAAGTCACATGTCAAGTTCTACCCATCATTTTCCAGGTTAATTTGAACCCACCCGTACCTATCCTTGACTTTGGCCAACAAAGCAGTACGATTGTCCCAAACCAACGCATCTATCTATGCAACAGAAAGGTAACAAATAGCTACCATATACGATGCCTTGACTTTGGCCAACAAACATAGCATGAATACTAAGTGCTACCCGTCTGAAATGATGGAGGGCTATGAATGGTTTTTGGCGAAAAACCTTTAACATAATGAACTTGATAACGTTGAAGGTACCGAATAGATTTTATAAAAATATAGTGGCGAAAACCTTTGCTAAAGAGGTCACTCCCGGTGAAGGGATCTCGGCTCTTTCCCCGTAGAATGAGGTGCAGGATATTCCAACTGAATACCGCGATGCAAAGCAAAAAGTAATAGACTATGGTGAAGTTATTACCCTGACGCAAACTTCTGTCCAAGGGGTCACTTCCAGTGAAGGGATCTCGGCCCTTGCCTCGTCGACTGAGGTGCTGGATATTCATAACCGAATACCACTGTGCAAAACAAAAGAGAACGTCCTTGCAATAACAGCTTTTTGAAAAATGTTCCAACAACATCAGAATAGGTTTGTTTATCTTGCTTTGATTTGAATCAATGCAGTCCCATCAATTAATCACACCGCAAAAGAACGAAAATATGATGTACGTATATGCCATCCGCATTCGCCACTGGGTCTCGTCATCACCCGTTAGGTTACTTACTTAACTAACGACAGAGCGGAGACTGGACTTGCGCGGGTGTAAAACATATACAACATCTACTAGTATATATATCATTATATAATAATTGCTCGTGGCGTGATAAAATGCAACATCACAGAACAAAACAGATAATCTGGGATCTCCGGGTTTCATATAGCCGCTACTGAAACCCAACGTTCCCTTGGTCGTGTGGATAGCCTGTGCAATGAAATCCTAGACCCCTACGGTCGCGGCAAGTTACCTGCAAAAACCTGAAGCGAGGCAGCCCCGTTCAACAAAGTGAATGGACCACCCAGCACTTCACGGAATCCGGTAACTTAAGCACCCCTCCTTGGGTCAACCTATACCCCCTACGAATGCGGTGAATAGCCCGCCAATTCTAGACTGAAGCCCCCTCCGTCTCAAAGCCATGAGATGCGAGCTCGTTGCCCTCTAGAACCCGGCTATCCATGCACCCCACCACGGGGTAATCCTAGCACAGAAAGTAAAATATATACAACGGGTACATCGACCTCAGCCCGGTCGTGCCCCAAAAGAGTAATATACAAACAGGTAGTGACGGTAGTCCACATGTCGGACGCTCGCCCCGTAATATCAAATGTACAAATAATAGCAAACTGTACTACCATTGCATCCAGGCTATCCACCACGACGAATCCGCAACATCACAGCACAACACAGAACATCAACGTGAATGTCACGTTCGCAAATCCGTCTAAAAGAATTATAGCAATTAGACAAGAATTACCGCTCAAATGACATTCATGTAAGTCGATGTAGTACACCCCAGTACTTATGGGGAGGCGGAAATTACAAAAACTTATCAAGTTTACACAACAAACATCGACTAACCGCAAGAATCGAAGCTAAACCCTAAAAAACCGTATTCTTAAGAGTTTCTTTACTTAAGTGATTAGGGATTATACCTAATGAACCGGTCCTTCTTCTTTATGTCCTCCTTGGTTCTCCTCGGCCTTCTCTAGGTAGTAGACGATCCACCCGAGAGCGAAACTCCAAGCTAAACCTCTAACTTGAGGTAACTAACCAACTTTGATTGCTAATCAAAGATGATAGAATGATAAAGAGTGAAGGTTATGGATTGTTTAGTCTAACTAAACCTTTGATCTCAACACATGAGGATTAAGGTTAGTATCTTGAAGATGAGAGCTTGAGGAGAGAGAATGTGTGTTATGATAATGAGAGAAGAGAGAGAGTGTATCATATTATTATGTGAAGCATTCTTATTTTCAACAAATGAATAAAATGAAATGAATAAGCATGCTTCAAAATATCTTGTGATGATTCATTAACATGAGTCATTAAGCAATAAATGTGCATTAATGAGATGAATGAATCACCACTATGACTCACTCTCTTTCCAAAACAAACCTCCTTAGTCACATCTTCTAGAAGCTTCTCGAGCAATTACGAGAACGCCCCTCCGATCCGTAAAAATACGGAAAAACTTTAGACTGTTAAAATCCAATAACCGGATACCAGTAACTGGCTTAAACCAAAGCCGACTGGTAAAATCTGTCCGAAAGTCGTACGCGCGTAAACGCACGTATGCGTCCGAACCCTTTGTCGCAAAACCATGCAACCTCTATATCGTTTCGCCTGGAGTAGGAAACTCTCTGTGTGGGACTCTAGAGACTCGACTACTACGCTGGCAGTGGGTTTAACCACAGACCGCAAGCGGCACTAGCTGTACGTAACGGTCCCCAGGTAGTTGTCGATAAGAAGGCCGATGAGTAAACCCATCCGAACTCCTACTGAGTCTGATGTGACAATCTCCATACAGTCCGGTCCGTTCGTCCATGACTATCGCATATCGGGCCTAGGGGGGCGGCAAGCGCCAGTCCCCTAATAGCGGTATAAGTCGTGTCGGAGTGAAGCCCATTACACCCTGAGAAACTGCTGGAACCTACCAGCAAATCTCGCTTGCCCTGGCCAGGGACTTTGCGTAATGGCTCTCTGACACAGCACGATATCTACTCCCAATACCGGGAGGGACGAATCCTGTCTAACCGCCACTGCCTCCAAGTGCTCGGGACTGCACCCAACTGCTACCTGTTTGCACGACTCCTTTGAGCCGTGGTAGGGTAGCAATCTAAGAACAGTGGGACACACTTGAGGCGAAGTAGCAGTGTCAAGTCTGCGGACTACGCTGTACTCATGTCACCTGGGAACTGTTCACTGACGACTGGTATCAAACCAACCAACAGTTCCCTGTGAGTCCTGTCCGGTGTACCCGTAACCTAACGAGCACCTGTATACTATCTCCAGTACGACGTACTGATGGCTGTGGGACAGACCATCTCCCCAACTGGGACGAGAAGCGTACACACTAGTCTACTCCGGAGTATCGATGCTCTGTCTCGATAATCCAACGACCAGGGACCTGAATAAGGATGTGCTTGTAGTCTACCCAGCCCCCACTAGTGTGACTGCCATCACAACGCTGGTAGACAAGCAAGATCCTAAGAGCTCTATCAATACGTATACTCACATATTAAGATAGAAAAACCAAGTAGCATACTACCATGTTTAGCAAGACTGTTATATACATGTGAATATCCCAAGCTTCCATTAAGTAATATACAAGCTAGTATGATACAGTAATGGCCTTCTAGGGCATAAACACTAACAATCTCCCACTTGCACTAGGGCCATGTACTGGCATATCGCAGACCAATGATCTCGAGTAGCCTCTCGAACTGAATCTGAGGAAGGGCCTTCGTGAATGGATCAGCAATGTTCTCTTCTGAAGCAACTCTCCGAACCTCGATCTCCTGACGATCAATGATCTCCCTGATCAGGTGATACCGCCTCAAGATGTGTCTGGACTTCTGATGGGACCTTGGTTCCTTCGCTAAAGCTATAGCTCCGTTGTTGTCGCAATACAGAGGTATTGGATCAACTATGGTAGGAACCACCTGAAGTTCTGTTAGGAACTTCTTCATCCAGACTGCTTCTTTTGCGGCATCGCAAGCAGCTATATACTCCGCTTCCATCGTTGAGTCAGCAACGGTGTCCTGCTTGGAGCTCTTCCAGCACACCGCCCCTCCATTGAGGGTAAAGACATAACCCGACATGGACTTGGAATCGTCCTTATCACTCTGGAAGCCGGAATCAGCAAAGGCCTCCAACCTGAGGTCTTTTCCGCCGTAAACCAAGAACATCTCCTTAGTCCTCCTCAGGTACTTGAGAATGTTCTTTACTGCTATCCAGTGCTTCTCCCCTGGGTCTGACTGATACCGGCTTACCACGCTTAGTGCGTAAGCTACATCTGGTCTGGTACACAACATCGCATACATTATAGAGCCTACCGCAGAAGCGTAGGGTATAATAGACATGCGTTCCCTTTCCAAATCAGTCTTGGGAGACATCTCTTTGGAGAGGGTGATTCCGTGACAAGCCGGTAGATTACCGCGCTTTGAATCTTCCATACTGAATCTTTTCAGTACAGTGTCGATATACCTGGACTGCGAAAGTCCCAACATCCTCTTGGATCTATCACGATAGATCCGGATCCCCAGAATGTAAGAGGCATCACCCAGGTCTTTCATGGAGAACCTGTGTGACAAGAATCCTTTGACAGATTGTAGCATAGGAATGTCATTTCCTATCAATAGAATGTCATCCACGTACAAGACGAGGAATACGACACTTCTGGCCACAACTTTACTATATATGCACGGTTCATCTGGATTTTTGATAAAGTCATATTCTTTGACTGTCTCATCAAAACAGATGTTCCAACTCCGCGATGCCTGCTTTAGTCCATAAATAGACTTAAGCAGCTTGCATACTTTCCCGCTGCTCCCACTCTGATTGAAACCCTCTGGCTGATCCATATAGACGCTCTCTTCTAAATTTCCATTCAGAAAAGCCGTCTTTACGTCCATCTGCCAGATTTCATAATCATGGAAGGCAGCAATAGCAAGAAGGACCCGAATGGATTTGAGCATAGCCACTGGAGAAAAAGTTTCGTCATAGTCCAAACCAGGTCTTTGACGAAAACCCTTTGCAACAAGTCTAGCCTTATAGGTTTCCACCTGTCCATCTACACCAATCTTTTTCTTGAAGATCCATTTGCATCCTATGGGTTTTACCCCATCTGGAGCAAAGTCCAAAGTCCATACTTTGTTGGTGTACATGGACTCCATTTCGGTCCGCATTGCATCTAGCAATCGTACCGAGTCGCCGCTCTGGATGGCCTGCCTGAAGTCAGTAGGTTCATCATCATCTATGATGCAATCCTCTCTATCCCCATCTATGAGAAAACCGTAGTATCTCTCAGGCGGACGAGACGGCCTACTACTCCTGCGGAGGGGTGCGGGAATGTTCTGTTCTTCTTGAACCTCTGGTTCTACCAAACTTTCAGTAGCAGTTTGTGGTTCTGGAATTTCTTCCAGTTCTATTTCGCTCCCACTTGATTCCTTTTCTAAAAACTGATGTTCTAGAAAATGGGCATTACGAGAAACAAATACCTTCTGTTCCTCTGCGTAATAGAATAGATATCCCCTGGAGTGCTTTGGATATCCCACAAACAAACATTTTACTGATCGTGCCTCGAGCTTGTCCACATGCTGCTTTTTAACAAAAGCTGGACATCCCCAAATCTTTACATACTGTAGATGGGGTTTCTTCCCACTCCACATCTGATATGGAGTGGTAGGCACAGTCTTGGTAGGTACCATGTTCAAAAGATATGCCGCTGATTCTAGCGCATAACCCCAGAAAGATCGCGGTAACTCAGTATTACTCATCATGGATCGTACCATATCCAATAGGGTTCGATTCCGTCTCTCCGATACACCGTTATGCTGTGGAGTGTATGGAGGAGTAAGCTGAGAGAGAATTCCTTTCTCTTTTAGGTAACCTAGGAACTCGGCACTTAAGTATTCTCCACCTCGATCAGATCTTAGTGTCTTAATACTTTTGCCTGTTTGGTTTTCCGCTTCATTCTTGAATTCCAGGAATTTCTCAAAGGCCTCTGATTTATGCTTCATTAAGAAAACATATCCATACCTAGAGAAATCATCTGTAAAAGTAATGAAGTAGGAATAACCACCTCTCGCATGTGTAGACATTGGACCGCATACATCGCTGTGTATGAGTCCTAAGAGCTCGCTCGCTCTTACTCCTTGTCCAGTGAATGGAGTCTTTGTCATCTTTCCTTTGAGACAAGATTGACAAGTGTCATAAGTTTGATATTCGAACGTGTCCAAATATCCTTCTCTATGCAACTTAGTCAACCTTCTCTCATTGATGTGACCCAGTCTACAATGCCATAAGAAAGCTTTATTTAAATCTGGAGACTTTCTTTTTAGTGTGTTCTGGACATTGAAAATTTGGAGTTGGTTTAACACATATATGCCGTTATTTAGAGTACCGGACCCAATCAAACTATGATTAAGGTGGATGTTAACAACATCTCTTACAAACGTGAAATCATAACCTTTATTTGATAACAAGGAAACTGATATGATATTACACGTTAAGCTGGGTACAAAATAACAGTTATGTAAAACCAAAATGTGTCCACTTGTCAATCCTAGGTGATAATCCCCGACGGACGCAGCTCCCACGCTAGCTCCGTTAGCAACCCTGAGGATCATATCACCTTCCTTCAGCACTCTACGGTTTCTCAGTGCCTGCAATGAATTGCAAATATGAGATCCTGACCCGGTATCCAATACCCAGGAAGTAGAGTTGATCGACAGACAATTCTCAATTACAAACACACCTGAAGTCGAAGCCACAGCTTGCTTCGGTTCCTGGTTCTTGGCGTTCCACGCCTTGCAATCCTTCTTCCAGTGCCCTTTCCTGTGACAATGGAAGCACTCATCCAGGCCAACTACCGGTGCTGCAATCTTTTTCTTTCCCTTCTTTCCCACCTTACTAACACCTCCTCTAGGTCTGGGTGCGGCCTTCTTCTTCCTTCCTTTGGCCCTAGCCTTGGACCCGGAAGAAGATGAACCGCCAACAAACATAGCGGGTGTTTCCCTTGCCTTCTGCAAGGTGCCCTCTGCACTCCTTAACATGTTTAGGAGTTCCGCAAGTTCAACTTCTTTTCCTTGAAGATTGAAGTTGAGGATAAACTGGGCGTAGGTGGGAGGAAGGGACTGGAGAACAAGGTCTGTATAGAGCTCATTATCCAAAGTCGTCCCAAGGTCCGCGAGCTCTTCAATATAGCCGATCATCTGTAGGACATGTTCACCTACGGATGACCCGACAGCCAACCTCGCTCGAAACAGTTTCTTCGAGGTCTCGTATCTTGCTATACGAGATTGCTCTCCATAAAGTTCCTTTGTATGGAGAAATATGCCATCTAGGGACATATCCTCGTGCCTCCTCTGATGTTCATTGTTCATCGAGGCAAGCACGATGCACTTGGCTCTCGCGCAATCTAAATCCCAGGTTTTACGGATTTCCTTATCCGCATTGCTGGATTTGGGACCAAGGGCAGCAGGTGCTGTAGCGGTGAGGACGTACCCCAGTTTGTCATAGGTCAAAGCCATCTTGACATTCCGCAGCCAATCTTTATAGTTTGGCCCCGTCAGTATATTTTTCTCTAAAAGTAACTTAAGTCCAGTCATTTTCAGGGTCGCTGCAATTAGGAGAGAGAGAAGAAAACTCTTTAGCATGATGCTCTTGCAAGTTTAGAGTGGTTTTTAGTTTATCTAAACTGGATGGCTCCCACTGTTTCTCGAATCCTTCCTCAAACCATAAAAGAAGAATTAGCCAAGACTATTCTCACCGTACAATACTTGCTTAACCGTTCAGCCAGGCCGGTGTCGATACTTCGAGGGAGGTTTTCCAACGCTTTCGCGAAGTTCCTTAATTAAAGAACCTCTTTTCTCTGGGGGCGTAACCCCGCTGACACTTTTCTGGACACCTACTAGGTTTATAGCATTGATCGTTAAGCGACGAATATCCTGATAAGTAGCATATACTCACAGTAGGATCGGGATCCAAATATCATCGTATGATAATGTTGAAGGAATCCTACCAACATTCATCAAACTCCAAATGGTATGCATCTCTTTGCAAATTTCAGTTTCTTTAGAAATTCCCGATATAAGTTTTTACCCCATGCTCTTATGACCTTGGCGTTAGGTCAAAATGTCATAAGTCACATGTCAAGTTCTACCCATCATTATCTTGTCAATTTGAACCCATCCGTATATATCCTTGACGTTCGGCCAAAATGATAATACGACTGTCCCAAACTAACTCATCTATCTATGCAACAAATGAATATCCAGCAGCTACCAAACACTATGCCTTGGCGTTAGGTCAAAATACATAGCTTGAATACTACTGAATACCCAGATGAAATGACGGAGGGCTACGAATGGTTTTGGCGAAACCGTGAACGTAGTGAACTTGATATAACCGAAGGAACCTGATAGCTTTTAAAAGGAGTGGTTAAATCTCCGCATTTAAAAATATCTGTTTTAAAAATAACCGAGTGGTTTCTTTTAAATTGTTCCAACGATTTGAACTTTGGTTTGTTTTACTTTGCATTATAGATAATGCGTCCCATCATTAACCTATCATTGCAGAAAACAACGAAAATATAACGTCCTCTTATGCCATCCGCATTCGCCACGGGGTCCCGTCATCACCCGTTAGGTTACTTAACTAACGACAGAGCGGGGGCTGGGCTAGCGCGGGTGTAAAACATAAGTGACGTCTAAATAGCTATAATAAATATAGATATTTTACATTCGTCTGACGCAATGATATTCATTCCAGAACACAGATAAACAATATTGGATTTGCAAGCAATCTGTATTTCTTTTGAGCCTGCAAGAAAAGACAGATTACACAGTTGTGATGAATAGCCGTTTACCCCACCCTCGACCCCTACGGGTACGGCAAACTACCCACCCGGCAGTCTGTGTACCCCACCTTGGGTCAGTCCTAGGAGCAAAAACAGTAAAATGAAATAATACAACGGTGGCTACAACCGCAACCTGGAAGTGCCCCGCGAAAATAATATTACAACAAATTACATTTACAACAAATGAATAAATCAATAAACCATTGTTAACCCCGGCTATACACCACAACAGTCCAATACAGTTTATATGCACAAACAGATATAACCATTTCAGAAATGTGCAACCCCCTGCCAACCGACATACTAGCAGTTGGGGGAGGTTTACGAACACATCAAACAATCACAGATATAATCCAATACGCAAATACTGTATTTTTCGATCGAATAAACAACTTCAAAATTGCTCCAAAATCTGCTCTGTTAAACAGTAACCTGAGCAATAATTAAATATTCCAGAAAACCCCAAATATCACAGGGGACCCACCAAAGAAAATTGAGCCCATGACTCGGCAACTCGGCCGCGGAAGCGCGGCGGATCGGTGCGATCCGCCGCGCTTCCGCGGCGCTTTTGTCGAATCATGTGCTCGTTTTTCTTGGGTGTTCTCCTGTGTTCATGTCAAGCTCTCTGAACACTCCAAAAAAATTTTAGGACTTCATTTTCACTTCGACAGAAACTGAACAGAACTAGGGTTTTCCGGGATCGTTTTTTCGTTCGAAATTCGTACAAATTTGCGATTAAGTTATTTAGTGTTTAGCGAGGCTCTGATACCACTGTAAGTCGATGTAGTACACCCCAGTACTTATGGGGAGGCGGAAATTACAAAAACTTATCAAGTTTACACAACAAACATCGACTAACCGCAAGAATCGAAGCTAAACCCTAAAAAACCGTATTCTTAAGAGTTTCTTTACTTAAGTGATTAGGGATTATACCTAATGAACCGGTCCTTCTTCTTTATGTCCTCCTTGGTTCTCCTCGGCCTTCTCTAGGTAGTAGACGATCCACCCGAGAGCGAAACTCCAAGCTAAACCTCTAACTTGAGGTAACTAACCAACTTTGATTGCTAATCAAAGATGATAGAATGATAAAGAGTGAAGGTTATGGATTGTTTAGTCTAACTAAACCTTTGATCTCAACACATGAGGATTAAGGTTAGTATCTTGAAGATGAGAGCTTGAGGAGAGAGAATGTGTGTTATGATAATGAGAGAAGAGAGAGAGTGTATCATATTATTATGTGAAGCATTCTTATTTTCAACAAATGAATAAAATGAAATGAATAAGCATGCTTCAAAATATCTTGTGATGATTCATTAACATGAGTCATTAAGCAATAAATGTGCATTAATGAGATGAATGAATCACCACTATGACTCACTCTCTTTCCAAAACAAACCTCCTTAGTCACATCTTCTAGAAGCTTCTCGAGCAATTACGAGAACGCCCCTCCGATCCGTAAAAATACGGAAAAACTTTAGACTGTTAAAATCCAATAACCGGATACCAGTAACTGGCTTAAACCAAAGCCGACTGGTAAAATCTGTCCGAAAGTCGTACGCGCGTAAACGCACGTATGCGTCCGAACCCTTTGTCGCAAAACCATGCAACCTCTATATCGTTTCGCCTGGAGTAGGAAACTCTCTGTGTGGGACTCTAGAGACTCGACTACTACGCTGGCAGTGGGTTTAACCACAGACCGCAAGCGGCACTAGCTGTACGTAACGGTCCCCAGGTAGTTGTCGATAAGAAGGCCGATGAGTAAACCCATCCGAACTCCTACTGAGTCTGATGTGACAATCTCCATACAGTCCGGTCCGTTCGTCCATGACTATCGCATATCGGGCCTAGGGGGGCGGCAAGCGTCAGTCCCCTAATAGCGGTATAAGTCGTGTCGGAGTGAAGCCCATTACACCCTGAGAAACTGCTGGAACCTACCAGCAAATCTCGCTTGCCCTGGCCAGGGACTTTGCGTAATGGCTCTCTGACACAGCACGATATCTACTCCCAATACCGGGAGGGACGAATCCTGTCTAACCGCCACTGCCTCCAAGTGCTCGGGACTGCACCCAACTGCTACCTGTTTGCACGACTCCTTTGAGCCGTGGTAGGGTAGCAATCTAAGAACAGTGGGACACACTTGAGGCGAAGTAGCAGTGTCAAGTCTGCGGACTACGCTGTACTCATGTCACCTGGGAACTGTTCACTGACGACTGGTATCAAACCAACCAACAGTTCCCTGTGAGTCCTGTCCGGTGTACCCGTAACCTAACGAGCACCTGTATACTATCTCCAGTACGACGTACTGATGGCTGTGGGACAGACCATCTCCCCAACTGGGACGAGAAGCGTACACACTAGTCTACTCCGGAGTATCGATGCTCTGTCTCGATAATCCAACGACCAGGGACCTGAATAAGGATGTGCTTGTAGTCTACCCAGCCCCCACTAGTGTGACTGCCATCACAACGCTGGTAGACAAGCAAGATCCTAAGAGCTCTATCAATACGTATACTCACATATTAAGATAGAAAAACCAAGTAGCATACTACCATGTTTAGCAAGACTGTTATATACATGTGAATATCCCAAGCTTCCATTAAGTAATATACAAGCTAGTATGATACAGTAATGGCCTTCTAGGGCATAAACACTAACAATTCACGGTCGCAGATATAATGTAAGCACTGTGAACTAACATATTTAAAATTTTCGATCGACAAAATTTCCCGAAGTGGGCCCCAAGCACAAATCCAGTACTCAAAATAATCTGGGCCAAAACAAAATATTCCAGAAACCCCATTTCCAAATCAGAAACCAATGTAGAAAAATGGTGCAGTGTTGCTACAGTACTGCGGTGGAACCGCGGCCCAAATGTGGGTACGGCGGCGGTTCCGCGGCGCTACAGTTAAATCGGTGTACCAAATTTTCTCAGATTTCTTAAAAAAGCCTGCCTGTTTTTCTGCAATACTAAAAAAAAAATTTTGACGATAAAAAAAATTCGATAGAAACTCAGAAAATGAAAACGCGGTTTCGGAAATTTTGATCGATCGATATTTTAAATACGTTAGAACAAGCTAGTAAAGGTTAATGGCGTGGCTCGGATACCATGAAAGTCTACGGTAGCGCCCCGGCCGTCTGTCCGAGGCCAAAATGCGGAAACGAAAACTTTTTCTAAACTAGAAACTGGCGCTATCGTATACTATAAATCCGGATCGAACCATTAACCTAAAACTAGCAACTAAAGAAAGGGTTAGAAAAGCTATACCGATCAATCCGTGTCCTTCGGTCTTTGGCCACCATCCCAAGCTCCTCGCGGCATCTCCGAACTCGATCTCCTCGTCGGAAAGGGCACCACATCTTCGAGTCTTTTTACGGGCTCCCGCTTCGTCCGAAGCAACTCGGGCACGAAGTTCGTTAGCCGACATGTCCAAGGTGAGGTAGATAATCTGTGTGAGCACTTTGTCTCAAGCATCCATTGATTCTCAACACATGAGAGTGTATGGATGGAGGTTAGAGATGATGCCATTAATGGAGGTTGTGAGCTAGAGGAAGAAGAAGAAGAAGGAGCCTTTCTTTCTTATCTTTTGTATGATAATATGAGAGAGAGTGAGTATCAAAGATACAAGAGCAAAAGACTCATATGGCTGCCCTTCCTCTCTCCTCCTCTCATTTCACCATATAAAACAATCAAATAATGTGACATATGCACAATAAAAGAGACCATGAGTCACTATTGAAGTCTATGTCACATTAAATGCACAAAATGATGATTTCTAGCTCATAATTTCCATTTGTAAACATTAACCCAAATGTTTACAGCAATAAAAAGATAAAGGAATATCTAAAATAAACTCGTGACGGATCACAAGGATACCCTTCACCTGTATATACATACCTGCATCCGCATTCCGACCGAATGCGAATGCGATGAGACTAAAGTAATCCAACAAATCTAATATTAGGATCCGGCTTAAACCAAAGCCCACAAGTATGATCCGTCCGATCATGATCCGTGCACTACTGCACGTATATGATCGAACCCTGCCATATAACATACGGCCTCTACAACGTTTCGCCCGAAACTTGAAAACTGTCTGTGGGGGACTCTAAAGACTCGTCAATACTTTGGCTATGGATTTAACCACTAGCATGTCAGAGGTACTAGCCGTATGTAACGGGCTACCAGGTATTGACCAAAAGGGAGGTCGATGAGAGAACTCATCCTGACACCCTACTGAGCCTGTCAGTGACAATATCCATACAGTCCGGTCCGTTCTTCTACGAGCTTCGCATGGCGGGCCTAGGGGGTTGGTAAAAGTCAGACCCCCAAAAGCGGTACAAGTCGTGTCGGAGTGTAGCCTAGAACACCCTGAGATACAACTGGAATACCTACCAGTAAATCTCCTGCCTTGGCTAAGGACTTCATGTAATGGCTCTCCTAGACACAGCGCGACCTCACCCCCCATACCAGGAGAGACGAACCCCTGCCGATCCGCTCACTACCACCATGTGGCTCGGGACTGTACCCAACTAAAACCTTTTTGCACGACTCCTTTGAGCCGTGGTCCCAGTGTACGGTGAAGGAGACGCGACGAGGTCCGCTACGTATATACTCAGAAGTACATACGCTAAGCGTATCTAAGCAATATAAAATAAATACATAAGAGACAAGAATAAAAAGAATAGCAAGTTTTATTTATTAACATTCTTTGTACTATACATGAAAGGAAATACAACTGAAATAAAATGATGTCCAAACCGTGGCATAACAGGAAATGAAAAGTACAGAAAGGAAAAGTGTACAATGAAACTAAAGTACAGGATCTTCAGCAAATTGCTCCAAGTCTTCTTGCGATGGCTCAACCTCTGCCGGGTCTAAATCACCTGACGACATTCAAAGAAGAAAGAAACAGAATGTCGTCAGCGAACAGGTCGCTCGGTAAATCCCAAAAGTAAGAGGAAAGTAGAAAAAGAGAGAATAAGAAGATAACTTTTAAATTGTATACTATTGTTGAATGTTATGTTAACGTTATTGTTTGTAGCTTGGTACAGAAGGATGCCAGTGTATACGAGGGGAGTCTCTATATGCCAAACACTAGGGGCACGTATAGTACAAGTAACCGTTTATGCCACGGTACAACAACAACTGGATTCATGTTAGGTGTGTTAAATCTGACCACCTCGTGCCACCTTTAACACCTTCCGTACCAATCTACCCCTTAAACCCCGCGATGTCTTGTTTGTAATGTTATCTTGTAAATTGTATTGGTTGTATGATTGATTGACTGACTGAACGAAACCATGATATCAGGAAACGGTTATAACCGTTGAGTCACGTAAATGGAATACTGAGAATCATGTAAAAGGGATATATATCTATGGTTCCGTTTAGTCAAATTGTATAAATTGATAATTGTATTCATGGATTCATGTGTTCATATTGAATTGGAATCTTGTAGATTATAGATTGACTTGAAATATATTCAAGTCGGATTAATCAAACTCAAACCCGAGTCAGACAATCAGGGATGTGAATCGAAGTCTTATAATTGCTAGGGTCCTTAGGGTAATTTATAAAACATGAGTGGGTTTTATGTAACAATACTTTTATATACTTTTCAAAATACACCTCAAGTATTTATTACTCATCTTTAGAGATGTAATGAGGGTGGATTTTATATTGTGACATTTCTAGTGAAATTATCCTAGTTTTATAGATAAAGATATTTATCTGTAATATTGATTATTTGAAGTTCATGGTATTTTAGTGTAAACTTTATTCTTGTGATTTTTAGAAATAGGTGGAATATTTATATTATAATGAAATAGATATTTAAATGATATATATACATATGTTTATACAAAAATAATTTTAATAATTATTTTATATTCCGAAATTCTTATTTTCTTAAGATGTCGTATTTTAAACCTTTCGAGTCCGAATGCTCCTTGCTGAGGTCTGAATCTCGCACTACTAGGCCCGAGGGTGCACGATAAACCGTACTATCCCTAAAGGGTTCCCCAAAGGTGGGTTGTAGCGGCGCTTTGTAAAGATTGTAAAATACTAATCCTTTAGAAAACGGTTTTATAAAGTAAAGATATTTATTTGCAAAGGTGTAATTTTCCGTATTTTACATTCTAGGATTCACTAAGCCAACTAGTCTATCTCTAAATGGTCTAAACGACAAGTCGTTAGAAGCCTCAAATCGCCTTTCACCGCCAATTGTGGCCAGGTAATTACAAGTGAGGAAGGAGGGATCCGCTCACGAATCGTGAGGCGGGCCTTTTAAAGTTACCGAAGCTCACTTGCCTAGCCTGGACACCACAAAGTCAGGTTTAGATAAACGATCGATGTCCAAAACTTATCGTATTTTCCTAATAAGAAGAATTTATTTAACATTGTATCAAATCTAAAACTTTCAAGAATGGTTTTATTAAGAATATGGTATTTTAATGAAAGTTTAGTTTTATCGTATTCTAAGTTTTGATGATATCGTTTTAGGGTTGCATTTGCGTGTGTGTGGAGTTAGGTCGTTACCTCATGTTCTACTTTAAATGTATAGCAAGTTAAGGGGTTAAATGTGAAATTGAAACATGATGGTATTAAAGTGAAAAAAATACGGTAAATTAGAAAGGTTATCATTTCATGTGAGAAAACATGTTCAAATTGATTTTTACAAGTTTAATAGTCAAGATAAAGGTATTTAGGCATGAATGAATTGATTAGAAGTGAAATTTTATAGAAAATCGAATCGAAAATCGGATTTGTTCCGATTCCGTCGGGTTTCGTAATTTCGTATTTTTGAGAAATAGAAAGGGAGATAGAATGAGACTTACGGGTTTCGATCAATACTAAAGAGCATAGGGGAACTAGAGGAGTTCCCGAGGCGTTGCTTTGTAGCCGGTTGTTTCTAAAATCGTCGCCGGAACTCCCGCCGGAATTTCGTCAGAGCTTCGCCGTGAACTTGATTTCAAAGTAAACCCTTCTTGGAAAGATTTTGAGAGAGTAAGCCTAGGGTTTTGGGATGAGAGGGTAGAGGGTAGGGGGTGTATTTATAGGGTAGGCTAGGGTAGGGTAGGTGAAAGGTTTATATTTAAATTTTTTTTAAAAATTAACGAAAAAACATTAAAATTTGTAGTAAATAGGGTGTAATTAACACTCAGAAACCGATCCAATAAAATGGTGTGTGCAGGGGGTTAAGAAATGCCAAAAACCATAAATTTCGTTTTGGGGACTCGGCCGTCCGGCCGAGTCCGGTGGTCGTTGGGTGGGGATTCTTCTGACGTAGCTCCTGGTATATTTATATTTTAGGGTTCAGTTCAACTTTTGGGAGTTATGGCCTTTGGACTGTTGGGCTTCAAAGAAATTTAAAAGAAAAATAATCTAAAAATAATGTGGGGCATGAGATTTGAACTCTAGTGGCTTGGTTCAGCAGTACAAGGTATTACCAATGAGCTACAAGCTCCTTCTTGTAATTATTGTGGGAAAATAAATATTTAAAGTGGTAACAGCAACATTAAATACCCCAAGTATACATCAAATTTAAATCAATTTTATGTATACAAAAATTGGAGTTGTTACAATCTACCCTCCTTACGAAAATTTCGTCCTCGAAATTTACAACTATTATTTGAGGACTAGTTTACAAAGAGGTGAGAATATTTTGCACGCATTTCATCTTCCCTTTCCCAAGTGGATTCTCTTTGAGTGTCTTTCCTTCACATTACCCGGACCATGTTAACTTCCTTGTTCCGAAGTGTCTTCACTTTTCTGTCCAGGATCTCCACAGGCTGTTGCTCACACGACAAATCGGGCTGTATAGTGAGCTCGGAATGATCAAGAACATGGCTGGGGTCACTCACATACTTTCTGAGTTGGGATATGTGGAACACGTTATGCACACTTTCCAATGAGGGTGGAAGAGCTAAGCGGTATGCCATTTCACTGACTCGTTCGAGTATGTCGAACGGTCCAATGTATCTCGGACTCAATTTACCCCGTCTTCCAAATCAGATCACTCAGCGGTTCGGAGATATCTTCAAGAATACATGGTCTCCTGGCTGGAACTCCAAGTGTCGTCTCTTTGCATCAGCCCAGTGTTTCTATCGATCTTGGGCTGGGAGCATTCTTTTCTTGATAGTACGAACCACATCAACGGTCACTACTATCATCTCTGGTCCAAGAAGTTCCCTATCTCCGATGTCGTCCCAACTTAATGGTGATCGACACTTCCTTCCATACAATGCTGCAAATAGTTCCATTCCTATGCTTTCTTGGTAGCTGTTATTGTACGCGAACTCCACAAGATGCAGGTGATCTTCCCACGATCCTTTGAAGTCTAGCATACATGCTCTGAGCATATCCTCCAAGATCTGAATCGTTCGTTCCGACTGACCATCTGTTTGTGGATGATAAGCCGTGCTGAAGTTCAGACTTGTTCCCAAGCTAGCTTGTAGACTCTTCCAAAATTGCGATCGGAACCTGGTGTCACGATCGGAGACAATGCAGACCGGTACTCCATGAAGTATCACAATTTCCTGTATGAGTTCATGGGTATCAGAGATAGTACATTATGAAGAGTTTAAATCTTAAATAGATTATTACCTCCATGTACTTCTGTAACATTTTCAAAAAGATAAAATATTAATTTTGTGAATTTTTATAATTTAATATTATTTTATTGAATATTTTAATATTTTGGTATTATTAAATGCAAATAAATAGGAAAAATTTGAGAAAAATTTTGGAAAATTCTAAAATAGGGTAAATTAGAGAGTTATGCCATTTCTAAGTTTAATTGATTAGTTATATACTAAATTAGTGCTAATCGCGATTAAAAATCGCTAATCGGTTTTTAGTTGTTTTTTTTTGTGCAACACATGCACATATCACTTTTTCACACTTGTGCATTTTCTACCATGCTTTTTATTTGGGTTTACTATTTATGCGAGAAGGATTTTGAGAGATTAAGAGAGAAGAAAAGAGAAAGAAAAGAGAAAAGAATAAAGAATGAGGTTGGTGAGAGAGAGGTATGGGTTTCACTTTGACCAAAACTTAGCATTTTCTTTCCATTCTCCTTCTTATTTCTCTCCCTCTCCCACCATTTGCTGCTGCTGCTCCTGCCACTCATTTCCCCCTATCTTCAACCCCTCTAATCACCTCAAAAATCACTCCAAAACCCCATCTTCCCTTCAATAAAAAGATGCACAAACTTGAGACCTACACGATGGACCAAGAAAGCATGGATTTTGGCCACTAGGGGCAACTCAAGAAAATTCTTGAGTTGCCAAATGAGGTATTTTCTGGATCATTAGCTTGGTTTATGCATTACTTATACCCCATGTTTAGTTTAGAACCGATATTGTTGATTTTGTGGAGTTAAAGAAAACCTAGTTAGGGTTTGAAGGGAACTTGTGTTGTATTGTGAAATTGAGCTCAGTTGAGGTTATATAAACACCCTAGTGTATGAATTGAGACCCTAACCTGAAGCCAAAAACCAGAATACGGATTTTAGAAACCGATATCGGAAAATTTGTGCAATCTGTAATGAGTATATTGAATCTGCTATCACCCGAGACACCCTAAAATAAAATTAATTGGACAGTAGTATGTGCAGGCACCCAGGGAGATACCACCAAAGCCCTAGCCCCCAATTCCCTTTCCAGGCCGCCAATTTATTCACTTTGGCCGCCAATTGCGTCCTGGGTCCCACCATTTTGGCTTGTGTTGGTTCTGTAGCTCCTACATGTCCATGTTAGGCCCCTGGTATATATAGATTTGTATAAAATGACTTAGGGTGAAATCTGGGACATATTTCCTAAGTTGTTGTTTTGGATTCATGTTTCCGTATTCCGTATTTTTAATTCTGCAATTGTGGATTGTGTTTTGCCACGACTATTTGGCGTTTATACGATGATATAGAGGATTTATTGATGGTTTTGAAGGCGTGCCATAGGTTCTCACCTATAGGCCCTTTATCGTATCGTTTTGGATTTCATGTGCCGTTTTAGCTTGGATTTGGTCTTAATGCGCATATACGACACTTTGATGTGTAGGTACTCATGAAGACTTCGGGACGACAAGCAAATGCGTGGTGATGTCCGCAAATGATGATGCAAGGTGAGTAGATTATATCTACTGGGGGAAGTCGGGTGGATGGCGTATAGCACCCCCGCAGTCCGTAGTGCTTATATTATATGATAGTTAGGTGTATTATGGTTAGTGTAGGGTTAGAAGTGACTAGTGTAGTTCATAGTCGCGAACCCTAGAATAGAATTACACCTTCACGCACACCCTTGCATATTACCTATACTTACACGGTGTTAATGATGATATTGGATGACTTTGGAGATGAGTCGATGATATTGGGCTTTGTGCCGCGAGATCGGTGATGTGATATGATTCGTATTTGGGATACGAAATGTGATTCTTGCGGGTTTGGGATGTGTGTTTGCCCCCGCATTCATACTTTGTAGATGGCATCAGTTGTACTAGACTTAGATCAGTACCCCAGCTTATGTGATATGATGATAGTGATACCTGAAATGTGATGAGATAGTATGATATTAACCCGTACCCAGCTATTGGGATGCCGTACGACGATTTACCGTATGAGCTTTACATTGACGATAGATCCGCACTCATGACTTGAGGATGTCATATGATATACTGTATCGTACGCGATACTTTTGAGGCGGAATCACCGACTATTATATCTATATATATATCGACTCAGATGTTAGGCGGTTTCCTTACCTGTAGCTCAGCTTGTTAGTTCAGCCGTATAGTTTATTGTAGTTGTTAGATTAGATTAGACTCCTACCTATTTCAAAACTAGCGGGTCGTGGGTATTTTAAAAGACAGGTCAAGGGATCTACGGATATTTCAAAAGGCGTATCTTTTCATAAAAAACACCGTAGCCCCTATTTTCAAAACCCCATGATTCGTGTTATTTCAAAAGGCACCATTTGTAGGACTTATATTAGATTAATGCAGATTAGTTATAGTTGCGTCTAGTTTCAGCCCCCACTTATTTTTGCGGTTCGCTTTGCATCGCATTCTTATATTATGTTTCATACTCCATTATTGATATCCTGCTGATAGGACACCAGCACCGTTACCGATGATGCGTATGTACCACGTACACTTACTTGCCGGCTCACACACATCTTCATCGGTAATTACCATGTCACGTACACCTTAGAAAATATTATTGCTTGACATAGCCTTTTAGCTAATAGTTTAGACATGATAGTAGTGTACCTTCCTTATATGTTAGTTTAGACATTGTAGTTATTACCGCTACTTCATGCATACTGTTATTCATTGTTATGCCGCATTCATGGATTCTCATGCATATATTCACTATTTTACGTGTTATTGAGGTTTTGGATTTGGATTTCCGTGAGATTTTCTGGATTTGGAGGAAAACCGCAAAAACACAAATAAACATTCTCTCTTCTACAATAAAAAGTGCGGTTTTCCCATGATGTATGAGTCGTCCACCATGAGTTTGCTGATGGATTTGGAAACCCGATTCGAGGAGACGGATGAACCGTTTCGGGTACATGGTGGACCCGGTAAGGTACCCCGGGGCAAGAAGCGCGTGATGATGACGATGTGAGCCTGGCAGGGGAGCAATACCTACCGGTGACTTTACCCGACGCGTCGGATATCCGGAGGATACCGTCGTGGTCTTGAGATGGATGGCAGGGGCCGGTCTGGACTGACGACCCCCTAGATATTGAGGTACAGAGACTGTGATACAGAGATATTAGGATTACATTTTGTGCCGATGCTAGGTACGGTTTTATGCTGATTTCATTATGTTACCTCATTTTAAAAATACAAAGGAAATCTCACTAAATTATGAAAACAGTTTCTTCATGTACATGTATTCTGTTTTCATGCATTCATATCTCATTCTTATGTTATATTGCTACCTGAGGCTCTGACACAGGCACATGAGATTACACTCGGGTTAGATATTTACCCTAGCCTTGCTATAGGCTGCATGTTATATATTGAGGATTTTGGACTGATCGTTTTGACCTAGGATTATGTCTTGCGTTCGGTTTCTGCTTGTAGATATTCTCTATTCACGAGTTGGCAACTCACCCCCGTTGTGCCACAGTTCTTGCAGGCTTTGCCGTACAGGTTTCATTGCTGCATTTCTGGCACATTGCTTCCTTGCGGGTGAATTGCATTTGGTAGGTGGTTTCTTTTGCATCAAGAACCACCATTGTACTTGTATTATTCCTTGTACCTAGATTGTTCCATCAACCAAAACTTGTGTATTGTTTCAGACTCAGCCTTTAGTGATGTATTATTTGGCCTTAGAGTCGCGCTTAGTAGTACTGCGGTTTTCATGCTTACTGTGTTACTTTTGGATTTGATCCTCGCCTTTCGGCGTTGTATATTATATTGCATGTGTGGTTGTGACCGTCAATTGACGAAGAGCTAGCTCCCGCTTGGGGACGCCTTTTATCATTGTATATATGTTGTTCTTGTTGTACCCCGTTCGGGGCCAGTATTTACTAAAGAAACTCTGCCGAAATTTTTAGAAAAGACTTTACCTTTTTAAAATGCACATTCGGCTTAGTTATTTGAAAACCTTGACTTCAAACATGTTTTCCTTCACTTCTTTAAAAACCAGTTTTCTTTACTTACTCTTTAAATGGTTTTAGATTTCTGGGCTTTGGCTTACTTGGATCAGATGGAGTCCTATAGACTTCATATGGTTCAAGGGCCAGTCACGTGCTCTTTCGGGTCGTGACAACTTCTTTGCTAGTGCCTCAGTTGATTGGCCAACTGGAAATGGGATGATGTGAGCCGACTTTGTGAGTCGATCCACAATGACCCATATAGCATCGTTACCCTTTGTGCTACGGGGAAGAGCAGTCACAAAATCCACCGTGATGTGTTGCCACTTCCATTCTGGGATTGGTAACGGTTGAAGTAGTCCAGCTGTCCTGTGATGTTCTTCCTTTACTTGCTGACACACCAAGCATTTTACGACACTTCTGGCTACTTCACGCTTCATTCCATGCCACCAATAATTCTGACGTAGATCTTTGTACATTTTGGTACCTCCAGGATGTACTGAGTAAGGAGAGCTGTGAGCTTCTTTCATTAACTCCTCCCGAACAGGACCTTTTGGTACACACAATCTGCTGTCGTATCTCAAAGATCCGTCTTCATGGATGATGAAGTCTGTTCTGAGTCCATTCTCCACTTGTTCTCTGATCCTTTGCAACTTAGCATCACTTGCTTGAGCTGCTTTGATCTGATTGAAAATGGTTGATTGAACTTGTAGATTCATCAAACTTGAAGTATTACCTGGCATGACTACCTCAATCTCCATCTGATGCAAGTCTTGCTGAAGCTTCCACTGAGCGGTAAGATTCATCGATAATGGTTGGCGACTAAGAGCATAAGGTACTACGTTCACCTTCCCTGGGTGATATTGCAAGTTGATGTCAAAGTCCGCCATGAGTTCTAACCATCTTCTCTTCCGCATATTTAACCCCTTCTAAGTAAACACCTGTAAGTCCACGTTGCGACCCCCGGTTCTTACGGGGAGGCGGAAACGGTATAAAAATCAAATTTTTAGCGCAAGGGGCAACATGGACTAAACAAAGTCGGGATCTTTTCCTAAACTAAAACTAGCAAACTTGCTAAAGAGGGTTAGCTACTCGGATGAAGATGGTTATACCTAAACTTGTCTTGAACTCCTTCGTCTTCAAGCTCCAATGGTGGTCCGATGGCTTCTTCTCGTCGTCTCCGTACGCCGAAGATAGATCCACCTGAAAGCTCCAACCTTTAGCTCCTTCTTCGTTCTTTGAAGAAACTAGTTCACTTGGTTTGCTAAACCTAGTGAACTAGAATGAGTAGAGAAGATTTAGAATGGGATTTTATCTATGGTTCTTGATTCTCAACACATGAGAGATATGAACCATAGAGTGAAGGGAGGGAGCAAGAGGATGAGAGTGAGAGCAAAGTGGAGAGCTCAAGAACAAGAGAGAGAATGAGCAAGAAAGAATGAGGCTCTCTTTTGTCTCTCACCCTCTCATAATCCAAAGTAATCATAACTCATCATATCAATAAAAGTCTTATGTGATGGTTGAAGCAACCATAACCTTATCATGTCATGCACTCATTTTACTGAAATGAACAAGCAAGTAAAAGTCTTTGGCATGAAATGATAGCCATGGTTATCATGATGGTCAACTAGTCAAGCCTAGTCAACCGGTCAACAAAGTCAACAAGTCAACAAAAGTCAACAAGTCAACAAAGTCAAAAAAAGTCAACAACCAAGTCACCATAATACTTAATTAATAAAATAGTTAATCACATATCATATTCTCATTAGGGTTGAGCAAAAAGTCAAAAAGTCAACGGTCAACTGTCAACAACCCTAATGAGAATCCGCTGTCTGTGCCTCCCTGTCAACTGTGCATACACACCCGCATCCGCGTTCCGAGGAACACGAATGCAAACTGGATAAATCCAATCCCATAAGGTACACCAGGATCTGGCTTAAACCAAAGCCCGCTAGTGTAAACTGTCCGGACACTGTACGTGCACAAGTGCACGGATGTGACCGAACCCTGTCGCAAAACCATGCGACCTCTACTCTTTTGCCTAAAGGCGAAAAGCTTTCTGTGTGGGACTCTAAAGACTCGACACTACGCTGGCAGTGGGTTTAACCACAGACCGCAAGCGGCACTAGCTATGCGTAACGGTCCCCAGGTAATGCCGACAAGAAGACCGACGAGGCGAAACCCATCTGAACTCCTACTGAGCCTGAGTGTGACATTCTCCGTACAGTCCGGTCTGTTCGTCCGATACATCGCATGGCGGGCCTAGGTGGCGGTAAACGTCAGTCCCCCAATAGCGGTACAAGTCGTGCCTGAGCGAAGCCCAAAACATCCTGAGATAACACTGGAAACCTACCAGTATATCTCGTTTGCCCTGGCCAGGGACTACTCGTGTAATGGCTCTCCTAGACACAGCGCGATGTCAACCCCCAATACCGGGAGAGACGAATCCTGTCTAACCGTCACTACCTCAAAGTGCTTCGGGACTGCACCCAACCACCACCTGTTTGCACGACTCCTTTGAGCCGTGGTAGGGTAGTGATCAAAGTACAGTGGGAACACACCCGAGGTGAAGTGACAGTGTCAAGTCAGCGGACTAAGCTGTACTCATGTCACCTGGGAACTGATAACTGACGATAGGTATAATACCAACTAGTCAGTTCCCGACGAGTCCTGTCCAGTGTACCCGTAACCTAACGAGCACCCGCATACTATCTCAAGTACAACGTACTGACGGCTGTGGGACAGACCGTCTCCCACACTGAGATGAGAAGCGCATGCGCTGGTCTACTCCGGAGTATCGATGCCCTGTCTCGATAGTCCTGCGACCAGGGACCTGCATAAGGATGTGCTTATAGATTACCCAGCCCTACTAGTGTGACGGCCATCACATCGCTGGTAATCAAGCAAAGATCCTAAGGGCTCCACTAATGTGTATAGGCGATATACAAAAGTAAACACATGTACACATTGAAGTAGAAATAAACCAAGTAGCATACTACTATTTTGAGCAAGATTGTATATACAAGGTGAATATCCCAAGCTTCCATTAAGTAATATACATACTAGTATGATACAGTAATGGCCTCTAGGGCATATACACTAACAATCTCCCACTTGCACTAAGGCCATGTACTGGCGTATCGAAGACCTATCATCTCAATCAGCCGCTCGAACTGAGTCTGGGGTAGGGCCTTGGTGAATGGATCTGCAGAGTTGTCTTCTGAATCGACTTTCCGAACCTCGATCTCCTGGCGATCCACGATCTCCCTGATCAGGTGATACCGCCTCAAGATGTGCCTGGATCTCTGATAGGACCTGGGTTCCTTCGCTAAAGCTATAGCCCCGTTGTTGTCGCAATACAAAGGTATTGGATCAACAATGGACGGAACCACCTGAAGTTCTTTCAAGAACTTCCTCATCCAGACAGCTTCTTTTGCGGCATCAGATGCAGCGATGTATTCCGCTTCCATCGTCGAGTCTGCAACGGTTTCTTGTTTGGAACTCTTCCAACACACCGCCCCTCCATTGAGGGTGAAGACAAAACCCGTCATGGACTTGGAATCATCCTTGTCACTCTGGAAGCTGGAGTCAGCAAAGGCCTCGATCTGGATGTCCTTTCCGCCATACACCAAGAACATCTCCTTAGTCCTTCTCAGGTACTTGAGAATGTTCTTTACTGCTATCCAATGTTTCTCCCCAGGGTTTGACTGATACCGGCTTACCACACTCAGTGCATAAGCTACATCCGGTCTGGTACACAACATCGCATACATTATAGAGCCTACCGCAGAAGCGTAGGGTATAATAGACATGCGATCCCTCTCCAAATCAGTCTTGGGAGACATCTCTTTAGAGAGGGTGATCCCGTGACAAGCCGGTAGGTTACCGCGCTTGGAATCTTCCATACTGAATCTCTTCAGTATGGTGTCGATGTACCTGGACTGTGAAAGTCCTAATATCCTCTTGGATCTGTCACGGTAGATCCGGATACCCAGAATGTATGAGGCATCACCCAGGTCTTTCATGGAGAACCTGTGTGACAAGAACCCCTTGACAGATTGTAGCATAGGAATGTCATTTCCTATTAAGAGAATGTCATCCACGTATAAAACGAGGAATACTACAGTTCTCGCTACAAATCTACTATAGATGCATGGTTCATCTGGATTTTTGATAAAGCCAAATTCTTTGACCGTCTCAACAAAGCAGATGTTCCAACTCCGCGATGCCTGCTTTAGTCCATAGATGGACTTAAGCAACTTGCACACTTTTCCGCTGCTCCCACTCTGAATGAAACCCTCTGGCTGGTCCATATAGACACACTCCTCTAAATTTCCATTTAGAAAAGCTGTCTTTATGTCCATTTGCCAAATCTCATAATCGTGGAAGGCAGCAATGGCAAGAAGGATCCGAATGGATTTCAGCATGGCTACTGGAGAGAAGGTTTCGTCATAGTCCAAGCCAGGTCTTTGACGAAAACCCTTTGCTACCAGCCTAGCTTTATAGGTCTCAACCTGTCCATCTACACCAATCTTCCTTTTGAAGATCCACTTGCATCCTACTGGTTTTACCCCGTCTGGAGCAATGTCCAACGTCCATACCTTGTTGGTGTACATGGACTCCATTTCGGTCCGCATTGCATCCAGCCATTTCACTGAGTCAACGCTCTGAACGGCCTGCTGGAAGTTAGTAGGCTCATCATAATCTATGATGCAATCCTCTCTATCCCCGTCTATGAGAAAACCGTAGTATCTCTCGGGCGGATGAGACTGCCTACTACTTCTGCGGAGCGGCGCAGGAATGTCCTGTTCTTCCGAACCTTCTGGTTCCACTAAACTTTCAGTAATAGTCCGTGGTTCTGGAATTTCTTCCAGTTCTACTATGCTCCCACTTATCTGGTTTTCCAAAAACTCAGTTTCCAAGAAGTAGGCATGACGAGAAACAAGAACTTTTTGTTCCTCTTCACAGTAGAAGAAATATCCTTTTGAGTTCTTTGGATACCCCACAAACTTGCACTGTACTGAGCGTGCCTCGAGCTTGTCCGCATGCTGCTTTTTGACAAAAGCCGGACATCCACATGTCTTAATGTGCTTAAGATAGGGTCTCTTCCCACACCACATTTCATATGGTGTGGAAGGCACAGTTTTAGTCGGAACTCGGTTCAAAAGGTACGCAGCTGATTCTAGCGCATACCCCCAGAATGATCGCGGTAACTCAGCGTTACCCATCATGGACCGCACCATATCCAATAGGGTGCGGTTCCGTCTCTCCGATACACCGTTATGTTGCGGGGTGTAAGGAGGAGTAAGCTGAGAGAGAATTCCGTTCTCTTTTAAATAGTCCAGGAACTCGGCACTTAAGTATTCTCCACCTCGATCCGATCTTAGAATCTTAATACTTTTTCCGGTCTGTTTCTCTACTTCATTCTTATACTCCTGGAATTTTCCAAAGGCCTCGGACTTATGTTTCATTAAGAAGACATAACCGTACCTTGAGAAGTCATCCATAAAAGTAATGAAGTAAGAATGTCCGCTTCGGGCATGTGTAGACATTGGACCGCACACGTCACTGTGTACGAGTCCCAAGAGCTCGCTCGCTCTTACTCCATGTCCAGTAAACGGAGTCTTTGTCATCTTTCCTTTGAGACAGGATTGACAAGTGGCATACGACTGATATTCGAATGCATTCAAATACCCTTCTGTATGTAACTTAGTCAACCTTCTCTCATTGATGTGACCCAATCTACAATGCCATAAGAAAGTCTGATTTATTTCTGGAGACTTTCTTTTGTGTGTATTCTGGACATTAAAAATCTGTGGTTGGTTTAACACGTATATACCATTACTCAAAGTACCTGACCCAATCAAAACTTGATTAAGGTGAATGTTTACAACTTTACTTACAAACGCAAATTCATAACCATCTTTAGAAACTAAAGATACAGAAATGATATTACAAGTTGCGTTGGGTACAAAAAAGCAATTACGCAAAACCAAAACATGTCCATCTGACATTCCCAGGTGATAGTCCCCCACGGCTTTAGCATCCATGCTAGCTCTGTTCGCAACTCTGAGGGTCATGTCACCTGCTTTCAAAACACTACTGTTTCTCAACGCCTGCAAAGAATTACAGATATGAGATCCTGATCCGGTATCCAATACCCAGGAAGTAGAGTTTATTGAAAGACAGTTTTCAATAACATACACACCTGAAGCTGAAGCTGCAACCTGCTTCAATTCCTGTGTTCTGGCCTTCCAGGCCCTGCAATCATTCTTCCATTGTCCTTTCTTATGACAATAGAAGCATTCTTCCTTATCCACAAGCTTCCCCGCTATCTTTGTTGCTTTACCTTTTCCCTTCGTATCCACCTTACTGACACCGCCCCTTGGTTTGGCGGGGGCCTTCTTCTTCTTTCCCTTGGCTTTCGCCTTGGACCTAGAAGAAGATGATCCTCCTACAAACAAAGTGGATGTATCCCTACCTTTCTGTAGGGTGCCCTCTGCGCTCCTCAGCATGTTGAGGAGCTATGAAAGTTCAACCTCTTTTTCTTGTAGGTTGAAGTTCAGTATAAACTGGGCGTAAGTGGAAGGAAGGGACTGGAGAACTATATCCGTATATAGCTCACTCTCCAATGTGATCCCTAGGTCAGCGAGCTCCTCAATGTAGCCGATCATCTTTAGCACGTGCTCGGCTACTGATGATCCGACGGCCATTCTTGTCGAGAATAACTTTTTCGACGCTTCGTATGTTACGATACGAGATTGCTCTCCATACAGTTCTTTTGTATGGAGCAATATGGATTCCATGTCCATATTCTCATGCCTCCTCTGATGTTCGTTGTCCATCGAGGCAAGAAGGAGGCACTTGGCCTTCGCGCTATCAATCTCCCAAGTCTTGCGGATTTCCTTATCCGCGACACTGGAAGTTGGACCAGGGAAAGGGGGAGCTTTGGTGGTAAGAAGATACCCCAGCTTGTCATAAGTGATTGCTATCTTGACATTCCTGAGCCAATCTTTGTAGTTTAGCCCTGTCAGTTTGTTTTTATCTAGGAGTAACTTAAGTCCAGTCATGTTGATTGGTCGGTGTAATTTGGAGAGAAGAGGAAAACACTCAGCATGATGCTCTTGCAAGTTTAGAGTGGTTTTTAGTTTGTCTAAACAGGATGGCTCCCACTGTTTCTCGAATCCCTCCTCAAACCATAAAGGAAGAATTAGTCAGGATCAATCCCACCGTACAATTCTTGCTTAACCGTTCAGCCAGGCCGGTGTCGGTACTTCGAGGGAGGTTTTCCAACGCTTTCGCGAAGTTCCTTAATTAAAGAACCTCTTTTCCCTGGGGCGTAGCCCCGCTAACACCTTTCTAGGCACCTACTAGGTTTATACCATTGATCGTTAAGTGAGAAATTTCCCGAGGAGTAGCATATACTCACAGTAGGATCGGGATCCAAATATCATCGTGTGACGAAACTGAAGGAATCCTACCAGAATCATCACACTCCAAATGGTATGCAAATCTAGCAAGTTTCAGTACTTATGAAACTCCCGATGTGGAATTTTGCCCCATGCTCTTATGACCTTGACTTTGGCCAACAAATCATAAGTCACATGTCAAGTTCTACCCGTCGTTCTCCAGGTTAATTTGAATCCACCCGTACATACCCTTGACTTTGGCCAACAAGGCAGTACGACTGTTCCAAACCAACGCATCTATCTATGCTGCACATGAATACCCAATAGCTACCAATCACTATGCCTTGACTTTGGCCAACAAACACAACTTGAATACTATTGACTATTCATGTGAAACGACGGAGGGCTACGAATGGTTTTAGCAAAACCGTGAACGTAGTGAACTTGATTTAGTCGATGGAACGAGATAGCTTTTAAATGGAGTGGCTCAAACTCCGTATTTTAAAAGTTTATTTTGAAAAGAACCGAGTGGTTTTTCGAAAGTGTTCCAACGACTTTAACTTGGTTTATTATCTTGCATTAGTTCTTTTAATGCGTGATATTCTTGCATTAGTTCTTTTAATGCGTCCCATCATTTAATCCTACCATTGCATAAAACAACCAAAATATGACGTACGCTTATACCATTCGCATTCGCCACTGGGCCCCGTCATTACCCGTTAGGTTACTTAACTAACGACAGAGCGGGGGCTGGGCTAGCGCGTCTGTAAAACATAAAAAACGCCTAAATAATATCATATATAGATATACTGCAATGATAAACATTTCAGATCACAGATAAATACATTGGATATACTAGGAATCTGTAATTTGTACGAGCCTGTAACAAAAACAGATTACACGGTCGCGGTGAATAGCTAAAACCCCACCCAAGACCCCTACGGGTGCTGCAAACTACCCGCCAAGTACCCGAAGCATAGTAACCTCCCTCATCTCCATGAGTAGGCCACTCGACACTTCGGCATACCCGGTAGTTTGTGCACCCCCTCCATGGGTCTATCCTAGGAGCAAAAACAGTAAAAAGAAATTATACAATGACGGCTACAACCCCGACCCGGTTGTGCGGCCATACAAATAATTATTACATCAATTTACAAATTTACATGAATTGCAAGAAAAGAAAACTCTCGTCTCACAACCCCCGGCTATTCACCCGCGACAATCCAACATATTTATATACACATTCCAATATCAAACACAGATCATGTATAACCCTGACTAATCGACTTATAGCGATTAGCCGACGTTCAATACATGCAAACATCACAGATATAACCATCATAGTCAAAGTGTAGTGAAGTTCAGAAAAAATACGAAATTATAGGACCCCAAAAGTAAATTTCTGTTCTGGAGAATCTGGGCACCTATAACATATTTTAAAAATCCCAAAACCAATACAGAGACACACTGCACGAAAGACGATCACCAGAAGACTCTAAACGGCGGCGGTTCCGCAGCTCAATGAATAGGTGAGGCCGCGGATCCACGGCGGTTTGAACGAATTAGGGGATCGTTTTTCTTGGGTGTTCACACAAAACCCTGAGCCGAATTTAGGTGTATAACAAATCTTGTTTTGACCAGAAAAAATTTTAACAGAAACTAGGATTTTGAAAAAGTTTGGTTTTTGGATTTTTTCGGTTCCGAACTTCGTTACACTTCACTACCAAGCTAGTTTAAGTTTAGTTAGGCTCTGATACCACTGTAAGTCTACGTTGCGACCCCCGGTTCTTTCGGGGAGGCGGAAACGGTATAAAAATCAAATTTTTAGCGCAAGGGGCAAAATGGACTAAACAAAGTCGGGATCTTTTCCTAAACTAAAACTAGCAAACTTGCTAAAGAGAGTTAGCTACTCGGATGAAGATGGTTATACCTAAACTTGTCTTGAACTCCTTCGTCTTCAAGCTCCAATGGTGGTCCGATGGCTTCTTCTCGTCGTCTCCGTACGCCGAAGATAGATCCACCTGAAAGCTCCAACCTTTAGCTCCTTCTTCGTTCTTTGAAGAAACTAGTTCACTTGGTTTGCTAAACCTAGTGAACTAGAATGAGTAGAGAAGATTTAGAATGGGATTTTATCTATGGTTCTTGATTCTCAACACATGAGAGATATGAACCATAGAGTCAAGAGAGGGAGCAAGAGAATGAGAGTGAGAGCAAAGTGGATAACTCGAGAACAAGAGAGAGAATGAGCAAGAAAGAATGAGGCACTCTTTTGTCTCTCACCCTCTCATAATCCAAAGTAATCATAACTCATCATATCAATAAAAGTCTTATGTGATGGTTGAAGCAACCATAACCTTATCATGTCATGCACTCATTTTACTGAAATGAACAAGCAAGTAAAAGTCTTTGGCATGAAATGATAGCCATGGTTATCATGATGGTCAACTAGTCAAGCCTAGTCAACCGGTCAACAAAGTCAACAAGTCAACAAGTCAACAAAGTCAACAAAAGTCAACAACCAAGTCACCATAATACTTAATTAATATAATAGTTAATCACATATCATATTCTCATTAGGATTGAGCAAAAAGTCAAAAAGTCAACGGTCAACTGTCAACAACCCTAATGAGAATCCGCTGTCTGTGCCTCCCTGTCAACTGTTCATACACACCCGCATCCGCGTTCCGAGGAACACGAATGCAAACTGGATAAATCCAATCCCATAAGGTACACTAGGATCTGGCTTAAACTAAAGCCCGCTAGTGTAAACTGTCCGGACACTGTACGTGCACAAGTGCACGGATGTGACCGAACCCTGTCGCAAAACCATGCGACCTGTCGCAATACCATGCGACCTCTACTCTTTTGCCTAAAGGAGAAAAGCTTTCTGTGTGGGACTCTAAAGACTCGACACTACGCTGGCAGTGGGTTTAACCACAGACCGCAAGCGGCACTAGCTGTGCGTAACGGTCCCCAGGTAATGCCGACAAGAGGACCGACGAGGCGAAACCCATCTGAACTCCTACTGAGCCTGAGTGTGACATTCTCCGTACAGTCCGGTCTGTTCGTCTGATACATCGCATGGCGGGCCTAGGGGGCGGTAAACGCCAGTCCCCCAATAGCGGTACAAGTCGTGCCGGAGCGAAGCCCAAAACACCCTGAGATAACACTGGAAACCAACCAGTATATCTCGTTTGCCCTGGCCAGGGACTACTCGTGTAATGGCTCTCCTAGACACAGCGCGATGTCAACCCCCAATACCGGGAGAGACGAATCCTGTCTAACCGTCACTGCCTCCAAGTGCTTCGGGACTGCACCCAACCACCACCTGTTTGCACGACTCCTTTGAGCCGTGGTAGGGTAGTGATCAAAGTACAGTGGGAACACACCCGAGGCGAAGTGACAGTGTCAAGTCAGCGGACTAAGCTGTACTTATGTCACCTGGGAACTGATAACTGACGATAGGTATAATACCAACTAGTCAGTTCCCGACGAGTCCTGTCCAGTGTACCCGTAACCTAACGAGCACCAAAATACTATCTCAAGTACGACGTACTGACGGCTGTGGGACAGACCGTCTCCCACACTGGGATGAGAAGCGCATGCGCTGGTCTACTCCGGAGTATCGATGCCCTGTCTCGATAGTCCTGCGACCAGGGACCTGCATAAGGATGTGCTTATAGATTACCCAGCCCCACTAGTGTGACGGCTATCACATCGCTGGTAATCAAGCAAAGATCCTAAGGGCTCCACTAATGTGTATAGGCGATATACAAAAGTAAACACATGTACACATTGAAGTAGAAATAAACCAAGTAGCATACTACTATTTTGAGCAAGATTGTATATACAAGGTGAATATCCCAAGCTTCCATTATGTAATATACATACTAGTATGATACAGTAATGGCCTCTAGGGCATATACACTAACAACGCGTACTTCAGACTTTTATGATCTGTGTTGATGTTCACTCGTTCTCCAAGTAAATAGTGGCGCCAAATCTTGAGAGCAAAGATGATGGCTGCCAACAGCAAATCATGCGTCGGATAATTGCGCTCATGAGTCTTCAGTTGTCTTGAAGCATAAGCCACAACCTTACCGTGCTGATTTAGAACACATCCTAATCCCTTACCGGATGAATCACAATGCACTTCGAATCCTCCAAATTGATCCGGTATTACGAGAATAGGTGCACATGTCAATCTTGACTTGAGTTCTACGAAAGCTTGTTCGCATGCTTCTGACCACACAAATTCTTCATATTTTCGTGTGAGCTTGGTCAGGGGTGTTGTTATCTTTGAGAATCCTTCAATGAACCTTCTGTAATATCCAGCTAAACCCAAGAAACTCCGAATGCCCTTCACTAACTTTGGTGTAGGCCATTCGCTAACTGCTGAAACTTTGGCTGGATCCACAGAAATTGCTTCTCCTGATACGATATGTCCTAGAAAACCAACTTGATTTAGCCAAAACTCGCACTTGCTGTACTTGGCCTAAAGCTTATGTTGTCGAAGAGTTTCCAGGACAATTCGTAGATGTTCTGCATGCTCTTTCCTACTCTTGGAATACACCAAGATGTCGTCGATGAAGATGACAACAAACCTGTATAAATACTCCCGGAAAACTTTATTCATTAGGTTCATGAATATTGCTGGTGCAATGGTCACTCCAAATGGCATCAATAGAAATTTGTAATGTCCATAGCGAGTTCTGAAAGCTGTTTTGTGAATATCAGCTTGCTTGACCTTTACTTGATGATAACCTGAACGAAGATCCAATTTAGAGAAAACACAAGATCCACTTAGCTGATCGAATAAATCATCGATGCGCGGGAGTGGATACTTGTTCTTTATAGTGACTTCGTTCAAGGCTCTATAATCGATGCACATTCTGTATGAACCTTCCTTCTTCTTCACCAGTAGTACAGGTGCGCCCCAACTTGAAGTGCTGGGACGAATCCATCATTTCGCCAATAATTCGTCCAACGGTGTTCGGACTTCCTTCAAACCTTCCGGACTTAATCTATAAGGTGCTTTGATCACCGGTTGTGCTCCTAGTACTAGATCAATACTGAATTCAAGAGCTCGACCGGGAGGCAAACCTGATATATCGTCAGGAAATACATCGTCGAACTCTCGAACTACCTCTGGTCTTAATTCTTCTTCTGCTTGAGCTGCTGCAACTACTGCTTCCCTTGGCTTCGCTTTGTAGGTACTTGGCTCCAGGGTACGGTCTCCGCTTTTGAAATAGAAGACCGGATGGTCTGGAATCTCGAATACTACCCTCCTTTGACGACAGTCAATGGTAGCATAAAAAGTTCCAAGCCAATCCATTCCTAGAACCACGTCGAAGTTCGGTATGTCCAGTACTTTGAAGTCAGCATAAAACTCTCTGCTGCAGACGACGACTGGACACAAGCTGTATCCCATAGTTGCCTTTAGAACGTCATTTCCTGAACTGACATTCCAGCTGGATACAGGCGGTGAGACTGGAAACGCATGGGTTCGGACGAACCGTTGCGACATAAAGCAGTGGGATGCTCCAGTATCAAACAGTGCAAGTGCAGGTAGTGAGGCTACTAGGATTGTACCTAAGGTATGTGGGATATGTTTTAGGTATAGGGAAAGTGTGTAGGTAAACAAGACTAAAAGATAAGTTTGAGAAAGAAGGTTTACCAGTAATGACTAGGCCAGTGGCCTCAGCTTCTTCCATAGACATCGTGAAAGCCTGGCGCTTTGGCACATTCCTCCTGGCCTGAGGAGCATTCCTCGGAACGTTCCTTTGAGCTTGATGGAACCGACGAGGAGGTGGTGCAGCTTGTGGTCCTCTGGGTGGTGCAAGTAATGCAAGTCTTGGAGCAGGGGCTTGGATGGCTGGACGCTGTTGATAATAGTTTGCTGGCCTGGGTGCAGCAACTGGGTTTTGCTTATGAGGACAAGCTCTAATACCATGAGCAGCTGAGCCGCAGATCAAGTAAATATTGTTCGCATGCCGGCTATCTCTCGCCAGATGCCCATTTCTCTTGCAGTAGTTACAAAAGGCTGGGCTGGGTCTGTTGATTGGTGCTCCAGGACGTCTTGGCACAAAAAGGTGGTCTGGACGAGGTTCCACCTGCCATCTAGTTAGCAGGGCGCTTGACTCCTGCAGACTGAGGTCTGCCCCTTGCTTTTATCACTGCCTCATAACTGCGGGCAGCTTCCAGAGCATCCTCATGAGTCAAAAACTTTCCTGTGGCTAGAGCAGCCGGAATCTCCGTGTCCAGTCCTTGTTGAAAGCGATGGGCTCTGATCTCGTCCGTCGGTATCAAATGTGCCGCGAATCTGTTTAAGGATAGTGTTAGCTGTGTAGTATGTGATATTTAAAAATTGAACTATTGCGACATATCATACCGGCTTAACATGGTGAATTCAGCATCGTATTCATCTACTGATTTGTCCCACATCGATCCATGTTGTAGATGAATGAACTGCTGCTCCATGGCAAACCTGGCAGTCACAGGGAAGTATTTCGCGTCGAAATTCTAGCGAAAAGTTTTCCATTCAATAGGCTGTGCAAGACAGCTTTCTTCCACCTTCCACCAGTTGCGAGCATTGTCCGTGAGCTGTAATTTCGCTACATGGACACAAGCGATGTCTGGCACTTGTGCTGCGGCCAGATCATCCTCGATACTTTGAGCCCATTCCTCAGCTTCCAGTGGGCTCCCCTTTCCTGAGAACTGCTTCGGATGTAAAGCCCTGAATTGCTTTACTCCAGGAGCATCAGTCTCGGGACGGTTCAGGAGTTGTTGATGTCCCTCGAGAAGGCTGCGGATCGCCTCAAGTAGCACTGTTTGCTCGGTAGGTGGCGCAGGAACAGCTGGTGTGAGAGGTAGTGCTGGAGGTGTGTTGTTGACGTTGGTGCTGGTGTTGCTCGGAGAATCCATAACCATGAAGAAAAATTTGGGTTAGGAAAGATTCAAGTACAGGAAATATATGATAAGATTCAAGAAATATAAAATTGTAAAATTCAAGGAACATGAATTGTAAAGAATATTTTAATTGCTGGTTCTTCTGTTATATTGCTTAGGTTGTTCACGCAGAACAGAACTGTATGATAAGGCGTCATACAGCTCTGACCTGCATGGGCTACCATCAAAACTTGTCACGCACCGCTTCCCAGTGTACGGTGAAGGAGACGCGACGAGGTCCGCTACGTATATACTCAGAAGTACATACGCTAAGCGTATCTAAGCAATATAAAATAAATACACAAGAGACAAGAATAAAATGAACAACGACTTTTATTTATTAACATTCTTTGGACAATACATGAAAGGAAATACAACTGAAATAAAAAGATGCCAAAACGGTGGCATAACAGGAAATGAAAAGTGCAGAAAGGAAAAGTGTACAATGAAACTAAAGTGCAGGATCTTCAGCAAACTGCTCCAATTCTTCTTGCGATGGCTCAACCTCTGCCGGGTTCAAATCAACTGACGACATTCAAAGACGAAAGAAATAGAATGTCGTCAGCGAACAGGTCGCTCGGTAAGTCCCAAAAAGTAAGAGGAAAGTAGAAAAAGACAGAATAAGAAGTTAACTTTTAAAGTGTATACTATTGTTGAATGTTATGTTAACGCTGTTGTTTATAGCTTGGTACAGAAGGATGCCAGTGTATACGAGGGGAGTCTCTATATGCCAGAGACTAGGGGCACGCATAGTACAAGGAACCGTTTATGCCACGTACAACAGCAACTGGATTCATGTTAGGTGTGTTAAATCTGACCACCTCGTGCCACTTTTAACACCTTCCGTACCAATCTACCCCTTAAACCCCGCGATGTCTTGTTTGTAATGTTATCTTGTAAATTGTATTGGTTGTTTGATTGATTGACTGACTGACCGAAACCATGATATCAGGAAACGGTTATAACCGTAGATTCATGTAAATGGAATACTGAGAATCATGTAAAAGGGATATATATCCATGGTACCGTTCAGTCAAATTGTATAAATTAATAATTGTATTCATGGATTCATGTGTTCATATTGAATTGGAATCTTGTAAATTATAGATTGACTTGAATCATATTCAAGTCAGATTGATCAGAGTCAAACCCGAGTCAGACAATCAGGGATGTGAATCGAAGTCTTATAATTGCTAGGGTCCTTAGGGTAATTTATAAAACTTGAGGGGGTTTTATGTAACAATACTTTTATATACTTTTCAAAATACACCTCAAGTATTTATTACTCGTCTTTAGAGTTGTAATGAGGGTGGATTTTATATTGTGACATTTCTAGTGAAAATCTCCTAGTTTTATAGATAAAGATATTTATCTGTAATATTGATTATTTGAAGTTCATGGTATTTTAGTGTAAACTTTATTCTTGTGATTTTTAGAAAAAGGTGGAATATTTATATTATAATCAAATAGATATTTAAATGATAAATATAAATATTTTTATACAAATATAATTTTAATAATTATTTTATATTCCAAAATTCTCATTTTCTTAAGATGTCGTATTTTAAACCTTTCGAGTCCGAATGCTCCCTGCGGAGGTCTGAATCTCGCACTACTAGGCCCGAGGGTACACGATAAACCGTACTATCCCTAACGGGTTCCCCAAAGGTGGGTTGTAGCGGTGCTTTGCAAAGATTGTAAAATACTAATCCTATAGAAAACGGTTTTATAAAGTAAATGTATTTATTTGCAAAGGTGTAATTTTCCGTATTTTACATTCTAGGGTTCCCTAAGCCAACTAGTTTATTTCTAAATGGTCTAAACGACAAGTCGTTAGAAGCCTCAAATCGCCTCTTCACCGCCAATTGTGGCCAGGTAAGTACAAGTGAGGAAGGAGGGATCCGCTCACGAATCGTGAGGCGGGCCTTTTAAAGTTACCTAAGCTCACTTGCCTACCCTAGACACCACAAAGTCAGGTTTACATAAACGATCGATGTCCTCAACTTATCGTATTTTTCTAATAAGAAGTATTTATTTAACATTGTATCAAATCTAAAACTTTCAAGTTTGGTTTTATTAAGAATATGGTATTTTAATGAAAGTTTAGTTTTATCGTATTCTAAGTTTTGATGATATCGTTTTAGGGTTGCGTTTGCGTGTGTGTGGAGGTAGGTCGTTACCTCGTGTTCTACTTTAAATGTATAGCAAGTTAAGGGGTTAAATGTAAAATTGAAACATGATGGTATTAAAGTGAAAAAAATATGGTAAATTGGAAAGGTTATCATTTCATGTGAGAAAACTTGTTCAAATTGTTTTTTACAAGTTTAATAGTCAAGATAAAGGTATTTAGGTATGAATGAATTGATTAGAAGTGAAATTTTATAGAAAACCGAATCGGAAATCGGATTTGTTCCGATTCCGCCGGGTTTCGTAATTTCGTATTTTTGAGAAATAGAAACGGAGATAGAATGGGATTTGCGGGTTTCGATTTATACTAAAGAGTATAGGGGAACTAGAGGAGTTGCCGAGGCGTTGCATTGTCGCCAGTTGTTTCTAAAATCGTCGCCGGAACTCCCGCCGGAATTTCGTCAGAGCTTCGCCGTGAACTTGATTTCAAAGTACACCCTTCTTGAAAAGATTTTGAGAGAGTAAGCCTAGGGTTTTGGGATGAGAGGGTAGAGAGTAGGGGGTGTATTTATAGGATAGGCTAGGGTAGGGTAGGTGAAAGGTTTTTATTTAAAAAAATTGTAAAAATTAAAGGAGAAAACATTAAAATTTGTAGTAAATAGGGTGTAATTAACACTCGGAAACCGATCCAACAAAATGGTGTGTGCAGAGGGTTAAGGAATGCCAAAAGCTACAAATTTCGTTTTGGGGACTCGGCCGATCCCGGCCGAGTCCGGTGGTCGTTGGATGGGGATTCTTCTGACGTAGCTCTTGGTATATTTAGATTTTAGGGTTCAGTTCAACTTTAGGGAGTTATGGCCTGTGGACTGTTGGGCTTCCAAGAAATTTGAAAGAAAAATAATCTAAAAATAATATGGGGCATGGGATTTGAACTCTCGTGGCTTGGTTCAGCAGTACAAGGAATTACCAATGAGCTACAAGCTCCTCTTGTAATTATTGTGGGAAAATAAATACATAAAGTGGTAACAACAACATTAAATACCCCAAGTATACATCAAATTTAAATCAATTTTATGTATACAAAAATTGAAGTTGTTACACCTGTCAGTGACAATATCCATACAGTCTGGTCCGTTCGTCTATGAGCATCGCATGGCGGGCCTAGGGGGTTGGTAAAAGTCAGACCCCCATAAGCGGTACAAGTCGTGCCGGAGTATAGCCCAGAACACCCTGAGTTACTACTGGAATACCTACCAGTAAATCTCCTGCCTTGGCCATGGACTTCGTGTAATGGCTCTCCTAAACACAGCGCGATCTCACCCCCAATACCGGGAGAGACGAAACCCCTGCCGATCCATTCACTGCCTCCATGTGGCTCGGGACTGTACCCAACTAAAATCTGTTTGCACGACTCCTTTGAGCCGTGGTAGGGTAGTAATCAAAGCACAGTGGGAACTCACATGAGACAAATGACGATCTCAGGTTGATGAACTAACCTGTACAGATGTCACCAGGGAACTGCCATCTGACGTTAGGTATAATACCAACTAGCATATTCCCGGCGAGTCCTGTCCGGTGTACTCATAACCCAATGAGCACCTGTATACATCTTAAGTGAACCAACTGACACCAATGGCTTGTGAGACCGGCCACCGCCCCTCGTCGGGATCTCAACTGTATACACTAGTCTACTAATGGAGTATCGATGCCCAGTCTCGAAACTCACACGACTAGGGACCTTTTAAGGATCTGCTTATAGACCCCAGCTCCCACGTATATGATCGCCATCATACTGCTGGTAGTCAAGCAAAAATCCTAAGGGCTCTACCAACGTGCAATAGTGACCTGTAATGTCACCTAAAACTGTACACGATGATAAAGATCAACCAGATAGCATACTATCATCCCGAGTAAGACTGTCCTACCGGCATATGTCCTCCTTCAATCATTGCAATCACGTGCCTGTGATCCAATAATTGACTCTGAGGGCACTATATCCAACAGCTACAACCTCAACCCAGACGTGCCCCGAAAAATAATATTACATTGCTTTTTACAAATTAAATGAATGAAAGAAAAACACACTTCTCGTATCCCCGGCTATTCATCACGATGATCCAACATATTCATATACGCATACCATTACATGATATCAATACAGATGTGTGCAACCCCGACTAATCGACATATAGCAATTATTCGGCGTTTCGAAACATACATACACATCACTAAGCTTGTAAAGTAACCGCGACATTAGAATTCCGCATGAGATTAGCAAACTAAATCAATTTTCCAACACTTGAAAAAATTCAGTGAGCTAGTTTTCAAAAACCGATCGTTTTGAGCCAATCCGGGAGTCGAAACAAACTCGAAACCCGTTCGAATCATCGCGGAGGCAAAGAATACGAAGAATACTATCGAATGGGGGGCTTGGGGGGGTACTCACCCCCCGGGGCTACCTCGAGGTGGCCCCAAGAGGTTGGCACACCTGAGAGCACCCAATTGGGGTGCTCTCGGGTCACCCACCACTAAGGCCACCTCGAGATGGTCTTGGGGTGTAGGTTGTAGGGTTACTAGGCACTCTAATGAAGTTCTACAAGGTATCAACCATGCCAGATTAAAATTTTAGCCTTGCCGAATAACTCTAAACAAGATCGTTAACTAGAGATTAGGCGAACAAATGCTAGTAGATAACAATTATCACTAAGGGAATACAAAATACAACCTTTATAGATCGGTCCTTCACTTCTAAAGCTCCTTGATGTAGTCCCTTCGCTGCGATCATCGGACTCCCGGACTCTCGGACGGCTCCATGAGAAAATTGCAACGGTATTATTTGAAGTCTTCGAGGCCGAAGATGATTTACGCCGAGGGAATACGGACTCAAGCTTCTACTTCACTAACCAAAGAATTAGTGAAGCAAACTGTAAGTCAATGCTACTGCTCCCGGTACTTACAGGCTTGCGGAAATAATGAAAAACAATTTTTCTAGAGATGGTAACATGGACTCAAACCGGATCTTTGTTAAACTATCTATCTAACAACCTAACTAGGAGTTGTTAACTACTCGGTTAGGGGGTTATACCTTTCTTTCTTGAACTCCTTCATCTTCAACTCTTGATGGTTTACGGATCGGCTTCACCCCGTCGTCTCCTTGTGCCGAAGATCGATCCACCCGAAAGCTTCTACCTTTGGCTTCTTCTTCGAACTTTGAAGAAACTAGTTCACTTGGTTTGCTAAACCTTGTGAACTAGAGTGAGTAGAGGAGAGTGTGTTGGGATTTTTCTCTATGGTTCTTGCTTCTCAACACATGAGACAAGTGAACCATAGACAAGAGAGAGCAAGAGGAAGAGGGAGAGCTCAAGCAAGAGAGAGAAAGGAAATGAGAGAATAAGAAAGACTTTTTCCCTCTTGGCTCTCATAATCCAAAGCCATCATAACAAATAATAGCAATCAAGTATTATGTGATGGTTTAAGTCAAAATAGCCATATCATTTCATGCACTCATTTTGTACAAGAGAAACAAGCAAGCAAAAGTCTTTGCCATGAAATGATAGCTATTGTCATGATGATGGTCAACTAGTCCAACCTAGTCAACCGGTCAACAAAGTCAACAAGTCAACAAAGTCAACCCCTCAACAACCATGTCACTATAATACTTAATTAATATTATTGTTAATTATATTTCATATTATCATTAGGGTTTACCAAAAAGTCAATAGTCAACAGTCAACAGTCAACAACCCTAATGAGAATCCTCTGCCTCTGTCTTTCTGTCAACTGTGTATACACCCCCCCATCCGCGTTCCGAGGAACACGAATACATACGAGATAAAACCAATCCCAAAATGTACACTAGGATCTGGCTTAAACCAAAGCCCACTAGTGTTAACTGTCCGGACACTAAACGTGCACAAGTGCACGGATGTGACCGAACCCTGTCGCAAAACCATGCGACCTCTACTCTTTTGCCTAAAGGCGAATAGCTCTCTGTGTGGGACTCTAAAGACTCGACACTACGCTGGCAGTGGGTTTAACCACAGACCGTAAGCGGCACTAGCTGTGCGTAACGGACCCCAGGTAGATTCCGACAAGAAGACTGACGAGGTGAAACCCATCTGAACTCCTACTGAGCCTGAATGTGACAGTCTCCGTACAGTCCGGTCTGTTCGTCTGATACATCGCATGGCGGGCCTAGGGGGCGGTAAACGTCAGTCCCCTAATAGTGGTACAAGTCGTGTCGGAGTGTAGCCCATAACACCCTTAGATAACACTGGAAACCTACCAGTATATCTCGCTTGCCCTGGCCAGGGACTACTCGTGTAATGGCTCTCCTAGACACAGCGCGATGTCAACCCCCAATACCGGGAGAGACGAATCCTGTCTAACCGTCACTGCCTCCAAGTGCTTCGGGACTTCACCCAACTACTACCTGTTTGCACGACTCCTTTGAGCCGTGGTTGGGTAGTAATCAAAGTACAGTGGGAACACACTCGAGGCGAAGTGACAGTGTCAAGTCTGTGGACTAAGCTGTACTCATGTCACCTGGGAACTGATAACTAACGATAGGTATAATACCAACCAGTCAGTTCCCGACGAGTCCTGTCCAGTATACTCGTAACGTAACGAGCACCCGCATACTATCTCAAGTATGACGTACTGACGGCTGTGGGACAGACCGTCTCCCATGCTGGGATGAGAAGCGCATACGCTAGTCTACTCCGGAGTATCGATGCCCTATCTCGATAGTCCTGCGACAAGGGACCTGTATAAGGATGTGCTTATGGATTACCCAGCCCCTACGAGTGTGACTGCCATCACAACGCTGGTAATCAAGCAAATATCCTAAGGGCTCCACTAATGCGTATAGGTGATAAAATAAACACATGTACACATTAAAGTAGAAACAAACCAAGTAGCATACTACTATTTTGACGAAGATTGTATATACAACTGTGAATATCCCAAGCTTCCATTAAGTAATATACAAACTAGTATGATACAGTAATGGCCTCTAGGGCATATACACTAACAATCTCCCACTTGCACTAAGGCCATGTACTGGCGTATCGAAGACCTATTATCTCGATCAGCCGCTTGAACTGAGTCTGGGGCAAGGCCTTGGTGAATGGATCTGCAGTGTTATCTTGTGAAGCAACCCTCCGAACCTCGATCTCCTGGCGATCCACGATCTCCCTGATCAGGTGATACCGCCTCAAGATGTGTCTGGATTTTTGATGGGACCTGGGTTCCTTCGCTAAAGCTATAGCCCCGTTGTTGTCGCAATACAGAGGTATTGGGTCAACAATGGACGGAACCACCTGAAGCTCTTTCAAGAACTTCGTCATCCAGACGACTTCTTTTGCGGCATCAGAAGCAGCGATATATTCCGCTTCCATAGTCGAGTCAGCAATGGTTTCCTGTTTGGAACTTTTCCAACACACCGCCCCTCCGTTGAGGGTAAAGACAAAGCCCGACATGGACTTGGAATCATCCTTGTCACTCTGGAAGCTGGAGTCAGCAAAGGCCTCGATCTGGAGGTCTTTTCCGCCATACACCAAGAACATCTCCTTAGTCCTTCTCAGGTACTTGAGAATGTTCTTTACCGCGATCGAGTCTTTCTCCACAGGGTTTGACTGATACCGGCTTACTACACTCAGTGCATAAGCTACATCCGGTCTGGTGCACAACATCGCATACATTATAGAGCCTATCGCAGAAGCGTAGGGTATAATAGACATGCGATCCCTTTCCAAATCAGTCTTGGGAGACATCTCTTTGGAGAGGGTGATCCCGTGACAAGCCGGTAGATTACCGCTCTTGGAATCTTCCATACTGAATCTTTTCAGTATGGTGTCGATGTACCTGGACTGTGAAAGTCCTAATATCCTCTTGGATCTATCACGATGGATCCGGATCCCCAGGATGTATGAGGCATCACCCAGGTCTTTTATGGAGAACCTGTGTGACAAGAACCCTATGACAGATTGTAGCATAGGAATGTCATTTTCTATTAAGAGAATGTCATCCACGTATAATACGAGGAATACTACAGTTTTCGCTACAAATCTACTATAGATGCATGGTTCATCTGGATTTTTGATAAAGACAAATTCTTTGACCGTCTCATCAAAACAGATGTTCCAACTCCGCGATGCCTGCTTTAGTCCATAGATGGACTTAAGCAACTTGCACACCTTTCCGCTGTTCCCACTCTGAATGAAACCCTCTGGCTGGTCCATATAGACACACTCCTCTAAATTTCCATTTAGAAAAGCGGTCTTTACGTCCATCTGCCAAATCTCATAATCGTGGAAAGCAGCAATGGCAAGAAGGATCCGAATGTATTTCAGCATAGCCACTGGAGAAAAGGTTTCGTCATAGTCCAAGCCAGGTCTTTGACGGAAACCCTTTGCAACAAGTCTAGCTTTATAGGTCTCAACCTGTCCATCTACTCCAATCTTCCTTTTGAAGATCCACTTGCATCTTACGGGTTTTACCCCATCTGGAGCAATGTCCAACGTCCATACTTTGTTGGAGTACATGGACTCCATTTCGGTCCGCATTGCATCAAGCCATTTTACCGAGTCAACGCTCTGAATGGCTTGCTGGAAGCTAGTAGGCTCATCACTATCAATGATGCAATCCTCTCTATCCCCGTCTATGAGAAAACCGTAGTATCTCTCGGGCGGATGAGACTGCCTACTACTCCTGCGGAACGACGTAGGAATGTCATGTTCTTTTGAACCCTCTGGTTCTACTAAGCTTTTAGTAATAGTCTGTGGTTCTGGAATTTCTTCCAGTTCTACTGCGCTCCCACTTATCTGGTTTTCCAAAAACTCAGTTTCCAAGAAGTGGGCATGACGAGAAACAAAAACCTTTTGTTCCTCTTCGCAGTAGAAGAAATATCCCTTGGAGTTCTTTGGATATCCCACGAACTTGCACTGTACTGAGCGTGCCTCGAGTTTGTCCGCATGCTGCTTTTTGACAAAAGCTGGACATCCCTATGTCTTAATGTGCTTAAGATAGGGTTTCTTCCCACACCACATCTGATATGGTGTGGTAGGCACAGTCTTAGTAGGACCTGGGTTCAAAAGATATGCAGCTGATTCTAGTGCATATCCCCAGAATGATCACGGTAACTCAGCGTTACTCATCATGGACCGTACCATATCCAATAGGGTTCGGTTCCGTCTCTCCGATACACCGTTATCTTGCGGAGTGTATGGAGGAGTAAGCTGAGAGAGAATTCCATTCTCTTTTAAGTAATCCAGGAACTCGGCACTTAAGTATTCATCACCTCGATCAGATCTTAGTGTCTTGATACTTTTGCCGGTCTGTTTTTCTACTTCATTCTTATATTCCTTGAACTTTCCAAAGGCTTCGGATTTATGTTTCATTAAAATCATAACCGTACCTTGAAAAGTCATCCGTAAAAGTAATGAAGTAAGAATAACCGCTTCGCGCATGTGTAGACATTGGACCGCACACGTCGCTGTGTACGAGTCCCAAGAGCTCGCTCGCTCTTACTCCGTGTCCAGTGAACGGAGTCTTTGTCATCTTTCCTTTGAGATAGGATTGACAAGTGGCATACATTGATATTCGAACGGATCCAAATATCTTTCTGTATGTAACTTCGTCAACCATCTCTCGTTGATGTGACCCAGTCTACAATGCCATAAGAAAGTCTGATTTATTTCCGGAGACTTTCTTTTGTGTGTATTCTGGACATTGAAAATCTGTGGTTGGTTTAATACGTATATATCATTGCTTAATGTACCTGACCCAATCAGAACTTGATTAAGGTGAATGTTCACAACATTACTTACAAATGCAAATTCATAACCTTCTTTAGATAATAAAGATACATAAATGATATTACAAGTTGCATTGGATATAAAATAGCAATTACGCAAAACCAAAACGTGTCCATTTGACAAGCCCAGGTGATAGTCCCCCACGGACTCAGCATCCATGCCAGCTCCGTTTGCAACTCTGAGGGTCATATCACCTGCCTTCAAAACCCTACTCTTTCTCAGTGCCAGCAAAGAATTACAGATATGAGATCCTGATCCGGTATCCAATACCCTGGAAGTAGAGTTTATTGAAAGACAGTTTTCAATAACATACACACCTGAAGCTGAAGCCGCAACTTGCTTCAGATCCTGTGTTCTGGCCTTCCAAGCTCTGCAATCTTTCTTCCAGTGTCCACTCTTATGACAGTAGAAGCATTCTTCCTTATCCACAAGCTTCCCTACTTTCTTTGTTGCTTTTGCCTTTCCCTTCATATCCACTTTACTAACACCGCCTCTTGGTTTGGCGGGGGTTTTCTTCTTCTTTCCCTGGGCTTTCGCCTTAGACCTAGAAGAGGAAGATCCTCCTACAAACAAAGTGGATGTTTCCCTACCTTTCTGTAGGGTGCCCTCTGCGCTCCTCAGCATGTTGAGGAGTTCTGAAAGTTCAACTTCCTTTTCTTGTAAGTTGAAGTTCAGGATAAACTGGGCGTAAGTGGAAGGAATGGACTGGAGAATCAAGTCCGTATAGAGCTCATTCTCCAACGTGGTCCCAAGGTCCGCGATCTCCTCAATGTAGACAATCATCTTAAGTACGTGTTCCGCTACCGATGATCTGACGGCCATTCTTGCCGAAAATAACTTCTTCGACACTTCGTATCTGGCGATACGAGATTGCTCTCCATACAGTTCTTTTGTATGGAGATATAAGGATTCGAGGTCCATATTCTCGTGCCTCCTCTGATGTTCATTGTCCATAGAGGCAAGCAAGAGGCACTTAGCCTTCGCGCAGTCGATTTCCCAGCTCTTACGGATTTCCTTATCCGCGACGCTGGTTTTGGGACCTGGGAAAGAGGGAGCTTTGGTGGTAAGAAGATACCACAGCTTGTCGTAAGTGATTGCCATTTTGACATTCCTGAGCCAATCTTTGTAGTTTGGCCCTGTCAGTATGTTTTTATCTAGAAGTAACTTAAGTCCGGTCATGTCGATTGGTCGCTGCAAATTAGGAGAGAGAGAAGAAACACTCAACATGATGCTCTTGCAAGTTTAGAGTGGTTTTTAGTTTGTCTAAACAGGATGGCTCCCACTGTTTCTTGAATCCCTCCTCAAACCAAAAAGGAAGAATTAGTCAGGATCAATCTCATCGTACAATTCTTGCTTAACCGTTCGGCCAGGCTGGTGTCGGTACTTCGAGGGAGGTTTTCCAACGCTTTCGCGAAGTTCCTTAATTAAATAACCTCTTTTCCCTGTGGGCGTAGCCCCGCTAACACCTTTCTAGACACAAACTTGGTTTATAGCATTGATCGTTAAGTGAGAAATTTCCCGAGGAGTAGCATATACTCACAGTAGGATCGGGATCCAAATATCATCGCGTGACAAAACTGAAGGAATCCTACCAGAATCATCACACTCCAAATGGTATGCAACGCTAGCAAGTTTCAGTACTTATGAAACTCCCGATGTGGATTTTTGCCCCATGCTCTTATGACCTTGACTTTGGCCAACAAATCATAAGTCACATGTCAAGTTCTACCCGTCATTCTCCAGGTTAATTTGAACCCACCCGTACCTACCCTTGATTTTGGCCAACAAGGCAGTACGACTATCCCAAATCAACGCATCTATCTATGCTGCATATGAATACCCAATAGCTACCAATCACTATGCCTTGACTTTGGCCAATAAACATAGCTTGAATACTATTGACTATTCATGTGAAACGACGGAGGGCTATGAATGGTTTAGGCAAAACCATGAAAGTAGTGAACTTGATATAATCGATGGAACGAGATAGCTTTTAAAAGGAGCGGCTCAAACTCCGCATTTAAAAGTTGGTTTTTGAAAAGAACCGATTGGTTTTGAAAGTGTTCCAACGACTTTTACTTGGTTTATTTTCTTGCATTAGTTCTTTTAATGCATATTTTTCTTGCATTAGTTCTTTTAATGCGTCCCATCATTTAATCCTACCATTGCAGAAAACAACCAAAATATGGCGTACGCTTATGCCATTCGCATTCGCCACGGGGCCCCGTCATTAACCGTTAGGTTACTTAACTAACGACAGAGCGGGGGCTGGGCTAGCGCGGCTGTAAAACATAAGCAACGCCTAAATAATATCATATATAGATATATATTTCAATGATAGCCATTTCAGATCACAGATGAATACATTGGATATATTAGGAATCTGCAATTCGTACGAGCTTGTAACGAAAAGCAGATTACACGGTCGCGGTGAATAGCGAATACCCCACCGAAGACCCCTACGGGTGCGGCAAACTACACGCCAAGTACCCGAAGCGAAGCAACCTCCATCAACTCGTGAGTAGGCCACTCGGCACTTCGGGATACCCAGTAGTTTGTGTACCCCCTCCATGGGTCTATCCTAGGAGCAAAAACAGTAAAAAGAAATTATACAATGACGGCTACAACCCCGACCCGGTTGTGCGGCCATATAAATAATATTACATCAATTTACAAATTTACATGAATTGAAAGAAAAGAAAACTCTCGTCTCACAACCCCCGGCTATTCACCCGCGACAATCCAATGAATTCATATACACATACCATCAATATTACAGATCACATATTTGTATAACCCCCACTAATCGACATATAGCCATTAGCAGACGTTCAATACAAATAACACATCACATATATAAACCCATTAGCATTAGTCTTTAGAAGTTCGATAAAAATACGGTTTTTCAAGCCCCAAAAACAAATTTTTCTTTCTGGAAAATCTAGGCTGAAAAGACATATTGTAAAAATCCCAAACCACCCCCATGAACAAACTGCAACAAAAATTCCCCACGGCCGAGTCAACTCGGCCACGGAACCGCGGCGGGAGCACGCTCCCCCAGCGTTTCCGCAGCGCTTTGATCGGATCAGTGGACCAATTTTTTGCGGTTTCTTCTAAAAACCCTGAGCCGAATTTTAAAGCATGATTTATCATTTTTTGAACAGTGGAAAAATTCGACAGCAAGTTGGTTTTACGGGGTTTTTCGCGACTTTTTCTACAATCAAACTTCTACTTACATCGCTAACATGTTAGATAGTGTTTAACTAGGCTTGGATACCACTGTAAGTCCATGCTACCGCTCCCGGTACTTACAGGCTTGCGGAAATGATGAAAAACAATTTTTCTAGAGATGGTAACATGGACTCAAACCAGATCTTTGTTAAACTATCTATCTAACAACCTAACTAGCAGTTGTTAACTACTCGGTTAGGGGGTTATACCTTTCTATCTTGAACTCCTTCATCTTCAACTTTTGATGGTGTACGGATCGGCTTCACCCCGTCGTCTCCTTGCCCCGAAGATCGATCCACCCGAAAGCTTCTACCTTTGGCTTCTTCTTCAAACTTTGAAGAAACTAGTTCACTTGGTTTGGTAAACCATGTGAACTAGAGTGAGTAGAGGAGAGTGTGTTGGGATTTTTCTCTATGGTTCTTGCTTCTTAACACATGAGACAAGTGAACCATAGACAAGAGAGAGCAAGAGGAATAGGGAGAGCTCAAGCAGGAGAGAGAAAGGAAATGAGAGAATGAGAAAGAATTTTTCCCTCTTGGCTCTCATAATCAAAAGCCATCATAACAAATAATAGCAATCAAGTATTATGTGATGGTTTTAGTCAAAATAGCCATATCATTTCATGCACTCATTTTACATAAGAGAAACAAGCAAGCAAAAGTCTTTGCCATGAAATGATAGCTATTGTCATGATGATGGTCAACTAGTCCAACCTAGTTAACCGGTCAACAAAGTCAACAAGTCAACAAAGTCAACCCCTCAACAACCATTTCACTATAATACTTAAGTAATATTATTGTTAATTATATTTTATATTCTCATTAGGGTTTAGCAAAAAGTCAATAGTCAACAGTCAACAGTCAATAGTCAACAACCCTAATGAGAATCCCCTGCCTCTGTCAACTGTGCATACACACCCGCATCCGTGTTCCGAGGAACACGAATACATACGAGATAAAACCAATCCCAAAACGTACACTAGGATCTGGCTTAAACCAAAGCTCGCTAGTGTTAATTGTCCGGACACTAAACGTGCACAAGAGCACGGATGTGACCGAACCCTGTCATAAAACCATGCGATCTGTCGCAAAACCATGCGACCTCTACTCTTTTGCCTAAAGGTGAATAGCTCTCTGTGTGGGACTCTAAAGACTCGACACTACACTGGCAGTGGGTTTAACCACAGACCGCAAGCGGCACTAGCTGTGCGTAACGGCGCCCAGGTAGATGCCGACAAGAAGACTGACGAGGTGAAACCCATCTGAACTCCTACTGAGTCTGAATGTGACAGTCTTCGTACATTCCGGTCTGTTCGTATGATACATCGCATGGCGGGCCTAGGGGGCGGTAAACGTCAGTCCTCTAATAGCGGTACAAGTCGTGTCGGAGTGTAACCCATAACACCCTCAGATAACACTGGAAACCTACCAGTATATCTCGCTTGCCTGGCCAGGGACTACTCGTGTAATGGCTCTCCAAGACACAGCGCGATGTCAACCCCCAATACCGGGAGAGACGAATCCTGTCTAACCGTCACTGCCACCAAGTGCTTCGGGACTGCACCCAACTACTACCTGTTTGCACGACTCCTTTGAGCCGTGGTAGGGTAGTAATCAAAGTACCGTGGGAACACACTCGAGGAGAAGTGACAGTGTCAAGTCAGCGGACTAAGCTGTACTCATGTCACCTGGGAACTGATAACTGACGATAGGTATAATACCAACCAGTCAGTTCCCGACGAGTCCTGTCCAGTGTACTCGTAACCTAACGAGCACCCGCATACTATCTCAAGTATGACGTACTGACGGCCGTGGGACAGACCGTCTCCCCTGCTGGGATGAGAAGCGCATACGCTAGTCTACTCCGGAGTATCGATGCCCTGTTTCGATAGTCCTGCGACTAGGGACCTGTATAAGGATGTGCTTATGGATTACCCAGCCCCCATGAGTGTGACTGCCATCACAACGCTGGTAATCAAGCAAAGATCCTAAGGGCTCCACTAATGCGTTAGGTGATAAAATAAACACATGTACACATTAAAGTAGAAACAAACCAAGTAGCATACTAATATTTTGAGCAAGATTGTATATACAACTGCGAATATCCCAAGCTTCCATTAAATAATATACAAACTAGTATGATACAGTAATGGCCTCTAGGGCATATACACTAACACAAACACCCTAAACGAAAGTGCTAGTCTAGTAGAGGATGGTGAGATAGGAAATGGGTATACTTTAGAATTTCATATCTCACTTTGTATCTCTCACTTTATCAAACCCTAGAGTGAAAGTGAAGGAGGAAGAAGATGAGCTCAAAATGAGAAAAGATAATCATCAAGAGAGAGAATCATCTAACCATGGTGAGTGAGTATCATATACTAACTCATGTAGAGACACAACCATGGCTAATTATAGTGGTTAGGTTAACTAATATCTTAAGTAATACAAAACTAGTGGACTAAGTCAAATGCAAGAAAAACTTCATGAAGCTTCATGCATTATCCACTAATTTTTGAATTACTTTAAATATAAAAACCTAATACTATAATAAGTATGGTATAAGTCTTACACACCTATGATATTTGTATCAACAACCATGATACAATATGTACACAAATAAATATATATCAAATATATATTACGTTATGCACAAGTGAGAAAAACAAACGCTTAAGTGAACCAATGTTAGTTAATGTAAATTAGTATATCACATAAACAATTATACTCTAGATTATTAAATCAATACTCGACTTAATAATCCGGTTATATCATACATAACCGACTAACATCCAATGTATCGACTTATCGAATCAACCCTTGATTCGATAATTTGGTTATATCGCATATAACCGATCGACACGAATATCGCGAGAATAGAATACGGTATCACATACTCGCATTATTCTCAGTCTCGCACATATCACATATGCGCTCCTATTTCATTTTGCCTGAGCCAGTAAAACCTCTATGTAGGACTTTAAAGACTCGTCAATACGCCGACAGTAGGTGATGATCATATCAAGCACCCACAAGCCGTCAGCGGTACTAGCTGGACGTAACGGCTACCTGGGTATTGAGCGATCAGAAGATCAGCAAGCAAGCCCGCTCCAACTCCTGCAAAAAGCCTGACAGTGATACTACCGTACAGTCCGGTCTCCTCGTCTGATATGTCGCATATCAAGTCTAGGTGTGGTAAACGTCAGACCCCAATAACCGATAAGTCATGCCGATATGAGGCTCATAACGGGTCGAGAAACTGCTGGTAACACTTACCAGTAAATCTCTAAACAAGCCATGGCCAGGGACTTCCCTGTTATGGCCAATCGAGCATAGCGCAACATCAACCCCCAATACCGGGAGAGACGAAACCCCTCCTATCGCTCATTGCCTCCATGTGACTCGGGACTGTACCTAAAAACCACCGTTTTGCATGCCCTCTTGGACGTGGTAAGGTGGAAATCAAAGCACAGTGGGAATCACAGAAGACACTATGACGATTTCGCGTCTACAGACTAACATGTACCAGTGTCACCAGAGAACTGCCATCTGACGTAAGATATAATACCATCTGGGAGTTCTCGGCAAGTCCGTCCAGTATACCAAGTCTCAACTGAGCACCCGTATATCATCTCTGATGTCAAACACCAATGGATATTGTATCATCCATCGCCTATCTGTATAGGTCGAGAAGGTATACGCTAGTCTACTCTGGTATATCGATGCCCCGTCTCGATACACCCACGACTATGGACCTTTAAGGATGTACTTATGGACTACCATGTCCCCACTAGTATGATCCGCATCATAGTCCAGGTAGTCAAGTACACATCCTAAGCGCTTTACCAACATGTAACAGAGAGACAATCAGTATACACGTTAAGGTAAAGATTAACCAGATAGCATACTATCATGTCGAGCAGGAAAGTCCTCCCTATATATGTCCAAGCATCCACTACAATATACATCTCATGTATAGTAATGGCCTCTAGGGCATACATATAACTAACATAGGTCTGGACTATGGTCCCCCCGGGGGTATCCCCGGGGTGCATTGGCTCTACCCCGCGGCTTCTCGGTTCAAACTTTGAGCCCGCGGGGTGTGCAAACAACTAAAAACTTCGATTTTCAAAACTGTTTTTGCGGCAGTTTTTGCGCGAAAAAAAACGGCAGAATTCTAACGTTGCTACAAGCTATTTGAGGTTTAAGAGAGGCTCTGATACCATGTTAGTGGATGTTGCACACCCTCACAACGCATGTGAGGAGGCGGAAGTGGCGAACGAAAAATTTCTTTCATGCAACACCCACATAAAAACAAGATCTTGTGCTTAAACCTTAACTAGCAAACCCTATCTAGTGTTCTTAACTACTATGAAACGGTTATACCTAATGAACCGGAACTTCGGGTCTTCTTTTTGATGCAACTCATTGGCTCCTTCAGATGCATGCGATGTCCTCGATCTCCGGCCACCTCAAGACGTAGATTATCCACCCGAGAGATATGGAACTAGCTTCAAACTCTTCTCATGAGTTAACTAAGAGATCCAATTTGCTAGAAGAGATCACTTAGATGATGTAGAGCTCAAGTATTGGATTATTATTTGCCCTAAGTTTTTGATTCACATCGCATGTGAAGGGTAAAGCAAGGATGAGGAAGAAGGAGAAAATGAGGAGAGAGAATGTGAGAGTGATGAATGATTATTCAAGCATGGAAAAAATGATATGGCTCAAATGAAAATAATTGAAGCATGCAATAAAATAATGCACCAAGCTTCAATAGTAACTCCAAATGAATAAAAAATCATATAAGCCATTCCTTCATCCATGCTTTGACATTTCTCCAAATTCCACCTTATTTATTTATTTTCACAAAATAAATAACTAATTATGAGGTGTCCCCTTCTAGAAGGTATTCTTGTAACAATTACAAGAATACCCTCCACCGTATACCGTATAAGTATACCCGTATTCGAATTCCGAAAAATACGAATACAAATAATCCAATAATATAATACCGGTATCCGTCTTAAACCAAAGCCAACCAGTATTATCCTTCCGATCATTATTCCTGTAACCATTACACGAACATGATTGAAACCCTGCTGTAATAACTTACGACCTCTACATCTTTTGCCTGAATCAGGGAACCCTCTGTGTGGGACTCTAAAGACTCGAGAGTACGCTGGCAGTGGGTTTGACCACAGGCACGTCAGCGGCACTAGTTGTGCGTAACGGTTACCCAGGTACATGACGAAAAGGTGACCGACAAGCGAACTCATCACAACCCTAACGAGCCTGTAAGCAACACTTACCGTACAGTCCGGTATCTTCGTCTGATACATCGCATATGAAGTCTAGGGGTGGTAAATGTCAGACCCCAGTAACTTTGTTAGTGATGTTGATTTTGTTGCGCCACGGCAGCGCCCCGGCCATCTTACCGAGGCCAAAATGCGGGTTCAAAAAATTTCCTTACTTGGAAACTGGCGCTACCGCAGACAATAAAACCCGGATCGTTAACCATTAACCTATACTAGCAAACAAGAGATGGGAAGAGAAGTATACCAAATGATCCGAGTCCTCCGGTCTTCTCCTCGCCGTCCCGATCTCCTCCGGAAACTCCGGTCGTCTCCTCCTCGCCGGAAGGGCACCACATCGCCTGTATCTTTTACGGGTTCCCACCTCAATACCGAGGCAACTCGGGCGCGAAGTTGGCTGGCCGACGCGTCCAAGATTTTTTGTAGAAGTAGTGTAGAATCACTTTGCCTCATGGGGTTTGTGAAGTTGCCTTGATGGAGGAATCAACAAGATATGAACTTGGGGATTTTTGTGGCAATGGAAAAATGATATGAAAGAATAATTTTTCCCACTCCAAATAAAAAATGAACCTCTCCCCTCTCCCCCTCATAGTGGCCGGCCATACACATGTGAGAATGGTGGAGGAAAAAATCTAACTCATGAAGGGAGGTGAGTGTAGGATAAAGCAAGAGGTGACCACATCCAAACATCATCATAACAATCTCACATCAAACTTCATCTCATATCTAATCTTAATAAAGCAAGAAAAGATGATAGAAAAGAATGGTATAAAAAGATGCTATCATAATCAAACCATTTGCAAGAAAACCCTCCACAATGTGTTATTTGCAAACTTGCAAATAACACCCTCCATCGAAAAAGTCCGGCCGGGAAAGAACAAAGGAAAACCGGCCGGAACGGAATGCAAACTGGCAACTCCAGAAAACTGGTCCCGTAATAAATTACAGGTATAACCCCCATACTGTGCATACACACCCGCATCTGTATTCCGTCCGGATACAAATGCAATCAGACAAAATTTACACTGTACTAAACTAGGATCCGGCTTAAACCAAAGCTGTCTAGTAATATCCGTCCGATCCTGATCCGTGCAATACCGCACTTATGAGATCGAACCCTGCCGTATATCCATACGGCTACTAGTACAAACCGTCCGATCCTGATCCGTGCAATACCGCACGTATCTGATCGGACCCAGCCATATCTCCATACGGCCTCTACAGCGTTTCGCCCGAAATCTTGAGTAACTGAAATTGTGGTGGACTCTAAAGACTCGTCAATACTATGGCTGTGGATTTAACCACTAGCATGTCAGAGGTATAAGCCAATACGTGACGGGCCACCAGCTATTGACCAAAAGGGACGTCGATGAGCGAACTCATCCTGACACCCTACTGAGCCTGTCAGTGACAATATCCGTACAGTCCGGTCCGTTCGTCTATGAGCATCGCATGTCGGGCCTAGGGGGTTGGTAAAAGTCAGACCCCCAAAAGCGGTACAAGTCGTGTCGGAGTGTAGCCCAGAACACCCTGAGATACTACTGGAATACCTACCAGTAAATCTCCTGCCTCGGCCGAGGGCTTTTTGTAATGGCTCTCCTAGACACAGCGCGACCTCACCCCCAATACCGAGAGAGACGAACCCCTGCAGATCCGCTCACTGCCTCCATGTGGCTCGGGATTGTACCCAACTAAAACCTGTTTGCACGACTCCTTTGAGCCGTGTTAGGGTAGTAATCAAAGTACAGTGGGAACTCACATGAGACAAATGACGATCTCAGGTCGATGAACTAACCTGTACACATGTCACCAGGGAACTGCTATCTGACGTCAGGTATAAGACCAATTAGCATGTTCCCGGCGAGTCCTATCCGGTGTACTCATAACCCAATGAGCAGCTGTATACATCTTAGGTGAACCAACTGACACCAGTGGCTTATGAGACCGGCCACCGCCCCTCGTCGGGGTCTCGACTGTATACACTAGTCTACTCTGGAGAATCGATGCCCTGTCTCGAAACTCCCACGACTAGGGACCTTTTAAGGATGTGCTTATGGACCACCAGCACTCACGTATATGATCGCCATTATACTGCCGGCAGTCAAGCAAGAATCCTAGGGGCTCTATCAGCGTGTAATAGCGACCTGTAAGGTCACCTGAAGCAGTACACGAAGATAAAGGTAAACCAGATAGCATACTATCATCTCGAGTAAGACTGTCCTACCGGGATAGGTCCTCCCTCAATCATTGCAATCACGTGCCTGTGATCCAATAATTGACTTTGAGGGCACTATCTCCAACAATCTCCCACTTGCACTCAAGGCTAATTATTGCGATGTCGCATACTCACAGCCCGTGTGATACCGAACACCCAACTCCTCTACTGGTCAGTCTCACAAAGCTCGTTTGTGAAACTATTGCGTTCGAGGAATAGCCTCAGTGAGTGGATCCGCTGTGATGTTTCTTTCTATGTCTCTCTATATCTCAAGTTCGCAGAGAAAGCCATCTCCCGAAATGAGCAATACCTGTCTTAGAGTAAGTCTGGATATCTGATGGGACCTAGCTCATAAATGAACTCCAAATCCAAACTTCTTAGACTGTATCGATAACTGAACTTAATCAGTACCCAGTGCCATGCCTCCCTCAGTATTTCCTTGGACCACCTGTCCAAAATACTGCCCCTCGTCAGAAGGAGAAACTATAGCTCTGACAGACACTCTGCCATCCATGTCACCTTGGAAGCCTGGAATGATAACCGTCTCCTAAAAGTGGCTGTCGTTATCGCATCCCTAGAACATCAACTTATGTTCTAAAACTGCTTCCGACTGTTTCTCCAGGATTGGATTAATATCAACTTATTGCACCTACTGCAAGAACAACATCTGGTGTGGTACTTGACATCTCATGATTGACTCAATTGCCTAAGCAAGTGATCTGCCAATCATGCACATCCTTCTCTACTTTAGTCTATAAGACACCTTTAGAGAGGGTGACTCCATCACCTGCAGGTACACTTCCGTGCCAGGAGTCGTCCATTCTAAATACTCTTAGAATGTTGTCAAAGTACCCTGATTGGGAAACCACCCAAATCTAGATCCAAAACCATAGATCTAGTAACCAGTATGTCTGATATAATGTCCAAGTCCTTTGTGGAGAAACCACTGTGTGACGACCAAAGTATAACCGATCGTAGTATAGGAGTTTCTTTTCCTACTCTGTGTATGTCATCCAAATACCAGGATATCACACCCTACTACCTTCTCAACAGATCCATCCCCTATTCTGATGACGTTAAACCTCTGACTGTCATGTCAGAAATAGATGATCTATCTCCGCTATATCTGCTTTAGTCTATGAATAGACACAAGCCACCTGTCCACCAATGCTTCCGTTGCTCCCACTGACTACGACAACCCTCTGGCAGAGTCATATACACGTACACTTCTGAATCTAGTTCAGAACGACGCTATACTCATCCACCTTGTAGCGTTTTGAAAATCGTTTCGGTGAAATTTCGAAAAATCGGTAAAATAAAGGGGTTTTCTATAAAAAGTCAAAATACAAATATCTTATTATAAAAATTAAATATACATATTCTTGCTATGTAATTGCTATTATTTGGTGTTTATTGAGCCGCTGGTAAAATTTCAAATTTTCTGAAAAAAAAATATTATTTTAAGCCGTCACTAATCATTTAATTAGGGAAAATTACAAATTGGAATGAGTTGAAAAAAATTTTGTGCATCATAAAACATTAAATAAAAATTTATCATGTGGTTTTTGGAACAAAGTCATTTGCCAAAACGGTTTAGAAATTATTGAAGAAAAAAGCCTTTTTTTTAGCGTAAATGGATGTTTGGGGTATTGTATTTATCATTTTTCATCACCCCACACCCGTGCCTACACCCACACACCCCTACTTACTCCTCCCCTTAGCCAAATTCAGCAGCCCTCACTTTTTCCCCACTTGGTTTGCAAAGGAAAGAAAAGGAAAAGAAAAGAAAAGAGTAGAAAATGATATATTTTGAGTTGACTTTGACTTGAAACAACTTTCCCCACCTCACTCTCTTTCCTCACTCACCCACTCCCCCCTCAAATCTGGCCGAAACTGATCCATAGAGCAGCAGCCCCCCTCCCCCAAGTTCTCACTCCATTTTTGCTTCAAAAATCCATAAAAAGCTTCAAAATCCATACAATTTCAAAGCTTTTTTCCAAATCCAACACTTACCCATTATTCCTTAGCATTTCAAGCATGGATCCTTGTGAAAAGAGAGCATTTTTGAGTGCCATGGATGCTTGTGGATCTTCATATGCTTTTGGGTATATTTCTAAACATTTTTGTTGCTTACATTGTTACTAATTTCTTAAGCTAATTTATTTAACTGTTATTTGGATATGTGAGTTTAATTGCACATTTTGGAATTCAAGAAAAGGGTTTGAATGCAAGTTAGGTTATTGTGAATTGGTGTATGGTTGTGATGGGTAGCTTACCATCTTAGATTTTGTAGAAAGTAATTTAGTAGTTAAATTTCATATTGTTGCATGGAAATGTCTAAATTAAGTTTTGTATTTGCTAACTAGAGTTTTTGAAAAATTATCAAATGCTTAGATTAAATATAATTAAGTATTCATGTCATTATAACTATTATAATGAGTGGTTTAAAGACTTTGGTTCATGCAAAACGAAGCTTAATTGATGAATTGTGAATTTTGCTTTAAAGGGTGTTAAATTTGATATTTTGCAAACTAGGATTTTGGAAATTATGCAAATTTATGAGTTTAAATTATGGAAATGGTTTTTATGACTTATTTAAGATATTTAATAAATATATTGGCCGCTACATTCATTTAAACATCATGTTTTGTACAAAAACGGCGAATTGTGCTTGCTAGATTTTCGGAAAAATGACTTTTTGAGTGAAATTGGCGTTTTTGTGAGTTTCAACCTAGTTTATATTAAAATTAGTGTTCGTGAATGTGCAAATGAGTGTATTTGGGTTTTTCTCGATGGTTTGGCGTTTGTACGCCGACGTCGAGGGTTTTTGGGTTGATTTGTGAAAGCAACCATAGGTTTTGACCTATGTGGGATTCGTGCGTCGTTTTGGTCATGAGTCGGATTTTAATGAGATATGGTGCGTTATGATATGTAGGTACCCCCATGTGGACTTCAAGACGACAAACAAGCGTGTGGCAACGTAGGCACCGGCTAGCGAGGACCAGGTGAGTAGATTTATATCTACGGGGAGAAGTCGGGTGGATGGCGTATAGCACCCCCGCAGTCCGTGGTGGTGTATACGGATGCGTATACACACCAACATTTATTATATGTTATTTAGGATTAATAACGATGCTTAGGATGGATATTGGTGTGTTGGGCTATTTTTAGTGTTGCGAACCCTAGGGTAGTGTTGCACTACACATACACACATACATACTTGCATACATTCCTATTGATATGTGCTCATGGGATTCTTTATAGTTATGTGTTCACATGGGTATGGGACTATGTGTTCACATACGGATTGAGGATGATACTTGGGATTGAGCTGAGTCGATGAGATTTGATTTGAGGCCGTGAGATCGGTGATATAGCAGGGTTCGTATCTTAGATACGACATGACGTTGTAGCGGGTCCTTGACGTAGTGTTTAACACACGTCCATGCATACGTAGGCGGTATCAGTATGGTACTAGACGTAGATCAGTACCCCGATCATGATATTTGATAAAGAGGATACCAGGAGAATAGTATGATGAATGTGATATTGACCCGTACCCAGATTAGGATGCCGTACGACGGATTTACGTACGAGCTATATTGATGATTGATCCGCACTCTTGACTTGGGATGCCTGATTATAGATATGGTATCGGATATGATATTATTGAGGCGGGATCACCGACTATACATATACAGGTATGTATATGTATCGACTCAGATGATAGGCGGTTTCCTTACCTGTAGTTCAGCTTGTTAGTTCAGCCGTATAGTTTGGTGTAGTTGTTAGATTAGATTAGACTTTTTACCTATTTCAAAAACTAACGAATCGTGGGCATTTTTAAAGACAGCTCAAGGGAATCTACGGATATTTCAAAAACGACGTATCTTTTCATAAAAACACCGTAGCCCCTATTTTCAAAACCCCATGATTCGTGTTATTTCAAAAGGCACCATTTGTAGGACTTATATTAGATTATTGCAGATTAGTTATCGTTGTGTCTAGTATTCAGCTCCCGCACATTTTTGCTGTTCGCTCTTCCTCGCATACTTATTGTGCTGCATATTCCATTATTGATATCATGCTGTTAGGACACCAGCACCATTACCGATGATGCGTATGTACCACGTACACCTACTTGCCGGCTCACACACATCTTCATCGGTAATTGCCATGTCACGTACACTTTAGAGAATATATTTGCTTGACTTAGCTTGTTAGCTAGTAGTTTTGACATGATATTAGTGTACTTTCCTTATATGCCACATTAGACATTTCAGTTATTACTTGCTACTTCATGCATATTGTTATTCATTGTTATTACGCACGCATGGATTCTCATGCCTTTATTCACTAGTTTATTTGCTATTGAGGTTTTGGACTCGGATTTCCTTGATATTTCTGGACTTGGGAACCGTGGAGATTTCAAAAGAGAATATGTAATTGTTTTAAAAACCCGGTTACCCTGGATATGATATTTCAGTGCGTCCACCATGTGTTTTCTCGGTGCTGAGAGCGACATGTGAGACCCGAGTTCGAGGAGTGGAGGAACCATTTCGGGTACATGGTGGACCCGGTAAGGTACCCCGGGGCAAGAAGCTCGTGGTGATGACGATGAGCCTGGCAGGGGGAGACTACCTACCGGTGATATTACCCGACGCGTCGGATATCCAGAGGATACCGTCGTGGTCTTGAGATGGATGGTAGGGGCCGGTCTGGACTGGCGACGCCCTATATATTGTGATTTAGATATTGAGATTTTGAGACATTGAGATTTATGTTTTGTGTCGATGCTAGACACCGTTGGTGCTGATTTCAGTTATGATACCTCATTTGAAAAAAATACAAAGGAAATCTCACTAATTTATGAAAACAGTTTCTTCATTTACATGTATACTGTTTTCATGTATTCATCCCTCACTCATATGATATATTGCTACCTGAGGCACTGACACGGGCACATGTGATTACACTCGGGTTAGATATTACCCTAGACATTGTCATAGGCTGCCTGTTATACATATATTTGAGGATATATTATGATCATTGACCTAGGATTGCGTTATTTATGCGATTTCTGTGCGTAGATATTTTTCTATTCACGAGTTGGCAACTCACCCCCGTTGTGCCCCAGTTTCTTGCAGGTTGCCGTACAGGTTTCCTTACGGCTTTGCGGGCATAGTTTCATTCGGGTGATTTGCTAGTAGGTGGGTTTACTTGTATCATACCCCCATTATTTACCTTGTATGATATTATTCAGTTGTATCTAGTAAATTCCATCAACCAAACATGTAGTTATTGAGATAGAGACCAGTGTTGGTTATTCCTTCGACCTTAGAGTCGCTCGTTATATTTCTGGTGGTTTTGAGGTTCCTTTTAAGTTTTGATCCTCGCCGTTGGCGTTGTATATTATATTGTTTGTGTGGTTGTGACCGTCGATTGACGAAGAGCTAGCTCCCGCTTGGGGATGCCTTTTTCTTGATTTCGTATACTATTCATGTTGTATCCCGTTTGGGGGCCAGTATTTACAAAGGAGACTCCGCCGAAATTTTCAGTAAATTTTTGATGTTTTTAAAACCGCATAATTCGGCTTATGCTATTAAAATTATTTGCTTTAAGTTGGTTTTTCCTGCGCTCTACTATTTTCTTGGTTTGGATTTCTGGATTTTCGGTTTACTTAGATTACGTACGCCTCGAGACGTTCGTAGTTTAAGTGCCGGTCATGTTCCGTATTTTCGGGTCGTGACAAAGTTGGTATCAGAGCGTTAGGTTTTACCTTCGGAGCGTAGGAAGACCCTTGGTTGATGGAATAGGTGACTAAAGTAGAGTGACATACCGTTGGTATGTTCCGCGGCATATTTACGATACGCTACTCCACTTATGAAGCCTTAGGATGTACATTTCCTTGTTCAGTGTTATATTCCTTCCTGATCTAGCTTCATCGGTACCAGTTTGGTTTTGCTGCTACGGTTACGGGCAGGGAGAGCTACGGCTAGAGTTGCGGTCAGCACAAGCTCGTCACGAACGAGGACTGACCAGGGCGAAATTCCGGCGACACACGACTGCAGAGATGTGTCTTTTTACTGTGTTTCCACGCCACGAGCGATTGGCGGATCGCCTTTATGAGGTTACTCGGAGGTGCTGATCGACACTAGAGGATTGAGCCAATGATAGAGGCCAGCCAGATTTTGATGACCGTTGGTGTGTTGCTTACTCCTGATGATTGAGGCACCGTTCAGAATGCAGACGAGTGAGCCAGTTGTTGCTGCGAGCGACGAGATATCGCCCCATATATTGGAGCTATTGCAGTACAGATTGTACTAAGAGATGATAAAGGGTCGCTAGTCACCCGATGATGAATGACTAGGACATGTGGGGTCATCAGATAGATTGATTCCAGCTAGAGACGACTTCACGCAGAGACGTGAGGGTCGACAGAGACGATCGAATGTCGGAAACCTATTATTCCAAGTTTAAAGTAGTCGGAAAGACATGCAGGCAATTCTATGGTCCCTCTAGAAGAATGAAACCCTAACTCGACTTAATGACCGTGTGAAAGCCTTTGAACCTTCGGGTTTGCGGCAGTTCTACGGCCCCATTAATGAGGCTTGGGTCTGCCCTTCTACAGCTGGACCACCGATGCTGTGGTATGTACTCGATACTATTAAACTGTGCCCAAGATGTTGAGCTCTTGGGGGATTATGAGGTTTTGACGACTCGATCGGATGGCTCGATTTAATTCGGATGCTAGGTGGTGAGATGCATTCTTGGGAGACTACAGATACGAGGATAGCCGTTGGAGCTCAGTCCATGCAGCCACGACGAGACGAGTCCGAAGCGGTCGACATTAGAGAAAAGTGGAGAAAAAGGTTCGCACCAGATCTAGATGAGATGATGTTCCACTCCGCCGACATCAGAGAGGCGATGCGCATGTCGAGGCAAGGTACTTGGACTTACCTTCAAGAAGGAGTCGCGATGAGTATGCAGTCGTTCCAGAGCAAGATGCAGATATAGGAAAGGATAACGACTTCCGGGCAGTTGGCAGAGACGAGACATGGAAGAGACCGTGAGCAGGATTCCTTCCAGACACTGCTGCAATGATACTTGCACCCAGGATCAGAGGTGTCATGTACATTCAGAGAGCCAGAGGCCGACGCCAGTGATATGCTGTCTTACGAGTGGTCGCGATGGTTGACCGGGAGATGACAAGAGACGTGCCAGAACTGGATCATCCCCGTTAGCACACCCGACAGGGCCAATGAGCCGATGGACCAAAAGATTGGTAATCCACAGTGAAGACTTTGAACCAGGAGTGGTCATGGTTACGCACCCCAGCAGGACAGAGTTCATGATCATCGACGAGACGTCCCACTAGTGACCGTGACAGTTGGCCGAGATTCTTAGAGGATGCGCTGGAGCAGTACTATTCCGCCATTATTGATTCCGATGTTTTGGGTGATTTATTCGTATGATTTAATTTTGATGATTGAGGATTTATGATCTTTGCACAGTGTTGCACTTGATATCGTTTTCGTGCTTTAGTTTCACATATTTGTGATTTTACGGTTTTAGACATTTGAGTTGATTTTGTGCATATGCACGCACACGATTTGGTTCCTGCACTCTGTATAGTTTATATATGCTTGCAGTGCAGTGATACGCCTTTTGTGCACTTAGATGCACTGGACTTCGATTTCGATTGTGATACTCGATATTTGTTTTGTGCACCTTGTGCACCTGATTGATTTTGCGCACGTTCGGTGCTTGATATTGGATTTCATGATTTCGTGCACGCTGGATGCACCTGATATGGATTTTCGCGCATGTTGGGCGCATGTTTTGAAGGGTGGTTTTGGTGCACACCAGAGGCACTAAATTGAGAATTTTTCGTGCATGTCAGATGCACCTGATTTTGCTGTCAGGCACACATGTTGCCTACGACAGATGTTTCATGCACACCCGATGCACTTTGATGTTGTTTCTGTGCGCATGTATGGCACATTCATGGATTTTGATTTCCGTGCGCACCAGACGCACGTAGTATTCATGTGCATATTTTGGGATTGATTTCTTATAGAGCAGTACGTTTTTATGATATTGCTATATGTTTCGTACTGAGCAGGACTAGTCAGAGGACAGTACTTGAATATATTTTGCATGCATTGATAGTTATTGAAGGGATTTCCAAAAAGCGAGCTATAGCCTCAGTATTTACCTACGTGTCTGATATGACACGAATTGTTTAAAACAAGGAGACCCTTCTAAATTGTTTCCAAAACGGCGGAACGTACATTTCAAACAAAGGTATATATGTATATAGCTATTTTCTTATGATAGACGTCCGCCACTGTGCAGTGTTATACGCGTTGCACAGCGACTTAAGAGATTTGGCATGCATTTCCTTCAGATACTTACAGATATAGATTCGATGTTTACATGTATAGTTTCGAGTTATATCATATTGGTTTGATTTGGATTTGGCATTGATGTCTTCTCCATGACTCCGATGATTGCGGGATGCTTGACGAAGTTTTGATTTGAGTTATATACTCATTTTTTTTCAAGCGCATGCACTGCGCTACGATTTGTTTTATGTATTTACAGTTTCGGTGCCCCGACGACTTGATGGTTTTTCTTAGATGTTTTAGTATTTGGGGAAGTTTGAATTTAAATTCGGGGACCGAATTTCTTTAAGGGGGGAAGATTGTAGCGTTTTGAAAATCGTTTCGGTGAAATTTCGAAAAATCGGTAAAATAAAGGGGTTTTCTGTAAAAAGTCAAAATAGAAATATCTTATTATAAAAATTAAATATACATATTCTAGCTATGTAATTGCTATTATTTGATGTTTATTGAGCCGCTGGCGAAATTTCAAATTTTCTGAAAAAAAAATATTATTTCATTATTATTTTAAGCCGTCACTAATACATTTAATTAGGGAAAATTACAAATTGGAATGAGTTGAAACAAATTTTGTGCATCATAAAACATTAAATAAAAATTTATCATGTGGTTTTTGGAACGAAATCATTTGCCAAAACGGTTTAGAAATTATTGAAGAAAAAAGGCTTTTTTTTAGCGTAAATGTATGTTTGGGGTATTGTATTTATCATTTTTCATCACCCCACACCCGTGCCCACACCCACACACCCCTACTTACTCCTCCCCTTAGCCAAATTCAGCAGTCCTCACTTTTTCCCCACTTGGTTTGCAAAGGAAAGAAAAGGAAAAGAGAAGAAAAGAAAAGAGTAGAAAATGATATATTTTGAGTTGATTTTGACTTGAAACAACTTTCCCCACCTCACTCTCTCTCCTCACTCTTGCACCCCCCCTCAAATCTGGCCGAAACTGATCCATAGAGCACCAGCCCCCCTCCCCCAAGTTCTCACTCCATTTTTGCTTCAAAAATCCATAAAAAGCTTCAAAATCCATACAATTTCAAAGCTTTTTTCCAAATCCAACACTTACCCATTATTCCTTAGCATTTCAAGCATGGATCCTTGTGAAAAGAGAGCATTTTGGAGTGCCATGGATGCTTGTGGATCTTCATATGCTTTTGGGTATATTTCTAAACATTTTTGTTGCTTAAATTGTTACCAATTTCTAAAGCTAATTTATTTAAGTGTTATTTGGATATGTGAGTTTAATTGCACATTTTGGAATTCAAGAAAAGGGTTTGAATGCAAGTTAGGTTATTGTGAATTGGTGTATGGTTGTGATGGGTAGCTTACCATCTTAGAATTTGTAGAAAGTAATTTAGTAGTTAAATTTCATATTGTTGCATGGAAATGTCTAAATTAAGTTTTGTTTTTGCTAACTAGAGTTTTTGAAAAATTATCAAATGCTTAGATTAAAATATAATTAAGTGTTCATGTCGTTATAACTATTATAATGAGTGGTTTAAAGACTTTGGTTCTTGCAAAACGAAGCTTAATTGATGAATTGTGAATTTTGCTTTAAAGGGTGTTAAATTTGATATTTTGCAAACTAGGATTTTGGAAATTATGCAAATTTATGAGTTTAAATTATGGAAATGGTTTTTATGACTTATTTAAGATATTTAATAAATATATTGGCCGCTACATTCATTTAAACATCGTGTTTTGTACAAAAACGGCGAATTGTGCTTGCTAGATTTTCGGAAAAATGACTTTTTGAGTGAAATTGGCATTTTTGTGAGTTTCAACCTAGTTTATATTAAAATTAGTGTTCGTGAATGTGCAAATGAGTGTATTTGGGTTTTTCTCGATGGTTTGGCGTTTGTACACCGACGTCGAGGGTTTTTGGGTTGATTTGTGAAAGCAACCATAGGTTTTGACCTATGTGGGATTCGTGCGTCGTTTTGGTCATGAGTCGGATTTTAATGAGATATGGTGCGTTATGATATGTAGGTACCCCCATGTGGACTTCGAGACGACAAACAAGCGCGTGGCAACGTAGGCACCGGCTAGCGAGGACCAGGTGAGTAGATTTATAACTACGGGGAGAAGTCGGGTGGATGGCGTATAGCACCCCGCAGTCCGTCGTGGTGTATACGGATGCGTATACACACCAACATTTATTATATGTTATTTAGGATTAATAACGATGCTTAGGATGGATATTGGTGTGTTGGGCTATTTTTAGTGTTGCGAACCCTAGGGTAGTGTTGCACTACACATACACACATACATACTTGCATACATTCCTATTGATATGTGCTCATGGGATTCTTTATAGTTATGTGTTCACATGGGTATGGGACTATGTGTTCACATACGGATTGAGGATGATACTTGGGATTGAGCTGAGTCGATGAGATTTGATTTGAGGCCGTGAGATCGGTGATATAGCAGGGTTCGTATCTTAGATACGACATGACGTTGTAGCGGGTCCTTGACGTAGTGTTTCACACACGTCCATGCATACGTAGGCGGTATCGGTATGGTACTAGACGTAGATCAGTACCCCGATCATGATATTTGATAAAGAGGATACCAGGAAAATAGTATGATGAATGTGATATTGACCCGTACCCAGATTAGGATGCCGTACGACGGATTTACGTACGAGCTATATTGATGATTGATCAGCACTCTTGACTTGGGATGCCTGATTATAGATATGGTATCGGATATGATATTATTGAGGCGGGATCACCGACTATACATATACAGGTATGTATATGTATCGACTCAGATGATAGGCGGTTTCCTTACCTGTAGTTCAGCTTGTTAGTTCAGCTGTATAGTTTAGTGTAGTTGTTAGATTAGATTAGACTTTATACCTATTTCAAAAACTAACGAATCGTTTGCATTTTTAAAGACAGCTCAAGGGAATATACGGATATTTCAAAAAAGACGTATCTTTTCATAAAAACACCGTAGCACCTATTTTCAAAACCCCATGATTCGTGTTATTTCAAAAGGCACCATTTGTAGGACTTATATTAGATTATTGCAGATTAGTTATCGTTGTGTCTAGTATTCAGCTCCCGCACATTTTTGCTGTTCGCTCTGCCTCGCATACTTATTGTGCTGCATATTCCATTATTGATATCATGCTGTTAGGACACCAGCACCATTACCGATGATGCGTATGTACCACGTACACCTACTTGCCGGCTCACACACATCTTCATCGGTAATTGCCATGTCACGTACACTTTAGAGAATATATTTGCTTGACTTAGCTTGTTAGCTAGTAGTTTTGACATGATATTAGTGTACTTTCCTTATATGCTACATTAGACATTTCAGTTATTACTTGCTACTTCATGCATATTGTTATTCATTGTTATACCGCACGCATGGATTCTCATGCCTTTATTCACTAGTTTATGTGCTATTGAGGTTTTGGACTCGGATTTCCTTGATATTTCTGGACTTGGGAACTGTGGAGATTTCAAAAGGGAATATGTAATTGTTTTAAAAACCCGGTTACCCTGGATATGATATTTCAGTGCGTCCACCATGTGTTTTCTCGGTGCTGAGAGCGACATGTGAGACCCGAGTTCGAGGAGTGGAGGAACCGTTTCGGGTACATGGTGGACCTGGTAAGGTACCCCGGGGCAAGAAGCTCGTGGTGATGACGATGAGCCTGGCAGGGGGAGACTACCTACCGGTGATATTACCCGACGCGTCGGATATCCGGAGGATACCGTCGTGGTCTTGAGATGGATGGTAGGGGCCGGTCTGGACTGGCGGCGCCCTACATATTGTGATTTAGATATTGAGATTTTGAGACATTGAGATTTATGTTTTGTGTCGATGCTAGACACCGTTGGTGCTGATTTCAGTTATGATACCTCATTTGAAAAAAATACAAAGGAAATCTCACTAATTTATGAAAACAGTTTCTTCATTTACATGTATGCTGTTTTCATGCATTCATACCTCACTCATATGATATATTGCTACCTGAGGCACTGACACGGGCACATGTGATTACACTCGGGTTAGATATTACCCTAGACATTGTCATAGGCTGCCTGTTATACATATATTTGAGGATATATTATGATCATTGACCTAGGATTGCGTTATTTATGCGATTTCTGTGCGTAGATATTTTTCTATTCACGAGTTGGCAACTCACCCCCGTTGTGCCCCAGTTTCTTGCAGGTTGCCGTACAGGTTTCCTTATGGCTTTGCGGGCATAGTTTCATTCGGGTGATTTGCTAGTAGGTGGGTTTACTTGTATCATACCCCCATTATTTACCTTGTATGATATTATTCAGTTGTATCTAGTAAATTCCATCAACCAAACATGTAGTTATTGAGATAGAGACCAGTGTTGGTTATTCCTTCGACCTTAGAGTCGCTCGTTATATTTCTGGTGGTTTTGAGTTTCCTTTTGAGTTTTGATCCTCGCCGTTGGCGTTGTATATTATATTGTTTGTGTGGTTGTGACCGTCGATTGACGAAGAGCTAGCTCCCGCTTGGGGATGCCTTTTTCTTGATTTCGTATACTATTCATGTTGTATCCCGTTTAGGGGCCAGTATTTACAAAGGAGACTCTGCCGAAATTTTCAGTAAATTTTTGATGTTTTTAAAACCGCATAATTCGGCTTATGCTATTGAAATTATTTGCTTTAAGTTGGTTTTTCCTGCACTCTACTATTTTCTTGGTTTGGATTTCTGGGTTTTCGGTTTACTTAGATTACGTACGCCCCGAGACGTTCGTAGTTTAAGTGCCGGTCATGTTCCGTATTTTCGGGTCGTGACACTCCCGCCGGGTCTCGCGGCCTGAAACAACAGCAATGGCAAGTGTGGGTAAACAAGAACTTCCCTGTCACCGTCCTTGAGGCTACCGGAGTACCTCTCGGGTGCCTGAAGTTACCCACCGTATCTGCGGAGTGGCCAATGGAATGTCAAACCAGATTGAATCTTTAGGTTCTTTATCAATTCTTCAGTAATCGTTTGCGGTTCTGGAATCACTTCCAGTTCTACCATACTCCAACTAATGTTTTCAAAAAAAAAAATCCATTTCTTTTAAAAATGTGGCGAGTCAAGAACAATATCTCTATTGATCTTCCAGATGGTAGAAAGTCAACCCTCGTCATAGCCTGGGTCAACCCGCAAACAGCCATTACAGAAACGTGCCTTGAGTTGTCCAGTGTCTGGTGTTTAATCATAAGCCGGACAACTCCCCGTACCTTAACATCGTTAAGATATGAACTGTTCTATATCCAATATAGAACCAGAGGCACTGATTTAATTGAACCAGATTCAAATCATGCAGCTATCTCCAGTGCATGTCAACTAAATGGAAGGAGGCCGATCAGCGTTACTCAACTTAGGAATGCTTCCATTTATGAGTAACCTGAAAGAGAAGCAATTTCTCTTTATCATTACTATCAACTGAATACCATACACAAGTATCTACATCTTCGATCACTTTGAAGAATCCCGATACTTGCTACACCTGGTTCTCTACTTTATTCAAATACCTATAACTCCTCAAAACTTAGACCCTGTGTTTCTACGAAACATATGTCTAAGAACTAGAGAAGTTAAAAGTAAACAGAATATAGTATGAGGACCAACCCCTCTGTCCTGATGGACGCTGGACAACATACAATACTCTGTATAAGTCTGCTGAGTCAAACAACTCCTTCACTGTATGTCGTAGGTTGAAAACTGTACTTATGGTTAAGAAGAATTACACCGCTGTTTAATGCTCATTACCTAACAATCCACTGATATAGGTAAATGTCATCGACATAATATCAAAAAGGTATATCTTACTCTATGAAAATAGACGTACAGATATATCAATTTGAAATTGGTGCACATCAGCGGATATTCAAAACCAAATATTTGCCGACCGGCAAACAACCCAGATGATCTCCTCAAATATCACCGATTACAACGAATCCCGATATAATGAGGATGATTACCCTATTCCCAATAACTTACTCCCACTCATCATCTGTAAAACCATACAGATGTGAGAATCAAACCTGGTACATACATACCCTGGAGCAAGTGTCCAATCGGGAAATCAGTTTTCTTTTAACAGTACACAGCTGAACTGAAACATTGAAATGTTTCGGTGGGGTATTCTGGTATTCCTAGTAATGCCTCTTCCATTATCCAGATTCACAATTGTAACCGTACAATTCTTTGCCACCTCTCCAAATCCCTTTATATGTCTTTAGTCATTACCTTTTGCACACCCCTTTAGGCCAATTGGTTTTCTTCCTTCCCTACCGTTCGGCACCAGCCTATGGTTTGGAAGAAGACTATCCAATAAGCATAATGGGTGTACTGTCCTAATCCTAGGAGCACTCGCAAAGCGAGAGAAGGTGAAGATAAAAGACAACCGAATAAACCGTATTCCTATTTCTCCTGGACCAGAATCCATCCCCGAACTGGAACAAGTTCCTTTCGAGTTCGTATATAACCATACGATGGAGTATCCAATAAACTGTGGATCTTCGTAGTGATACGGAGTGTCCTGGAGAAATACAAAGGTGATTTAGGATTGGCGAAGAAATACTTGGTTTGATCGTGAATAGCAGTCACAATTTACTTTGCCCTCTTACTAATCCCTTGCTTTGTCTTAACTTAATACTTTCTGCACACCATCGTTATGCTAATTGGTTTTCTTCATTCCCTACCGGTCGGCACCAGCCTAAGGTTTGGAAGAAGACTATCCAACTTGCGTAATAGGTGTACTATCTCCTAAACCAAGGAGTACTCGCAACTTGAGAGAAGGTAAAAGGGAAAAGACAACTGAATAATCCTATTCGTTTTCTTCAGAACCAGAAACCATCCTCGAAGTCCTTCGAGTTCGTATATAACCATACGATGGTTTTGTCCAATGGAAGTGGACGTTCGTAGTAATACGGGGTGTCCTGGAGAAAAGGGTAAAAGTAGGAGTGGCAATTAGGTCTGCAACTCTGACAATCAAAAAGCCTGTGTTAAGAGGTTCGGTCAACTTGGTCACTGAGTCATAGTCAAGGGTCGGGTCAATGGTCGCTGCCAAAGAGAGAGAGAAAAGAAACACTCAGCGTGCACTCTAACCTAGATCAGAATGGTTATCACTTTGTCTAATCTGGAAACCTCCCACTGTACCTCAAATTCTCCTCCAAACCTGAAAGAAGAATTAGTCGGGGTCACCCGAGGAGTAAACTAACTCATCGGTGGGAATCGGGATCCAACTATCATCGCATGATAACTTGACGGAATCCACTCAAGTCACCACACTCCAGAAGGTATGCGCATGCCTGGCAAGTTTCAGTTCTTTTGAAACTCCCGATGTGTGTTTTTACCCCTAGAACCCAAGTGACCTTGACGAATAATCAACAAATTAAAAGGTCCTAGTCAAGTTCAACCCGTCATAATCTTGATTGCGTTAAACCCACCCGCACGACCCTTGACGAATAATCAACAAAGTCGTACGACTTTCATAACCAATCCACATATCCATACGACAGAAAGAATTACAGAGCTACCGCACACTACGCCTCGGCGAATAGCAACGACAAACGTAGCGCGAATACTAAGAAATACTAATCTGAAATGACGGAGGGCTACGGCTGGTTTTTGGCGAAAAACCATTAACGTAATGAACTTGATATCGTTGAAGGAACCGGATAACATTTTATAAAAATATAGTGACGAAAACCTTTGCTAAAGAGGTCACTCCCGGTGAAGGGATCTCGGCTCTTTCCCCGTAGAATGATGTGCAGGATATTCCAACATAATACCACGATGCAAAGCAAAAGTAATCGGCTATAGTGAAGTTAATGCCCTGACGCAAACTTCTGTCCAAGGGGTCACTCCCGGTGAAGGGATCTCGGCCCTTGCCTCGTCGACTGAGGAGCAGGATATTCCAACTGAATACCACGATGCAAAACAAAAGTGAACGTCCTTGCAATAACAGCTTTTTGAAAAATTGTTCCAACAACATCAGAATAGGTTTGTTTATAACTTGCGTTGATCCGAATCAACCCAGTTCCATCAATTGATCACACCAAAAAAGAACGAAAATAATGATGTACGTATATGCCATCCGCATTCGCCACTGGGTCCCGTCATCACCCGTTAGGTTACTTAACTAACGACAGAGCGGTGACTGGACTAGCGCGGATGCAAAACATATACAACATCTACTAATATATATACCAATATATTATATTTCGCTAAAGGCGTGATAAAATGCAACATCACAGAAATATACAGCATCACAGAACAATACAGATATCTGGAAACCCCGGGTTTCACAGAGCCGCTGCTGAAACCCGATGTTCCCCTGGTCGTGTGGATAGCCTGTGCAATGAAATCCTAGACCCCTACGGGCGCGGCAAGTCACCCGCCAAAACCTGAAGCGAGGCAGCCCCCTTCAGCACCGTGAATGGACCACCCAGCACTTCATGGAATCCGGTAACTTGGGCACCCCTCCTGGGTCAACCTGTACCCCCTACGAGTGCGGCGAATAGCCCGCCAATCCTAGAGTGAAGCCCCTTCCGTCTCAATGCCATGAGATGCGAGCCCGTTGCCCTCTAGAACCCGGCTATCCTTGCACCCCTCCGCGGGGTAATCCTAGTACAGAAAGTAAAATATACATACAACGGGTACATCAACCGCAACCAGGTCGTGCCCCAAAAGAATAATACAAACAGGCAGTGACGGCAGTCTACATATCGGACGCTCGCCCCGCAATATCAAATGTACATAATACAACAAAACTGTACTAGCATTGCATCCAGGCTATCCCCCACGACCGATCCGCAACAACACAGCATAAACATAGAACATCAACATGAAAGTCACGTTCGCAAATCCGTCTAACCGGGCTATAGCAGTTAGACGGGATTTACCGATCAAGTGACATTCACGGTCGCAGATATAATGTAAATACTGTGAACTAGCAAGTTTAAAATATCTGATCGAACAAAATATACCAAGTGGGCCCCAAAGCATTACTGTAGCACTTGCAGAAAATCTGGGCCTAAACAAAATATACCAAAACCCTTATTTCCAGCCCACAAGCCTACAGCAAAGAAATGACAGCACGAACCCATTTTCCTACGGCGGAACCGCGGCCAAAGGGGGGTCAAGGCCACTGTTCCGCGGTCGTACGGAGGGATCGGGTCATCGAATTTTTCCAGTGTTCTTATAATTCCATGTACATCACTTTTCTACAACCTGAAAAATTTTTAGAGCCCGTAAAAAATCGACAGAAAACTGATGTATAAAATATACGGTTTTTGGGATTTTTGTTCGATCGAAGCTTTAAACATACTAGTACAAGCTAGACAAGGTTAATGGCGTGGCTCTGATACCATGTTGCGCCACGGCAGCGCCCCGGCCGTCTTACCGAGGCCAAAATGCGGAATCAAAAAATTTCCTTACTTGGAAACTGGCGCTACCGCAGACAATAAAACCCGGATCGTTAACCATTAACCTATACTAGCAAACAAGAGATGGGAAGAGAAGTATACCAAATGATCCGAGTCCTCCGGTCTTCTCCTCGCCGTCCCGATCTCCTGCGGAAACTCCGGTCGTCTCCTCCTGGCCGGAAGGGCACCACATCGCCTGTATCTTTTACGGGCTCCCACCTCAATACCGAGGCAACTCGGGCGCGAAGTTGGCTGGCCGACGCGCCCAAGATTTGCTGTAGAAGTAGTGTAGAATCACTTTGCCTCATGGGGTTTGTGAAGTTGCCTTGATGGAGGAATCAACAAGATATGAACTTGGGGATTTTTGTGGCAATGGAAAAATGATATGAAAGAATAATTTTTCCCACTCTAAATAAAAAATGAACCTCTCCCCTCTCCCCCTCATAGTGGCCGGCCATATACATGTGAGAATGGTGGAGGAAAAAATCAAACTCATGAAGGGAGGTGAGTGTAGGATAAAGCAAGAGGTGACCACATCCAAACATCATCATAACAATCTCACATCAAACTTCATCTCATATCTAATCTTAATAAAGCAAGAAAAGATGGTAGAAAAGAATGGTATAAAAAGATGCTCTCATAATCAAACCATTTGCAAGAAAACCCTCCACAATGTGTTATTTGCAAACTTGCAAATAACACCCTCCATCGAAAAAGTCCGGCCGGGAAAGAACAAAAGAAAACCGGCCGGAATGGAATGCAAACTGGCAACTCCAGAAAACTGGTCCCGTAATAAATTACAGGAAAAACCCCCATACTGTGCATACACACCCGCATCTGTATTCCGTACGGATACAAATGCAATGAGACAAAATCTACACTGTACTAAACTAGGATCCGGCTTAAACCAAAGCCGTCTAGTAATATCCATCCGATCCTGATCCGTGCAATACCGCACTTATCAGATCGAACCCTGCCATATATCCATACGGCTACTAGTACAAACTGTCCGATCCTGATCCGTGCAATACCGCACGTATCTGATCGGACCCTGCCATATCTCTATACGGCCTCTACAGCATTTCGCCCGAAAGCTTGAGTAACTGAAAGTGTGGTGGACTCTAAAGACTCGTCAATACTATGGCTGTGGATTTAACCACTAGCACGTCAGAGGTATAAGCCAATACGTGACGGGCCACCAGCTATTGACCAAAAGGGACGTCGATGAGCGAACTCATCCTGACACCCTACTGAGCCTGTCAGTGACAATATCCGTACAGTCCGGTCCGTTCGTCTATGAGCATTGCATGTTGGGCCTAGGGGGTTGGTAAAAGTCAGACCCCCAAAAGCGGTACAAGTCGTGTCGGAGTGTAGCCCAGAACACCCTGAGATACTACTGGAATACCAACCAGTAAATCTCCTGCCTCGGCCGAGGGCTTTGTGTAATGGCTCTCCTAGACACAGCACGACCTCACCCCCAATACCGAGAGAGACGAACCCCTGCAGATCCGCTCACTGCCTCCATGTGGCTCGGGACTGTACCCAACTAAAACCTGTTTGCACGACTCCTTTGAGCCGTGGTAGGGTAGTAATCAAAGTACAGTGGGAACTCACACGAGACAAATGACGATCTCAGGTCGATAAACTAACCTGTACACATGTCACCAGGGAACTGCTATCTGACGTCAGGTATAAGACCAAGTAGCATGTTCCCGGCGAGTCCTGTCCGGTGTACTCATAACCCAATGAGCAGCTGTATACATCTTAGGTGAACCAACTGACACCAGTGGCTTATGAGACCGGCCACCGCCCCTCGTCGGGGTCTCGACTGTATACACTAGTCTACTCTGGAGAATCGATGCCCTGTCTCGAAACTCCCACGACTAGGGACCTTTTAAGGATGTGCTTATGGACCACCAGCTCTCACGTATATGATCGCCATCATACTGCCGGCAGTCAAGCAAGAATCCTAGGGGCTCTATCAGCATGTAATAGCGACCTGTAAGGTCACCTGAAGCAGTACACGATGATAAAGGTAAACCAGATAGCATACTATCATCTCGAGTAAGACTGTCCTACCGGGATTGGTCCTCCCTCAATCATTGCAATCACGTGCCTGTGATCCAATAATTGACTTTGAGGGCACTATCTTCAACCGATTTATGACCCATAACGGTTCGAGAAACTACTGATAACTCTTAGCAGTAAATCTCGACAACCCTGGCCAGGGATTTGCTGTTATGGCCGATCAAGCATAGCGCGACATCAACTCCATATACCGGGAGAGATGAAACCCCTCCTATCGCTCACCGCCTCCATGTGATTCAGGACCGTACCCAAAATCCACCTGTTTGCACGACTCAGTAGAGCTGTGGTATGGAGGAAATCAAAGCACAGTGGGAATCACACAAGACATTATGACGATCTCGGGTTTACAGACTAACCTGTACAAGTGTCACCAGAGAACTGCTATCTTACAATAGGTATATATACCATCTAGGAGTTCTCGGCGAAACCTGTTCGGTGTACCCATTCTCCAATGAGCACCTGTGTACAATCTTTGATGTTAAACACCAATGGTGTGGGTCAACCATCATCCCCAGGGTCAAGAAACGTACACACTAGTCTACTCTTGTAATATCGATGCCCTGTCTCGATATAACTAGGAACTATTAAAGGATATGCTTATAGACTTCCCAAGCCCCACTAGTATGATCTACATCATAATCCTGGCAGTCAAGCATAATCCTAAGGGCTTCATCAACATGTATATAAAGATATGAAATACAACACATCACACGTTTAGATGAAGATAAACAAGATAGCATACTATTATTTCGAGCAAAGATTGTTTCTGTATATATACATGCCTAGCATCCTATAAAATATAGGCCTCTAGGGCATACATATCTAACAACTCCATCAACCATGGTCATCCTATAAGGTAAAAACTCGCGTCCTAAAAACCCCTCCTTAGCATCGTCTATGTTCCTTAAGGTCAAGCCTAAACTCGAACCAAGGTTAAACCTAACGCTCTGATACCAACTTTGTCATGACCCAGAATTTAGCTCATGACCGGCACTTAAATCACACAACGTCTAAATGCGTAACGTAATTCAAGTAAGCCGAAGCCTAGAAATCTAAACCTTTTTGCGGAAAATCGTGGAGGTGCAGTTTTGAAATAAAGGTATAATGAAATAAAGTTTTTCTTTAAATGCATAGATAATGGGATATGAAAATGCAAGTGGATTGTAATATAGTTTAAAACATTTTTCGTCTTTAAAATTTTGGGCAGCACCTCCCTTATATATTTTTATCCAAAACCACATACAAGCAATATATATAGGCATCCCCAAGCGGAAGCTCTCTCTTCGCAAATCGGCGGAAACACAACCACGCAAGTATGCAATATATATACGACGCCCAACAACGAAGATCAAACACAGAAAGAAACAAATAATAAAACGAGACGTCAAAACCTCAAAAAGAAACGAACATACACCCAACGCTCTGAGTCTCGCAACACAAGTCTGACTAGGTCTACCAATATACAAAGCCTAGTTTCTGATTGATGGAGTTAATCTAGATACAATATAAATAAATACAGGAGTGGGCACAATCCAACGTGTCCCTCCTACCATAGAAAACACCCTGAAAGAAACTATGTGCCAGCGATACCGCTACTGATCCAAGTGATCAAACCTGCAAGAAAACTGTGACACAATGAGGGTGAGTTGGCAACTCGTGAGTAGAAAACATCAACAGGTAGAAATCGAATAAACAACGATTCCTAGGTCATACGGTAACATGAAGGTAATACTATGATATCTAGGGTGACCTTGTATGCATATGTATCAACAATATAATCAATGCCAATGACACATGTAAAAACCAAACATCTGAATCATATGCCTGTATGTATATGAGAATCACCAACGTGTGTCCATCAACGACAAATCAAATAATTGAACCTGAGTGTCCAACAGCGACACTCAAAACTTCATGAAACCCGTGTCCAGTATCGATACGTAAATCCTCATATCTCAGGCGCCGCATCCTTTGATCGGCCCTCAGGCACCACATCCTCTGATCGGCCCTCATATCCATCTCACGACTCTGGCCGGTATCCTCCAGATAACCGCCGGGTCCAAACTATCACCGGTAGGTAGTGCTTCCTCCGCCAGGCTCATTGCCTAACTCTACGAGCTTCTTGCCCCGGGGTACCTCACCGGGTCCACCATGTACCCCCAAACGGTTCCTCCCTCCTCGAATCGGGTCTCGAAAACACGCTAAGAACCGATAAAACTCATGGTGGACATGAAATATCATATCAAGAGAAACCGCGTTTTTAAAACAATACACAATTTCCTTTGAAATATAACCACGGTTCTCAAATCCAGAGATCTCATAAAAACAACACCTCAATTCATTTAACCATAAAGTACGATTCATGTAAACATAGAACAATAATATGAGGATGTCAAGTATATCATGCATGCATGTCCTATGATAGTGCTGAATAATGAATGTACTTTTACGGTTAAAATTAATATCATGATATGGTAGTTCTACTCTGTAAGTGGCATGGAAATTATCGATGATGAATGTGTCTGAGCCGGCAAATCTGTGTAAGTATAACATACGCATCATCAACAATAGTGCAGGCGTACTAGCAGACAATATCATAAAGCGTTAAATACCGGTAACATAATATGTATGCCACGAGGGATAATCATACACAAACATGAATAATCAATGGGTATATATAACTACACATGAACCATACGGTCAGTTTTAAAAGATACGAATTGTAGTTTTGAAAGTGGGGGCTACGATGTTTTTAAGGAAAAGACACCATTTGAAAATCCGTAGCATCCCTTTAGGTTTCCATTTAAAAGTGCATACGATTTGTCGATTTTGGAAATAAGTATGATTCAGGTGACACATTTATGTCGGCGATCCAGCCTCATAGTATCCGATATGGCAATATCCACGATCATCATCCTCAAATCACGAGCACGGATCAATCACCCGGTATATCTCATCGCGTACGGTAATCCATCATATGAGGACATCAAACAGAATAGGTATTCTATCGTCCTATACATCAATAAGGGTAGATCTAGGGTCTTGTACATCATATCTTATTAATCTCACAACACATCTATCTAATCTCATGTTGTATTTATACCGATCTCGTGTCGTATTTATACCGATCTCATGTCGTATCGATATCGATCCCATATTGTATTGATATCGATCTCATCCCATACCACTATCAACCCATACTCGTCCTCTTCCAATTATATATATATCACACTTCACATCCTCATATCATATCTTTTAATCATATCCGTAGGTTCATATCATAGGCTCTTTGCAGGGTTACCTAGCACGGCAGCAAGGTTTCGGGAGGCATCGTCCATGCCAAATTAAAATTTTGCAGTTCTAGCTAACCCTAAACATAGAATCGTTTACTAGAAATCGACATAATATAATTCAAACTACTTTGCAAAAGGAAAGTGAACAAGGAATACAACCTTTGTAGACCGGTCCTTCACTTCTAAAGCTCCATGTAGTAGTCCCTTCGCTGCAAGTATCGATCTCCCGAACTCTAGTATGGGTTCTCCCGGAGAAATAAACAAGCTTGCTCGAAGTCTTCGAGGCCGAAGATGATCTACATCGAGAAGACTCAAGCTCATGCTACCTCTTCACTAGGTCAAGAACTTTGTGAAAAGAACACCCTATACTGCCCAATCAAGTGTGTAGGATGATGAAGTAGGAAGTGAGCTCTCTTTAGATTTATTTTTCTCACAATATTTTCTCACCTTGAGAAAAGCTAGTGAGCTTTTCTCATGAGGAAGAAGAAGCTCAAGTTAAGAAGATGAGAGAATGAACTCATGAGGTGAGAATGTATACCATCGGTGAGTTAGTGTCATACACTAACCCATGTAAAGAATAAACCATGGCTAGTTAATAATGGTTAGGTTAATAAATATCTACATGTAAAACAAACTTAGTGGACTTGGTCAATTGTTCCACAAGCTTTAACCATGTGACTAAAATCCACTAATTTTGATTAACTTAGATAAATATAAACCGTTCACATTATTAACTATGGTGCAAGTCTCATACACCCATTTCACTGTGGCATCTAGCATGACACAAAAGTTGTACATTAATATATATCACATATACACTAATGCACACTGGTGAGAAAAGAAATCATAAGTGAGCTAATATTAGTTAATATAATCTAGTATATCTAATATACAATTATACATTAAATTATTAAATCAACACTTGATTTAATAATCCGGCTATATCACATATAACCGACTGATATCAAATGCATCAACTTATCGAATCAACACTTGATCCGATAATCCGGCTATATCTCATATAACCGACCGATGTCACAAATCCCGAGAATAGAATACGGTATCACATACATGCATCAATATCGGTCCCGCACATATCACATATGTGCTCCTACTCCATTTCGCATGAACCAGGAAATCACTGTGTAGGACTCTAAAGACTCGTCAATACGCCGGCAGTAGGTGATGATCATATCAAACACCCACAAGCCGCAAGCAGTCTGCCAAACGTAACGGCCACCCGGGTATTGAGCGATCAGAAGATCAACAAGCAAGCCTGATCATACACCTGCGAATCCAATCAGTAACACTACCGTACAGTTCGGTCTCTTCGTTGATATGTCACATATCTCGTCTAGGGGCGGTAAACATCAGACCCCAGTAACTCGATAAGTCATGCCGATATGAGGCTCATAACGGATCGAGAAACTACCGGTAACACTTACCAGAAAATCTCTGAAACAACCCTGGCCAGGGACTTCCTGTTATAGCCAATCGAGCACAGCGCAACATCAACCCCTAATACCGGGAGAGACGAATCCCCTCCTATCGCTCATTGCCTCCATGTGACTCGGGACTGTACCCAAAAACCACCGTTTTGCATGTCCTCTTGAACGTGGTAAGGTGGAAATCAAAGTACGGTGGGAATCACATAAGACTCTATGATGATCTCGGGTCGACAGACTAACCTGTACCAGTGTCACCAGAGAATTGCCATCTGACGTGAGGTATAATATCATCTGGGGGTTCTCGGCGAGTTCGTCCAGTGTACCCAGTCTCCACTGAGCACCCGTATACCATCTCTGATGTCAAACACCAATGGATATGGGATCATCCATCGCCCATCTACATGGGTCGAGAATCTATACGCTAGTCTACTCTGGTATATCGATGCCCCGTTTCGATACACCAACGACTAGGGACATTAAAGGATGTACTTATTGACTACCTTTGTCCCACTAGTTTGATCCGCATCATAATCTAGGTAGTCAAGTATGCATCCCAAGGGCTTTACCAATATTTAACAGAGAGACAATCAGTGTACATGTTAAGATAAAGAGTAACCAGATAGCATACTATCATGTCGAGCAAGAAAGTCATCCCTATATATGTCCAAGCATCCACTACAATATGCATCTCATGTATAGCAATGGCCTCTAAGTCATACATATAACTAACAATCTCCCACTTGCACTAGGGCCATCATATCGCAGTGGTTGTGGTATCTCATACTCAACCATCCCATGAAAGTCTCTCTCTGGGAAAATGCCTTAGTGAGTGGATTCGCCGTGTTGTCCTCTGAGTCTACTCTCCTAACCTTGAGCCCCTGGAGATCAACCATCTCCATGATTAGGTGATACTGTCTTAAAATATGTCTGGATCACTGATGGGACGGGGGTTCCTAGGCATAAGCCACAACTCCATTGTCACACAATGGTAGGAACGAAGTCCATCTCATGAACTAATATACACCCAGACTTCCTCTTTGGTAGCATTTTTGGTAGCGATGTATCCATCATTTATTGTCTAGTTTGCCATGGTATATAGCTTGGAACGAATCCAACATACCATCCATCCACTGAGGGTAAAGACAATGCCTGTGACTGACATTCAGTCGACCTTATCATCCTGGAAGCTATCCAAAGATTCTCCCCAGGATCTATTGATACCATCTTACAATACCTAGTGAGAATCCTAACATCCACTTAGATCTATCTCATAGATCCAAAACACGGGATTTAGGAGGTATAACCTTGATCCTATATGGAGAATCAATGTGTCACGACCCGAAATTGCCACGTGACGGCCCTTAAACTACGCAACGTCTACATGCGTAACGCAATTTAAGTAAGCCGAAAAACCCAGCAATCTAAACCATCAAAAGGACTAAGTGATAATAGAAATTTTTAAACCTTTGAAATCTCAACCCAAATTCTTTAAAAGTCCAACTTATTTCCATTAAAATTTTGGCAGCACATCCTTTATAAAAACCAGCCCAAAAAATGGGTACAACATAAATATAAGTAAATCATCCCCAAAAGTGAAAAAAAACACGCCCAAAGGCGGAAAACAACCACCACAACAGATATACGACGCCGTAGCGAAGAAATAAAAGACGATATAAATAAAAGTGCATAAAAGACCACTAAGTCATAAAATAATATACAATATCGTCCTCACATCAAGTCTCTAAGTCAAACATGAAAGTAGTAGATGGAGAGTACATAGATACAATGAATATACAATACAGCATCGGATAACCACAAAACCACCTAAAGCAAAACTGCACACTGTGAGCCGATGCGGTATCCGCAGCAAAAGATGATAAGATAGATGAATAGCCTGCCTAGACTACTCTGGGGAACAACCTGCAAACACTGTGGCACAGCGGGGGTGAGTTGTCAACTCGTGAATAGTAATTAACATATGCAGGTAATCACAAGTATGCACGTACCGCGCGAATCTAACATATGCAAACTAATAGCAATAAATGGTCATATGAATGCAACAGTCATGAAAGGTACACTAGCAGGTACAACTAATACATGAAGCACTAATAATATGGCAATCTGTATGCAACAATCATTTAAGGTACTCTATCAGGTACTACTAATATATGAAGCAATGATATGACCATGTATATATGCAACAGTCATGAAAGGTACTCTAGCAGGTACAACTAATACGTGAAGCAATGCTTATAAAATAAATATGGAGTATGGAATGAAATATTGTAGGGTTCCTAGGCATCCTAAAGAGGTCTCACAAGGCATCAACCATGCCATTTTACAAAAATATGGTGCCGAGAAACCCTAGTTAACGGATCGTTGATAGAAATCTCGGCGAAAAAGTAAACTAGTTAACACTTAACTACTAGAATATGGAAATTACAACCTTTGTAGATCCGGATATCCACCTCCACGGCTCCGCAACGAAGTCTCCTCGCTGTCCAAGTCGAACCCCGGGCTCTAGCGTCGGCTTCATCTGAGAATGAACGGGCTTGGTCATCGACGACGATGCCGAAGATGATCTACGTCGAGGCATCGCTAGATCAAGCTCCCACTTCACAAAGTGATGAAACTTGTGAAGAAAACACACTCTACTACTTGGCAAGAGATAGAGGATGAAGAAATAGGAGGTGGGTTCTCTTTAGAATTGGATTTCTCACTCTTAAGCTCAAGTTGCCATTGATGGCCTCAAGGTTTCAAACTTGAAGATGAAGAAGAAGATGAGCAAGAATTATGATAAGTCTTTTTTAATAATGAAATAAAATTAATACTTATCATAATATAACTAAGGTTAAGTGTAGAGAGCAAACCATGGTAAGTGGGAATAGTTAGGGTTTAGCATGAAGACAAAATGGTCTTTGAGTCAAACCTTCATGAAGCTTCATGACAAAAAGGAAAACCATTTTGTTTTCATAAAATTATTTAAATAAATAAGAATGGATAAATAAATGAGAGAGTAAAACAAATCCCTAATTATCTACTTAACCATGGTTTTATTCTTTACACTTAACCATTTAAACATGCATCATCAAACATGATACAAACAAGTGCACAAAAGTATATCACATATACATCATGCACATCAAGTGAGAAAATCCATATAAAGTGAACCAATACTAGCTAATGCAAAGTAATATATCAAATACATAATTATGCATTAAATCATTAAATCAACATTTGATTTAATGATCCGGTCATGTCGCACATAACCGACTAGAATCCAATGTATCGATTTAGCGAATCAATGATTCGATAACTAGGTCATATCGAATATAACCAATCGAAACATATATCGCGAGAATGAAATGCGGTATCACATACACGCATTATTCTCGGTCCTGCACATATCTCATATGCGCTCTTATTTCGTTTCGCTTGAGCCAGGAAACCTCTGTGTAGGACTCTAAAGACTCGTCAATACGCCGGTAGCAGATAATGATCCTATCAAGCATCCACAAGCCGCAAGCGGTCTGCCAAACGTAACGGCCACCCGGGTATTGAGCGATCAGAAGATCGACGAGCTAGCCCGCTCACACTCCTGTGAATCCAACCAGTAACACTTACCGTACAGTCCAGTCTGTTCGTCTGATACGTCGCATATCAAGTCTAGGGGTGGTAAACGTCAGACCCCAATAACCGATAAGTCGTGCCGATGTGAGGCTCATAACGGGTCGAGAAACTACTGGTAACACTTACCAGCAAATCTCTAATCAGCCCTGGCCAGGGACTTCCCTGTTACGGCCAATCGAGCACAGCGCAACATCACCCCCCAATACCGGGAGAGACGAAACCCTTCCTATCGCTCATTGCCTCCATGTGACTCGGGACTGTACCCAAAGACCACCGTTTTGCACGCCCTCATGGACGTGGTAAGGTGGAGATCAAAGCACAGTGGGAATCACACAAGACTCTATGACGATCTCGGGTCTACAGACTAACCTGCACAAGTGTCACCTGAGAACTGCCATCTGACATGAGGTATAATACCATCTGGGAGTTCTCGGCGAGTCCGTCCAGTGTACCCAGTCTCCACTGAGCACCCGTACACCATCTTTGATGTCAAACACCAATGGATATAGGATCATCCATCGCCCATCTCATGGGTCGAGAAGCGTATACGGTAGTCTACTCTGGTATATCGATGCCCCGTCTCGATACACCTACGACTAGGGACCTTGAAGGATGTACTTATGGACTACCATGTCCCCACTAGTATGATCTGCATCATAGTCCAGGTAGTCAAGTACACATTCTAAGGGCTTTACCAACATGTAACTATAAGACAGTTTAAAGAGACAAGTGTACATGTTAAGATAAAGAGTAACCAGATAGCATACTATCATATCGAGCAAAAAAGTCATCTCCATATATGTCCAAGCATCCAATATAATATACATCATCTGTACAATACTGGCCTCTAGGGCATACATACAACTAACAATCTCCCACTTGCACTAGGGCCAGCTGCTGTAGTATCGCATACCGAGCATCCCGAAGAGTCTCTCAAACTGTATCTGGGGAATGGCCTTCGTGAGTGGATCAGCCGTGTTGTTCTTCGTGTCAACCCTCCTGACCTCGATCTCCCGGCGATCAACTATCTCCCGGATCAGGTGATACCGCCTCAGAATATGCCTGGATCGCTGATGGGACCTGGGTTCCTTGGCCAAAGCCACCGCTCCATTGTTATCGCAATACAAAGGTATTGGATGCTCAATGGATGGAACCACACCAAGTTCAGTAATGAACTTCTTGATCCAGACAGCCTCTTTGGCAGCATCGTTGGCAGCGATGTATTCAGCCTCCATCGTCGAGTCTGCCACGGTTTCCTGCTTGGAACTCTTCCAGCTAACCGCCCCTCCGTAAAGGGAAAAGACAAAGCCCGACTGCGACTTAGAGTCGTCCTTATCACTCTGGAAGCTCGAATCTGTAAAGGACTCCACTTGGAGCTCTCCGTTACCATACACCAAGAACATATCTCTAGTCCTTCGCAAGTACTTGAGAATGCTCTTCACAGCTGTCCAGTGACTCTCTCCAGGATCAGCTTGATACCTGCTCACTATACTTAGTGAGTATGCTACATCGGGTCTGGTACACAGCATCGCATACATGATAGAGCCTACTGCCGAAGCATAGGGTATCCCTTGCATGCGAGCTCTCTCCAAATCAGTCTTGGGAGACATCTCTTTGGAGAGAGTGACTCCAGAGATCGTGGGCAAGTTCCCACGCTTGGATTCTTCCATACTAAACCTCTTTAGTACGGTGTCAATGTACCTGGATTGGGAAAATCCTAATATCCGTTTGGATCTATCTCTATAGATCCTGATTCCCAATATGCAGGAGGCATCACCAAGATCTTTCATTGAGAATCTTTGTGATAAGAAGAGCTTGACCGATTGCAGCATAGGAATATCATTTCCTATCAAGAGTATGTCGTCCACGTACAATACGAGGAAGACAACCTTACTCTCTGCCACCTTCTTGTAGATACAAGGTTCATCTGGGTTTTTGACGAAATCAAACTCTTTGATAACGACGTCAAAGCAGATGTTCCAACTCCGCGATGCTTGCTTTAATCCATAAATGGATTTAAGCAGCTTGCACACATTCCCGCTGCTCCTACTGTCTACGAAGCCCTCTGGCTGAGTCATGTACACGCACTCTTCTAAATCACCGTTTAGAAAGGCGGTCTTAACATCCATTTGCCATATTTCGTAATCATGATAAGCAGCGATGGCAAGCATGATCCGGATGGATTTAAGCATAGCCACTGGAGAAAAGGACTCGTCATAGTCCACACCTGGTCTTTGACAAAAACCCTTTGCTACAAGTTTAGCTTTGAAAGTCTCCACTTTCCCATCTACACCAAGTTTCTTCTTGAAGATCCACTTGCTCCCAATGGGTTTTACCCCTTCAGGAGCAACTCCCAAAGTCCATACTTTGTTGGTGTACATGGAATCCATCTCAGACCGCATAGCATCCAGCCATTTCACTGAGTCCCCACTCGTGATGGCCTGCTCGAAGCTAGTTGGGTCATCATCCTCCATGATGCAATCCTCGCTCCCACCATCCATGAGAAAACCGTAGTATCTCTCAGGTTGGCGAGGAATCCTACTAGATCGGCGGAGAGGCTGAGGTTCATTGGGAGCTGCTGAATCTTCTGGTTCCACTAAATCTTCAGTTACGGTTTGTGTATCTGGAACCTCTTCCAGCTCTAACACTTTGCCACTAATTTCTTTTTCAAGGAATTCCTTTTCTAAAAAGGTGGCATGTTGAGAAACAAACACTTTTTGTTCCTCACTGTGGTAGAAAAAATACCCATAAGAATTCTTTGGATATCCCACAAACTTGCAGAGAACTGACCGTGCATCGAGCTTGTCCGGATTTTGCCTTTTGACATAGGCCGGACAACCCCATATCTTAACTCGTTTAAAATATGGTCTCTTCCAACTCCATATCTCATATGGTGTGGTAGGTACAGATTTAGATGGAACTTGATTCAATAGGTATGCTGCTGTCTCCAGCGCATAACCCCAGAAGGAAATAGGTAACTCAGCTGTGCTCATCATAGAGCGCACCATATCTAATAGGGTGCGGTTCCTCCGTTCTGATACACCGTTGTGCTGTGGTGTATATGGAGGAGTTAGCTGAGAGAGAATCCCATTCTCTTTTAGGAAGTCCAGGAATTCATTGCTCAAGTATTCACCTCCTCGATCAGATCGAAGGATTTTAATACTTTTTCCGGTTTGGTTCTCGACTTCTTGTTTATATTCTCTAAATTTCTCAAAAGCTTCAGACTTGTGTCTTATTAAGTACACATGTCCGTATCTTGAGAGATCGTCAGTGAATGTAATGAAGTACGAAGAACCATCCCTGACATGTGTAGACATGGGACCACATACATCACTATGTATTAGTCCCAAGAGTTCGGTAACTCTTTCTCCGTGTCCCGTAAACGGAGTTTTGGTCATCTTGCCTTTGAGACATGACTGGCAAGTGTCATAAGATGAAAATTCGAATGGTTTCAAATATCCATCCTTATGCAACTTAGCCAGTCGTATCGCATTGATGTGACCCAATCTACAATGCCACAAGAAGGATTCGTTGAGTTCATAACTCTTCCTCTTGTGTGTGTTTGTTATGCTCAGAACTGTTGATTGATTTAGAACATAAATGCCACTGCACAACGTGCCTGATCCAACCAACTTTTTGTTATGGAAAATGTTCATAACATTGTCCTGTAATACAAAATTATATCCCTCTTTACTTAATAAAGAAACCGATATAATGCTGCATATCAGGTTCGTCATGTAATAGCATTCGTTCAGAACCAATGTATTACCAGTTGGTAATACAAGGTGATATTCCCCGACAGTCTTGGCTGCAACAATTGCACCATTTCCTACTCTTATGTCTTTATCACCTTTTCCAAGTTCTCTACCTTTCCTAAGCCCATGTAACTGATTACATATATGGGATCCTGACCCGGTATCCAATACCCAGGACGTAGAGCAAATGGAGAAACAGTTCTCAGTAACGAACACACCCGAAGAAAATGCATCAACATGTACTTTCTTCAATCGGGTGGCATGGGAATCCTGGTATTCCCCTATATCCTGTTCATTCCTATAACTCTTATAGGAAAGAACGGAACCGACGTTCCCCAGCACAGTATAACATGCGGGTTCAGTCAATACATCCATATTATTATCTTCATTAGGGCATGAAATGGTCGCTACCTGGAGAGAGAGAGAAGAAAACACTTTAGCGTATGCTCGTGCAAGATCAGATTGGTTATTATCTTATCTAATCAGGATGGCTCCCACTGCTTTTTATCAAATCTTCCTTCAAACCCTAAAAGGAAAGACTAGCCGGGATTAATTACACACTACAAGTTCGCCAATCTTTCAGCCAGGCCAGTGTCGGTACTTTGAGGGAGGTCCCCCGTGCTTTCGCACGAACCTAATTAATGTAAACCTCGTTTTCCCAGAGGCGTAACCTCGTTAATACCTTTCTAGATACCTACTTGATCAGCTAATTGCAATGTGTAAAACTCTCCCAGGAGTAACTCTTACTCGCAGTGGGTATCGGGATCCAACTATCTTATAGAAGGTATGCAATCTCATTGCAAATTTCAACACTTGAAATTCCCGATAATATTTTGCCCCGAACGATCTATGACTTTGACAAGGTCAACAAACCATAGACCGCAAGTCAAGTTCAACCCTTCATTTCTTGATTGAATCAAACCCACCCGTACGACCCTTGACAAGGTCAACAAGGCCGTACGACTACCCTAACCCAATCTGCATCATATGCATAAGCAGACAAATACTGGTTAGCTACCGCACACTGCGCCTTGACAAGGTCAACAAACGCAGCACGAATACTAAACATGACTTATCTGAAATGACGGAGGGCTACGCTAGGTTTTTCTGAAAACCTATTGCGTTATGAACTTGATATCGTTGTAGAATCAAATGAAGTTTTGAAATGGAGTGATTTTGAGGCTTTTCTAGTTTTGCTAAAGGAGTCACTCCCGGCGAAGGGATCTCGGTCCTTTCCTCGTCGAATGAGGTGCGGGATATATCATATATATCGCTGTGCAAAGCAAAAACCCAAAAGCAGTCAAAAGCAAACCGAGTGTGTAGCATCTGCCAGTTATTGCTAAAGGAGTCATTCCCGGTGAAGGGATCTCGGTCTTTTCCTCATCGAATAAGGTGCAGGATATATCACATATACCGCTGTGCAAAGCAAGAACTGTAGCTACCTGTTTTATTTAAAATTTGATTCCACAACATCTTTGGTTTCTTATCTTTCATTAATCACATTAATGAAGTCCCATCATTTAAATTCCTAAACATCACAGATAGATATGACATACAATTATGCCATCCGCATTCGCCTCGATGCCCCTCGTGCACCGTTAGGTTAGGTAACTAACGACAGAGCAGGGCAGGGCTAGCGCGGGTGTAAAACATAAGTAACGTCTATATAATATATCATATATACTATATACTATATCCATCACAGAGTCACAACACAGATATCGCAGCAGAAAAACATATGAAATATTGGATATACTAGGACGTCCGTGTTTTCAATACGAGCCAGTATAAAACACGGATTCCACGGTCGTGATGAATAGCCAATCCCACACCCTTAGACCCCTACGAGAGCGGCAAGCAACCCTGCCAATTCTAGGGTTAGGAGACCCGGACTCGACTCCTCGAGTTGGTCTCCCACTGGACCCCAGAACCCGGTTACTTGTGCTCCCCTCCTTGGGTCTATCCTAATGCTGAAAAGTAAATAATATACAAAAGGTGACAACTTCCGCTACCTGGAAGTGCCCCAAATAAAAGAATATTACATACAAGTTTTTACATGAATGAAAATGAAAAACACTCATCTCATATAAAAACCCCCGGCTATTCGAACATGACGATCCAATATAACATATCCAGCAACACATAACATCACATGTCATCAACGTAAGTAAATATGCGCATCCCAATTGTCGTTGACATATAGAAACGAAACAGGCGATATCACATATTACACTTACGGTCACAGAAAAGAAAGTGTAAAACTACAACAATTGGAATCCGCAACTTCTTTAGACATCACATGCCTAATCCAATGAATATCTTAGACATCACATGCCTAATTATTATAAATCCCGCATTTTAGTCTCATTATCGAAAACTCTTTTCAATATCAAATGAAACTAAACCGCTAGATTTATATCATTCATTCAGTTATCACATAACTGTTTGTGAATTCCAATTATTGTATCCCATTCCAGATAAATAGAATATATTAAACTTTCCGATCGAACATTCGAACACCCAAGTTTTCCCAAAACCATCCAACACATGAAATAGGTTCAAAGACATTCGTTTCATGCCTCAGTACCAACAGTCCAGCCGTAGAAGGGTCAAGCCAACGCCTCACATGTGGCACGCCGTACTGCCCCAAACCCGAAGGTTCAAAGGGCAGTTCAAGACGGTCACATAATCGAGTTAAGGTTTATTGTCTTCTAGAGGGACCATCGCGTTACTTGCACTACTCAGAACGTCCTTAAACCACACAATAATCCAACACTTGGATATTTTTGGCAGGGGAAAGATTGGGTATTTATATCCGGTCGAACTTTTTAACATATTCAAAAAATTATCCGGAAAACACTTAGACAAAGTTCGATAATCCGATCGAATCGTCGATTCCCTATACAACCCCAGAATACTCAACTCTGGAGTCAAATTAAAATTCCCAGAAAACTCAGAACAATTAATCAGGAATTACTGTGCAAAAACCAAGGGCTGACGTCACTATTTAGCCGCGGAACCGCTGCAGAAGCCTAGCTTCTGCCGCGGTTCCGCCGCACTTTGTACTGTTCACTGGAAACGTTTTGCACAGTAATTCTTAGATTTTATTGCTGAATTTTTTAAGCATTTTTAATTGACAAAAAACCACAAATTTGAAAAATTTACAGAGAGCTATTTTGGGGTTGGGTTTTCGGTTCGTCCGGGTTTCAAACTCCGTCTAGACTTCGCCTAAGGCTCTAGCTAGGCTCTGATACCACTGTAGGGTTCCTAGGCATCCTAAAGAGGTCTCACAAGGCATCAACCATGGCATTTTACAAAAATATGGTACCGAGAAACCCTAGTTAACGGATCCTTGATAGAAATCTAGACGAAAAAGTAAACAAGTTAACACTTAACTACTAGAATACGGAAATTACAACCTTTGTAGATCCGGATATCCACCTCCACGGCTCCGCAACGAAGTCTCCTCGCTGTCCAAGTCGAACCCCGGGCTCTAGCGTCGGCTTCATCGGAGAATGAACGGGCTTGGTCATCGACGACGATGCCGAAGATGATCTACGTCAAGGCATCGCTAGATCAAGCTCCCACTTCACAAAGCGATGAAACATGTGAAGAAAACACACTCTACTACTTAGCAAGAGGTAGAGGATGAAGAAATAGGAGGTGGGTTCTCTTTAGAATTGGATTTCTTACTCTTAAGCTCAAGTTGCCATTGATGGCCTCAAGGTTTCAAACTTGAAGATGAAGAAGAAGATGAGCAAGAATTATGATAAGTCTTTTTTAATAATGAAATAAAATTAATACTTATCATAATATAACTAAGGTTAAGTGTAGAGAGCAAACCATGGTAAGTGGGAGTAGTTAGGGTTTAGCATGAAGATAAAATGGTCTTTGAGTCAAACCTTCATGAAGCTTCATCAAGCTTCATGACAAAAAGGAAAAGCATTTTGTTTTCATAAAATTATTTAAATAAATAAGAATGGATAAATAAATGAGAGAGTAAAACAAAACCCTAATTATCTACTTAACCATGGTTTTATTCTTTACACTTAACCATTTAAACATGCATCATCAAACATGATACAAACAAGTGCACAAAAGTATATCACATATACATCATGCACATCAAGTGAGAAAATCCGTATAAAGTGAACCAATACTAGCTAATGCAAAGTAATATATCAAATATATAATTATGCATTAAATCATTAAATCAACATTTGATTCAATGATCCGGTCATGTCGCACATAACCGACTAGAATCCAATGTATCGATTTATCGAATCAATGATTCGATAACTAGGTCATATCGAATATAACCAATCGAAACATATATCGCGAGAATGAAATGCGGTATCACATACACGCATTATTCTCGGTCCTGCACATATCTCATATGTGCTCCTATTTCATTTCGCTTGAGCCAGGAAACCTCTGTGTTGGACTCTAAAGACTCGTCAATACGCCGGTAGCAGATGATGATCATATCATGCATCCACAAGCCGCAAGCGGTCTGCCAAACGTAACGGCCACCCGGGTATTGAACGATCAGAAGATCGACGAGCTAGCCCGCTCACACTCCTGTGAATCCAACCAGTAACACTTACCGTACAGTCCGGTCTGTTCGTCTGATACGTCGCATATCAAGTCTAGGGGTGGTAAACGTCAGACCCCAATAACCGATAAGTCGTGCCGATGTGAGGCTCATAACGGGTCGAGAAACTACTGGTAACACTTACCAGCAAATCTCTAATCAGCCCTGGCCAGGGACTTCCCTGTTACGGCCAATCGAGCACAGCGCAACATCAACCCCCAATACCGGGAGAGACGAAACCCCTCCTATCGCTCATTGCCTCCATGTGACTCGGGACTGTACCCAAAGACCACCGTTTTGCATGCCCTCATGGACGTGGTAAGGTGGAGATCAAAGCACAGTGGGAATCACACAAGACTCTATGACGATCTCGGGTCTACAGACTAACCTGCACAAGTGTCACCTGAGAACTGCCATCAGACGTGAGGTATAATACCATCTGGGAGTTCTCGGCGAGTCCGTCCTGTTGGAGATAGTGCCCTCATAGTCAATTATTGGATCGCAGGTACGTGATTGCAATGATTGCGGAGGACCTGTCCCGGTAGGACAGTGTTACTCGAGATGATAGTATGCTATCTGGTTTGCCTTTATCAGTCGTGTACATGTTCAGGTGACTGATTGCATGTTACACTTTGATAGAGCCCTTAGGATCTTGCTTTACTACCAACAGTATGATGGCGATCATATATGTGAGAGTTGGGTAGTTTATATGCATATCCTTAATTGTGGTCCCTAGTTGTGGGAGTTTCGAGACAGGGCATCGATACTCCGGAGTAGACTAGTGTGTACAGTCGAGACCCCGACGAGGGGCGGTGGCCGGTCTCACAAGCCACTGATGTCAGTTGGATCACCTAAGATGTATACAGGTGCTCATTGGGTTATGAGTACACCGGACAGGACTCGCCGGGAATCTGCTAGTTAGTATTATATCTACCGTCAGATAGCAGTTCCCTGATGACATGTGTACAGGTTAGTTCATCGACCTGAGGTCGTCATTTGTCTCGTGTGAGTTCCCACTGTGCTTTGATTTCTACCCTACCACGGCTCAAAGGAGTCGTGCAAACAGGTAGCTTTTGGGTACAGTCCCGAGCCATATGGAGGCACGTGAGCGGATCGGCAGGGGATTCGTCTCTCCCGGTATTGGGGGCGAGGTCGTGCTGTGTCTAGGAGAGCCATTACACAAAGTCCATGGCTATGGCAGGAGATTCACTGGTAGGTACTCCAGTAGTATCTCAGGATGTATTTGGGCTTCACTCCGACACGACTTATACTGCTATTGGGGGTCTGACGTTACTAGCCCCCTAGGCGGATATGCGATACTCATTGACGAACGGACCGGACTGTATATACATTGTCACTGTTAGGCTCAGTAGGGTTTTCGGAGGAGTTCGCTCATCGGTCTCCCTTGAGTTCGCTCCTCGGCCACCCTTGAGGTCTGTCCATGGGCAGCCGTTACGCATTGCTAGTGCCGCTGACGGTTTGTGGTTAAACCCACTACCATGGTGCTGACGAGTCATTAGAGTTCCCCACAGGCAGTTTCCCAAGTTCGGGCGAAAAGTTGTAGAGGCCGTATGGTTTTATGGAAGGGTTCGGAAAATGCACGTGCGTTTACGCACGTGTCGATTTTCGGACAGATAATACTGGTCGGCTTTGGTTTAAGCCGGATCCGAGTATTATATTGAGTAGGTATAATATCTTTGTCTCAGTTGCATTTGTATTTGGTTGTAATACAAATGCGGGTATATTTATACTGTTTCGGGGTTATCCTGAAAGTCGTTTCAGGATCACTTTTGGAAGTTGCCAGTTTCCAGTTTTCTATCAGCCGTCTTTTAACATTCTGTTAAAGACGGATTTATCTTTTCTTCAGATGGAGTGAGTCATCATTCTAGAAGGTTCTAGAAGTGATGAAGTGGCTTAGTGACTCATCTTTGCATTAATGGTTCTTTAATGTTAAAGCATGACTAGGTTTGTTCTAATTGGTTCAAATTTGTGATTCATTCTTTCATAATTGTTTAGATAACTATGATTGTGATATGGTTACCCTCCCTCCTCCTACGGTCACCTCCCTCTTCCTTATAAGATGGCCGGCCCCTCTCTCTCCTCCTCACTTTCACTTGTTGATTTCATCAGTTAGAAAAGATATGATAGTTTTGGGGTGTATGGAATTCACAGTTCATTTCATTCCATCACCCGATTTCCACGGCAACTTCATTAACCGATCGTCCACGGATTTAGACGAAGTGAGACAAAGTCATCTACTCATTCTCTACATCAATCTTGGTCGTCTCTTTTAGCAAACTTGACGATCGAGTTGCCTCGAGTCAGAGGCGGGAGCCCGTTTAAAGAACCGATCATATGGTGCCACCTCGACGAGGAGATCGGAGATCGACGAGATCGGAGCAGCCGCAACGGAGCGTGGGATGATGGTTGAAGAACGAAGGACTCGGATCGTTCGGTACAATCTTCCTACACTCTTTACAGTTTGTTAGTTTAGCAATAATGACAGATCCGGGTTAAAGTATACGATAGCGCCAAGTTAAAAAGTTTTATTCCGCATTTGGCGTCTGTAGACTGCCGGGGCGCTAGCGTAGACTTACAGTGGTATCAGAGTCTAACCATTTTGCTATACTAACTTGTGCTAACGCGTTTAAAACATCGATCCGACCGGAAATCAAAAATCGCAAAAATCGCAATTTCTTATCCCGACAGTTTCTGTTAATTTTAAACGGTCTCAAAATTTATTTCTGGATGTCTTAAAAATCCGTGCAGGGTTTTCTAAGAACTACGACCAAATTTGGGGTCGTGATCCCTCCAGGTTGCCGCGGATGGGCGGCCAAACCCATGGTTTGGCCGCGCAACCACGGCCACGTGGGGAGCACGTGCTCCCAAATTTGGACAGTGGGTTCTTTGATTGATTTTGGGGTTTTTGGAATATAAAGTTTTGGCCCAGATTTTGTTACTGTTCACCAGTAAGCAGTGGGGCCCACTTTTTGAAATTTGGTCTTTGGTCGATCGAAATTTAAACACGTTAGTTTACAGTGCTTACATTATATCTCCGACCGGGAATATCATTTGGTCGGTAAACCGCGTCTGATTGCTATAGTTCTTTTAGACGGGTTTGCGAACGTGACATTCGCGTTGATGTTCTGTGTTGTGCTGTGATGTTGCGGATTTGTCGTGGTGGATAGCAATGTGCAATGGTAGTACAGTTGGTGTTTATTTGTACATTTGATATTGCGGGGCGAGCGTCCAACTTGTGGACTGCCGTCACTGCCTGTTGTATAATATTCTTTTGGGGCACGACCAGGTTGCGATCGATGTACCTATTGTACTATTTTCATTACTGTACTAGGTTTTACCCCAAGACGGAGTGCACGGATAGCCGGGTTCGGGAAAGCAACGGGTCCGCATCTCATGGCTTTGAGAGGCAGAGGGGCCCCACTTCAGAATTGGCAGACTATTCGCCGCACTCGTAGGGGGTACAGGTTGACCCAAGGAGGGGTGCTCAATTTACCGGATTCCGTGAAGTGCCGGGTGTTCCATTCACTATGCTGTGGGGGATTGCCTCGCTTCAGGTTTTGGCGGGTAACTTGCCGCACCCGTAGGGGTCTAGGTTTCATTGCACAGGCTATGCACACGACAGGGGAACGTCGAGTTTCAGCAGCGGCTCTGTGAAACTCGGGGATCCCAGATTATCTGTATTGTTCTGTGATGCTTATTACTTTTCTGTAATGTTGCATACTATCACGCCTGGAGCGATTATGTATATTGGTTTATATACTATTAGATGTTGTATATGTTTTACACCTGCGCTAGTCCAGCCCCCGCTCTATCGTTAGTTAAGTAACCTAACGAGTGATGACGGGACCCAGTGATGAATGCGGATGGCATATATGTACATTTTATTTTCGTTCTTTTCTGGTGTGATTAAATGATGGGACTGCGTTGATTCTGATCAATGCAAAGTTAAACAAACCTTTTTACAGTTGTTGGAACAATTTTAAAAAGTGTTATTGCAAAGACTTTTTCTTTTGTTATGCATAGCGGTATTCAGTGGAATATCCTGCACCTCATTCGACGGGGCAAGGGCCGATATCCCTTCACCGGGACTGACCCCTTGGACAGAAGCTTGCGTCAGAGTAATAACTTTATTATAGTCGATTACAAGTTGCTTTGCATAGCGGTATTCAGTGGAATATCCTGCACCTCATTCCTCGAGGAAAGAGCCGAGATCCCTTTACCGGGAATGACCTCTTTAGCAAAAGGTTTTCGCCACTATATTTTAAAAAGCTATCAGGTTCCTTCAGCGATATCAAGTTCACTACGCTAAAGGTTTTTCGCCAAAAACCAGCCGTAGCCCTCCGTCATTTCATATGGATGGTCAGTAGTATTCAAGCTATGTTGGTCTAGCCCTTAGCTAGGACATAGTGATTGGTAGCTGCTGGGGTGTTCACATGTTGCATAGATAGATGAGTTGGTTTGGGACAGTCGTACAGCCTTGTTGGCCCTTAGTCAAGGGCGAGTACGGGTGGGTTCAAATTAACAAGATAATGATGGGAAGAACTTGACATGTGACTTATGGTGGGCTGACCCTTAGTCACGATCATAAGAGCATGGGGCAAAAACTTTATCGGGAGTTTCTAAAGAAACTGAAACTTGCCAAGTATGCGCATACCTTCTGGAGTATGAGTAACGTGGATGCATTCCATCACGTTATAATGCGATGAGAGTTGGATCCCGATTCCCACTGATGAGTTGGTTTACTCTTCGGGTGATCCCGATTGATTCTTCTTTAGGTTTGGAGGAGAATTTGACAGGACAGTGGGAGGTTTCCGGATTAGATAAAATGATGACCATTCTGATCTAGGTTAGAGTGCACGCAGAGTGTTTCTTTTCTCTCTCTCTCTCTTTGGCAGCGACCTGTGACCGACCCTAGACTATGACTCAGTGACCAGATTGACCGAACCTTCTTAAAACACTGGCTTATGGATTGTCTGTGTTGCATAAGTCATTGCCACTCCTTCTTTTACCCTTTGCATTTCTCAGAACACCCGTATTACTACGGATATCCACTTCCATTGGATAGAGCCATCGTATGGTTATATACGAACTCGAAGGGACTTCTTCGAGGATGGATCAAGGTTCAGGAGAAATAGAATTGGTTTATTCAGTTGTCTTTTATTATCACCTTCTCTCAGGTTGCGAGAGCTCCTTGGTTTAGGAGAGTATACCTATTACACTTATTGGATAGTCTTATTCCAAACCATAGGCTGGTGCCGAAAGGTAGGGAATGAAGAAAACCAATTAGCCTAAGTAAGGTGTGCAGAAGGTAATATGTAAAGACAAAATAAAGGGATTAGAAAGAGGGCAAAGTAAATTGCGACTGATATCATTCACGACCAAAAACGCGTACTTCATCGCCACTCCTATTTCACCTTTAAAAGAATAAGGTATTATTCAGTTGTCTTTTATCAGCACCTTCTCTCGAGATGCGAGTACTCCTTGGTTTAGGAGGGTACACCTATTATGCTTACTGGATAGTCTTCTTCCAAACCATAGGCTGGTGCCGAACGGTAGGGAAGGAAGAAAACCAGTTAGCCTAACGATGGTGTACAGAAGGTAACGACTAAAGACAAATAAAGGGATTTGGAGAGATGGCAATTAAATATACGGTTGAAGTCATGAATTGGATTATGGAAGAGGCATTGCTATGAATACCAGGATACCCCTACGAAACATTTTCATGTTTCAGTGCATTGTTAAAGAAAAACTGTTTTCCCGATTAGACACTTACTCCAAGGGTATGTATTTACCAGGTTTCATTCTCATATCTGTATGGTTTTACAGATGATGAGTGGGAGTAAGATATTGGGAATTAGGTGATCATCCTCATTATATCGGAATTCGTTGTAATTGGTGATATTTGAGGAAATCGCCAGGGTACGGTTTTCTACCTACGACGCACAGGTTTGGAGTTGTTTAACTCAGCGGACTTATACAGAGTATTGTATGTTGTCCAAGTGTCCATTAGGACAAAGGGGTAGGTCCTCGTACTATGTTCTGTTTACTTATAACTTCTCTAGTATTTAGACGAGTGTTTCGTAGAAATACAAGGTCTAAGTTTTGAGAAGTTGTGGGTATAAGAATAAAGTAGAGAACCAGGTATCACAAGTATCGGGATTCTTCAAAGAGATCGAAGATGTAGATTCTTGTGATTGGTATTCAGATGATAGTAATGGTTTTGAGAAACGTGTTTCTCTTTTAGGTTACTCATAATTGGATGGATTCCTAAGTTGAATAATGCTGATTAGCCTCTTTCCATTAAATTGATATGCACTGGAGACAGCTGCATGGATTGAATCTTGGTTCCAATTAAATAAGTGCCAAAGTTTCTGTATTGGATATAGAATTGATCGTACCTTAAAAGAAATTAAGGTATGGGGAGTTGTCCAGCTTATGATTAAAACCAGACACTGGATAACTCAGGGCACGATTCTGTAATGGCTGTTTGTGGGTTGACCCTGGTTATGACGAGGGTTGATATTCTACCATTTGGAAGATCAATAGTGATATTGTTCTTGACTCGCCACAGTTTTAGTAAAAATGGATCTTTTTCAGAAAACAGTAGTGGGAGTATGGTAGAACTGGAAGTGATTCCAGAACCGCGAACGATTACGGAAAATTTAATAGGACCTATACATTCAATCAGGTTTGACATTCCAATAGCCACTCCGCAGATAAGGTGGGTAACCTCAGACACCCGAGAGGTACTTCGGTAAGCTCAAGGACGGTGACAGGGAGGTTCTTATCTACCAAGACTTGACACTACTGTTGTTCCAGGCTATGAGACCCGGTAGGAGGGTTGTCGTAGTCAGTGGGAGCAGCGGAAGCATGGTGGGCAAGATGCTTATATCTATTTATAGACTTGAGCAGTTATAGCGGAGATAGATCATCTAATTTTGATGTGACAGTCATGGGTTTGACTTCAATCAGAATAGGAGATGGGTCAGTTAAGAAGGTAGTAGGGTGTGATGTCATGGTATCTGGATGACATACACAGAGTAGGAAGTAAAATTCCTATACTACGATCGGTTGTACTGTGGTCGTCACATAGTTGTTTCTCCAGACAGGATATGGATATAATATTTGACATTCTGGTTTCTAGATCTATGGTTTTAGATCTGGATTTGGGTAGTTTCCCAATGTGGGTACTTTGACAGATATTCTAATGGTTTTTAGAATAGTTGACTCCTAGCATGGTAGTGTACCTGCAGGTGATGGAGTCACCCTCTCTAAAGGTGTCGTATAGACTAAAGGGGAGAGGGATGTGCATGATTGGCAGATCACTTGCTTAGGCAATTGAGTCAATCATGAGATGTCAAGTACCACACCAAATGTTGGTTTTGCACTAGATGCAATAAGTTTGTATTAATCCAATCCTGGAGAAACATAAGGAAGCAGTTTTAGAACATAAGTACATGTTCTACGGATTTGATGACGGCAGCCTCCTTCGGGAGACGGTTATCATTCCAAACTTCAAAGGTGACATGGTTGACAGAGTGATTGTCAGAGTTATAGTTTTTCCCTCTGACAAAGAGGGACAGTATTATGGACAGGTGGTCCAAGAGGATACTGTGGGAAGCAAGGTGCCCGATACTGATTAGGTTCAGTGATCGATTCAGTCTAAGAAGTTTGGATATGGAGTTCATTTATAAACTAAGGTCCCATCAGATATCCAGACATGTTCTAAGACAGGTATTACTCAATTCGGGAGATGGCTTTCTCCGCGAACTTGAGATTAAGAGAGATATAGAAAGATACTTCTAGGCGGATCCACTCACTGAGGCTATTTCTCGAACACAATAGTTTTACAAACGGGCTTTGTGAAACTGATTAGTAGAGGAGTTGGATGTTCGGTTTCACACGGGCTGTGAGTAGTCGACATCGCAAATTAGCCTTGAGTGCAAGTGGGAGATTGTTGGAGATAGTGCCCTCATAGTCAATTATTGGATCGCAGGTACGTGATTGCAATGATTGCGGAGGACCTGTCCCGGTAGGACAGTCTTACTCGAGATGATAGAATGCTATCTGGTTTGCCTTTATCAGTCATGTACATGTTCAGGTGACTGATTGCATGTTACACTTTGATAGAGCCCTTAGGATCTTGCTTTACTACCAACAGTATGATGGCGATCATATACGTGAGAGTTGGGTAGTTTATATGCATATCCTTAATTGTGGTCCCTAGTCGTGGGAGTTTCGAGACAGGGCATCGATACTCCGGAGTAGACTAGTGTGTACAGTCGAGACCCCGACGAGGGGCGGTGGCCGGTCTCACAAGCTACTGATGTCAGTTGGATCACCTAAGATGTATACAGGTGTTCATTGGGTTATGAGTACACCGGACAGGACTCGCCGGGAATCTGCTAGTTAGTATTATATCTACCGTCAGATAGCAGTTCCCTGGTGACATGTGTACAGGTTAGTTCATCGACCTGAGGTCGTCATTTGTCTCGTGTGAGTTCCCACTGTGCTTTGATTTCTTCCCTACCACGGCTCAAAGGAGTCGTGCAAACAGGTAGCTTTTGGGTACAGTCCCGAGCCATATGGAGGCACGTGAGCGGATCGGCAGGGGATTCGTCTCTCCCGGTATTGGGGGCGAGGTCGTGCTGTGTCTAGGAGAGCCATTACACAAAGTCCATGGCCATGGCAGGAGATTCACTGGTAGGTACTCCAGTAGTATCTCAGGGTGTATTTGGGCTTCATTCCGACACGACTTATACTGCTATTGGGGGTCTGACGTTACTAGCCCCCTAGGCGGATATGCGATACTCATTGACGAACGGACCGGACTGTATATACATTGTCACTGTTAGGCTCAGTAGGGTTTTCGGAGGAGTTCGCTCATCGGTCTCCCTTGAGTTCGCTCCTCGGCCACCATTGAGGTCAGTCCATGGGCAGCCGTTACGCATTGCTAGTGCCGCTGACGGTTTATGGTTAAACCCACTACCATGGTGCTGACGAGTCATTAGAGTTCCCCACAGGAAGTTTCCCAAGTTCGGGCGAAAAGTTGTAGAGGCCGTATGGTTTTATGGCAGGGTTCGGAAAATGCACGTGCGTTTACGCACGTGTCGATTTTCGGAAAGATAATACTGGTCGGCTTTGGTTTAAGCCGGATCCGAGTATTATATTGAGTAGGTATAATATCTTTGTCTCAGTTGCATTTGTATTCGGTTGTAATACAAATGCGGGTATATTTATACTGTTTCGGGGTTATCCTGAAAGTCGTTTCAGGATCACTTTTGGAAGTTGCCAGTTTCCAGTTTTCTATCAGCCGTCTTTTAACATTCTGTTAAAGACGGATTTATCTTTTTTTCAGATGGAGTGAGTCATCATTCTAGAAGGTTCTAGAAGTGATGAAGTGGCTTAGTGACTCATCTTTGCATTAATGGTTCTTTAATGTTAAAGCATGACTAGGTTTGTTCTAATTGGTTCAAATTTGTGATTCATTCTTTCATAATTGTTTAGATAACTATGATTGTGATATGGTTACCCTCCCTCCTCCTACGGTCACCTCCCTCTTCCTTATAAGATGGCCGGCCCCTCTCTCTCCTCCTCACTTTCACTTGTTGATTTCATCAGTTAGAAAAGATATGATAGTTTTGGGGTGTATGGAATTCACAGTTCATTTCATTCCATCACCCGATTTCCACGGCAACTTCATTAACCGATCGTCCACGGATTTGGACGAAGTGAGACAAAGTCATCTACTCATTCTCTACATCAATCTTGGTCGTCTCTTTTAGCAAACTTGACGATCGAGTTGCCTCGAGTCAGAGGAGGGAGCCCGTTTAAAGAACCGATCATGTGGTGCCACCTCGACGAGGAGATCGGAGATCGACGAGATCGGAGCAGCCGCAACGGAGCGTGGGATGATGGTTGAAGAACGAAGGACTCAGATCGTTCGGTACAATCTTCCTACACTCTTTACAGTTTATTAGTTTAGCAATAATGGCAGATCCGGGTTAAAGTATACGATAGCGCCAAGTTAAAAAGTTTTATTCCGCATTTGGCGTCTGTAGACTGCCGGGGCGCTAGCGTAGACTTACACGTCCAGTGTACCTAATCTCCACTGAGCACCCGTACACCATCTCTGATGTCAAACACCAATGGATATGGGATCATCCATCGCCCATCTCATGGGTCGAGAAGCGTATACGCTAGTCTACTCTGGTATATCGATGCCCCGTCTCGATACACCTACGACTAGGGACCTTGAAGGATGTACTTATGGACTACCATGTCTCCACTAGTATGATCTGCATCATAGTCCAGGTAGTAAAGTACACATCGTAAGGGCTTTACCAACATGTAACTATAAGACAGTTTAAAGAGACAAGTGTACATGTTAAGATAAAGAGTAACCAGATAGCATACTATCATATCGAGCAAGAAAGTCATCTCTATATATGTCCAAGCATCCAATATAATATACATCATCTGTACAATACCGGCCTCTAGGGCATACATACAACTAACAAACATGTCATTTCTACAGAATCCTGACATCGTGGTAGGACCAAAGTCCATCAAGACAATCCAAATCCTAATTTCCTCAAATCAGCCCCTAAATTGGCTCTCATATCATGTAAGTCTCACAAATCCTAAATTTACAATATCAAGTAAATCTCATATATCCTGAATATACAAAATCAGCAATCTCATATATATCTTGTATCCAATATCAAGTCAACCTCATATATATCCAGTATCCAATCTTAAATGAATCTCCTATATCCCAAATCTAATACCAAGTGAATCTCATATATCCTAAGTAAATTGCATGAATAATTATGATGATGTATATAAATTGATATGTATACATATATATTAGCGTCCCATTCCACTAATATATATATATATATATATATATATATATATATGCATATATAATAGCGTCCCATTCCACTGTTATATATACTTAGGAGTAAAATACATGAAACCAACGTGTCAAGCATCGACACAAAAATACTAATCTATCAGATGGTATCACCATGACTGGCACCCTGATAGGTATGTATCATACGCTATACCGAAAGCTCGAGTTCCTAGCTCTGACCCTTGCCTCTCGACGTATCCATACGTACATGACTCCCGTTGGTATCCCCACGATAACCACTGAGTCTTAGGTAATGTCACTGGAAGATATAGTTCCCCTGCCAGGCCACATCGGCATGTTACATCAAAATCCTTTTCTTGCCCTGAGGTACCTCCGGGCCCCACCATGTACCCTCACACGGCCCACAACGCTCCTCGCATGGAGTATATATATCAGAACCGATAAAACTCATGGTGGCTGCTAAAATATCATATCAAGAGAAACCGGGTTTTTCAAATAATGCATAATTTCATGAAACTACCACGGTCCTCAAATCCAGAAAACATCATGAACAATCCATATCTCAATGCGAAAATCCATGAGTATAATATATGCAACATAAAACTGTAATGTAAGCATATAAAGAAAAAACCGCTAATTAACTGCCACAAGTTAATATAATATATCATGTGGTTCCTAATTTCTCCAATTCTAAATAACATCAAGTAAAGGTAAACATGTAGCTTATAGCCAGATTTGTATGTAAACATAAAGGTATAGCAAGATATAGGTATCTACCTATCAGTAATGATGTAATATACCCTCCGGGTATAAGTGATGTATGTAAGGTATACATGTAGCTATGTCGTTATATGTGTATGTACCTATCGCTAATGGTACAATACCCTATTGGTATACAGGTAACTAGTATGTAAGCTTGTCAAGGCATATGTAAGCATGTAGATATACAGGTATGCTATATGTCATATGTAGAAAGAAATATGAATCAATGTCTCAATGTCCCAATGTCCCTAACCAAACAATATCATATAGGTATGTGTGTTTTGCATGACATGACAATTATTGACGGTGTGTGTGTAGCATACAATCAGTGCTCGTGCAACATGAGCCGTCAAAAATAGTGCAGTGTCCTAAAGGTATAAGTCCAAGCACAACAAATAACTAAGCAATAAGATGTATGCGCAACTTTATATATGAAATAGAATATGCGACAATTCATAACATCTCTAGCCCAGACGCATAACGCCATGCAGGCGATTCCCCTGTAGATGTTAAATCTACTCACCAACGCTCCTAACTAAGTAAAGCCTATAACCTGTTTCCCCTTCGTCGCAGCGTCCGAAGTCCCCGCCTGCGAACCTAAAACATAACACAACAAAGCAAGTATATATTAGCAATAGACCCAAAATACGTACAAACTTCGCGGACCAAAGCGACAACACAAACGTACTCTCAAGTGTTCGTTTTGTAGCTAACGTGCATAACGACACTACGAAACCAACTCAAAGCAACAACAACACAGAACACGCACCGTATCGGATAACGCAACGCATGAAACTAAACACAAGAAAACAAGCAAGTTATCCCAGATTTTTCTATACCAATAATCTGTAAAGGTTGCAAGTACCATGAGACCATAAACAACCCCAGAGACCCTTACACCAAAATCCACACCCTAACTCCCTAGTCTGGCCGCAAATTGCGGCCAGAAGCAATAAAATTGCTGCCGCAACAAGGGGGAATGGGCTCATATTTTGAGGGTAGGTTCTAGGTCACTACACTAGGTCACCATTATGGGAACTTTTGCAACTATTACCTGGTTTGATAGCAGATCATCCGAGACCCAAAACAACACTAAAAACTACGATATTTACCCGAAACGATACTTAACGCTATCTGAACTGAAACTAACAAGCTAAGCTACACAATAAACACCTATTTAACAGAAAGAGATTATTACCTAACCAAAAGAACTCAAAGATCCTAACTTTGCAAACTCCAAGGCATCCAAGAGGCAAATCAAGTCCAAAGATGTGATTTTTGTGAGTTTGGATGAGGTTTTGAGATGGATTGTGAAGGAAATGAAGAAGTGTTCAGTTGAGATGAGAGAGGAATGAGAGAATAAAAGAGATAGAGAAAATGAGAGAGAGTGAATGATAAAGAGAGAGAGAGAGAGGTGGGTGTAGGGTGAGAGGGTAAGTGCACCATTAGCATTAATTCACCATTAATGCTTTCAGACACACCATGCCACCTCTTCTCTTCCAAAAGAAATATCTTCTCACAACAAAAGATCTAGGAGTTTAGGGTTAAGGATTAGATTAGGTTAAGGGTTAAGTCGTCATGGTTGCTAAGAACAAGATTAACACAAAACAAACCCTCACATTAACGTGCACACGTTTTCATAACAAATAATAATAAATTATTAATTAAATGTTATAAAATGTAACGAACCCGAATTGATAAACTTTTTACAGTAAACCCGCATTAACGTCTAAACTAACACTAACCGAAATCTAAAGAGTTACAATCTCCCCCTTTTTAAAATTCGTCCCCGAATTTAAAATTCTCACTAAGCATACCTTCAAGGGAGGAGTACAAAACTCCCAAATCTCGCTCGCAGCCTCTCAAGTGATCACCTCATTATACGGCTACGCCTAAGAAACCATCCACAGATGGCAACACCCTTGACCGAAGTTTCTCCACCTGCCGAACCACTAACACAATTGGCTGCCGGTGAACGAAAAGATAGCGTCCAAGCTAAATGGTCTAGTGCTGAATCATGTGAGAAAGTTCATGAAGGTATTTGAAAAGTATCGACACAAAGAATTCGGGGTGAATACTCAATAATCTGGGTGGAAGTGCCAAATTATAGGCAACGGAACTAACTCGCTTGAGGATCTCAAAAGGACCTACCATCCTGGGATAAGCTTCCCAAAACTCAGCACGTCATTCATCGGAAAAATCCAAAGGAATACATGATCCCACACTACGAACTCAAGTCTGTGACCACCACGGTCGGCATAAGACCTCTGTCTGCACTGAGCTACTCTCATCCTGACCTGAACCAACTGGATCATCTCTGAAGTCTCTAGACTACCTGGGGTCCAAAAATTCTATTCTCGCAGAGTCAGAGAAACAGACAGGCGATCGACACGACCTACCAACAAAACCTAAAGGTTTCCAATTGGAGTGTCTCCTGATAACAGCTATCGATGGAGAACCCTAACGATGGAAAGTGACAATCCCAACTGCCAACAACAACTAGTACGTACGCACAAGCATATCTTCCAGAGTCCGTATAGACCCCTCTCACAAAACCATCATCCTGCGGATGGAAGAATGGAGCTAAAGCTCAACCAGTACCCAAGGCTTCCTGAAGCTCCTGCCCAAGACGGCAGGCGAATAGGATGCCTCCATTGGATACAACACATGAAGGAACTATGTGCAAACGCTCAAACTTAACAAAGAACAACTGAGCAAACTGAGCATAACTGGACAACAAACACCGAAATGGAGTCACACCCTGTCTAGACCGGGGTAGACACCACAACAGATATTCATGGAGATCTGCTCCCATTCCCACTCCGGAACGGTTAAAGGTTGCAACTCTCCAGCCGGTCTCAAATGCTCAACCTTAGCTCACAACAAGACAGACACCTTAAAACGAAATCCGAAACTTCACTCTTCATCCCTGTGCACCCGTAACTATCTCACAAGTCACGTCACATATTGGTGGAACTTGAATGAGCATAGAAAGCTGACTGATGTGCCTGCTCTAGGATTCCGCGTTTCTACCCAATGGTATCAGGTACACACAAACACGTCCCTAAACATAGCACATCCTGGTCACAAATCAAGGACTCTGAATCTTTACCCATCCGAGTATGCTCAAGAATCACTGACAAACGAGCATCGGCGGGCTGTGCCTCGCGAAAGCGATTAAGGAAAAGAAATGGACGGGCGCAGATATGAGCAAGCTGTCCCCTCAGTAGAGGCGAACTTAAGCCGTACTCAACGATCGCACAAGAACTGTAAATCTGCAGAAGACTGTCTCAACAATCAAAAGCTTGCTGCAGGAAGATGTACATTAAGCTCTGGTGGTCCGTGAAAATCTGACACGACTCTCCGAACAAGTAGTTTCTCCAAATCTCCAACGCACGACCACCGCTGCTATCTCCAGATCATGAGTAGGATATCCCGCTCGTACTTCCTCCAACTGTCGGGAAGCAAAAGCGATAACTCTATAATGCCACATCAGTACACAATCGAGCCCCACTCGCGAAACATCACAGTTACACAACAAAGTCGGCCGAACCAGCAAGCAAGAAAGAACTGGTGCAGTTGTCAACCGAGTCTCCAACTGCTGAAAAGTCCACACGCATTCCACAGTCCAAAGAAAAGGAACCTCCTTTCCGGTCAGTCCAGTCAACGGTGCAGCGATAAACAAGCAATCTTTAATGAAACGGCGGTAAAAACCTGCTAAGCCCAAATATCTACGGACATCCGTCCCGTACACAAGTCTGGGCCAAAGCTGTACGGCCTCGATCTCCTTCGGGACCATACGAAAACCATTTCCCGTAACAACAAGACCTAGGAGTCAACACAATCAAGCCTGAATGAACACTCCGAGAATTTAGCAAACAGTTGGCGCTTTCCCAATGTCTGCAAAGAAAATCCTCAAGTGCAGCTCATGTTCCTCAAGACACATCGGAATAGACCAGAATGTCATCAATGACACAACAATAAACTGGTTGAGGAACGGCCTGAAGAATCCTGGTACACCATATCCACGAATGCTGCTAGGGCATTGGTGAGTCAAACGACACCACTAAAACACATAAAGCTCGTAGCACGCACAAAAGAAGTCTTCGGAATGTCATCACTCCAAACCCGCAACCAATGATGACCTGATCCCCAAATAAACTTAGAAAATATCTCGCACTCTAGAGCAAGTCGAACAAATCGTCAATGCGAGGTAAAGGATACCTATCCGCACCGTAACTCGGTCAATTGACAATCAATCAACACACAAACTCAAACTGTTGTCTTCCTCCTGACGAACAGAATAGGAGCTCCCCAAAGAGAAACACTCAGACGCCCACACCCCAACAAACAACTCTATAGCTGATCCTTAAGCTCCCTAAGCTTCGCCGGCTCACCTGGAACAACGTCGGAAAACTCTCGTACGATAGGAACCCGGTCCAACAATCCTACTGTGGCTCCGGTATCACGAATGAATGCCAAGAATCCTCGACATCCTCTCCTCAAAATCCGACTAGCGAAAAAGGCTGAATTCAAGCTGTGAGAGGCGGCACCACTGTCCCCCTGCACAACAAGAACTGACTCGCCGGGAAACAAAACCTGACTGTTTTCTCGCGGCAGTCCACAGACACCAAGCACGTAGCTAACCAGTTCGTGCCCAAATGTCAAATCCAACATCTCTTGAAGGATCAAAACGACGGACGAATCTCTATCTCCTATCCGATTGGCACATGACTAAAATACGTGTCGCGCAACAAAAGAATCGGTGACAAAAGTTAACACAACAAATGGCTGATCTAGCTAACACGACTCTCGGCCCAACCCTGACACAAAGTGTGTAAAACAAGTGCATCAAAAGAACATACGAATTAAGAATACCTGAAATCTCTGCATTGGAAGCCCGTGCATCCCGATGAGTAGAAACAAACTCTCGTGTCTGCCCCCTACCCGCAACTGGCAGAACTCCTCCTCTGCCAACCTGTCCCCTCTAAGGGAAGCCTCCGCGACCACGACCTCTCTGAACACGAGTCTGGCACGGTGCTAAGGAACAATCCCTGATGAGGTGATGAAGGTTTCCGCACCAGAAACATCCACGCGTTGACTGCAGACCCTCCTGGGGATGAGAGCTGAACGACTGACCTTGTCCTGAGCCTCCGCTACTCCTTCAACGTGCACGAAATCTGTCTCGATGGCTTGGCCTCTGTTTCTGGGCTGGTACACCGGTACGAGTCCTCCACTGTTCCGGAACTCCCAAATTCTCTGAAAGACGTGCCTTGCAACTAGGGCTGCATCCACTGGTTCTATATAGGTGACGGAATGTTGTGTGCTGATCACAAGGAACAACTGGGTAACAGTGGTAACCTCCTGTCGCTGCGCTGTGCTGGCCTCAACCAAAGACCTCATCGTCTGGCATAAATCCTGCATCTCTTCCACAAGCCTATCGATACGATTTGTCGAAGACGGATCCATCTACTCCTGTGCAACGAGTATGCCATCCTGGTCAGTCCTTGACCCACCCAAGTCAACTCTGGCCTCGGCCCTCGCTGCATCACTCTGAGTCCCCATAGTCATCGGCGGCAAAGGCTATATATGGAAATAAGATTCGATAAGAACACGGAAATCGAATCACATGGATATGTATCATCAAGGAAGGAATTTCAAGCAATTAGTACTTAGGTCACTTTAGGTGGAGTACCGTGTCGTGAGTATGCCGCGGATATACACACACTAAGTTACTCTGCTTAAGCTACCTACTCCATCATACCAAGGTCATCCAACACTCCGAAAGGTAAAACCTAGCGCTCTGATATAAACTTTGTCACGACCCGAAATTGGCACGTGACGGCCCTTAAACTACACAACGTCTACAGGCATAACGCAATTTAAGTAAGCCGAAAACCCCAGCAATCTAAACCATCAAAAGTAGTAAGTGATAATAGAAATTTTAAAACCTTTGAAATCTCAACCCAAATTCATTAAAAGTCCAACTTATTTCCCTTAAAATTTTGGCAGCACTTTCTTTGTAAAAACCAGCCCCAAAAATGGGTAGAACATAAATATAAGTAAAGCATCCCCAAACGGGAGCAAAAACATGCCCAAAGGCGGAAAACAACCATCACAACAGATATACGACGCCGTAGTGAAGAAATAAAAGACGATATAAATAAAAGTGCATAAAAGACCACCAGGTCACTAAATAATATACAATATCGTCTTCACATCAAGTCTCTAAGTCAAACATTAAAGTAGTAGATGGAGAGTACATAGATACAACGAATATACAATACAACATCGAATAACCACAAAACCCACCTAAAGCAAAACTGCACACTATGAGCCGATGCGGTATCCGCAGCAAAAGATGATAAGATAGATGAATAGCTTACCTGGACTACTCTGGGAAACAACCTGCAAACACTGTGGCACAACGGGGGTGAGTTGCCAACTCATGAATAGTAATTAACATATACAGGTAATCGCAAGTATGCACGTACCGCGCGAATCTAACATATGCAAGCTAATAGCAATAAATGGTCATTTGAATGCAACAGTCATGAAAGGTACACTAGCAGGTACAACTAATATATGAAGCACTAATAATATGACAATCTGTAGGCAACAATCATGTAAGGTACTCTATCAGGTACAACTAATACATGAAGCAATGATATGACAATGTATATATGCAACAATCATGAAAGGTACTCTAGCAGGTACAACTAATACGTGAAGCAATACATATAAAATAAATGTGGAGTATAGAATGAAACATGTCATTTCAACGGAATCCTGACATCGTGATAGGAACAAAGTCAATCAAGACAATCCAAATCCCAATTTCCTCAAATCAGCCCCCAAATTGGCTCTCATATCATGTAAGTCTCACAAATCCTAAATGTAAAATATCAAGTAAATCTCATATATCCTGAATGTACAAAATTAGCAATCTCATATATATCCTGTATCCAATATCATGTCAACCTCATATATATCATGTATCCAATCTCAAATGAATCTCCTATATCCCAAATCCAATTTTAAGTGAATCTCATATATCCTAAGTAAATTGCATGAATAATTATGATGATGTATATAAATTGATATGTATACATATATATTAACGTCCCATTCCACTAATATATATATATATATATATATATATATATATATATATGCATATATAACAACGTCCCATTCCACTGTTATATATATTTAGGAGTAAAATATCATAAAACCAATGTGTAAAGTATCGACACAAAAATACTAATATATCAGGTGCTGTCACCACGGCTGGTACCCTGATAGGTACGTATCACACGCTATATCGAAAGCTCGAGTGCCTAGATCTGACCCTCACCTCTCGACGTATCCATACGTACATGACTCCCGTCGGTATAGCCACGATGACCACTGAGTCATAGGTAATGTCACCGGAGGGTATGGTTCCCCGGCCAGGCCTCATCGGCATGTTACATCAAAATCCCTTTCTTACCCCGGGGTCCCTCTGGGCCCCACCATGTACCCTCACACGGCCCACGACGCTCGTCGCATGGGGTATATATATCAGAACCGATAAAACTCATGGTGGCTGCTGAAATATCATATTAAGACAAACCGGGTTTTTCAAATAATGCATAATTTCATCAAACTACCACGGTCCTCAAATCCAGAAAACATCATGAACAATCCATATCTCAATGCGAAAATCCATGAATATAATATGTGCAACATAAAACTGTAATGTAAGCATATAAAGGAAAAAACCTCTAATTAACTGCAACAAGTTAATATAATATATCACGCGGTTCCTAATTTCTCGAATTCTAAATAACATCAAGTAAAGGTAAACATGTAGCTTATAGCCAGATATGTATGTAAACATAAAGGTATAGCAAGATATAGGTATTTACCTATCAGTAATGATGTAATATACCCTCCGGTTATAAGTGAAGTATGTATGTAAGGTATACATGTAGCGGTGTCGTTATATGTGTATGTACCTATCGCTAATGGTACAATACCCTATAGGTATACAGGTAACTAGCATGTAAGCATGTCAAGGCATATATGTAAGCATGTAGGTATACATGTATGCTATATGTCATATGCCAAAAGAAATATAAATCAATGTCTCAATGTCCCTAACCAAACAATATCATATAGGTATGTGTGTTGTGCGTGACTGGGTAATTATTGACGGTGTGTGTGTGGCATACAATCAGTGTTCATGCAACATGAGCCGTCAATTATAGTGCAGTGTCCTAAAGGTACAAGTCCAAGTACAACAAATAACTAAGCAATAATGTGTATGTGCAACTTTATATATGAAATAGAATATGCGACAATTCATAATATCTCTAGCCCAGACGTATAACGCCATGTGGGCGATTCCCCTATAGATGTTAAATCTACTCACCAACACTCCTAGCTAAGTGAAGCCTACAACCTGTTTCCCCTTCGTCGCAGCGTCTGAAGTCCCCGCCTGCCAACCTAAAACATAACACAACAAAGAAAGTATATATTAGCAATAGACCCAAAACACGTACAAACTACGCGGACCAACGCGACAACACAAACGTACTCTCAAGTGTTCGTTTTGTAGCTAACGTGCATAGCGATACTATGAAACCAACTCAGAGCAACAACAACAACACAGAACAAGCACTGTATCAGATAACGTAACGCGTGAAACGAAACACAAGAAAACAAGTAAGTGATCCCAGATTTTTCTGTACCAACAATCTGTAAAGGTTGTAACTACCATGAGACCACAAACAACCCCAGAGACCCCTACACCAAAATCCACACCCTAACTCCCTAGTCTGGCCGCAAATTGCGGTCAGAAGCAAGAAAATTGCGGCCGTAACAAGAGGGAATGGGCTCGTATTTTGAGGATAGGTTTTAGGTCACTACATAAGGTCACTATGATGGGAACTTTTGCAACAATTACCTGGTTTGATAGCAGATCATCCGAGACCCAAAACAACTCTAAAAAATACGATATTTACCCGAAACGATACATAACACTATCTAAACTGAAACTAACAAGCTAAGCTACACAATAAACACCTATTTAACAGAAAGAGATCATTACCTAACCAAAAGAACTCAAAGATCCTAGCTTTGCAAGCTCCAAGGCATCCAAGAGGCAAATCAAGTCCAAGGATGTGATTTTTGTGAGTTTGGATGAGATTTTGAGATGGATTGTGAAGGAAATGAAGAAGTGTTCAGTTGAGATGAGAGAGGAATGAGAGAATAAAAGAGATAGAGAAAATGGGAGAGAGTGAATGATAGCGAGAGAGAGAGAGAGAGATGAGTGTAGGGTGCGAGGGTAAGTGAAACATTAGCATTAATTCACCATTAATGCTTTCACACACACCTTGCCACCTCTTCTCTTCCAAAAGAAATATCTTCTCACAACAAAAGATCTAGGAGTTTAGGGTTAAGGATTAGATTAGGTTAAGGGTTAAGTCGTCATGGTTTCTAAGAAAAAGATTAACACAAAACAATCCCTCACATTAACGTGCGCACGTGCGTGCATGTCATAAAAAATAATAATAAATTATTATTTAAATTTTATAAAATGTGAGGAACCCGAATTGGTAAACTTTTTACAGTAAACCCGCATTAACGTCTAAACTAACACTAACTGAAATCTAAACCCGTTACACAATGTGATAAGAGGACATTGACCGAGTGTAGCATAGAAAAATCTTTTCCTATCAAGAGTATGACATCCGCGTACAATACGAGGAAGACCACCTTACTCTCTACTACCTTTTATTATATACATGGTTCATCTACCATTTTGACAAACGCTTTGACTATTACATCAAAACAGATGTTCCAATACCGCGATGCCTGCTTTAACCTGTAAAGCAACTTGCACACGTTTCCGCTGCTCCCACTGTCTACGAAGCCCTCTGGCTGTGTACTTATAGATGCTTTCTTCTAAATCAGTATTTAGAAAAGCAGTCATGACACCCAACCGCCAGATATCGCAGTCATGGTATATAGCAATGGCAAGTAGGATCTGGATGGACTTAAGCATAGCTATTAGAAAAGGTTTCATCATTATCGACACCTGGTCAATGACGAGAACCTTTTACAACATGTCTAGCTTTGAAAGTCTCAACTTTTCCATCTACACCAATTAATCTTCTCAAGATATACATACTCCTGATGGGGATTTAACCCTTCAGATATAGCAACTAAAGTCCATACTTTGTTGGTGTACATAGATTCCATCTCAGATCGCTTAGCATCCAGCCATTCTCACAGAGTCCCCACTCCTGATGGCCTGCTCGAATCTAGTTGAGTCATCATCTCATGATGCAATTCTCGCTCCCACTATCATAGAGAAAACCGAAGTATCTCTCAGGCGGATGAGGAACCCTACCAGATCGGCAGAGAGGCTGCGGTTCATTGGGAGCTATTGAATCCTCCGGTTCTACCAAATCATCACCTGTAGTTTGTATAGCTGGAACTCCTTCCGGTTCTACCTCATGACCACAAATTTGTTTCCAAAATAAATTCCTTTTCTAAAAAGTTGGCATGCCGAGAAATAAAACACGTTTTGTTCCTCGGTATGGTAGAAGATATTCCCTTGCGAATGCTTAGGATATCCAACCAACTTCCACAGAACTGACCTTGCCTCGAGCTTGTCCGGATTTTGCTTTTGACATAGGTCGGACAACCCCAAATCTTAACATCTTTAAGTGATGAGCTCTTCCCATACCATATCGCATATGGAGTGGTAGGCACCTGATTTGATTGGAACCCTGTTCAATAGGTATGCAGCTTCACAAGTGCATAACCCCCAAAAGGAAATAGGCAACTCAGTAGTACTCATCATAGAGCACACCTTATCACAAAGGGTGCGATTGCTCTGCCCCGATACACCGATGTGTTGTGGTGTATACAGAGGAGTAATGCTGAGAGAGAATCTCATTCTCCTTTAGAATAGTCCAGGAATTCCGTGCTCAAGTATTCTCCTCCCTGATCTCATCAAATGACATAATACTTATACCCGTTTTGGTTCTCTACTTCTGACTTTTATTCTATAAATTTCTCAAAAGCTCAGACTTGTGTTTCAACAGGAACATATGTACGAATCTTGAAAGATCATCAGTGAATGTAATGAAGTACAAAGAACCGGTCCTGGTGTCACGACCCGAAATAGCACGTGACTGGCACTTGAATCATATGAAGTCTATAGGACCCCATCTAATTCAAGTAACCCAAAAGCCCAGAAATCTAAAACCATTTTAAGCAGTAAATAAAGAAAACTAGTTTTTTTAGAAGTAAGGAAAACATGTTTTAAAAATAAGGTTTTTAAAATAAGAGGCCGAATATGCATTTTTGAAATCTGTAGTCTTTTTCTGAAAATTTCGGCAGAGTTTCCTTTGTAAATACTGGCCCCGAACGGGGTACAACAAGAATAATATATACACAATGATAAAAGGCATCCCTAAGCGGGAGCTAGCTCTTCGTCAATCGACGGTCACAACCACGTAAGCAGTATAATATACAACGCCGAATGGCGAGGATCAAAACTCAAAGGAAAACTCAAAATCAGCATGAAAACCGTAATACTACAACGCGCGACTCTAAGGTCAAAATAATACAACTAGTTTTCTAAGTCTGAAACAATATACAAGTTTGGTTGATGGAATTACTAGATATAACTGAATATAATAAATACAAGGGTGGTCATGATGCGAGTGAACCCACCTACCAATGCAATCACCCAAAAAGAAAGCAGTGTGCCAGAAAAGCCACAATGAAACCTGTACGGCAAAACCTGCAAGAAACTGTGGCACAACGGGGGTGAGTTGCCAACTCGTGAATAGAAAACATCACAGAGCAGAAATCGTATGTATGACTCAATCCTAGGTTAATACAATCAGATATATATATAAACCTCAAATGGATAAGTCTGAAGCATGATAAGGTGGCAATGTAACATCTATACATGAGTGTAGTGCCAAGTGCTCGTGCTAGTGCCTCAGGTAATAGTATATCATAAATATGAGGTATGATCAATGTCGACTATATCATGAAGTTTATGAGTATGTGGATATCATCCAACTATGTGATCAATGTCATCAATGTCAACTATATGTATGTGGATATCGTCCACGTGTCACCCAATGACAATAAGCATCATGCATGTAAATATCATAAACATATCCATGGAAGTATGAGGATGTAAATCAATATGTGTCGCTCGCGACATATCAAAATCATGGAACCTGATTGCAAGCATCGACACTCGAAAACATCATGAAACCTGTGCCTATCATCGGCACGTAAATCCTCATATACATAGGGCTCCGTCAGTCCGGATCAGCCCGTATCATCTCTCAACTCCGGTCAGTATCCCCCAGATGTCCGCCGACCTCAAAACAATCACCGGTAGGTAGTACTCCTCTGCCAGGCTCACCGTCTAACATATACGAGTCTTCTTGCCCCGGGGTACCTCACCGGGTCCACCATGTACCATCAATCGGTGCCTACCACTCCTCGAATCGGGTATACTCACCCAAGCTCTCAGGAACCAAGAAAACTCATGGTGGACGCACTGAAATATCATATCAAGAGAAACCGGGTTTTTTAAACAGTGCGTATTTTCTTAAAATAATACCACGGTTCTCAAATCCAGAAATCCCATAAATCCAACTCATTGCGTAAATCCATGCAATGTGTCGTATGATACTCAGAGTAAAAACGGAAAACCGCTCTTTTAAAAGAATCCAGTTTTGAAAACATCTCATGCGGTCCCTATTTTCTTGAAATCAAGTCAATATCATCCATATATGTAACATGTGTATGTATGTAGGTATGGATGTGCAAATGGATATATATGCGAATATGAGTGTTGTAGGGTTGCTAGGCACGCGCACAAGAGTCTACGAGGCATCAACCTTGCCCGATTAAAATTTTAGCCGTGCCGAACAACCCGAAGCCGGATCATTAAACTAGGGTTTAGGCGAAAACAAGCATATTAAACTCTTTAACACTAAGTGAGAGGGATTACAACCATTGTAGATCTGGTCCTTCACTTCTTAAGCTCCATGTTGAGGTCCCTTCGCTGCGATCATCGTGTTCTGGACTCTCGAGAGGCTTCACGAAGAAAATGATGCAACCTTTTGCTTCCGATCTTCGATATTAAGATGATCTACCTTGAAGTTTCATTAACACAAGCTAACACTCAAAATATGAAGTGAACACCCTCATCTAAATGGCAAGGATAGATGAGGATGATGAAGTAGGATTTTTGCTCTCATTTATAATCTTTTTCTCACTCATTTTCATCACAAAAGAAAGCTTTTTCATGAAGGAACTCAAGAAAGTAGAAGAAGAATGAAGATCATAACCTTAATCCTTTTGTGATGAATAATGAATTATTTTAGTGGTTACAAATCTAACCAAGGGTTAAGCCAGAAGAAGTTAACCTTTGTAGAGAGTTAACTAGAGTTAATGGTTTGGATTGGGTTAACATAATATCTCACAAAAATATCAAGCAACCACAAAGTCAAAGCTTCATGAAGCTTCATGGAAGCTTCATGCAAAAGCTAACCCTAATCCAAACCCTAACCTAGTTTAAACCCTAATCCATTATTAAATTTGTAACCCTAACATGTTACAATATTATATATCACATATACAATATATTTTGTAACAATAGAAAATAATACAATTAACATATATCGCATATATATCAATGTATTATCCCGTGAGAAAATGAATCTTTTAGTGATTTAATATTAGTTAATGTAATTTAATATATCATATATATTATTATACATTAAATTATCGAATCAACACTTGATCAGATAATCCGGCTATTTCACAAATAACCGACTAATACGATGACCCGGCTATATCACATATACCCGGTCGATATCTCATATAGCGAGAATCCAATACGGTATCATATACCGCATTATCCTCGGTCCCACATGTAAGTGCACGGCGGCGCCCCGGCCGTCAATCCGACGCCGGAATGCGGAAGCGGTGATAAATTTTAATTTTGCGAACTTAGCAAACCGGCACCACCGCGCACTAAACAGCCGGATCGAACCATTAACTAGTCTAAGCTAACTACAAGAAGGGGAAGAGATATACCGAATGATCCGAGTCCTCCGGTCTTCTCGTCGTCGTCCCGATCTCCTGCGGAAACTCCGGTCGTCGCCTCCTCGCCGGAAGGGCACCACATCGCCTGTATCTTTTACGGGCTCCCACCTCAATACCGAGGCAACTCGGGCGCGAAGTTGGCTGGCCGACGCGTCCAAGATTTGCTGTAGAATGTGTAGTGTAGAGGCTATGTCTCATTTGGGGTTTGTTGCCATTTGAAGATGATGGAGGAAACAAGATAAGGAAAAATGGTGCTTGCATTTTTTCTAGCATGAAATGAGATCAAGGAAAAATCCCACAAGCTCAAAATGAAGCTCTCTCTTCTTCTTCTCTAGAGTGAGAATAATAATGGTGGAGGAATGAATGTATGAACCATAACAAGAAAGGAGGTAAGTGTAGGAGAGCACAAAGGGTGACAATATCATAAAGCAAGCTTCACATCCAAAACACAAATCAATCCTAATCCTTTCTCATCTCATAAATGCAAAGGAAAAGACTAAGAAAGAATCTCATCATGATAAAGCAAAGATGCTTAACTTATCATAATGACAAAAATGCATAAAACCCCTCCTCAATAAGTTATTTGCAAACTTGCAAATAACCCCCTCCATCGAAAAAGTCCGGCCGGGAAAGAACAAAGGAAAACCGGCCGGAACGGAATGCAAACTGGCAACTCCAGAAAACTGGTCCTGTAATAAATTACAGGAAAACCCCGATACTGCAAATACATGCCCGCATTTGTATTCCCACTGAACACAAATGCAAAGAGACAAAACTACACTATCAAATACTAGGATCCGGCTTAAGCCAAAGCCGGCTAGTAAAAACCGTCCGATCACGATCCGTGCAATACCGCACGTATCTGATCGAACCCTGCCATATCTCCATACGGCCTCTACAGCGTTTCGCCCGAAAGCTGAGTAACTGAAAGTGTGGTGGACTCTAAAGACTCGTCAATACTATGGCTGTGGATTTAACCACTAGCACGTCAGAGGTCTAAGCCAATACGTGACGGGCCACCAGCTATCGACCAAAAGGGACGTCGATGAGCGAACTCATCCTGACACCCTTCTGAGCCTGTTAGTGACAATATCCGTACAGTCCGGTCCGTTCGTCTATGAGCATCGCATGTCGGGCTTAGGGGGTTGGTAAAAGTCAGACCCCTAAAAGCGGTACAAGTCGTGTCGGAGTGTAGCCCAGAACACCATGAGATACTACTGGAATACCTACCAGTAAATCTCCTGCCTTGGCCAAGGACTTCGTGTAATGGCTCTCCTAGACACAGCGCGACCTCACCCCCAATACCGGGAGAGACGAACCCCTGAAGATCCGCTCACTGCCTCCATGTGGCTCGGGACTGTACCCAACTAAAACCTGTTTGCACGACTCCTTTGAGCCGTGGTAGGGTAGTAATCAAAGCACAGTGGGAACTCACACGAGACAAATGACGATCCCCAGGTCGATGAACTAACCTGTACACATGTCACCTGGGAACTGCTATCTGACGTCAGGTATAAGACCAACTAGAATGTTCCCGGCGAGTCCTGTCCGGTGTACTCATAACCCAATGAGCACCTGTATACATCTTAGGTGAACCAACTGACACCAGTGGCTTGTGAGACCGGCCACCGCCCCTCGTCGGGGTCTCGACTGTATACACTAGTCTACTCTGGAGTATCGATGCCCTATCTCGAAACTCCCACGACTAGGGACCTTTTAAGGATGTGCTTATAGACTACCAGCTCCTACGTATATGATCGCCCTCATACTGCCGGTAGTCAAGCAAGAATCCTAGGGGCTCTATCAACGTGCAATAGTGACCTGTCATGTCACCTAAAGCAGTACACGATGATAAAGGTAAACCAAATAGCATACTATCATCTCGAGTAAGACTGTCCTACCGGGATAGGTCCTCCCTCAATCATTGCAATCACGCGCCTGTGATCCAATAATTGACTCTGAGGGCACTATCTCCAACACCACACATATCACATATGTGCTCCTACTCCGTTTTGCCTGAGCTAAGAAACCTCTCTGTAGGACTTTAAAGAATCGTCAATACGCCGGCAGTAGGTGATGATCATATCAAACACCCACAAGCTGCAAGCGGTCAGATAAACGTAACAGCTACCCGGGTATTGAGCGCTCAGAACATCAACAGGCAAGCATGTACATTCTCCAGTGAATCCAAACAGAAACACTCCCGTACAGTCCGGTCTCGTCGTCTGATATGTCGCATATCTCGCCTAGGGGTGGTAAACGTCAGACCCCAGTAGCTCGATAAGTCGTGTCGATATGAGGTCTATAACAGTTCGAGAAACTACTGATAACACTTACCAGTAAATCTCAACAACCCTGGCCAGGGATTTCTGGTTATAGCCAATCGAATACAACACAACATCAACTCCCTATACCGGGAGAGACGAATCCCCTCCTATTGCTCATTGCCTCCATATGATTCGGGACTGTACCCAAAAGCTACCTTTTTGCATGCCCTCTTGGACGTGGTATGATGGAAATCAAAGCACAGTGGGAATCACACAAGACTCTATGACGATCTCGGGTCAACAGACTACTCAATACCAGTGTCACCGGAGAACTGCCATCTGACGTAAGGTATAATACCATCTGGGAGTTCTCACCGAGTCCGTCCAGTGTACCCACTCTCCACTGAGCACCCATACACCATCCTTGATGTCAAACACCGATTGATATGGGATCATCCATCGCCCATCATATGGGTCAAGATGCGTATACGCTAGTCTACTCTGGTGCATCGATGCCCTGTCTCGATACACCCTCGACTAGGAATAGTTATAGGATGTACTCGTCGACTACCGTGGCCCCACTAGTATGATCTCATCATAGTCCCAGTAGTCGAGTACATATCCTAAGGGCTTTATCAACATGTAACATAGAGACAGTCAGAGTACATGTTAAGATAAAGTACAACCAGATAGCGTACTATCATGTCGAGCAAGAAAGTCCTCCCTATATATGTCCAAGCATCCACTACAATATACATTGTATGTACAGTAATGGCCTCTAGGGCATACATATAACTAACAATCTCCCACTTGCACTAGGGCCATCTGTTGTGGTATCACATACCCAACAATTAGCTATAGTTGTAGTATCTCATACTCAACCATCCCATAAAAGACTCTACTGGGAAAAAGGCTTTCGTGAGTGGATCCGCGCTGTTGTCCTCTGTGTCTACTCTCCTAACCTCGATCTCCCTGGAGATCAACCATCTCCATGATCAGGTGATACTGCCTAAGAATTATATATGGATTTCTGATGGGACGGGGGTTCCTTGGCATAAGCCACAACTCCATTGCCACACAATGGTAGGAACGAAGTTCATCTCATGAACTTATATATATCCAGACTGCCTCTTTGGTAGCATACTTGGTAACGATGTATCTTGGCTTTAATCATCTAGTATGTCACGGTATCTATCTTGGAACTCTTCCAACATACCGTCCCTCCACTGAGGGTAAAGACAATGCCTGCGACTGACATTCAGTCGTCCTTATCACCCTGGAACCTTTCCAGTGATTCTTCCCAGGATCGATTGATACCATCTCACTACAACTAGTGAGTATCCTAACATCCAATTAGATCTATCTCATAGATCCAAAATCCAGGATTTAGGAGGTATCACTTTGATCCTATATGGAGAATCCTTGTGATAAGCGGAGATTGACCGAGCGTAGCATAGGAAACTCCTTCCCTATCAAGAGTATGTCATCCACGTACTCTACGAGGATCACCTCCATACTCTCTACTACTTTTTTGTATATACAAGGTTTATCTACCATTTTGATGAAGTCAAACTCTTTGACTACCACATCAAAATAGATGTTCCAACTCCGCGATACCTGTTTTATCACATAAAACATCTTGCTCATGTTTCCGCTGCTCACACTGTCTACGAAGCCCTCTGGCTGTGTACTTATAGACGCACTCTTCCAAATCAGCATTTTAGAAAAGCAGTCATGACACCCAACCACCAGATATCGTAGTCTTGGTATATAGCCGTGGCAAGTAGGATCTGAATGGACTTAAGCATAGCTTTGAAAGTCTCAACATTTCCATATACACCAAGTAATCTTCTCAAGATATACTTGCTCCTGATGGGGATTTAACCCTTCAGATAAAGCAACCAAAGTCCATACTTTGTTGGTGTATAAGGATTCCATCTCAGATCGATAAGCATCCAGCCATTCTTACAGAGTCCCATTCCTGATGGCCTGCTCGAAACTCGTTGGGTCATCATCTCATGATGTAATCCTCGCTCCCACTGTCATAGAGAAACCGAAGTATCTCTCAGGTGGGTGAGGAACCCTACTAGATCGGCGGAGAGGCTGAGGTTCGTTGGAAACTATTGAATCCTTTGGTTCTACCAAATCATCAGCTGCAGTTTGTATAGCTGGAACCCTTCCAGTTCTACATAACAGATCTTTCCTCGAGCTTGTCCGGATTTTGCTTTTAGACATAGGCCGGACAACCCCAAATCTTAACAAACTTAAGATATAGGCTCTTCCCTTTCCATATCACATATGAAGTGGTAGGCAACTGATTTGATTTGAACCCTATTCAATAGGTATGCAGCTTCACAAGTGCATAATTCCCAAAAGGAAATAGGAAACTCAGTAATACTCATCAGAGAGCACACCATATTACATAGGGTTCTGTTGCTCCGCCCCGATACACCGACGTGCTGTGGTGTATACGTTGGAGTAATGCTGAGAGAGAATCTCATTCTCCTTTAGAATAGTCCATGAATTCCGTGCTCAAGTATTCTCCTCCTTGATCTCATCAAAGGACATAATACTTATACCCGGTTTTTGGTTCTCTACTTGTAACTTATATTCTGTGAATATCTCAAAAGGTTCAGACTTGTGTTTCAACAGGAACATATGTCCGAATCTTGAGAGATAATCAGAGAATGTAATGAAGTACAAAGAACCGGTCTTAGCATGTGTAGACAGGGGACCTTAATACATCAGCATTTATCAATCCCAAGAGTTCACTAACTCTTTCTCTGTTTCCAATAAACAGAGCTATGGTCATCTTATCTTTGTGACATGACCGGCAAGTTTCACAAGATGTAAATTCAAACAAATTTAAATATGCATCTTAATATAACTTCAGCCAGTCGGGTCGCATTGATATGACCTAGTCTACAATGCCTCAAGAAGGATTCGTTCATTTCTGAACTCTTCCTCTCGTGTGTGTTTTGTATACTAAGAACTGTAGTTTGATTTAGAACGCCAATGCTTTTAGATAACGTGCCTGAACCGATCAAATCTTGATATAGGAAATGTTCAAAACATTATCCAACAATACAAAATTATATCCTTCTTTACTAATAAAGAGACTGATATGATGTTGTATATCAGGTTCGGTATCCAATAACATTTGTTCAGAATCAATGTATTCTGGTAATACAGGGTGATAGTGACCAACAGACTTGGCTACAACACTTGCACCGTTTTCTGTCTCATAAAACTTATCACCCGTTCTCAGTTCTCTACCTTTCTGTAGCCCATGTAACAGATTACATATGCGGGATCCTGATCCGGCATCACATATCCAGGACGTAAAGGTTACTGAGAAACAATTCTCTGTAATGAACACACCCGAAGATGATGCATCAACATGCACTTTCTTCATTTGGGCGGCACGGGAAATCTGGTATTCCCCAATTTTCTTCTCTGTCTTATAACAATTATAAGTTGGAGCGGGACCAACGTTCCCCAGCTCATTATAACAAGCTGGTTCGGTCAATATATCCGTATTATTATCTTGATTAAGGCATGACATAGTCGCTACCAGGAGAGAGAGAGAAGAAAACACTCAACGTATGCTCTTGCAAGATTAGATTGGTTATCTAATATATCTAATCAGAATGTCTCCTACTGTTTTAATCAAATCTTCCTTCAAACCCTAAAAGGAAAAACTAGCCGGGATTAATTACACGCAACAAGTTCGCCAATCTTTCAGCCAGGCCAGTGCCGGTACTTTGAGGGAGGTCCCCCTAGCTTTCGCACGAACCTAATTAAAGTAAACCTCATTTTCCCAGAGGAGTAACCCCGTTAACACCTTTCTAGACACCTACTTGATCCGCTAATTGTAATGTGTAAAACTCTCCCAGGAGTAACTATTACTCGCAGTGGGTTTCAGGATCCAACTATCTCATAGAAGGTATGCAATCTCATTGCAAATTTCAACACTTGAAATTCCCAATAATATTTTACCCCTAGCGTCCTATGACCTTGACAGAGGTCAACAAACCATAGGCTGCTGGTCAAGTTCAACCCGTCATTTCCTGATTGAAGTAAACCCACCGGCACGACCCTTGACAGAGGTCAACAAGGTCGCACGACTACCCTAAATCAATCACATCATATGTTTATACAGATAAGCACTAATCAACTACCGCACACTATGCCTTGACAGAGGTCAACAAACGCAGCACGAATACTAAATACTACTTATCTGAAATGACGGAGGGCTACGACAGGTTTTTAAGAAACCTTTTGCGTAATGAATTTGATATCGTCGTAGAATCGAGTGATTTTTAAATCGAGTGTTTTTTAGGCTTTTCTAGTTTTGCGAAAGGGGTCACTCCCGGTGAAGGGATCGTCGGCCCTTTCCTTAACGAATAAGGTGCAGGATATTTCAAAAATATCGCTGTGCAAAGCAAAATCTATAGAAGCAATCAAAAGACAAACTGAGTTTGTAGCATCTGCTAGTTTCACTAAAGAGGTCACTCCCGGTGAAGGGATCTCGGCTCTTTCCTTATCGAATAAGGTGTTGGATGTTCTACAAGGAACACCGCTATGCAATGCAAGAACTAGAGCTACCAGTTTTTAAACACGTTTCTACAACATCTTTAGGTTTCTTTTAGTTTCATTAATCATATTAATGATGTCCCATTTTATTATGCTTCACAAGCATCACATTTGAAACGAAATCTGCAATATAACATATATCTCATATATATAATATAAACATTCGCCTCAGGCAGTAATATGATATCATCACAGAACATTGCAGTAGAAGAACATATATGAAAGATTGGATATACTAGGACGTCCGTGTTTTAGTACGAGCGTGTATAAAACACAGATTCCACGGTCGCGATGAATAGCCAAACCCATATCCCTAGACCCCTATGAGAGCGGCAAGCAACACTGCCAATTCTAGGGTTAGGAGACCCGGTCTCGACTCCTCGAGATGGTCTCCCACTGGACCCTACAACCCGGTTACTTGTGCTCCCCGCCTTGGGTCTACCTAATGCGGAAAAGTAAATAATATACAATGGTGACATCATCCTCAGCCTGGAAGTGCCCCGATAAAAGAATATTACAAATGAATTTTACATGAATGAAAAAGAAAAACTCTCATCTCACATAAAACCCCCGGCTATTCAAGCGCAACGATCCAATATAACATATCACAGCAACACATAATATCTCATATCATCAACGTATGCAAGTAAGCGTATCCCAATTGTCGTTGATGTATAGCAACGAAGCCGGCGATACACCACATACTACGCTTACGGTCATAGAAAAGAAAGTGTAAAACTACAACAGTTGGAATCCGCATCCTCTTTAGACATCGCATGCCTAACCAAATGAATTCCTTAGACATCGCATGCCTAACAATTATAAACCCCGCATTTTTGTCTCATTATCGAAAAATCTTTTCAATATTAAGTCAGGTATTTCAACAAGATTCCCGACATCCTGATCGAATGCTCGTCGCAAACTTTAGTTGACGGCCGCACCCCCGGATGCCGTCGACGAATTGCATTAAGCGGAACACCGCTGCCGCGAGCACCCGAACGGATGCTTTTGGCGACGGGGTTCTCCTACAGTCACTTGGTCGGGCTATGGGACATGGCTGTCTATTAAGTTTACCCGGCGAGTATCTGCGTACGCTACGTGATTCCGATGGACTTTTGATCACATCAAAATCCCATGGCAACCTATCATCTGAGACTAAACTGCTAGATTTATAACATTCAAATTAGTTATCTCATAACTACCTATGGATTCCAAATATTGTATCACATTCCAGATAAATAGACAATGTTAAACTTTCCGATCGAATAATCAAACACCCAAGATTTCACCAATATATCTCAACACTTGAAATCAGTTTAAAAACATCCATCACATGCCACAGTACCAATGGTCCAGCCGTAGAAGGGTCAAGCCAACGCCTCACATGTGGCACGCCGTACTGCCGCAAACCCTAAGGTTTAGAGGCAGTTCAAGACGGTCAAATAATCGAGTTAAGGTTTGTTGTCTTCTAGAGGGTCCACCACGTTACTTGCACGACTTAGAACGTTCTTAAACTCGAGAAAAAATCCAACTTTTGAAAAAATTTCCGACTGGGGAAAAAGCGAGTTATTGATATCCGGTCGAACTTTTTAACAGTTTCTAAAATTATCCGGACAAACTAAACAAAGTTAAATTATCCGATCGAATCAACGAGTCCCCAATATAACCCTAGAAAACTCAACACTTGAGTGGAATTAAAAAATTCCCAGAAAAAAATAACAAGAAAGGACCTAAAAATAATTACATGAAATTCCAAGGACTAAGTCACAATTTCGGCCGCGGAACCGCCGCCAAACCCTTGGTTTGACCGCGGTTCCGCGGTCAAATTATTGACTTAGTGGACCGTACTTCACAGTAATTCTTAGTTTTTCCTGATTGTTTTTCTGAGTATTTTTAATTCATAAAAAACCACAGTTTTGAAAAATGTACAGAGAAGGGTAAACATCGGGGTTTCGGGTTCAATCGAACTTTAAACTTCGCTCAGACTTCGCCTTAAACTCTAGCTTGGCTCTGATACCACTGTAGGTCAGGCAGCCACCCCATCCAATGGGGTCGCCGTGGCACCAACGGGTCCCTCAGCCGCTACTTTTTACGCATGCCCCCTCGTGAGGACTACAACCCGCCGGAACACCTTCCGGTCTCGGGACACCCTGGGAGTAAGAGCCTATGCTTCGCCACACTGTCACACAGTGAGAACCCCCCATAGTTCGACATCCAATGCCTAGTAGCTCTGATACCACTGTAGGGTTGCTAGGCACGCGCATAAGAGTCTACGAGGCATCAACCATGCCCGATTAAAATTTTAGCCGTGCCGAACAACCCGAAGCCGGATCTTTAAATTAGGGTTTAGGAGAAAACATGCATGTTAAACTCTTTAACACTAAGTGAGAGGATTACAACCTTTGTAGATCCGGTCTATCACTTCTTAAGCTCTATGTTGAGGTCCCTTCGCTGCGATCATCGTGTTCTGGACTCTCGAGAGGCTTCACGAAGAAAATGATGCAACCTTTGCTTCCGAGCTTCGATACTAAGATGATCTACCTTGAAGTTTCATTAACACAAGCTAACACTCATAATATGAAGTAAACACCCTCATCTAAATGGCAAGGATAGATGAGGATGATGAAGTAGGATTTTTGCTCTCATTTATAATCTTTTTCTCACTCATTTTCATCACAAAAGAAAGCTTTTTCATGAAGGAACTCAAGAAAGAAGAAGAAGAATGAAGATCATAACCTTAATCCTTTTGTGATGAATAATGAATTATTGTAGTGGTTACAAATCTAACCAAGGGTTAAGAATGAAGGAGTTAACCCTTATAGAGAGTTAACTAGAGTTAATGGTTTGGATTGGGTTAACATAATATCTCACAAAAATATCAAGCAACCACAAAGTCAAAGCTTCATGAAGCTTCATGGAAGCTTCATGCAAAAGCTAACCCTAATCCAAACCCTAACCTAGTTTAAACCCTAATCCATTGTTAAATTTGTAACCCTAACATGTTACAATATTATATATCACATATACCATATATTTTGCAACAATAGAAAATAATACAATTAACATATATCGCATATATATCAATTTATTATCCCCTGAGAAAATGAATCTTTTAGTGAGCTAATATTAGTTAATGTAATTTAATATATCATATATATTATTATACAGTAAATTATCGAATCAACACTTGATCCGATAATCCGGCTATTTCACAAATAACCAACTAATACGATGACCCGACTATATCACATATACCCGGCCGATATCTCATATCGCGAGAATCCAATACGGTATCATATACCGCATTATCCTCGGTCCCACACATATCACATATGTGCTCCTACTCCGTTTTGCCTGAGCTAAGAAACCTATGTGTAGGACTCTAAAGAATCATCAATACGCCGGCAGTAGGTGATGATCATATCAAACACCCACAAGCTGCAAGCGGTCAGCTAAACGTTACAGCTACCCGGGTATTGAGCGCTCAGAAGATCAACAAGCAAGACTGTACATTCTCCTGTGAATCCAAACAGTAACACTCCCGTACAGTCCGGTCTCTTCATCTGATATGTCGCATATCTCGCCTAGGGGTGGTAAACGTCAGACCCCAGTAGCTCGATAAGTCGTGTCGATATGAGGTCTATAACAGTTCGAGAAACTACTGATAACACTTACCAGTAAATCTCAACAACCCTGGCCAGGGATTTCTGGTTATAGCCAATCGAACACAGCACAACATCAACTCCCTATACCGGGAGAAACAAATCACCTCCTATCGCTCATTGCCTCCATGTGATTCGGGACTGTACCCAAAAGCCACCTTTTTGCAAGCCCTCTTGGACGTGGTATGATGGAAATCAAAGCACAGTGGGAATCACACAAGACTCTATGACGATCTCGGGTCAACAGACTACTCTGTACCAGTGTCACCGGAGAACTGCCATCTTACGTAAGGTATAATACCATCTGGGAGTTCTCGGCGAGTCCGTCCAGTGTACCCAGTCTCCACTGAGCACCCATACACCATCCTTGACGTCAAACACCGATGGATATGGGATCATCCATCGCCCATCATATGGGTCAAGATGCGTATACGCTAGTCTACTCTGGTGCATCGATGCCCTGTCTCCATACACCCTCGACTAGGAACAGTTATAGGATGTACTCGTCGATTACCGTGGCCCCACTAGTATGATCTCATCATAGTCCCAGTAGTCGAGTACATATCCTAAGGGCTTTATCAACATGTAACATAGAGACAGTCAGAGTACATGTTAAGATAAAAGTACAACCAGATAGCGTGCTATCATGTCGAGTAAGAAAGTCCTCCCTATATATGTCCAAGCATCCACTACAATATACATCGTATGTACAGTAATGGCCTCTAGGGCATACATACAACTAATAAGTGTAGCACTACTATGAAAATACAGTGTGCATGTGCGCAAGTATGGATATATCAATATATATGCACTGGTATGAATATACAGTGTGCATGTGCGCAAGTATGAAGATATCAATATATGTGTGCACTGGTATGAATAAACTGTGTGCATGTGCGCAAGTATGAAGATATCAATATATTTGTGCACTGGTATGAAGATATCAATATATTTGTGCACTGGTATGAATATACAGTGTGCATGTGCGCAAGTATGAAGATATCAATATATGTGTGCACTGGTATGAATATACAGTGTGCATGTGCGCAAGTATGAAGATATCAATATATGCATGCACTGGTATGACATGCAAGGGATAATATCCTGAATGCAACAGTAAGAATATGCGACAAATGAATAATAGCACAACAGTGTAGAATCAACATCAGTTTATCCATGTCATACTGTTTTGCCATTTGAAAGAAGACGAATTGGGGTTTTTAGGAAAATAAGGGCTACAGTGTTTTTAAGAAAAGATGCGTCTTTTGAAAATATCCATAGAATCCCTTTGCCTATCTTTAAAATACTCCTGATTCGTTAGTTTTTGAAATAGGTATGACATCGGCCTATCCTAATATCTACTAGCAAAACTACAGCTCTGACTAACAAGTCAATCGGGAGGGGTATGGAAACCACCTAAATCTGAGTCGATATATAAATATATATAAGTATGATAGTCGGTGATCCCGCCTCAATGGTACCGCATACGATACAATATCATATGACATCCTCAAGTCACGAGTGCGGATCAATCATCAATATAAAGCTAGTACGGTAAATCATCGTACGACATCCCAAAAGCTGGGTACGGGTCAATATCACATTCATCTCATCAATTATCAGGTATCCTTATTGGATCACAGGCACGTGATTGCAGTGATTGAGGGAGGACCTATACCAGAAGGACAGTCTTACTCAAGATGATAGTATGATATCTGCTTTTTCTTTATCATCGTGTATTGCTTTAGGTGACCTTACAGGTCGCTATTACACGTTGATAGAGCCCCTAGGATTCTTGCTTGACTGCCAGCAGTATGAGGGCGATCATATATGTGGGAGCTGGTAGTCTATAAGCACATCCTTAAAAGGTCCCTAGTCGTGGGAGTTTCGAAACAGGGCATCGATACTCCAGAGTAGACTAGTTTATACAGTCGAGACCCCGACGAGGGGCGGTGGCCAGTCTCACAAGCCACTGGTGTCAGTTGGTTCACCTAAGATGTATGCAGGTGCTCATTGGGTTATAAGTACACCGGACAGGACTCGCCGGGAACATACTAGTTGGTCTTATACCTGACGTCAGATAGCAGTTCCCAGGTGACATGTGTACACGTTAGTTCATCGACCTGAGGATCGTCATTTGTCTCGTGTGAGTTCCCACTGTACTTTGATTACTACCCTACCACGCTCAAAGGAGACGTGCAAACAGGATTTAGTTGGGTACAGTCCCGAGCCACAAGGAGGCAGTGAGCGGATCTTCAGGGGTTCGTCTCTCCCGGTATTGGGGGTGAGGTCGCGCAGTGTCTAGGAGAGCCATTACACAAAGCCCTCGGCCGAGGCAGGAGATTTACTGGTAGGTAATCTAGTAGTATCTCAGGGTGTTCTGGACTACACTCCGACACGACTTATACCGCTTTTGGGGGTCTGACTTTTACCAACCCCCTAGGCCTGCCATGCGATGCTCATAGACGAACGGACCGGACTATACGGATATTGTCACTGACAGGCTCAGTAGGGTGTCAGGATGAGTTCACTCATCGACGTCCGTTTTGGTCAATAGCTGGTAGCCTGTCATGTATGGCTAATAGCTTTGACGTGCTAGTGGTTAAATCCACAGCCATAGTATTGACGAGTCTTTAGAGTCCCCCACAAAACAGTTACTCAAGTTTCGGGCGAAACGCTGTAGAGGCCGTATGGAGATATGGCAGGGTTCGATCAGATACGTACGGTATTGCACGAATCATGATCGGACGGATAATACTAGCAGGCTTTGGTTTAAGCCGGATCCTAGTATTGTACAGTGTAGATTTTGTCTCATTGCATTTGTATTCGGTCGGAATACAAATGCGGGTATGTATATACAGTAGCGGGGTTTTCCTGTAATTTATTACGGGATCAGTTTTTGGGAGTTGCCAGTTTGTTTTCCGTTTCTGCCATTTTTCTTTGTATCTTTCATTGGCTGAAGAATGGTGGAGGATGGCTTATTTTCATTTGTGCAAATAAGCTTTTTGAAGGGTGGTCTTTGCATATTGTTGTGTCAAGATGGTTCTACCACCATTGACTTCATATGTTCATGATTGCTTGACTTTTTGGATTAATCATGGTTGTTGATGATGAGAAGAGTGTTGGTTTTGTTTAGTGATCATTAAATTTCATTATCATCCTTTTTGTCTCTCATGCATGATAGCCTTTTCTCTTTCTCTCCATTGTATGATTGTGGCTCTCCCTCATTTTTCTCACTCCCTTCACTATGATATGGCCGGCCAAGCAAGAGGGAGGGCTGTCCCAATTTTTGGGAAGGAAAAATTGATCTTTTTGGCTTGCTAAAAACCCCTTTGCTCGTCTCCAAAAGTCGATATCTCATACCTCCATCATATGGCAACTTCATACAACCCCAAATGAGACATATGTTCTACAGTTAACCTACAGCATCCTTGGGCACGTCGACTCACCAACTTCATGCCCGAGTTGCCTCGGTCTAGAGATGGGAGCCCGTAAAAGAAGCCGGCGACGTGGTGCCCTTCCGGCGAGGAGGTGGAGACCGGACATTTCGCGGGAGATCGGGACGACGACGAGAAGACCGAAGGACACGGATCGCTCGGTATATCTCTCTACCCGTTCTTTAGTTAGCTAGGACTAGTTTAATGGCCCGATCCGGGATTTTTGTGCGCGGTGGTGCCGGTTTACAAGTTCGTAAAAAGTTTTGTTTCCGCATTCCGGCGTCGGATCGACGGTCGGGACGCCGCCGTGCACTTAGAATGGTATCAGAGCCACGCCATTAACCTAGTCTAGATTGCACTAGTATGTTTAAAGCTTCGATCGAACAAAAATCCCAAAACCGCATTTTCTTGTATATCAGTTCTCTATCGAAATATTTTTGGCTCCAAAAATTTTTCAGGTTGTTGCAGAATGATGTGCAGGGTATTGTAAGATCACTGGAAAAATTTGGTGACATGATCCTTCAAAAGAGCCGCGGAACCACGGCCATAACCCCACTTTGGCCGTGGTACCGCTGCAGGAATTAAGCTTCAGTTCACCATTTTTTTCCAGTAGGCTTCTGGGTTGAAAATAGGTTTCTTGGGATATTCTTTTTGGGCCCAGAATTTCTGTGAGTGCTACAGTAGTGCTTGGGGCCCACTTCGATAAATTTGATCGATCGGAAATTTTAAACACATTAGTTCACAGTATTTACATTATATCTGCGACCGTGAATGTCACTTGATCGGTAAATCCTGTCTAACTGCTATAGCCCGGTTAGACGGATTTGCGAACGTGACATTCACATTGATGTTCTGTGTTGTGCTATGATGTTGCGGATTGGTCATAGGGGATAGCCTAGATGCAATGCTAGTACAGTTTTTTTGTTGTATAATGTACATTTGATATTGCGGGGCGAGCGTCCGACATGTGGACTGCCGTCACTGGCTGTTGTATATTATTCTTTTGGGGCACGACCAGGTTGAGGTCGATGTACCCGTTGTATGTATATTTTACTTTCTGTACTAGGATTACCCCATGGTGGGGTGCATGGATAGCCGGGTTCTAGAGGGCAACGGGCCCGCATCTCATGGCGTTGAGACGGAGGGGGCTTCACTCTAGAATTGGCGGGCTATTCGCCGCACTCATAGGGGGTACAAGTTGACCCAGGAGGGGTGCCCAAGTTACCGAATTCCGTGAAGTGATGGATGGTCCATTCACGTTGCTGAAGGGAGCTACCTCGCTTCAGGTTTTGGCAGGTAACTTGCCGCGCCCGTAGGGCTCTAGGATTTCATTGCACAGGCTATCCACACGACCAGGGGAACGTCGGGTTTCAGTAGTGGCTCTGTGAAACCCGGGGATCCCAGATATCTGAATTGTTCTGTGATGCTTATTACATTTCTGTGATGTTGCATTTCATCACGCTTTGAGTGAAATATTATATATTGATATATATACTAGTAGATGTTGTATATGTTTTGCATCCGCGCTAGTCCAGTCCCCGCTCTGTCGTTAGTTAACTAACCTAACGGGTAATGACGGAACCTAGTGGCGAATGCGGATGGCATATACGTACATCATTATTTTTGTTCTTTATTGGTGTGATCAATTGATGGGACTGCGTTGATTCAGATCAATGCAAGTTAAAAACAAACCTATTTTGATGTTGTTGGAACAATTTTTCAAAAAGCTGTTAATGCAAGGACGTTCTCTTTTGTTTTGCACAGTGGTATTCGGTTATGAATATCCAGCACCTCAGTCGACGAGGCAAGGGCCGAGATCCCTTCACCGGGAGGGACCCCTTAGACAGAAGTTTGCGCCAGGGCAATAACTTCACTATAGCCGATTACTTTTGCTTTGCATCGTCGTATTCAGTTGGAATATCCTGCACCTCATTCTACGGGGAAAGAGCCGAGATCCCTTCACCGGAAGTGACCTCTTTAGCAAAGGTTTTCGTCACTATATTTTTATAAAGCTATCCGGTTTCTTCAACGATATCAAGTTCATTACGTTAAAGGTTTTTCGCCAGAAACCATTCATAGCCCTCTGTCGTTTCATATGGATAGTCAATAGTATTCAAGCTGTGTTTGTTGGCCAAAGTCAAGGCACAGTGATTGGTAGTTGTTGGGTATTCATATGCAGCATAGATAGATGCGTTGGTTTGGGACAGTCGTACTACCTTGTTGGCCAAAGCCAAGGGTATGTACGGGTGGGTTCAAATTAACCTGGAGAATGACGGGTAGAACTTGACATGTGACTTATGATTTGTTGGCCAAAGTCAAGGTCATAAGAGCATGGGGAAAAAATCACATCGGGAGTTTCTAAAGAAACTGAAACTTGCCAGATATGCGCATACCTTCTGGAGTGTGATAACGTGAGCGAAGTCCGTCACGTTATCAAGCGATGATAGTTGGATCCCGATTCCCACTGATGAGTTGGTTTACTCCTCGGGTGATCCCGACTAATTCTTCTTTCAGGTTTGGAGGAGAATTTGACGGTACAGTGGGAGGTTTCCAGATTAGATAAATTGGTAACCATTCTGATCTAGGCTAGAGTGCACGCTGAGTGTTTTTTTTCTCTCTCTCTATGGCAGCGACCATGACCCGACCCTAAGACTATGACTCAGTGACCAAAATTGACCGAACCTTCTTAAACACTGGCTTCTGGATTGTCAGAGTTGCATACCTCATTGCCACTCCTACTTTTACACTTTTTCTCCTGGACACCCCGTATTACTACGAACGTCCACTTCCATTGGACAAAACCATCGTATGGTTATATACGAACTCGAAGGAATTTATTCGAGGATGGTTTCCGGTTCTGGAGGAAACGGATAGGACTATTCAGTTGTCTTTTCCTTTTACCTTCTCTCAGGTTGCGAGTACTCCTTGGTTTAGGAGATAGTACACCTATTACGCAAATTGGATAGTCTTCTTCCAGACCATAGGAAGGTGCCGACCGGTAGGGAATGAAGAAAACCAATTAGCCAAACGACGGTGTACAGAAGGTATCAAGTAAAGACATATCAAGGGATTAGTAAGAGGGCAAAGTAAATTGCGACTGCTATTCATGACCAAACCAAGTATTTCTTCGCCAATCCTAAAATCACCTTTGTATTTCTCCAGAACACTCCGTATCACTACGAAGATCCACAGTTTATTGGATACTCCATCATATGGTTATATACGAACTCGAAAGGAACTTGTTCCAGTTCGGGGATGGTTTCTGGTTCAGGAGAAATAGGAATAAGGATTATTCGGTTGTCTTTTATCTTCACCTTCTCTCGCATTGCGAGTGCTCCTAGGATTAGGACAGTCTACCCATTATGCTTATTGGATAGTCTTCTTCCAAACCATAGGCTGGTGCCGAATGGTAGGGAAAGAAGAAAACCATTTGGCCTAAAGGGGTGTGCAGAAGGTAATGACTAAAGACATATAAAGGGATTTGGAGAGGTGGCAAAGAAATATACGGTTACAATTATGAATCTGGATAATGGAAGAGGCATTACTAGGAATACCGGGATACCCTATCGGAACATTTCAATGTTTCAGTTTTACTAAGTACTGTTAAAAGAAAACTGATTTCCCGATTAGATACTTACTCCAGGGTATGTATTTACCAGGTATGATTCTCACATCTGTATGGTTTTACAGATGATGAGTGGGAGTAAGTTATTGGGAATTAGGTGATCATCCTCATTATATCGGAATTCGTTGTAATTGGTGATATTTGAGGAAGTCACCTGGGTTGTTTACCAGACGACAAATATTTGGTTTTGAATATCCGTTGTTATGCATAAATTTCAAATTGATATATCTGTACGTCTATTTTTATAGAGTGAGATATACTTTTTTGAAATTATGTCTATGACATTTACCTATATCAATGGATGGTTAGGTAAGGAGCATTGAACAGCGGTGTAATTCTTCTTAACCATAAGTACAGTTTTCAACCTACGACATACAGGGAGTGAGTTATTAAACTCAAGGGACTTATACAGAGTATTGTATGCTGTCCAGCGTCCATGAGGACAGTGGGGTTGGTTCTCGTACTATTTTCGGTTTACTTATGACTTCTCTAGTTCTTAGACAGGTGTTTCGTAAAAGCACAGGGTCCGAATTTTGAGAAGTTATAGGTATATGAATAAAGTAGAGAACCAGGTATTGCAACTATCGGGATTCTTCAAAGTGATCGAAGATGTAGATACTTGTGTATGGTATTCAGTTGATAGTAATGATTAAGAGAACTTGCTTCTCTTTCAGGTTACTCATAATTGGAAGCATTCCTAAGTTGAGTAACGCTGATCGGCCTCTTTCCATTTAGTTGACATGCACTGGGGACAGCTGAATGATTTGAATCTAGTTCAATTAAAGCAGTGCCTCTGTTTCTGTATTGGATATAGAACAGTTCATATCTTGACATTGTTAAGGAACGGGGAGTTGTCCGGCTTATGCTTAAAACCAGACTCTGGATAACTCAAGGCACGTTTCTGTAATGGCTGTTTGTGGGTTGACCCAGGCTATGACGAGGGTTGACTTTCGACCATCTAGAAGATCAATAGTGATATTGTTCTTGACTCGCCACAGTTTTAATAAAAATGGATTTTTTTTCAGAAAACAGTAGTGGGAGTATGGTAGAACTGGAAGTGATTCCAGAACCGCAAACGATTACTGAAGATTTGATAAGAACCTAAACATTCAATCTGGTTTGACATTCCATTGGCCACTCCACAGATACGGTGGGTAACCTCAGGCACCCGAGGGGTACTCTGGTAGCCTCAAGGACGGGGACAGGGAGGTTCTTGTTTACCCAGACTTGCCATTGCTGTTGTTCCAGACTGTGCGACCCGGCAGGAGGATGAGTATAGCGTCGTTCTAAACTGGATTTAGAAGTGTACGTTTATACGACTCTGCCAGAGGGTTGTCGTAGTCAGTGGGAGCAGCAGAAGCATAGTGGACAAGTGGCTTATGTCTATTTATAGACTAAAGCAGATATAGAGGAGATAGATCATCTATTTCTGATGTGACAGTCATAGGTTTGACTTCATCACAATAGGGGATGGATCTGTTAAGAAGGTAGTAGGGTGTGTTGCCATGGTATTTGGATGACATACACAGAGTAGGAAAAGAATCTCCTATACTTCGATCGGTTATACTTTGGTCATCACACAGTGGTTTCTCCACAAAGGAAATGGATTTCATATCAAACATTCTGATTACTGGATCTATGGTTTTAGATCTTGATTTGGGTAGTTTCCCAATCGGGTACTTAGACAGCATTCTAAGAGTATTTAGAATGGACGACTCCTGGCACGGTAGTGTACCTGCAGGTGATGGAGTCACCCTCTCTAAATGTGTCTTACTGACTAAAGGGGAGAGGGATGTGCATGATTGGTATATCACTTGCATAGGCAATTGAGTCAATCATGAGATGTCAAGTACCACACCAGATGTTGTTTTTGCAGTAGGTGCAATAAGTTGATATTGATCTAATCCTGGAGAAACAGTCGGAAGCAGTTTTAGAACATAAGTGGATGTTCTAGGGATATGATAGCGTCAGCCTCATTTAGGTGACGGTTATCGTTCCAGGCTTCCATGGTGACCTGGATGACAGAGAGGTAGTCAGAGTTATAGTTTTCCCTCTGACGAGGGGCAATATTTTGGACAGGTGGTCCAAGGGGATACCGAGGGAAGCATGGCACAGGATACTGATTGAGTTCAGTTGACGATACAGTCTAAGAAGTTTGGATTTGGAGTTCATTTGTGAGCTAGGTCCCATCAGACATCCAGACACATACTAAGATAGGTATTGCTCATTTCGGGAGATGGCTTTCTCCGCGAACTTAAGATATAGAGAGACATAGAAATAAACATCAAAACGGATCCACTCACTGAGGCTATTCCTCGAACGCAAGAGTTTCGCAAACGAGCTTTGTGAGACTGACTAGTAGAGGAGTTGGGTGTTCGATATCACACGGACTGTGAGTATGCGACATCGCAATAATTATCCTTGAGTGCAAGTGGGAGATTGTTGGAGATAGTGCCCTCAGAGTCAATTATTGGATCACAGGCACGTGATTGCAATGATTGAGGGATGACCTATTCCGGTAGGACAGTCTTACACAAGATGATAGTATGCTATCTGGTTTATCTTTATCATCGTGTACTGCTTTAGGTGACCTTACAGGTCACTATTACATGTTGATAGAGCCCTTAGGATTCTTGCTTGACTGCCAGCAGTATGAGGGTGATCATATACGTAGGAGCTGGTAGTCTATAAACACATCCTTAAAAGGTCCCTAGTCGTGGGAGTTTCGAAACAGGGCATCGATACTCCAGAGTAGACTACTGTATACAGTCGAGACCCCGACGAGGGACGGTGGCCGGTCTCACAAGCCACTGGTGTCTGTTGGTTCACATAAGATGTATACAGGTGCTCATTGGGTTATGAGTACGCCGGACAGGACTCGCCGGGAACATGCTAGTTGGTCTTATACCTGACGTCAGATAGCAGTTCCCTGGTGACATGTGTACAGGTTAGTTCATCGACCTGAGGATCATCATTTGTCTCGTGTGAGTTCCCACTGTACTTTGATTACTACCCTACCACGCTCAAAGGAGACATGCAAACAGGTTTTAGTTGGGTACAGTCCCGAGCCACATGGAGGCAGTGAGCGGATCTTCGGGGGTTCGTCTCTCCCGGTATTGGGGGTAAGGTCGCGCTCTGTCTAGGAGAGACATTACACAAAGCCCTCGGCCGAGGCAGGAGATTTACTGGTAGGTATTCCAGTAGTATCTCAAGGTGTTCTGGACTACACTCCGACACGACTTCTACCGCTTTTGAGGGTCTGACTTTTACCAACCCCCTAGGCCCGCCATGCAATGCTCATAGACGAACGGACCGGACTTACAGATATTTTCACTGACAGGCTCAGTAAGGTGTTAGGATGAGTTCGCTCATCGACGTCCCTTTTGGTCAAAAGCTGGTAGCCCGTCACGTATGGCTAATACCTCTGACGTGCTAGTGGTTAAATCCACAGCCATAGTATTGACGAGTCTTTAGAGTCCCCCACAAAACAGTTACTCAAGTTTCGGGCGAAACACTGTAGAGGCCGTATGGAGATATGGCAGGGTTCGATCAGATACGTGCGGTATTGCACGGATCATGATCGGACGGATAATACTAGCAGGCTTTGGTTTAAGCCGGATCCTAGTATTGTACAATGTAGATTTTCTCTCATTGCATTTGTATTCGGTCGGAATACAAATGCGGGTATGTATATACTGTAGCGGGGTTTTCCTGTAATTTATTACGGGATTAGTTTTTTGGAGTTGCCAGTTTGTTTTCCGTTTCAGCCATTTTTCTTTGTATCTTTCATTGGCTGAAGAATGGTGGAGGAGGGCTTATTTGCATTTGTGCAAATAATCTTTTTGGAAGGTGGACTTTGCATATTGTTGTGTCATGATGGTTCTACTACCATTGACTTCATATGTTCATGATTGCTTGTCTTTTTGGAGTAATCATGGCTGTTTATTATGAGATGAGTGTTGGTTTTGTTTAGTGATCATTATATTTCATCATCATCCTTTTTCTGTCTCATACATGATAGCCTTTTCTCTTTCTCTCCCTTGTATGCTTGTGGCTCTCCCTCATTTTTCTCACTCCCTTCACTATGATATGGCCGGCCAAGCAAGAGGGAGGGCTGTCCCAATTTTTGGGAAGGAAAAATTGATCTTTTTGGTTTGCTAAGAACCCCTTTGCTCATCTCCAAAAGTCGATATCTCATACCTCCATCATATGGCAACTTCATGTAAGTCGATGTAGTACACCCCAGTACTTGTGGGGAGGCGGAATTTACAAAAACGATCATGTTTAAGGAACGAACATCGACTAACCGCTTAAATCGAAGCTAAACTATAAATAACCGTACACAAAGAGTTTCTTATCAATTGTGTTTAGGGATTATACCTAATGAAACCGGTCCTTCGTCTTTGTGTCCTCCTTTGTTCTCCTCGACCTTCTCTAGGTAGTAGACGATCCACCCGAGAGCAAAACACCAAGCTACACCTCTAACTTGAGGTAACCAATCTACTTTGATTGCTAATCAAAGAAGAAAGGATGATATAGAGTGAAGGTAATGGATGTTTAAGTCTAACTAATCCTTTGATCTCAACACATGAGGATTAAGGATTAGTCTCTTGAAGATGAGAGCTTGAGGAGAGAGAATATGATAATGATAATGAGATGAGATAGTGAGTGTATCATAATATATTATGAAGCATTCTTATTTTAGAATAATGAATAATAGAAATGAATAAGCATGCTTCATAAATGAAAAGAGGTGATTCATTAAACATGTGTCATTATCATTTATGGTGCAATAATGATAATGATGAATCACTCTCATGACTCACAATCTTATCCAAAGTAACCTCCTTAGTCACATCTTCTAGAAACTTCTCGTACAATTACGAGAACGCACCTCCAATCTGCAAAAATACGGAAAAACTTTAGACTGTAAATATCCAATAACCGGATACCAGTAACTGGCTTAAACCAAAGCCGACTGGTAAAAACTGTCCGAAAGTCGTACGCGCGTAAACGCACGTATGCGTCCGAACCCTTTGTCGCAAAACCATGCAACCTCTATATCGTTTCGCCTGGAGTAGGAAACTCTCTGTGTGGGACTCTAGAGACTCGACTACTACGCTGGAAGTGGGTTTAACCACAGACCGCAAGCGGCACTAGCTGTACGTAACGGTCCCCAGGTAGTTGTCGATAAGAAGGCCGATGAGAAAACCCATCCGAACTCCTACTGAGTCTGATGTGACAATCTCCATACAGTCCGGTCCGTTCGTCCAAGACTATCGCATATCGGGCCTAGGGGGGCGGCAAGCGTCAGTCCCCTAATAGCGGTATAAGTCGTGTCGGAGGGAAGCCCATTACACCATGAGAAACTACTAGAACCTACCAGCAAATCTCGCTTGCCCTGGCCAGGGACTTTGCGTAATGGCTCTCTGACACAGCACGATATCTACTCCCAATACCGGGAGGGACGAATCCTGTCTAACCGCTGTAAGTCCATGCTACCTCTCCCGGTACTTTCGGGAATGCGGAATTTGGTAAATAACAATTTTTACAGAGGTGGTAACATGGACCTATAACCCGGATCTTGGTTAAACTTCTATCTAACATCCTAACTAAGAGTTTCTAGCTACTCGGTTAGGGGGTTATACCTAGCTTGTCTTGAACTCCTTCGTCTTCAAGCTCCGGTGGTGGTCCGATGGCTCCTTCTCGTCGTCTCCGTACGCCGAAGATAGATCCACTTGAAAGCTCCAACCTTTAGCTCCTTCTTCGTTCTTTGAAGAAACTAGTTCACTTGGTTTGCTAAATCTAGTGAACTAGAATGAGTAGAGAAGATTTAGAATGGGATTTTATCTATGGTTCTTGATTCTCAACTCATGAGAGATATGAACCATAGATTAAAGAGAGGGAGCAAGAGCAAGAGGGTGAGAGCAAAATGGAGAGCTCAAGAACAAGAGAGAGAATGAGCAAGAAAGAATGAGGCTCTCTTTTGTCTCTCACCCTCTCATAATCCAAAGTAATCATAACTCATCATATCAATAAAAGTCTATGTGATGGTTGAAGCAACCATAACCTTATCATGTCATGCACTCATTTTACTCAAATGAAGAAGCAAGTAAAAGTCTTTGGCATGAAATGATAGCCATGGTTATCATGATGGTCAACTAGTCAAGCCTAGTCAACCGGTCAACAAAGTCAACAAGTCAACAAAAGTCAACAAGTCAACAAAAGTCAACAACCAAGTCACCATAATACTTAATTAATATAATAGTTAATCACATATCATATTCTCATTAAGGTTGAGCAAAAAGTCAAAAAGTCAACGGTCAACTGTCAACAACCCTAATGAGAATCCGATGTCTGTGCCTCCCTGTCAACTGTGCATACACACCCGCATCCGCGTTCTGAGGAACACAAATGCAAACTGGATAAATCCAATCCCATAAGGTACACTAGGATCTGGCTTAAACCAAAGCCCGCTAGTGTAAACTGTCCGGACACTGTACGTGCACAAGTGCACGGATGTGACCGCACCCTGTCGCAAAACCATGCGACCTGTCGCAATACCATGCGACCTCTACTCTTTTGCCTAAAGGCGAAAAGCTTTCTGTGTGGGACTCTAAAGACTCGACACTACGCTGGCAGTGGGTTAAACCACAGACCGCAAGCGGCACTAGCTGTACGTAACGGTCCCCAAGTAATGCCGACAAGAAGACCGACGAGGCGAAACCCATCTGAACTCCTACTGAGCCTGAGTGTGACATTCTTCGTACAGTCCGGTCTGTTCATCTGATACATCGCATGGCGGGCCTAGGGGGCGGTAAACGTCAGTCCCCCAATAGCGGTACAAGTCGTGCCGGAGCGAAGCCCAAAACACCCTGAGATAACACTGGAAACCTACCAGTATATCTCGTTTGCCCTGGCCAGGGACTACTCGTGTAATGGCTCTCCTAGACACAGCGCGATGTCAACCCCTAATACCGGGAGAGACGAATCCTGTCTAACCGTCACTGCCTCCAAGTGCTTCGGGACTGCACCCAACCACCACCTGTTTGCACGACTCCTTTGAGCCGTGGTAGGGTAGTGATCAAAGTACAGTGGGAACACACCCGAGGCGAAGTGACAGTGTCAAGTCAGCGGACTAAGCTGTACTCATGTCACCTGGGAACTGATAACTGACGATAGGTATAATACCAACTAGTCAGTTCCCGACGAGTCCTGTCCAGTGTACCCGTAACCTAACGAGCACCCGCATACTATCTCAAGTACGACGTACTGACGGCTGTGGGACAGACCGTCTCCCACACTGGGATGAGAAGCGCATGCGCTGGTCTACTCCGGAGTATCGATGCCCTGTCTCGATAGTCCTGCGACCAGGGACCTGCATAAGGATGTGCTTATAGATTACCCAGCCCCACTAGTGTAACGGCCATCACATCACTGGTAATCAAGCAAAGATCCTAAGGGCTCCACTAATGTGTATAGGCGATATACAAAAATAAACACATGTACACATTGAAGTAGAAACAAACCAAGTAGCATACTACTATTTTGAGCAAGATTGTATATACAAGGTGAATATCCCAAGCTTCCATTAAGTAATATACATACTAGTATGATACAGTAATGGCCTCTAGGGCAAATACACTAACAATCTCCCACTTGCACTAAGGCCATGTACTGGCGTATCGAAGACCTATCATCTCGATCAGCCGCTCGAACTGAGTCTGGGGCAAGGCCTTGGTGAATGGATCTGCAGTCTTGTCTTCTGAAGCGACTCTCCGAACCTCGATCTCCTGGCGATCCACGATCTCCCTGATCAGGTGATACCGCCTCAAGATGTGCCTGGATCTCTAATGGGACCTGGGTTCCTTTGCTAAAGCTATAGCCCCGTTGTTGTCGCAATACAGAGGTATTGGATCAACAATGGACGGAACCACCTGAAGTTCTTTCAAGAACTTCCTCATCCAGACAGCTTCTTTTGCGGCATCTGATGCAGCGATGTATTCCGCTTCCATCGTCGAGTCTGCAACGGTTTCCTGTTTGGAACTCTTCCAACACACCGCCCCTCCATTGAGGGTGAAGACAAAACCCGACATGGACTTGGAATCATCCTTGTCACTCTGGAAGCTGGAGTCAGCAAAGGCCTCGATCTGGAGGTCCTTTCCGCCATACACCAAGAACATCTCCTTAGTCCTTCTCAGGTACTTGAGAATGTTCTTTACCGCTATCCAATGTTTCTCCCCAGGGTTTGACTGATACCGGCTTACCACACTCAGTGCATAAGCTACATTCGGTCTGGTACACAACATCGCATACATTATAGAGCCTACCGCAGAAGCGTAGGGTATAATAGACATGCGATCTCTCTCCAAATCAGTCTTGGGAGACAACTCTTTAGAGAGGGTGATCCCGTGACAAGCCGGTAGATTACCGCGCTTGGAATCTTCCATACTGAATCTCTTCAGTATGGTGTCGATGTACCTGGACTGTCAAAGTCCCAATATCCTCTTGGATCTGTCACGGTAGATCCGGATACCCAGAATGTACGAGGCATCACCCAGGTCTTTCATGGAGAACCTGTGTGACAAGAACCCCTTGACAGATTGTAGCATAGGAATGCCATTTCCTATTAAGAGAATGTCATCCACGTATAAAACGAGGAATACTACAGTTCTCGCTACAAATCTACTATAGAAGCATGGTTCATCTGGATTTTTGATAAAGCCAAATTCTTTGACCGTCTCATCAAAGCAGATGTTCCAACTCTGCGATGCCTGCTTTAGTCCATAGATGGACTTAAGCAACTTGCACACCTTTCCGATGCTCCCACTCTGAATGAAACCCTCTGGCTGGTCCATATAGACACACTCCTCTAAATTTCCATTTAGAAAAGCTGTCTTTACGTCCATTTGCCAAATCTCATAATCGTGGAAGTCAGCAATGGCAAGAAGGATCCGAATGGATTTCAGCATGGCTACTGGAGAGAAGGTTTCGTCATAGTCCAAGCCAGGTCTTTGACAAAAACCCTTTGCTACCAGCCTAGCTTTATAGGTCTCAACCTGTCCATCTACACCAATCTTCCTTTTGAAGATCCACTTGCATCCTACGGGTTTTACCCCGTCTGGAGCAATGCCCAACGTCCATACCTTGTTGGTGTACATGGACTCCATTTCGGTCCGCATTGCATCCAGCCATTTCACTGAGTCAACGCTCTGAACGGCCTGCTGGAAGCTAGTAGGCTCATCATAATCTATGATGCAATCCTCTCTATCCCCGTCTATGAGAAAACCGCAGTATCTCTCGGGCGGATGAGACTGCCTACTACTCCTGCGGAGCGGCGTAGGAATGTCATGTTCTGTTGAACCCTCTGGTTCCACTAACCTTTCAGTAATAGTCTGTGGTTCTGGAATTTCTTCCAGTTCTACTGCGCTCCCACTAATTTCCTTTTCCAAGAACTGGTGTTCTAGAAAGTGGGCATTACGAGAAACAAGGACTTTTTGTTCCTCTGCGTAGTAGAAAAGATACCCCCTGGTGTTCTTTGGGTATCCCACAAACTTGCACAGTACTGAACGTGCCTCGAGCTTGTCCGCATGTTGCTTTTTGACAACAGCCGGACATCCCCAGATCTTCAGATATTGAAGATAGGGTTTCTTCCCACTCCACATTTCATATGGTGTGGAAGGCACAGTCTTAGTCGGAACTCGGTTCAAAAGGTACGCAGCTGATTCTAGCGCATACCCCCAGAATGATCGCGGTAACTCAGCGTTACCCATCATGGACCGCACCATATCCAATAGGGTGCGGTTCCGTCTCTCCGATACACCGTTATGTTGCGGGGTGTAAGGAGGAGTAAGCTGAGAGAGAATTCCGTTCTCTTTTAAATAGTCCAGGAACTCGGCACTTAAGTATTCTCCACCTCGATCCGATCTTAGAATCTTAATACTTTTGTCGGTCTGTTTCTCTACTTCATTCTTATACTCCTGGAATTTTCCAAAGGCCTCGGACTTATGTTTCATTAAGAAGACATAACCGTACCTTGAGAAGTCATCCGTAAAAGTAATGAAGTAAGAATGTCCGCTTCGGGCATGTGTAGACATTGGACCGCACACGTCACTGTGTACGAGTCCCAAGAGCTCGCTCGCTCTTACTCCATGTCCAGTAAACGGAGTCTTTGTCATCTTTCCTTTGAGACAGGATTGACAAGTGGCATACGACTGATATTCGAACGCATTCAAATACCCTTCTGTATGTAACTTCGTCAACCTTCTCTCATTGATGTGACCCAATCTACAATGCCATGAGAAAGTCTGATTTATTTCTGGAGACTTTCTTTTGTGTGTATTCTGGACATTAAAAATCTGTGGTTGGTTTAACACGTATATACCATTACTCAAAGTACCTGACCCAATCAAAACTTGATTAAGGTGAATGTTTACAACATTACTTACAAACGCAAATTCATAACCTTCTTTAGAAACTAAAGATACAGAAATGATATTACAAGTTGCGTTGGGTACAAAAAAGCAATTACGCAAAACCAAAACATGTCCATCTGACATTCCCAAGTGATAGTCCCCCACGGCTTTAGCATCCATGCTAGCTCCGTTCGCAACTCTGAGGGTCATGTCACCTGCTTTCAAAACACTACGGTTTCTCAACGCCTGCGAAGAATTACAGATATGAGATCCTGATCCGGTATCCAATACCCAGGAAGTAGAGTTTATTGAAAGACAGTTTTCAATAACATACACACCCGAAGCTGAAGCTGCAACCTGCTTCAATTCCTGTGTTCTGGCCTTCCAGGCCCTGCAATCATTCTTCCAGTGTCCTTTCTTATGACAATAGAAGCATTCTTCCTTATCCACAAGTTTTCCCGCTAACTTTGTTGCTTTTGCTTTTCCCTTCGTATTCACTTTACTTACACCGCCCCTTGGTTTGGCGGGGGCCTTCTTCTTCTTTCCCTTGGCTTTCGCCTTGGACCTAGAAGAAGATGATCCTTCTATAAACAAAGTGGATGTATCCCTACCTTTCTGTAGGGTGCCCTCTACGCTCCTCAGCATGTTGAGGAGCTCTGAAAGTTCAACCTCTTTTTCTTGTAAGTTGAAGTTCAGTATGAACTGGGCGTAAGTGGAAGGAAGGGACTGGAGAACTATATCCGTATATAGCTCACTCTCCAATGTGATCCCTAGGTCAGCGAGCTCCTCAATGTAGCCGATCATCTTCAGCACGTGCTCGGCTACTGATGATCTGACGGCCATTCTTGTCGAAAATAACTTTTTCGACACTTCGTATCTTGCGATACGAGATTGCTCTCCATACAGTTCTTTTGTATGGAGCAATATGGATTCCATGTCCATATTCTCATGCCTCCTCTGATGTTCGTTGTCCATCGAGGCAAGCAGGAGGCACTTGGCCTTCGCGCTATCAATCTCCCAAGTCTTGCGGATTTCCTTATCCGCGACACTGGAAGTTGGACCAGGGACAGGGGGAGCTTTGGTGGTAAGAAGATACCCCAGCTTGTCATAAGTGATTGCTATCTTGACATTCCTGAGCCAATCTTTGTAGTTTGGCCCTGTCAGTTTGTTTTTATCTAGGAGTAACTTAAGTCCAGTCATGTTGATTGGTCGCTGCAATTTGGAGAGAAGAAGAAACACTCAGCATGATGCTCTTGCAAGTTTAGAGTGGTTTTTAGTTTGTCTAAACAGGATGGCTCCCACTGTTTCTCGAATCCCTCCTCAAACCATAAAGGAAGAATTAGTCAGGATCAATCCCACCGTACAATACTTGCTTAACCGTTCGGCCAGGCTGGTGTCGGTACTTCGAGGGAGGTTTTCCAACGCTTTCGCGAAGTTCCTTAATTAGAGAACCTCTTTTCCCTGGGGGCGTAGCCCCGCTAACACCTTTCTAGGCATCTACTAGGTTTATAGCATTGATCGTTTAGCGAGAAATTTCCCGAGGAGTAGCATATACTCACAGTAGGATCGGGATCCAAATATCATCGCGTGACGAAACTGAAGGAATCCTACCAGAATCATCACACTCCAAATGGTATGCAAATCTAGCAAGTTTCAGTACTTATGAAACTCCCGATGCGGATTTTTGCCCCAAGCTCTTATGACCTTGGCGTGAGGTCAAAATGTCATAAGTCACATGTCAAGTTCGTCCCATCATTATCCAGGTTAATTTGAATCCACCCGTACATACCCTTGACGTAGGCCAAAATGCCAGTACGACTGTCTCAAACCAACACATTCTATCTATGCAACAGATAAATATCCGGCAGCTACCAATCACTATGCCTTGGCATGAGGTCAAAATACATAGCTTGAATACTACCGAATATTTAACTGAAATGATGGAGGGCTACGGATGGTTTTGGCAAAACCGTGAACGTAGTGAACTTGATTTAGTCGATGGAACGAGATAGCTTTTAAATGGAGTGGCTCAAACTCCGTATTTTAAAAGTTTGTTTTGAAAAGAACCGAGTGGTTTTTCGAAAGTGTTCCAACGACTTTAACTTGGTTTATTATCTTGCATTAGTTCTTTTAATGCGTGATATTCTTGCATTAGTTCTTTTAATGCATCCCATCATTTAATCCTACCATTGCAGAAAACAACCAAAATATGACGTACGCTTATGCCATTCGCATTCGCCACTGGGCCCTGTCATTACCCGTTAGGTTACTTAACTAACGACAGAGCGGGGGCTGGGCTAGCACGTCTGTAAAACATAAGCAACGCCTAAATAATATCATATATAGATATACTGCAATGATAAACATTTCAGATCACAGATAAATACATTGGATATACTAGGAATCTGTAATTTGTACGAGCCTGTAACAAAAACAGATAACACGGTCGCGGTGAATAGCCAATACCCCACCCAAGACCCCTATGGGTGCGGCAAACTACCCGCCAAGTACCCGAAGCGTAGCAACCACCCTCATCTCCATGAGTAGGCCACTCGACACTTCGGCATACCCGGTAGTTTGTGCACCCCTCCATGGGTCTATCCTAGGAGCAAAAACAGTAAAAAGAAATTATACAATGACGGCTACAACCCCGACCCGGTTGTGCGGCCATACAAATAATTATTACATCAATTTACAAATTTACATGAATTGCAAGAAAAGAAAACTCTCATCTCACAACCCCCGGCTATTCACCCGCGACAATCCAACATATTTATATACACATTCCAGCACATTACAGATCACAGATTTGTATAACCCCCACTAATCGACATATAGCGATTAGTAGACGTTCAATACAAATATCACATTACAGAAAACCCGTTAGCTTAAGTCTTTTAGAAGTTCGATCAAAAATACGGATTTTCGGGACCCCAAAATGAAATTTTCGTTCTGGAAAATCTGGGCAGAAAATATATATTCCAAAAATCCCAAAATACCCCCACTAGCAAACTGCAGAAAAGAAAACCCTTGACCGAGTCAACTCGGCCGCGTTTCCGCGGCGGGAGCGTGCTCCCGCCGCGGAAACGCGGCGCTTTGATCGAGTCAGGGGCCCAAATTTTTGCAGTTTCTTTAAAAAATCCTGAGTCGATTTTTAGTGTTTCTCAAAACAGTTTTCCAGCACTTTTAAAATCGACAGAAAGTTTAAAATTACGGGGTTCGTTTCGGGACTTTTTCGTTGATCGATCTTCTAGTTACTTGCTAACATGTTAGATAGAGTTTAACTAGGCTCTGATACCACTGTAAGTCCATGCTACCTCTCCCGGTACTTTCGAGAATGCGGAATTTGGTAAATAACAATTTTTACGGAGGTGGTAACATGGACCTATAACCTGGATCTTGGTTAAACTTCTATCTAACATCCTAACTAAGAGTTTCTAGCTACTCGGTTAGGGGGTTATACCTAGCTTGTCTTGAACTCCTTCGTCTTCAAGCTCCGGTGGTGGTCCGATGGCTCCTTCTCGTCGTCTCCGTACGCCGAAGATAGATCCACTTGAAAGCTCCAACCTTTAGCTCCTTCTTCGTTCTTTGAAGAAACTAGTTCACTTGGTTTGCTAAACCTAGTGAACTAGAATGAGTAGAGAAGATTTAGAATGGGATTTTATCTATGGTTCTTGATTCTCAACTCATGAGAGATATGAATCATAGATTAAAGAGAGGGAGCAAGAGCAAGAGGGTGAGAGCAAAATGGAGAGCTCAAGAACAAGAGAGATAATGAGCAAGAAAGAATGAGGCTCTTTTTTGTCTCTCACCCTCTCATAATCCAAAGTAATCATAACTCATCATATCAATAAAAGTCTTATGTGATGGTTGAAGCAACCATAACCTTATCATGTCATGCACTCATTTTACTCAAATGAAGAAGCAAGTAAAAGTCTTTGGCATGAAATGATAGCCATGGTTATCATGATGGTCAACTAGTCAAGCCTAGTCAACCGGTCAACAAAGTCAACAGGTCAACAAAAGTCAACAAGTCAACAAAGTCAACAAAAGTCAACAACCAAGTCACCATAATACTTAATTAATATAATAGTTAATCACATATCATATTCTCATTAGGGTTGAGCAAAAAGTCAAAAAGTCAACGGTCAACTGTCAACAACCCTAATGAGAATCCGCTGTCTGTGCCTCCCTGTCAACTGTGCATACACACCCGCATCCGCGTTCTGAGGAACACGAATGCAAACTGGATAAATCCAATCCCATAAGGTACACTAGGATCTGGCTTAAACCAAAACCCGCTAGTGTAAACTGTCCGGACACTGTACATGCACAAGTGCACGGATGTGACCGCACCCTGTCGCAAAACCATGCGACCTGTCGCAATACCATGCGACCTCTACTCTTTTGCCTAAAGGCGAAAAGCTTTCTGTGTGGGACTCTAAAGACTCGACACTACGCTGGCAGTGGGTTAAACCACAGAACGCAAGCGGCACTAGCTGTGCGTAACGGTCCCCAGGTAATGCCGACAAGAAGACCGACGAGGCGAAACCCATCTGAACTCCTACTGAGCCTGAGTGTGACATTCTTCGTACAGTCCGGTCTGTTCGTCTGATACATCGCATGGCGGGCCTAGGGGGCGGTAAACGTCAGTCCCCCAATAGCGGTACAAGTCGTGCCGGAGCGAAGCCCAAAACACCCTGAGATAACACTGGAAACCTACCAGTATATCTCGTTTGCCCTGGCCAGGGACTACTCGTGTAATGGCTCTCCTAGACACAGCGCGATGTCAACCCCCAATACCGGGAGAGACGAATCCTGTCTAACCGTCACTGCCTCCAAGTGCTTCGGGACTGCACCCAACCACCACCTGTTTACACGACTCCTTTGAGCCGTGGTAGGGTAGTGATCAAAGTACAGTGGGAACACACCCGAGGCGAAGTGACAGTGTCAAGTCAGCGGACTAAGCTGTACTCATGTCACCTGGGAACTAATAACTGACGATAGGTATAATACCAACTAGTCAGTTCCCGACGAGTCCTGTCCAGTGTACCCGTAACCTAACGAGCACCCGCATACTATCTCAAGTACGACGAACTGACGGCTGTGGGACAGACCGTCTCCCACACTGGGATGAGAAGCGCATGCGCTGGTCTACTCCGGAGTATCGATGCCCTGTCTCGATAGTCCTGCGACCAGGGACCTGCATAAGGATATGCTTATAGATTACCCAGCCCCACTAGTGTGACGGCCATCACATCGCTGGTAATCAAGCAAAGATCCTAAGGGCTCCACTAATGTGTATAGGCGATATACAAAAATAAACACATGTACACATTGAAGTAGAAACAAACCAAGTAGCATACTACTATTTTGAGCAAGATTGTATATACAAGGTGAATATCCCAAGCTTCCATTAAGTAATATACATACTAGTATGATACAGTAATGGCCTCTAGGGCATATACACTAACAACCGCCACTGCCTCCAAGTGCTCGGGACTGCACCCAACTGCTACCTGTTTGCACGACTCCTTTGAGCCGTGGTAGGGTAGCAATCTAAGAACAGTGGGACACACTCGAGGCGAAGTAGCAGTGTCAAGTCTGCGGACTATGCTGTACTCATGTCACCTGGGAACTGCTCACTGACGACTGGTATCAAACCAACCAACAGTTCCCTGTGAGTCCTGTCCGGTGTACCCATAACCTAACGAGCACCTGCATACTATCTCCAGTACGACGTAGTGACGGCTGTGGGACAGACCATCTCCTAAACTGGGATGAGAAGCGTACACACTAGTCTACTCCGGAGTATCGATGCAATGTCTCGATAATCCACGACCAGGGACCTGAATAAGGATGTGCTTGTAGACTACCCAGCCCCCACTAGTGTGACTGCCATCACAACGCTGGTAGACAAGCAAGATACTAAGAGCTCTATCAATACGTACACTCACATATTAAGATAGAAAAACCAAGTAGCATACTACCATGTTTAGCAAGACTGTTATATACATGTGAATATCACAATCTTCCATTAAGTAATATACAAACTAGTATGATACAGTAATGGCCTTCTAGGGCATAAACACTAACAATCTCCCACTTGCACTAGGGCCATGTACTGGCATATCGTAGACCAATGATCTCGAGCAGCCTCTCGAACTGAATCTGAGGAAGGGCCTTCGTGAATGGATCAGCAATGTTCTCTTCAGAAGCAACTCTCCGAACCTCGATCTCCTGACGATCAATGATTTCCCTGATCAGGTGATACCGCCTCAAGATGTGTCTGGACTTCTGATGGGACCTTGGTTCCTTCGCTAAAGCTATAGCTCCGTTGTTGTCGCAATACAGAGGTATTGGATCAACTATGGTAGGAATAACCTGAAGTTCTGTTAGGAACTTCTTCATCCAGACTGCTTCTTTTGCGGCATCGCAAGCAGCTATATACTCCGCTTCCATCGTCGAGTCAGCAACAGTGTACTGCTTGGAGCTCTTCCAGCACACCGCCCCTCCATTGAGGGTAAAGACATAACCCGACATGGACTTGGAATCGTCCTTATCACTCTGGAAGCCGGAATCAGCAAAGGCCTCCAACCTGAGGTCTTTTCCGCCGTAAACCAAGAACCTCTCCTTAGTCCTCCTCAGGTACTTGAGAATGTTCTTAACTGCTATCCAGTGTTTCTCCCCTGGGTCTGACTGATACCGGCTTACCACGCTTAGTGCGTAAGCTACATCTGGTCTGGTACACAACATCGCATACATTATAGAGCCTACCGCAGAAGCGTAGGGTATAATAGACATGCGTTCCCTTTCCAAATCAGTCTTGGGAGACATCTCTTTGGAGAGGGTGATTCCGTGACAAGCCGGTAGATTACCGCGCTTAGAATCATCCATACTGAATCTTTTCAGTACAGTGTCGATATACCTGGACTGCGAAAGTCCCAACATCCTCTTGGATCTATCACGATAGATCCGGATCCCCAGAATGTAAGAGGCATCACCCAGGTCTTTCATGGAGAACCTGTGTGACAAGAATCCTTTGACAGATTGTAGCATAGGAATGTCATTTCCTATCAATAGAATGTCATCCACATACAAGACGAGGAATACGACACTTCTGGCTACAACTTTACTATATATGCACGGTTCATCTGGATTTTTGATAAAGTCATATTCTTTGACTGTCTCATCAAAACAGATGTTCCAACTCCGCGATGCCTGCTTTAGTCCATAAATGGACTTAAGCAGCTTGCATACTTTCCCGCTGCTCCCACTCTGATTGAAACCCTCTGGCTGATCCATATAGACGCTCTCTTCTAAATTTCCATTCAGAAAAGCCGTCTTTACGTCCATCTGCCAGATTTCATAATCATGGAAGGCAGCAATAGCAAGAAGGACCCGAATGGATTTGAGCATAGCCACTGGAGAAAAAGTTTCGTCATAGTCCAAACCAGGTCTTTGACGAAAACCCTTTGCAACAAGTCTAGCCTTATAGGTTTCCACCTGTCCATCTACACCAATCTTTTTCTTGAAGATCCATTTGCATCCTATGGGTTTTACCCCATCTGGAACAAAGTTCAAAGTCCATACTTTGTTGGTGTACATGGACTCCATTTCGGTCCGCATTGCATCTAGCCATCGTACCGAGTCGCCGCTCTGGATGGCCTGCTGGAAGTCAGTAGGTTCATCATCTTCTATGATGCAATCCTCTCTATCCCCGTCTATGAGAAAACCGTAGTATCTCTCAGGCGGATGAGACGGCCTACTACTCCTGCGGAGGGGTGCGGGAATGTTCTGTTCTTCTTGAACTTCCGGTTCTACCAAACTTTCAGTAGCAGTTTGTGGTTCTGGAATTTCTTCCAGTTCTATTTCGCTCCCACTTGATTCCTTTTCTAAAAACTGATGTTCTAGAAAATGGGCATTACGAGAAACAAATACCTTTTGTTCCTCTGCGTAATAGAATAGATATCCCCTGGAGTGCTTTGGATATCCCACAAACAAACACTTTACTGATCGTGCCTCGAGCTTGTCCACATGCTGCTTTTTAACAAAAGCTGGACATCCCCAAATCTTTATATACTGTAGATAGGGTTTCTTCCCACTCCACATCTGATATGGAGTGGTAGGCACAGTCTTGGTAGGTACCATGTTCAAAAGATATGCCGCTGATTCTAGCGCATGACCCCAGAAAGATCGCGGTAACTCAGCATTACTCATCATGGATCGTACCATATCCAATAGGGTTCGATTCCGTCTCTCCGATACACCGTTATGCTGTGGAGTGTACGGAGGAGTAAGCTGAGAGAGAATTCCTTTCTCTTTTAGGTAACCTAGGAACTCGGCACTCAAGTATTCACCACCTCGATCAGATCTAAGTGTCTTAATACTTTTGTCGTTTTGGTTTTCTACTTCATTCTTATACTCCTGGAATTTCTCAAAAGCCTCGGATTTATGTTTCATCAGATAAATGAATCCGTATCTTGAGTAATCATCCGTGAAAGTAATGAAGTAGGAAAAACCACCTCTTGCATGTGTAGACATTGGACCACATACATCGCTGTGTATCAGTCCTAAGAGCTCGCTCGCTCTTACTCCTTGTCCAGTAAATGGAGTCTTTGTCATCTTTCCTTTGAGACAAGATTGACAAGTGTCATAAGATTGATATTCGAACGAGTCCAAATATCCTTCTCTATGCAACTTAGTCAACCTTCTCTCTTTGATGTGACCCAGTCTACAATGCCATAAGAAAGCTTTATTTAAATCTGGAGACTTTCTTTTTAGTGTGTTCTGGACATTGAAAATTTGGAGTTGGTTTAAAACATATATTCCGTTATTTAATGTACCGGACCCAATCAAACCATGATTAAGGTGGATGTTGACAACATCTCTTACAAACGTGAAATCATAACCTTTATTTGATAACAAGGAAACTGATATGATATTACACGTTAAGCTTGGTACAAAATAATAGTTATGTAAAACCAAAATGTGTCCACTCGTCAATCCTAGGTGATAGTCCCCGACGGACGCAGCTCCCACGCTAGCTCCGTTAGCAACCTTTAGGGTCATATCACCTTCCTTCAGCACTCTACGGTTTCTCAGTGCCTGCAATGAATTGCAAATATGAGATCCTGATCCTGTATCCAATACCCAGGAAGTAGAGTTGATCGACAGACAATTCTCAATTACAAACACACCTAAAGTCTAAGCCACAGCTTTCTTCGGTTCATGGTTCTTGGCGTTCCACGCCTTGCAATCCTTCTTCCAGTGCCCTTTCCTATGACAATGGAAGCACTCATCCTGACCAACTATCGGTACTGCTTTCTTTTTCTTTCCCTTCCCTCCCACCTTACTAACACCTCCTCTAGGTCTGGGTGCGGCCTTCTTCTTCCTTCCTTTGACCCTAGCCTTGGACCCGGAAGAAGATGCACTGCCAACAAACATAGCGGGTGTTTCCCTTGCCTTCTGCAAGGTGCCCTCTGCACTCCTTAACATGTTCAGGAGTTCCGCAAGTTCAACTTCTTTTCCTTGAAGATTGAAGTTGAGGATAAACTGGGCATAGGTGGGAGGAAGGGACTGGAGAATAAGGTCTGTATAGAGCTCATTATCCAAAGTCGTCCCAAGGTCTGCGAGCTCTTCTATGTAGCCGATCATCTTTAGGACATGTTCACCTACCGATGACCCGACAGCCAACCTCGCTCGAAACAAGTTCTTAGAGGTCTCGTATCTTGCTATACGAGATTGCTCTCCATAAAGTTCCTTTGTATGGAGAAATATGCCATCTAGGGACATATCCTCGTGTCTCCTCTGATGTTCATTGTTCATCGAGGCAAGCACGATGCACTTGGCTCTCGCGCAATCTAAATCCCAGGTTTTGCGGATTTCCTTATCCGCATTGCTGGATTTGGGACCAGGGACAGCAGGTGCCGTAGCGGTGAGGACGTACCCCAGTTTGTCATAGGTCAAAGCCATTTTGACATTCCGCAGCCAATCTTTATAGTTTGGCCCCGTCAGTATATTTTTCTCTAAAAGTAACTTAAGTCCAGTCATTTTCAGGGTCGCTGCAATTAGGAGAGAGAGAAGAAAACTCTTTAGCATGATGCTCTTGCAAGTTTAGAGTGGTTTTTAGTTTATCTAAACTGGATGGCTCCCACTGTTTCTCGAATCCTTCCTCAAACCATAAAAGAAGAATTAGCCAGGACTATTCTCACCGTACAATACTTGCTTAACCGTTCAGCCAGGCTGGTGTCGGTACTTTGAGGGAGGTTTTCCAACGCTTTCGCGAAGTTCCTTAATTAAATAACCTCTTTTCTCTGGGGGCGTAACCCCGCTGACACTTTTCTGGACACCTACTAGGTTTATAGCATTGATCGTTAAGTGACGAATATCCTGTTAAGTAGCATATACTCACAGTAGGATCGGGATCCAAATATCATCGTCTGATAATGCTGTAGGAATGCTACCAACATTCATCAAACTCAAAATGGTATGCATCTCTTTGCAAATTTCAGTTTCTTTAGAAATTCCCGATATAAGTTTTTGCCCCATGCTCTTATGACCTTGGTGTAAGTGCACGGCGGCACCCCGGTCGTCAATCCGACGCCGGAATGCGGAAACGGTGAATAACTTTGATTTTGCGGACTTAGCAAATCGGTACCACCGCGCACTAAACACCCGGATCGTTACCATTAAACTAAGTCTAAGCTAACTAGAAGATGGGAAAGAGATATACCGACGATCCAAGTCCTCCGGTCTTCATCTCCACTCCGATCTCCTCGCGGGATCTCCGTCCGTCTCCTCCTCGTCGCCGGAAGTGCACCACGTTGCCTACATCGTTTACGGGCTCCCACCTCAATGTCGAGGCAACTCGGGCACGAAGCCGGCTACTCGACGTGCCCAAGATTCGTTGTAGAATGTTGTGTAGGACTCAAGTCTCACTTTGGGGTTGTAGGAGGTGCCATTTTGATGGAGGAATGATACAAGAACTAAAATGGAGGGACTTTGGGGATTTTGGAACATCAAATGAGCAAAAACCCCACTCCACAAAATTGGGACAGCCCCATCCCATGCTTGGCCGGCCACAATGGTGAGAGGAGAGAATGGAGTGAGTGGGAGAGAGAATCAAAAAGGAGCCATTCTCATCTCATACCAAAAAGGAGAGAGAGAGGAAAGGTATCATGCAAAAGAAATGATAGCAACAAATCCAACACTCCACACAACCATCAACTCATGCATGATGGCTCCAAAAAGGTCAAGCCATCATGAGCATGGAAAGTCAAGCAAGTCAATGGATGGTGCACCATCATGAAGACTATCATGATGCTACAAGATGCAAAGAACTCCCTCCACAAATGCCTATTTGCAACAATGCAAATAAACCCTCCTCCACCAATCTTCGGCCAATGAACGGAACAATGGAAATTGGCCGAAACTAAAAGCAAACTGGCAACTCCAGAAAACTGGTCCCGTAATAAATTACAGGAAAACCCCGATACTGTGCATACACACCCGCATCTGTATTTCGACCGAAATACAAATGCAATGAGACAAAGTCTACACTGTACTATACTAGGATCCGGCTTATACCAAAGCCGGCTAGTAATATCTGTTCGATCCTGATCCGTGCAATACCGCACGTATCTGATCGAACCCTGCCATATACCAATACGGCCTATAGTACAAACTGTCCGATCCTGATCCGTGCAATACCGCACGTATCTGATCGGACCTTGCCATATCTCCATACGGCCTCTACAGCGTTTCGCCCGAAACTTGAGTAACTGAAAGTGTGGTGGACTCTAAAGACTCGTCAATACTATGGCTGTGGATTTAACCACTAGCACGTCAGAGGTATAAGCCAATACGTGACGGGCCACCAGCTATTGACCAAAAGGGACGTCGATGAGGAAGCTCACCCCGACACCCAACTGAGCCTGTCAGTGACAATATCCGTGCAGTCCGGTCCGTTCGTCTATGAGCATCGCATGGCGGGCCTAGGGGGTTGGTAAAAGTCAGACCCCCAAAAGCGGTACAAGTCGTGTCGGAGTGTAGCCCAGAACACCCTGAGATACTACTGGAATACCTACCAGTAAATCTCCTGCCTTGGCCAAGGTCTTTGTGTAATGGCTCTCCTAGACACAGCGCGACCTCACCCCCAATACCGGGAGAGACGAAACCCCCGAAGATCCGCTCACTGCCTCCATGTGGCTCGGGACTGTACCCAACTAAAACCTGTTTGCACGACTCCTTTGAGCCGTGGTAGGGTAGTAATCAAAGTACAGTGGGAACTCACACGAGACAAATGACGATCCCCAGGTCGATGAACTAACCTGCACACATGTCACCAGGGAACTGCCATCTGACGTCTGGTATATGACCAACTAGCATGTTCCCGGCGAGTCCTGTCCGGTGTACTCATAACCCAATGAGCACCTGTATACATCTTAGGTGATCCAACTGACACCAGTGGCTTGTGAGACCGGCCACCGCCCCTCGTCGGGGTCTCGACTGTATACACTAGTCTACTAATGGAGTATCGATGCCCAGTCTCGAAACTCCCACGACTAGGGACCTTTTAAGGAAAAGCTTATAGACCCCCAGCTCCCACTTATATGATCGCCCTCATACTGCTGGTGGTCAAGCAAGAATCCTAGGGGCTCTATCAACGTGCAATAGCGACCTCTCAGGTCACCTAAAGCAGTACACGATGATAAAGGTAAACCAGATAGCATACTATCATCACGAGTAAGACTGTCCTACCGGGATAGGTCCTCCCTCAATCATTACAATCACGTACCTGTGACCTAATAATTGACTCTGAGGGCACTATCTCCAACAATCTCCCACTTGCACTCAAGGCTAATTATTGCGATGTCGCATACTCACAGCCCGTGTGATACCGAACATCCAATTCCTCTACTAGTCAGTCTCACAAAACTCGTTTGCGGAACTATTGCGTTCGAGGAATAGCCTCAGTGAGTGGATCCGCAAAGTTGTTTCTATCTATGTCTCTCTATATCTCAAGTTCGCGGAGAAAACCATCTCCCGAAATGAGCAATACTTGCCTTAGAATGTCTGGATGTCTGATGGGACGTAGCTCATAAATAAACTCCAAATCCAAACTTCTTAGACTGTATCTTCAACTGAACTTAATCAGTATCCTGCGCCATGCCACCCTCAGTATTGCCTTGGACCATCCGTCCAAAATACTGCCCCTCGTCAGAGGGAAAAACTATAACTCTGACAACCTCCTTGTCGTCCATGTCACCTTGGAAGCCTGGAATGATAACTGTCTCCTGGATAAGGCTGTCGTTATCATATCCTTAGAACAGCCACTTATGTTCTAAAACTGCTTCCGACTGTTTCTCCAGGATTGGATCAATATCAACTTATTGCATCTAGTGCAAGAACAACATCTGGTGTGGTGCTTGACATCTCACGATTGACTCAATTGCCTGAGCAAGTGATCTGTCAATCATGCACGTCCCTCTCCCCTTTAGTCTGTAAGACATCTTTAGAGAGGGTGACTCCATCACCTGCAGGTACACTACCGTGCCAGGAGTCGTCCATTCTAAATACTCATAGAATGCTGTCAAGGTACCCAGATTGGGAAACCACCCAAATCTAGATCTAAAACCATAGATCCAGTAACCAGTATGTCAGATATAAAATCCATTTCCTTTGTGGAGAAACAACTGTGTGACGACCAAAATATAACCGATCGTAGTGTAGGAGTTTCCTTTCCTACTCTGTGTATATCATCCAAATACCAGGATATCACACCCTACTACCTTCTCAACAGATCCATCCCCTATTCTGATGAAGTCAAACCCATGACTGTCACGTCAGAAATAGATGATCTATCTCCGCTACAACTGCTTTAGTCTATAAATAGACATAAGCCTGATGTCCACCAATGCTTCCGCTGCTCCCACTGACTACGACAACCCTCTGGCAGAGTCATATAGACGTGCACTTCTAAAGCAAGTTTAGAACGACGCTATACTCATCCTCCTGCTGGGTCTCGCAGCCTGGAACAACAACAATGGCAAGTGTGGGTAAACAAGAACTTCCCTGTCACCGTCCTTGAGGCTACCGTAGTACCTCTCGGGTGCCTGAAGTTACCCACCTTCCCTGCGGAGTGGCCAATGGAATGTCAAATCAGATTGAATCTTTAGGTTCCTTATCAAATCTTCAGTAATCGTTTGCGGTTCTGGAATCACTTCCAGTTCTACCATACTCCCACTACTGTTTTCTGAAAAAATCCATTTTTGTTAAAACTGTGGCGAGTCAAGATGGCAGAAAATCAACCCTCGTCATAGCCTGGGTCAACCCACAAACAGCCATTACAGAAACGTGCCTTGAGTTATCCAGAGTCTGGTTTTAATCATAAGCCGGACAACTCCCCGTACCTTAACAACGTTAAGATATGAACTGTTCTATATCCAATATAGAACCAGAGGCACTGATTTAATTGAACCAGATTCAAATCATGCAGATGTCTCCATTGCATGTCAACTAAATGGAGAGAGGCCGATCAGCGTTACTCAACTTAGGAATACTTCCAATTATGAGTAACCTGAAAGAGAAGTAATTTCTCTTTATCATTACTATTAACTGAATACCACACACAAGTATCTACATCTTCGATCACTTTGAAGAATCCCGATACTTGCTATACCTGGTTCTCTACTTTATTCAAATACCTATAACTTCTCCAAATTCGGATCCTGTGCTTCCACGAAACACTTGTCTAAAAACTAGAGAAGTCATAAGTAAACTGAATGTAGTACGAGGACCAACCCCTCTGTCCTGATGGACACTGGACAACATACAATACTCTGTATAAGTCCCTTGAGTCTGATAACTCATTCACTGTGTGTCGTAGGTTAAAAACTGTACTTACGGTTAAGAAGAATTACACCGCTGTTTAATGCTCCTTACCTAACCATCCACTGATATAGGTAAATGTCATCGACATAATATCAAAAGGTATATCTCACTCTATGAAAATAGACGTACAGATATATCAATTTGAAATTGGTGCATAACAGCGGATATTCAAAACCAAATATTTGCCGACCGGCAAACAGGGCAGATGATCTCCTCAAATATCACCGATTACAACGAATCCCGATATAATGAGGATGATCACCCAATTCCCAATAACTTACTCCCACTCATCATCTGTAAAACCATACAGATGTGAGAATCATACCTGGTAAATACATACCCTGGAGTAAGTATCTAATCGGGAAATCAGTTTTCTTTTAACAGTACACAGTGAAACTGAAACATTGAAATGTTTCGGTGGGGTATCCCGGTATTCTTAGTAATGCCTCTTCCATTATCCAGATTCACAACTATAACCGTATAATTCTTTGCCACCTCTCCAAGTCCCTTTATATGTCTTTAGTCTTTACCTTCTGTACACCCCTTTAGGCCAAATGGTTTTCTTCCTTCCCTACCGTTCGGCACCAGCCTATGGTTTGGAAGAAGACTATCCAAAAAGCATAAAGGGTGTACTGTCCTAATCCTAGGAGCACTCGCATCGCGAGAGAAGGTGAAGATAAAAGACACCTGAATGTACTTTATTCCTATTTCTCCTGAACCAGGATCCATCCCCGAACTGGAACGAGTTCCTTTCGAGTTCGTATATAACCATACGATGGATTATCCAATAAAATGGGATCTTCGTAGTGATACGGAGTGTCCTGGAGAAATACAAAGGTGATTTAGGATTGGCGAAGGAATACATGGTTCGGTCGTGAATATCTGTTGCAATTTACTTTGCCCTCTTACTAATCCCTTACTTTGTCTTAATCTTAATACCTTCTGTACACCGTTTAGGCTAATTGGCTTTCTTCCTTCCCTACCGGTCGGCACCAGCCTATGGTTTGGAAGAAGACTATCCAATTTGCGTAATAGGTGTACTACTCCTAAACCAAGGAGTACTCGCAACCTGAGAGAGAGGGTGAAAAGAAAAGACAACTGAATAATCCTATCCGTTTTCTCCAGAACCGGAAACCATCCTCGAATTCCTTCGAGTTCGTATCTAACCATACGATGGTTTTGTCCAATAAAATGGGATCTTCGTAGTAATACGGGGTGTCCTGGAGAAAAGGGTAAAAGTAGGAGTGGCAATGAGGTCTGCAACTCTGACAATCCAAAAGCCTGTGTTAAGAAGGTTCGGTTAACTTGGTCTCTGAGTCGTAGTCTTAGGGTCGGGTCAATGGTCGCTGCCAGAGAGAGAGAGAAAAGAAACACTCAGCGTGCACTCTAACCTAGATCAGAATGGTTACCAATTTATCTAATCTGGAAACCTCCCACTGTTCCTCAAATTCTCCTCCAAACCTGAAAGAAGAATTAGTCGGGGTCACCCGAGGAGTATACTAACTCATCAGTGGGAATCGGGATCCAACTATCATCGTATGACAACGTGACGGAATCCGCTCACGGTATCACACTCCAGAAGGTATGCGCATATCTGGCAAGTTTCAGTTCTTTTGAAACTCCCGATGTGATTTCTGCCCCATGCTCTTATGACCTTGGCGAAGGTCAACAAATCATAAGTCACATGTCAAGTTCTACCCGTCATTATCCAGGTTAATTTGAATCCACCCGTACAAGCCCTTGACGAAGGTCAACAAGGCTATACGACTGTCCCAAACCAACGCATCTATCTATGCAGCAGAAAAGCAACAAGCAGCTACCATACACTGTGCCTTGACGAAGGTCAACAAACATAGCATGAATACTACTTGCTACCCGTCTGAAACGACGGAGGGCTACGAATGGTTTCTGGCGAAAACCTTTAACGTAATGAACTTGATATCGTTGAAGGAACGGATAGCTTTTTAGAAAATATAGTGACGAAAAACCATTGCTAAAGAGGTCACTCCCGGTGAAGGGATCTCGGCTCTTTCCCCGTAGAATGAGGTGCAGGATATTCCAAATGAATACCACGGTGCAAAGCAAAAGTAATCGGCTATAGTGAAGTTAATGCCCTGACGCAAACTTCTGTCCAAGGGGTCACTCCCGGTGAAGGGATCTCGGCCCTTGCCTCGTCGACTGAGGAGCAGGATATTCCAATGAATACCACGATGCAAAACAAAAGTGAACGTCCTTGCAATAACAGCTTTTTGAAAAGTGTTCCAACAACATCAGATTAGGTTTGTTTTTAACTTGCATTGATCCGAATCAATGCAGTCCCATCAATTGATCACACCATAAAGAACGAAAATATACTGACGTACGTATATGCCATCCGCATTCGCCACTGGGTCCCGTCATCACCCGTTAGGTTAGCTTACTAACGGCAGAGCGGGGACTGGACTAGCGCGGATGCAAAACATATACAACATCTACTAATATATATACCAATATATTATATTTCGCTCAAGGCGTGAAAAGAAATGCAACATCACAGAAATGTACAGCATCACAGAACAATACAGATATCTGGGATCCCCGGGTTTCACAGAGCCACTACTGAAACCCGACGTTCCCCTGGTCGTGTGGATAGCCTGTGCAATGAAATCCTAGACCCCTACGGGCGCGGCAAGTCACCCGCCAAAACCTGAAGCGAGGCAGCCCTCTTCAGCTCCGTGAATGGACCACCCAGCACTCCACGGAATCCGGCAACTTGGGCACCCCTCCTGGGTCAACCTGTACCCCCTACGAGTGCGGCGAATAGCCCGCCAATCCTAGAGTGAAGCCCCTTCCGTCTCAATGCCATGAGATGCGGGCTTGTTGCCCTCTAGAACCCGGCTATCCGTGCACTCCACCGCGGGGTAATCCTAGTACAGAAAGTAAAATATACATACACCGGGTACATCGACCGCAACCAGGTCGTGCCCCAAAAGAATAATACAATCAGGCAGTGACGGCAGTCCACATGTCGGACGCTCGCCCCGCAATATCAAATGTACATATAAAACGAAACTGCACTAGCATTGCTTCAGGCTATCCCCCACGACCGATCCGCAACATCACAGCATAGACATAGAACATCAACGTGAAAGTCACGTTCGCAAATCCGTCTAACCGGGCTATAGCAGTTAGACCGGATTTACCGATCGAGTGACATTCACGGTCGCAGATATAATGTAAATACTGTGAAATAATGTGTTTAAAATTTTCCGATTGATCAAACTTAACAAGTGGGCCCTCAAACAAAACTGTAGCAACCACAGAAAACCTGGGCCCAAATTTAATATCCCAAAAGTCCTATTTTCAATTCAGGAAAACACTGGAAAAATTTGGGGGGATGAATAGTAAAATCCGCGGCGGAAGCGCCGCACGAGGTGGGGTTTCGCGGCGCTTCCGCGGCGGAATAATGAGATCGGGGTACCAAATTTTTACAGTAACCTTAGAATTCCCTGCACATCACACTGAGACAACCAGAAAAATTTTTGGACTTAAAAAAAATTCGACAGAAACTGATGTGCACAAAATACGGGTTTTCGGGATTTTGTTCGATCGGAAACGTAAAACACATTACACAAAAGCTAGACGAAGTTAATGGCGAGGCTCTGATACCACTGTAAGTGCACGGCGGCACCCCGGTCGTCAATCCGACGCCGGAATGCGGAAACGGTGAATAACTTTGATTTTGCGGACTTAGCAAATCGGTACCACCGCGCACTAAACACCCGGATCGTTACCATTAAACTAAGTCTAAGCTAACTAGAAGATGGGAAAGAGATATACCGACGATCCAAGTCCTCCGGTCTTCATCTCCACTCCGATCTCCTCGCGGGATCTCCGTCCGTCTCCTCCTCGTCGCCGGAAGTGCACCACGTTGCCTACATCGTTTACGGGCTCCCACCTCAATGTCGAGGCAACTCGGGCACGAAGCCGGCTACTCGACGTGCCCAAGATTCGTTGTAGAATGTTGTGTAGGACTCAAGTCTCACTTTGGGGTTGTAGGAGGTGCCATTTTGATGGAGGAATGATACAAGAACTAAAATGGAGGGACTTTGGGGATTTTGGAACATCAAATGAGCAAAAACCCCACTCCACAAAATTGGGACAGCCCCATCCCATGCTTGGCCGGCCACAATGGTGAGAGGAGAGAATGGAGTGAGTGGGAGAGAGAATCAAAAAGGAGCCATTCTCATCTCATACCAAAAAGGAGAGAGAGAGGAAAGGTATCATGCAAAAGAAATGATAGCAACAAATCCAACACTCCACACAACCATCAACTCATGCATGATGGCTCCAAAAAGGTCAAGCCATCATGAGCATGGAAAGTCAAGCAAGTCAATGGATGGTGCACCATCATGAAGACTATCATGATGCTACAAGATGCAAAGAACTCCCTCCACAAATGCCTATTTGCAACAATGCAAATAAACCCTCCTCCACCAATCTTCGGCCAATGAACGGAACAATGGAAATTGGCCGAAACTAAAAGCAAACTGGCAACTCCAGAAAACTGGTCCCGTAATAAATTACAGGAAAACCCCGATACTGTGCATACACACCCGCATCTGTATTTCGACCGAAATACAAATGCAATGAGACAAAGTCTACACTGTACTATACTAGGATCCGGCTTATACCAAAGCCGGCTAGTAATATCTGTTCGATCCTGATCCGTGCAATACCGCACGTATCTGATCGAACCCTGCCATATACCAATACGGCCTATAGTACAAACTGTCCGATCCTGATCCGTGCAATACCGCACGTATCTGATCGGACCTTGCCATATCTCCATACGGCCTCTACAGCGTTTCGCCCGAAACTTGAGTAACTGAAAGTGTGGTGGACTCTAAAGACTCGTCAATACTATGGCTGTGGATTTAACCACTAGCACGTCAGAGGTATAAGCCAATACGTGACGGGCCACCAGCTATTGACCAAAAGGGACGTCGATGAGGAAGCTCACCCCGACACCCAACTGAGCCTGTCAGTGACAATATCCGTGCAGTCCGGTCCGTTCGTCTATGAGCATCGCATGGCGGGCCTAGGGGGTTGGTAAAAGTCAGACCCCCAAAAGCGGTACAAGTCGTGTCGGAGTGTAGCCCAGAACACCCTGAGATACTACTGGAATACCTACCAGTAAATCTCCTGCCTTGGCCAAGGTCTTTGTGTAATGGCTCTCCTAGACACAGCGCGACCTCACCCCCAATACCGGGAGAGACGAAACCCCCGAAGATCCGCTCACTGCCTCCATGTGGCTCGGGACTGTACCCAACTAAAACCTGTTTGCACGACTCCTTTGAGCCGTGGTAGGGTAGTAATCAAAGTACAGTGGGAACTCACACGAGACAAATGACGATCCCCAGGTCGATGAACTAACCTGCACACATGTCACCAGGGAACTGCCATCTGACGTCTGGTATATGACCAACTAGCATGTTCCCGGCGAGTCCTGTCCGGTGTACTCATAACCCAATGAGCACCTGTATACATCTTAGGTGATCCAACTGACACCAGTGGCTTGTGAGACCGGCCACCGCCCCTCGTCGGGGTCTCGACTGTATACACTAGTCTACTAATGGAGTATCGATGCCCAGTCTCGAAACTCCCACGACTAGGGACCTTTTAAGGAAAAGCTTATAGACCCCCAGCTCCCACTTATATGATCGCCCTCATACTGCTGGTGGTCAAGCAAGAATCCTAGGGGCTCTATCAACGTGCAATAGCGACCTCTCAGGTCACCTAAAGCAGTACACGATGATAAAGGTAAACCAGATAGCATACTATCATCACGAGTAAGACTGTCCTACCGGGATAGGTCCTCCCTCAATCATTACAATCACGTACCTGTGACCTAATAATTGACTCTGAGGGCACTATCTCCAACACTTGGCGTTAGGTCAAAATGTCATAAGTCACATGTCAAGTTCTACCCATCATTATCTTGTCAATTTGAACCCATCCGTATATATCCTTGACGTTCGGCCAAAATGATAATACGACTGTCCCAAACTAACTCATCTATCTATGCAACAAATGAATATCCAGCAGCTACCAAACACTATGCCTTGGCGTTAGGTCAAAATACATAGCTTGAATACTACTGAATACCCAGATGGAATGACGGAGGGCTACGACTGGTTTTGGCGAAACCGTGAACGTAGTGAACTTGATATAACCGAAGGAACCTGATAGCTTTTAAAAGGAGTGGTTAAAGCTCCGCATTTAAAAATATCTGTTTTAAAAATAACCGAGTGGTTTCTTTTAAATTGTTCCAACGATTAAAACTTTGGTTTATTTTTCTTTGCATTATAGATAATGCGTCCCATCATTAACTAATCATTGCAGAAAACAACGAAAATACGTCCTCTTATGCCATCCGCATTCGCCACGGGGTCCCGTCATCACCCGTTAGGTTACTTAACTAACGACAGAGCGGGGGCTGGGCTAGCGCGGGTGTAAAACATAAGTGACGTCTAAATAGCTACAATATATATAGATATTTTACATTCGTCTGACGCAATGATATTCATTCCAGAACACAGATAAACAATATTGGATTTGCAAGCAATCTGTATTTCTTTTTAGCCTGCAAGAAAAGACAGATTACACAGTTGTGATGAATAGCCGTTACCCCACCCTCGACCCCTACGGGTACGGCAAACTACCCACCCGGCAGTTTGTGTACCCCACCTTGGGTCAGTCCTAGGAGCAAAAACAGTAAAATGAAATAATACAACGGTGGCTACAACCGCAACCTGGATGTGCCCCGCAAAATAATATTACAACAAATTACATTTACAACAAATGAATTAAACAATAACCCATTGCTAAACCCCGGCTAAACACCACAACAGTCCAATACAGTTTATATGCACAAACAGATATAACCATTTCAGAAATGTGCAACCCCCTGCCAACCGACATACTAGCAGTTAGGGGAGGTTTACGAACACATTAAACAATCACAGATATAATCCAATATGCAAATACTGTACAATTTCGATCGATTAAACATCTTTAATATTGCTCCAAATCTGCTCTGTATACTGGAAACCTAAGCAAAATTAAAATATTCCAGAAAACCCCTAATTACACAGAGAAGCAACAGAAGAAAATTGGGTTCCTGACTCGCCAACTCGGCGGCGGAAGCGCGGCGACTCTGTAGGCTGAGGCCGCGGTTCCGCGGCGAGTTAGGCGATTCAGGGGCCTATTTTTCTTGGGTGTTCTACTGTGGTCTTGTCAAGCTTTCTGAACACACCTGAAAAATTTTTGGACTTCATTTTAAGTTCGACAGAAACTGAACAGATTTAGGGTTTTCCGGCTTCGTTTTTCCGTTCGAAATTCGTACAAATTTGCAATTAAGTTATTTATTGTTTAGCGAGGCTGTGATACCACTGTAAGTCGATGTAGTACACCCCAGTACTTGTGGGGAGGCCGAATTTACAAAAACGATCATGTTTAAGGAACGAACATCGACTAACCGCTTAAATCGAAGCTAAACTATAAATAACCGTACACAAAAAGTTTCTTATCAATTGTGTTTAGGGATTATACCTAATGAAACCGGTCCTTCGTCTTTGTGTCCTCCTTTGTTCTCCTCGACCTTTTCTAGGTAGTAGACGATCCACCCGAGAGCAAAACACCAAGCTACACCTCTAACTTGAGGTAACTAATCTACTTTGATTGCTAATCAAAGAAGAAAGGATGATATAGAGTGAAGGTAATGGATGTTTAAGTCTAACTAATCCTTTGATCTCAACACATGAGGATTAAGGATTAGTCTCTTGAAGATGAGAGCTTGAGGAGAGAGAATATGATAATGATAATGAGATGAGATAGTGAGTGTATCATAATATATTATGAAGCATTCTTATTTTAGAATAATGAATAATAGAAATGAATAAGCATGCTTCATAAATGAAAAGAGGTGATTCATTAAGCATGTGTCATTATCATTTATGGTGCAATAATGATAATGATGAATCACTCTCATGACTCACAATCTTATCCAAAGTAACCTCCTTAGTCTCATCTTCTAGAAGCTTCTCGTACAATTACGAGAACGCCCCTCCAATCCGCAAAAATACGGAAAAACTTTAGACTGTAAAAATCCAATAACCGGATACCAGTAACTGGCTTAAACCAAAGCCGACTGGTAAAAACTGTCAGAAAGTCGTACGCGCGTAAACGCACGTATGCGTCCGAACACTTTGTCGCAAAACCATGCAACCTCTATATCGTTTCGCCTGGAGTAGGAAACTCTCTGTGTGGGACTCTAGAGACTCGACTACTACGCTGGCAGTGGGTTTAACCACAGACCGCAAGCGGCACTAGCTGTACGTAACGGTCCCAAGGTAGTTGTCGATAAGAAGGCCGATGAGAAAACCCATCCGAACTCCTACTGAGTCTGATGTGACAATCTCCATACAGTCCGGTCCATTCGTCCAAGACTATCGCATGTCGGGCCTAGGGGGGCGGCAAGCGTCAGTCCCCTAATAGCGGTATAAGTCGTGTCGGAGGGAAGCCCATTACACCCTGAGAAACTACTGGAACCTACCAGCAAATCTCGCTTGCCCTGGCCAGGGACTTTGCGTAATGGCTCTCTGACACAGCACGATATCTACTCCCAATACCGGGAGGGACGAATCCTGTCTAACCGCCACTGCCTCCAAGTGCTCGGGACTGCACCCAACTGCTACCTGTTTGCACGACTCCTTTGAGCCGTGGTAGGGTAGCAATCTAAGAACAGTGGGACACACTCGAAGCGAAGTAGCAGTGTCAAGTCTGCGGACTATGCTGTACTCATGTCACCTGGGAACTGCTCACTGACGACTGGTATCAAACCAACCAACAGTTCCCAGTGAGTCCTGTCCGGTGTACCCGTAACCTAACGAGCACCTGCATACTATCTCCAGTACGACGTACTGACGGCTGTGGGACAGACCATCTCCCCAACTGGGATGAGAAGCGTACACACTAGTCTACTCCGGAGTATCGATGCTCTGTTTCGATAATCCACGACCAGGGACCTGAATAAGGATGTGCTTGTAGACTACCCAGCCCCCACTAGTGTGACTGCCATCACAACGCTGGTAGACAAGCAAGATCCAAAGAGCTCTATCAATACGTACACTCACATATTAAGATAGAAAAACCAAGTAGCATACTACCATGTTTAGCAAGACTGTTATATACATGTGAATATCCCAAGCTTCCATTAAGTAATATACAAACTAGTATGATACAGTAATGGCCTTCTAAGGCATAAACACTAACACTTCATATAACCCAAATGAGACATATGTTCTACAGTTAACCTACATCATCCTTGGGCACGTCGACTCGCCAACTTCGTGCCCGAGTTGCCTCGGTCCAGAGGTGGGAGCCCGTAAAAGAAGCTGGCGACGTGGTGCCCTTCCGGCGAGGAGGTGGAGACCGAACATTCCGCCGGAGATCGGGACGACGACGAGAAGACCGAAGGACACGGATCGCTCGCTATATCTCTCTACCCGTTCTTTAGTTAGCTAGGACTAGTTTAATAGCCCGATTCGGGATTTTTGTGCGCGGTGGTGCCGGTTTACAGGTTCGTAAAAAGTTTCGTTTCCGCGTTCCTGTGTCGGATCGACGGCCGGGGCGCCGCCGTGCACTTACACTTATCATCATATCAGATGATCTAGGGTACTAATCTAAGTCTAGTAAAAATCGATACCATCAATATAAATATAAATGCGTGTGTGGAACACACGCCCAAAGGCCCGGTAAAATCTCTTGTCGTATCCCAAATACGAATCACATCATATCACCGATCTTACGGCACTATGCCCAAAGTCATCGACTCATCTCCAAATATCATCCACTATCCTCATCATCCAGGTATAGGTATAACAAGTAAGCATGTGTATGTGTGGGGGGGTGTAAACCTATTCTAGGGTTCGCAACTAGGAAACTATAATAGTTTACTTCTAAACCCTAATCTATCCATAATACACCTAATCACATCTAGAATATCCATATCACATAATAAGCTATCATATATAGTATATATATAGTATACTCGATATTGAGCTGCGGGGGTGCTATACGCCATCCACCCGACTTCCCCCGTAGATATAATCTACTCACCTTTCTTGCTTGCCGATGTCGATGTCGCCACCATCTTCTTCGTCGTCTCGAATCATCGTGGGGGTACCTACATGTCACACGTATCGCATCGCATTAAAACCAAATCGAAACCAAAACGACACACGAAAACCAAAACGACCCGCTCCAAAGCCTATAGGTTAGAACCTATGGATAGCAATCAACCCAATATCATTCGATATAGACGTACAAACGTCACGTGATCGAGATAAGGCACAAACACAAAAATTCAGAATTTAAAATACGGAAAACTATAACTCAAATCAAAACAGCAACTTAAGTTTTTAGCCCCAGATTTTGTATAAGGTGAAAACTAGGTAGGCAAACAAGTCTAGGGTGCAGTATAGGGTCCATGTGAGCGATGGAGGCAACCTGGGCACCCAAACAACCAAGGTGGCCGGCCTTAGAAAGAGAAATTCCGGCCAGGCCAGTTCTGGTAAAGGGTTAGGGGCTCGTTCTGGTAGGGTGGCCTCGTGGTGGTCCATCTCGACTACTAGTACTGTTTACTTTTCTAGTATTGGTCTCGAATCACTCCAGATTTCCCTACACGCCTTAAACACTTACAAAACCGACATGGACTGTTTCTGTTTCGGGTTTCAGGTTTTGTATTGTGTTGGATCTGGGGTCTTAGCACCTAGGGGGGTTTATGGGTCACCACTAAGGCTTAATTACACTAACACAACTCAATTTAACCCAAACCATCATCAAGAAAACTCCAAATGTCGCTAAACTTCGCCAAATCGAAAAAAAACTTGAAAAGAGGCTAAAGCACTTGAAATACTACACTAATTGGGAAGGGATTACCTCATTTAGCTCCCATGAATCCTTTACAGCGCCAAAATCGAATTTTTCTTGGTCCAATGGGTAGCTTATGAGGTTGTGCACAACTTTTGTGAAAAGGGAATGGGGTTTGGAGATGAAGTGAGTGGATTTGTGGAGGGGGGATGAGGGCAGCAACACCTAAGGAAATAGGGGGGAAATGATGGAGGAAGAAGAAAGAAACACATGGGCATGGCTCTCCTTTGACCCCTCACTTTCTCTTACTTGCCCATACCTCATTATAATATCATTACCTTTCCTTCTTCTATTTTCTTTTCTTTTCTTCTCTAGTTTCCTTCTTTCTGTAAGTACGCGGCGGCGCCTCGGCCATCTAACAGACGCCAAAATGCGGAACAAAACTTTTACGACTGGCGCTATCGCGTACTTTAACCCGGATCGTCCATTAAAGCTAAACTAACAAATTGTAAAGAGAGTAGAATTGTTATACCGAATGATCTGAGTCCTTAGGTCTTCAACCATCATCCCACGCTATGTTGCAACTGATCCGAACGTGCTCGATCTCCGGTCTCGTCGTCCAGGTGGCACCACATCGAAGGATCTTTAAACGGCCTCCCGCCTCTGAACCGAGGCAACTCGCTCGTCAAGTTTGCTAAAAGAGACGACCAAGATGAAGTAGAGAATGGGTAGAATACTTTGTCTCGTTACGTCCAAGGTCACGGACGAACGGTTTTAGAAGTTGCCAATTGGAATCGGGTGAATGGAAATTGAACTAAAAATGAAATTTCCATACACTAGTTATCATAATCTTTTCTCACTCAAATGAAATGAATCAAAAATCACCCCCTCACAAAGAAGTGGCCGGCCACATTATAAAGAGAAGGGAGGTGAGTGTAGGAGCAAGTGGTGACCATTAGAAAAGCATCTCACAAAAGATCAAGAGGAAAAAATCTAAGCAAGAACAAAAAGCATTAATGAAAAGGTGACTCACTAATTACACCTCATCATCCAATTAATGCAAGATGGCGACTCACTAATCTAGTCATCAAAACAAGAAGCTTCTACTAATCACCCACCTCATGACTCACCATCAAGAAGAAAAGATAAATCCGCATTTGATCGACTGTCAAATACGGCTGATAGAAAACTGGAAACTGGCAACTTCCAAAAATCATCCCGAAACGAATTTCAGGATAACCCCGTATTGGTATAAACATACCCGCATTTGTATTACTACCAAATACAAATGCAACTGAGACAAAGATATTATATCTACACAGTATAATACTGGGTTCCAGCTTAAACCAAAGCCTTCCAGTATTATCTGCCCGAAAAACGACACGTGCGAAAACGCACGTGCATTTTCCGAACCATGCCATAAACTCATACGGCCTCTACAACGTTTCGCCCGAACTTGGGAAAGTGTCTGTGGGGGACTCTAATGACTCATCAACACACTGGCACTGGGTATAACCACTAGAACGTCAGAGGTACTAGCTGTACGTAACGTTTTGACTATGTATTGATAGGAAGGGAAGCTGACGAGCGAACTCATCTATAAACACTACTGAGCCTGACAGTGACAATATCTGTACAGTCCGGAACATTCGTCTATGAGTATCGCATATTAGGACTAGGGGGCCGGTAAATGTCAGACCCCTACAGCTGTATAAGTCGTATCAGAGAGCAGCCCAGAACACCCTGAGATTCTGCTGGTATACCTACCAGTATATCTCGATTACCCTGGCCAGGGATTTCGTGTAATGGCTCTCCTAAACACAGCGCGATCTCACCCCCCAATACCGGGAGAGACGAATCCCCGACGATCCGCTCACTTGCCTCCAATGTGGCTCGGGACTGTACCCAACTAAAACCTGTTTGCACAACTCCTTTGAGCGTGGTAGGGTAGTAATCTAAGCACAGTGGGAACTCACACGAGATAAATGACAACCTCAGGTCGATGAACTAACCTGTACACATGTCACTAGGGAACTGCTATCTGACGATATGTATAATACCAACAAGCATGTTCCCGGCGAGTCCTGCGCCCCTCGTCGGGGTCTCAACTGTATACACTAGTCTATTCTGGAGTATCGATGCCCTATCTCGAAACTCCCACGACTAGGGACAGTTTTAAGGATGTGCTTATAGACCCCAGCTCCTACATATATGATCGCCATCATACTGCTGGTAGTCAAGAAAGAATCCTATGGGCTCTATCATGATGATAAAGACAAACCAGATAGCATACTATCATCTCGAGTAAGAATGTTTTATCGGTATAGGTCCTCCCTCAATCATTGCAATCACGTACCTGCGATCCAATAATTTACTTAGAGGGCACTATATCCAACAATCTCCCACTTGCACTTAAGGCTAATTATTGCGATGTCGAGTACTCACAGCTCGTGTGATACCGAGCATCCAACTCCTCTACTAATCAGTTTCACAAAGCTAGTTTGTAAAACTCTTGTGTTCGAGAAATAACCTCAGTGAGTGGATCCGCTTTGGTGTTTCTTTTTGTATCTCTCTATATCTCAACTTCGCGGAGAAAACCATCTCCCGAATTGAGTAATACGTGTCTTAGAATATGTCTGGATATCTGATGGGACCTAGTTCATAAATGAACTCCAAATCCAAACTTCTTAGACTGTATCGATCACTGAAACTAATCAGTATCCTGCACAATGCCTCCCACAGTATCCTCTTGGACCGCCTGTCCATAATACTGTCCCTCGTCTGAGGAAAAACTATAACTTTGACAATCATTCTATCATCTATGTCACCTTTGAAGCCTGGAATGATAACCGTCTCCCGAAGGAGGCCGCCGTTATCAAATCCGTAGAACATTCACTTTTATTCTAAAAACTGCTTTCTAATGTTTCTCCAGGATTGGATTAATATAAACTTATCACATCTTGTACAATAACAACATCTGGTGTGGTATTTGACATCTCTCGATTGACTCAATTGCCTAAGCAAGTGATCAGCCAATCATGCAGATACCTCTCCCCTTTAGTCTGTAAGACACCTTTAGTGAGGGTGACTCCATCACATGCAGGTTCACCACCATGCCAGGAGTGATTTATTCTAAAATACTATTAGAATACTGTTAAAGTACCCATATAGGGAAACTACCCAAATCTAGATCTAAAACTATAGATCTAGTAACCAGAATGTCAGATATTATATCCATATCCTTTATGGAGAAATAACTGTGTGACGACCACGGTACAACCGATCGTAGTATAGGAATTTTACTTCCTACTCTGTGTATGTCATCCAAATACCAGGACAGCACACCCTACTACCTTCTTAACAGATCCATCCCCTATTCTGATTAAGTCAAACCCATGACTTTCATATCAAAAATCAGATGATCTTTCTCCGCTATTTCTGCTCAAGTCTATAAATAGACACTAGCTTCTTGCCCACTATGCTTCCGCTGCTCCCACTGACTACGACAATCCTCTGGCAGAATAATATATACGTACATTTCTAAAACTAGTTTAGAATGACGCTATACACATCCTTCTGTCGGGTCTCACAGTCTGGAACAACAGTAGTGTCAAGTTTGGGTAAACAAGAACCTCCCTGTCACCGTCCTTAAGGCTACCAGAGTACCTTTCGGGTGTCTGAGGTTACCCACTATTTCTGCGGAGTGGCTATTTGAATGTCAAACCTGATTGAATATATAGGTCCTATTAAACTTTCCGTAATCGTTTGCGGTTCTGGAATCACTTCCAGTTCTACCATACTCCCACTTCTGTTTTCTGAAAAAATCCATTTTAATAAAACTGTGGCGAGTCAAGAACAATATCACTATTGATCTTCCAGATGGTAGAAAATCAACCCGCGTCGAAGCTAGGGTCAACCCGCAAACTGCCATTACAGAAACGTGCCTTGAGTTATCCAGTGTCTGGTTTTAAGCATAAGCTGGACAACTCCCCTTACCTTAACATCGTTAAAATATGAATCGTTCTATATCCAATATAGAAACTTTAGCACTTATTTAATTGGAACTGGATTCAAATTATGCAGCTGTCTCCAGTGCATAATAACTTAATAGAGAAAGGCTGATCAGTATTACTCAACTTAGGAATCCATCCAATTATGAGTAACCTGAAAAAGAAACAAGTTTCTCAAAAACCATTACTATCAATTGAATACCTATCACAAGTATCTACATCTTCGATTTCTTTGAAGAGTCCCGATACTTACGATACATGGTTCTCTACTTTATTCTTATACCCACAACTTCTCAAAACTTAGACATTATATTTCTACGAAACACTTGTCCAAAAACTAGAGAAGTCATAAGTAAATAGAATATAGTACGAGGACTAACCCCTTTGTCCTGATGGACACTGGACAATATACAATACTCTGTATAAGTCCGCTAAGTTGAATAACTCAAAACCTGTGCGTCGTAGGTTGAAAACTATCCCCAGGCGATTTCCTCAAATATCACCAATTACAACGAATTCTGATATAATGAGGATGATCACCTAATTCCCAATAACTTGATCCCACTCAACATCTATAAAACCATACAGATGTGAGAATCATACCTGGTAAATACATATCTTGGAGTAAGTATCTAATCGGGAAATCAGTTTTCAATTAACAATGCATAGTGTAACTAAAACATGAAAATGTTTTGAAATGGGTGTTCTGGTATTCTTAGTAATGCCTCTTCCATTATCCAATTCATGACTTTAACCGTATATTTCCCTGCCATCTTTCCAATTCCCTTTATTTGTCTTTAGTCGTTACCTTCTGTACACCATCATTAGGCTAAATGGTTTTCTTCCTTCCCTACCGTTCGGCACCAGCCTATGGTTTGGAAGAAGAATATCCAGTAAGCATAATAGGTGTACCCTCCTAATCCTAGGAGTACTCGCAACTTGAGAGAAGATGATGATAAAAGACAACTGAATAAACCTTATTCCTATTTCTCCTGAACCGGAATCCATCCTCGAAAAAATATCCTTCGAGTTCGTATATAACCATACGATGGATTTATCCAATGGAATTGGATGTTCGTAGTGATACGGGTTTGTTCTGGAGAAATCAAAGGTGAAGTAGGAGTGGCGATGAAATACGTGGTTTGGTCGTGAATGTAAATAGTCGCAATTTACTTTGCCCTCTTTCTAATTCCTTTATCTTGTCTTTACATATTACCTTTTGCACACCCCACTTAGGCTTAATTGGTTTTCTTTATTCCCTACCTTTCGGCACCTGCCTATGGTCTGGAAGAAGACTATCCAATAAGCGTAATAGGTGTACTCTCCTAAACCAAGGAGCCCTCGCAACCTGAGATATGGTGATAATAAAAGACTTACTAAATAAACCAATTATATTTCTCCTGAACCTGGATCCAACCTCGAAGAAATCCCTTCGAGTTCGTATATAACCATACGATGGATCTATCCAATGGAAGTGGATGTCCGTAGTAATACGGGGTGTTCTAAGAAATTCAAAGGGTAAAGGAAGGAGCGGTAATGACTTATGCAACTATAGACAATCCAAAAGCCAGTATTTTAAGAAGATTCGGTCAACTTTGGTCACTGAGTTATAGTCTAGGGTCGGTCAAAAGTCGCTGCCAAAGAGAGAGAGAAAAGAAACACTCTGCGTGCACTCTAGCCTAAATCAGAATGGTTATCACTTTATCTAATTTGGAAACCTCCCACTGTTTTCTCAAATTCTCCTCCAAACCTGAAAGAAGAATTAGTCGGGGTCACCCGAAGAGTAAACCAACTCATCAGTGAGAATCGGGATCCAACTATCATCGCATGATAACTTGATGGAAGCCACTCAAGTTCACACACTCCAGAAGGTATGCGCATGTCTGGAAAGTTTCTTGTATGTTTGAAACTCCCGATGTAATTTTTATCCCATGCTCTTATGACCTTGACGTAGGCCAACAAATCATAAGAAACATGTCAAGTTCTACCCGTCGTTGTCCTGATCAACTTAAGTCATCGTACAAACCCTTGATGTAGGCCAACAAGGTGTACGTCTGACTTAAACTAATGCATCTATCTATGCAACAAATGAATACCCAGCAGCTACCAAACACTATGTCTTGACGTAGGCCAACAAACATAGCTTGAATACTACTGACCATCCATAAGAAACGACGGAGGATTACGGCTGGTTTTTGGCGAAAAACCTTTAATGTAATGAACCTGATCTTGTTGAAGGAACCTGATAGCTTTATAAAAATATATAGTAGCGAAAACCCTTTTGTTAAAGAAGTCACTCCCGGTGAAGGGATCTCGGCTCTTTCTTCGTGGAATGAGGTGCAGGATATTCCAACTGAATACCGCTATGCAAACCAAAAGGAAATGTCTTTGTAATGATTTTAAAATTTGTTCCAACAACATCAAATATAGGTTTGTTTTATCCTTGCATTGATAAGAATCAATACAGTCCCATCAATCAATCACACCAGAAAAGAACGAAAATAAAATGTACGTATATGCCATCCGTATTCGTCACTGGGTCCCGTCATCACCCGTTAGGTTACTTAACTAACGACAGAGCGGGGACTGGACTAGCGCGGGTGTAAAACATATACAACATCTAATAGTATATATACTAATATAAAATAATCGCTCCAGGCATGATAATATGCTATATTACAGAAAAGTAATAAGCATCACAGAACAATACAGATAATCTGGGATCCCCGGGTTTCACAGAGCCGCTACTGAAACCCGACGTTCCCCTGGTCATGTGGATAGCCTGTGCAATGAAACCTAGACCCCTACAGGTGCGGCAAGTTACCCGCCAAAACCTGAAGCGATGTAGTCCCCACAACATAGTGAATGGAATACCCGGCACTTCACGGAATCCGGTAAATTGAGCACCCCTCCTTGGGTCAACCTGTACCCCTACGAGTGCGGCGAATAGTCTGCCAATTCTAGAGTGAGCTCCCTTTGCCTCTCAATTCCATGAGATACAAACCCGTTGCCCTCCAGAACCCGGCTATTCATGCACCCCACCGCGGGGTAAATCTAGTATATAAATAAAAAAATAGTACAATAGGTACATCGACCGGAACCTGGTCGTGCCCCAAAAGAATATTATATAAACAGGCAGTGACGGCAGTCCACAAGTTGGACGCTCGCCCCGCAATATCAAATGTACAAATAAATTTAAACAGCTCTATCATTGCACCCTGCTATCCACCACGACGAATCCACAACATTACAGCACAACACAGAACATCAACGCGAATGTCACGTTCGCAAACCCGTCTAAAAGAACTATAGCAATCAGACGCGGTTTACCGATCAAATGACATTCCCGGTCGGAGATATAATGAAAGTACTGCATACTAATAAGTTTAAAATTTCGATCGACTAAATATCCCAAAGTGGGCCCTACGTACATCTGGTGTACAGTAACAAAATTTTGGCCCAAAAGACATATACCAAAAACCACCATTTCCCATGAGAAACCCACAGAAAAAATTTGGCGCACTGTTCCCACAAAAGCGCGGCGGATCAGCGGCCAAACCATGGTTTGGGCCGCGGATCCACGGTCATTTTGTGGGATCACGTGCCCAAATTTCACCAGTATTCTTCAAAAACCCTGTATGATTTTCTAAAATGCTCAAAATGAATTTTAGAACATTTTAAAAATCGACAGAAACATCATGTACAGAAAATTGTGATTTCGCGAAATCCGTTCGATCGATCTTTTAAACGTGTTAGCACAAGTTAGTATAGCTTAATGGTGAGGCTCTGATACCACTGTAAGTACGCTGTAGCGCCTCGGCCATCTAACAGATGCCAAAATGCGGAACAAAACTTTTACGACTGGCGCTATCGCGTACTTTAACCCGGATCGTCCATTAAAGCTAAACTAACAAATTGTAAAGAGGGTAGAATTGTTATACCGAATGGTCCGAGTCCTTCGGTCTTCAACCATCATCCCACGCTATGTCATAACTGATCCGAACTTGCTCGATCTCCGGTCTCGTCGTCCAGGTGGCACCACGTCGACGGATCTTTAAACGGGCTCCCGCCTCTGAACCGAGGCAACTCGCTTGTAAAGTTTACTAAAAGAGACGACCAAGATGAATTAGAGTATGGGTAGTATAATTTGTCTCGTTACGTCCAAGGTTACGGACGAACGGTTTTAGAAGTTGCCAATTGGAATCGGGTGAATGGAAATTGAACTAAAAATGAAATTTCCATACACTAGTTATCATAATCTTTTCTCACTCAAATGAAATGAATCAAAAATCACCCCTCACAAAGAAGTGGCCGGCCATATAATAAAGAGAAGGGAGGTGATTGTAGGAGCAAGTGGTGACCATTAGAAAAGCTTCTCACAAAAGATCAAGAGGAAAAAATCTAAGCAAGAACAAAAAGCATTAATGAAAAGGTGACTCACTAATTACACCTCATCATCCAATTAATGCAAGATGGTGACTCACTAATCTAGTCATCAAAAAAAGAAGCTTCTACTAATGACTCACCTCATGACTCACCATCAAGAAGAAAAGATAAATCCGCATTTGACCGACTGTCAAATACGGCTGATAGAAAACTGGAAACTGGCAACTTCCAAAAATCATCCCGAAACGAATTTCAGGATAACCCCGTATTGGTATAAACAGACCCGCATTTGTATTACTACCGAATACAAATGCAACTGAGACAAAGATATTATATCTACACAGTATAATACTGGGTTCCGGCTTAAACCAAAGCCTACCAGTATTATCTGCCCGAAAAACGACAAGTTCAAAAACGCACGTGCATTTTCCGAACCTTGCCATAAACCCATACGGCCTGTACAGCGTTTCGCCCGAACTTAGGAAAGTGTCTGTGGGGGACTCTAATGACTCATCAACACACTGGCACTAGGTATAACCACTAGCACGACAGAGGTACTAACTATACGTAACGTTTTGCCTATGTATTGATAGGAAGGGAAGCTGACGAGCGAACTCATCTATAAACCCTACTGAGCCTGACAGTGAAATATCTGTACAGTCCGGAACATTCGTCTATGAGTATCGCATATTAGGCCTAGGGGGCCGGTAAACGTCAGACCCCTACAGCTGTATAAGTCGTATCAGAGAGCAGCCCAGAACACCCTGAGATTCTGCTGGTATACCTACCAGTATATCTCGATTACCCTGGCCATGAATTTCGTGTAATGGCTCTCCTAAACACAGCGCGATCTCACCCCCCAATACCGGGAGAGACGATTCCCCGACGATCCGCTCACTTGCCTCCAATGTGGCTCGGGACTGTACCCAACTAAAATCTGTTTGCACAACTCCTTTGAGCGTGGTAGGGTAGTAATCTAAGAAAAGTGGGAACTCACACGAGAAAAATGACAACCTCAGGTCGATGAACTAACCTGTACACATGTCACTAGGGAACTGCTATCTGACGATATGTATAATACCAACTAGCATGTTCCTGGTGAGTCCTGTCCGGTGTACTCATAACCCAATGAGCACCTGTATACATCTTAGGTGATCCAACTGACACCAGTGGCTTGTGAGACCGGCCACCGCCCCTCGTCGGGGTCTCGACTGTATACACTAGGCTACTCTGGAGTATCGATGCCCTATCTCGAAACTCCCACGACTAGGGACAGTTTTAAGGATGTGCTTATAGACCCCAGCTCCCACATATATGATTGCTATCATACTGCTGGTAGTCAAGCAAGAATCCTATGGGCTCTATCATGATAATAAAGACAAACCATATAGCATACTATCATCTCGAGTAAGGCTGTTTTATCGGTATAGGTCCTCCCTCAATCATTGCAATCACGTACATGCGATCCAATAATTGACTTAGAGGGCACTATATCCAACACTTTCCTCAAAAGTGAACCCAAAACAAATACCATACACCCTAAAACATGTAGGAAAAAGTAACAATTGTGAAAAAAATGGCATGTCCACAAAACAAGTTTAAAGTCCGATTAGCGATTTTTAATCGCGATTAGCACAAAATTAGTGTCAAAGTAATCATAAAAACTTAAAATTTTCATAATTCACATAAAACACGCTCTTTTTAGTAATTTCTATAATTTTCCAAATTTTTCTCAATTTATCGGTATTTAATTATACTGAAATACTAAAATATTCATTAAAATTAATATTAAATAATAAAAATTCCCAAAAATAATATTTTATTTTTTTGAAATGTTACACTTGGCATTTGTAGACAGGGGACCTACATACATCATCATGTATCAACCCCAAGAGTTCACTAACTCTTTATCTGTTTCCAATAAACGAAGCTATGGTCATCTTATCTTTGTGTCATGACTGGCAAGTTTCACAAGATGTAAGTTCAAACTGATTTAAATATGCATCTACAACGCCTTAAGAAGGATTCGTTCATTTCAGAATTCTTCCCCTTGTGTGTATTCTGTACATTAAGAACTGTGGTTTGATTTAGAACGTATATGCTTTTAGATAACGTGCCTAAACCGATCAACTCTTGATATAGGAAATGTTCAAAACATTATCCAACAATACAAAATTATTTCCTTCTTTACTAAATAAAGATATTGATATGATATTGTATATCAAGTTCGGTATCTAATAACATTCGTTCAGAATGAACGTATTTGGTAATACAGGGTGATAACTGTCAACATACTTGGCTGCAACACTTGCACTGTTTCCAACTCTTGAAACTTATCACCCATTCTCAGTTCTCTACCTTTCTTTAGCCCATGTAATAGATTACATATGGGGGATCCTGATCCGGTATCTCATACCCAGGACGTAAAGGATACTGAGAAATGGTACTCTGTAATGAACACACCCGAAGAAGATGTATCATCATGCACTTTCTTCGTTTGGGCGGCACGGGAATCCTGGTAATCCCCTATTTTCTGCTCGGTCTTATAACAATTATAAGTTGGAGCGGGACCAACGTTCCCCAGCACAGTATAATAAGCGGGTTCGGTATCTTGATTAAGGCGTGACATGGTCGCTACCTGACGAGAGAGAGAAGAAAACACTCAACGTATGCTCTTGCAAGATTAGATTGGTTATTATTTTATCAAGTCAGGATGTCTCCCACTGTTTTTATCAAATCTTCCTTCAAAACCTAAAAGGAAAGACTAGCCGGGATTAATTACACCATACAAGTTCGTCAATCTTTCAGCGAGGCCAATGCCGGTACTTTGAGGGAGGTTCCCCGTGCTTTCGCACGGACCTAATTAAAATAAATCTCGTTTTCCCATAGGCCTAACCTCGTTGACACCTTTCTAGACACCTACTTGATCGGCTAATTGTAATGTGTAAAACTCTCTCAGGAGTAACTCTTACTCGCAGTGGGTATCGGGATCCAACTATCTCATAGAAGGTATGCAATCTCATTGCAAATTTCAACACTTGAAATTCCCGATAATATTTTTCCCCAAGCGATCTATGAACTTGACAAGGTCAACAAACCATAGACCGCATGTCAAGTTCAACCCGTCATTTCCTGATTGAATTAAACCCACCCGCACGACCCTTGACAAGGTCAACAAGGTCGCACGACTACCCTAATCCAATCGTATCATATGCTAGCAGATAAGTACTAATCAGCTACCGCACACTACGCCTTGACAAGATCAACAAACGCAGCACGAATACTAAATACTACTTATCTGAAATGACGGAGGGCTACGACTGGTTTTTAAGAAAACCATTAATGTAATGAACTTGATATCATTGTAGAATCAAATGATTTAAAATGGAGTGTTTTAGGCCTTTGCTAGTTTTGCTAAAGAGGTCACTCCTGGTGAAGGGATCTCGGCTCTTTCCTCGTCGAATGAGGTGCATGATATTCACAATACCACTATGCAAAGAAAGAACTAGAAAAGCAATCAAAAGAAGAAACCGAGGGTTGTAGGATCTGCCAGTTATTGCTAAAGAGGTCACTCCCGGTGAAGGGATCTCGGCTCTTTCCTTATCGAATAAGGTGTTGGATATTCTACAAGGAATACCGCTATGCAAAGCAACAACTGGAGCTACCTGATTTTGAAAATTCGATTCCACAACATCATTAGGTTTATTTTCTTTCATTAATCTCATTATTGAAGTCCCATCATTTTAAGTTACCTAAACATCACAGATAAATACAACGTACGCTTATGCCATCCGCATTCGCCTCGATGTCCCGTCATGCACCGTTAGGTCAGGTAACTAACGGCAAAGCGGCACGGGTGTAAAACATAAGCAACGTCTATATAATATATCATATATACTATATACAGTATCTATCTCAACATATCAAATGATCACATCATAGATATCGCAGCAGAAAACAACATATGAATTATTAGATATACTAGGATTTCCGGGTTTTATATTAAGCTTGTACAAAACACGGATTCCACGGTCGTGATGAATAGACAAACCCATATCCCTAGACCCCTACGAGAGCGGCAAGCAACCCTACCAATTCTAGAGTTAGAAGACCCGGACTCGACTCTTCGAGTTGGTCTCCCACTGGACTCTAGAACCCGGTTACTTATGCTCCCCTCCTTGGGTCTATCCTAATGCGGAAAAGTAAATAATATACATCAACGGTGACATCTTCCTCAACCCGGAAGTGCCTCAATAAAAGAATATTACATACAATGAATTTTTCATGAATGAAAATAAAAACCCTCATCTCACATAAAACCCCCGGCTATTCAAACACGATGATCCAATATAACATATCCCAGCAACACATAACATCGCATGACATCAACGTAAGTAAATATGCGTATCCCAATCGTAGTTGACATATAGCACTGAAACCAGCGATACACCACATATTACACTTACGGTCGCAGAAAAGAAAGTGAAAAACTATAACTGTTGGAATCCGCAACCACCTTAGACATCATATGCCTAACCAAATGAATTCCTTAGACATCGCATGCTTAACAATTATAAACCCCGCATTTTAGTCTCGATATTCAAAACACCTTTTAATATCTAGTCGGGAAATTCAACAAGATTCCCGACATCCTGATCGAATGCTCGTCGGAAACTCTAGTAGACGGCCGCACCCCCGATGCCATCGACGAAGTGCACTAAGGCGGAACACCGCTGCCGCGAGCACCCGAACGGATGCTTTTGGCGACGGAGTTCTCCTACAGTCACTTGGTCGGGGATATGGGGCGTGTCTATCTAATAATGTTACCCAGCGAGTATCCGCGTACACTACGTGATTGCGACGGACTTTTGATCACATCAAAATCCCGTGGCAACCGATCAAATGAGACTAAATTGCTAGATTTATAACATTCAAATAAGTTATCTCATAACTACTTGTGGATTCCAAATATTGTATACCATCACATAATATCCGGATGAATGTTAAACTTTTCAATCAATTCATCAAAGTCCCACAATTTCCCGACAGCTCAACACTTGAGCACAGTTTTAGTAATACCCAGAATATGCCACAGTACCTATGCACCAGCCGTAGAAGGGTAAACCCAAGCTTCACTCATATCACCATGGAACTACGACAAACCCTAGGGTATGATCGCAGTTCCACGAGCCAAAAAAGTCGAGTTAGGGTTTCATTCTTCTAGAGGGTCCATAGAATTACTTGCATGTTTTACCGAATACGTTAAACTTGGAAAAATGGGTTTTTGACATTCGATCGAACTTTTTAACTTGGCCTAGATAACATGTGAAAACGCAAATACAATGTTAAACTACCAATACGAAACACTCCGAATTGCTTATAGTGTAAGATTACATCACATGCAAAATTATCAAAAACAAACAACACCTGAAACATCAAAACCAAGTCATTGGAACACACAAAAAATTTCAGGGGGAGGGGCTCGGATTTGGCCGAGATCAGACATGTCATGGCCGGCCATATTTTTTCAGAATGCCCTGGAATTTTGACTGTGTTCATGATATATCTCATACATCACTATGTACTTGTTTAAAAAAAATTTGAACTTTTAAAAACGACAGAAACTTCATTTTTGCGTTTCAAGTTTCGGAGTATTTCGGTTTCGTAATCCTAACAAAATCCATCTAAATTTCTAACATGGCTCTGATACCACTGCAGGGTTACCTAGCATGGTAGCAAGGTTTCGGGAGGCATTGTCCATGCCAAATTAAAATTTTGCCGTTCTAGCTAACCATAAACATAGAATCGTTTACTAGAAATCGACGGAATATAATGCAAACTACTTTGCAAAAGGAAAGTGAACAAGGAATACAACCTTTGTAGACCGGTCCTTCACTTCTAAAGCTCCGTGTAGTAGTCCTTTCGATGCTAGTATCGATCTCCCGAACTCTAGTATGGGTTCTCCCGGAGAAATGAACAAGCTTGCTCGAAGTTTTCGAGGACGAAGATGATCTACGTCGAGGAGACTCAAGCTCATGCTACCTCTTCACTAGGTCAAGAACTTTGTGAAGAGAACACCCTATACTACCCAAGCAAGTGTGTAGGATGATGATGTAGGAAGTAGGTTTTCTTTAGATTTATTTTTCTCACAATATTTTCTCACCTTGAGAAAAGCTAGTGAGCTTTTCTCATGAGGAAGAAGAAGATCAAGCGAATCAGATGAGAGAATGAACTCATGAGGTGAGAATGTAAACCATGGGTGAGTGAGTATCATACACTAACCCATGTAGAGAATAAACCAAGGCTAGTTAATAATGGTTAGGTTAATAAATATCTACATGTAAAACAAACTTTGTGGACTTGGTCAATGGTTCCACAAGCTTCTCCAAACTTTAACCATGTGACTAAACTCCACTAATTTTGATTAACTTAGATAAATATAAACCCATCACATTATTAACTATGGTGCAAGTCTCATACACCCATGTCACATGTGGTATCTAGCATGACAAAAAATTTGTACATTAATATATATCACATATACACTAATGCACACTAGTGAGAAAAGAATTCATAAGTAAGATAATATTAGTTAATGTAATCTAGTATATCTAATATACAATTATACATTAAATTATTAAATCAACACTTGATTTAATAATCCGGCTATATCACATATAACCGACTAATATCAAATGAAACAACTTATCGAATCAACACTTGATCCGATAATCCGGCTATATCTCATATAACTGACCGATGTCACAGATCGCGAGAATAGAATGTGGTATCACATATGCGCATCAAACTCGGTCCTACACACATCACATATGTGCTCCTACTCCATTTCGTGTGAACCAGGAAACCTCTGTGTAGGACTCTAAAGACTCTTCAATACGCCGACAGTAGGTGATAATCATATCAAACACCCATAAGTCGCAAGCGGTCTGCCAAACGTAACGGCCACCTGGGTATTGACCGATCAGAAGATCAATAAGCAAGCCTGCTCATACTCCTACGAATCCAATCAGCAACACAACCGTACAGTCCAGTCTCTTCGTCTGATATGTTGCATATCTCGTTTAGGAGTGGTAAACGTTAGACCCAGTAACTCGATAAGTCATGCCGATATGAGGCTCATAACGGGTCGAGAAACTACTGGTAACACTTACCGGTAAATCTCTGAAACAGCCCTGGCTAGGGACTTCCTGTTATAGCCAATCAAGCACAGCGCAACATCAACCCCCAATACCGGGAGAGACGAATCCCCTCCTATCGCTCATTGCCTCCATGTAACTCGGGACTGTACCCAAAAACCACCGTTTTGCACGTCCTCTTGAACGTGGTAAGGTGGAAATCAAAGTACAGTGGGAATCACACAAGACTCTATAACGATCTCGGGTCGACAGACTAACCTGTACCAGTGTCACCAGAGAACTGCCATCTGACGTGAGGTATAATACCATTCGGGAGTTCTCGGTGAGTTCGTCCAGTGTACCCAGTCTCCACTGAGCACCCGTATACCATGTCAAACACCAATGAATATGGGATCATCCATCGTCCATCTACATAGGTTGAGAAGTTACACGCTAGTCTACTCTGGTATATCGATGCCCCGTCTCGATACACCCATGACTAGGAACATTAAAGGATGCACTTACCGACTACCTTTGTCCCACTAGTATGATCTGCATCATAATTTAGGTAGTCAAGTACGCATCCCAAGGGCTTTACCAACATGTAACAGAGAGACAATCAGTGTACATGTTAAGATAAAGAGTAACCAGATAGCATACTATCATGTCGAGCAAGAAAGTCCTCCCTATATATGTCCAATCGTCCACTACAATATACATCTCATGTATAGCAATGGCCTCTAGGGCATACATATAACTAACACTCTCTCCACCTATATTCTATATATCATGACTTTCCATATCAATGTTTACGGGGGTGCTTTACGCAATCCACCCGACTTCCCCCGTAGATATAAATCTAGTCACATGCTAATCTCCTCGCTTAGCCAATGTCGATGTGCTTCGTCGTCTCGGAAGTCCACGTGAATGTACCTACAATCAATACACAATCGTAATACTATTAAAATCAAGTCCGAAAAACCGATACGGCACACGAATTTCTTATAGGTTAGATGTAACATTTTAGAAAAATAAAATATTATTTTTTGGTAATTTATATAATTAAAGAATAAATATTCTGAATATTTTGATAATGCGATATAATTAATTATCGATAAATTGGGAAATATTTGGAAAATTAAAGGAATTACTGAAATGAGAGTGTTTTATATGATTTAAGCAAATTATAAATTCTTTATGATTAATTATATTCCATTTTAATGCTAATCGCGATTAAATATCACTAATAGTGCATTAAGCTTGATTTGTGCATATGACATATACCATGTCATATTACACATTGTTACATTTTTTCTACCATGGCTTTTTCTTTATTTTTCATGCATGGTTGGTTTTAAAATGAGAAGAGAAGAGATAAAGGAAAAGAAAAAAAAGGAAAAGATATAGGATAAAGAATGGGGTATGGGCAAGAGAGAGAAGAGAGAGAGATAGGTGAGGGGTCTTTGACCATTCTCCTATTTGTGTTCCATCATTTCCTTTCTTTTCACCACGGCTGCCCTCTTCTTCCTGCTCCTCTAACTCTTCACTACAACCCCAAATCAACAACAAAACATCATCTCCTCTTCATTAAAAATGTGCACAAGCTCACTACAAGCATTTTGGACCAAGAAAGCTAGGATTTGGAGCACTTAGGGCAACTCAAGAAATTTCTTGAGATGCCAAATGAGGTACTTCCTTCACCATTAGTGTAGTTATTCATTTCCTTTAGCATCTATTTACATTTAGAACCGATTTAGTGTGGATTTGTGAGCTAGGAAAATTCCAAGTTGTGGTTAGGGTTTGTTTGGAATTGAGGTTAGTAGAGATCATACAACCCCTTAGTGTTTGATTAAAGATCAAAACCTGAGACTAAAACCCCTTTTCGCAAACTTAAAAATCCCCGATATCGTATTTTGTTGAAATTGTGATGGGAAATTGAAATCTGCCATGACCCGGGGCACCTGAAAATTTTATAGCGATTACTGTGAGTCGTGCAGGCAACCTAGAAGCTACCCTGAAGACCCGAGACCCTAACCCCAAACCCTGGCCGTAGATTTATCCATTCTGGCCACAAATTGCTGCCAGGACTTGACCCCCAGGCCTCGTGCTTTGTCAGTTATTCCTATATCAGTTAATTAGACCATCCACATATGCAAAATTGGCTAATTTCACCTGGGGTAAAATCTGGATGTGTTTTTCATAGTTTCTAATTTCGATTTATGAATTCTGTGAACTTGAACTTTGGTATTTGTGTTTTATCTCGATAACTTGATGTTTGTACGTTGATATCGAGAGTTGTTCGGTTGATCTAGCATGCGTTGGCCGTAGGTTCTAACCTATGTGTGTCCCGTGTGCCGCTATGGTTTTCATGTTCGATTCTTGTTGCTATAAGACGCATTAGAAATTATAAGTACCCCCACGTGGACATCAAGACGACGAGGAGAGCATGGCGTCATCGACTCCGGCAAGCGAGAATCAAGGTGAGTAGATATATATCTACGGGGGAAGTCGGGTGGATGGCGTATAGCACCCCCACAGTTTCGTAGTGTAAAATACGAATACGTTATATTATATATATAAATGTGTGTATTGTGAGACTAATGATTATCAAGATGGGTTTATGTGTTCATAGGATAGTTTTAGTGTAATTAGAAGTAAGTTAGTTTAGCTTCTTAGTCGCGAAACCCTAGAGTAATGATTTGCACACACGCACACACACGCATACATTTGTTTTACTTGTGCGTATAAGGGGAGATATATATATATATATATATATATATATATATATATATATGGGAGTATGTATACATATACATGGATAATGATGATAGTATATGGTACTTGGAGATGAGTCGATGTGATTGGGCAGGATGCCATGAGATCGGTGATGTGAATTGGTTAGTATTATGAGATATAACATGATATTATAGCGGGTCCTTAGGCGATGTGTTTTCATACACACACATATTTATATGTTGATGGTATCAGTATGTACTAGACTTTAGATCAGTACCCCCAGTTCATGATATATATGATGATGATACCATATGGATGTTGTGTTATATGTGATATTCGACCCGTACCCTGATTTGGGATGCCATACGATGGATTTACCGTACGAGGTATAATTATGATGATAGATCCGCACTCTTGACTCGAGCATGTCATATTATATATATTATATAGTACGTGATACTATTGAGGCGGGTTCACCGACTACTAGACATAGATATCGACTCAGACTTAGGTGGTTTTCCTAACCCCTTCGATTAGTCTATTAATTTAGTCATGTAGTTTACTTAGTAGATGTTTAGACTGGGCTCGTGTCATACCTATTTCCAAAACTAACGAATCGTGAGTATTTTACAGACAGGCCAAGGGATACTATGGATATTTCAAAGGGCGTGCCTTTTCTTAAAAGCACCGTAGCCCCTATTTTCTAAACACATGATTCGTGTTATTTCAAATGTCAAAACTGTATGACTCATATATAAATGTATATTCTTATATGTTGCGTTATTATTCATGTTCCGCATATTCTTGTTGTTCGCATCGCATCGCATGCTTATTGTGTTTTCATTAGTTATTATTAAAATCATGTTGTCAGGACACCAACACTATTACCGATGATGCGTATACTCCACGTACACCTGATTTCCGGCTCACACACATCAACATCGGTAATTTCCATGTCACGTACACATTTGAAAACACTATTTCATTGTATAAATTGCTAGCCGATAGTTTCGACATAGTACTAGTGCGCTTGCTTTTATATGCCAGTTTAACTATTGCATTCTTTGCTTGATATCCCATGCATTCATATATACATTTGTCATGCGATATTATGTATCTTATTACCAGTATTTTATTGTTTATTTATTCTTGAGATTGGGATTTCGGATTTCCATAAGATTTCTGAAGTTGGAGACACCGCAAGGATTTTATAAACTTATTATCATTTTAAAGATAGAAAATTGCGGTTTTCTCATGATATGATTTGAGGTATGTCCACCATGAGTTTTCTCGACCCTTGAGTGATATCATACACCCGATTTAAGGAGGAGGAGGAACCGTCCGTGGGTGCATAGTGGACCCGGTGCGGTACCCCAGGGCAAGATGTGTAAGTCTATGTTACCCACCTCGGTACTTTCGGGGAGGCGGAATAGGTAAATATCGAATTTTTCTCACAAGGAAACATAGACTAACCATGAAGGATCTTTTTGCTAAACTAAAACTAACAAACTAACATAGAGTTTTAACTACTAGGTTAGATGATTATACCTTGGTCTTGAACTCCTTCTCTTCTTGTGTTGCTTCCTTTTCTTGTGAGCTCCTTGGAGTGGTGTAGATGGCTCCTCCTCACCGTGTTCTCTTTGCCAAAGAAAGATCCACCCGAAGGCCTCTACCTTGAGCTCCTACCTCAAAGTAACTAAAGTGCTTGGCTTGCTAGACTATGAACCCTAGAGTGAGTAGAGAAGTGTTTTGGTCGCTTGATCTCCAAAAGCTCTTGATTTTCAACTCATGAAACAAGAGAGCTTTGAGAGAGGAAGAGGAGAGAGCTAGCAAGAGAGAGAATGTGTCATGATAAAATGAGGAGATAGCTCTCATATCACCAAAAAGAATAATGAAAATTTTAATTAGGATAAATTTTCATGGTTGATGTTGATTTGACCATTATCATGTCACAATTAATGCTAAGCATGCTCACAAAAATATCTAAGTCAACATGGGTCAACTTAGTCAAATGGTCAAACCAATTAACAATGATACAATTATCTCTAATTAAAACTCATTAATCAATTTCCTCCATCTCATTATGGGTTTAATTATGTCAATGGTCAAAACCCTAATGAGGTTCCTCTGCCTCTGTGAACTGTGTATACGCTCCCGCATCCGTGTTCCGAGGAACACAAATACTATGAGACCGAACCAACCCAATACCAAATACTAGGATCTGGATTAAACCAAAGCCCTCTAGTATCAACTGCCCGAACACTGAACACGCACAAGTACGCATATGTGAACGAACCCTGTCGTAAAACCAAACGACCTCTATCTCATTTCGCCCAAAGCTGAACAACCCTCTGTGTAGGACTCTAAAGACTTGACACTACGCTAGCAGTGGGTTTAACCACAGGCCGCAAGCGGTACTAGCAGTACGTAACGGTCCCTAGGTAGATGCCGATAAGAAGACCGATCAGGTGAACCCATCCGAACTCCTACTGAGCCTAAATGTGACAATCTCCGCACAGTCCGGTCTGTTCGTCTAAGAGTATCGCATGTCGGGCCTAGGGGGCGGTAAACGTCAGACCCATAATAGCGGTACAAGTCGTGTCGGAGTGTAGCCCAGAACACCCTGAGAAACTACTGGAAACACTACCAGTAAATCTCGCTTGCCCTTGCTAGGAACTTTGTGTAATGGCTCTCTTAGACACAGCGCGATATCAACTCCTATTACCGGGATAGACGAATCCTATTTAACCGTCACTGCCTCCAAGTGCTTCGGGACTGCACCAAACTACTACCTGTTTGCATGACTCAATAGAGTCGTGGTAGGGTAGTAATCTAAGAACAGTGGGAACACACTCGAGGCGAAGTGACAATGTCAAGTCAACGGACTAAGCTGCACTCATGTCACCTGGGAACTGATAACTGACGATAGGTATAATACCAACCAACAGTTCCCAGCAAGTCCTGTCCAGTGTACTCGTAACCTAACAACCACCTGCATACTATCTCCAGTACGATGTACCAATGGCTTTGGGACAGACCATCTCCCTTACTGGGATGAGAAGCGTATACACTAGTTTACTCTGGAGTATCGATGCCCTGTCTCGATAATCCTGCGACCAGGGACCAGTATAAGGATATGCTTGTAGACTACCCAGCCCCCACTAGTGTGACTGCCATCACAACGCTGGTAGTCAAGCAAAGATCCTAAAGGCTCTATCAATATGTATTAGCGATATGTTAAAAAGAAACACATACATATATTAAGATAGATACAAACCAAGTAGCATACTACCATATTGAGCAAGAATGTCAATCCTTGTATATGTCCCATGCTTCCAAAATGTAATTTACAAACTAATACTATACAATAATGGCCTTTAGGGCATATCAAACTAACAATCTCCCACTTGCACTAAGGCCATGTGCTGGCATATCGCAGACCTGTCATCTTGAATAGCCTCTCGAACTGCATCTGAGGAATGGCCTTTGTGAATGGATCTACAGTGTTATCCTCTGTAGCAACCCTCCGAACCTCGATCTCCCGGCGATCCACGATCTCCCTGATCAGGTGATACCGCCTCAAGATGTGTCTGGACTTCTGTTGGGACCTGGGTTCCTTTGCTAATGCCATAGCCTCTTTGTTGTCACAATACAGAGGTATTGGATCAACAATGGATGGAACCACCTAAAGTTCTGTTAAGAACTGCCTCATCCAGACGGCTTCTTTTGCGGCATCAGATGCTGCGATATACTCCGCTTCCATCGTCGAGTCAGCAACGGTTTCTTGTTTGGAACTCTTCCAACACACCGCCCGTCCATTGAGAGTAAAGACATAACCCAACATGGATTTGGAGTCAGCAAAGGCCTCGATCTGGAGGTCTTTTCCGCCGTAAACCAAAAACATATCCTTAGTCCTTCTCAGGTACTTCAGAATGTTCTTTACCGCTATCCAGTGCTTCTCCCCAGGGTTTGACTGATACCGGCTTACTACACTCAGTGCATAAGCTACATCTGGTCTGGTACACAACATCGCATACATTATAGAGCCTACCGCAGAAGCGTAGGGTAGAGAGAGTGATCCCGTGACAAGCCGGTAAATTACCGCGCTTGGAATCTTCCATACTGAATCTTTTCAGTGTAGTGTCAATGTACCTGGACTGTGAAAGTCCCAACATCCTTTTAGATCTATCACGATAGATCCGGATCCCCAAAATGTAAGAGGCATCACCCAGGTCTTTCATGGAGAACCTGTGTGATAAGAACCCTTTGACAGATTGTAGCATAGGAATGCCATTTCCTATTAAGAGAATGTCATCCATGTATAAGACGAGGAATACAACAGTTCATGCTACAATCTTAATATAAATGCATGGTTCATCTGAATTTTTGATAAAGTCAAATTCTTTGACCGTCTCATCAAAACAGATGTTCCAACTCCGCGATGCCTGCTTTAGTCCATAAATGGAATTAAGCAACTTGCACACTTTTCCGTTGCTCCCACTCTGAATGAAACCCTCTACCTGGTCCATATAGACACACTCCTCTAAATTTCCATTTAGAAAAGCGGTTTTTACGTCCATCTGCCAAATCTCATAATCGTGAAAGGAAGCAATGTCAAGAAGGATCCGAATGGATTTGAGCATAGCCACTGGAGAAAAGGTTTCGTCATAGTCCAAGCCAGTTCTTTGACAAAAACCATTTGCAACAAGTCTAGCCTTATATGTGTCAACCTGTCCATCTACAACAATCTTCCTTTTGAAGATCTATTTGCAGCCTACGGGTTTTACCCCTTCTGGAGCAATGTCCAATGTCCATACTTTGTTGGTGTACATGGACTCCATCTCGGTCCGCATTGCATCCAGCCATTTTACTGAGTCTGTGATCTGAATGGCTTGCTAGAAGTTAGTCGGCTCATCATTATCAATGATCCAATCCTCTCTATCCCCGTCTATCAGAAAACCGCAGTATCTCTCAGGCGGATGAGACAGCCTACTACTCTTGCGTAGAGGTGCGGGAATGTCATGTTCTTTTGAAACTTCTGGTTCCACCAAGCTTTCAGTAATAGCTCGTGGTTCTGGAATTTCTTCCAGTTCTATTGCGCTCCCACTAGTTTCCTTTTCCAAGAACTGGTGTTCCAGAAAGTGGGCATGACGAGAAACAAAAACCTTTTGTTCCTCTGCGTGATAGAAAAGATACCCCCTGGAGTTCTTTGCGTATCCAACAAACTTACACCGTACTGAGCGTGCCTCGAGTTTGTCCGCATGCTGCTTTTTGACAAAAGCTAGACATCCCCATATCTTCAGATATTGATGATAGGGTTTCTTCCTACTCCACATCTGATATGGTTTGGTAGGCACAGTCTTGGTAGGAACGTCTTGGTAAGAACCTTGTTTAAAAGATATGCAGCTGATTCTAGTGCATAGCCCCAGAATGATCGCGCTTACTCAGCGTTACTCATCATGGAACGTACCATATCCAATAGGGTTCGGTTCCGTCTCTCCGACACACCGTTATGTTGTGGAGTGTATGGGGGAGTAAACTGAGAGAGAATTCCATTCTCTTTTAGGTAATCCAGGAACTCGGCACTTAAGTATTCACCACCTCGATCAGATCTCTGTGTCTTGATACTTTTGCCGGTTTGTTTTTCTACTTCATTCTTATATTCCTGGAATTTCTCAAAGGCCTCGGATTTATGCTTCATTAAGAAGACATGTCCATACCTGGAGAAATCATCCATAAAAGTAATGAAATAGAAAAAACCACTTCTTGCATGTGTAGACATTGGACCACACATGTCGCTGTGTACGAGTCCCAAGAGCTCGCTCGCTCTTACTCCGTGTCCAGTAAACGGAATCTATGTCATCTTTCCTTTGAGACATGATTGACAAGTTGCATAAGAATGATATTCGAACGGATCCAAATATCCTTCTTTATGAGACTTAGTTAACCTTGTCTCATTGATGTGACCCAGTCTACAATGCCATAAGAAAGCATGATTTAATTCTGGAGACTTTCTTTTGTGTGTATTCTGGATATTGAAAATCTGCAGTTGGTTTAATACGTATATACCGTTGCTTAATGTACCCGACCCAATCAAAACATTATTAAGGTGAATGTTTACAACATTGCTTACAAATGCAAAATCATAACCTTCTTTAGACAATAAAGATACAGATATGATATTACAAGTCGAACTGGGTACAAAATAACAGTTGCGCAAAACCGAAACATGTCCATCTGTCAATCCTAAGTGATAGTCCCCCACGGACTCAGCATCCATGCTTGCTCCGTTTGCAACTCTGAGGGTCATATCACCTGCATTCAAAACCCTACGGCTTCTCAGTGCCTGCAAAGAATTATAGATATGAGATACTGATCCAGTATCCAATACCTAGGAAGTAGAGTTGATTGACAGACAGTTTTCAATAACATACACACCTGAAGCCGAAGCCACAACTTGCTTCGGGTCCTTGTTCTTGGCCTTTCAAGCCCAGCAATCTTTCTTCCAGTGTCCTTTCTTGTGACAATAAAAGCATTCTTCCTTTCCCACAATCTGTCCCGCTACCTTTGCTTTTCCCTTAGCTTCCACCTTACTAACACCGCCCCTTGGTTTGGTGGGGGCCTTCTTCTTCTTTCCTTTGGCTTTCGCCTTGGACCTAGAAGAGGAAGTTCCTCCAACGAACAAAGCGAGTGTTTCCCTGACTTTCTGCAGGGTGCCCTCTGCACTCCACAATATGTTGAGGAGTTCCGGAAGTTTAACTTATTTTCTTTGCATGTTGAAATTCAGGATAAACTGGGCGTAGGTGGTAGGAAGGGACTAGAGAATCAAGTCAGTGTACAACTCATTCTCTAACGTGGTCCCGAGGTCCGCGAGCTCCTCAATGTAGCCAATCATCTTCAGGACGTGTTCCCCTACAGATGATCCGACGGCCAACCTCGCTTGAAACAGTTTCTTCGAGGTCTCGTATCTTGCGATACGGGATTGCTCTCCATATAGTTCTTTAGTATGGAGAAATATTGATTCAAGATCCATATCCTCGTTCCTCCTCTGATGTTCATTGTCCATAGAGGCAAGCACGAGGCACTTGGCCTTCGCGCTGTCAATCTCCCAGGTCTTACGGATTTCCCTATCCGCGACACTGGATTCTGGACCTGGGACGGCGGGGGCTTTAGTGGTAAGGAGATACCCCAACTTGTCATAATTGATTGCCATTTTGACATTTCTGAACCAATCTTTATAGTTTGGTCCTGTCAGTATGTTTTTATCTAATAGTAACTTAAGGCTCGTCATGATGATTGGTTGCTGCAATTAGGAGAGAGTGAAGAAACACTTTAGTATGATGCTCTTGCAAGTTTAGAGCGGTTTTTAGTTTGTCTAAACAGGATGGCTCCCACTGTTTCTCGAATCCTTCCTCAAACCATAAAAGAAGAATTAGTTAGGATTAATCTCACCATACAATACTTGCTTAACCGTTCAGCCAGGCCGGTGTCGGTACTTCGAGGGAGGTTTTACGACGCTTTCGCGAAGTTCCTTAATTAAATAACCTCTTTTCTCTGTGGGTGTAGCCCCACTAACACCTTTCTAGTCACCTACTTGGTTTATAGCATTGATCGTTACGTGAGAATATTTCCCGAGGAGTAGCATATACTCACAGTAGGATAGGGATCCAAATATCATTGTGTGATAAAGTTGAAGGAATCCTACCAAAATTATCACACTCCAAATGTTATGCAACACTAGCAAGTTTCAATTTCTTTACAAACTCCCGATGTAGATTTTTGCCCCATGCTCTTATGACCTTGACAAAGGCCAACATATCATAAGTCACATGTCAAGTTCTACCCGTCATTATCCAGGTTAATTTGAGCCCACCCGTACATACCCTTGACGGAGGCCAAAATGGCAGTACGACTGTCCCAAACTAACGCATCTATCTATGCAATAGATAAATATTCAGCAGCTACCAATCACTATGCCTTGGGGAAGGTCAAAATACATGGCCTGAATACTACTGAATATTTATCTGAAATAACGGAGGGCTACGAATTGTTTTGGCGAAACCGTGAACGTAGTGAACTTGATATAATCGAAGGAACCTGATAGCTTTTAAAAGGTGTGGTTTAAGCTCCGTGTTTAAAAGTTTTGCTATTTTGGAAAAAACCGAGTGGTTTTGAAATTGTTCCAACGATTTAACTTTGGTTTGTTTTTGTAGCGTTTTGAAAATCGTTTCGGTGAAATTTCGGAAAATCGGTAAAATGAGTGGTTTTCTGTAAAAAATCAAAATACAAATATCTTAAATTAAATATACATATTCTAGCTATGTAATTGCTATTATTTGGTGTTTATTGAGCCGCTGGTGAAATTTATAATTTTCTGAAAAAATTATTATTTTATTATTATTTTAAGCCGTCACTAATACATTTAATTAGGGAAAATTACAAATTGGAATGAGTTGAAACAAATTTTGTGCATCATAAAACATTAAATAAAAATTTATCATGTGGTTTTTGGAAAGAAATCATTTGCCAAAATGGTTTAGAAATTATTGAAGAAAAAAGGCTTTTTTTTAGCGTAAATGGATGTTTGGGGTATTGTATTTATCATTTTTCATCACCCCACACCCGTGCCCACACCCACACACCCCCACTTACTCCTCCCCATGGCTGAATTCAGCACCCACCATATTTTTCCCCACTTGATTTTCAAGGAAAAAGAAATGAAAGAAAAGAAAAGAAAATGAGTGAAGTAGTTAGACTTTTGACTTTGTTTGACCTTGACCTTGTCCCCCCCCCCCCATTTTCCTCACCTCCCTCTCTCTCCCCCACCCAATTTTCTGGCCGAAAATTCCTTCTCCCCACAGCAGCCCCCCCTCCATTTTCCCCTCTCTTTTCCCTTCAAAACATCATGAAAAATTGCATCAAAAATCCACCAAAAATCCCACAAAATCAAAATCAAAGTCCTACCCATTTTAGCTTAGCCCGTTTAGAATGGATCCTTGTGAAAAGAGAGCATTTTGGGAGGCCATGGAGTCTTGTGGACCTTCATATATTTTTGGGTATAATTCGAAAACTTTTTGTTGCTTAAATTGTTACTAATTTCTTAAGCTAATTTAATTAAGTGTTATTTGGATATGTGAGTTTAATTGCAAGTTTTGGAATTCAAGTTGTGAAATTGAATGCAAGTTAGGGTTTATAAAATTGGTGTATGGTTGTGTGTTATAATTAGGCTTTGTTGTCATGTTAATACAAGTTTAGTAGCTAATGCTAATGGCTAGCTTTAAAAATTTTGTTATTTTGCTAATTTGCTTACTAGGTTTTTGAAATTTGTTAAATGCTTGGGATTAAAAATGTGATTAGGTTTTTCTTGGCTTCATTAACTTTATTAAGTGTGGTTTAATGCTTTGGATCATGCACTTCTAAGCTAGATTGTAGTTTGTGCATTTTGCTTTGAAATTGTTAAAAATGGTATTTTTGGTAAACTAGAATATTAGGATTTTTGGAATTTAATGAGATTAAATTCCGGAAATTGTTTATACGACTTATTTAAGATATTTAATAAATATATTGGCCGCTACATTCATTTAAACATCCTGTTTTGTACAAAAACGACGAATTGTGCTTGCTAGATTTTCGGAAAAATGACTTTTTAAGCAAAATTGAGGTTTTTGTGAGTTTTAACCTAGTTTATATTAAAATTAATGTTCGTGAATGTGCAAATGAGTGTGATTGGATTTTTCTCGATGGTTTGACGTTTGTACATCGATATCGAGGGTTGGTTTGACTATTCTTGCATGCGTTGGCGATAGGTTTGGACCTATGCGTGATACGCGTGCCGATTTGATTTTCGTATGCCGTTTCGATTTCGAATTTAGTTTTAATGCGATATGGTGCGTTATGATATGTAGGTACCCCTATGTGGACTTCGAGACGACAAGAAAGCGCGTGGCGACGTCGGTACCCGGCTAGCGAGGACCTGGTGAGTAGATTTATATCTACGGGGAGAAGTCGGGTGGATGGCGTATAGCACCCCCGCGGTCCGTGATGATGTATACGGATGCGTATACACACCAACAATTTTTGATATGTTGTTAGGATTTATTATTAATGATTTTAGATGGATATTGGTGCTGGATTGGTGCTGGATTGGTGCATGGTTACGAAACCTTAGGTAGTGGGTGCACTACACTTACACATACACACATATACATACTTGCATACATTCCTTATTTCATATGTGCGTGTATGGGAATATATTTATATGTTCACATGGGTATGGGACTATGTGTTCAATACGGATTTGAGGAGGATACTTGGGATTGAGCTGAGTCGATGAGATTTGTTTGTGGTTGTGATCTCGGTGGTATGGCAGGATTCGTACTTAAGGTGCGTCCTGGTGTTATAGCGGATCTTGCGGCGGTGATACGGGTGAATAGTGTTATAAATAAATGGTCGACATGTGATCGTGATATGAGGCATAATATGCTAGGATATTGATATTAGGCCGTATCGGGTGATGTATACCCCTTGATGATGATATGTGCTGACGATATCGGTTTGTACGAGATTGTCGATCAGTAGTCAGATCATGAGTATATTGAGTATATTAGTATTGTACTAGACATAGGTCAGTACCCTAGACTATGATCTTGGATAAAGAGGATACCAGAGGAATAGTGTGAGGAATATGATATTGACCCGTACCCAGATTTGGGGATGCCGTACGACGGATTTACGTACGAGCTATATCTTGATGATTGATCCGCACTCTTGACTTGGGATTTCTGATTATAGATATGGTATGGGATATGATATTATTGAGGCGGGATCACCGACTAATATATATATACAGGAATGTATATGTATCGACTCAGATGTTAGGCGGTTTCCTTACCTGTAGTCTAGCTTGTAGCGTAGCCCTTTAGTTTAGTTAGTTGTTAGATTAGATTCGGTTCCTACCTATTTCAAAGCTTACGAATCGTGCGTATTTTTAAAGACAGCCCAAGGGATCCTACGGATATTTCAAAAAAACGTATCTTTTCTTAAAAACACCGTAGCCCCTATTTTCAAAACCCCACGATTCGTGTTATTTCAAAAGGCACCATTGTAGGACTTATATTAGGTTAAAACAGATTAGTTATCGTTGCGTCTAGTATTCAGCTCCCGCTCATTATTGTTGTTTGCTCCGCATCACATGCTTATATTATGCTTCATATTCTAGTGTTGATATCTTGTGGTTAGGACACCAGCACCATTACCGATGATGCGTATGTACCACGTACACTTACTTGCCGGCTCACACACATCTTCATCGGTAATTGCCATGTCACGTACACCTTAGAAAATATTATTGCTTGACATAGCCTGTTAGCCAATAGTTTAGACATGATATTAGTGTACTTGCCTTATATGTTAGTTTAGACATTGTAGTTATTACCTGCTACCTCATGCATACTGTTATTCATTGTTATGCCGCATTCATGGATTCTCATGCATATATTCACTTTTTACGTGCTATTGAGGTTTTGGATTTGGATTTCCATGAGATTTTCTGGATTTGGGGAAAACCGCAAAACATATACAAACTTCTTCTTTCTCTTTTTAAATAAAAAGCGCGGTTTTTCCCATGATGTATAAGTCGTCCACCATGAGCTTGCTGATGGATTTGGAGACCCGATTCGAGGAGTTGGATGAACCGTTTCGGGTACATGGTGGACCCGGTAAGGTACCCCGGGGGAAGAAGCTCGTGGTGATGACGATGAGCCTGGCAGGGGGAGACTACCTACCGGTGATTTTACCCGACGCGTCGGATATCCGGAGGATACCGTCATGGTCTTGAGATGGATGGTAGGGGCTGGTCTGGACTGACGGCGCCCTAGATATTGAGATTGAGATTTTGAGATATTGAGGTACTGAGATTTGATGATACAGGCCAGTCCGGATGGCCGGAGCCTGAGGTTTTGAGACATTGAGTTTTATGTTTTGTGTCGATGCTAGACACTGTTGATGCTGATTTCATTTATGATACCTCATTTTAAAAATACAAAGGAAATCTCACTAATTTATGAAAACAGTTTCTTCATTTACATGTATTCTGTTTTCATGCTTTCATACCTCATTCATATGATATATTGCTACCTGAGGCACTGACACGGGCACATGAGATCACACTCGGGTTAGATATTACCCTAGCCATTGTTATAGGCTGCATGTTATTCATATATTTGAGGATATATTATGATCATTGACCTAGGTTGCGTTATTCATGCGATTTTCTGTTCGTAGATCTTTTTCTACTCACGAGTTGGCAACTCACCCCCGTTGTGCCCCAGTTTCTTACAGGTGTTGCCGTACGGATTTCATTACGGCTTTGCGGGCACGGTTTCTTTCCGGGTGACTTGCTAGTAAGTGGGTTTATTGTATCTTACCCATCATTATACCTTGTATATTATATTTCAGTTGTATCTAGAAGTTCCATCAACCAAACTTGTATTTTTTGAGATAGAGACCAGTAATGTTATTCTTTCGACCATAGAGTAGCATGTTATATTTCTTGAGTTTCTTGCTGGTTGAGTTCCATTTCTGTTGTGATCCTCGCCTTTAGGCGTTGTATATTATGTTGCATACATGTTGATTTGATATGGTTCTTCCTATTCTCTACTACTTCTCTTGGTTTGGATTTCTGGGTTTCGGCTTACTTAGCATACGTACTCCTTGAGATGTTCGTAGTCTAAGTGTCGGTCATGTTCCGTACTTTCGGGTCGTGAAAAAGTTGGTATCAGAGCGTTAGGTTTTACCTTCGGAGCGTAGGATGACCCTTGGTGATGGAATAGGTGACTAAAGTAGAGTGACGTACCGTTGGTATGTTCCGCGGCATATTTACGACACGCCACTCCACTTAAGGAGCCTTAGGATGTACATTTTTTTTTTCAGTATCATATTCCTTCCTGATGTAGCCTCATCGGTATCAGTTATGGTTTTGCTGCCACGATTACGGGCAGGGAGAACTATGGTTAGAGTTGCTGTTTGCATGAGCTCGTTACGAACAAGGACTGACCAGGGCATTATTCCGGAGACACACGTTTACAGAGATGTGCCTTGATTGTGTTTTGCGCCACGAGCGTTTGATGGATCGCTGTATGAGATTACTTGGACGTGCTGATCAGCACTAGAGGATTGAGCCACTGACAGAGGCCAGCCAGATACTGATGATCGTTGATGTATTGCTCATTCATGATGATTGAGGCACTGTTCAGCGTGCAGACGAGTGAGCCAGTTATTGCTGCGAACGACGGGATATTGCCCAGATGTTGGAGCTATTGCACTACGAGATTGTACTAAGAGATTATAGGAGATCACTAGTCACCGAGGATGAATGACTAGGATATGTGGATTGTTCGCTAACCCGATGTGAGGTCATCAGATAGATGGATTCCAGCTAGAGACGACTTCACGTGGAGACGTTGAGAGTCGACAGAGATGATCGAATGTCAGTAACCTATTATTCCAAGTTTAAAGTATTCAGAAAGACATGCAAGCAATTCTATGGTCCCTCTAGAAGAATGAAACCCTAACTCGACTTAATGACCGTGTGAAAGCTTTTGAACCTTAGGGTTTGCGGCAGTTCTGCGGCGCCATTAGTGAGGCTTGGGTTTGCCCTTCTACAGCTGGACCACCGATGCTGTGGTATGTACTCGATACTATTATACCGTACCCAAGATGTTGAGCTCTTGGGGGATTATGAGGTTTTGACGACTCGATCGGATGGCTCGACTTAATTCGGATGCTAGATGGTGAGATGCAATTCTTAGGAGACTCCAAATACGAGGATAGCCGTTGGATGCTCAGTCCATGCAGCCACGACCAGACGAGTCCGAAGCGGTCGACATTAGAGAAAAATGGAGTAAGAGGTTCGTACACGATCTGGATATGATGACGTTCCCCTCCGCTGACATCAGAGATGCGATGCGCATACCGAGGCATTGTTATTGGATATACCTTCCAAAAAGAGTCGCGCTGAGTATGCAGCCGTTACGAAGCAAGAAGCAGACATGGTAAGGACGATGACTCCTGGACATTTGGCAGAGATGAGACTTGGAAGAGACCTTGAGCAGGATTCCTTCCAGGACACTGCTGCAATGATACTTGCATCCAGGATCAGATGTGTCACGTACATTCAGAGAGCCAGAGACCGACGATAGTGACATGCTGCTTTACGAGTGGTCGCGATGACTGCCCGAGAGATGACCAGAGAAGTGCCAGAATGGAATCATCCCCGTTAGCACATCCGACAGGGCCGATGAGCCGATTGATCGTGATATTGATAATTCACAGAGAAAACTTGGACCCAGGAGTGGTCATTGTTACGCACACCAGCAGGCCAGAGTTCATGATCATCGACGAGACGTCCCACTAGTGACCGCGACAATTGGCCCGAGATTCTTAGAGGATGCACTTGAGCGGTACTGTTCCGCCATTATTGATTTCGATGTTTTGGGTGATTTATTCGTATGATTTGATTTTGATGATTGAGGATTTACGATCTTTGCACAGTGTTGCACTTGATATCGTTTTCGTGCTTTAGTTTCACATGTTTGTGATTTTACGGTTTTAAACAGTTGAGTTGATTTTGTGCGTATGCACGCACGCGATTTGGTTCCTGCACTCTGTATAGTTTATATATGCTGGCAGTGCAGTGACATGTATTTTGTGCACTTGGATACACTGGATTTCGATTTCGAGGGTGATGCTCGACATTTGTTTTGTGCATTTTATGCACCGGATTGGATTTTTAGCGCCTGTTGGGCGCCTGTTACGAGATGCGATTTGGTGCACACCAGATGCACTAATTCGAGATTTTTCGTGCATGTCAGATGCACCTGATTTTGCTGTCAGGCACACATGTTGCCTACGACAGATGTTTCGTGCACACCTGATGCACTTAGATGTTGTTTCTGTGCGCATGTATGGCACATTCATGGATTTTGATTTCCGTGCGCACCAGACGCACGTAGTATTCATGTGCATATTTTGGGATTGATTTCTTATAGAGCAGTACGTTTTTATGATATTGCTATGTGTTTCCGTACTGAGCAGGACTAGTCAGAGGACAGTACCTGAATACATTTTGCATGCATTGATAGTTATTGAAGGGATTTCCAAAAAGCGAGCTATAGCCTCAGTATTTACCTACGTGTCTGGTATGACATGAAATGTTTAAACCAGGAGACCCTTCTAAATTGTTTCCAAAACGGCGGAACGTACATTTCAAACAAAGGTATATATGTATATAGTTATTTTCTTATGGTAGACGTCCGCCACTGTGCAGTGTTATACGCGTTGCACAGCGACTTAAAGAGATTTGGCATGCATTTCCTTCAGATACTTACAGATATAGATTCGATATTTACATTTATAGTTTCGAGTTATATCATATTGGTTTTGATTTGGATTTGGCATTGATGTCTTCTCCACGACTCCGATGATCGCGGGATGCTTGACGGAGTTTTGATTTGAATTATATACTCATTTTTCAAGCGCATACGCTGCGCTACGATTTGTTTTATGTATTTACAATTTCGGAGCCCCGACGACTTGATGGTTTTTCTTAGATGTTCTAGTAATTGGGGGAGTTTGAATTTAAATTCGGGGACCGAATTTCTTTAAGGGGGGAAGATTGTAGCATTTTGAAAATCGTTTCTGTGAAATTTCGGAAAATCGGTAAAATGAGGGGGTTTTCTGTAAAAAGTCAAAATACAAATATCTTATTATAAAAATTAAATATACATATTCTAGCTATGTAATTGCTATTATTTGGTGTTTATTGAGCCGCTGGTGAAATTTACAATTTTCTGAAAAAAATATTATTTTATTATTATTTTAAGCCGTCACTAATACATTTAATTAGGGAAAATTACAAATTGGAATGAGTTGAAACAAATTTTGTGCATCATAAAACATTAAATAAAAATTTATCATGTGGTTTTTGGAACGAAATCATTTGCCAAAATGGTTTAGAAATTATTGAAGAAAAAAGGTTTTTTTTAGCGTAAATGGATGTTTGGGGTATTGTATTTATCATTTTTCATCACCCCACACCCGTGCCCACACCCACACACCCCCACTTACTCCTCCCCATGGCTGAATTCAGCACCCACCATATTTTTCCCCACTTGATTTTCAAGGAAAAAGAAATGAAAGAAAAGAAAAGAAAATGAGTGAAGTAGTTAGACTTTTGACTTTGTTTGACCTTGACCTTGTCCCCCCCCCATTTTCCTCACCTCCCTCTCTCTCCCCCACCCACTTTTCTGGCCGAAAATTCCTTCTCCCCACAGCAGCCCCCCCTCCATTTTCCCCTCTCTTTTCCCTTCAAAACTTCATGAAAAATTGCATCAAAAATCCACCAAAAATCCCACAAAATCAAAATCAAAGTCCTACCCATTTTAGCTTAGCCCGTTTAGCATGGATCCTTGTGAAAAGAGAGCATTTTGGGAGGCCATGGAGTCTTGTGGACCTTCATATATTTTTGGGTATAATTCAAAAACTTTTTGTTGCTTAAATTGTTACTAATTTCTTAAGCTAATTTAATTAAGTGTTATTTGGATTTGTGAGTTTAATTGCAAGTTTTGGAATTCAAGTTGTGAAATTGAATGCAAGTTAGGGTTTATAAAATTGGTGTATGGTTGTGTGTTATAATTTGGCTTTGTTGTCATGTTAATACAAGTTTAGTAGCTAATGCAAATGGCTAGCTTTAAAATTTTTGTTATTTTGCTAATTTGCTTAGTAGGTTTTTGAAATTTGTTAAATGCTTGGGATTAAAAATATGATTAGGTTTTTCTTGGCTTCATTAACTTTATTAAGTGTGGTTTAATGCTTTGGATCATGCAATTCTAAGCTAGATTGTAGTTTGTGCATTTTGCTTTGAAATTGTTAAAAAGGGTATTTTTGGTAAACTAGAATATTAGGATTTTTGGAATTTAATGAGATTAAATTCCGGAAATTGTTTATACGACTTATTTAAGATATTTAATAAATATATTGGCCGCTACATTCATTTAAACATCCTGTTTTGTACAAAAACGGCGAATTGTGCTTGCTAGATTTTCGGAAAAATGACTTTTTAAGCAAAATAGTGGTTTTTGTGAGTTTTAACCTAGTTTATATTAAAATTAGTGTTCGTGAATGTGCAAATGAGTGTGATTGGATTTTTCTCGATGGTTTGACGTTTGTACATCGACATCGAGGGTTGGTTTGACTATTCTTGCATGCATTGGCGATAGGTTTGGACCTATGCGTGATACGCGTGCCGATTTGATTTTCGTATGCCGTTTCGATTTCGAATTTAGTTTTAATGCGATATGGTGCGTTATGATGTGTAGGTACCCCCATGTGGACTTCGAGACGACAAGCAAGCGCGTGGCGACGTCGGTACCGGCTAGCGAGGACCAGGTGAGTAGATTTATATCTACGGGGAGAAGTCGGGTGGATGGCGTATAGCACCCCCGCAGTCCGTGATGATGTATACGGATGCGTATACACACCAACAATTTTTGATATGTTGTTAGGATTTATTATTGATGATTTTAGATGGATATTGGTATTGGATTGGTGCATGGTTACGAAACCTTAGGTAGTGGGTGCACTACACTTACACATACACACATATACATACTTGCATACATTCCTTATTTCATATGTGCGTGTATGGGAATATATTTATATGTTCACATTGGTATGGGACTATGTGTTCACATACGGATTTGAGGAGGATACTTGGGATTGAGCTGAGTCGATGAGATTTGTTTGTGGTTGTGATCTCGGTGATATGGCAGGATTCGTACTTAAGGTACGTCCTGGTGTTATAGCGGATCTTGCGGCGGTGATACGGGTGAATAGTGTTATAAATAAATGGTCGACATGTGATCGTGATATGAGGCATAATATGCAAGGATATTGATATTAGGCCGTATCGGGCGATGTATACCCCTTGATGATGATATGTGCTGACGATATCGGTTTGTACGAGATTGTCGATCAGTAGTCAGATCATGAGTATATTGAGGATATTAGTATTGTACTTGAAATAGGTCAGTACCCTAGACTATGATCTTGGATAAAGAGGATACCAGAGGAATAGTGTGAGGAATATGATATTGACCCGTACCCAGATTTGGGGATGCCGTACGACGGATTTACGTACGAGTTATATCTTGATGATTGATCCGCACTCTTGACTTGGGATGTCTGATTATAGATATGGTATCGGATATGATATTATTGAGGCGGGATCACCGACTAATATATATACAGGTATGTATATGTATCGACTCAGATGTTAGGCGGTTTCCTTACCTGTAGTCTCGCTTGTACCGTAGTCCTTTAGTTTAGTTAGTTGTTAGATTAGATTCGGTTCCTACCTATTTCAAAGCTTACGAATCGTGCGTATTTTTAAAGACAGCCTAAGGGATCCTACGGATATTTCAAAAAAACGTATCTTTTCTTAAAAACACCGTAGCCCCTATTTTCAAAACCCCACGATTCGTGTTATTTCAAAAGGCACCATTGTAGAACTTATATTAGGTTAAAACAAATTAGTTATCGTTGCGTCTAGTATTCAGCTCCCGCTCATTATTGTTGTTTGCTCCGCATGACATGCTTATATTATGCTTCATATTCTACTGTTGATATCTTGTTGTTAGGACACCGGCACCATTACCGATGATGCGTATGTACCACGTACACTTACTTGCCGGCTCACACACATCTTCATCGGTAATTGCCATGTCACGTACACCTTAGAAAATATTATTGCTTGACATAGCCTGTTAGCTAATAGTTTAGACATGATATTAGTGTACTTGCCTTATATGTTAGTTTAGACATTGTAGTTATTACCTGCTACCTCATGCATACTGTTATTCATTGTTATGCCGCATTCATGGATTCTCATGCATATATTCACTTTTTACGTGCTATTGAGGTTTTGGATTTGGATTACCATGAGATTTTCTGGATTTGGGGAAAACCGCAAAACATATACAAACTTCTTCTTTCTCTTTTTAAATAAAAAGCGCGGTTTTTCCCATGATGTATGAGTCGTCCACCATGAGCTTGCTGATGGATTTGGAGACCCGATTCGAGGAGTTGGATGAACCGTTTCGGGTACATGGTGGACCCGGTAAGGTACCCCGGGGCAAGAAGCTCGTGGTGATGACGATGAGCCTGGTAGGGGGAGACTACCTACCGGTGATTTTACCCGATGCGTCGGATATCCGGAGGATACCGTCGTGGTCTTGAGATGGATGGTAGGGGCCGGTCTGGACTGACGGCGCCCTAGATATTGAGATTGAGACATTGAGATTTCGAGATATTGAGGTACTGAGATTTGATGATACAGTCCAGTCCGGATGGCCGGAGCCTGAGGTTTTGAGACATTGAGATTTATGTTTTGTGTCGATGCTAGACACTGTTGATGCTGATTTCATTTATGATACCTCATTTTAAAAATACAAAGGAAATCTCACTAATTTATGAAAACAGTTTCTTCATTTACATGTATTCTGTTTTCATGCATTCATACCTCATTGATATGATATATTGCTACCTGAGGCACTGACACGGGCACATGAGATCACACTCGGGTTAGATATTACCCTAGCCATTGTTATAGGAAGCATGTTATTCATATATTTGAGGATATATTATGATCATTGACCTAGGTTGCGTTATTCATGCGATTTTCTATTCGTAGATCTTTTTCTACTCACGAGTTGGCAACTCACCCCCGTTGTGCCCCAGTTTCTTGCAGGTGTTGCCGTACGGATTTCATTACGGCTTTGCGGGCACGGTTTCTTTTCGGGTGACTTGCTAGTAGGTGGGTTTATTGTATCTTACCCATCATTATACCTTGTATATTATATTTCAGTTGTATCTAGAAGTTCCATCAACCAAACTTGTATTTTTTGAGATAGAGACCAGTAATGTTATTCTTTCGACCATAGAGTATCATGTTATATTTCTTGAGTTTCTTGCTGGTTGAGTTCCATTTCTGTTGTGATCCTCGCCTTTAGGCGTTGTATATTATGTTGCATACATCTTGATTTGATATGGTTCTTCCTATTCTCTACTACTTCTCATGGTTTGGATTTCTGGGTTTCGGCTTACTTAGAATACGTACTCCTTGAGACGTTCGTAGTCTAAGTGCCGGTCATGTTCCGTACTTTCGGGTCGTGACAGTTTTCTTTGCATTAATATAATGTGTCCCATCAATTAATCTTACCATTGCAGAAAATAACGAAAATATAACATACGCTTATGACATCCGCATTCGCCATGGGGCTCCGTCATCACCCGTTAGGTTACTTAACTAACGACAGAGCGGGGGCTGGACTAGCGCGGATGCAAAACATAAGCAACGCCTACTAGATATCATATATAGATATATACATTCTTCAGACGCAATGATAGTCATTCCAGATCACAGATGAACACATTGGATATGCTAGGAATCCGTGTTTCGTTCAATCCTGCAACGAAAGACGGATTACACGGTCGTGATGAATAGCCAAAACCCCACCCTAGACCCTTACGGGTGCGGGAAACTACCCGCCAAATACCCGAAGTGGAGCAGTCTCCCTCAACAAAGTGAGCAGGCCACTCGGCACTTTAAAGTACCCGGTTGTCTGTGCACCCCACCTTGGGTCTATCCTAGGAGCAGAAAACAGTAAAAGAAATAATATACAAAGGAGGCTACATCCTCAACCCGGATGTGCGACCGAAAATAATATTACATCAATTTACAATTTACATCAAATGAAAGATAAATAAACACTCATCTCACACGCCGGCTATTCATCCACGACAATCCAACAAGTTCATATACACAATCCATCATCACAGATCACAGATATGTACAACCCCCACTAATCGACGTATAGCGATTAGTCGACGTTCAGTACATATATCACATTACAGATATAATCCATTTAGCTAAAGTTTATAGAATTTCGATCAATATTCTAATTTGAAACGACCCCAAATACAACACTGTACTCAAAAGAATCTGGGCAGAAACAAAGTATCTAAAAAATAACAAAACATCAAGATGGACAATCTGCAGGAAAAAAGAGTTGACTCCGTGTCGACTCGGCCGCGGATCCGCGGCGAAACGCATGGTTTCGCCGCGCTTCTGTGGCAGTTTGACCGAGTCACAAGCTCGTTTTTCTTGGGTGTCCCTAAAAAAGCCTGCACGTATTTTTCGGGTCTCTGAAAATATTTTTAGACCTGTTTTAAAATCGGCAGAAAACACAAGTTTTTGATGGTTTTTTGCGATTTTTCCGGGATCAAAGTTCTAAACACTTTGCTAACATGTTATTTGTTGTTTAGCTAGGCTCTGATACCACTGTAAGTCTATGTTACCCACCCCGGTACTTTCGGGGAGGCGGAATAGGTAAATATCGAATTTTTCTCACATGGAAACATAGACTAACCATGAAGGATCTTTGCTAAACAAAAACTAACAAACTAACATAGAGTTTTAACTACTAGGTTAGATGATTATACCTTGGTCTTGAACTCCTTCTCTTCTTGTGTTGCTTCCTCTTCTTGTGAGCTCCTTGGAGTGGTGTAGATGGCTCCTCCTCACTGTGTTCTTTTTGCCAAAGAAAGATCCACCCGAAGGCCTCTACCTTGAGCTCCTACCTCAACAATGAAGTAACTAGAGTGCTTGGCTTGATAGACTAAGAACCCTAGAGTGAGTAGAGAAGTGTTTTGGTGGTTTGATCTCACAAAACCCTTGATTTTCAACACATGAAACAAGAGAGCTTTGAGAAAGGAAAAGGAGAGAGCTAGCAAGAGAGAGAATGTGTCATGATAAAATGAGGAGATAGCTCTCATATCACCAAAAAGAATAATGATAATTTTAATTAGGATAAATTGTCATGGTTGATGTTGATTTGACCATTATCATGTCACAATTAATGCTAAGCATACTCACAAAAATATCTAAGTCAACATGGGTCAACTTAGTCAAATGGTCAAACCAATTAACCATGATACAATTATCTCTAATTAAAACTCATTAATCAATTTCCTCCATCTCATAATGATTTTAATCAAGTCAATGGTCAAAACCCTAATGAGGTTTCTCTGCCACTGTCAACTGTGTATACGCACCCGCATCCGTGTTCCGAGGAACACAAATACTATGAGACCGAACCAACCCAAAACCAAATACTAGGATCTGGCTTAAACCAAAGCCCACTAGTATCAACTGCCCGAACACTGAACACGCACAAGTATGCAGATGTAAACGAACCCTGTCGTAAAACCATACGACCTCTATCTCGTTTCGCCCAAAGGTGAACAACCCTCTGTGTGGGACTCTAAAGACTCGACACTACGCTGGCGGTGGGTTTAACCACAGGCCGCAAGCGGTACTAGCTGTAAGTCTGCGGCGGCGCCCCGGCCGTCGATTCGACGCCGGAAAAGCGGAAACTAAAAACTTTGCGAACTAGCAAACCGGCACCACCGCGTACTTTTATCCCGTATCGGGCCATTAACCTAGCTACTAGCAAACTAAAAGACGGGTGAAGGGATAAACCAAGCGATTCGTGTCCTTCGGTCTTCGTCTCCACTCCAATCTCCCGCGGAATCTCCGCCCGTTACCTCCTCGTCGGAAAGGGGCACCACGTAGCCAAATACTTTTACGGGCTCCCACCTATGGACCGAGGCAACTCGGGCGCGAAGTTGGCTAGCCGACGCGTCCAAGATTTAATGTAGATATAGTGTAGTGGGTTGTCTCTTTAGGGTTTTAGAAGTTGCCATGGATGAAGTGAAGAATGAACTTTGAAGAGGTGAGGGAATTTTGTGGCAAACATAGAATAATGTAATGAATCAATTTTCCTCACACCAAATGAAAACCTCTCTCATCCTTTCTCCCAAGAATGGCCGGCCCTCTAATGTGGTGGGTGGGAAAAAAAGGATGATGGAATAACAAAAGGAGAAAAGAAAAGATAATGCAAGATTAAAGTGACTCATCTCACATTTCAATCCTTTCATTTCCATTCTAATAAATGCAATGGAAATAGACTAGAAAAGAATCTCATCATGAGGAAGCCACATAATGCAATAAAACCCCTCCACAAAAAGTAATTTGCACAATTGCAAATTACCCCCTTCCATCGAAAAGTCCGGCCGCGAAGGAACAAAGGAAAACCGGCTGGAACGGAATGCAAACTGGTAACTTCAGAAAACTGATCCCGCAATAAATTACAGGAAAACCCCGCTACTGCAAATTCATGCCCGCATTTGTATTACCACTGAACACAAATGCAAAGAGACAATATCTACACTATCTAATACTAGGATCCGGCTTAAGCCAAAACCGGCTAGTAAAAACCGTCCGATCACGATCCGTGCAATACCGCACGTATCTGATCGAACCCTGCCATATCTCCATACGGCCTCTACAGCTGTAGCGACTTGAAAAGTCGTTTTGGTGTTTTCCTGAAATTCGGTGAAAATTCGGTATTTTTCCGAAAACCGTCTTTCTTGTTATTTTGCAGTTTAGGGCAAATTATACCTAAAATGGATAGGTAATTGCTTGTTTTTAGTAGATAATGAGTTAATTATGAAATTCTGGTCGTTTAAAAATTTTCCCTAATTTTTCAATTTTTTAATATTATTTTAAGCCGGTAAGAAAATACATTAAATTAGCGATAAATACAAATTTTTCCGGGCTAATTTTAATCTCTAAAATTATGATAATTAAAATCTAGTGATAACATAAATTTTTAGTAATTTATTTTGATTTTTAACAAATTTTTATAATATGAAACGAATTTATTGAATTTTTGAGCTAAAACTTGCAATTTTTGACTTGTAGGGGGCCTTTTTGCATAAAATTTCTTTTGTAAAATCCCTCTCTCTTTTCCCTCAGCCCTAGAACAGCCCCACATTGTGCAAGTCCAGAAATTTCTGGCCTCATTTCTTGGGTTGCTTTCTTGGGTTGAATTTGATAGTTTATGGATTTATTTTAAATGTAATGGATAACGTATGGTGCATTTGACTTTAGAGACTTGACCATTGACTTTCCCCACTTGCCCACACCCCTCCCCATGCCCTCCTTTGGCCGAAACCTGAACCTCCTCTTCTTCATCTCTTTTCTTTTCATTTTTCTTCAATTTCTTCAAGAAAACACATCAAAATCCACACTTTATTCAAAAATCCAAACAAAATCCTTATGCTATCATTATCCTTAGCCATTCTTGCTTGAATCTTGGTGCTTGAGGCCATCACTTGGAGCAAATTGTTCTTGCTAGATCCCAAATTGAGGTATAATTCTCATCAAGTTACTTTCTTTTGCAAAAATTCCTTTAATTGTATGGTTTAGTGTTAAAAGTTAACTAATTTCTAATCTAGTTTAAAAAAAAAAGAGAGTAGTTTGTTTAAACTAGGGTTTTGAACCATGATAATTAATTAGGTTGTTTTATAGTTAATCTAGTTGTTAATGAACTAATCTATATGGTTACCTTGTTATGTAGTCTTCAATTTTGCTAATTTAGGTAATTTTAGAAGTTTGATTTTAGTTGTAAATTGTTGTTTTAGGATTTTCAAGAGAGGGTTATGTATGGAAATGGTTTGTGAAACATGATAATGAGTTGATTAGGGTTAGAAAACATTATTTAGTTGATTTAAACCCAATTTGTTATCTAGTATTTTGGTAACCTAATCTATGAGATTAATCTTCTTATGTGGGCTTTTGTTGTGTTAATTTAAGTTTGCAAGTGTGGAAATTGATTTGGAATTTGCTAGGTTATAAATTCAAGAGATGGTTGTTTAGGGAAAATAGGATTGGAATCATTGTTATTGTGTTGTAATTAGTGTTTGTAGATTGCTTGTAGTGTGGTTGGGTGATTGTGCTAGATTGTAGTCGTTTTGTCGCTAATCGGCGATTTTTGCACCGATTTTGGAACGCAAATGCTTACTAGTTTTTTTATAAAATTATGCGATGAATCATTTTTGGTATCTTGATGATTGTAATGGCTTGTCCTACGACTTTTAGGATGCGTGAGTGCTGATTTTTGGGTAGTCGGGTTTTAGTTTTGCCGGGCGACCAAATCGGCGTTTTTTTGGCAGTTTTTGCGATTTTCGTGTGTGTTCCGCGCACTTTGTGCACGTTGTACCTAGCTAGCGAACTTTAGTAGTTTCGTTGGGGTTTTGCGTCGTTCTTGATACGTAACCTTATATTTGGTATTGATGTAAATTCCAGGTTCGGTCGCGGAGACGTCGGACGCGGCGCGAAAGGGAAAGGCGGTGATTGGACACAGCTAGCCAGGGATTCCGGAGAGTAGATGTAACATCTACAGGGGACTATCGTTGGATGGTGCAAGCCGCCCGATAGTTTTAGTAACTTACAAGATCCTTAGTAATGTTAGTAATTAGGGGTGAAATGCTCAATTGACTATTTGCTGCATCCATGCATTATATTGTCATACATATACGAAACCATTTTATAGGACACCTGCACCATTGCCAGGGTTTTTATATGCAGCACGAGCACTATTCATGCTTACACACACACCCTGGTAATTGCCATGCCACCACACTAGATAACATTTAAATTTAAACCTTTTACTAATTGGTACTTAAACTGGAGCTATTGCCTTTAATTCCTTAAAATGAAACCGTAGAATTGCCATTCATGTGCATGTACTTCATCATATTAATTGTTCATGCTTAATCCATTAATCACACATCGCAACTTGATTATTGATACCATATGCATTCATTATCACTGATATATGCACTTATGAGGATTTCTTGAGATTTTATGATATTGCTGGATTTCGGGGGAAAGCCGCAAAATTTCCAAACTTATGATATTTTAAAACATGTAAATTGCGGTTTTCTAGTGATGTAAGTGTCATCCACCATGAGTTTGCTGTGGTTTTTGGAGACCCGTTTCGAGGAGTTGGATAAACCGTTTCGGGTATATGGTGGGCCCGGTAGGGTACCCCGGGGCAAGAAGCTCGTGGTGTTGACGATGAGCCTGGCAGGGGACGGATTACCTACCGGTGACTTCATTGGGCACGGCGGATATCCAGAGGATACCGACCGGGGCCGCAAGAGGATGATATATTGATACTGAGATGGGACAGCCGGATGGCTGAGACCAGAGACACTATGACATGGATTTATGAGATTTGAGACAGCTTTGGGTGTCGTTGCTGGACACCGATTTTCGTCGATTCATTTACATTATGCTGGCATTCTAAAAGAGTTTCAAAAACAAAAGGAGATAAAATATTTCTTATATATACCTATCGAGACCTCCGATTTCCATGTTGCATACATATTAGCACACTGATGTTGTATACACACCTGCTAGTGCATCCAGTCATACCTGTATTTTAGATGCTAGGATGCTTGTGTGCATGCATACGATAGCCTTTGTAGATGTTATTTATTACTCACGAGTTGGCAACTCACCCCCGTTGTGCCACAGTCTTTTGCAGGTCCGCTCCGTCAGTTCAGTAGCGGCGGGCGCACTTGTTATTTTGCCTCTTTTGCCTGAGCTCGAGATTTGCTCATAGGTGGGTTATGTTATTATTTTTGTACCACCTTGTATATTCTTTGTATCTAGTGTACTCCATCTACTGTTTCTACCAGATTTATTGTATATTGACCTAGAGATGAGACTGTGAAGTTTGTGGACTTTATGCTGTATTTTGGGGTCGAGCTCACTTGAGTCGACATGATGTTTTCTTATGCTTTATTATGATTATTATGCTTGTTGTCATTTATATTGCGTGGGATTTGTGACCGCCTTGTGGCGAACAGCTAGCTCCCACTTGGGGATGCCCTATTTTGTTGGATTCATGTATATTTTTGTTGTACCCATTTTGGGGGCCAGTATTTACAAAGGAGACTCTGCCGAAATTTTCGGAAAAATTGGTATTGTTTTTAAAAAGGGTTTTACATGACTTATTGATAACTTGCTTTCAAATGTTTGGGTTTTCTTCACTCTTTTGCTTAATTGGTTTTGTTTTCTGGGCTTTGGCTTATTTATTTTATGGACGTCTTTAGACGTTTCGTAAACTTAAGTGCCAGTCACGTTCCGTACCCTGCGGGTCTTGACAAAGTTGGTATCAGAGCCAGGTTTTACCTTTGTGAGTGTAGGATGACCCTTGGTAGATGGAGTAAGTGACTTAAGCAGGGTGACGTAGCGTGCGTATGTCCGCGGCATACTTACGATACGGTACTCCGCCTAAGTGACTTTAGGATATACTTGCTTGAAAAATTCCTTCTTCAATTCCGTGTATCCTATGATCCTATTGCACTGTCCTTACTATCCGTTTTCCTGTAACAGCCACTATGCCGCCGAAGGCTACGAGGGCACAGAGGGCTGCCGCCAGAGACGAGATTCGAGCTGGCTCGTCCAAGACTAGGACTGAGCAGGGTGGTATGCCTACGCTACAGGGACAGACCGATCCACCTTCCCCAGGCCGTATGGATAGGCTCGAGACTGATATGGAGGAGTTGCGATAGATGATGGGAGGCATGCAGGAGCTACGTCAGATGGTAGGATCCCTAGTTGCAGCCAGTCGTACACCGAGGCCGGATGACGTACCTACTACATCACAGACGACCATGATACCTGCTCCTACCACTACCACCGTGGCCATTCCGGTTTCACTACAGGATTTCATGAGGCTGAGACCTCCAGTATTCACCGGCACCGAGACAGCGGAGGACCCACAGACGTTCCTTGACAGTTTAGCCAGGATCTGCCGTTCGCTGAGATGTTCGGATGATCGATGGGTAGAGCTTGCGAGTTTTCGACTAGAGGGTCTCGCGCAGACATGGTGGGAGTCAGTCTTGAGTGGTCTACCGCCTATGACTTGGGCCGAGTTTACAGCGGTCTTTCTAGCCCGTTTCCTTCCAGAGAGCGTTCGTGACGCCAGAGCTCGTAGCTTCGAGGCCTTAGTCAAGACACCTGAGATGACGGTGTCTGAGTATGACATCCAGTTTACACAGTTATCTCGCTATACTCAGTATTTGGTGGATACCGAGGAGAAGATGGTGAAGAGGTTCGTACAGGGACTTGATGCCCAGCTATATCTTTCCATTGTCGCCCAGCACTACGACACTTATTCAGCGGCTATGGATACGGCATTGCGGATGGAGGCACGCATATCACGGACTTCGGCCGTTTCTGGGCCGAAGAGGATTCGCACCGATGTACCGTCTCCGAGGCAGCGCGCCAGATTCTTTCCGAGAGATAGGCCTGGCAGAGGATTTGGACAGGGACAGTTATATGGTTCTTATCCCCAGGGGCAGCAGCCGTCACCAGGATTTTTTGGGTGCGGGAGTCTGCACCATCTTGTCAGAGACTGTCCGGTGAGACGACACGGAGCAGCGACAGTTCCGCATGTGACCCTACCACCATCACCACCCCCTCCTCAGAGAGCCCTACTTCCTACCCCAGGCGATGCTCCACGCCAGTTAGGTGCACCGAGAGGCCGTGGACGCGGCGGTCCTGTTCAGAGAGGACGAGGAGGCAGAGGCCGAGGTTGAGGTCAGCCCGCTATCGGTGGAGGACAGGCCCGAGTTTTTGCTTTGACACCGCAGGATGCGCAGGCATCCAATGCCGTTGTGAAAGGTACCTTTCCAGTTTGTTCTTTCGACGCACGGGTATTATTCGACCCAGGTTCCACACATTCGTACGTATCTACACACTTTGCACCGATGTTGGGCGGTGAGTCATCGTCGTTAGATCAGCCGCTTGTTGTTGTTACTCCGGTAGGCGAGTCGTTTGTCGCTCGGTTTGTATTTCGTTTGTGTTCCGTTCATATCGGGGAGAGGGATTCATCAGTTGATTTGATACTCCTCGATATGTTGGACTTTGATGTGCTTCTGGGCATGGATTGGCTAGCCACTTGCTATGCTTCGGTGGACTGCCGTGAGAAGGCAGTCAGATTTAGCTTTCCGGGAGAGCCAGTCCTTGTTATTCAGGGAGACCGCAGTGTCACCCTTCCCAGCTTAATTTCGTCTCTTCGCGCTGGTTAGCTCTTGCGGAAGGGATGTCAGGGATTCTTAGCGTCTATTTGTGATACTCGAGCTGCAGAGGTTCCGTTAGACCGGGTCCCGGTAGTTTGTGAGTTCCCTGATGTTTTCCCTGATGAGCTACCTGGGCTACCGCCTGAGCGTGATGTTGAGTTCTGCATTGATTTGATTCCCGGTTCGGGGCCTATTTCTATACCGCCTTATCGGATGGCCCCGGCGGAGCTTCGAGAGCTGAAGGATCAGTTGCAGGATTTGTTAGATAAGGGGCTTATTCGACCAAGTATTTCTCCGTGGGGTGCTCCGGTCCTGTTTGTCAAGAAGAAAGATGGGAGTTTGCGCTTATGTATCGACTACCGCCAGCTGAACAAAGTTACCGTTCGGAACAGATATCCGTTGCCGCGCATTGATGATTTGTTCGACCAGCTTCAGGGTGCGGGGTATTTTTCGAGGATCGACTTGCTATCAGGATACCATCAGCTGCGAGTTCGACAGGAGGATTTACCGAGGACAGCTTTCCGCACGCGCTACGGCCACTACGAGTTTTTGGTGATGTCGTTCGGACTCACCAACGCCCAGCAGCATTTATGGATTTGATGAACCATACATTCAGGCCGTATCTTAACTTGTTCATCATCGTGTTTATCGACGATATCTTGGTATACTCCCGGAGCAGAGAGGAGCACGAGCAGCACTTGCGGATTACGTTACAGACTCTGAGGGAGCACCAGCTGTTCGCGAAGTTCTCCAAGTGTGCTTTCTGGCTGGACAGTGTCGGATTCTTGGGTCACGTGGTTACGAGAGACGGCATTTGTGTGGACCCGAAGAAGATTGAGGCTGTTCAGCAGTGGCCCCGACCTACATCGGTTACTGAGATCCGTAGTTTTCTAGGCCTGGCGGGCTACTACAGGCGTTTTGTTCAGGACTTCTCCCGTATAGCTGCACCGTTGACCGGTTTGACCCGGAAGGGAGTTCCTTTCGTTTGGACAGAGGAGTGCGAGAGCAGTTTTCAGTAGCTACGGACTTGTTTGACTACGGCGCCGGTATTATCTTTGCCTTCGGGATCAGGCGGATTTGTTGTCTACTGTGATGCTTCGCGAGTGGGATTAGGATGCGTATTGATGCAGCATGGCCGGGTGATCCCTTATGCTTCTCGGCAGTTGAAGAAGCATGAACAGAACTACCCCACTCATGATTTGGAGATGGCTGCAGTGGTCTTTGCACTGAAGATTTGGCGGCATTACCTTTACGGCGAGTCGTGTCAGATATTCACCGATCACAAGAGCTTAAAGTACATATTTCAGCAGCGAGACCTGAACCTCAGACAGCGTCGTTGGATGGAGTTGGTGAAAGACTACGACTGCGAGATCTTATATCACCCCGGCAAGGCGAATGTGGTGGCAGATGCGTTGAGTAGGAGGCCCGGGGGTAGTCTATCCTTTTTGCGCGCAGTGCAGATGCAGTCGTCAGCAGATTGGCAGATGTTATGCGACAGCCGAGTTGAGTTCGAGTTCACTCAGACAGGGGGACAGCTCGCGCATGTTCGTGCACGCCCACTGTTGCTTGACCGTATATATGAGGCACAGCGCAGTGACGACCGTTGCTCAGAGATCATGGCACGGATGGGACAGGGCAGATTTTCCGAGTTCGTGGTTGACGATCAGGGGATTCTACGATATGGATCTAGACTGTGCGTACCAGATGCTGATGGATTGCGGCGCGACATTCTTGAGGAGGCACACCGATCAGTGTATAGTGTCCACCCCGGTTCCACCAAGATGTACCATGATATGAGAGAGACCTACTGGTGGGACGGGATGAAGAGGGACATTGCGGAGTTCGTTTCGAGATGCCTGACTTGTCAGCAAGTCAAGGCCGAGCACCAGAGGCCCGCAGGGGAGCTACAGTCGTTACCCATTCCAGAGTGGAAATGGGAGCAGATTTCGATGGATTTCGTTGTGGGTCTACCCAGGACCAGTCGAGGGTACGACTCCATCTGGGTGATCGTGGATAGATTGACGAAAGCGGCTCACTTCCTTCCAGTGAAGACGACTTTCAGCTTCGCTCAGTATGCTCAGCTCTATATTGACGAGATCGTGCGAATACATGGCGTACCGACTTGTATCGTGTCAGATCGAGGCACTCAGTTCACCAGCCGACTCTGGCAGAGACTTCAGGAGGCTTTGGGCACTCGTTTGAGCTTCAGCACAGCGTTTCATCCGCAGACCGACGGACAGTCAGAGCGGACCATTCAGACTCTCGAGGACATGCTCAGAGCGTGCGTTTTAGACTTTGGTGGTAGCTGGGATCGTCATTTACCTCTAGTGGAGTTCTCCTACAACAACAGCTTCCAGGATACTATTCAGATGGCACCTTTCAAGGCATTGTATGGGAGGAGATGCAGATCGCCCGTTTGTTGGACAGAGCTCAGCGAGAGCAGCATTTTGGGGCCGCAGCTTGTTGAGGAGACGACAGCGAAGATACAGTTGATCCGAGACCGGATGAGAGCGGCTCAGAGCAGACAGAAATCCTATGCAGACAGGCGCCGTCGCAGATTAGAGTTCACAGTTGGCGACCATGTTTTTCTGAAAGTCTCTCCGGTGAAGGGCGTGATGCGTTTTGGGCGAAAAGGGAAGCTTAGCCCTAGATTCGTAGGTCCTTTCGAGATCCTCGAGCGGGTTGGCGCTGTTGCATATCGTTTGGCTCTTTCTCCCAGCTTTCCCGATGTTCACCCCGTCTTCCATGTTTCGATGCTCCGCAAGTACCTTCACGACCCTTCGCATGCGATTCAGCACCCGACAGTCCAGCTAGAGCGCGACCTTTCTTTTGCAGAGCAGCCGGTGGCCATCCTGGATCGGCAGGTGAAGAAGTTGAGGTCGAAGATTATACCAACCGTCAAGGTCCTTTGGCGTAGCCCGAGCAGCGAGGAGGTTACCTGGGAGACCGAGGGCGAGATGAGGAAGAAGTATCCCCATCTCTTTGAAGGTACGCGTAGCTATATTTTTAAATTCGGGGACCGAATTTCTTTAAGGGGGAAGATTGTAGCGACTTGAAAAGTCGTTTTGGTGTTTTCCTGAAATTCGGTGAAAATTCGGTATTTTTCCGAAAACCGTCTTTCTTGTTATTTTGCTGTTTAGGGCTAATTATACCTAAAATGGATAGGTAATTGCTTGTTTTTAGTAGCTAATGAGTTAATTATGAAATTCTGGTCGTTTAAAAATTTTCCCTAATTTTTCAAATTTTTAATATTATTTTAAGCCGGTAAGAAAATACATTAAATTAGCGATAAATACATATTTTTCCGAGCTAATTTTAATCTCTAAAATTATGATAATTAAAATCTAGTGATAACATAAATTTTTAGTAATTTATTTTGAATTTTAACAAATTTTTATGATATGAAACGAATTTATTGAATTTTTGAGCTAAAACTTGCAATTTTTGAATTGTAGGGGGCCTTTTTGCATAAAATTTCTTTTGTAAAATCCCTCTCTCTTTTCCCTCAGCCCTAGAACAGCCCCACCTAGTGCAAGTCCAGAAATTTCTGGCCTCATTTCTTGGGTTGCTTTCTTGGGTTGAATTTGATAGTTTATGGATTTATTTTAAATGTAATGGATAAAGTATGGTGCATTTGACTTTGGAGACTTGACCATTGACTTTCCCCAGTTGCCCACACCCCTCCCCATGCCCTCCTCTGGCCGAAACCTGAACCTCCTCTTCTTCATCTCTTTTCTTTTCATTTTTCTTCAATTTCTTCAAGAAAACACATCAAAATTCACACTTTATTCAAAAATCCAAACAAAATCCTTATGCTATCATTATCCTTAGCCATTCTTGCTTGAATCTTGGTGCTTGAGGCCATCACTTGGAGCAAATTGTTCTTGCTAGATCCCAAATTGAGGTATAATTCTCATCAAGTTACTTTCTTTTGCAAAAATTCCTTTAATTGTATGGTTTAGTGTTAAAGGTTAACTAATTTCTAATCTAGTTTAAAAAAAAAAGAGAGTAGTTTGTTTAAACTAGGGTTTTGAACCATGATAATTAATTAGGTTGTTTTATAGTTAATCTAGTTGTTAATGAACTAATCTATATGGTTACCTTGTTATGTAGTCTTCAATTTTGCTAATTTAGGTAATTTTAGAAGTTTGATTTTAGTTGTAAATTGTTGTTTTAGGATTTTCAAGAGAGGGTTATGTATGGAAATGGTTTGTGAAACATGATAATGAGTTGATTAGGGTTAGAAAACATTATTTAGTTGATTTAAACCCAATTTGTTATCTAGTATTTTGCTAACCTAATCTATGAAATTAATCTTCTTATGTGGGCTTTTGTTGTGTTAATTTAAGTTTGCAAGTGTGAAAATTGATTTGGAATTTGCTAGGTTATAAATTCAAGAGATGGTTGTTTAGGGAAAATAGGATTGGAATCATTGTTATTGTGTTGTAATTAGTGTTTGTAGATTGCTTGTAGTGTGGTTGGGTGATTGTGCTAGATTGTAGTCGTTTTGTCGCTAATCGGCGATTTTTGCACCGATTTTGGAACCCAAATGCTTACTAGTTTTGTTATAAAATTATGCGATGAATCATTTTTGGTATCTTGATGATTGTAATGGCTTGTCCTACGACTTTTAGGATGCGTGAGTGCTGATTTTTGGGTAGTCGGGTTTTAGTTTTGCCGGGCGACCAAATCGGGGTTTTTTTGGCAGTTTTTGCGATTTTCGCGTGTGTTCCGCGCACTTTGTGAACGTTGTACCTAGCTAGCGAACTTTAGTAGTTTCGTTGGGGTTTTGCGTCGTTCTTGATACGTAACCTTATGTTTGGTATTGATGTAAATTCCAGGTTCGGTCGCGGAGACGTCGGACGCGGCGCGAAAGGGAAAGGCGGTGATTGGACACAGCTAGCCAGGGATTCCGGTGAGTAGATGTAACATCTACGGGGGACTATCGTTGGATGGCGCAAGACGCCCGATAGTTTTAGTAACTTACAAGATCCTTAGTAATGTTAGTAATTAGGGGTGAAATGCTCAATTGACTATTTGCTGCATCCATGCATTATATTGTCATACTTATACGAAACCATTTTATAGGACACCTGCACCATTGCCAGGGTTTTTATATGCAGCACGAGCACTATTCATGCTTACACACACACCCTGGTAATTGCCATGCCACCACACTAGATAACATTTAAATTTAAACCTTTTACTAATTGGTACTTAAACTGGTGCTATTGCCTTTAATTCCTTAAAATGAAACCGTAGAATTGCCATTCATGTGCATGTACTTCATCATATTAATTGTTCATGCTTAATCCATTAATCACACATCGCAACTTGATTATTGATACCATATGCATTCATTATCACTGATATATGCACTTATGAGGATTTCTTGAGATTTTATGATATTGCTGGATTTCGGGGGAAAGCCGCAAAATTTCCAAACTTATGATATTTTTAAAACATGTAAATTGCGGTTTTCTAGTGATGTAAGTGTCGTCCACCATGAGTTTGCTGTGGTTTTTGGAGACCCGTTTCGAGGAGTTGGATGAATCGTTTCGGGTATATGGTGGGCCCGGTAGGGTACCCCGGGGCAAGAAGTTCGTGGTGTTGACGATGAGCCTGGCAGGGGACGGATTACCTACCGGTGACTTCATTGGGCACGGCGGATATCCAGAGGATACCGACCGGGGCCGCGAGAGGATGATATATTGATACTGAGATGGGTCAGCCGGATGGCTGAGGCCAGAGACACTATGACATGGATTTATGAGATTTGAGACAGCTTTGGGTGTCGTTGCTGGACACCGATTTTCTTCGATTCATTTACATTATGTTGGCATTCTAAAAGAGTTTCAAAAACAAAAGGAGATAAAATATTTCTTATATATACCTATCGAGACCTCAGATTTCCATGTTGCATACATATTAGCACACTGATGTTGTATACACACCTGCTAGTGCATCCAGTCATACCTGTATTTTAGATGCTAGGATGCTTGTGTGCATGCATACGATAGCCTTTGTAGATGTTATTTATTACTCACGAGTTGGCAACTCACCCCCGTTGTGCCACAGTCTTTTGCAGGTCCGCTCCGTCAGTTCAGTAGCGGCGGGCGCACTTGTTCTTTTGCCTCTTTTGCCTGAGCTCGAGATTTGCTCATAGATGGGTTATGTTATTATTTTTGTACCACCTTGTATATTCTTTGTATCTAGTGTACTCCATCTACTGTTTCTACCAGATTTATTGTATATTGACCTAGAGATGAGACTGTGAGGTTTGTGGACTTTATGCTGTATTTTGGGGTCGAGCTCACTTGAGTCGACATGATGTTTTCTTATGCTTTATTATGATTATTATGCTTGTTGTCATTTATATTGCGTGGGATTTGTGACCGCCTTGTGGCGAAGAGCTAGCTCCCGCTTGGGGATGCCCTATTTTGTTGGATTCATGTATATTTTTGTTGTACCCATTTTGGGGGCCAGTATTTACAAAGGAGACTCTGCCGAAATTTTCGGAAAAATTGGTATTGTTTTTAAAAAGGGTTTTACATGACTTATTGATAACTTGCTTTCAAATGTTTGGGTTTTCTTCACTCTTTTGCTTAATTGGTTTTGTTTTCTGGGCTTTGGCTTACTTATTTTACGGACGTCTTTAGACGTTTCGTAAACTTAAGTGCCAGTCACGTTCCGTACCCTGCGGGTCGTGACAACAGCGTTTTGCCCGAAACTTGAGGTACTGTTTGTGGTGGACTCTAAAGACTCATCAATACTGTGGCTGTGGATTTAACCACTAGCACGTCAGAGGTATTAGCCATACGTGACGGGCCACCAGCTATTGACCAAAAGGGACGTCGATGAGCGAACTCATCCTGACACCCTACTGAGCCTGTCAGTGACAATATCCGTACAGTCCGGTCCGTTCGTCTATGAGCATCGCACGGCGGGCCGAGGGGGTTGATAAAAGTCAGACCCCCAAAAGCGGTACAAGTCGTGTCGGAGTGTAGCCCAGAACACCCTGAGATACTACTGGAATACCTAACAGCAAATCTCCTGCCTTGGCCAAGGACTTTTCATGTTCTGTTTCTCCTAGACACAGCGCGACCTCACCCCCAATACCGGGAGAGATGAACCCCTGCAGATCCGCTCACTACCTCCATATGGCTCGGGACTGTACCCAACTAAAACCTGTTTGCACGACTCCTTTGAGCCGTGGTAGGGTAGAAATCAAAGCACAGTGGGAACTCACACGAGACAAATGACGATCTCAGGTCGATGAACTAACCTGTGCACATTGTAGGGTGTTTTTCGTCACCCCATTGAGATGGGAATACGCGCGCGCTTGTCAGGCATACTACAGATTCCCCCTGCCTAGGGTAGGCCGGGGTTTAATGATTGTGGGGATCCGAATCTCCGGCAGCCGCGGACTAAGCTGCCGTTAATTACCCCCCGCCTTTGGGGCGAGGGAACCTCCGATTGACGGGTTAAAATGGTCATGCGAACTCAATGTGCAGTGTGCGTGTGTTCTGTATTGAAAGGGGGGTTTTGGATATATCGGGAGCCACGTAGAGTTTCTACGGAGGTCCCGCTACCCGGATAGCGGGCTGGGGGTCAAGGGGGCTAGCAGCACCCTTCCGGGGTTCGGGGCAGCGCCCCGGCCCGAAAATTTTTTAGAGGGGGAGAATGTGGCGGAGTATGTATATGTGTGAATTTGTATACATATGTATATGTATATGTATGTACATAAAAAGAGGGGGAAAAGGCATCCAAGGGATGCGTGGGGCAGCACCTTGGGCGTTGTGCGCTTAGGTGCTGTGCGCTCAGGCGCAAGCGCGCCACGTGCGCCACGTGAGCGCACGTGGGCGCTTTGCGCATGAGCGCTGCGTGCAGGTGCGCAAGCGCGCGCGCGCCACGTGTCGGCACGTGGGTGCTTTGCGCAAGAACGCTGCGCGCAGGTGCGTAAGCGCGCGCGCGCCACGTGTCGGCACGCGGGCGCTTTGCGCAATGCGCATTGCGCGCAGGTGCGCAAGCGCGCGCGCGCCACGTGTCGGCACACGGGCGCTTTGCGCAATGCACGTTGGCGCGCACACGCGCGCGCGCCACGTGTCGGTACGCGGGCGCTTTGCGCACTTGCGCGAGCGCGCAGGTGCGCAAGCGCGCGCGCCACGTGTCGGCACTCGGGCGCTTTGCGCACTTGCGCTGCGCGCCGGAGAGGACAAGAGGCTTTTAGCTTGAAAAAAGATTTCTCAAAAGAGAAATCAGAGAGGAGTCGGGCTCCTGAATGTGTTTTGGGTTTAATGGAAGTGGTTCTTCTTCTTCCTCCTGTTGCTTGCTGGATCTTGAAGATCAAGAGGTGTGAAATCTCAAAATCTGTCCTTTTTAAGATCTGATGACAGATCCAAGTTCCCCTTTGTGGGTTTTGTGGTGAAAAACTAATTTGTTTTATAAAAAGAAGAGTAAAACTCTTGATTTAATTCAAGAGAAAGAAGAAGGTTTTGGAACCTTGAAGAAGAAGAATAGATCTCAGATCTGGAAATTTTTGGAGAGAATGAAAGGTATGCTTTTTTTATTCATCATGTTGCCTTATATAGGCTTACATATTTGCATATAGCCCCTTGGGCTTCACAAAAATGGCATTTTAGCCATCCCATGGCTCATGTGCCATTTCATTTTTGCACATAAGCCATGGGCTTACAAAATATTGGCTTTATTCCCATTTTGCATACATTTATGTATAAAAAATTACATAAAAATTATTTATTACATGATCTATATTTTAGCATGGAGGAGGCTGGCCGCGGGCTCGACTTGGGCATGGGCCCGCTTGACCTGGGCTTGGGCCCACCTGGCTTGGGGTTGACCTTCACTTTGACTCGGTCAACGGGGGTGTAAATTTTTACCCCAACAAAGTGCCCCCCATCAATAAATGCACAGCGCACATTTGAGTTGTGTGCATGAAATTGATGGATCTTGAAGCTGAACTTCGAGGTGGAACATCATTCCGGAGGCGAAGCATCATCCCAGGGAGCATCATTCCGATTCGCGGAGCATCATTCCGATTCGTGGAGCATAATTCCAATGTCAGAGCATCATTCCGAAGCGCGGAGCATAAGTCCAGGGTCGGAGCATCATTCCGATTTGCGGAGCATAATTCCAGAGTTCGGAGCATCTTTCCGAAGAGCGGAGCATGATTCCAGAGTTCGGAGCATCGTTCCGATGGGCGGAGCATAATTCCAGAGATCGGAGCATCATTCCGATGTGCAGAGCATAATTCCAGAGTTCGGAGCATCTTTCCGAAGAGCGGAGCATGATTCCAGAGTTCGGAGCATCGTTCCGATGGGCGGAGCATAATTCCAGAGATCGGAGCATCATTCCGATGGGCGGAGCATAATTCCAGAGATCGAAGCATCATTCCGATGGGTGGAGCATAATTCCAGAGATCGGAGCATCATTCCGATGAGCGGCAGACATTTTGGCCGAAGCATGATTTCGATGCAGAGGTAGATTCCTAGGCGAAGTATAATTCCGACAAGGGAGGAAAATATTCCGAGGCGAAGCATGATTTCGACACGGGGTATATTCTGAGACGGAGCATGATTCCGGCGCAGAGCTTGTTGGCTGACTTGATTCCGAGACGAAGCATAATTTCGACAGGGAAGGCAGGTACACCGAGGCGAAGCATCATTTCGACACGGGGTGTATTCTGAGATGAAGCATAATTCCGACGAGGAGGTCGTTATCCCGAGGCGAAGCATGATTTCGACACGGGGTAAATTCTGGGACGAAGCATGATTCTGCCGCAGAGGTTGTTGGTTTAATTTGATTTGGGTTGACATTAGCATCGCTACACTGGGATATGGTACCAGGAGCGAATCATCATTTGTCAAGAGAGGATTTGGGGATTGGTTTTTTTTGTTTGGCATCAGCGTCGCTACACCGGAATATGGTACCAGGAGCGAATCATCATTTGCGTTTGCTTATTAGGAAACGATGGCTTAGGAGACAGGTTTTAGGTCCCTATCGCCTAAGACCTTTCAATTTTGTGAGCCGTGAGGGTCTCACAAAGAATTTTCTCCCTACGGGTCGTAAGGATCCCGTAAGTGTATTTTCTCCTTGGGAGTCGTGGGGACTCCCAAGTGTGTTGCTCCTTTGTGAGTCGTAAGGATCTCATGCGGGAATTTTCTCCTCACAAAGTCGAGAGGACTTTGCGAGTGCATTTCATCTCTTTTTCACAAGTTTGCGCCCTTTCGGGTTTTCATAAACTCGCCGGCAGTCCTGCTGTTTTTACTCACGGAGCCCTTTCGGGTATTCATCCGTGCCCATTTTGCTCGTGGACATACCCTTTTTTTTTGGAATCTTCACCGCCGGTGGGACTTTGAATGTGGTCTCACCAGTAGGACTTGGGAGGAATTGGAATTGTTTTACGCCCGTGGATTGTATACGGTTTTGCAGGATGTATGATCCAGACCGTAGGGCCATACAAATTTCGGGACTTTGTTGGCGTCTGCATCGCTGCACTGGAATATGGTACCAGGAGCGACTCATCATTCGCCATTGCGGCATGGGATTGGAATTTGGTTGGCGTCTACATCACAGCACTGGAATATGGTACCAGGAGCGACTCAACATTCGCCACGTGGGGTATGGTATTGGAATTTGGTTGGCATCTGCATCGCTGCACTGGAATATGGTACCAGGAGCGACTCATCATTCGCCATTGGGGTATGGGATTTGGAATTTGGTTGGCGTCTGCATCGCTGCACTGGAATATGGTACCAGGAGCGACTCATCATTCGCCACGTGGGGTATGGTATTGGAATTTGGTTGGCGTCTGCATCGCTGCACTGGAATATGGTACCAGGAGCGACTCATCATTCGCCACTTGGGGATTGGGGAGCGATGGCTTAGGAGACAGGTTTGGATCCCTATCACCTAAGGCTTTTCAATTCTATGGGTCGTAAGGGTCCCATAAAGTATTTTCTCCCTACGAGTCGTAAGGATCCCGTAGGTGCATTTTCTCCTTAGGAGTCGTGAGGACCCCCAAGTGTGTTTTTCCTTTATGAGTCGTAAGGATCCCACAAATGTTTGTTCTCCTCATGTATCGTGAGGACACATGAGTGGGTCTTCTCAATGGAGCATAATTCCAGAGGCGGAGACCAGCCGCATAACTGGTGATTACGGTGGGGCATGAGGGTGAGGGGAATTATTTGAGCCCGTGGATTGTATACGGTAGTCAATTTGGGGACTAACCGTAGGGCTGGGAGAATTTTGAAAAATTGGATTTTTGTTGGCGTCTGCATCGCTGCACTGGAATATGGTACCAGGAGCGACTCATCATTCGCCTTTGTTTTATTTGTTTTTTTTTGTTTTACCGCGACTGCTCTATCATTTCAGCTTTTCTTATCGCGAAGATCGCGATTGCCCCATCATTTCGGCTTTTATTCGCGGTTGCCCCATCATTTTGGCTTTATTTTCATTTTTATTTTTACTCGCTGATTTTTATTGCGAGTTGCCCTATCATTTCGGCTTTATTTTCATTTTTATTTTTACTCGCTGATTTTTATTGCGAGTTGCCCTATCATTTCGGCTTTTCTTTATTTTTCTTTTATTTACACATTTGTTTTTATATACACACATTTTTTTTACATTCCGAGTTTAACGACTTAGAGGTCGACTGTTCCCAGTTTAATGACGTGGTGGTCGATTGTTTTCGGAGAAAGGCAGATGTCTGAGAGAATCGGTTTCACGAAGAACTTCGGTCTCCGTTTGTATGAAATTGGCGGTTGCAACTTGACTGTTTGTTAACACGCCCTTGGACAGTTCTATCTCCCCTGCCTTGTATTGCTTTTCGACCCAATCTTTGAAGACGAAACAGTCCTCAATGGCATGACCAATCACTCTGTGATAGGGGCAGTATTTGGGGTCGTCGGTCCTATTCGCTTCCTGCGGTCTTTTTGACTCTGGCAGTTGTAGACCGTTCTTCAGGGCGTCTTTGAATATTTTACGGATTTTGTCCCTTCTGAAGGAATAGACCTTATCCAGCTTCTCTTTCAGTGGAGATTCTCCTCCCTCTCCGAACATTGGCTTCCGAGGCTGGTTGGCGCTAGATCCGCTCATCCCTTGCTTATTTCGGTTAGCCGAAGTGTTGAAAGATTCAGAATCATCAGAGTTTCCGCCTTTGCGATTATCGTCCTTCCGGTTTCTCCAGGACCTATTGTTATTTTGAGAATCCGAGGAGGACTCCTGTTTTGAGCGCTCCAGCATCTGGACTTTCCTGGTCAGCTCTTGGAATGTTTTGAGACCCGCGGTGCATAAAAACGGGGTCATCCAATTGTTGAGATTTCCAACAAGGAGACTGACAGATTGGTCCTGCTCTATCGGAGGTTCGCATTTGACGGAGAGATTGCGCCATCGGGTTATAAAATCCGTGCTGCTTTCGTTGTTCTTGGGCTTGGTCCTTACGAGCTCGGCAATGGTGATCTTATCGCTAATGCTCATGAACCTCTGCCGAAACAGAGACTCCATTTGGACAAAAGTTGTGACGGAGCCATCCGGTATGCTCGCGTACCAGTCGAAAGCAACATCGGTCAAGCTATTAACGAACTGGCGAAGGAGAAGCGCATCATTGCCCCCAGTATTCCCGCATGAGGCTTTGAAGTGGGCGATGTGTTGATTCGCATTTCCCGTCCCATCGAATCTTCCGAATTTGGGGATGACATAGCCGCTAGGAAATTCTACCAGATCATATTGAGCAAGATATGGTCTCCCGCTACTGCTAACATCTTTTTGCGCTTCGGCTTCGGCCACCAATGTTTTGACTTTGCTGGCAACCAAATCCATGATTTGATCTTGAGTTAGCGGGCTACTGTCATCGGTAGCTAAGACATTTCCCGAGATAGGATGCGACTGATTTTCTTGCGGTTCGCCCACTTTTGGATTTGAAGGAATAGGCGTTGGCTGCTTTGGGACACCATTTCCTGGTTCATGAGAGCCCTGTGCCTGATTGGGCGGCTGAGAGGCAAGTTGGGCCGTAAGCCGTAAGACGACATTTGTCAAGTCGTCGATCTTTGAGTAGAGCTTGGCCATCTCCTTGTCTTTGCTTCTGAGCTGCTTTCGGAGCTCTTGGAGAAGTTGTTGCTCTGCGGTCTTAGGACGGAAAGTTGGCTCATCTTCGCTTTCCGAGCCTGACTCCTCATAAATTGAGGGCTCTCTTTGCCTATCAGCCTCATCGAGAGGGTTTTCATCATCCAGCGAAGGCGGCTGTTCTTGGGAAGCGGCCACCACATTCAAGCAAGATCGGGTTTGAGATATGGTAGCTCCATCCTTACTTTTGCTGCGCGTGCCCACCGTGTAGACAGTGTGGATCACATACCCAGCCATTTCCTCATCTTCGGCGGGGTAACCCTGTTCTTCGAACCTCATGAGGTTTAGCCAGGCTGGAGCCCTAGCCCTTTTGTTGGCTCTATATCTGAGCCTTTTCTCCCTCAGCTTCTCGATTTTGAAGGATTGACGGGCATCCGCTACCAAGGAAGCCATTGTGAGTTGATAAAAGGGGAGCTTAGAGAAGACACCCGATCGAGCAGTGGTCAAGGGCACCGCTGGAGCATGCTCGGGACGCATTGTAGCTTTGTTGGTGTCGATGGCCTTGCCTCCAGCTGGGGCCATGGAGAGTCGTTCCGAAACGGACTTGCGCTTGGGCTGAGGTGCCCTTGCGACCACTACATTTGGTCTCCTGCCTTTCGAGACCGGTTTGTCTGCCACCGGGGCCTGAGGAGCTGGGATGGCGCCAACTGGCATGAACATAATAGAGCCGAATGGTAGCAGCGGCTCCTCCCATTATCGCCCGAGACTGGCCGAAAGGACCGTCCTGGAGTCTATCTTCATCGTGTAGGAGACAGGAGCTGAGTTCATCATCGAAGACATCGTCGGAAGATGATTGCTTGAAAATCCTGCATGAAAGAGCATTATTTTAGTATAAATATAGACATGTAAATTGATTGAGTCCGCATGAACGTTTAACCCGAAATATGGGAGGAGAGATTGGTCCCACCAGGCGTGCCAGAACCTGTAGGGTGTTTTTCGTCACCCCATTGAGATGGGAATACGCGCGCGCTTGTCAGGCGTACTACAAATTCCCCCTGCCTAGGGTAGGCCGGGGTTTAATGATTGTGGGGATCCGATTCTCCGGCAGCCGCGGACTAAGCTGCCTTTAATTACCCCCCGCCATTGGGGCGAGGGAACCTCCGATTGACGGGTTAAAATGGTCATGCGAACTCAATGTGCAGTGTGCGTGTGTTCTGTTTTGAAAGGGGGTTTTGGATATATTGGGAGCCACGTAGAGTTTCTACGGAGGTCCCGCTACTCGGATAGCGGGCTGGGGGTCAAGGGGGCTAGCAGCCCCCTTGCGGGGTTCGGGGCAGCGCCCCGGCCCGAAAATTTTTTAGAGGGGGAGAATGTGGCGGAGTATGTATATGTGTGAATTTGTATACATATGTATATGTATATGTATGTACATAAAAAGAGGGGGAAAAGGCATCCAAGGGATGCGTGGGGCAGCACCTTGGGCGTTGTGCGCTTAGGTGCTGTGCGCTCAGGCGCAAGCGCGCCACGTGCGCCACGTGTCGGCATGTGGGCGCTTTGCGCATGAGCGCTGCGCGCAGGTGCGCAAGCGCGCGCGCCACGTGTCGGCACGTGGGCGCTTTGCGCAAGAGCGCTGCGCGCAGGTGCGCAAGCGCGGGCACGCGCCACGTGTCGGCACGCGGGCGCTTTGCGCAATGCGCGTTGCGCGCAGGTGCGCAAGCGCGTGCGCACGCCACGTGTCGGCACGCGGGCGCTTTGCGCAATGCGCGTTGCGCACAGGTGCGAAGCGCGCGCGCGCGCCACCTATCGGCACGCGGGCGCTTTGCGCAATGCACGTTGGCGCGCAAGCGCGCGCGCCACATGTCGGCACGCGGGCGCTTAGCGCACTTGCGCTGCGCGCCGGAGAGGACAAGAGGCTTTTAGCTTGAAAAAAGATTTCTCAAAAGAGAAATCAGAGAGGAGTCGGGCTCCTGAATGTGTTTTGGGTTTAATGGAAGTGGTTCTTCTTCTTCCTCCTGTTGCTTGCTGGATCTTGAAGATCAAGAGGTGTGAAATCTCAAAATCTCTCCTTTTTAAGATCTGATGACAGATCCAAGTTCCCCTTTGTGGGTTTTGTGGTGAAAAACTAATTTTTTTTATAAAAAGAAGAGTAAAACTCTTGATTTAATTCAAGAGAAAGAAGAAGGTTTTGGAACCTTGAAGAAGAAGAATAGATCTCAGATCTGGAAATTTTTGGAGAGAATGAAAGGTATGCTTTTTTTATTCATCATGTTGCCTTATATAGGCTTACATATTTGCATATAGCCCCTTGGGCTTCACAAAAATGGCATTTTAGCCATCCCATGGCTCATGTGCCATTTCATTTTTGCACATAAGCCATGGGCTTACAAAATATTGGCTTTATTCCCATTTTGCATACATTTATGTATAAAAAATTACATAAAAATTATTTATTACATGATCTATATTTTAGCATGGAGGAGGCTGGCCGCGGGCTCGACTTGGGCATGGGCCCGCTTGACCTGGGCTTGGGCCCACCTGGCTTGGGGTTGACCTTGACTTTGACTCGGTCAAAGGGGGTGTAAATTTTTACCCCAACACACATGTCACCAGGGAACTGCTATCTGACGTCAGGTATAATACCAACTAGCAGGTTCCCGGCGAGTCCTGTCCGGTGTACTCATAATCCAATGTCCACCTGTATACATCTTAGGTGAACCAACTGACACCAGTGGCTTGTGAGACCGGCCACCGCCCCTCGTCGGGGTCTTGTCACGATCCGAAAGAGAACGTGACTGGCCCTTGAACCATATGAAGTCTATAGGACTCCATCTGATCCAAGTAAGCCAAAAGCCCAGAAATCTAAAACCATTTTAAGAGTAAGTAAAGAAAACTAGTTTAAAGAAGTGAAGGAAAACATGTTGAAGTCAAGGTTTTTAAATAACTAAGCCAAAAATGCATTTAAAAATGTCAAGTCTTTTCTAAAAATTTCGGCAGAGTTTCTTTTGTAAATACTGGCCCCGAACGGGGTACAACAAGAATAATATATGTATGCAATGATAAAAGGCATCCCCAAGCGGGAGCTAGCTCTTCGTCAAACGACGGTCATAACCACGCAAGCAATAATAATATACAACGCCGAAGGGCGAGGATCAAAACTCAAATAACATGAAAACCGTAACACTGCTAAGCGCGACTCTAAGGTCGAAAAATACAAGTACAATGGTGATTCTTGATGCAAAGAACCCACCTACCAAATGTAATTCATCCGCAAGGAAGCAATGTGACAGAAATGCCGCAAAGGAACCTGTACGGCAGAACCTGTAAGAACTGTGGCACAACGGGGGTGAGTTGCCAACTCGTGAATAGAGAATATCTACAAGCAGAAACCGAAAGCAAGACATAATCCTAGGTCAATACGATCAGTATAAGAATCCTCAATATAACAAGCAGCCTATAACAAGGCTAGGGTAAATATCTAACCCGAGTGTAATCTCATGTGCCTGTGTCAGTGCCTCAGGTAGCAATATATCATGTGAATGAGATATGAATGCATGAAAACAGAATACATGTACATGAAGAAACTGTTTTCATAACTTAGTGAGATTTACTTTGTATTTTTAAAATGAGGTATCATAATGAAATCAGCATAAGACTGTGCCTAGCATCGGCACAAAACGAAATCCCAATATCTCGATATCCCAAGTCTCAACCACAAAATCTAGGGCGCCGTCAGCCCAGACCGGCCCCTACCATCCATCTCAAGACCACGACGGTATCCTCCGGATATCCGACGTGTCGGGTAAAATCACCGGTAGGTAGTGCTCCCCTGCCAGGCTCAACGTCATCACCACATTCATCTTGCCCCGGGGTACCGCACCGGGTCCACCATGTACCCGAAACGGTTCATCCGTCTCCTCGAATCGGGTTTCCAAATCCATCAGCAAACTCATGGTGGACGACTCATACATCATGGGAAAACCGCACTTTTTATTTTAAAAGAGAGAATATGTTTATTTGTGTTTTTGCGGTTTTCCTCCAAATCCAGAAAATCTCATGGAAATCCAAATCCAAAACCTCAATAGCACGTAAAATAGTGAATGTATGCATGAGAATCCATGAATGCGGCATAACAATGAATAACAGTATGCATGAAGTAGCAGGTAATAACTACAATGTCTAAACTATTAGCTAATAGGCTATGTCAAGCAATAATATTTTCTAAGGTGTACGTGACATGGCAATTACCGATGAAGATGTGTGTGAGACGGCAAGTAAGTGTACGTGGTACATACGCATCAACGGTAATGGTGCTGGTGTCCTATCAGCATGATATTAATAATGGAGTATGAAACATAATATAAGAATGCGATGCAAAGCGAACCACAAAAATGAGTGGGAGCTGAAACTAGACGTAACTAAAACTAATCTGCATTAATCTAATATAAGTCCTACAAATGGTGCAATTTGAAATAACACGAATCATAGGGTTTTGAAAATAGGGGCTACGGTGTTTTTATGAAAAGATACGTCTTTGAAATATCCGTAGATCCCTTGACCTGTCTTTTAAAATACCCACGACCCGCTAGTTTTGAAATAGGTAAGAGTCTAATCTAATCTAACAACTACACTAAACTATACGGCTGAACTAACAAGCTGAGCTACAGGTAAGGAAACCGCCTAACAACTGAGTCGATATAATAGATATAATAGTCGGTGATTCCGCCTCAATAGTATCGCGTACGATACAGTATATCATATGACATCCTCAAGTCATGAGTGCGGATCTATCATCAATGTAAAGCACATACGGTAAATCGTCGTACGGCATCCCAATAGCTGGGTACGGTTTAATATCACCCTATCTCATCACATTTCAGGTATCACTTATCATCATATCATATAATCTGGGGTACTGATCTAAGTCTAGTACAACTGATACCATCAAGATCCTGCGTGTGCAAGCACACGTCCCAAGGCCCGCTAGAGATCACGTATCGTGTCCCCAAATACGAATCACATCAAATCACCGATCTCACGGCACCGTGCCCAACATCATCGACTCATCTCCAATGTCATCCAATATCATCAAACACAGTGCAAGTATAATGAATATACAAGGATGTGCGTGTAGGTGTAAATCTACTCTAGGGTTCGCGACTATGAACTACACTAGTCACTTCTAACCCTACACTATCCATAGTACACCAAGCTATCATATATATATATATATACACTACGGACTGCGGGGGTGCTATACGCCATCCACCCGACTTCCCCCTGTAGATAAAATCTACTCACCTGTGACTTTATCTTTCGATGCCACCATGCGTTTACTTGTCATCCCGAAGTCTTCTGTTGTACCTACACATCAAAGTGTCGTATATGCGCATTAAAACCAATCAAAGCTAAAACGACACACGAAATCCAAAACGATATAATAAGGGGCCTATAGGTTAGAACCTATGGCACGCCTTCAAAACCATCAATAAATCCTCTATATCGTCGTATAAACGCCAAATAGTCGAGGTAAATCACAAGACACAATTTCAGAATTAAAAATACGGAATACGGAAACACGAATCCAAAACAGCAACTTAGGAAATATGTCCCAGATTTCACCCTAGGTCAATTTATACAAATCTATATATACCAGGGGTCTAACATAAACATGTAGGAGCTACAGAACCAATACGAGGCAAAATGGTGGGACCCAGGCCGCAATTTGCGGCCAAATGGGATAAATTGGCGGCCGGGTAAGGGATTTAGGGGCTGGGGTCTTGGTGGTAGCTTCCTGGGTGCCTGCACATGTCACTGTCCACTCAATTTTATTTTAGGATGTCTAGGGTGATAGCAGATTCAATATACCCTTCACAGATTCCACAAATTTTCCGATATCGGTTTCTAAATCCGTATTTCGGGTTTCAACTCCCAGGTTAGGGTCTCAATTCATACACTAAGGTGTTTATATAAGCTCAACTGAGCTCAATTTCACACAACAACACAGGTGTCCCTCAAACCCTAACTAGGTTATCTTTAACTACACAAAAACAACAATATCGGTTCTAAACTAAACATGGGGTAAAGGAAACGCTAAAACTAAGTTAATGATCCAGAAATTACCTCATTTGGCAACTCAAGAATTTTTCTTGAGTTGCCCCTAGTGGCCAAAATCCATGCTTTCTTGGTCCGACGTGTTTGTCTCGAGATCGTGCACATTTTTAGTGAAGAGAAGATAGGGTTTTGGAGTTGTTTTAGAGGTGAAGTGAGGAGTTGAAGAGGGGAGGGAGATGGAGGAGGGGCAGCAGCAGGAGAGGGGAGAAGAGGGAGGGAAATGAAGGGGGGAAAATGGCTAAGTCTAGTCAATGAAGCCCATACGTCTCTCTCTCTCACCAACTACCCATTTCTTTATTCTTTTCCTTTTCTTTTTCCTTTTAAAACCCTTCTCACTCAAATAGTACTCCCAAAACAAACCATGGCAAGAAAATGCACAAGTGAGATTAAAAGTGACATGTGCATGTTTTGCACAAAACGCCAAAAATCCGATTAGAAATTTTTTAATCGCGATTATCACTAAATTAGCATATAAATGATCATAAAAATCTAAAAATGCCATAATTCCAATAATTACCCAATTTTAGAATTTTCCATAATTTTCCATAATTTTTCTCAAAATTTTTTTCCTATTTGTTTGTATTTAATAATACCAAAATATTAAAATATTCAATAAAATAATATTAAATTATAAAAATTCCCAAAATTAATATTTTATCTTCTTTTTTTGAAATGTTACAATCTACCCCCCTTAAAGAAATTCGGTCCCCGAATTTAAATTTAAACCCCCAATACTAAAACATTTCAGTAAAAATCCTATTTGTCGGGGCTCCGAAACATCAATTCGTAGCGAATATCATAAAAATGTACTGCTCTACTAGAAATCAATCCCCAAAAATGCGTATATAAGAATATCCTGTGCGTCTGGTGCGCAAGGAATCAAAATCCATATATGTGTCAAACAGGTGTATAAAACAACATCTAAGTGCATCGGATGTGCATGAAACATCTGTCGTAGGCAACGTGTGTGCCTGACAGTAAAAAAAATCATGTGCATGTGACATGCACGAAGAATCCCGATTTAGTGCATCTGGCGTGCACCAAAATCGTATATCAAAACACTAAAGGTGCATGAAAACTATGCTGGAAGTGTAAATCAAATCACTGTATAGGAAAGGCGTGAAATCACAATCAATACCTCGAATGTAATAAATTATGCGCAAAATATAAATATCCAGTGGGTGCATGAAACAATATCATGAAACTCAGTCATCAAAACTAAATCATGCAATAGAACGCTTAAAATACCAAAATCTAAGATGACGGATACGTGATAATCGAATCACAAAATCACAAATCATAAGTACCGTCGTCGGTAGTTCCTCCTTCAAGGTTGGGAAGGAGTCGGTGCATCCACTGCTAGCAGCGCAAGATATCTACTTGCCTCTTGCTCACGGTCTGGCGTCCTCTGACTCTGAGTTCTTATCTTTTCTGCGGATTACCTATCTCGAAATCAATCGGCTCATCGGCACTGTCAGGTGTGCTAACGGGGAAGATTCCGTTCTGGCACTTCTCTGGTCGCCTCTCGGTCATTCCTCACGACCACTCATAAAGCAGCATATCACTGGCGTCGGCCTCTGGCTCTCTGAATGCATATCACACATCTGATCCTGGGTGCAACATCATTGCAGCAATGTCCTGGAAGGAATCCTGCTCAAGGTCTCTTCCGATCTTGCCTATGCCGAACTGTACGAAGGCTGGCTCTCTTGCATAATCTCTTTTTGTTCAATGGACATCTGTGTCCTCAGCACAACATTTCTCGAAATCTGGTTGCATCCCAATGCCTCTGTAAGCATATCTGACCTCTGGTCTCGACGGGAAGCAATGACAGCTCGTCAGCGTCTTGCCCGAACCTCTGGTTCCACCTGTCTCTATCGTCGTCCACTATGACGTCACGCCATGCTATCTACGCTCTGCCCTGTTCTCGGCCACGGTCAATCTGAAGTCTCTCGCACGGACTCGAAATTGCGTACTCTGTAGCTTCATCATTCTGTAGAAGATGTCAGGCCGAACAGGTCCTCGGGAACATGTCCCAACCCTCGGAGGAATACTCAAAACTCGTCCGTCCTTGATCGATTCGCAACGCATCTGGGTAAGTTCCTTTATCCGAATCTGGTCAACTACCTCGTCGACAATGCCGAACTCTGGCCTGCTGGGTGTGCGTAATCATGACCACTCCTGGGTCTAGGTCTTCTCGTATCGTATTCCGGAAAGGTCCTGTCGAGGTTTCTTTCTCAAATCTCATTTCCTGCCGTATTTCCCGGAAGTCATCATCCATTGCTGAAGCTAATTCTTATTCCGGAATGGCTGCATACTTATCGCGCCTCTTTCTGGAAGATATATCCATATGCAACGCCTCTGGGTGCGTATCACATCTCTGATGTCAGCGGAGTGGGACGTCATCTCATCGAAATCTCTTGCGAACTCTTTTATTCACTCTGCTTCAGTGTCGACTGATTTGGACTTGGCTCATCGTGGCTGCATGGACTGTGCTCCAACGGCTATACTCGTATCTGGAGTCTCCCAAGCAAGCATCCCATCACATGATATCCGAATGACGTCGAACATTCGATCGACTCGTCAGAACCTTATAATCCCCCAAGAGATCAACATCTTGAGTACAGTTTAATAGTATCGAGTACATGCCACAGCGTCGGTGGTCCAGCCGTAGAAGGGCAAACCCAAGCCTCACTAATGGCGCCGTGGAACTGCCGCAAACCCTAAGGTTCAAAGGCTTTCACACGGTCATTAAGTCGAGTTAGGGTTTCATTCTTCTAGAGGGTCCATAGAATCACCTGCATGTCTTTCCGTGTACTTTAAACTTGGAAAATGGGCTCCTGACATTCGATCGTCTCTATCGACTCTCAACGAATCTGCGTGAAGTCGTCTTTAGCTGGAAACAATCTATCTGATGACCTCGCATCGGTAACCGAACGAACCACGTGTCCTAGTCATTAGTCCTCAGGTGACTAGCGACCGCCCATCATATCTCTAGGTATAAGCTCATGCTGCAGTAGTTCCAACCATCTGGGTGATATCTCGTCATTGCCGCAACAACTGGCTCATTCACCTGTACGCCGAACAGCGCCTCAATCCTCCAGGAAAGGCAATACATTGGCGGTCATCTCTGAATCGGTCTGCTCTAGATCTGAGTAAGACTCTCCTCACTGGAAATCTTCAACTCAACTGGGCCTGCTCCGGCGCATAAATCGGACGAATCACCTTTGTCTCTCAAATCGGGTAGACTAGCTATCATCTGTCTTATATCTGCCTGGAAGCTCCGACAATCTCAGCTCGTAAGCTTCGGAAGCGACATCCTGTCAATCTCAGCAACAGCTGGTCCATCTGTCTGCACGGTAGGCGACATCATAATCTCTGAGGTATGCTGTACATCAACAGTCCTTTCTCAACTGGCAGCTCTAACAATGGCCCGATCATCCGGTGCAAAACCAAGCACTCGCCTCTACTAGAGGCCACAATCATCAATACCAACTCGAGATGTTCCCATGTCACCAGAAAACACAATGGTCAGCCCTCGTACCAGACGAGCTCGCACTGACCGTAACTCTAGCAGCAGCCCAACTACGCTCAAACATGGCGAGAGGAACCTCAATCGAGTATCGAAGGGAGTAGATCAAAGGAAGAAAGAGAACAACAAATCCAGAGTGGATACATGATCATAAGAAGGAACAACATCAATAAAGGTATGATCATGAAACTAATAGAATCGAGGATCTCAAATGGATGTATAATCATGGATATGAAGAGAATCACTGATCTCGAAAATATATACATCCTAAGGTTCCTTAAGCGGAGTGGCGTGTCGTAAGTATGCCGCGGAACATACTCACGGTACGTCACTCTACTTTAGTCACCTATTCCATCAACCAAGGGTCATCCTACGCGACGAAAGTTCGGGTCTAATACCCCCCGACTAAGTCTAAGTTCCGTAAGGTCAAGCCTAAGTTCCGCATATATATAAACGCCCTAGGCTCCACATAGTCAAACTTAGACTCGAACCAAGGTCAACCTAGTGCTCTGATACCAACTTTGTCACGACCCGAAAGAGCACGTGACTGGCCCTTGAACCATATGAAGTCTATAGGACTCCATCTGATCCAAGTAAGCCAAAAGCCCAGAAATCTAAAACCATTTTAAGAGTAAGTAAAGAAAACTAGTTTAAAGAAGTGAAGGAAAACATGTTGAAGTCAAGGTTTTTAAATAACTAAGCCAAAAATGCATTTAGAAATGTCAAGTCTTTTCTAAAAATTTCGGTAGAGTTTCTTTTGTAAATACTGGCCCCGAACGGGGTACAACAAGAATAATATATGTATGCAATGATAAAAGGCATCCCCAAGTGGGAGCTAGCTCTTCGTTAAACGACGGTCATAACCACGCAAGCAATAATAATATACAACGCCGAAGGGCGAGGATCAAAACTCAAATAACATGAAAACCGTAACACTGCTAAGCGCGACTCTAAGGTCGAAAAATACAAGTACAATGGTGATTCTTGATGCAAAGAACCCACCTACCAAATGCAATTCATCCGCAAGGAAGCAATGTGCCAGAAATGCCGCAAAGGAACCTGTACGGCAGAACCTGCAAGAACTGTGGCACAACGGGGGTGAGTTGCCAACTCGTGAATAGAGAATATCTACAAGCAGAAACCGAAAGCAAGACATAATCCTAGGTCAATACGATCAGTATAAGAATCCTCAATATAACAAGCAGCCTATAACAAGGCTAGGGTAAATATCTAACCCGAGTGTAATCTCATGTGCCTATGTCAGTGCCTCAGGTAGCAATATATCATGTGAATGAGATATGAATGCATGAAAACAGAATACATGTACATGAAGAAACTGTTTTCATAACTTAGTGAGATTTACTTTGTATTTTTAAAATGAGGTATCATAATGAAATCAGCATAAGACTGTGCCTAGCATCGGCACAAAACGAAATCCCAATATCTCGATATCCCAAGTCTCAACCACAAAATCTAGGGCGCCGTCAGTCCAGACCGGCCCCTACCATCCATCTCAAGACCACGACGGTATCCTCCGGATATCCGACGCGTCGGGTAAAATAACCGGTAGGTAGTGCTCCCCTGCCAGGCTCAACATCATCACCACATTCATCTTGCCCCGGGGTACCGCACCGGGTCCACCATGTACCCGAAACGGTTCATCCGTCTCCTCGAATCGGGTTTCCAAATCTATCAGCAAACTCATGGTGGACGACTCATACATCATGGGAAAACCGCACTTTTTTTTTTAAAAGAGAGAATATGTTTATTTGTGTTTTTGCGGTTTTCCTCCAAATCCAGAAAATCTCATGGAAATCCAAATCCAAAACCTCAATAGCACGTAAAATAGTGAATGTATGCATGAGAATCCATGAATGCGGCATAACAATGAATAACAGTATGCATGAAGTAGCAGGTAATAACTACAATGTCTAAACTATTAGCTAATAGGCTATGTCAAGCAATAATATTTTCTAAGGTGTACGTGACATGGCAATTACCGATGAAGATGTGTGTGAGCCGGCAAGTAAGTGTACGTGGTACATACGCATCATCGGTAATGGTGCTGGTGTCCTATCAGCATGATATTAATAATGGTGTATGAAACATAATATAAGAATGCGATGCAAAGCGAACCACAAAAATGAGTGGGAGCTGAAACTAGACGTAACTAAAACTAATCTGCATTAATCTAATATAAGTCCTACAAATGGTGCATTTTGAAATAACACGAATCATGGGGTTTTGAAAATAGGGGCTACGGTGTTTTTATGAAAAGATACGCCTTTGAAATATCCGTAGATCTCTTGACCTGTCTTTTAAATTACCCACGACCCGCTAGTTTTGAAATAGGTAAGAGTCTAATCTAATCTAACAACTACACTAAACTATACGGCTGAACTAACAAGCTGAGCTACAGGTAAGGAAACCGCCTAACATCTGAGTCGATATAATAGATATAATAGTCGGTGATTCCGCCTCAATAGTATCGCGTACGATACAGTATATCATATGACATCCTCAAGTCATGAGTGCGGATCTATCATCAATGTAAAGCTCATACGGTAAATCGTCGTACAGCATCCCAATAGCTGGGTACGGTTTAATATCACCCTATCTCATCACATTTCAGGTATCACTTATCATCATATCATATAATCTGGGGTACTGATCTAAGTCTAGTACAACTGATACCATCAAGATCCTGCGTGTGCAAGCACACGTCCCAAGGCCCGCTAGAGATCATGTATCGTGTCCCCAAATACGAATCACATCAAATCACCGATCTCACGGCACCGTGCCCAACATCATCGACTCATCTCCAATATCATCAAACACAGTGCAAGTATAATGAATATGCAAGGATGTGCGTGTAGGTGTAAATCTACTCTATGGTTCGCGACTATGAACTACACTAGTCACTTCTAACCCTACACTATCCATAGTACACCTAGCTATCATATATATATATATATATATATATATATATACTACGGACTGCGGGGGTGCTATACGCCATCCACCCGACTTCCCCCTGTAGATAAAATCTACTCACCTGTGTCTTTATCTTTCGATGCCACCACGCGTTTGCTTGTCATCCCGAAGTCTTCATGTTGTACCTACACATCAAAGTGTCGTATATGCGCATTAAAACCAATCAAAGCTAAAACGACACACGAAATCCAAAACGATACGATAAGGGGCCTATAGGTTAGAACCTATGTCACGCCTTCAAAACCATCAATAAATCCTCTATATCGTCGTATAAACGCCAAATAGTCGAGATAAATCACAAGACACAATTTCAGAATTAAAAATACGGAATACGGAAACACGAATCCAAAACAGCAACTTAGGAAATATGTCCCAGATTTCACCCTAGGTCAATTTATACAAATCTATATATATACCAGGGGTCTAACATAAACATGTAGGAGCTACAGAACCAATACGAGGCAAAATGGTGGGACCCAGGCCGCAATTTGCGGCCAAATGGGATAAATTGGCGGCCGGGTAAGGGATTTAGGGGCTGGGGTCTTGGTGGTAGCTTCCTGGGTGCCTGCACATGTCACTGTCCACTCAATTTTATTTTAGGATGTCTAGGGTGATAGCAGATTCAATATACCCTTCACAGATTCCACAAATTTTCCGATATCGGTTTCTAAATCCGTATTTCGGGTTTCAACTCCCAGGTTAGGGTCTCAATTCATACACTAAGGTGTTTATATAAGCTCAACTGAGCTCAATTTCACACAACAACACAGGTGTCCCTCAAACCCTAACTAGGTTATCTTTAACTCCACAAAAACAACAATATCGGTTCTAAACTAAACATGGGGTAAAGGAAACGCTAAAACTAAGTTAATGATCCAGAAATTACCTCATTTGGCAACTCAAGAATTTTTCTTGAGTTGCCCCTAGTGGCCAAAATCCATGCTTTCTTGGTCCGACGTGTTTGTCTCGAGATCGTGCACATTTTTAGTGAAGAGAAGATAGGGTTTTGGAGTTGTTTTAGAGGTGAAGTGAGGAGTTGAAGAGGGGAGGGAGATGGAGGAGGGGCAGCAGCAGGAGAGGGGAGAAGAGGGAGGGAAATGAAGGGGAGAAAATGGTTAAGTCTAGTTAATGAAGCCCATACCTCTCTCTCTCTCACCAACTACCCATTTCTTTATTCTTTTCCTTTTCTTTTTCCTTTTAAAACCCTTCTCACTCAAATAGTACTCCCAAAACAAACCATGGCAAGAAAATGCACAAGTGAGATTAAAAGTGACATGTGCATGTTTTGCACAAAACGCCAAAAATCCGATTAGAAATTTTTTAATCGCGATTAGCACTAAATTAGCATATAAATGATCATAAAAATCTAAAAATGCCATAATTCCAATAATTACCCAATTTTAGAATTTTCCATAATTTTCCATAATTTTTCTCAAAATTTTTTTCCTATTTGTTTGTATTTAATAATACCAAAATATTAAAATATTCAATAAAATAATATTAAATTATAAAAATTCCCAAAATTAATATTTTATCTTTTTTTTTTGAAATGTTACAGGTCTCGACTGTATACACAAGTCTACTCCGGAGTATCGATGCCCTGTCTCGAAACTCCCACGACTAGGGACCTTTTAAGGATGTGCTTATAGAATCCAGCTCTCACGTATATGATCGCCCTCATACTGCTGGTAGTCAAGCAAGAATCCTAGGGGCTCTATCAACGTGTAATAGCGACTCGTAAGGTCACCAAAAGCAGTACACGATGAAAAAGATAAACCAGATAGCATACTATCATCCTGAGTAAGACTGTCCTACTAGGACAGGTCCTCCCTCAATCATTGCAATCACGTGCCTGTGATCCAATAATTGACTCTGAGGGCACTATCTCCAACAATCTCCCATTTGTACTCAAGGCTAATTATTGCGATGTCGCATACTCATAGCCCGTTTGATACCGAACACCCAACTCCTCTACTAGTCAGTCTCACAAAGCTCGTTTGCGAAACTATTGCGTTCGAGGAATAGCCTCAGTGAGTGGATCCGCTCTGATGTTTCTTTCTATGTCTCTCTCTATCTCAAGTTCGCGGAGAAAGCCATCTCCCGAAATGAGCAATACTTGTCTTAGAATGTGTCTGGATATCTGATGGGACCTAGCTCGTAAGTGAACTCCAACTGAACTTAATCAGTATCCTGCGCCATACCTTACCTCAGTATCCACCTGGACCATCTGTCCAAAATACTGCCCCTCGTCACAGGGAAAACTATAACTCTGACAGCCACTCTGCCATCCATGTCACCTTGAAAGCCTAGAATGATAACCGTCTCCTAAAGGAGGCTGCCGTTATCAATTCCCTAGAACATCAACTTATGTTCTAAAACTGCTTCCGATTGTTTCTCCATGATTGGATGAATATCAACTTATTGCACCTACTGCAAGAACAACATCTGTTGTGGTACTTGACATCTCATGATTGACTCAATTTCCTAAGCAAGTGATCTGCCAATCATGCACATCCCTCTCCCCTTTAGTCTGTAAGACACCTTTAGAGAGGGTGACCCCATTACCTGCAGGCACACCACCATGCCAGGAGTCGTCCATTCTAAATACTCTTAGAATGCGGTCAAAGTACCCAGATTGGGAAACCACCCAAATCTAGATCTAAAACCATAGATCTAGTAACCAGAATGTCTGATATAATATCCAAGTCCCATGTGGAGAAACTACTGTGTGACAACCAAAGTATAACCTATCGTAGTATAGGAATATCACTTCCTACTCTGTGTATGTCATCCAAATACCAGGACATCACACCCTACCACCTTCTTAACAAATCCATCCCCTATTCTGATGAAGTCAAACCTATGACTGTCACGTCAGAAATAGATGATCTATCTCCACTATATCTGATTTAGTCTATAAATAGACATAAGCTAACTGTCCACCAATGCTTCCGCTGCTCCCACTGACTATGACAACCCTCTGGCAGAGTTATATAGACGTACACATCTAAAGCTAGTTTAGAACGACGCTATACTCATCCTCCTGCCGGGTCTCACAGTCTGGAACAACAGCAATGGCAAGTCTGGGTAAACAAGAACCTCCTTGCCACCGTCCTTGAGCATACCGAAGTACCTCTCGAGCGCCTGAGGTTACCCACCATATCTGCGGAGTGGCCAATGGAATGTCAAACCATATTGAATTTTTAGGTTCTTATCAAATCTTCAGTAATCGTTTGCGGTTCTGGAATCACTTCCAGTTCTACCATACTCCCACTACTGTTTTCTGAAAAAATCCATTTTTGTTAAAACTGTGGCGAGTCTAGAACAATATCACTATTGATCTTCCAGATGATAGAAAGTCAACCCTCATCATAGCCCGGGTCAACCCACAAACAGCCATTACAGAAACGTGCCATCAGTTTTCCGGAGTCTGATTTTAAGCATAAGCCGGACAACTCCCCATATCTTAACAAAGTCAAGATATGTACTGTTCTATATCCAATACAGAAACAGAGACACTGATTTAATTGAACCAGATTCAAATCATTCAGCTGTCTCCAGTGCATGTCTACTAAATGGAAGGAGGCCGATCAGCGTTACTCAACTTAGGAGTACTTCCAATTATGAATAACCTGAAAGAGAAGCGAGTTCTCTTAATCATTACTATCAACCGAATACCATACACAAGTATCTACATCTTCGATCACCTTGAAGAATCCTGATACTTGCAATACCTGGTTCTCTACTTTATTCATATACTTATAACTTCTCAGAACTCAGACCCTGTGTTTCTACGAAACACCTGTCTAAGAACTAGAGAAGTCATAAGTAAACAGAATATAGTACGAGGACCTACCCCTCTGTCCTAATGGACACTGGATAATATACAATACTCTGTATATGTCCCTTGAGTCAAATGACTCATTCAATGTGTGTCGTAGGTTGAAAACTGTACTTTTGGTTAAGAAGAATTACACCGCTGTTCAATGCTCCTTACCTAACCATTCACTGGTATAGGTAAATGTCATAGACATAATTTCAAAAAGATATGTCTCACTCTATAAAAATAGACGTACAGATATATCAATTTGAAATTGGTGCATAACAACGGATATTCAAAACCAAATATTTGCCATCCGGCAAACAACCCAGGTGACTTCCTCAAATATCACCAATTACAACGAATCCCGATATAATGAGGATGATCACCTAATTCCCAATAATTTACTCCCACTCATCATCTGTAAAACCATACAGATGTGAGAATCAAACCTGGTAAATACATACCCTGGAGCAAGTGTCTAATCGGGAAATCAGTTTTCTTTTAACAGTACACAGTGAAACTGAAACATCGAAATGTTTCGATGGGGCGTCCTAGTATTCCTAGTAATGCCTCTTCCATTATCCAGATTCAAAACTGTAACCGTATAATTATTTGCCATCTCTCCAAATCCCTTTATATGTCTTTAGTCATTACCTTCTGCACACCCCTTTAGGCCAAATGGTTTTCTTCCTTCCCTACCGTTCGGCACCAGCCAATGGTTTGGAAGAAGACTATCCAATAAGCATAATGGGTGTACTGTCCTAATCCTAGGAGCACTCGCAATGCGAGAGAAGGTGAAGATAAAAGACAACCGAATGAACCTTATTCCTATTTCTCCTGAACCAGGATCCATCCCTGAACTGGAACAAGTTCCTTTCGAGTTCGTATATAACCAAACGATGGATTATCCAATAAACTTGGGATCTTCGTTGTGATACGGAGTGTCCTGGAGAAATAAAAAGGTGATTTAGGATTGGCAAAGAAATACTTGGTTTGGTCGTGAATAGCAGTCGCAATTTACTTTGCCCTCTTACTAATCCCTTTCTTTGTCTTTACATAATACCTTCTGTACACCACCGTTAGGCTAATTGGTTTTCTTCATTCCCTACCGGTCGGCACCAGCCTAAGGTTTGGAAGATGACTATCCAATTTGCGTAATAGGTGTACCATCTCCTAAACCAAGGAGTACTCGCAACCTGAGAGAAGGTAAAAGGAAAAGACAACTGAATAGTCCTATTCGTTTTCTCCAGAACCGGAAACCATCCTCGAATTCCTTTGAGTTCGTATATAACCGTACGATGGTTTTGTCCAATGGAAGTGGACGTTCGTAGTAATACGGGGTGTCCTGGAGAAAAGGGTAAAAGTAGGAGTGGCAATGAGGTTTGCAACTCTGACAATCCAAAAGCCAGTGTTAAGAAGGTTCGGTAAACTTGATCACTGAGTCATAGTCTAGGGTCGGGTCAATGGTCACTGCCAAAGAGAGAGAGAAAAAAAACACTCAGCGTGCACTCTAACCTAGATCAGAATGGTTATCACTTTATCCAATCTGGAAACCTCCCACTGTAACGTCAAATTCTTCACCAAACCTGAAAGAAGAATTAGCCGGGATCGCCCGAGGAGTAAACCAACTCATTAGTGGGAATCGGGATCCAACTATCGTCGCATGATAACGTGACGGAATCCGCTCACGTTATCACACTCCAGAAGGTATGCGCATATCTGGCAAGTTTCAGTTTCTTTAGAAACTCCCGATGTGGATTTTTGCCCCATGCACTTATGACCTTGACTTTGGCCAACATATCAGAAGTCGCATGTCAAGTTCTACCCGTCATTATCCAGATTAATTTGAACCCACCCGTACAAGCCCTTGACTTTGGCCAACAATGCTATACGACTGTCCCAAACCAACGCATCTATCTATGCTGCATATGAATACCCAACAGCTACCAAACACTGTGCCTTGACTTTGGCCAATATACACAGCTTGAATACTATTGACTATCCATATGAAACGACGGAGGGCTACGAATGGTTTCTGGCGAAAACCTTTAACGTAATGAACATGATATCGTTGAAGGAACTGATAGCTTTATAAAAATACAGTGACGAAAACCTTTGCTAAAGAGGTCACTCCCGGTGAAGGGATCTCGGCTCTTTCCCCGTAGAATGAGGTGCAGGATATTCCAACTGAATACCACGACGTAAAGCAAAAGTAATCGGCTATAGTGAAGTTATTGCCCTGACGCAAACTTTTGTCCAAGGGGTCACTCCCGGTGAAGGGATCTCGGCCCTTGCCTCGTCGACTGAGGAGCAGGATATTCCAACTGAATACCACTGTGCAAAACAAAAGAGAATGCCCTTGCAATAACAGCTTTTTGAAAAAGTGTTCCAACAACATCAGAATAGGTTTGTTTATCTTGCATTGATCCGAATCAACGCAGTCCCATCAATTGATCACACCACAAAAGAACGAAAATAATGATGTACGTATATGCCATCCGCATTCGCCACTGGGTCCCGTCATCACCCGTTAGGTTACTTAACTAATGACAGAGCGGGGACTGGACTAGCGCAGATGCAAAACATATACAACATCTACTAGTATATATATCAATATATAATATATAATTTTCGCTCAAGGCGTGATAAAAATGCAACATCACAGAAATGTACAGCATCACAGAACAATACAGATATTTGGGATCCCCGGGTTTCATAGAGTCGCTACTGAAACCCGACGTTTCCTTGGTCGTGTGGATAGCCTGTGCAATGAAATCCTAGACCCCTACGGGCACGGCAAGTTACCCGCCAAAACCTGAAGTGAGGCAGCCCCCTTCAGCAACGTGAATGGACCACCCAGCACTTCACGGAATCCGATAACTTGGGCACCCCTCCTGGGTCAACCTATACCCCCTACGAGTGCGGCGAATAGCCCGCCAATTATAGAGTAAAGCCCCATCCGTCTCAATGCCATGAGATTCGGGCTCGTTTCCCTCTAGAACCCGGCTATCCGTGCACCCCTCCTTGGGGTAATCCAAGTACAGAAAGTAAAATATGCATACAACGGGTACATCGACCTCGACCTGGTCATGCCCTAAAAGAATAATACAAACAGGCAATGACGGCAGTCCACATGTCGGACGCTCGCCCCGCAATATCAAATGTACATATAAAATAAAACTGTACTACCATTGCATCCAGGATATCCCCCACGTCCGATCCGCAACAACACAGCACAATCACAGAACCTCAACGTGAATGTCACGATCGCAAATCCGTCTAACCAGGCTATAGCAGTTAGACAGGATTTACCAATCGAATGACATTCACGGTCGCAGATATAATGTAAATACTGTGAACTAGCGTGTTTAAAATTTCCGATCGAACAAATTTACCGAAATGGGCCCTAAGCAGTACTGTAGCACTTACAGAAAATCTGGGCCCAATCAGAATATCCCAAAATCCCCATTTTCAACTCAGAAGCTATCTGCAAAAATTTGGTAAAATGATCAGTCAAAAGCGCGGCGGAACCGCGGCCCAAGCATGGGTTTGGCCGCGGTTCAGCGGTGGTATGGTGAGATCACTAGACCAATTTTCACAGATTGCTTAGAATTCCCTGCACAGTATTCTGCAACAACCTGAAAAAAAATTTGAGCCAAAAAAAATTCAACACAAACTGATACACTTGAAATCGGGTTTTCGGGATTTTTGTTCGATCGAGGATTTAAACACACTAGACCATGCTAGGCTATGTTAATGGCGTGGCTCTGATACCAATGTATGTCCGCGGCGGCGCCCCGGCCGTCAATTCGACGCCGGAAACACGGAAACTAAAAACTTTGCGAACTAGCAAACCGGCACCACCGCGCACAATTATCCCGGATCGGGCCATTAACGTAGCTACTTGCAAACTAAAAGACGGGTGAAGAGATATACCAAGCGATCCGTGTCCTTCGGTCTTCGTCTCCACTCCAATCTCCCGCGGAATCTCCGACCTTCACCTCCTCGTCGGAAAGGGGCACCATGTAGCCAAATACTTTTACGGGCTCCCACCTCTGGACCGAGGCAACTCGGGCACGAAGTTGGCTAGCCGACGCGTCCAAGATTTGCTGTAGATATAGTGTAGTGGGTTGTCTCTTTAGGGTTTTAGAAGTTTCCATGGATGGAGGAAGTGAAGAATGAACTTTGAAGAGGTGAGGGAATTTTGTGGCAAACATAGAATAATGTAATGAATCAATTTTCCTCACACCAAATGAAAACCTCTCTCATCCTCTCTCCCAAGAATGGCCGGCCCTCTAATGTGGTGGGTGGGAAAAAAAGGATGATGGAATAACAAAAGGAGAAAAGAAAAGATAATGCAAGATTAAAGTCATACTCATCTCACATTTCAATCCTTTCATTTCCATTCTAATAAATGCAATGGAAATGGACTAGAAAAGAATCTCATCATGAGGAAGCCACATAATGCAATAAAACCCATCCACAAAAAGTAATTTGCACAATTGCAAATTACCCCCTTCCATCGAAAAGTCCGGCCGCGAAGGAACAAAGGAAAACCGGCCGGAACGGAATGCAAACTGGCAACTTCAGAAAACTGATCCCGCAATAAATTACAGGAAAACCCCGCTACTACAAATACATGCCCCCATTTGTATTCCCACTGAACACAAATGCAAAGAGACAATATCTACACTATCTAATACTAGGATCCGGCTTAAGCCAAAGCCGGCTAGTAAAAACCGTCCGATCACGATCCGTGCATTACCGCACATATCTGATCGAACCCTGCTATATCTCCATACGGCCTCTACAGCGTTTCTCCCGAAACTTGAGTAACTGTGTGTGGTGGACTCTAAATACTCGTCAATACTATGGCTGTGGATTTAACCACTAGCACGTCAGAGGTATTAGCCATACGTGACGGGCCACCAGCTATTGACCAAAAGGGACGTCGATGAGCGAACTCATCCTGACACCCTACTGAGCCTGTCAGTGACAATATCCGTACAGTCCGGTCCGTTCGTCTATGAGCATCGCAAGGCGGGCCTAGGGGGTTGGTAAAAATCAGACCCCCAAAAGCGGTACAAGTCGTGTCGGAGTGTAGCCTAGAACACCCTGAGATACTACTGGAATACCTACCAGCAAATCTCCTGCCTTGGCCAAGGAGTTTTCATGTTCTGGCTCTCCTAGACACAGCGCGACTTCACCCCCAATACCGGGAGCGACGAACCCCTGCAGATCCGCTCACTGCCTCCATGTGGCTCGGGACTGTACCCAACTAAAACCTGTTTGCACGACTCCTTTGAGCCATGGTAGGGTAGTAATCAAAGTACAGTGGGAACTCACACGAGACAAATGACGATCTCAGGTCGATGAACTAACCTGTACACATGTCACCAGGGAACTGCTATCTGACGTCAGGTATAATACCAACTAGCAGGTTCTCGGCGAGTCCTGTCCGGTGTACTCATAACCCAATGAGCACCTGTATACATCTTAGGTGAACCAACTGACACCAGTGGCTTGTGAGACAGTCCACCGCCACTCGTCGGGGTCTCGACCATATACACTAGTCTACTCCGGAGTATCGATGCCCTGTCTCGAAACTCCCACGACTAGGGACCTTTTAAGGATGTGCTTATAGACTCCAGCTCTCACGTATATGATCGCCCTCATACTGCTGGTAGTCAAGCAAGAATCCTAGGGGCTCTATCAACGTGTAATAGCGACTCGTAAGGTCACCTAAAGTAGTACACGTTGATAAAGATAAACCAGATAGCATACTATCATCCTGAGTAAGACAGTCCTACTAGGACAGGTCCTCCCTCAATCATTGCAATCATGTGCCTGTGATCCAATAATTGACTCTAAGGGCACTATCTCCAACACTAGCTGTACGTAACGGTCCCCAGGTAGATGCCGATAAGAAGACCGATAAGGTGAACCCATCCGTACTCCAACTGAGCCTGAATGTGACATTCTCCGCACAGTCCGATCTGTTCGTCTAAGAGTATCGCATGTCGGGCCTAGAGGGGCGGTAAACGTCAGACCCCTAATAGTGGTACAAGTCAAGTCGGAGTGTAGCCCAGAACACCCTGAGAAACTACTGGAAACACTACCAGTAAATCTCGCTTGCCCTGGCCAGGGTCTTTGTGTAATGGCTCTCCTAGACACAGCGCGATATCAACTCCAAATACCGGGAGAGACGAATCCTGTCTAACCGTCACTGCCTCCAAGTGCTTCGGGACTGCACCCAACAACTACCTGTTTGCACGACTCAATAGAGCCGTGGTAGGGTAGTAATATAAGAACAGTGGGAACACACTCAAGGCGAAGTGACAGTGTCAAGTCAACGGACTAAGCTGCACTCATGTCACCTGGGAACTGATAACTGACGATAGGTATAATACCAACCAACAGTTCCCAGCGAGTCTTGTCCAGTGTACTCGTAACCTAACGAGCACCTGCATACTATCTTCAGTACGACGTACCGATGGCTGTGGGACAGACCATCTCCCTTCCTGGCATGAGAAGCGTATATACTAGTCTACTCTGGAGTATCGATGCCCTGTCTCGATAATCTTACGACCAGGGACCGGTATAAGGATGTACTTGTAGACTACCCAGCCCCCACTAGTGTGACTGCCATCACAACGCAGGAAGTCAAGCAAAGATCTTAAGGGCTCTATCAATATGTATTAGCGATATGTTAAAAAGAAACACATACACATATTAAGATAGATACAAACCAAGTAGCATACTACCATATTGAGCAAGAATGTCAATCTGTGTATATATCCCAAGCTTCCAAAATGTAATATGCAAACTAGTACTATACAATAATGGCCTCTAGGGCATATCACACTAATAAGATGGTCGCAGATGATGGCGTTGAGCCTGGCAGGGGAGCACTACCGACCGGTTTTTGTGACGCGCCGGATATCCTGAGGATACTGACGTGGTCTTGAGATTTGATGATATGGGCCAGTCCGGATTGCCGGAGCCCTAGATATTGAGATTTGATGATACGGGTCTGTTCGGATTGCCGGAGCCCTAAATATTGAGATTTGATGACACGGGCCAGTCCGGATTGCCGGAGCCTGAGATATTGGTATATTGGGATATATATATTTTTTGTCGATGCTTGACACTGATTCTCTGATGATTTCATTGATGATGCTTCGATTTTTATATACAGAAATCTCACTAAATAAAGAAAACAGTTTCTCTTTCATGATGTATTCTGTTTTCATTTAATGCGTTCATACATCATATATGTATTATGTTGCTACCTGAGGCACTGACACGAGCACTTGATATTACACTTATGTGTAGATGGTACATGTTTATGTATTAAGGATATATATATTATCGTATGACCTAGGATTGAGTCATACATGCGATTTCTGCTCGGTGATGTTTTCTACTCACGAGTTGGCAACTCACCCCCGTTGTGCCACAATTTCTTGCAGGTTTGCCGTACAGGTTTTCTTGGCGGCTTTGCTGGCACACTGCTTCTTTCCAAGTGATTTCTTTGTAGGGGGTTCACTCACATCGTGACCACTATTGTATTTTTATTTATATTCAGTTGTATCTAGAAACTCCATCAACCGGACTTGTATTAATTTATAGACTTAGAAGACCAGTGTATATTCTTTCGACCTTAGAGTCACATGTTGTATTATTATGGTTTTCCTTTGGTTTTCTTCTGAGTTTTGATCATCGCCCTTCGGCGTTGTATATTATATTGCTTGCGTGGTTGTGACCGCCAATTGGCGACGAGCTAGCTCCCGCTTGGGGATGCCTTTTAAGATTTATGTATATTTTTCATGATGTACCCGTTTGGGGTCAGTGTTTACAAAGGAGACTCTGCCGAAATTTTCAGAAAGGACTTGATGTTTTAAAAAAAATGTTTACTACGACTTTCAAAGTGATTTATACTCAAACTTTTAAACAAGTTTTCCTTTACTTTCTTCTTTTAAATGGTTTAGATTTCTGGGATTTTGGCTTACTTGAATTAGATGGGGTCCTATAGACTTCATATGAATCAAGTACCAGTCATGTTCCATTTCGGATCATGACATTAGAACCTATAGCTTACCATGAAAAAACAACCAAATAACCCTCGTCGTTGACGTACAAACGTCGAACGACCAAATCTCATTAAGAATTTCTTAAATCCAAGTTTCAAATATCGAAAAACATCGTCAAACCCAACTCAAAAAGCTCCCAGATTCTTGCACAGATATATAGGGACAAAAGTAACAATACAGTAGCTAGGTTATGAGAAGTGTGAGCTACAGGACAAACCCCATTACCAGAACCCAAAATTAGGCCGGCGAGATATGCTACCGTAACGGGTGGCGCCGGCTATAACTTTGAATTTGGGACTCGTTCTTTTGTGGTGGTCTTCTAGTGGTCTTATTAGGTTAATGTAGTTGTTTGTTTTTCTTATAAAGACCCTAAGTTGCTCCAGATTCAATTTATCCCTCAAGAATTCCATAAAACGGACATCGGAAAATTTCAGTTTTTGTATATGGGGTTCTAGCTCAAGTCCATACCAGAATTCTAGCATTAAAAGGGTTTGTGGCCACTCCTAAACCTCAATTACACTTTCACAAACAAAATACCCCTAAACCTCTTCTTGGAAATATCAAAGATCACTAATCTATATTGGTTTAACTCTAAACTACTATAAGATGTAAAGAAAACTAAAAAACTTACCTAAAGGAATAGAAATATATCTCATTTGGCAACTCAAGAAAATTCTTGGGTTGCCCAGAGTGCTGAAAATCTAGACTTGATTTTGCTATAGGGTGGAGGATGAGGTGGGGATCAATTTTTGTGAAGGGGGTGTAGGGTTTTGGTGATGATTTGGGGTGTTTGTGGAGAAGGTGGAAGAGGTGGAGGAAGTGAAGAAGAAGATGAAGAAAATGAAGGAAGACTGAAGAAGTAAGAAATGAATGGATGAGTTCAAGTGTAGGAGCCATACCCCCCTCTCTCTCATTCTCTCTCATGGCATGCCCATGCCATCATGTTGTCCCCTTTCTCTCCCTTATCAATTATCCTCTCTTTCTTTTCTTTTCTCCTTTTCCTTATCTCAATTAAATAAAAACCAAATGCAAAAGAACAAATATGTAACAAAATGCAACATGTCATGGTGCATTAGCCATGGATATTTAAAAATACGGATTTGGCTTAATCGTGATTAGTAGTGCACTAATCAAATTTAATTTAAACTTAAATATAATTAATTATAAATTGCCCAAATCCAATAAATACCTTTTTAATAAATAAATCATTTTAATCTCCAATTATTTTCCAAATATTGGTATATAATTACCATTTTACGAAAACCCCAATTCGCAAATCGAATAGTTTTCGCGAAATATATTATTTTATTATTTAAATTCCAAAAATAATATTTTATATTTTTGAAATGTTACATTAGTGGACTTAGGATTAAGCCGCATTCTAATATTATATTATTGGATTAATTTTGTATATCTTGGTATTCATATTTTTTGCAGTACGAATACGGGTATGTATATAAGGTGAGGGCATTTTTGTAATTTCACAAGAAATATTTCTAGAAGGAGACACCTCATTTTTTGTAATATCTATTTATGGAAAATAGATAATGAGGTGGAGGGTGGAGATTTTCAAAGCATGGTATGAAGCATGGCTAATTCTTTTCTTTATTCATTTATCATTATTATTCAAGCATGGTTGCATTATTCTATGGAAAATATTGCAAGCCTGATATTTTTCAAGGACCCAGCCATTCTTCACTTGCTATTTTCATTCTAGACTTCACATTCTCTCTCCATTGCTCACCTTCTTCCTCAAACCCTATCCCTCACATGTATTTTGAAACCTATGGTATTTTGAGTTAAATTAGTCCAATTAACTCTCTACATCTCATAAGCTATCCATATTAGCAAATTAGGTACATTAGTTACCTCATTCTTGAGTTTAAAGCTTGAACCATAGACTCTCAGGTGGATCATCTTCGTCACGAGGAAGCCGACGACCAAGCTCGATCCGTACCATCTAGGAGCCAAAGAAGGGGACAAGAAGACCCGAAAGACTAGTATCATAAAGGTATAAATTACTATCATAGTAAATTAGAACCTTTGTGAGTTTTGTTAGTTAAGGTTTTTGAATGATCTTGGATGTTTAGTCGATGTTGCTTGTTGTAAAAATGTTTTTTTTAAATTCTGCCTCTCCACAAACCCTGTGGAGTGTGCGACATCGACTTACATAGTATCAGAGCCACTCCAAAAACCTTAACTAGACTAGTTTGCACTAATTAAGAGTTTTGATCGACGGAACTTTCCGAATCGCATTTCCATGTCACTGCTTGTTGTCAGAAAAATATTTCTGGTTGTATTAAAATTATGTGCAGGCAAAATTTGAGCCAATAAAAAAATTTTGGAACCTAAACACAAAATTCGACCGCGGAACATAAGCAAAATGCACCATTTTGCCGCTAAACCGCGGTTCCATTTTGGCTACAGTGCCCCAAATTTTTTCTGGGGCTCTAATACATAGAAATATGATTTTTGGAATATTTGGTTTTGGCCCAGATTCATTTGTGTACTGGTTTGAACTTGTGGACAAAACCGAAAGTTTTAATCAATTTAAATTTTAAACTCTTGGTTTTTAGTGCATTTGTTTCTGCGACCGTGAATATCATAGCGCGGTATAATCCGACTGGTTGCTATATGTACAATCAGACGGGTATACGAATATGATATTTGCGTTGATGTTCTGTGTTGCACTGATATTATGGATGGATTGCCATGGTGGATAACCTAGAGTGCAATCGTAGATGTACAGTGTTGATTCATTTGTATATTCATTATTGCGGTGCGAGCGTCCGACATGTGGACTGCCTTTTAGCCAGTTTGTATATTCTTTTATTGGGGAACGACCAGGTTGAGGTTGATGTCACCGTTTGTATATATATTTTTCTTTTCTGTACTAGGATTACCCCGCGGAGGAGTGCTCGAATATCCGGGTTCTAGAAGGCAACGGGCCTGCATCTCATGGCGTTGAAACGTAGGGGGCCTTACTCTAGAATTGGCATGCTATTCGCCGCATTCGTAGGGGGTGTAGGATGACTCACGGAGGGGTGCTCAAGTTACCGGATTCCGTGAAGTTCTGGGTGGCCCATTCAGTTTGTTTATTGGGGTTGCCTCACTTTCACTACTAAAATAAGTGGTTGCCCCTACGGATAACGAAATCCGTAGGGTAGATTTAGTTTAGCCCTACGGATTAGTCCATAGGGCTAAAAGGTTGCCCCTACGGTCCTTACATATTAATTTAAAAAATATTAAATCGTAAATTGTTGTTTGCCCCTACGGAGCCGCAAACCAAGTACCTACGGACTTATCCGTAGGGGCATTTAAATAGAGATTTAATTAAAAAGGCATGGATTGATCCCTACGCTCATTACCTAAAAATTATTTTTCCATCGCCCGCGAACCCAAAATCCCCAAACCCTCGTTCCCACCGATCGCCTGTGTTTCGTCGCCGTTCTCGTCGTCGCCAGCGCAGGCCGATTCGTCGTCGCCGCCGTCTGGTTCTTCCTCATCTCCGATTTCGTCGTCGTCTCCGATCGATCGTCGACGCCTCCACTGCACAGGTTAGGAAATCTTAAATTAAACAAATTTTTGATTATTTTAGGGCTAGGGTTCATGGTTTGGGTACCGATGAGGCATCCGTTGGGGTTAGCGTTAGGGTTGCAGTTGGGGTTGGGGTTGGGGTTGCGGTTGCGGTTGGGGCTGGGGCTGGGGCTGGGGTTGCGGTTGGGGTTGGGGTTCGGCAGGGGGTTGCGGTTGGGGTTAGGGTTAGGGTTCGGGTTAGGGTTTGGGCAGGGGGTTGCGGCAGGGGGTGAGAATTTTTCTAGGTTTCTTCTAAAGCTTGTGAAAGAAATTTTGAGCCCCCTAAAAATGAACATTTCTAATGATTTTGATAAGAGACAAGGGAGCAATAAAGTTTTTTTTTTCTATTTGTCTAGATTCAAATGTCTACTTATATATATATATATATATATATATATATATATATACAATCTCAATATTCGTGGCATGTTGGTTATAAATTTCTCTCTCTGTAGAGATAAATAGCCTATTTCAGCACATAGCTAGATATGTGATAAAATTATTTTTGATAAAACAATGCATGATATAATATGGAAATATATTTGTTTCTTAGCTTCAATCATACAAACGTGTTCCAAATTAACGTAATTCAAATAGCAATTCCTTGGAATTTTTTAGTCCAGAGAATCTTGATCGAGTCTCAGGATCATATTGATTCAAGAATTTGGTGTGACACCAAAGACTGGACGTTAGACGAATAGCCGATGGTAAAACTTCTTAAAGTATATTAATTTTGAATCTTCTTCTAAACTCAATGATTCTACATTGATAAAGAAAAGCTTAGATATCGATGACAAATGGTCACATATTACAAGTTACAAAGATGATGTTCAACACCTTCCCAACTTTTTCATTGCTTGTGATATTTTCTCTCCTCTCTCTCCTTTTCTCCTAGTCTCTGTCTATCATGAAACTTTGGGCATGCAAATTAAGACTCTCTCCTCTTTTTGGTTATTATTTTTCCCTTTGTCGGCTTAATTATTGAGATGGAGATTTGATTAATGTTTTGGTGTTCATAATTTCATAATATGAGCAAGGCAATTGATAAATTATCATGATGGTGTTATGATCATAGCAAGATGTAGGTGCTTGTGTGTTGGTACTAAAGCATGATACAATCTCTTTTATTGCTAGTGGATGCGCTTTGTTCAAAGAGTCTTTTCCTTTTAGTAATTTTCCTCTTTAGGGAGTTTTCGACATTGAAATCTCACTAGATGATAATGTTAAATGAGTTCTAGTCCTAGTTTGCTACATTTTTTGATATATAGTAGATGGTGATACATCTTTAAGTGCTTGTCGCATTAACTTGGAAGCCGACCATACCAAAAGTTGTGGAGGACATAATTATCGAGACACGAATCAAATGGTTTCATGTTAGAGCTACTTCTTCACTCGAACTTTGGACATGTATAAAAGGAAGAGTTAATGTACATGTTATTAGAACTTATAGGTATGAGATGTCCTCTTTCTCTATTTCAAAAAAAATACAAAATATATAAGGAATTTTTTTTTGCTCCAATAACAAAACTTTCCGAAATTTTTAAAACCAGTGGTTTACCTCTCTCAACCATAATTTATTCTCAAAATGGGCTTTCTTTAAATAGTTCATTAAAATATTTAAATGAAATAAGATAGAGAGGAAGAAGGATCTATACTTAAGTGCATAAATAACCAAAAAGGAAAACGAAGAAAAACAACAAAAGAAACCAAAAGATAGAGAAGGTAAAGCTAGAAGAATCGCGCCATTAGCTGCGGGTCATCTTTTAAATGAGCCCCTTCTTTGATCCCTTGCCAGCAGCCATCACAATCCCCATATATATAATTTCTTCAGGCAGTCCACTTAGCCGGTACCTGAAAATAGCATAAGTGTCACACGACAACAGTTAATTTCTATCGGTTAACATACGTTCGATGTTCGTCGTGACATAGAACTATACAAAGCTGATCTTAATCTAAAATTAGACTAACGTATCCTTAACAAACGTTTAAGTTGATCTTAGTCTCAAATGAGATTAACGATCCTTAAACCCAACCCAAACCCAAATCTAAGATAATACGGATTTGGACTAATCCACGCCATACGGGCGACAATATAAATTAGTCTCCGTATACAATCCACGGGCAACCAAAAACAAAACAAACACCCACGACACGAAGTGACCATCTGGAGAGTAGAAAGTTGTTACCGCTAAGCGGTAGCATAATTAACTGCAGGGGCTTGCGCCTGCAGGGAAGATCCGTTTAAACCTTCGATATACGGTGCCATAAATCAACTTGGCATCTTCGGAGAGGTGGACGGATAGAACCAAATAGCATCTGCCCCGAAGTTCAGGCCCAGACGTCCTAACGTCCCGGTCGCGTCTTTCGGCGGAGAACATATGTGACATGTGATATGTATGCATGTGTTTATGTGATATGTGCGTATGTATGCATTTAAGTAAAAACAACCCTACACTTAAGCGAAATCATAAATTGAAACACACATATATAGAATACAACTCATACATGGGTATCCTCAAATCTAACTTTAATTATCGATAATTTATTCTTTTCAACGACAAACACACACACGAAGTATATACACGGATTTTCTCCTTTGTCAGTAACCATCCCGTTCTTAGATTTCTCAATATAGTCATCATAACCTACAATTTATATGATACAGTCTAACATGGCCCATGAGTGCGTCAGGGTTAAGGACTGGATGTATGTGAATTGGCAACAACGTATGCAACCTAAGTTTGTCACTGGAGTTTCTACTTTCATTGAATTTGCATGCGCACATAATAAGAAGGAGAAGACAGTAATGTGGCAGAAGAAGAAAAAAATGACATTCCTTGTTCTCTGTTTCAGCATCAATCTTCTGATATGAACTAATGATGGATTTCACATTGTCTTTTCCTTTTAGAGACTTCTTAGTGTCCAATGGAAAGTATACATTAGATTTGTGCAGGTCAGGTTCTTCTATGACTTTCAAGAATTTCAACTGATTATGTAAATTACACTCTAGTTGGGTGATACTTTTACGACTTCTCACTGCAGGTGCGCTCTCTAATATCCATTTTGAATGCAATATTATAGATATTCATGCCTGTTTATGTCAAAATTACTTGTATTGTCAATGTTTGATTATCTAGTTGTTGGTGATGCGTCCATATCAGGGACAGAGGGCACTCCCGCTCCTTAGGTATGTTTATATATCATATAGTGCATGTATATTGATTTAGAATGTTATATCATAAATATACACACATTCCTTTTGCTCTTACTTAGATAGTAATTTTTATTATTGTCTAGCTGTAGGTGGTGACAGTAGTTGACAATAAAATTTGTCATCCTAGAAACTATGATTTTTATATGTGCTCGCATGTGGGAATGATTGTAAGTCGTGGACCTGTACAATAAATTCTTATTTGGTATTTGTTTGAAATCAAATTGAATACTATATAATTGATAAGTTTGTTATATTTGTATTTAGTTTGGAATTAGCACAATATTTATTCATGCAGCATGCACTTATGATCAACCAACTGCTCATGATATTTGTAGCCCAGTATATAGATCACCATATCAACTTTTTTTATTGCCTCCACCAAGCTCTTGTGATCATGCATATCACCCTACATATATTCAACATATATACCATCAGGTCTTTCTAAAATCAATGACCTTTAATTCAAAAAAAACAAACACACACACAAGGAGTGAATTAATGAAGAAAAGAGGATCCACTTTTCGTTAGGTGTCGTCAAAAGTTTATATCCTCCATCAATTATCAAGCTACCGAGGACGAAAAGCCACCTTTGTTAGTCGAGAGTCATGGTAATAGATTTGTCATTATAGATCATAGTCAATTGGTTTTCCTATCATTTTCTTGATCCAGATGCTAATCAACTTGTTAATTGGTTACTGTTTTTATGACGTATTTGTCTATACTTATTGACAGTGGCCTTGTTTTTATGGAGCCGCTAGAATTTATGAATCCAGCTGGAAGCCTCTGCATGAGTTAGTAGTCATGGAGATTGATTATAAAAGAAATAGAGTGAAGAAAATAGAAATTGTAGATAGTAGAATAGCACACTCATTTCAAAAATTTCACTTTGATCTTTTATGTCAACTTTTTTTTTAATTACCAACGTGTCTCGATTTTATTCGCAAAATATCCTTTTCTGTCCTGCGGCTGGCTGGCAAAATTTCATATAACATAATAACTGCGCCGTGCTTGAAGTTGCACATTGCCATCAACTTTAATCACCACTAATTTATGGTTTCGCAACTTTGTAGTAATCCCGAAACATGATTTATTTTCTGCAAATGCTAGGAAATTTCACTCAAATTTTGCATCTTTACTCTGTTTTTCACAACGGTTAATTTGTTATGTTTCACCACTTGGGTATTTGAGGAAACATCTTCTATTTTCTACCATTTGATTGAAATTGCATGTTTTTATTAAAAATAATACAATTGCATAACCTTAAAAAAAACTACCCCTTTTTATTGAATTTGGGCGGGTAATTATCCCAAATTTTTTTAAAACAAAAGAAAAATAGCGACCTATATACAAAATGGGTAAATGTCGTGATCAATAAATTACTTACCATTTGCCGAGACATGTATTTTTGCAGCATCCATACGTCCTTTTCCTCTTCTTCGATGCCGTATTCTCATTATCTTCGTCTAATCCATCTGAAGCTGCAATTAAATTTAATTAAACCAAATAAAATCAAAAATTAAAATCAAACAACAACAACAAAATCAATGAAATTTATAGCCTACCAGAGTCTTCAAGAATCTCCACATATGAATCCTGGGCCTTTTTCTTTTTCTTCAAAGATCTTTTAGAACCAGAGAATTTTGTTTTCTGGAAAGTGCTTTGATCAAAAGCTTTGAAGCTAAACACCATATCGCCTTTGTATTTGAAAACCAAAAAATGCCCAGTTTGTAGATTATTGACTACTTAAAATTCATGCCACCCATCTCCACTCATGGAAGCAACTTTGTTCTCGATAACATGCCATATTTTGCCATTGTGGCTCACTAGGTTAGCCTTTTCTCTTCTCTTAACAATATTGCTAATCTGCTTGGTAAATTTATTCGGAACCGGCTGCAAATCATTAAATGACATGCATAAGAAAGAAAGCTAAAATACAGATATATAGCATACCGATACATCGAAACTTCAAAGTTGCGATGATAATCCAGAGATATTTATTTCTACACACGTGGTGCACGTGCGAATGCGTCAAGAATCAAGGACAAATATTTGAGAACATGGAAAGTATTATTAGTATAAAGTAATTAAAGCTTTTAAACACCTTGGGTAGATATTTTCTTAGTTGATGCAATCATATCATGAGGACTAAATTTAAGCTATTATACATATACATATGTATTTTTCTAATCTAATATATTACACACACACACACACACATACACACACACACACAGAGAGAGAGAGAGAGAACACCAATTTGGTAAAGAAATTAGGTAGCAGGACCCTGAAGAAATGGAGTTCATAGCATTGCTCATCATCATCATCCATGATCCCTTTAAAGAAATATTATCAAAAGGGGAGAATAAATACTACAAGCAGTGATAATTATTATATAAATGGGTTGAACGCACGTGTGTGTGTGTGTAATATATTAGATTAGAAAAATACATATGCATATATATAATAGCTTAAATTTAGTCCTCATGATATGATTGCATCAACTAAGAAAATATCTAACCAAGGTGTTTAAAAGCTTTAATTACTTTATACTAATAATACTTTCCATGTTCTCAAATATTTATCCATGATGCCTGACGCATTCGCATGTGCACCACGAGTGTAGAAATAAATATCTCTGGATTGTCATCGCAACTTTGAAGTTTCGATGTATCGGTATGCTATATATCTGTATTTTAGCTTCCTTTCTTTTGCATGTCTTTTAATGATTCGCAGCCGGTTCCGAATAAATTTACCAAGCAGATTAGTAAGATGGTCATGAGAAGAGAAAAGGCTAACCTAGTGAGCCACAATGGCAAAATATGGCATGTTGATCTTCACATCGAGAACAAAGTTGCTTCCATGAGTGGAGATGGGTGGCATGAATTTTAAGTGGCCAATAATCTGCAAACTGGGCATTTTTTGGTTTTCAAATACAAAGGCAATATGGTGTTTAGCTTCAAAGCACTTGCCAGAAAACAAAATTCTCTGCTTCTAAAAGATCTTTGAAGAAAAAGAAGAAGGCCCAGGATTCATATATGGAGATTCTTGAAGACTATGGTAGGCTATAAATTTCATTGATTTTGTTGTTGCTGTTTGATTTTAATTTTTCATTTTATTTGGTTTAATTAAATTTAATTGCAGATTCAGATGGATTAGACGATGATAATGAGAATACAGCATCGAAGAAGAGGAAAAGGATGTATGGATGCTGCAAAAATACATGTCTCGGCAAATGGTAAGTAATTTATTGATCACGACATTTAACCATTTTGTATATAGGTCACTGTTTTTCTTTTGTTTTAAAAAAATTTGGGATGATTACCCATCCAAATTCATTAAAAAAGGGATGGTTGTTTTTCTTAAGGTTATGCAATTGTATTATTTTCAATAAAAACATGCAATTTCAGTAAAATGGTAGAAAATAGAAGATATTTCCTCAAATACCCAAGTGGTGAAACATAACAAATTAACCGTTGTGAAAAATAGAGTAAAGATGCAAAGTTTGAGGAGTGAAATTTTCTAGCATTTGCAGAAAATAAATCATGTTTCGAGATTACTACAAAGTTGCGAAACCATAAATTAGTCGCGATTAAAGTTGAGGGCAATGTGCAACTTCAAGCCCGGCGCAGTTATTATGTTGTATGAAATTGAGCCAGCTAGCCGCCGCACAGAAAAGGATATTTTGCCAATAAAATCGAGATACATTGGTAATTAAAAAAAAAGGTAGACATAAAGATCAAAGTGCAATTTTTGAAATAAGTGTGCTATTCTACTATCTACAATTTCTATTTTCTTCTCTCTATTTCTTTTATAATCAATCTTCATGACTACTAACTCATGCAGAGGCTTCCAGCTGGATTCATAAATAGCAGCGGCTCCACAAAGAATAGCAGCGTCTCCACACGTTAGGTCCAGACGCGACAGGGTACATCGGCCGAGGCATCTCCTTCGGCTGCGGCTTCGCAAGCCGCTACATCGGCTGCGGTTCCGCAGACAGCTCCTATAGCTCCACCGCCCGCTCAGACTCCCGCAGCCGCAGCTCCGCAAGCTACTACCTCGACGGCGGCTGCGCAGACCACATCGCCAGCTACACAGGCCGCTCAGACTCCCGCACGCGCCGAATTGCATAGTTTATTGGCCGAGGAGCAAGCGCGCTAGATTCTATCGTTTATCAGAGGTGGAGCTGGACCGAGCTAGGGTCGCTTTTTGATTCTTATTTTTTAAACATGTATTTATTTATATGATACATATTGTACTACATTTTGAAACGATATTGATATTGATATTGGTTTATATTTATATCATATTCAGTTTTTGGGTTTCTTTTGTATATTATATGCGTGAGATGTGATTATGAATACTGCGATATGTGTTGCGTGATGATTAATTTTATATTTGATTGATATATATTATTGTGCACAGGGCGAGAAAAAATCAGGCAGCCCTTTTAAAAAAAACATAATCTGTACCTACGGATTAATCCGTTGGTACACATGTTGCCCCTACGGCTTAAATCGTAGGGGCAAAATATCAGCATTAACTGATATTTCCCCCCTGGTCTCAGTATTAGGGGGTTGGGATTTCCCCTACGGATATATCCGTAGGGGCACACAAACGCCCCTACGGCGTTATCCGTAGGGGCATAATATCAGGATTTCTGATATTTTGTCCCTACGGATAAGTACCTACGTAGGTATCTGTAGGGGATAGTACGTGGCCCTACGGCTATCTCCGTAGGTACAGTTAATATATTTAAAAAAACCGTAAATAATATAACTTTTTTTACCCTACGGCCTACTCCGTAGGTGAAACAAGACCTACACATAACTCCGTAGGGGCAAGATTTTCCCCGTAGGGGCAAGTTCAGGGCTTCAACTTGCACCTGCGGCCTTTGCACCTACGGGGTCTTTTTTCGCCCCTACGTACATCTCCGTAGGGGCAGGGTGTTGCCCCTACCGATAAATCCGTAGGGGCAACCCTTATTTGTAGTAGTGTTTCGGGATTGACGGGTAACTTGCCGCACTCGTAGGGTTCTAGGTTTTTCATTGCACAGGCTATCCACACGACAGGGGAATGCCGGTTTCATTTTGTGGCCTAAATGAAACCCGGGGCTCTTAAATGATCCATTTTTCCATTCTCTGTGATGATTATATCTGCCTATGTTACTTATCATGCCTGTGATGGATATATATATATATATATATATATATATATATATATATATATATATATATATATGTTGTATTTGTTTTGCATCTGCGCTGTCCAGCCCCCGCTCTGTCGTTAGTAAAGTAACCTAACGGTGCATGACGGGGCCCCGTGGCGAATGCGGGTTGCATATACGTACATTCTATTTTCGGGTTTTATTTTGTGTGATAAGGTTAATTGATGGGACTGCATTAATCTCACTTAATGCAAAGTAATAAACCTAAAATCTGACGTCGTTGGAACAATTGCAAAAACACTCGGTTTTCTTCAAAAAAAAATTTAAAACCGGAGCTTAAACCACTCTTTTTCAAAATCTATTCGGTTCCTTCGACCATATCAAGTTCCTTACGTTAACGGTTTTCGCCAAAACCAGCTGTAACCCTTTGTCATTTCAGATAGGTATCTACTAGTATTCATTCTATGTGTTTTGACCTTCGCCAAGACATATTGTTTAGTAGCTAGTGGGTACTTATCTATAGCATAGATAGATGCATTAATCTAGGACAGGCGTACAGCTGCATTGACCTTCGTCGAGGGCTTGTACTAATGGGTCTAGATTAAACTGGACAATGACGGGTTAAAATTGACTTGCGATTTATAATTTTTGACCATCGTCAAGGTTATAAGCGCTCGGGGCAAAAACCACATTGGGTGTTTCGAATATACAAGAAACTTGCTAGTGTTGCATACCTTCTGGAGTGTGGTAGTTTTGGTAGGCTTCCTTTAAAATTATCAAACAATGATAGCTAGGTCCCGATCTTACTGTGAGTATCCGCTACTCTTCGAGAGAATTTTTCACTTTTCAATTAGCTAATTAAGTAGGTGTCTAGAAAAGTTTTAACGGGGCTACGCTTCTGGGAAAATGGGGCTAATTAATTTGATCCGTGCGAAAGTACTGGGCACCTCCCTCCGAAGTACCAACACTGGCCTGGCCGAAAGATAAGCAAACTTGTAGGGTGCGTTTAATCCTGACTAATTCTTCTTTTAGGGTTTGAAGGAGAATTCGAGGAAACGGTGGGAGCCATCCTGTTTAGATAAACTAATAACCAATCTAAACTTGCAAGAGCAAATGCTGAGTGTTTCTTTTCTCTCTCTCCTAATTGCAGCGACCATGATGGGACTTAAGCTAATATTAGACAAAAACAAACTCGCTGGGGCTAATTATAAAGACTGGCTGAGGAACGTCCATATGGCCCTTACTTATGATAAGGTAGTATACGTCCCCACGGGTAAAGCCCCCTGTTCCAGGTCCAGAATTCTTCGTCGCGGACATTGAGGTCCATAAGTGTAACAACCCTAAATTTCCTATAAAAGTCTTTACAAAATCCAAAAAGGGGTATTTTAGATTGAGCACAAGATATAAGTAATTATTTTACTTTTTAATTTCAAGCTATATTCTTGTAACAATTCCATTTTTAATGTACAAAAATTTGTTTTAAAATTAATGTATATTTAGGCTATTTACATTTTCTGTGACTACTTTAAGTACTTAAATAGCTCCATAATTACTGTAGGGTTCCTAGGCATGCTAATGAAGTCTCACAAGGCATCAACCATGCCAATTTCAAAAATTACAAGTGCCGAGAAACCCTAATACGGATCGTTAACTAGATTTTAGGCGAAACAAGCAACTAGTTAACAATTTAACTAGGTGAACGGAAATACAACCTTTGTAGATCCGTTCCTCCACCTCCATAGCTCCATGATGAAGTCTCCTTGCTGTCCAAATCGTATCCCGGGCTCTAGCGTCGGCTTCAACGGAGAAATGGGCGGTCTAGGTCATCGACTACGATGCCGAAGATGATCTACATCGAGGCAACACAAGATCAAGCTCCCACTTCACCAAGTCATGAAACTTGTGAAGAAAACACCCTATACTACTTGGCAAGAGGTAGAGGATGAAGAAATAGGAGGTAGGTTCACTTTAGAATTGGATTTCTCACTCTTTTCATCAAATCACCATTGATGGAAGCAAGGTTTTCTTCTTGAAGAAGAAGAAGAAGAAGATGATGATGATATGATAAGTATATAAAATAGAAAAGAAAAATGAATACTTATCATAATATGAACCATGGTTAGGTATAGAGAATTTACTAAGGTTAGATGAATGGTTAGGGTTAAGCATGAAGACAAAATGGTCACTTTAGTCAAACCTTCATGAAGCTTCAACAAGCTTTATCTTTGAAAGCAACCATTTTCTCTTTTTCTTTTGTCAAAACAAAATAAATAAATAAGTAAATAAAGCAAATGAAACCCTAACTATTAACTAACCATGGTTTAATCATACAATTAACCAAGTTAGCTTGTATTATCAAACATGATACAATCAATGTGCACAAAAGTATATCACATATACAACTTGTGCAAAGCAAGTGAGAAAATCCATTTAAAGTGAACCAATACTAGTTAATGCAAAGTAATATATCAAATATATATAATACATTAAATCATTAAATCAACACTTGATTTAACGATCCGGTCATATCGCATATAACCGACTAATATCCAATATATCGGCTTATCGAATCAATCATTGATTCGATAACTAGGTTATATCGCATACAACCATTTGATACATTCATCGCGAGAATAGAATACGGTATCACATACACGCATTATTCTCGGTCCCGCACATATCTCATATGCGCTCCTATTTCGTTTCGCTTGAGCCAGGAAACCTCTGTGTAGGACTCTAAAGACTCGTCAATACGCCGGCAGCAGGTGATGATCATATCAAACACCCACAAGCCGCAAGCGGTCTGCTAAACGTAACGGCCACCCGGGTATTGAGCGATGAGAAGATCGACGAGCAAGCCCGCTCACACTCCTGTGAATCCAACCAGTAACACTTACCGTACAGTCCGGTCTGATCGTCTGATATGTCGCATACCTCGTCTAGGGGTGGTAAACGTCAGACCCCAATAGCTCGATAAGTCATGTTGATATGAGGTCTATAACAGTTCGAGAAACTACTGGTAACACTTTCCAGTAAATCTCAGCAACCCTGGCCAGGGATTTCCAGTTATAGCCAATCGAACACAGCGCAACATCAACTCCCTATATCGGGAGAGACGAATCCCCTCCTATCGCTCATTGCCTCCATGTGATTCGGGACTGTACCCAAAAGCCACCGTTTTGCACGCCCTCTTGGACGTGGTAAGGTGGAAATCAAAGCACAGTGGGAATCACACAAGACTCTATGACGATCTCGGGTCTACAGACTAACCTGTACCAGTGTCACCAGAGAACTGCCATCTGACGTCAGGTATAATACCATCTGGGATTTCTCGGCGAGTCAGTCCAGTGTACCCAGTCACTGAGCACCCATATATCATCTCTGATGTCAACACCAATGGATATGGGATCATCCATCGCCCATCTGTATCGGTCGAGAAGGTATACGCTAGTCTACTCTGGTGTATCGATGCCCCGTCTCGATACACCCACGACTAGGGACCTTGAAGGATGTACTTATGGACTACCATGTCCCCACTAGTATGATCTGCATCATAGTCCAGGTAGTCAAGTAAACATCCTAAGGGCTTTACCAATATGAAACAGAGAGACAATCAGTATACACGTTAAGGTAAAGAGTAACCAGATAGCATACTATCATGTCGAGCAAGAAAGTCCTCCCTATATATGTCCCAGCATCCACTGCAATATACATCCTATGTACAGTAATGGCCTCTAGGGCATACATATAACTAACAATCTCCCACTTGCACTAGGGCCATCTATAGTAGTGGTTGAATTATCTCATACTCAACCATCCCATAAAAGTCTCTCTCTGGGAATAGGCCTTTGTGAGTGGATCCGCCGTGTTGTCCTCTGAGTCTGCTCTCCTAACCTTGATCAGCCTGGAGATCAACCATCTCCATGATCAGGTGATACTGCCTTAGAATATGTCTGGATCACTGATGGGACGGACGTTCCTAGGCTTAAGCCACAACTCCATTGTCACACAATGGGAGGAACTAAGTTCATCTCATGAACATGTATACATCCAGACTGCCTCTTTGGTAGCATCTTAAGTAGCGATGTATCCATCCTTTATCGTCTAGTTAGCCACGGTATCTAGCTTGGAACTCTTCCAACATACCGTCCCTCTACTGAGGGTAAAGACAATGCCTGTGACTGATATTCAGTCGTCCTTATCACCCTGGAACACTTCCAGTGATTCTCTCCAGGACCAATTGATACCATCTCACTATAAATAGTGAGTATCCTAACACCGAAATAACATCTATCTCATAGATGAAGACTCAGGATTTAGAAGGTATCACTTTGATCCTATTTGGAGAATCCATGTGATAAGCGGAGATTGACCGAGCGTAGCATAGGAAACTTCTTTCCTATCAAGAGTATGACATCCACGTACTCTACGAGGATCACCACCATACTCCCTACTACCCTTTTGTATATACAAGGTTCATCTACCATTTTGATGAAGTCAAACTCTTTGACTACTACATCAAAACAGACGTTCCAACTCCGCGATGCTTGCTTTATCACATAAAACATCTTGCATGCGTTTCCGCTGCTCCCACTGTCTACGAAGCCTTCTGACTGTGTACTTATAGACGTTCTCTTCTAAATCATTATTTAGAAAAGCAGTCATGGCATCCAACCGCCAGATATCGTAGTCATGGTATATAGCCGTGGCAAGTAGGATCTGGATGGACTTAAGCATAGCTACTTAGAAAAGGTTTCATTATAATCCATACCTGGTCAATGATGCAAACCTTTAACAAGACTAGCTTTGAAAGTCTTAACTTTTCCATGTACACCAAGTAATCTTCTCAAGATATACTTGCTCCTGATGGGGATTTAACCCTTCAGATATAGCAACTAAAGTCCATACTTTGTTGGTGTATAAGGATTCCATCTCAGATCACTAAGCATCCAGCCATTCTTACAGAGTCCCACTCTTGATGGCCAGCTCGAAACTAGTTGGGTCATCATCTCATGATGCAATTCTCGCTCCCACTGTCATCGAGAAACCGAAGCAACTCTCAGGTGGGTGAGGAACCCTACTAGATCGGCGGAGAGGCTAAGGTTCGTTGGAATCTACTGAATCCTTTGGTTCTGTCAAATCATCAGCTGCAGTTTGTATAGCTGGAACATTTCCAGTTATACATAACAGACCTTGCCTCGAGCTTGTCCGGATTTTGCTTTTAGACATAGGCTGGACAACACCAAATCTTAACTAACTTAAGATATGGGCTCTTCCCTTTCCATATCACATATGAAGTGGTAGGCATCTGATTTGATCGGGACCCTATTCAATAGGTATGCATCTTCATAAGTGCATAACTCCCAAAAGGAAATAGGTAACTCAATAGTACTCATCATAGAGCACACCTTATCATATAGGGTGTGATTGCTCCGCCCTGATATACCATCTTGCTATGGTGTATTCGGAGGAGTAATGCTGAGAGAGAATCTCATTCTCCATTAGAATAGTCCAGGAATTCCATGCACAAGTATTCTCCTCCTCGGTCACATCAAAGGACATAATACTTATACCCGTATTTTGGTTCTCTACTTCTAACTTATATTCTGTGAATATCTCAAAAGGTTCGGACTTGTGTTTCAACAGGAACATAGGTCTGAATCTCGAAAGATCATCAGAGAATGTAATGAAGTATAAAGAACCAGTCTTGGCATGTGTAGACAGGGGACCTAACATACATCAACATGTATCATCCCAAGAGTTCACTAACTCTTTCCCTGTTTCCAATAAACAGAGCTATGGTCATTTTATCTTTGTGACATGACTGGCGAGTTTCATAAGATGTAAATTCAAACTAATTTAAATATGCATCTTTATGTAACTCAAGCTCTTCGGGTCGCATTGATATGACCTAGTCTACAATACCTCAAGAAGGATCCATTCATTTCTGAACTCTTCATCTTGTGTGTGTTCTATATACTAAGAACTGTAGTTTGATTTAGAACATCAATGCTTTTAGATAACATGCTTGAACCGATCAACTTTTGATATAGGAAATGTTCAAAACATTATCCAACAATACAAAATTTTATCATTTCTTTACTAATAAAGAGACAGATATGATTTTGTATATCAGGTTCGGTATCTAATAACATTCATTCAGAATCAATGTATTGGTAATACAGGGTGACAGTGACCGACAGACTTGGCTGCAACTCTTGCCCCGTTTTCTGCCTCATGAAACTTATCACCCGTTCTCAGTTCTTTACCTATCTGTAGCCCATGTAACATATTACATATGCGGGATCCTGATCCGGTATCATATACCCAGGACGTAAAGGATACAGATAAACAGTTCTTTGTAATGAACACACCCGAAGATGATGCATCATATGCACTTTCTTCGTTTGGGCGGCACGAGAATTCTGGTAATCCCCAATTTCCTGCTCTGTCTTATAACAATTATAAGTTGGAGCGGGACCAACGTTCCCCAGCTCAGTATAACAAGCGGGTACGGTCAATTTTCCATTTTATTATCTTGATTAAGGCGTGATATGGTCGCTACCTGGAGAGAGAGAGAAGAAAACACTCAGCGTGCGCTCTCGCAAGAATAGATTGGTTATTAATTTTATCTAATTAGGATGGCTCCCACTGTTTTTATCAAATCATTCTTCAAACCCTAAAAGGAAAGACTAGCCGGGATTAATTACACACTACAAGTTCGCCAATCTTTCAGCCAGGCCAGTGTCGGTACTTTGAGGGAGGCGCCCCGTGCTTTCGCACGGACCTAATTAATGTAAACCTCGTTTTCCCAGAGGCGTAACCTCGTTAACACCTTTCTAGACACCTACTTGATCGGCTAATTGTAATGTGTAAAACTCTCCCAGGAGTAACAATAACTCGCAGCGGGTATCGGGATCCAACTATCTCATAGAAGGTATGCAATCTCATTGCAAATTTCAACACTTGAAATTCCCGATAATTTTGCCCCTAGAGTCCTATGACCTTGACGCAGGCCAACAAACCATAGTCCGCTAGTCATGTTCAACCCGTCATTTCCTGATTGAATTAAACCCACCCGCACGACCCTTGACGCAGGCCAACAAAGTCGCACGACTACCCTAATCCAATCTGCATCATATGCATAAACAGATAAATACTATTTATCTACCGCACACTACGCCTTGACGCAGGCCAACAAACGTAGCACGAATACTAACTACCACTTATCTGAAATGACGGAGGGCTACGACAGGTTTTTCTGAAAACATATTGCGTAATGAACTTGATATCGTTGTAGGATCGAATGAATTTTAAAATGGAGTGTTTTTGAGGCTTTTCCAGTTTTGCTAAAGGAGTCACTCCTGGTGAAGGGATCATCGGTCCTTTCCTCATCGAATGAGGTGCAGGATATATCATATATATCACTGTGCAAAGCAGAACTATTAAAAGCAATCAAAAGACAAACCGAGTGTGTAGCATCTGCCAGTTATTGCTAAAGGAGTCACTCCCGGTGAAGAGATCTCGGTCCTTTCCTTATCGAATAAGGTGCAGGATATATCATATATACCGCTGTGCAAAGCAAGAACTGTAGCTACCTGTTTTATTTTGAAATTCGATTCCACAACATCTTTAGGTTTCTTTTATTTCATTAATCTCATTAATGAAGTCCCATCATTTAAGTACCTAAACATCACAGATAAATACGACGTACACTTATGCCATCCGCATTCGCCTCGATGTCCCCTCGTGCACCGTTAGGTTAGGTAACTAACGACAGAGCAGGGCAGGGCTAGTGCGGGTGCAAAACATAAGTAACGTCTATATAATATATCATATATACTATATACAGTATCTATCACAGAACATCACATGATCACATCACAGATATCGCAGCAGAAGAATCATATGAAATATTGGATATACTAGGACGACCGTGTTTTCAATACGAGCCAGTATAAAACACGGATTCCACGGTCGTGATGAATACCTAAACCCACACCCCTAGACCCCTATGAGAGCGGCAAGCAACCCTACCAATTCTAGAGTTAGGAGACCCGGACTCGACTTCTCGAGTTGGTCTCCCACTGGACTCCAGAACCCAGTTACTTGTGCCCTCCTCCTTGGGTCTATCCTAGTGCGGAAAAGTAAATAATATACAAAGGGTGACAACTTCCGCAACATGGAAGTGCCCCAATAAAAGAATATTACATACAAGTTTTTTACATGAATGAAAATGAAAAACACTCAACTCACATAAAAACCCCCGGCTATTCAAACACGACGATCCAATATAACATATCCAGCAACACATAACATCACATGTCATCAACGTAAGTAAATATGCGCATCCCAGTTGTCGTTGACATATAGCAACGAAACCGGCGATATCACATATTACACTTACGGTCACAGAAAAGAAAGTGTAAAATTACAACAGTTGGAATCCGCAATCTCCATAGACATCGCATGCCTAATCAAATGAATTCCTTAGACATCGCATGCCTAACAATTATAAACCCCGCATTTTAGTCTCATTATCGAAAACACTTTTCAATATCAAGTCGGGCAATTCAACAAGATTCCCGAAAATCTGATCGAATGCTCGTCGCAAACTTTAGTAGGCAGCCGCACCCCCGATACCGTCGACGAAGTGCACCAAGGCGGAACACCGCTGCCGCGAGCACCCGAACGGATGCTTTTGGTGACGGGGTTCTCCTACAGTCACTTGGTCGGGGCTATGGGGTGTAGCTGTCTATTAAGTTTATCCGGCGAGTATCCGCGTACGCTACGTGATTGCAACGGACTTTTGATTGCATCAAAGTTCCGTGGCAACCGATCAAATGAGACTAAACCGCTAGATTTATAACATTCATTCAGTTATCTCATAACTATTTGTGAATTCCAATTATTGTATCCCATTGCAGATAAATAGAAAATGTTAAACTTTCCGATCGAACAGTCAAACACCCAAGTTTTCCCGATACAGCTCAACACATGAAATAAGTCTAAAAACATTCAGTTCGTGCCTCAGTACCAACGGTCCAGCCGTAGAAGGGTCAAGCCAACGCCTCACATGTGGCACGCCGTACTGCCCCAAACCCGAAGGTTCAAAGGGCAGTTCAAGACGGTCACATAATCGAGTTAAGGTTTGTTGTCTTCTAGAGGGTCCATCGCGTTACTTGCACTACTTAGAACGTCGATAAACAACGGAAAGATCCAACACTTGGAAATTTCCCGACAGGGGAAAAATTGGGTATTTATATCCGGTCGAACTTTTTAACATATTCAAAAATTATCCGGAAATCCACATAGACAAAATCTGATAATCCGATCGAATCATCTACGCCCCAAAACATCCCAGAAAACTCAACTCTTGAGTGCAAATTAAAAATTCCCAGAAAACTCAGCACCTGAAAACATGAATTACTGTGCAAACTTTGGAGGCAAATTCCATCAATTGGCCGCGGAACCGCCGCAGAAGCCAGGCTTCTGCCGCGGTTCCGCCGCGCTTTGGATGCTTCATGAGGTAATTTTTGCGCCGTAATTCTTAGAATTCCCTGCTAAATTTTTTAATCATTTTTAATCTGGAAAAAACCCAGTTTTTGAAAAAAGTCCAGCGAGCATGAAAATATAGGGTTTCGATGTTCGTTCGGATTTCAAACGTCGTCTAGACCTCGCCTAAGGCTCTAGCTAGGCTCTGATACCACTGTAGGGTTCCTAGGCACGCAAATGAAGTCTCACAAGGCATCAACCATGCCAATTTCAAAAATTACAAGTGCCGAGAAACCCTAATACGGATCGTTAACTAGATTTAAGGCGAAACAAGCAACTAGTTAACAATTTAACTAAGTGAACGGAAATACAACCTTTGTAGATCCGGTTCTCCACCTCCATAGCTCCATGATGAAGTCTCCTTGCTGTCCAAATCGGATCCCGGGCTCTCGCGTCGGCTTCATCGGAGAAATGGGCGGGCTAGGTCATCGACTACGATGCCGAAGATGATCTACGTCGAGGAAACACAAGATCAAGCTCCCACTTCACCAAGTCATGAAACATGTGAAGAAAACACCCTATACTACTTGGCAAGAGGTAGAGGATGAAGAAATAGGAGGTGGGTTCACTTTAGAATTGGATTTCTCACTCTTTTCATCAAATCACCATTGATGGAAGCAAGGTTTTCTTATTGAAGAAGATAATGATAATATGATAAGTATATAAAATAGAAAAGAAAAATGAATACTTATCATAATATGAACCATGGTTAGGTGTAGAGAATTGACTAAGGTTAGATGAATGGTTAGGGTTAAGCATGAAGACAAAATGGTCACTTTAGTCAAACCTTCATGAAGCTTCAACAAGCTTTATCTTTGAAAGCAACCATTTTCCCTTTTTCTTTTGTCAAAACAAAATAAATAAATGCATAAATAAATCAAATGAAACCCTAACCATTAACTAACCATGGTTTAATCATACACTTAACCAAGTTAGCTTGTATCATCAAACATGATACAATCAATGTGCACAAAAGTATATCACATATACAACTTGTGCAAAGCAAGTGAGAAAATCCATTTAAAGTGAACCAATACAAGTTAATGCAAAGTAATATATCAAATATATAATTATACATTAAATCATTAAATCAACACTTGATTTAACGATCCGGTCATATCGCATATAACCGACTAATATCCAATGTATCGGCTTATCGAATCAATCCTTGATTCGATAACTAGGTTATATCGCATACAACCATTCGATACATTCATCACGAGAATAGAATACGGTATCACATACACGCATTATTCTCGGTCCCGCACATATCTCATATGCGCTCCTATTTCGTTTCGCTTGAGCCAGGAAACCTCTGTGTAGGACTCTAAAGACTCGTCAATACGCCGGCAGCAGGTGATGATCATATCAAACACCCACAAGCCGCAAGCGGTCTGCTAAACGTAACGGCTACCCGGGTATTGAGCGATGAGAAGATCGAAGAGCAAGCCCGCTCACACTCCTGTGAATCCAACCAGTAACACTTACCGTACAGTCCGGTCTGATCGTCTGATATGTCGCATATCTCGCCTAGGGGTGGTAAACGTCAGACCCCAATAGCTCGATAAGTCGTGTTGATATGAGGTCTATAACAGTTCGAGAAACTACTAGTAACACTTACCAGTAAATCTCAGCAACCCTGGCCAGGGATTTCCGGTTATAGCCAATCGAACACAGCGCAACATCAACTCCCTATACCAGGAGAGACGAATCCCCTCCTATCGCTCATTGCCTCCATGTAATTCGGGACTGTACCCAAAAGCCACCGTTTTGCATGCCCTCTTGGACGTGGTAAGGTAGAAATCAAAGCACAGTAGGAATCATACAAGACTCTATGACGATCTCGGGTCTACAGACTAACCTGTACCAGTGTCACCAGAGAACTGCCATCTGACGTCAGGTATAATACCATCTGGGAGTTCTCGGCGAGTCCTTCCAGTGTATCCAGTCTCCACTGAGCACCCGTATATCATCTCTGATGTCAAACACCAATGGATATGGGATCATCCATCGCCCATCTGTATGGGTCGAGAAGGTATACGCTAGTCTTCTCTGGTGTATCGATGCCCCGTCTCGATACACCCACGACTAGGGACCTTGAAGGATGTACTTATGGACTACCATGTCCCCACTAGTATGATCTGCATCATAGTCCAGGTAGTCAAGTAGACATCCTAAGAGCTTTACCAACATGAAACAGAGAGACAATCAGTATACACGTTAAGGTAAAGAGTAACCAGATAGCATACTATCATGTCGAGCAAGAAAGTCCTCCCTATATATGTCCCAGCATCCACTACAATATACATCCTGTGTACTGTAATGGCCTCTAGGGCATACATATAACTAACAATTACAAGAAGGAGCTTGTGGCTTATTGGTAATACCTTGCACTGCTGAACCAAGCCACCAGAGTTCAAATCTAATACCGCACATTATTTTTAATATTGTTTTATTCTGAACCTTTAGAATACCAAGGGTTTACACGTGCATATCTCATAAAAACTCCACTACACCTAAAAATGTAACATTGTCAGGGGTTAGATGAACCTTCGGGGGGGGATCCCGGCCACCTGACTCGGTCAGGAATCAGCCAAATCGGCCTCGACTCGGCCGACTCATTCCTCCAACCGAGTTATGGCCGAGTCGGCCGATTCCGGCGACGACCCCAACATGAAAATTTCCTTTTCACATTCCATACACACCTGCAAAATTTTAGCCTCAGACCATTTCCAGAACTCTTTTAAAACACCAATTACTCCACTTTTAATACATTTTTATTATATTTTATCACATTTTTTATTTTAAACTTTTCATCTACCCTAACCCTAGCTTAACCCTACAAATACCAACCCTACACACTACCTTCTCACCCCCAAACTCTGAGCCAACTCTCTAAAATTTCCAAGAAACCTTGTGTACTTTGAAAATGAGCACGAAGCGAAGCTACGGCGAAATTTCCAGCGAACTTCCGGCGATCATTCTAGGAGCTCCCGGCGACGAAGCGACGCACTGGCGACTCCTCCCGTTCCATCTCCCTCTTTTAGTTGTCCGAAACCCGTAAGTCCCATTTTCTATCTCTCTTTTCTATTCTAAAAATATGGATTTACAAAACCCGACGGAATCGGAACAAATCTGATTTCCGATTCGGTTTTCTTTTAAAACTTCCCTTCTCGTTAATGCAATTATGCTTAAACTCCCTCATGTTGACTATTAAACACTAATCAACCAAATTGATCAAGTTTCATTTCATAAAATGACGGTTGTTTCACTTTATCATATTTTTCATTTAAATACCATATTATTTCAATTATACATTTAACTTCATTAAACTTGCTATACCATTAAGTAGACCAAGAGGTAATCACCTAACTCCTCACACACTCATGTGCCACATAACACGATACCCTCGAGAACTTAGAATACGGGAAAACAAATATTTTCATTTAAATACTCTTTACTTAATAAAACCATTTCTAAAAGATTTAGTATTGATACATCTTTACAAATAAATAATCTTTGAGCTAATAAATTAAAATATCTAGACTCAGCCAATTAAGGACTGTCGCGCTCATTAGGACAGAGGAAGGTTATGGGCATTCAGTCGTTTATCTAAACCTGACTTTGTGGTGCCTAGGCTTGACAAGTGAGAAAGGTAACTTTAAAAGGCCCGTCTCACGGTGATTCGTGAGCGGATCCCTCCTTTCTTCACTTGTACTTACATGGCCACAATTAGCGGTGAAGAGGCGATTTGAGGGATATCTCACAACTTGTCGCTTTTGACCAGTTAGGAGCAGTCTAGTTGACTTAGGAGACCCTAGAACATAGAATACGGGAAATCGACATCTTTATAAATAATTACCATAATTAATAAAACCGTTTTCCCTTAATGATCAGTATTTATACAAATATTTGCAAAGCGCCCCTACAACCCATTTGGGGAACCCGTTCGGGATGGTGTGGATTATCGCACATCCTCGGGCTTAGTAGTGCATGATTCAGACCTCCGCAAGGAGTATTCGGTCTCGAAAGATTTAAAATACGACATCTTAAGAAAAATGAGATTTTTAGAATATAAAATATATATTAAAATTATTTTGTATAAATACCTGTATATTTATCATTAAAATACCTATTTTGTTATGATATAAATATTCTATCTTTTTCTAAAAATCACAAGAATCAATTTACCTTAATATACCATGAATTCCATACAAAACCAATATTACAAATAAATACCATTTATCATGAAAATAGGGTATTCTCATTAGAAATATCACAAATATAAAATCTATATTTATTACAACTCTAGAGACGATAATAAATACTTGGGGTGTATTTTGAAAATTTTACAAATTTTTTTTACATAAAACCCCCCTCAAGTTCTATAAATTACTCTAAGGACCCTACTAAATATAGGTTTAAATGGGACCAATCTCTTGAGCCTCAGGGAGCCGGAGAAGTGGGTGCTTGCCTATTTAAGGTAGACAACTTAATAATGGTGTTATCAATACGGTAATCATCTTTGAAAAAGACACAAATCATGCCATCCATGTGCGGCTGTTACCGATTATATCAAAACAATCAGGATTTCAATTTACTTTTCTAATTGTCTGACTGGGTTTGAGTCTCGTTATAATCTGACTTGAATATAATTCAAGTACAATCTACAATCTACAATTTTCAATATTACAATTCAACATGAATCCAATTATCAATCTATACAACTTGACTGAACCGAACCATGGATATACTTTCCATTTACATGGTTCTCCAGTTATTCCATTTACTTGATTCTACGGTTACATCCGTTTACTGATATCATGGTTTTGGTCAGTCATCCAACTATACAATCTATATAATACAGTACAACAATACAATCACAAACACTACGGGGTTTAAGGGGTAGACTGGTACGGAAGGTGTTAAAAGTGGCACGAGACTGTAATATTAAGACACCTAACATGAATCCAATTGCCGTTGTTCCGGGTTATATAACGGAGCCTTGTACTTCCATTTGCTGTAGTCTCTGGCATATAGAGACTCCTCTCGTATACACTGGCATCCATCTGTACCAAGATACAAACAACAACGTTAATAAATACAACAGTATAACAATATAATACAACTTTAAAAGCTACTCTCTCTCTCTTTCTTCTTTTCAACGTCTCCCTTCTCTTTGGGACTTACCGAGCGATTTGTTCGCTGACAACATTCTCTTTCTTTCTTCTTTGAATGTCGTCAGGTGATCTGGACACGGCGGAGATCGAGCCCACAGCTGATGACTTAGACCAATCCAGTGAAGACCCCGAGCTCTAATTCATTGTACACTTTCCATTCAGTACTTTTCATTTCTGTTATGTCATTGTTTAGGCATCGCTTTTATTTCAGTTGTATTTACTTTCCATGCATTGTACAAAAAGAATGTAAATAAATAAAGTTATTGTTCTTTTATATCTTGTCTCTTGTGCATTTACTTTTATATTGCTTAGATACGCTTAGCGTATGTACTTCTTAGTATATACGTAGCGGACCAATCGCGTCCCCTTCGCTGTATACCGGGAAGCGGGGCGTGACAGGTTTTGTTAGCGGCCCATGCAGGTCAGAGCTGTATAGAACTATACTATGCAGTTCTGTTCTGCGTGAACAACCTAAGCAATATAACACAAGAACCCGCAACTAAAACATTCTTTACAATCATGTTCCTTGAATCCCATCATTTCTTATTCTTTGAATCTGTCCTAACCCAAAATTCCCTCGCCTCTTTTACAATCTTACCAAAACCTTCACATTCTTTCATTCCTTCACACATTTTTCACATTTTTAAAACCCTTGCACCACCTTATTATTTTTTTCATACAATGTCGGTACATCAGTAACTAAACTTTCTTGAAACTGTTACACTTTCCTTTTTACAAATTTCGAGGATGAAATTTTTATAAGGAGAGTATAATGTAACAACCTTAAATTGCCTATACAAGTTTTTACAAAAAAATTACAAAAATCCATAAAAGGGTATTTTAGCTTGAGCACAAGATGTAAGTAATTATTTTACTTTTTAATTTCAAGTTACAAGAATATAACAACTCCATTTTTAATGTACAAAAATTTGTTTTAAAATTAATGTATACTTAGGGTATTTACATTTTCTATGACTACTTGAAGTAACTAAATAGCTCCATAATTACAAGACGGAGCTTGTGGCTCATTGGTAATACCTTGCACTGCTGAACCAAGCCACCAGAGTTCAAATCCCATACCCCACATTATTCTTAATATTGTTTTATTTTGAACCTTTAGAATACCAAGGGTTTACACGTGCATATCTCACAAAAACCCCCACTACACCCAAAAATGTAACATTGCCAGGGGTTAGATGAACCGTCAAGGGGGATCCCAGCCGCCTGACTCGGCAAGGAATCAGCCAAATCGGCCTCGACTCGGCCGACTCCGTCCTCCGACCGAGTCACGGCCGAGTCGGCCGATTCCGGTGATGACCCCAATATGAAAATTGTCTTTTCACATTCCCTACGCACCTGCAAAATTTTAGCCTCAGACTATTTTCAGAACTCTTTTAAATCCCCAATTACTCCACTTTTAATACATTTTTATTATATTTTATCACATTTTTATTTTAAACTTTTTATCTACCCTAACCCTATAAATACTAACCCTACACACTACCCTCTCACCCACAAACTCTGAGCCAACTCCCCAAAATTTCCAAGAAACCTTGTGTACTTTGCAAAAATGAGCACGAAGCGAAGGTACGGCGAAATTTCCGGCGATCATTTTAGGAGCTCCCGCCGACGAAGCGACGCACTGGCGACTCCTCCCGTTCCATCTCCTTCTTCTAGTTGTCCGAAACCCGTAAGTCCCATTTTCTATCTCTTTTTTCTATTCTAAAAATACGGATTTACAAAACCCGACGGAATCGGAACAAATCCGATTTCCGATAATGTTTTCTTATAAAACTTCACTTCTCGTTAATGCAATTATGCTTAAAATTCCTCATATTGACTATTAAACACCAATCAACCAAATTGATCAAGATTCATTTCATAAAATGATGGCTATTTCACTTTATCGTATTTTTCATTTAAATACCACATTGTTTCAATTATACATTTAACTTCATTGAACTTGCTATACCCTTAATTAGACCATGAGGTAATGACCTAACTCCTCACACACTCATGTGCAACATAACACGTTACCCTCAAGAACTTAGAATACGGGAAAACAAATATTTTCATTTAAATACCCTTTACTTAATAAAACCATTTCTAAAAGATTTAGTATTGATACATCTTTACAAATAAATAACCTTTGAGCTAATAAAATAAAATATCTAGACTCAGCCAATTAAGGACTGTTGCGCTCATTAGGACATAGAAAGGTTGTGGGCATTCAGTCATTTATCTAAACCTGACTTTGTGGTTCCTAGGCTAGACAAGTGAGAAAGGTGACTTTAAAAGGCCCGTCTCACGGTAATTCGTGAGCGGGTCCCTCCTTTCTTCACTTGTACTTACCTGGCCACAATTGGCGGTGAAGAGGGATATCTCACAACTTGTCGCTTTGGACCAGTTAGGAGCAATCTAGTTGACTTAGGAGACCCTAGAACATAGAATACGGAAATCGACATCTTTACAAATAATTACCATAATTAACAAAACCGTTTTTCCTTAATGATTAGTATTTATACAAATCTTTGCAAAGCGCCGCTACAACCCATTTGGGAAAGCCGTTCGGGATGGTGCGGATTATCGCACATCCTCGGGCTTAGTAGTGCGAGATTCAGACCTCCGCACGGAGTATTCGGTCTCGAAAGATTTAAAATACGACATCTTAAGAAAAATGAGATTTTTAGAATATAAAATATATATTAAAATTATTTTTGTATAAATACCTGTATATTTATCATTAAAATACTTATTTTGTTATGATATAAATATTCCATCTTTTTCTAAAAATCATAAGAATCAATTTAGCTTAAAATACCATGAATTCCATACAAAACCAATATTACAAATAAATACCATTTATCATGAAAATAGGATATTCTCATTAGAAATATCACAAATATAAAATCTACATTTATTACAACTCTAAAAACGATAATAAATACTTGGGGTGTGTTTTGAAAACTTTACAAAGTATTTTTACATAAACCCCCCTCAAGTTCTATAAATTACTTTAAGGACCCTAGTAAATATAGGTTTAAGCGGGACCAATCTCTTGAGCCTCAGGGAGCCGGAGAAGTGGGTGATTGCCTATTTAAGGTAGACAACTTAATAATGGTGTTATCAATATGGTAATCGTCTTTGAAAAAGACACAAATCCTGTCGTCCATGTGCAGCGGTTACCGATAACATCAAAACAATCAGGATTTCAATTTACTTTTCTAATTGTCTGACTCAGTTTGAGTCTCGTTATAATCTGACTTGAATATGATTCAAGTACAATCTACAATCTACAATCTTCAATATTACAATTCAACATGAATGCAGGAATCCAATTATCAATCTATACAATTTGATTGAACCGAATCATGGATATACTTTCCATTTACATGGTTCTCCAGTTATTCCATCTACATGATTCTACGGTTACATCCGTTTACTGATATCATGGTTTTGGTCAGTTATCCAACTACACAATCTATACAATACAATACAATAATACAATCACAATCACTACGGGGTTTAAAGGGTAGACTGGTATGGAAGGTGTTAAAAGTGGCACGAAACTGCAAGATTAAGACACCTAACATGAATCCAATTGCCGTTGTTCCGGGTTGTATAACGGAGCCTTGTACTTCCATTTGCTTTAGTCTCTGGCATATAGAGACTCCTCTCGTATACACTGGCATCCTTCTATACCAAGCTACAAACAACAGCATTAATAAATACAACAGTATAACCATATAATACAACTTTAAAACCCACTCTCTCTCATTCTTCTTTTCAACTTCTCCCACCTTTTTGGGACTTACCGAGCGATTTGTTCGCTGACGACATTCTCTTTCTTTCTCCTTTGAATGTCATCAGGTGATCTGGACACGGCGGAGATCGAGCCCACTGCTGAAGACTTGGACCAATTCTGTGAAGACCCGGAGCTCTAATTCATTGTACACTTTCCATTCAGTACTTTTCATTTCTGTTATGTCATTGTTTAGGCATCGCTTTTATTTCAGTTGTATTTACTTTTCATGCATTGTACAAAAAGAATGTGAATAAATAAAGTTGTTGTTCTATTATATCTTGTCTCTTGTGCATTTATTTTTATATTGCTTAGATACGCTTAGCGTATGTACTTCTGAGTATATATGTAGCAGACCAGTCGTGTCCCCTTCGCCGTATACCGGGAAGCGGGGCATGACAAGTTTTGTTGACGGCCCATGCATGTCAGAGCTGTATAGAACGATACTATGCAGTTCTGTTCTGCGTGAAAAACCTAAGCAATATAACACAAGAACCAGCAACTAAAACATTCTTTACAATCATGTTCCTTGAATCCCCTCATTTCTTATTCTTTGAATAATATACTTTGAATCTGACCTAATCAAAAATTTCCTCACCTCTTTTACAATCTTACAAAAACCTTCGCATTCTTTCATTACTTCACACATTTTTCACATTTTTAAAACCCTTGCACCACCTTGTTTTTTTTTTCACACACTGTCAGTACTTCAGTCACTAAACTTTCTTGAAACTGTTACACTTTCCTTGTTACAAATTTCGAGGACGAAATTTTTATAACGAGGGTAGAATGTAACAAACCTAAATCTCCTATACAAGTTTTTACAAAAAAATTTCAAAAATCCATAAAGGGGTATTTTAGCCTGAGCACAAGATATAAGTAATTATTTTGCTTTTTAATTTCAAGTTACATTCTTGTAACAACTCCATTTTTAGTGTACAAATTTTTTTTTTAAAAATTAATGTATACTTAGGGTATTTACATTTTCTGTGACTACTTTAAGTAATTAAATAGCTCCATAATTACAAGAAGGAGCTTGTGGCTCATTGGTAATACCATGCACTGCTGAACCAAGCCACCAGAGTTCAAATCCCATAACTCACATTATTTTTAATATTGTTTTATTTTGAACCTTTAGAATACCAAGCGTTTACACGCGCATATCTCATAAAAACCCCACTACACTTAAAAATGTAACATTGCCGGGGGTTAGATGAACCGTCGGGGGGGGGGCGGGGGGGATCCCGGCCGTCTGACTCGGCCGGGAATCGGCCAAATCGGCCTCGACTCGGCCGACTCAGTCCTCCGACCGAGTCACGGCCGAGTCGGCCGATTCCGGCGACGACCCCAACATGAAAATTGTCTTTTCACATTCCCTACACACTTGCAAAATTTTAGCCTCAGACCATTTCCAGAACTCTTTTAAAACCCCAATTACTCCACTTTTAATACATTTTTATTATATTTTATCAAATTTTTTATTTTAAACTTTTCATCTACCCTAACCTATAAATACCAACCCTACACACTGCCCTCTCACTGCCAAACTCTGAGCCAACTCTCTAAAATTTCCAAGAAACCATGTGTACTTTGAAAACGAGCACGAAGCGAAGCTATGGCGAAATTTCCGGCGATCATTCTAGGAGCTCCCGGCGACGAAGCGACGCACCGGCGCCTCCTCCCGTTCCATCTCCCTCTTCTAGTTGTCTGAAACCCGTAAGTCCCATTTTCTATCTCTCTCTTCTATTCTAAAAATATGGATTTACAAAACCAGACGGAATCGGAACAAATCCGATTTCCGATTCGGTTTTCTTATAAAACTTCACTTCTCGTTAATGCAATTATGCTTAAACTCGCTCATGTTGACTATTAAACACCAATCATACAAATTGATCAAGTTTCATTTCATAAAATGATGGCTATTTCACTTTATCGTATTTTTCATTTAAATTCCACATTGTTTCAATTATACATTTAAGTAGACAACGAGGTAATGACCTACCTCCTCACACACTCATGTGCAATATAACACGATACCCTCGAGAACTTAGAATACGGGAAAACAAACATTTTCATTTAAATACCCTTTACTTAATAAAACCATTTCTAAATGATTTAGTATTGATACATCTTTACAAATAAATAACCTTTGAGCTAATAAAATAAAATATCTAGACTCAGCCAATTAAGGACTGTCGCGCTCATCAGGACAGAGGAAGGTTGTGGGCATTCAGTCGTTTATCTAAAGCTGACATTGTGGTGCCTAGGCTAGACATGTGAGAAAGGTAACTTTAAAAGGCCCGTCTCACAGTGATTCGTGAGCGGATCCCTCCTTTCTTCACTTGTACTTACCAGGCCACATTTGGCGGTTAAGAGGCGATTTGAGGGATATCTCACAATTTGTCGCTTTGGACCAGTTAGGAGCTGTCTAGTTGACTTAGGAGACCCTAGAACATAGAATACGGGAAATCGACATCTTTACAAATAATTACCATAATTAATAAAACCGTTTTTCCTTAATAATTATTATTTATACAAATCTTTGCAAAGCGCTGCTACAACCCATTTGGGGAACCCGTTCAGGATGGTGCAGATTATCGCACATCCTCGGGCTTAGTAGTGCGAGATTCAGACCTCCGCAAAGAGTATTCGGTCTCGAAAGATTTAAAATACGACATCTTAAGGAAAATGAGTTTTTTAGAATATAAAATATATATTAAAATTATTTTTGTATAAATACCTGTATATTTATCATTAAAAAACCTATTTTGTTATCATATAAATATTCCATATTTTTATAAAAATCTCAAGAATCAATTTACCTTAAAATACCATGAATTCCATACAAAACCAATATTACAAATAAATACCATTTATCATGAAAAAACGATATTCTCATTAGAAATATCATAAATATAAAATCTACATTTATTACAACTCTAAAGACGATAATAAATAGTTGGGGTGTATTTTGAAAACTTTACAAAGTATTTTTACATAAAAACCCCGTCAAGTTCTATAAATTACTCTAAGGACCCTAGTAAATATAGGTTTAAGCGGGACCAATCTCTTGAGCCTCAAGGAGCCGGAGAAGTGGGTGCTTGCCTATTTAAGGTAGACAATTTAACAATGGTTTTATCAATACGGTAATCGTCTTTGAAAAAGACACAAATCTTGCCGTACATGTGCAGCAGTTATCGATAACATCAAAACAATCCGGATTTCAATTTACTTTTCTAATTGTCTGACTCAGTTTGATACTCGTTATAATCTGACTTGAATATGATTCAAGTACAATCAACAATCTACAATTTACAATCTTCAATATTACAATTCAACATGAATCCATGAATCCAATTATCAATCTATACAACTTGACTGAACCGAGCCATGGATATACTTTCCATTTACATGGTTCTTAAGTTATTCCATTTACATGATTCTACGGTTACATCCGTTTACTGATATCATGGTTTTGGTCAGTCATCCAACTATACAATCTATACAATACAATACAACAATACAATCACAAACACTACGGGGTTTAAGGGGTAGACTGGTACGGAAGGTGTTAAAAGTAGCACGCGACTGCAAGATTAAGACACCTAACATGAATCCAATTGCCGTTGTTCCGGGTTGTATAACGGTGTTAGTTATGTATATGCCCTGGAGGCCATTGTTGTACATATGATGTATATTATGATGGATGCTTAGATATATACAGAGAGGACTTTCTTGCTCGTCATGATAGTATGCTATTTGGTTTCACTTTATCTTAACATGTTGACTTGTATTGGTTTATTGTTTTACTCTCACATGTTGATAAAGCCCTTAGGATCTGTACTCGACTACTGGGACTATGATGAGATCATACTAGTAGGGCCACGGTAGTCGATGAGTACATCCTATAATTGTTCCTAGTCGAGGGTATATCGAGACAGGGCATCGATACACCAGAGTAGACTAGCGTATACGCATATTGATCCATATGATGGGCGATGGATGATCCCATATCCATCGGTGTTTGATATTAGAGATGGTGTACGGGTGCTCAGTGGAGACTGGGTACACTGGACGGACTCGCCGAGAACTCCCAGATGGTGATATACCACACGTCAGATGGCAGTTCTCCGGTGACACAGGTACAGGGTAGTCTGAAGACCCGAGATCGTCATAGAGTCTTGTGTGATTCCCACTGTGCTTTGATTTCCACCTTACCACGTCCAAGAGGGCGTGCAAAACGGTGGCTTTTGGGTACAGTCCCGAATCACATGGAGGCAATGAGCGATAGGAGGGGATTCGTCTCTCCCGGTATAGGGAGTTGATGTTGTGCTGTGTTCGATTGGCTATAACTGAAAGTCCCTGGCCATGGCTAATATAGAGATTTACTGGTAAGTGTTACTAGTAGTTTCTCTACCCGTTATGAGCCATACATCGACACGACTTATCGGTTGCTGGGGTCTGAAGTATACCACCCCTAGGCTTGATATGCGACATATCAGACGAACAGACCGGACTGTACGGGAGTGTTACTGATCGGATTCACTGGAGAACGCACAGGCTAGCTTGTTGATCTTCTAATCGCTCAATACCTGGGTGGCTGTTACGTTTAGCTGACCGCTTGCAGCTTGTGGGTGTTTGATATGATCATCACCTGCTACCAGCATATTGACGATTCTTTAGAGTCCTACACAGAGGTTTCTTGGCTCAGGCGAAACGAAGTAGAGGCACATATGTGATATGTGCAGGACCGAGAATAATGCGATATGGGATACCGTATTATATTCTCGCGATATTTTGATATGAACCGGGACATCGGATCAAGTGTTGATTCGATGAATCGGTACATAATATATTAGTCGGTAATATTCGATATAGCTGAATCATCGATTCAAGTGTTGATTCGATGATTTAATGTATAATAATATATATGATATATTGTATTACATTATCTAATATTGGCTCGCTTTATTATTTCATTTTCTCAGTGGATGATACATTGATATATATGCGATATATGTTAATTGTATTATTTTCTTTTGTTGCAAATATATAATATATATGTGATATATATTATTGTGACATGATATGATTAATTGTTAAACATGTTTAAGGATGATTAATTGAGGTTAGGGTTTGATTAGGGTTAGTTGCTTCATGCACCTTCTAGAAGCTATTTATTTTGTCATGGTTTAGATATTTATGGATGACACATTTCTAAACCTAACCAAACCCTAACTCTAGTTGTTTCTCTACACATTCTTATCCAATCATCCTTGACCATGGTTAATTATCAATCATATAGGTTTTATTCTATTCATCACAAAAGAAAGATAATTAATTATCTTTTCATTATCATCTTCTTCCTTCTTCAAGAAAGCTTGCTAGTTTTTCTTTAAGTGATGAAATAAAATGAGAAAATGATTTAAAAAGAAAGCAAAATTACTACTCTCTAATCCTCATCTCATCTAGCCCATGGGATTAGTGTGTTCTTCTCTTTTGAGTGAGAAAGCTTGAGTCGTAGCAACTTCAAGGTAGATCATCGGAGATTTGGAATACTTCGAGCTAGCATGGATCGTTCGAGTCGTGGAGCCTCTCATGAGTCCGGGAGATCGTGGATCGCGGCAAAGGGACTTCTACTCGGAGCTTGTGAAGTGAAGGAGCGGACTACAAAGGTTGTAATCCCTCACACTTAGATAAAAGTTATCATCTTGCATATTAAACCCTGATAATCTAGCAAAGATCCCGGCTTTGGGTTGTTCGGCACGTCTAAAATTTAATCCGGGCATGTTTGATGCCTTTTGAACCTTCACAAGAGTGCCTAGGAACCCTACAGTGGTATCAGAGCCTAGCTAGAGCATTAGGCGATGTGTTTACGAAGTTAAAACTCCGATCGAACCCGAAACGACGCAAAAAGACCCCTCTCTAGAAATTTTTTAAATTTTGGGATTTTTCTGAATTAAAAATATGTAAAAAAATCAGCAGGGAATTCTAAGAATTACCAAGAAGCCCGAGCCCCCAATTCGATCAAACAGCCGCGGAAGCGCTGCGCAAGCTTGCTTGCGCGGCGGTTCCGCGGCGGATTGATCGATTGGCGACACGTGGCTTCCTGGTAATAACCGTAGGTACTTGTTGACTTTTCTGGGTATTTTTAATCTGTTTCAGGTGTTTAAAATTCTGGGGTTTGTTTTGTATAAGTAGATTCGATCGGAAATTTTTAAGTTCGTATTTCTTTCCGGATATTTAGAAATTGTTAAACTATTTGAACGGATATCATTAACTCACTGTTTCCCGGTACGGCAAACTATCAAGCGTTGAATTTTTATCGGGTTTAAATCTTTCGGAAAAATTGTACAAGTTAAGCGGTGGACCCTCTAGAAGAAAACAAACCTTAACTCGATTATGTGACCGTCTTGAACTGCCTTTTGAACCTTCGGGTTTGGGGCAGTACGGCGTGCCACATGTGAGGCGTTGGCTTGACCCTTCTACGGCTGGATCACCGGTACTGTGACATATTCTGGGATTATTTGAACCCCGCTCATGTGTTGAGCAGTTTAGGAAATTTTGGGTGTTTGATTATCTGTTCGAAAAGTTTAATACTGTTTATTTATCTGGAATGTGATACAATATGTGGAATTCATAGAGTTAGGCATGAAATCCGGAGTATGTGATATTTCGGATTTACGATGTCTAAAGTGATTGTGGATTCCAAATATTGTAGTTTTACACTTTCTTTTCTATGACCGTAAGTGTAATATATGATATCGCCGGTTTCGTTGCTATATGTCAACGACAATTGGGATGCGCATATTTACTTACGTTGATGATATGAGATATTATGTGTTGCTGTGATATGTTATATTGGATCGTCGCGATCAGAATAGCCGGGGGTTTTATGTGAGATGAGGGTTTTTATTTTCATTCATGTAAAATTCATTTGTATTGTAATATTCTTTTATTTGGGGCACTTCCAGGTTGCGGTTGATGTCACCAGTGTATATTATTTACTTTTCCGCATTAGGTAGACCCAAGGAGGGGAGCACAAGTAACCGGGTTCTAGGGTCCAGTGGGAGGCCATCTCGAGGAGTCGAGACCGGGTCTCCTAACCCTAGAATTGGCAGTGTTACCTGCCGCTCTCGTAGGGGTCTTGGGATGTGGGTTTGGCTATTCGTCGCGACCGTGGAATCCGTGTTTTATACAGGCTCGTATTGAAAACACGGACGTCCTAGTATATCCAATATTTCATATATGTTCTTCTGCTGCAATGTTCTGTGATGAGATCATATTACTGCCTGAGACGAATGCTTATACTATATATATATGCTGATATATAAATATTACTGCTTTCGTTTCTTCTGTGATGCTTAGGAAGCATAAGCTGATGGGATTTTATTAATGAGATTAATAAAAAGAAAATAAACCTAAAGATGTTGTAGAATCAAAACTTTATAAAAAGGGTAGCTACAGTTTTGCTTTGCACAACGATATATATGATATATCCTTCACCTTATTCGATGAGGAAAGGACCGAGATCCCTTCACCGGGAGTGACTCCTTTAGCGAAACTGGCAGATGCTACAAAACGCGGTTTGTCTTTTGATTGCTTTTAGTGTTTTGCTTTGCACAGCGGTATATATGATATATCCTGCACCTTATTCGATGAGGAAAGGGCCGACGATCCCTTCACCGGGAGTGACCCCTTTAGCGAAACTAAGAAAAGCCTCAAAAACACTCCTTTTCAAAAACACATGATTCTACGACGATATCAAGTTCATTACGCTCAGGGTTTTCTGAAAAACCTGTGTAGCCCTCCGTCATTTTAGATAAAGATTATTTAGTATTCATGCTGCGTTTGTTGGCCTTTGTCAAGGCGTAGTGTGCGGTAGCTAACTGGTACTTATCTGTTTAAACATATGATGTGATTGGATTAGGGTATTCGTACGACCTTGTTGGCCTTTGTCAAGGGTCGTGCGGGTGGGTTTAATTTCAATCAAGAAATGACGGGTTGAACTTGACTAGCTTCCTATGGTTTGTTGGCCTTTGTCAAGGTCATAGGGGTTAGGGGCAAAAGTATTATTGGGAATTTCAAGTGTTGAAATTTGCAATGAGATTGCATACCTCCTATGAGATAGTTGGATCCCGATACCCACTGCGAGTAAGTGTTATTCCTGGGAGAGTTTTACACAGGACAATTAGTCATTCAAGTAGGTGTCTAGAAAAGTGTTAACGAGGTTACGCCTCTGGGAAAACGAGGTTTACTTTAATTAGGTCCGTGCGAAAGCACGGGGAACCTCCCTCAAAGTACCGACACTGATCTGGCTGAAAGATTGACGAAGTTGTAGGGTGTAATTAATCCAGGCTAATCTTACCTTTTAGGGTTTTAAGGTAGATTTGATAAAAACAGTGGGAGATATCCTGATTAGATAAGATAATAACCAATCTAATCTTGCAAGAGCATACGCTAAAGTGTTTTCTTCTCTCTCTCTCCAGGTAGCGACCATGTCAGGCCATAATCAAGATAATAATATTGATGTATTGACTGAACCCGATTATTGTACTGAGCTAGGGAACGTTGGACCCGTTTTTTCTTATAAGAGTTATAAGACTGAACAGGGAATAAAAGAATATCTAGATTCTCAAACCGCCCAAAAGAATATGCATGTTGATGCATCTTCTTCAGGTGTGTTAGTTATTGAGAACTGTTTCTCAGTTCACCCTACGTCCTGGGTATTAGATACCGGATCAGGATCCCACATATGTAAACAGTTACATGGGCTACGTAAAGGTAGAGAACTGGAAAAAGGCGATCATTCCGTTCAAGTAGGGAACGGTGCAAGTATTGTAGCCAAAGCAGTTGGCGACTATCACCTTGTATTGCCAAGTCGTAATACACTGATTCTAAATGAGTGCTATTATATACCGAACATGATGTGCAACATTATATCAGTTTCTTTATTGAGTAAAGAGGGATATAATTTTGTAGTACAGGATAATGTTATGAACATATTCCTAGATCAAAAGTTGATTGCATCAGGCTCGTTACATAATGGCATATTCATTCTAAATCAGAATACAGTCCTGAATATACAAAACACACACAAGAGGAAAAGTTCAGATGTGAACGAATCCTACTTGTGGCATTGTAGACTTGGTCATATCTGTAAGTGCACGGCGGCGCCCCGGCCGTCAATCCGACGGCCAAACGCGGAAACGGTGGTAAACTTAAATTTTGCGGACTTTGCAAACCGGCACCACCGCGCACTAAACCCCGGATCGTGCCATTAAACTAGTCTAAGCTATCTAGAGAGGGGGTAGAGAAGTATACCATATGATCCGAGTCCTCCGGTCTTCATCTCCACTTCGATCTCCTCGCGGGATCTCCGTCCGTCTCCTCCTCGTCGGAAAGGGCACCACGAAGCCGGGTACTTTTACGGGCTCCCACCTCAATGCCGAGGCAACTCGCGCATGAAGCCGGCTACTCGACATGCTCAAGATATACTGTAGGGAATGTAATGTAGAATGTATGTCTCACATTGGGGTTGGTTGCCATTGAAGATGATGGAGGAATCAAGACTAGAAAAATGGTGCTTGCATTTTTCTAGCATGGGAAGAAGATCAAGAATGAAACTCTCATGGTGAAGCTCTCATCTTTTTCTTTCTCTCTTTTCTTTTCTTCTTCTCTTTCTATTTTCAACCATGAATACCTTCTTACCTTAAGTGTAGAATATGGTGGAGGAAGAACAATATCATATCAAGAGGGAGGTGAGTGTAGGAAAAGAAAAGAGGTGACCACATCCAAGAACATAATCATCACTAAATCTCAAATCAACCTCAAATCCATTTCAAATCTCATAAAGCAAAGATGCTAACCATTATGAAGGAAAAAGAAAAGATGCTATCATAATGCATGAAACCCCTCCACAAAAGTAATTTGCAAAACTGCAAATTACCCCCTCCATCAGAAAAGTCCGGCCGGGAAAGAACAAAGAAAAACCGGTCGGAACGGAATGCAAAATGGCAACTCTAGAAAACTGGTCCCGTAATAAATTACAGGAAAACCCCACACTGTGCATACACACCCGCATTTGTATTCCGTCCGGATACAAATGCAATGAGACAAAATCTACACTGTACTAAACTAGGACCGGCTTAAGCCAAAGCCGGCTAGTAATATCCGTTCGATCCTGATCCGTGCAATACCGCACGTATCTGATCGAACCCTGCCATATAACCATACGGCCACTAGTACAAACCGTCCGATCCTGATCCGTGCAATACCGCACGTATCTGATCGGACCCTGCCATATCTCCATACGGCCTCTACAGCGTTTCGCCCGAAACTTGAGTAACTGAAAGTGTGGTGGACTCTAAAGACTCGTCAATACTATGGCTGTGGATTTAACCACTAGCACGTCAGAGGTATAAGCCAATATGTGACGGGCCACCAGCTATTGACTAAAAGGGACGTCGATGAGGAAGCTCACCCCGACACCCAACTGAGCCTGTCAGTGACAATATCCGTACAGTCCGGTCCGTTCGTCCATGAGTATCGCATGGCGGGCCTAGGGGGTTGGTAAAAGTCAGACCCCCAAAAGCGGTACAAGTCGTGTCGGAGTGTAGCCCAGAACACCCTGAGATACTACTGGAATACCTACCAGCAAATCTCCTGCCTTGGCCAAGGTCTTTGTGTAATGGCTCTCCTAGACACAGTGCGACCTCACCCCCAATACCGGGAGAGACGAAACCCCCGAAGATCCGCTCACTGCCTCCATGTGGCTCGGGACTGTACCCAACTAAAACCTGTTTGCACGACTCCTTTGAGCCGTGGTAGGGTAGTAATCAAAGTACAGTGGGAACTCACACGAGACAAATGACGATCCCCAGGTCGATGAACTAACCTGTACACATGTCACCTGGGAACTGCTATCTGACGTCAGGTATAAGACCAACTAGCATATTCCCGGCGAGTCCTGTCCGGTGTACTCATAACCCAATGAGCACCTGTATACATCTTAGGTGAACCAACAGACACCAGTGGCTTGTGAGACCGGCCACCGCCCCTCGTCGGGGTCTCGACTGTATACACTAGTCTACTCTGGAGTATCGATGCCCTGTCTCGAAACTCCCACGACTAGGGACCTTTTAAGGATGTGCTTATAGACTCCAGCTCTCACTTATATGATCGCCCTCATACTGCTGGCAGTCAAGCAAGAATCCTAGGGGCTCTATCAACGTGCAATAGCGACATGTCAGGTCGCCTAAAGCAGTACACGATGATAAAGGTAAACCAGATAGCATACTATCATCTTGAGTAAGACTGTCCTACCGGGATAGGTCCTCCCTCAATCATTGCAATCACGTGCCTGTGATCCAATAATTGACTCTGAGGGCACTATCTCCAACAATCTCCCACTTGCACTCAAGGTTAATTATTGCGATGTCGCATACTCACAGCCCGTGTGATACCGAACACCCAACTCCTCTACTAGTCAGTCTCACAAATCCCGTTTGTGAAACTATTGCGGTCGAGGAATAGCCTCAGTGAGTGGATCCGCCTAGAAGTTTCTTTCTATGTCTCTCTATATCTCAAGTTCGCAGAGAAAGCCATCTCCCGAAATGAGCAATACCTGTCTTAGAATGTCTGGATGTCTGATGGGACCTAGCTCATAAATGAACTCCAAATCCAAACTTCTTAGACTGTATCGTCAACTGAACTTAATCAGTATCCTGCGCCATGCCACCCTCAGTATTCCCTTGGACCATCTGTCCAAAATACTGCCCCTCATCAGAGGGATAACTATAACTCTGACAACCTCCTTGTCGTCCATGTCACCTTGGAAGCCTGGAATGATAACTGTCTCTCGAATGAGGCTGTCGTTATCATATCCCTAGAACATCCACTTATGTTCTAAAACTGCTTCCGACTGTTTCTCCAGGATTGGATCAATGTCAACTTATTGCATCTAGTGCAAGAACAACATCTGGTGTGGTACTTGACATCTCATGATTGACTCAATTGCCTGAGCAAGTGATCTGCCAATCATGCACGTCCCTCTCCATTTTAGTCTGTAAGACACCTTTGGAGAGGGTGACTCTATTACCTGCAGGTACACTACCGTGCCAGGAGTCGTCCATTCTAAATACCCTTAGAATGCTGTCTAAGTACCCTGATTGGGAAACCACCCAAATCTAGATCTAAAACCATAGATCTAGTAACCAGTATGTCTGATATAATGTCCAAGTCCTTTGTGGAGAAACTACTGTGTGACGACCAAAGTATAACCGATCGTAGTATAGGAATATCACTCCCTACTACCTTCTCAACAGATCCATCCCCTATTCTGATGACGTCAAACCTATGACTGTTACATCAGAAATAGATGATCTATCTCCGCTATATCTGCTTTAGTCTATAAATAGACATAAGCCTGATGTCCACCAATGCTTCCGCTGCTCCCACTGACTACGACAACCCTCTGGCAGAGTCATATAGACGTGCATTTCTAAAGCAAGTTTAGAACGACGCTATACTCATCCTCCTGCCGGGTCTCGCAGCCTGGAACAACAACAATGGCAAGTGTGGGTAAACAAAAACTTCCTTGTCACCGTCCTTGAGGCTACCGGAGTACCTCTCGGGTGCCTGAAGTTACCCACCTTATCTGCGGAGTGGCCAATGGAATGTCAAATCAGATTGAATCTTCAGGTTCCTTATCAAATCTTCAGTAATCGTTTGCGGTTCTGGAATCACTTCCAGTTCTACCATACTCCCACTACTGTTTTTTGAAAAAATCCATTTTTAATAAAACTGTGGCGAGTCTAGAACAATATTTCTATTGATCTTCCAGATGGTAGAAAGTCAACCCTCGTCATAGCCTGGGTCAACCCACAAACAGCCATTACAGAAACGTGCCTTGAGTTATCCAGAGTCTGGTTTTAATCATAAGCCAGACAACTCCCCGTACCTTAACAACGTTAAGATATGAACTGTTCTATATCCAATATAGAACCAGAGGCACTGATTTAATTGAACCAGATTCAAATCATGCAGCTGTCTCCAGTGCATGTGAACTAAATGGAAGGAGGCCTGATCAGCGTTACTCAACTTAGGAATGCTTCCAATTATGAATAACCTGAAAAAGAGAAGCAAGATCTCTTCATCATTACTATCAACTGAATACCATGCACAAGTGTCTACATCTTCGATCTCTTTGAAGAATCCCGATACTTGCTACACCTGGTTCTCTACTCTATTCAAATACCTATAACTTCTCAAAATTCGGACCCTGTGTTTCCGCGAAACACCTGTCTAAAAACTAGAGAGGTCATAAGTAAACCGAATATAGTACGAGGACCAACCCCTCTGTCCTGATGGACCCTGGACAACATACAATACTCTGTATAAGTCCCTTGAGTCAGATAACTCATTCACTGTTTGTCGTAGGTTGAAAACTGTACTTATGGTTAAGAAGAATTACACCGTTGTTCAATGCTCCTTACCTAACCATCCACTGATATAGGTAAATGTCATCGACATAATATCAAAATGTATATCTCACTCTATGAAAATAGACGTACAGATATATCAATTTGAAATTGGTGCATAACAGCGGATATTCAAAACCAAATATTTGCCAACCGGCAAACAACCCAGATGATCTCCCCAAATATCACCGATTACAACGAATCCCGATATAATGAGGATGGTCATCTAATTCCCAATAACTTACTCCCTCTTATCATCTGTAAAACCATACAGATATGATAATCATACCTGGTAAATACATACCCTGGAGTAAGTATCTAATCGGAAAATCAGTTTTCTTTTAACAGTACACAGTGAAACTGAAACATTGAAATGTTTCGATGGGGTATCCTGATATTCCTAGTAATGCCTCTACCATTATCCAGATTCACAACTATAACCGTATAATTCTTTGCCACCTCTCCAAATCCCTTCATATGTCTTTAGTCATTACCTTCTGTACACCCTTTTAGGCCAAATGGTTTTCTTCCTTTCCTATCGTTCGGCACCAGCCTATGGTTTGGAAGAAGACTATCCAATAAGCATAAAGGGTGTACTGTCCTAATCCTAGGAGCACTCGCAACGCGAGAGAAGGTGAAGATAAAAGACACCTGAATGTACTTTATTCCTATTTCTCCTGAACCAGGATCCATCCCCGAACTGGAACAAGTTCCTTTCGAGTTCGTATATAACCATACGATGGATTATCCAATAAAATGGGATCTTCGTAGTGATACGGAGTGTCCTGGAGAAATACAAAGGTGATTTAGGATTGGCGAAGAAATACTTGGTTTGGTCATGAATATCAGTCGCAATTTACTTTGCCCTCTTACTAATCCCTTGCTTTTTCTGAACTTAATACCTTCTGTACACCGTTTAGGCTAACTGGTTTTCTTCATTCCCTACCGGTCGGCACCAGCCTATGGTTTGGAAGAAGACTATCCAATTTGCATAATAGGTGTACTACTCCTAAACTAAGGAGTACTCGCAACCTGAGAGAGGGTGAAAAGAAAAGACAACTGAATAATCCTATCCGTTTTCTCCAGAACCAGAAACCATCCTCGAAGTCCTTCGAGTTCGTATATAACCATACGATGGTTTTGTCCAATGGAAGTGGACGTTCGTAGTAATACGGGGTGTCCTGGAGAAAAGGGTAAAAGTAGGAGTGGCAATGAGGTCTGCAACTCTGACAATCCAAAAGCCAGTGTTAAGTAGGTTCGGTCAACTTGGTCACTGAGTCATAATCTAGGGTCGGGTCAATGGTCGCTGCCAGAGAGAGAGAGAAAAGAAACACTCAGCGTGCACTCTATCCTAGATCAGAATGGTTATCACTTTTTCTAATCAGGAAACCTCCCACTGTACCTCAAATTCTTCTCCAAACCTGAAAGAAGAATTAGTCGGGGTCACCCGAGGAGTAAACCAACTCATCAGTGGGAATCGGGATCCAACTATCATCGTATGACAACGTGACGGAATCCGCTCACGGTATCACACTCCAGAAGGTATGCGCATATCTGGCAAGTTTCAGTTCTTTTGAAACTCCCGATGTGATTTCTGCCCCATGCTCTTATGACCTTGGCGAAGGTCAACAAATCATAAGTCACATGTCAAGTTCTACCCGTCATTATCCAGGTTAATTTGAATCCACCCGTACAAGCCCTTGACGAAGGTCAACAAGGCTATACGACTGTCCCAAACCAACGCATCTATCTATGCAACAGAAAAGTAACAAGCAGCTACCATACACTATGCCTTGACGAAGGTCAACAAACATAGCATGAATACTACGTGCTACCCGTCTGAAATGACGGAGGGCTACGAATGGTTTCTGGCGAAAACCTTTAACGTAAAGAACTTGATATCGTCGAAGGAACGGATAGCTTTTTAAAATATAGTGACGAAAACCGTTGCTAAAGAGGTCACTCCCGGTAAAGGGATCTCGGCTCTTTCCCCATAGAATGGGGTGCAGGATATTCCAAATGAATACCGCGATGCAAAGCAAAAGTAATCGGCTATAGTGAAGTCATTGCCCTGACGCAAACTGTTTGTCCAAGGGGTCACTCCCGGTGAAGGGATCTCGGCCCTTGCCTCGTCGACTGAGGAGCAGGATATTCCAAATGAATACCACGATGCAAAACAAAAGTGAACGTCCTTGCAATAACAGCTTTTTGAAAAGTGTTCCAACAACATCAGAATAGGTTTGTTTAACTTGCATTGTTCCGAATCAACGCAGTCCCATCAATTAATCACACCACAAAGAACGAAAATATATCGACGTACGTATATGCCATCCGCATTCGCCATTGGGTCCCGTCATCACTCGTTAGGTTAGCTTACTAACGACAGAGCGGGGACTGGACTAGCGCGGATGAAAAACATATACAACATCTACTAATATATATAGCAATATATTATATTTCGCTCAAGGCGTGAAAAGAAATGCAACATCACAGAAATGTACAGCATCACAGAACAATACAGATATCTGGGATCCCCGGGTTTCACAGAGCCACTACTGAAACCCGACGTTCCCCTGGTCATGTGGATAGCCTGTGCAATGAAATCCTAGACCCCTACGGGCGCGGCAAGTCACCCGCCAAAACCTGAAGCGAGGCAGCCCCCTTCAGCTCCGTGAATGGACCACCCAGCACTCCACGGAATCCGGTGACTTGGGCACCCCTCCTGGGTCAACCTGTACCCCCTACGAGTGCGGCGAATAGCCCGCCAATCCTAGAGTGAAGCCCCCTCCATCCCAATGCCATGAGATGCGGGCTTGTTTCCCTCCAGGACCCGGCTATCCGTGCACCCCACCGCGGGGTAATCCTAGTACATAATGTAAAATATACATACACCGGGTACATCGACCGCAACCAGGTCGTGCCCCAAAAAAATAATACAATCAGGCAGTGACGGCAGTCCACATGTCGGACGCTCGCCCCGCAATATCAAATGTACATAATACCACCACAACTGTACTAGCATTTCATCCAGGCTATCCCCACGACCGATCCGCAACATCACAGCATAAACATAGAACATCAACGTGAAAGTCACGTTCGCAAATCCGTCTAACCGGGCTATAGCAGTTAGACCGGATTTACCGATCGAGTGACATTCACGGTCGCAGATATAATGTAAATACTGTGAAAAATGTGTTTAAAATATCCGATCGATCAAAAATTAACAAGTGGGCCCTCAATCAAAACTGTAGCACTCACAGAAATCCTGGGCCCAATTTTAATATTCCAAAACCCATATTTTAAGCCCAGAAGGCCTCTGAAAAAATTTGGTGAAGTGATGTGAATAGTGCGCGGCGGAAGGGCCGCGCGAGGGGGGGTTTCGCGGCGCTTCCGCGCTCCCACTGTGGAGTTACCTCGTAAAATTTTTACAGAACACTTAGTTTTTCCAGTACATCAATATTTTACAACCTGAAAAATTTTTCGAGACCAAAAAATTTCAACAGAAACTGATTCGAACTAAAATGCAGTTTTGGAACATTCGATCGATCGAAACAGAAAAACACATTACACCAAGCTAGACTATGTTAATGGCGAGGCTCTGATACCACTGTAAGTGCACGGCGGCGCCCCGGCCGTCAATCCGACGGCCAAACGCGGAAACGGTGGTAAACTTAAATTTTGCGGACTTTGCAAACCGGCACCACCGCGCACTAAACCCCGGATCGTGCCATTAAACTAGTCTAAGCTATCTAGAGAGGTGGTAGAGAAGTATACCATACGATCCGAGTCCTCCGGTCTTCATCTCCACTCCGATCTCCTCGCGGGATCTCCGTCCGTCTCCTCCTCGTCGGAAAGGGCACCACGAAGCCGGGTACTTTTACGGGCTCCCACCTCAATGCCGAGGCAACTCGCGCATGAAGCCGGCTACTCGACATGCTCAAGATATACTGTAGGGAATGTAATGTAGAATGTATGTCTCACATTGGGGTTGGTTGCCATTGAAGATGATGGAGGAATCAAGACTAGAAAAATGGTGCTTGCATTTTTCTAGCATGGGAAGAAGATCAAGAATGAAACTCTCATGGTGAAGCTCTCATCTTTTTCTTTCTCTCTTTTCTTTTCTTCTTCTCTTTCTATTTTCAACCATGAATACCTTCTTACCTTAAGTGTAGAATATGGTGGAGGAAGAACAATATCATATCAAGAGGGAGGTGAGTGTAGGAAAAGAAAAGAGGTGACCACATCCAAGAACATAATCATCACTAAATCTCAAATCAACCTCAAATCCATTTCAAATCTCATAAAGCAAAGATGCTAACCATTATGAAGGAAAAAGAAAAGATGCTATCATAATGCATGAAACCCCTCCACAAAAGTAATTTGCAAAACTGCAAATTACCCCCTCCATCAGAAAAGTCCGGCCGGGAAAGAACAAAGAAAAACCGGCCGGAACGGAATGCAAAATGGCAACTCTAGAAAACTGGTCCCGTAATAAATTACAGGAAAACCCCACACTGTGCATACACACCCGCATTTGTATTCCGTCCGGATACAAATGCAATGAGACAAAATCTACACTGTACTAAACTAGGACCGGCTTAAGCCAAAGCCGGCTAGTAATATCCGTTCGATCCTGATCCGTGCAATACCGCACGTATCTGATCGAACCCTGCCATATAACCATACGGCCACTAGTACAAACCGTCCGATCCTGATCCGTGCAATACCGCACGTATCTGATCGGACCCTGCCATATCTCCATACGGCCTCTACAGCGTTTCGCCCGAAACTTGAGTAACTGAAAGTGTGGTGGACTCTAAAGACTCGTCAATACTATGGCTGTGGATTTAACCACTAGCACGTCAGAGGTATAAGCCAATACGTGACGGGCCACCAGCTATTGACTAAAAGGGACGTCGATGAGGAAGCTCACCCCGACACCCAACTGAGCCTGTCAGTGACAATATCCGTACAGTCCGGTCCGTTCGTCCATGAGTATCGCATGGCGGGCCTAGGGGGTTGGTAAAAGTCAGACCCCCAAAAGCGGTACAAGTCGTGTCGGAGTGTAGCCCAGAACACCCTGAGATACTACTGGAATACCTAGCAGTAAATCTCCTGCCTTGGCCAAGGTCTTTGTGTAATGGCTCTCCTAGACACAGTGCGACCTCACCCCCAATACCGGGAGAGACGATACCCCCGAAGATCCGCTCACTGCCTCCATGTGGCTCGGGACTGTACCCAACTAAAACCTGTTTGCACGACTCCTTTGAGTTGTGGTAGGGTAGTAATCAAAGTACAGTGGGAACTCACACGAGACAAATGACGATCCCCAGGTCGATGAACTAACCTGTACACATGTCACCTGGGAACTGCTATCTGACGTCAGGTATAAGACCAACTAGCATGTTCCCGGCGAGTCCTGTCCGGTGTACTCATAACCCAATGAGCACCTGTATACATCTTAGGTGAACCAACAGACACCAGTGGCTTGTGAGACCGGCCACCGCCCCTCGTCGGGGTCTCGACTGTATACACTAGTCTACTCTGGAGTATCGATGCCCTGTCTCGAAACTCCCACGACTAGGGACCTTTTAAGGATGTGCTTATAGACTCCAGCTCTCACTTATATGATCGCCCTCATACTGCTGGCAGTCAAGCAAGAATCCTAGGGGCTCTATCAACGTGCAATAGCGACATGTCAGGTCGCCTAAAGCAGTACACGATGATAAAGGTAAACCAGATAGCATACTATCATCTTGAGTAAGACTGTCCTACCGGGATAGGTCCTCCCTCAATCATTGCAATCACGTGCCTGTGATCCAATAATTGACTCTGAGGGCACTATCTCCAACAATATCAATGCGACACGACTAGCTAAGTTACATAAAGATGGTTATTTGAATCCGTTCGAATTATCATCTTATGATACTTGCCATTCATGTCTCAAAGGAAAAATGACCAAAGCTCCGTTTAGTGGACACGGAGAAAGAGTTACTGAACTCTTAGGACTAATACATAGTGATGTATGCGGTCCCATGTCTACGCATGCCAGGAACGGTTCTTCCTACTTCATTACATTCACTGACGATCTCTCTAGATTCGGACATGTGTTCCTGATGAAACACAAGTCTGAAGCTTTTGAGAAATTCAGAGATTATAAGCACGAAGTAGAGAACCAAACGGGCAAAAGTATTAAGATTCTTCGATCTGATCGAGGAGGTGAATACTTAAGCGGTGAGTTCCTAGATTATCTAAAAGAGAATGGGATTCTCTCTCAGCTTACTCCCCCTTATACACCACAGCACAACGGTGTATCGGAGCGGAGGAATCGCACCCTATTAGATATGGTGCGTTCAATGATGAGTACAGCTGAGTTACCAATTTCCTTTTGGGGGTATGCACTGGAGACAGCAGCATACCTATTGAATCAAGTTCCAACTAAATCTGTACCTACCACACCTTATGAGATATGGAGTGGGAAGAGACCATGTCTTAAACGAGTTAAGATATGGGGTTGTCTGGCCTATGTCAAAAGGCAAAATCCAGACAAACTCGAGGCACGGTCAGTTCTATGCAAGTTTGTGGGATATCCCAAACATTCACATGGATATCTTTTCTACCATCGCGAGGAACAAAAGGTGTTTGTTTCTCAACATGCCACCTTTTTAGAAAAGGAATTTCTTACAAAAGAAATTAGTGGCGAAGAGGTAGAACTGGAAGAAGTTCCAGTAACAAAAACTGCAACTGAAGATTTAGTGGAACCAGAGGATTCAGTAGTACCCGACGAACCCTAGCCTCTCCGCCGATCTAGTAGGGTTTCTCGTCCACCTGAGAGATACTACGGTTTTCTCATTGATGGTGGAAGCGAGGATTGCATCATGGATGATGATGACCCCACTAGTTTCGAGCAGGCCATCACGAGTGGTGACTCTGTGAAATGGCTGGATGCAATGCGATCTGAGATGGAATCTATGTACACCAATAAAGTATGGATTTTAGAAAATGCTCCTGAAGGGGTAAAACCCATTGGGAGCAAGTGGATTTTTAAAAAGAAATTTGGTGTAGATGGAAAAGTTGAGACTTTCAAAGCTAGACTTGTAGCAAAGGGTTTTTGTCAACGTCCAGGTGTGGATTATGACGAAACCTTTTCTCCAGTGGCTATGCTTAAGTCCATCCGGATCTTACTTGCCATTGCTGCATACCATGGCTACGAAATCTGGCAAATGGATGTTAAGACCGCCTTTCTAAACGGTGATTTAGAAGAGTGCGTGTACATGACTCAGCCAGAGGGCTTCGTAGATAGTGGGAGCAGCGGAAAGGTGTGCAAGCTGCTTAAATCCATTTATGGGTTAAAGCAAGCATCGCGGAGTTGGAACATCTGTTTTGATGTTGTAGTCAAAGAGTTTGACTTCATCAAAAATATAGATGAACCTTGTATCTATAAGAAGGTAGCAGAGGGTAAGGTTGTCTTCCTCGTATTGTACGTGGATGACATACTCTTGATAGGAAATGATATTCCTATGCTGCAATCAGTCAAGCTCTTCTTATCACAGAGATTCTCAATGAAAGATCTAGGTGATGCCTCCTGCATATTGGGAATCATGATCTATAGAGATAGATCTAAACGGATATTGGGATTGTCCCAATCCAGGTACATTGACACCATACTAAAGAGGTTTAGTATGGAAGAATCCAAGCGTGGGAACCAACCCACGATCTCTGGACTCACTCTCTCCATTGAGATGTCTCCCAAGACTGATATAGAGAGAGCTCGCATGCAAGGGATACCCTATGCTTCGGCAGTAGGCTCTATCATGTATGCGATGCTATGTACCAGACCCGATGTAGCATACTCACTAAGTGTAGTGAGTCGGTATCAAGCAGATCCTGGAGAGAGTCATTGGACAGCAGAGAAGAACATTCTCAAGTACTTGCGAAGGACTAGAGACATGTTCTTGGTGTATGGTAACGGAGAACTACAGGTGGAGTCCTTTACCGATTCCAGCTTCCAAAGTGATAAGGACGACTCTAAGTCGCATCCGGGTTTTGTCTTTACTCTCAATGGAGGGGCGGTATGTTGGAAGAGTTCCAAACAGGATACCGTTGCAGACTCGACGATGGAGGCTAAATACATCGCTGCCAACGATGCTGCCAAAGAGGCTGTATGGATAAAGAAGTTCATTAGTGAACTTGGTGTGGTTCCATCCATTGAGCATCCAATACCTCTGTATTGTGATAACAATGGAGCTGTGGCTTTGGCCAAGGAACCCAGGTCCCATCAGAAGTCCAGACATATTCTGAGGCGGTATCACCTGATCAGGGAGATAGTTGATCGCCGGGAGATCGAGGTCAGGAGAGTAGATACGAAGGACAACACTGCGGATCCATTCAAGAAGGCTATTCCCCAGATACAGTTTGAGAGATTATTCGGGATGCTAGGTATGCGATACTACAGCAGCTGGTCTTAGTGCAAGTGGGGGATTGTTAGTTATGTATATGCCCTAGAGGCCATTGTTGTACATATGATGTATATTATGATGGATGCTTAGATATATACAGAGAGGACTTTCTTGCTCGTCATGATAGTATGCTATTTGGTTTCACTTTATCTTAACATGTTGACTTGTATTGGTTTACTGTTTTACTCTCACATGTCGATAAAGCCCTTAGGATCTGTACTCGACTACTGGGACTATGATGAGATCATACTAGTGGGGCCGCGGTAGTCGATGAGTACATCCTATAATTGTTCCTAGTCGAGGGTATATCGAGACAGGGCATCGATACACCAGAGTAGACTAGCGTATACGCATCTTGACCCATATGATGGGCGATGGATGATCCCATATCCATCGGTGTTTGACATCAGAGATGGTGTACGGGTGCTCAGTGGAGACTGGGTATACTGGACGGACTCGCCGAGAACTCCCAGATTGTCACGACCCGAAAGAGCACGTGACTGGCACTTGAACCATATGAAGCCTATAGGACTCCATCTGATCCAAGTAAGCCAAAAGCCCAGAAATCTAAAACCATTTTGAAGAATAAATAAAGAAAACTGGTTTAAAGAAGTGAAGAAATACAGGTTTGAAATCAAGGTTTTTAAATAACTAAGCCGAAGGTACGTTTTGAAAACAATAAAGTCTTTTCTTAAAATTTCGGCAGAGTTTCTCTTGTAAAACTGGCCCCGAATGGGGTACAACATGAATAACAATATATAAAATGATAAAGGCATCCCCAAGCGGGAGCTAGCTCTTCGTCAATCGACGGTCACAACCACGCAATGATATGATAATATACAACGCCAAGTGGCGAGGATCAAAACCAAAAGAAAACTCAAAAGCAGCAAGAAACCCGCAATACTACTAAGCGCGACTCTAAGGTCGAATAATACAACACTGTCTCGGAGTCTGAAAGAATATACAAGTTTTGGTTGATGGACAATTTCTAGATACAATGAAATAAATAAATACAAAGGTGATTCCTGATACGAAAGAATCCACCTACCAAAGCAAATCATCCGCAAGAAGGTAGTGTGCCAGAAATGCCGCAATAGAGCCTGTACGGCATAACCTGCAAGAGCTGTGGCACAACGGGGGTGAGTTGCCAACTCGTGAATAGAAACATCTACAAGGATAAATCGAATGCAAGACATAATCCTAAGTCAACGATCAGTACAATATCCACAAGAGTACATCTGAGTGTAATAAGGTGGCAAGGTAACATCTAATCATGTATATAGTGCCAGGTACTCAGGTAACAACATGTCATCAGTGTAAGGTATGTCTGCATGAAGTATCAATGAAGAAATATCAATAATATCAATACACATATATTAGCGTCCCATACCACTAATATTGGTGTAAGATAAGTGTAAATCCAGTCTGTATATGAACCAAGTCTGTATATATGTGGAACCCGTCCACCTGTCACCCACTGACAGTAAGCATCATGTATGCAATGTGAGGATATAACCAAAATCATAGAAAACTCATCATGAAACCCGTGCCAAACACCGACACGTAAATCCTCATCCGTATGGGGCTCCGTCTGCGGATATCGGCCCTCGGCCCCGGCAGTATGAGTCAACCCATGTCCATCTCTGGGCTCCGTCTGCGGATATCGTCCCGTCGGCCCCAGCAGTATGCCCATCTCTCGGCTCCAGGCGGTATCCCCCGGATATCCGCCGAGCTCAGGTAAAATCACCGGTAGGTACTCGCCCGCCTCCAGGCTCAATCGGCATAACCCATCGATCATCTCGCCGAGGGGAACCATACCGGGCCCACCACGAACCCGCAAACGGTACATCACCTCCTCGAATCGGGTTTCAAGCATACGTCTCAGCACCGAGAAAACGCGTGGTGGACGCACCGAAATATCATATCACGAGGTACCGGGTTTTCATAAAGTGCCTCTTTTCTTAAATAACCCCACGGTCCTCAAAAACCAGAAATCACATGAAAATCCAACATCCAGGAGTAAATCCAATGCGATGTACTATGCAATCAATCCATGATATATGCGACATGTAAAGAGAGTAATCATATCGGAAGTCATATAACATGGAATAAGAATGCGCATATGTCAAAGGAAGCATCATATCACGAATGTAATAGTACTACTGTGTAGTGACATGGCAATTATCGATGATGAAGTGTGTGAGCCGGCAAGTAGTGTACGTGAAACATACGCATCATCGATAATGGTGCTGGTGTCCTAACAACATGATAATAACATGGAAATGAACATATGCCTGCAATGCGAATAGTATGAATATGCGGAAACCTAGTAATCAACAGCACAGTGAAGTATCTACTATGCAAACTACATCTAAGTATCAGGTCGAATCAGGAGGGGTAGGTGTGGAAACCACCTAAATCTGAGTCAATGTATAAATGTAGATATATAGTCGGTGATCCCGCCTCAATGTCATATCGTAAGATATCCTCTAGTTATGAGTGTGGATCTATCATCAATATCAGCTCGTACGGTAAATCATCGTACGGCATTCCCAAAAGCTGGGTAGGGGTCAACATCTCACTGTCTCATCACATAACAGGTATCAGTATCATCAGATCATAAAGTCTGGGGGTACTACTCTATGTCTAGTACAAAACGATACCATCAGTAAGAATGCATGCGGGGGTAAACACATATCCCAAGCCCGCAAGAATCACAAGTCATATCCCACATGTGAATCGTATCAAATCACCGATCCCAGGGCACCAAGCCCACACCATCGACTCGTCTCCAAAGTCATCCCATATGATCAAACACAGTGCAAGTATAAGTGATATACAAAGGTATGTGTATATAGGTGTAATTCTATCCTAGGGTTCGCGACTATGACTACACTAGTCACTGCTAACCCTAAACTATCTATAGTACACCTATAACCACAATAACTGCATAATAATCACACTACGGACTGCGGGGGTGCTATACGCCATCCACCCGACTTCCCCCTGTAGATATAATCTACTCACTTGAATCCTGTGTTTCGGTGTCGATGTCTCCGTCATCTTCCGCATCGCCTCGGATCGTCGCGGTGTACCTACACACATCACACGTATCGCATCGCATCAAAACCAATTCAATACTTAAAACGACACACTAAATCCAATACGATACGCTAAAACCGATACGAAACGCCAAAAGGCTTATAGGTTAGAACCTACGGTTAGCCTTCGCAAAACAACTCGAAATCACTCGATATAGACGTACAAACGTCACACGATCGAGATAACACAATAATACCAAAATCTTGAATTCAAAACACGCAAAACCAAACCCAAATTCAAAGCTGCAACTTGAGAAAATGATCCCAGATTTCATCTCAGGCCAAACTAGATCAAATCAACAACTCCAGGGTGCTATGCAGGGTAAATATGAGGTACAGAAGCAAAATGGGGAGTTTTCACCACAAATGGGCCGGCCACATCTACTGTTTGGCCGGCCTCGCCGGCCCCCCCATGCCCAATGTGGCTCGTCTTCGTAGGGTGGTCTCATGTGGTCCCAATTAGGTCTCTGGTATTGTTGACTTTGTCTAGAAATGTCCCAGTATACTCCAGATTTTCCTGCACACCCAAACCGACATAAAGTCCCGAAATTCCGTATTCTTGGTTTCCAATGGGATTGGGCTGGGTTTCTAGCTCTAGGGTGTTCATACGATCTCCATTGAACTCAAAATACCCATCACAACTCACAATTCCCTCAAACCCTAACTAGTTTTCACCAAGTCCACAAATTCACCCGATATCGATTCTAAACTTGCATAGGGGTATAGGAAATGCTAAAACTAAGATCATGATTCAGAAATTACCTCAATTGGCAACTCAAGAAAATTCTTGAGTTGCCCCAAGTGGTCACAATCCAAGCTTTCTAGGTCCATCTTGTAGATCTCGAGCTTGCGCATCTTTTTTGTGAAACCGACATAGGATTTTGGGGTAGTTTTAGAGGTGTTTTCATGGCTTGAAGAGGGGAGGGAAGATGAGGAAGGGCAGCAGCAGCAAGAGGAGTGGGAGAGGGGGAGAATGATGAAGAATGAAGGGGTATGGCCAAGGGTACAAGGTCAAAGGTCCACCTCTCTCTCTCTCTCACCTACCCTCATCATTTCCTTTTTCTTTTCTTTTCTTTTCCCTTTCTCTAAATCCCTAAACCTTCTCATGAGAATAGTATCCCCAAAGGAAATCCATTGCAAGAAAATACACAAGTGTAGAAAATGTGATATGTGCAAGTTTTGCACAAAACTGCCGAAAAACCCAATTAGCGATTTTAATCGCGATTAGCACTAAACTAGTGTCAAACTAATCACAAAAACTTAAAAATGTCATAATTCACTAATTTACCCTATTTTAGAATTTTCCATAATTTTTCATAATTTTTCTAACATTTTTCCTATTTATTTGCATTTAATATTAAAATAATCAATAAAATAATATTTAATTATAAAAATTCCCAAAATTAATATTTTATATTTTTGAAAATGTTACAATCTACCCCCCTTAAAGAAATTCGGTCCCCGAATTTAAATTTAAACCCCCAATACTAAAAACAATTTCAGTAATAATCCATTTGTCGGGGCTCCGAAAATATCAACACATAGAACATCACAGCGCAATGCATGCGCATGAAAAGTGAGCAGATAACTCAAAAGCAAAACTCCGTCAAGCATCTCGCAATCATCGGAGTCGAGGTAAAGACACAATGTCAAATCCAATACAAAACCGATATGATATGGATCGAAACTACACATGTAGACATCCAATCCCTACATGTAAGTAGCTGATGCAAAAGCATGCAAAAGTAAATCCAGGTACCGTCCACTGACTAGTCCTGCTCAGCATGAAAGCAAAAATCCAACATCATAAAAAGTACTGCTCCAAAAGGAAATAATCCCAAAAATGCACATAACACAAGCCTGTGCGTCTGGTGCGCACGGAAATAAAAAATCCATAACTGTGTCAAACAGATGTACAAACAACATCTAGGTGCAACGGGTGTGCACAAAACCTCTGTCATGGGCAACGTATGTGCCTGACAGCCAAGGTCCGGTGCATCTAACATGCACGAAGAAATCTCGATTTAGTGCATCGGGTGCGCACCAAAATCGTATCTAAATAACATGCGCCCAACACACGCGAAAATCCAAATCTGTGCATCCATCGTGCACGAATAAAAATCTAAACCCTGCGCACTCAACATGCACGGAATCACGAAATCCAATAACAAACATCGAATAGGTGTAAAGCACATCACCAGCACGGAGTGCAAAACCAACCATCAAAATCCGGGTCAAAATCAACGATAAAATGCGTCTCAAACCAAAATCAGGTGTACTTCAAAGGAAAATCTCACAATCATGTGCATCAGCGTGCACGAATCAAGCATAACACTAAAATGCATGAAAACTCTGCGCGAAATATATAAATATCCAGTGGGTGCATGAAACCCATATCATGAAACTCAGTCACCAAAACTAAATCATGCAAACAGAACACCCAAAATACCGAAATCCAAAATGACGGATACGTGATAATCGAATCACCAAATCACAAATCATAAATACCGTCTTCGGTAGTTCCTCCTTCAAGGTCGAGAAGGAGTCGGTGCAATCCACTGCTAGCAGCACAGGATATCTACGTGCCACTTGCTCACGGTCTGGCGTCCTCTGACTCTCTGGGTCCTTATCTTCTCTGCGGATTACCTATCACGCGGTCAATCGGCCCATCGGCCCTGTCAGGTGTGCTAACGGGGACGATTCCGTTCTGGCACTTCTCTGGTCACCTCTCGGTCAAACCTCACGACCACTCGTAAGGCAGCATATCACTGGCGTCGGCCTCTGGCTCTCTGAATGTACGTCACACATCTGATCCTGGGTGCAAACATCGTTGCAGCAACGTCCTGGAAGAATCCTGCTCAAGATCTCTTCCAATCATGTCTATGCCGAACCAAACGGAGGCTGGCTCTCCTGCACAACCTCTTCTCGCTCAAAAGACACCTGTGTCCTCATAACAATATTTTCTTAGAAACTGGTCACATCCCAACGTCTCTGTAAGCAAATCAGGTCTCTAATCTCGACGGAAAGCAATGACAGCTCATCAGTGTCTCGCACGAACCTCTTGTTCCAACTGTCTCTATCATCGTCCACTAAGACGTCATGCCAAGCTACTATGCACTGCACTGTTCTCGGCCACGGTCAATCGGAAGTCTCTCACACGGACTCGAAATCGCGTACTCTGTAGCTTCATCACTCTGTAGCAGATGTCAGGTCGAACTGGTCCTCGGGAACACGTTCCAACCATCGGAGGAAAACTCATCACTCGTCCGTCCTTGATCAATTCGCAACGCATCTGGTTAAGTTCCTTTATCCGAACTTGGTCAACTACCTTGTCGACAACGCTGAACTCTGCCCTGCTGGGTGTGCGCAACACGACCACTCCTGGTCTAGGTCTTCTCGTATCGTACTCCAGAAAGGTCCTGTCGAGGTTCCTTTCACAAATCTCAATCCTGCCGAAATGCCCGGAAGTCATCATCCAATGCTGAAGCTAAAGCTCATTCCGGAACGGCTGCATACTCATCGCGCTTCTTTCTGGAAGATATATCCATATACCACGCCTCGGGGTGTGTATCACATCTCTAATATCAGCGGAGTGGGACGTCATCTCGTCGAAATCTCGTACGAACTCTTTTCTTCACTCTGCGTCAGTGCCGACTGATTTGGACTCGTCTCATCACGGCTACACGAACTGCGCTCCGACGGCTATGCTCGCATCTGGAGTCTCCCAAGCATTGTCCCATCACGATATCCGAAAGATGCCGAACCATCCGATCGACTTGTCAGATCCTCATAATCCCCCAAGAGCTCACATCTCAGGTACAGTTTAATAGTATCGAGTACATGCCACAGCGTCGGTGGTCCAGCCGTAGAAGGGCAAACCCAAGCCTCACTAATGGCGCCGCGGAACCGCCGTAAACCCTAAGGTTCAAAGGCTGTCACACGGTCATTAAGTCGAGTTAGGGTTTCATTCTTCTAGAGGGTCCATAGAATCACCTGCATGTCTTTCCGTATACTTTAAACTTGGAAAATAGGCTCCTGACATTCGATCGTCTCTATTGACTCTCAACGAACCTGCGTGAAGTCGTCTCTAGCTGGAATCAATCCGCCTGATGACTCGCATCGGGGTAAGCGAACTCACCACACGTCCTAGTCATTCATCCTCGGTGACTAGCAACTCGCTATCATCTCTCTAAGAACATGCTCATGCCGCAGTAGCTCCAATCATCTGGGCGATATCTCATCATTTGCAGCAACAACTGGCTCATATGCCTGTATGCCGAACAACGCCTCAATCCCCCAGGAAAGGCAATACATAAGCGGTCATCTCTGAATCAGCCTGCTCTAGATCTGAGTATGACTCTCCACACTGGAAATCTTCAACTCAACTGGGCCCGCTCTGGCGCAAAATCGGACGAATCACCTTCGTCTCTCCAATCGGGTAAACTAGCTATCATCAGTCGCATAACTTCCTGAAAGCCACAGCAATCTCAGCTCGTAAGCTCCGAAAGCAACATCCCGTCAATCTCAGCAACAGCTGGTACATCGGTCTGCACGGTCGCCGACATCACAATCCCTGAGGTATGCTGTACATCAACAGTCCTCTCTCAACTGGCAGCTCTAACAATGGCACGATCATCCGGTGCAAAACCAAGCCCTTGCCTCCACTAGAGGTCACAAATACCAACACTAACTCGAGACGTTCCCATGTCACCAGAAAACACAATGGTCGGCCCTCGTACCAAACGAGCTCACACCGGCCGTAACCCTAGCAGCAGCCCAAACTGTGCTCAAACATGGTGACAGGAATCTCAATCGAGTATCAAAGAGAGCACATCAATGGCAAGAAGGGAAACAACAGATCCAAAGTGGATACATGATCATAGGAAGGAACAGCATCAATGAAGGTATGATCATGAAACTAATAGAATCGGGGATCTCAAATGGATGTATAACCCTGGATATAAAGAAAATCTCTGATCTCAAAACAAATGTACATCCTAAGGTTCCTTAAGCGGAGTGGCGTGTCGTAAGTATGCCGCGGAACATACCAACGGTACGTCACTCTACTTTAGTCACCTAATCCATCAACCAAGGGTCATCCTAACACGACGAAAGTTCGGGTTTACACCCCCTCGACCAAGTCTAAGTTCCGTATATAAACAACTCCCTAGGCTCCACATAGTCAAACTTAAACTCGAACTAAGGTCAACCTAGCGCTCTGATACCAACTTTGTCACGACCCGAAAGAGCACGTGACTGGCACTTGAACCATATGAAGCCTATAGGACTCCATCTGATCCAAGTAAGCCAAAAGCCCAGAAATCTAAAACCATTTTGAAGAATAAATAAAGAAAACTGGTTTAAAGAAGTGAAGAAATACAGGTTTGAAATCAAGGTTTTTAAATAACTAAGCCGAAGGTACGTTTTGAAAACAATAAAGTCTTTTCTTAAAATTTCGGCAGAATTTCTCTTGTAAAACTGGCCCCGAATGGGGTACAACATGAATAACAATATATAAAATGATAAAGGCATCCCCAAGCGGGAGCTAGCTCTTCGTCAATCGACGGTCACAACCACGCAATGAAATGATAATATACAACGCCAAGTGGCGAGGATCAAAACCAAAAGAAAACTCAAAAGCAGCAAGAAACCCGCAATACTACTAAGCGCGACTCTAAGGTCGAATAATACAACACTGTCTCGGAGTCTGAAAGAATATACAAGTTTTGGTTGATGGACAATTTCTAGATACAATGAAATAAATAAATACAAAGGTGATTCCTGATACGAAAGAATCCACCTACCAAAGCAAATCACCCGCAAGAAGGTAGTGTGCCAGAAATGCCGCAATAGAGCCTGTACGGCATAACCTGCAAGAGCTGTGGCACAACGGGGGTGAGTTGCCAACTCGTGAATAGAAACATCTACAAGGATAAATCGAATGCAAGACATAATCCTAAGTCAACGATCAGTACAATATCCACAAGAGTACATCTGAGTGTAATAAGGTGGCAAGGTAACATCTAATCATGTATATAGTGCCAGGTACTCAGGTAACAACATGTCATCAGTGTAAGGTATGTCTGCATGAAGTATCAATGAAGAAATATCAATAATATCAATACACATATATTAGCGTCCCATACCACTAATATTGGTGTAAGATAAGTGTAAATCCAGTCTGTATATGAACCAAGTCTGTATATATGTGGAACCCGTCCACCTGTCACCCACTGACAGTAAGCATCATGTATGCAATGTGAGGATATAACCAAAATCATGGAAAACTCATCATGAAACCCGTGCCAAACACCGACACGTAAATCCTCATCCGTATGGGGCTCCGTCTGCGGATATCGGCCCTCGGCCCCGGCAGTATGAGTCAACCCATGTCCATCTCTGGGCTCCGTCAGCGGATATCGGCCCGTTGGCCCCAGCAGTATGCCCATCTCTCGGCTCCAGGCGGTATCCCCCGGATATCCGCCGAGCTCAGGTAAAATCACCGGTAGGTACTCGCCCGCCTCCAGGCTCAATCGGCATAACCCATCGATCATCTCGCCGAGGGGAACCATACCGGGCCCACAACGAACCCGCAAACGGTACATCACCTCCTCGAATCGGGTTTCATGCACATGTCTCAGCACCGAGAAAACGCGTGGTGGACGCACCGAAATATCATATCACGAGGTACCGGGTTTTCATAAAGTGCCTCTTTTCTTAAATAACCCCACGGTCCTCAAAAACCAGAAATCACATGAAAATCCAACATCCAGCAGTAAATCCAATGCGATGTACTATGCAATCAATCCATGATATATGCGACATGTAAAGAGAGTAATCATATCGGAAGTCATGCAACATGGATTAAGAATGCGCATATGTCAAAGGAAGCATCATATCACGAATGTAATAGTACTACTGTGTAGTGACATGGCAATTATCGATGATGAAGTGTGTGAGCCGGCAAATAGTGTACGTGAAACATACGCATCATCGATAATGGTGCTGGTGTCCTAACAGCATGATAATAACATGGAAATGAACATATGTCAGCAATGCGAATAGTATGAATATGCGGAAACCTAGTAATCAACAGCACAGTGAAGTATCTACTATGCAAACTACATCTAAGTATCAGGTCGAATCAGGAGGGGTAGGTGTGGAAACCACCTAAATCTGAGTCAATGTATAAATGTAGATATATAGTCGGTGATCCCGCCTCAATGTCATATCGTAAGATATCCTCTAGTTATGAGTGCGGATCTATCATCAATATCAGCTCGTACGGTAAATCATCGTACGGCATTCCCAAAAGCTGGGTAGGGGTCAACATCTCACTGTCTCATCACATAACATGTATCAGTATCATCAGATCATAATGTCTGGGGGTACTACTCTATGTCTAGTACAAAACGATACCATCAGTAAGAATGCATGCGGGGGTAAACACATATCCCAAGCCCGCAAGAATCACAAGTCATATCCCACATGTGAATCGTATCAAATCACCGATCCCAGGGCACCAAGCCCACACCATCGACTCATCTCCAAAGTCATCCCATATGATCAAACACAGTGCAAGTATAAGTGATATACAAAGGTATGTGTATATAGGTGTAATTCTATCCTAGGGTTCGCAACTATGACTGCACTAGTCACTGCTAACCCTAAACTATCCATAGTACACCTATAACCACAATAACTGCATAATAATCACACTACGGACTGCGGGGGTGCTATACGCCATCCACCCGACTTCCCCCTGTAGATATAATCTACTCACTTGAATCCTGTGTTTCGGTGTCGATGTCTCCGTCATCTTCCGCATCGTCTCGGATCATCGCGGTGTACCTACACACATCACACGTATCGCATCGCATCAAAACCAATTCAATACTTAAAACGACACACTAAATCCAATATGATACGCTAAAACAGATACGACACGCCAAAAGGCTTATAGGTTAGAACCTACGGTTAGCCTTCGCAAAACAACTCGAAATCACTCGATATAGACTTACAAACATCACACGATCGAGATAACACAATAATACCAAAATCTTGAATTCAAAACACGCAAAACCAAACCCAAATTCAAAGCTGCAACTTGAGAAAATGATCCCAGATTTCATCTCAGGCCAAACTAGATCAAATCAACAACTCCAGGGTGCTATGCAGGGTAAATATGAGGTACAGAAGCAAAATGGGGAGTTTTCACCACAAATGGGCCGGCCACATCTACTGTTTGGCCGGCCTCGCCGGCCCCCCCATGCCCAATGTGGCTCGTCTTCGTAGGGTGGTCTCATGTGGTCCCAATTAGGTCTCTGGTATTGTTGACTTTGTCTAGAAATGTCCCAGTATACTCCAGATTTTCCTGCACACCCAAACCGACATAAAGTCCCGAAATTCCGTATTCTTGGTTTCCAATGGGATTGGGCTGGGTTTCTAGCTCTAGGGTGTTCATACGATCTCCATTGAACTCAAAATACCCATCACAACTCACAATTCCCTCAAACCCTAACTAGTTTTCACCAAGTCCACAAATTCACCCGATATCGATTCTAAACTTGCATAGGGGTATAGGAAATGCTAAAACTAAGATCACGATTCAGAAATTACCTCAATTGGCAACTCAAGAAAATTCTTGAGTTGCCCCAAGTGGTCACAATCCAAGCTTTCTAGGTCCATCTTGTAGATCTCGAGCTTGCGCATCTTTTTTGTGAAACCGACATAGGATTTTGGGGTAGTTTTAGAGGTGTTTTCATGGCTTGAAGAGGGGAGGGAAGATGAGGAAGGGCAGCAGCAGCAAGAGGAGTGGGAGAGGGGGAGAATGATGAAGAATGAAGGGGTATGGCCAAGGGTACAAGGTCAAAGGTCCACCTCTCTCTCTCTCTCACCTACCCTCATCATTTCCTTTTTCTTTTCTTTTCCCTTTCTCTAAATCCCTAAACCTTCTCATGAGAATAGTAACCCCAAAGGAAATCCATTGCAAGAAAATACACAAGTGTAGAAAATGTGATATGTGCAAGTTTTGCACAAAACTGCCGAAAAACCCAATTAGCGATTTTAATCGCGATTAGCACTAAACTAGTGTCAAACTAATCACAAAAACTTAAAAATGCCATAATTCACTAATTTACCCTATTTTAGAATTTTCCATAATTTTTCATAATTTTTCAAACATTTTTCCTATTTATTTGCATTTAATATTAAAATAATCAATAAAATAATATTAAATTATAAAAATTCCCAAAATTAATATTTTATATTTTTGAAAATGTTACACAGATGGTGATATACCACACGTCAGATGGCAGTTCTCCGGTGACACAGGTACAGGGTTGTCTGAAGACCCGAGATCGTCATAGAGTCTTATGTGATTCCCACTGTGCTTTGATTTCCACCTTACCACGTCCAAGAGGGCGTGCAAAACGGTGGCTTTTGGGTACAGTCCCGAATCACATGGAGGCAATGAGCGATAGGAGGGGATTCGTCTCTCCCGGTATAAGGAGTTGATGTTGTGCTGTGTTCGATTGGCTATAACTGGAAGTCCCTGGCCATGGCTGATATAGAGATTTACTGGTAAGTGTTACAAGTAGTTTCTCGACCCGTTATGATCCATACATCGACACGACTTATCGGTTATTGGGGTCTGACGTATACCACCCCAAGGCTTGATATGCGACATATCAGACGAACAGACCGGACTGTATGGGAGTGTTACTGATCGGATTCACAGGAGAACGCACATGCTAGCTTGTTGATCTTCTGATCGCTCAATACCTGGATGGCTGTTACGTTTAGCTGACCGCTTGCAGCTTGTGGGTGTTTGATATGATCATCACCTGCTACCGGCGTATTGACGATTCTTTAGAGTCCTACACAGAGGTTTCTTGGCTCAGGCGAAACGAAGTAGAGGCACATATGTGATATGTTCAGGACCGAGAATAATGCGATATGGGATACCGTATTATATTCTCGCGATATTTAGATATGAACCGGGACATCGGATCAAGTGTTGATTCGATGAATCGGTACATGATATATTAGTCGGTAATATTCGATATAGCCGAATCATCGATTCAAGTGTTGATTCGATGATTTAATGTATAATAATATATATGATATATTTTATTACATTATCTAATATTGGCTCGCTTTATTATTTCATTTTCTCAGTGGATGATACATTGATATATATGCGATATATGTTAATTGTATTATTTTCTTTTGTTGCAAATATATAATATATATGTGATATATATTATTGTGACATGATATGATTAATTGTTAAACATGTTTAAGGATGATTAATTGAGGTTAGGGTTTGATTAGGGTTAGTTGCTTCATGCACCTTCTAGAAGCTATTTATTTTGTCATGGTCTAGATATTTATGGATGACACATTTCTAAACCTAACCAAACCCTAACTTTAGTTGTTTCTATACACATTCTTATCCAATCATCCTTGACCATGGTTAATAATCAATCATATAGGTTTTATTCTATTCATCACAAAAGAAAGATAATTCATTATCTTTTCATTATCATCTTCTTCCTTCTTCAAGAAAGCTTGCTTGTTTTTCTTTAAGTGATGAAATAAAATGAGAAAATGATTTAAAAAGAAAGCAAAATTACTACTCTCTCATCCTCATCTCATCTAGCCCATGGGATTAGTGTGTTCTTCTCTTTTGAGTGAGAAAGCTTGAGTCGTAGCAACTTCAAGGTAGATCATCGGAGATTTGGAATACTTCGAGCTAGCATGGATCGTTCGAGTCGTGGAGCCTCTCATGAGTCCGGGAGATCGTGGATCGCGGCAAAGGGACTTCTACTCGGAGCTTGTGAAGTGAAGGAGCGGACTACAAAGGTTGTAATCCCTCACACTTAGATAAAAGTTATCATCTTGCATATTAAACCCTGATAATCTAGTAAAGATCCCGGCTTTGGGTTGTTCGGCACGTCTAAAATTTAATCCGGGCATGTTTGATGCCTTATGAACCTTCACAAGAGTGCCTAGGAACCCTACAAACGGAGCCTTGTACTTCCATTTGCTCTAGTCTCTAGCATATAGAGACTCCTCTCGTATACACCGGCATCCTTCTGTACCAAGCTACAAACAACAGCATTAATAAATACAACAGTATAACCATATAATACAACTTTAAAAGCTACTCTCTCTCTTTCTTCTTTTCTACTTCTCCCTTCTCTTTAGGACTTACTGAGCAATTTGTTCGCTGACGACATTCTCTTTCTTTCTTCTTTGAATGTCGTCAGGTGATCTGGACACGGTGGAGATCGAGCCCACAGCTGAAGACTTGGACCAATCCAGTGAAGACCCCGAGCTCTAATTCATTGTATACTTTCCATTTCTGTTATGTCATTGTTTAGGCATCACTTTTATTTCAGTTGTATTTACTTTCCATGCATTGTACAAAAAGAATATGAATAAATAAAGTTGTTGTTCTATTATATCTTGTCTCTTGTGCATTTACTTTTATATTGCTTAGATACACTTAGCGTATGTACTTCTGAGTATATACGTAGCAGACCAGTCGCGTCCCCTTCGCCGTATACCGGGAAGCGGGGCGTGACAATAAGACTTGGGATCTTGATTGCGCGAAAGCCAAGTGCCTCGTGCTGGCCTCTATTGATAATGAACATCGAAGGCCACACGAGAAGATGGACCTTGCTTCCATCTTCTTCCATACTTAAGACTTAAATGGAGAGCAATCTCGTATCGCAAGATATGAGACCTCGAAGAAATTGTTTCAAGAGAGGTTGGCCGTCGGATCATCTGTTGGGGACCACGTCCTAAAGATGATTACTCTCATTGAAGAGCTCACGGACCTAGAAACTACGTTGGAGAATGAGCTGTATACCGACTTAATTCTACAGTCCTATCCCTCCACCTATGCCCAATTCATATTGAATTTCAGTATGCAAAAGCTGGAAGTTTCACTTGCTTAGCTCCTCAACATGCTGAGGGTGGATGAGGGCACCTTGAAGAAATCCAAGAAAACACTAACTCTGTATATTGGGGAATCTTCTTCCACTAATTCCAAGGCTAAGGCTAAGGGGAAGAAGAAGGCACCCACCAAACCGAGTGGAGTTGTGCAGAAGGTGCAGGGTAAGGGAAAAGAAAAGAACAGAGAGGCTTCCACAAAGGAAGAATGCTTCTACTGTATGAAAAGGGACATTGGAAGAAGAATTGCCGGGCTTTAAATGACAAGAATCAGGACACAAAGCAAGTTGTGGCTTCGGCTTCAGGTGTGTTCGTGATTGAAAACTGTTTCTCTATTAACTCTACTTTCTAGGTATTAGATACCGGATCAGAATATTATATCTGTAATTCATTTCAAGCGCTGAGAAGCCATAGAGTTTTGAGGAAATGTGATATGACCCTCAGGGTTAGCAACAGAACTAGTGTGGATGTTGTTGCATTAGGAGAATATCACCTAGGATTGGCGAGTGGACATATTTTGTTATTGTGAAACTGCTTTTGTGTACCGAGTATGATGTGTAATATTATATCGGTATCTTTTTTATCTAATGAAGAATATAATTTTGCACTTGAAAGCAATGTCATACACATTCAGCTAAATCATGAAATGATTAGGTTAGGTACACATAATAACGGAATATACATTCTCAATCAACATCAAGTTTTCAACGTCTAAAACACGCTAAAAAGAAAGAATCCAGAAAAAAATCAAGCTTTCTTATGGTATTGTAGACTAGGTCATATCAATGAACACAATTGACTAAATTACATAAAGATGTATATTTAGATCCGTTTGAGTATCAATCATATGCAACTTGTCAATCATGTTTCAAAAGAAAGATGACAAAAACTCCGTTCACTAGACACGGAGAAAGAGCTACTGAGCTCTTGGGAATCATACACATCAACGTGTGTCGGCCAATGTCTACGCATGCAATAAGTGGCTATTCCTACTTCAATACATTCACCGATAATTTCTCAAGGTATGGACATGTATTCTTGATAAAACATAAATCCGAGGCCTTTGAGAAAATCCTGGAGTATAAGAGTGAAGCGGAAAAGCAAACCGGCAAAATTATCAAGATGCTCCAATCTGATCGGGGTGGTGAATACTTAAGTGCCGAGTTCTTGGAATATCTAAAAGAGAATAGAATTCTCTCTCAGCTTACTCCCTCATACACACCATAACACAACGGTGTATCAGAAAGACGGAATCGCACAGATTGATCGTGAAAGAAGTGTGTTTGTGTAGTAACCGCATTCAATAATGGTGTCACGTGTAGCTAGCCGAGATGAGTACGGGTCGTCTACAGGGATGCGTTGAATTTCTAATCTTGCTTTAGACGAGTTGAATAGAATAAAAGAAGAAAGGAGAATATATTCTAGATCTATGTTAAATATGGATATAGAATATATAAGAAGAGGGCTTGTAGGGTTCATCGGATTTAGTAGTCATAGATGACTAATAAAGATGACTCATTTTATCTTTTGATAGATTTAAAACTAGATTGATAGTGATGAATGATGATTAGGGTTCTTCGAAGAAACTAGGGTTTCCTCACTATTGATCCTTGTCCCTTCATTGATCTCTATTCATGTCTAGCCCTTAACAAAACAATTGTTAATCTGATCTCAAATCGCGGTCAATACTATCAATAAATTGATAGCGTGCCCGATTAGGATGTTAGCGATTCTTTTGCTAAAGTTTATAAACTTCATAAAGCATAAAAGAAGTTAAAATATTTTCTCATCCATTGTTCTACCCTAATCCTACGAACCCTATCAAGCGGAGAATTACTCGCGCATGATGGAGATAGAAGAAGAAAGGATAGAGAAGGAAATCATAATGCGGAAATTAAATGCGAAATAATTAAGCTAATGATCTACCTTTATTAATCAACATTACAAGTACAAATCCTTCGAGTTTAGATTACAAGAAGAAGAAGTTGCTCTCGATCTCGGCCTCATAGGAAGTAGATGTTCCGTCGATAGTCACGTTGCTTTATCATGTCGAATCGCGGACATATCGTGGATCACTTGTTCTTTGACGGTGTTTTGCTTCGTGTTAAAGGGGATGATTCTTAACTTTAGCCATCGGTCCTTTATATAGCCCTCAAATCAGAAACCCTAGATCCTATAGGTTAAGATATGTTGATATGATCACCCCCAGAAAATATCAGATCGAACGGCCATCAGAGGGCCGCGGATCCGCCGCGTATTGGGGCTATTAGCCGCGGAAGCGCCGCATCTTGGAGGAGTTGGGGTTTCAATCTTCTGGGGCTTCTACATGTTGATTTGTGGAGATCTTCTAGATATCTGGATGTTGTAAATATTTCCTGAGTCTCTGCCAGTATTGATTCTATGATTTTAGTAGCAGATTTTTGATCCTGACGTCTTGAATATCTTAATCTCCTGACATGAGCTAAATCTTGCACAATATCTCCATGAATAATGTTAGTAATCTTTTTCTATAGAGATATAATCTTAATCATTTTATATGGTAATAAATCTTTAAGCAATTTGATTAAGATTATTTGATATGATATGCATAATAAAAATATTATATAAATATTATATGCATATATTTTCCTTCATAATGTTAATTATAATATATAAACATATGGTAAATAGTATTTTGCAGATAAACCCAAATATGTTCTATATTTATAATAAACACCTTTAAATATTTAAGAAAAATAAGGAAAATGTTATATCAAATGTGCGATATTTTCGACTGATCAAATACCCTCAAACTTAACTTTGATAGTCCCGAGCAAACTAGTTATTAAAGAGAGGGAGAAAAAGAAAAAAGAAAAACCTAAGTAGCACACTTTCGTAGGCAACACGATTGCACTGAGCACGTGCAACAAGCTTTTAAACCTCTAGGTGTCCCTAATAGGAGGAGTGTTATCTCCTGAGGGTTTTCAGCGGATTACACCCACAAAATCCTATAATAAAAGAAAGAAGATGAAAGTTACGTATAAAGATAAGAACTATAAAAGAAAGAACTTGAAAGTAAGAGTTTCAAACTACACTAGCGTTTCAGTTGCCATGAGCCCTATCTTAATGGTCATGAAAAGATGTTAGAAATCACATTATCTCTCAATAAAACATTGCCGTTAGCCTTCCTCCCTACCATTCATCCAAATATCGATCATATACCCTTACGTGTGTGTAAAAGACATCCCTATACTTAGAGAATTCAATTCAAGTTATCATACTCTTGTCCATCTTCCTTAGTACTTTTTAGTTGATGAATATTTTAGATGGAATTGCTCATACATTCTTCATGCAACCGTTAATACTTCTTGAGGTACGAACCGACCGATTACTAAATGTGCTCACTCATTTAGACGTAATTCCTCATTTTGCAACACCTAAGTCTTAGCAGTGGCTTCCAAACCAGTTGGTCTAAGGCACTAGGTGATAAAGCACCCTCGCTATATTTTTTTAAGCTGCCTTAAGCAATTACAAAACCAGTGTTCATTTTTTTTTCTTCACCATTTTTTTATTTATATTTATATTTTTCTTCATACTAAGGCTTTTAGACAAGAGCATTTCAAGGTATTCTCTACTATCCCAAGTTTCAAGATGTGTGCAAGTGCGTATAGTAGGGTATCCACGTTCAAATATTTGGACTCAAGAATAGAGACTATTTTTCAGACGTATTTGTATCGTCAGATTAATAATTTCCTTCATCTTACTAACCCTTGGTACAACGGCTCATAACTACTTATTACTAGTTTCGTTTAAGAAAACATCTAATTTTCTTGCTTTTCTTAAACTATTCCTATCTTTTATATGTAATTTTTCACTTTGTAATATTTTATTATAAAATTTTTTTGTGCATATATTTATGATAATGCAAAATAATGCGTCAATAAGCACAAACCTCCCCCAAACCTGTTTGCAGTAGTGTCCTCACTGATGTCATCTGTGAAGCTAAAAAATCTGTAGACTTGGGAGGAAAAGTTTGTAACGGGGACTTGAATTATGATAATGAAATCCTCCCCCAAACTTATTTTTGGCTCATAATTTTGTAAAAATTTATTTTCTTTCAAGAGCCAAAAGATTTTCTCCCCTTCCCCAAACTTGAGCAAAATAGTATTAAGCATTTAAAATTATAAAGAGAGGGGGTAAAGTTATTGGTCAATATAAAACATTACAAAAAACAAAAGTCAACACCAACCATTCAAAGATTTTATCAATGTAGCACCAAGGTTGGTAGAAGAACATGTCACCTATAGACGTGAAGAAGTGGGGTGGGGATAAGAGGTGGAATAGAACGGGTTTACGTCTCAGTTTGTAGAGATGAAACAATGATTGTGGATTACTCGCATTCTCGTTATTGATAAGAAGAAGGGGTGGCGGTTCAACTTATTTGTGTTGGGGTTGATTCATCACAACTCCCATGTTTTCTAAGAATGCGAGTTCTTCAGCGAAGATTTCTTCAAAGCTTTCATCGATATCCCGAATAATAATCTCATCGGAAAGAACGGGATGATACTCGGACTCCATAAAAGGTTCATAATTAGCGTTAGATGTTGACCCGAACAGCTCGATAGAAAGGTCCATATGTGTATAACAAATAGCAGGGTCAAATAACAACGTACTAGCGGAGTCAAGATCAGTATCGTGAAGCTGTTCAAATTCGCTACTGTCGGAATCCATCCTTTCGACAGAACATATTTAAGCATAGGGTTCGGAGGGTTCATTTCCCAACTTGTAAATGTTAAGCTCAATTGACATCTTCCCGAAGGATAGGGTCATAGAGGCGTTTCGACAATTGATTATTGCGTTGGAAGTCGCAAGAAAAGGCTGACCTAGAATCACCGGAATTTGGTTTCGTGGGTTCGCCACAGGCTGTGTATCTATAACGATAAAGTCCACAGGGAATATAAATTCCCTGACTTTGATTAACAAATCCTCTAGCTCACCCCTGGGTTAGGTGATAGATCGATCTGCCATCTGAAGAGTGCAGTGCGCTGGTTTTAACACTCTGATCCCAAATTGCAGAATATGGAAGCAAGTTAACACTAGCACCCAAATCGAGTAGAGCATGATAGATATTTTTACCCCCAATAGAAATAGATAGTGTAGGACTCCCGGGGTCCTTTCGTTTCTTGGGTATTTGTTGGGTAAACGCAGTGCTCGCATTACTCGCTAAGAAAACTTTTTCAGGCACTTGAATTTTCCTTTTCCTAGTGAACAAGTCCTTTAGAATTTTCGCATAGGATGGAACTTGTTGGATAGCATATAGGAGGGAAATATTTATGTTAACTTGCTTAAAAATTTCCACAATCTTCTCCATTTGTGGACTTGGTCTGTTGCCCCTTAACCTGTTTGGATAAGGAGCTTTATCAATAAGGGTTGGGTCCAACATTGGAGAAGATTGTGGGGATGGAATGGATCCCAGAATTGGAGTTGAGATCGTTTTAGGTTGGATCGAGGAAGTGAGCTGAGGGTTCGAGCCTAAGGGAAAATGGAGAATAGGCTCGGAAGAAGTTGTTGGATTAGACGAAGGAGTAGAAGAAGTAGATGTTAGTTATATGTATGCCCTAGAGACCATTACTGTACATAGGATGTATATTGTAGTGGATGCTGGGACATATATAGGGAGGACTTTCTTGCTCGACATGATAGTATGCTATCTGGTTACTCTTTACCTTAACGTATATACTGGATGTCTCTCTGTTACATGTTGGTAAAGCCCTTAGGATGTGTACTTGACTACCTAGACTACGATGCGGTTCATACTAGTGGGGACATGGTAGTCCATAAGTACATCCTTCAAGGTCCCTAGTCGTGGGTGTATCGAAACGGGGCATCGATATACCAGAGTAGACTAGCGTGTACCTTCTCGACCCATACAGATGGGCGATGGATGATCCCATATCCATTGGTGTTTGACATTAGAGATGATATACGGGTTCTCAGTAGAGACTGGGTATACTGGACGGACTCGCCGAGAACTACCAGATGGTATTATACCTCACGTCAGATGGCAGTTCTCTGGTGACACTGGTACAGGTTAGTCTGTAGACCCGAGATCGTCATAAAGTCTTGTGTGATTCCCACTATGCTTTGATTTCCACCTTACCACTTCCAAGAGGGCGTGCAAAACGGTGGCTTTTGGGTACAGTCCCAAATCACATGGAGGCAATGAGCGATAGGAGGGGATTCGTCTCTCCCGTTATAGGGAGTTGATGTTGCGCTGTGTTCGATTGGCTATAACCGAAAATCCCTGGCCAGGGTTGCTGAGATTTACTGGTAAGTGTTACCGGTAGTTTCTCGAACTGTTATAGACCTCATATCGACACGACTTATCGAGCTATTGGGGTCTGACGTTTACCACCCCTAGGCAAGATATGCGACATATCAGACGAACAGACCGGACTGTACGGTAAGTGTTGCTGGTTGGATTCACAGGAGTGTGAGCGGGCTTGCTCGTCGATCTTCTGATCGCTCAATACCCGGGTGGCCGTTACGTTTAGCAGACCGCTTGCGGCTTGTGGGTGTTTGATATGATCATCACCTGCTGCCGGCGTATTGACGAGTCTTTAGAGTCCTACACAGAGGTTTCCTGGCTCAAGCGAAATGAAATAGGAGCACATATGAGATATGTGCGGGACCGAGAATAATACCAGTATGTGATACTGTATTCGATTCTCGTGATTTGTAACATTGATCAGTTATATGCGTTATAGCCGGGTTATCGGATCAAGTGTTGATTCGATAAGTTGTTACTATTGATATTAGTCGGTTATATGCGATATGACCGGGTCGTTAAATCAAGTGTTGATTTAATGATTTAATGTATAACTATATATTTGATATATCACTTTACATTAACTAATATAGGTTCATTTAAAAGGATTTTCTCACTTGATGTGCACATAGTATATGTGATATATTTTTTGTGTGCACTTGATTGTATCATGTTTGATGATACATGCTAACTTGAGTTTGTGTAAAGATTAAACCATGGTTGTGTAATGGTTAGGGTTTTCATTTTCTTACTTACTTATTTATTTATTTATTTTGGAAAAGATAAAAGAGAAAAAAGTGGCTTTCTTTGTTTGTTGTTGAAGCTTCATGAAGCTTTGACTAAGTGACCATTTTGTCTCATGCTTAACCCTAAACCATTAAAACTAACCATGGTCTATTCTCTACACCTAACCAAGGTTAGGATATGATAAGTATTCATATTATTTTTCTTTTTGAAATAGACTTATCATATTCTATCATCTTCTTCTTCTTCTTCAAGAAGAAAGCTTGCCACCATTAATGGCATCTTGAGAAAAAGAGTGAGAAATCCAATTCTAAAGTGAACCCGTTTCCTATTTCTTCATCCTCTACCTCTTGCCATGTAGTATAGGGTGTTTTCTTCACAAGTTTCATGACTTGGTGAAGTGAGAGCTTGATCTTGTGATGCCTCGACGTAGATCATCTTCGGCATCGTAGTCGATGACCTAGCCCGCCCATTTCTCCGATGAAGCCGACACTAGAGTCCAAGATCCGATTTGTTCAGCGGAGGGACATCTACGTGGAGCTAAGGAAGTGGAGAACCGGATCTACAAAGGTTGTAGCCTCTATCTTTTAGTTAAGTTGTTAACTAGTTTCACTTTTCGCCTAAACTCTAGTCAACGAATCCGTATTAGGGTTTCTCGGCACTTGTAAAATTTGAAATTGGCATGGTTGTTGCCTTGTGAGACCTCATTAGTGTGCCTAGGAACCCTACAGTGGTATCAGAGCCTAGCTAGAGCCTTAGGCGATGCGTAGACGGAGTTAGAAGTCCGATAGAACCGAAACCCTAACTCAAAAATGCTCTCTGCACATTTTCTAAAAACTGGGTTTTTTCCAGATTAAAAATGCTTAAAAAATTCAGCAGGAAATTCTAAGAATTACGGTGCAAAAACGAGCAAACGATATGCCTAAAGCGCGGCGGAACCGCGGCACGAGCATGGCTCGTGCGGCTGTTCCGCGGCCAAGTTGTCACATCACCTCTTGAAAATTACACAGTAATTCCTATATTTTAGTGCTGAGTTTTCTGGGAATTTTTAATTTTTACTCAAGTGTTGAGTTTTCTTGGATGTATTGGGACTTCATTGATTCGATCGGATTTTATAATCTTGTCTGTGTTTTCCGGATAATTATTAAATATGTTAAAAAGTTCGACCGGATATAAATACCCAATTTTTCCCCTGTCGGGAAATTTCCATGTGTTGGATCTTTCCGTGGTTTAATAACGTTCTAAGTAGTGCAAGTAACGCGATGGTCCCTCTAGAAGACAACAAACCTTAACTCGATTATGTGACCGTCTTGAACTGCCCTTTGAACCTTAGGGTTTGGGGCAGTATGGCGTGCCACATGTGAGGCGTTGGCTTGACCCTTTTACGGCTGGACCGTTGGTACTGAGGCATGAAGTGAATGTTTTTAAACTTGTTTCATGTGTTGAGCTGTTATCGGGAAAACTTGGGTGTTTGGATGTTCGATCGGAAAGTTTAACATTTTCTATTTATCCGGAATGTGATACAATAATTGGAATTCACAAGTAGTTATGATATAACTGAATGAATGTTATAAATCTAGCGGTTTAGTCTCACTTGATCGGTTGCCACGGAATTTTGATGTGATCAAAAGTCCGTCGCAATCACGTAGCGTACGCGGATACTCGCCGGTAAACTTAATAGATAGCTACATCCCTTAGCCCCGACCAAGTGACTGTAGGAGAACCCCGTCGCCAAAAGCATCCGTTCGGGTGCTCGCGGCAGCGGTGTTCCGCCTTGGTGCACTTCGTCGACAGCATCGGGGGTGCAGCCGTCTACTGAAGTTTGCGACGAGGATTCGATCATGATGTCGGGAATCTTGTTGAATTGCCCGACTTGATATTGAAAAGTGTTTTCGATAATGAGACTAAAATGCGGGGTTTATAATAGTTAGGCATGCGATGTCTAAGGAATTCATTGGATTAGGCATGCGATATTTATGCGGGTTGTGGATTCCAACTGTTGTAGTTTTACACATTCTTTTCTGCGACCGTAAGTGTAATATGTGATATCGCCGTGTTCGTTGCTATATATCAACGACAATTGGGATACGCATGTTTACTTACGTTGATGACATGTGATGTTATGTGTTGCTGGATATGTTATATTGGATCGTCGTGTTTGAATAGCCGGGGGTTTTTATGTGAGATGAGTGTTTTTCATTTTCATTCATGTAAAAACTTGTATGTAATATTCTTTTATTGGGGCACTTCCAGGTTGCGGAGGTTGTCACCGTTGTTGTATATTATTTACTTTTCCGCACTAGGACAGACCCAAGGAGGAGGGCACAAGTAACCGGGTTCTGGAGTCCAGTGGGAGACTAACTCGAGGAGTCGAGTCCGGGTCTCCTAACTCTAGAATTGGTAGGGTTGCTTGCCGCTCTCGTAGGGTTCTAAGGGTGTGGGATTGGCTATTCATCACGACCGTGGAATCCGTGTTTTATACTGGCTCGTATTGAAAACACGGACGTCCTAGTATATCCAATATTTCATATGTTTCTTCTGCTGTGATATCTGTGATGTGATCATGTGATGTTCTGTGATAGATACAGTATATAGTATATATGATATATAATATAGGCGTTATTATGTTTTACGCCCGCGCTAGCACTGCCCTGCTCTGCCGTTAGTTACCTAACCTAACGGTGCATGAGAGGAAATCGAGGCGAATGCGGATGGCATAAGTGTACGTCGTATTTATCTGTGATGATTAGGTACTTAAATGATGGGACTTCATTAATATGATTAATGAAAGAAAAGAAACATAAGATTTTGTGGAATCGAATTTCAAAATAAAAAGGGTAGCTACAGTTCTTGCTTTGCATCGCGGTGTTCCTTGTAGAACATCCTGCACCTTATTCGATAAGGAAAGGACCGAGATCCCTTCACCGGGAGTGACTCCTTTAGCAATAACTGACAGATGCTACAACCCTCGGTATGTCTTTTGATTGCTTATATAGTTTTTGCTTTGCACAGTGATATATATGATATATCCCGCACCTCATTCGACGAGGAAAGACCGACGATCCCTTCACCGGGAGTGACTCCTTTAGCAAAACTAGAAAAGCCTAAAAAACACTCCATTTCAAAATTCATTCGATCCTACAACGATATCAAGTTCATTACGCAATAGGTTTTCAGAAAAACCTGTCGTAGCCCTCCGTCATTTCAGATAAGTACTAGTTAGTATTCGTGCTACGTTTGTTGACTATGTTAAGGCGTAGTGTGCGGTAGCTAATTAGTGCTTATCTGTATAAGCATATGATGCGATTGGATTAGGGTAGTCGTGCGACTTTGTTGACTATGTTAAGGGTCGTGCGGGTGGGTTTAATTCAATCGGGAAATGACGGGTTGAACTTGACTAGCACTTATGATTTGTTGACTATGTTAAGGTCATATAGCTGCTAGGGGCAAAAATTATCGGGAATTTCAAGTGTTGAAATTTGCAATGAGATTGCATACCTTTTATGAGATAGTTGGATCCCGATATCCACTGCGAGTAATTGTTACTCCTGGGAGAGTTTTACACATTACAATTAGCCGATCAAGTAGGTGTCTAGAAAGGTGTCAACGGGGTTACGCCTCTGGGAAAAACGAGGTTTACATTAATTAGGTTCGTGCGAAAGCACGGGGGACCTCCCTCAAAGTACCGACACTGGCCTGGCTGAAAAATTGGCGAACTTGTAGTGTGTAATTAATCCCGTCTAGTCTTTCCTTTTAGGGTTTGAAGGAAGATTTGATAAAAACAGTGGGAGCCATCCTGATTAGATAAAATAATAATCAATCTGATCTTGCAAGAGCATACGCTGAGTGTTTTCTTCTCTCTCTCTCCAGGTAGCGACCATGTCACGCCTTAATCAAGATAATAAAACGGATATATTGACCGAACACGCTTTTTATACTGAGATGGGGAACGCTGGTCCCGCTCCAACATATAAATGTTATAAGACAGAGCAGGAAATAGGGGAATACCAAGATTCCCATGCCGCCCAAACGAAGAGAGTGCATGTTGATGCATCATCTTCGGGTGTGTTCATTATACAGAACTGTTTCTCAATGTCCTTTACGTCCTGGGTATATGATACCGGATCAGGATTCCAGATATGTAATCTGTTACATGGGCTACAGATAGGTAAAAACTGAGAACGGGTGATAAGTTTCATGAGGCAGAAAACGGGGCAAGTGTTGCAGCCAAGTCTGTTGGTCACTGCCACCCTGTATTATCTATACATTGATTCTGAACAAATGCTATTAGATACCGAACCTGATATACAAAATCATATCAGTATCTTTATTAGTAAAGAAATGATAAAATTTTGTATTGTTGGATAATGTTTTGAACATTTCCTATATCAAAAGTTGATCGGTTCAGGCACGTTATCTAAAAGCATTAACGTTCTAAATCAAACTACAGTTCCGAGTATACAGAACACACACAAGAGGAAGAGTTCAGAAATGAACGATTCCTTCTTGAGGCATTGTAGACTAGGTCATATTAATGCGACCCGACTGGCTGAAGTTACATTTAGATGCATATTTAAATCAGTTTGAATTTACATCTTGTGAAACTTGCCAGTCATGTCTCAAAGATAAGATAACCATAGCTCTGTTTAATGGAAACAGAGAAAGAGTTAGTGAACTCTTGGGATGATACATGTTGATGTATGTAGGTCCCCAGTCTACACATGCCAAGACCGGTTCTTTGTAATTCATTACATTCTCTGATAATCTCTCGAGATTCATACATATGTTCCTGTTGAAACACAAGTCCGAACCTTTTGAGATATTCACAGAATATAAGTTAGAAATAGAGAACCAAAATACGGGTATAAGTATTATTTCCTTTGATGTGATCGAGGAGGAGAATACTTGTGCATGGAATTCCTGGACTATTCTAATGGAGAATGAGATTCTCTCTCAGCATTACTCCTCCGTATACACCATAGCACGATGTTATATCGGGGCGGAGCAATCACACCCTATATGATAAGGTGTGCTCTATGATGAGTACTACTGAGTTACCTATTTCCTTTTGGGAGTTATGCACTTATGAAGTTGCATACCTATTGAATAGGGTTCCAATCAAATCAGTTGCCTACCGCTTCATATGTGATATGGAAAGGGAAGAGCCCATATCTTAAGTTAGTTAAGATTTGGGGTTGTCCGGCCTATGTCTAAAAGCAAAATCCGGACAAGCTCGAGGCAAGGTCTGTTATGTAGAACTGGAAATGTTCCAGCTATACAAATTGCAACTGATGATTTGACAGAACCAAAGGATTTGATAGTTTCCAACGAACCTCAGCCTCTCTGCCGATCTAGTAGGGTTCCTCACCCACCTGAGAGATACTTCTGTTTCTCTATGACAGTGGGAGCGAGAATTGCATCATGAAATGATGACCCAACTAGTTTCGAGCTGGCCATCAAGAATGGGACTCTGTAAGAATGGCTGGATGCTTAGCGATCTGAGATGGAATCCTTATACACCAACAAAGTATGGACTTTAGTTGCTTTATCTGAAGGGTTAAATCCTCATCAGGAGCAAGTATATCTTGAGAAGATTACTTGGTGTACATTGAAAAGTTGAGACTTTCAAAGCTAGACTTGTTAAAAGTTTGCATCATTGACCAGGTATGGATTATGATGAAACCTTTTCTAAGCATCTATGCTTAAGTCCATCCAGATCCAACTTGCCACGGCTACATACCATGACTACGATATCTGGTGGTTGTGTGTCATGACTGCTTTTCTAAATGATGTTTTGGAAGAGAGCGTCTATAAGTACACAGCCAGAGGGCTTCGTAGACATTGGGAGCAGCGGAAAGATGAGCAAGATGTTTTATGTGATAAAGCAGGCATCGCGGAGTTGGAACGTCTGTTTTGATGTAGTAGTCAAAGAGTTTGACCTCATCAAAATGGTAGATGAACCTTGTATATACAAAAAGGTAGTAGGGAGTATGGTGGTGATCCTCGTAGAGTACGTGGATGACATACTCTTGTTAAGAAAGCAGTTTCCTATGCTACGCTCGGTCAATCTCTGCTTATCACATGGATTCTCCATATAGGATCAAAGTGATACCTCTTAAATCCTGAGTTTTCATCAATGAGATAGATGTTATTTGGGTGTTAGAATACTCACTAGCTGTAGTGAGACGGTATCAATTGATCCTGGGGAGAATCACTGGAACGGTTCCAGGGTGATAAAGAAGACTGAATGTCAGTCACAGGCATTGTCTTTACCCTCAGTAAAGGGATGGTATGTTGGAAGAGTTCCAAGCTAGATACCGTGGCACACTAGACGATAAAGGCTGGATACATCGCTACTTAAGATGCTACCAAAGAGGCAGTCTAGATGTATATTTGTTCATGAGATGAACTTAGTTCCCCCCATTGTGTGACAATGGAGTTGTGCCTTATGCCAAGGAACGTCCGTCCCATCAGTGATCCAGACGTATTCTGAGGCAGCATCACCTGATCATGAAGATAGTTGATCTCCAGGGTGATCGAGGTTAGGAGAGCAGACTTAGAGGATAGCACGACGGATCCACTCACGAAGGCCTATTCCCAGAGAGAGACTTCTATGGGATGGTTGAGTATGAGATACTACAACCACTGTTACAGATGGCTCTAGTGCAAGTGGGAGATTGTTAGTTATATGTGTGCCCTAGAGGCCATTACTGTACATAGGATGTATATTGTAGTGGATGCTGGGACATATATAGGGAGGACTTTCTTGCTCGACATGATAGTATGATATCTGGTTACTCTTTACCTTAACGTGTATACTGGATATCTCTCTGTTACATGTTGGTAAAGCCCCTAGGATGTGTACTTGACTACCTAGACTATGATGCGGTTCATACTAGTGGGGACATGGTAGTCCATAAGTACATCCTTCAAGGTCCCTAGTCGTGGGTGTATCGAGACGGGGCATCGATATACCAGAGTAGACTAGCGTGTACCTTCTCGACCCATACAGATGGGCGATGGATGATCCCATATCCATTGGTGTTTGACATCAGAGATGATATACGGTTGCTCAGTAGAGACTGGGTACACTGGACGGACTCGCCGAGAACGCCCAGATGGTATTATACCTCACGTCAGATGGCAGTTCTCTGGTGACACTGGTACAGGTTAGTCTGTAGACCCGAGATCGTCATAGAGTCATGTGTGATTCCCACTGTGCTTTGATTTCCACCTTACCACGTCCAAGAGGGCGTGCAAAACGGTGGCTTTTGGGTACAGTCCCGAATCACATGGAGGCAATGAGCGATAGGAGGGGATTCGTCTCTCCCGGTATAGGGAGTTGATGTTGCGCTGTGTTCGATTGGCTATAACCAGAAATCCCTGGCCAGGGTTGCTGAGATTTACTGGTAAGTGTTACCAGTAGTTTCTCGAACTGTTATAGACCTCATATCGACACGACTTATCGAGCTATTGGGGTCTGATATTTACCACCCCTAGGCAAGATATGCGACATATCAGATGAACAGACCGGACTGTACGGTAAGTGTTGCTGGTTGGATTCACAGGAGTGTGAGCGGGCTTGCTCGTCGATCTTCTGATCGCTCAATACCCGGGTGGCCGTTACGTTTAGCAGACCGCTTGCGGCTTGTGGGTGTTTGATATGATCATCACCTGCTGCCGGCGTATTGACGAGTCTTTAGAGTCCTACACAGAGGTTTCCTGGCTCAAGGGAAACGAAATAGGAGCACATATGAGATATGTGCGGGACCGAGAATAATACCAGTATGTGATACTGTATTCGATTCTCGCGATTTGTAACATTGATCGGTTATATGCGTTATAGCCGGGTTATCGGATCAAGTGTTGATTCGATAAGTTGTTACTATTGATATTAGTCGGTTATTTGCGATATGACCGGGTCGTTAAATCAAGTGTTGATTTAATGATTTAATGTATAACTATATATTTGATATATCACTTTACATTAACTAATATAGGTTCATTTAAAAGGATTTTCTCACTTTATGTGCACATTGTATATGTGATATATTTTTTGTGTGCACTTGATTGTATCATGTTTCATGATACATGCTAACTTGAGTTTGTGTAAAGATTAAACCATGGTTGTGTAATGGTTAGGGTTTTCATTTTCTTACTTACTTATTTATTTATTTATTTTGGAAAAGATAAAAGAGAAAAAGGTGGCTTTCTTTGTTTGTTGTTGAAGCTTCATGATGCTTTGACTAAGTGACCATTTTGTCTCATGCTTAACCCTAAACCATTAAAACTAACCATGGTCTATTCTCTACACCTAACCAAGGTTAGGATATGATAAGTATTCATATTATTTTTCTTTTTGAAATAGACTTATCATATTCTATCATCATCTTCTTCTTCTTCTTCTTCTACTTCAAGAAGAAAGCTTGCCACCATTAATAGCATCTTGAGAAAAAGAGTGAGAAATCCAATTCTAAAGTGAACCCGCTTCCTATTTCTTCATCCTCTACCTCTTGCCAAGTAGTATAGGGTGTTTTCTTCACAAGTTTCATGACTTGGTGAAGTGAGAGCTTGATCTTGTGATGCCTCGACGTAGATCATCTTCGGCATCGTAGTCGATGACCTAGCCCGCCCATTTCTCCGATGAAGCCGGCACTAGAGTCCAAGATCCGATTTGTTCAGCGGAGGGACATCTACGTAGAGCTAAGGAAGTGGAGAACCGGATCTACAAAGGTTGTAGCCTCTATCTTTTAGTTAAGTTGTTAACTGGCTTCACTTTTCGCCTAAACTCTAGTCAACGAATCCGTATTAGGGTTTCTCGGCACATGTAAAATTTGAAATTGGCATGGTTGATGCCTTGTGAGACCTCATTAGTGTGCCTAGGAACCCTATAGTAGAAGCTGAGGTTTCAATTGATTCCTCATCATCAACCTGTACACCGACTTGGTTGTTTAGCCCTCTTCCTAATCTCAACGTGGTTATGGCACTAACATTATATTTTTGTGAGTGGCCATGATTCGGTAGAGGTTGAGATGGAAGTTTCCCTTTCTCTCTCGCACCCATCGCGGCATTTAACTGTGCAAGTTGTGCTTCTATCGATTCTATACTTTCACCATGGGAGGCGGTGCTCTGCATTAACGTTTGGATAGAAGATTTTAAATCAGTCGTCATTTGCGTGTAATGTTTAATAAACGTATCCAGGCTTCGTTCGAGTGAAGAGGAGTTTTCGGTACCGGCCGTTTGGAAAGAATTATTATAAGGTATAGAATTGTTGGCCGGATTTTGAAAAGGTTGCGATTGAAAGGGGTGTTGATTTTGTTGTGGTGGTTGCTGTTGCTGTGGAAGAGGTCTTTGATAATTGCTTGGGAACTTGTTTTGATTTTGAGTTTGGTTTTGGTTCCAAGCAAAATTAGGAGTATTCCTCCTTACCTGATTGTATGTGGAAGAATAAGGATCGTTTCTAGGTCGTTGCTGAAAAGTAGCATTAATTTGTTCTTGACCTTGAAACGGTGGACTCAAAGTACATTATTCCGTCAAATGTGATGGGTTGGAAAAGCAACCACACAAGATTTTGGAGAGCGTAACCTGGTTTAGTGAGGCTAAGAAGACTTTGTTTTCTATAGCGTCGAGTTTCCATTGTATCGCAGCCATTTCGGCTTTCACAGCGATGGAAACATCAAGCTGATGGATACTCCCCCTAGATGATGTTGGTTTAACGCTTTCCCATTATAAAGTTTGTTCAGCGAGATTTTCCAGAAATTGCCAAGCTTCACCATCGTCTTTGGACATGAAATGACATTGACAAATGGTCTCAAGCATCTGTTTTGTCGTTGGATTGATACCCTCATATATAATGCGGCAAAGGTCCCATCTATTGATTCCGTGATAAGGGCATTGGACAAGCAGATCTTTAAACCATTCAAAGCATTTCCAAAATGGTTCATTAGGATGTTGGGTGAACTGGTTAATCTCGCTTCGAACACGGGCGGTCTTATGATTGGGATAAAAATTCTTAAGGAATGCTATAACGAATTCATCCCAGTTGGCAATAGAGTGTGCAACAGTGTTATAAAGCCATTTTTCTGCTATATCGCCCAAAGTAAAAGGGAGAAGACGTAATCTTATAGCATCCACCGAAAGTTGTGAAGTGCCCATAATTGCGCATACGTTTTCGAATTTGGTGATAAAAACGTATGCATCTTCAGACTCAAGCCCGTGAAATTTGGGCAAAAGGTTGGTGAAGTGGGATTTAATTTCAAAATTATTCCCATTGGCTGGTGGAAGGGATAGACAAGTAGGAAGGGGACTGCGTATCGGGTAGCATCTCTCTTGGAGAGAGATGCGCGGTGGATTCTGCGCTCCTACAGGTGGTGGCAGAGTGGTGTTATTAAAATCTAATGGGGAAACGTCCATCTCGGTCGATGTGGTGGGTGGAGGGGAAAAAGAAGATGAAGAAGTACCGACTTCGGAGTCGATAGCAGAAATGCGGACAAGATGTGCTCTAGAATCCAGTGTCCAGCCGAGCATGTCCTAAGCGGGTTTAGCGCAAGTGGCAGCATGTGTGAGAACTATTTGAAATGATTTGTTTTGAAAAATGTTGAACGTGAGACAAATCACACAAAAAATACACAAACAACGTTAGAACTAAGGTCCCCTAAGTCAAGTCACTAGACCGCTCGTAGACTTCCAAAGGAAAAGCCGTAGGATCAGTTCTCTACCACCTCTTTATAACTCTTGTGGCCAGGTAAGTGCCAGGTAAGTGGGAGGTATCCGCTATACAAATCACCGAAAATAGCGGGCCTAATTAAGTAACCACTTTCCTAGACACACTTTCCTAAACACCATAAAAGAAATGCGGATACGCGATAGATTACCCACGACCTTCCTCTGTCCTAATTGAGCGCGACGGTCCTTAGAGTCTTGATCTAAATATTTTTTAATTAATATAGGGTTATGCAGATGCCCGTTTTATGATTTGTGGGGCCTAAGAAGGGTGATGAAATCCCCACCTAATCTGAAATTTTGTTTTTCCCCTTAAAGTCCGGTTAAAAATATGCAAAAACAAACCAAGTACAAAAAAAGCTAAAGATTTTTTTTTGAGCGGTGATTTTTGCAAAGAATCCTGCAGAAAAATATATTATTGGATTTCATAGGAGAGAGAAGAATATGAGGAAGATACCAGAGAAATTTGGGGGCACAACTCAACAAGACCGTCGTGGTTCCGCCGCCATTTGCATGCAATAGTCGCGGTTCCGCCGCGTAATGGTGGGTTCTTCTTTCAAAATTTTCTACAGTGCCTCCTTTGCTTCTCTGGTCCTCTTTGAATGTCTCTGAATCTCAAATTTCTCGTTCCAGTAACTCCAGATATCCTTGCAAAAATTCGCAGAATAATCGTTAAATATGCAAGTTGCGGTTTTGATTTTTTATTTTATGGATCGGATAAGAATTCAAACCGAATAGCAAGGAAAAAAAATTACGCACGTATCCCCGGCAACAGCGCCATTTGATTGATCGTGAAAGAAGTGTGTTTGTGTAGTAACCGCAATCAATAACGGTGTCGCGTGTAGCTAGCCGAGATGAGTACGGGCCGTCTGCAGGGATGCGTGGAATTTCTAATCTTTCTTTAAACGAGTTGAATAGAATAAAAGAAGAAAGGAGAATATATTCTAGATCTATGTTAAATATGGATATAGAATATATAAGAAGAGGGCTTGTAGGGTTCATCGGATTTAGTAGTCATTGATGACTAATAAAGATGACTCCTTTTATCTTTTGATAGATTTACAACTAGATAGATAGTGATGAATGAGAATTTGGGTTCATGGAAGAAACTAGGATTTCCCCACTATTGACCCTTGTGTCTTCATTGATCTTTATTCATGTCTAGCCCTTAACAAAACAATTGTTAATCTGATCTCAAATCGCGGTCAAGACTATCAATAAATTGATAGAGCGCCCGATTAGGATATTAACGATTTTTTTGCTAATGTTTATAAACTTCATAAGACGTAAAACAAGTTCAATATTTTCTCATCCATTGTTCTACCTTAATCCTACGAACCCTATCAAGCGGAGAATTACTCGCGCATGATAGAGATAGAAGAAGAAAGGATAGAGAAGGAAATCATAACGCAGAAATTAAATGCGAAATAATTAAGCTAATGATATACCTTTATTAATCAACATTACAAGTATAAATCCTTCGAGTTTAGATTACAAGAAGAATAAGTTGCTCTCGATCTCTACCTCGTAGGAAGTAGATGTTCCGTCGATACTCACGTCGCTTTATCACGTCGAATCGCGGACCTGTCGTGGATCACTTGTTCTTTGACGGTGATTTGCTTCGTGTTAAAGGTGATGATTCATAACTTTAGCCCTCGGTCCTTTATGTAGCCCTCAAATCAGAAACCCTATATCCCATAGGTTAAGATATGTTGATACGATCACCCCCAGAAAATCTCAGATCCAACGGCCATCAGAAGGTCGCGGATCCGCCGCGTATTGGGGCTATTAGCCTTGGAAGCGCTGCATCTTAGAGGAGTTAGGGTTTCAATCTTCTGGGGCTTCTACATATTGACACGCGGAGATCTTCTAGATATCTGGATTTTGTAAATATTTCCTTAGTCTCTGCCAGCATTGATTCCACGATTTGTTTGGCAGATTTTTGATCCTGACGTCTTGAATATCTTGATCTCCTGACCTGAGCTAAATCTTGCACAATATATACATGAATAATGTTAGTAATATTTGTTATAGAGATATAATCTTAATCATTTTATATGGTAATAAATCTTTAAGCAATTTGATTAAGATTATTTGATATGATATGCATATATTTTCCTTCCTAATGTTAATTATAATATATAAACATATGGTAAATAGTATTTTGTAGATAAATCCAAATATGTTCTATATTTATAATAAACACCTTTAAATATTTAAGAAAAGTAAGGAAAATGTTATATCAAATGTGCGATATTTTCGACTGAACATGCACCTTATTAGATATGGTGCATTCCATGATGAGTAATGCTGAGTTGCCGCCATACTTCTGGGGTTATGCACTAGAATCTTCTGCATAGCTATTGAATAAGGTTCCAACTAAGTCTGTACCTACCACTCCATATGGAATGTTGAGTGGGAAGAAACCCTGTCTTAACTATCTTAAGATATAAGGTTGTCCACTTTTGTCAAAAAGGTTCATCCGGACAAACTCGAGGCACGTTCAGTATTGTATAAGTTTGTGGGATACCCTAAGAACTCTAGGGGGTATTATTTCTATTATGCTGAGGAACAAAAGGTCTTTGTTTCTCATCATGCTCGCTTTATGGAAACTCAATTTCTTGAAAAGGAGATTAGTGGGAGCGCAATAGAGCTGGAAGAAATTCCAGAACCACAAACTATTACTGAAAACTTAGTAGAACCTGTGATTTCAATGGAACCGAACGTACCTACGCCACTCCGCAGATCTAGTAGGCAGTCTCATCCGCCCGAGAGATACTACGATTGTCTCGTAGACAGGGATCGAGAGGATTGCATCATCGATGATGATGAGCCGACTAGTTTTCAACAAGCCATCATGAGTAAAGACTCGGTGAAGTGGCTGGATGCTATGAATTCCGAGATGGAATCCATGTACACAAACAAAGTATGGACTTTGGATTTTGCTCCTCCTGGGGTAAACCCTATAGGATGCAAATGGGTCTTCAAAAAGAAGATTGGTATAGATGGACAGGGAGAAACCTACAAAGCTAGATTTGTTGCTAAAGGTTTTCATCAAAGACCAGGATTGGATTATGACGAAACTTTTTCACCAGTGGCTATGTTTAAATCCATTCGAATTCTACTTGCTATTGCTCCCTTCCATGACTGTGACATCTAGCAGATGGATGTTAAAACCACTTTTCTAAATGGATGTTTAGAAGAGTGTGTTTACATGGATCAACCAGAGGGTTTCATAAACAGTGGGAGCAGCGGGAAGGTGTGAAAGTTGCTTAAATCCATTTATGGATTAAAGCAAGCATCGTGGAGTTGGAACATCAGTTTTGATGAGACGGTCAAGAAATTTGACTTTATCAAAAATGAAGATGAACCTTATATTTATAAGAAGATTGTAGTGAGAACTGTGGTATTCCTCGTTTTAAACGTAGATGACATTCTCCTGATAGAAAATGATATTCCTATACTACAATCGGCCAAGTTGTTCTTATCACATAAGTTCTCTATGAAAGACCTAGGTGATGCCTCATACATTCTGTGGATTAAGATCTATCATGGCAGATCTAAAAAATGATGGGACTTTCACAGTTAAGGTGCATATACACCGTACTAAAGAGGGTTAGTATAGAAGATTCCAAGTGCGGTAATTTACCGGCTTGTCACGGAATCACCCTCTACAAAGAGATGTCTCCCAAGACTGATGAGGAGAGGGCTAACATGAGCATAGTACCCTATGCTTCAGTAGTAGGGTCGATAATGTATGCGATGTTATGTAACAGACCAGATGTAGCTTATGCACTCAGTGTCGTAACCAGGTATCAGTCCAACCCAGGTGAGAAACATTGGGTAGCAGTAAAGAACATTATTAAGTACCTGAGAAGGACTAAGGAGATGTTCTTGGTTTACGGTAATGGGGACCTCTAGATCAAGGATTTTACTGACTCTGGCTTCCAAAGAGACAAGGATGACTCTAAATCCATCTCGGGTTATGTGTTAACCCTCAACGGAAGGGCGGTCTGTTGGAAGAGCTCCAAACAGGACACCATAGCAGACTCGACGATGGAGGCTGAGTACATCGATGCTAATGATGCCGCAAAAGAGGCGGTCTGGATGAGGAAGTTCGTTTCTAAACTTCAGGTGGTTCCATCCATTGTTGATCGAATACCTTTGTATTGTGATAATAATGGAGCCATGGCTTTCGCAAAGGAACCACGATCCCATCAGAAATCCAGACATATCTTGAGGCAGTATCACCTAATTGAGGAGATCGTACATCGCGGGGAGATCGAGGTGCGGAGAGTAGATATGAAAGACAACACGGCAGATCCATTCACCAAGGCCATCCCTCAAGTCCAGTTCGAGAGACTGTTCGAGATGTTGGGTATGCGGTATGCCAGCAATTGGCTCTAGTGTAGACGTTGGTACTTAATACGCCAATTATAGGCCTTAGTGCAAGTAGGAGATTGTTGGATATGTATACCCTAGAGTTCTTCATTGTATAGGATGCTAGGGATATCTATGTACAAGACAATCTTGCTCAATATGATAGTATGCTATTTGGTTTTCCTTTATCTTAACTTCTGATATGTTTTACTTGTTATTTCATATTTCTTAAACATGTTGATAAAGCCCGTAGGATCCTTGCTTGACTACCAGCGTTGTGATGGCAATCATACTTGTGGGAGCTGGGTAGTCGATAAGAACACCCTTAAATGTCCCTAGTCGTAGGAGTATCGAGACCGGGCATCGATACTCCAGAGTAGACTACTGTATACATATTTAAACCCTGACGAGGGACGATGGTTGGTCCCCCTGCCATTGGTGTGATGCACTTAAGATTGTATATAGGTGCTCACTGGGGTGAGTACACTGGACGGACTCGCTGAGGACTGGCTAGATGGTATTATACCTATCGTCAGATAGCAGTTCTCTGGTAACATGAATGCAGATAGTATGTCGACCTGAGGTTGTCATTTGTCCCGTGTGAGTTCCCACTTTTCTTTGATTACAACCCTACCATGGCTTTACTGTGTCGTACAAACAGATTTTAGTTGGGTATAGTCTCGAGCCACATGGAGGTAGTGAGTGATTGTTAGGGATTCGTCTCTCCCGGTATAGGGAGTCGATGTCGCCCTGTGTTCGGTTGGGCAACACCATAAGTCCCTGGCCAGGGCGGATTGAGACTTACTGGTAGTTAGACTGGTAGATTCTTGGTTGGTCTTGAGCCACATCAACACGACTTATCAGGTTATTAGGGGTCTGACGTTTTCCACCCCCTAGACCGGCATGCGATACTTTAAGACGAACATACCAGACTTTACGGAGATTGTCACGGATAGGCTCAGTAGGAGTTCGGATGAGTTTGCTCGTCGGCCTTCGTTTCGATAGGTACCTCGGTAGTCGTTATGTCAGCTAGTGCCACTGAAGGGCTTGTGGTTAAACCCATTACCGGCATACTATCGAGTCTTTAGAGTCCCACACAGAGGGTTTCCCTGGTTCAGGCGAAACGATGTAGAGGCCGTATGGTTTTACGTTCAGTGTTCCGATCATATACGTGTACTAGCTGTTGGATATGTATGCCCTAGAGGCTTTTCATTGTATAGGATGCTAGGGATATGTATGTACAGGACAATCTTGCTCGATATCATAGTATGCTATCTGGTTTGTCTTTATCTTAACATGTGATGTGTTTTACTTAGTATTTCATATCTTGTATACATGTTGATAAAGCCCTTAGGATCCTTGCTTGACTACCAGCGTTGTGATGGCTATCATACTTGTGGGAGCTGGGTAGTCGATAAGCACATCCTTAAAATCTCCTTAGTCGTGGGAGTATCGAGACTGGGCATCGATACTCCAGAGTAGACTAGTGTATACATATCTAGACCCTGATGAGGGGCGATGGATTGGTACCGCAGCCATTGGTGAGGTGCACCTAAGATTGTATACAGGTGCTCAATAGGGGTGAGTACACTGGACGGACTCACCGAAAACTGGCTAGATGGTATTATACCTAGCAACAGATAGCAGTTCTCTGGTGACATGAGTGCAGATAGTCTATCGACCTGAGGTCGTCATTTGTCTCATGTGAGTTCCCACTGTGCTTTGATTACTACCCTGCCATGGCTGAACTGAGTCATCCAAACAGGTTTTGTTGGCTATAGTGCCCTCATGTCAATTATTGGATCGCAGGCACGTGATTGCAATGATTGAGGGAAGACCTATACCGGTAGAACAGTATTACTCGAGATGATAGTATGCTATCTGGTTTGTCTTTATCATCGTGTGCATGCTTCAGGTGACATTACATATCACTATTACATGTTGATAGAGCCCATAGGATTCATGCATGACTACCAACAGTATGATGGCGATCATATACGTGAGAGTTGGGTGGTCTATAAGAACATCCTTAAAATGTCCGTAGTCATGGGGTTTCGAGACTGGGCATCGATAGTCCAAGACTAGACTAGTGTATACTGATCGAGACCCCGACGAGGGGCGGTGGCCGGTCTCATAAGCCATTGGTGTTAGTTGGTTCACCTAAGATGTATACAGGTGCTCACTGGGTTATGAGTACACCGGACGGACTCGCCGGGAACATTCTAGTTGGTATTATACCTATTGTCAGATAGCAGTTCCGTGGTGACATGTGTATAGTTTAATCTATCGACCTGAGATCGTCATTTGTCTCATGTGAGTTCCCACTGTGCTTTGATTACTACCCTACCACGACTCAAAGGAGTCGTGCAAACAGGTTTTAGTTGGTGGATGAAATTGGTGTGTCGTGTGCATGAAATTGGTGGATCTTCTTTCACGTGAAGGCGACTTGATTTGGTTCCCGCTTTTTGGGAAGCTAGCACTGCCCTTTTTACGACATGGACAATCATTGCTTGACATGTCTCCGAGATTGAGTGTCGGTGGTTGACGTGTCCCTGAGGCGGAGTGTCTGGTTGACTTGATTCCAAGACGGTGCATAATTCCGACGAGGAGGTCGTTGCTGCCCTTTTAGCGACGTGGACGGTCGGTGCTTCCCTTTTAGCGACGTGGACGGTCGGTGCTTCCCTTTTAGCGACGTGGACGGTCGGTGCTTCACTTTTAACGACTTGGACGGTTGGTGTTGCCCTTTTAACGATGTGGACGGTCAATGTTTCCCTTTTAGCGACGTGGACGGTCGGTGCTGCCCTTTTTGCGACTTGGACAGTCGGTTCTGCCCTTTTTGCAACTTGGACGGTCGGCTCTGCCCTATTTGCGACTTGGACGGTCGGCTCTGCCCTTTTAGCGACTTGGAGGGTCGGTGCTGCCCTTTTGGCGACTTGGACGGTCAGTGCTACCATTTTAACGACTTGGACGGTCGGTGCTGCCCTTTTAGCGACGTGGACGGTCGGTGCTGCCCTTTTAGCGATGTGGACGGTCGGTGCTGCCCTTTTTGGGACTTGGACGGTCAGTTCTGCCATTTTAGCAACGTGGACGGTCGGTGCTGCCCTTTTTGCGAATTAGACGGTTGGTTCTACCCTTTTTGCGACTTGGACGGTCGGTTCTGCCCTTTTTGCGACTTAAACGGTCGGTTTTGTCATTTTAACGATGTGGACGGTCGGTGTTGCCCTTTTATTTACATGGACGGTCGGTGCTGCCATTTTAGCGACGTGTACGGTCGGTGCTGCCCTTTTTGCGATGTGGACGGTCGGTGCTGCCCTTGTAGCGACGTGGACGGTCGGTGCTGCCCTTTTTTTGACGTGGACGGTCGGTTTTGCCCTTTTTGCGACTTGGATGGTCAGTTCTGCTATTTTAGCAACGTGGACGGTTGGTGCTGCCCTTTTTGCTACTTGGACGGTCGGTTCTGCCCTTTTTGCGACTTGGACGGTCGGTTCTACTCTTTTTGTGATTTGAATGGTCGGTTCTGCCATTTTAACGACGTGTATGGCCGGTGCTGCCCTTTTAGCGACGTGGACGGTCGGTGCTTCCATTTTAGTGACGTGGACGGTCGGTGCTGCCCTTTTAGTAACGTGGACGGTCGGTGCTGCCCTTTTTATGACGTGGACGATCGGTGCTTGATTTGGCTTGCTCCGCTTCTTGCGGTGTCAGAATTCGATTTGACTTGTTCCGCTTTACGCGGTGTTAGGATTTGGCTTGTTTCCGAGGTGAAGCTTGATTCCGCCAGGGAGGTCATTGGTTGTCTTGCTTACTTGATATGATTTGGGTTGACATCGGCATCGCTATACTGGAATATGGTACCGAGAGTGAATCATCATCTGCCCTGCGAGGATTTGGGGATTTTGGTTTTGGTTTGGCATCAGCATTGCTGCACTGGAATATGGTACTAGGAGTGAATCATCATCTGCCATGAGGAGATTTCCCTCGTTCCCAGTTTAACAACTTAGGGGTCATATGTTCCCAGTTTAACGACTTAGAGGTCATCTATTCCCAGTTTAAAAACTTAGGGGTCATCTATTCCTAGTTTAATGAATTAGGGGTCTACTGGATTAGAGTTTGGAATTTTGGGGTTAGGGTAGGCATAAGCGTTGCTAACACTGAAGCACATGTGCCAGGAGCAATTTATCATTTGCCTTTTCCCGTTGGGGAGCGATGGCTTAGGAGACAGGTTTAGGTCCTTATCACCTAAGGCTTTTCAATTTTATGAGCCGTAAGGGTCTCATAAAAGCATTTTCTCCCTACAAGTCGAAAGGATCTCATAGTTGTACTTTCTCCTTAGGAGTCGTGGGGACTCCCAAGTGTGTTTTTCCTTTGTGAGTCGTGAGGATCCCAAGAAGGTGTTTTCTTACGAGTCGTGAGGATCCCGTAAGTTTGTTCTCCTCATGTATCATGAGGACACATGAGTGGGTCTTCGCAAATGGAGCATAATTCCAAGGGTGGAGACCAGCCGCGTAACTGGTGATTGCGGTGGGGCATGGGTATGATGAGAATTATTTGAGCCCGTAGATTGTATTCGGTAGTCAACTTAGGGACCAACCGTAGGGCTGGGAGAATTTTGGGAGATTGGATTTTAGTTGGCGTTTGCATCGCTGCACTGGAATGTGATATCAGGAGCGACTCATCATTCGCCGTTGGGAGACTTGGAATTTGGATCTTATTTGGCATCAGCATTGCTGCACTGGAATAATGCCAGGAGCAACTCATCATTTGCCTCGGGAGGACTTGGGATTTGGTTTTTGGGTCGGCATCAGCACCGCTAACACTGAAGCGAAATGCCAGGAGTGACTCATCCTTTGCCGTTGCCCGTTAGGGAGCGATGGCTCAAGAGACAGATTTAGATACCTATCACCAAAGGCTTTTCAATTTTATGAGCCGTAAGGGTCTCATAAGAGCATTTTATCCTTATGAGTCGAGAGGATATCGCAGGTGTATGTTCTCCTTAGGAATCGTGAGGATTCCTAAGTGTGTTGCTCCGTTGTGAGTCGTAAGGATCTCATGCAGGGATTTTCTCCTCACAAGGTCGAGAGGACTTTGCGAGTGTATTTTATCTTTTCTCACGAGTTTGCTCCCTTTCGGGTTTTCACAAACTCGCCGGCAACCCTGCTGTTTTTGCTCACGGAGCCCTTCCAGGTTTTCATCGGTGCCCCTTTTGCTTGTGGACATACAATTTTTTTTAGGCTGGTGGGACTTTAAATGTAGTCTCACCGGTAGGACTTTGGGAGAGATAGGGGTCGTTTACGCCCGTGGATTGTTTACGGTTTTGCAGGATGTATGATCCAGACCGTAGGACCGGTGTGCTCAATTCGGCTGCAACTTAGTGTAGGGTTCCTAGGCACACCCATGAGGTTCTACAACAGATCAAACTTGCCAAAATCAAATTTTTCTTATGTGCCAAGTAACCCTAAACAAGATCGTAACTAGAGGTATAGGCGAAACAATATAAGTTAACAACTTAACTAAGAGTGAACGGAAAATACAACCTTTGTAGATCCGGTTCTCCACCTCCACAGCTCCGTGTTGACGTCCCTCCGCTGCGATCATCGGATCCCGGACTCTGGCGATGGTTTCGTCGAAGAAATGATCGGGCTAGGTCGTCGACTTCGATATCGAAGATGATCTACGTCGAGGCAACACAAGATCAAGCTCCAACTTCACCAAGCCATGAAACTTGTGAAGAAAACACCCTATACTAAATGGCAAGTGGTAGAGGATGAAGAAATAGGAAGTGGGTTCACTTTAGAATTGGATTTATCACTCTTTTTCTCATTTCACCATTGAAGCTAGCAATCTTTCATGAAGCTTGATGAAGATGATGAAGATGAAAGAATAAAAAGAATTATCTTCAAAAGAAAATCCCATTCATTCTTATCATAATGCAACCATGGTTGAGTGTAGAGAATTGACTAGGGTTTAGTTAAATGGTTAGGTTAAGAGATGGAGACAAAATGGTCACTTAGTCAAAGTTGCATGAAGCATCAACAAGTTTCTTGTATAAAAAAAAAGCAACCATTTAGTTTCCTTTTTCTTTTAACCAAAATAAATAAAGTAAATAAAACCTTAACCATTTATCTAATCATGGTGTATAGCATACACACACCCAAGTTTGCATGTATCATCAAACATGATACAAACTAGTGCACAAAACTATATCATATATACAATGTGCACATCAAGTGAGAAAATCCATCTTAAGTGAACCAATACTAGTTGATGCAAAGTAATATATCAAATATATAATTATACATTAAATCATTAAATCAACACTTGATTTAACGATCCGGTCATATCGCATATGACCGACTAATATCCAATGTACCGACTTATCGAATCAATCCTCGATTCGATAACTAGGTTATATCGCATACAACCAATCGATACATTCATCGCGAGAATAGAATAAGGTATCACATACACGCATTATTCACGGTCCCGCACATATCTCATATGTGCTCCTATTTCGTTTCGCTTGAGCCATGAAACCTCTGTGTAGGACTCTAAAGACCCGTCAATACGCCGGCAGCAGGTGATGATCATATCAAACACTCACAAGCCGCAAGCGATCAGCTAAACGTAACGGCCACCTGGGTATTGAGCGATCAGAAGATCGATGAGCAAGCCCGCTCACACTCCTGTGAATCTAACCAGTAACACTTACCGTACAGTCCGGTCTGTTCGTCTGATATGTCGCATATCTCGCCTAGGGGTGGTAAACGTCATACCATAATAGCTCGATAAGTCATGCCGACGTGAGGTCCATAAAATAGTGAAACTGCTGATAACTCTTACCAGTATATCAATGCAACCCTGGCCAGGGATTTCCAGTTATGGCCAGTCGTGCATAGCGCAACATCAACCCCCAATACCGGGAGAGACGAATCCCCTCCTATCGCTCATTGCCTCTATGTGAATCGGGACTGTACCCAAAAACCACCTGTTTGCACGACTCAGTAGAGCCGTGGTAGGATGGAAATCAAAGCACAGTGGGAGACACACAAGACTCTATGACGATCTCGGGTCAACAGACTAAGCTGTACCAGTGTCACCAGAGAACTGCCATCTGACGTGAGGTATAATACCATCTGGGAGTTCTCGGCGAGTCCGTTCAGTGTACCCAGTCTCCACTGAGCACCCGCATACCATCTCTGATGTAAAACACCAATGGATATGGGATCATCCATCGCCCATCACATGGGTCGAGAAGATATGCGCTAGTCTACTCTGGAATATCGATGCCCCGTCTCGATATTCCCACGACTAGGAACATTGAAGGATGTAATCATGGACTAACCAGGCCCCACTAGTATGATCTTCATCATAGTCCTGTAAGTCGAGTACACATCCTAAGGGTTTTATCATCACGTAACAGAGAGACTGAAAGTATACATTTTAAGATAAAGAGCAACCAGATAGCGTACTATCATGTCGAGCAAGAAAGTCCTACCTATATATGTCCCAGCATCCACTACAATATACATCCAATGTACAGTAATGGCCTCTAGGGCATACATATAACTAACAATCTCCCACTTGCACTAGGGCCATCTGTAGCAGTGGTTGCAATATCTAATACTCAACCATCCCATATAAGTCTCTCTATGGGAAAAAGCCTTTGTGAGTGGATCCGCTGTATTGTCCTCTGAGTCTACTCTCCTAACCTCGATCACCCTGGAGATCATCTATCTCCATGATCAGGTGATGCTGCCTCAGAATTTGTCTGGGTCACTGATGGGACCAGGGTTCCTGGGCCAAAGCCACACTTCCATTGTCATACAATGGTAGGAACCTAGTTCAACTTATGAACCAATATACACCCAAATTGCCTCTTTGGTAGTATCTTTAATAGCGATGTTACCAGCCTTTATTGTCTAGTTTGCCACGGTATCTAGCTTGGAACTCTTCCAACATACCGTCCCTCCACTGAGGGTAAAGATAATGCCTGAGACTGACACTCAGTCGTGCTTATCAGTCTGGAACTTTTCCAGTTATTCTCCCCAGGATCGATTGATACAATCTCACTATACCTAGTGAGAACCCTAACATCCCTTTAGATCTATCTCGTAGATCCAAATCTCAGGATTTAGGAGGTATCACCTTTATCCTATTGGATAATCCATGTGATAAGAAGAGATCGACCGATCGTAGTATAGGAAACTCTTTTCCTATCAAGAGTATGTTGTCCACGTACAATACGAGGATGACCACCTTACTCTCTACTACCTTTTTGTACATACAAGGTTCATCTACCATTTTGATGAAGTCAAACACTTTGACTACCACATCAAAACAGATGTTCCAACTCCGCGATACCTGCTTTATTCTGTAAAGCAACTTGCACATGATTCCGCTGCTCCCACTGTTTACGAAGCTCTCTGGATGTGTTCTTATAGACGTTCTCTTCTAAATCATCATTTTAGAAAAGCAGTCATGGCACCCAACCACCAGATATCGTAGTCATGGTATGTAGCAATGGCAAGTAGGATCTGGATGGACTTAAGCATAGTTCCTAGAAAAGGTTTCATCATTATCCATGCCTGGTTGATGACGAAAACCTTTAACAAGTCCAGCTTTGAAAGTCTCAACTTTTCCATCTACACCAAGTAATCTTCTCAAGATATACTTTCTCCTGATGGGGATTTAACCCTTCAGATATAGCAACCAAAGTCCATACTTTGTTGGTGTACATGGATTCCATCTCAGATCGCTAAGCATCCAGCCATTCTTACAGAGTCACCACTCTCGATGGCCTGCTCGAAACTAGTTGGGTCATCATCTCATAATGCAATCCTCGCTCCCACTGTCATCGAGAAACCGAAGTCTCTCTCAGGTAGGTGAGGAACCCTACCAGATCGGCGGAGAGGCTGAGATTCATCGAGGACTATTGAATCTTTTGGTTCTGTCAAATCATCAGCTGCAGTTTTGTATAGCTGGAACCTTTCTAGTTCTACAGAACTGACCTTGCCTCGATCTTGTCCGGATTTTGCTTTTGACTTAGGCCGGACAATCCAAATCTTAACTTACTTAAGAGATAGGCTCTTCCCATACCATATCTCATATGGAGTGGTAGGCATTGATTTGATTCGAACCCAATTCAATAGGTATGCTGCTTCTTAAGTGCACAACCCCCAAAAGGAAATCGGTAACTCAGTAGTACTCATCATAGAGAAAACCATATCTAATACGGTGCGATTGCTCCGCCCTGATACACCGTTGTGCTGTGGTGTATTCAGAGGAGTAATACTGAGAGAGAATCTCATTCTCCTTTAGAATAATCCAGGAATTCTATTCACAAGTATTCTCCTCCCTGATCACATCAAAGGACATAATACTTATACCCGTATTGTTCCCTACTTCTAGCTTATATTCTGTGAATATCTCAAAAGGTTCGGACTTTTGTTTCAACAGGAACACATGATTGAATCTTGAGAGATCATCAGAGAACATAATGAAGTATAAAGAACCGATCCTGGCATGTGTAGACAGGAGACCTTACATACATCATCATGTATCAGTCCCAATAGTTCACTAACTCTTTCTCTGTTTCCAATAAACAGGGCTATGGTCATTTTATCTTTGTGACATGACTGGCAAGTTTCACAAGATGTAAATTCAAACTGATTTAAATATGCATCTAAAATGTAACTTAAGCTAGTCGGGTTACATTGATATGACCTAGTCTACAATACCTCAAGAAGGAATCGTTCATATCTGAACTCTTCCTTTTGTGTGTGTTCTGTATACTAGGAACTGTAGTTTGATTTAGAACGTCAATGCTTTTAGATAACGTGCCTGAACCGATCAACTTTTGATATAGGAAATGTTCAAAACATTATCCAACAATACAAAATTTTATCATTTCTTTAATAAATAAAGAGATTGATATGATTTTGTATATCAGATTTGGTATCTAATAGCATTTGTTCAGAATCAATGTATTGGTAATACAGGGTGACAGTGACCAACAGACTTGGCTGCAACACTTGCCCCATTTTCTGTCTCATAAAACTTATCACCCGTTCTCAGTTTTCTACCTTTCTGTAGCCCTATGTAACAAATTACATATCTGGGATCCTGATCCGGTATCAAATACCCAGGATGCAGAGGATACTGAGAAACAGTTCTTTGTAATGAATATACCTGAAGGAGATGCATCATATGCACTTTCTTCGTTTGGGCGGCAAAGGAATTCTGGTATTCCCCTATTTCCTGCTCTGTCTTATAACAATTATAAGTTGGAGCGGGACCAACGTTCCCCAGCTCAGTATAACAAGCGGGTTCGGTCAATACATCCATATTATTATCTTGATTAAGGCATGATATGGTCGCTACCTAGAGAGAGAGAAAAGAAAACACTCTGCGTGCGCTCTTGCAAGATTAGATTGGTTATTTATTTTATCTAATCAGGATGGCTCCCACTGTTTTTGTCAAATCTTCCTTCAAACCCTAAAAGCAAAGACTAGCCGTGATTAATTACACTCTACAAGTTCGCCAATCTTTCAGCCAGGCCAGTGTCGGTACTTTGAGGGAGGTTCCCCGTGCTTTCGCACGGACCTAATTACAGTAAACCTCGTTTTCCCAGAGGCGTACCCCGTTGACACCTTTCTAGACACCTACTTGATCGGCTAATTGCAAAGTGCAAAACTCTCCCAGGAGTAACAATTACTCGCAGTGGGTATCGGGATCCAACTATCAAATAGAAGGTATGCAATCTCATTGCAAGTTTCAACACTTGAAACTTCCGATAATGGTTTTTACCCCTAGCACCTATGACCTTGGCTAAGGTCAACAAATCATAAGCACTAGTCAAGTTCTACCGGTCATTTCGTGATTAATTAGACCCACCCACATGACCCTTGGCAATGGTCAACAAAGACACATGACTGTCCTAACTAATCGCATCATATGCGGTGTAGGAAGACATCACTTAGCTACCGTACACTACGCTTCGGCTATGGTCGACAAACGTAGCATGAATACTAAGTACTCTACTTCCTAAAATGACCGAGGGTTGCGAATGGTTTTTATGAAAACCTTTAACGCTTTGAACTTGATCTCGTTGCGGAATCAAATAGTTTTTAAATGGAGTGTTTTTGAAGCTTTTCCAATTTTGCTAAAGGGGTCACTCCCGGTGAAGGGATCGTCGGCCCTTTCCTCGTCGAATGAGGTGCGGGATATATCATATATATCACTGTGCAAAGCAGAAACTATAGAAGCAATCATAAGACAAACCAAGGGTTGTAGCATCTTCCAGTTATTGCTAAAGGAGTCACTCCTGGTGAAGGGATCTCGGTCCTTTCCTTATCGAATAAGGTGCAGGATGTTCTATAAGGAACACCGCGATGCAAAGCAAGAACTGTAGCTACCTGTTTTATTTTGAAATTCGATTCCACAACATCAATTAGGTTTATTTTCTTTCATTAATCTCATTAATGAATGTCCCATCATTTAAGTCCACCTAAACATCACAGATAAATATAACGTACGCTTATGCCATCCGCATTCGCCTCGATGTCCCGTCTGCACCGTTAGGTTAGGTAACTAACGCCAGAGCAAGGCAGGGCTAGCGCGGGTGTAAAACATAAGCAACGTCTATGTAATATATCATATATACTATATATAATATCTATCTGAACATATCACATGATCACATCACAGATAACGCAGCAGAAAATATCATATGAAATATTGGATATACTAGGACGTCCGTGTTTTTAATACGAGCCAGTATAAAACACGGATTCCACGGTCGTGATGACTAGCCAATCCCACACCCCTAGACCCCTACGAGAGCGGCAAGCAACCCTACCAATTCTACGGTTAGGAGACCCAAACTCGACTCCTCGAGATGGTCTCCCACTGGACCCTAGAACCCGGTTACTTGTGCTCCCCTCTTTGGGTCTATCCTAATGCGGAAAAGTAAATAATATACAAATGGTGACATCATCCGCAACCTGGAAGTGCCCCAATAAAAGAATATTACATACAAGTTTTTACATGAATGAAAATGAAAAACACTCATCTTACATAAAAAAAAAACCCCGGCTATTCAAACACGACGATCCAATATAACTTATCCAACAACACATAACATCACATGTCATCAACATAATGCGCATCCCAATTGTCGTTGACATATAGCAACGAAACCGGCGATATCACATATTACACTTACGGTCGCAGAAAAGAAAGTGTAAAACTACAACAGTTGGAATCCGCAATCTCTTTAGACATCGCATGCCTAATCAAATGAATTCCTTAGACATCGCATGCCTAACAATTATAAACCCCGCATTTTGGTCTCATTATCGAAAAATCTTTTCAATATCAAGTCGGGCAATTCAACAGGATTCCCGGCATTCAGATTGAATGCTCGTCGCAAACTTTAGTAGACAGCCGCACCCCCGATGCCGTCGACGAAGTGCACCATGGCGGAACACCGCTTCCGCGAGGACCCGAACGGATGCTTTCGGCGACGGGGTTCTCCTACGGTCACTTGGTCGGGGCTATGGGGTGTAGCAGTCTATTAAGTTTACCCGGTGAGTATCCGTGTACGCTACGTGATTGCGACGGATTTTTGATCATATCAAAATTCCGTGGAAACCGATCAAGTGAGTCTAAAGTGCTAGATTTATAACATTCATTCAGTTATCTCATAACTACTTGTGAATTCCAATTATTGTATCACATTCCAGATAATTAGAACATTTTAAACATTCCGATCGAACAATCAAACACCCAAGTTTTCTCGAAACAGCTCAACACATGAAATAAGTTCAAAAACATTCACTTCATGCCTCAGTACCAACGGTCCAGCCGTAGAAGGGTCAAGCCAACGCCTCACATGTGGCACGACGTACTGCCCCAAACCCTAAGGTTCAAAGGGCAGTTAAAGACGGTCACATAATTGAGTTAAGGTTTGTTGTCTTCTAGAGGGACCATCGCGTTACTTGCACTACTTAGAACGTCATTAAACTACGGAAAAGTCCAACAATTGGAAATTTCCCGGCAGGGGAAAAAGTGGGTATTTACATCCGGTCGAACTTTTTAACATATTCTAAAATTATCTGGAAAAACACATAGACAAAGTTTGACAATCCGATCGAATCTACGAACTCCCAATACAACCCAAAATACTCAACTCTTGAGTAAATATTAAAAATTCCCAGAAAATTCAGCACTTTCAGATAGATATTACTGTGCAAAAATCATTAAATAATGGGACTATATGGCCGCGGAACCGCCGCCTGAGCCAGGCTCTTGCCGTTGTTCCGCGGTGTTTTAGTGGAATCATACGGTCGTTTTGCACAGTAACCCTTATAAAACCCTGCTGATTTTTCTGCATATTTTTAATTTGGAAAAATGCACAGTTTTGAAAAATGTACAGAGAAGGCTTAGAATTAGGGTTTCGGGGTTCGATCGGGTTTCTAACATCGTCTACGCATCGCCTAAAGCTATAGCTAGGCTCTAAGACCACTGTAGGGTTCCTTGGCACACCCATGAGGTTCTACAATAGATCAAACTTGCAAAAATCAAATTTTTCTTATATGCCAAGTAACCCTAAACAAGATCGTAACTAGAGGTATAGGAGAAACAATATAAGTTAACAACTTAACTAAGAGTGAACGGAAAATACAACCTTTGTAGATCTGGTTCTCCACCTCCACAGCTCCGTGTTGACGTCCCTCCGCTGCGATCATCGGATCCCGGACTCTGGCGATGGTTTCGTCGAAGAAATGATCGGGCTAGGTCGTCGACTTCGAGGCCGAAGATGATCTACGTCGAGGCAACACAAGATCAAGCTCCAACTTCACCAAGCCATGAAACTTGTGAAGAAACTACATGGCAAGTGGTAGAGGATGATGAAATAGGAAGTGGGTTCACTTTAGAATTGGATTTCTCACTCTTTTTCTCATTTCACCATTGAAGCTAGCAAGCTTTCATGAAGCTTGATGAAGATGATGAAGATGAAAGAATAAAAAGAATTATCTTCAAAAGAAAATCACATTCATTCTTATCATAATGAAACCATGGTTGAGTGTAGAGAATTGACTAGGGTTTAGTTAAATGTTTAGGTTAAGAGATGGAGACAAAATGGTCACTTAGTCAAAGTTGCATGAAGCATCAAGAAGCTTCTTGTATAAAAACAAAAGCAACCATTTACTTTCCTTTTTCTTTTAACCAAAATAAATAAAGTAAATAAAACCTTAACCATTTATCTAAACATGGTGTATAGCATACACACACCCAAGTTTGCATGTATCATCAAACATGATACAAACTAGTGCACAAAACTATATCATATATACAATGTGCACATCAAGTGAGAAAATCCATCTTAAGTGAACCAATACTAGTTAATGCAAAGTAATATATCAAATATATAATTATACATTAAATCATTAAATCAACACTTGATTTAACGATCCGGTCATATCGCATATGACCGACTAATATCCAATGTACCGACTTATCGAATCAATCCTCGATTCGATAACTAGGTTATATCGCATACAACCAATCGATACATTCATCGCGAGAATAGAATACGGTATCACATACACGCATTATTCTTGGTCCCGCACATATCTCATATGTTCTCCTATTTCGTTTCGCTTGAGCCAGGAAACCTCTGTGTAGGACTCTAAAGACTCGTCAATACGCCGGCAGCAGGTGATGATCATATCAAACACCCACAAGCCGCAAGCGGTTTGCTAAACGTAACGGCCACCCGGGAATTGAGCGATCAGAAGATCGACGAGCAAGCCCGCTCACACTCCTGTGAATCCAACCAGTAACACTTACCGTACTGTCCGGTCTGTTCGTCTGATATGTCGCATATCTCGCCTAGGGGTGGTAAACGTCAGACCCTAATAGCTCGATAAGTCATGCCGACGTGAGGTCCATAACAATCGTGAAACTACTGATAACTCTTATCAGTATATCAATGCAACCCTGGCCAGGGATTTCCAGTTATGGCCAGTCGTGCATAGCGCAACATCAAACCCCAATACCGGGAGAGACGAATCCCCTCCTATCGCTCATTGCCTACATGTGAATCGGGACTGTACCCAAAAACTACCTGTTTGCACGACTCAGTAGAGCCGTGGTAGGGTGGAAATCAAAGCACAGTATAAGACACACAAGACTCTATGACAATCTCGGGTCAACAGACTAAACTGTACCAGTGTCAACAGAGAACTGCCATCTGACGTGAGGTATAATACCATCTGGGAGTTCTCGGCGAGTCCGTTCAGTATACCCAGTCTCCACTGAGCACCCGCATACCATCTCTGATGTCAAACACCAATGGATATGGGATCATCCATCGCCCATCACATGGGTCGAGAAGATATGCGCTAGTCTACTCTGGAATATCGATGCCCCGTCTCGATATTCCCACGACTAGGAACTTTGAAGGATGTACTCATGGACTACCCAGGCCCCACTAGTATGATCTGCATCATAGTCCTGGAAGTCGAGTACACATCCTAAGGGCTTTATCAACATGTAACAGAGAGACTGAAAGTATACATGTTAAGATAAAGAGCAACCAGATAGCGTACTATCATGTCGAGCAAGAAAGTCCTACCTATATATGTCCCAGCATCCACTACAATATACATCCAAAGTACAGTAATGGCCTCTTAGGGCATACATATAACTAACACTTAGAGCATTCACGCGTACTATTTCTTGAGATATCGGCCATTGATGGGTGGCATGGGCCTTTCTCCCTCGGCACTTATTAGTTGATAGGATCCTCCGTCGAACACTTTCTCGATGACGTATGGTCCCTCCTAGTTTGGCTCAAATTTTCTCTTGGCATGTCGATTGGGGATGATCGGTCTTTTGAGGACCAACACCAACTCGCCTTTCTTGAAAGCGTGGAGACGCGTCATCTTGTCAAAGGCCCGTGACATTTGGGCTCGGTACAGCTCCAGATTTTGCTGTACTGCAAGACTCTTTTCTTCGAGGGCATCACGCTCTTCGAGCCGAAGAAGCACGTTTTCCTCCTCCGACAACTCATGCTGAAAGGACATTCTTAAGCTTGGAACTTCGACTTCGAGCGGGAGGATTGCTTCCACTCTGAAGAGTAGTGAGTATGGAGTGGATTGAGTTGGAGTGCGGTGTGTGGTACGATATGCCCACGATGCCTCATGAAGTTTGAGATTCCAGTCCCTCTTGTTGGCTGAAGCATTTTTCCTCCGGAGCTTGCATAAAGTCTTATTGAAGACTTCAGCTAGCCCATTGGCTCTTGGATTATAGATGGAGGAATATCTCCAGTCTATCTTGTGCTGAGTAGCGAACCTTGAGACTTTGAAGCTCTTAAAAGAAGGCCCGTTGTCAGAAATGATTCTTCTTGGTGTACCGAAGTGGTATAGAATATTATGCTGGAAGAACGTCAGAACATTTTCTGTCTTGACTTCTTTTAGTGCGACAGCTTCAGCCGATCTGGAGAAGTAGTCAGTCGTGGCCAATATGAACCGGTGGCCTTTAGATGATTGAGGATCAATTGGACCAACTATGTCGGTGCCCTAAGCCTCAAAAGGAAACGACGCCACCGTAGGATGCAACGGATTGGGATGCTTGTGAATGAAATCACCGTGAATTTGGCAGAGATGGCATTTCTTTGCATACTCTTCGCAATCCCTTATCATGGTGGGCCAGTAATATCCAAGCTGTTAGATCTGAAGTCGCATTTTCGGGCCGGACTGATGAGCCCCCTGAACTTCTTTTATGACTTTTTGGGCTTCGGCCGATGATAGGTGTTAGTTATATGTATGCCCTAGAGGCCATTACTGTACATACGATGTATATAGTAGTGCATGCTTGGACATATATAGGGAGGACTTTCTTGCTCGACATGATAGTGCGCTATCTAGTTGCTCTTTATCTTAACATGTTGACTTTTATTAGTTTACTGTCTTACTCTCACATGTTGATAAAGCCTTTAGGATATGTACTCGACTACTGGGGCTATGATGAGATCAAACTAGTGGGGCCACGGTAGTCGACGAGTACATCCTATAACTGTTCCTAGTCGAGGGTGTATCGAGACAGGGCATCGATACACCAGAGTAGACTAGCGTATGCGCTTCTTGACCCATATGATGGGGGATTGATGATCCCATATCCATTGGTGTTTGACATCAGAGAAGGTATACGGGTGCTCAGTGGAGACTGGGTATACTGGATGGACACGCCAAGAACTCCCAGATGGTATTATACCTCACGTCAGATGGCAGTTCTCTGGTGACACTGGTACATGTTAGTCTGTAGACCCGAGATCGTCATTGAGTCTTGTGTGATTCCTACTGTGCTTTGATTTCCATCATACCATGTCCAAGAGGGTGTGAAAAAATGTGGCTTTTGGGTACAGTCCCGAATCACATGGAGGCAATGAGCGATAGGAAGGGATTCGTCTCTCGCGGTATAGGGAGTTGATGTTGCGCTGTGTTTGATTGGCTATAACTGGAAATCCCTGGTCAGGGTTGCTGAGATTTACTGGTAAGTGTTATCAGTAGTTTCTCGAATTGTTATGGACCTCATATCGACACGACTTATCAAGCTACTTGGGTCTGACGTTTACCACCCCTAGGCGAGATATGCGACATATTAGACGAAGAGACCGGACTGTATGGGAGTGTTACTGATTGGATTCGCAGGAGAATGTACAGGCTTGCTTGTTGATCTTCTGATCGCTCAAAACCTGGGTGGCTGTTACGTTTAGCTCACCGCTTGCAGCTTGTGGGCGTTTGATGTGATCATCACCTACTGCCGGCGTATTGACGATTCTTTAGAGACCTACACAGAGGTTTCTTGACTCAGGCAAAATGGAGTAGGAGAACATATGTGATATGTGCGGGACCAAGAACAATACGTGTATGTGATACCGTATCAGATTCTCGCGATATGAGATATCGGCCGGGTATATGTGATATAGCCGGGTCATCGGATCAAATGTTGATTCGATGAACTGATACAGATTATATTAGTCAGTTATTTATGAAATAGCCGGATTACCGGATCAAGTGTTGATTCGATAATTTAATGTATAATAATATATATGATATATTAAATTACATTAACAAATATAAGCTCACTAAAAGATTCTTTTTCTCACTCGGGTAATACATTCATATATATACGATATATGTTAATTGTATTATTTTATTTTGTTACAATAAATATTGTATATGTGATATATAATATTGTAACAAGTTAAGGTTACTAATGCAATATGATTAGTGGAGATTAAACATGGTTAAGATTTGATTTGGGTTAATTCTTTCTATTTGCTTCTAGAAGCTTTGCTTTTGTTTTAAGCAAAGATATTTGTAATGATATTTTGGATGATATTTATTTAACCCAACCCAACCCTTTAACCATGGTTCAATCTCTACAAGGGTTAAGTTTACTTACTTAACCCATGGTTGCATTTCTAACCTCACTAGACTTTTCATTATTCATCACAAAAGAGTTAGCTTCTTCTTCTTCTTCTTCCTTCTTGCTTGAAAAGCTTTCTAGCTTTTTGAGAGGTGATGAAAATGAGTGAGATTATGAAAACAAATGAGAGCTAAATTCCTACTTCATCATCCTAATCTATCCTAGCCATTTAGATTAGGGTGTTCACTTCATTAGTGAGTGAGAGCTTGTGTTAAAGAAACTTCAAGGTAGATCATCTTTGTTATCGAAGATCGGAAGCAAGCTTGCATCCTTCTTCGTGGAGCCTCTCTAGAGTCCGGGTACTCGATGATCGCAGCGAAGGGACCTCAACACGGAGCTTTAGAAGTGAAGGACCGGACTACAAAGGTTGTAATCCCAAACTCTTAGAAGTAAAGTTGTTTACTTGCTTTGTTTCGCCTAATCTCTAGTTTAAAAATCTTGGTTGGGGTTGTTCGTCATGTCTAAATTTTAAATCGGGCATGGTTGATGCCTTGTAGAACCTTGTGAGAGTTCCTAGTAACCCTACAGTGGTATCAGAGCTAAGCTCGAGTTTTAGGCGAAGTCTAGGCGAAGTTTAAAGTCTGATCGAACTCCGAATACCCGATAAAACCTAGTTTCTGGAAATTTTTTGAAAATGTTGATTTTTTCGTATTAAAAATACTCAAAAAATTCAGCAGGTGATTTTATGGATTACTGTGAAAAACGATCCCAAAATACCTTTATTGCACCGCGGAACCGTGGTAATACCCATGCTTGCGCGACGGTTCGGCGGCCAAACTGTAGAATTAGGGTTTTGGTTTTCACACAGTAAAATCCGTATGTATTTTCTGATGCTTCCGGGAATTTTTAATTTTACTCAAGTGTTGAGTTTTTTGGGTTGTATTGGGAACTCGTTGATTCGATCGGAAAGTTTAACTTCCTTTATGTTTTTTCCGGATAATTTTAGAACGTGTTAAAAAGTTCGAACGGATATCAATAACTAACTTTTTCCCCTGCGGGAAAATTTCCAAGTGTTGGATTTTTCCGTAGTTTAAGAACGTTCTAAGTCGTGCAAGTAACACGGTGGACCCTCTAGAAGAATACAAACCTTAACTCGATTATGTGACCGTCTGAACCGCCTTTAAACCTTAGGGTTTGGGGCAGTACGGCGTTGCCACATGTGAGGCGTTGGTTTGACCCTTCTACGGCTGGACCATTGGTACTGTGGCATGTGATGGATACTTTTTGAACTCCTCTCAAGTGTTGAGTTATTTGGGAAATCTTGGGTGTTTGTTATTCGATCGGAAAGTTTAACATTGTCTATTTATCTGGAATATGATACAATATTTGGAATCCACAAGTAGTTATGAGATAACCAATTTGAATGTTATAAATCAAGCAGTTCAGTCTCAGATGATCGGTTGCCACGGGATTTTGATGCGGTCAAAAGTCTGTCGCAATCACGTAGCATACGCGGATACTCGCCGGGTAAACTTAATAGACAGCCACGCCCCATAACCCCGACCAAGTGACTGTAGGAGAACCCCGTCGCCAAAAGCATCCGTTCGGGTGCTCGCGGCTGCGTTGTTCCGCCTTAGTGCACTTCGTCGAATGCATCCGGGGGTGCGGCCGTCTACTAAAGTTTGCGACGAGCATTCGATCAAGATGTCGAGAATCTTGTTGAATTGCCAGACTTGATATTGAAAAGTGTTTTCGATAATGAGACAAAAATACGGGGTTTATAATTGTTAGGCATGAGATGTCTAAGAAGTTCATTTGGTTAGGCATGCGATGTCTAAGGAGCTTGCGGATTCCAACTGTTGTAGTTTTATACTTTCTTTTCTGTAACCGAAAATGTAATATGTGGTGTATCGCCGGTTTCGTTGCTATACATCAACGAAAATTGGGATACACATATTTAGTTACGTTGATGATATGTGATATTATGTGTTGCTGTGATATGTTATATTGGATCGTCATGTTTTGAATAGCCGGGTGTTTTATGTGAGATGAGAGTTTTTCTCTTTCATTCATGTAAAATTCAATTGTATGTAATATTCTTTTATTGGGGCACTTCCGGGCTGAGGATGATGTCACCATTGTATATTATTTATTTTTCCGCATTAGGTAGACCCAAGGAGGGGAGCACAAGTAACCGGGTTCTAGGGTCCACTGGGAGACCATCTCGAGGAGTCGAGACCGGGTCTCCTAACCCTAGAATTAGCAGAGTTGCTTGCCGCTCTCGTAGGGGTCTAGGGATATGGGTTTGGCTATTCATCACGACCGTGGAATCCGCGTTTTATACAAGCTCGTATTAAAACGCGGACCTCCTAGTATATCCAATATTTCATGTATGTTATCTTCTACTGCAATCTTCTGTGATGAGATCATATTACTGTCTGAGATGAATGTTTATATTATATATATCAGATATATGTTATATTGTAGATTTCGTTTCAAATGTGATGCCTGTGAAGCATAATAAAATGGGACTTCATTAATGAGATAAATGAAATAAAAGAAACCTAAAGATGTTGTAGAAACTTGTTTAAAAACTGGTAGCTCTAGTTCTTTCTTTGCATAGTAGTATTCCTTGTAGAATATGCAGCACCTTATTCGATAAGAAAAGAGCCGAGATCCCTTCACCGGGAGTGACCTCTTTAGTGAAACTAGCAGATGCTACAAACTCGGTTTGACTTTTGATTGTTTCTATAGTTTTTTCTTTGCATAGTGATATTTATGAAATATCCTGCACCTTATTCGATAAGGAAAGAGCCGACGATCCCTTCACCGGGAGTGACCTCTTTAGCAAAACTAGAAAAGGCCTAAAAAACATTCCATTTAAAAATCACTCGATTCTACGACGATATCAAGTTCATTACGCAAAGGGTTTTCTTAAAAACCTGTCGTAGCCCTCCGTCATTTCAGATATGTACTACTTAGTATTCATGCTGCGGTAGTTTGGCATGCGTCAAGGCGTAGTGTACGGTAGCTAACTAGTGCTTATCTGCTTGCATACGATGCGATTGGATTAGGGTATTCGTATGGCATTGTTCGGCATGCGTCAAGGGTCGTACGGGTGGGTTTAATTCAATCAGGAAATGTACGGGTTGAACTTGACCAGCGGACTATGGGTTATTTGGCATGCGTCAAGGTCATAGCACGCTAGGGGTAAAATATTATTGGGAATTTCAAGTGTTGAAATTTGCAATGAGATTGCATACCTTCTATGAGATAGTTGGATCCTGATACCCGCTGCGATTAAGAGTTACTCCTGGGAGAGTTTTACACATTACAATTAGCCGATCAAGTAGGTGTCTAGAAAGGTGTTAACGTAGTTACGCCCCTGGAAAAATGAGGTTTATTTTAATTAGGTCCGTGCGAAAGCACGGGGAACCTCCCTCAAAGTACCGGCACTGGCCTGGCTGAAAGATTGGCGAACGTGTAGAGTGTAATTAATCCCGGCTAGTCTTTCCTTTTAGGGTTTGAAGGAAGATTTGACTAAAACAGTGGGAGCCATCCTGATTAGATAAATTAATAAACAATCTAATCTTGTAAAAGCGCACGCTGAGTGTTTTCTTCTCTCTCTCCTGGTTGCGACTATGTCACGCCTTAATCAAGATAATAATATGGATGTATTGAACGAACCCGCTTGTTATACTGCGCTAAGGAACATTAGTCCCGCTCCAACTTATAATTGTTATAAGACAGAGCAGGAAATAGGGGATTACCAGAATTCCCGTGCCGCACAAACGAAGAAAATGTATGCTGATGCATCTTCTTCAGGTGTGTTCATTACAGAGAACTGTTTCTCAGTATCCTTTACGTCCTGGGTATGAGACACCGGATCAGGATCCCGCATATGTAATATATTACATGGGCTATAGAAAGGTGGAGAACTGAGAACGGGTGATAAGTTTCATGAGATAGAAACGGTGCAAGTGTTGCAGCCAAGTCTGTTGGTAGTTATCACCCTGTATTACTAGAATACATTGATTCTGAACGAATCATATTAGATACCGAACCTGATATACAACATCATATCAGTCTCTTTATTAGTAAAGAAGGATATAATTTTGTATTGTTGGATAATGTTTTGAGCATTTCCTATATCAAGAGTTGATCGGTTCATGCACGTTATCTAAAAGCATAGACGTTCTAAATCAAACCACAGTTCTTAGTGTACAGAACACACACAAGAGGAAGAGTTCAAAAATGAACGAATCCTTCTTATGGTATTATATACTAGGTCATATCAATGTGACCCGACTAGCTCAAGTTAGATTTAGATGCATATTTAAATTAGTTTGAATTTACATCTTATGAAACTTGCTGGTCATGTCACAAAGATTAGATGACCACCGCTCTGTTCATTGGAGACAAAGGAAGAGTTAGTAAACTCTTGGGATCGATACATGCTGATGTATGAAGGTCCCCTGTCTACACATGCCAATGTAGGGTTCCTAGGCACACTCAAGAGGTTCCACAAGGCATCTACCATGCCAAGTTCAAATTTTATGTGCCGAGAAACCCTAATATAGATCGTTAACTAGAGGATAGGCGAAAGAAAATGCAAGCAAACTACTTTGCTACTAAGTGAATGGAAATACAACTTTTGTAGATCCGGTCCTCCACTTCTTTAGCTCCATGATGACGTCCTTTCGCTCCTATCACCGGGATCCCGGAATCTAGCGATGGTTTCGTCGGAGAAATGAGCGGGCTAGGTTGTTGACTTCGATACCGAAGATGATCTAAGTCGAGGCAACTCTAACTCAAGCTCCATCTTCACTTGGTCATGAAACTTGTGAAGATAATACCCTATACAACATGGCAAGTGGTACAGGATGAAGAAATAGGAAGTGGGTTCACTTTAGAATTGGATTTCTCACTTGATTTCAACACTTGAAATTTTCTAGCAAGCTTTCTTCTTTTCATGAAGAAGATGAAGAAGAAAAGAATTGAAAAGAATTATAAATAATAGAAAATCAAGTGAAGCCTTATCATAATGCAACCATGGGTGAAGTAAACTCATGTAGAGAGCAAACCATAGTTTAGGTAATGGTTAGGTTTAAGCATAAAACAAAATGGTTAGACTTTTCAAAGATGCTTTGAAGCTTCATGAAGCTTTAAGCCAAAAATAAAGAAAAGCACCATTTTGTTTTTACAAAATGAATAAAGAAAATAAAACCCTAAACCCAAACCATTAACTAAACATGGTGTAAATCATACACATACCCAAGTTTGCATGTATCATCAAACATGATACAAACAAGTGCACAAACATGTATCATATATACAATGTGCACAATCTAGTGAGAAAAAATAATCTTAAGTGAACCAATAATAGTTAATGTAAAGTAATATATCAAATATATAATTATACATTAAATCATTAAATCAACACTTGATTTAACGATCCGGTCATAACCGACTAATATCATGTGTATCAATATATCGAATCAACACTTGATTCGGTAACCCGGCTATATCACATATAACTGTCCGATGATACAAATCGTGAGAATAGAATACAGTATCACATACTGGTATTGTTCTCGGTCCCGTACATATCTCATATGCGCTCCTAATTTGTTTCGCTTGAGCCAGAAAACCTCTGTGTAGGACTCTAAAGACTCGTCAATACACCGGTAGTAGGTGATGATCATATCAAACTCCCACAAGCCGCAAGCGGTCTGCTAAACGTAACGGCCACCTAGGTATTGAACGAGCAGAAGATCAACGAGCAAGCCCGCTCATACTCCTGTGAATCCAACCAGTAACACTAACCGTACAGTCCGTTCTGTTCGTCTGATATGTCGCATGTCTCGCCTAGGGTGGTAAACGTCAGACCCAGTAGCTCGATAAGTCGTGTCAATATGAGGTCTATAACAGTTCGAGAAACTACTGGTAACACTTACCAGTAAATCTCAGCAACCCTGGCCAGGGATTTCCAGTTATAGCCAATCGAACAAAGCACAACATCAACTCCCTATACCGGGAGAGACGAATCCCCTCCTATCGCTCATTGCCTCCATGTGATTCGGGACTGTACCCAAGAAACACCTTTTTGCACGCCCTCTTGGACGTGGTATGATGGAAATCAAAGCACAATGGGAATCACACAAGACTCTATGACGATCTCGGGTCTACAGACTAACCTGTACCAGTGTCACCAGAGAACTGCCATCTGACGTAAGGTATAATACCATCTGGGAGTTCTCGGTGAGTCCGTCCAGTGTATCCAGTCTCCACTGAGCACCCGTATATCATCTCTGATGTCAAACACCAATGGATATGGGATCATCCATCGCCCATCTGTATGGGTTGAGAAGGTATACGCTAGTCTACTCTGGTATATCGATGCCCCATCTCGATACACCCACGACTAGGGACCTTGAAGGATGTACTTATGGACTACCATGTCCCTACTAGTATGATCCGCATCATAGTCCAGGTAGTCAAGTACACATCCTAAGGGCTTTACCAACATGTAACAGAGAGACAATCAGTGTACACGTTAAGGTAAAGAGCCACCAGATAGCATATTATCATGTCGAGTAAGAAAGTCCTCCCTATATATGTCCAAGCATCCACTACAATATACATCCTATGTATAGTAATGGCCTCTAGGGCATACATATACTAACAGCCAAGACTAGTTCTTTGTACTTCATTACATTCACTGATTATCTCTCAAGATCCGGACATATGTTCCTGTTGAAACACAAGTCTGGAACTTTTGAGAAATTCAATGAATATAAGTTATAAGTAGAGAACCAAAAACGGGTATAAGTATTATGTCCTTTGATGAGATCAAGGAGGAGAATACTAGAGCACGGAATTCCTGGACTATTCTAAAGGAGAATGAGATTCTCTCTCAGCATTACTCCTCCGCATGCACCACAGCACATCGGTGTATCGGGGCAGAGCAAATACACCCTATTTGATATGATGCGCTCTATGATGAGTACTACTAAGTTTCCTATTTTCTTTTAGGAGATATGCACTTGAAAAGCTGCATACCTATTGAATAGCGTTCCAATCAAATCAGTTGCCTACCACTTCATATGTGATATGGAATGGGAGGAGCCCATATCTTAAGTATGTTAAGATTTGGGGTTGTCCAGCCTATGTCTAAAAGCATAATCCGGACAAGCTCGAGGCAAAGTCAGTTCTGTAGAAGTTTGTTGGATATCCTAAGCATTCGCAAGGGAATATCTTCTACCTAACCGAGGAACAAAAGATGTTTTGTTTCTCAACATGCCACCTTTGTGAAAAAGAATTTCTTGTGAAGAAATTAGTGGTTATGAGGTAGAACTGGAAACGGTTCCATCTATACAAACTGCAGCTGATGATTTAGTAGAACCGAAGGATTCAATAGTTTCTAACGAACCTCGGCCTCTCCTTCGATCTAGTAGGGTTCCTCACCTACCTGAGAGATACTTTGGTTTCTCTATGACAGTGGGAGCGAGGATTGCCTCATGAGATGATGACCTAACTAATTTCGAGCAGGCCATCAAGAGTGGGACTCTATAAGAATGGCTGGATGCTTAGCGATCTGAGATGGAATCCTTATACACCAACAAAGTATGGACTTTGGTTGCTTTATCTGAAGGGTTAAATCCCCATCAGGAGCAAGTATATCTTGAGAAGATTACTTGGTGTACATGGAAAAGTTGAGACATTCAAAGCTATGCTTAATTCCATCCAGGTCCTAATTTCCACGGCTATAAACCATGACTACGATATCTGGCGGTTGAGTGTCATGACTGCTTTTCTAAATGTTGATTTGGAAGAGAGCGTCTATAAGTACACAGCCAGAGTGCTTCGTAGACAATGGGAGCAGCGGAAACGTGTGCAAGATGTTTTATGTGATAAAGTAGGCATCGTGGAGTTGGAACATCTGTTTTGATGTGGTAGTCAAAGAGTTTGACTTCATCAAAATGGTAGATGAACCTTGTATATACAAAGAGGTAGTAGGGAGTATGGTGGTGATCCTCGTATTGTACGTGGATGACATACTTTTGATAGGGAAGGAGTTTCCTATACTACGCTCGGTCAATCTCCGCTTATCACAAAGATTCTCCATATAGGATCAAAGTGATACTTCCTAAATCCTAGGTTTTGTATCTATGAGATAGATCTAAATAGATGTTAGGATTCTCACTAGGTGTAGTGAGATGGTATCAATCGATCCTGGGGAGAATCACTGGAAAAGTTCCAGGGTGATAAGGACGACTGAATGTCAGTCGCAGGCATTGTCTTTACCTTCAGTGGAGGGACGGTATGTTGGAAGAGTTCCAAGCGAGATACCGTGACTTACTAGATGATTAAAGGCTAGATACATAGTTACCAAGGATGCTACCAAAGAGCCAGTATGGATATATATTAGTTCATGAGATGAACTTCGTTCCAACCATTGTATGACAATGGAGTTATGGCTTTGGCCAAGGAACCTCTGTTCCATCAGAAATTCAGATATAATTCTTAGGCAGTATCACCTGATCATGGAGATGGTTGATCTCCAGGGAGATCAAGGTTAGGAGAGTAGACACAGAGGACAACAACGCGGATCCAATCACAAAGGCCAATTTCCAAGTAGCGACTTTTAGGGGATGGTTGAGAATGAGATACTTCAACCACAGCTGATTGTTGGGTATGAGATACCACAACAGATGGCCCTAGTGCAAGTGGGAGATTGTTAGTTATATGTATGACCTAGAGGCCATTACTGTACTTACGATGTATATTGTAGTGGATGCTTGGACATATATAGGGAGGACTTTCTTGCTCGACATGATAGTACGCTATCTAGTTGCTCTTTATCTTAACATGTTGACTTATATTAGTTTACTGTCTTACTCTCACATGTTGATAAAGCCCTTAGGATATGTACTCAACTACTGAGACTATGATGAGATCATACTAGTAGGGCCACGGTAGTCGATGAGTACATCCTATAACTGTTCCTAGTCGAGGGTGTATCGAGACAGGGCAACGATAAACCTGAGTAGACTAGCGTGCGCTTCTTGACCCCTATGATGGGCGATGGATGATCCCATATCCATTGGTGTTTGACATCAGAGAAGGTATACGGGTGCTCAGTGGAGACTGGGTACACTGGATGGACTCGCCGAGAACTCCCAGATGGTGTTATACCTCACGTCAGATGGCAGTTCTCTGGTGACACTGGTACAGGTTAGTCTGTAGACCCGAGATCGTCATAGAGTCTTGTGTGATTCCCACTGTGCTTTGATTTCCATCATACCACGTCCAAGAGGGCGTGCAAAAAGGTGTCTTTTGGGTACAGTCCCGAATCACATGGAAGTAATGGGCGATAGGAGGTAATTCGTCTCCCCCGGTATAAGGAGTTGATGTTACGCTGTGTTCGATCGGCTATAACTGGAAATCCCTGGCCAGGGTTGCTGAGATTTACTGGTAAGTGTTATCAGTAGTTTCTCGAACTGTTATGGACCTCATATTGACACGACTTATCAAGCTACTGGGGTCTGACGTTTACCACCCCTAGGCGAGATATGCGACATATCAGACGAAGAGACCAGACTGTACGGGAGTGTTACTGATTGGATTCGCAGTAGAATGTACAGGTTTGCTTGTTGATCTTCTGATCGCTCAATACCTGGGTGGCTGTTACGTTTAGCTGACCACTTGCAGCTTGTGGGCGTTTGATGTGATCATCACCTACTGCCGGCGTATTGACGATTCTTTAGAGACCTACACAGAGGTTTCTTGACTCAGGCAAAACGGAGTAGGAGCACATATGTGATATGTGCGGGACCGAGAACAATACGTGTATGTGATACCGTATCAGATTCTCGCGATATGAGATATCGGCCGGGTATATGTGATGTAGCCGGGTCATCGGATTAAGTGTTGATTCAATGAACTAATACAAATTATATTAGTCAGTTATTTGTGAAATAGCCGGATTATCGGATTAAGTGTTGATTCGATAATTTAATGTATAATAATATATATGATATATTAAATTACATTAACTAATATAAACTCACGAAAAGATTCTTTTTCTCACTCGGGTAATACATTGATATATATACGATATATGTTAATTGTATTATTTTATTTTGTTACAATAAATATTGTATATGTGATATATAATATTGTAATAAGTTAAGGATACTAATGCAACATGATTAGTGCAGATTAAACATGGTTAAGATTTGATTTGGGTTAATTCTTTCTAGTTGCTTCTAGAAGCTTTGCTTTTGTTTTAAGCAAAGATATTTGTTATGATATTTTAGATGATATTTATTTAACCCAACCCAACCCTTTAACCATGGTTCAATCTCTACAAGGGTTAAGTTTACTTACTTAACCCATGGTTGCATTTCTAACCTCACTAGACTTTTCATTATTCATCACAAAAGAGTTAGCTTCTTCTTCTTCTTCCTTCTTGCTTGAAAAGCTTTCTAGCTTTTTGAGAGGTGATGAAAATGAGTGAGATTAAGAAAACAAATGAGAGCTAAATTCCTACTTCATCATCCTAATCTATCCTAGCCATTTAGATTAGGGTGTTCACTTCATTAGTGAGTGAGAGCTTTGTTAGGTTTACCTAGCACCCTATGAAAGGTTTGGAAGCATCACATGTCTCAAAGATTAAATTTTTAGAGTGCTAAGTGAACACACAGAGAATCAATCCTAGAAAATTAGGGTTTCAAAACTTTAATCAACATCACAAGCAACAAAGGCTAGGGTTTTGAGAGTACAACCTTTCTAGCTCCCTACGCTAGACTCCTTGGCCACTTGAGGGTTGGAGAAGGGTTCGCTTGAGGTCTTTTAGTGTCCACGACGATCCACCCGAAGCTCCTTTGTCCAAGCTTGCAACTTCACTTGATCAAGAGAAGAGAATGAAGCCAACACTCTAAACAAGTGGGCAAGACTTATGTAGAATGATGTTGTGGTGTCTTTTCTTACTTCAAAATCCTAACTTGGTGAGTGATTTGCTCACTAGAGAAATCTAGAGAGCAAAATAAGAAGGAGGAAGAAGATGATGGCCTTTTTAGAACAAGAGAAAAGATAATCTCTTGTGAAAGAAAATAAAAAATATATGAATATATATTTTCCACTTCTTATCTCAAACCATGGTTATATCATATGGATATTATTTCACTTGAGTTAAAACATAAAAGAAGAGATTAACACATGGTTAAAAGGTAGGTGAGCATGGTTAGTTGAAGAAGAGTGTAGAAACCATGTTTTAATCTTTATCTTTTGTTTTGTTTTTAAAACAAATACAAATGTAATAATAATCTATATATAAAACCATGGTGTGAGTCTTATATTGCCACCATTTTCAATGTATATACAACCATGAAGGATGATGTATGTGGGACTCTGAGACTCGTCAATACGCCGGCAGTGGGTGATGATCATATCAAGCACCCCCAAGCCGTAAGCGGTCAGCTAAACATAACGGCCACCCGGGTATTGAGCGATCAGAAGAAAACAAGCGAACCTGCTACAACTCCCGTCGAGCCAACTGGCAACACTACCGTACAGTCCGTTCTCTTCATCAGATATGCTGCATATCGAGCCTAGGGACGGTAACGTCGACCCCAATAACTCAATAAGTCTTGCCGGTGAATGGTCTATAACAGATCGAGAAACTACTGATAACACTTATCAGTAAATCTCTGCTGCCCTGGCAAGGGACTTACTGATATAACCAGTCGAGCACAGCACAGCATTAACTCCCAATACCGGGAGAGACGAAACCCCTCCTATCGCTCATCGCCTTCGTGTGTCTCGGGACTGTACCCAACGGCCACCTGTTTGCACGACTTAGTAGAGCCGTGGTAGAGTGGTAATAAAGGTACAGTGGGAGAGCACACAAGACTCTATGACGATCTCGGGTCTACAGACTAACCTGCACCAGTGTCACACTGAGAACTGCTATCCGACGATAGATATAATTCCATATAGGAGTTCTCGGTGAGTCCGTCCAGTGTACCCAGTCACCACTGAGCACCCGTATACGATCTCGATGTCAAACATCGATGAATTTGGGAACATCCATCGCCCATCATATGGGCCAAGTATCATATACGCTAGTCTACTCTGGTATATCGATGCCCCGTCTCGATATACCTACGACTAGGGACATTCCAGGATATGCTTATAAACTACAGATGTCCCACTAGTATGATCTCCATCATAATCACAGTAGTCAAGCCGATATCCTCAGGGCTTTATCAACATGTATGAATGAATAAAAGCATGATCAAATCAACATGTCAGATAAAGAAGAACCAGATATCATACTATCATGTCGAGCAAGAATGTACACTGAATATATATATACATGTACAGATACATCCACTATCATATAATGGCCTCTAGGGCATACATATATCCAACAATCTCCCACTTGCACTAAGGCCAGTTATTGGCGTATCTCATATCCAACATCTCAAAAAGTCGCTCATGCTGCGGGTGAGGGAGGGCCTTGGTGAATGGATCTGTGGCGTTATTCTTTGTGTCTACTCTCCTAATCTCGATCTCGCGGTGATCTACAATCTCCCGGATCAAATGAAAGCACCTCAGGATGTGTCTGGACCGCTGATGGGACCTGGGCTCCTTGGCTAACGCCATAGCCCTATTATTATCACAATACAATGGTATTGGATCAATAATGGTTGGAACTACTCCAGGCTCCGAGACGAACTTCTTCATCCAGACGGCTTCCTTGGCGGCATCATTTGCAGCAATGTACTCAACTTCCATCATAGAGTCTGCAACGGTATCCTGTTTGGAACTCTTCCAACTTACCGTCCCTCCATTGAGGGTAAATACAGACCCAGAGATAGATTTGCTGTCGTCCTTATCGCTCTGGAAGATCGAATCGACAAATGCCTCCATTTGGAGATCTCCATTACTATACACCAAGAACAATTCTTTAGTCCTTCGTAAGTACTTAAGAATGTTCTTCACAGCTGTCCAGTGATTCTCCCCTGGGTTGGATTGATACCTGCTTACAACACTAAGTGCATAAGCTACATCTAGGCGTGTACATAACATCGCATACATTATAGATCCTACTAACGAACCATAGGGTATAACGCTCATGCGATCTCTCTCTTCATCGGTCTTTGGCCAAGAGTCCTTAGAGAGAGTGACCCCATGGCAAGCGGGTAAGGCACCCCGCTTGGAGTCTTCCATACTAAACCTTTTTAAGATGGTGTTGATGTACCTGGTTTAGGACAATCCCAATAACCTTTTGGATCTATCCCTATAGATCCTTATGCCCAGAATGTATGTGGCATCACCCAGGTCCTTCATGGAGAACCTCAGTGATAAGAATGATTTGACCGACTGTAGCATAGGAATATCATTTCCTATCAGAAGAATGTCGTCCACGTACAATACGAGGAATGTGATAGCTCTCCCTACAGCCTTCTTATAAACATAAGGTTCATCTGGATTTTTGATGAAATCAAACTCTTTGATGACATCATCGAAACAGATGTTCCAACTCCGTGATGCCTGCTTTAACCCATATATAGATTTAAGCAATTTACATGCTTTCCCGCTGCTCCTACTGTCAATGAAGCCCTCTAGCTGATCCATATAAACGCATTCTTCTAAATTTCCATTTAAAAATGCCGTTTTAACGTCCATCTGCCAGATTTCATAGTCCTAGTGAGCAGCAATAGCAAGTAGGATCCGAATGGATTTAAGCATGGCTACGGGAGAAAAAGTCTCGTCATAGTCCAAACGTGATCTTTGACGAAAACCCTTCGCCACAAGTCTTGCCTTATAGGTCTCCACCTGCCCATCTACACCAATATTTCTTTTAAAGATCCATTTGCACCACACAGGTTTTACCCTAGGGGGTACAACGTCCAAAGTCCATACTTTGTTGGTGTACATAGAATCCATTTCGGATCTCATGGCATCCAGCCACTTCACAGAGTCTCCACTCGTGATAGCTTGCTGAAAACTGGTAGGATCATCATCATCCATGATGCAGTCTTCCCCGTCACCATCAATGAGGAAACCGTAGTACCTCTCTGGTGGGCGAGAAGTCCTACCAGACCTACGGAGTGGCCGAGGTTCCTCAGTTTCTATTGCAACAGCCGGTTCAACCAAATCGTCATTTGTAGTTTGTGTCTCTAGAACCTCTTCTAGATCCACCACCTTGCCATCATCTTTTTCTGTCAAAAACTCTTTTTCCAAGAATGTGGCATACTGAGAAACAAACACTTTTTGTTCCTCTTTGTGGTAGAATAGATATCCATAAGAATTCTTTGGATATCCCACAAAGTTACACATTACTGATCGTGTCTCGAGTTTGTCCGGATTCTGTTTTTTAACATAGGCCGGGCAACCCCAAATCTTAATTCTCTTAAGAGATAGTCTCTTCCCATGCCATATCTCATATGGCGTGGTAGACACGGTTTTGGTTGGAACCCTGTTTAGTAGAAACGCTGCAGTCTCCAATGCATGCCCCCAAAATGAGACGGGTAACTCAGCATCACTCATCATGGAACGGACCATATCTAATATGGTCCGATTCCGTCGTTCTGACACACCGTTGTGATGTGGTGTGTAAGGAGGAGTGAGCTGAGAGAGAATCCCATTCTCTTTTAAGAAGTTTGCAAATTCTGTACTGAGATACTCACCACCTCGGCCTGATCGAAGTATCTTGATACTCAAGCCGTTTTTTTTTTCTACTTCTTGTTTATATTCAATGAATTTCTCGAAAGCTTCGGACTTGTGCTTTAATAAAAATACATGACCGAATCTTGAGAAATCGTCAGTGAATGTAATGAAGTATGAAAAACCGCCTCTAGCCTGTGTAGACATTGGCCCGCATACTTTACTATGTATGAGGCCTAGGAGCTCAGTAGCTCTTTCTCCGTGTCCGGTAAACGGAGTTTTGGTCATTTTACCTTTGATACAAGACTGGCAAGTCGCATAAGATTTATATTCAAAAGGGTTTAAATATCCATATTTGTGTAACTTGTTTAGTCTTGTTTCGTTAATATGACCAAGTCTACAGTGCCAAAGAAAAGCATCATTTAATTCTGAAAGTTTTCTTTTATTAGTGTGTTGTATACTGAAACAGTGTGTTGATTTAGGACATATATCCCGTTATTAAGCGTACCATACCCAACTAACATTTGATTTAGGTGAATGTTCATAACATTGTTCTGCAATACAAAATTATATCCTTCATTGTCTAACAAAGAAACGGATATTATATTACAAAGCATACTTGGTACAAAATAACATGGGTTCAAAACCAATATACACCCAGATGGCAACCCCAAGTGATACTCTCCCACTGCGACTGTATGTACATTGGAACCATTTCCAACGCGGAGAGTAGGTCACCTGTCTTCAAAACCTTACTATTTCTCAGCTCCTGCATAGAATTACAAATGTGAGAACCTGAACCGGTATCCAATACCCAGGAAGCAGAGTTTATTGAAAAATAGTTTTCTGTCACAAACGCACCTGAAGCAGAAGCATCCCCATGCTTCTTCTTAAGAATTAAGTACTCCGTGCAGTTGCGCTTTGAATGTCCTGTCTTGTGGCAATGAAAACATTCCCCTTTCCCCGAGTCTCCAGCTTTGGACTTTTCCTTTCCCTTTACCTTTTTAACTCCACCCTTAGGATTGGTGGGCTTCTTCTTTTTCTTTCCCTTGGCCTTAGCCTTTGGGCGAGAAGAGGAAGACTGTCCAACAGTCATAACGGGAGTTTTTACTGATTTCATAGTGCTCTCTACACTCCTTAACATATTAAGGAGTTCAGGGAGTTCCTTCTCCATATTGTGCATGTTGAAGTTCACTATGAATTGAGCAAAGGTGGAGGGGAGGGACTGCAGAATAATATTCGTATATTGTTCATTGTCCATCGTCCATCCAAGGTCCTCAAGCTCTTCTATAAGAGCTATCATCTTCAGAACATGGTCTCCTACTGGTGTGCCAGGGGCCATTCGCATCTGAAACAATTTCTTTGATGCCTCGTATCGTAATACACGGGATTGCTCTCCATACAACTCCTTTGTATGGAGCAATATGGTATGAATGTCCATATTCTCGTGCTGCTTTTGATGTGTGTTGTCCATCGATGCGAGCACGAAGCATTTGGCCGTGGCACAGTCAGCGTCCCATGTCTTGCGGACTTCTTTGTCCGCAACTGAAGATTTTGGACCTGGGACGGGCGGGGCTGAAGCCGTGAGGACATATGATACTTTATCATACGTCAAGGCTATTTTCAGATTCCTCAGCCAGTATTTATAATTGGTCCCATTCAGTTTATTTTTATCTAGTAGAAGCTTGAGTCCAGTCATGGGTATCTGCCATTAAGAGAAAGAAAAGAATACACTCAACGAAATCTCTTGCATAGATCAAATTGGTTATTATCTTGTCTAATCGATGTTTCCCACTGCTTTAATCGAGTTTTTCTTTCAAACTTTAAAAAGAAAAACTAGCCAGGATTAATTACAGTCTACAACTTCGCTAACCGTTCAGCCAGGCCAGTGTCGGTTCTTGAGGGAGGTTCGCCCTGCTTTCGCACGAACCTAATTAAAGTAAACCTCGTTTTCCCAGAGGCGTAGCCCCGTTGACACCTTTCTAGACACCTAATGAGTTAGCTAATTTTAAACTGTAAAACTCTCCTAGGAGCAACTATTGCCCATAGTGGGATCGGGATCCAACTATCACATGGAAGGTATGCAATCTCATTGCAAATTTCAACTATTGAAATTCCCGATGTGGTTTTTACCCCTAGAACTTATGACCTTAACTAAGGTCAACAAATCATAAGTACCAGTCAAGTTCTACCCGTCATTTCTTGATTAATTAGACCCACTCACATGACCCTTAACTATGGTCAACAAAGTCGTATGAATGTCCTAATTAATCTGCATCATAAGCAGTGTAGGAAGACATCACTTAGCTACCGTACTCTACGCCTTAACTAAAGTCAACAAACGTTGCACGAATACTAAGTACTCTACTTCCTAAAATGACGGAGGGTTGCGGGTGATTTTTAAGAAAATCTTTAACACTTTGAACTTGATATCGTTGTAGAATCAAACGGTTTTCAAAAGGTTAACGCTTTGAACTTGATATCGTTGTAGAATCAAACGGTTTTCAAAAGGAGTGGCTTAAGCTCCGCAGTTTTGAAATGTAGCTTTTTCATAAATAGCCGAGTGGTTTTCAAATCCGATTCTACAACATCTTTTTAGGTTTATTTTCTTTACATTAATCACATTAATGTAGTCCTATCATTTAAGTCCTTATGCCAATCACAGAAAAGAAACGAAAATAACACGTACGCTTATGCCATCCGCATTCGCCGAAATGTTCCGTTATGCACCGTTAGGTTACTTAACTAACGGCATAACGGGACGGGACTAGCGCGGGTGTAAAACATAAGCAACGTCTACTATATATCATATATATAATATGTCATTCGTCTCAGATATCACAGAACACAGGCAGCAGAAACATAGATATAATGTGGGATATACTAAGACGTCCGTATTTAGTATTTAGCCAATAATAGAAAATACGGATTCCACAATCTCGATGAATAGCCAAGCCCACACCCTGGACCCCTACAAGAGCGGCAAGCGACCCTACCAATTCTGGAGTTTAGGAGACCCGGTCTCGACTCCTAGAGATGACCTCCCACTGAACCCCAGAACCCGGTCACCTGTGCTCCCCTCCTTGGGTCCATCCTAATGCGGAAAAGTAAATAATATACAACACTGGTGGCATCAACCTCAACCCGGAAGTGCCCCAAATAAAAGAATATTACATTACATTTGAATTTACATGAATGAAAGAATAAAACACTCATCTCACATAAAACCCCCCGGCTATTCAATCGTGACAATCCTGCACATCTTATCTCAGCAACACATAATATCTCATATCATCAACGTAAGTAAGTATGCATACACCGATCGTCGTCGATGTGTAGCAACGACAATCAGCAATACCACTACATACTACACTTACGGTCACAGAAAAGAAAGTGTAAAACTGCAATATCTGGAATCCACATTCTCTTTAGACATCGTAAATGCGAAATATCACATACTTCGTATTTCATGTATAGCTATATGAATTCCACACATTGTATCACATTCCAGATAAATAGACAGTATTAAAGTTTTCGAACGAATGATCAAATACCCAAAATTCCCTAAATCTCAACACTTGAGCAGAGTTCAAAAACCCGGAGTGTGCCACAGTAGTAGCGGTCCAGCCGTAGAAGGGTCAAGCCAACACCTCACATGTGGCACGTCGTACTACCCCAAACCCTAAGGTTCAAAAGGCAGTTCAAGATGGTCACATAATTGAGTTAAGGTTTGCTGTCTTCTAGAGGGTCCACCACAAAACTTGCACGTATCTCCGAAAGACTTAAACCCCGTGAAAAGTGAGCAAACGACACTCGTTCGAACATTTCAATACTTTCTAATTATCCGAAAAAGAAACGAAATCAAAATTCCGATCGAATCATTGAACTCAAAACCATCCCCAGAACATTTGTCACTGGTACCAAATTAAAAATACCCAAGAACATCTACAAGAAGACAAGAAGCACACTGTACAAAAATGAAGCCTTAATGGCTCTGTACGGCCGCGGAGCCACGGCCTAAGCAAGCTTTGGCCGCGGTCCCGCCGTGGGATTAGCCAATTAGGGTTTCATTTTTCACAATATTTCTTATAATTCCCTTCTCTATTTTTTACATATTTTTAACTCTGAAAATGACCAGGTTCGGAAAAATGTCCAGAGAGGGTGCAAAGAATCCGTATTTTGGTTCGATTGGAGTTTTTACTTCGTTAAAGTGTCGCCTAATGTTCTAGGGCGGCTCTGATACCAATGTTAGGTTTACCTAGCACCCTATGAAAGGTTTGAAAGCATCACATATCTCAAAGATTAAATTTTTAGAGTGCTATGTGAACACACAAAGAATCAATCCTAGAAAATTAGGGTTTCAAAACTTTAATCAACATCACAAGCAACAAAGGCTAGGGTTTTGAGAGTAAAACCTTTGTAGCTCCCTACGCTAGACTTCTTGGCCACTTGAGGGTTGGAGAAGGGTTTACTTGAGGTCTTCTAGTGTCCACGACGATCCACCCGAAGCTCCTTTGTCCAAGCTTGCAACTTCACTTGATCAAGAGAAGAGAATGAAGCTAACACTCTAAACACGTGGGCAAGACTTGTGTAGAATGATGTTGTGGTGGCTTTCCTCACTTCAAAATCCTAACTTGTGAGTGATTTTCTCACTAGTGAAATCTAGAGAGTAAAAGAAGAAGGAAGAAGAAGATGATGACCTTTTTAGAACTAGAGAAAAGATAATCTCTTGTGAAAGAAAATAGAAAATATATGAATATATATTTTCCACTTCTCATCTCAAACCATGGTTATATCATATGGATATTATTTCACTTGAGTTAAAACATAAAAGAAGAGATTAACACATGGTTAAAAGGTAGGTGAGCATGGTTAGTTGAAGAAGAGTGTAGAAACCATGTATTAATCTTTATCTTTTGTTTTATTTTTAAAACAAATACAAATGTAATAATAATCTATATATAAAACCATGGTGTGAGTCCTATATTGCCACCATTTTCAATGTATATACAACCATGAAGGATGATGTATGTATGTATGTGTGCATGCACATCCATATGTGCATGAATCAAGAAAGAATGCATACGTGCATGCATACACCCAAAATACAAGAAAGGATTTCTAGTGAGAAACTAATGGTTAAATGATAAATCAACACATGATTTATCAATCTGGCCATATCACATACGACCCGACCAAAAGCAAGCCGCCCGATCAATATACGGTATCATATACGCGCATTTTAACTGGGTCCATGCGCATATCGCATACACGTACCACAACGTTTCGCCTGGACTAGGTAACTCCTTTGTGGGACTCTAAGACTCGTCAATACGCCGGTAGTGGGTGATGAACATATCAAGCACCCCCAAGCCGCAAGCGGTCAGCTAAACGTAACGGCCACCCGGGTATTGAGCGATCAGAAGAAAACAATCGAACCTGCTACAACTCCCGTCGAGCCAACCGGCAACACTACCGTACAGTCCGGTCTCTTCGGTAGATATGCTGCATATCGATCCTAGGGATGGTAACATCGACCCCAATAACTCAATAAGTCATGCTTGTGAATGGTCTATAACAGATCGAGAAACTACTGATAACACTTATTAGTAAATCTCAACAGCTCTGGCCAGGGACATACTGATATAACCAGTCGAGCACAGCACAACATCAACTCCCAATAACGGGAGAGACGAAACCCCTCCTATCGCTCATCACCTTCGTGTGTCTCGGGACTGTAACCAACGGCCACCTGTTTGCACGACTCAGTAGAGCCGTGGTAGGGTGGTAATCAAAGTACAGTGGGAGAGCACACAAGACTCTATGACGATCTCGGGTCTACAGACTATCCTGCACCAGTGTCACCTGAGAACTGCTTTCCGACGATAGATATAATTCTATATAGGAGTTCTCGGTGAGTCCGTCCAGTGTACCCAGTCACCACTGAGCACCCGTATACGACCTCGATGTCAAACATCGTTGAATGTGGGAACATTCATCGCCCATCATATGGGTCAAGTATCATATACACTAGTCTACTCTGGTATATCGATGCCCCGTCTCGATATACCTACGACTAGGGACATTCCAGGATATGCTTATAAACTACAGATGTCCCACTAGTATGATCTCCATCATAATCACAGTAGTCAAGCCGATATGCTCAGGGTTTTATCAACATGTATGAATGAATAAAAGCATGATCAAATCAACATGTCAGATAAAGAAGAACCCGATAGCATACTATCATGTCGAGCAAGAATGTACACTGAATATATATATACATGTACAGATACATCCACTATCATATATTGGCCTCTAGGGCATACATATATCCAACAAGCTTGTGTTAAAGAAACTTCAAGGTAGATCATCTTTGTTATCGAAGATCGGAAGCAAGCTTGCATCCTTCTTCGTGGAGCCTCTCTAGAGTCCGGGTACTCAATGATCGCAGCGAAGGGACCTCAAGACTAAGCTTTAGATGTGAAGGACCGGACTACAAAGGTTGTAATCCCGAACTCTTAGAAGTAAAGTTGTTTACTTGCTTTGTTTTGCCAAATCTCTAGTTTAAAGATCTTGGTTAGGCATGTTCGGCACGTCTAAATTTTAAATCGGGCATGGTTGATGCCTTGTAGAACCAGGTGAGAGTGCCTAGAAACCCTATAATAGGCACCTGAGCCAGAGTTGGTCATATGATCTGCGCTATAACGTATTATTTACAAACACGTATCGGAGAGATCTCTTCTTCAGATGAATCATCGCAGATTTTTCTTCGGGTAGCTTGTCGTATCGGAGGTACTCTATGTAGGGTTCCCTCCAATCAGACCCGTCATGAATGATCGAAGCTTCTTCGGCAGGATTGTTCTCTTGTTCTATGCTTTCTTCTTCACGCAAAGAGACTGGAGGAAGAATTTGCCATCTTCTGACTGTGATTAGAATTTTGTCAATGTTAGGATCAGCTAGCTCCTTAGTGTTAGTTATATGTATGCCCTAGAGGCCATTACTGTATATACTATGTATATTGTAGTGGATGCTAGGACATATATAAGGAGGACTTTCTTGCTCGACATGATAGTATGCTATCTGGTTGTACTTTATCTTAACATGTACTCAGATTGTTTCTATGTTACATGTTGATAAAGCCCTTAGGATATGTACTCGACTACTGTGACTATGATGAGATCATACTAGTGGGGCCACGGTAGTCGACGAGTACATCCTATAACTGTTCCTAGTCGAGGGTGTATCGAGACAGGGCATCGATACACCAGAGTAGACTAGCGTATACGCATCTTGACCCATATGATGGGCGATGGATGATCCCATGTCCATCGGTGTTTGACATCAAGGATTGTGTACGGGTGCTCAGTGGAGACTGGGTACACTGGACGGACTCGCCGAGAACTCCCAGATGTTATTATACTTCACGTCAGATGGCAGTTCTCCGGTGACACTGGTACAGAGTAGTCTGTTGACCCGAGATCGTCATAGAGTCTTGTGTGATTCGCACTGTGCTTTGATTTCCATCATACCACGTCCAAGAGGGTGTGCAAAAAGGTGGCTTTTGGGTACAGTCCCGAATCACATGGAGGCAATGAGCGATAGGAGGGGATTCGTCTCTCCCGGTATAGGGAGTTGATGTTGTGCTGTGTTCGATTGGCTATAACCGGAAATCCCTGGCCAGGGTTGCTGAGATTTACTGGTAAGTGTTATCAGTAATTTCTCGAACTGTTATAGACCTCATATCGACACGACTTATCGAGCTACTGGGTCTGACGTTTACCACCCCTAGGCGAGATATGCGACATATCAGATGACGAGACCGGAATGTACGGGAGTGTTACTGTTTGGATTCACAGGAGAATGTACAGGCTTGCTTGTTGATCTTCTGAGCGTTCAATACCTGGGTAGCTGTTACGTTTAGCTGACCGCTTGCAGCTTGTGGGTGTTTGATATGATCATCACCTACTGCCGGCGTATTGACGATTCTTTAGAGTCATACACAGAGGTTTCTTGACTCAGGCAAAATGGAGTAGGGGCACATATGTGATATGTGCGGGACCGAGGATAATGCGATATGAGATACCGTATTCTATTCTCGCGATATTTGATATCAGCCGGGTCATCGGATCAAGTGTTGATTCGTTGAATCGGTAGGGACAAATATTAGTCGGTTATATGCGATATAGCCGATTGTCGGATCAAGTGTTGATTCGATAATTTAATGTATAATAATATATATGATATTAAATTACATTAACTAATATTAGCTCACTAAAAGATTCTTTTTCTCACTCGGGTAATACATTGATATATATGCGATATATGTTAAATGTAATATTTTATTTTGTTACGATAAATATTATATATGTGATATATAATATTGTAACATGATATGATAACTAATGCAACATGTTTAGTGGAGTTTAAACATGATTAGGGTTTGGATTAGGGTTAAGACTTCTAGTTGATTCTAGAAGGTTTCTTTTTGTCATGATAAAGATATTATGTTATGACTCATGCTTTAACCCAACCCAAACCCTAACCCTAGTTAATTCTCTACATGAGTTTGGTTGACCATGGTTGCATTATTCATCATATTAATTCTTTCTATTCATCACAAAAGGATAATTCTAATATTCAACATCTTCTTACTTCTTCTTTTCTTCATGGAAAAAGCTTACTATTTTTTTCAAGTGATGAATAAATGTGAGAAAAAGATAAATAAAGAGAGCAAAAATCCTACTTCATCATCCTCATCTTCCCTTGCCCTTTAGATGAGAGTGTTCACTTAATTTTAGTGAGTGTTAGCTTGTGTTAATGAATCTTCAAGGTAGATCATCTTTGTATCGAAGATCGGAAGCAAGACTGCATCTTTCTCTTCGTGGAACCTCTCGAGAGTCCGGAACCCGATGATCGCAGCGAAGGGACCTCAACACGGAGCTTAAGAAGTGAAGGACCGGATCTACAAAGGTTGGAATCCCTCTCACTTAGTGTTAAAGTGTTTAGCAAACTTGTTTTCGCCTAATCTCTAGTTTAATGATCCGTATTCGGGTTGTTCGGCACGGCTAAAATTTTAATCGGGCATGGTTGATGCCTCGTAGACCCTTGTGTGCGTGCCCAGCAACCCTACAGTAGTATCAGAGCCAAGCTAGAGCTTTAGGCGAAGTCTAGACGAAGTTTAAAGTCCGATCGAAACCCGAAACCCCGATAAAACCCATTCTCTGGAAATTTTTCTGAAATGTGATTTTTTGTGAATTAAAAATACTCAAAAAAATCAGCAGTTAATTATAGGAATTACTGTGAAACCCGACACCCTAAATCCCCCAAAGCACCGCGGAACCGCGGCCAAACCTAGGTATTGGCGGCGGTTCAGCGGCAAAAAGGAAGGATTGAGGGATAGGGTTTGCACAGTAACCTCCGTAGCTAATTCCTGATTCTTCTGGGAATTTTTTATTTTCACTCCAGTGTTGTGTTTTCTGGGTTGTATTGGGGACTAAAAGATTCGATCGGATATTTTAACTTTGTTTAGTTTTGTCCGGATAATTTTTAGAAACTGTTAAAAAGTTCGAACGGATATCAATAACTCACTTTTTCCCCTGTCGGAAAATTTTTCAAAAGTTGGATTTTTTCTCGTGTTTAAGAACGTTCTAAGTCGTGCAAGTAACGCGGTAGACCCTCTAGAAGACAACAAATCTTAACTCGATTATGTGACCGTCTTGAACTGCCTTTGGAACCTTAGGGTTTGGGGCAGTACGGCGTGCCACATGTGAGGCGTTGGCTTGACCCTTCTACGGCTGGACCATTGGTACTGTGGCATGTGATGGATGTTTTTAAACCGATTTCAAGTGTTGAGATATATTGGGGAAATCTTGGGTGATTGATTATTCGATCGAAAAGTTTAACTTTGTCTATTTATCTGGAATGTGATACAATATTTGGAATCCACAGGTAGTTATGAGATAACTAATTTGAATGTTATAAACATAGCAGTTTAGTCTCGATGATCGGTTGCCACGGAATTTTGATGTGATCAAAAGTCCGTCGCAATCTGTCACGACCCAAGAATGGCCCGTGACGGCCCTAATACTACGCAACGCCTAAAGACGCAGCGTAGTAAAAGAAAGCCAAAACCCAGAAATCTAAACAATAAAAATACGGAAAAGATAATATAAGTTTTGAAACATTTGAAATCGCAACCCAAATTCTTTAAAAGTCTTACTTTCTTTCTTTAAATTTTTAGCAACACCCATTTGTAGAAACCAGCCACAATGAATACAACAGAAAATAATAACAGTAGAGATAGAAGCTGTATATACATAAGACCTCAAATCCACAATAATACATCTAACGTCCTCACCAAGTCTCTATGTCAATAATACAATAGCTGATGGAGAGTACAAAATACAACGAATATACAATATGTAATACAGATAACCATCTAACCCACCTAAGCAAAAAGGTACTGTGAGCTGATACGGTATCTGTAGCAAAAGGTAATAGCTGGATAGCTGGATAGAGGAATAGCCTGCCTCGACTACTCTGGGGAAAAACCTGAAACACCTGTGGCACAACGGGGGTGAGTTGCCAACTCGTGAATAGTATAAAACATATGCAGGTAATCGCAGGAATGCACGTACAGCATGAATCTAAGATATGCGATTACAGTAGTAATGATATGTCATGCGAAGCTGAATTAAAAAGAGTACACTAGCAGGTACAATCAATATGTGAAGCAATGATGACATGATAGTAGTATGCAATGTCTATGCAATAGAGATATGAGAAAGCAAATATGCAACTATCATAAGGGTACACTACAAGTACTACCAATATATGAATCTGTGCATAAGATAGGTAATGGTGAGGTGTAGGGTGGAATATGCCATTTTCCACGGAAACCTGACGTCGTGGCAGGATCACAATCCACTAAGATACTCCAATCCCAAATCCTCAAACCAGGCCCCACATTGGGCACTCACATCAAATAAGTCTCACATCTCCTCAATGTACAATGTCGAGTAATCTCCTATATCCCGAATGTACAAGTCACCAATCACATAGGTATATCCAATGTCCAAATCCCAATGAATCACCTAGTATCCCAAGTCCAATCTCAAGTAAGTTTCTAGCATCCTAAAGGTAAATATATGTACAGAAATAAATATGATGGGGGCAATACACATATATTAGCGTCCCATTCCACTAATATTGGTGTAAGGGTATATATAACAACGGCTAAGTCCCCTGTTATATATACAAAAAGGGGTTTAAAGAAATATCATGAAACCGTGTGCCAAGCATCGACACAGAAATCCTCGTATATGGGGCTCCGTCAGTCCGGACAGCCCACGGGGTCCGTCTGCAGTGTCGGCCCTCGGCTTCGACAGTACAGGTCATCCCGCATCCACCTCTCTACTCTGGCCAGTAGCCTCCAGACAACTGCCAGGTCCAAACAATCACCGGTAGGTACTCGCCCACCTCCTGGCTCAATCGGCAAACCCATCGATCTTCTTGCCGAGGGGAACCATACCGGGCCCCACCATGTACTCTCATACGGCAACCACACCTCGTATGGAGTAGGTAATCAGCACCGATAAAACTCATGGGGGACGCTCGAAATATCATATCAAGGAAACCGGGTTGCTCATGTATGCATAATTTCATGAACTCCCGCGGTTCCCAAATCCCGAAAACATCATCTAAAATCCAGATAAACAATGCATAGATACAGGAATAAATGTATGCGATATATCTGAATGCGAGCAGGTAAACACAAGTATATAGCTGAACCAGATGTATGCGAAATCATGATAAGGTACAGCTAAGTAGCATCAGTAAATGTGAATATGCGACAACAACTGAATATGTATCTAACATACAGGTGTAGCAAAGTATAGGTATCTACCTATAGGAACTGATGTCGTATACCCCCCTGGGTATAGTAACATATGTAGGAAATCCCTCCCGGTATAGGTAAAATATGTAGGAGGTATACCTGTAGCTGTATCGCAAGTGAAAATATACCTATCACTAAAGGTACGATACACTATAGGTATACCGATAGGCTAGATGTCAAGTGTGGCAAGCAATGGTAGCTATAAGGGGTAGTGTGTGACATGGAAATTATTGACGGTGTGTGTGTAGCATGCAATCCGTGCTCGTGCAACATGAACCGTCAATAATGTGTGTAGTGTCCTACGGCTGCTAGTCACAGTATATAGCTATATCTAGGAAATGCAGTAAATGTGCAATTCTACAATGACGTAGAATGTGCGACAGGAATTTGAATCCTAGCCCAGACGCATAACGCCATGCGGGCGATTCCCCTGTAGATGTTATATCTACTCACCTAAACTCCACGCTGGGTGAATCCTATCATCTGTTTCCCCCCTGTAGCCGTGTCCGTAGCCCCTGTCTGCAAACCTACAAATACGACATGGAAAACACATATAAGCCAAATATCCTGCGAAACGCGATATCGAATCGAAACAAGAAACTCGCGTCGCGAACTAAACGCGCGTGTGCACGATACGCTGAATCGTGTGTGTACGCGTCTAAAAACCATCGCGACACGCCGCGATACGCTGGATCACAGAACCCACTCACGTATCGCGCGTATCGCGCAAACACAAATAACATCAAAACGACATATAGTCCCAGATTTTCCTACAGGTAAGATATTAGAAAACTAGACATACCAAAGACCTAGAAAACACAGAAGGGAACCATACAACAAAACCCCAACATCCCTCTCCCCTTCCTGGCCGCAAATTGCGGCCAGAATGCCAAAATTGGCGGCCTGAACATGGGGGTAGGGGCTCGTGCTCTGGTGGTGTATCCTAGACCTAGGTATCATGTCCCAGTTTCCACAATTTTACTCTGCAATGTCCGGGTCTATAGCAGATCACAAATGTCACAAATATCGCTTTAAAAACACCAATTTGCACAAAAGAGAAACCTATGGTATTTTTGTGAAACCTGGGTTGAATCTCAGTGGTGGTGACCTAACAACACTACTAGGAGCTAGGTTAACCAATTCCAACACATTCCAACCAACATTCCACACAAAACACCTAAACTAGCACTAAACTAGCAAGTTAACACAAACCAATACTGACAATCACACAACTAATCAAACTAGGGATTGGGTTCAGAAAAATATACCCAATGCAGCCCTAGGAAGTAGGAGATTGAGTGAATGGGGGAGGAGGAGAGCTTGCTACACTGCTGGGCTTCTGCTGCTGCTACCAGAACTGTTGCTGTTGCAGTTGCTGCTACTGCTGCTACTGATGCTGATGATGCTGCTCCTGCTACTTGCTTGCTGCTGCTACTGCTTCTCTCTACTGCTGCTGCTTGCTACAGGTGAGTGTGGGTGTGTGTGTGTTGATGAAGTTGCTGCTGTTAATGGTGTTGCTTGCTGCTGCTTGCTGCTTCCATTGTTACTGTTGTTGTCACTGCTGCTTGCTGCTGCTGTAGTTGTGAGTGTGTGTTGTTGTGAGAGTGAGGGAATGTGAGAAAAGAGAATGAGAGATCACAACAAAGACCCCCCTCTCACTCTCTCCCTCCTCATTAAATGAGGCATGGCAAGGCCATGATGCCCCATACTCACTCTCACTCCTAAGTCAACAAGAAGTCTGTCACGACCCGAAAGAGCACGTGACTGGCCCTTGAAACATATGAAGCCTATAGGACTCCATCTGATCCAAGTAAGCCAAAAGCCCAGAAATCTAAAACCATTTTTAAGAATAAGTAAAGAAAACTGGTTTAAAAGAAGTGAAGAAATACAGGTTTGAAATCAAGGTTTTTAAATAACTAAGCCGAATATGCATTTAAAAACAGTACAGTCCTTTCTAAAAATTTCGGCAGAGTTTCCTTTGTAAAACAGGCCCCGAATGGGGTACAACATGGATAACAATATAAACAATGATAAGGCATCCCCAAGCGGGAGCTAGCTCTTCGTCAATCGACGGTCACAACCACACAATGATATGAAAATATACAACGCCAAGTGGCGAGGATCAAATCCAAAAGAAAGCTCAAAAGCAACAAGGAAATCCGCAATACAACTAAGCGCGACTCTAAGGTCGAATAATACAACACTGTCTCTAAGTCTGAAAGAATAAACAAGTTTTGGTTGATGGAAAATTTCTAGATACAATGAAATACATGAATAAAATGGTGATTCTTGATACGAAAGAATCCACCTACCAAAGCAAATCACCCGCAAGAAGGCAGTGTGCCAGAAATGCCGCAATGAAACCTGTACGGCAGAACCTGCAAGAACTGTGGCACAACGGGGGTGAGTTGCCAACTCGTGAATAGAAACATCTACAAGCAGAAACCGAATACAAGACATAATCCTAGGTCAATACGATCAGTATAGAAAATCCTCAATATAAAACATGCAGCCTATAGCAAGGCTAGGGTAAATATCTAATCCGAGTGCAATCTCATGTGTCTGTGTCAGTGCCTCAGATAACAATATAGCATATGAATGAGATATGAATGCGTGAAAACAGAATACATTCACTTGAAACAACTGTTTTCATACTTTAGTGAGATTTCCCCTGTATTTTAAAAATCAGGTACCACAATGAAATCAGCATAAAACTGTGCCTAGCATCGGCACAAACGAAATCCCAATATCCTGATATCTCAAGGTCTCAGCCACAATATCTAGGGCGCCGTCAGTCCAGACCGGCCCCTACCATAAATCTCAGACCACGACGGTATCCTCCGGATATCCGACGCGTCGGGTAAAATCACCGGTAGGTAGTGCTCCCCTGCTAGGCTCACATCGTCATCACCACGCGCTTCTTGCCCCGGGGTACCTTACCGGGTCCACCATGTACCCGAAACGGTTCATCCGTCTCCTCGAATCGGGTTTCCAAATCCATCAGCAAACTCATGGTGGACGACACATACATCACGGGAAAACCGCACTTTTATTTTAAAAGAGAGAATATGATTATTTGTGTTTTTGCGGTTTTCCTCCAAATCCAGAAAATCTCATAGAAATCCAAATCCAAACCTCAATAGCATGCAAAATAGTGAATATATGCATTAGAATCCATGAATACGGCATAATAATGAATAACAGTATGCATGAAATAGCAGGTAATAACTACAATGTCTAAACTATTAGCTAACAGGCTATGTCAAGCAATAATATATATTCTAAGGTGTACGTGACATGGCAATTACCGATGAAGATGTGTGTGAGCCGGCAAGTAAGTGTACGTGTTACATACGCATCATCGGTAATGGTGCTGGTGTCCTATCAGCATGATATTAATATTGGAGTATGAAACATAGTATAAAAATGCGATGCAAAGCGAACCACAAAAAGGGAGTGGGAGCTGAAACTGGACGTAACTAAAACTAATCTGCATTAATCTAACATAAGTCCTACAATTGGTGCCTTTTGAAATAACACGAATCATGGGGTTTTGAAAATAGGGGCTACGGTGTTTTTATGAAAAGAAACGTCGTTTTTGAAATATCCGTAGATTCCCTTGAGCTGTCTTTAAAAATGCCCACGATTCGTTAGTTTTTGAAATAGGTAAGAAGTTTAATCCACTCTAACAACTACACTAACTATACGGCTGAACTAACAAGCTGAACTACAGGTAAGGAAACCGCCTAACATCTGAGTCGATATATATATATAGATATATAGTCGGTGATCCCGCCTCAATATCATATCGTAAGGTATCCTCGAGTTATGAGTGCGGATCTATCATCAATATCGGCTCGTACGGTAAATCATCGTACGGCATCCCCAATAGCTGGGTAGGGTTCAACATCTCACTGTCTCATCACATAATAGGTATCACTATCAACAGATCATATAATCTGGGGTACTATTCTATGTCTAGCACAAAAACGATACCATCAAAGAAGTATGCATGCGGGGGTAAACACATATCCCAAGCCCGCAAGAATCACATTTCGTATCCCAAATACGAATCATATCAAATCACCGATCTCGCGGCACAAAGCCCACATCATCGACTCATCTCCAAAGTCATCCCATAACATCAAGTACAGTGCAAGTATAAGAAACACACATGTGTATGCGTGTGTGTGCAAATTTATCCTGTGGTTCGCAACTAGGAACTACGCTAGGTATTTCTAGCCTTAACTAACCATAACACACTATAACTATCACACACATAAATATACCACATAATACTAATTACGGACTGCGGGGGTGCTATACGCCATCCACCCGACTTCCCCCTGTAGATATAATCTACTCACCTGTATCCTGCGTGTCGGTGTCGATGTCACCGTCCTCTTCCGCATCGCCTCGGATCATCGCGGTGTACCTACACATATCACACGTAACGCATCGCATCAAAACCAAATCAACACTTGAAACGACACACTAAATCCAAAACGACACGCTAAAACCAACACGATACGCTAAAAGGCTTATAGGTTAGAACCTACGGTTAGCCTTCGCAAAACAACTCGAAATCACTCGATATAGACGTACAAACATCACACGATCGAGATAACACAATAAAACCAAAATCTGGAAATCAAAATACACAAAACCAAATCACATTTCAAAGCTGCAACACAAGAAAATGATCCCAGATTTCATCTCAGGTCAAACTAGATCAAATCAACAACTCCAGGGTGCTATGCAGGGTGTGAAGGAGGTACAGAAGCAAAATGGGGGGATTTCATCACAGAGGGGCCGGCCACATACACTGTTTGGCCGGCCTGGCCGGCCCCCCTATGTCCAAAGTGGCTCGTTTTCATAGGGTGGCGTCCTGTGGTCTAATGTGGGTCCCTGGTACTGCTGATTTTCCCTGAAAAAGTCCCAGTGTGTTCCAGATTTCCCTGCACACTCTAAACGCTCACAAACCGACATGAAAGTCCCGTAATTCCGTATTTTTGGTTTCCAGTGGGATTGGGCTGGGTTTCTAGCTCTAGGGTGCTCATATGATCTCTACTAAACTCAAATTCCCCATCACAACTCACAAAACCCTCAAACCCTAACTAGTTTTCACCAAGTCCACAAATTTACCCGATATCGATTCTAAACATGCATAGGGGTATATGTAAAGCTAAAACTAAGACTATGGTTCAGAAATTACCTCAATTGGCAACTCAAGAATTTTCTTGAGTTGCCCATAGTGGCCACAATCCATGCTTTCTTGGTCCATCTTGTAGATCTCGGGCTCGTGCACACTTTTAATGAAACGGATATGAGGTTTTGGGGTTGATTTTGAGATGATTCATGGCTTGAAGAGGGGAGGGAGATGAGGAAGGGGGCAGCAGCAGCAAGAGGAGAGGAAGAGGGAGAGAAATGAGGGATGAAGGGGTATGGCTAAGGGTATATGTCAAAGTCCACCTCTCTCTCTCACCTACCCTCATTTTCTTTTCTTTTCTCTTTTCTTTTAAACCATAATCCTTCTCACAAGAATAGTAAACCCAAATGAAATCCATGGCTAGAAAAATGCACAAGTGTAGAAAATGTGATATGTGCAAGTTTTGCACAAAATTGCCAAAAAACCCGATTAGCGATTTTAATCGCGATTAGCACTAAATTAGTGTCAAAATGATCACAACAACCTAAAAATGTCATAATTCCAATAATTAACCCATTTTAGAATTTTCCATAATTTTCCGTAATTTTTCTCCATTTATTTGCATTTAAATATTAATTTAATATTAAAATAATCAATAAAATAATATTAAATTATAAAAATTCCTAAAATTAATATTTTATTATTTTGGAAATGTTACAATCTACCCCCCTTAAAGAAATTCGGTCCCCGAATTTAAATTTAAAACCCCCAAGTACTAAAACATTTCGATACAAATCCCAAGTCGTCGGGGCTCCGAAATCATCAACACATAGAACGTCACAGCGCAATGCATGCGCAAAGGTACTGAGCAGATAACTCAAAAACAACGCTCCATCAAGCATCCCGCAATCATCGGAGTCAGGGTAAAAACACAATGTCAAATCCAATACAAAATCGATATGATATGGATCAGAACTACACATGTAGACATCCAATCTATACATGTAAATAGCTGATGCAAAAGCATGCCAAATCTTTTTTTTTTTCGCTGTGCGATGCACCTAACACTGCAAAGTGGCGGACGTTTTTCATAAGAAAATAACCATATAGGTATATATATATCTTTTGTTTAATAAGCACGTTCCGCCATTTTGAAAACGATCAGAAGGGTTCCCTTGTTTTTAAAACGTTTCGTGTCATATCGGACACGTAAGTATATACTGAGACTATAGCTCGCTCTTTGGAAATCCCTTCAAACTATCAATGCATGCAAAATATATCCAGGTACCGTCCACTGACTAGTCCTGCTCAGTATGAAAACAAATATCTGACATCATAAAAGTGCACTGCTCCAGAAGGAATAAATTCCAAAAATGCACATAACACAATCCCGTGCGTCTGGTGCGCACGGAAATCAAAAATCCAAATATGTGCTAAACAGGTGCACAAATCAACATCTAGGTGCAACGGGTGTGCACGAAGCATCCGTCATAGGCAACGTATATGCCTGACAGCCAAAAATCCGGTGCATCTGACATGCACGAAGAAATCTCGATTTAGTGCATCGGGTGTGCACCAAAATCGTATATCAAAGCACTAAAAGTGCATGAAAACCATGCTGGAAGTGCAAATCAAATCACTGCATACGGTAGGCATGAAATCTCAATCAATCTCTCAAATGTAATAGCTAGGCGCAAAATATATAAATATCCAGTGGGTGCATGAAACAAATATCATGAAACTCAATCATCAAAACTAAATCATGTAACAGAATGCCCAAAAATACCGAAATCCAACATGACGGATACGTGATGACCGAATCACAAAATCACAAATCATAAATACCGTCGTCGGTAGCTCCTCCTTCAAGGTCGAGAAGGAGTCGGTGCAATCCACTGCTAGCTGCGCAGGATATCTACCTGCCTCTTGCTCACGGCCTGGTGTCTTCTGACTCTCTGGGTCCTTATCTTCTCTGCGGATTACCTATCACGCGGTCAATCGGCTCATCGGCCCTGTCAGGTGTGCTAACGGGGACGATTCCGTGCTGGCACTTCTCTGGTCACCTCTCGGTCAAACCTCACGACCACTCGTAAGGCAGCAAATTACTGACGTCGGCCTCTGACTCTCTGAATGCCCGTCACACATCTGATCCTGGGTGCAAACATCATTGCAGCAATATCCTGGAAGGAATCCTGCTCAAGGTCTCTTCCAATCATGCCTATGCCGATCTGTACAGAGGCTAGCTCTCCTGCATAACCTCTTCTCGCTCAAAGGGCATTTGTGTCCTCAGCACATCATTTCTCGGAAACCGGTCGCATCCCAACGTCTCTGTAAGCATATCAGGTCTCTAGTCTCGACGGGAAGCAATGACAGCTCGTCAGTGTCTCACACGAACCTCTTGTTTCACCTGTCTCTATCGTCGTCTTGCGACGTCACGTTTCTATCTGCGCACTGCAATGTTATCAGCTCTGACCCATCTGAAGTCTCTCGCACGGACTCGAAATCGCGTACTCTGTAGCTTCATCATTCCGTAGAAGCTGTCTGGTCGAACAGGTCCTCGGGAACACGTCCCTACCATCGGAGGAGAACTCATCACTCGTTCGTCCTTGATCAATTCGTAACGCATCTGGGTAAGTTCCTTTATCCGATCCTGGTCAACTACCTCGTCGACAATACTGAACTCTGGCCTGCTGGGTGTGCGCAACACGACCACTCCTGGTCTAGGTCTTCTCGTATCATACCCCAGAAAGGTCCTGTCGAGGTTCCTTTCTCAAATCTCAATCCTGCCGAAATTCCCGGAAGTCATCATCCAATGCTGAAGCTAAAGCTTATTCCGGAACGGCTGCATACTTATCGCGCTTCTTTCTGGAAGATATATCCATATACCACGCCTCGGGGTGCATATCACATCTCTAATGTCAGCGGAGTGGGACATCATCTCGTCGAAATCTCGTACGAACTCTTTTCTTCACTCTGCTCAAATGTCGACAGATTCGGACTTAACTCATCGTGGCTACACGAACTGCGCTCCGACGGCTATGCTCGCATCTGGAGTCTCCCAAGCAGTGTCCCATCACGATATCCGAAAGATGTCGAACCATCCGATCGACTCGTCAGATCCTCATAATCCCCCAAGAGCTCACATCTCGGGTACAGTTTAATAGTATCGAGTACATGCCACAGCGTCGGTGGTCCAGCCGTAGAAGGGCAAACCCAAGCCTCACTAATGGCGCCGCGGAACCGCCACAAACCCTAAGGTTCAAAGGCTTTCACACGGTCATTAAGTCGAGTTAGGGTTTCATTCTTCTAGAGGGTCCATAGAATCACCTGCATGTCTTTCCGTATACTTTAAACTTGGAAAATAGGCTCCTGACATTCGATCGTCTCTATCGACTCTCAACGAATCTGCGTGAAGTCGTCTCTAGCTGGAAACAATCCACCTGATGACCTCGCATCGGGGTAAGCGAATTCACCACACGTCCTAGTCATTCATCCTTGGTGACTAGCAACTCGCTATCATCTCTCTAAGTACATGCTCATGCTGCAGTAGCTCCAATCACCTGGGCGATATCTCATCATTCGCAGCAACAACTGGCTCAAATGCCTGTGCGCCGAACAACGCTCAATCCTCCAGGAAAGGCAATACATAAGCGGTCATCTCTGAATCAGCCTACTCTAGATCTGAGTAAGACTCTTCACACTGGAAATCTTCAGCTCAACTGGGCCCGCTCTGGCGCAAAATCGGACGAATCACCTTCGTCTCTCAAATCGGGTAGACTAGCTATCATCTGTCACATATCTGCCTGAAAGCTACGGCAATCTCAGCTCGTAAGCTCCGAAAGCAACATCCTGTCAATTTCAGCAACAACTGGTCCATCAGTCTGCACTGTAGGCGACATCACAATCTCTGAGGTATGCTGTACATCAACAGTCCTCTCTCAACTGGCAGCTCTAACAATGGCCCGATCATCCAGTGCAAGACCAAGCACTCGCCTCCACTAGAGGTCACAATCACCAATACTAACTCGAGACGTTCCCATGTCACCAGAAAACACAATGGTCGGCCCTCGTACCAAACGAGCTCACATCGGCCGTAACCCTAGCAGCAGCCCAAACTGCGCTCAAACACGGTGACAGGAATCTCAATCGAGTACCAAAGAGAGTACACCAGTGTCAAGAAGGGAAACAACAGATCCAAAGTGGATACATGATCATAGGATGGAACAGTATCAATGAAGGTATGATCACGAAACTAATTGAATCAGGGATCTCAAATGGATGAATAATCCTGGATATGAAGAGAATCACTGATCTCGAAAGTATGTACATCCTAAGGTTCCTTAAGCGGAGTGGCGTGTCGTAAGTATGCCCGGGAACATACCAACGGTACGTCACTCTACTTTAGTCACCTAATCCATCAATCAAGGGTCATCCTAAAACGACGAAAGTTCGGGTTTACACCCCCTCGACCAAGTCTAAGTTCCGTAAGGTCAAGCCTAAGTTCCGTATATAAACAACTCCCTAGGCTCCACATAGTCAAACTTAGACTCGAACCAAGGTCAACCTAGCGCTCTGATACCAACTTTGTCACGACCCGAAAGAGCACGTGACTGGCCCTTGAAACATATGAAGCCTATAGGACTCCATCTGATCCAAGTAAGCCAAAAGCCTAGAAATCTAAAACCATTTTTAAGAATAAGTAAAGAAAACTGGTTTTAAAGAAGTGAAGAAATACAGGTTTGAAATCAAGGTTTTTAAATAACTAAGCCGAATATGCATTTAAAAACAGTACAGTCTTTTCTAAAAATTTCGGCAGAGTTTCCTTTGTAAAACGGGCCCCGAATGCGGTACAACATGGATAACAATATAAACAATGATAAGGCATCCCCAAGCGGGAGCTAGCTCTTCGTCAATCGACGGTCACAACCACACAATGATATGAAAATATACAACGCCAAGTGGCGAGGATTAAATCCAAAAGAAAGCTCAAAAGCAACAAGGAAATCCGCAATACAACTAAGCGCGACTCTAAGGTCGAATAATACAACACTGTCTCTAAGTCTGAAAGAATAAACAAGTTTTGGTTGATGGACAATTTCTAGATACAATGAAATACATGAATAAAATGGTGATTCTTGATACGAAAGAATCCACCTACCAAAGCAAATCACCCGCAAGAAGGCAGTGTGCCAGAAATGCCGCAATGAAACCTGTACGGCAGAACCTGCAAGAACTGTGGCACAACGGGGGTGAGTTGCCAACTCGTGAATAGAAACATCTACAAGCAGAAACCGAATACAAGACATAATCCTAGGTCAATACGATCAGTATAGAAAATCCTCAATATAAAACATGCAGCCTATAGCAAGGCTAGGGTAAATATCTAATCCGAGTGCAATCTCATGTGTCTGTGTCAGTGCCTCAGATAACAATATAGCATATGAATGAGATATGAATGCGTGAAAACAGAATACATTCACTTGAAACAACTGTTTTCATACTTTAGTGAGATTTCCCCTGTATTTTAAAAATCAGGTACCACAATGAAATCAGCATAAAACTGTGCCTAGCATCGGCACAAACGAAATCCCAATATCCTGATATCTCAAGGTCTCAGCCACAATATCTAGGGCGCCGTCAAGTCCAGACCGGCCCCTACCATAAATCTCAGACCACGACGGTATCCTCCGGATATCCGACGCGTCGGGTAAAATCACCGGTAGGTAGTGCTCCCCTGCCAGGCTCACATCGTCATCACCACGCGCTTCTTGCCCCGGGGTACCTTACCGGGTCCACCATGTACCCGAACGGTTCATCCGTCTCCTCGAATCGGGTTTCCAAATCCATCAGCAAACTCATGGTGGACGACACATACATCACGGGAAAACCGCACTTTTATTTTAAAAGAGAGAATATGATTATTTGTGTTTTTGCGGTTTTCCTCCAAATCCAGAAAATCTCATAGAAATCCAAATCCAAACCTCAATAGCATGCAAAATAGTGAATATATGCATTAGAATCCATGAATACGGCATAATAATGAATAACAGTATGCATGAAATAGCAGGTAATAACTACAATGTCTAAACTATTAGCTAACAGGCTATGTCAAGCAATAATATATAGTCTAAGGTGTACGTGACATGGCAATTACCGATGAAGATGTGTGTGAGCCGGCAAGTAAGTGTACGTGGTACATACGCATCATCGGTAATGGTGCTGGTGTCCTATCAGCATGATATTAATACTGGAGTATGAAACATAGTATAAAAATGCGATGCAAGCGAACCACAAAAAGGGAGTGGGAGCTGAAACTGGACGTAACTAAAACTAATCTGCATTAATCTAACATAAGTCCTACAATTGGTGCCTTTTGAATAACACGAATCATGGGGTTTTGAAAATAGGGGCTACGGTGTTTTTATGAAAGATACGTCGTTTTTGAAATATCCGTAGATTCCCTTGAGCTGTCTTTAAAAATGCCCACGATTCGGTAGTTTTTGAAATAGGTAAGAAGTTTAATCCACTCTAACAACTACACTAACTATACGGCTGAACTAACAAGCTGAACTACAGGTAAGGAAACCGCCTAACATCTGAGTCGATATATATATAGACTATATAGTCGGTGATCCCGCCTCAATGTCATATCGTAAGGTATCCTCGAGTTATGAGTGCGGATCTATCATCAATATCGGCTCGTACGGTAAATCATCGTACGGCATCCCCAATAGCTGGGTAGGGTTCAACATCTCACTGTCTCATCACATAATAGGTATCACTATCACAGATCATATAATCTGGGGTACTATTCTATGTCTAGCACAAAAACGATACCATCAAAGAGTATGCATGCGGGGGTAAACACATATCCCAAGCCCGCAAGAATCACATTTCGTATCCCAAATACGAATCATATCAAATCACCGATCTCGCGGCACAAAGCCCACATCATCGACTCATCTCCAAAGTCATCCCATAACATCAAGTACAGTGCAAGTATAAGAAACACACATGTGTATGCGTGTGGGTGCAAATTTATCCTGTGGTTCGCAACTAGGAACTACGCTAGGTATTTCTAGCCTTAACTAACCATAACACACTATAACTATCACACACATAAATATACCACATAATACTAATTACGGACTGCGGGGGTGCTATAACGCCATCCACCCGACTTCCCCCTGTAGATATAATCTACTCACCTGTATCCTGCGTGTCGTGTCGATGTCACCGTCATCTTCCGCATCGCCTCGGATCATCGCGGTGTACCTACACATATCACACGTAACGCATCGCATCAAAACCAAATCAACACTTGAAACGACACACTAAATCCAAAACGACACGCTAAAACCAACACGATACGCTAAAAGGCTTATAGGTTAGAACCTACGGTTAGCCTTCGCAAAACAACTCGAAATCACTCGATATAGACGTACAAACGTCACACGATCGAGATAACACAATAAAACCAAAATCTGGAAATCAAAATACACAAAACCAAATCACATTTCAAAGCTGCAACACAAGAAAATGATCCCAGATTTCATCTCAGGTCAAACTAGATCAAATCAACAACTCCAGGGTGCTATGCAGGGTGTGAGGGAGGGTACAGAAGCAAAATGGGGGGATTTCATCACAGAGGGGCCGGCCACATACACTGTTTGGCCGGCCTGGCCGGCCCACCTATGTCCAAAGTGGCTCGTTTTCATAGGGTGGCCTCCTGTGGTCTAATGTGGGCCCTGGTACTGCTGATTTTCCCTGAAAAAGTCCCAGTGTGTTCCAGATTTCCCTGCACACTCTAAACGCTCACAAACCGACATGAAGTCCCGTAATTCCGTATTTTTGGTTTCCAGTGGGATTGGGCTGGGTTTCTAGCTCTAGGGTGCTCATATGATCTCTACTAAACTCAAATTCCCCATCACAACTCACAAAACCCTCAAACACTAACTAGTTTTCACCAAGTCCACAAATTTACCCGATATCGATTCTAAACTTGCATAGGGGTATATGTAAAGCTAAAACTAAGACTATGGTTCAGAAATTACCTCAATTGGCAACTCAAGAATTTTCTTGAGTTGCCCCTAGTGGCCAAAATCCATGCTTTCTTGGTCCATCTTGTAGATCTCGGGCTCGTGCACACTTTTAATGAAACGGATATGAGGTTTTGGGGTTGATTTTGAGATGATTCATGGCTTGAAGAGGGGAGGGAGATGAGGAAGGGGGCAGCAGCAGCAAGAGGAGAGGAAGAGGGAGAGAAATGAGGGATGAAGGGGTATGGCTAAGGGTATAAGTCAAAGTCCACCTCTCTCTCTCACCTACCCTCATTTTCTTTTCTTTTCTCTTTTCTTTTAAACCATAATCCTTCTCACAAGAATAGTAAACGCAAATGAAATCCATGGCTAGAAAAATGCACAAGTGTAGAAAATGTGATATGTGCAAGTTTTGCACAAAATTGCCAAAAACCCGATTAGCGATTTTAATCGCGATTAGCACTAAATTAGTGTCAAAATGATCACAACAACCTAAAAATGTCATAATTCCAATAATTAACCCATTTTAGAATTTTCCATAATTTCCGTAATTTTTCTCCATTTATTTGCATTTAAATATTAATTTAATATTAAAATAATCAATAAAATAATATTAAATTATAAAAATTCCAAAAATTAATATTTTATTATTTTGGAAATGTTACAAAGTCAAACCATAAAAGAAAAAGCAAAAACTCCATTATAAATTCATTTCAAAACTCATTTAATTAAAAACAACCATGCACACTTAAAACCCAAAACACTTAATACAAACTTAACACTAAATTAAGCAATGGTTAAACCTCAATTACATCCTAGTTTACATGCACAAGTGTGTGTGTGCCTAATAAAAATATAATAAAATACACATTAAATAGGATAAAATATTTAAAACTTAATTTGGTAAACTTTTTATTAAAAACCACATTTTAAAATATAATTAGCTACAAAACACATTCTAAGGTGTTACACAATCACGTAGCGTACGCGGATACTCGCCGGGTAAACTTAACAGACAGCCACGCCCCATAGCCCCGACCAAGTGACTGTAGGAGAACCCCGTCGCCAAAAGCATCCGTTCGGGTGCTCGCAGCGACAGTGTTCCGCCTTAGTGCACTTCGTCGACGGCATCGGGGGTGCGGCCGTCTACTAAAGTTTGTGACGAGCATTCGATCAGGATGTCGGGAATCTTGTTGAATTGCCCGACTTGATATTGAAAAGAGTTTTCGATAATGAGACTAAAATGTGGGGTTTATAATTGTTAGGCATGAGATGTCTAAGGAATTCATTTGGTTATGCATGCGATGTCTAAGGAGGTTGCGGATTCCAACTGTTGTAATTTTACACTTTCTTTTCTGTGACCGTAAGCGTAGTATGTGGTGTATCGCCGGCTTCGTTACTATACATCAACGATAATCGGGATACGCATACTTGCTTACTTTGATGATATGAGATATTATGTGTTGCTGTGATATGCTATATTGGATCGTCGCGTTCAGAATAGCCGGGGGTTTTGTGTGAGATGAGAGTTTTTTTTTCATTCATGTAAAATTCATTTGAATGTAATATTCTTTTATTGGGGCACTTCCAGGTTGCGGAAGATGTCACCGTTGTATATTATTTACTTTTCCGCATTAGGTAGACCCAAGGCGGGGAGCACAAGTAACCAGGTTTTGGGGTCCAGTGGGAGACCATCTCGAGGAGTCAAGACCGAGTCTCCTAACCCTAGAATTTGCAGTGTTACTTGCCGCTCTCGTAGGGGTCTAGGGATGTGGGTTTGGCTATTCATCGCGACCGTGGAATCCGTGTTTTATACAGGGCCGTAATGAAAACAAGGACGTCCTAGTATATCCAATATTCCATATATGTTTCTTCTGCTGCAATGTTCTGTGATGAGATCATATTACTGCCTGAGACAAATGTTTATATTTTATATATATGAGATATATGTTATATTGCAGATTTCGTTTCAAAAGAAATGCTTGTGAAGCATAATAAAATGGGACTTCATTAATGGGATTAATGAAATAAAAGAAACCTAAAGATGTTGTAGAAAGTTGTTTAAAAAACTGGTAGCTCTAGTTCTTGCTTTGCATAGCGGTGTTCCTTGTAGAACATCCAGCACCTTATTCGATAAGGAAAGAGCCGAGATCCCTTCACCGGGAGTAAACTCTTTAGTGAAACTAGCATATGCTACAAACTCGGTTTGTCTTTTGAATGCTTCTATAGTTCTTGCATTGCATAGTGATATTTGTGAAATATCCTGCATCTTATTCGATGAGGAAAGGGCCGACGATCCCTTCACCGGGAGTGACCCCTTTAGCAAAACTAGAAAAGCCTAAAAAACAATCCATTTAAAAATCACTCGATTCTACGACGATATCAAGTTCATTACGCAAAGGGTTTTCTTAAAAACCTGTCGTAGCCCTCCGTCATTTCAGATAAGGACTGTTTAGTATTCGTGCTGCGTTTGTTGGCCTTTGTCAAGGCGTAGTGTGCGGTAGCTGAATAGTACTTATCTGCTTATGCATATGATGCAGATTGGATTAGGATAGTCGTGCGACCTTGTTGGCCTTTGTCAAGGGCCGTGCGGGTGGGTTTACTTCAATCAAGAAATGACGGGTTGAACTTGACTAGCAGCCTATGGTTTGTTGGCCTTTGTTAAGGTCATAGGAGGCTTGGGGCAAAATATTATCGGGAATTTCAAATGTTGAAATTTGCAATGAGATTGCATACCTTCTATGAGATAGTTAGATCCCGATACCCGCTGCGAGTAAGAGTTACTCCTGGGAGAGTTTTACACATTATAATTAGCCGATCAAGTAGGTGTCTAGAAAGGTGTCAACGGGGTTACGCCCCTGGGAAAACGAGGTTTACTTTAATTAGGTTCGTGCGAAAGCACGGGGGACCTCCCTCAAAGTACAGGCACTGGCCTGGCTGAAAGATTGGCCAACTTGTAGCGTGTAATTAATCCCGGCTAGTCTTTCCTTTTAGGGTTTGAAGGATGATTTGACAAAAACAGTGGGAGACATCCTAATTAGATATATTATATAACCAATCTAATCTTGCAAGAGCATACGCTGAGTGTTTTCTTCTCTCTCTCTCCAGGTAGCGACCATATCACGCCTTAATCAAGATAAGAATACGGATATATTGACCGAACCCGCTTGTTATACTGAGCTGGGGAACGTTGGTCCCGCTCCAACTTATAATTGTTATAAGACAGAGCAGGAAATTGGGGAATACCAGATTTCCCGTGCCGCCCAAATGAAGAAAGTGCATGCTGATGCATCATCTTCGGGTGTGTTCATTACACAGAACTGTTTCTTAGTATCCTTTACGTCCTGGGTATGAGATACCGGATCAGGATCCCGCATATGTAATCTGTTACATGGGCTACAGAAAGGTAGAGAACTGAGACCGGGTGATAGGTTTCATGAGATAGAAAACGGTGCAAGTATTGCAGCCAAGTCTGTTGGTCACTATCACCCTGTATTACCAGAATACATTGATTCTGAACGAATGTTATTAGATACCGAACCTGATATACAAAATCATATCAGCCTCTTTATTTGTAAAGAAGGATATAATTTTGTATTGTTGGATAATGTTTTGAACATTTCCTATATCAAGAGTTGATCGGTTCAGGCACGTTATCTAAAAGCATTGACGTTCTAAATCAAACTACAGTTCTTAGTATACGGAACACACACAAGAGGAAGAGTTCAGAAATGAACGAATCCTTCTTGATGTATTGTAGACTAGGTCATATCAATACGACCCGACTAGCTGAAGTTACATATAGATGCATATTTAAATTAGTTTGAATTTACATCTTGTGAAACTTGCCAGTCATGTCACAGAGATAAGATGACCATAACTCCGTTTACTGGAAACAGAGAAAGAGTTAGTGAACTCTTGGGATTGATACATGCTGATGTATGAATGTCCCCTGTCTACACATGCCAAGACCGGTTCTTTCTACTTCATTACATTCTCTGATAATCTCTCAAGATTCAGACATACGTTTCTGTTGAAACACAAGTCCGAAGCTTTTGAGATATTCACAGAATATAAATTAGAAGTAGAGAACCTAAATACGGGTAAAAGTATTATGTCCTTTGATGTGATCAAGGAGGAGAATACTTGAGTACGGAATTCCTGGACTATTCTAAAGGAGAATGAGATTCTCTCTCGGCATTACTCCTCCGTATACACCACATTACGTCGGTGTATCGGGGCGAAGCAATAGCACCCTATGTGATATGGTGTGCTCTATGATGAGTACTACTGAGTTTCCTATTTCCTTTTGGGTGTTATACGCTTGTGAAGTTGCATACCTATTGAATAGGGTTCAAATCAAATCAGTTGCCTACCACTTCATATAAGATATGGAAAGGGAAGAGCCCATATCTTAAGTTCGTTAAGATTTGGGGTTGTCCGGCCTATGTCTAAAAGCAAAATCCGGACAAGCTCGAAGTAAGGTCTGTTATGTAGAAATGGAAATGTTCCAGCTATACAAACTACAACTGATGATTTGGTAGAACCAAAGGATTCAATAGTTTCCAACGAACCTCGGCCTCTCCGCCGATCTAGCAGGGTTCCTCACCCACCTGAGAGATACTTCGGTTTCTCTATGACAGTGTAAGCGAGGATTGCATCATGAGATGATGACCCAACTAGTTTCGAGCTGGCCATCAGGAGTGAGACTCTATAAGAATGGCGGGATGCTTATCGATCTGAGATGGAATCCTTATACACCAACAAAGTATGGACTTTGGTTGCTTTATCTGAAGGGTTAAATCCCCATCAGGAGCGAGTATATCTTGAGAAGATTACTTGGTGTACATGGAAAAGTTGAGACTTTCAAAGCTATGCTTAAGTCCATCCAGATCCTACTTGCCACGGCTACATACCATGACTACGATATCTGGTGGTTGGGTGTCATCACTGCTTTTCTAAATGATGTTTTAGAAGAGAACGTCTATAAGTACACAGCCAGAGGGCTTCGTAGACAGTGGGAGCAGCGGAAACGTGTACAAGATGTTTTATATGATAAAACAGGCATCGCGGAGTTGGAACATCTGTTTTGATGTGGTAGTCAAAGAGTTTGACTTCATCAAAATGGTAGATGAACCTTGTATATACAAAAAGGTAGTAGAGAGTATGGTGGTGATCCTCGTAGAGTATGTGGATGACATACTCTTGATAGGGAAGGAGTTTCCTATGCTACGCTCGGTCAATCTCCGCTTATCACAAGGATTCTCCATATAGGATCAAAGTGATACTTCCTAAATCCTGGATTTTGGATCTATGAGATAGATCTAATTGGATGTTAGGATTCTCACTAGTTGTAGTGAAATGGTATCAATCGATCCTGGGGAGAATCACTGGAAAGGTTCCACGGTGACAAGGACGACTGAATGTCAGTCGTAGGCATTGTCTTTACCCTCAGTGGAGGGATGGTATGTTGGAAGAGTTCCAAGCTAGATACCGTGACATACTAGATGATTAAAGGCAAGATACATCGTTACCAAAGATGCTACCAAAGAGGCAGTCTGGATATATAAGTTCATGAGATGAACTTCATTCCTACCATTGTGTGACAATGGAGTTGTGGCTTTAGCCAAGGAACTACCGTCCCATCAGAAATCCAGATATAATTCTTAGGCAGTATCACCTGATCATGGAGATGGTTGATCGCCAAGGTAATCGAGGTTAGGAGAGTAGATACAGAGGACAACAGCGCGGATCCTCTCACAAAGGCCTTTTTCCCAGTAGATACTTTTATGGGATGGTTGAGTATGAGATACTTCAACCGCAGCTAATTGTTGGGTATGGGATACCACAACAGATGGCCCTAGTGCAAGTGGGAGATTGTTAGTTATATGTATGCCCTAGAGGCCATTACTGTACATACGATGTATATTGTAGTGGATGCTAGGACATATATAGGGAGGACTTTCTTGCTCGACATGATAGTATGCTATCTGGTTGTACTTTATCTTAACATGTACTCAGATTGTCTCTATGTTACATGTTGATAAAGCCCTTAGGATATGTACTCGACTACTGGGACTATGATGAGATCATACTAGTGGGGCCACGGTAGTCGACGAGTACATCCTATAACTGTTCCTAGTCGAGGGTGTATCGAGACAGGGCATCGATACACCAGAGTAGACTTGCGTATACGCATCTTGACCCATATGATGGGCGATGGATGATCCTATATCCATCGGTGCTTGACATCAAGGATGGTGTACGGGCGCTCAGTGGAGACTGGGTACACTGGACGGACTCGCCGAGAACTCCCAGATGGTATTATACCTCACGTCAATGGCAGTTCCCCGGTGACACTGGTACAGAGTAGTCTGTTGACCCGAGATCGTCATAGAGTCTTGTGTGATTCCCAATGTGCTTTGATTTCCATCATACCACGTCCAAGAGGGCGTGCAAAAAGGTGGCTTTTGGGTACAGTCCATAATCACATGGAGGCAATGAGCGATAGGAGGGGATTCGTCTCTCCCGGTATAGGGAGTTGATGTTGTGCTGTGTTCGATTGGCTATAACCGGAAATCCCTGGCCAGGGTTGCTGAGATGTACTGGTAAGTGTTATCAGTAATTTCTCGAACTGTTATAGACCTCATATCGACACGACTTATCGAGCTACTGGGGTCTGACGTTTACCACCCCTAGGCGAGATATGCGACATATCAGACGACGAGACCGGACTGTATGGGAATGTTACTGTTTGGATTCACAGCAGAATGTACAGGCTTGCTTGTTGATCTTCTGAGCGCTCAATACCTGGGTAGCTGTTACGTTTAGCTGACCGCTTGCAGCTTGTGGGTGTTTGATATGATCATCACCTACTGCCGGCGTATTGACGATTCTTTAGAGTCCTACACAGAGGTTTCTTGACTCAGGCAAAACGGAGTAGGGGCACATATGTGATATGTGCGGGACCGAGGATAATGCGATATGAGATACAATATTCTATTCTCGCGATATTTGATATCAGCCGGGTCATCGGATCAAGTGTTGATTCGTTGAATCGGTACGGATAAATATTAGTCGGTTATATGCGATATAGCCGGATTGTCGGATTAAGTGTTGATTCGATAATTTAATGAATAATAATATATATGATATTAAATTACATTAACTAATATTAGCTCACTAAAAGATTCTTTTTCTCACTCGGGTAATACATTGATATATATGCGATATATGTTAAATGTATTATTTTATTTTGTTACGATAAATATTATATATGTGATATATAATATTGTGACATGATATGATAAATAATGCAACATGTTTAGTGGAGTTTAAACATGATTAGGATTTGGATTAGGGTTAAGACTTCTAGTTGATTCTAGAAGGTTTCTTTTTGTCATGATAAAAATATTTTGTTATGACTCATGCTTTAACCCAACCCAAACCCTAACCCTAATTAATTTCTCTACATGAGTTTGGTTGACCATGGTTGCATTATTCATCATATTAATTCTTTCTATTCATCACAAAAGGATAATTCTAATATTCATCATCTTCTTACTTCTTCTTTTCTTCATGGAAAAAGCTTACTAGTTTTTTCAAGTGATGAATTAATGTGAGAAAAAGATAAATAAAGAGAGTAAAAATCCTACTTCATCATCCTCATCTTCCCTTGCCCTTTAGATGAGAGTGTTCACTCAATTTTAGTGAGTGTTAGCTTGTGTTAATGAAACTTCAAGGTAGATCATCTTTGTATCGAAGATCGGAAGCAAGACTGCATCTTTCTCTACGTGGAACCTCTCGAGAGTCCGGAACCCGATGATCGCAGCGAAGGGACCTCAACACGGAGCTTAAGAAGTGAAGGACCGGATCTACAAAGGTTGTAATCCCTCTCACTTAGTGTTAAAGTGTTTAGCATACTTGTTTTCGCCTAATCTCTAGTTTAAAGATCCGTATTCGGGTTGTTCGGCACGACTAAAATTTTAATCGGGCATGGTTGATGCCTCGTAGACCCTTGTGCGCGTGCCCAGCAACCCTAAACTTAGCTAGGCGAGGGAGTTTATTATCTTTTCTGTTCAACGCCCTAGGGACTCTCATTAGTTCAATGTGAGTGAACCGTTTCATGAGTTCCACCACTCGGCTTCTATATCGAGCTAACTCGGGTTTATATATCTTATAGTCGTCGTTTACCTGGTTCACGACAAGCTTGAAGTCATCGTAGACTCGTAGCCAAAAGATTTCCATTTCTATGGCGAGCTCCAAACCAGCTATCAGAGCTTCGTACCCAGCCTCGTTGTTTGTGCGAGGCTTGGTGAGAGCAAAAGAACGTCGTATGGTTCCTATTGATGGCGTGATGAACACCAATCCTATCCCTGCTTTTATCTGCGGGACGCTTGATTTTTCGGAGCTCCTCATTGACGAGGCTCCATCGAAGTAAAGCTCCCAGTATGGCTCATCATCCTCGAGGTGCAGCACTTGTTCGTCGGGTAACTCGCAATTCAGCGGTGACCCTTCTGGTACGGGATGAGCAGCAAGGAAATCAGCAAGGGCTTGCCCTTTTATTGCTTTCTGAGGAGTATAAACTATGTCAAATTCAAGCAGCATGACAGCCCATCTCGCCATTCTACCGGCAATGCTTGCTTTGGTTATCAAATGTTTAAGCGGGTCGACCTTAGAGATCAACATAACCCGATGAGCGCGCCGATAGTGCCTCAGCTTCTTCACAGCGAATATCAGAGCCAGGCATTGCTTTTCGATCGAGGAATAGTTATGTTCCGCCCCGACTAGAGTTCGACTGAGATAGTAGAGGGCATTTTCTTTTCCCTCCTCGTTGTTCTGGGCAAGGAGCGCACCGAGTGATTGATCTAGCGCGGCAGTGTAGAGAATCAGCGTTTTATTTGGAATGGGAGCGGCCAACACTGAAGGGTGCAAGAAGTACTGTTTGATGCTTTCGAACGTTTCTTGACATTCAACATCCTAAACAAAAGGAGCTCCTTTCTTCATGAGCTTTGAGAAGGGCCTACATCTCCCCGATAAATTTGAGATAAACCTTCGTATATAAGCAAGCTTTCCTTGAAAAGATCTTAGCTGCGTCTGACTCTTTGGAGGGAGCATCTCCATTATGGCCTTTTATCTTGAATGGGTCAACTTCGATCCCCCGATGTCGAACTATAAAGCTCAGGAATTTTCCCGATGACACGCCAAAAGTGCACTTCAGAGGATTCATTTTCAGATCGTACTCCCTCAGTCTGGTGAGAACGGTCCTAAGATCTTGGATGTGATCGGCCTTGGCTTTAGTTTTGACGACCAGATCATCAACATAACACTCGGCGAATTTATGAATTAGGTCATCAAAGATATTGGTCACTGCCCTTTGGTATGTAGCACCCGCGTTCTTCAGTCCGAACGGCATCACCTTGTAGCAGTATATCCCGATCGGGGATCGAAATGCTGTGTGTTTCTCACCCTCAGGCGACATCTTGATCTGATTATATCTAGACGAGCCATCTATAAAGGTGAACAGCTGGTAATTTGAGGTGTCATCGACCATCATTTCCATGACCGGTAGCGGGAAGTCGTCTTTAGGGCATGTCATGTTGACGTTCCTAAAATCGACACAAACTCGGATCTGCCCATTTTTCTTCTTCACTAGGACTATGCATGCAATCCAATCCGCATATTTCTCTTCTCTCATGAAGCAAGCATCGATAAGTTTCTTAGTTTCCTCGATGACCTTTTCTTCTAGCTCCCTTCTCATTCTTCGGGGAGCTTGTTTGACTGGCTTGACATCTAGAGAAATTGCCAGCTTATGCATGGCTACCTCAGGGGAGAGGCCATGCATTTCTTTGTACGTCCATACGAAGCAGTCAGCGAATTCATGCAGCAGGGCTACATCTGCTCTTTCATTTCCTTTGACAAAAGCAAGCTGATATAGGTCGGCCTTGGATTTTCGGGCGTTCCTAAATCAATCTCGATTAGCCCATCGAAGGTTGCTTGTCCGCCATCTTCGAGCTCTCGAGGAGCTTCTTCTGGCTCGGCTATCTCGTCATCATCATTTGATCTTTCGCTGGCTTCACCAACATGGATCATGTAGCATGTCTTGGAATCAAGCTAGATGAAACCTATGCCCCGTCTATTGGAATTCTTCCATCGATGAGTGCTCGGACCTGAGGCGGATGCCATAGCCCTTCATAAAACATTGCTTCGGACTCCGTTTGATATAACCGGCATCCGCACCTTTTGAAATATTCCCGCATCTCGGGCGTATAGTATCTGGGATTGAGGATGGCTCTTATGCCTCTCTCATAGGGAAGGCACGCGACAGACAAATCGTCCGGGTGCACAACAGGATTTGACCCATAAAACATGATGCCCTTCTATCCATTTTTTCCTTCCGGGAACGTAGAAAGTTTTCAGCTGGTCCATGGTAGAGACTGACAATGCATCGAGCTCTTTGCATATCTGCTCTGGCACCCTTGTGACAATTAAAGACCCTTCTGTAATTTCGAAGGTCTCTCGTAGTTTCTCTTGTTGCATGGGGTTCCAATCTGCACAGCTGTTGCAAGGCAGGTGCTCTTCCTCCGACTCTTCAGTGTCGCTGCCAAGATGAGGGCGGACTTTACTGCTAGATGGGCCTTCAGTATCAAATTCGTCCGTATCGCTACCGAAACGAGGGCGAGTTTTATGGAAGGACGGACTTTCGGCATCGGACTCATCTGTGTCACTACCGAAACGCGGGCGCACTTGGGGGGTTCTGCTTTTGAAAGTGACAACCGGCACAGACTTGCTTTTGAGTTTCGGGGCTGTTCTGTCTTTGGTCAGCTGTGGCTCAGCACCTTGGGGGTTCACGAAGTACCGAGAATCATCATATCAGACTTCATGCACACCGAACGGCTGAATGTCTACATCAATACGTCTATCTTCGCCATTTTTAGTATACTTCATGCATTGATGGAGAGTTGACAGAACGATGCCGTAATCATGGAGCCACGGCCGTTCCAACAGAATTTTATAAGATGTGTCAGCGTCGATCACGTATATCTTAGCTTTAGTTTGCAGATCCCCAAATTTGATTGGCAAAGCTATAGACCCCAGAACTTGCTGGCAGTTTTGAATGAAGCCTTAAATGACAATCCTTTCCCTTGACAGGTGTCGGACGTCCATTGAAAAACACTTCAGAGTCTGCAAGTTCATTATGTTCACTGAAGATCCCGGATTAATCAATATGCGATTAATCCGATCTCCGTTGCTGTACCCGGTCACGTAAAGCGGCCGATTATGCTCAGCCGTTCCCAGTAGCAGGTCTTCGTCCTTAAACGTGACTGCGGCGACATGCAGAGTGTACTGGGCTTCTTTTATATTAATCTCCGCAAAGCGGGCCCAATACCACTCAGGGTTTTGTAGAGCGTGAATGAGAACGTCTCTAAGCTCTTTAGATAGGACCAAGGCAACCGGAGATGAGCCAAGACATTATAGTCCACCGAGGAAGGACTTGAGTTTCATTAGCCGGTTCTCTACCATCTTCTTCATTAGCCATGTGTTTTTCCTTTCCTTTTGGGGCGTTGCCCTGATTCGGCGGTAGAGCCCTACCGCTTCTGAGCTAGATTTGGTTGGCTTTTGTGGCGAGCTCCTCGTACTCTTTGGGAAAACAGAGCTCCTCCTTAGAGTCACTGCCAAGATGGATGACATAGTAGGTCACTATAGGGATCTCTTCATTTGAGTCTTCTTCTAACTCCTCCAGAATTTCAGCCGCTTCTATAGGGAGGAACTCCTTCAATTGGATCAGAGTTCTTTCCTTCTGTTCATATTCTTCGAGAGAATCGATATATTTTTCGATGGTCGATCTCCCTGCAGACACTTTTTCGCGCCGAGCTGCACTTTTCTTCTTCTTGAGCTTTTTGAATTTTGTACCTGATGGAGCCATATTAGCAGCTGGACCGGTAGACTTCTTATGCCCTTCTGTCACGACCCGAAAAGGCACGTGACTGGCCCTTGAATCATATGAAGTCTATAGGACTCTATCTAATTTAGGTAAGCCAGAATCCCAGAAATCTAAACAATTTTTTAAAGAAAGTGTTTTGTTAAAATAAGTCGAATATGCGTTTTTAAAGTCACAAATCTTTTCTGAAAATTTCGGCAGAGTTTCCTTTGTAAATACTGGCCCCAAACGGGTACAACATGCATAATATATAAAAAGGCATCCCCAAGCGGGATCTTGCACTTCGTCAATTGACGGTCACAACCACGCAAGCAATATAACATACAACGCCAAGGGCGGGGATCAAAACTCAAAAGGAAACTCAAAAACATCAAGAAAACCATAATAATACAACGTGCGACTCTACGGTCGAAATAATATACACTGGTCTTCTAAGGTTATCAAATAAATACAAGTCTGGTTGATGGAGTTACTAGATTCAACTGAATATAAATAAACGGTACAAGGGTGGCCACGATGCGAGTGGACCCACCTACCAAAGCAATCACCCGGAATGGAAGCAGTGTGCCAGAAAGCCACAGCGAATATGTGCGGCAAAACTTGCAAGAAACTGTGGCACAACGGGGTGAGTTGCCAAGTCGTGAGTAGAAAACATCACAGAGCAGAAATCGTATGTATGATGCAATCCTAGGTCATACGATCATAAAATATATATTTCCTCAATATGATAAAGTCTGAAGCAGAATATAATGGCCTGGGTAAACATCTATACATAAGTGTAATACCAAGTGTTCGTGTCAGTGCCTCAGGTAGCAACATATCATAAATATGAGGTATGAATGCATGAAAACAGAATGCACGTAAATGAGGAAACCGTTTTCAAAATATAGTGAGATTTATGTATATAAAATCGAGATATCATCAATGAAATCAACATAAAACAGTGTCTAGTATCGACACAAAAATATATATCGCGCTTTCTCAATATCTAGGGCTCCGGCTATTCGGACTGGCCTCTGGGCTCCGGCTATCCGGATGGCCCAACTCCGATCGGTATCCTCCGAAAAACTGTCGAGTCACAAAACAATCACCGGTCAGTAGTGCTCCCATGTCACAGGCTCAACGCCATCATCTGCGACCTTCTCGCCCCGGGGTACCGCACCGGGTCCACCATGCACCCACATACGGTTCCTCCTCTTCCTCCTCGAATTGGGTGTATGATATCGCTCAACAGCCGAGAAAACTCATGGTGGACATATCTCAAATCATATCATGAGAAAACTTCAACTTTCATTTTAAAATGATAATCAGTATATAAAATTCTTGCGGTTTCTCCAAATCCAGAAATCTCATGGAAATCCGAAATCCCAATCTCAAGTATAAATAAACAATGAATTTTAAAATATTAGGCTCCGGCAATCTGGACTGGCCCTAATAATAATGCATGAAAATGAACGTATAAATATGCACGACAATCACAGTAATAAATGCAATGTCTAAGCTATCAGCTACAAGTGATATCAATGAATTAATATTCTCTACAGTGTGTACGTATCATGGCAATTACCGATTATGATGTGTGTGAGCTGGCAAGCTGGTGTACGTGGAACATACGCATCATCGGTATGGTACTGGTGTCCTGACAGCATGATTTCAATAATAGCATATGAAAGCACAATATAAGCATGCAATGCGATGCGAACAGCAAGAATATGCGGGAGCTGAATAATAAACACAACAAAAAATAATCTACAAGTAAACTACTGGACTAAACTAACAGACTGATCAAAAGGTAAGGAAAACCACCTAAGTCTCAGTCGATATACACATACACACACACACACACACACACACACACACATATATATATATATACACATATATAATAGTCAGTGATCCCGCCTCTATAGTATCACATATGATACAATATATAACATGACATCCTCGAGTCAAGAGTGCGGATCTATCATCAATATATAGCTCGTACGGTAAATCCATCGTACGGCATCCCAAATCTGGGTACGGGTCAATATCAAATTTATCTCATTAATCAACTGGTATCCTTATCATCATATATCGTGAACTCGGGGTACTGATCTAAGTCTAGTACAATACTGATACCATCAACATATATATGTGTGTGTGTATGAAAACACATCGCCTAAGGACCCGCTATAACAATCATGTCGTATCTCAATACGAACCAGATCACATCACCGATCTCGTGGCATCATGCCTAATCTCATCGACTCATCTCCAAATACCATATACTATCCTCATCATCCATGTATATGTATACATATATATATAAATATACATAGTCCCATACCCATGTGTTTATATATATATATACATATCCCCATATACGCACAAATAATAAAATGTATGCAAGTGTGTGTGTGCGCGTGTATGCAAATCATTAATCTAGGGTTCGCGACTAAAACTAACTATCGACACTATCATCCAATTACAATAAAATTTATCCACGAACTCCTAAAGTCTATCTAGATAATCATCTAGTCTCATAATAAACATATATATTTATATATATATATGTATGTATACGTATTTGTATACTACACTACGAACTACAGGGGTGCTATACGCCATCCACCCGACTTCCCCCGTAGATATATATCTACTCACTTTGATCCTTGCTTGCCGAAGTCGATGACGCCATGCTCTCCTCGTCGTCTCGAAATCCTCATGGGGGTGCCTACATATAAACACACAAGATATCGTAAACCTAAATCACGCACGAAAACCAAATCGATACACGAAACGTACATTGGTTAAAACCTATCGTTTACGCATGAAAGAATAACCAGCAACTCTCGACGATTGATGTATAAACGTGAATCGACTGATAAAAACACAAATATCAAAACTTCATTTCATAAATAACACGAAATACAAGGCAACAACTCATGAAAATGGTCGCAGATTTTACCCTAGGTGAAATTAGACAATTCTGCAGATAGGAGGGGTCTAGTTTACTGCTAAGGGATCCATGAACCAAGAATTGACCCAGTATCCCCTACCCTGGCCGCAAATTGCGTCCATGAGGAATAAATCTGTGGCCCAATGAGGGAGTTGGTGTCTCGGGTCTCAGGGTTAGCTCCTATGTTGCTTACTCTACTCACTGTGCTTGCTAAATATTTTTCAGGTCATCCGGGATATAGCAGATCTCCAATAACACCTCTAATTTCCACAAATTCCCGATATCGGGGTTTCTAAGTTCCTGTTTCGGGGTCCTAATCTCTGGTTTAGGTCTTTGATCAATCACCACAGGGGTTTAAGGTCGATATTAAGCCTCAATTTCGCATTTGGATTCAACTCAAACCCTAATCCTTTCTAGGAATTTTCAAAGTTCACTAAACCGGATTAAAACACTTCTAAACTTGTATGGGTGCTTAAGAAATTGAAATTCAATGCTAATGGTACAGAAATTAGCTCATTTGGTAACTAAAGAATTTTCTTGAGTTGCCCCAAGTCTTCAAAATCCTATTTTTCTTGGTCTAAAGTGCATCTAGTGAGCTTGTGCATGTTTTTATTGAAATGGGGATGGACTTTTGATGTTGTTTTGGGGGTGTTTTGAGGGTTGTAGTGGAGGAAGGAGATGAAGCTGCCATGGTTGGTGAAGGAGGAGAAATGGTGAAGGAAATAATGGAGGGAAACAATGAGTCTTGGTCAAGTTTGACCCCTCACCTCTCTCTCTCTCTCATGCACATCCTTCTTTCTTTATCATTTTCTTTTCTTTTCTTTTTCTTTTCTCTTCTCTTATGAAACCCAAAACAAAGCATGAAAAACTAAAGAAAAGACATGGTGGAAATGTAACAAGATGAATTTTGACATGGTGCATGTCATGTGCACAAAACCGGATTAATGCAAGATTAGCGATATTTAATCACGATTATCATTAAAATAGTGTATAATAAATTATAAAAATCTATAATTTGCCTAAATCGCATAAAAACTCCCTCATTTCAGTAATTCCTATAATTTTCCAAATATTTTCGATTTATTGGAATTTAATTATACCGCATTATCAAATATTCATAATATTTATTATTTAATTTTATAAATTTCCAAAAATAATATTTTATTTTTCTGAAATGTTACAGTCTTCCCCCCTTAAAGAAATTCGGTCCCCGAATTTAAATTTAAACCTCTCAAATACTAAAACATTTCAGTAAATGATCAAGTCGTCGGGGCTCCGAAATCATAAATACATAAAACCCATCGCAGCTCAATGCATGTGCATGGAAAACGAGTCTATAAACCAAAATCAAAACTCCATGAAGCATCCCGCAATCATCGGAGTTATGGTGAAGAAACCAATGTCTAAATCCAATACGAAAACCAACATGACATACATCAAAACTATACATGTAAACATCTGACGGAAATGCATGCCAAACCCTTTTTAAATCACTGTGCAATACGCGTATCACGGCATAAGTAGTGGACGTTCATTGTAAGAAAATAACTATATATACACATATCCTTTGTTTAACATACACGTCCCGCCGTTTTGAAAATAATTTAGAAGGGTTTCCTTTGTTTAAATGCCTCGTGTCATCTCGGTCACGTAGGTAAATACTGAGACTATAGTTCCTTTTTGGAAATCCCTTCGATAACTATCAATGCATGCAAAAATATATATGCAGGTACCATCCTCGGACTAGTCCTGCTCAACTAATATACCATATAGTAAAAAAAATCACAAAAACATACTGCTCAAAAGAAATCAATCCCACAATGCGCATAAGAATGCCATGTGCTTCTGGTGCGCACGGAAAAATCAAAATCCATGAATGTTCCATACATGTGCACGGAAACAAAATCTAAGTACAACAGGTGTGCACGAAACACCTGTCAAAGGCAATGGGTGTGCCTGACAGCAATATCAGGTGCATCTGATATGCACGAAGAATCTCGATTTAGTGCATCTGGCGTGCACCAAAATCGCATCAAGCGCCCAAGTATGCGCAAGAATCCATGTCAAGTGCACAAGGTGTACGAGAACAAATATCGAATATCATAATCGAAATTGACGGTATACAACATATCTCAATCCAAATCCAAATCAGGTATACCGTGGTATATAATCTCACAACCATATGCATCAGAGTGCACAAAATCGAATCAAAATACTAAAAGTGCATGAAAACTATACCGAAAGCATAAGTCAAATCACATGCATACCATATGCATGAAATCAAAATCAATATCTCAAATGACATCAAATCGAAGTCAAGTGCAACTGTAGAGCACAAATCTCAATCATGCAAATAAATCTCTCAAAATATCAGGCATGAAATCAAAATCAACACCTCGAATGTCATCCAATCGAAATCAAGTGCAACTGTGGTGCAAAAAAAACTCAAGCATGCAAATAAATCGTCCAACATATCAAAATCAAAGATGACGGAAATAGTCCCGCTCTACTAAATCCTCTAAAGATCTCTGGCCAACTGTCATTGTCACTCATAACAAGTCTCATCGACGACGCCAAACTCTGGCCTACTGGTTGTGCGTAATATGACTGATCCTGGGTCCAAGTCTTCTCGTATGGTATTCCAGAAAAGTCTTGTCGAAGTCTCTCCCAAATCTCGTTTCTGCCGAACTTCCCTGAAGTCATCGTCCTTTACTAAGTATGTTTCTTGTTCCGGAATGGTTGCATACTCATCGCAACTCCTTCTGGAAGATATATCTATATACAACGTCTCTGCATGCGTATCACATCTCTGATGTCAGCGGAGTGAAACGTTATCTCATCAAGATCTTGTACGAACCTCTTACTCCACTTTTCTCTAATGTCGACCGATTCGGACTCGTCTCTTCGTGGCTGCATGGACTGCGCTCCAACGGTTATACTCGTATCTAGAGCCTCCCAAGCAATGTATCCCATCACATGATATCCGAATGACGTCGAACCTTTCGATTGATTTGTCAAGGTTCCATAATCCCCCAAGAGCTCAACATCTTAGGTACAGTTTAATAATATCGAGTACCTGCCACAGTACCTATGGACCAGCCGTAGAAGGGCAAACCCAAGCCTCATTAATGGCACCGCTGAACTGCTGTAAACCCTAAGGTTTCAGAGCGTTCTCATGGTCATTATATCGAGTTAGGGTTTCATTCTTCTATAGGGTCCATAGACTTACTTGCATTGTTTTCCGAATACTTTAAACTTGGAAAATGGGTTCCTGACATTCGATTGTCTCTATCGACTCTTAACGTACCTGCGTGAAGTCGCCTCTAGCTGGAATCAATCAATCTGATGACCTCGCATCGGGGTAGGAAATGAATCACATGTCCTAGTCTTTCATTTTTGGTGATTAACGATCTTCTATCATATCTCTAAGAATAACTCGTGCGGTATTAGCTCCAAACATCTAGGGCGATATCTCATCATTCGTGGCAACAACTGGCTCATTTGTCCGTACGCTGAACAGTGCCTCAACCATCAAATAATCAGTGCATCGACGGTCATCACATTCTGGCTGGCCTCTAGCAGTGGCCTAATCCTCTGGTGTTGATCTGTACGTCCGAGAAATCTCGTAAAAGCGATCCATCAAACGCTCATGGCGCGAAAACACAATAACATAACACATCTATACAATCGTGTGTCCCTGGAATCACGCCCTGGTCAGTCCTCGTCTGTGACGAGCTCATGCTGACGCAACTCTAGCCGTAGCTCTCTCTACCCGTGTAATCATGGCAGCAACAACCATAACCAATATCGATGAGGATAGATCATAGGAATGAATATAATACTATGCAAGGAAATGTACATCCTAAGGCTTCTTAAGCGGAGTAGCGTATCGTAAGTATGCCGCGGAATATACACACGGTACGTCACTCTCCTTAAGTCACCTACTCCATCAACCAAGGTCAACCTGTGCAACGAAAGTTCGGGTCTAATAGCCCCTCGACTAAGTCTATGTTCCGTAAGGTCAAGCCTAGATTCTGTATATATACAAACGCCCAAGGCTCCGGATAGTCAAACATAGACTCGAACCAAGATTAACCTAGCGCTCTAATACCAACTTTCTCACGACCCGAAAAGGAACGTGACTGGCCCTTGAATCATATGAAGTCTATAAGACTCCATCTAATTCAGGTAAGCCAAAAACCCAGAAATCTAAACCATTTTTAAAAGAAAGTGTGTTGTTAAAATAAGCCGAATATGCGTTTGTAAAGTCACAAATCTTTTCTGAAAATTTCGGCAGAGTTTCCATTGTAAATACTGGCCCCAAACGGATACAACATGCATAATATATAAAAAGTCATCCCCAAACGGGAGCTAGCTCTTCGTCAATTGACGACCACAACCACACAAGCAATATAATATATAATGCCAAGGGTGAGGATCAAAACTCAAAAGGAAACTCAAAAACATCAAGAAAACCATAATAATATAACGCGTGACTCTACGGTCGAAATAATATACACTGGTCTTCCAAGGTTATCAAATAAATACAAGTCTGGTTGATGGAGTTACTAGATACAACTGAATATAAATAAAATGTACAAGGGTGGACACGATGCGAACGGACCCACCTACCAAAGAAATCACCTGGAATGGAAGCAGTGTGCTAGAAAGCCGCAGCGAAGCTGTACGGCAAAACCTGCAAGAAAGTGTGGCACAACAGGGGTGAGTTGCCAAGTCGTGAGTAGAAAACATCACAGAGCAGAAATCGTATATATGACGCAATCCTACATCATACGATCATAAAATATATATATTCTCAATATGATAAAGTCTGAAGCATAATATAATGGCCTGAGTAAATATATATACATAAGTGTAATACCAAGTGCTCGTGTCAGTGCCTCAGGTAGCAACATATCATAAATATGAAGTATGAATGCATGAAAATAGAATGCACGTAAATGAGGAAACTATTTTCATATTATAGTGAGATTTATGTATATAAAATCGAGATATCATCAATGAAATCAACATAAAACAGTGTTTAGCATCGACACAAAAATATATATCTCGCTGTCTCAATATCTAGGGCTCCGGCTATCCGGACTGGCCCCTGGGCTCCGGCTATCCAGACTAGCCCAACTCCGATCGGTATCCTCCGGATTTCCATCGAGTCACAAAACAATCATCGGTCAGTAGTGCTCCCATGTCACAGGCTCAACGCCATCATCTGCGACCTTCTCGCCCCGGGATACCGCACCGGGTTCACCATGCACCCACAGACGGTTCCTCTTCCTCCTCGAATTGGGTGTATGATATCGCTCAAGAGCCGAGAAAACTCATGGTAGACATATCTCAAATCATATCATGAGAAAACCACAACTTTCATTTTAAAATGATAATCAGTTTATAAAATTCTTGCGGTTTCTCCAAATCCAGAAATCTCATGGAAATCCGAAATCCCAATCTCAAGTATAAAAAAACAATGAATTCTAAAATATTGGGCTCCGGCAATCCGGACTGGCCCTATAATAATGCATGAAAATGAACGTATAAATATGCATGACAATCACAGTAATAAATGCAATGTATATGCTATCAGCTACAAGTGATATCAATGAATTAATATTCTCTACAGTGTACGTAGCATGGCAATTACCGATGATGATGTGTGTGAGCTGGCAAGCAGGTGTACGTGGAACATACGCATCATCGGTAATGGTGCTGGTGTCCTGACAGCATGATTTCAATAATAGCATATGAAAGCACAATATAAGCATGCAATGCGATGCGAACAGCAAGAATATAAGGGAGCTGAATAATAAACACAACAAAAAATAATCTACAAGTAAACTACTGGACTAAACTAACAGACTGATCAAAGGGTAAGGAAAACCACCTAAGTTTGAGTCAATATATATATATATAATAGTCGGTAATCCCGCCTCAAAAGTATCACATATGATACAATATATAACATGACATTCTCGAGTCAAGAGTGCAGATCTATCATCAATATATAGCTCGTATGGTAAATCCATCGTACATCATCCCAAATCTGGGTACGGGTCAATATCACATTTATCTCATTAATCAACCGGTATCCTTATCATCACATATCGTGAACTGGGGCTACTGATCTAAGTCTAGTACAATACTGATACCATCTACATATATATGTGCATGTGTATGAAAACACATCGCCTAAGGACCCGTTATACAATCATGTCGTATCACAATACGAACCAGATCACATCACCGATCTCATGGCATCATGCCTAATCTCATCAACTCATCTCCAAATACCATATACTATCCTCATCATCCATGTATATGTATACGTACGTGTGTGTGTGTGTGTGTGTGTGTGTGTGTGTACACATAGTCACATATCCATGTATGTATGTATATACATATCCCGGTATACGCACAAGTAATAAAATGTATGCTAGTGTGTGCGTGCGCGTGTGTATGCAAATCATTAATCTAGGGTTCGCGACTAAAACTAACTATCGACACTATCATCCAATTACACTAAAATTTATCCACGAACTCCTAAAGTCAATCTAGATAATCATCTAGTCTCATAATAAACATAATTATATATATATATGTATACGTATTCGTATACTACATTACGAACTGCGGGGGTGCTATACGCCATCCACCCGACTTCCCCCGTAGATATATATCTACTCACTTTGATCCTCGCTTGCCGAAGTCGATGACGCCACGGTCTCCTCATCCTCTCGAAATCCTCATGGGGGTGCCTACATATAAACATACAAGATATCGTAAACCGAAATCACGCACGAAAACTAAATCGATACACGAAACGTACAAAGGTTAAAACCTATCGTTTATGCATGCAAGAATAACCAGCAACTCTCGACGATTGACGTATAAACGTGAATCGACCAATAAAAACACAAATATCAAAACTTCATTTCATAAATATCATGAAAAATACAAGGCAGCAACTCATGAAAATGGTCCCAGATTTTACTCTAGGTGAAATTAGACAATTCTGCACATAGGAGGGGTCTAGTTTAGTGCTAAGGGATCCATGAACCAAGAATTGACCCAGTATCCCCTACCCTGGCCACAAATTGCGACCAGGAGGAATAAATCTGCGGCCCAATGAGGGAGTTGGGGTCTCGGGTCTCGGGGTTAGCTCCTATGTTGCCTGCTCTACTCACTGTGCTTGCTAAATATTTTTCAGGTCATCCGGGTTATAGCAGATCTCCTATAACACCTCTAATTTCCACAAATTCCCGATATCGGGGTTTCTATGTTTGTGTTTTGGGGTTCTAGTCTCTGGTTTAGGTCTTTGATCAATCACCATAGGGGTTTAAGGTCAATATTAAGCCTCAATTTCACCTTTGGATTCAACTCAAACCTTAATCCTTTCTAGGAATTTTCAAAGTTCACTAAACCGCATTAAAACACTTCTAAACTTTTATGGGTGCTTAAGAAATTGAAATACAATGCTAATGGTGCAGAAATTACCTCATTTGGCAACTCAAGAATTTTCTTGAGTTGCCCCAAGTCTTCAAAATCCTATTTTTCTTGGTCCAAAGTGCATCTAGTGAGCTTGTGCATGTTTTTATTGAAATGGGGATGGACTTTTGATGTTGTTTTGGGGGTGTTTTGAGGGTTGTAGTGGAGGAGGGAGATGAAGCTGCCATGGTTGGAGAAGGAGGAGAAATGGTGAAGGAAATAATGGAGGGAAACAATGAGTCTTCGTAAAGTTTGACCCCTCACCTCTCTCTTTCTCATGCCCATCCCTCTATCTTTATCATTTTCTTTTCTTTTTCTTTTCTCTTCTCTTATGAAACCTAAAACAAAGCATGAAAAACTAAAGAAAATTCATGGTGGAAATGTAACAAGATGAATTTTGACATGGTGCATGTCTTGTGCACAAAACCGGATTAATGAAAGATTAGCGATATTTAATCGCGATTAGTATTAAAATAGTGTATAATAAGTTATAAAAATCTATAATTTGCCTAAATCGCATAAAAACGCTCTCATTTCAGAAATTCTTATATTTTTCCAAATATTTCCCGATTTTTGGAATTTAACTATACCGTATTATCAAATATTCATAATATTTATTATTTAATTTTATAAATTGCCAAAAATAATATTTTATTTTTCTGAAATGTTACACCTTCCAATTCCTTCTTGGGCTCTTTCTGAAGTAGCTTTAGCATTTTCTTCGTCTTATTAGATATGTGCTTACTCCAAGGAGACTGCGATGAGTCAGTTTCATTTCTCAGGGCAGCGAGTTCAGCTGTCTACTCCCAGAAGCCTTCAGCTTCTGTCTGTATAAAGTTGGTGGTCGCAACTTGATTGTTCACCAACACACTCTTGGACAGCTCGATCTCTCCAGTCTTGTACTGCTTCTCGACCTAATGTTTGAAAATATAGCAATCTTCGATTGCATGACTCACTACTCGGTGGAACGGGCAATATAGAGGATTGTCGGTCATTTTTACTTCATGTGGTCTTTTCGACTCCAGCAATTGTAGACCGTTGTTCAGGGCATCTTTGAATATCTTTCTGACCTTGTCCCTCGTGAAAAGAGTAAATCTTGTTCTTTTTCTCCTCTAGGGAAGTCCCTTCTCCTCCCAGCACTGGCTTTCGAGACCGGTTGGTTTTGGATTCACCTGCTCTTCGCTTTTCTTTATTGTCAGACGCATTGAGGACATTGGAATTGCTGGAATTCCTACTTCTACGATTGTCGTCCCTCTTGCTTTTCCAAGTGTTGTCTTTCTGAGAGTCCCGGGGGGACTCTTGCTTCGAGCGTTCCAGCATTTGGACTTTCTTGGTTAGTTCCTGAAATGTCTTGAAGCCAGCTGTACAAAAGAACGGGAACATCCAATTGCTGAGGTTCCCAATGAGGAGGCCGACGGACTGGTCCTGCTCCAGCGGCGGTTCACACTTGACCGTGAGATTACGCCATCGGGCGATAAAGTCGGTGTTGCTTTCATTCTTCCCCGGCTTGGTCCTCACAAGGTCAGCAATGGAGATTTTATCACTGACACTCAGGAACCTTTGCCGAAACAGAGACTCCGTTTGGGCAAAGGTAATGACGGACCCGTTTGATATACTCGCGTACCAGTCGAAAGCGACACCGGTCAGGCTATTGACAAACTGATGAAGAAGGAGAGCATCATTGCCCCATGTATTTCCGTACGATGCCTTAAAGTGGGCGACGTGCTAATTTGCATTTCCTGTCCCGTCAAATCTTCCGAACATAGGAATGACGTAGCCGCTCGGGAACTCGTTCAGATCGTACTGTGCGGGATATCGCCGCCCACTACAGCCAATTTCTTTCTGAGCTTCAGCTTCGGCCACCAATGTTTTAACCTTGCTGCTGATCAAATCCATTATCCGATCTTGTGTTAGCGGGATAGTGTTATCGGGGCCAAGGCGTCTCCAGAAGCGGAATGTGTCCGGCTTTCGTGCGGCTCGACCAATCTTGGACCCAAAGGGACAGGCGTCAGCTGCTTTGGATTGTCATCATTCGGCTCATGAGTAGCGACTTGTGCTTGTTTGGGAGGCGCTCTAGCAATTTGATCCATAAGCTGCATCACAACGTTCGTTAGGTCGTCAATTTTCGAATAGAGCTTGGCCATCTATTTATCCTTTCTCCTGGGCTTTTTTCGAAGATCTTGAAGCAGCTCTTGCTCCGCGGTCCTGGGGTGGAAAGTCGGCTCTTCCTCGCTGTCCGAGCTTGACTCTACATGGACTGAGGGGCCTTTCTGCCTATCATCCTCATCGAGAGGGTTTTCATCATCCAGCGAAGGCGGCTGTTCTTGGGAAGCGGCAACCACATTCAAGCCAAATTAGGCTTGGGATGTGGTGGCCCCATCCTTGCTTTTGCTGCGACGGTTGTCGCTGGGGCGCCCACTCGCCATATAGACCGTGTGGATAACATATCCAGCCGTCTTTTTATTATCGGCGGCTGATTTCACGGATCGCCGTCTTGACCCTCCTGTTTCGGTAATGGGCAGTTGACTGAAGGCGGCTGGCCTGGACGGATTCTTGAATGGTGCTGACACTTCCTTTTTGGTTTTGCACCGCTGTTTTCGCGCAGCACAGAGCTCCTGATAGACTCTTGAAGAGACAGTGTCATACTTTTTCTGTTGGGGCCAGGACACGTCTCTTTGTTGCAACGTTCGGACTGTTGTCTTTTTTATTCTGGCAGTCATGGCATTTTTCTAAACCCACATCAGAGGTTCGAAGGAATTGCTAATTTTTACGGCCGACTCAGCCGTCGTCGCAGGATGAATCTGCTCTTGGAATCTCACAAGATTCTACTTGGCCGGAGTCCTGGCCCTCTTGTTGGCTCAATACCTGAGCCGCTTCTGTCTCAGCCTTTCTGTTTTGAGCACTTGGCTGGTTACGGCTCTTCGGGAAGCCACCGTAGACCAGACGATAGAGGGCTTTGGAGATACGACTGATTGTGCATTTGTTGGAGTCATCGCCTGATCTCGTCCGCAACGTTTGATGTTGCCCTTTGTACAGGAAGTCTTGCCCCCAGCTAGAGCACCAAAGAGTCTTTCAGGCACCGTCTTAAGTTTTGGTTGTGGTGCCTTTACGATCACAACATTCGGCCTCTTCCCCCTTGAGACCGGCTTGGCCAACTGTTTTGCCGGTATTTCTGCAAGGTGAGAGCTTCCGGCAAGGTAGATGATGACGGAACCAAACTGGCGAGGCAGTTTCACCCACTGTCGACAGAGGCTTGCGGGGAGAACCACACGAGCATTGATCTTGACCATGTACGAGATCGGGGTCGCGTTGGAAGCTGAATTCGTCTTCGGTGACATTGTCGTTGAAAGTTGATTGCTGCACGGAAAAACATTATTTCAGTACAATCATCGGCATATATGTTAAATGAGTTTGCATGAACACTTGACCCGAGATATGGGAGAAGAGAATGGTCCCACCGGGCGTGCCAGAATCTGTAGGGTGTTTTTCGTTACCCCATTGAGATGGGAATACGCGCACGCTTATCAGGCGCATTACAGATTCCCCCTACCTAGGGTAGGCTGGGGTTTATTGATTATGGAGATCCGAATCTCAGGCAGCCGCGGACTAAGCTGCCATTAATTACCCCTCTCATTTGGAACGAAGGAACCTCCGATTAACGGGTCAAACAGGTCATGCGAACTCGATGTGCGGTGTACGTGTGTTGTGTTTTGAAAGGGGTTTTGGATATATCTGGAGCCCTGCAGAATTTTTACGGGGGTCCCGTGTTAGTGTATATGCCCTAGAGGCCATTTGTGTATCATACTAGTATGTATATTACTTAATGGAAGCTTGGGATATTCACCTTGTATTGACAATCTTGCTCAAAATGGTAGTATGCTACTTGGTTTGTTTCTACTTTAGTATGTGCATGTGTTTCTTTTAGCATATCGCTTATACATATTAGTAGAGCCCTTAGGATCTTTGCTTGATTACCAGCGTTGTGATGGCAGTCACACTCGTGGGGGCTGGGTAATCTATAAGCACATTCTTATGCAGGTCCCTAGTCGCAGGACTATCGAGACAGGGCATCGATACTCCGGAGTAGACTAGCGTATGCGCTTCTTATCCCAGCTCGGGAGATGGTCTGTCCCACAGCCGTCAGTACGTCGTACTTGAGATAGTATGCGGGTGCTCGTTAGGTTACGAGTACACTGGATAGGACTCGTCGGGAACTGTTGGTTGGTATTATCCCTATCGTCAGTCATCAGTTCCCAGGTGACATGAGTACAGCTTAGTCCGCTGACTTGACACTGTCACTTCGCCTCGAGTGTGTTCCCACTGTACTTTGATTACTACCCTACCACGGCTCAAAGGAGTGGTGCAAACAGGTAGTTTTTGGGTGCAGCCCCGAAGCAATTGAAGGCAGTGACGGTTAGACAGGATTCGTCTCTCCTGGTATTGGGGGTTGACATCGCGCTGTGTCTAGGAGAGCCATTACATGAGTAGTCCCTGGCCAGGGCAAGCGAGATATACTGGTAGGTTTCCTGTGTTATCTCAGGGTGTTCTGGGCTTCACTCCGACATGACTTGTACCGCTATTAGGGGACTAACGTTTACCGCCCCTAGGCCCGCCATGCGATGTATCAGACGAACAGACCGGACTGTACGGAGACTGTCACATTCAGGCTCAGTAGGAGTTCAGATGGGTTTCACCTCGTCAGTCTTCTTGTCGGCATCTACCTGGGGACCGTTACGCACAGCTAGTGCCGCTTGCGGTCTGTGGTTAAACCCACTGCCAGCGTAGTGTCGAGTCTTTATAGTCCCACACAGAAAGCTATTCGCCTTTAGGCAAAAGAGTAGAGGTCGCATGGTTTTGCGACAGGGTTCGGTCACATCCGTGCACTTGTGCACGTACAGTGTCCGGACAGTTAACACTAGTGGGCTTTGGTTTAAGCCAGATCCTAGTGTACTTTTTGGGATTGGTTTTTTCTAGTATGTATTCGTGTTCCTCGGAAAGCGGATGCGGATGTGTATGCACAGTTGATGGAGAGACAGAGGCAGAGGATTCTCATTAGGGTTGTTGACTGTTGACTGTTGACTTTTTGCTTAACCCTAATGAGAATATAAAACATAATTAGCAATAATATTAATTAACTATTATAGTGACATGTTTGTTGAGGGGTTCACTTTGTTGACTTTGTTGACCGGTTGACTAGGTTGGACTAGTGGACCATCATCATCACAATGGTTGTCAATTTCATGGAAAGACTTTTGCTTGCTTGTTGTGGTTTGCAAAATGAGTGCATGGAAATGATATTGCCTTTGACATGATGTGAACCATCACATAATACATGATTAATATTATGGCTCATGATGATTTTGGATTATGAGAGGGGGTATGACAAAAGAGAGGCTTATTCTTTCATTGTCTTTCTCTCTCTTGGTTTTGAGCTTTCTCATTCTCTTGCTCTCACCCTCTTCCTCTTGCTCTCTCAGTTGTTTATGGTTCACTTGTCTCATGTGTTGAGAAGCAAGAACCATAGAGAAAATCCCATCACACTCTCCTCTACTCGCTCTAGTTCACAAGGTTTAGCAAACCAAGTGAGCTAGTTTCTTCAAAGTTCGAAGAAGAAGCCAAAGGTAGAAGCTTTCGGGTGGATCGATCTTCGGCGCAAGGAGACGACGGGGTGAAGCCGATCCGTACACCATCAAGAGATGAAGACGAAGGAGTTCAAGAAAGAAAGGTATAACCCCTAACCGAGTAGTTAACAACTCGTAGTTAGGTTGTTAGGTAGATAGTTTAACAAAGATCCATTTTGAGTCCATGTTACCGCCTCTAGAAAATTGTTTTTCATCAAATTCAGCAAGCCCGTAAGTACCGGGAGAGGTAGCATGGACTTACAGTGGTATCAGAGCCAGGTTAAACACTACCTAACATGTTAGCATAGTAACTAGAAATTCGATCGGAGAAAAAGTCACGAAATACACCTAAAAATCTAACTTGCTGTCGATTTTCAAATTTCTGTAAAAGTAATAAATCATGCTTTAAAAATCGACTCAGGGTTTTTAGAGTATACTGTAGAAAGACGGTCCTGTGATCTCATCAAAGCGCCGCGGAAACGCGGCAATAGCTTGCTATTGACGCGGTTCCGCGGCCATCTTGGCTCTTCTTTGGATCGTCTTTGTTACAGTATACTCAGTGGGGTATTTTGGGAATTTTGGTATATGTGTTTTCAGCCCAGATTTTCCAGAAAGAAGAATTTGATTTTGGAGCTTTAAAAACCGTATTTTGATCGAGTTTCTAAAGACTTAAGCTGACGGGTATTTATCTGTGATGTGATATTTGTATTGAATGTCTGCTAATCGCTATATGTCGATTAGTGGGGGTTATACAAATCTGTAATCTGTAATGTTATTGGTTTGTGTATATGAATTCTTTGGATTGTCGCGGGTGAATAGCCGGGGGCTGTGAGACGAGAGTTTATTTTCTTTCAATTCATGTAAATTTGTAAATTGATGTAATAATTATTTATATGGCCGCACAACCGGGTCGGGGTTGTAGCCATCATTGTATAATTTCTTTTTACTGTTTTTGCTCCTAGGATAGACCCATGGAAGGGGTGCACAAACTACCAGGTATCCTGAAGTGCAGAGTGGCCTACTCACGGAGTTGAGGGAGGTTGCTTCGCTTCGGGTACTTGGCGGGTAGTTTACCGCACCCGTAGGGGTCTTCGGTGGGGGTATTGGCTATTCACCGCGACCGTGTAATCTGCTTTTCGTTACAGGCTCGTACGAATTGCGGGTTCCTAGTATATCCAATGTGTTCATCTGTGATCTGAAATGGCTATCATTGCAATGTATATCTATATATATGATATTATTTAGGCTTTGCTTATGTTTTACAGCCGCGCTAGCCCAGCCCTACTCTGTCGTTAGTTAAGTAACCTTACGGGTAATGACGGGGCCCCGTGGCGAATGCGAATTGCATAAGCGTATGTCATATTTTGGTTGTTTTCTGCAATGGTAGGATTAAATGATGGGACACATTAAAAGAACTAATGCAAGAAAAATACGCATTAAAAGAACTAATGCAAAGAAAAATAAACCAAGTAAAAGTCGTTGGAACACTTTCAAAGCCACTCGGTTTCTTTTCAAAACCAACTTTTAAATGCGGAGCTTGAGCCACTCCTTTTAAAAGCTATCTCGTTCCATCGATTATATCAAGTTCACTATGTTCACGAGTTTCGCCAAAACCATTCGTAGCCCTCCGTCGTTTCGTATGAATATTCAATAGTGTTCAAGCTATGTTTGTTGACCTTCATCACGGCATAGTGATTGGTAGCTGTTGGGTGTTCATATGTAGCATAGATAGATACGTTGGTTTGGGACAGTCGTATTACCTTGTTGACCTTCGTCAAGGGTATGTACGGGTGGGTTCAAATTAACCTGGACAATGACTCGTAGAACTTGACATGTGACTTATGATTTGTTGACCTTCGTCAAGGTCATAAGAGCATGGGGCAAAAATCCACATCGGAGTTTCAAAAGAACTGAAACTTGCTAGCGCTGCATACCATTTGGAGTGTGATGATTGTCGTAGGATTCCTTCAGTTTTGTCACGCAATGATATTTGGATCCCGATCCTACTGTGAGTATATGCTACTCCTCGGAAATTTCTCACTTAACGATCAATGCTATAAACCAAGTAGGTGTCTAGAAAGGTGTTAGCGGGGATACGCCCCCAGGGAAAAGAGGTTCTTAAATTAAGGAACTTCACGAAAGCGTTGGAAAACCTCCCTCGAAATACCGACACTAGCCTGGCTGAACGGTTAAGCAAGTATTGTACGGTGAGATTGATCCCGACTAATTCTTTCTTTATGGTTTGAGGAGGGATTCGAGAGACAGTGGGAGCCATCCTGTTTAGATAAATTAAAAACCAATCTAAACTTGCAAGAACATCATGCTGAGTGTATTCTTCTCTCTCTCTTAATTGCAGCGACCCTGTGACCACACCTAGGTTACATCTAGATAATAAAATGACTGAACCTGACTGTTATGACTGGCAAAGGTCTGTCCAGATGTCCATTGCCCATGACAAGCTGGGACACCTCTTAACTAATCAAACCCCTGCCGTCTCAGGACCAGTTTCCCCTATCACGGAAATTGACATCCGTATGACATCGGAAAAAGACTGTGTGAAAGCCAAGTGCCTCGTGTTAGCCTCAGTTGATGGTGCAAACCAGAGGCAGCACGAGAAGATGGACTCAGTTTCTATCTTCCTCCATAACAAAGTTTTATATGGAGAGCAATCTCGTATCGCAAGATATGAGACCTCGAACGAATTGCTTCAAGCGAGGTTGGCTGTCGGGTCATCTGTAGGGGGCAACGTCCTTACAGAGACCAGCTATTTTGAGCTCACGGACCTGGAGACCACGTTGGAGAATGGGTCAAGTACTGACTTAATACTACAGTCACTGCCCTCTGCTTATACCCTGAAGGAAACCAGGGAAGAAGAAGGAAAAGGGAGGGCAAAAGTTTCGGGACTGGATATAGTTAAAGAGGGACGTTCCTATTGTAACGGGAATGAACATTGGCAGAAGGATTGCAGGGCTTGCAAAGCCAGTAGCCAGAATTCGAAGCATGTTGTGGCTTCGGCTTCGAGTGTGTTTGTAATTGAGAACTGTATGTCAGTTTACCCTACTTCCTGGGTATTGGATACCGGATCAGGATCTCATATCTGTAATTCGTTACAGGCTCTGAGAAACAGTTGGGTTCTCAGGAAAGGTGATATGACTCTTAGGGTTGCTAACGGAATGAGCATGGATGCTGAATCCGTAGGGGAATATCATCTTGGACTGACAACTGGGCAGATATTGATTTTGCGTAACTGTTTGTATGTACCAGGTGCGACTTGTAATATCATATCTGTATCCTTACTTTCTAAGGAAGGATATGAATTTACTTTTGTAAGCGATGTAGTACACATCCACCTAAATCAAGTTCTGATTGGGTCAGGTACATTACAAAATGGAATATACGTGTTAAATCAAGCTCAGATTTTCAGTGTCCAGAACACACTTAAAAGAAAGTCTCAGGAAACAAATCAGGCTTTCTTATGGCATTGTAGACTGGGTGACATTAATGAGACACGGTTGACAAAGTTACATAAAGAGGGATACTTGAATCCGTTCGAGTATCGGTCTTATGTCACTTGTGAATCTTGTCTCATGGGAAAGATGACAAAGACTCCGTTCACTGGACACGGAGTACGAGCGAGCTAGCTCTTGGGACTCATACACAGTGATGTGTGTGGTCCAATGTCTACACATGCGAGAAGTGGTTATTCATACTTCATTACTTTCACAGATGATTTCTCTAGGTATGGACATGTCTTCTTAATGAAGCACAAATCCGAGGCCTTTGAGAAATTTCGAGAATACAAGAATGAAGTTGAAACCAAACAGGCAAAAGTATTAAGACACTAAGATCTGATCGAGGTGGTGAATACTTGAGTGCCGAGTTTCTGGACTACTTAAAAGAGAATGGAATTCTCTCTCAGCACACTCCTCCATACATACCACAACACAACGGTGTATCGGAAAGGCGGAATCGAACCCTATTGGATATGGTTCGTTCCATGATGAGTAAGGCTGAGTTGCCGCGATCTTTCTGGGGTTATGCACTAGAAACAGCTGCATATCTTTTGAACAAGGCTCCAACCAAGACTGTGCCTACCACCCCATATCAGATGTGGAGTGGGAAGAAACCCTGTCTTAAGTATCTTAAGACATGGGGATGTCCATCTTTTGTAAAAAAGCAGCATGCGGACAAGCTCGAGGCACGCTCAGTACTGTGTTAGTTTGTGGGATACCCAAAGAACTCCAGGGGGTATCTTTTCTATTCCGCAGAGGAACAAAAGGTTTTTGTTTCTCAGCATGCCCACTTCTTGGAAACTGAATTTTTGGAAAATCAGATAAGTGGGGGCGCAATAGAACTGGAAGAAATTCCAGAACCACAAGCTGTTACTGAAAGCTTGGATGAACCAGACGTTACAGGAGAATCGGACATTCCTGCGCCGCTTCGCAGGAGTAGTAGGCAGTCTCATCCGCCCGAGAGATACTACGGTTTTCTCATAGAAGGGGATAGAGAGGATTGCACTATTGATTATGATGAGCCTACTAGCTTCCAGCAAGCCATTTAGAGCAGTGACTCGGTAAAATGGCTAGATGCAATGCGGACCGAAATGGAGTCCATGTACACCAACAAAGTATGGACGTTGGACGTTGCTCCAGACGGGGTAAAACCCGTAGGATGCAAGTGCATCTTCAAAAGGAAGATTGGTGTAGATGGACAGGTTGAGACCTATAAAGCTAGACTTGTTGCAAAGGGTTTTCGTCAAAGACCTGGTTTGGACTATGACGAAACCTTTTCTCCAGTGGCTATGCTGAAATCCATTTAGGTCCTTCTTGCCATTGCTGCCTTCCACGATTATGAAATCTGACAGATGGACGTAAAGACGGCTTTCCTAAATGGTTATTTAGAAGAGTGAGTCTATATGGATCAGCCAGAGGGATTCATTCAGAGTGGGAGCAGCGGTAAAGTGTGCAAATTGCTCAAGTCCATCTATGGACTCAAGCAGGCATCGCGGAGTTGGAACATCTGCTTTGATGATACTGTCAAAGAATTCTACTTTGTCAAAAACCCAGATGAACCATGCATTTACAGTAAGATTGTAGGGAGAAATGTGGTATTCCTCGTCTTGTACGTCGATGACATTCTCCTAGTAGGAAATGATATTCCTATGCTACAGTCATTCAAAGGATTCTTGTCACAGAGGTTCTCCATGAAGGACCTGGGCGATGCCAACTACATTCTGGGGATCCAGATCTATCGTGATAGATCTAAGAGGATGTTGGGACTTTCACAGTCAAGGTACATAGACACTATACTGAAACGATTCAGTATGGAAGATTCCAAGAGCGGTAATCTACCGGCTTGTCACGGAATCACCCTCTCCAAAGAGATGTCTCCCAAGACTGATTTGGAAAGGGCTCGCATGTCATCAATACCTTACGCATCTGCGGTAAGCTCTATTATGTATGTGATGTTGTGTACCAGACCAGATGTAGCATACACATTGAGCGTTGTAAGCCGGTATCAGTCGGACCCACGGGAGAAACACTGGATAGCAGTAAAGAACATTCTCAAGTACCTGAGAAGGACTAAGGAGATGTTCTTGGTGTATGGCGGAAAAGACCTCCAGATCGAGGCCTTTACTGACTCCAGCTTCCAGAGTGACAAGGATGACTCCAAGACCATGTCGGGTTATGTCTTTACCCTGAATGGAGGGGCGGTTTGCTGGAAGAGTTCCAAGCAGGAGACCGTTGCTGACTCAACTATGGAAGCGGAGTACATAGCTGCTTGCGATGCCGCAAAGGAAGCTTTCTGGATGAAGAAGTTTCTCACGGAGCTTCAGGTGGTTCCTACCATTGTTGATCCAATACCGCTGTATTGCGACAACAACGGCGCTATAGCTTTAGCGAAGGACCCCAGGTCCCATCAGAAGTCCAGGCACATTTTGAGGCGGTTCCACCTAATCAGGGAGATCATTGATCGCCGGGAGATCGAGGTAAAAAGAGTAAATTCAGAAGATAACACTGCAGATCCACTCACGAAGGCCTTACCCCAGACTCAGTTCGAGCGGCTGATCGAGATGATAGGTCTTCGATACGCCAGTACATGGCCTTAGTGCAAGTGGGAGATTGTTAGTGTATATGCCCTAGAGGCCATTACTGTATCATACTAGTATGTATATTACTTAATGGAAGCTTGGGATATTCACCTTGTATTGACAATCTTGCTCAAAATGGTAGTATGCTACTTGGTTTGTTTCTACTTTAATATGTGCATGTGTTTCTTTTACCATATCGCTTATACATATTAGTAGAGTCCTTAGGATCTTTGCTTGATTACCAGTGTTGTGATGTCAGTCACACTCATGGGGGCTGGGTAATTAAGCACATCCTTATGTAGGTCCCTAGTCGCAGGACTATCGACACAGGGCATCGTATGCACTTCTTATCCCAGCTCGGGAGACGGTCTGTCCCACAGCCGTCAGTACGTCGTACTTGAGATAGTATGCGGGTGCTCGTTATGTTACGAGTACACTGGACAGGACTCGTCGGGAACTGTTGGTGGTATTATACCTATCGTCAGTTATCAGTTCCCAGGTGACATGAGTACAGCTTAGTCCGCTGACTTGACACTGTCACTTCGCCTCGAGTATGTTCCCACTGTACTTTGATTACTACCCTACCACGACTCAACGGAGTCGTGCAAACAGGTAGTTTTTGGGTGCAGTCCCGAATCACTTGGAGGCAGTGACGGTTAGACAGGATTCATCTCTCCCGGTATTGGGGGCTGACATCGCGCTGTGTCTAGGAGAGCCATTACACGAGTAGTCCCTGGCCAGGGCAAGCGAGATATACTGGTAGGTTTCCAGTGTTATCTCAGGGTGTTCTGGGCTTCACTCCGACACGACTTGTACCACTATTAGGGGATTGACGTTTACCGTCCCCTAGGCCCGCCATGCGATGTATCAGACGAACAGACCGGACTGTACGGAGAATGTCACATTCTGGCTCAGTAGGAGTTCAGATGGGTTTCACCTCGTCTGTCTTCTTGTCGGCATCTACCTGGGGACCGTTACGCACAGCTAGTGCCGCTTGCGGTCTGTGGTTAAACCCACTGCCAGCGTAATGTCGAGTCATTAGAGCCCCACACAGAAAGCTATTCGCCTTTAGGCAAAAGAGTAGAGGTCGCATGGTTTTGCGACAGGGTTCGGTCACATCCGTGCACTTGTGCACTACAGTGTCCGGACAGTTAACACTAGTGGGCTTTGGTTTAAGCCAGATCCTAGTGTACGTTTTGGGATTGGTTTTTTCTAGTATGTATCCGTGTTCCTCGGAACGCGGATGCGGGTGTGTATGCACAGTTGACGGAGAGACAGAGGCAGAGGATTCTCATTAGTGTTGTTGACTATTGACTGTTGACTATTGACTTTTTGCTTAACCCTAATGAGAATATGAAACATAATTAGCAATAATATTAATTAAGTTTTATAGTGACATGGTTGTTGAGGGGTTGACTTTGTTGACTTGTTGACTTTGTTGACCGGTTGACTAGGTTGGACTACTTGACCATCATCATCACAATGGTTGTCATTTTCATGCAAAGTTTTTGCTTGCTTGTTGTGGTTTGCAAAATGAGTGCATGGAAATGATATTGCCTTTGACATGATGTGAACCATCACATAATACTTGATTAACATTATGGCTCATGATGCTTTTGGATTATGAGAGGGGGTATGACAAAAGAGAGGCTTATTCTTTCATTGTCTTTCTCTCTCTTGGTTTTGAGCTCTCTCATTCTCTTGCTCTCACCCTCTTCCTCTTGCTCTCTCACTTGTCTATGGTTCACTTGTCTTATGTGTTGAGAAGCAAGAACCATAGAGAAAATCCCATCACACTCTCCTCTACTCACTCTAGTTCACAAGGTTTAGCAAACCAAGTGAACTAGTTTCTTCAAAGTTCGAAGAAGAAGCCAAAGGTAGAAGCTTTCGGGTGGATCGATCTTCGGCGCAAGGAGACGACGGGGTGAAGCCGATCCGTACACCATCAAGAGATGAAGACGAAGAAGTTCAAGAAAGAAAGGTATAACCCCCTAACCGAGTAGTTAACAACTCGTAGTTAGGTTGTTAGGTAGATAGTTTAACAAAGATCCGTTTTGAGTCCATGTTACCGCCTCTAGAAAATTGTTTTTCATCAAATTCCGCGAGCCCGTAAGTACCGGGAGAGATAGCATGGACTTACATCCCGCTACCCGAATAGCGGGCTGGCGGTCAAGGGGGCTAGCAGCCCCCTTGCGGGGTGCGGGGCAGCGCCCCGTTAGAATTGTTTTCTATTGGGGGACAGTGCTGTAGAGTATGTGTGTGTGTGTGTAAGTATATATACATACATACATATATATATATATATATATGTATGTATGTATGTATATATATATATATATAAAAGGAAAGGGCATCCAAAGGATGCGTGGGAGAAAGCACCAGCGCCTCACGTGTGTGGCACACGAGCGCTTTAGCGCTCGGGCACTGGCGCTATCGCCTTGGACGCTAGCGCTTTAGGCGCCAGGGCGCTAGTGCTTTGGGTGCTAGCGTCTCACGTGCCAGTCACGTGGGAGCTCGGGCGCTAGCGCCTCACGTGCCAGGCACGTGGGCGCTCGGGCGCTTTGGGCGCTAGCGCCACACGTGCGAGGCACGTAGGCGCTCGGGCGCTAGCGCCTCACGTGCCAAGCACGTGGGCTCTCAGGCGCTCGCGCTTTGGGCGCTTGGGCGCTAGCGCCTCATGTGCCAAGCACGTGGGCACTCGGGCGCTGGGCGGCAAAAGGGACTTGGTCCCTGCACTGGGAGTTATACTCCCAGAAAGAAATACTTATTATTTTGTGTGTGTGTGTGTGTGTGTGTGAGGAGTTTAAACTCCTAAGATATTTTTGAAGCTACTGAAGAGGCTTCTCCCCTTGAGCCCTGGATCTTCCCCAAAGTGGGATCTTTGGAGATGGGTCTCCTTCTTCCTCCTTTGTTGGCCGGCTCTTGGATAACAAGAGGGGTGAGATTTTAAAAATCTCCCCATTTTAAGATCTGATGGATGATCCAAGCTCCCCTTTGTGGGTTTTGTGGTGAAAATCTATTTAGTTTTGGAAAAGGAAGAGTAAAACTCATGACTTAATTCAAAAGAAAGAAGAAGGTTTTAGAACCTTGAGGAAGGAGAAGGAGCACAGATCTTGATTTTTTTTGGGAGAGAGAAAAAAGTTTTCTTTAGATATTTTCATCATGTTGCCTTATATATGCATACATATTTACATATAACCCATTGGGCTTTACAAAATGGCATTTTGCCCATCCCATATCTCATGTGCTATTTCTGTTTGCACATAAGCCATGGGCTTTACAAAAATTTGGCTTTATGCCCATTTTCTTACATTTATTCATAAAATAAAATAAAAAAAATACACCAAAATTATTTATTACAAAATTTTTATTTTGGCATGGGGGGAGGTCGGTCGCTTCATGTTCGGGTTCGACCCGGGCATTGGCCCACTTGACCTGGGCTTGGGCCCACTTGGCTTGCCGTTGACTATGATTTTGACTTGGTCAACCGGGTTGTAAATTTTTACCCCAACAAAATCAAGATATAATTATTTTTCAATATAAACTTAATTATACCTATTTTAGATATGTAATGGCTAGTATTGGTATTTATATAGTCACTTATAAATTTGCTTGTTTACTAAAATATTTTCCTTAAATAATTATTTTAAATATTATTAGAAGCTTTCACTAATACATTTAATTAGTGATAATTACAAATTAGAATGGATTAATACAAGTTTTGTGCATCATGACACATTAAACCAAAATGTAACATGTTGTTTTTGAAATGAAAAGAAGTTGTCAAGATGGTTTTAGAAAATATAAAATAAAATGGCTTAAATTGTGAAAATGAATTAAATAGAAATGAGGTTTAGGCTTGTTGGCTTGGGGTATGGTTGCATGTTACTTGGACTTTCCCACACACACAAACCCACACTCATCCTCACCCCATAGCTAGCCGAGCATAGCTACCCCCATTCCCCAAAATTTTTCCCCACTTCAAAAGTTAAAAAGGAAATGAATTAATTAAGAAGGCATGGGGTTAATAAATGGGGTATGGGTTTTCTTGACTTGATATTTTTCCACACCTCACTCTCTCCCTCACTTGACCGAGCACACCATGGCAGTAGCCCCCTCATTTTCCCTACCTCCTTTTCTCATCAAAAATCTCATAAAATCCATCAAAAATCAACACAACCCTCCCCCCCACAAACTCCTAATTAAACCTTACCCATTATTCTTTGTTCAAACCTAGCTTGGATCAAGGAGCAAGTTAGCATTTTCAAGTCTAAGATTTGTCAAGTTAGATTTACAAAATTGAGAGGTATAAATCCTAACATTTTGGTTAATTTGTTAGTTGATTACTTCAATCTAAGCTAATTAGGTGTTTAATTATGGTTTTAATTGTTGAAATTAGTTTGTAAATAGTGGGTTTTTAAATTCAAGTTAGGGTTTTATCACTTGATTGTGGTTATATTGTGTAATTTAACATCTTAAGGCATGTAAAATTTAACCTAGTCGCTAGTTTGCTAATTGTTATTTTAAATTGTCCAAATTATATAATTTTGCAAACTAGATTTTTAGGATTAATGTAAAGAGGTGCGATTAAATTTTAGTAAATATTGGTGTGACTTAATTATGAGATTAAGTGAGCTATGTGGCCGTTAGAATTGCTAAAACATCTAGATTTGTACTAAATCGGTTAATGGATACTTACTAGGTTTTCGGAATAATAGCTTTTAAATTGAGTATGAGGTTTTGGTGATTTATATATATATTATCTTCTACGATATATATTATGTTGTGAATGAGCGATCGGTACGATCGGGTTCTACGTTGATGGTTATCTCGTATAGCGATCTTAGTTGAGATTGTGGCGATGTCGTACGTATTTTGTGCACCAAGTGCACAGTGTGTCTAACTTGTGGACGTTTATTCTTGCGTTTCGTTGTCTTTGTGTCGGCTCAGAATATTTAGCCTTATGTATTGTGTTTATGAAATTTTAGGATCGATTGCGGGAACTTCGGACGCAACTAGAAAAGGGAAGCAGGTGGTTGGATTTACTTAGCTCGAGATCATCGGTGAGTAGATTTAACATCTACGGGGAAATAGCCCGTATGGCGTTAAGCGTCAGGGCTAGATATGGTATTATAGTCACATGTTATATCCATATGAGTTGATTGTGCATGAGCATCATTGCATACCATTACTTATTTTGCATTGACTTAGTACCCATTGGACACTGCACCATTACTGACGGTTCATGTTGCACGAGTACTAAATTGCATGCTACACACACACCGTTGGTAATTGCCATGACACGCACAACCTATACACATATGCTGTATTGTATTGTTATTGACATTGAGACGTTGATTCTTGTTCTAAATGCATCATACATACATACTTACATGTATATACACATACCTTGCTATAGCTACTTATACACCTTTATATGATGTTGCATTGACATGGAGAAATCGAGAACCGCGTGATACATTTAAAAACTGGATTCATTTAAAAGAGCGGTTTTCCCTTGATATGTGCATATTACTGTTCTATGTTGCATACATCATGTTTCATGGATTTACGCATTGAGATACGGATTTCATGTGATTTATAGCTTTGAGAACCGTGGGGATATTTCAAGAAAGTATGCATTGTTTTGAAAACCTGGTTTCTCTTGTTATAATATTTCAGTGCGCCCACCATGAGTTTTCTCGGTTCTGAGACTTGTGTTAGAAACTCGATTCGAGGAGCGGTAGGCACCGTCTGCGGGTACATGGTGGACCCGGTATGGTATCCTGGGGCAACAAATGGTTTTTGTGGTGTAGACAATGAGCCTGGAAGAGGGAGCACTACCTACCGGTGATAGTATAGAACCCGACGGATATCCGGAGGATACCGTTTAGGAGTTTTGATTTGAGATATTTTGAGGGCCGATCTGGGTATGCGGCGCCTGAGAGATGAGTATTTACGTGCCGTTGATGGACATGGGCATTCATGATATTTCGAGTGTCGATGTTAAGCACTCAGGTTCCATGAGATTTACAGATATGAGGGCCGATCAGAGTGACGGGGCCTAAGGTATTGGGATTTGGGGTGTCGTTGATGGACACCGGTTTTTTCACGATAATGATTCATTGATGATGATATGCTTTATCCCATACTCAGAAGTTATTCAGTATGCATTGTTTCATGTATTTGTAGTATCTGATGGAGTACCTTGATCATGATTGTTGCATATCCATATTGCCATATTTATGCTATCAGATTGCATGTTGTAGATTATCGCTGTTCGTACATATCTGCGATTATCTGTATGATGTTAGTTACTATTCATGAGTTGGCAACTCACCCCCGTTGAACCACAGTGTTTTGCAGGCTTGACCCTCAGAGTGGTCGCGATAGGGCTTCTTATTATGTCTATTTCAGCGGATACCGCTACGGTTGGCTGTGAGGCCTTTTGCTATAGGTGGGTTGCGGTTATCCTATTGTATCCATTGTATATTTCATTGTATCTAGTACTCTCCATCTACCACTTTCATGTTTTGACTTAGAGACGAGTTGTGAGGAAGATATTGTATATTTTGTGACTCCAGGTGTCTAGCTCGTGTGAGCCGGCCTTTATTATGTAGTTTTACCTCTTTATGTTGTTTTTCATTTATATTGTCTATTTCTTGGCTACGACGTCGTATATATGCTTGTGGTGGTTGTTTCCGTCTTTGGGCGTGATTTGCTCCCGTTTGGGGATGCTTTATTTTATATTCTATGTTTATACCCGTTTCGGGGCTAGTTTTTACAAAGGAGGTGCTGCCGAAATTTTTAAGAAAATAAACTTAATTTTAAAGATTTTTACTTGAGATTTCCAAATGTTTTTAACAATGTTTTCATCACTTACTTCTTTTGATGGTTTAGATTTCTGGGTTTTCGGCTTACTTAAATTGCGTTACGGATGTTGACGTCACGTGGTTTTAATTGCCGGTCACGTGCCTAAATTTGGGTCGTGACCTTAAGGCATTATATGGTCGCTACCAGGAGAGAGAGAGAAGAAAATATAAGTGCACGGCGGCGCCCCGGCCTCCATCCCGAGGCCGAGATGCGGAAGCGGTGATATACTTTAATTTTCATGAACTGGCACAACCGCGCACTAATACCCGGATCGAACCATTAACTAGTCCTAGCTAACTACAAGATGGGGAAGAAAGATATACCAACTGATCCGAGTCCTCCGGTCTTCTCGTTGTCGTCCTGATCTCCCGCGGAAACTCCGGTCGTCGACTCTTTGCCGGAAGGGCACCACATCGTCTGCATCTTTTACGGGCTCCCACCTCAATACCGAGGCAACTCGGGCACGAAGCTGGCAAGTCGACGTGCCCAAGATTTGCTGTAGAATCTAGTGTGGAACTCATGTCTCATTTGGGGTTATGGAGTTGCCTTTGGTGGAGGAATGATACTTTGAGTTTTTGGAGATTGATCTTGTGGGATTTTTGCAACATGAAATGAACCAAAAACCGACACTCAAAATGTTGGACAACCCCTCCCCAAATGTGGCTGGCCATTGTAGGGAATGTGAGAAGGAAAAAGTCAAGGGGGAGGTGACCAAAAATAATAATGCAAGAGAGAGAGAGAGGAATGGTTATCATATGAAAAATGATCACCAAGAAACACCAACACTCAACAACCATATCATCTCCCATCATCACACCCAAAGTCAAGCTATGATGACTAAAGAAAGTCAAGCAATGATGGTGCAAGTATCATGATACAAAAATATGCAAAGACCCCCTCCACAAAAGCTTATTTGCACAAATGCAAACAAGCCCTCCTCCACCAATCTTCGGCCATTGAAAGATACAACTGAAAATGGCCGAAACGGAAAGCAAACTGGCAACTCCAGAAAACTGGTCCCGTAATAAATTACAGGAAAACCCCGATACTGTGTATACACACCCGCATCTGTATTCCGACCGAAATACAAATGCAATGAGACAAAATCTACACTGTACTATACTAGGATCCGGCTTAAACCAAAGCCGGCTAGTAATATCCGTTCGATCCTGATCCGTACAATACCGCACGTATCTGATCGAACTCTGCCATATATCCATACGGCCTGTAGTACAAACTGTCCGATCCTGATCCGTGCAATACCGCACGTATCTGATCGGACCTTGCCATATCTCCATACGGCATCTACAGCGTTTCGCCCAAAAGCTGAGTAATTGAATGTGGGGGACTCTAAAGACTCGTCAACACCTTGGTTGTGGATTTAACCACTAGCACTTCAGAGGTATAAGCCAATACGTAACGGGCCACCGGGTATTGACCAAAAGGGACGTCGATGAGCGAACTCATCCGGACACCCTACTGAGCCTGTCAGTGACAATATCCGTACAGTCCGGTCCGTTCGTCTATGAGCATCGCATTGCGGGCCTAGGGGGTTTGTAAAAGTCAGACCCCCAAAAGCGGTACAAGTCCTGTCGGAGTGTAGCCTAGAACACCCTGAGATACTACTGGAATACCTACCAGTAAATCTCCTTGCCTCGGCCGAGGGCTTCGTGTAATGGCTCTCCTAGACACAGCGCGACCTCACCCCCAATACCGGGAGAGACGAACCCGTGAAGATGCGCTCACTTCCTCCATGTGGCTCGGGACTGTACCCAACTAAAACCTGTTTGCACGACTCCTTTGAGCCGTAGTAGGGTAGTAATCAAAGTAAAGTGGGAACTCACACGAGAAAAATGACGATCCCTAGGTCGATGAACTAACCTGTACACATGTCACCAGGGAACTGCCATCTGACGTCTGGTATATGACCAACTAGCATGTTCCCGGCGAGTCCTGTCCGGTGTACTCATAATCTAATGAGCACCTGTATACATCTTAGGTGAACCAACTGAAACCAGTGGCTTGTGAGACCGGCCACCGCCCCTCGTCGGGGTCTCGAATGTACACACTAGTCTACTCTGGAGTATCGATGCCCTATCTCGAAACTCCCACGACTAGGGACCATTTAAAGATGTGCTTATAGACTACCAGCTCCCACGTATATGATCGCCCTCATACTGCTGGTGGTCAAGCAAGAATCCTAGGGGCTCTACCAACGTGTAATAGCGACCTGTCAGGTCACCTAAAGCAGTACACGATGATAAAGATAAACCAGATAGCATACTATTATCTTGAGTAAGACTGTCCTACCGGGATAGGTCCTCCATCAATCATTGCAATCATGTGCCTGTGATCCAATAATTGACTCCGAGGGCACTATCTCCAACAATCTCCCACTTGCACTCAAGGCTAATTATTGCGATGTCGCATACTCTCAGCACGTGTGATACCGAACACCCAACTCCTCTACTAGTCAGTCTCACAAAGCTCGCTTGCGAAACTATTGCGTTCGAGGAATAGCCTTAGTGAGTGGATCTGCCTTGATGTCTCTTTCTATGTCTCTCTATATCTCAAGTTCACGGAGAAACCCATCTCCCGAAATGAGTAATACCTGTCTTAGAATGTGTCTGGATGTCTGATGGGACCTAGCTCATAAATGAACTTCAAATCCAAACTTCTTAGACTGTATCGTCAACTGAACTTAATCAGAATCCTGCGCCATGCCACCCTCAGTATTGCCTTGGACCACCTGTCCAAAATACTGCCCCTCATCAGAAGGAAAACTATAACTCTGATAACCTCGTTGTCGTCCGGATCACCTTGGAAGCCTGGAATGATAACTGTCTCCCGAATGAGGCTGTCGTTATCATATCCCTAGAACATCCACTTATGTTCTAAAACTGCTTCCGACTGTTTCTCCAGGATTGGATCAATGTAAACTTATTGCATCTAGTGCAAGAACAACATCTGGTGTGGTACTTGACATCTCATGATTGACTCAATTGCCTGAGTAAGTGATCTTCCAATCATGCACATCCCTCTCCCCTTTAGTCTATAAGACACCTTTAGAGAGGGTGACTCCGTCACCTGCAGGTACACCACCGTGCCAGGACTCGTCCATTCTAAATACTCTTAGAATGCTGTCTAAGTACCCTGATTGGGAAACCACCCAAATCTAGATCTAAAACCATAGATCTAGTAACCAGTATGTCTGATATAATGTCCATGTCCCATGTGGAGAAACCACTGTGTGACGACCAAAGTATAACTGATTGTAGTATAGGAATGTCACTTCCTACTTTGTGTATGTCATCCAAATACCAGGACATCACACCTTACTACCTTCTCAACAGATCCATCCCATATTCTGATGAAGTCAAACCTATGACTGTCACATCAGAAATTGATGATCTATCTCCGCTATATCTGCTTTAGTCTATAAATAGACATAAGCCACCTGTCCACTAATGCTTCCGCTGCTCCCACTGACTACGACAACCCTGTGGCAGAGTCATATACACGTACACTTCTAAAGCCAGTTTAGAACGACGCTATACTCATCCTCTTGCCGGGTCTCGCAGCCTGGAACAAAAGCAATGGCAAGTGTGGGTAAACAAGAACTTCCCTGTCACCGTCCTTGAGGCTACCGGAGTACCTCTCGGGTGCCTGAAGTTACCCACCTTTTCTGCGGAGTGGCTAATGAAATGTCATATCAGATTGAATCTTTAGGTTCGTATCAAATCTTCAGTAATCGTTTGTGGTTCTGGAATCACTTCCAGTTCTACCATACTCCCACTACTGTTTTCTGAAGAAAAAAAATCCATTTTTAATAAAACTGTGGCGTGTCTAGAAAAATATCACTATTGATCTTACAGATGGTAGAAAGTCAACCCTCGTCATAGCCTGGGTCAACCCACAAACAGCCATTACAGAAACGTGCCTTGAGTTGTCCAGTGTCTGGTTTTAATCATAAGCCGGACAACTCCCCGTACCTTAACATCGTTAAGATATGAACTGTACTATATCCAATATAGAACCTGAGGCAATGGTTTAATTGAACCAGATTCAAATCATGCAGCTGTCTCCAGTGCATGTCAACTAAATGGAAGGAGGCCTATCAGCGTTACTCAAATTAGGAATGCTTCCAATTATGAGTAACCTGAAAGAGAAGCAAGTTCTCTTAACCATTACTATCAACTGAATACCATACACAAGTATCTACATCTTCGATCTCTTTGAAGAATCCCGATACTTGCTACACCTGGTTCTCTACTCTATTCAAATACCTATAACTTCTCAAAATTCGGACCCTGTGTTTCCACGAAACACCTGTCTAAAAACTAGAGATGTCATAAGTAAACCGAATATAGTACGAGGACCTACCCCTCTGTCCTGATGGACCCTGGACAACATACAATACTCTGTATAAGTCCCTTTATTTGATAACTCATTCACTGTGTGTCGTAGGTTGAAAACTGTACTTATGGTTAAGAAGAATTACACCGCTGTTTAATGCTCCTTACCTAACCATCCACTGATATAGGTAAATGTCATAGACATAATATCAAAAAGGTATATCTCTCTCTATAAAAATAGACGTACAGATATATCAATTTGAAATTGGTGCATAACAACGGATATTCAAAACCAAATATTTGCCGACCGGCAAACAGCTCAGGTGATTTCCTCAAATATCACCGATTACAACGAATCCCGATATAATGAGGATAATCACCCAATTCCCAATAACTTACTCCCACTCATCATCTGTAAAACCATACAGATGTGATAATCATACCTGGTAAATACATACCCTGGAGAAAGTGTCTAATTGGGAAATCAGTTTTCTATTAACAGTACACAGTGAAACTGAAACACTGAAATGTTTCGATGGGGTATCCCTGTATTCGTACTAATGCCTCTTCCATTATCCAGATTCACAACTATAACCGTGCAATTCTTTGCCACCTCTCCAAATCCCTTTGTATTTCTTTAGTCATTACCTTCTGCACACCCCTTTAGGCCAAATGGTTTTCTTCCTTCCCTACCATTCGGCACCAGCCTATGGTTTGGAAGAAGACTATCCAATAAGCATAATGGGTGTACTGCCCTAATCCTAGGAACACTCGCAAAGCGAGAGAAGGTGAAGATAAAAGACAACCGAATAATCTTTATTCCTATTTCTCCTGAACCAGAATCCATCCCCGAACTGGAACAAGTTCCTTTCGAGTTCGTATATAACCATACGATGGAGTATCCAATAATCTGTGGATCTTCGTAGTGATACGGAGTGTCCTGGAGAAATAAAAAGGTGATTTAGGATTGGCGAAGGAATACTTGGTTTGGTCGTGAATAGCAGTCGCAATTTACTTTGCCCTCTTACTAATCCCTTGCTTTGTCTTAACTTAATACCTTCTGTACACTATCGTTAGGCTAATTGGTTTTCATCATTCCCTACCGGTCGGCACCTGCCTATGGTTTGGAAGAAGACTATCCAATTTGCGTAATAGGTGTACTATCTCCTAAACCAAGGAGTACTCACAATCTGAAAGAAGGTAAAAAGGAAAAGACAACTGAATAGTCCTATTCGTTTTCTCCAGAACCTGAAACCAACCTCGAATAAATTCTTTCAAGTTCGTATCTAACCATACGATGGTTTTGTCCAATGGAAGTGGACGTTTGTAGCAATACGGGGTGTCCTGGAGAAAAGGGTAAAAGTAGGAGTGGCAATAAGGTTTGCAACTCTGACAATCCAAAAAGCCAGTGTTTAAGAAGGTTCGGTCAACTTGGTCACTGAGTCATAGTCTTAGGGTCGGGTCAATGGTCGCTGCCAAAGAGAGAGAGAAAAGAAACACTCAGCGTGCACTCTAACCTAGATCAGAATGGTTACCAATTTATCTAATCTGGAAACCTCCCACTGTACGGTCAAATTCTCCTCCAAACCTGAAAGAAGAATTAGTCGGGAACACCCGAGGAGTAAACCAACTCATCAGTGGGAATCTGGATCCAACTATCATCGCATGATAACGTGACGGAATCCGCTCACATCATCACACTCCAGAAGGTATGCGCATATCTGGCAAGTTTCAGTTTCTTTAGAAACTCCCGATGTGGATTTTTGCCCCATGCTCTTATGACCTTGACGAAGGTCAACAAATCATAAGTCACATGTCAAGTTCTACCCGTCATTGTCCAGGTTAATTTGAACCCACCCGTACAAGCCCTTGACGAAGGTCAACAAGGCTATACGACTGTCCCAAACCAACGCATCTATCTATGCAGCAGAAAGGTAACAAGCAGCTACCATTCACTATGCCTTGACGAAGGTCAACAAACATAGCATGAATACTACGTGCTACCCGTCTGAAACGACGGAGGGCTACGAATGGTTTCTGGCGAAAACCTTTAACGTAAAGAACTTGATATCGTTGAAGGAACAGGATAGCTTTTTGAAATATAGTGACGAAAACCTTTGCTAAAGAGGTCACTCCCGGTGAAGGGATCTCGGCTCTTTCCCCGTAGAATGAGGTGCAGGATATTCCTACTGAATACCACGGTGCAAAGAAAAAGTAATCGACTATAGTGAAGTCATTGCCCTGACGCTAAATTTTTGTCCAAGGGGTCACTCCCGGTGAAGGGATCTCGGCCCTTGCCTCGTCGACTGAGGAGCAGGATATTCCAACTGAATACCACGATGCAAAACAAAAGTGAACGTCCTTGCAATAACAGCTTTTTGAAAAGTGTTCCAACAACATCAGAGTAGGTTTGTTTTTAACTTGCATTGATCCGAATCAACGCAGTCCCATCAATTTATCACACCACAATGAACGAAAATATACCGATGTACGTATATGCCATCCGCATTCGCCACTGGGTCCCGTCATTACCCGTTAGGTTAGATAACTAACGACAGAGCGGGGACTGGACTAGCGCGGATGCAAAACATATACAACATCTACTAATATATATACCATTATATTATATTTCGCTCAAGGCGTGATAAGAAATGCAACATCACAAAAATGTACAGCATCACAGAACAATACAGATATCTGGGATCCCCGGGTTTCACAGAGCCACTACTGACACCCGACGTTCTCCTGGTCGTGTGGATAGCCTGTGCAATGAAATCCTAGACCCCTACGGGCGCGGCAAGTTACCCGCCAAAACCTGAAGCGAGGCAGCCCCCTTCAGCAACGTGAATGGACCACCCGGCACTTCACGGAATCCGGTAACTTGGGCACCCCTCCTGGGTCAACCTGTACCCCCTACGAGTGCGGCGAATAGCCAGCCAATCCTAGAGTGAAGCCCCCTCCGTCTCAATGCCATGAGATGCGGGCTTGTTGCCTTCTCGAACACGGCTATCCGTGCACCCCTCCGCAAGGTAATCCTAGTACAGAAAGTAAAATATACATACAACGGGTACATCGACCGCAACCTGGTCGTGCCCTAAAATAATAATACAATCAGGCAGTGACGGCAGTCCACATGTCGGACGCTCGCCCCGCAATATCAAATGTACATAATACAACAAAACTGTACTAGCATTGCATCCAGGCTATCCCCCACGACCAATCTGCAACATCACATCAATACACAGAACATCAACGTGAAAGTCACGTTCGCAAATCCGTCTAACCGGGCTATAGCAGTTAGACAGGATTTACCGATCAAGTGACATTCACGGTCGCAGATATAATGTAAATACTATGAACTGATGTATTTAAAATGTCCGATCGATCAAAAATTAACAAGTGGGCCCCAAGTACTGCTGTAGCACATCAAGAAATTCTGGGACTAAAATTAATATTCCAGAAACCCTAATTTCACCCCAGAAGCCCACTGGAAAAATTCGACGCATTGATCCCTCCAAACTGCGGCGGAACCGCGGCGCCAAGTGGGGTTTGGCCGCGGTTCCGCGCTCTCCCTGAAAGAACAATCTCTCGAATTTTCCCAGAATTCTTAGGACTTCTAGTACATCAATTTTCTACAACCTGAAAAATTTTTCGAGCCAAAAAAAAATCGACAGAAAACTGATGTGAAGAAAACGCGGGTTTTTGGAATTTTGGTCGATCGGAAATGCAAACACATTAAACAAAGCTAGACTATGTTAATGGCGAGGCTCTGATACCACTGTAAGAGCACGGAGGCGCCCCGGCCTCCATCCCGAGGCCTTGATGCAGAAGCGGTGATATACTTTAATTTTCATGAACTGGCACCACCGCGCACTAATACCCGGATCGAACCATTAACTAGTCCTAGCTAACTATAAGATGGGGAAGAGAGATATACCGACTGATCCGAGTCCTCCGGTCTTCTCGTTGTCATCCCGATCTCCCACGGAAACTCCGGTCGTCGCCTCTTTTACGGAAGGGCACCACATCGTATGCATCTTTTACGGGCTCCCACCTCAATACCGAGGCAACTCGGGCACGAAGCTGGCAAGTCGACGTGCCCAAGATTTGCTATAGAATCTAGTGTGGAACTCATGTCTCATTTGGGGTTATGGAGTTGCCTTTGGTGGAGGAATGATACTTGGAGTTTTTGGAGATTGATCTTGTGGGATTTTTGCAACATGAAATGAACCAAAAACCCACACTAAAAATGTTGGACAGCCCTTCCCCAAATGTGGCCGGCCATTGTAGGGAATGAGAGAGGGAAAAAGTCAACGGGGAGGTGACCAAAAATAATAATGCAAGAGAGAGAGAGAGAGGAATGGTTATCATATGAAAAATGATCACCAAGAAACACCAACACTCAACAACCATATCATCTCCCATCATCACACCCAAAGTCAAGCTATGATGACTAAAGAAAGTCAAGCAATGATGGTGCAAGTATCATGATACAAAAATATGCAAAGACCCCCTCCACAAAAGCTTATTTGCACAAATGCAAACAAGCCCTCCTCCACCAATCTTCGGCCATTGAAAGATACAAATGAAAATGGCCGAAACGGAAAGCAAACTGGCAACTCCAGAAAACTGGTCCCGTAATAAATTACAGGAAAACCCCGATACTGTGTATACACACCCGCATCTGTATTCCGACCGAAATACAAATGCAATGAGACAAAATCTACACTGTACTATACTAGGATCCGGCTTAAACCAAAGCCGGCTAGTAATATCCGTTCGATCCTGATCGGTGCAATACCGCATGTATCTAATCGAACTCTGCCATATATCCATACGGCCTGTAGTACAAACTGTCCGATCCTTATCTGTGCAATACCGCACGTATCTGATCGGACCATGCCATATCTCCATACGACATCTACATCGTTTCGCCCGAAAGCTGAGTAACTGAATGTGGGGGACTCTAAAGACTCGTAAACACCTTGGTTGTGGATTAACCACTAGCACGTCAGAGGTATAAGCCAATACGTAACGGGCCACCGAGTATTGACCAAAAGGGACGTCGATGAGCGAACTCATCCAGACACCCTACTGAGCCTGTCAGTGACAATATCCGTACAGTCCGGTCCGTTCGTCTATGAGCATAGCATGGCAGGCCTAGGGGGTTGGTAAAAGTCAGACCCCCAAAAGCGGTACAAGTCGTGTCGGAGTGTAGCCCAGAACACCCTGAGATACTACTGGAATACCTACCAGTAAATCTCCTTGCCTCGGCCGAGGGCTTCGTGTAATGGCTCTCCTAGACACAGCGCGACCTCACCCCCAATACTGGGAGAGACGAACCCCTGAAGATGCGCTCACTGCCTCCATGTGGCTCGGGACTGTACCCAACTAAAACCTGTTTGCACGACTCCTTTGAGCCGTGGTAGGGTAGTAATCAAAGTACAGTGGGAACTCACACGAGACAAATGACGATCCCCAGGTCGATGAACTAACCTGTACACATGTCACCAGGGAACTGCCATCTGACGTCTGGTATATGACCAACTAGCATGTTCCCGGCGAGTCCTGTCCGGTGTACACATAACCTAATGAGCACCTGTATACATCTTAGGTGAACCAACTGACACCAGTGGCTTGTGAGACCGGCTACCGCCCCTCGTCGGGGTCTCGAATGTACACACTAGTCTACTCTGGAGTATCGATGCCCTATCTCGAAACTCCCATGACTAGGGACCATTTAAGGATGTGCTTATAGACTACCGGCTCCCATATATATGATCGCCCTCATACTGCTGGTGGTCAAGCAAGAATCCTAGGGGCTCTACCAACGTGTAATAGCGACCTGTCAGGTCATCTGAAGCAGTACACGATGATAAAGATAAACCAGATTGCATACTATCATCTTGAGTAAGACTGTCCTACCGGGATAGGTCCTCCATCAATCATTGCAATCACGCGCCTGTGATCCAATAATTGACTCTGATGGCACTATCTCCAACAGAAAACACTCAGCGTATGCTCTTGCAAGATCAATTTGGTTATTTTTTTATCTAATCAGGATGGCACACACTGTTTTTATCAAATCTTCCTTCAAACCCTAAAAGGTAAGATTAGACGGGATTAATTACACCCTACAAGTTCTCCAATCTTTCAGCTAGGCCAGTGTTGGTATTTTGAGGGAGGTTCCCCTTGCTTTCGCACGGACCTAATTAAATAAACCTCATTTTCCCAGGGGCATAATCCCGCTAACACCTTTCTAGACACCTACTTGATCGGCTAATTGTAATGTGCAAAACTCTCCCAGGAGTTACTCTTACTCGCAGTGGGTATCGGGATCCAACTATCTCATAGAAGTTATGCAATCTCAATGCAAATTTCAACACTTGAAATTCCCGATAATATTTTGCCCCTAGCAACTTATGACCTTGGCTATGGTCAACAAATCATAAGCGCTAGCCATGTTCAACCCGTCATTTCTTTATTCCCCACCGGTCGGCACCTGCCTATGGTTTGGAAGAAGACTATCCAATTTGCGTAATAGGTGTACTATCTCCTAAACCAGGGAGTACTCGCAACCTGAGAGAAGGTAAAAGGAAAAGACAACTGAATAGTCCTATCCGTTTTCTTCAGAACCGGAAACCATCCTCGAATAAATTCCTTCGAGTTCGTATAAAACCATACGATGGTTTTGTCCAATGGAAGTGGACGTTCGTAGTAATACGGGGTGTCCTGGAAAAAAGGGTAAAAGTAGGAGTGGCAATGAGGTTTGCAACTCTGACAATCCAAAAGACAGTGTTTAAGAAAGTTCGGTCGATTTTGGTCACTGAGTCATAGTCTTAGGGTCAGGTCAATGGTCGCTGCCAAAGAGAGAGAGAAAAGAAACACTCAGCGTGCACTCTATCCTAGATCAGAATGGTTACCAATTTATCTAATCTGGAAACCTCCCACTGTACCGTCAAATTCTCCTCCAAACCTGAAAAAAGAACTAATCGGGGTCACCCGAGGAGTAAACTAACTCATCAGTGGGAATCGGGATCCAACTATCATCGCATGATAACGTGACGGAATTCGCTCATGCTATCACTCTCCAGAAGGTATGCGCATATCTGGAAAGTTTCAGTTTCTTTAGGAACTCCCGATGTGATTTTTGCCCCATGCTCTTATGACCTTGACTTTGGCCAACATATCATAAGTCACATGTCAAGTTCTACCCGTCATTCTCCAGGTTAATTTGAGCCCACCCGTACATACCCTTGACTTTGGCCAAAATAGTAGTGCGACTGCCCCAAACCAACGCATCTATCTATGCTGCATATGAATACCCCAATAGCCACCAATCACTGTGCCTTGACTTTGGCCAACATACACAGCTTGAATACTATTCACCACCCATATGAAATGACGGAGGGCTACGAATGGTTTCTGGCGAAAACCTTTAACGTAATGAACTTGATATCGTTGAAGGAACGGATAGCTTTTTAAAAATATAGTGACGAAAACCATTGCTAAAGAGGTCACTCCCGGTGAAGGGATCTCGGCTCTTTCCCCTTAGAATGAGGTGCAGGATATTCCAACTGAATACCACGGTGCAAAGCAAAAGTAATCGGCTATAGTGAAGTTATTGCCCTGACGCAAACTTTTTGTCCAAGGGGTCACTCCCGGTGAAGGGATCTCGGCCCTTGCCTCGTCGACTGAGGAGCAGGATATTGCAACTGAATACCACGATGCAAAACAAAAGTAAACGTCCTTGCAATAACATCTTTTTTTGAAAAGTGTTCCAACAACATCAGATTAGGTTTGTTTTTAACTTGCATTGATCCGAATCAACGCAGTCCCATCAATTGATCACACCACAAAGAACGAAAATATACTGATGTACGTATATGCCATCCGCATTCGCCACTGGGTCACTTCATTACCCGTTAGGTTAGCTAACTAACGACAGAGCGGGGACTGGAGTAGCGCGGATGCAAAACATATACAACATCTACTAATATATATCAATATATAATATTTCGCTCAAGGCGTGATAAAATGCGACATCACAGAAATGTACAGCATCACAGAACAAAACAGATATCTGGGATCCCCGGGTTTCACAGAGCCGCTACTGAAACCCGACGTTCCCCTGGTCGTGTGGATAGCCTGTGCAATGAAATCCTAGACCCCTACGGGCACGGCAAGTCCCCTTCCAAAACCTGAAGCGAGGCAGCCCCCTTCAGCAACGTGAATGGACCACCCGGCACTTCACGGAATCCGGTAACTTGGGCACCCCTCCTGGGTCAACCTGTACCCCCTACGAGTGCAGCGAATAGCCCGCCAATTCTAGAGTGAAGCCCCTTCCGTCTCAATGCCATGAGATGCGGGCTTGTTGCCCTCTAGAATCCGGCTATCCGTGCACCCCACCTTGGGGTAATCCTAGTACAGAAAGTAAAATATACATACAACGGGTACATCGACCGCAACCTGGTCGTGCCCCAAAATAATAATACAATCAGGCAGTGACGGCAGTCCACATGTCGGGCGCTCGCCCCGCAATATCAAATGTACATAATACAACAAAACTGTACTAGCATTGCATCCAGGCTATCCCCCACGACCGATCCGCAACATCACAGCAATACACAGAACATCAACGTGAATGTCACGTTCGCAAATCCGTCTAACCGGGCTATAGCAGTTAGACAAGATTTACCGATCAAGTGACATTCACGGTCGCAGATATAATGTAAATACTGTGAACTAATGTGTTTAAAATATCCGATCGATCAAATTTTACCAAGTGGGCCCCCAAGAAATACTGTAGCACTCACAGAAATTCTGGGCCCAAACAAATTATACCAAAACCCCTATTTTCAGCCCACAAGCCCACTGCAAAAAATTGGTGAAGTGAATCCAAATTCCTGCGGCGGAACCGAGGCCAAAGAGGGGTTATAGCCGTGGTTCCACGGTCGTACGGAAGGATCAGGTGACCAAAATTTTATAGTGTTCTTAGGATTCCCAGCACATCATTCTACAACACCCTGGAAATTTTTCGAGACAAAAAAATTTCGACAGAAACTGATATGCATGAAAACGCGGGTTTTGGGATTTTTGTTCGATCGAAAATGTAAACACGTTAGACCAAGCTAGACTATGTTAATGGAGAGGCTCTGATACCACTGTAAGTGCACGGCGGTGTAACATTTAGGAAAAAACTAGAAATAAATAAATTAAATTAAATTAAGAATAAGCTGATAAATCACAAAATGGTTAAAATCAAATATGTCAATCTTCATAAGATATATGTAATACAAATTAAATTAGAATTTTAGAATGTAATTTAAATAAGTTAAAAGGGTTTTAATGAAAAATTTAGCTTCATTTTAATAAAAGATGGGTTTTATAATAAGTAAGTTGTGAGGGATTAAATTGCAAAGTTAAGTTTTTATGCAATAGGGTTTTGTCAAGGGTTTAAATGAAAAAAAGGATATCATTTCAGATCTGAAAGTAAATTCAAAATAAAATAAAAGAAAAGGGAAAATAGAGGATAATCACCAAACCACCTCATGCTTTCCTAACACCTCTCATTTCCACCTCCTACTTGCATGAAACCTACACCCTTCAACCTTTGACACCACCACCTTCCCTTATCCCTTCCTCCTCTCTCATATAAAACATAGTTTTCAGTTTAATTTCTGAAACAAAACTGAAAAGAAAATCAAAAGAAAAGAAAAATAGAAGAGAAAAGAAGAACAAGAGGAAAGAGGTGAATGAAGGAGCTTGTTCTTGAGTTGTGATCACCACCAAGCTAGGAGGAGCTTGTAGATCCTTGGAGGGTTATTCCTACAGCAAATTAGGAGGGTAATTTTCTTAAACTTAGTAGAGATTAAGTTCTGTAGATTAGTTAATTAAAGTTTAGATAAGTCACATAATATCGTTTTTAGCTAAATTCAGAGTCTGTTAGAATCTGCTTTAATCTGGAACATAATTAAATAAATTCAACAGAGTAGAAATGATGTAGGTAACAAATAGAGTGAACCACAAGAAAGCGATTGGAGGGGGCCGGTTTTGGGCCGACGACAGGAGGGTTTTGGCCGGCGTCGCCGGCCAAGTGGAGGAAATTTGGGGTTTTGGTTTTTGGGGTATCTTCAGTGTACAATTTAGGTTATTTTGGCACTGTTGATTTAAATTAGTTTCACTACAGTTTAAATCTGGAATGATATATCGGTAAAAGAATCGTAAAACGCTAAATACGACACGACGAAACTACGTCGCGTGTTAATTTCTGAAACAGTGCAGTTTTAGACTAAAATTCAGCAAGACTAAGTGTTAAACCACTTGATATAACCTAATAATAGATAACTAGCAAAAGGGATAACGTGTTTCTATTTCCGTTATGTCGGAATAGCTATTTTGCTTATACGCGTTAACTTTGCATATTTAGACACGGATACGAGAAATACGGAAGCCGCGAGGAAAGGGAAAGGATTAGCGATTCCGGAGTAGATTCGACTTTCCGGTGAGTAGACTAAACATCTACCAGGGAATTTAGTAAAGATGGCGTGTTTCGCCCATGGTTATACTTAATGCGATATTCCTATCATCATGTTTAATTATTAGAATATCATTCATTAAATTACTTGTATGTTGCTTAGTTGTTAGAACACTTCACAAGTATCGACGAGTCATGCCACGTGCACATCTTATATGCTACACACACCTCGTCGATATTGCCATGTCACATACACTTAAATATCATGCTTATTAACATGAATTATATCGTATTTCATATGTCAAGTATATTGGTAGATTTCATTCTTTACATCCTGTTGCTTTATGCGTATTTCTATGTTGGATATGAGATAGATACAGGATTGAGGATTTATGGTTTTGAGTTTTGAATATTATTACATAAATCCAGTATTTTCATAATTGATGTGACATGTCCACCCTGAGATGATTTCTGTTTTGGTTTTATTCCGGACCGAGTGGGGGAGATATACGGTCGCGGATTTACGTTATCCATACTGAGTGGGGGAGATATACAGTTGGATACAGGGTGGACCCGGTCGAGAACGAGGGGCAGGATAGCCGTATTGAGACGGGGGAGCCTAGCGAGGTTACTCGATACTGGAGTTGGTTATAGAAATACGGCGTGTATCTAGAGGATAACGGCCGATATTATGAGTATAGGATCATTCGGGGAATGATGCCTAAAAGAAATGAAGATTTTGTGTCGTTGATGGACACTGAGAAATGATTTACTTGAGTTGTGATTTCAGAAGTATAATGAGATTTATTGTTGGACTTCACATATACTCATATATCATATTGATTCATATTCAGTAGCATGATTGTCATATTTACTTTATTCGCCGTTATATGTTAGTCGTATTCACTGAGTTGGCAACTCATCCCCGTTGTGCCACAGTTCCTTGCAGGGATAGAGTGGACGGGTAGCTGCGAGGCAGGATCACTTTTGCTGTTGTATTCCATCTTTTGATAGGTAGGTTACATGTGTAGTAACCTTCCATTTTGTACTTTTGTATCTAGAAAGACTCCATCAGACTGGTATTTTGACTTAGAAAGGAGAGATGGTATATATATGTACAGTTGAGATATGTTGATCAGTTTCATAGTTTCTTTCTTGATGAGATTCAGTGACGTTACATATGCTTATATTCATGTTCATTGTTGTTATGTTGATTCCAACTAGGAATACAACCAAACTTAATCTTTATTATTGTTTAAATGAATTAACTTCATAACTTGAGATTTTTACTTAAAAACTAAATTTTCCTAATTAATTCCGAAATAAGGTATTTTGATCTTGGTTTTTGGCTTACTTGGACTTGTGCATATCTTTAGATATGATACAATCTAAGTGCCAGTCACATCCAAACTTGGGTCGTGACAAAGTTGGTATCAGAGCTTAGGAGTAACCTTACGGAATTCAGTAAGGGATTTCAATAGGTTGATGTAAGTATGAGAGATAGGATGACCTTTGGTTTGATGGAGTAGGTGAATTAGGACGAATGCAGTACCGTACGTATGTTCCACGGCATATTTACGTTATCGTATTCAGCCTAACTAACCTTAGGATGATTATCTTGACCTATTCTTTTATTGATTCTCCGTTATTGATTGCTTCTGTTCCCACACCTTATCAACACTCGTTTCTTGTTCCAGTTGCTATGGCTACGCGGGCTAGGCGAGCCGCAGCCAGGAATGCAGCTAGGGCGAGTCCGCTTGTGACGAGGACTGGTACACCGGACGTGCAGGAGGTGGATGAGCATGCTGATCCTCCTCCTCCAGATCGCATGACTAGGATCGAGGAGGGTATGTTGGGATTACAGTGAGTGGTAGGACAGTTAGCTGAGACCACTCGAGCTTTGAGATCAGATCCAGCACCGACCGTAGCAGAGTCCGAGGTACAGCCTACACAGACGGTAGCACCAGTAGATACGAGAGTGATGGAGGTATCACTTGCGGAGTTTATGAGATTGAGACCACCGGTATTCACAGGGACCGATGTGGCGGAAGATCCTCAGTCTTTTCTTGATAGGATGGCAAGAATTGGCAGATCATTGCGATGCTCTGATGCGAGATCAGTTGAGCTGACTAGCTTTCGTTTGGAAGGACTTGCACAGGAGTGGTGTGAGTCGATGGAGAGAGGGCGAGCTACGAATCTTCCTCCGATGACGTGGACCGAGTTTTCTACAGTCTTTCTTGCCAGATTTCTTCCCGAGAGTGTGAGGGATGCTAGAGCTAGCAGTTTCGAAGCGTTGAAGAAATCAGCAAGTATGTCAGTAGCTGATTATGACTTACGATTCACCCAGCTATCGCGATATGCTCCATACTTAGTACCTACAGAGGATCTTCGGGTGAAAAGGTTCCTAAGGAGTTTGGACACACAGTTGTATCTGGCGATAGGCTCCTAGCATTTTGATACATATGCACAGGCCATGGATGCGGCGATTCGAGTAGAGGAGCGTTTGAGCCAGTCAGGAGTTGTTCCAGAGCCAAAAAGGAGTAGACCATTCGTGCCGACAAATAGACAGTTTGGCCGAGGTAGAGGGTCCTATCCAGGCAGATATACTCCAGGCCGCAGTGTTGGACGAGGTTGGACACAGGGCCAGATGTTTAGTTCTTATCCTGATGATCAGAGACCGCCATTTACTTGTTATAGTTGTGGACTTCCCGGACACTTTGCTCGAGATTGTAGATCTCAGGGAGGGATCGTTGCTCCACAGGCTGCTTTACCCCTTCCTTCTCCTACACCGATGGCTTTACTTCCTCCCCCAGTTGGCGCTACACGCCAGGCAGTTGCACCACGAGGTCGAGGCTATGCAGGACGTGCTCAGAGAGGTAGAGGAGATAGAGGTAGAGGACGAAAGGATGCGGGCAGGGGCCAGGCACGGGTTTTTGCACTGACTCCACAGGATGCCCAGGCATCAAATGCAGTCGTGACAGGTACTCTTACAATATGCTCATTAGAGGCACATGTTTTATTTGATCCCGGTTCTACACATTCTTATGTATCGTCACGATTCGTACTTTTATTGGGGAAGGAGGCGTCATTATTAGAGTTACCTTTGATAGTGATTACTCCAGTTGGAGATTCCTTTATAGCTCGACACGTTTTCAGATCGTGTTCGGTGCGTATTGGTAATAGAGATTCGCTTGTTGATCTGATTCTCTTAGATATGTTGGATTTTGACGTATTTCTTGGGATGGATTGGTTAGCCGCTTGTCATGCCTATGTAGATTGTAGAGGAAAAGCGGTTAGATTTTGTTTTCCCGGTGAACTGGTGTTTGTTGTGCATGGGGATTGCAAGTTAAACCCTGTCAACATGATTTCTGCTTTTTGTGCGGGGCGGCTCTTGAAGAAGGGTTGTCATGGGTTCTTGGCTTTTATTCAGGACATAGGGGTCGCTGAAGTTCCTTTGGACCAAATCCCGATCGTACGAGAATTTCCTGAGGTATTCCAAGCTGAGTTACCAGGATTGCCACCTGATCGAGATATTGAATTTTGTATCGACTTGATTCCGGGTGCAGGGCCTATTTCTATACCACCCTATCGAATGGCACCGACGGAATTGAAAGAACTCAAAGGCCAGTTGCAAGAGTTGTTAGATAGAGGACTTGTACGTCCTAGTGTTTCACCGTGGGGAGCTCCTGTGTTATTTGTAAAGAAGAAGGACGGTAGTATGAGGATGTGCATCGACTACCGACAGCTGAATCACGTCACGGTGCGAAACAGGTATCCATTACCACGAATAGATGACTTGTTCGATCAGTTGCAAGGAGCCGGATTTTTCTCAAAGATTGACTTGAGGTCAGGGTATCATCAGTTGAGGGTTCGGAAGGACGATATTCCGAAGACAGCGTTCCGTACGAGATATGGGCATTATGAATTTCTGGTGATGTCGTTCGGACTCATCAATGCTCCAGCAGCTTTTATGGATATGATGAACCGTATCTTTAGACCATTTATTGATCGGCTTATTATAGTATTCATAGATGATATTCTTGTATATTCTCGGAGTCAGACGGAGCACGAGCAGCATTTACGTATCACTTTGCAGACCTTGAAGGAGCATCAGCTGTATGCAAAATTTTCTAAGTGTGCTTTTTGGCTCGATAGTGTGGATTTCTTGGGTCACATAGTTACGAGTGAAGGTATATGCGTAGACCCAAAGAAGATTGAAGCGGTACAACACTGGCCCAGGCCTATGTCAGTTACGGAGGTTCGGAGTTTCTTAGGTCTGGCAGGTTATTACAGGCGCTTCGTGCAGAATTTCTCACGGATAGCGGCACCTTTGACATGATTAACCAGGAAGGAAGTTCTATTTCAGTGGACAGATGCGTGTGAGCAGAGTTTCCAACAGTTGAAGACGCGTTTGACGACTGCACCTGTATAATCTTTACCTTCCGGGTCGGGGGGTTTCGTCGTGTACTGCGATGCTTCTAGAGTGGGCTTAGGCTGTGTGTTGATGCAACACGGCAAGGTTATAGCATATGCTTCTCGACAGTTAAAGAGGCATGAACAAAATTATCCCACTCATGATCTAGAAATGGCTGCTGTAGTATTCGCATTGAAGATTTAGAGACATTACTTGTATGGAGAAACGTGTCAAATCTTCACAGATCATAAAAGTTTAAAGTATATCTTTCAATAGAAGGATCTGAACCTCAGGCAGCGTAGATGGATGGAATTGGTGAAAGATTACGACTGTGAGATTTTGTACCATCCAGGCAAAGCAAATGTTGTAGCAGATGCCTTGAGTCGGAGGCCTGGAGGCAATTTATCTCATTTGAGCATTTTGCAGAGACAGTCTTCTACAGACTGGAAGATCTTATGTGATAGCCTTATACAGTTTGAGTTTTCATCGGCAGGAGGTCAGCTAGCACATGTTCGCACCAGACCTCAGCTATTGGATCGTATTCGAGATGCGCAGCCTACAGATACTCGCATGATGGAGATTATGGATCAGGTTAGACAGGGCAAGGAGACGGAGTTCGTGGTTGATGATCATGGAGTATTAGGTTTTAGGACTCGTCTCTGTGTGCTAGATTCTGACGGATTGAGGCGTGAGATTTTGGAGGATGCCCACAGATCAGTATACAGTATCCATCCTGGTTCCACCAAAATGTATCGTGATTTGAAGGATAATTATTGGTGGGAAGGAATGAAGAAGAATGTTACGGATTTTGTTTCTCGATGCTTGACTTGTCAGCAAGTCAAAGCAGAACACCAGAGGCCAGCCGAGGAGCTGCAACCCTTACCCATTCCAGAATGGAAATGGGAACAGATTTCCATGGATTTTGTGGTGGGTCTACCCAGGACTATCAGAGGGTATGATTCCATTTGGGTGATTGTTGATAGATTGACAAAAGCCGCTCATTTTCTTCCAGTAAAGACGACATATGGATTTGCTCAGTATGCACAGATATATATCGATGAGATTGTACGTCTACATGGAGTGCCGACATGCATAGTATCAGATCGAGGTACCCAATTCACGAGCAGGCTATGGCAGAAACTTCAAGACGCTCTTGGTACACGACTGAGTTTTAGTACAGCTTTCCACCCACAGACAGACGGTCAGTCGGAGCGGACAATTCAGATACTAGAGGATATGCTTCGGGCTTGTAGCTTAGATTTCGGTGGTAGTTGGGATCGTCACCTACCTTTGGTAGAATTCTCATATAACAACAGTTTTCAAGAGACGATCCAGATGGCACCCTTTGAAGCCATGTATGGAAGGAAATGTAGATCACCTGTTTGCTGGACGGAACTTAGTGAAAGTGGTATATTGGGACCGCAGATAGTACAGGAAACTACAGAGATGATTCACTTGATACGAGATAGAATGAAAGTGGCTCAAAGCAGACAGAAGTCATACGCAGATCGACGACGACGCAAACTTGAGTTTGAGGTGGGAGATCATGTGTTCCTTCGAGTATCTCCAATGAAGGGTGTGATGCACTTCGGGAAGAAAGGGAAGCTCAGCCCCAGATATGTTGGACTATATGAGATTTTAGAGAGAGTGGGCGCTGTGGCTTATCGGTTAGCACTTCCACCTGGTTTTCCCGACGTACATCCAGTGTTCCACGTTTCGATGCTTCGCAGATATCTTCACGATCCATCTCACGCGATCCAGCATCAGACTCTACAGCTTAAGCCAGATCTATCCTTCACAGTACAGCCAGTAGCTATTCTGGACAGGCAAGCAAAGCAACTACGATCGAGGATCCTGCCATCTGTAAAGGTTCTCTGGCAGGGAAAAGATCGCGAGGAGATTACTTGGGAGACGGAGGACGCAATGCAGAAGAAATTTCCACATCTTTTCATAGGTATGTCTAGGAATTATTTTAAATTCGGGGACCGAATTTTCTTAAGGGGGGGATATTGTAACATTTAGGAAAAAACTAGAAATAAATAAATTAAATTAAATTAAGAATAAGCTGATAAATCACAAAATGGTTAAAATCAAATATGTCAATCTTCATAAGATATATGTAATACAAATTAAATTAGAATTTTAGAATGTAATTTAAATAAGTTAAAAGGGTTTTAATGAAAAATTTAGCTTCATTTTAATAAAAGATGGGTTTTATAATAAGTAAGTTGTGAGGGGTTGAATTGCAAAGTTAAGTTTTTATGCAATAGGGTTTTGTCAAGGGTTTAAATGAAAAAAAGGATATCATTTCAGATCTGAAAGTAAATTCAAAATAAAATAAAAGAAATGGGAAAATAGAGGATAATCACCAAACCACATCATGCTTTCCTAACACCTCTCATTTCCACCTCCTACTTGGATGAAACCTACACCCTTCAACCTTTGACACCACCACCTTCCCTTATCCCTTCCTCCTCTCTCATATAAAACATAGTTTTCAGTTTAATTTCTGAAACAAAAATGAAAAGAAAATCAAAAGAAAAGAAAAATAGAAGAGAAAAGAAGAACAAGAGGAAAGAGGTGAATGAAGGAGCTTGTTCTTGAGTTGTGATCACCACCAAGCTAGGAGGAGCTTGTAGATCCTTGGAGGGTTATTCCTACAGCAAATTAGGAGGGTAATTTTCTTAAACTTAGTAGAGATTAAGTTCTGTAGATTAGTTAATTAAAGTTTAGATAAGTCACATAATATCGTTTTTAGCTAAATTCAGAGTCTGTTAGAATCTGCTTTAATCTGGAACATAATTAAATAAATTCAACAGAGTAGAAATGATGTAGGTAACAAATAGAGTGAACCACAAGCAAACGATTGGAGGGGGCCGGTTTTGGGCCGACGACAGGAGGGTTTTGGCCGGCGTCGCCGGCCAAGTGGAGGAAATTTGGGGTTTTGGTTTTTGGGGTATCTTCAGTGTACAATTTAGGTTATTTTGGCACTGTTGATTTAAATTAGTTTCACTACAGTTTAAATCTGGAATGATATATCGGTAAAAGAATCGTAAAACGCTAAATACGACACGACGAAACTATGTCGCGTGTTAATTTCTGAAACAGTGCAGTTTTAGACTAAAATTCAGCAAGACTAAGTGTTAAACCACTTGATATAACCTAATAATAGATAACTAGCAAAAGGGATAACGTGTTTCTATTTCCGTTATGTCGGAATAGCTATTTTGCTTATACGCGTTAACTTTGCATATTTAGACACGGATACGAGAAATACGGAAGCCGCGAGGAAAGGGAAAGGATTAGCGATTCCGGAGTAGATTCGACTTTCCGGTGAGTAGACTAAACATCTACCGGGGAATTTAGTAAAGATGGCGTGTTTCGCCCATGGTTATACTTAATGCGATATTCCTATCATCATGTTTAATTATTAGAATATCATTCATTAAATTACTTGTATGTTGCTTAGTTGTTAGAACACTTCATAAGTATCGACGAGTCATGCCACGTGCACATCTTATATGCTACACACACCTCGTCGATATTGCCATGTCACATACACTTAAATATCATGCTTATTAACATGAATTATATCGTATTTCATATGTCAAGTATATTGGTAGATTTCATTCTTTACATCCTGTTGCTTTATGCGTATTTCTATGTTGGATATGAGATAGATACAGGATTGAGAATTTATGGTTTTGAGTTTTGAATATTATTACATAAATCCAGTATTTTCATGATTGATGTGACATGTCCACCCTGAGATGATTTCTGTTTTGGTTTTATTCCGGACCGAGTGGGGGAGATATACGGTCGCGGATTTACGTTATCCATACTGAGTGGGGGAGATATACAGTTGGATACAGGGTGGACCCGGTCGAGACCGAGGGGCAGGATAGCCGTATTGAGACGGGGGAGCCTAGCGAGGTTACTCGATACCGGAGTTGGTTATAGAAATACGGCGTGTATCTAGAGGATAACGGCCGATATTATGAGTATAGGATCATTCGGGGAATGATGCCTAAAAGAAATGAAGATTTTGTGTCGTTGATGGACACTGAGAAATGATTTACTTGAGTTGTGATTTCAGAAGTATAATGAGATTTATTGTTGGACTTCACATATACTCATATATCATATTGATTCATATTCAGTAGCATGATTGTCATATTTACTTTATTCGCCGTTATATGTTAGTCGTATTCACTGAGTTGGCAACTCATCCCCGTTGTGCCACAGTTTCTTGCAGGGATAGAGTGGACGGGTAGCTGCGAGGCAGGATCACTTTTGCTGTTGTATTCCATCTTTTGATAGGTAGGTTACATGTGTAGTAACCTTCCATTTTGTACTTTTGTATCTAGAAAGACTCCATCAGACTGGTATTTTGACTTAGAAAGGAGAGATGGTATATATATGTACAGTTGAGATATGTTGATCAGTTTCATAGTTTCTTTCTTGATGAGATTCAGTGATGTTACATATGCTTATATTCATGTTCATTGTTGTTATGTTGATTCCAACTAGGAATACAACCAAACTTAATCTTTATTATTGTTTAAATGAATTAACTTCATAACTTGAGATTTTTACTTAAAAACTAAATTTTCCTAATTAATTCCGAAATAAGGTATTTTGATCTTGGTTTTTGGCTTACTTGGACTTGTGCATATCTTTAGATATGATACAATCTAAGTGCCAGTCACATCCAAACTTGGGTCGTGACAGGCGGCGCCCCGTCCTCCATCCCGAGGCCAAATGCGGAAGCGAAGGTTAACTTTAAATTTTCAAAACCGGCACCACCGCGCACTAAATACCCGAATCGTGCCATTAAACTAGTCCTAGCTAACTACGAGATGGGGAAGAGAGATATACCGAGTGATCCGAGTCCTCCGGTCTTCTGGTCGTCGTCCCGATCTCCTGTGGAGTCTCCTGTCTCCACCAAGTCCCCGGAAGGGCACCACGTCGCCTGCTTCTTTTACGGGCTCCCACCTCTATACCGAGGCAACTCGGGCACAAAGTTGGCGAGTCGACGTGCCCAAGGTTTGCTGTAGAATGTGTGTAGAACCATGTCTCATTTTAGGGTAGTGGATGTTGCCTTTGTGGTGGAGGAAAATGAACTTGGAGAGAGGTGAGAAAAATGTAGCATGCAAAGAATGAGATTAACATTTTTCTCACAACCAAAAGAGAAAAATTCCCCTCTCCTCACTAGTGGCCGGCCAATGCAATGGTGAAGGGTGAGAATGGAGTGAAAGTCAAGGGAGTGGGGGAGCTATCATGCAAGCATGAATAATGAGTGATGATTAAAACAATATCATCACAAACAAAAACCAACACTCCAAATCAACCATCATGAACCCAAAGTCAATCAATGATGAAGTAAACAAGCCAATGCATGGTGGAACCATCATGACACCACAATATGCAAAGACCCCCTTCCAACTTGCTTATTTGCACAAATGAAAATAAGCCCTCTTCCACCAATCTTCGGCCAATGAAGGATACAAAGAAATATGGCCGAAACGGAAAGCAAACTAGCAACTCCAGAAAACTGGTCCCGTAATAAATTACAGGAAAACCCCGATACTGTGTATACACACCCGCATCTGTATTCCGACCGAAATACAAATGCAATGAGACAAAATCTACACTGTACTATAATAGGATCCGGCTTAAACCAAAGCCGGCTAGTATTATCCGTCCGATCCTGATCCGTGCAATACCGCATGTATATGATCGAACCCTGCCATATCTCCATACGGCCTCTACAGCGTTTCGCCCGAAAACTTATGTAACTGAATGTGGGGGACTCTAAAGACTCGTCAATACAATGGCTGTGGATTTAACCACTAGCACGTCAGAGTTAATAGCCATACGTGACGGGCTACCAGCTATTAACCAAAAGGGACATCGATGAGCGAACTCATACTGACACCCTATTGAGCCTGTCAGTGACAATATCCGTACAGTCCGGTCCGTTCGTATATGAGCATCGCATGGCGGGCCTAGGGGGTTGGTAAATGTCAGACCCCCAAAAGCGGTACAAGTCGTGTCGGAGTGTAGCCCAGAACACCCTGAGATACTGCTGGAATACCTACCACTAAATCTCCTGCCTCGGCCGAGGGCTTCGTGTAATGGCTCTCCTAGACACAGCGCGACCTCACCCCCAATACCGGGAGAGACGAACCCCTGAAGATCCGCTCACTTCCCCCATATGGCTCGAGACTCTACCCAACTAAAACCTGTTTGCACGTCTCCTTTGAGCGTGGTAGGGTAGTAATCAAAGTACAGTGGGAACTCACACGAGACAAATGACGATCCCCAGGTCGATGAACTAACCTGTACACATGTCACCAGGGAACTGCTATTTGACGTCAGGTATTAGACCAACTAGCATGTTCCCGGCGAGTCCTGTCCGGTGTACTCATAACCCAATGAGCACCTGTATACATCTTAGGTGAACCATCTAACACCAGTGGCTTGTGAGACCGGCCACCGCCCCTTGTCGGGGTCTCGAATGTACACACTAGTCTACTCTGAAGTATCGATGCCCTGTCTCGAAACTCCCACGACTAGGGACCTTTTAAGGATGTGCTTATAGACCCCAGCTCCCACTTCTATGATCGCCCTCATACTGCTGGTGGCAAAGCAAGAATCCTAGGGGCTCTATCAACGTGTAATAGCGACATGTCAGGTCACCTAAAGCAGTACGTGATGATAAAGATAAACAAGATAGCATACTATCATCTCGAGTAAGACTGTCCTATTGGGACAGGTCCTCCCTCAATCTTTGCAATCACGTGCCTGTGATCCAAAAATTGACTCTTAGGGCACTATCTCCAACAATATCCCACTTGCACTCAATGCTAATTATTGCGATGTCGCATACTCACAGCCCGTGTGATACCGAACACCCAACTCCTCTACTAGTTAGTCTCACAAAGCCCATTTGCGAAACTATTGCGTTCGAGGAATAGCCTTAGTGAGTGGATCCGCTTTGATGTTTCTTTCTATGTCTCTTTTGTAAGTGCACGGCGGCGTCCCTGCCGTCAATCCGACGCTGGAATGCGGAAGCGGTGATTAACTTTAATTTTTCAAACCGGCACTACCGCGCAATAAATACCCGGATCGTTCCATTAAATTGTCCTAGCTAACTACAAGATGGGGAAGAGAGATATACCGAGCGACCCATGTCCTTCGGTCTTCTCGCCGTCGTCCCGATCTCCCGCGGATTGTCCAGTCTCCACCTCCTCGCCGGAAGGGCACTACGTCGCCTTCTTCTTTTACGGGCTCCCACCTCTATACCGAGGGAACTCGGGCACGAAATTGGCGAGCCGACGTGCCTAAGGTTTGCTGTAGAATGTGTGTAGAACTCATGTCTCATTTTGGGGTAGTGGAGGTTGCCATTTGGTGGAGGAAAGGATATATGGAATTTTGTAAATGAACTTGGGGATTTTTAACCATCAAGAGAACCAAAAATTCCCCACTACAAAATTGGGCAGCCCCCTCTCAAGTGGTCGGCCTTGGCTCAAGGTTGGGAGTGAGAATGAGAGAGAGGTGAATGGATGATGGAACCACAAACATAATGCAAGGGAATAAAGATAATCATGAAGGGAAATGATCACAAAACAAAACCACACTCCAAAACATCCATCATCAACAACCATGATTGCCCACAAAGTCAATCAATCATGAACCATGGAAAGTCAAGGGATGGTCCTCCATCATGATCCAACAATATGCAAAGACCCCCTTCCAAATTGCTTATTTGCACAAATGCAAATAAGCCCTCCTCCACCAATCTTCGGCCAATGAAAGATACATAGAAATATGGCCGAAACGGAAAGCAAACTGGCAACTCCAGAAAATTGGTCCCGTAATAAATTACAGGAAAACCCCGATACTGTGTATACACAGTATTCCAACCGAATACAAATGCAATGAGACAAAGTCTACACTGTACTATACTAGGATTCGGCTTAAACCAAAGCCGGCTTGTATAATCCGTCCAATCCTGTTCCGTGCAATACCGCACGTATCTGATCGAACCCTGCCATATATCCATACGGCCTTTAGTACTAACCGTCTGATCCTGATCTGTGCAAGACCGCACGTGTCTGATCGAACCCTGCCATATCTCCATACGGCCTCTACAGCGTTTCGCCCGAAACTTGAGTAACTGTAAGTGTGGTGGACTCTAAAGACTCGTCAATACTATGGCTGTGGATTTAACCACTAGCACGTCAGAGGTATTAGCCATACGTGACGGGCTACCAGCTATTGACCAAAAGGGACGTCGATAAGCGAACTCATCCTGACACCCTACTGAGCCTGTCAGTGACAATATCCGTACAGTCCGGTCCGTTCGTCTATGAGCATCGCATGGTGGGCCTAGGGGGTTGGTAAAAGTCAGATCCTCAAAAGTGGTACAAGTCGTGTCGGAGTGTAGCCCAGAACACCCTGAGATACTACTGGAATACCTACCAGTAAATCTCCTGCCTCGGCCGAGGGCTTCGTGTAATGGCTCTCGTAGACACAGCGCGACCTCACCCCCAATACCGGGAGAGACGAACCCCTGAAGATCCGCTCACTGCCTCCATGTGGCTCGGGACTGTACCCAACAAAAACCTGTTTGCACGTCTCCTTTGAGCATGGTAGGGTAGTAATCAAAGTACAGAGGGAACTCACATGAGACAAACGACTATCCCCAGGTCGATGAACTAACCTGTACACATGTCACCAGGGAACTGCTATCTGACGTCAGGTATAAGACCAACTAGCATGTTCCCGGCGAGTCCTGTCCGGTGTACTCATAACCCAATGAGCACCTGTATACATCTTAGGTGAACCAAATAACACCAGTAGCTTGTGAGACCGACCACCGCCCCTCGTCGGGGTCTCGACTATATACACTAGTCTACTCTGGAGTATCGATGCCCTGTCTCGAAACTCCCACGACTAGGGACCTTTTAAGGATGTGCTTATAGACTACCAGCTCTCACGTATATGATCGCCCTCATACTGCTGGTGGTCAAGCAAGAATCCTAGGGGCTCTATCAACGTGCAATAGAGACATGTCAGGTCTCCTAAAGTAGTACACGATGATAAAGATAAACCAGATAGCATACTATCATCTTGAGTAAGACTGTTCTACTGGGACAGGTCCTCCTTCAATCATTGCAATCACGTGCCTGCGATCCAATAATTGACTCTGAGGGCACTATCTCCAACAATCTCCCACTTGCACTCAAGGCTAATTATTGCGATATCGCATACTCACAGCCCGTGTGATACCGAACACCCAACTCCTCTACTAGTCAGTCTCAACAAAGCCTGTTTGTGAAACTATTACGTTCGAGGAATAGCCTCAGTGAGTGGATCCGCTTTGATGTTTCTTTCTATGTCTCTCTATATCTCATGTTCGCGGAGAAAGCCATCTCCCGAAATGAGCAATACCTGTCTCAGAATATGTCTGGATGTCTGATGGGACCTAGCTCATAAATGAACTCCAAATCCAAACTTCTTAGACTGTATCGTCAACCGAACTTAATCAGTATCCTGCGCCATGCCTCCCTCAGTATTGCCTTGGACCACCTGTCCAAAATACCGCCCCTCGTCAGAAGGAAAACTATAACTCTGACAACCTCCTTGTCGTCCAGGTCACCTTGGAAGCCTGGAATGATAACTGTCTCCCGCATGAGGCTGTCGTTATCATATCCCTAGAACATCCACTTATGTTCTAAAACTGCTTCCGACTGTTTCTCCAGGATTGGTTCAATGTCAACTTATTGCATCCAGTGCAAGAACAACATATGGTGTGGTACTTGACATCTCATGATTGACTCAATTGCCTAAGCAAGTGATCTGCCAATCATGCACATCCCTCTCCCCTTTAGTCTATAAGACACCTTTAGAGAGGGTGACTCCATTACCTGCAGGTAAACTACCGTGCCAGGAGTCGTCCATTCTAAATGCTCTTAGAATGCTATCTAAGTACCGTTAATTGGGAAACCACCCAAATCTAGATCTAAAACCATAGATCTAGTAACCAGTATGTCTGATATAATGTCCAAGTCCTATGTGGAGAAACCACTGTGTGACGACCAAAGTATAACCGATTGTAGTATAGGAATATCACTTCCTACTCTGTGTATGTCATCCAAATGCCAAGACATCACACCCTACTACCTTCTTAACAGATCCATCCCCTATTCTGATGAAGTCAAACCTATGACTGTCACGTCAGAAATATATGATCTATCTCCGCTACATCTGCTTTAGTCTATAAATAGACATAAGCCACCTGTCCACCAATGCTTCCGCTGCTCCCACTGACTACGACAACCCTCTGGCAGAGTCATATAAACGTACACTTCTAAAGCAAGTTTAGAACGACGCTATACTCATCCTCCTGCCGGGTCTCACAGTCTAGAACAACAGCAATGGAAAGTGTGGGTAAACAAGAACTTCCCTGTCACCGTCCTTGAGGCTACCTTAGTACCTCTCGGGTGCCTGAAGTTACCCACCTTATCTGCAGAGTGGCCAATGGAATGTCAAGCCCGATTGAATCTTTAGGTTCCTATGAAATATTCAATAATCGTTTGTGGTTCTGGAATCACTTCCAGTTCTACCATACTCCCACTACCGTTTTCTAAAAAAATCCATTTTATTTAAAACTGTGGCGAGTCTAGAACAATATCACTATTGATCTTCCAGATGGTAGAAAGTCCACCCTCGTCATAGCCTGGGTCAATCCACAAACAGCCATTACAGAAACGTGCCTTGAGTTATCCAGAATCTGGTTTTAATCATAAGCCGGACAACTCCCCGTACTTTAACAACGTTAAGATATGAACTGTTCTATATCCAATATAGAACCAGAGGCACTGATTTAATTGAACCAGATTCAAATCATGCAACTGTCTCCAGCGCATGTCAACTAAATGGAAGAAGGCCTATCAGCGTTACTCAACTTAGGAATGCTTCCAATTATGAGTAACCTGAAAGAGAAACAAGTTCTTTTAATTACTACTATCAACTGAATACCATACTCAAGTATCTACATCTCCGATCACTTTGAAGAATCCCGATACTTGCAATACTTGGTTCTCTACTTTATTCAAATACCTATAACTTCTCAAAATTCGGACCCTGTGTTTCCACGAAACACCTGTCTAAAAACTAGAGAAGTCATAAGTAAACCGAATATAGTACGAGGACCAACTGTTTAACACAAAATATTGCATTTTGTATGCCCCATTCTTATGCATTTAAGAATAAAAACAGGTGCTTTTGACCCATGTCTGCTACATGTTACAGGTTACAGGTTCTTGGCACGAAAACAGTGAAAAACACAAAAGACGACACAAAAGAAGGATTTTTGACCAACAAATAGGAAGATCTTAGTAAAGCTCAGCAGAAGAACGGTTCACCATCAACAAGACAACAAAAGATCCCAATTTGCAAGAAAGACGGTTAAAAGATCCAATGCAAAGAGTTCACTGAAAATCTGGAGTTACAGCAGAAGTCCAAATAGAAAAAGAACTGAAGAAATGAAAAGCCCAGAAGAACCAGAAGAATCCCAGAAGAAACCATCAAGTGACCTCATCATTGGGCCGCGGAACCGCGGCCCAAAGCCCACCAAGGCCGCCCTTCCGCGGCGGAAAGAAACCCTAATGCGCAGAAATTTTACCAAAATGTGTGGCGGCTCTGGAAAGATCTTTTTAGGGGTATATTTGTAACTTTAGACATGCGGTGCAATCTGTAGCCCTAGGGTTTCTATGTCCTATAAATAGAACCCAAGACCTTGTATTTTCTTATACCTCTTTCTCATGAATAAAATTCCATTTTCTTGAAGTTAGAGTGCATAAACAGTAAGTAGGTTATTTTCCTTGCAATAATTTTAGTTTTTCATATCTGTTCTTATTTTCTCGCCTTAGTTTAGTTTTTATTAACTTGCAATCGATGTTTTCTTTCTTTAATAAATTCTTGTTTTCTTTCATCCCCTCAATGAGCGAGTAGTTTCCTCGCTTGTTAGGGTTAGGAATAGGGAAGGATTTGATAGATGAAGATCTCTCATCTCTTTTCATCGCTAAACTTTTATGAACATTAGAACTCCTTGCATACCTTTTGATTCCGCTCCCTACGGCACTTTTACCTTCAAGGTAACGGTGAACTCCGTAGTCTAAAGGCCCGGATCTTAAGGTTTTCCATGGAGGTTAGGGTGAAGATTAAGAAAGGAAGGACAAGGATCTAGAGGAAGAATCAATCTTCCCAATCATCCTAATCCCCTTTGTTAATATTTACCATAACTCTAATATGATTGATTTAATTGATGGCAATGGAAAGAGATGTAAATCTTTATTTACCAAATTTTCCCTAAACCTAATCCTAGCAAGTTTCTAATTCTACCTTCATACAACTTCGATTTTTAGATTTAATTAAACTTCCAAACACCATTTGGAATTAACTCGTAAGAACCTAAAGAAGATTTACACATCCCTGTGGACCGACCCGTATTCACCGGCTAGCTTCAAGTGACGCCGTTCTTGATTGCGGTAATTATTTTTGATCGACAAAACCTCTCTTAATCAAATGGCGCCGTTGCCGGGGATGGCGTAAAATTTTCTTTTTGTAATTTCGGGTTAATCTAAAACATAAAAAATCATAAAAATTTGAAAAATCAAAAATAAAAAAAAATTTATCATCTTTTATTGTTTGAAGGGTTTCTTTGTGAATCTTTGCAGGTTTGACGGATCTGAAACAACACTGAAGGGGAAACAGAGAACGATACATCAGAACAGGAGGTTATTGGAAGTACAGAGCAGCTGAAGAAATCCAAAGACCCGAAGCCTCCAACCCGCCGCGCTTCCGCCGCATAACCCTACCTCGCGCCGCTCTTCCGCCGCAACCTGGAGCCTTCTCTGCGAAATTTTTGCACTGTTTGTTTCCTTATTCTTCCCCTCAACAAATCTCCATATATCTCTGTCAAATCTTCTGCAGGATTCTTCGCGCTAAAAATCTTCTTCCCCCTTCCAATAATTGATTTTCTGCAGGATTCTTTGCGCCGCGCTTAAAAGCAAATTGATTGCAAGTGATTTACTGCTTTGCATACTTTAATCTGACTTTAAGGGGCTATTGACCAATTCAGATTGGGTGGGGATTTCATTACCCTTCCCAGGACCCCAGAAATCACTTAAAGCATCTGCATTGACCACTTTTAATCTAAAAAATATTAGACTCAGCCCTAAGGACGTCGAGCTCAATAGGACAGAGGACTAGTATAGGCATCGGCCGTTTATCCTAACCGACATTGCGGTGACTAGGCTAGTGGTTTTTAATTAGGCCCACTGTAGTGGTGGTTCCTTCCCACTTACCTGGCCGTACTTGTCCGTGAAGAGGCGGTTTGAGGTCCTATCTCTAGCCCTTTGGAACAGTTAGGAGCTGTCTAGCTGACCTAGGCAACCCTAGACTTAGGCCTGATTGTGCATGTGTGGTTAATTGCAGTTGTGTCACTAGTCTCTTTTCAAAATCTTTTTGCAAAAGCACACTTAAAAAGAAAAAGGAAAATATTTTCAAAACTTGCAACTTGTCGCTAAAGAATCTTTGCACTCACATTCTGTCTCGACTACACTAACCCTTTTAGTGTATGTCCGGTTGGACTAGGGACCCTAGCGCCCGATTAGTCCGTGTTTCGTTGGTACCGACCGATGAACCTTTCGACTCCGAAGTCGAAATCTTGTCCACTTCTTCACTTTCACCATTACATTCTTTCGAAGGTATGTCGGGATACGATCCTAACAACACCTTACAGACGGGAAGGATTCCACGTGCGAATAACCCGAATCTTCCGCCTGTCGAAGCGCCTGCATGAGTCGCGCTCCAGGATCTTTTCTACCCCATCCGCACCGCCCTTCCTACTTGTCTTTCCCTTCCACCAGCTAATGGGGACAACTTTGAGATCAAACCCTATTTTATCAACATGCTGCCTAAGTTTCATGGCTTGGAATCCGAAGATGCATATATCTTTATTAACAAATTCCAAAACGTTTGCGCCATGATGAAAACTACCCAATTAAGTGATAACGCTATAAGGCTAAGGGTCATTCCTTTCACCTTATGTAACCTAGCCGAGAAGTGGATATACAGCACCGCATCATACTCAATCAGAAATTGGGACGAGTTTGTGAAAGCTTTTCTTAAAAAGTTCTATCCTCATCACAAAACTGCAAAAATCCGTAATGAAATCATTCAATTTTCACAGCTTCCTGCCGAACCATTTTGGAAATGTTTTGAAAGATTCAAAGACCTTCTCGTTCAATGCCCTCACCATGGAATCGAAAGATGGCAACTTTGCCAAACATTATACGAGGGATTGAACCCGGCAACGAAGCAGTTGCTAGAAACCATTAGTCAAGGTCACTTTCTGTCCAAATCTAGTGATGAAGCGTGGCAGTTTCTTGAGGATCTTAGTAAGCAAACGATTCAGTGGGAGAGCACGAAGACCACATCATCATCTTCTTCTATTGATCAACCTAGGGCAGGCATACATCAAGTAGAGATGTCAATTGCTATGAAGGCCGAGATGGCCGCTCTTATGAAAAAGCTCGAAGCGCTTGAGACCAAAATCTCAGCACCTTCCCCTGCCCATATTGTGCCTCCACGAACTATTTGTGCGTGTTGTTCGGATAAATCACATCTCACTGAAGAGTGTCCTTACACTGCATCCACTCAAGGACAAGATCAAGTCAATGCTTCCTTTCAGCAACGACAAAGAAATGATCCATACTCTTCAACATACAATCCGGGTTGGAAGAGCCACCCTAATTTCGCTTGGAACCAAAATCAACAAGTCCAAGGAAACAACAATTTTCAAAGAGCTCCTCCTCCACAACAACAACAAGCACCTCCACAAGCTCAATTTCAGCTGCCTCCCCAACAGCAACCTTACCCTAATCAGATGAACAATTTTGTACCCAACAATTTTGTTCCCCCTCAAAATGCTGTTAGCTCGCTCGAAAGAAGTCTAGAAGCATTCCTAAAGCAATCTGCACAATCTTTGGTGCAATCACAACAATCCACAGCTAGGATAGAGACTTCTGTTCAATCTTTGGTGCAAAACAGTGCCTCACACGATCAAAGCATCAAAGCTTTTGAGGCATAAATTGCACAACTCAACGCAGCATTGAAAGAGCGAGAGAAAGGAAAACTTCCGTCTCAACCCCTCCCAAATCCCGGTCACGCACATGAACAGCAGAATCATAACGTGAATGCTGTGACCACGTTGATATCCGGAAAAGTGCTGCAAAACAATGTGGGTATGCACCGTGACACCTCTGCCGGTGGTTCTTCTTCATCTTCCTCTTCTTCTTCTTCTTCTTCTTCTTCTTCTTCTTTAGAGCCTATTCTCCATCCTTCACATGGCTCTACTTCTTCTAGCTCGAATGGACCCTCTTCTCACAACACGAACACATCTACACGGGGTTCCGTTCCAACTAAACAATCTGATCCGCAAAAATTGGACTCAACAACTTTTCAAAATGTTCCTTTTCCAAATCGATTGAGATCCAATAAACCAACTCCACAGATGGAGAAGATTGTAGAGTTATTCAAACAGGTTAGCATAAATATCCCTCTTTTGGATGCAATCCAACAAGTTCCTTCATATGCAAAAATCTTAAAGGACTTATGCACCAAAAAGAGGAAGTCACAAGTACCAAAGAAAGTTTTCGTAGCTAGTGCTGTTAGTGATGCTCTTGTCAATTCTTTGCCCCCAAAGCACAAGGACCCCGATTGTCCTACTATTTCGATCACAATTGGGAACAAGACCATCAATAGAGCACTATTAGATCTTGGTGCTAGTGTCAATTTGCTACCTTATTCGGTGTACGAACAATTAGGTGTTGGAGAGCTCAAGCCAACTCATTACACTCTCCAAATGGCCGACCGATCAATCACCCATCCTAGGGGAGAGTTGGAGGATGTGTTAATTAAAGTTGGGGATTTCATTTTTCCCATTGACTTTATTGTTATGGATACACAGCCTGTCGCTAACCCCCGTAATCAAATTCCGGTGATACTTGGTCGACCATTCCTCGCGACTTCTAACGCAGTAATCAACTGTCGTAATGGTTCCATGAATCTATCTTTTGGCAAGATGACAGTTGAACTTAACATTTTCAAGTTAGGAAGTCAGCGTTGCGAGCCTAATTCTAGCGTACTTGATGTGTGCTCGATCAATGAGATCGCGGAGGAGGACTGTGAGTTCGAGAATTTCATGTTTGATCACAGTAATATTGACGCCACTAGTGCGTTCCTCCTAGAATCCGACACAGCTTTCACGTCGGACAAAGATTATGAGTGTTTCACCTTTGTCGATGATCTTGAAGACTCTCCACTCGAGTTTGAGTCTTTTGATTTTTCGGATGAGTTAATTGAACCATCCGACTCGGTAGCGTACACTCAATTTGAACCTTTGATGGAATCCTTCGAGTTTGAAACAGTTACTCCATTGTTACCATCTATTGTTTCACCACCTAAACTCGAACTAAAGCTTTTGCCGTCGCACCTAAAATATGCTTATCTAGGTGAAAATGAGACCTTACCAGTTATCATATCGGCCTCTCTAGCTCTTGAGCAAGAGAAGGCTCTTTTAACGGTCTTATACAATAATCGGCAAGCTTTCGGCTGGTCTATGGCGGACATCGAGGGGATTAGTCCCCTCATAGTCGAACATCATATACACTTGATGGATGATGCCAAGCCGGCAAGGGATCCACAAAGACGCCTCAACCCCATCATGAAAGAGGCGGTCAAGAAGGAGATTGTTAAGTGTCTTGATAGCGGTATCATTTACCCTATCTCGGATAGTCAATGGGTTAGCCCCATTCATGTCGTGCCAAAGAAATCGGGCATCACGGTCATCACCAATGAGGCAAATGAGTTAATTCCCACTCGCACCCAAACTGGGTGGCGAGTTTGCATCGACTACCGAAAACTCAATGCCGCGACAAGGAAGGACCACTTTCCTTTACCATTCATTGACCAAATGCTAGAACGATTGGCGGGGCACGAATTCTACTGCTTTTTAGATGGCTATTCCGGTTATAACCAAGTCCCCATAGCCAAAGAGGATCAAGACAAGACTACATTTACTTGTCCCTTTGGCACCTTTGCTTATCGTCGCATGCCCTTTGGGTTATGCAACGCACCCGCTACATTTCAGCGGTGTATGATGGGGATCTTTTCGGACATGGTGGAGAAGTTTTTGGAAATCTTTATGGATGATTTCTCCATTTTTGGTGACTCCTTCGATGAGTGTTTACGACATCTTGACGCAGTTCTCACCCGCTGTAGGGAAAAGAACCTAACTTTGAATTGGGAGAAGTGCCACTTTATGGTACGAGAAGGCATTGTCTTAGGACATGTCATCTCGTGAAACGGCATCGAGGTTGATAGAGCTAAAATCGAAGTCATTTCTAATCTTCCTCCTCCTAAATGCGTCAAAGATATCCGAGCTTTCCTTGGCCATGCCGGTTTTTATAGACGGTTCATCAAGGACTTTAGCAAGATTGCTAGACCCTTGACTCTCTTGTTGGCCAAGGACACTACTTTTGTTTTTGACTCAACTTGCATGAAAGCGTTCGAGTTTTTGAAACACTCACTCATTTCTGCGCCCATTCTTTCATCTCCAGACTGGACGCACCCTTTTGAAATTATGTGCGATGCATCAGATTTTGCCATTGGTGCTGTTCTTGGACAGCACATTAACAAGTTGCCGCATGTAATTTACTATGCTAGCCGAACATTAAATGAGGCCCAATTAAACTACACAACAACAGAAAAAGAGTTTTTGGCGGTTGTGTTTGCACTTGAAAAATTTTGGCCTTATTTAATCGGCACTCCAGTTATAGTGTACACGGATCACTCAGCTCTTCACCACCTTTTTGCGAAGAAGGATGCTAAGTCTAGGCTAATACGTTGGATCCTTTTGCTGCAAGAATTTGACCTTCTTATAAGGGACAAAAAGGGATGTGAAAACGTAGTGGCCGATCACCTTTCACGACTTCCTTCTTCGCCTACACTTGAACTGCCTATCACTGATGCTTTCCCCGATGAGAAACTCTTGACCGTTTCTTGCGAACCATGGTTCGCCGATATTGTAAACTACTTAGCCACCGTCTTAATACCTAACGATTGGTCGAAACAAGACAAATCACGATTTTTGTCCTAAGTAAAGCACTTTTACTGGGATGAACCTTATCTTTTCAAATATTGTCCCGACCAAATCATTCGCCGATGTGTACCTGAGAATGAGGTTAAGAGTGTGCTGTCTTTTTGCCACGATCAAGCATGTGGCGGGCACTTTGGCCCAAAGAAGACAGCCGATAAAGTTTTGCAGTGTGGTTTCTATTGGCCACGACTCTTCAAAGATGCATTCGAATACTGCAAAACTTGCTCCCGGTGCCAACACTTGGGCCGGATATCGCGGAGAAATGAAATGCCGCTCCAACCGATTTTGGTTGTAGACATTTTTGATGTTTGGGGTATAGACTTCATGGGACCATTTCCTAACTCTTTTGGAAATGTGTACATTCTTTTGGCTGTTGACTATGTTTCAAAATGGGTCGAGGCTGTGCCTAGTCGAACGAATGACAACAAGGTCGTCGTTCGATTTCTTAAAGATCACATCTTTTCTCGATTTGGGCACCCTCGCGCAATTATAAGTGATAATGGTTCTCACTTTTGCAATAGGACTTTTGAGTCCCTAATGCGCAAGTACTCTATCACCCATAAGCTGTCAACGCCATACCATCCCCAAACATGTGGGCAAGCCGAGATCTCGAATCGACAAATTAAGCAAATCTTGGAGAAAACGGTTTCTAAAAACCGTAAAGATTGGTCGCTAAAATTGATCGATGCACTATGGGCTTTCCGTACTGCATACAAGACCGATCTCGGCATGTCTCCATACAGGCTTGTTTACGGGAAGGCTTGCCACCTTCCAGTGGAAATTGAGCACAAGGCATTTTGGGCCATTAAAGAGCTGAATTTATCTCTAGGAGACGCGGGCAGCAATCGAAAGCTGCAATTGAATGAATTGGAGGAGCTGCGGGATGAGGCATATGATAATGCCGTGATTGCTAAGAATCGAGTTAAGGTATTTCATGATAAAAAACTTTTGCGAAAGACATTTAAACCGGGTCAACAGGTTTTATTATATGATACTCGGTTACACTTTCATCCCGGAAAGCTCCGCTCTAGATGGAGAGGACCTTTTGTAGTCCGCACCGTTTATCCGCACGGTGCGGTTGATCTTGAGAATCCAGAAGACGGTACTTTATTTAAAGTGAATGGACATCGTTTGAAACCGTTCTTCTCTGCGGACCATTCGGAGGAGCTCCTGCTTTTGCAGGAGCCGAGTTACACCGATTGATTTCCTCCACCTTCACCCTCGAATTTCTTTTTTCCAAAACTTTATTTCAAACAAGTTTGGGGGTGTGTATACTATGTAAATATAATAATAAGCAGGAACTCGCCGATATTATCAACTCAATTGGTGCAGCATGACAGTGAGGACACTGTCCATTATAAGTTTGGGGGTATGTTCGGTAAGTTTCCTTTTGCATTCATATGTATATTTCTGCATTGCATCTTTATATAAAAATCATAAAAATTTGAAAAATTTGAAAAAACCATAAAAATTGAAAATTTCAAAAATTATAAAAATTAATGTATTCAATTCTGGTTAATTGACTTGAGTTTGATAAATAGGTTAACTGGCTAGGAAAAACTAAATCTTAGACTTAGCAAATTAAAAACCCTAAAAATAACCTTCCTTAGAGTTTAACTGTGGAAAGCATATGTCTTTGTAGGTTATTTAGAAATAGGCAAATTTTGGGTTCAGTTCTTGGGCTAAGTCGAAACGAAGGGAAAGTATTAAAACTTTTATTAGAGTATAAGTTTGAAAAATAGTTCCTAGCTTAAGTCTAGATTCTGAAAACATGTACCCTACAAAATTGCACAAACACGCACTTTGAAACTTGGATTAGTAGAAGAGACCTTGAAATACTCTTGTCTAACGTCCTTAGCACAATGAAAAAGAAAAAAAAGAGTGGATAAAGAAAAAAATGGACACTGGTTTTTGTGATTACTTAAGGCTAAGAGAAAAAAAAAATAGAAAAATATTTAGCAAAGGTGCTACTGCTAAAAGCCTTGGGTGTTGCAAAACTAGGAAGTACGCCTTAAAGTGCTAACGCATCTGGTAATCGGTTGTTGGTACCTCAAGAAGTATTAACAGTCGCATGAAGGATGTGAAAGCGATGTCTCACAAGTGCTTTGGACAATGGGCGGGAGTACGATTGCTTGATTTGAATTTCCAAGTGTAGGGGTGATATTTACACACACGTGGGGATATGTGATTAGAGTTTAGATAAGAGAAAGGAATGAAGAATAGAACTTGTGTCTTTAATAGAGTTGATAGAAATTCCTAAGTGGAGATGTAACCCTAGAAGGAAAACTTAAGAAATGCCGAAAGCTAGGTAATTCTACAGGATATATGTAATCTTAAGTTAAATAATGAGGAAGCGTGAAGAATATGGGTGGATAATTTGCGGGTCGACGATAATAGAATTCCTTGTTAGAAGACCTAAATGGAGAACAAAAGTCGAGAAACCAAGTTGATAGGATTTTGTGGGTAGTATCCGCTGAAAACCCTCAGGAGACAACACTCCTACTACTAGGGACACCTAGAGGTTTAACGGCTTGTTGCACGAGCTCAGTGCAATCGCGTTTCCCTGCGAAAGTGTGGCTAGGTTAGATTTTTAAATAATAAGTTTGCTCGAGGGCGAGCAAAAGATAAGTTTGGGGGTATTTGTTTATCACATAATATTGCATTTTGTATGCCCCATTCTTATGCATTTAAGAATAAAAACAGGTGCTTTTGACCCATGTCTGCTACATGTTACAGGTTACAGGTTCTTGGCACGAAAACAGTGAAAAACACAAAAGACGACACAAAAGAAGGATTTTTGACCAACAAATAGGAAGATCTTAGTAAAGCTCAGCAGAAGAACGGTTCACCATCAACAAGACAACAAAAGATCCCAATTTGGAAGAAAGACGGTTAAAAGATCCAATGCAAAGAGTTCACTGAAAATCTGGAGTTACGGCAGAAGTCCAAATAGAAAAAGAACTAAAGAAATGAAAAGCCCAGAAGAACCAGAAGAATCCCAGAAGAAACCATCAAGTGACCTCATCATTGGGCCGCGGAACCGCGGCCCAAAGCCCACCAAGGCCGCCCTTCCGCGGCGGAAAGAAACCCTAATGCGCAGAAATTTTAACAAAATGTGTGGCGGCTCTGGAAAGATCTTTTTAGGGGTATATTTGTAACTTTAGACATGCGGTGCAATCTGTAGCCCTAGGGTTTCTATGTCCAATAAATAGAACCCAAGACCTTGTATTTTCTTATGCCTCTTTCTCATGAATAAAATTCTATTTTCTTGAAGTTAGAGTGCATCAACAGTAAGTAGGTTATTTTCCTTGCAATAATTTTAGTTTTTTATATCTGTTCTTATTTTCTCGCCATAGTTTAGTTTTTATTAACTTGCAATCGATGTTTTCTTTCTTTAATAAATTCTTGTTTTCTTTCATCCCCTCAATGAGCGAGTAGTTTCCTCGCTTGTTAGGGTTAGGAATAGGGAAGGATTTGAGAGATGAAGATCTCTCATCTCTTTTCATCGCTAAACTTTTATGAACATTAGAACTCCATGCATACCTTTTGATTCCGCTCTTTACGGCACTTTTACCTTCAAGGTATCGGTGAACTCCGTAGTCTAAAGGCCCGGATCTTAAGGTTTTTCCATGGAGGTTAGGGTGAAGATTAAGAAAGGAAGGACAAGAATCTAGAGGAAGAATCAATCTTCCCAATCATCCTAATCCCCTTTGTTAATATTTACCATAACTCTAATATAATTGATTTAATTGATGGCAATGGAAAGAGATGTAAATCTTTATTTACCAAATTTTCCCTAAACCTAATCCTAGCAAGTTTCTAATTCTACCTTCATACAACTTCGATTTTTAGATTTAATTAAAATTCCAAACACCATTTGGAATTAACTCGTAAGAACCTAAAGAAGATTTACACATCCCTGTGGACCGACCCGTATTCACCGGCTAGCTTCAAGCGACGCCGTTCTTGATTGCGGTAATTATTTTTGATCGACAAAACCTCTCTTAATCACCAACCCCTCTGTCCTGATGGACCCTGGACAATATAGAATACTCTGTATAAGTCCCTTGGGTCTGATAATTCATTCAATGTGTGTCGTAGGTTGAAAACTGTACTTATGGTTAAGAAGAATTACACCGCTGTTTAATGCTCCTTACCTAACCATCCACTGATATAGGTAAATGTCACAAACATAATTTCAAAAAGATATATCTCACTCTATAAAAATAGACGTACAGATGTATCGATTTGAAATTGGTACATAACAGCGGATATTCAAAACGAAATATTTTCCGACCGGCAAACACCCCAGGTGATTTCCTCAAATATCACTGATTACAACGAATCCCGATATAATGAGGATGATCATCCAATTTCCAATAACTTACTGCCACTCATCATCTGTAAAACCATACAGATGTGAGAATCATACTGGTAAATATATACCCTGGAGTAAGGACTAATTAGGAAATCAGTTTTCCTTTAACAGTACATAGTGAAACTGAAACATTGAAACGTTTCGATGGGGTATCCCGGTGTTCCTAGTAATGCATCTTCCTGATCCACGACTGTAACCGTATAATTCTTTCCCACCTCTCCAAATCCCTTTATATGTCTTTAGTCATTACCTTCTGCACACCCCTTAGGCCAAATGGTTTTCTTCCTTCCCTACCGTTCGGCACCGGCCTATGGTTTGGAAGAAGACTATCTAATAAGCATAATGGGTGTACTGTCCTAATCCTAGGAGCACTCGCAATGCGAGAGAAGGTGAAGATAAAAGACAACCGAATAAACCTTATTCCTATTTCTCCTGAACCAGAATCCATCCCCGAACTGGAACAAGTTCCTTTCGAGTTCGTATATAACCATACGATGGAGTATCCAATAAACTGTGGATCTTCGTAGAGATACGGAGTATCCTGGAGAAATACAAAGGTGAAGTGGGAGTGGTAATGAAAAACCTGGTTTTGTCGTGAATATTAGTCGCAGTTTAATTTGCCCTATTACTAATCCCTTGCTTTGTCTTAACTTTATACCTTCTGCACACCATCGTTATGCTAATTGGTTTTCTTCATTCCCCACCGTTCGGCACCAGCCTAAGGTTTGGAAGAAGACTATCCAATTTGCGTAATAGGTGTACTACTCCTAAACCAAGGAGTACTCGCAACCTGAGAGAAGGTAAAAGGAAAGACAACTGAATAGTCCTATCCGTTTCCTCCAGAACCTGAAACCATCCTCGAATAAATTATTTCGAGTTCGTATCTTACCATACGATTGTTTTGTCCAAAGGAAGTGGACGTTCATAGTAATACGGGGTGTCCTGGAGAAAAAGGGTAAAAGTAGGAGTGGCAATGAGGTCTGCAACTCTGACAATCCAAAAGCCAGTGTTTAAGAAGGTTCGGTCAATATTGGTCTCTGAGTCATAGTCTTAGGGTCGGGTCAATGGTCGCTGCCAAAGAGAGAGAGAAAAGAAATACTCAGCGTGCACTCTAACCTAGATCAGAATGGTTACCAATTTATCTGATCTGGAAAACTCCCACTGTTCCGTCAAATTCTCCTCCAAACCTGAAAGAAGAATTAGTCGGGGTCACCCGAGGAGTAAACTAACTCATCAGTGGGAATCAGGATCCAACTATCATCGCATGACAACGTGACGGAATCCGCTCACGGTGTCACACTCCAGAAGGTATGCGCATATCTGGCAAGTTTCAGTTTCTTTAGAAACTCCCGATGTGGATTTTTACCCCATGCTCTTATGACCTTGACTTTGGCCAACAAATCATAAGTCACATGTCAAGTTCTACCCGTCATTCTCCAGGTTGATTTGAATCCACCCGTACCTACCCTTGACTTTGGCCAACAAGGCAGTACGACTGTTCCAAACCAACGCATCTATCTATGCTGCATATGAATAACCAACAGCTACCAAACACTGTGCCTTGACTTTGGCCAACAAACACAGCTTACTATTGACTACCCATATGAAACGACGGAGGGCCACGAATGGTTTCTGGCGAAAACCTTTAACGTAATGAACTTGATATCGTTGAAGGAACGGATAGCTTTTTAAAATATAGTGGCGAAAACCTTTGCTAAAGAGGTCACTCCCAGTGAAGGGATCTCGGCTCTTTCCCCGTAGAATGAGGTGCAGGATATTCCAACTGAATACCACGGTGCAAAGCAAAAGTAATCGGCTATAGTGAAGTTATTGCCCTGACGCAAACTTTTTGTCCAAGGGGTCACTCTCGGTGAAGGGATCTCGGCCCTTGCCTCGTCGACTGAGGAGCAGGATATTCCAACTGAATACCACGGTGCAAAACAAAAGTGAACGTCCTTGCAATAACAGCTTTTTGAAAAGTGTTCCAACAACATCAAAATAGGTTTGTTTTTAACTTGCATTGATCCGAATCAACGCAGTCCCATCAATTGATCACACCAAAAAGAACGAAAATATACTGATGTATGTATATGCCATCCGCATTCGCCACTAGGTCCCGTCATTACCCGTTTGGTTAGCTAACTAACGACAGAGCGGGGACTGGACTAGCGCGGATGAAAAACATATACAACATCTACTAATATATATACCAATATATTATATTCGCTCAAGGCGTGATAAAAAATGCATCACAGAAATGTACAATATCACAGAACAATACAGATATCTGGGATCCCCGGGTTTCACCGAGCCACTAATGAAACCCGACGTTCCCCTGGTCGTGTGGATAGCCTGTGCAATGAAATCCTAGACCCCTACGGGCGCGGCAAGTTACCCGCCAAAACCTGAAGCGAGGCAGCCCCCTTCAGCAACGTTAATGGACCACCCAGCACTTCACGGAATCCGGTAACTTGGGGTACCCCTCCTTGGTCAACCTGTACCCCCTACGAGTGCGGCGAATAGCCCGCCAATCCTAGAGTGAAGCCCCCTCCGTCTCAATGCCATGAGATGCGGGCCCATTTCCCTCTAGAACCCGGCTATCCGTGCACCCCACCTTGGGGTAATCCTAGTGCAGAAAGTAAAATATACATACAACGGGTACATCGACCGCAACCTGGTCGTTCCCCAAAATAATAATACAAACAGGCAGTGACGGCAGTCCACATGTCGGACGCTCGCCCCGCAATATCAAATGTACATAATACAACCAAAACAACTGTACGAGCATTGCATCCAGGCTATCCCCACGACCGATCCGCAACATCACAGCAATACACAGAACATCAACGTGAATGTCACGTTCGCAAATCCGTCTAACCGGGCTATAGCAGTTAGACAGGATTTACCGATCAAATGACATTCACGGTCGCAGATTTAATGTAAATACTGTGAACTAGTGTGTATAAAATATCCGATCGATTAAATTTTACCATGTAGGCCCCAAAGTACTACTGTAGCACATCAAGAAATTCTGGGCCCAAAATTAATATTCCAAAACCCCTATTTCCAAGTAATAAGCTCTCTATGAAAATTTGGTCCCATGAACCGTCAATACTGCGGCGGAACCGCGGCCAATGCGTGGGTTTGGCCGCGGTTCCGCGGTCATATGGTGACGTCACGCGACCAATTTCTCGCAGAATGCTTAGAACTTCCTACACATCATTCTGCAACACACTGAAAAAAATTTTGAGACAAAAAAATTTCGACAGAAACTGATATGCATGAAAACGCGGGTTTTGGGATTTTGTTCGATCGAAAATGTAAAACACATTAGACAAAGCTAGACTATGTTAATGGCGAGGCTCCGATACCACTGTAAGTGCACGGCGGCGCCCCGGCCGTCAGTCCGACGCCGGAATGCGGAAGAGGTGATTTACTTTAATTTTTCAAACCGGCACCACCGCGTACTAAATACCCGGATCGTGCCACTAAATAGTCCTAGCTAAAAACAAGATGGGGAAGAGAGATATACCGAGCGATCTGTGTCCTTCGGTCTTCTCGCCGTCGTCCCGATCTCCCGCTGATTGTCCAGTCTCCACCTCCTCGCCGGAAGGGCACCACGTCGCCTTCTTCTTTTACGGGCTCCCACCTCTATACCGAGGCAACTCGGGCACGAAGTTGGCGAGCCGACGTGCCCAAGGTTTGCTGTAGAATGTGTGTAGAACTCATGTCTCATTTTGGGGTAGTGGAGGTTGCCATTTGGTGGAGGAAATGATATGTGGAATTTTGTAGATGAACTTGGGGATTTTTAACCATCAAGAGAACCAAAAATTCCCCACTACAAAATTGGGCAGCCCCCTCTCAAGTGGCCGGCCTTGGCGCAAGGTTGGGAGTGAGAATGAGAGAAAGGTGAATGGATGATGGAACCACAAACATAATGCAAGGGAATAAAGATAATCATGAAGGGAAATGATCACAAAACAAATCCACACTCCAAAACATCCATCATCAACAACCATGATTGCTCACTGTAACATTTTCAAAAATATAAAATATTAATTTTGGGAAGTTTTATAATTTAATATTATTTTATTGATTATTTCAATATTAAATGCAAATAAATAGGAAAAATGTTAGAAAAATTATGAAAAATTATGGAAAATTCTAAAATAGGGTAAATTAGTGAATTATGACATTTTTAAGTTTTTGTGATTAGTTTGACACTAATTTAGTGCTAATCGCGATTAAAATCGCTAATTGGGTTTTTTGACAAATTTGTGCAAAACTTGCACATACCACTTTTCTACACTTGTGTATTTTTCTAGCCATGGTTTTCATTTGGGTTTACTATTGGTGTGAGAAGGGTTGGGTTTTAAAAGAAAAGGGAAAAGAAAAAAAAAAGAAAAAGTGTAATGATGAGGGTAGGTGAGAGAGAGGGTTGAACCATTGACCAAACCCTTAGCCATTTTGATCATTTCTCTCCCTCTCCCTTTGCCTTGCTGCTGCTGCCCCTTCCTCCATCTCCCTCCCCTCCTCAAGCCATGAATCATCTCTAAAACTACACCAAAACCCCAAACTCCTTTCATTAAAAATGTCCAAAATCCCTAGATCTACACATGGAGCTAAAGAAGCATGGATTTGGCCACTAGAGGGCAACTCAAGAAAATTCTTGAGTTGCCAAATGAGGTATTTTCTGGATCATTAGTTTGGTTTATGCATTACTTATATACCCCATGTTTAGTTTAGAATCGATATTGTGTGATATTATGGAATTGAGGAAAACCTAGTTAGGGTTTGAGTGGAATTGGTGTTGCATTATGAAATTGAGCTCAGTTAAGATTATACCAACACCCTAGTGTTTGAATTGAGACCCTAACCTGATGCTAGAACCACAGAATACGGATTTTAGAAACCGATATCGGGGAAAACGTGAAATCTGTAAGGGTTAAATGGAGTCTGCTATCACCCCGAGACCCCTAAAATAATATTGAGTGGACAGTAGCATGTGCAGGCACCCAGGAAACTAACCCCAAAACCCTAGCCCCTAACTCTCCTTCCCGGCCGCCAAAACCTCCTTTCTGGCCGCAATTTGCGGCCAGACCAGAGAGGAATCTCCTCGTTTTGCGTGCCTGGCACCATTTCATCAATTCTTGGCCCTGGGTACTTCTAGTTTTGACAGATTCTTCCTAGGGTGAAATCTGGGACATATATCCTAAGTTGTCGTTTTGGATTCGTGTTTCCGTATTCCGTATTTTTGGATTCTGAAATGGTGGAATGTGTTTTGCCTCGACTATTGTCGTTTATACGACGATATAGAGGATTATGGATGGTTTTGAAGGCGTGCCATAGGTTCTCACCTATAGGCCCCTTATCGTATCGTTTTGGAGTTTATGCGCCGTTTTAGATTGGATTTGGTTTTAATGCGCATATACGATATTTGATGTGTAGGTACCCATGAAGACTTCAGGACGACAAGCAATACGTGGTGACGTCCGCAAATGATGATGCAAGGTGAGTAGATTATATCTACGGGGGAAAGTCGGGTGGATGGCGTATAGCACCCCCGCAGTCCGTAGATAGCTTATTATATAGTATTGTGATATTAGGTGTATTTGGATATGTAGGGTTAGAAGTGACTAGTGTAGTTCATAGTCGCGAACCCTAGGATAGAATTACACCTATACATATACCCTTGCTTTTCACTTGTACTTACACTGTGGTTGATGATATGTGACGACTTTGGAGATGAGTCGATGATGTGGGCTTGGTGCCCTGAGATCGGTATTTCGATACGATTCATATGTGGGATATGACTTGTGATTCTTGCGGGCTTGGGATGGTGTTTACCCCCGCATGCATACTTTACCGATGTTACCGTTTGTTCTAGACATAGAGTAGTACATCCAGACTAGATGATCTGATGATGGTGAGATTTGTTATGTGATGAGACAGTGAGATGTTGATCCCTACCCAGCTTTTGGGAATGTCGTACGATGATTTACCGTACGAGCTGATATTGATGATAGATCTGCACTCATAGCTAGAGGATATCTTACGATATGACATTGAGGCGGGATCACCGACTATATATCTACATATATACTTAGACTCAGTTTTAGGTGGTTTCCACACCTACCCCTCCTGATTGACAGGATACTTAGATGTAGTTTGCATAGTAGATACTTTATTGTGCTGTTGATTCCTAGATTTCCGCATATTCATGCTTTTCGCATTGCTGGCATATGTTCATTACCATGTTATTATCATGCTGTTAGGACACCAGCACCATTATCGATGATGCGTATGTTTCACGTACACTATTTGCCGGCTCACACACTTCATCGTCGATAATTGCCATGTCACTACACCGTAGTACTATTACATTTGTGATATGATGCTTCCTTCGGCATATGCGCATTCCTGTTCCATGTTGCATGATTTCCGATATGATTACTCTCTTTACATGTCGCATATATCATGGATTGATTGCATAGTACATCGCATTAGATTTATTTCCTGATGTTGGATTTTCATGTGATTTCTGGTTTTGAGGACCGTGGGGTTATTTCAGAAAAGAGGCACTTTATGAAAACCCGGTACCTCGTGATATGATATTTGGTGCGTCCACCACGCGTTTTCTCGGTGCTGAGACGTGTGCTTGAAACCCGATTCGAGGAGGTGATGTACCGTTTGCGGGTTCGTGGTGGGCCCGGTATGGTTCCCCTCGGCGAGATGATCGATGGGTTATGCCGATTGAGCCTGGAGGCGGGCGAGTACCTACCGGTGATTTTACCTGAGCTCGGCGGATATCCGGGGGATACCGCCTGGAGCCAAGAGATGGGCATACTGCTGGGGCCGACGGGCCGATATCCGCAGACGGAGCCCAGAGATGGACATGGGTTGACTCATACTGCCGGGGCCGAGGGCCGATATCCGCAGACGGAGCCTCATACGGATGAGGATTTACGTGTCGGTGTTTAGCACGGGTTTCATGATGAGTTTTCCATGATTTTGGTTATATCCTCACATTGCATACATGATGCTTACTGTCAGTGGGTGACAGGTGGACGGGTTCCACATATATACAGACTTGGTTCATATACAGACTGGATTTACACTTATCTTACACCAATATTAGTGGTATGGGACGCTAATATATGTGTATTGATATTATTGATATTTCTTCATTGATACTTCATGCAGACATACTTTACACTGATGACATATTGTTACCTGAGTACCTGGCAATATATACATGATTAGATGTTACCTTGCCACCTTATTACACTCAGATGTACTCTTGTGGATATTTTACTGATCGTGGACTTAGGATTATGTCTTGCATTCGATTTATCCTTGTAGATGTTTCTATTCACGAGTTGGCAACTCACCCCCGTTGTGCCACAGTTCTTGCAGGTTTTTCCGTACAGGTTCTATTGCGGCATTTCTGGCACACTACCTTCTTGCGGATGATTTGCTTTGGTAGGTGGATTCTTTCGTATCAGGAATCACCTTTGTATTTATTTATTTCATTGTATCTAGAAATTGTCCATCAACCAAAACTTGTATATTCTTTCAGACTCAGAGACAGTGTTGTATTATTCGACCTTAGAGTCGCTCTTAGTAGTATTGCGGTTTTCTTGCTACTTTGAGCTTTCTTTTGGTTTTGATCCTCGCCACTTGGCGTTGTATATTATCATATCATTGCGTGGTTGTGACCGTCGATTGACGAAGAGCTAGCTCCCGCTTGGGGATGCCTTTATCATTTTATATATTGTTATTCATGTTGTACCCCATTCGGGGCCAGTTTTACAAGAGAAACTCTGCCGAAATTTTTAGAAAGGACTTATTGTTTTCAAAACGTACCTTCGGCTTAGTTATTTAAAAACCCTGATTTCAAACCTGTATTTCTTCACTTCTTTGAACCAGTTTTCTTTATTTACTCTTCAAAATGGTTTTAGATTTCTGGGCTTTTGGCTTACTTGGATCAGACGGGGTCCTATAGGTTTCATATGGTTCAAGTGCCAGTCACGTGCTCTTTCGGGTCGTGACAAAGTTGGTATCAGAGCGCTAGGTTGACCTTGGTTCGAGTCTAAGTTTGACTATGTGGAGCCTAGGGAGTTGTTTTTATACGGAACTTAGGCTTGACCTTACGGAACTTAGACTTGGTTGAGGGGGTGTAAACCCGAACTTTCGTCGTTTTAGGATGACCCTTGGTTGATGGATTAGGTGACTAAAGTAGAGTGACGTACTGTTGGTATGTTCCGCGGCATACTTACGACACGCCACACCGCTTAAGGAACCTTAGGATGGACATTTGTTTTGAGATCAGTGATTCTCTTTATATCCTGGATTATACATCCATTTGAGATCCCCGATTCTATTAGTTTCATGATCATGCCTTCATTGATACTGTTCCTTTCTATGATCATGTATCCACTTTGGATCTGTTGTTTCCTTTCTTGCCTTTGATGTGCTCTCTTTGATACTCGATTGAGATTCCTGTCACCATGTTTGAGCGCAGTTTGGGCTGCTGCTAGGGTTACGGCCGGTGTGAGCTCGTGTGGTACAAGGGCCGACCTTTGTGTTTTCTGGTGACATGGGAACGTCTCGAGTTAGTGTTGGTGTTTGTGACCTCTAGTGGAGGCGAGTGCTTGGTTTGCACCGGATGATCGTGCCTTTGTTAGAGCTGCTAGTTGAGAGGGGACTGTTGGTGTACAGCATACCTCAGAGATTGTGATGTCGCCTATCGTGCAGACAGATGGGCCAGCTGTTGCTGAGATTGACAGGATGTTGCTTTCGGAGCTTACGAGCTGAGATTGCCGGAACTTTCAGGCAGATGATAGCTAGTCTACCCGGTTTGAGAGACGAAGGTGATTCGTCCGATTTTGCGCCAGAGCGGGCCCAGTTGAGTTGAAGATTTCCAGTGTGGAGAGTCTTACTCAGATCTAGAGCAGGCTGATTCAGAGATGACCGCCATTGTATTGCCTTTCCTGGAGGATTGAGGCATTGTTCGACGTACAGGTGTATGAGCCAGTTGTTGCTGCAAATGATGAGATATCGCCTAGATGATTGGAGCTACTGCAGCATGAGCATGTACTTAGAGAGATGATAGCGAGTCGCTAGTCACCGGAGGATGAATGACTAGGACGTGTGGTGAGTTCGCTTACCCCGATGCGAGGATATCAGATTGGTTGTTTCCAGCTAGAGACGACTTCACGCAGGTTCGTTGAGAGTCGATTGAGACGATCGAATGTCAGGAGCCTATTTTCCAAGTTTAAAGTATACGGAAAGACATGCAGGTGATTCTATGGACCCTCTAGAAGAATGAAACCCTAACTCGACTTAATGACCGTGTGACAGCCTTGGAACCTTAGGGTTTACGGCGGTTCCGCGGCGCCATTAGTGAGGCTTGGGTTTGCCCTTCTACGGCTGGACCACCGACGCTGTGGCATGTACTCGATACTATTAAACTGTACCCGAGATGTGAGCTCTTGGGGGATTATGAGGATCTGGCGAGTCGATCGGATGGTTCGACATTTTCGGACATTGTGATGGGACACTGCTTGGGAGACTCCAGATGCGAGGATAGCCGTCGGAGCGCAGTTTGTGTAGCCATGATGAGACGAGTCCGAATCAGTCGACATTTGAGCAGAGTGAAGAAAAGAGTTCGTACGAGGTTTCGACGAGATGATGTTCCACTCCATTGATATTAGAGATGTGATACGCACCCAGAGGCGTGGTTTACGGATATATCTTCCATAAAGAAGCGCGATAAGTATGCAGCCGTTCCGGAATAAGCTTTAGCTTCAGTTTAGGATGATAACTTCCGGGCATTTCGGCAGGATTGAGATTTGAGAAAGGAATCTTGGCAGGACCTTTCTGGAGTACGATACGAGAAGACCTAGACCAGGAGTGGTCGTGTTGCGCACACCCAGCAGGCCAGAGTTCGGCATTGTCGACGAGGTAGTTGACCAAGTTCGGATAGAGGAACTTAACCAGATGCGTTGCGAATTGATCGAGGACGGACGAGTGATGAGTATTCCTCCGATGGTTGGGACGTATTCCCGAGGACCAGTTCGGCCTGACATCTGCTATAGAGTGATGAAGCTACAGAATACGTGATTCGAGTCCGTGTGAGAGACTTCAGATTGACCATGGCCGAGACAGTGCAGTGCATAGTAGCTTGGCGTGACATCATAGTGGACGACGATAGAGACAGTTGGAACAAGAGGTTCGTGTGAGACACTGACGAGCTGTCATTGCTTCCCGTCGAGACTAGAGACCTGAGATGCTTACAGAGACGTTGCGATGTGACCAGTTTCTGGAGAAATATTGTGCTGAGGACACAGATGCCCTTTGAGCGAGAAGAGGTTGTGCAGGGAAGCCAGCCTCGGTGCAGATCGGCATAGGCAGGATTGGAAGAGACCTTGAGCAGGATTCCTTCCAGGACGTTGCTGCAATGATGTTTGCACCCAGGATCAGATGTGTGACGTACATTCAGAGAGCCAGAGGCCGACGCCAGTGATATGCTGCCTTACGAGTGGTCGTGAGGTTTGACCGAGAGATGACCAGAGAAGTGCCAGAACGGAATCGTCCCCGTTAGCACACCTGACAGGGCCGATGAGCCGATTGACCGCGTGATAGGTAATCCGCAGAGAAGATAAGGATCCAGAGAGTCAGAAGACGCTAGACCGTGAGCAAGAGGCAGGTAGATATCCTGCGCTGCTAGCTGTGGATTGCACCGACTCCTTCTCGACCTCGAAGGAGGAACTACCGAAGACGGTATTTGTGATTTGTGATTTTGTGATTCGATTATCACGTATCCGTCATTTTGGATTTCGGTATTTTGGGTGTTCTGTTTGCATGATTTAGTTTTGGTGACTGAGTTTCATGATATTGGTTTCATGCACCCACTGGATATTTATATATTTCGCGCAGAGTTTTCATGCATTTTAGTGTTATGCTTTGATTCGTGCACGCTGATGCACACGATTGTCAGATTTTCCTTTGAGGTACACCTGATTTTGGTTTGAGACGCATTTTATCGTTGATTTTGACCCGGATTTTGATGGTTGGTTTTGCACTCCGTGCTGGTGATGTGCTTTACACCTATTCGATGTTTGTTATTGGATTTCGTGATTCCGTGCATGTTGAGTGCGCAGGGTTTAGATTTTCATTCGTGCACGATGGGTGCACAGATTTGGATTTTTGCGCATGTTGGGCGCATGTTTTTAGATACGATTTTGGTGCGCACCCGATGCACTAAATCGAGATTTCTTCGTGCATGTTAGATGCACCGGACCTTGGCTGTCAGGCACATACGTTGCCCATGACAGAGGTTTCGTGCACACCCGTTGCACCTAGATGTTGTTTTGTGCACTTGTTTAGCACATATGGGATTTTTGATTTCCGTGCGCACCAGACGCACAGGATTGTGTTATGTACATTTTTGAGATTTATTCCTTTTGGAGCAGCACCTTTTATGATGTTGGGTTTTTGCTTTCATGCTGAGCAGGACTAGTCGGTAGACGGTACCTGGATATACTTTTGCATGCTTTACATCAGCTTTTTACGTGTATAGATTGGATGTCTACATGTGTAGTTTCGATCCATATCGTATCGGTTTTGTATTGGATTTGACATTGTGTTTTTACATCGACTCCGATGATTGCGGGATGCTTGACGGAGTTTTGATTTTGAGTTATCTGCTCAGTACCCTTGCGCATGCATTGCGCTGTGACGTTCTTTGTGTTGATGATTTCGGAGCCCCGACGACTTTGGTTTATTACTGAGATTGTTTTAGTAGTGGGGGTTTAAATTTAAATTCGGGGACCGAATTTCTTTAAGGGGGGTAGATTGTAACATTTCAAAAATATAAAATATTAATTTTGGGAAGTTTTATAATTTAATATTATTTTATTGATTATTTCAATATTAAATGCAAATAAATAGGAAAAATGTTAGAAAAATTATGAAAAATTATGGAAAATTCTAAAATAGGGTAAATTAGTGAATTATGACATTTTTAAGTTTTTGTGATTAGTTTGACACTAATTTAGTGCTAATCGCGATTAAAATCGCTAATTGGGTTTTTTGACAATTTTGTGCAAAACTTGCACATACCACTTTTCTACACTTGTGTATTTTTCTAGCCATGGTTTTCATTTGGGTTTACTATTGGTGTGAGAAGGGTTGGGTTTTAAAAGAAAAGGGAAAAGAAAAAAAAAAAGAAAAAGTGTAATGATGAGGGTAGGTGTGAGAGAGGGTTGAACCATTGACCAAACCCTTAGCCATTTTGATCATTTCTCTCCCTCTCCCTTTGCCTTGCTGCTGCTGCCCCTTCCTCCATCTCCCTCCCCTCCTCAAGCCATGAATCATCTCTAAAACTACACCAAAACCCCAAACTCCTTTCATTAAAAATGTCCAAAATCCCTAGATCTACACATGGAGCTAAAGAAGCATGGATTTGGCCACTAGAGGGCAACTCAAGAAAATTCTTGAGTTGCCAAATGAGGTATTTTCTGGATCATTAGTTTGGTTTATGCATTACTTATACCCCATGTTTAGTTTAGAATCGATATTGTGTGATATTATGGAATTGAGGAAAACCTAGTTAGGGTTTGACTGGAATTGGTGTTGCATTATGAAATTGAGCTCAGTTAAGATTATACCAACACCCTACTGTTTGAATTGAGACCCTAACCTGATGCTAGAACCACAGAATACGGATTTTAGAAACCGATATCGGGGAAAACGTGAAATCTGTGAGGGTTAAATGGAATCTGCTATCACCCCGAGACCCCTAAAATAATATTGAGTGGACAGTAGCATGTGCAGGCACCCAGGAAACTAACCCCAAAACCCTAGCCCCCAACTTTCCTTCCCGGCCGCCAAAACCTCCTTTCTGGCCGCAATTTGCGGCCAGACCAGAGTGGAATCTCCTCGTTTTGCGTGCCTGGCCCCATTTCATCAATTCTTGGCCCTGGGTACTTCTAGTTTTGACAGATTCTTCCTAGGGTGAAATCTGGGACATATATCCTAAGTTGTCGTTTTGGATTCGTGTTTCCGTATTCCGTATTTTTGGATTCTGAAATGGTGGAATGTGTTTTGCCTCGACTATTGTCGTTTATACGACGATATAGAGGATTATGGATGGTTTTGAAGGCGTGCCATAGGTTCTCACCTATAGGCCCCTTATCGTATCGTTTTGGAGTTTATGCGCCGTTTTAGATTGGATTTGGTTTTAATGCGCATATACGATATTTGATGTGTAGGTACCCATGAAGACTTCAGGACGACAAGCAATACGTGGTGACGTCCGCAAATGATGATGCAAGGTGAGTAGATTATATCTACGGGGGAAAGTCGGGTGGATGGCGTATAGCACCCCCGCATTCCGTAGATAGCTTATTATATAGTATTGTGATATTAGGTGTATTTGGATATGTAGGGTTAGAAGTGACTAGTGTAGTTCATAGTCGCGAACCCTAGGATAGAATTACACCTATACATATACCCTTGCTTTTCACTTGTACTTACACTGTGGTTGATGATATGTGACGACTTTGGAGATGAGTCGATGATGTGGGCTTGGTGCCCTGAGATCGGTATTTCGATACGATTCATATGTGGGATATGACTTGTGATTCTTGTGGGCTTGGGATGGTGTTTACCCCCGCATGCATACTTTACCGATGTTACCGTTTGTACTAGACATAGAGTAGTACATCCAGACTAGATGATCTGATGATGGTGAGATTTGTTATGTGATGAGACAGTGAGATGTTGATCCCTACCCAGCTTTTGGGAATGCCGTACGATGATTTACCGTACGAGCTGATATTCATGATAGATCCGCACTCATAGCTAGAGGATATCTTACGATATGACATTGAGGCGGGATCACCGACTATATATCTATATATATACTTAGACTCAGTTTTAGGTGGTTTCCACACCTACCCCTCCTGATTGACAGGATACTTAGATGTAGTTTGCATAGTAGATACTTTACTGTGCTGTTGATTCCTAGATTTCCGCATATTCATGCTTTTCGCATTGCTGGCATATGTTCATTACCATGTTATTATCATGCTGTTAGGACACCAGCACCATTATCGATGATGCGTATGTTTCACGTACACTATTTGCCGGCTCACACACTTCATCATCGATAATTGCCATGTCACTACACCGTAGTACTATTACATTTGTGATATGATGCTTCCTTCGACATATGCGCATTCCTGTTCCATGTTGCATGATTTCCGATATGATTACTCTCTTTACATGTCGCATATATCATGGATTGATTGCATAGTACATCGCATTGGATTTATTTCCTGATGTTGGATTTTCATGTGATTTCTGGTTTTGAGGACCGTGGGGTTATTTCAGAAAAGAGGCACTTTATGAAAACCCGGTACCTCGTGATATGATATTTGGTGCGTCCACCACGCGTTTTCTCGGTGCTGAGACGTGTGCTTGAAACCCGATTCGAGGAGGTGATGTACCGTTTGCGGGTTCGTGGTGGGCCCGGTATGGTTCCCCTCGGCGAGATGATCGATGGGTTATGCCGATTGAGCCTGGAGGCGGGCGAGTACCTACCGGTGATTTTACCTGAGCTCGGCGGATATCCGGGGGATACCGCCTGGAGCCGAGAGATGGGCATACTGCTGGGGCCGACGGGCCGATATCCGCAGACGGAGCCCAGAGATGGACATGGGTTGACTCATACTGCCGGGGCCGAGGGCCGATATCCGCAGACGGAGCGCCATACGGATGAGGATTTACGTGTCGGTGTTTGGCACGGGTTTCATGATGAGTTTTCCATGATTTTGGTTATATCCTCACATTGCATACATGATGCTTACTGTCAGTGGGTGACAGGTGGACGGGTTCCACATATATACATACTTGGTTCATATACAGACTGGATTTACACTTATCTTACACCAATATTAGTGGTATGGGACGCTAATATATGTGTATTGATATTATTGATATTTCTTCATTGATACTTCATGCAGACATACTTTACACTGATGACATATTGTTACCTGAGTACCTGGCACTATATACATGATTAGATGTTACCTTGCCACCTTATTACACTCAGATGTACTCTTGTGGATATTTTACTGATCGTGGACTTAGGATTATGTCTTGCATTCGATTTATCCTTGTAGATGTTTCTATTCACGAGTTGGCAACTCACCCCCGTTGTGCCACAGTTCTTGCAGGTTTTGCCGTACAGGTTCTATTGCGGCATTTCTGGCACACTACCTTCTTGAGGGTGATTTGCTTTGGTAGGTGGATTCTTTCGTATCAGGAATCACCTTTGTATTTATTTATTTCATTGTATCTAGAAATTGTCCATCAACCAAAACTTGTATATTCTTTCAGACTCAGAGACAGTGTTGTATTATTCGACCTTAGAGTCGCGCTTAGTAGTATTGCGGTTTTCTTGCTACTTTGAGCTTTCTTTTGGTTTTGATCCTCGCCACTTGGCGTTGTATATTATCATATCATTGCGTGGTTGTGACCGTCGATTGACGAAGAGCTAGCTCCCGCTTGGGGATGCCTTTATCATTTTATATATTGTTATTCATGTTGTACCCCATTCGGGGCCAGTTTTACAAGAGAAACTCTGCCGAAATTTTTAGAAAGGACTTATTGTTTTCAAAACGTACCTTCGGCTTAGTTATTTAAAAACCCTGATTTCAAACCTGTATTTCTTCACTTCTTTGAACCAGTTTTCTTTATTTACTCTTCAAAATGGTTTTAGATTTCTGGGCTTTTGGCTTACTTGGATCAGACGGAGTCCTATAGGCTTCATATGGTTCAAGTGCCAGTCACGTGCTCTTTCGGGTCGTGACACTCACAAAGTCAATCAATCATGAACCATGGAAAGTCAAGGGATGGTCCTCCATCATGATTCAACAATATGCAAAGACCCCCTTCCAAATTGCTTATTTGCACAAATGCAAATAAGCCCTCCTCCACCAATCTTCGGCCAATGAAAGATACAAAGAAATATGGCCGAAACGGAAAGCAAACAGGCAACTCGAGAGAACTGGTCCCGTAATAAATTACAGGAAAAACCCCGATACTGTGTATACACACCCGCATCTGTATTCCAACCGAATACAAATGCAATGAGACAAAGTCTACACTGTACTATACTAGGATCCGGCTTAAACCAAAGCCGGCTAGTATAATCCGTCCGATCCTGATCCGTGCAATACCGCACGTATCTGATCGAACCCTGCCATATATCCATATGGCCTCTAGTACTAACCGTCCAATCCTGATCCGTGCAATACCGCACGTGTCTGATCGAACCCTGCCATATCTCCATACGGCCTCTACAGTGTTTCGTCCGAAACTTGAGTAACTGTATGTGTGGTGGACTCTAAAGACTCGTCAATACTATGGCTGTGGATTTAACCACTAGCACGTCAGAGGTATTAGCCATACGTGACGGGCCACCAGCTATTGACCAAAAGGGACGTCGATGAGCGAACTCATCCTGACACCCTACTGAGCCTGTCAGTGACAATATCCGTACAGTCCGGTCCGTTCGTCTATGAGCATCGCATGGCGGGCCTAGGGGGTTGGTAAAAGTCAGATCCCCAAAAGTGGTACAAGTCGTGTCGGAGTGTAGCCCAGAACACCCTGAGATACTACTGGAATACCTACTAGTAAATCTCCTGCCTCGACCGAGGGCTTCGTGTAATGGCTCTCCTAGACACAGCGCGACCTCACCCCCAATACCGGGAGAGACGAACCCCTGAAGATCCGCTCACTGCCTCCATGTGGCTCGGGACTGTACCCAACTAAAACCTGTTTGCACGTCTCCTTTGAGCGTGGTAGGGTAGTAATCAAAGTACAGTGGGAACTCACACGAGACAAACGACGATCCCCAGGTCGATGAACTAACCTGTACACATGTCACCAGGGAACTGCTATCTGACGTCAGGTATAAGACCAACTAGCATGTTCCCGGCGAGTCCTGTCCTGTGTACTCATAACCCAATGAGCACCTGTATACATTTTAGGTGAACCAACTGACACCAGTGGCTTGTGAGACCGGCCACCGCCCCTCGTCGGGGTCTCGACTATATACACTAGTCTACTCTGGAGTTTCGATGCCCTGTCTCGAAACTCCCACGACTAGGGACCTTTTAAGGATGTGCTTATAGACTACCAGCTCTCACGTATATGATCGCCCTCATACTGCTGGTGGTCAAGCAAGAATCCTAGGGGCTCTATCAACGTGCAATAGTGATATGTCAGGTCACCTAAAGCAGTACACGATGATAAAGATAAACCAGATAGCATACTATCATCTTGAGTAAGACTGTCCTACTGGGACAGGTCCTCCTTCAATCATTGCAATCGCATGCCTGCGATCCAATAATTGACTCTGTGGGCACTATCTCCAACATCTTTATATCTCAAGTTCGCGGAGAAACCCATCTCCCGAAATGAGCAACACCTGTCTTAGAATATGTCTGGATGTCTGATGGGACCTAGCTCATAAATGAACTCCAAATCCAAACTTCATAGACTGTATCGTCAACTGAACTTAATCAGTATCCTGCGCCATGCCTCCCTCAGTATTTCCTTGGACCACCTGTCCAAAATACTGCCCCTCTTCAGAAGGAAAAACTATAACTCTGACAACCTCCTTGTCGTCCAAGTCACTTTGGAAGCCTGGAATGATAACTGTCTCCCGAAAGAGGCTGTCGTTATCATATCCCTAGAACATCCACTTATGTTCTAAAACTGCTTCCGACTGTTTCTCTAGGATAGGATCAATTTCAACTCATTGCATCTAGTTCAAGAACAACATCTGGTGTGGTATTTGACATCTCATGATTGACTCAATTGCCTAAGCAAGTGATCTGCCAATCATGCACACCCCTCTCTCCTTTAGTCTGTAAGACACCTTTAGAGAGGGTAACTACATCATCTGCAGGTACACTACCGTGCTTGTAGTCGTCCATTCTAAATACTCTTAGAATGCTGTCTAAGTACCCTTAATTGGGAAACCACCCAAATCTAGATCTAAAAACATAGATCTAGTAACCAGTATGTCTGATATAATATCCAAGTCCTATGTGGATAAACCACTGTGTGACGACCAAGCTATAACCGATCGCAGTTTAGAAATATCACTTCCTACTCTGTGTATGTCACCCAAATACCAGGACATCACACCCTACTACCTTCTCAACAGATCCATCCTCTATTCTGATGAAGTCAAACCTATGACTGTCACATCAGAAATAGATGTTTTATCTCCGCTATATCTGCTTTAGTCTGTAAATAGACATAAGCCACCTGTCCACCAATGCTTCCGCTGCTTCTACTGACTATGACAACCCTCTGGCAGAGTCATATAGACGTTCACTTCTAAAGCCAGTTTAGAACGACGCTATACTCATCCTCCTGTCGGGTCTCACAGTCTGGAACAATAGCAATGGCAAGTCTGGGTAAACAAGAACTTCCCTGTCACCGTCCTTGAGGCTAACGGAGTACCTCTCGGGTGCCTGAAGTTACCCACCGTATCTGCGGAGTGGCCAATTGAATGTCAAACAAGATTGAATCTTTAGGTTCCTATCAAATCTTCAGTAATCGTTTGCGGTTCTGGAATCACTTCCAGTTCTACCATACTCCCTCTGCTGCTTTCTGAAAAAATCCATTTTTAATAAAACTGTGGCGAGTCTAGAACAAAATCACTATTGATCTTCCAGATGGTAGAAAATCAACCCTCGTCATAGCCTGGGTCAACCCACAAACAGTCATTACAGAAACGTGCCTTGAGTTGTCCAGTGTCTGGTTTTAATCATAAGCCGGATAACTCCCCGTACCTTAACATCGTTAAGATATGAACTGTTCTATATCCAATATAGAACTAGAGGCACTGATTTAATTGAACCGGATTCAAATCATGCAGCTGTCTCTAGTGCATGTCAACTAAATGGAAGGAGGCCGATCAGCGTTACTCAACTTAGGAATGCTACCAATTATGAGTAACTTGAAAAGAGAAGCTAGTTCTCTTAATCATTACTATCAACTGAACACCATACACAAGTATCTACATCTTCGATCACTTTGAAGAATCCCGATACTTGCAATACCTGGTTCTCTACTTTATTCAAATACCTATAACTTCTAAAAATTCGGACCCTATGTTTCCACGAAACATCTGTCTAAAAACTAGATAAGTCATAATTAAACCGAATATAGTAAGAGGACCAACCCCTCTGTCCTGATGGACCCTGGACAACATACAATACTCTGTATAAGTCCATTGAGTCTGATAACTCATTCACTGTGTGTCGTAGGTTGAAAATTGTACTTATGGTTAAGAAGAATTACACCGTTGTTTAATGCTTCTTACCTAACCATCCACTGATATAGGTAAATGTCACAGACATAATTTCAAAAAGTTATATCTCACTCTATGAAAATAGACGTACAGATATATCAATTTGAAATTGTAAGTCTACGCTAGCGCCCCGGCCGTCTACAGACGCCAAATGCGGAACAAAAAACTTTTAACTGGCGCTATCGTATACTTTAACCCGGATCTGCCATTATTGCTAAACTAACAAACTGTAAAGAGTGTAGAAAGGTTATACCGAACGATCCGAGTCCTTCGTTCTTTAACCATCATCCCACGCTCCGTTGCGGCTGCTCCGATCTCGTCGATCTCCGATATCCTCGTCGAGGTGGCACCACGTCGACGATTCTTTAAACGGGCTCCCGCCTCTGACTTGAGGCAACTCGATCGTCAAGTTTGCTAAAAGAGACGACCAAGAATGATGTAGAGAATGAGTAGATGACTTTGTTTCACTTCGTCCAAATCCGTGGACGATCGGTTAATGAAGTTGCCGAGGGAATTGGGTGATGGAATGAAATGAACTGTAAAATTCCATGCACCCCAAATACTATCATATCTTTTTACAACCATGAAAAACTCAAGTGTGAGAGTGGGAGAGGGGGCCGGCCATTTATAGATGGGGGGGTGAGTGTAGGAGGAGGGAGAGAGTGACCTTAAGAACAAAATATCATATGTGAACACATAAGAATACCTTAAGGAAAACAAGAATGGTTGAAATCAAAGCATGAGTCACTAATACACATCATCAAGCCTTTAATGCACCAATCAAAACATAACACCACTTAACCTAGTCATCACCTTCTAGAAGCATGACACACCCTCATCCAAGAAAAGATAAATCCGTCTTTAACCGAATGTTAAAAAACGGCTGATAGAAAACTGGAAACTGGCAACTTCCAAAAGTGATCCTGAAACGACTTTCAGGATAACCCCGAAACTGTATAAATATACCCGCATTTGTATTACGACCACATACAAATGCAACTGAGACAAAGATATTATACCTACTCAATATAATACTCGGATCCGGCTTAAACCAAAGCCGACCAGTATCATCTGCTCGAAAAATAACACGTGCGTAAACGCACGTGCATTTTCCGAACCCTGCCATAAAACCATACGGCCTCTACAACGTTTCGCCCGAACTTGGGAAACTATCTGTGGGGGACTCTAATGACTCGTCAGTACCCTGGCCGTGGGTTTAACCACAAACCGTCAGCGGCACTAGCAATGCGTAATGGCTGCCCATGGACTGACCTCAAGGGAGGCTGATGAGCGAACTCATCCAGAATCCCTACTGAGCCTAACAGTGACAATGTATATACAGTCCTGTCCGTTCGTCTATGAGTATCGCATATTTGCCTAGGGGGCTAGTAACGTCAGACCCCCAATAGCAGTATAAGTCGTGTCGGAGTGAAGCCCAATAACACCCTGAGATACTACTGGAGTACCTACCAGTAAATCTCCTGCCACGGCCGTGGGCTTTGTGTAATGGCTCTCCTAGACACAGCACAATCTCGCCCCCAATACCGGGAGAGTCGAATCCCCTGCCGATCCGCTCACGTGCCTCCATATGGCTCGGGACTGTACCCAAAAACTACCTGTTTGCACGACTCCTTTGAGCCGTGGTAGGGTAGAAATCAAAGCACAGTGGGAACTCACACGAGACAAATGACGACCTCAGGTCGATGAACTAACCTGTACACATGTCACCAGGGAACTGCTATCTGACGATATGTATAATACCAACTAGCAGGTTCCCGGCGAGTCCTGTCCGGTGTACTCATAACCCAATGAGCACCTGCATACATCTTAGGTGATCCAACTGACACCAGTGGCTTGTGAGACCGGCCACCGCCCCTCGTCGGGGTCTCGACTGTACACACTAGTCTACTCCGGAGTATCGATGCCCTGTCTCGAAACTCCCACGACTAGGGACCACAATTAAGGATATGCATATAAACTACCCAACTCTCACGTATATGATCGCCATCATACTGTTGGTAGTAAAGCAAGATCCTAAGGGCTCTATCAAAGTGTAACATGTAATCAGTCACCTGATCATGTACACGACTGATAAAGGCAAACCAGATAGCATACTATCATCTCGAGTAAGACTGTCCTACCGGTATAGGTCCTCCGCAATCATTGCAATCACGTACCTGTGATCCAATAATTGACTATGAGGGCACTATCTCCAACAATCTCCCACTTGCACTCAAGGCTAATTATTGCGATGTCGACTACTCACAGCCCATGTGAAACCGAACATCCAACTCCTCTACTAATCAGTATCACAAAGCCCGTTTGTAAAAGTATTGTGTTCGAGAAATAGCCTTAGTGAGTGGATCCGCCTAGAAGTTTCTTTCTATATCTCTCTTAATCTCAAGTTCGCGGAGAAAGCCATCTCCCGAATTGAGTAATACCTGTCTTAGAATGTGTCTGGATATCTGATGGGACCTAGTTCATAAATGAACTCCAAATCCAAACTTCTTAGACTGTATCGATCACTGAACCTAATCAGTATCGGGCACCATGCCACTCACAGTATCCTTTTGGACCACCTGTCCATAATATTGTCCCTCTTCGTCAGAGGGAAAAACTATAACTCTGACAATCATTCTGTCATTCATGTCACATTTGAAGCCTGGAATGATAACCGTCTCCCGAAGGAGGCTGCCGTCATAAAATCCGTAGAACATGTACTTCTGTTCTAAAACTGCTTCCTTATGTTTCTCCAGGATTGGATTAATACAAACTTATTGCATCAAGTGCAAAAAAAAACATCTGGTGTGGTACTTGACATCTCATGATTGACTCAATTGTCTAAGCAAGTGATCTGCCAATCATGCTCATCCCTCTCCCCTTTAGTCTGTAAGACACCTTTAGAGAGGGTGACTCCATCACCTGCATGTACACCACCATGCTAGGAGTCATCTATTCTAAAAACATTAGAATACTGTCAAAGTACCCACATTGGGAAACTTCCCAATTCTAGATCTAAAACTATAGATCTAGAAACCAGAATGTCAAATATTATATCCATATCCTGTCTGGAGAAACAACTGTGTGACGACCACAGTACAACCGATCGTAGTATAGGAATTTTACTTCCTACTCTGTGTATGTCATCCAGATTCTATGACATCACACCCTACTACCTTCTTAACAGATCCATCCCCTATTCTGATTGAAGTCAAACCCATGACTGTCATATCAAAATTAGATGATCTATCTCCGCTATAACTGCTCAAGTCTATAAATAGATATAAGCATCTTGCCCACTATGCTTCCGCTGCTCCCACTGACTATGACAACCCTCCTACCGGGTCTCATATCCTGGAACAACAGTAGTGTCAAGTCTGGGTAGATAAGAACCTCCCTGTCACCGTCCTTGAGGCTACTGGAGTACCTCTCGGATGTCTGAGGTTACCTACCATATCTGTGGAGTGGCTATTGGAATGTCAAACCTGATTGAATATATAGGTCCTATTAAATTTTTCGTAATCGTTTGTGGTTCTGGAATCACTTCCAGTTCTACCATACTCCCAGTACTATTTTCTGAAAAAGATCCATTTTTACTAAAACTGTGGCAAGTCAAGAACAATATCACTATTGATCTTCCAAATGGTAGAATATCAACCCTCGTCATAGTCAGGGTCAACCCACAAACAGCCATTACAGAAACGTGCCCTGAGTTATCCAGAGTCTGGTTTTAAGCATAAGCTGGACAACTCCCCGTACCTTAATATCTTTTAAGGTACGAACTATTCTATATCCAATATAGAAACTTTGGCACTAATTTAATTGGAACCATATTCAAACCATGCAGCTGTCTTCAGTGCATATCAACTTAATGGAAAGAGGCTAATCAGCATTACTCAACTTAGGAATCCATCCAATTATGAGTAACCTGAAAGAGAAACACGTTTCTCAAAACCATCACTATCATCTGAATACCAATCACAAGAATCTACATCTTCGATCTCTTTGAAGAATCGCGATACATGTGATACCTGGTTCTCTACTTTATTCTTATACCCACAACTTCTCAAAACTTAGACCTTGTATTTCTAAGAAACACTCGTCTAAATACTAGAGAAGTTATAAGTAAATAGAACATAGTACGAGGACCTACCCCTTTGTCCTGATGGACACTGGACAACATACAATACTCTGTATAAGTCCGATGAGTTAAACAACTCAAAACCTGTGCGTCGTAGGTTGAAAACTGTACCCTGGCGATTTCCTCAAATATCACCAATTACAACGAATTCCGATATAATGAGGATAATCACCTAATTCCCAATAACTTACTCCCAGTCATCATCTGTAAAACCTTACAGATATGAGAATGAAACCTGGTAAATACATACCCTTGGAGTAAGTGTCTAATCGGGAAAACAGTTCTTCTTTTAACAATGCACTGAAACATGAAAATGTTTCGTAGGGGTATCCTGGTATTCATAGCAATGCCTCTTTCATAATCCAATTCATGACTTCAACCGTATATTTTATTGTCATCTCTCCAAATCCCTTTATTTGTTTTTAGTCGTTACCTTCTGCACACCATCGTTAGGCTAAATGGTTTTCTTCCTTCCCTACCGTTCGGCACCAGCCTATGGTTTGGAAGAAGACTATCCAGTAAGCATAATAGGTGTACCCTCCTAAACCAAGGAGTACTCGCATCTCGAGAGAAGCTGATGATAAAAGACAACTGAATAATACCTTATTCCTTTAAAGGTGAAATAGGAGTGGCGATGAAGTACGCGGTTTTGGTCGTGAATGATATCAGTCGCAATTTACTTTGCCCTCTTTCTAATCCCTTTATTTTGTCTTTACATATTACCTTCTGCACACCCTACTTAGGCTAATTGGTTTTCATCATTCCCTACCTTTCGGCACCAGCCTATGGTTTGGAATAAGACTATCCAATAAGCGTAATAGGTGTACTCTCCTAAACCAAGGAGCTCTCGCAACCTGAGAGAAGGTGATAATAAAAGACAACTGAATAAACCAATTCTATTTCTCCTGAACCTGGATCCATCCTCGAAGAAGTTCCTTCGAGTTCGTATATAACAATACGATGGATCTATCCAATGGAAGTGGATATCCGTAGTAATACGGGTGTTCTGAGAAATTCAAAGGGTAAAAGAAGGAGTGGCAATGACTTATGGAACTCAGATAATCCAAAATCCAGTATTTTAAGAAGGTTCGGTCAACCTGGTCACTGAGTCATAGTCTAGGGTCGGTCAAAGGTCGCTGCCAAAAAGAGAGAGAAAAGAAACACTCTGCGTGCACTCTAACCTAGATCAGAATGGTCATCACTTTATCTAATCCGGAAACCTCCCACTGTCCTGTCAAATTCTCCTCCAAACCTAAAGAAGAATCAATCGGGATCACCCGAAGAGTAAACCAACTCATCAGTGGGAATCGCGATCCAACTCTCATCGCATGATAACGTGACGGAATCCACTCGCGTTATCACACTCCAGAAGGTATGCGCATGCCTGGCAAGTTTCAGTTTCTTTAGAAACTCCCGATATGATTTTTACCCCATGTTCTTATGACCTTGGCGAAAGTCAACAAATCATAAGTCACATGTAAAGTTCTGCCCTTCATTATCTTGTTAATTTGAACCCACCCGTACATACCCTTGACGAAAGCCAACAAGGTAATACGACTGTCCCAAACCAACACATCTATCTATGCAACAAATGAATACCCCAGCAACTACCAAACACTATGCCTTGACGAAAGCCAACAAACATAGCTTGAATATTACTGACCATCCATAAGAAACGACGGAGGGCTACGGCTGGTTTTTGGCGAAAAACCTTTAACGTAATGAACTTGATCTCGTTGAAGGAACCTGATAGCTTTTTATAAATATAGTGGCGAAAACCTTTTGCTAAAGAGGTCACTCCCGGTAAAGGGATCTCGGCTTTTTCCTCGTGGAATGAGGTGCAGGATATTCCACTGAATACCGCTACGCAAAGCAACATGTAATCGACTATAGTGAAGTTATTACCCTGACGCAAACTTCTGCCCAAGGGGTCAGTCCCGGTGAAGGGATATCGGCTCTTGCCCCGTCGAATGAGGTGCAGGATATTCCACTGAATACCGCTATGCATAACAAAAGAAAACGTCTTTGCAATAACACTTTTTAAATTTGTTCCAACAACATCCAAACAGGTTTGTTTTACTTTGCATTGATCAGAATCAACACAGTCCCATCAATTAATCACACCAGAAAAGAACGAAAATAAAATGTACGTATATGCCATCCTCATTCGTCACTGGGTCCCGTCATCACTCGTTAGGTTACTTAACTAACGACAGAGCGGGGACTGGACTAGCGCGGGTGTAAAACATATACAACATCTAATAGTATATAAACCAATATACAATAATCGCTCCAGGCGTGATAGTATGCAACATTACAGAAAAGTAATAAGCATCACAGAACAATACAGATAATCTGGGATCCCCGAGTTTCACAGAGCCGCTGCTGAAACTCGACGTTCCCATGTCGTGTGGATAGCCTGTGCAATGAAACCTAGACCCTTACGGGTGCGGCAAGTTACCCGCCAAAACCTGAAGCGAGGCAGCCCCCTACAGCATAGTGAATGGACCACCCAGCACTCCACGGAATCCGGTAATCTTGGGCACCCCTCCTTGGGTCAACCTGTACCCCCTACGAGTGTGGTGAATAGTCTGCCAATTCTAGAGTGGGGCCCCTCTGCCTCTCAAAGCCATGAGATGCGGACCCGTTGCCCCTCAGAACCCGGCTATCCGTGCACTCCGTCGCGGGGCAAAACCTAGTACAGTAATGAAAAATAGTACAATAGGTACATCGACCGCAACCTGGTCGTGCCCCAAAAGAATATTATACAACAGGCAGTGACGGCAGTCCACAAGTTGGACGATCGCCCCGCAATATCAAATATACAAATAAACACAAACTGTACTACCATTGCACACTGCTATCCACCACGACAAATCCGCAACAACACAGCACAACACAGAACATCAACGCGAATGTCACGTTCGCAAACCCGTCTAAAAGAACTATAGCAATCAGACGCGGTTTACCGATCAAATGACATTCCCGGTCGGAGATATAATGTAAGCACTGTAAACTAACATGTTTAAATTTCGATCGACCAAATATCAAGAAGTGGGCCCCACGACTTACTGGTGAACAGTAACAAAACCTGGGCCCAAACGATATATACCAAAAACCCCAAAATCCAACAGAGAACCCACTGTACAAATTTGGGAGCATGAGCTCACCAAGTGGCCGCGGATGCGCGGTCAAACCATGGGTTTGACCGCGTTTCCGCGGCGGTTTGGTGGAGTCACGTGCCCAAATTTTGTCGTGGTTCTTAGAAAAGCCTGCACAGATTTTTAAGACATGCAGAAAAATTTTAGGAGACCATTTAAAATCAACAGAAACTGTCAAGCTAGAAATTGCAGTTTTTGGCATTCCAGTTCGATCGATATTTTAAACGCGTTAGCACAAGTTAGGATAGCAAAATGGTGAGGCTCTGATACCACTGTAAGTCTACGCTAGCGCCCCGGCCATCTACAGACGCCAAATGCGGAACAAAAAACTTTTAACTGGCGCTATCGTATACTTTAACCCGGATCTGCCATTATTGCTAAACTAACAAACTGTAAAGAGTGTAGAAAGGTTATACCGAACAATCCGAGTCCTTCGTTCTTTAACCGTCATCCCACGCTCCGTTGCGGCTGCTCTGATCTCGTCGATCTCCGATATCCTCGTCAAGGTGGCACCACGTCGACGATTCTTTAAACGGGCTCCCGCATCTGACTTGAGGCAACTCGATCGTCAAGTTTGCTAAAAGAGACGACCAAGAATGATGTAGAGAATGAGTAGATGACTTTGTCTCACTTCGTCCAAATCCGTGGACGATCGGTTAACGAAGTTGCCGAGGGAATTGGGTGTTGGAATGAAATGAACTGTAAAATTCCATGCACCCCAAATACTATCATATCTTTTTACAACCATGAAAAACTCAAGTGTGAGAGTGGGAGAGGGCCCCGGCCATATATAGATGGGGGGGTGAGTGTATGAGGAGGGAGAGAGTGACCTTAAGAACAAAATATCATATGTGAACACATAAGAATATCTTAAGGAAAACAAAAATGGTTGAAATCAAAGCATGAGTCACTAATACACATCATCAAGCCTTTAATACACCAATCAAAACATAACACCACTTAACCTAGCCATCACCTTCTAGAACCTTCTAGAAGCATGACACACCCTCATCCAAGAAAAGATAAATCCGTCTTTAACCGAATGTTAAAAGACGGCTGATAGAAAACTGGAAACTGGCAACTGCCAAAAGTGATCCTGAAACGACTTTCAGGATAACCCCGAAACTGTATAAATATACACGCATTTGTATTACGACCGAATACAAATGCAACTGAGACAAAGATATTATACCTACTCAATATAATACTCGGATTCGGCTTAAACCAAAGCCGACCAGTATCATCTGCCAGAAAAATAACACGTGCGTAAACGCACGTGCATTTTCCGAACCCTGCCATAAAACCATACGGCCTCTACAACGTTTCGCCCAAACTTGGAAAACTGTCTGTGGGGGACTCTAATGACTCGTCAGTACCCTGGAAGTGGGTTTAACCACAAACCGTCAGCGGCACTAGCAATGCGTAACGGCTGCCCATGGACTGACCTCAAGGGAGGCTGATGAGCGAACTCATCCCGAAACCCTACTGAGCCTAACAGTGACAATGTATATACAGTCCGGTCCGTTCGTCTATGAGTATCGCATATCTGTCTAGGGGGCTAGTAACGTCAGACCCCCACTAGCAGTATAAGTCGTGTCGGAGTGAAGCCCAAAAACACCCTGAGATACTACTGGAGTACCAACCAGTAAATCTCCTGCCACGGCCGTGGGCTTTATGTAATGGCTCTCCTAGACACAACACGATCTCGCCCCCAATACCGGGAGAGACGAATCCCCTGCCGATCCGCTCACGTGCCTCCATATGGCTCGAGACTGTACCCAAAAACTACCTGTTTGCACGACTCCTTTGAGCCGTGGTAGGGTAGAAATCAAAGCACAGTGGGAACTCACACGAGACAAATGACGACCTCAGGTCGATGAACTAACCTGTACACATGTCACCAGGGAACTGCTATCTGACGATATGTATAATACCAACTAGCAGGTTCCCGGCGAGTCCTGTCCGGTGTACTCATAACCCAATGAGCACCTGCATATATCTTAGGTGATCCAACTGACACCAGTGGCTTGTGAGACCGGCCACCGCCCCTCGTCGGGGTCTCGACTGTACACACTAGTCTACTCATGCCCTGTCTCGAATCTCCCACGACTAGGGACCACAATTAAGGATATGCATATAAACTACCCAACTCTCACGTATATGATCGCCATCATACTGTTGGTAGTAAAGCAAGATCCTAAGGGCTCTATCAAAGTGTAACATGTAATCAGTCACCTGATCATGTACACGACTGATAAAGGCAAACCAGATAGCATACTATCATCTCGAGTAAGACTGTCCTACCGGTATAGGTCCTCCGCAATCATTGCAATCACGTACCTGTGATCCAATAATTGACTATGAGGGCACTATCTCCAACAGAAATTTGTGCATAACAGCGGATATTCAAAACCAAATATTTTCCGTCCGGCAAACAACCCAGGTGACTTCCTCAAATATCACCGATTACAACGAATCCCGATATAATGAGGATGATCACCCAATTCCCAATAACTTACTCCCACTCATCATCTGCAAAGCCATACAGATGTGAGAATCATACCTGGTAAATACATACCCTGGAGCAAGTGTCTAACTGGGAAATCAGTTTTCCTTTAACTGTACACAATGAAACTGAAACATTTAAAATGTTTCGATGGGGTATATCGATATTCCTAGTAATGCCTCTTCCAGATTCACGACTATAACCGTATAATTCATTGCCATCTCTCCAAATCCCTTTATATGTCTTTAGTCATTACCTTCTGTACACCCCTTTAAGCCAAATGGTTTTCTTCCTTCGCTACCGTTCGGCACCAACCTATGGTTTGGAAGAAGACTATCCAATAAGCATAATGGGTGTACTGTCCTAATCCTAGGAACACTCGTAAAGCGAGAGAAGGTGAAGATAAAAGACAACCGAATAAACCTTATTCCTATTTCTCCAGAACCAGAATCCATCCCCGAACAGGAACAAGTTCCTTTCGAGTTCGTATATGACCATACGATGGAGTATCCAATAAACTGTGGATCTTCGTAGTGATACGGAGTGTCCTGGAGAAATACAAAGGTGATTTAGGATTGGAGAAGAAATACTTGGTTTGGTCATGAATAGCAGTCGCAGTTTACTTTGCCCTCTTACTAATCCCTTGCTTTCTCTTAACTTAATACCTTCTGCACACCATCATTATGCTAATTGGTTTTCTTCATTCCCCACCTGTCGGCACCTGCCTATGGTTTGGAAGAAGACTATCCAATTTGCGTAATAGGTGTACTATCTCCTAAACCAAGAAGTACTCGCAACCTGAGAGAAGGTAAAACGAAAAGACAACTGAATAGTCCTATCCGTTTTCTCCAGAACCGGAAACCATCCTCGAATAAATTCCTTCGAGTTCGTATATAACCATACGATGGTTTTGGCCAATGGAAGTGGACGTTCGTAGTAATACGGGGTGTCCTGGAAAAAAAGGGTAAAAGTAGGATTGGCAATGAGGTTTGTAACTCTGACAATCCAAAAGCCAGTGTTTAAGAAGGTTCGGTCAATTTTGGTCACTGAGTCATAGTCTTAGGGTCAGGTCAATGGTCGCTGCCAAAGAGAGAGAGAAAAGAAACACTCCGCGTGCACTCTATCCTAGATTAGAATGGTTACCAATTTATCTAATCTGGAAAGCTCCCACTGTACCGTCAAATTCTCCTCCAAACCTGAAAGAAGAACTAGTCGGGGTCACCCGAGGAGTAAACTAACTCATCAGTGGGAATCGGGATCCAACTATCATAGCATGATAACGTGACGGAATCCGCTCATGCTATTACACTCCAGAAGGTATGCGCATATCTGGCAAGTTTCAGTTTCTTTAGAAACTCCCGATGTGATTTTTGACCCATGCTCTTATGATCTTGACATTGGCCAACATATCATAAGTCACATGTCAAGTTCTACCGGTCATTCTCCAGGTTAATTTGAGCCCACTCGTACATACCCTTGACTTTGGCCAAAATAGTAGTACGACTGCCCCAAACCAACGCATCTATCTATGCTGCATATGAATACCCCAATTGCTACCAATCACTGTGCCTTGACTTTGGCCAACATACACAGCTTGAATACTATTCACCACCCATATGAAACGACGGAGGGCTACGAATGGTTTCTGGCGAAAACCATTAACGTAATGAACTTGATATCGTTGAAGGAACGGATAGCTTTTTAAAAATATAGTGACGAAAACCATTGCTAAAGAGGTCACTCCCGGTGAAGGGATCTCGGCTCTTTCTCCGTAGAATGAGGTGCAGGATATTTTAACTGAATACCATGGTGCAAAGAAAAAGTAATCGGCTATAGTGAAGTTATTGCCCTGACGCAAACTTTTTTTCCAAGGGGTCACTCCCGGTGAAGGGATCTCGGCCCTTGCCTCGTCCACTGAGGAGCAAGATATTGCAACTGAATACCACGATGCAAAACAAAAGTAAACGTCCTTGCAATAACAGCTTTTTTTGAAAAGTGTTCCAACAACATCAGATTAGGTTTGTTTTTAACTTGCATTGATCCGAATCAACGCAGTCCCATCAATTGATCACACTACAAAGAACGAAAATATACTGATGTACGTATATGCCACCCGCATTCTCCACTGGGTCCCGTCACTACCCGTTAAGTTAGCTAACTAACGACAGAGCGGGGACCGGACTAGCGCGGATGCAAAACATATACAACATCTACTAATATATATCAATATATATTATTTCCCTCAAGGCGTGATAAAATGCAACATCATAGAAATGTACAGCATCACAGAACAATACAGATATCTGGGATCCCCGGGTTTCACAGAGCCGCTACTGAAACCCGACGTTCCCCTGGTCGTGTGGATAGCCTGTGCAATGAAATCCTAGACCCCTACGGACGCGGCAAGTCACCCTCCAAAACCTGAAGCGAGGCAGCCCCCTTCAGCAACGTGAATGGACCACCCGGCACTTCACGGAATCAGGTAACTTGGGCACCCTTCCTGGGTCAACCTGTACCCCCTACGAGTGCGGCGAATAGCCCGCCAATTCTAGAGTGAAGCTCCCTCCGTCTCAATGCCATGAGATGCGGTCTTGTTGCCCTCTATAATCCAGCTATCCGTGCACCCCACCTTGGGGTAATCCTAGTACAGAAAGTAAAATATAGATACAACGGGTACATCTACCGCAACCTGGTCATGCCCCAAAATAATAATACAAACAGGCAGTGACGGCAGTCCACATGTCGGACGCTCGCCCCGCAATATCAAATGTACATAATACAACAAAACTGTACTAGCATTGCATCCAGGCTATCCCCCACGACTGATCCGCAACATCACAGCAATACACAGAACATCAACGTGAATGTCACGTTCGCAAATCCGTCTAACCGGGCTATAGCATTTAGACAGGATTTACTGATCAAGTGACATTCACGGTCGCAGATATAATGTAAATACTGTGAACTAATGTGTTTAAAATATCCGATCGATCAAATTTTACCAAGTGGGCTCCTAAGCAATACTGTAGCACTCACAGAAATTCTGGGCCCAAACAAATTATACCAAAACCCCTATTTTCAGCCCACAAGCCCACTGCAAAAAATTGGTGAAGTGAATCCAAATTCCTGCGGCGGAACCGCGGCCAAAGAGGGGTTATGGCCGCGGTTCCGTGGTCGTACGGAAGGATCCGGTGACCAAAATTTTACAGTGTTCTTAGGATTCCCAGCACATCATTCTACAACACCTTGAAAAAATTTTCGAGACAAAATTTTTTTGACAGAAACTGATATGCATGAAAACGCGGGTTTTGGGATTTTTGTTCGATCGAAAATGTAAACACGTTAGACCAAGCTAGACTATGTTAATGGCGAGGATCTGATACCACTGTAAGTGCACGGCGGCGCCCCGGCCTCCATCCCGAGGACAAATGCGGAAGCGAAGGTTAACTTTAAATTTTCAAAACCGGCACCACCGCGCATTAAATACCCGGATCGTGCCATTAAACTAGTCCTAGCTAACTACAAGATAGGGAAGAGAGATATACCGAGTGATCTGAGTCCTCCGGTCTTCTGGTCGTCGTCCCGATCTCCCGCGGAGTCTCCGGTCTCCACCAAGTCGTCGGAAGGGCACCACGTCGCCTGCTTCTTTTACGGGCTCCCGCCTCTATACCGAGGCAACTCGGGCATGAAGTTGGCGAGCCGACGTGCCCAAGGTTTGCTGTAGAATGTGTGTAGAACCATGTCTCATTTTAGGGTAGTGGATGTTGCCTTTGTGGTGGAGGAAAATGAACTTGGAGAGAGGTGAGAAAAATGTAGCATGCAAAGAATGATATTAACATTTTTCTCACAACCAAACGAGAAAAATTCCCCTCTCCTCACTAGTGGCCGGCCAATGCAATGGTGAAGGGTGAGAATGGAGTGAAAGTCAAGGAAAGTCAAGGGTGTGGGGGAGCTATCATGCAAGCATGAATAATGAGTGATGATTAAAACAATATCATCACAAACAAAAACCAACACTCCAAATCAACCATCATGAACCCAAAGTCAATCAATGATGAAGGAAACAAGTCAATGCATAGTAGAACCATCATGACACAACAATATGCAAAGACCCCCTTACAACTTTCTTATTTGCACAAATGCAAATAAACCCTCCTCCACCAATCTTCGGCCAATGAAGGATACAAAGAAATATGGCCGAAACGGAAAGCAAACTGGCAACTCCAGAAAACTGGTCCCGCAATAAATTACAGGAAAACCCCGATACTGTGTATACACACCCGCATCTGTATTCCGACAGAAATACAAATGCAATGAGACAAAATCTACACTGTACTATACTAGGATCCGGCTTAAACCAAAGCCGGCTAGTATTATCCGTCCGATCCTGATCCGTGCAATACTGCACGTATCTGATCGAACCCTGCCATATCTCCATACGGCCTCTACAGTGTTTCGCCCGAAAACTTGAGTAACTAAATGTGGGGGACTCTAAAGACTCGTCAATACAATGGCTGTGGATTTAACCACTAGCACGTCAGAGGTATTAGCCATACGTGACGGGCTACCAGCTATTGACCAAAAGGGACGTCGATGAGCGAACTCATCCTGACACCCTACTGAGCCTATCAGTGACAATATCCGTACTGTCCGGTCCGTTCGTCTATGAGCATCGCATGGCGGGCCTTAGGGTTGGTAAAAGTCAGACCCCCAAAAGCGGTACAAGTCGTGTCAGAGATCAGCCCAGAACACCCTGAGATACTACTGGAATACATACCTGTAAATCTCCTATCTTGGCCAAGGACTTTTCATGTTCTGGCTCTCCTAGACACAGCGCGACCTCACCCCTAATACCGGGAGAGACAAACCCCCGAAGATACGCTCACTGCCTCTATGTGGCTCGGGACTGTACCCGACTAAAACCTGTTCGCACGTCTCCTTTGAGCGTGGTAGGGTAGTAATCAAAGTACAGTGGGAACTCACACGAGACAAATGACGATCCCCAGGTCGATGAACTAACCTGTACACATGTCACCAGGGAACTGCTATCTGACATCAGGTATAAGACCAACTAGCATATTCCCGGCGAGTCCTGTCCGGTGTACTCATAACCCAATGAGCACCTGTATACATCTTAGGTGAACCATCTGACACAAGTGGCTTGTGAGACCGGCCACCGCCCCTCGTCGGGGTCTCAAATGTACACACTAGTCTACTCTGGAGTATCGATGCCTTGTCTCGAAACTCCCACGACTAGGGACCTTTTAAGGATGTGCTTATAGACCCCAGCTCCCACTTATTTGATCGCCCTCATACTGCTGGTGGTCAAGAAAGAATCCTAGTGGCTCTATCAATGTTTAATAGCGACATGTCATGTCACCTAAAGCAGTACACGATGATAAAGATAAACCAGATAGCATACTATCATCTCGAATAAGACTGTCCTACTGGGACAGGTCCTCCCTCAATCATTGCCATCACGTGCCTGTGATCCAATAATTGACTCTGAGGGCACTATCTCCAACACTATGCCTTGGCTTAGGTCAACAAACGTAGCACGAATACTAAATAGTACTTATCTGAAATGACGGAGGGCTACGACGGGTTTTTGAGAAAACCTTTTGCGTAATGAACTTGATATCGTTATAGAATCGAGTGATTTGAAAAGGAGTGTTTTTGAGACTTTTGCTAGTTTTGCTAAAGAGGTCACTCCCGGTGAAGGGATCTCGGCTCTCTCCTCATCGAATGAGGTGCTGGATATTTCACAAATACCACTATGCAAAGCATGAACTAAAAATGTAATCAAAAACAAAACCGAGTGGGCTGTAGCATCTGCCAGTTACGCTAAAGAGGTCAATCCCGGTGAAGGGATTTCGGATCTATCCTTATCGAATAAGGTGCTGGATATTCTACAAGGAATACCGCTATGCAAAGCAAGAACTAGAGCTACCAGTTTTTAAAACAAGATTCTGCAACATCTTTAGGTTTCTTTTCTTTCATTAATCTCATTAATGAAGTCCCATCAATTTATGCTTCCTAAGCATCACAGAAGAAACGAAAGCAGCAATATTTATTATATATCATATATATAATATAAGCATTCGTCTCAGAATATCAAGTGATCACATCACAGAATATCAGCAGCAAAAGAACACATATGAAATATTGGATATACTAGGAATTCCTGTTTTAATTAAGCCAATAAAAACGCGGATTCCACGGTCGCGATGAATAGACAAACCCACATCCCTAGACCCCTACGAGAGAGGCAAGGAACCCTACCAATTCTAGAGTTAGGAGACCCAGACTCGACTCTTCAAGATGGTCTCCCACTGGACCGTAGAACCCGGTTACATGTTCTCTCCTCTTTGTGTCTATCCTAATGCGGAAAAGTAAATAATATACATCAATGGTGACATCATCCTCAACCCGGAAGTGCCCCAATAAAAGAATATTATATACAAGTTTTTACATGAATGAAAATGAAAAACTCTCATCTCATATAAAAAACCCTGGCTATTCAAAACACGACGATCCAATATAACATATCACAGCAACACTCACATGTCATCAACGAAAGTAAATATGCGTATCCCAATTGTCGTTGACATATAACAACGAAACTGACGATACACCACATATTACACTTATGGTCGCAAAAAAGAAAGCGAAAACTACAACAATTAGAATTCGCAACCACCATAGACATCATAAACCCAATGTATCATATATTTTGGATTTCATGCCTAACCAAATGAATTCTTTTGACATCACTTGCCTAACAATTATAAACCCCGCATTTTAGTCTCGATATTAAAAACACTTCTCAATAACCAGTCGGATAATTCAACAAGATTCCCGACATCCTGATCGATCGAATGCTCGTCGGAAACTTTAGTAGACGGCCGCACCCCCGATGCCGTCGACGATGTGCACTTAGGCGGAACACCACGGTCATGAGCACCCGAACGGATGCTTTTGGCGATGGGTTCTCCTACAGTCACTTGGTCGGGGCTATGGGGCGTGGCTATCTGGTAAGGTTACCCGGCGAGTATCCGCGTACGCTACGTGATTGAGACAGATTTTTGATCCAGATCAAAATCCCGTGGCAACCGATCACATGAGACTAAATTGATAGATTTATAAAATTCAAATTAGTTTTCATAAAACTAAATATTGTGGATTCCAAGTATTGTATCATAATACAGATAACTAGACGATGTTAAACTTTTCGATCGAATCAACAAACTCCTAAAATTTCCCAATAAGCTAAACACTTCAGCGGAGTTTAATAAATCACCCAGAACATGCCACGGAATCTATGGACCAACCGTAGAAGGGTCAACCCTTGCCTCACCTATGGCGCCTCGGAACTATCGCAAACCCAAGGGTTTGGTGGCAGTTCCGACGGTCACAAAATCGAGTTAGGTTTCGTTCTTCTAGAGGGTCCATAGAAAACAACTGCATGATTTTCTGAAGATTTTAATCTTGGAAAAATCCAACTCTTGGAAAATTTCCAACGAGGGAAAAAAATGTGTTATTGATATCCGTTCGAACTTTTTAACGTTGTCTAAAAAACCTGAAATGATGTTAGAATTACTATTACGAAGCACTCCGAATTGCCTTTGCACAAAGATAACATCACATGCAATCTTAGCAAAAACAAGCGACACCTGAAACACCAAATCCCAGAGACTGGAACACCAACAAAAATTGAAGCCCAGAACATTTCAAAGAACCGGCCAGGCCGGATTTTCATCACATGTGGCCGGCCAAAATCCAGCGAGGAGGGCTCAAATTTCTATGATGTTTATGTTAAATCTCATGCAACATTCTGCACTGCTTACAAAAATTTTAGACACCTTAAAATTTTCGACAGAAACTTGGTTTTTATTTCGAGTGTTTCAGAGTTGTTTCGGTTTTGTAATTCTACAAATATCGTCTAATTCTCTATTTAACGTTTTAGAAATCGTTTAAGCGAATTTTCTGATAATTGGTAAAATAAATTGTGTTTTCCGTAAAAACCAAGATATAATCATTTTTCAATATAGACTTAAATGCTCCTAGTTTAACTAGGAAATTGCTAGTATATGGTATTTATTTAGTCACTTATAATTATTAGTTCACTTGAATATTTTTCTTTAATTAATTATTCCATATATTATTATAAGCTTTTATTTATACACTTAATTAGTGGTAATTACAAATTGGAATGGGTTAAATATAAAATGTGAAGCATGTCAACTTAATTACAAGTTTATAAATTATTTTCTTTTTCACCAAAAATCTTAAGGGTTCTAGACTTTTCTAGGGTTAAAGAAAATTAGAAAAGAAATGGAATTAGAGATAAGATTGATTTGAGGTGCATTAATGGTGGCTTAAGGGTTAACTTAATCTATATATTTCCACACCCTCTCACACAACACCCCCTCCTCTTCACCTTGGCCAAGACCTCCCATGAGCAGCCCCAAACTTTTCCCATTTCATTTTCAACTCAAAAACTCTTCAAAAATCAAAGAAAAATCCCACAAACACTAAATCAAATCCTTACCCAATATTCATTAGCCTAATCTACCTTGGATCAAGGACAAAGTTAGCATTTTGGAGGCCATTTTGGTGGTGAAAATTGCAAGTTTGATATCTAGTTTGTGAGGTATAAATCCTAACCCTAAAGCTTAATTGTTGGTTAAAGTCTTAAATCAAAATTATGTAGGTATTTATATGGTGCTATATTGCAAGTTTAGAAATTCAAGAGAGGGTTTTGAAATCAAATTAGGGTTTTGATTAATTGGTATGGTTATATGTGCAGTTTAACATGTTTGGACATGAAAAATATAAGCTAGTTGTTAGTTTGCAAATTGTTACTTAGAAATTTGTCTAAATGGTATAATTATGCAAACTAGGGTTTTTTGAATCTATAAATATAAGTGAGCTTAAAATATAGCTAAGAGTTGTGAAGCCTAGTTATGATATTGGATGAATATTGTAGCCACTAGATCGCTAATCCACGAGGTTTTGCACCGAAACTCCTTTGGGTTGCTTACTAGGTTTCGGTATAATTAGATGTGGGTTTTATTTGATGTGGTGAAAATATATATATTATCTTCTATGATATATATTGTGTTGTGAATGAGCAATTGGTACGATTGGGTTTCAGGATTGGTGGTTTTCACGAATAGCGACCCTAGTTATGGTTTTTGCTATGTTTTCCGGTATTGGGATTCTTGGTTTTGAGATTTGATATTGTATTTGGTCGTTGGACGTTTGTACGTCAACGACGAGGGTTGTTTGGTTGTTTTTGCATGTGTATGCTATAGGTTCTAACCTATGAGCGCACCGTGTGCCGTATCGGTTTTCGGACTTGGTTTTCATAACATTGCGATATGTGTTGGTTTGCAGGCAACCTCGCGTGGATTCCGAGACGGCGGAGCACATCGACTACGGATGAATGAGGAGTTCCACAGGTGAGTAGTTTATATCTATGGGGAAAGTCGGGTGGATGGCGTATAGCACCCCTGCAAATTATAATGGAACCGATATATGTAGAATATGGTTAAGGAAACCATGTTAGAAATTTATGAATATGGTCGGAGAAATCTATACTAGGAACCCACGGATGTGATTAAAGGTTTACTATGAAATGATATGATATATACAAGGATGTCTCGAAGATATATATAATGATGTGAATCACGATATATAAATATAGGTAGCGCATGAGAATAAGTATGAGATTTAGAATAGCATGACATGAGATTTATAAAATAGAATGTATATGTAATATGACTTGATGTGAGATATTAATGTGATGAAAAGGGTATACGATACGATATGATGACCTGGTGTGATATGTTGTTATATGGATGCGAGTCAATAAGAGATAGTTGATACCTTTGTCGGTCCCACGATATGAGATTGATACAGATGTGACCTGGGATATAGGTATATAGATATATATGATGTTGTAATCATGAGTGATATGCCTTACGATACGTTAGGTCCATACCCTCATTGTCATATAGGTTGATAGGATCCATAATGGTTTAATGCCGTCGTACGATGAATTACCGTACGTGATGAGTTTATCTGACGATGGATCCATACCCTTGAATAGAGGATGCCGTACGATGGTTTGTACCGTACGTGATGTTGTGAGGATGGATGCCGATTGATAGATTCACCAACTCGGATATGTTCTAGATACGTATACCTTGTAGTATTTCGCTTACGATGTACTTTATTCTACACTCATGATATTCTCATTGCATTACATATGCATGTGCTAGTACACCTACACCATTATTGATGATGCGTATGTTACACTTACACAGATTGGCCGGCTCACACATTTTCATTATCGATAATTGCTATGTCACTACACGGTAGAATTGCTACATCATGCTATGACTCTTAATTGTTCAGTACTGTCATATGACTCTTTGCATGATATACTTGCTATGTTAACATCATTTTGATATGTTGCATGATATACTTGCTATGTTCACATCATTTTGATATGTTGCATGATATACGGATATGCTCACATTTCTGTTCCATGTTTGCATATATCATACTTTATAATATTACGCATTAAGATGCTGTTTTCATGAGATTTTGGATTTGAGAACCGTGGTTATATTTCAAAGGAAAAAAATATGTATTGTTTTAAAAACCCGATTTCTCTTGATATGATATTTTGAGACATCCCCCATGTGTTTTCTCAGTTATGAGATTGGCATGTGAAACCCGATTCGAGGAGCTGTAGGCACTGTCTGTGGGTACATGGTGGACCCGGTGAGGTACCCCTGGGAAAGAAGACTCATATAGTTAGGCGGTGAGCCTGGCAGGGGAGCACTACCTATCGGTGATAGCAACTGGACTCGGCGGTTATCCGGAGGATACCGACCGGAGTCGTGAGATGGATATGAGAGCCAACCAGAATATGCGGCGCTTGAGAGCCGATCTGAGGATGCGGCACCTGAGATATGATAATTTACGTATCGATGCTGGACACGGGTTTCAGGATGTTTCGAGTGTCGGTGATGGACACTCAGGTTCCATGATTTGATGTGTCATTGACGGACACACGTTCTTTGATATCCTTATATATTTACTTGCATATGCTTTCATGATGTTTCGAGTGGACGGGATCCACATGCATACAGGCAATGATTATATTGTGGACAAGATCCACATGTATACAGGCATTGATTATATTGTTGGACAAGATCCACATGCATAGAGGTATTGATTATATTGTTAGATGATATCCACATGCATACATGCATTGATTATATTGTTGGACAAGATCCACATGCATACAGGCATTGATTATATTGTTGGACGAGATCCACATGCATACAGGCATTGACTATATTGTTGGATGATATCCACATGCATACAGGCATTGATTATATTGTTGGATGAGATCCACATCCATAGAGGCATTGATTATATTGTGGACGAGATCCACATGCAAACAGGCATTGATTATATCGTTGGACGAGGTCTACATGCATACAGGCATTGATTATATTGTTGGATGATATTCACATGCATACAGGCATTGATTATATTGTTGGATTCCATCCACATGCATACAGGCATTGATTATATTGTTGGATGATATCCATATGCATGCAGGCTTTGATTATTGTTGGTATATATATAGACCCGGTCACCCTAGATATCATAGTATTACCTTGATGATATAGTTGACCTAGGAAATCGTTGTTTTATTCGATTTCTACCTGCTGATATTTTCTACTCACGAGTTGGAAACTCACCCCTGTTGTGCCATAGTTCTTGATGGTTGACCGCATGGATCAGTAGCGGAATCGTCGGCACACATCATACATTTGGGTGATTTTCTTTGGTAGGTTATACACATTGGCTCGTTCCACTATTGTATATTATTCCTGTTGTATCTAGTGAACTCCATGTAAGTGCACGGCGGCACCCCGGCCGTCAATCCGACGCCGGAATGCGGAAACGGTGATTTACTTTAACTTTTCAAACCGGCACCCCCGCGCACTATAAACCCGGATCGGGCCATTAAACTAGTCCTAGATATCTAGAGAGGGCGTAGAGAGATATACCGAGCGATCCGTATCCTTCGGTCTTCTCGTCGTCCTCCCGATCACCCCGCGGAATCTCCGGTCTCCACCTCGTCGCCGGAAGGGCACCACGTCGCCGGCTTCTTTTACGGGCTCCCACCTCTGGTCCGAGGCAACTCGGGTACGAAGTTGGCGAGTCGACGTGCCCAAGAGTTTCTTTAGAATAGTGTAGAACCCATGTCTCATTTGGGGTAGTGGAAGTTGCCATTTGGTGGAGGGATGAACTATGGAGTTGAACTTGGGAATTTTGGTGAAGCAAAAAATGATATGAGATGAACCAAAAGACCCACACCAAATTGGACAGCCCTCATCTCATGTGGCCAGCCATATGAGGTGAAGGAGGACGAGAGAAAATCCAAGTGGGGTTGTAGCAATAATACAAGGAAAAAGAATGATAGATCATCAAGTCAAAATGCAAACCACACTCCCTCATCATGACCAACCATCATCATCAAGCATGATGACTCCAAAAGGTCAAGCCATCATGAACAAAGAAAGTCAAGTGATGGTGTACCATCATGATACAATAATATGCAATCACCACCCTCCACAAATGCTTATTTGCACAATTGCAAATAAGCCCTCCTCCACCAATCTTCGGCCAATGAAAGATACAAAGAAATATGGCCGAAACGGAAAGCAAGCTGGCAACTCCAGAAAACTGGTCCCGTAATAAATTATATGAAAACCCCGCTACTGTATATACATACCCGCATTTGTATTTCGATCGAAATACAAATGCAATGAGACAAAATCTACACAGTACAATACTAGCATCCGGCTTAAACCAAAGCCTGCTAGTATTATCCGTCCGATCCTGATCCGTGCAATACCGCACGTATCTGATCGAACCCTGCCATATCTCCATACGGCCTATACAGCGTTTCGCCCGAAAACTTGAGCAACTGTCTGTGGGGGACTCTAAAGACTCGTCAATACTATGGCTGTGGATTTAACCACCAGCACGTCAGAGGTATTAGCCATACGTGACGGGCTACCATCTATTGACCAAAAGGGACGTCGATGAGCGAACTCATCCTGACACCCTACTGAGCCTGTCAGTGACAATTTCCGTACAGTCCAGTCCGTTCGTCTATGAGCATCGCATGGCGGGCCTAGGGGGTTGGTAAAAGTCAGACCCCCAAAAGCGGTACAAGTCGTGTCAGAGATCAGCCCAGAACACCCTGAGATACTACTGGAATACCTACCAGTAAATCTCCTTCCTTGGCCAAGGACTTTTCATGTTCTGGTTCTCCTAGACACAGCGTGACCTCACCCCCAATACCGGGAGAGACGAACCCCCGAAGATCCGCTCACTGCCTCCATGTGGCTCGAGACTGTACCCAACTAAAACCTGTTTGCACGTCTCCGTTGAGCATGGTAGGGTAGTAATCAAAGTACAGTGGGAACTCACACGAGACAAATGACGATCCCCAGGTCGATGAACTTACCTGTACACATGTCACCAGGGAACTGCCATCTGACGTCGGGTATAAGACCAACTAGCATATTCCCGGCGAGTCCTGTCCGGTGTACTCATAACCCAATGAGCACCGGTATACATCTTAGGTGAACCAACTGACACCAATGGCTAGTGAGACCGGCCACCGCCCCTCGTTTGGGTCTCGACTGTATACACTAGTCTACTCTGGAGTATCGATGCCCTGTCTCGAAACTCCCACGACTAGGGACCTTTCAAGGATGTGCTCATAGACAACCAGCTCCCATGTATATGATCGCCCTCATACTGATGGCAGTCAAGCAAGAATCCTAGGGGCTCTATCAACGTGTAATAGCGACCTGTCAGGTCACCTAAAGCAGTATGCGATGATAAAGATAAACGATATAGTATACTATCATCTTGAGTAAGACTGTCCTACCGGGATAGGTCCTCCCTCAATCATTGCAATCACGTGCCTGTGATCCAATAATTGACCCTGAGGGCACTATCTCCAACAATCTCCCACTTTCACTCAAGGCTAATTATTGCGATGTCGCTTACTCACAACCCGTGTGATACCGAACACCCAACTCCTCTACTTGTCAGTTTAACAAAACTCGTTTGCGAAACTATTGCGTTCGAGGAATAGCCTCAGTGAGTGGATCCGCTTTGATGTTTCTTTCTATGTCTCTCTATACCTCAAGTTCGCGGAGAAAGCCATCTCCCGAAATGAGCTATACCTGTCTTAGAATGTGTCTGGATGTCTGATGGGACCTAGCTCATAAATGAACTCCAAATCCAAACTTCTTAGACTGTATCATCAACTGAACTTAATCAGTATCCTGCGCCATGCCTCCCTCAGTATCTGCCTGGATCACTTGTCCAAAATACATCCCCTCGTCAGAGGGAAAAACTATAACTCTGACAACCTCCTTATCATCCAGGTCACCTTGGAAGCTGTTAGTGTATATGCCCTAGAGGCCATTACTGTATCATACTAGTTTGTATATTACTTAATGGATGCTTGGGATATTCACCTTGTATATACAATCTTGCTCAAAATAGTAGTATGCTACTTGGTTTGTCTCTACTTCAATGTATACTTGTGTTTATTTTACTATATCACTTATACGCATTAGTGGAGCCCTTAGGATCTTTGCTTGATTACCAGCGTTGTGATGGCAGTCACACTAGTGGGGGCTGGGTAATCTATAAGCACATCCTTATACAGGTCCCTAGTCGCAGGACTATCGAGACAGGGCATCGATACTCCGGAGTAGACTAGCGTATGCGCTTCTCATCCCAGTGTGGGAGATGGTCTGTCCCACAGCCATCAGTACGTCGTACTGGAGATAGTATACGGGTGCTCGTTGGGTTACGAGTACACTGGACAGGACTCGTCGGGAACTGATAGGTTGGTATTATACCTATCGTCAGTCATCAGTTCCCAGGTGACATGAGTACAGCTTAGTCCGCTGACTTGACACTGGCACTTCGCCTCGAGTGTGTTCCCACTGCACTTTGATCACTACCCTACCACGGCTCAAATGAGTCGTGCAAACAGGTGGTGGTTGGGTGCAGTCCCGAAGCACTTGGAGGCAGTGACGGTTAGACAGGATTCGTCTCTCCCGGTATTGGGGGTTGACATCGCGCTGTGTCTAGGAGAGCCATTACACGAGTAGTCCCTGGCCAGGGCAAACGAGATATACTGGTAGGTTTCCAGTGTTATCTCAGGGTGTTTTGGGCTTCGCTCCGGCACGACTTGTACCGCTATTGGGGGACTGACGTTTACCGCCCCCTAGGCCCGCCATGCGATGTATCAGACGAACAGACCGGACTGTACGGAGACTGTCACATTCAGACTCAGTAGGATTACCGATGGGGTTTCACCTCGTCAGCCTTCTTGTCGGCATCTACCTGGGGACCGTTACGCACAGCTAGTGCCGCTTGCGGTCTGTGGTTAAACCCACTGCCAGCGTAGTGCCGAGTCTTTAGAGTCCCACACAGAGGGTATTCGCCTCTGGGCAAAACAGAGTAGAGGTCGCATGGTTTTGCGACAAGGTTCGTTCTCATCCGCGCACTTGTGCACGTTTGGAGTCCGGACGGATTATACTGGCAGGCTCTGGTTTGAGCCAGATACTGGTATATGTTTTAGGGTTGCTTTTATCTCTTGGTATTCTTGTTCCTCGGAACGAGAATGCGGGTGTGTATGCACAGTTGCTTGAGGCGGAGGATGAGGTTTTTCATTAGGGTTTCGGAACGGGTGCGTATGCACAGTTGACAGTTATCATTTTCCAAACCCTAATGGATTTATGTATTATCTATTAATAATAGTAATTAAATGAGAATTATGTTATGGTTGATTTTTGTTGACTTATTGACCTTGGTTGACTTGTTGACCATTGACCACCATCATGCTTTGAAAGATCCTCCTTGATTCATGCTTACACTTCATTTAAAGAAGCATGATAGTGGTCATTCCAAAAATAACCATCAACTATTCTTATTTCAATTATTATTATTTAGATAATACTTTTCTTTTGCATTATGATTGCAAGAGAGAAAAATATAGCTCATTCTATCATAACCTCTCTCTCTCCTCTCTTCATCTTCTTCTTCCTCAAGCTCAAGGTGACCCCTTCTCATGTGTTGAGAATCCATCACCTTGAAAAGAAAAGCAAACCCTAGTCTCTCTCTACTCATTCTAGGTTGAAGGTTTAGCAAGCCGGAAACCCTAGTTCACTCAAAGATCGAGGAAGAGCCCAAAGGTCAAACCTTCGAGGTGGATCCATCTTCGACGGAGGAAGGCGACAAGAAGAGAACCATCAACCTCTACAAGGTTTAAAGAAGAAGGAGTTCAAGTTTAGGTATAACCATCTTCCATAGTAGCTAACTCCTTTTAGCGTATTTGCTAGTTTAGTTTAGACACGATCCCGACCTAGTGTAGTCCATGTTGCCTCTTGCGATAAAAATTTGTTTTTTTATACCGTTTCCGCCTTCCCGCAAGTACCGGGGGTCGCAATATGGACTTACAGAAGCCTGGAATGATAACTATCTCCCGAATGAGGCTGTTGTTATCATATCCCTAGAACATCCACTTATGTTCTAAAACTCCTTCCGACTGCTTCTCCAGGATTGGATCAATATCAACTTATTGCACCTAGTGCAAGAACAGCATCTGGTGTGGTACTTGACATCTCATGATTGACTCAATTGCCTGAGCAAGTGATCTGCCAATCATGCACATCCCTCTCCCCTTTAGTCTGTAAGACACCTTTAGAGAGGGTGACTCCATCACCTGCAGGTACACTACCGTGCCAGGAGTCGTCCATTCTAAATACTCTTAGAATGTTGTCTAAGTACCCTTAATTGGGAAACCACCCAAATCTAGATCTAAAACCATAGATCTAGTAACCAGTATGTCTGATATAATGTCCAAGTCCCATGTGGATAAACCACTGTGTGACGACCAAAGTATAACCGATCGTAGTACAGGAATATCACTTCCTATTCTGTGTATGTCATCCAAATACCATGACATCACACCCTACTACCTTCTCAACAGATCCATCCCCTATTCTGATGAAGTCAAACCTATGACTGTCACATCAGAAATAGATGATCTATCTCCGCTATATCTGCTTTAGTCTATAAATTGACATAAGCCACATGTCCACCATGGTTCCGTTGCTCCCACTGAACACGACAACCCTCTGGCAGAGTCATATAGACGTACACTTATAAAGCCAGTTTAGAACGACGCTATACTCATCCTTCTGCCGGGTCTCACAGTCTGGAACAACAGCAATGGCAAGTCTGGGTAAACAAGAACTTCCCTGTCACCGTCCTTGAGGCTACCGGAGCACCTCTCGGGTGCCTGAAGTTACCCACCTTATCTGTGGAGTGGCCAATGGAATGTCAAACCAGATTGAATCTTTAGGTTCCTATCAAATCTTCAGTAATCGTTTGTGGTTCTGGAATCACTTCCAGTTCTACTATACTCCCACTACTGTTTTCTGAAAAAATCCATTTTTAATAAAACTGTGGCGAGTCTAGAACAATATCACTATTGATCTTCCAGATGGTAGAAAGTCAACCCTCGTCATAGCCTAGGTCAACACACAAACAGCCATTACAGAAAACGTGCCTTGAGTTATCAAGAGTCTGGTTTTAAGCATAAGCCGGACAACTCCCCGTACCTTAACATTGTTAAGATATGAACTGTTCTATATCCAATATAGAACCAGAGGCACTGATTTAATTGAACCAGATTCAAATCATGCAGCTGTCTCCAGTGCATGTCAACTAAATGGAAGTAGGCCGATCAGCATTACTCAACTTAGGAATACTTCCAATTATGAGTAACCTGAAAGAGAAACAAGTTCTCTTAATCACTACTATCAACTGAATACCATACTCAAGTATCTACATATTCGATCACTTTGAAGAATCCTGATACTAGCAACACATGGTTCTCCACTTTATTCATATACTAATAACTTCTCAAAATTCGGACCTTGTGTTTCCACGAAACACCTGTCTAAAAACTAGAGAAGTCATAAGTAAACCGAATATAGTACGAGGACCAACCCCTCTGTCCTGATAGACCCTGGACAACATACAATACTCTGTATGAGTCCCTTGAGTCTGATAACTCATTCATTGTGTCGTAGGTTGAAAACTGTACTTGTGGTTAAGAAGAATTACACCGCTGTTTAATGCTCCTTACCTAACCATCCACTGATATAGGTAAATATCATAGACATAATTTCAAAAAGGTATATCTCACTCTATGAAAATAGACATACAGATATATCGATTTGAAATTGGTGCATAACAGCGGATATTCAAAACCCATTATTTGCCGTCTGGCAAACAACCCAGGTGACTTCCTCAAATATCACCGATTACAACGAATCCCGATATAATGAGGATGATCACCTAATTCCCAATAACTTACTCCCACTCATCATCTGTAAAACCATACAGATGAGATAATCAAACCTGGTAAAAACATACCCTGGAGTAAGTATCTAATCGGGAAATCAGTTTTCCTTTAACAGTACACAGTGAAACTGAAACATTGTAAATGTTTCGTAGGGGTATCCTGGTATTCCTAGTAATGCCTCTTCCATTATCCAGATTCACAACTGTAACCGTGTAATTCTTTGCCATCATTCCAAATCCCTTTCTATATCTTTAGTCATTACCATCTGTACACCTCATTAGGCCAAATGGTTTTCTTCCTTCCCTACCGTTCGGTACCAGCCTATGGTTTGGAAGAAGACTATCCAATAAGCATAATGGGTGTACTGTCCTAATCCTAGGAGCACTCGCAATGCGAGAGAAGGTGAAGATAAAAGACAACCGAATAAACCTTATTCCTATTTCTCCTGAACCAGAATCCATCCCCGAACTGGAACAAGTTCCTTTCGAGTTCGTATATAACCATACGATGGAGTATCCAATAAACTGTGGATCTTCGTAGTGATACGGAGTGTTCTGGAGAAATACAAAGGTGATTTTAGGATTGGCGAAGAAATACTTGGCTTGGTCGTGAATAGCAGTCGCAGTTTACTTTGCCCTCTTACTAATCCCTTGCTTTGTCTTAACTTAATACCTTCTGTACACCATCATTATGCTAATTGGTTTTCTTCATTCCCCACCGTTCGGCACCAGCCTAAGTTTTGGAAGAAGACTATCCAATTTGCGTAATAGGTGTACTATCTCCTAAACCAAGGAGTACTCGCAACCTGAGAGAAGGTAAAAGGAAAAGACAACTGAATAGTCCTATTCGTTTTCTCCAGAACCAGAAACCATTCTCGAATAAATTCCTTCGAGTTTGTATCTAACCATACGATGGTTTTGTCTAATGGAAGTGGACGTTCGTTGTAATACGTGGTGTCCTGGAGAAAAGGGTAAAAGTAGGAGTGGCAATGAGGTTTGCAACTCTGACAATCCAAAAGCCAGTGTTTAAGAAGATTCGGTCAATTTGGTCTCTGAGTCATAGTCTTAGGGTCGGGTCAACGGTCGCTGCCGAAGAGAGAGAGAAAAGAAACACTCAGCGTGCACTCTAACCTAGATCAGAATGGTTACCAATTTATCTAATCTGGAAATCTCCCACTGTACCGTCAAATTCTCCTCCAAACCTGAAAGAAGAATTAGTCGGGATCACCCGAAGAGTAAACCAACTCATCAGTAGGAATCGGGATCCAACTATCATCGCATGATAACGTGACGGAATCCACTCACGTCATCACAATCCAGAAGGTATGCGCATATCTGGCAAGTTTCAGTTTCTTTAGAAACTCCCGATGTGATTTTTGCCCCATGCTCTTATGACCTTGACGAAGGCCAACATATCATAAGTCACATGTCTAGTTCTACCCGTCATTGTCCAGGTTAATTTGAACCCACCCCTACATACCCTTGACGAAGGCCAAAATAGTAGTACGGCTGTCCCAAACCAACGCATCTATCTATGCAGCAGAAAGATAACAAGCAGCTACCATACACTATGCCTTGACGAAGGCCAACATACATAGCATGAATACTACGTGCTACCCATCAGAAACGACGGAGGGCTACGAATGGTTTCTGGCGAAAAACCTTTAACGTAATGAACTTGATATCATTGAAGGAACGGATAGCTTTTTAGAAAAATATAGTAACGAAAACCTTTGCTAAAGAGGTCACTCCCGGTGAAGGGATCTCGGCTCTTTCCTCGTAGGATGGGGTGCAGGATATTCCAACTGAATACCACGATGCAAAGCAAAAGTAATCGGCTATAGTTAAGTTATTGCCCTGACGTAAACTTTCGTCCAAGGGGTCACTCTCGGTGAAGGGATCTCGGCCCTTGCCTCGTCGACTGAGGTGCAGGATATTCATAACCGAATATCACTGTGCAAAACAAAAGAGAACGCCTTTGCAATAACAACTTTTTGAAAAGTGTTCCAACAACATCAGAATAGGTTTGTTTTTAACTTGCATTGATCCGAATCAACGCAGTCCCATCAATTGATCACACCACAAAGAACGAAAATATATTGATGTACGTATATGCCATCCGCATTCGCCACTGGGTCCCATCATTACCCGTTAGGTTAGCTAACTAACGACAAAGCGGGGACTGGACTAGCGCGGATTCAAAACATATACAACATCTACTAGTATATATATCAATATATAATATTTCACTCAAGGCGTGATAAAATACAACATCACAGAAATGTACAGCATCACAGAACAATACAGATATCTGGGATCCCCGGGTTTCACAGAGCCACTACTGAAACCCGACGTTCCCCTGGTCGTGTGGATAGCCTGTGCAACGAAATCCTAGACCCCTACGGTCGTGGCAAGTTACCCGCCAAAACCTAAAGCGAGCAAGCCGCATTCAACAACGTGAATGGACCACCCAGCACTTCACGGAATCCGGTAACTTGGGCACCCCTCCTGGGTCAACCTGTACCCCCTACGAGTGCGGCGAATAGACCGCCAATTCTAGAGTGAAGCCCCCTCCGTCTCAATGCCATGAGATGCGGGCTTGTTGCCCTCTAGAACCCGGCTATCCGTGCACCCCTCCGCGGGGTAATCCTAGTACAGAAAGTAAAATATACATACAACGGGTACATCGACCGCAACCTGGTCGTGCCCCAAAATAATAATATAAACAGGCAGTGACGGTAGTCCACAAGTAGGACGCTCGCCCCGCAATATCAAATGTACATAATACAACAAAACTGTACTACCACTGCAACCAGGCTATCCCCCACGACCAATCCGCAACATCACAGCAATACACAGAACATCAACGTGAAGGTCACGTTCGCAAATCCGTCTAACCGGGCTATAGCAGTTAGACAGGATTTACCGATCAAGTGACATTCACGTACGCAGATATAATCTAAATACTGTGAACTAATGTGTTTAAAATATCCGTTCGATCAAATTTTACCAAGTGGGCCCCAAACTTTACTATAGCACTTAAAAAATTTCTGGGCCCAAAACGAATGTTCCAAAAACCCTATTTTCAAGTCAGGAGCTTTCTGAAAAATTTTGGTACACTGAACAGTTCAAGTCGTGGCGGAACCGTGGCCCAAGCATGGGTTTGGCCGTGGTTCCGCGGTACTTTAGACTGTTCACGAGACCAAATTTTCATAGAATTCTTAAAATTCCTTGCACATCATTCTGCAACTACCTGAAAAAATTTTGGAGCTGGAAAAATTTTGACAGAAACAGATGCTATTCGAAAATACGGTTTTGGAATTTTGTTCGATCGGAAATGTAAAACACAATAGACAAAGCTAGACTAGCTTAATGGCGAGCCTCTGATACCACTGTAAGTGCACGGCGGGGCCCCGGCCGTCAATCCGACGCCGGAATGCGGAAGCGGTGATTTACTTTAGCTTTTGAAACCGGCACCACCGCGCACTATAAAGCCGGATCGGGCCATTAAACTAGTCCTATCTATCTAGAGAGGGGGTATAGAGATATACCGAGCGATCAGTGTCCTTCGGTCTTCTGGTTGTCGTCCCGATCTCCCCGCGGAATCTCCGGTCTCCATCTCGTCGCCGGAAGGGCACCATGTCGCCGGCTTCTTTTACGGGCTCCCACCTCTGGTCCGAGGCAACTCAGGCACGAAGTTGGCGAGTCGACGTGCCCAAGAGTTGCTGTAGAATAGTGTAGAACTCATGTCTCATTTAGGGTAGTGGAAGTTGCCATTTGGTGGAGGGATGAACTATGGAGTTGAACTTGGGAATTTTGGTGAAGCAAAAAATGATATGAGATGAACCAAAAGACCCACACCAAATTGGACAACCCTCATCTCATGTGGCCGGCCATATAAGGTGAAGGAGGATGGGAGAAAATCCAAGAGGGGTTGTAGCAATAATACAAGGAAAAAGAATGACAGATCATCAAGTCAGAAAGCAAACCACACTCCCTCATCATGACCAACCATCATCATCAAGCATGATGACTCCAAAAGGTCAAGCCATCATGAACAAAGAAAGTCAAGTGATGGTGCACCATCATGATACAATAATATGCAATCACCACCCTCCACAAATGCTTATTTGCACAATTGCAAATAAGCCCTCCTCCACCAATCTTCGGCCAATGAAAGATACAAAGAAATATGGCCGAAACGGAAAGCAAGCTGGCAACTCCAGAAAACTGGTCCCATAATAAATTACAGGAAAACCCCGCTACTGTATATACATACCCGCATTTGTATTCCGACCGAAATACAAATGCAATGAGACAAAATCTACACAGTACAATACTAGCATCCGGCTTAAACCAAAGCCTGCTAGTATTATCCGTCCGATCCTGATCCGTGCAATACCGCACGTATCTGATCGAACCCTGCCATATCTCCATACGGCCTCTACATCGTTTCGCCCGAAAACTTGAGATACTGTCTGTGGGGGACTCTAAAGACTCGTCAATACTATGGCTATGGATTTAACCACCAGCACGTCAGAGGTATTAGCCATACGTGACGGGCTACCATCTATTGACCAAAAGGGACGTCGATGAGCGAACTCATCCTGACACCCTACTGAGCCTGTCAGTGACAATATCCGTACAGTCCGGTCCGTTCATCTATGAGCATCGCATGGCGGGCCTAGGGGTTGGTAAAGTCAGACCCCCAAAAGCGGTACAAGTCGTGTCAGAGATCAGCCCAGAACACCCTGAGATACTACTGGAATACCTACCAGTAAATCTCCTGCCTTGGCCAAGGGCTTTTCATGTTCTGGCTCTCCTAGACACAGCGTTACCTCACCCCCAATACCGGGAGAGACGAACCCCCGAAGATCCGCTCACTGCCTCCATGTGGCTTGGGACTGTACCCAACTAAAACCTATTTGCACGTCTCCTTTGAGCGTGGTAGGGTAGTAATCAAAGTACAGTGGAAAATCACACGAGATAAATGACGATCCCCAGGTCGATGAACTAACCTATACACATGTCACCAGGGAACTGCCATCTGACGTCAGGTATAAGACCAACTAGCATGTTCCCGGCGAGTCCTGTCCGGTGTACTCATAACCCAATGAGCACCTGTATACATCTTAGGTGAACCAACTGACACCAGTGGCTTGTGAGACCGGTCACCTCCCCTCGTCGGGATCTCGACTGTATACACTAGTCTACTCTGGAGTATCGATGCCCTGTCTCGAAACTCCCACGACTAGGGACCTTTTAAGGATGTGCTTATAGACCACCAGCTCCCACGTATATGATCGCCCTCATACTGCTGGCAGTCAAGAAAGAATCCTAGGGGCTCTATCAACGTGTAATAGCGACCTGTCAGGTCACCTAAAGCATTACACGATGATAACGATAAACCAGATAGTATACTATCATCTTGAGTAAGACTGTCCTACCGGGATAGGTCCTCCCTCAATCATTGCAATCACGTGCCTGTGATCCAATAATTGACTCTGAAGGCACTATCTCCAACACTCCATCAATCAGAAAACTATTATTTTTATATGTTGTAAGACCTAGCAAGACTTGTAGTTGCGAGACTTAGAGCGATGGGTTATATGTTCGCTTGGTGGGTTTGATGTCTTGCTTTTCATTTTCCTTTGTGTTGATCTTCGCCGTTGTGCGTCGTATACATATATATGCTTGTGGTGGTTGTTTCCGCCGTTGGGCATGATTTGCCTCCGTTTGGGAATGCTTTATTTATATTCGATGTTTGTACCCGTTTTGGGGCTAGTTTTTACAAAGGAGGGGCTGCCGAAATTTTTATGAAAACTAAAAAAAATTAATTTAGTTTAAGGATTTTTCCCTAAGGTTTCCAAATGTTTTATTAATGTTTTCATTACTTACTTCTTTTGAAAGGTTTAGATTGCTGGGCTTCGGCTTACTTAAGTTACATTACGCCTGTAGACGTTGTTAGTGTATATGCCCTAGGGGCCATTATTGTATCATACTAGTATGTATATTACTTAATGGAAGCTTGGGATATTCACAGCTGTATATACAGTCTTGCTAAAAATTGTAGTATGCTACTTGGTTTGTGTCTACTTTAATATGTGCATATGTTTCTTGTAACGTATCACTTATACATATTAGTAGAGCCCATAGGTTCTTTGCTTGATTTCCAGCGTTGTGATGGCAGTCACACTAGTGGGGGCTGGGTAGTCTATAAGCAACATCCTATACAGGTCCCTAGTCGTAGGATTATAGATACAGGGCATCGATACTCCAGTGTAGACTAGTGTGTACGCTTCTCATCCCAGTTGGGGAGATGGTCTGTCCCATAGCCATCAGTACGTCATACTGGAGATAGTATACAGGTGCTCGTCAGGTTACGGGTACACCGGACACGACTCGCAAGGGAACTGATTTGTTGGTATTATACCCATCGTCAGTTAACAGTTCCCAGGTGACATGAGTACAGCATAGTCCGCAGACTTGACACTGTTACTTCGCCTCGAGTGTGTCCCACTGTTCTTAGATTGCTACCCTACCACGGCTCAAAAGAGTCGTGCAAACAAGTTGCAGTTGGGTGCAGTCCCGAGCACTTGGAGGCAGTGGCGGTTAGACGGGATTCGTCTCTCCCGGTAATTGGAGTCGATATCGCGCTTTGTCAGAGTGCCATTACGCAATTTCCCTAGCCAGGGCAAGCGAGATTTACAGGTAGGTTCCAGTAGTTTTCTCAGGGTGTAATGGGCTACACTCCGACATGACTTATACAGCTGTTACGGGACAGACGCTTGCCGCCCCCTAGGCTCGATATGCGATAGTCTTAGACGAACAGACTGGACTGTACGGAGATTGTCACATAAGGCTCAGTAGGAGTTCGGATGAGTTTCCTCATCGGCTTTCTTATCGACATCTACCTGGGGACCGTTACGTACAGCTAGTGCCGCTTGCGGTCTGTAGTTAAACCCACTGCCAGTGTAGTGTCGAGTCAATAGAGTCCCACACAGAGAGTTTCCCTGCTCCAGGTGAACCGATATAGAGGTCGTATGGTTTTTACGACAAGGGTTCAGACGCATACGTGTGTTTACGCACGTACGACTTTTCGGACAGTTTTTACTAGCCGGCTTTGGTTTAAGCCAGATTCTAGTATCGGGTTATTGGATTTATATAGTATAAAGTTTTTCCGTATTTTCAAGGATTGGAGGGGCGTTCTCGTAATTTTTCGGGAAGCTTCTAGAAGCAGGTGACTTGGGGGGTAAGGTGGCATCGCATTAAATGACATTAGTGACTCATTTATGTGATTCATCCATGTCATTAAAGTATCATAAATGCTTAATGACTCATGGAGATGAATCACTCATAGATATTTATGAAGCATGGTTGTTAATTCTATTTTTCATTTTTGGATAAATAAATAATGCTTCATATATATTATGATAGATCATTATCTCATTTCATTCTTAATGCTCACCTTCTCTCTCCTCAAGCTCATCCTCTCTTGAAACCCTAATCCTTCCTTCTCATGTGTTGAGATCAAGGATTTGATAGACTAATACACCCATAACCTTACTCTATATCCCCTAGATAGCTTAGATTAGCAATTTGAGCAATCTAGTTATCTCAAGTTAGAGATCAAGCTTGGACAAAGAGCTCTCGTGTGGATCGTCTTTGACTCGAGGAGGCTGTTGAGATCCCGATGTTCCAAGGAGCTTACGAGGAGTGGAGGACAGCAATGAAGACCCGAAGGACATGTAACGTGAGGTATAACTTCGAATCCGAGTAGTTAAACCTCTAGTAGATAGTTAGCAATGGTTTAGATATGATTCATGCGCTCAAGTCCGTGTTACGAAGCTTTGATAATCGTTTTTCATATATTTCGCCTCACCGCAAGTTCGTGGGGTGCGTGACATGAACTTATAGTAGTAACAGAGCCAACTAAACCATTACTAGCTTGGTAGCAACTGATTAGAACTTCGATCGTCAGAAAACGCGAAAACGAAACCCCGGAAATCCCAAGTTTCTGTTAATTTTAAAAGTGTCTGAAAAACTTTTTGACATACCTTAAAATTCACAGCAGGGTATTTTAAGAATACTGGGAAAATACGAGTCAGTAACTCGGCAGAACGGCCGCGGATCTGCGGCAATAGAGTGCTTGTGCCGTTGATCCGCCGCCGAGTCAACTCCGAGTTGACTCGGATTTGCTCTGTAATTCTTATTTTTTGGTGTTTTGGTTCTCTGTTTGTTCTGTTTATACCCAGGTTACTTCAGTGCTGCTTTGCTTTTGGGGTAGACACGGAATATGTTAATTTGATCGATGTTCTAAGATATTTGCTAATTGGGTTTTTATCTGTAATGTTAAATGTGTTCGTAAACCTCTCCTAACTGCTAGTATGTCGGTTGGCAGGGGGTTGCACATTTCTGAAATGTTTACTGTTTGTGTATATGAACTGTGTTGGAGTGTTGTGATGATTAGCCGGGGTTTGAGATGTGTTTAATATTCATTCATTCAATGTAAATGTAATTTGATGTAATATTCTTTTGCGGGGCACCTCCAGGTTGCGGTTGTAGCCACCGTTGTATTATTTCTTTTTACTGTTTTTGCTCCTAGGATAGACCCAAGGCGGGGTACACAAACTACCGGGTACTTTGAAGTATTTAGTGGCCTACTCACTTTGTTGAGGGAGACCTCTTCACTTCGGATACTTGGCGGGTAGTTTGCCGTACCCGTAGGGGTCTAGGGTGGGGTAATGGATACTCATCACAACTGTGTAATCCGTCTTTTATTGCTGGCTCAAAGCAAATGCGGATTGCTAATAAATCCAATAAAGTTCATCTATGATCTGGAATGCTTATTATTGCGTCTGACAAATGTACAATATTTATATATGATAGCTATTAGACGTCACTTATATTTTACACCCGCGCTAGCCCAGCCCCCGCTCTGTCGTTAGTTAAGTAACCTAACGGGTGATGACGGGACCCAGTGGCGAATGCGGATGGCATAAGAGGACGTGGTATTTTCATTGTTTTCTGTAATGATAGGATAAATGATGGGATTCATTATTATAATGCAAAGAAAATAAACCATAGTTTAATCATTGGAACAAATTTAAAAGAAACCACTCGGTTATTTTAAAAGATCAGAATTTTTAATTGCGGAGCTTTAACCACTCCTTTTAAAAAGTATCAGGTTCCTTCGATTATATCAAGTTCACTACGTTCACGGTTTTGCCAAAAGCATTCGTAGCCCTCCGTCATTTCATATAGATAGTCAGTAGTATTCAAGCTGTGTTTGTTGACTAAAGTCAAGGCACAGTGTTTGGTAGTTGTTGGATATTCATATGCAGCATAGATAGATGCGTTGGTTTGGGACAGTCGTATTACCTTGTTGACTAAAGTCAAGGGTATGTATGGGTGGGTTCAAATTAACCTGGATAATGACGGGTAGAACTTGACATGTGACTTATGATTTGTTGACTAAAGTCAAGGTCATAAGAGCATGGGGCAAAAATCCACATCGGGAATTTCTAAGGAAACTGAAATTTGCAGAGAGATGGATACCATTTTAGAGTATGATGAATGTTGGTAGGATTCCTTCAATATTATCATACGATGATATTTTGGATCCCGATCCTACTGTGAGTACGAGCTACTTATCAGGAGATTCGTCACTTAACGATCAGTGCTATAAACCAAGTAGGTGCCAAGAAAGGTGTCAGAGGGGTTAAGCCCCCAGAGAAAATAGGTACTTTAATGAAGGAACTTCGCGAAACGTTGGAAAACCTCCCTCGAAGTATCGACACCGGCCTGGCTGAACGTTTAAGCAAGTATTGTACGATGAGAATAGTCCTGGCTAATTCTTCTTTTATGGTTTGAGAAGGGATTCGAGAAACAGTGGGAGCCATCCTGTTTAGATAAATTAAACCACTCTAAACTTGCAAGAGCATCATGCTAATTCTTCTCTCTCTTAAAATTGCAGCGACCTTATGACCACACATAGGTTACATCTAGATAACAAATTGACTGAATCTGACTTATATGACTGGCAAAAGTCTGTCCAGATGTCCATTACCTATGAAAAACTAGACCACCCTATTACTACTCAAGATCCCGCCGTCCTAGGTCCAGTTTCCACTATCGCGGATATGGATTTCCGTCAGACAAGGGAAAAGGATAAAGCAAAAGCTAAGTGCCTCGTGTTAGCTTCGGTTGATGGTGTATACCAGAAGCAGCACGAGAAGATGGACTTATTTTCCATCTTTCTCCATAACAAAGATTTATATGGAAAGCAATCTCATTTCGCAAGATATGAGACCTCGAACGAATTAATTCAAGTGAGGTTGGATGACGGGTCATCTGTAGAGGACAACGTCCTTACAATGACTAGTTGTATTGATAAGCTCCAGGACCTGGAGACCGCGTTAGGAAACGAGTCAGATACTGACTTGATTCTACAGTCTTTACCTTCTACCCTGAAGGAAATCAGGGAAGTAGAAGGAAATAGAAGGGCAAAAGTTTCGGGACTGGATATAGTAAAAGAGGGATGTTCCTATTGTTATAGGATTGGGCATAGGCAGAAAGATTGCAGGGCTTACGAAGCCAGTAGCCAGGATACGAAGCATGTTGTGGCTTCAGGCTCAAGTGTATTTATAATTGAGAACTGTTTGTCAATTAACTCTACTTCCTGGGTACTAGATACCGGAGCAGGATCTCATATCTGTAACTCATTACAAGCTTTGAGAAACCGTAGAGTTATGAAGGTAGGTGATTTGTCTCTCAGAGTTGCAAACGGAATGAGCGTGGATGCTGAATCCGTGGAAGAATATCGTGTAGGTTTGACAAGTGGGCATATATTGATTTTGCGTAACTGTTTATATATACCTAGTATGACTTGTAATATCATATCAGTATCCTCACTTTCAAGAGGGGGATATGATTTTACATTCGTAAGTGATGTAGTTAACATCCACCTAAATCAAGTTTTGATTGGGTCAGGTACATTAGATAACGGTATATACGTATTAAGTCAAGCTCAGGTTTTCAATATCCGGAATACACTTAAAAGAAAGTCTCCGGAATTAAATCAGGCTTTCTTATGGCATTGTAGACTAGGTCACATCAATGAGAGAAGGTTGACTAAGTTACATAAAGAAGGATATTTAAATCCGTTCGAATATCAATCTTATGCTACTTATGAATCTTGTCTCATAGGAAAGATGACAAAGACTCCATTTACTGGACACGGAGTAAGAGCAGGCGAGCTCTTGGGACTCATACACAGTGACGCGTGCGGTCCAATGTCTACACATGCGCGAGGTGGTTATTCCTACTTCATTACTTTTACGGATGATTTCTCTAGGTATGGATATATCTTCTTAATGAAGCATAAATCCGAGGCCTTTGAAAAATTCCAAGAATACAAGAAAGAAGTGGAAAACCAAACCGGCAATAGTATCAAGACACTGAGATCTGAGCGAGGTGGTGAATACTTAAGTGCCGAGTTCCTGGGTTACTTAAAACAGAATGGAATTCTCTCTCAGCTTACTCCTCCATACACACCACAACATAACGGTGTATCGGAGAGACGGAACCGAACCTTATTAGATATGGTACGTTCCATGATGAGTAACGCTGAGTTACCGCGATCATTCTGGGGATATGCACTAGAATCAACTGCATATCTTTTGAACCGAGTTCCAACCAAGACTGTGCCTACCACACCATATCAGATGTGGAGTGGGAAGAAACTCTGTCTTAAGTATATTAAGACATGGGGATGTCTAGCTTTTGTAAAGAAGCAGCATGCGGACAAGCTCGAGGCACGCTCAGTACAGTGTAAGTTTGTGGGATATCCAAAGAACTCCATGGGATATTGTTTCAATTACGCAGAGGAACAAAAGGTCTTTGTTTCTCAACATGCCCGCTTCTTGGAAACTGAATTTTTGGAAAATCAGAAGAGTGGGAGCGCAATAGAACTAGAAGAAATTCCAGAGCCACAAGCTATTACTGAAACCTTGGTAGAACAAGAAAGTTCAGGAGAACAGAACATCCCGACGCCACTCCGCAGGAGTAGTAGGAAATCTCATCCGCACGAGAGATACTACGGTTTTCTCATAGACGGGGATAGAGAGGATTGCATTATTGACTATGATGAGCCTACTAGCTTCCAGCAAGCCATTCAGAGCGGTGACTCAGTAAAATGGCTGGATGCAATGCGGACCGAAATGGAGTCCATGTACACTAACAAAGTATGGATTTTGGACGTTGCTCCAGATAGGGTAAAACCCGTGGGATGCAAATGGATCTTCAGAAAGAAGATTGGTGTAGATGGACAGGTTGAAACCTATAAAGCTAGACTTGTTGCAAAGGGTTTCCGTCAAAGACCTGGTTTGGACTATGAAGAAACCTTTTCTCCAGTAGCTATGCTGAAATCCATTAGGGTCCTTCTTTCTATTGCTGCCTTCCACGATTATGAGATCTGGAAGATGGACGTAAAGATAGCTTTTCTAAATGGAAATTTGCATGAGAGTGTCTATAAGGATCAGCCAGAGGGATTCATTCAGAGTGGGAGCAGCGGTAAAATATGCAAGCTGCTTAAGTCCATTTATAGACTAAAGCAGGCATCGCGGAGTTGGAACATCTGTTATGATGATACTGTTGTTAGTGTATATGCCCAAGAGGCCATTACTGTATCATACTAGTTTGTATATTACTTAATGGAAGCTTGGGATATTCACCTCGTATATACAATCTTGCTCGAAATAGTAGTATGCTACTTGGTTTGTTTCTACTTCAATATGTACATGTGTTTATTTTATATCGCCTATACACATTAGTGGAGCTCTTAGGATCTTTGCTTGATTACCAGCGTTGTGATGGCAGTCACACTAGTAGGGCTGGGTAATCTATAAGCACATCCTTATGCAGGTCCCTGGTCGCAGGACTATCGAGACAGGGCATCGATACTCCGGAGTAGACTAGCGTGTGCGCTTCTCATCCCAGTGTGGGAGATGGTCTGTCCCACAGCCATCTGTAAGTCTACGCTAGCGCCCCGGCAGTCTACAGACGCCAAATGCGGAACAAAAACTTTTTAACTGGCGCTATCGTATACTTTAACCCGGATCTGCCATTATTGCTAAACTAACAAACTGTAAAGAGTGTAGGAATGTTATACCGAACGATCCGAGTCCTTCGTTCTTCAACCATCATCCCACGCTCCGTTGCGGCTGCTCCGATCTCGTCGATCTCCGATATCCTCGTCGAGGTGGCACCACATCACCGATTCTTTAAACGGGCTCCCGCCTCTGACTCGAGGCAACTCGATCGTCAAGTTTGCTAAAAGAGATGACCAAGAATGATGTAGAGAATGAGTAGAAGACTTTGTCTCACTTCGTCCAATTCCGTGGACGATCGGTTAATGAAGTTGCCGTAGGAATTGGGTGATGGAATGAAATGAACTGTAAAATTCCATGCACCCCAAATACAATCATATCTTTTTACAACCATGAAAAACTATCAAGTGAGAGAGTGTGGAGGAGAGAGAGGGCCGACCATTCTTATAGAAGAGGGGGAGGTGACCGTAGGAGCAAAGAGGGTGACCTTAAGAAAATATCATGTGTGAACACATGAAAATATCAAGCATAAAGATCTTAAGCAAAACAAGAATGCAATGAAATCAAAGCATGAGTCACTAAGCCTTGTCACAAATTCTAGAACCTTCTAGAACCTTCTAGAAGCACGACTCACTCTCATCCAAGAAAAGATAAATCCGTCTTTAACCGAATGTTAAAAGACGGCTGATAGAAAACTGGAAACTTCCAAAAGTGATCCTGAAACAACTTTCAGGATAACCCCGAAACTGTATAAATATACCCGCATTTGTATTACGACCGAATACAAATGCAACTGAGACAAAGATATTATACCTACTCAATATAATACTCGGATCCGGCTTAAACCAAAGCCGACCAGTATTATCTGCCCGAAAAATAACACGTGCGTAAACGCACGTGCATTTTCCGAACCCTGCCATAAAACCATACGGCCTCTACAACGTTTCGCCCGAACTTGGGAAACTGTCGGTGGGGGACTCTAATGACTCGTCAGTACCCTGGCAGTGGGTTTAACCACAAACCGTCAGCGGCACTAGCTATGCGTAACGGCTGCCCATGGACTGACCTCAAGGGAGGCCGAGGAGCGAACTCAAGGGAGACCGATGAGCGAACTCCTCCGAAAACCCTACTGAGCCTAACAGTGACAATGTATATACAGTCCGGTCCGTTCGCCAATGAGTATCGCATATCCGCCTAGGGGGCTAGTAACGTCAGACCCCCAATAGCAGTATAAGTCGTGTCGGAGTGAAGCCCAATAACACCCTGAGATACTACTGGAGTACCTACCAGTAAATCTCCTACCATGGCCATGGATTTGTGTAATGGCTCTCCTAGACACAGCACGACCTCGCCCCCAATACCGGGAGAGACGAATCCCCTGCCGATCCGCTCACGTGCCTCCATATGGCTCGGGACTGTACCCAAAAGCTACCTGTTTGCACGACTCCTTTGAGCCGTGGTAGGGTAGAAATCAAAGCACAGTGGGAACTCACACGAGACAAATGACGACCTCAGGTCGATGAACTAACCTATACACATGTCACCAGGGAACTGCTATCTGACGGTAGATATAATACTAACTAGCAGATTCCCGGCGAGTCCTGTCCGGCGTACTCATAACCCAATGAGCACCTGTATACATCTTAGGTGATCCAACTGACACCAGTGGCTTGTGAGACCGGCCACCGCCCCTCGTCGGGGTCTCGACTGTACACACTAGTCTACTCCGGAGTATCGATGCCCTGTCTCGAAACTCCCACGACTAGGGACCACAATTAAGGATATGCGTATAAACTACCCAACTCTCACGTATATGATCGCCATCATACTGTTGGTAGTAAAGCAAGATCCTAAGGGCTCTATCAAAGTGTAACATGCAATCAGTCACCTGAACATGTACACGACTGATAAAGGCAAACCAGATAGCATACTATCATTTCGAGTAAGACTGTCATACCGGTATAGGTCCTCCGCAATCACTGCAATCACGTACCTGCGATCCAATAATTGACTATGAGGGCACTATCTCCAACACCATCAGTACGTCGTACTTGAGAGAGTATGCGGGTGCTCGTTGGGTTACGAGTACACTGGACAAGACTCGTCGGGAACTGACTAGTTGGTATTATGCCTATCGTCAGTTATCAGTTCCCAGGTGACATGAGTACAGCTTAGTCCGCTGACTTGACACTGTCACTTCGCCTCGAGTGTGTTCCCACTGTACTTTGATTACTACCCTACCACGGCTCAAAGGAGTCGTGCAAACAGGTGGTAGTTGGGTGTAGTCCCGAAGCACTTGGAGGCAGTGACGGTTAGACAGGATTCGTCTCTCCCGGTATTGGGGGTTGACATCGCGCTGTGTCTAGGAGAGCCATTAAACGAGTAGTCCCTGGCCAGGGCAAACGAGATATACTGGTAGGCTTCCAGTGTTATCTCAGGGTGTTTTGGGCTTCACTCCGACACGACTTGTACCGCTATTGGGGGACTGACGTTTACCGCCCCCTAGGCCCGCCATGCGATGTATCAGACGAACAAACCGGACTGTACCGAGATTGTCACATTCAGGCTCAGTAGGAGTTCAGATGGGTTTCACCTCGTCAGTCTTCTTGTCGGCATCTACCTGGGGACCGTTATGCATAGCTAGTGCCGCTTGCGGTCTGTGGTTAAACCCACTGCCAGCGTAGTGTCGAGTCTTTAGAGTCCCACACAGAAAGTTTTTCACCTTTAGGCAAAAGAGTAGAGGTCGCATGGTTTTGCGGCGGGTCGCATGGTTTTGCGACAGGGTTCGGTCACATCCGTGCACTTGTACACGTACAGTGCCCGGACAGTGAACACTAGCGGGCTTTGGTTTAAGCCAGATCCTAGTGTATGTATTGGGATTGGATTTATCCAGTTTGTATTCGTGTTCCTCGGAACGCAGATGCGGGTGTGTATGCACAGTTGACGGAGAGACAGAGGCGGAGGATTCTCATTAGGGTTGTTGACCGTTGACAGTTGACTATTGACTTTTTGCTCAACCCTAATGAGAATATGATATTTGATTAAAAATTATATTAATTAAGTATTATGGTGACATGGTTGTTGACTTGTTGACTTTTGTTGACCTGTTGACTTTGTTGACCGGTTGACTAGGTTTGACTAGTTGACCATCATGATAACCATGGCTATCATTTAAGGGCAAAGGCTTTTGCTTGCTTGCTCCTTTGTGAAAAATGAGTGCATGAAATGATATGGTTATGGTTGCTTCAACCATCACATAACACTTGATTGGTATGATGAGTTATGATGGTTATGGATTATGAGAGGGTGAAAGAAAAAAGAGAGGCTCATTCTTGCTTGACCATTCTCTCTCTTGTTCTTGAGCTCTCATAATCTTGCTCTCACCCTCTTCCTCTTGCTCCCTCTCTTGATTCTATGGTTCACTTGTCTCATGAGTTGAGAACCAATAACCATAGATAAAATCCCATACAAACTCTTCTCTACTCACTCTAGTTCACAAGGTTTAGCAAACCGAGTGAACTAGTTTCTTCAAAGTTCGAAGAAGGAGCCAAAGGTTGGAGCTTTCAGGTGGATCTATCTTCGGCGTAAGGAGACGAAGGGAAGAAGCCGATCAGGACCACCATCGGAGTTTGAAGACGAAGGAGTTCAAGACAAGAAAGGTATAAACCCGCTAACCGAGTAGTTAACGACTACTAGTTAGGTTGTTAGTTAGATGTTTAAGAAAGATCCGGGTATTAAGTCCATGTTACCACCTCTATGAAAATCGTTTTTTATCAAATTCTGCATGCCCGAAAGTACCGGGAGAGGTAGCATGGACTTACAGTGGTATCATAGCCTAGTTAAACTCTATCTAACATGTTAGTAAGTAACTAGAAGATCGATCAAAGAAAAAGTCACGAAAACGAACCCGAGAATTTCAAGTTTCTACCGATTTTTATTCTGTTCAAAAGTTGATAATTTTCATCTTAAAAATCGGCTCAGGCTTTGGTGTGAACACCCACCAAATTTTGTCCAACGATCGAGTCAAAGCGCCGCGGAAACGCGGCGGGAGCACGCTCCCACCGCGGATCCGCGGCCGAGTTGACTCGGCCGAGGTCCAAGTTTGGTGCAGTGTTTTCCTGGGGTTGTTTTGGGATTTTTGGAATATATATTTTCTGCCCAGATTTTCCAGAACGAAAATTTTATTTTTGGGGCCTATAAATCCGTATTTTTTATCGAATTTCTAAAAGACTTTAGCTGACGGGTTTTTCTGTAATGTGATATTTGTATTGAACGTCTGCTAATCGCTATATGTCGATTAGTGGGGGTTATACAAATCTGTGATCTGTAATGTTGTTGGTTTGTGTATATGAATTCATTGGATTGTCGCGGGTGAATAGCCGGGGGTTGTGAGACGGGAGTTTTCTTTTCTTTCAATTCATGTAAATTTGTAAATTGATGTAATAATTATTTGTATGGCCGCACAACCGGGTCGGGGTTGTAGCCGTCATTGTATAATTTCTTTTTACTGTTTTTGCTCCTAGGATAGACCCATGGAGGGGGTGCACAAACTACCGGGTATGATGAAGTGCCGAGTGGCCTACTCACGGGGATGAGGGAGGTTGCTTCGCTTCGGGTACTTATCGGGTAGTTTGCCGCACCCGTAGGGGTCTTGGGTGGGGTATTGGCTATTCACTGCGACCGTGTAATCTGCTTTTCGTTACAGGCTCGTACGAATTGCAGGTTCCTAGTATATCCAATGTGTTCATCTGTGATCTGAAATGTCTATCATTGCAATATATCTATATATGATATTATTTAGGCGTTGCTTATGTTTTACAGCCGCGCTAGCCCAGCCCCCGCTCTGTCGTTAGTTAAGTAACCTAACGGGTAATGACGGGGCCCCGTGGCGAATGCGATTGGCATAAGCGTACGTCATATTTTGGTTGTTTTCTGCAATGGTAGGATTAAATGATGGGACGCATTAAAAGAACTAATGCAAGAATATCACGCATTAAAATAACTATTGCAAGAAAATAAACCAAGTAAAAGTCGTTGGAACACTTTCGAAAAACCACTCGGTTCTTTTCAAAACAAACTTTTGAAATACGGAGTTTGAGCCACTCCATTTAAAAGCTATCTCGTTCCATCGACTAAATCAAGTTCACTACGTACACGGTTTCGCCAAAACCATTCGTAGCCCTCCGTCGTTTCGCATAAATGGTCAATAGTATTCAAGCTATGTATGTTGGCCAAAGTCAAGGCATAGTGATTGGTAGCTATTGGGTATTCATGTGTAGCATAGATAGATGCGTTGGTTTGGGACAGTCGTACTACCATTTTGGCCAAAGTCAAGGGTGGGTACGGGTGGATCCAAATTAACCTGAATAATGACGGGCAGAACATGACATGTGACTTATGATATTTTGGCCAAAGTCAAGGTCATAAGAGCATGGGGCAAAAATCCACATCGGGAGTTTCAAAAGAACTGAAACTTGCTAGTATTGCATACCATTTGGAGCGTGATGATTCTGGTAGGATTCCTTCAGTTTCGTCACGCGATGATATTTGGATCCCGATCCTACTGTGAGTATATGCTACTCCTCGGGAAATTTCTCACTTAACGATCAATGCTATAAACCTAGTAGGTGTCTAGAAAGGTGTTAGCAGGGCAACGCCCCAAGGGAAAAGAGGTTCTTAAATTAAGGAACTTCGCGAAAGCGTTGGAAAACCTCTCTCGAAGTACCGACACCAGCCTGGCCGAACGGTTACGCAAGTATTGTACGGTGAGATTGATCCTGACTAATTCTTCCTTTTTGGTTTTAAGGAGGGATTCGAAATACAGTGGGAGCCATCCTGTTTAGACAAACTAAAAACCACTCTAAACTTGCAAGAGAATCATGCTAAGTGTTTTTTCTACTCTCTCCTAATTGCAGCGACCAATCGAAATGACTGGACTTAAGTTACTTCTAGATAAAAACATAATGACAGGGCCAAACTACAAAGATTGGCTCAGGAATGTCACAATGGCAATCACTTACGACAAGCTGGGGTATCTTCTTACCACCAAAGCTCCCCCTGTCCTTGGTCCCACTTCCAGCGTCTCGGATAAGGAAATCTGTAAGACTTGGGAGATTGATAGCGCGAAGGCCAAGTGCCTCGTACTTGCCTCGATGGACAACAAACATCAGAGGAGGCACAAGAATATGGACCTTGAGTGCATATTTCTCCATACAAAAGAACTGTATGGAGAGCAATCTCGTATCGCAAGATACGAAGCGTCGAAAAAGTTATTTTCGGCAAGGATGGCCGTCGGATCATCAGTAGCAGAACACGTGCTTAAGATGATCGGCTACATTGAGAAGCTCGCGGACCTAGGGACCACATTGGAGAGTGAGCTCTATACAGACTTAGTTCTCCAGTCCCTTCCTTCCACTTACGCCCAGTTTATACTGAACTTCAACTTACAAGAAAAAGAAGTTGAACTTTCAGAGCTCCTCAACATGCTGAGGAGCGCAGAGGGCACCCTACAGAAAGATGGGAAAACATCCACTTTGTTTGTAGGAGGATCATCTTCTTCTAGGTCCAAGGCGAAAGCCAAGGGAAAGAAGAAGAAAGCCCCCGCCAAACCAAGGGGCGGTGTTAGTAAAGTGGATACGAAAGGAAAAGCAAAAGCAACAAAGAAAGTGGGGAAGCTTGTGGATAAGGAATAATGCTTCTATTGTCATAAGAAATGACACTGGAAGAATGATTGCAGGGCCTGGAAGGCCAGAACACAGGAATTGAAGCAGGTTGCAGCTTCAGCTTCAGGTGTGTATGTTATTGAAAACTGTCTTTCAATAAACTCTACTTCCTGGGTATTGAATATCGGATCAGGATCTCATATCTGTAATTCTTTGCAGGCGTTGAGAAACCGTAGGGTTTTGAAGGCAGGTGACATGACCCTCAGAGTTGCGAACGGAGCTAGCATGGATGCTAAAGCCGTGGGGGACTATCACCTGGGAATGTCAGATGGACATGTTTTGGTTTTGCGTAATTGCCTTTTTTGTACCCAACGCAACATGTAATATCATTTCTGTATCTTTAGTTTCTAAAGAAGGTTATGAATTTGCGTTTGTAAGTAATGTTGTAAACATTCACCTTAATCAAGTTTTGATTGGGTCAGGTACATTGAGTAATGGTATATACGTATTAAACCAACCACAGATTTTCAACGTCCAGAATACACACAAAAGAAAGTCTCCGGAAATAAATTAGACTTTCTTATGGCATTGTAGACTGGGTCACTTCAATGAGAGAAGGTTGACGAAGTTACATACAGAAGGATATTTGAATCCGTTCGAATATCAATCGTATGCCACTTGTCAATCCTGTCTCAAAGGAAAGATGACAAAGACTCCGTTCACTGGACACGGAATAAGAGCGAGCGAGCTCTTGGGACTCATACACAGCGACGTGTGCGGTCCAATGTCTACGCATGCACGAAGCGGTTATTCTTACTTCATCACTTTTACGGATGACTTTTCAAGGTACGGTTATGTATTCTTAATGAAACATAAGTCCGAAGCCTTTGGAAAATTCCAGGAATATAAGAATGAAGTAGAAAAACAAACCGGCAGAAGTATTAAAATTCTAAGATCGGATCGAGGTGGAGAATACTTGAGTGCCGAGTTCCTGGACTATTTAAAAGAGAACGGAATTCTCTCTCAGCTTACTCCTCCATACACTCCGCAACATAACGGTGTATCGGAGAGACGGAACCGAACCCTATTGGATATGGTATGGTCCATGATGAGTAACGCTGAGTTACCGCGATCATTCTGGGGGTATGCGCTAGAATCAGCTGCATACCTTTTGAACCGAGTTCCGACTAAGACTTTGCCTACTACACCATATGAAATGTGGTGTGGGAAGAGACCCTATCTTAAGCACATTAAGACATGGGGAAGTCCAGCTTTTGTTAAAAAGCAGCATGCGGACAAGCTCGAGGCACGTTCAGTACAGTGCAAGTTTGTGGGATATCCAAAGAATTCCAAGGGATATTTCTTCTACTGCGAAGAGGAACAAAAAGTTCTTGTTTCTCGTCATGCCCACTTTCTAGAACACCAGTTCTTAGAAAAGGAAATAAGTGGGAGCGCAGTAGAACTGGAAGAAATTCCAGAACCACAGACTATTACTGAAAGCTTTGTGGAACCAGAGAGTTCAAAAGAACAGGACATTCCTACGCCGCTCCACAGAAGTAGTAGGCAGTCTCATCCGCCCGAGAGATACTACGGTTTTCTCATAGACGGGGATAGAGAGGATTGCATCATAGATTATGATGAGCCTACTAGCTTCCAGCAAGCCGTTCAGAGCGTCGACTCGGTAAAATGGCTGGATGCAATGCGGACAGAAATGGAGTCCATGTACACCAACAAAGTATGGACGTTGGACGTTGCTCCAGACGGGGTAAAACCCATAGAATGCAAGTGGATCTTCAAAAGGAAGATTGGTGTAGATGGACAGGTTGAGACCTATAAAGCTAGACTGGTTGCAAAGGGTTTTCGTCAAAGACCTGGTTTGGACTATGACGAGATATTTTCTCTAGTAGCTATGCTGAAATTCATTCGGATCCTTCTTGCCATTGCTGCCTTCCACGATTATGAGATTTGGCAGATGGACGTAAAGACAGCTTTTCTAAATGGAAATTTAGAGGAGTGTGTCTATATGGACCAGCCAGAGGGTTTCATTCAGAGTGGGAGCAGCGGAAAGGTGTGCATGTTGCTTAAGTCCATCTATGGACTAAAGCAGGCATCGCGGAGTTGGAACATCTATTTTGATGAGACGGTCAAGGAATTTGGCTTTATCAAAAATCCAGATGAACCATGCATCTATAGTAGATTTGTAGCGAGAACTGTAGTATTCCTCGTTTTATACGTGGATGATATTCTCTTAATAGGAAATGACATTCCTATTCTACAATCTGTCAAGGGGTTCTTGTCACACAGGTTCTCCATGAAAGACCTGGGTGATGCCTCATACATTCTGGGTATCCGGATCTACCGTGACAGATCCAAGAGGATATTAGGACTTTCACAGTCCATGTACATCGACACCATACTGAAAAGATTCAGTATGGAAGATTCCAAGCGCGGTAACCTACCGGCTTGTCACGGGATCACCCTCTCTAAAGGGATGTCTCCCAAGACTGATTTGGAGAGGGATCACATGTTTATTATACCCTACGCTTCTGCGGTAGGCTCTATAATGTATGCGATGTTGTGTACCAGACCGGATGTAGCTTATGCACTGAATGTAGTAAGCCGGTATCAGTGAAACCCTGGGGAGAAGCACTGGATAGCGGTAAAGAACATTCTCAAGTACCAGAGAAGGACTAAGGAGATGTTCTTGGTGTATGGCGGAAAAGACATCCAGATCGAGGCCTTTGCTGACTCCAGCTTCCAGAGTGACAAGGATGATTCCAAGTCCATGTCGGGTTTTATCTTTACCCTCAATGAAGGGGCGGTGTGTTGGAAGAGTTCCAAACAGGAAACCGTTGCAGACTCGACGATGGAAGCGGAATACATCGCTGCATCTGATGCCGCAAAAGAAGCTGTCTGGATAAGGAAGTTCTTGAAAGAGCTTCAGGTGGTTCCGTCCATTGTTGATCCAATACCTCTGTATTGCGACAACAACGGGGCTATAGCTTTAGCGAAGGAACCCAGGTCCCATCAGAGATCCAGACACATCTTGAGGCCGTATCACCTGATCAAGGAGATCGTAGATCGCCAGGAGATCGAGGTTCGAAGAGTCGCTTCAGAAGATAACACTGCAGATCCATTCACCAAGGCCCTGCCCCAGACTCAGTTCGAGCGGCTGATCGAGATGATAGGTCTTCGATACGCCAGTACATGGCCTTAGTGCAAGTGGGAGATTGTTAGTGTATATTCCCTAGAGGCCATTACTGTATCATATTAGTTTGTATATTACTTAATAGAAGCTTGGGATATTCACCTTGTATATACAATCTTGCTCGAAATAGTAGTATGCTACTTGGTTTGTTTCTACTTCATTGTGTATATGTGTTTATTTTATATCGCCTATACACATTAGTGGAGCTCTTAGGATCTTTGCTTGATTACCAGCGTTGTGATGGCAGTCACACTAGTGGGGCTGGGTAATCTATAAGCACATCCTTATGCAGGTCCCTGGTCGCAGGACTATCGAGACAGGGCATCGATACTCCGGAGTAGACTAGCGTGTGCGCTTCTCATCCCAGTGTGGGAGATGGTCTGTCCCACAGCCATCAGTACGTCGTACTTGAGAGAGTATGCGGGTGCTCGTTGGGTTACGAGTACACTGGACAGGACTCGTCGGGAACTGACTAGTTGGTATTATGCCTATCGTCAGTTATCAGTTCCCAGGTGACATGAGTACAGCTTAGTCCGCTGACTTGACACTGTCACATCGCCTCGAGTGTGTTCTGTTGGAGATAGTGCCCTCATAGTCAATTATTGGATCGCAGGTACGTGATTGCAATGATTGCGGAGGACCTATCCCGGTAGGACAGTCTTACTCGAAATGATAGTATGCTATCTGGTTTGACTTTATCAGTCGTGTACATGATCAGGTGACTGATTGCATGTTACACTTTGATAGAGCCCTTAGGATCTTGCTTTACTACCAACAGTATGAGGGCGATCATATACGTGAGAGTTGGGTAGTTTATATGCATATCCTTAATTATGGTCCCTAGTCGTGGGAGTTTCGAGACAGGGCATCGATACTCCGGAGTAGACTAGTGTGTACAGTCGAGACCCCGACGAGGGGCGGTGGCCGGTCTCACAAGCCACTGGTGTATGTAGGATCACCTAAGATGTATACAGGTGCTCATTGGGTTATGAGTACACCGGACAGGACTCGCCGGGAATCTGCTAGTTAGTATTATATCTACCGTCAGATAGCAGTTCCCTGGTGACATGTGTACAGGTTAGTTCATCGACCTGAGGTCGTCATTTGTCTCGTGTGAGTTCCCACTGTGCTTTGATTTCTACCCTACCACGGCTCAAAGGAGTCGTGCAAACAGGTAGTTTTTGGGTACGGTCCCGAGCCATATGGAGGCACGTGAGCGGATCGGCAGGGGATTCGTCTCTCCCGGTATTGGGGGCGAGGTCGTGCTGTGTCTAGGAGAGCCATTACACAAAGTCCATGGCCATGGCAGGAGATTTACTGGTAGGTACTCCAGTAGTATCTCAGGGTGTATTTAGGCTTCACTCCGACACGACTTATACTGCTATTGGGGGTCTGACGTTGCTAGCCCCCTAGGCAGATATGCGATACTCATTGACGAACGGACCGGACTGTATATACATTGTCACTGTTAGGCTCAGTAGGGTTTTCGGAGGAGTTCGCTCATCGGTCTCCCTTGAGTTCGCTCCTCGGCCACCCTTGAGGTCAGTCCATGGGCAACCGTCATGCATAGCTAGTGCCGCTGACGGTTTGTGGTTAAACCCACTGCCAGGGTGCTGACGAGTCATTAGAGTCCCCCACAGACAGTTTCCCAAGTTCGGGCGAAACGTTGTAGAGGCCGTATGGTTTTATGGCAGGGTTCGGAAAATGCACGTGCGTTTACGCACGTGTCGATTTTCGGACAGATGATACTGGTCGGCTTTGGTTTAAGCCGGATCCGAGTATTATATTGAGTAGGTATAATATCTTTGTCTCAGTTGCATTTGTATTCGGTCGTAATACAAATGCGGGTATATTTATACAGTTTCGGGGTTATCCTGAAAGTTGTTTCAGGATCACTTTTGGAAGTTGCCAGTTTCCAGTTTTCTATCAGCCGTCTTTTAACATTCGGTTAAAAACGGATTTATCTTTTCTTCAGATGGAGTGAGTCATCATTCTAGAAGGTTCTAGAAGTGATGAAGTGGCTTAGTGACTCATCTTTGCATTAATGGTTCTTTAATGTTAAAGCATGACTAGGTTTGTTCTAATTGGATGCATTAATTGATTTGATGACTATGCTTATGATTCATGCTTTGTTGTTAGGTTGTGATAAGTATGATAGGATATGGTCACCACTTGGAGATCCTACACTCACCTCCCTCCTTTGATATATATATAGCCTCCTCTCTCTCTCTCTAACACACTCTCTCACTTGATGTTTCATTTTGCTAGAAAAGATTATGATAGGTTTATCGGTGTATGGAATTTCACAGTCCATTTCATTCCATCACCCGATTTCCACGGCAACTTCATTAACCGATCGTCCACGGATTTGGACGAAGTGAGACAAAGTCATCTACTCATTCTCTACATCAATCTTGGTCGTCTCTTTTGGCAAACTTGACGATCGAGTTGCCTCGAGTCAGAGGCGGGAGCCCGTTTAAAGAACCGATCATGTGGTGCCACCTCGACGAGGAGATCGAAGATCGACGAGATCGGAGCAGCCGCAACGGAGCGTGGGATGATGGTTGAAGAACGAAGGACTCGGATCGTTCGGTATAACCATTCTACACTCTTTACAGTTTGTTAGTTTAGCAATAATGGCAGATCCGGGTTAAAGTATACGATAGCGCCAAGTTAAAAGTTTTTGTTCCGCATTTGGCGTCTGTAGACTGCCGGGGCGCTAGCGTGGACTTACATTGGTATCAGAGCCTAACCATTTTGCTATACTAACTTGTGCTAACGTGTTCAAAACATCGATCCGACCGGAAATCGAAAATTCCAAAATCCAAGCCCGACAGTTTCTGTTAATTTTAAACGGTCTCAAAAATTATTTCTGGATGTCTTAAAAATCTGTGCAGGGTTTTCTAAGAACCACGTAGAAATTTGGGCACGCAATTCGATGACGTAGCCGCGGAAACGCGGTCAAACCTATGGTTTGACCGCGCTTCCGCGGCCATACAGTGAGTTCGTGGCACCAAATTTTTCCAGTGGGTTCTCTGATAGATTTTGGGGTTTTTGGTAAATATCGTTTTGGCCCAGGTTTTGTTACTGTTCACCAGTAAGCAGTGGGGCCCACTTTTTGATATTTGGTCTTTGGTCGATCGAAATTTAAACACGTTAGTTTACAGTGCTTACATTATATCTCCGACCGGGAATGTCATTTGATCGGTAAACTGCGTCTGATTGCTATAGTTCTTTTAGACGGGTTTGCGAACGTGACATTCGCGTTGATGTTCTGTGTTGTGCTGTGATGTTGCGGATTTGTCGTGGTGGATAGCAGTGTGCAATGGTAGTACAGTTTGAGTTTATTTGTACATTTGATATTGCGGGGCGAGCGTCCAACTTGTGGACTGCCGTCACTGCCTGTTGTATAATATTCTTTTGGGGCACGACCAGGTTGCGGTCGATGTACCTATTGTACTATTTTTCATTACTGTACTAGGTTTTACCCCGCGACGGAGTGCACGGATAGCCGGGTTCAGGAAAGCAACGGGTCCGCATCTCATGGCTTTGAGAGGCAGAGGGACCCCACTTCAGAATTGGCAGACTATTCGCTGCACTCGTAGGGGGTACAGGTTGACCCAAGGAGGGGTGCTCAATTTACCGGATTCCGTGAAGTGCCGGGTGTTCCATTCACTATGCTGTGGGGACTGCCTCGCTTCAGGTTTTGGCGGGTAACTTGCCGCGCCCGTAGGGGTCTAGGTTTCATTGCACAGGCTATCCACACGACAGGGGAACGTCGAGTTTCAGCAGCGGCTCTGTGAAACTCGGGGATCCCAGATATCTGTATTGTTCTGTGATGCTTATTACTTTTCTGTAATGTTGCATACTATCACGCCTGGAGCGATTATGTATATTGGTTTATATACTATTAGATGTTGTATATGTTTTACACCCGCGCTAGTCCAGCCCCCGCTCTGTCGTTAGTTAAGTAACCTAACGAGTGATGACGGGACCCAGTGACGAATGTGGATGGCATATACGTACATTTTATTTTCGTTCTTTTCTGGTGTGATTGAATGATGGGACTGCGTTGATTCTTATCAACGCAAAGTAAAACAAACCTGTTTGAGTTGTTGGAACAATTTTAAAAAGGTGTTATTACAAAGATGTTTCTTTTTGTTATGCATAGCGGTATTCGGTGTGAATATCCAGCACCTCATTCGACGAGGCAAGGGCCGATATCCCTTCACCGGGACTGACCCCTTGGGCAAAAGTTTGCGTCAGCGTAATAACTTCACTATAGTCGATTACAAGTTGCTTTGCATAGCGGTATTCAGTGGAATATCCTGCACCTCATTCCACGAGGAAAGAGCCGAGATCCCTTTACCGGGAGTGACCTCTTTAGCAAAAGGTTTTCGCCACTATATTTTAAAAAAAAAAAAAAAAAAGCTATCAGGTTCCTTCAGCGATATCAAGTTCACTACGTTAAAGGTTTTTCGCCAAAAACCAATCGTAGCCCTCCGTCGTTTCTTATGGATGGTCAGTAGTATTCAAGCTATGTTTGTTGGCTTTCGTCAAGGCATAGTGTTTGGTAGCTGCTGGGTATTCATTTGTTGCATAGATAGATGAGTTGGTTTGGGACAGTCGTATTACCTTGTTGGCTTTCGTCAAGGGTATGTACGGGTGGATTCAAATTAACAAGATAATGACGGGCAGAACTTGACATGTGACTTATGATTTGTTGACTTTCGCCAAGGTCATAAGAGCATGGGGCAAGAAAATGATATCGGGAGTTTCTAAAGAAACTGAAACTTGCCAAGTATGCGCATACCTTCTGGAGTATGAATAACGTGGATGCATTCCATCACGTTAACATGCGATGAGAGTTGGATCCCGATTCCCACTGATGAGTTGGTTTACTCTTCGGGTGATCCCGATTGATTCTTCTTTAGGTTTGGAGGAGAATTTGACAGGACAGTGGGAGGTTTCCGGATTAGATAAAATGATGACCATTCTGATCTAGGTTAGAGTGCACGCAGAGTGTTTTCTTTTCTCTCTCTCTCTTTGGCAGCGACCTTTGACCGACCCTAGACTATGACTCAGTGACCAGGTTGACCGAACCTTCTTAAAATACTGACTTTTGGATTGTCTGAGTTGCATAAGTCATTACCACTCCTTCTTTTACCCTTTGTATTTCTCAGAACACCCGTATAACTACGGATATCCACTTCCATTGGATAGATCCATCGTATGGTTATATACGAACTCGAAGGGACTTCTTCGAGGATGGATCCCGGTTCAGGTTCAGGAGAAATAGAATTGGTTTATTCAGTTGTCTTTTATTATCACCTTCTCTCAGGTTGCGAGAGCTCCTTGGTTTAGGAGAGTACACCTATTACGCCTATTGGATAGTCTTATTCCAAACCATAGGCTGGTGCCGAAAGGTAGGGAATGAAGAAAACCAATTAGCCTAAGTAGGGTGTGCAGAAGGTAATATGTAAAGACAAAATAAAGGGATTAGAAAGAGGGCAAAGTAAATTGCGACTGATATCATTCACGACCAAAACCGCGTACTTCATCGCCACTCCTATTTCACCTTTAAAAGAATAAGGTATTATTCAGTTGTCTTTTATCATCACCTTCTCTCAAGATGCGAGTACTCCTTGGTTTAGGAGGGTACACCTATTATGCTTACTGGATAGTCTTCTTCCAAACCATAGGCTGGTGCCGAACGGTAGGGAAGGAAGAAAACCATTTAGCCTAACGATGGTGTACAGAAGGTAACGACTAAAGACAAATAAAGGGATTTGGAGAGATGGCAATAAAATATACGGTTGAAGTCATGAATTGGATTATGGAAGAGGCATTGCTATGAATACCAGGATACCCCTACGAAACATTTTCATGTTTCAGTGCATTGTTATAGGAAAAACTATTTTCCCGATTAGACACTTACTCCAAGGGTATGTATTTACCAGGTTTCATTCTCATATCTGTATGGTTTTACAGATGATGAGTGGGAGTAAGATATTGGGAATTAGGTGATCATACTCATTATATCGGAATTCGTTACAATTGGTGATATTTGAGCAAATCGCCAGGGTACAGTTTTCTACCTACGACGCACAGGTTTTGAGTTGTTTAACTCAGCGGACTTATACAGAGTATTGTATATTGTCCAAGTGTCCATCAGGACAAAGGGGTAGGTCCTCGTACTATGTTCTGTTTACTTATAACTTCTCTAGTATTTAGACAAGTGTTTCGTAGAAATACAAGGTCTAAGTTTTGAGAAGTTGTGGGTATAAGAATAAAGTAGAGAACCAGGTATCACAAGTATCGGGATTCTTCAAAGAGATCGAAGATGTAGATTCTTGTGAATGGTATTCAGATTATAGTGATGGTTTTGAGAAACGTATTTCTCTTACAGGTTACTCATAATTGGATGGATTCCTAAGTTGAGTAATGCTGATTAGCCTCTTTCCATTAAGTTGATATGCACTGGAGACAGATGCATGGATTTGAATATGGTTCCAAATTAAATTAGTGCCAAAGTTTCTGTATTGGATATAGAATAGTTCGTACCTTAAAAGAAATTAAGGTACGGGAGTTGTCCAGCTTATGATTAAAACCAGACACTGGATAACTCAGGGCACGTTTCTGTAATGGCTGTTTGTGGGTTGACCCTGGCTATGACGAGGGTTGATATTCTACCATTTAGAAGATCAATAGTGATATTGTTCTTGACTCGCCACAGTTTTAGTAAAAATGGATCTTTTTCAGAAAACAGTAGTGGGAGTATGGTAGAACTGGAAGTGATTCCAGAACCGCAAACGATTACGGAAAAATTTAATAGGACCTATACATTCAATCAGGTTTGACATTCCAATAGCCACTCCGCAGGTATGGTAGGTAACCTCAGACACCCGAGAGGTACTTCGGTAGCCTCAAGGACGGTGACAGGGAGGTTCTTATCTACCCAGACTTGACACTACTGTTGTTCCAGGATATGAGACCCGGTAGGAGGGTTGTCGTAGTCAGTGGGAGCAACGGAAGCATGGTGGGCAAGTAGCTTAAGTCTATTTATAGACTTGAGCAGTTATAGCGGAGATAGATCATCTAATTTTGATATGACAGTCATGGGTTTGACTTCAATCAGAATAAGGGGTGGATCAGTTAAGAAGGTAGTAGGCTGTGATGTCATGGTATCTGGATGACATACACAGAATAGGATGTAAAATTCCTATACTACGATCGGTTGTACTGTGGTCGTCACACAGTTGTTTCTCCAGACAGGATATGGATATAATATTTGACATTCTGGTTTCTAGATCTATGGTTTTAGATCTGGATTTGGGTAGTTTCCCAATGTGGGTACTTTGACAGATATTCTAATGGTTTTTAGAATAGTTGACTCCTAGCATGGTAGTGTACCTGCAGGTGATGGAGTCACGCCTCTCTAAAGGTGTCGTATAGACTAAAGGGGAGAGGGATGTGCATGATTGGCAGATCACTTGCTTAGGCAATTGAGTCAATCATGAGATGTCAAGTACCACACCAAATGTTAGTTTTGCACTAGATGCAATAAGTTTGTATTAATCCAATCCTGGAGAAACATAAGGAAGCAGTTTTAGAACATAAGTACATGTTCTATGGATTTGATGACGGCAGCCTCTTTCGGGAGACGGTTATCATTCCAGGCTTCAAAGGTGACATGGATGACAGAGTGATTGTCAGAGTTTTTAGTTTTCCCTCTGACGAGGGACAGTATTATGGACAGGTGGTCCAAGAGGATACTGTGGGGAGCAAGGTGCCCGATACTGATTAGGTTCAGTGATCGATACAGTCTAAGAAGTTTGGATATGGAGTTCATTTATGAACTAAGGTCCCATCAGATATCCAGACATATTCTAAGACAGGTACTACTCAATTCGGGAGATGGCTTTCTCCGCGAACTTGAGATTTAGAGAGATATTGAAAGATACTTCTAGGCGGATCCACTCACTGAGGCTATTTCTCGAACACAATAGTTTTACAAACGGGCTTTGTGAAACTGATTAGTAGAGGAGTTGGATGTTCGGTTTCACACGGGCTGTGAGTAGTCGACATCGCAATATTAGCCTTGAGTGCAAGTGGGAGATTGTTGGAGATAGTGCCCTCATAGTCAATTATTGGATCGCAGGTACGTGATTGCAATGATTGCGGAGGACCTATCCCGGTAGGACAGTCTTACTCGAAATGATAGTATGCTATCTGGTTTGACTTTATCAGTCGTGTACATGATCAGGTGACTGATTGCATGTTACACTTTGATAGAGCCCTTAGGATCTTGCTTTACTACCAACAGTATGAGGGCGATCATATACGTGAGAGTTGGGTAGTTTATATGCATATCCTTAATTATGGTCCCTAGTCGTGGGAGTTTCGAGACAGGGCATCGATACTCCGGAGTAGACTAGTGTGTACAGTCGAGACCCCGACGAGGGGCGGTGGCCGGTCTCACAAGCCACTGGTGTATGTAGGATCACCTAAGATGTATACAGGTGCTCATTGGGTTATGAGTACACCGGACAGGACTCGCCGGGAATCTGCTAGTTAGTATTATATCTACCGTCAGATAGCAGTTCCCTGGTGACATGTGTACAGGTTAGTTCATCGACCTGAGGTCGTCATTTGTCTCGTGTGAGTTCCCACTGTGCTTTGATTTCTACCCTACCACGGCTCAAAGGAGTCGTGCAAACAGGTAGTTTTTGGGTACGGTCCCGAGCCATATGGAGGCACGTGAGCGGATCGGCAGGGGATTCGTCTCTCCCGGTATTGGGGGCGAGGTCGTGCTGTGTCTAGGAGAGCCATTACACAAAGTCCATGGCCATGGCAGGAGATTTACTGGTAGGTACTCCAGTAGTATCTCAGGGTGTATTTAGGCTTCACTCCGACACGACTTATACTGCTATTGGGGGTCTGACGTTGCTAGCCCCCTAGGCAGATATGCGATACTCATTGACGAACGGACCGGACTGTATATACATTGTCACTGTTAGGCTCAGTAGGGTTTTCGGAGGAGTTCGCTCATCGGTCTCCCTTGAGTTCGCTCCTCGGCCACCCTTGAGGTCAGTCCATGGGCAACCGTCATGCATAGCTAGTGCCGCTGACGGTTTGTGGTTAAACCCACTGCCAGGGTGCTGACGAGTCATTAGAGTCCCCCACAGACAGTTTCCCAAGTTCGGGCGAAACGTTGTAGAGGCCGTATGGTTTTATGGCAGGGTTCGGAAAATGCACGTGCGTTTACGCACGTGTCGATTTTCGGACAGATGATACTGGTCGGCTTTGGTTTAAGCCGGATCCGAGTATTATATTGAGTAGGTATAATATCTTTGTCTCAGTTGCATTTGTATTCGGTCGTAATACAAATGCGGGTATATTTATACAGTTTCGGGGTTATCCTGAAAGTTGTTTCAGGATCACTTTTGGAAGTTGCCAGTTTCCAGTTTTCTATCAGCCGTCTTTTAACATTCGGTTAAAAACGGATTTATCTTTTCTTCAGATGGAGTGAGTCATCATTCTAGAAGGTTCTAGAAGTGATGAAGTGGCTTAGTGACTCATCTTTGCATTAATGGTTCTTTAATGTTAAAGCATGACTAGGTTTGTTCTAATTGGATGCATTAATTGATTTGATGACTATGCTTATGATTCATGCTTTGTTGTTAGGTTGTGATAAGTATGATAGGATATGGTCACCACTTGGAGATCCTACACTCACCTCCCTCCTTTGATATATATATAGCCTCCTCTCTCTCTCTCTAACACACTCTCTCACTTGATGTTTCATTTTGCTAGAAAAGATTATGATAGGTTTATCGGTGTATGGAATTTCACAGTCCATTTCATTCCATCACCCGATTTCCACGGCAACTTCATTAACCGATCGTCCACGGATTTGGACGAAGTGAGACAAAGTCATCTACTCATTCTCTACATCAATCTTGGTCGTCTCTTTTGGCAAACTTGACGATCGAGTTGCCTCGAGTCAGAGGCGGGAGCCCGTTTAAAGAACCGATCATGTGGTGCCACCTCGACGAGGAGATCGAAGATCGACGAGATCGGAGCAGCCGCAACGGAGCGTGGGATGATGGTTGAAGAACGAAGGACTCGGATCGTTCGGTATAACCATTCTACACTCTTTACAGTTTGTTAGTTTAGCAATAATGGCAGATCCGGGTTAAAGTATACGATAGCGCCAAGTTAAAAGTTTTTGTTCCGCATTTGGCGTCTGTAGACTGCCGGGGCGCTAGCGTGGACTTACATGTTCCCACTGTACTTTGATTACTACCCTACCATGGCTCAAAAGAGTCGTGCAAACAGGTGGTAGTTGGGTGCAGTCCCGAAGCACTTGGAGGCAGTGACGGTTAGACAGGATTTGTCTCTCCCGGTATTGGGGGTTGACATCGCGCTGTGTCTAGGAGAGCATTACACGAGTAATCCCTGGCCAGGGAAAACGAGATATACTGGTAGGCTTCTGTTCATCACAGAAAACTGCATTTTATACCGCCCATTCTTATGCTCGTTTGTTTATAGGCAGGTGCTTTTAATCCGTGTTTGCTACATATTTACAGGCTACAGGTTCCTGGTCCAAAATAACGCAAATGATACAAAATCTCTACTGTTACGCCAAAATCCAGGACATCTATTGCCAGCAGAAAAAAGCCGGGTTCCGATCATCCGTCTCCGTCCAGTGCCGCGTACCTGTTCCTGAGACAAGACAAATGACAGTGGTCATTCATGTCTCAGACAAGCACAAAGCACGAGAGGGGCAGCACAAAGCACGAGAGGGTCAAACACAAAGCACGAGAGGGACATGCACAGAGCACGAGAGGGTATGGTGTATTCAATGCATAAAGTGTTGATGTGATTCAAAAATTCAAAAATTCAAACTTCCCTCCAAATTTTGGATGAATTCAAATTCAAATTAAAGGAAAGGTCTCTTTCTTTGCCTATAAAAGCAAACCATGGGCAAAGGAGAAGGGAGTCCAATTTTTCCATACATTGTATCATTCTTTTGCTTAGCTTCCCCTTGAGATCCTTGCCTTCTCTTGATCTTTCAACCTCTTCATTGAGCTTGAAGGTTTAAGGGTTGGTTATTGATCTCAAGGGTTGTATCATCTTGGAATCAATAAAGTCTTCTCTTTTGTGCTTCATTCACCATGAGTTCTTTGCCTCTTCTTGATCTTGCAACCTCTTAATTGAGCTTGCAAGTTTAAGATTTGGTTATTGAACCCATGTCTTGTATTTGGTTCTATGGTTCTTATTGATATTTTCTTGCTTATTTATTTCTTGCTTTTTATTACCTTGCTTTACTTTCATGCACTTAAATTCCATGCACTCACTTGTAATCATTTCTTTTCTTTGTTCTTTTCTTTTCCTCTTCTTTGTTCTTTTTGTGAATGGTTGTAATTATTGTCGTTGTTAAGAATAAATACGGTATTGTAAATTAAGATTTTCTTTGCTCATTTCCTTTTCACGTTATTTTCCATTGAACTCCGCCCAAACGATACGCAAGCGCTCCATTAGGCACCCTACCCTTACAAGGTAACGGTGATTCCTAACCGCGACCAGTTGCGTTCGGTTTGGCCGGAGGCGAAAGCAAGAGACAAGAACGGAAGGACAAGGGTAAATAAGCCGGATTCCACGAATACCGCGCTTAAATCCCCTAATCTACGTTGTTGCCGATTGCTCTAGCTTCAATTGGTTAAGACTCGGCTCAAAGGTTTTAAGTACGGATTTCTTTAGCTTACAATCTCGTATCTTTTTCTTAACAACTTTATACTTGCAAATAAAACACATAGGTTAGACTTGAACAAACACATACAAATTCTTTATTGACTCGTCTAAAACTCGAACGGACATACAACCATCTCCCTGTGGATCGACCCGTGCTCAACCGGCTAGCTGCATAGCGACACCGTCCTGATCGCGGTAAACTTTAGAACTTTGAACATCCGACACGCCAAAAGCGTGCGATCAAATGGCGCCGTTGCCGGGGAGACGGTAGCGTATTTTCTTTCTTGTTATTCGGGTTAATATTCTTTTTGTATATATAAAAAAAAACAAAAAAATCTCTTTGTTATTTTTGATCATTTTTGTGGGCAAGAGTGCAAATTTTTGCGGATTTGCAAACTGCGATTGTGGGGAGCAAAGTGTACGTTCAAGGCTAAGGTGATTGCAAAGTACAGTGCCAAAGATCCGGGTAGTTTGACCCGCGCAAGCGAACTTTTCAATCTTACCGGATTTGATTCAACGGGGGTTTCCTAACCCAAAACTTAACGGTACGTACTTTACTAACACCTTCTTCTTAAATCCGATGCTTCCAATATACTATTCTTTGCAGGATTCTTTGCAAGTTCGCTAGCAAACGCTAAAAAATTGACTAACCCGTATTTGTTGCAGTGCCGTGCTTAAACTAAAAAACGATTGTTTGATTATTTATAGAATTTTTTGAATTGCGCATTGCATATATTAATAAGGACTTAAGGGCAAGCGAACCCCACAACATACGGTAAAGGATTTCATCACCTTTTCCGTGGCCCACAAATCACGAACTTGAGCATAACGTTTACCCGCACAAATTTTAAAAGAAATTAGACTTTAAGCCTTAAGGACTTCGCGCTCACTAGGAGAAGTTAACTGTGTTTAGAACCTCGCTTAACGGTATATTGTTTACGGGGTGTCTAGGAAAGTGTTAACGGCGAAACCGCCAAAAGAGAAAGGGTTATTTAATTAAGGAACTTCGCGAAAGCGTTGGAAAACCTCCCCTTATCTCTGCACTTACATGGCCTCGTGATCAGTGTATCTTGAGCTCGTTTCTCGACATAGTTTTACTTCGACAATCAAGTTCTGGAGCAGGTCTAGTTGATCTAGGTGAACCCTAGAACGATTAGGTGTGTGGTATTTTTGTGTCGTGATTGTTTTTGTCCATATTCTTTTTTTGTGTATGTTTCATTCTTCTGTTAATATTTAAAATATATAAAAAAAAATCCACATTCTTTTTCCTTCCTTTTCACTTCCTTTCTTTCTTTCTCTCTTCATATCATGGGTACCCCACCTCGAAAAACTCTTGCCGAACTTTGGTACCCACAACCAGACATAACTTCCTACGGTTCTTGCTTTGGCCGAACTTCGAATGATCCATCCTTGCCCAAAATTTCATTGAGAGATCGGATAGATGCGTCTAGGACAAACACTTGCCCTCCGCAATCCACTTTGTATCAACCTTTTCAACCTCCCCCACCCTCTTATGTTGATACCCCTTTTGCAAGTCATCGCTGAACGTATTGAACAATCCCGTAGCCGATCTTTCACTCCTTTCACCACTTCAAATTCTTGGGATCAACAATTTCATTCACCTTCTTATCCAACTGTTGATCCTATCCCTGTCCAACCATTCAATTCCTACCAGTCCTACCCGACTTTTGCACCTTCCCTAGACATTGCTTCTACACAGCCTTTTGGGAATTTTCAGTATCCAAACAACTTTGAATCTTTTACTGAAACCCCTTCACAACCAATGTCTAATCTAGAACAGTCCTTGGAAGACTTTAGGGTAGCGTCAAGCCAACAGATGATGGATTTGAATGCGTCCATGGTCGCTCTCATACAACCTACTGACCCGGTAGCTAGTTTCCAGCTAGCTCCAAATTTTCCAATGTATGATGAGACGATAGGACAGGCTGAGAATTTGAGTGGAGAAAGTGAGCTGTATACCCTTCCAAATCAAACCTACCCGTCTCAAATTGAATCCCACAACTCCTGTGTTGAAAGTTTATCAAGTGTCCCCAATGAATTATCAGTTGAAGATAGAATGTTTAATGAGTTGTGCGACTTTGTAGTGTTTGATTTGCCAGATTGTGAAGGGACCTTGCCAAGTGAAACCACACCCAATCCTTTTGACCTCTACACCTCCATCTTAGAACCTGAATTGATTGCAATCCATGCTTTTGATGAGGTGTCTGAGAATATTGATTTTCACTTGATTGAGGATATTGACGCTGGGAATATTTTGGATGATGAACCCATAGATTTGGCTGAGTTTTTCTCTTCAAATCATCATCCCGAGTCATTAAATGTTTTTCCCGAACTTCATATACGTCTTGATATTGATGATAAAGGCATGGATGAGCTTAACTTTGAGGAGAATTCTGATGATAGTTTTGAGGATGATCCAGTTATAATTGATGAGTCGGATTTTCCAATTCATCCTATCCCTTCCACTGACTGTGTACACCCTCCTGAACCTTTAACCGAGAACCTTCCTCAACCACTTCCCTCCATTCTTTCCATCGTTCCGACCTTGCAAGAAACCTTCTCACTTTCATTTACTATATCTGGTTTACCAAGTTCGGCGTACCCATGGCTTCTTACGAATCTTAAGGGATTTGACCCAATTTCTCGCCATATTGATAGATTAGTACAATCTATCTTTTCACATCGATCATTACAGATTGTACTAATTTATTCAATCCATTTCCACCCTCAAGTTCGTATTCCATTTCTTTCTCCCTTCCACCATTCTTCTTCTCATATACCGAGACCATATTCTGCACGGTCTCGCATATTCTTCATTTCTTTCCTCTTCACCTTCTTTCACCAGCCACTGCTTTATCACGATAAGATCTTTGAATGGTTGGTGCTCACTTTTGGCCTGTGTAAGGCCTTGTATAGCTTGATACTATTCATTCCCCCCTAATCCTGAACTTCAACGCTTAACAGTGGAAACACTGTTTTACTTAAGTTTGGGGGGTACACTTTTTTTTTGTATATATTTTTGTTTTCCTTTTTATTTTGTATATAATTTGTTTTTAGGTGGAGCGCCGACAATTTTGACCCTCTTGGTATAGCCTGACAGTGAGGGCACTGTCAAGTTTAAGTTTGGGGGTGTGCTCGGTAAGCTTTCTTCCTTCACATTCATTTGTATATTTTGCATTTGCATACCTTATTAAAAACCCACAAAAATCGAAAATTTTCCAAAAATATAAAAACTTTGTCGTCAAGTTAGCTAATAGGGTAACTTAGATCTTTATTCCGAAAGATTAGTTGATATGATAGAAATAACTAAATTCCAGGCTTAGGAATTGAAAACCCTAAAAATAACCCTCATTCTGTTTAAACTTGGTAAGTATACGTCCTTACAGTTTTTTTGAGAAATAGGTGATCTTGAGTTCAGTTCTTTAGTTAAGTCAGGATGAAGGGAAAGTATTGATGCTTTACTGAAGGATAAGTCTGAAGAATAGTTTCTTTTCTTGAGTTCAAAATTAGAAAGTATATACCCTACAAACTGCACATACACGCACCTTGAAACTTGGGATAGTAGAGGATACCTAGAAATACTCTTGCCTGAAGCCTAGTATGAAAGAAAAAACGGTATTTAAAGCTAAACACCAAAAGAGCATATTGAAAAATATATCCGGTCTTGAAAAAAGAAAAAAGAAAAAGAAAAATAAAGAAAAAATAGAATAAAGTCAAGACCTGGAAACTACTATTTACGCTTTAAAATTCACACATTCAGTAATCGGTTGTTAGTGCCTCAAGAAGCATTAATAGTCGCATGAAAGGTGTGTGAGCAAATCCGTCCATCCTTAATGAAAAGAAGTAGTATTAGGTATTAGGGCAAGGGTATTATAGCTTGAATTGAATTCTTGAGTGTAGGGGTGCAAATATACACACACGTAGGGGTATACAATCGATGTTTGAATAAAAGATAGAAATGAAGAATAAGACTTATGTTTTCTGTAAAGTTGATAAAAAATCCCTGATTTAAGACCACACTTTAGAAGGAAAACTCAGGAGATACCAACATCTTTCTAAACTTTTTTGGAACGTATAGGATCCAAGGTTAAATAGATAGGTGGTGTGAAAAAATAAGGGTTGAATATTTCTAACTTAGGATGATAGAATTTCTAACGTAAATACTAAACTGTAGGAGTAGAATCGATGTTAACTTATGACACTATCTTGACGGGATTTTGTGGGTAGTATCCGCTGAAAACCCTCAGGAGACAACACTCCTCCTACTAGGGACACCTAGAGGTTTAACGGCTTGTTGCACATGCTCAGTGCAATCGCGTTCCCTGCGAAAGTGCGGTTAGGATTTTATTTTTATGAATAATTGGTTTTGCTTGGGACGAGTAAAAGATAAGTTTGGGGGTATTTGTTCATCACAGAAAACTTCATTTTATACCGCCCATTCTTATGCTCGTTTGTTTATAGGCAGGTGCTTTTAATCCGTGTTTGCTACATATTTACAGGCTACAGGTTCCTGGTCCAAAATAACGCAAATGATACAAAATCTCTACTGTTACGCCAAAATCCAGGACATCTGTTGCCAGCAGAAAAAAGCCGGGTTCCGATCATCCGTCTCCGTCCAGTGCCGAGTACCTGTTCCTGAGACAAGACAAATGACAGTGGTCATTCATGTCTCAGACAAGCACAAAGCATGAGAGGGGCAGCACAAAGCACGAGAGGGTCAAACACAAAGCACGAGAGGGACATGCACAGAGCACGAGAGGGTATGGTGTATTCAATGCATAAAGTGTTGATGTGATTCAAAAATTCAAACTTCCCTCCAAATTTTGGATGAATTCAAATTCAAATTAAAGGAAAGGTCTCTTTCTTTGCCTATAAAAGCAAACCATGGGCAAAGGAGAAGGGAGTCCAATTTTTCCATACATTGTATCATTCTTTTGCTTAGCTTCCCCTTAAGATCCTTACCTTCTCTTGATCTTTCAACCTCTTCATTGAGCTTGAAGGTTTAAGGGTTGGTTATTGATCTCAAGGGTTGTATCATCTTGGAATCAATAAAGTCTTCTCTTTTGTGCTTCATTCACCATGAGTTCTTTGCCTCTTCTTGATCTTGCAATCTCTTAATTGAGCTTGCAAGTTTAAGATTTGGTTATTGAACCCATGTCTTGTATTTGGTTCTATGGTTCTTATTGTTATTTTCTTGCTTATTTATTTCTTGCTTTTTATTACCTTGCTTTACTTTCATGCACTTAAATTCCATGCACTCACTTGTAATCTTTTCGTTTCTTTGTTCTTTTCTTTTGCTCTTCTTTGTTCATTTTGTGAATGGTTGTAATTATTGTCGTTGTTAAGAATAAATACGGTATTGTAAGTTAAGATTTTCTTTGCTCATTTCCTTTTCCCGTTATTTTCCATTGAACTCCGCCCAAACGATACGCAAGCGCTCCGTTAGGCACCCTACCCTAACAAGGTAACGGTGATTCCTAACCGCGACCGGTTGCGTTCGGTTTGGCCGGAGGCGAAAGCAAGAGACAAGAACGGAAGGACAAGGGTAAATAAGCCGGATTCCACGAATACCGCGCTTAAATCCCCTAATCTACGTTGTTGCCGATTGCTCTAGCTTCAATTGGTTAAGACTCGGCTCAAAGGTTTTAAGTACGGATTTCTTTAGCTTACAATCTCGTATCTTTTTCTTAACAACTTTATACTTGCAATTAAAACACATAGGTTAGACTTGAACAAACACATACAAATTCTATATTGACTCGTCTAAAACTCTAACGGACATACAACCATCTCCCTGTGGATCGACCCGTGCTCAACCGGCTAGCTGCATAGCGACACCGTCCTGATCGCGGTAAACTTTAGAACTTTGAACATCCGACACGCCAAAAGCGTGCGATCACCTTCCAGTGTTATCTCAGGGTGTTTTGGGCTTCACTCCGACACGACTTGTACCGCTATTGGGGGACTGACGTTTACCGCCCCCTAGGCACGCCATGCGATGTATCAGACGAACAGACCGGACTGTACCGAGATTGTCACATTCAGGCTCAGTAGAAGTTCAGATGGGTTTCACCTCGTCAGTCTTCTTGTCGGCATCTACCTGGGGACCGTTACGCACAGCTAGTGCCGCTTGCGGTCTGTGGTTAAACCAACTTCCAGCGTAGTGTCGAGTCTTTAGAGTCCCACACAGAAAGCTTTTCGCCTTTAGGCAAAAGAGTAGAGGTCGCATGGTTTTGCGGCAGGTCGCATGGTTTTGCGACAGGGTCCGGTCACATCCGTGCACTTGTGCACGTACAGTGCCCGGACAGTGAACACTAGCGGGCTTTGGTTTAAGCCAGATCCTAGTGTATGTATTGTGATTGGATTTATCCAGTTTGTATTTGTGTTCCTCGGAACGCAGATGCGGGTGTGTATGCACAGTTGACGGAGAGACAGAGGCGGAGGATTCTCATTATGGTTGTTGACCGTTGACAGTTGACTATTGAATTTTTGCTCAACCCTAATGAAAATATGATATATGATTAACAATTATATTAATTAAGTATTATGGTGACATGGTTGTTGACTTGTTGACTTTTATTGACTTGTTGACTTTGTTGACCGGTTGACTAGGTTTGACTAGTTGACCATCATGATAACCATAGCTATCATTTCATGGCAAAGACTTTTGCTTGCTTGCTCCTTTGTGCAAAATGAGTGCATGAAATGATATGGTTATGGTTGCTTCAACCATCACATAACACTTGATTGGTATGATGAGTTATGATGGTTATGGATTATGAGAGGGTGAAAGAAAAAAGAGAGGCTCATTCTTGCTTGACCATTCTCTCTCTTGTTCTTGAGCTCTCATACTCTTGCTCTCACCCTCTTCCTCTTGCTCCCTCTCTTGACTCTATGGTTCACTTGTCTCATGAGTTGAGAACCAAGAACCATAGATAAAATCCCATACAAACTCTTCTCTACTCATTCTAGTTCACAAGGTTTAGCAAACCGAGTGAACTAGTTTCTTCAAAGTTCGAAGAAGGAGCCAAAGGTTGGAGCTTTTAGGTGGATCTATCTTCGGCGTAAGGAGACGACGGGAAGAAGCCGATCCGGACCACCATCGGAGTTTGAAGACGAAGGAGTTCAAGACAAGAAAGGTATAAACCCCCTAACCGAGTAGTTAACGACTCCTAGTTAGGTTGTTAGTTAGATGTTTAACAAAGATCCGGATTTTAAGTCCATGTTACCACCTCTATGAAAATCGTTTTTTATCAAATTCCGCATGCCCGAAGGTACCGGGAAAGGTAGCATGGACTTACAACTGTCAAAGAATTTGACTTTATCAAAAATCCAGATGAACCATGCATATACAGTAAGATTGTAGGGAGAGCTTTAGTATTCCTCGTCTCGTACGTGGATGACATTCTCCTATTAGGAAATGATATTCCTATGCTACAGTCAGTCAAAAGATTCTTGTCACATAAATTCTCCACGAAAGACCTAGGTGATGCCACCTACATTCTGGGGATCCGGATCTATCGTGATAGATCAAAAAGGATGTTGGGACTTTCGCAGTCCAGCTACATAGACACCATAGTGAAGAGATTCAGTATGGAAGATTCTAAGCGCGGTAACTTACCGTCTTGTCACGGAATCACCCTCTCCAAAGATATGTCTCCCAAGACTGATTTGAAAAGGGATCGCATGTCGATTATACCCTACGCTTCTGCGGTAGGCTCTATAATGTATGCGATGTTATGTACCGGACCAGATATAGCATATGTATTAAGCGTAGTAAGCCGGTATCAAGCAAACCCAGGGGAGAATCACTGAATAGCAGTAAAGAACATTCTCAAGTATCTGAGAAGGACTAAGGAGATGTTCTTTGTGTATGGCGGAAAAGACATCCAGATAGAAGCCTTTGCCGACTCCGGCTTCCAGAGTGACAAGGATGTCATGACCCGAAAGTACGGAACGTGACCGGCACTTAGATTACGAAGCGTCTAGAGGCGCAACGTAACCTAAGTAAGCTGAAGCCCAGAAATCTAAACCATAAAAAGAAGAAGAAGTAAAGGAAAACATGTAGAAAACAAGTTTAAAAGCAACATCCAATTTTCTCAAAAAATTCGGCAGAGTCTCCTTTGTAAAAACTGGCCCCAAACGGGTACAAACAAGAATAATATATATACAAACAATAAAAAGCATCCCCAAACAGGAGCTAGCTCTACGCCAAAAGGCGGAAACAACCACACCAATGCACAATAGTATACAACGCCAAAGGGCGAGGCTCAAAACTCAAAAGAAAACAAAACCACCAGATATCATAATAATACAAGCACGACTCTAAGGTCGAAACAAAGAAATGGTCCAGTAAACTATCAAGTATTATAAGTTTGGTTGATGGAGCTTACTAGATACAAATGAAGTAAAAACGGTACAACGGCGGTTCAGATACAAGTGAACAAACCTACCGAGCAAATCACCCTGAATGAAAAGATGTGCCAGCAAGCTGCCAGGGAAACCTGTACATCGAACCTGTAATAAAATTTGGCACAACGGGGGTGTGTTGCCAACTCATGAGTAGAAGATATCTGCGAAAAGAAATCGAATGCACGACGCTATCCTAGGTCACAATAATATACTAATATACTACTAGTCATCAAGTAAAGGCAGAATAATAAGCTACGTGTAAGTGCAAATGCTCTGTGCTCGTGTCAGTGCCTCATATAGTACTATGTCATGTGAATGAGTATGCATGCACCATGAATGTGAAATAACCAATCCTCAAATCTAGATATATCTGTATAAGAAATCTTTAACTTTTATCATGGTAAAAGGTGTATAGAAATCTGAAACATCAACGATGAAATTCATGGAAATCCGTGTCAAGCATCGACACAAAACATGTAAATCTCAAGTCTCAATACCTCATAATCTCAATGTCTCATAGTCTCAATATCTCGGGCTCCGTCAGTTCGGATCGGCCCATATCATCAAATCTCACGACAACGGTCGGTATCCTCCGGATATCCGCCGCGCCAGACATCACCAGTAGGTAGTCCTACCCTGCCAGGCTCATCGTCTACAACTCGATCTTCTTGCCCCGGGGTACCATACTGGACCCACCATGTATCCGAGACGGTTCATCTACTCCTCGAATTGGGTCTCGAAATCCAACAGAAAACATGAAATCTCATGGTGAACGACACATACATCACGAGAAAACAGCATCTTATGTTTTAAGAAGAGAGGAGGAGAGAGAGAGAAGTTTTTATATATTCTTGCGGTTTTCCCCTAAAATCCAGAAATCACATAGAAATCCAAAATCCCAAAATCATGAGTAAGTATATGAAAAGTGTCGGCATATGCCCCATAATACTGCATGATAACATGAAAATGCGAATGCATGAAATGTCTAAGTAATAAATACCATGTCTATACTAATACCATAAAGTAATCACAATATTATATCGATCTAGTTGTAAGCTGATTGTATCAATAAAAGATAATATGATCTAAACTGTACGTGACATAGCAATTACCGATGATGATGTGTGTGAGCCGGCAAATAAGTGTGCGTGGAATATGCGCATCATCGGTAATGGTGCTAGTGTCCTAACAGGCAATGTTTTATTCTGATTATAGAAACATATGAATGAACATGCACCATTATGATTACGGTATGAATGTAAAGACGGATGTGTAATAACCACTCATCCGTGATATACAAGTATAACTATAACTATATGACTCGAGCCTAAACTAGTGTCCATCTAACCTCCTAAGGAACTAAACCTAAGAAACTAGTCAATAAGAAATAAGAGTCCACCTAAGGTCTGAATCCATATCTCTAATAGTCCGCGATCCAGCGTCAATAAAGTCACGTACGTAGTACGGCTTCCTCGAATCAAGAGTGCGGATCAATCATCATATCTATGCATCGTACGGTAAAATCCATCGTACGGCATCCCAATATCGGGGTACGGGTCAAGTATCACCTACGTGTCTCATCATTCGTATAATATCATCATCAACACATGTCAAGATCAAGGTGCTATACTGTAATCGCATACATCAATCATATATCATTGTCAGCATAAATATACATCGTTAATCTATCTTCAGAAATATCATGTCATATGTATCATATTGTGATTAAGTCACACTTAGATCATATCGTAATCAAGTCACACCTATATGATATCGTAATCAAGTCACACATATATAATATCGAAATCAAGTCACACCTATATGATGTCATAATCAAGTCACACCTATATGATATCATATCAGAATTTCAGGCACAGGTTACGGTCCGGGTTCTATTTTAGAGTCCCATATACTTCAATATCATCACCACCATTTATTATTTCTGTATACCTATTCATTATCTCATTTCCTAATGATCCGCTAACATCATAACACGACTGTAAAGCCAAGAATCACGGCATCAAGCCCAGTTATATTGTTTCATCCCCGTGTATCATATCATATCCTTGTATCACATATACGTATTGTGTGTGTGTGTGTGTGTGTATATAAATATATATATATCCCTACACCTAGTCCTATATATATATACATACACGTATACACCACGTCGAGTCTCAGTGTGTGCGTGTGTGTATCTACCTGCAACCTACGAATCTCCTCCAAGATATTCATCCTCGGGTAAAGTCTTTCCAAATCAATCTAGTCCCACCTAAGGTCACTAGTAGGGTCCTACTCACTGAAATTCTAAGGTCACATCTGTCTTCCTAATGATAATAAGTACTATCCCTATTCTACGTTTGCGGGGGTGCTAAACGCCATCCACCCGACTTCCTCCCGTAGATATACATCTACTCACCTGGTCCTTATCTGCCGAAGACGGTGTCGCCATCCTCTTCTTTATCGCCCGCAGTCCACGTGATGGGTACCTATACGCAAACACATATAATATCGTAAACTGAATCACGGACAACATCAAAACGACGCACGAAACGCGCATAGGATAAAACCTATGTCCCGCTCATGCAAAAAAACCAAATATCGCTCGATATCGGCGTACAAACGCCGATTGAATCGAGATAAACATTAACAAACAACTCATAGTTTTAAAACTCATTACTTATAATATAAAACATGATTTAATTCATCGAAACCCTGAAAATCGATCAAATCGTCCGATTTCGTAAAACCCGAAAACCCCAATTTACCGTTTTACTTCAAAACTTGATGTTTAAAAGAAACTAATGGTCATAATACTCATTAAATAGCATAACTAGATTATATAAACCATCACTATATTTTTAACACCCTAATTTATATTAGTTTGAAAATTCTAGTTTGCAAACTTGCCCGATTTCGATACTTTTAAGCACGATTTCACAATATCACAACTAAACATGATTTTACATGAATTAACTTAATAAACTACAATTAAAGATAATAATAACATAATGAAACCATAAATTAGATTTTAAACCTCATTTATTTAAGAATTTCCAAATTCTAGTTAGCAAAATAGCATTTTTATTACTATTTTTCAATTATCAATAGAAACTAGTAACCAATTTAAGTTTTTCATTCCACTAACAAGTTAATATCCTTTTTAAAACCACAATCTAGTGTTACAAATATTAATTGGAATTTTATCTCATCAATATATACAACTTATAGAAATCTAGTTTGCAAAAATACTTAATTTAAACCAATCGGAATGAACAAATTATAATTCAACAACCATGCAAGATTTTCAACTTCTAAAAATGATAAACTAGTTATTATAACCCTACTTAATTAATAAAAATCATAACTTAATTTTATAACCCTAACTTTAATTTTTAAAACTTGAAGATAGAAATTATTTATTAAATCTAATTATGCTTAAATGAAACATCAAATAACAATAATTCAAAAGAAGAAGATTTATACCTCCACAATATGAAATCCAAACATGAAAATAAGCCTCCAAAATGAATGCTTTCCGTCTCCAAAATCCATATAAAGATGAGCAAAGAATAGAGGGTAGGAATTAATTAGGATTTTGTGGGTTTTTTATTGAATTTTTGATGAATTTTGATGATTTTTAATACAAATATGATGGGGGAAAAATTTTGGGACTGTCCGTGGTGGTGAGGACGGCCATGAGGTGAGGAAAAGAGAGGAGAGTGAGAAAAGGTGAAGAAAAGTGTAGAAGGTTTCACAAAAATATCACACAATTAAGTCTTTTCATGAATTTATTTAAAAATTCTTTATTTTCTTCACTCCATTTGACCTAGAATGGTCTAGAACCATTGTAAAATTTCAAAAATAAATTTTACATGAAACACACTTGATTCTAATATGTAATGGTTCACTTTTGCAAATTAAACCCATTCAAATTTGTAATTTACACTAATTTAGTGTAAAAATAAAGCTTATGTTAATATTTAAAATAATTAATTTAAGAAAAATATTTAATTAAACTAAAAATTTAAAAGTGGCTAAATAAACACCATTTACTAGTAATAACATAATTAAAATAGGTATTTTTAAATTTATAGTGAAAAATAATTACGGTTTATTTTTACGAAAAATATGTTTTACTTTACCGAAAATCATAAAATTCACTTAAACGATTTTATTTATTTAATTATTTATTCAATTATTTTTAAAACGTTACAATCTTCCCCCCTTTAAGAAATTCGGTCCTCGAATTTAAATTAAAACCCCCCCAGTTACTAAAACATTCAGCCAAAACACTCAAATCGTTGGGGCTCCGAAATCATCAATACATAAGTGAAATCAACTCCGTCAAGCATAACACAATCATCGGAGTTATGGCGAAAATAAAATACCAAAACCCAAAACAAAAACCAACATAATATACATCAAAACTACAACTTATATATTGTGCGCATCATAATAAAATCGTCCAAACATCTGGATAAAGAAGCATGCAAGAACCCCTTTTGAAAATCGCCGTGTGATGCACGTGCCACGGCATAAGTAGCGGACGTTTATTTTTAAAAAAATAGCTATATATATATATATATATATATATCTTTTATTTAATTTACACGTCCCGCCCGGTTACCAAATCAATAGTAATGATTATAAAAGCATACTGCTTAAACTGAATTCAATCCCAATCACATCATAAAAATATCATGTGCGTCCGGTGCGCACTGAAATCGAAACCAAATACAGATACCATGAATACACACAAAAACGAACTAAGTGCAACAGGTGTGCACCAAAAACATCTGTCAAGTGCAACGGGCGTGCACGACTCAATATCAGGTGCAGCTAATCTGTACAAAACCCCGATTTAGTGCATCTGGTGTGCACAAAATCACATCAAGTGCGCCAAGTGTGCGCAAGAATCTCAATCAGGTGCACATGCCGCACGAAAACCTACACCGAATATCAAAATCGAAATCACAGTATGAAAATGCATGAAAAATAGGTCGAAGCATATATCAAAATCATGTGTAACCATATGCACGAAATCAAATCAAAATCTCAAAATGTATAAAACCAAATCAAGTGCACTGGGTACGTACTATACAACATCAATACCACTGATATATGAAACATAAATAGAATGTAATGAAGGTGCACATAAGAAATACCAATCATAGAACAAAGTCCTCAAAATACCAAAATCCAATCAACGAAAATATGAAATTCAAATCACCAAATCACAATCGTAAACACTATCGTCAATTTGCGCCTCTTTCCCCCTTTCCTCTGGTGCCGACTGCTTCGAACTCGTCTCTTCATAGGTGTGCTAACTGCGCTACCAACGACAATACTCATATCTAGAGTCTCCCACGTAGTCGATCCCTTCACCTGATATCCGGACTATATTAAACTTTTCGATCGATCCATCAAAATTCCATAATTCCCCGAGAGCTCAACACTCAAGTACAGTTTAAAAAATATCCGGTACATACCCCAGCATCGATGGTCTAGCCGTAGAAGAGAAAACCCAAGCCTCACTAATGGCACCGTGGTACTGCCATAAACCCTAAGATTCAAGGGCGTTCTCGTGGTCATTATGTCGAGTTAGGGTTTCATTCTTCTAGAGGGTCCATCGAAATACCTGCATGTTCTTCCGAATACTTTAAACTTGGGAAAATGGGTTTCTGACAATCGTTCGAATCCTTTAACTTCGTCTGGACGGCATGTGAATACCCTTCTCCCGCACGCTAAACAATGTTTCAATCCTTAAGAATAACCGATACCCTAATGGTTATCGCATTCGAGCCGCAGCTCCTTCTGCCCGTGCGCCCGTGGTAACAGAAACCACCCTCCGATATCGACGAAGATAGATCAAAAGAACGAATGAAATGCAGTGCAAAAAAATGTACATCCTAAGGCTACTGAAGAAGACTAACGTATCGTAAATATGCCGCGGATCATACCCACGGTACGTCATTCTATCTAAGTCGCCTACTCCATCAACCAAGGGTCACCCAAGACATATACAAGGTTAAACTTAGCACTCTGATACCAACTTTGTCACGACCCGCAAGTACGGAACGTGACCGACACTTAGATTACGAAGCGTCTAGAGGCGCAACGTAACCTAAGTAAGCCGAAGTCCAGAAATCTAAACCATAAAAAGAAGAAGAAGTAAAGGAAAACATGTAGAAAACAAGTTGAAAAGCAACATCCAATTTTCTCAAAAATTTCGGCAGAGTCTCTTTTGTAAAAACTGGCCCCAAACGGGTACAAACAAGAATAATATATATACAAACAATAAAAAGCATCCCCAAACAGGAGCTAGCTCTACGCCAAAAGGCGGAAACAACCACACCAATGCACAATAGTATACAACGACAAAGGGCGAGGCTCAAAACTCAAAAGAAAACAAAACCACCAGATATCATAATAATACAAGCGCGACTCTAAGGTCGAAACCAATAAATAGTCCAGTAAACTATCAAGTAATACAAGTTTGGTTGATGGAGCTTACTAGATACAAATGAAGTAATAACAGAACAACGGCGGTCCAGATACAAGTGAACCAACCTACCGTGCAAATCACCCTGAATGGAAAGATGTGCCAGCAAGCTGCCAGGGAAACCTGTACATCGAACCTGTAATAAAATTTGGCACAACGGGGGTGAGTTGCCAACTCGTGAGTAGAAGATATCAGCGAAAAGAAATCGAATGCACGACGCTGTCCTATGTCACAATAATATACTAATATACTACTAGTCATCAAGTAAAGGCAGAATAATAAGCTGCGTGTAAGTGCAAATGCTCCGTGCTTGTGTCAGTGCCTCATATAGTACTATGTCATGCGAATGAGTATGCATGCACCATGAATGTGAAATAACCAATCCTGAAATCTAGATATATCTGTATAAGAAATCTTTAACTTTTATCATGGTAAAAGGTGTATAGAAATCTGAAATATCAACGATGAAATCCATGGAAATCCGTGTCAAGCATCGACACAAAACATGTAAATCTCAAGTCTCAATACCTCATAATCTCAATGTCTCAGAGTCTCAATATCTCGGGCTCCGTCAGTCCTGATCGGTCCATATCATCAAATCTCACGACAACGGTCGGTATCCTCCGGATATCCGCCGCGCCAGACATCACCGGTAGGTAGTCCTCCCCTGCCAGGCTCATCGTCTACAACTCGATCTTCTTGCCCCAGGGTACCATACTGGGCCCACCATGTACCCGAGATGGTTCATCCACTCCTCGAATCGGGTCTCGAAATCCAACAGAAAACATGAAATCTCATGGTGGACGATACATACAACACGAGAAAACCGCATCTTATGTTTTAAGAAGAGAGGAAGAGAGAGTGAGAAGTTTTTATATATTCTTGCGGTTTTCCCCAAAAATCTAGAAATCTCATAGAAATCCAAAATCCTAAAATCATGAGTAAGTATATGATAAGTGTTGGCGTATGCCCCATAATACTGCATGATAACATGAAAATGCGAATGCATGAAATGTCTAAGTAATAAATACCATGTCTATACTAACACAAGAGAGTAATCACAATATTATATCGATCTAGCTGTAAGCTGATTGTATCAATAAAACATAATATGATCTAAAGTGTACGTGACATAGCAATTACGGATGATGATGTGTGTGAGCCGGCAAATAAGTGTGCGTGGAATATGCGCATCATCGGTAATGGTGCTGGTGTCCTAACAGGCAAAGTTTTATTCTGATTATAGAAACATATGAATGAACATGCACCATTATGATTACGGTATGAATGTAAAGACGGATGTGTAATAACCACTCATCCGTGATATACAAGTATAACTACAACTATATGACTCGAGCCTAAACTAGTGACTCGAGCCTAAACTAGTGTCCATCTAACCTCCTAAGGAACTAAACCTAAGAAACTAGTCAATAAGAAATAAGAGTCCACCTAAGGTCTGAATCCATATCTCTAATAGTCCGCGATTCAGCCTCAATAAAGTCACGTACGTAGTACGGCTTCCTCGAATCAAGAGTGCGGATCAATCATCATATCTATGCCTCGTATGGTAAAATCCATCGTACGGCATCCCAATATAGGGGTACGGGTCAAGTATCACTTACATGTCTCATCATTCGTATAATATCATGATCAACACATGTCAAGATCAAGGTGCTATACTGTAATCGCATACATCAATCATATATCATTGTCAGTATAAATATACATCGTTAATTTATCCTCAGAAATATCATGTCATATGTATCATATTGTGATTAAGTCACACTTAGATCATATCGTAATTAAGTCACACCTATATGATATCGTAATCAAGTCAGACATATATAATATCGAAATCAGGTCACACCTATATGATGTCATAATCAAGTCATACCTATATGATATCATATCAGAATTTCAGGCACAGGTTAAGGTCCGGGTTCTATTTTAGAGTCCCATATACTTCAATATCATCACCACCCTTTATTATTTATGTATACCTATTCATTATCTCATTTCCTAATGATCCGCTAACATCATAACACGACTGTAAAGCCAAGAATCACGGCATCAAGCCCAGTTATATTGTTTCATCCCCGTGTATCATATCATATCCTTGTATCACATAGACGTATTATGTGTGTCTGTGTGTGTGTGTGTGTATACCTACACCTAGTCCTATATATATATATACACATACACGTATGCACCACGTCGAGTCTCAATGTGTGCGTGTATGTATCTACCTGCAACCTACGAATCTCCTTTAAGATATTCATTCTCGGGTAAGGTCTTTCGAAATCAATCTAGTCCCACCTAAGGTCACTACTAGGCTCCTACTCACCGAAATTCTAAGGTCACGTCTGGCTTCCTAATGACAATAAGTACTATCCCTATTCTACGTTTGCGGGGGTGCTAAACGCCATCCACCCGACTTCCCCCCGTAGATATACATCTACTCACCTGGTCCTTGTCTGCCGAAGACGGTGTCGCCATCCTCTTCTTCTCGCCCGCAGTCCACGTGAGGGGTACCTATACGCAAACACATATAATATCGTAAACTTAATCACGGACAACATCAAAACGACGCACGAAACGCGCATAGGTTAAAACCTATGTCCCGCTCATGCAAAAGAACCAAATATCGCTCGATATCGGCGTACAAACACCGATTGAATCGAGATAAACATCAGCAAACAACTCATAGTTTTAAAACTCATTACTTATAATATAAAACATGATTTAATTCATCGAAACCCTGAAAATCGATCAAATCGTCCGATTTCGTAAAACACGAAAACGCCAATTTACCGTTTTACTTCAAAACTTGATGTTTAAAAGAAACTAATGGTCATATTACTCATTAAATAGCATAACTAGACTATATAAACCATCACTATATTTTTAACACCCTAATTTATATTAGTTTGAAAATTCTAGTTTGCAAACTTGCCCGATTTCGATACTTTTAAGCACGATTTCACAATATCACAACTAAACATGATTTTACATGAATTAACTTAATAAACTACAATTAAAGATAATAATAACATAATGAAACCATAAATTAGATTTTAAACCTCATTTATTTAAGAATTTCCAAATTCTAGTTAGCAAAATAGCATTTTTATTACTATTTTTCAATTATCAATAGAAACTAGTAATCAATTTAAGTTTGTCATTCCACTAACAAGTTAATATTCTCTTTAAAACCACAATCTAGTGTTACAAATATTAATTGGAATTTTATCTCATCAATATATACAACTTATAGAAATCTAGTTTGCAAAAATACTTAATTTAAACCATTTGGAATGAACAAATTATAATTCAACTACCATGCAAGATTTTCCACTTCTAAAAATGATAAACTAGTTATTATAACCCTACTTAATTAATAAAAATCATAACTTAATTTTATAACCCTAACTTTAATTTTTAAAACTTGAAGATAGAAATTATTTATTAAATCTAATTATGCTTAAATGAAACATCTAATAACAATAATTCAAAAGAAGAAGATTTATACCTCCACAATATGAATTCCAAACATGAAAATAAGCCTCCAAAATGAATGCTTTCCGTCTCCAAAATCCATATAAAGATGAGTAAAGAATAGAGGGTAGGAATTAATTAGGATTTTGTGGGGTTTTTATTGAATTTTTGATGAATTTTGATGATTTTTAATAGAAATATGATGGGGGGAAAATTTTGGGGCTGCCCATGGTGGTGAGGCCTGCCATGAGGTGAGCAAAAGAGAGGAGAGTGAGAAAATGTGAAGAAAAGTGTAGAAGGTTTTACAAAAATATCACACAATTAAGTCTTTTCATGAATTTATTTAAAAATTCTTTATTTTCTTTACTCCATTTGACCTAGAATGGTCTAGAACCATTGTAAAATTTTGAAAATAAATTTTAGATGAAACACACTTGATTCTAATATGTAATGGTTCACTTTTGCTAATTGAACCCATTCAAATTTGTAATTTACACTAATTTAGTGTAAAAATAAAGCTTATTTTAATATTTAAAATAATTAATTTATGAAAAATATTTAATTAAACTAAAAATTTATAAGTGGCTAAATAAACACCATTTACTAGTAATAACATAATTAAAATAGGTATTTTTAAATTTATAGTGAATAATAATTACGGTTTAGTTTTACGAAAAATACGTTTTACTTTACCGAAAATCATAAAATTCACTTAAACGATTTTATTTATTTAATTATTTATTTAATTATTTTTAAAACGTTACAAAGGATAACTCCAAATCCATGTCGGGTTATGTCTTTATCCTCAATGGAGGGACGATCTGTTGGAAGAGTTCCAAGCAGGAGACCGTTGCTGACTCAACAATGGAAGCGGAGTACATAGCTGGTTGCGATGCTGCAAAAGAAGCAGTCTGGATGATGAAGTTCCTCACAGAACTTCAGGTGGTTCCTACCAGTGTTGATCCAATACCTCTGTATTGTGACAACAACGGCGCTATAGCTTTAGCGAAGGAACCCAGGTCCCATCAGAAGTCCAGACACATCTTAAGGCGGTATCACCTGATCAGGGTGATCGTAGATCGCCGGGAGATCGAGGTGAAGAGAGTAGAGACGGAGAATAACATTGCTGATCCATTCACAAAGGCCCTTCCTCAGACGCAGTTCGAGAGGCTATTCGAGATGATAGGTCTACGATATGCCAGCTCATGGCCCTAGTGCAAGTTGGAGATTGTTAGTGTATATGCCCTAGGGGCCATTATTGTATCATACTAGTATGTATATTAGTTAATGGAAGCTTGGGATATTCACAGTTGTATATGCAGTCTTGCTAAAAATGGTAGTATACTACTTGGTTTGTGTCTACTTTAATATGTGCACATGTTTCTTGTAACGTATCACTTATACATATTAGTAGAGCCCATAGGTTCTTTGCTTGATTACCAGCGTTGTGATGGCAGTCACACTAGTAGGGGCTGGGTAGTCTATAAGCAACATCCTATATAGGTCCCTAGTCGTAGGATTATCGAGACAGGGCATCGATACTCCAGAGTAGACTAGTGTGTATGCTTCTCATCCCAGTTGGGGAGATGGTCTGTCCCATAGCCATCAGTACGTCGTACTGGAGATAGTATACAGGTGCTCGTTAGGTTACGGGTACACCGGACAAGACTCGCAAGGAAACTGATTGTTTGGTATTATACCCATCGTCAGTTAACAGTTCCCAGGTGACATGAGTACAGCATAGTCCGCAGACTTGACACTGCTACTTCGCCTCGAGTGTGTCCCACTGTTCTTAGATTGCTACCATACCATGGCTCAAAGGAGTCATGCAAACAGGTAGCAGTTGGGTGCAGTCCCGAGCACTTGGAGGCAGTGGCGGTTAGACAGGATTTGTCTCTCCCGGTATTGGGAGTCGATATCGCGCTGTGTCAGAGAGCCATTACGCAAAGTCTCTGGCCAGGGCAAGCGATATTTACTGGTAGGTTCCAGTAGTTTTCTCAGGATGTAATGGGCTACGCTCCGACATGACTTATACAGCTATTAGGGGACTGACGCTTGCCACCCCCTAGGCTCGATATGCGATAGTCTTAGATGAACAGACCGGACTGTACGGAGATTGTCACATCAGGCTCAGAGGAGTTCGGTTGAGTTTCCTCATCGGCTTTCTTATCGACATCTACCTGGGGACCGTTACGTACATCTAGTGCCGCATGCGGTCTGTGGTTAAACCCACCGCCAGCGTAGTGTCGAGTCTTTAGAGTCCCACACAGAGTGTTTCCCTGCTCCAGGCGAAACGATATAGAGTTCGTATGGTTTTTTCGACAAGGGTTCAGACGCGTACGTATGTTTACGCACGTACGACTTTTCGGACAGTTATTACTAGCCGGCTTTGGTTTAAGCCAGATTCTAGTATCGGGTTATTGGATTTATACAGTATAAAGTTTTTCCATGTTTTCACGGATTGGAGCGGCGTTCTCGTAATTTTTCGGGAATCTTCTAGAAGCATGGTGACTTGGGAGGTAAGGTGGCATTGCATTAAATGAGATTAGTGACTCATTTGTGTGATTCATCCATGTCATTAAAGCATCATAAATGCTTAATGACTCATGGAGATGAATCACTCATAAATATTTATGAAGCATGGTTGTAAATTCTATTTTTCATTTTTGGATAAATAAATAATGCTTCATATATATTATGATAGATCATTAACTCATTTCATTCTTAAAGCTCACCTTCTCTCTCCTCAAGCTCATCCTCTCTTGAAACCCTAATCCTCCCCTCTCATGTGTTGAGATTAAGGATTAGATAGACTAACACACCCATAATCTTACTCTATATCCCCTAGATAGCTTAGACTAGCAATTTGAGCAATCTAGTTATCTCAAGTTAGAGATCAAGCTTGGACAAAGAGCTCTTGGGTGGATCGTCTTTGACTCGAGGAGGCCGTTGAGATCCCGATGTTCCAAGGATCTTATGAGGAGTGGAGGACAACGTTGAAGACCCGAAGGACATGTAACGTGAGGTATAACTTCGAATCCGAGTAGTTAAACCTCTAGTAGATAGTTAGCAATGGTTTAGATACGATTCATGCGCTCAAGTCCGTGTTACGAAGCTTTGATAATCGTTTTTCATATATTTCACCTCCCCGCAAGTTCGTGGGGTGCGTGACATGGACTTACAGACGTTGTGTGATTTAAGTGCCGGTCACGAGCAAATATTTTCGAGTCTTGACACTCTAGCATGGCTCTGATACCACTGCAAGGTTCCCTAGGGCGGCCGCGGGGTTTCGGGAGGCATCGACCATACCGTTTTCAAAAAAATGGCGCGCTAAAGAACCCTAACGCTAGAATCTTAACTAGAGATTTAGACGAAACATGCATGCAAACAACTTTACATACAAAGTGAACAAGGAATACAACCTTTGTAGACCAGTCCTTCACTTCAATAGCTCCACTATTAGTCCCTTCGCTCCAAGTAGTGATCTCCCGGACTCTAGTGAGGCTCCACAAGGTGAAATGTACAAGCTTGCTTGAAGCATTCGAGGTCGAAGATGATCTACGTCGAGAAGACACTAACTCAAGCTACCTCTTCATTAATTGATGAACTAGAGAAGAAACAACCCAATCTAGAACCCACACCAAACACAAGCCCCAAAATCCACTACTGGGCCGGCGAGATTGCCAGAAATTCTAAGGTGGTCGGTTTTTGTAGGGAAATGGGACTTGATTTTTGTGGTGTGGTCTAGTCTATAGAATATTAGTTCAGTGGTATTGCTAGTTTAGCCCAGTTTGGATATGGTTTTATTCTCAAGTTTGGGGGCTATTTGGGGAGTTTCGATGTCGAAATTTCTAACACAGTTTAAAGTTTTACAGTACTTACATTACTATCTGCGACCGTGAATGTCATTAGAGTGGTACAACTTGTCTAATTGCTATAGTTCTTTTAGACGGGTTTGCGAACGTGACATTCACGTTGGCGTTCTGCGTTGTGCTGTGTTTGTTGCGGATTCGTCGTGGTGGATAGCTTGGATGCAATGTTATTACAGTTTAGGTTTATTTGTACATTTGATATCGCGGGGCGAGCGTCCGACATGTGGACTGCCGTCACTGACTGTTTGTATATTATTTATTTGGGACACGATCGGGTTGAAGTCAATGTCACCATAGTGCATATTTTCTTTTCTGTACTAGGATTACCCCGCGATGGAGTGCACGGATAGAGGGAAACGGGATTCCAGAAGGAGGGGGCCTCACTCTAGAATTGGCGGACTATTCTCCGCACTCGTAAGGGGTATAGGTTGACCCAAGGAGGAGTGCTCAATTTACCGGATTCCGTGAAGTGTCGGGTGGCCCATTCACTTTCATGAAAGGGGCTGCCTCACTTCTGGTTTTGGCGGATAACTTGCCTCACTCATAGGGGTCTAGGTTTTCATTGCATAGTCTATCCACACGACCAGGGGAACGTCGGGTTTCACTTGCGACTCAAAGGAAACTCGGGGCTCCCAGATTATCTGTATTGTTCTGTGATACTTATTGCTTATTTGTGATGTTGCATTTATCACGCCTGGAGCGATTATTATATATTGTTAAATATACACTAGTAGATGTTGTATATGTTTTGCACCCGCGCTAGTCCAGTCCCCGCTCTATCGTTAGTTAAGTAACCTAACGGGTGATGACGGGACCCAGTAGCGAATGCGGATGACATATACGTACATCATATTTTCGTTCTTTTCTGGTGTGATTAATTGATGGGACTGCGTTGATTCTGGTCAATGCAGGGAAAACAGACCTATTCGATGTTTTTGGAACATTTTTCAAAAGCTGTTATTATAAGGACGTTATCTTTTGTTTTGCACAGTGGTATTCGGTTATGAATATCCAGCACCTCATTCGACGAGGCAAGAGCCGAGATCCCTTCACTAGGAGTGACCTCATGGACAGAAGTTTACGTCAGGGTAATAACTTCACTATAGTCGATTACTTTTTGCTTTGCATCGTGGTATTCAATGGGAATATCCTACACCTCATTCGACGAGGAAAGAGTCGAGATCCCATCACCGGGAATGACCTCTTTAGCAAAAGTTTTCACCACTATATATTTGTAAAAAGCTATCCGGTTCCTTCAACGATATCAAGTTCATTACGTTAAAGGTTTTTCGCCAAAAACCATTCGTAGCCTTCCGTCATTTCAGACGGGTAGCACCTAGTATTCATGCTATGTTTGTTGGCCTTCGTCATGGCATAGTGTATGGTAGCTGTTTGTTATTTTTCTGTTGCATAGATATATGCGTTAGTTTGGGATAGTCGTACTACTATGTTGGCTTTCGTCAAGGGTATGTACGGGTGGGTTCAAATTAACCTGGACAATGACGGGTAGAACTTGACATGTGACTTATGATATGTGGGCCTTCGTCAAGATCATAAGAGCATGGGGTAAAAATCACATAGGGAGTTTGAAACATCAGGAAACTTGCCACGCATGCGCATACCTTCTGGAGTGTGATAACTTGAGTGGATTCCATCAGGTTATCATGCGATGATAGTTGGATCCCAATTCCCACCAATGAGTTGGTTTACTCCTTAGGTGATTTTAGATGATCCCGACTAATTCTTCTTTCGGGTTTGGAGGAGAATTTGATGATACAGTGGGAGACATCCTGATTAGATAATATGATTAACCATTATGATCTAGATTAGAGTGCACGCTGAGTGTTTCTATTCTCTCTCTCTTTGGCAGCGACCATGGCCCGACCCTAGACTAGAACTCATGAACCTAGTTAACCGGACCTTCTTAAAATACACTGACTTTTGGATTGTCATAGTTGCATACTTCATTGCCACTCCTACTTTTACCCTTTGCTTTTCTCCGGAACATTCCGTATCACTACGAAGATCCACTTTTATTGGATATGACCATCGTATAGTTACATACGAACTCGAAGAAACTTATTTCATATTCGGGGATGGTTTCCGGTTCTGGAGAAATTGAATAGGACTATTCAGTTGTCTTTTCCTTTTACCTTCTCTCAGGTTGTGAGGGCTCTTAGGATAAGGCGAGGGTACACCTATTGCGCTTATTGGATAGTCTTCTTCCAAACCATAGGCAGGTGCCGAAAGGTGGGGAAGGAAGAAAACCAATTAGCCTAAGTTGGGTGTACAGCAGGTAATAAGTAAAGACAAATAAAGGGATTAGAAAGAGGGCAAAGTAAAATGCGACTGCTATCATTTACGACCAAGCCACGTATTTCATCGTCACTCCTACTTCACCTTTGCATTTCTCCGGTTCAGGAGAAATTGAATAAGGATTATTCAGGTTTTCTTTTCCCCTTTACCTTCTCTCAGGTGTAGTGAGCTCCTAGGACTAGGAGAGTATGCCTATTACGCTTATTGGATAGACCTCTTCTAAACCATAGGTAGGTGCCGAACGGTAGGGAAGGAAGAAAACCATTTAGCCTAAGGGTGGTGTACAAAAGGTAATGAGTAAAGACAAATAAAGGGATTTGGAGATATGGAAAGGAAATATACGGTTACAGTCATGAATCTGGTTAATGGAAGAGGTATTACTAGGAATACCCGGCTACCCCTTCGAAACATTTCATGTTTCATTTTCACTGTGCAATTTTAATTGAAAACTGATTTCCCAATAAGATCCTTACTCCAGGATCTGTATTTACCAGGTTTAATTCTCACATCTGTATGGTTTTACAGAGGATGAGTGGGAGTAAGTTATTGGGAATTAGGTGATTATATCCTCATTATATCGGAATTCGTTGTAATTAGTGATATTTGAGGAAATCGCCTGGGGTTTTTCTTGACGGCAAATATTTGGTTTTGAATATCTGTTTTTATGCACAAATTTCAAACTGATTTATCTGTACGTTTATTTTATAAAGTGACATATAACTTTTTGAAATTAGGTCCATGACATTTACCTATATCAATTGATGATTGGGTAATGAGCAATAAAAAGTGTTGTAATTCTTCTTAACCATAGTACAGTTTTCAACCTACGACGCACAGAATTTGAGTTCTTCAACTCAGGGGACTTATACAAAGTATTGTATGTTGTCCGGTTTCCATTAGGACAGAGGGGTTGGTACTCGTAATATATTCTGTTTACTTGTGACTTCTTCAGTTTTAGACAAGTGTTTCGTAGAAATACAAGGTCCAAGTTTTGAGAAGTTATAGGTATAAGAATAAAGTAGAGAACCATGTGTTGCAAGTATCGGGATTCTTCAAGGTGATCGAAGATGTAGATACCTGTGTTTGGTATTCAGTTGATAGTAATGGTTTAGAGAACTTGCTTCTCTTTCAGGTTACTCATATCTGGATGCACTCCTAAGTTGAGTAATGCTGATCGGCCTCTCTCCATTTAGTTGACATGCACTCGAGACAGCTGCATGATTTGAATCTGGTTCCAATTAAATTAGTGCCTCTGTTTCTATATTGTATATAGAATGGTTCATATCTTAACGATGTTAAGGTATATGGAGTTGTCCGGCTTATGCTTAAAACCAGACTCTGTATAACTCAAGGCACATTTCTTTAATGGCAGTTTGTGGGTTATCACGGGCTATGACGAGGGTTAACTTTCTACCATCTGGAAGATCAATAGAGATATTGGTCTTGACTTGCCATAGTTTTTGTAAAATGGACTTTTTCAGAAAACAGTAGTGGGAGTATGGTAGAACTGGAAGTGATTCCAGAACCACAGACGATTATTGAAAATTTAAATAGCACCTAAAGATTCAATCGGGTTTGACATTCCATTAGCCACTCCGCAGATATGGTGGGTAACCTCAGGCGCCCGAGAGGTACTTCGGTATCCTCAAAGACGGTGATAGGGAGGTTCTTGTTTACCCAAACTTGACACTACTTTTGTTCCAGACTATGAGACCCGGTAGGAGAATGAGTATAGCGTCGTTCTAAACTAGCTTTAGAAGTGCATGTGTATATGACTCTGCCAGAGGGTTGTTGTAATCAGTGGGAGCAGTGGAAGCATAATGGACAAGTAGCTTATGTCTTTTTATAGACTAAAGCAAGTATGGTGGAGATAAATCATCTATTTTTGATGTGACAGACATAAGATTTGACTTCATCAGAATAGGAGTTGGATCTGTTAAGAAGGTAGTAGGGTGTGATGTCCTGGTATTTGATATGAGATTAAGAGGATGACTTGATGTGATGAAAAGAGTATACGATGAGATATGATGACTTGGTTTGATATGTCGTTATACGGATGCGAGTCGATATGAGATAATTGATACCTTTGTCGGTCCCATGATTTGAGATTGATATGGATGTGACCTGAGAGATAGGTATATGTATGGATAATGATGTGAATAATGAGTGATATGTCGTACGAGACGTTAGCTCCGTACCCTCATTGTCATATAGGTTGATAGAATCCCTAACTACTTAATGCCGTCGTACAATGAATTACCGTACGTGATGAGTTTATCTGATGATTGATCCATACCCTTGATTAGAGGATGTCGTACGAGGATTATACCGTACGTGTTGTTATGAGGCTGGATGCCGACTGATAGATTCACCGACTCGGTTATGTTATAAATACGTATACCTTATAGCATTGCGCTTGCGATTTACATGCTACTGCATTCATGTTATTCTCATTGCATTACATACACCTGTGTTAGTACACCTACACCATTATCGATGATGCGTATGTTACACTTACACAGATTGCCGGTTCACACACTTTCATCATCGATAATTGTTGTCACTTATACAGTAGAATTGCTACATCATGCTATGATATATTGCTATGCTCACATCATTATGCTATGTTTCATGATATACTTGCTATGTTCACATCACTATACTATGTCGCATGATACACTTGATATGCTCACAATTCTGTTATATGTTTGCATATATCATGCTTTATGATTTTACGCATTGAGATGTTGTTTTCATGAGATTCTGGATTTGATAACCGTGGTTATATTTCAAAGGAAATTATGTATTGTTTTAAAAACCCGGTTTCTCTTGATATGATATTTCGAGATATCCACCATGTGTTTTCTCGGTTCTGAGATTGGTATGTGAAACCCGATTCGAGGAGTGATAGGCACCGTCTGCGGGTACATGGTGGACCCGGTGAGGTATCCCGGGGCAAGAAGACTCATATTGTTAGGCGGTGAGCCTGGCAGGGGAGCACTACCTACCGGTGATAGTGTTTGGACTCAGCGGTTATTCGGAGGATACCGACCAGAGTCGTGGGATGGATATGAGGGCCGACCAGAGTAAGCGGCGCCTGGGGGCCGATCTGAGGATGCGGGGCCTGAGATCGGGTGTCGGTGTTGGACACGGGTTTCATGATGTTTCGGGTGTCGGTGTTGGACACTCAGGTTCCATGATTTTGATGTGTCATTTATGGACACACGATAGTTGATATCCTCATATTTACATGCATACGCTTTTATGATATTTACATGCATGATGTTCGAGTGTTGATGGACACGTGGATGATATCCACAAGCATACAGGCTTTTATATTATTGTTGGCATATATGCAGACACGGTCACCCTAGATATCATAGTATTACCTTCATGATATAGTTGACCTAGGAATCGTTGTTTTATTCGATTTCTACCTGCTGATGTTTTCTACTCACGAGTTGGCAACTCACCCCCGTTGTGCCACAGTTTTTGCAGGTTTGACCGCGTGGATCGGTAGCGGTATCGCTGGCACACAGCTTGCTTTCGGGTGATTTGCTTTGGTAGGTGGTACATATTAGATCGTGCCACTCTTGTATTTATTATTCCTGTTGTATCTAGTCAACTCCATTAATCAGAAACTAGTAATTGTATAAGTAGTAAGACTTAGAAGAGACTTGTGGTTGCAAGACTGTTCATCTCATAAAACTGCATTTTATTACCTCTCATTCGTTATCAGTTTTGCTATTTATCAGTACTTTTAACAGCGTCTGCTCAGTTATTGCAGTTTACAGGTATCCGTGACAAATACTGGAAAATATATTCAAAATCACAGATATAGCGTTTTCGAGCCTACACAGCAAACAGAACAGAAAACCGTCCGATGTCCCAAGAGCTCTTTTGGAAATAATGCATGTGTACCCATTTTTTGTGTAAAATTGGTTCAACACACATGTGGGCATGCCATGGACCAGGTAGGGGGCTGCCATAGACCATGGTAGGCTGCCTTGGCATCATGAAGTAAACAAGTGGGAACACAACTTGTGCAAGTGGGTGTGAATGTATTTACTGCATAAAGTTTGGATATGATGTAAAGACCATGTTTCCCTCCATTTCTCTGCATACAAACCAGGTTACAATTGATAAAGCAAGCAGAGCCAGAGTAATTAGAGGGAGCACACAAGCACACCACTGCAGCACGAGCCCCCAACCTCGGATTTGGGCCGGCGAGAAGACCACCAGATCCGGTGACCTCGGCCCCCTACCCCTTTTGACCCTATATTTTCTATGATTGTTTATTAGTGCCACATCATCACTTGTATATTGTTAGTTTATTCTGTTTTGTGGCCTATAAATACCAAAACTGACCTAAAGAGAAGGGGCATGCCATGTCAAATAGATGTAATACATTTTGATAGTTTCTTTATTTTTGGTTTAGCTTGAGGGTGAGTGATCTTCACTTGGTTTCTTTTTCTTCTTCCCTCTTGAAGCTCTCTTTGGAGAGCTTCATTAAGGAGGTTGAACAAGATACCAAATCTTGTATCTCATTTCATGTGTTTAATATATTGTTGCTTTCTTTTATTTACTTGCTTTCTTTACTTACTTTATTATCATTCTTAACTAATTCTTTGGTTGTGGTATGGGTGAGGAAGTGAGATGAAAGGCTTTGCCTCCTCCATTTCTTGATTATGTTTCAAATGCTTAACTTATGATTCTAACTTAAATATTGCTAATGTATTGATATGATACGGTATTTTGACACATGGTTACTTGTAACCTCCTCATATACCGTATTCATTCCCTTTCCCCATTTTCAATGTTTAAGTTAAAATCCATTTAGTGTTAAGTTTGCTAAGTTTGGATATGTTATGTCATGATCAAGTGCTTGACAATCCCTTGATTTCATATAGCATATACCTTCACAAATCCTTAGCAAACTTCACACAAAAACCATTTGCTCTCACTAACTACATTGTGTTTTTGTTGTTGCGGTATGCTTGCTAACCCTCGTGTTTAGTATTGATACCCCAAGCACGAATATACAAACGGTAAGTGATCAAACGGACATCTCATGACCAAGGGAGTGTAGAGGTAAACGTCGTGATTCAATGTTTCCGAGCCAAGCCACAACCATTCTTTCCTTAACTCCTTTTCTTGCTTTTTCCTTGTTTTCATTCTTTTATATGTTTATTGTGACAAACCCCAATTCGTTCATTTGTTAGCCTTAAACAACAATACTTAATACACAATTCCCTGCGGATCGACCAGTGCTTGCCATCTCGCTACAACGCGCCGTGCACTTGCGGTTATAAATAGTAAAACGAGAACGATCTCGCGTGCTCAATCCGTTATTTCCAAAACCGATATCACATTTCCATAACATACGTGTTTGCGTGCGCGGGTGGATTCCTAACAAGTTTTTGGCGCCGTTGCCGGGGAGTTGTAGTCATTAGGTATTGTTATTTCTGGTTCTACTAACAAATCTAACTTTCTAACTCAAATTTTTTCAAAACTAACTATAACTAGATTCTTTTCATTTTGTTCTCTGTCCAGCAAATCTGCTATCACTCTGTAATTCAATTAAAAAATTAAGTAATACTATTAGAACACTCATATTGCCTAGAAATCCCACCAACAATTTCATCCCTTTAGAACACTCATTATTTCGCGGAATTACGACCAGCGATCGTGCGGAGCAAGGTTCAAATTCAACTTCAAGACGTTAACAAAGTATAGTGCCAAAGATCCGGGTAGTTTGACCCGCGCAAGCGAACATTCAACGATTGGGATCACTTTCAAAGTGGTTTTCTTAAACCAAATCATATCGGTACGTATTTCCTAACACTTTCGCTCGAATCCGTCGCAATCCAATTTTCTATCTTTTGCAGGATTCTTCACACAATTTTGCCACCAATAGAACTAGAGAACTAACCGTATTTCTTGCAGCGCATAATACTAAATTGAAAAAGAATTGCTTTAAGTGATTGATTTCTTGAAATTCTTTTAATTGATTGCGCATTGCATTTTAATACGGACTTATGAGCATAAATGACCAAACAAGATATGGTAAACGATTTCATCACCTTTTCTCCATAGCCCACAAATCACAAAACTGCATTCTTGCATACCCCCAGTAATTTAAAATCAATTAGAACTCTGATTTTAAGGACTTCGCGCTTATTTGGTGAAGTTAACTGTGTTTAGAACTTTGCTTAACGGTATATCGTTAACGGGGTGTCTACGCGAAAAAGTTATTTATTTAAGGAACTTCGCGAAAGCGATAGAAAACCTCCCCTTATCTCTTGCACTTACCTGGCTTTGTGATCAGTATATCTTGAGCTTATTTCTCGATACATTTTTACTTCAGCAATCAGGTTCTTGAGCAGGTCTAGTTGACTTAGCATAACATAGACTGCTAAGGGTGTGATATTCATTATTTTTGTGATATTTGTGAATTCTTGTTATTATGGGTGATACACAATACAATTCTATTTTTCACGACTCTTATTCTTTTATTTATACTCAATCCCAATTGATTTGTACAAATTGCCAAAATTCTTCCCACATTCATGAAAATTGTCTTTTTCTAGGGGGTGACCAACCGTCCCAAATTGTTGATAACGGTCACCCACATAACACTCCTGAACCCAGTCCCACTTCAAACCTTGACCAGATGATTGAAGACTTAGAGAAAGAGGTCGACAGAATGACTTCTCTACCATCACCACCATCACAACCCCACCAACCCGAAACAATTGAACCATCATTACGGAGTGACGGTGAGATATATGCTAGGTTGACCACTTCTGAAAAGGGTATTGAAGTAATGACTGCGGTCGAGAACCAATCAGCTACGATGCTAGCCCTGTTTTTACAGCAATCTGAGCAATTATTTGTTGCTCAAGCTCAATCGTTGGCTAGAATTGAGGAACAAACGAAACATTTAGCTGAAAGGATTCTATGGAGTGAACACAGTCAATTGGAACCCCATTGTGTCAACATCTGTCAGCTAGGGAATCACCCGAGTGAAATAAACGATCAGATCAATTTGGATGATTTTTTAGATGATGATACCACTATATTGACTAGGTGTTCCCAGGACACACAAGCAAACCCTCTAAGCCAGTCCACCATTAGCCTTCAGGTATCCACTGAGCCTCTTGACACTTGTGATTTAGAGATTGATTTAACGGAAATAATACTTGAAGAGGATATTCTTGAACTGACTGATTTTTGCTTTCCAACTTTAGAGGAGGAAGCTTGTGAATTTGACGAGTATGGTTGGGATAGATTGTTAGAAAAGATCAATGATCAGGAACCCACAACTTTTGTATCACCTAGTGATATTGTTTCGGAAGAAGCATTAGGGTGGGAACCTACTTTTTTAGATAATATGAACCAACCCATTTGTGAATGTGTTGAGGAAGAAATCATTTTGGGAGAAAGTGTGAAAAATGAGAGTAGGATTGTGAAAAATAATAGAGAAGAAGACGGCACTGAACACTATTCTTTCTTGTCGAGTTTTGAGAAAATTTTTGCTGATGAACTTGATATTCTTGGTGAGTTTGAGTCGGGGTCATCCTTCGAACCTTTCTTTTTCTGAATTTTTTGCGGATGAACTCCGGTTTTTAAACGAACCTGACTTTGAAACTTCACATGTAATTCTGGAAAATTCATTTCATTCGAACAATAACTGTTTTCCGTCTTCAAAACTTCGTCTTCACCTTCAGCGTCTTCTAATCCCTTCCTTCACGAACCCATGCCCTTTACTAACATCTAACCATTCTTTATATATTTTCTTTTTCTTTTTAATATACCTAATCTTTTGCCAGCCATGGCACTATATTGACAAAATTTTCTTATGGATGGTATTAACTTCTTCATTAACCATGTCGTTTAGATTGTGAATATTATGATTTTTTGTTTTCTTTGTTTTTTCCTAGGTTTTTAATAAAATCTCACCCATTAGGGGGTGAGTGCTGTGTTTTTTTTAGCGGGACGAGACTGTTTTCAATTTTTGTTTGAGACGGAGTGTAATTATGTTGGGATTTCATTGTGGGGTTTTTTTTGTGCAAAATTCCTTCATGTATATATTGCCCACAGCCCAACCCCGTGCCCTCGCTTCCCATTCTCGCAAACAGATCTATTTTTCTTCTTTCCTCTTCTCGCAGCCTCTCACCAAACCCTAGCCTTCCCCCTCGGATTCCGGCCGGAAACTTCCCCATCAGATCCGGCGAGCTCGGCTTGGCCTCCTCCAAACGTCGATCCTCTTCTTCCTGGCTATAAGAAACTCCTTTTCCCCCTCTCCTACACTATTTATTTTCTGCAAATTCAACAGACCATTGAGAATGGCCCCATTTGAATTTGAACGCAATTTCGTTGACATTTTCTCCCACGATGTGTTCGGGCATTTTTTTTGTGATGCCCTCCGACAATTAGGTTGGGAATTTTTGCTCTATGGGGAAGAGGGTTTGTGTGCATGTGAGAGTTTAGTCAATGAGTTCTATGATGCATTAAGAAATGGAGAAATACTTCAAGATTGGGTTAGAATTCAATTTCGGGTAGACGTAGGATATTTTCCGCTGAAACCATATCCAACGTCACAGGTATCCCGATGCGTTCTGGCTCTCAAAAACCCTTAGAACTGGCGCAGTATAGGGCAGTTCTGGGAAATCGATGCGAACTACGAGATGCTGGGCTGAATGCACAGCAGATTTACAGGAACGCCTATACGGCATGCCGCTGGGTGTATCGCAACGTTAGGGGGATCGCGCGCGTATTGTCTTTTCCAGCGATTGTAGGTCATATGGTCCATTGTTTGATGACCAGAGACTACCAGTTCTGCATGGCGAGCATGCTCTTCTCCACAATCAAGGAAAGTATTGCTACACGGAAATCTCTGCTTCCCGTCCTCATTACCCAAATTTGCCGATCTTACATGATGGACGACGATTTCACGGCCTGTTTCACGATGTACGATACTGTACCGGTGGAGATAGAGAAGATCTCACCAGGGTACACGGATCCCAGGAGTGAGCAGCAGATTTGGACCCCTACCGACCCTAGTGAGCACGCGGCCCCGCAGACTTCATCCGAGATATACTTGGGAGATGACGTTCCGACGGATCCCTACGAGCTTCACAGAATGGAAGTCCGCGGCCTCAAGACTATCATCCGGCAGAACAAGGAGATCAAAGAGCTGCGCAGCCAACTCTTAGCTAAACAAGACGATGATAGCGGAAGCAGCCGAGGCAAAGGAAAAGGCAAAGCAAAACGACAATGAGGCCATCGTCTGGATAAGTTGTAGGGTTCTTAGGAACATTAACAAGGTTCTACAAGGCATCAACCATGCCCGTTTCAAAAAAAAATAGCTGTACCGAACAACCCTAACCAAGATCGTATACTAGAGATTATGCGAAAACTAGCAAGTTAAACATTTTAACACTAAGTGAAAAGGGATTACAACCTTTGTAGATCCTGTCCTTCGCTTCTAAAGCTCCGTGTTGACGTCCCTTCGCTGCGATCATCAAGATCCTGGACTCGAGTGATGGTTTCTTCGGAGAAATAAGCGGGCTAGGTCGTTGACTTCGAGGCCGAAGATGATCTACGTCGAGGAGACACAAACTCAAGCTCAATCTTCACTAGGTCATGAACTTTGTGAAGAGAACACCCTAAACTAAATGGCAAGTAGTAGAGGATGATGAAATAGGAAGTCGGTTTACTTTAGATTTGGATTTCTCACTCTAAATCTTCACTTGAAAATTATCTAGAAAGCTTTCTTCTTTTTGAAGAAGAAGAAGAAGAAAAGAATAAGAATGAATTAATTTTAAATGAATAATCAAGTGAAGTCTATCATAATGAAACCAGGGTGAGTTAACCTTTGTAGAGACTAAACCCTAGTTTGAGTTAATGGTTAGGTTAATGAAAATCTCATGCAAAACAAAACGGTTGGACTTTGTCAAAGATGCTTAAAAACTTCATGAAGCTTCAAGAAAAGGCAAAGAAAGCCACCATTATGTTTTACCAAAATAAATAAAACCCCAACCATTATCTCAAATATGGTGTAAATCATACACACACCCAAGTTTGCATGTATCATCAAACATGATACAATCTAGTGCACAAACATATATCACATATACAACATGTGCACATCAAGTGAGAAAATCAATCTTAAATGAACCAATAATAGTTAATGTAAAGTAATATATCAAAAATATAATTATACATTAAATCATTAAATCAACACTTGATTTAAAGATCCGGTTATATCGCATATAACCGACTAATATCTAGTGTATCAATATATCGAATCAACACTTGATTTGGTAACCCGGCTATATCTCATATAACCGTCCGATGATGCAAATCGTGAGAATAGAATTCATTAACACATACTGGTATTATTCTCGGTCCCGTGCATATCTCATATGCACTCCTATTTCGTTTCGCTTGAGCCAGGAAACCTCTGTGTAGGACTCTAAAGACTCGTCAATACGCCGGCAGTAGGTGGTGATCATATCAATCACCCACAAGCCCGCAAGCGATCTGCTAAACGTAACGGCCATCCGGGTATTGAGCGATCAGAAGATCAACGAGCAAGCCTGCTCACACTCCTGCGAATCCAATCAGTAACACTTACCGCACAGTCCGGTCTCTTCGTCTGATATGTCGCATATCTCGCCTAGGGGTGGTAAACGTCAGACCCCAGCAGCTTGATAAGTCATGCCGATATAAGGTCCATAACAAGCATGAAACTACCGATAACACTTACCAGTAAATCAGTGCAACCCTGGCCAGGGATTTCCAGTTATGGCCAGTCGAGCATAGCGCAACATCAAACCCCAATACCGGGAGAGACGAATCCCCTCCTATCGCTCATTGCCTCCACGTGAATCGGGACTGTACCCAAAAACAACAAGTTTGCATGACTCAGTAGAGCCGTGGTAGGGTGGAAATCAAAGCACAGTGGGAGACACACAAGTCTCTATGACGATCTCGGGTCAACAGACTAAGTTGTACCAGTGTCACCAGAGAACTGCCATCTGACGTGAGGTATAATCCATCTGGGAGTTCTCAGCGAGTCCGTTCAGTGTACCCAGTCACCACTGAGCACCCGCATACCATCTCTGATGTCAAACACCAATGGATATGGGATCATCCATCGCTCATCACATGGGTCGAGAAGATATACGCTAATCTACTCTGGAATATCGATGCCCCGTCTCAATATTCCCACGACTAGGAACATTGAAGGATGTACTCATGGACTACCCAGGCCCCACTAGTATGATCTGCATCATAGTCCTGCAAGTCGAGTACACATCCTAAGGGCTTTATCAACATGTAACAGAGAGACAATAAGTATACATGTTAAGATAAAGAGCAAGCAGATAGCGTACTATCATGTCGAGCAAGAAAGTCCTACCTATATATGTCCCAGCATCCACTACAATATACATCTCATGTACAGTAATGGCCTCTAGGGCATACATATAACTAACAATCTCCCACTTACACTAGGGCCATCTGTAGCAGTGGTTATAGTATCTCATACTCAACCATCCCATAATAGTCTCTCTCTGGGAAAAGGCCTTTGTGAGTGGATCCGCCGTGTTGTCCTCTGAGTCTACTCTCCTAACCTCGATCACCCTGGAGATCAACTATCTCCATGATCAGGTGATACTGTCTTGGAACATGTCTGGGTCACTGATGGGACCGGGGTTCCTGGGCCAAAGCCACAGTTCTATTGTCACACAATGGTAGAAACCTAGTTCATCTCATGAACCAATATACACTCAAACTGCCTCTTTGGTAGTATCTTTGATAGCGATGTCACCAGCCTTTATCGTCTAGTTTGCCACGGTATCTAGCTTGGAACTCTTCCAACATACTGTCTCTCCACTAAGGGTAAAGACAATGCTTGCGACTGACATTCAGTCATCCTTATCACCCTGGAACTTTTCCAGTGATCCTCCCCAGGATCGATTGATTTCATCTCACTATACCTAGTGAGAATCCTAATATCCATTTAGATTCTATCTCATAGATCCAAAACCCAGGATTTAGGAGGTATCATTTTGATCCTATATGGAGAATCCATGCGATAAGAGGAGATTGACCGAGCGTAGCATAGGAAACTCTTTTCCTATCAAGAGTATGTTGTCCACGTACAATACGAGGATGACCACCATACCCTCTTCTACCTTTCTTGTATATACAAGGTTCATCTACTATTTTGATGAAGTCAAACTCTTTGACTACCACATCAAAACAGACGTTCCAACTCCGCGATGCTTGCTTTATCCTGTAAATCAACTTGCACACGTTTTCGCTGCTCCCACTGTCTACGAAGCTCTCTGGCTGTGTACTTATAGACATTCTCTTCTAAATCAGTATTTAGAAAAATAGTCATGACACCCAACCACCAGATATCGTAGTCATGGTTGTAGCAATGTTAAGTAGGATCCGGATGGACTTAAGCATAGCCACTGGAAAAGGTTTCATCATTATCCACGCCTGGTCGATGACGAAAACGATTAACAAGTCTAGCTTTGAAAGTCTCAAATTTTCCATCTACACCAAGTAATGTTCTCAAGATATACTTGCTCCTGATGGGGATTTAACCCTTCAGATATAACATCCAAAGTCCATACTTTGTTGGTGTACATGGATTCCATCTCAGATCGCTAAGCATCCAGCCATTCTTACAGAGTCTCCACTCTTGATGGCCTGCTCGAAACTAGTTGGGTCATCATCTCATGATGCAATCCTCGCTCCCACTGTCATCGAGAAACCGAAGTATCTCTCATGCGGATGAGGAACCCTACCAGATCGGCAGAGAGGCTGAGGTTCGTCGGGGACTATTGAATCCTTTGGTTCTGTCAAATCATCAGCTATAGTTTGTATAGCTGGAACTCCTTCCAGTTCTACAGAACTGACCTTGCCTCGATCTTGTCCGGATTTTGCTTTTGACATAGGCCGGACAATCCCAAATATTAACTTAGTTAAGAGATTAGTTCTTCCCATACCATATCTCATATGAAGTGGTAGGCACTGATTTGATTGGAATCCAATTCAATAGGTATGCAGCTTCTCAAGTGAACAACCCCCAAAAGAAAATAGGTAACTCAGTAGTACTCATCATAGAGTGCACCATATCACATAGGGTGCGATTGCTCCGCCCCGATACACCGTTGTGCTGTGGTGTATTCAGAGGAGTAATACCGAGAGAGAATCTCATTCTCTTTTAGAATAGTCCAGGAATTCTATGCACAAGTATTCTCCTCCCTGATCTTATCATAGGACATAATACTTCTACCCGGTTTTGGTTCTCTACTTCTGACTTATATTCTTTGAATTTCTCAAAAGCTTCAGATATGTGTTTCAACAGGAACATGTGTCCGAATCTTGAGAGATCATCAGTGAATGTAAGGAAGTACAAAGAACCAGTCCTGGCATATGTGGACTGGGGACCTTCATACATCACTATGTATCAGTCCCAAGAGTTCACTAACTCTTTCTCTGTTTCCAGTCAACGGAGCTATGGTCATCTTATCTTTGTGACATGACTGTCAAGTTTCATAAGATGTAAATTTAAACTGATTTAAATATGCATCTAAATGTAACTGAGCTAGTCGGGTCGCATTGATATGACCTAGTCTACAATGCCTTAAGAAGAATTCATTCATTTCTGAACTCTTCCTCTCGTGTGTGTTCTGTATACTGAGAACTGTAGTTTGATTTAGAACGTCAAAGTTTTTAGATAACGTGCCTGAACCGATCAACTCTTGATATAGGAAATGTTCAAAACATTATCCAACAATACAAAATTATATCCTTTCTTTACTAGTAAAGAGACTGATATGATGTTGTATATCAGGTTCGGTATCTAATAACATTCGTTCAGAATCAATGTTTTCTAGTAATACAGGGTGATAACTACCAACAGACTAGGCTGCAACACTTGCACCGTTTCTATCTCATGAAACTTATCACCCGTTCTCAGATCTCTACCTATATGTAGCCCATGTAACAAATTACATATGTGGGATCCTGATCCGGTATCTCATACCCAGGACGTAAAGGATACTGAGAAATAGTTCTGTGTAATGAACACACCCGAAGAAGATGCATCATCATGCACTTTCTTCGTTTGGGCGGCACGGGAATTCTGGTAATCGCTAATTTCCTGCTCTGTCTTATAACAATTATAAGTTGGAGCGGGACCAACGTTCCCCAGCTCAGTATAATAAGAGGGTTCGGTCAATACATCCATATTATTATCTTGATTAAGGCGTGACATGGTTGCTACCTGGAGAGAGAGAGAAGAAAACACTCTGCGTGCGCTCTTGCAAGATTAGATTGGTTATATATTTTATCTAATCAGGATGGCTCCCACTGTTTTTATCAAATCTTCCTTCAAACCCTAAAAGGAAAGACTAGCCGGGATTAATTACACTCTACAAGTTCGCCAATCTTTCAGCCAGGCCAGTGCCGGTACATTGAGGGAGGTTCCCCGTGCTTTCGCACGGACCTAATTAAACTAAACCTCGTTTTCCCAGGGGCGTAACCCCGTTGACACCTTTCTAGACACCTACTTGATCGGCTAATTGTAAAGTACAAAACTCTCCCAGGAGTAACAATTACTCCCAGTGGGTATCAGGATCCAACATCATATAGAAGGTATGCAATCTCATTGCAAATTTCAACACTTGAAACTCCTGATAAAGTTTTTACCCCTAGAACTTATGACCTTAACTATGGTCAACAAATCATAAGCACTAGTCAAGTTCTACCCGTCATTTCTTGATTAATTAGACCCACCCACATGACCCTTAACTAAGGTCAACAAAGTCACGCGACTGTCCTAACTAATCGCATCATATGCGGTGTAGGAAGACATCACTTAGCTACCGTACACTGTGCCTTGACTATGGTCAACAAACACAGCACGAATACTAAGTACTCTTCTTCCTAAAATGACGGAGGGTTGCGGATGGTTTTTAATAAAACCTTTAACGTTTTGAACTTGATCTCGTTGCGGAATCAAATGGTTTTTAAAATTGAGTGCTTTTGAGGCTTTTACTAGTTTCGCTAGAGAGGTCACTCCCGGTGAAGGGATCTCGGCTCTTACCCCGTCGAATGAGATGCAGGATATTCACAATACCACTATGCAAAGAAAGAACTATAAAAGCAATCAAAAGACAAACCGTAGGTTGTAGCATCTGCTAATTATTGCTAAAGATGTCACTCCCGGTGAAGGGATCTCGGCTCTTTCCTTATCGAATAAGGTGCTGGATGTTCTATAAGGAACACTGCTATGCAAAGCAACAACTAGAGCTACCAAATTTTTGAAATTCGATTCCACAACATCTTTTAGGTTTATTTTCTTTCATTAATCTCATTAATGAATGTCCCATCATTTAAGTCCACCTAAACATCACAGATAAATACAATGTACGCTTATGCCATCCGCATTCGCCTCGATGTCCTGTCTGCACCGTTAGGTTAGGTAACTAACGGCAGAGCGGGGCAGGACAAGCGCGGGTGTAAAACATAAGCAACGTCTATATAATATATCATATATACTATATACAATATCTATCTGAACATATCACATGATTACATCACAGATAACGCGGCAGAAAACAACATATGAAATATTAGATATACTAGGACGTTCGTATTTTATTTTGAGCCTGTATAAAACACGAATTCCACGGTCGTGATGAATAGCCAATCCCACATCCCTAGACCCCTACGAGAGCGGCAAGCAACCCTACCAATTCTAGAGTTAGGAGACCCGGACTCGACTCCTCGAGATGATCTCACACTGGACCCTAGAACCCGGTTACTTGTGCTCCCCTCCTTGGGTCTATCCTAATGCGGAAAAGTAAATAATATACAATGGTGACATCATCCTCAACCCGGAAGTGCCCCAATAAAAGAATATTACATAAAAGTTTTTACATGAATGAAAAAGAAAAAACTCTCATCGCACATAAAAACCCCCGGCTATTCAAACACGACGATCCAATATAACATATACAGCAACACATAACATAACATGTCATCAACGTAAGTAAATATGCGTATCCCAGTTGTCGTTGATGTATAGCAACGAAATCGGCGATATCACATATTACACTTACGGTCGCAGAAAAGAAAGTGTAAAACTACAACAGTTGGAATCCGCAACCTCCTTAGACATCGCATGCCTAACCAAATGAATTCCTTAAACATCGCATGACTAACAATTAAAAACCCCGCATTTTAGTCTCATCATCGAAAACTCTTTTCAATATCAAGTCGGGCAATTCAACAAGATTCCCGGCATCCTGATCAAATGCTCGTCGCAAATTTTAGTAGACGGCCGCACCCCCGGATGCCGTCGACGAAGTGCGCTAAGGCGGAACACCGCTGCCGCGAGCATCCGAACGGATGCTTTTGGCTACGGGGTTCTCCTACAGTCACTTGGTCGGGGCTATGGGGCGTGGCTGTCTATTAAGTTTACCCGGCGAGTATCCGCGTACGCTACGTGATTGCAACGGACTTTTGATCACATCAAAATTCTGTGGCAACCGATCATATGAGACCGAACTGCTAGATTTATAACATTCAAATTAGTTATCTCATAACTACTTGTGGATTCCAAATATTGAATCACATTCCAGATAAATAGACAATGTTAAACTTTCCGATCGAATAATCAAACACCCATGTTTTCCCAAATAGCTCAACACTTGAGATAAGTTTAAAAACATCCATTTCATGCCACAGTACCAACGGTCTAGCCGTAGAAGGGTCAAGCCAACGCCTCACATGTGGCAGGCCGTACTGCCCCAAACCCTAAGGTTCAAAAGGCAGTTCAAGATGGTCACATAATCGAGTTAAGGTTTGTTGTCTTCTAGAGGGTCCATCGCGTTACTTGCACGATTTAGAACGTTCTTAAACTACGTAAAAATCCAACACTTGGAAATTTTCCGTCGGGGGAAAAGTGAGTTATTGATATCAGTTCGAACTTTTTAACACGTTCTAAAATTACCCGGAAAAACTAAACAAAGTTAAATTATGCGATCGAATCAACGAGTCCCCAATACAACCCTAAGAAAACTCAACACTTGAGTGGAATTAAAAAATTCCCAGAAAAAATTGACAAGAAAGGGCATAAGAATAAATATATGAAGTATGAGGGACTAAGTCTTAATTTGGGCCGCGGAACCGCCGCCAAACCCTTGGTTTGGCCCCGGTTCCGCGGTCATATAGACGAATCAGTGGTCCGTACTTCACAGTAATTCTTAGTTTTTCCTGCTTAATTTTCTGAGCATTTTTAATTCATAAAAAATCACATTTTTAAAAAATGTACAGAGAAGGGTATAGATTAGGGTCTCGGGGTTCGATCGGATTTCTAACTTCGTCTAGACTTCACCTAAAGCTCTAGCTTGGCTCTGATACCACTGTAGGGTTCCTAGGAACTCTAACAAGGTTCTACAAGGCAACAACCATGCCCATTTCAAAAAAAATAATCGTGTCGAACAACCCTAACCAAGATCGTATACTAGAGATTATGCGAAAACTAGCAAGTTAAACATTTTAACACTAAGTGAAAAGGGATTACAACCTTTGTAGATCCGGTCCTTCACTTCTAAAGCTCCGTGTTGACGTCCCTTCGCTGCGATCATCAAGATCCCGGACTCGAGTGATGGTTTCTTCGGAGAAATGAGCGGGCTAGGTCGTTGACTTCGAGGCCGAAGATGATCTACGTCGAGGAGACTTAAACTCAAGCTCCATCATCACTAGGTCATGAACTTTGTGAAGAGAACACCCTAAACTAAATGGCAAGTAGTACAGGATGATGAAATAGGAAGTGGGTTTACTTTAGATTTGGATTTCTCACTCTAAATCTTCACTTGAAAATTTTCTAGAAAGCTTTCTTCTTCTTGAAGAAGAAGAAAAGAATAAGAATGAATTAATTTTAAATGAATAATCAAGTGAAATCTATCATAATGCAACCATGGGTGAGTTAACCTTTGTAAAGACTAAACCCTAGTTTGAGTTAATGGTTAGGTTAATGAAAATCTCATGCAAATCAAAATGGTTGGACTTTGTCAAAGATGCTTAAAAAATTCATGAAGCTTCAAGAAAAGACAAAGAAAGACACCATTATGTTTTACCAAAATAAATAAAACCCCAACCATTATCTCAAATATGGTGTAAGTCATACACCCACCCAAATTTGCATGTATCATCAAACAAGATACAATCTAGTGCACAAACATATATCACATATACAACTTGTGCACATCAAGTGAGAAAATCAATCTTAAGTGAACCAATACTAGTTAATGTAAAGTAATATATCAAATATATAATTATACATTAAATTATTAAATCAACACTTGATTTAATGATCCAGTCATATCGCATATAACCGACGAATATCTAGTATATCAATATATCGAATCAACACTTGATTCGGTAACCTGGTTATATCTCATATAACCGTCCGATGATACAAATCGTGAGAATAGAATACAGTATCACATACTGGTATTATTCTCGGTCCCGCACATATCTCATATTCGCTCCTATTTCGTTTCGCTTGAGCCAGGAAACCTCTGTGTAGGACTCTAAAGACTCGTCAATACGCCGGCAGTAGGTGGTGATCATATCAATCACCCACAAGCCGCAAGCGGTCTGCTAAACGTAACTACCACCCGGGTATTGAGCGATCAGAAGATCAACGAGCAAGCCTCCTCACACTCCTGCGAATCCAATCAGTAACACTTACCGCACAGTCCGGTCTGTTCGTCTGATATGTCGCATATCTCGCCTAGGGGTGGTAAACGTCAGACCCCAGCAGCTTGATAAGTCATACCGATGTAAGGTCCATAACAAGCATGAAACTATTGATAACACTTACCAGTAAATCAGTGCAACCCTGGCCAGGGATTTCCAGTTATGGCCAGTCGAGCATAACGCAACATCAACCCCCAATACCGGGAGAGAAGAATCCCCTCCTATCGCTCATTGCCTCTGTCACGTCCCAAAAGTACGGAACATGACCGGCACTTAAACTACGAAACATCTCAAGGCGTACGTAATTTAAGTAAACCGAAAAACCCAGAAATCCAAACCAAGAAAAGTAGTAGAGTGAAGGAAAACCAATTTAAATCAAGTAGTTTTAATAGCATAGCCGAATTATGCGTTTAAAAAAAACATCAAATATTTCCTGAAAATTTCGGCAAAGTCTCCTTTGTAAATACTGGCCCCCAAACGGGATACAACATGAATAGTATACGAAATCAATAAAAAGGCATCCCCAAGCGGGAGCTAGCTCTTCGTCATTCGACGGTCACAACCACACAAGCAATATAATTTACAACGCCAACGGCGATGATCAAAAACTCAAAACCACAAGAAAACCACAAAAATAAAACGCGCGACTCTAAGGTCGAAAGAATAGCATCTTTGGTCTCTATCTCAAAAAAATACATTTTTGGTTGATGGAACTTCTAGATACAACAGAGTAATAATATACAAGTTATATAAATGGAGGTACGATACAAGTAACCCACCTACTAGCAAATCACCTGAAGGAAACTATGCCGCAAGCCGTAATGAAACCTGTACGGCAAACCTGCAAGAAACTGGGGCACAACGGGGGTGAGTTGCCAACTCGTGAATAGAAAAACATCTACGGAAAGAAACCGCATAAATAACGCAACCTAGGTCAATGATCATAATATAACCTCAATTATATATATAACATGCAACCTATAACAAGGCTAGGATAAATATCTAACCCGAGTGTAATCTCGTGTGCCCGTGTCAGTGCCTCAGGTAGCAAAATATCATATGAATGAGGTATGAATACATGAAAACAGAATACATGTACGTGAAGAACTGTTTTCATAATTTAGTGAGATTGCCTTTGTATATTTTAAAATGAGGTATCATAATGAAATCAGCATAAAACAGTGCCTAGCATCGGCACAAAACGTTATCCCAATATCTCGATATCTCTGTATCACAGTCTCTGTACCTCAATATCTCGAAATCTCAATGTCTCAATCACAATATCTAGGGCGCCGTCAGTCCAGACCGGCCCCTACCATCCATCTCAAGACCACGACGGTATCCTCCGGATATGTGACGCGACGGGTAAAATCACCAGTAGGTAGTGCTCCCCTGCCAGGCTCACATCGTCATCATCACGCGCTTCTTGCCCCGGGGTACCTTACCGGGTCCACCATGTACCCGAAACGGTTCATCCAACTCCTCGAATCGGGTCTCGAAATCCATCAGCAAACTCATGGTGGACGACTTATACATCATGGGAAAAACCGCGCTTTTCATTTAAAAAAAGAGAAAGAAGAAGTTTGTATATGTTTTTGCGGTTTTCCCCAAATACAGAAAATCTCATGGAAATCCGAATCCAAAACCTCAATAGCACGTAAAAAGTGAATATATGCTTGAGAATCCATGAATGCGGCATAACAATGAATAACAGTATGCATGAAATAGCAGGTAATAACTACAATGTCTAAACTAACATAAGGCAAGTACACTAATATCATGTCTAAACTATTAGCTAACAGGCTATGTCAAGCAATAATATTTTCTAAGGTGTACGTGACATGGCAATTACCGATGAAGATGTGTGTGTGCCGGCAAGTAAGTGTACGTGGTACATACGCATTATCGGTAATGGTGCTGGTGTCCTAACCATAAGATATCAACAGTAGAATATGAAGCATAATATAAGCATGTGATGCGGAGCGAACAACAATAATGAGCGGGAGCTGAATACTAGATGCAACGATAACTAATCTGCATTAACCTAATATAAGTCCTACAATGGTGCCTTTTGAAATAACACGAATCGTGGGGTTTTGAAAATAGGGGCTACGGAGTTTTTAAGAAAAGATACGTTCTTGAAATATCCGTAGAATCCCTTGACCTGTCTTTTAAAATACGCACGATTCGTAAGCTTTGAAATAGGTAGGAACCGAATCTAATCTAACAACTAACTAAACTAAAGGGCTAAGCTACAAGCTAGACTACAGGGCCTAACATCTGAGTCGATACATATACATACTTGTATATATATTAGTCGATGATCTCGCCTCAATAATATCATATCCGATACCATATCTATAATTAGACATCCCAAGTCAAGAGTGCGGATCAATCATCAAGATATAGCTCGTACGTAAATCCGTCGTACGGCATCCCCAAATCTGGGTACGGGTCAATATCATATTCCTCACACTATTCCTCTGGTATCCTCTTTATCCAAGATCATAGTCTAGGGTACTGACCTATGTCTAGTACAATACTAATATCCTCAATATACTCATGATCTGACTACTGATCGACAATCTCGTACAAACCGATATTGTCAGCACATAACATCATCAAGGGGGTATACATCGCCCGATACGGCCTAATATCGAAATCCTAGCATATCATGCCTCATATCACGATCATAAGTCGACCATTTTATTTAACACTATTCACCCGTATCACCGCCCAAAGATCCGCTGTAACACCAGGACGTACCTCAAGTACGAATCCTGCCATATCACCGATATCACAACCACAAAACAATTCTCATCGACTCAGCTCCATCCCAAGTATCATTCTCAAACCGTATGTGAACACATAGTCCCATACGCATGTGAACACATAACTATAAAGAATCCCATGAGCATATATAAAATAGGAATGTATGAAAGTACGTATGTGTGTATGTGTAGTGCAACACTACCCTAGGGTTTACAACACTAAATAATCCAACACATCAGTATCCATCCTAACATCGTTATTATACCCAAATAACATATAATAATTGCTCGTGTGTATACGCATCCGTATACACCACCACGGACTGAGGGGGTGCTATACGCCATCCACCCGACTTCTCCCCGTAGATATAAATCTACTCACCTGGTCCTCGCTCGCCGGTGCCGATGTCGCCACACGCTTGCTTGTCGTCTCGAAGTCCACAAGGGGTACCTACATATCATAACGCACCGTATCGCATTAAAATCCGACTCATGACCAAAACGACTCACGAATCCCACATAGGTCAAAACCTATGGTTGCTTTCACAATTCAACCCAAAAACCCTCGACGTCGGCGTACAAACGCCAAACTATCGAGAAAAACCCCAAGCACACTCATTTGCACATTCACAAACACTAATTATAATATAAAATAGGCTAAAATTCACAAAACTCCAAACTAAAATAAAATCGATTTAACCCAAAAACCTAGTAAGCGACAAATACCCGTTTTACTTCAAAACACGATATTTTAACAAATCTAGTGGTCAAAATGCTCATAAAATATCTTAACTAAGCCACACTAACCATAACCAAATTTTTATTTCATCTAATTACATCTATCCTAAAACCTAGTTTCCAAAATATTTTCATTTGGACATTTTACATGTTACAATTGGCAATAAGTAACAAATTTAAGTTGCATAGCTTAAGATGCTAAAAAAAACATCACACAACCATGAACACATGATCACAACCTAACTTGATCTCAAACTCTTTCCATTACAAACTAAATCCCAATTAGAATCACATTTAAACTTAATTGACTTTGATCAAAGAAACTATCTAACAATTTTAAATTTGGCTTGGGATTTATACCTCACAAAATCAAGAGACCAAGCTTGAAATCTAGCCTCCCAAAATGGCCTCCAAGCTCCTAGATCCATGCTTGCTTGGGCAAGAAATAATGGGTAAGGGTTGGATTTGGAATTAGCTTTGAAATTGTATGGATTTTGAAGCTTTTTTGTTGATTTTTGAAGCAAAATAGTATGGATTTTGGGGGGGAGGGCTGCTGCTGCATGTGGCCGAGCACATAGGGAAAGGTTGTTGTTTTGGTGAGGGGAGGGGTGAGGTGTGAAGTCAAAGGAAGAGAGAAGACCCATACCCCACATGTGCATACATACACCATTTCATTTTAATTCTTTTCCTTCTCTTTTGTTTAAATGTGGAATGAGGGGATCAATTCTTTTTTTTGGGGCTGCCAAGGCTTGGCCACACTAGGATAGTGGGTGTGTGTGTGTAATTGTGGAGAATTTCCATGAAAAGAAAGCCCAAAACTTAAACAACAAGCCCAAGTTTCAAATTCTTTATTATCACCCTTTTTCCATTTAACCTTTTTCTTTAAATTTTAAGAACCATCATGGAATTTCTTTTCCTTTCAAAAATAATATTTTCCATGCTAGTTAAATATGTCATGATGCACAAAATTTGTTTCAACCCATTCCAATTTGTAATTTTCCCTAATTAAATGTATTAGTGGCGGCTTAAAATAATATTAAAATAATTAATTTCGGAAATTTTTTTCAGAAAATTAGAAATTTTACCAGTGGCTCAATAAACACCAAATACTAGCAATTATATAGCTAGAACATGTATATTTAATTTTCTAATAAAGATATTTGTATTTTGACTTTTTACAGAAAACCCCCTTATTTTACTGATTTTTCCGAAATTTCACCGAAACGATTTTCAAAACGTTACAATCTTCCCCCTTAAAGAAATTCGGTCCCCGAATTTAAATTAAAACTTCCCCCAAATACTAAAATATTTCAGCCAAAACCATCAAATCGCCGGGGCTCCGAAATCATAAATACATAAAACAAATCGTAGCGCAACGCATGCGCATGAAAGATGAGCATATAACTCAAATCAGAACTCCGTCAAGCATCCCGCAATCATCGGAATCATGGGGAAGACATCAATACCAAATCCAAAGTAAAACCCGTATGATATAACTCGAAACTATACATGTAAAATATATTCAGGTACTGTCCTCTGACTAGTCCTGCTCAGTACGAAAACACATAGCAATATCATAAAAACGTACTGCTCTATAAGAAAAATCAATCCCGAAATACGCGTATGAATACTACGTGCGTCTTGTGCGCACGGAAATCAAAATCCAAATATGTGTCATACATATGCACAGAAACAACATCTAAGTGCATCGGATGTACACGAAACATCTGTCGTAGGCAACATGTGTGCCTGACAGCAAAATCAGGTGCATCTGACATGCACAAAAAATCTCGATTTAGTGCATCTGGTGTGCACCAAAATCACACTTCAAAACATGCGCCCAACATGCACGAAAATCCAAATCAGGTGCATCCATCGTGCACGAAATCATGAAATCCAATATCAAACGCCGAACATGCGCAAAATCAAATCAGGTGCACAAGGTGCACAAAATAATTATCGAGTATCACAATCGAAATCGAAGTCCAGTGCATCTAAGTGCACAAAAGGCGTATCACTGCACTGCAAGCATATATAAACTATACAGAGTGCAGGAACCAAATCGTGTGCGTGCGTACGCATAAAACCAACTCAAATGTCTAAAACCGTAAAATCACAAACATGTGAAACCAAAGCACGAAAACGATATCAAGTGCAACACTGTGCAAAGATCGTAAATCCTCAATCATCAAAATCAAATCATGCGAATAAATCACCCAAAACATCGAAATCAATAATGGCGGAATAGTACCGCTCAAGTGCATCCTCTAAGAATCTCGGGCCAACTGTCGCGGCCACTAGTGGGACGTCTCGTCGATGATCATGAACTCTGGCCTGCTGGTGTGCGTAACAATGACCACTCCTGGGTCAAGGTCTTCACTGTGAATTACCAATCTCTCGGTCCATCGGCTCATCGGCCCTGTCAGGTGTGCTAACGGGGATGATTCCGTTCTGGCACTTCTCTGGTCATCTCTCGGTCAATCATCGCGACCACTCGTAAGACAGTATATCAATGGCGTCGGCCTCTGGCTCTCTGAATGTACGTGACACATCTGATCCTGGGTGCAAGTATCCTTGCAGCAGTGTCCTGGAAGGAATCCTGCTCACGGTCTCTTCCATGTCTCGTCTCTGCCAACTGTCCGGAAGTCATCGTCCTTTCCTATATCTGCATCTTGCTCTGGAACGACGGCATACTCATCGCGACTCCTTCTGGAAGGTAAATTCAAGTACAATGCCTCGGCATGCGTACCGCACCTCTGACGTCGGCTGAGTGGAACGTCGTCTCATCTAGATCTCGTACGAACCTCTTACTCCACTTTTCTCTAACGTCGACTGTTTCGGACTCGTCTCTTCGTGGCTATATGGACTGAGCTCCAACGGCTATCCTCGTATCTAGAGTCTCCCAAGAATGCATCTCACCACTTAGCATCCGATTGAAGTCGAACCATTCGATCGATTCGTCGAAACCTCATAATCCCCCAAGAGCTCAACATCTTGGTACAGTTTAATAGTATCGAATATATATACCACAGCATCGGTGGTCCAGCCGTAGAAGGGCAAACCCAAGCCTCACTAATGGCGCCGTGGAACTGCCACAAATCCGAAGGTTCAAAGGCTTTCACACGGTCATTATGTCGAGTTAGGGTTTCATTCTTCTAGAGGGACCATAGAATTTCCTGCATGTCTTTCCGAATACTTTAAACTTGGAATAATAGGTTTCTGACACTCGATCGTCTCTGTCGACTCTCAACGTCTCCGCGTGAAGTCGTCTCTAGCTGGAATCAATCTATCTGATGACCTCGCATCGGGGTAGCGAACGAACCACACGTCCTAGTCATTCATCCTCGGTGACTAACGACCTTCTATAATCTCTTAGTACAACTCGTACTGCAATAGCTCCAACATCTGGGGCGATATCTCGTCGTTCGCAGCAATAACTGGTTCACTCGTCTGCACGCTGAACAGCGCCTCAATCATCATGAATAAGCAATGCACCAACGGTCATCGAAATCTGGCCGGCCTCTATCATTGGCTCAATCCTCTGGTGCAAATCGACACGTCCGAGTAATCTCATACAGCAATCCACCCAACGCTCGTGGCATGAAAACACAATGAAAAGACATATCTCTACAACCGTGTGTCGCCGAAACCATGCCCTGGTCAGTCATCGTTCTTGAAGAGCTCATGCTGACCGCAACTCTAGCCGTAGCTCTCCCTGCCCGTAATCGTGGCAGCAAAACCATAACTGATACTGATGAGGCTAGATCGGAAAGAATATAATACTGAGCAAAGAAATGTACATCCTAAGGCTTCTTAAGTGGAGTAGCGTATTGTAAATATGCCGCAGAACATACCTACGGTACGTCACTCTACTTTAGTCACATATTCCATCAACCAAGGGTCATCCTACGCTCCGAAGGTAAAAACCTAACGCTCTGATACCAACTTTGTCACGTCCCAAAAGTACGGAACATGACCGGCACTTAAACTACGAAACATCTCGAGGTGTACGTAATCTAAGTAAACCGAAAAACCCAGAAATCCAAACCAAGAAAAGTAGTAGAGTGAAGGAAAACCAATTTAAATCAAGTAGTTTTAATACCAAAGCCGAATTATGCGTTTAAAAAAAACATCAAATATTTCCTGAAAATTTCGGCAGAGTCTCTTTTGTAAATACTGGCCCCCAAACGGGATACAACATGAATAGTATACGAAATCAATAAAAGGCATCCCCAAGCAGGAGCTAGCTCTTCGTCAATCGACGGTTACAACCACACAAGCAATATAATATACAACGCCAACGGCGATGATCAAAAATTCAAAAACACAAGAAAACCACAGAAATAAAACGCGCGACTCTAAGGTCGAAAGAATAGCATCTCTGGTCTCTATCTCAAAAAAATACATTTTTGGTTGATGGAACTTCTAGATACAACAGAGTAATAATATACAAGTTATATAAATGGAGGTACGATACAAGTAACCCACCTACTAGCAAATCACCCGAAGGAAACTATGCCGCAAGCCGTAATGAAACCTGTACGGCAAACCTGCAAGAAACTGGGGCACAACGGGGGTGAGTTGCCAACTCGTGAATAGAAAAACATCTACGGAAAGAAACCGCATAAATAACGCAACCTAGGTCAATGATCATAATATAACCTCAATTATATATATAACATGCAACCTATAACAAGGCTAGGATAAATATCTAACCCGAGTGTAATCTCGTGTGCCCGTGTCAGTGCCTCAGGTAGCAAAATATCATATGAATGAGGTATGAATGCATGAAAACTGAATACATGTATGTGAAGAACTGTTTTCATAATTTAGTGAGATTGCCTTTGTATATTTTAAAATGAGGTATCATAATGAAATCAGCATAAAACAGTGCATAGCATCGGCACAAAACGTAATCCCAATATCTCGATATCTCTTTATCACAGTCTCTGTACCTCAATATCTCGAAATCTCAAAGTCTCAATCACAATATCTAGGGCGCCGTCAGTCCAGACCGGCCCCTACCATCCATCTCAAGACCACGACGGTATCCTCCGGATATCCGACGCGTCTGGTAAAATCACCGGTAGGTAGTGCTCCCCTGCCAGGCTCACATCGTCATCATCACGCGCTTCTTGCCCCGGGGTACCTTACCGGGTCCACCATGTACCCGAAACGGTTCATCCAACTCCTCGAATCGGGTCTCGAAATCCATCAGCAAACTCATGGTGGACGACTCATACATCATGGGAAAAACCGCGCTTTTCATTTAAAAAAAGAGAAAGAAGAAGTTTGTATATGTTTTTGCGGTTTTCCCCAAATCCAGAAAATCTCATGGAAATCCGAATCCAAAACCTCAATAGCACGTAAAAAGTGAATATATGCATGAGAATCCATGAATGCGGCATAACAATGAATAACAGTATGCATGAAATAGCAGGTAATAACTACAATGTCTAAACTAACATAAGGCAAGTACACTAATATCATGTCTAAACTATTAGCTAACAGGCTATGTCAAGCAATAATATTTTCTAAGGTGTACGTAATATGGAAATTACCGATGAAAATGTGTGTGAGCCGGCAAGTAAGTGTACGTGGTACATACACATCATCGGTAATAGTGCTGGTGTCCTAACCATAAGATATCAACAGTAGAATATAAAGCATAATATAAGCATGTGATGCGGAGCGAACAACAATAATGAGCGGGAGCTGAATGCTAGACGCAACGATAACTAATCTGCATTAACCTAATATAAGTCCTACAGTGGTGCCTTTTGAAATAACACGAATCGTGGGGTTTTGAAAATAGGGGCTACGGTGTTTTTAAGAAAAGATACGTTTTTGAAATATCCGTAGAATCCCTTGACCTGTCTTTTAAAATACGCACGATTCGTATGCTTTGAAATAGGTAGGAACCGAATCTAATCTAACAACTAACTAAACTAAAGGGCTAAGCTACAAGCTAGACTACAGGTAAGGAAACCGCCTAACATCTGAGTCGATACATATACATACCTGTATATATATTAGTCGGTGATCTCGCCTCAATAATATCATATCCGATACCATATCTATAATTAGACATCCCAAGTCATGAGTGCGGATCAATCATCAAGATATAGCTCGTACGTAAATCCGTCGTACGCCATCCCCAAATCTGGGTACGGGTCAATATCATATTCCTCACACTATTCCTCTGGTATCCTCTTTATCCAAGATCATAGTCTACGGTACTGACCAATGTCTAGTACAATACTAATATCCTCAATATACTCATGATCTGACTACTGATCGGCAATCTTGTACAAACCGATATTGTCAGCACATAACATCATCAAGGGGGTATACATCGCCCGATACGGCCTAATATCGAAATCCTAGCATATCATGCCTCATATCACGATCACAAGTCGACCATTTTATTTAACACTATTCACCCGTATCACCGCCCCAAGATCCGCTATAACACCAGGACGTACCTCAAGTACGAATCCTGCCATATCACCGATATCACAACCACAAAACGATTCTCATCGACTCAGCTCCATCCCAAGTATCATTCTCAAACCGTATGTGAACACATAGTCCCATACCCATGTGAACACATAACTCTAAAGAATCCCTTGAGCACATATAAAATAGGAATGTATGCAAGTACGTATGTGTGTATGTGTAGTGCAACACTACCCTAGGGTTTGCAACACTAAATAATCCAACACACCAGTATCCATCCTAACATCGTTATTAAACCCAAATAACATATAATAATTGCTGGTGTGTATACGCATCCGTATACACCACCACGGACTGCGGGGGTGCTATACGCCATCAACCCGACTTCTCCCCGTAGATATAAATCTACTCACCTGGTCCTCGCTCGCCGGTGCCGACGTCGCCACGCGCTTGCTTATCGTCTCGAAGTCCACATGGGGTACCTACATATCATAACTCACCGTATCGCATTAAAATCCGACTCATGACCAAAACGACTCACGAATCCCACATAGGTCAAAACCTATGGTTGCTTTCACAAATCAACCCAAAAACCCTCGACGTCGGCGTACAAGCGCCAAACTATCGAGAAAAACCTCAAGCACACTTATTTGCACATTCACAAACACTAATTATAATATAAAATAGTCTAAAATTCACAAAAACCCCAAACTAAAATAAAATCGATTTAACCCAAAAACCTAGTAAGCGACAAATACCCGTTTTACTTCAAAACACGATATTTTAACAAATCTAGTGGTCAAAATGCTCATAAAATATCTTAACTAAGCCACACTAACCATAACCAAATTTTTATTTCATCTAATTACATCTATCCTAAAACCTAGTTTCCAAAATATTTTCATTTGGACATTTTACATGTTACAATTGGCAATAAGTAACAAATTTAAGTTGTATAGCTTAAGATGCTAAAAAAACATCACACAACCATGAACACATGATCACAACCTAACTTGATCTCAAACTCTTTCCATTACAAACTAAATCGCAATTAGAATCACATTTAAACTTAATTGACTTTGATCAAAGAAACTATCCAACAATTTTAAATTTGGCTTGGGATTTATACCTCACAAAATCAAGAGGCCAGGCTTGAAATCTAGCCTCCCAAAATGGCCTCCAAGCTCCTAGATCCATGCTTGCTTGGGCAAGAAATAATGGGTAAGGGTTGGATTTGGAATTAGCTTTGAAATTGTGTGGATTTTGAAGCTTTTTTGTGGATTTTTGAAGCAAAATAGTGTGGATTTTGGGGGGGAGGGCTGATGCTGCATGTGGCCGAGCACATGGGGAAAGGTTGCTGTTTTGGTGTGGGGAGGGGTGAGGTGTGAAGTCAAAGGAAGAGAGAAGACCCATACCCCACATGTTCACACATACACCATTTCATTTTAATTCTTTTCCTTCTCTTTTGTTTAAATGTGGAATGAGGGGATCAATTCTTTTTTTTTGGGGCTGCCAAGGCTCGGCCACACTAGGATAGTGGGTGTGTGTGTGTAATTGTGGAGAATTTCCGTGAAAAGAAATCCCAAAACTTAAACAACAAGCCCAAGTTTCAAATTCTTTATTATCACCCTTTTTCCATTTAACCTTTTTCTTTAAATTTTAAGAACCATCATGGAATTTCTTTTCCTTTCAAAAATAATATTTTCCAAGCTAGTTAAATATGTCATGATGCACAAAATTTGTTTCAACCCATTCCAATTTGTAATTTTCCCTAATTAAATGTATTAGTGGCGGCTTAAAATAATATTAAAATAATTAATTTCGGAATTTTTTATCAGAAAATTAGAAATTTTACCCGTGGCTCAATAAACACCAAATACTAGCAATTATATATCTAGAACATGTATATTTAATTTTATAATAAAGATATTTGTATTTTGACTTTTTACAGAAAACACCCTTATTTTACTGATTTTTCCGAAATTTCACCGAAACGAATTTCAAAACGTTACAGCCTCCATGTGAATCGGGACTGTACCTAAAAACCATCTGTTTGCACCACTCAGTAAAGCCATGGTAGGGTGGAAATCAAAGCACGGTGGGAGACACACAAGACTCTATGACGATCTCGGGTCAACAGACTTAGATGTACCAGTGTCACCAGAGAACTGCCATCTGACGTGAGGTATAATACCATCTCGGAGTTCTCGGCGAGTCCGTTCAGTGTACCCAGTCACCACTGAGCACCCGCATACCATCTCTGATGTCAAACACCAATGGATATGGGATCATCCATCGCCCATCACATGGGTCGAGAAGATATACGCTAGTCTACTCTGGAACATCGATGCCCCATCTCGATATTCCCACGACTAGGAACATTAAAGGATGTACTCATGGACTACCCAGGCCCCACTAGTATGATTTTCATCATAGTCCTGCAAGTCGAGTACACATCCTAAGGGCTTTATCAACATGTAACAGAGAGACAATAAGTATACATGTTAAGATAAAGAGCAACCAGATAGCGTACTATCATGTCGAGCAAGAAAGTCCTACCTATATATGTCCCAGCATCCACTACAATATACATCTCATGTACAGTAATGGCCTCTAGGGCATACATATAACTAACATCAGTTTGGGGGTGGAGCTTGGTGATGGCATTTTGTATCAGCATATAGTTTGCATTTGCATATTTCCTGCATTTCAGCATTTACTTATTGTATTTTTCTTTTCTTTTTCATGTAGTTATATTTCATAACTGCTTTTGTACTGCATTGTATATTGAAAAATTTGAAAAACTTATAAAAATTGAAAAATTTCATGAAAAATTATAAAAACTTTGTCATGTTTGTTAGCTGGAGAACTTTGATTCAAAATCTGACGGTTCGGTTGATAAGATAGAAATAACTAAATTTTTGCTATGAGATTGACGACCTGAAAAATAACCCTCCTGTGTTTAACTTTAGCTGCTATACGTCTTTTATAACACTTTTCACGTATCGTATGTTTTTAAGAATGTGATGAAATTCTGACATGTCTATAACTTTTTAAATTGATAAAAAAATTTAGGATCAAACAGGTTTGTCTGAGTTAAGCAGAATATCAAGAATAGTTCATACTGTGAAGTAGATATGAAGAATTTTTTAGTGATTTTAACAGATGTTTTAAGTCTGAAAAATAACCCATCTGAAACCTTGTTGGAGTAATTACACACCTTATTACATGTAACGTCTGCTGATTTAAAAGAAAAAAGTTGGCTATATCTCCGTTTTCACTAAAGTGCTGAATTATTTAAAATAAAATGAGTCTTTTGTTTTGTGGCCGTGGTAACTTGGGTAATTAAGTCTTTGGGGTGTCTCCACACCTAATGCTCTAAAACCATCTGGTTTGGGAGTTATTGACCCAAAGCTCGCTAAGTTTCCATTCACCAGATAAAGCAAGCTAAGCAAGTGTTCTCTCCGAGTTAAAAGTCCTAACGGTTCTTCGTGGGAATAATCTTCGCGGAGACGAATTTTTCTATTAAAACATTTTTTCACGGAGATATGAAGGTTTGTATTTATTAAGACATTTTGCACGATAATGAAAGGTGTGTATGAACTAAAACAGGTGAAAGGTAGGAGTGAAAAATAAGACTTAGGTTTTCTGTTAAAATTGTTATATATTCTGACTTGAAACCTAACTGGAAAATAAAACTTGAGAAAATCTTAACTCCTTCCAAGCTCGTGTAATCCTTTAGAAGTTTATTCTGGTCCATAATTTTTGACATGATGACCCTAATCAAGTTCTTAAAAATCTGTCGACACTACAGCACAATCACGTAAAGACACGTATGGGCTTTTGTTAAATAAATTGTGAGGAGTGAAAAATAGGGTTTAATGTTTCTAACTTGGGTGATAGAACTTCTAACTTTGATATCCAACCGTAAGATTAGAATCAACAGCTCCTCTACGTTACTAACTTGACTGGATTTTGTGGGTGTAATCCGCTGAAAACCCACAGGAGACAACACTCCTCCTACTAGGGACACCTAGAGGTTTAACAGCTTGTTGCACATACTGAGTGCAATCGCGTTCCCTGCGAAAGTGAGGTTAGGATTTTATTGTTTTTCTCGGGACGAGCAAAAGATAAGTTTGGAGGTATTTGTTCATCTCATAAAACTGCATTTTATTACCTCTCATTCGTTATCTGTTTTGCTATTTATCGATACTTTTAATCAGTGTCTGCTCAATTATTGCAGTTTATAGGTATCCATGACAAATACTGGAAAACATATTCAAAATCACAGATACAGCGTTTTGGAGCCTACACTGCAAACAGAACAGAAAACCGTCCAATGTCCTAAGAGCTCTTTTGGAAATAATGCATGTGTACACATTTTTTCTGTAAAATTTGTCCAACACACATGTGGGCATGCCATGGACCAGGTAGGGGGATGCCATAGACCATGGTAGGCTGCATTAGCATAATGAAGTATACAAGTGGGCACACAACTTGTGCAAGTGGGTGTGAATGCATTTATTGCATAAAGTTTGGATGTGATGTAAAGACCATGTTTCCCTCCATTTCCCTGCATACAAACCAGGTTACAATTGATAAAGCAAACAGAGCCAGAGTAATTAGAGGGAGCACACAAGTACACCACTGCAGCACAAGCCCCCTCCTCGGATTTGGGCCGGCGAGAAGACCACCAGATCCGGAAACCTCGGCCCCGTACCCCTTTTTGACACCATATTTTCTATGATTATTTATTAGTATCACATCATCACTTGTATATTGTTTGTTTATTCTGTTTTGTGGCCTATAAATACCATAACTGACCTAAAGAGAGGGGGCATGCCATATCAAATAAATGTAATACAATTTGATTGTTTCTTTATTTTTTGTTTAGCTTGAGGGTGGGTGGTCTTCACTTGGTTTCTTTTTCTTTTTCCCTCTTGAAGCTCTCTTTGGAGAGCTTCATTAAGGAGGTTGAACAAGATATCAAATCTTGTATCTCATTTCAAGTGTATAATATATTGTTTCTTTCTTTTATTTACTTGCTTTCTTTACTTACTTTATTATCATGCTTAACAAATTCTTTGGCTGTGGTATGGGTGAGGAAGTGAGATGAAAGGCTTTGCCTCCTCCACCTCTTGATTATGTTTCAAATGCTTAACTTATGATTCTAACTTAAATATTGTTAGTGTATATGCCCTAGAGGCCATTACTGTATCATACTAGTTTGTATATTACTTAATGGAAGCTTGGGATATTCACCTTGTAGATACAATCTTGCTCAAAATAGTAGTATGCTACTTGGTTTGTTTCTACTTCTATGTGTACATGTGTTTATTTTAGTATATCACCTATACACATTAGTGGAGCCCTTAGGATCTTTGCTTGATTACCAGCGTTGTGATGGCAGTCACACTAGTGGGGGCTGGGAAATCTATAAGCACATCCTTATGCAGGTCCCTAGTCGTAGGACTATCGAGACAGGGCATCGATACTCCGGAGTAGACTAGCGCATGCGCTTCTCATCCCAGTGTGGGAGACGGTCTGTCCCACAGCCGTCAGTACGTCGTACTGGAGATAGTATGCGGGTGCTCATTGGGTTACGAGTACACTGGACAGGACTCGTCGGGAACTGACTGGTTGGTATTATACCTATCGTCAGTCCGCTGACTTGACACTGTCACTTCGCCTCGAGTATGTTCCCACTGTACTTTGATTACTACCCTACCACGGCTCAAAGGAGTCGTGCAAACAGGTAGTTTTTAGGTGCAGTCCCGAAGCACTTGGAGGCAGTGATGGTTATACAGGATTCGTCTCTCCCGGTATTGGGGGTTGACATCGCGCTGTGTCTAGGAGAGCCATTACACGAGTAGTCCCTGGCCAGGGCAAGCGAGATATACTGGTAGGCTTCCAGTGTTATCTCAGGTTGTTTTGGGCATCACTCCGACATGACTTGTACCGCTATTAGAGGACTGGCGTTTACCGCCCTCCTAGGCCCGCCATGCCATGTATCAGACGAACAGACCGGACTGTACAGAGACTGTCACATTCAGGCTCAGTAGGAGTTCAGATGGGTTTCACCTCGTCAGTCTTCTTGTCGGCATCTACCTGGGGACGGTTACGCACAGCTAGTGCCGCTTGCGGTCTGTGGTTAATCCTACTGCCAGCGTAGTGTCGAGTCTTTAGAGTCCCACACAGAGAGCTATTCGCCTTTAGGAAAAAGAGTAGAGGTCGCATGGTTTTGCGACAGGTCGCATGGTTTTGCGACAGGGTTCGGTCACATCCGTGCACTTGTGCACGTACAGTGTCCGGACAGTTAACACTAGCGGGCTTTGGTTTAAGCCAGATCCTAGTGTACATTTTGGGATTGGTTTTTCTAGTATGTATTCGTGTTCCTCGGAACGCAGATGCGGATGTGTATGCACAGTTGACGGAGAGACAGAGGCAGATGATTCTCATTAGGGTTGTTGACTGTTGACCATTGACTTTTTGCTAAACCCTAATGAGAATATGATATATGATTAACAATAATATTAATTAAGTATTAAAGTGACATGGTTGTTGAGGGGTTGACTTTTTTGACTTGTTGACTTTGTTGACCGGTTGACTAGGTTGGACTAGTTGACCATCATCATGACAATAGCTATCATTTCATGGCAAAGACTTTTTGCTTGCTTGTTTATCTTGTGCAAAATGAGTGCATGAAATGATATGGCTATTGTAGCTTAAACCATCACTAATACTTGATTGCTATTATTCGTTATGATGGCTTTGGATTATGAAAGCCAAGAGAGAAAAGTCTTGCTCATTCTCTCATTTTCCTTTCTCTCTCTTGGCTTGATCTCTCACCCTCTTCCTCTTGCTCTCCCTCTCTCTAGTCTATGGTTCACTTGTCTCATGAGTTGAGAAGCAAGAACCATAGAGAAAAATCCCAATACACTCTCCTCTACTCACTCTAGTTCACAAGGTTTAGCAAACCGAGTGAACTAGTTTCTTCAAAGCTCGAAGAAGAAGCCAAAGGTAGAAGTTTTCGGGTGGATCGATCTTCGGCGCAAGGAGACGACGGGGTGAAGCCGATCCGTACACCATCGAGGTTTGAAGACGAAGGAGTTCAAGAAAGAAAGGTATAACCCCTAACCGAGTAGTTAACAACACCTAGTTAGGTTGTTAGTTAGATGTTTAACAAAGATCCGGTTTTGAGTCCATGTTACCGCCTCTAGAAAATCGTTTTTCATCAAATTCCGCAAGCCCGTAAGTACCGGGAGAGGTAGCATGGACTTACAGTGGTATCAGAGCCTAGTTAAACTCTATCTAACTTGTTAGTAAAGTAACTAGAAGATCGATCAAAGAAAAAGTCGCGAAACCCGATATGTCAAGTTTCTGCAGATTTTTTTCTGTTGAAAAATTGATAAATTTCATCTTAAAAATCGGCTCAGGCTTTTTATTAAACACCCACAAAATTTGGTCCCACGAACCGGTCAAAGCGCCGCGGAAACGCGGCGGGAGCACGCTCCCGCCGCGGTTCCGCGGCCGAGTTGACTCGGCCGAGGTCCAAATTTTGTGCAGTGTGTTTCTGGGGTTGTTTTGGGATTTTTGGAATATGTCTTTTCAGCCCAGATTTTCCAGAAAGAAAATTTGTGTTTGGGGCCTAAAAATCCGTATTTTTGATCGGACTTCTAAAGACTTAAGCTGACGGGTTTTTATCTGTGATGTGATATTTGTATTGAACGTCTGCTAATCGCTATATGTCGATTTGTGGGGGTTATACAAATTTGTGATCTGTAATGTTATTGGTTTGTGTATATGAATTCATTGGATTGTCGCGGGTGAGTAGCCGGGGGTTGTGAGACGAGAGTTTTCTTTTCTTTCAATTCATGTAAATTTGTAAATTGATGTAATAATAATTTGTATGGCCGGACAACCGGGTCGGGGTTGTAGCCGTCATTGTATAATTTCTTTTTACTGTTTTTGCTCCTAGGATAGACCCATGGAGGGGGTGCACAAACTACCTGGTATCTCGAAGTGCCGAGTGGCCTACTCACTGTGTTGAGGCAGGTTGCTTCGCTTCGGGTACTTGGCGGGTAGTTTGCCGCACCCGTAGGGGTCTTGGGTGGGGTATTGGTTGTTCACCGCGACCGTGTAATCTGCTTTTCGTTACAAGCTCATACGAATTGCGGATTCCTAATATATCCAATGTGTTCATCTGTGATTTGAAATGGCTATCATTGCAATATATCTATATATGATATTATTTAGGCGTTGCTTATGTTTTACAGCCGCGCTAGCCCAGCCCCCGCTCTGTCGTTAGTTAAGTAACCTAACGGGTAATGACAGGGCCCCGTGGCGAATGCGAATAGCATAAGCGTACGTCATATTTTGGTTGTTTTCTGCAATGGTAGGGTTAAATGATAGGACACATTAAAAGAACTAATGCAAGAATAACACACATTAAAAGAACTAATGCAAGAAAATAAACCAAGTAAAAGTCGTTGGAACACTTTAGAAAAACCACTCGGTTCTTTTCAAAATCAACTTTTAAATGCGGAGCTTGAACCACTCCTTTTAAAAGCTATCTCGTTCCATCAATTATATCAAGTTCACTACGTTCACGGTTTAGCCAAAACCATTCGTAGCCCTCCGTCGTTTCACATGGATAGTCAATAGTATTCAAGCTATGTATGTTGGCTAAAGTCAAGGCATAGTGATTGGTAGCTATTGGGTATTCATGTGTAGCATAGATAGATGCGTTGGTTTGGAACAGTCGTACTGCCATTTTGGCCAAAGTCAAGGGTAGGTACGGATGGATCCAAATTAACCTGGAGAATGACGGGTAGAACTTGACATGTGACTTATGATATTTTGGCCAAAGTCAAGGTCATAAGAGCATGGGGCAAAAATCCACATCGGGAGTTTCAAAAGAACTGAAACCTGCTAGTGTTGCATACCATTTGGAGTGTGATGATTCTGGTAGGATTCCTTCAGTTTTGTCACGCGATGATATTTGGATCCCGATCCTACTCTGAGTATATGCTACTCCTCGGGAAATTTCTCACTTAACGATCAATGCTATAAACCAAGTAGGTGTCTAGAAAGGTGTTAGCGGGGCTACGCCCCCATGGAAAAGAGGTTCTTAAATTAAGGAACTTTGCGAAAGCGTTGGAAAACCTCCCTCGAAGTACTGACACCAGCCTGGCCGAACGGTTAAGCAAGAATTGTACGGTGAGATTGATCCTGACTAATTCTTCCTTTTTGGTTTGAGGAGGGATTCGAGAAACAGTGGAAGCCATCCTGTTTAGACAAACTAAAAAACCACTCTAAACTTGCAAGAGCATCATGCTGAGTGTTTCTTCTCTCTATCCTAATTGCAGCGACCAATCGACATGACTGGACTTAAGTTACTTCTAGATAAAAACATACTGACAGGGCCAAACTACAAAGATTGGCTCAGGAATAACAAAATGGCAATCACTTAAGACAAGCTGGGGTATCTTCTTACCACCAAAGCTCCCCCTGTCCCAGGTCCCACCTCCAGCGTCGCGGATAAGGAAATCCGTAAGACTTGGGAGATTGATTGCGCGAAGGCCAGGTACCTCGTGCTTGCTTCTATGGACATCGAACATCAGAGGAGGCACGAGAATATGGACCTCGAATCCATATTTCTCCATACAAAAGAACTGTATGGAGAGCAGTCTCGTATCGCAAGATACGAAGTGTCGAAGAAGTTATTTTTGGCAAGGTTGGCCGTCGGATCATCGATAGCGGAACACGTGCTTAAGATGATTGGCTACATAGAGGAGCTCGCGGACCTTGGGACCACGTTGGAGAATGAGCTCTATACGGACTTGATTCTCCAGTCCCTTCCTTCCACTTACGCCCAGTTTATCCTGAACTTCAACTTATAAGAAAAGGAAGTTGAACTTTCAGAACTCCTCAATATGCTGAGGAGCGCAGAGGGCACCCTACAGAAAGGTAGGGAAACATCCACTTTGTTTGTAGGAGGATCTTCCTCTTCTAGGTCCAAGGAGAAAGCCAAGGGAAAGAAGAAGAAAGCCCCCGCCAAACCAAGGGGCGGTGTTAGTAAAGTGGATACGAAAGGAAAAGCAAAAGCAAAAGCAACAAAGAATGCGGGGCAGCTTGTGGATAAAGAAGAATGCTTTTATTGTCATAAGAAGGGACACTGGAAGAATGATTGCAGGGCTTGGAAGGCCAGAACACAGGATCTGAAGCAGGTTGCAGCTTCAGCTTCAGGTGTGTATGTTATTGATAACTGTCTTTCAATAAACTTTACTTCCTGGGTATTGGATACCGGATCAGGATCTCATATCTGTAATTCTTTGCAGGCGTTGAGAAACCGTAGGTTTTTGAAGGCAGGTGACATGACCCTCAAAGTTGCAAACGGAGCTAGCATGGATGCTAAGGCCGTGGGGGACTATCACCTGGGAATGTCAGATGGACATGTTTTGGTTTTGCGTAATTGCTTTTTTGTATCCAACGCAACTTGTGATATCATTTCTGTATCTTTGAATTCTAAAGAAGGTTATGAATTTGCGTTTGTAAGTAATGTTGTAAACATTCACCTTAATCAAGTTCTGATTGGGTCAGGTACATTAAGCAATGGTATATACGTATTAAACCAACCATAGATTTTCAATGTCCAGAATACACACAAAAGAAAGTCTCCGGAAATCAATCAGACTTTCTTATGGCATTGTACACTGGGTCACATCAATGAGAGAAGGTTGACGAAGTTACATACAGAAGGATATTTGAATCCGTTCGAATATCAATTATATGCCACTTGTCAATCCTGTCTCATAGGAAAGATGACAAAGACTCCGTTCACTGGACACGGAGTAAGAGCGAGCGAGCTCTTGGGACTCGTACACAGCGACGTGTGCGGTCCAATGTCTACACATGCACGAAACGGTTATTCTTACTTCATTACTTTTACGGATGATTTTTCAAGGTACGGTTATGTCTTCTTAATGAAACATAAGTCCGAAGCCTTTGGAAAATTCCAGGAATATAAAAATGAAGTAGAAAAACAAACTAGCAAAAGTATCAAGATTCTAAGATCGGATCGAGGTGGTGAATACTTGAGTGCCGAGTTCCTGGACTATTTAAAAGAGAACGGAATTCTCTCTCAGCTTACTCCTCCATACACTCCGCAACATAACGGTGTATCGGAGAGACGGAACCGAACCCTTTTGGATATGGTACGGTCCATGATGAGTAACGCTGAGTTACCGCGATCATTCTGGGGGTATGCGCTAGAATCAGCTGCATACCTTTTGAACCGAGTTCCCGCTAAGACTGTGCCTACCACACCATATGAAATGTGGTGTGGGAAAAGGCCCCATCTTAATCACATTAAGATATGGGGAAGTCCATCTTTTGTCAAAAAGCAGCATGTGGAGAAACTCGAGGCACGCTCAGTACAGTGCAAGTTTGTGGGATATCCAAAGAACTCCAAGGGATATTTCTTCTACTGTGAAGAGGAACAAAAGGTTTTTGTTTCTCGTCATGCCCACTTTCTAGAACACCAGTTCTTAGAAAAGGAAATTAGTGTGAGCGCAGTAGAACTCGAAGAAATTCCAGAACCACAGACTATTACTGAAAGCTTAGTGGAACCAGAGGGTTCAAAAGAACAGGTCATTCCTACGCCGCTCCGCAGGAGTAGTAGGCAATCTCATCCGCCCGAGAGATACTACGGTTTTCTCATAGACGGATATAGAGAGGATTGCATCATAGATTATGATGAGCCTACTAGCTTCCAGCAGGCCGTTCAGAGCGTTAACTCGGTAAAATGGCTGGATGCAACGCGGACCGAAATGGAGTCCATGTACACCAACAAAGTATGGACGTTGGACATTGCTCCAGACGGGGTAAAACCCGTAGGATGCAAGTGGATCTTCAAAAGGAAGATTGGTGTAGATGGACAGGTTGAGACCTATAAGGCTAGACTTGTTGCAAAGGGTTTACGTCAAAGACCTGGTTTAGACTATGACGAAACCTTTTCTCCAGTGGCTATGCTGAAATCCATTCGGATCCTTCTTGCCATTGCTACCTTCCACGATTATGAGATCTGGCAGATGGACATAAAGACCGCTTTTTTAAATGGAAATTTAAAGGAGTGTGTCTATTTGGACCAGCAGGAGGGTTTCATTCAGAGTGGGAGCAGCGGAAAGGTGTGCAAGTTGCTTAAGTCCATCTATGGACTAAAGCAGGCATCGCGTAGTTGGAACATCTGTTTTGATGAGACGGTCAAGGAATTTGGCTTTATCAAAAATCTAGATGAACCATGCATCTATAGTAGATTTGTAGCGAGAACTGTAATATTCCTCGTTTTATACGTGGATGACATTCTCTTAATAGGAAATGACATTCCTATGCTACAATCTGTCAAGGGGTTCTTGTCACACAGGTTCTCCATGAAAGACCTGGGTGATGCCTCATACATCCTGGGGATCCGGATCGATCGTGATAGATCCAAGAGGATATTAGGACTTTCACAGTCCAGGTACATCGACACCATACTGAAAAGATTCAGTATGAAAGATTCCAAGCGCGGTAATCTACTGGCTTGTCACGGGATCACCCTCTCTAAAGAGATGTCTCCCAAGACTGATTTGGAGAAGGATCGCATGTCTATTACCCTACGCTTCTGCGGTAGTCTCTATAATGTATGCGATGTTGTGTACCAGACCGGATGTAGCTTACGCACTGAGTGTGGTAAGCCCGTATCAGTCAAACCCTGGGGAGAAACACTGGATAGCTGTAAAGAACATTCTCAAGTACCTGAGAAGGACTAAGGAGATGTTCTTTGTGTATGGCGGAAAAGACCTCCAGATCGAGGCCTTTGCTGACTCCAGCTTCTAGAGTGACAAGGATGATTCCAAGTCCATGTCGGGTTTTTTCTTTACCCTCAATGGAGGGGCGGTGTGTTGGAAGAGCTCCAAACAGGAAACTGTTGCAGACTCGACGATGGAAGCGCAATACATCGCTGCATCTGATGCCGCAAAAGAAGCCGTCTGGATGAGGAAGTTCTTGAAAGAACTTCAGGTGGTTCCGTCCATTGTTGATCCAATACCTCTGTATTGCGAAAACAACGGGGATATAGCTTTAGCGAAGGAACCCAGGTCCCATCAGAGATCCAGACACATCTTGAGGCGGTATCACCTTATCAGGGAGATCGTGGATCGCCAGGAGATCGAGGTTCGGAGGGTTGCTTCAGAAGATAACACTGCAGATCCATTCACCAAGGCTTTGCCCCAGACTCAGTTCGAGCGGCTGATTGAGATGATAGGTCTTCGATACGCCAGTACATGGCCTTAGTGCAAGTGGGAGATTGTTAGTGTATATCCCCTAGAGGCCATTACTATATCATACTAGTTTGTATATTACTTAATGGAAGCTTGGGATATTCACCTTGTATATACAATCTTGCTCAAAATAGTAGTATGCTACTTGGTTTGTTTCTACTTCAATGTGTACATGTGTTTATTTTAGTATATCACCTATACACATTAGTGGAGCCCTTAGGATCTTTGCTTGATTACCAGCGTTGTGATGGCAGTCACACTAGTGGGGGCTGGGTAATCTATAAGCACATCCTTATGCAGGTCCCTAGTAACAGGACTATCGAGACAGGGCATCGATACTCTGGAGTAGACTAGTGCATGCGCTTCTCATCCCAGTGTGGGAGACGGTCTGTCCCACAGCCGTCAGTACATCATACTGGAGATAGTATGCGGGTGCTCGTTGGGTTACGAGTACACTGGACAGGACTCGTCGGGAACTGGTTGGTTGGTATTACACCTATCGTCAGTTTTCAGTTCCCAGGTGACATGAGTATAGCTTAGTCCGCTGACTTGACACTGTCACTTCACCTCGAGTGTGTTCCCACTGTACTTTGATTACTACCCTACCACGGCTCAAAGGAGTCGTGCAAACAGGTAGTTTTTGGGTGCAGTCCCGAAGCACTTGGAGGTAGTGACGGTTAGATAGGATTCGTCTCTCCCGGTATTGGGGGTTGACATCGCGCTGTGTCTAGGAGAGCCATTAAACGAGTAGTCCCTGGCCAGGGCAAGCAAGATATACTGGTAGGCTTCCAGTGTTATCTCAGGGTGTTTTGGGCTTCACTCCGACACGACTTGTACCGCTATTAGGGGACTGACGTTTACCGCCCCCTAGGCCCGCCATGCGATGTATCAGACGAATAGACCGGACTGTACGGAGACTGTCACATTCAGGCTCAGTAGGAGTTCAGATGGGTTTCACCTCATCAGTCTTCTTGTCGGCATCTACCTGGGGATCGTTACGCACAGCTAGTGCTGCTTGCGGTCTGTGGTTAAACCCACTGCCAGTGTAATGTCGAGTCTTTAGAGTCCCACACAGAGAGCTATTCGCCTTTAGGCAAAAGAGTAGAGGTCGCATGGTTTTGCGACAGGTCGCATGGTTTTGCGATAGGGTTCGGTCACATCCGTGCACTTGTGCACGTACAGTGTCCGGACAGTTAACACTAGCGGGCTTTGGTTTAAGCCTGATCCTAGTGTACGTTTTGGGATTGGTTTTTTCAAGTATGTATTCGTGTTCCTCGGAACGCGGATGCGGGTGTGTATACACAGTTGATGGAGAGACAGAGGCAGAGGATTCTAATTAGGGTTGTTGACTGTTGACCATTGACTTTTTGCTAAACCCTAATGAGAATATGATATATGATTAACAATAATATTAATTAAGTATTAAAGTGACATGGTTGTTGAGGGGTTGACTTTGTTGACTTGTTGACTTTGTTGACCGGTTAACTAGGTTGGACTAATTGACCATCATCATGACAATAGCTATCATTTCATGGCAAAGACTTTTTGCTTGCTTGTTTATCTTGTGCAAAATGAGTGCAGGAAATGATATGGCTATTGTAGCTTAAACCATCTCTAATACTTGATTGCTATTATTGGTTATGATGGCTTTGGATTATGAGAGCCAAGAGAGAATAGTCTTGCTCATTCTCTCATTTTCCTTTCTCTCTCTTGGCTTGAGCTCTCACCCTCTTCCTCTTGCTCTCCCTCTCTCTCTAGTCTATGGTTCACTTGTCTCATGAGTTGAGAAGTAAGAACCATAGAGAAAAATCCCAACACACTCTCCTCTACTCACTCTAGTTCACAAGGTTTAGCAAACCGAGTGAACTAGTTTCTTCAAAGCTCGAAGAAGAAGCCAAAGGTAGAAGCTTTCGGGTGGATCGATCTTCGGCACAAGGAGACGACGGGGTGAAGCCGATCCGTACACCATTGAGGTATGAAGACGAAAGAGTTCAAGAAAGAAAGGTATAACCCCCTAACCGAGTAGTTAACAACTCCTAGTTAGGTTGTTAGTTAGATGTTTAACAAAGATCCAGTTTTGAGTCCATGTTACCGCCTCTAGAAAATCGTTTTTCATCAAATTCTGCAAGCCCGTAAGTACCGGGAGAGGTAGCATGGACTTACAAATATTGATAATCTATTGATATGATACGGTATTTTGACACATGGTTACTTGTAACCTCCTCATATACCGTATTCATTCCCTTTCCCCATTTTCAATGTTTAAGTTAAAATCCATTTAGTGTTAAGTGTGCTAAGTTTGGATATGTTATGTCATGATCAAGTGCTTGACAATCCCTTGATTTCATATAGCATATACCTTCACAAACCCTTAGCAAACTCCACACTAAAACCATTTGCTCTCACTAACTACTTTGTGTTTTTGTTGTCGCGGTATGCTTTCTAACCCTCGTGTTTAGTATTGATACCCCAAGCGCGGATATACAAACGGTAAGTGATCAAACGGACATCTCATGACCAAGGGAGTGTAGAGTTAAACGTCGCGATTCAAAGTTTCCGAGCCAAGCTACAACCATTCTTTCCTTAACTCATTTTCTTGCTTTTTCCTTGTTTTCATTCTTTTATATATTTATTGTGACGAACCCCAATTCGTTCATTTGTTAGCCTTAAACAACAATACTTAATACACAATTCGCTGCGGATCGACCCGTGCTTGCCGGCTCGTTACAACGCGCCGTGCACTTACGGTTATAAATAGTAAAACGAGAACGATCTCGTATGCGCAATCCGTTATTTCCAAAACCGATATCACATTTCCATAACATACGCGTTTGCGCGCGCGGGTGGATTCCCAACAGAGACTTAGAGCGATGGGTTATATGTTCGCTTGGTGGGTTGATGTCTTGCTTTATTCATTATTCCTTGTGTTGATCTTCACCGTTGGGCATCGTATACATATATTTTTTTCTTGCGTGGTTGTGATTCCGCCGATTGGCGAAGAGCTAGCTCCCGCTTGGGGATGTCTTTTATATTATCATCTATATGTGGTTTTGGATCAAAATATACGAGGGAGGTGCTGACCAAATTTTTAAAAGACGAAACATGTTTTTCAACTAGTAAAATCCACTTGCATTTTTCATGTTCCATTATCTATGCATTTAAGAAAACTTTTGATTTCATCATACCTTTATTTCAAAACTTCACCTCTTTTATTTTCTTAAAAAGGTTTAGATTGCTGGGCTTCGGCTTAGTTAATTTACGTTGTGCCTTTAGACGTTGCGTGATTTAAGTGCCGGTCACGAACAAAATTTTCGGTCATGACATCTCCTTTGCATTTCTACAGAACACTCCATATCACTACGAAGATCCATATTGCTTGGGTATTCCATCGTATAATTGCATACGAACTCGAAGAAACTTGATTTTGTTCGAGGATGGATTCCGGTTCTGGAGAAATTGAATAGGATTATTCGGTTGTCTTTTCTCTTTACCTTCTCTCAGGTTGTGAGTGCTCCTAGTAATAGAAGAGTACGACTATTACGCTTATTGGATAGCCTTCTTTCAAATCTTAGGCTGGTGCCGAAAAGTAGGGAAGGAAGAAAACCAATTAGCCTAAGTATGGTGTACAGAAGGTAAGAAGTAAAGACATATAAAAGGATTGGAGTGAGGGCAAGGAAATATACGGTTACTGACATGAATCTGGAAAGTTGAAAAGGCAATATTAGGAATACCCGGCCAACCTATCGAAGCATTTTCATGTTTCAGTTTTATTGTGCGGTGTTAATTGAAAACTATTTTCCTAATTAGATTCTGACTTCAGGGTATGTATTTACCAGACTTGATTCTCACATCTGTATAGCGTTACAGATACTGAGTGGGAGTAAAATATTAGGAATTGAGTGATTATATTCTCAATATATCGGAATTCTTTGTATTTGGTGATATTTGAGGAAATCACCTGGGTTTTGTCTAACTGCAAATATTTGGTTTTGAATATCCATTGTTATGCACTAATTTCAAACTGATATATCTGTACATTTATTTTATAAAGTGAGATATAACTTTTTGAAATTATGTCTATGACATTTACCTGTATCAGTTGATGGTTAAGTAAGGTGTATTCAACAGCGGTGTAATTCTTCTTAACCATAGCACAGTTTTCAACCTACGACGCACAGGGTTTGAGTTATTAAACTCAGAGGAATTAAACAAAGTATTGTATGTTGTCCGATGTCCGTTAGGATAAAGGGGTTGGTACTCGTACTATATTCTGTTTATTTATGACTTCTCTTGTTTTAGACAAGTATTTTGATGAAATACAAGGTCCAAATTTTGAGAAGTTATAGGTATAAGAATAAAGTAAATAACCATATGTTGCAAGTATCAGGATTCTTCGAGGTGATCGAAGATGTAGATACCTATGCTAGGTATTTCGTTGTAAGTAAAATATTTGATCACTTGCTTCTCTCTCAGGTTACTCATCCGTGAGTACGCTCCTTGATGAGTAATGTTGCTTGGCCTTCTTCCATTTAGTTGATATACATTGGAAACAACTGCTTGATTTTTGAATCTGGTTCCAATTAAATTAGTGCCTTTCTTTCTATATTGGATATAGAATGGATTCATATCTTAATGATGTTAAGGTATCTGGAGTTGTCCGGCTTATGCTTAAAACCAGAATCTGGATAAACACTAGGCACGTTTCAGTAATGGCAGTTTGTGGGTTTTCCCAGGCTTTGACGAGGGTTAACATTATACCATTTGGAAGATCAATAATTATATTTTTCATGACTCGCCAACCGTTTTAGTAAAATGAATTCTTTTCAGAAAACATTAGTGGGAGTATGGTAGAACTGGAAATGATTCCAGAACCACAAACGATTACAGAAAATTTAGTAGGACCTAAAAATTCAATTGGATTCGACAATCCATTAACCACTCCGCAGATTTGGTGGGTAACCTCAGCCACCGGAGAGGTACTTCGCTCTCCTAAAGGATGGTTACAGGGAGTTTTTGATGACCCAAGCTTGCCACTACTGCTATCCTAGACTATGAGATCTGGCAGGTGGATGAGTATAACGTCGTTCTAAATTAGCTTTAGAACTGCACGTGTATATGACTCTGCCAGAGGGTTGTTGTAGTCAGTGGGAGCAGTCGGAGCAGTGGAAGCATGGTTGGTGTTAGTTGTCTGTATGCCCTAGAGGCCAGTATTGTACAGATGATGTATATTATATTGGATGCTTGCACATATATAGAGAGGACTTTCTTGCTCGATATGATAGTATGCTATCTGGTTGCTCTTTACTTTAACATGTATACTAGTCTCTTTATACCGTCTTATCGTTACATGTTGGTAAAGCCCTTAGGATGTGTACTTGACTACCTGGACTATGATGCAGATCATACTAGTGGGGACATGGTAGTCCATAAGTACATCCTTCAAGGTCCCTAGTCGTGGGTGTATCGAGACAGGGCATCGATATACCAGTGTAGACTAGCGTATACGCTTCTCGACCCATGAGATGGGCGATGGATGATCCCATATCCGTTGGTGTTTGACATCAGAGATGGTATACGGGTGCTCAGTGGAGACTGGGTACACTGGACAGACTCGCCGAGAACTCCCAGATGGTATTATACCTCACGTCAGATGGCAGTTCTCTAGTGACACTTGTGCAGGTTAGTCTGTAGACCCGAGATCGTCATAGAGTCTTTTGTGATTCCTACTGTACTTTGATTTCCACCTTACCACGTCCATGAGGGCGTGCAAAACGGTGGTTTTTGGGTACATTCCCGAGTCATATGGAGGCCATGAGCGATAGGAGGGGTTTCGTCTCTCCCGGTATTGGGGGTTGATGTTGCGCCGTGCTCGATTGGCCGTAACAGGGAAGTCCCTGGCCAGGGCTGATTTAGAGATTTACTGGTAAGTGTTACCAGTAGTTTCCCGACCCGTTATTAGCCTCACATCGGCACGACTTATCGGTTATTGGGGTCTGACGTTTACCACCCCTAGACTTGATATGCGACATATCAGACGAGGAGACCGGACTGTATGGGAAGTGTTACCGGCAGGATTTTACAGGAGTTGGAGCGGGCTTGCTTGCTGATCTTCTGATTGCTCAATACCTGGGTAGCCGTTACGTTCAGCTAATACCGCTGACGGCTTGTGGGTGCTTGATGTGATCATCACCTACTGCCGGCGTATTGACGAGTCTTTAAAGTCCTGCATAGAGGTTTTACTGGCTCAGGCAAAACGAAATAGGAGCACGCATGTGATATGTGCGGGACCGAGAATAATGCGTGTATGTGATACCGTATTCTATTCTCGCGACTTTTTCTATCGGTCGGTTATAAATGATATAGCCGGGTTATCGAATCAAGTGTTGATTCGATAAGTCGATAAAATGGATGTTAGTCGGTTATATGAGATATCACCGGATTATTAAGTCAAGTGTTGATTTAATAATTAAGTGTATAATTGTATATTAGATATACTAGTTTACATTTACTAACACTTGTTCACTTTAGGGTTTTTCTCACATGATCACAATTTTAATGTATATATGATATATATTAAAATTGTGTTTTCTTAATGTATCATGGTTGATGATACACATGACTTGGGTGTATGAGACTTACACCATGCTATATATTATGTTGGGTTTTTATATTTTAAGCAATTAAAAAATTAAGTGGAGGATTAGATCAATGCATGAATCTTGTGGAAGCTTGTGGATGCATTGACTAAGTCCACTTGAGTTTGTTTTTACCATAGATATTTCTTAACCCAACCATAAGTGTTAGCTATGGTTATGGCTCTACAAGATTTAGTATATGATACTCACTCACCATGGTTAGCCTTCTCACTTGATCATTATCCTCTTCTCTTTCTTTAGTTCATCATCTTCATTGTTCAAAAGAAAAGCTTGCTAGGGTTTGATCCAAAGTGAGAACTAAAGTGAGAAATAAAAATCCAAAGAGAACCCACTTCCTATTTCTCCATTCTCTACTAGACTAGCACTTTAGTATAGGGTGTTTGCTTCACTAATTCTCAAATTTGTGAAGTGGTAGCTTGAGTCGGAATTCCCTCGACGTAGATCATCTTCGGCCTCGGAGACTTCAAGAAAGGTGGCATATTTCGCCTCGTAAAGCCATGCAAGAGCCCGGGAGAACCTTGATCGCAGCGAATGGACTTCAACAAGGAGCAAATGAAGTGAAGGACCGATCTACAAAGGTTGTATTTCGTGTTCCCTTAGAAGTAAAGTTGTTTACTTACTATTAGTTTCGCCTAAACTCTAGTATACGATCTTGCTTAGGGTTGTTCGGCACATAAAAATTTAATTTTGGCATGGTCGATGCCTTGTAGAGCCTTGTTAGTGTGCCTAGTAACCCTACAGTGGTATCAGAGCCTAGCTAGAGCATTAGGCGATTTGTTAACGAAATTAAAACCCCAATCGAACCGGACAACGTCAAAATGAACCCCTCTCTGTACATTTTTTAAAATCTGTGATTTTTCTGAATTAAAAATACCTTAAAAAATCAGCAGGTAAATATAAATATTACTGTAGAAAACGAACCCATGAACAGTAATACCCACCGCGGAACCGCGGCCATACCTCTCTTGGGCCGGGGATCCACGGCCGTACTGTAGCAATGGGCCTTTAATTTTCTACAGTAATGTATATTTCTGTGAGTATATCTTTCTGGGTATTTTGTATTCTTACTCAAGTGTTGAGTATTTTTGGGGTTTATTTTGTAATCGTCAATTCGCTTGGAAAATTTAATTTTGTTATGTCATTCCGGATAATTTAGAAAGTACTAAAATGTTCGAACGGATATCATTAACTCAATTTTTCCTGGCACGAAAAACATTCAAGTGTTGAATTTTTCTCGGGTTTAAATCCTTCGAAAAAACGTGCATGTGACGCGATGGACCCTCTAAAAGACAAAAAACCTTAACTCGATTCTGTGACCGTTTTGAACTGCCTTTTGAACCTTAGGCTTTGAGGCAGTACGGCGTGCCACATGTGAGGCGTTGGCTTGACCCTTCTACGGCTGGACCGTTGCTACTGTTACGTATTCTGGAATTTTTGCACTCCGCTCAAGTGTTGAGCTATTTAGGAAATTTTGGGTATTTGATTATCTGTTCGGAGAGTTTAATACTGTCTATTTATCTGGAATGTGATACAATATGTGGAATTCACAAAGTTAGGCATGAAAGGCGAAATATGTGATATTTCGGATTTACGTTGTCTAAAGAGATTGCGGATTCCAAATGTTGTAGTTTTACACTTTCTTTTTTGTGACCGTAAGTGTAATATGTGATATCTCCGGTTTCGTTGCTATATGTCAACGACAATTCGGATGCGCATATTTACTTACGTTGATGACATGTGATGTTATGTGTTGCTGGATATGTTATATTGGATCGTCGCGTTTTGAATAGCCGGGGTTTTTTTATGTGAGATGAGAATTTTTATTTTCATTCATGTAAAATAAAATGTATGTAATATTCTTTTATTGGGGCACTTCCGGGATGAGGTTGATGTCACATTTTGTATATTATTTACTTTTCCGCACTAGGATAGACCCAAGGAGGAGAGCACAAGTAACCGGGTTCTGGAGTCCAGTGGGAAACCAACTCGAGGAGCCGAGTCCGGGTCTCCTAACTCTAGAATTGGTAGGGTTGCTTGCCGCTCTCGTAGGGGTCTAGGGGTGTGGGTTTGGCTATTCATCGCGACCGTGGAATCCGTATTTTATAGAGGCTCAAAATAAAACACGGAAGTCCTAGTATATCCAATGTTTCATATATTTCTTCTGCTGTGACATTTGTGATGTGATCATTTGATGTGCTGTGATAGATACTGTATATAGTATATTAGATATATTATATATGCGTTACTTATGTTTTACACCCACGCTAGCCCTGCCCCGCTCTGACGTTAGTTACCTAACCTAACGGTGCACGAGGGGACATCGAGGCGAATGCGGATGGCATAAGTGTACGTCGTATTTATATGTAATGTTTAGGTGACTTAAATGATGGGACTTCATTAATGTGATTAATGAAAGAAAAGAAACCTAAAAGATGTTGTAGAATCAAATTTTTTAAAAGGGTAGCTACAGTTTTGCTTTGCATAGCGGTATATATGATATACCCTGCACCTTATTCGATGAGGAAAAAGCCGAGATCCCTTCATCGGAAGTGACTTCTTTAGAAAAACTGGCAGATGCTACAACACTCGGTTTGTTTTTGATTGCTTTCGAAGTTTTGCTTTGCATAGTGATGTATATGATATATCCTGCACCTTATTCCATAAGGAAAGAGCCTTCACCGGGAGTGACCTCTTTAGCAAAACTAATAAAAGCCTCAAAATCACTCCATTTCAAAATTCACATGATTCTACAACGATATCAAGTTCATTACCCAATAGGTTTTCAGAAAAACCTGTCGTAGCCCTCCGTCATTTCAGATAAGTTGTATATAGTATTCTTGCTGCATTTGTTGGCTTTCGTCAAGGTGTAGTGTGCGGTAGCTATATACTGCTTATCTGCTGCATATGATGCAATTGGATTAGGGTAGTCGTATGGCTTTGTTGGCTTTCGTCAAGGGTCGTGCGGGTGGGTTTAATTCAATCAAGAAATGTACGGGTTGAACTTGACTAGCGGGCTATGGTTTGTTGGCTTTCGTCAAGGTCATAGCACGTTAAGGGCAAAATATTATCGGGAATTTCAAGTGTTGAAATTTGCAATGAGATTGCATATCTTCTATGAGATAGTTGGATCCCGATACCCACTGCAAGTAATTGTTACTCCCGGGAGAGTTTTACACAGGGCAATTAGCCGATCAAGTTGGTGTCTAGAAAGGTGTCAACGGGGTTACGCCTCTGGAAAAATGAGGTTTACTTTAATTAGGTCCGTGCGAAAGCACGGGGAACCTCCCTCAAAGTACCGACACTGGCCTGGCTGAAAGATCGGCGAAGTTGTAGGGTGTAATTAATCCCGGCTAGTCTTTCTTTTAGGGTTTGAAGGAAGATTTGATAAAAACAGTGGGAGCAATCCTGATTAGATAAAATAATAACCAATCTGATCTTGCAAGAGCATACGCTAAAGTGTTTTCATCTCTCTCTCTCTAGGTAGCGACCATATCATGCCTTAATAAAGATAATAATATGGATGTATTGACCGAACCCGCATGTTATACTGTGCTGGGGAACGTTGGTTTCGTTCTTTCTTCTAAGAGTTATAAGACTGAACAGGATATAGGGGAATACCAGGATTCCCATGCCACCCATGGGAAGAAAGTACATGTTGATGCATTTTCTTCGGGTGTGTTCGTTACAGAGAACTGTTTTTCTATTTGCTCTACGTCCTGGATATTAGATACCGGGTCAGGATCCTATATATGTAATCAGTTACATGGGCTTAGGAAAGGTAGAGAACTTGGAGAAGGTGATAAAGACATAAGGGTTGGAAATGGTGCAATTGTTGCAGCTAAAACCGTCGGGGAATACCACCTTGTATTGCCAACTGGTAATACATTGGTTCTGAACGAATGCTATTACATGCCGAACCTGATATGCAACATTATATCGGTTTCTTTACTAAGTAAAGAAGGATATAATTTTGTATTACAGGATAATGTTATGAACATTTTTCTGAACCAAAGGTTGGTTGGATCAGGCACGTTGTGCAATGGCATTTATGTTCTAAATCAATCAACGGTTCTGAGCATAACAAACACACACAAGAGGAAGAGTTCAGAATTGAACGAATCCTTCTTGTGGCATTGTAGACTGGGTCACATCAATGCGACACGAATAGCTAAGTTGCATAAAGATGGATATTTGAAACCGTTCGAATTTTCATCTTATGACACTTGCCAGTCATGTCTCAAAGGCAAGATGACCAAAACTCCGTTTACGGGACAAGGAGAAAGAGTTACCGAACTCTTGGGACTGATACATAGTGATGCATGCGGTCCCATGTCTACACATACCAGGGATTGTTCTTCGTACTTCATTACATTCACTGACGATCTCTCAAGATACGGACAAGTGTTCTTGATAAGACACAAGTCTGAAGCTTTTGAGAAATTTAGAGAATATAAACAAGAAGTCGAGAACCAAACCGGAAAAAGTATTAAAATCCTACGATCTGATCGAGGAGGTGAATACTTGAGCAATGAATTCCTAGACTTCCTAAAAGAGAATGGGATTCTCTCTCAGCTGACTCCTCCATATACACCACAGCACAACGGTGTATCTGAACGGAGGAACCGCACCCTATTAGATATGGTGCGCTCTATGATGAGCATAGCCGAGTTACCTATTTTCTTCTGGGAGTATGCGCTAGAGACAGCCATACATCTATTGAATACAGCCCCCACCAAATCTGTACCCACCACTCCATATGAGATATGGAAAGGGAAAAGACCATGTCTTAACTATGTAAAGATATGGGGTTGTCCAGCCTATGTCAAACGACAAAATCCGGACAAAATCGAGGCACGGTCTGTTCTATGGAAATTTGTAGGATATCCCAAGAATTCTCAAGGATATATCTTCTACCACACTGAGGAACAAAGGGTGTTTGTTTCTCGGCATGCCACCTTTTTAGAAAATGAATTTCTTGCAAAAGAAATTAGTGGTCATGAGGTAGAACTGGAAGAGGTTCCAGCTACAAAAGCTGCAACAGAAGATCTTGTGGAACCAAAGGATTCGGTAGTTCCTGATGAACCCCAGCCACTCCGCTGATCTAGTAGGGTTCCTCACCCACCTGAGAGATACTACGGTTTTCTCATGGATGGTGGGAGCGAGGATTGCATCATGGATGATGATGACCCAACTAGTTTCGAGCAGGCCATCATGAATGGTGACTCTGTGAAATGGCTGGATGCAATGCGATCTGTGATGGAATCCATGTACACCAACAAAGTATGGACTTTGGAAGATGTTCCTGAAGGGGTAAAACCCATTGGGAGCAAGTGGATCTTCGAGAAAAAACTTGGCGTAGATGGGAAAGTGGAGACTTTCAAAGCTAGACTTGTTGCAAAAGATTTTCGTCAAAGACCAGGTGTGGACTATGAAGAAACCATTTCTCCAGTGGCTATGCTTAAATCCATCCGGATCATGCTTGCCATCGCTGCATATCATGATTACGAAATCTGGCAAATGGATGTTAAGACCGCCTTTCTAAACGGTGATTTAGAAGAGTGCGTGTACATGACTCAGCCAGAGGGCTTCGTAGATAGTGGGAGCAGTGGGAAGGTGTGCAAGCTGCTTAAATCCATTTATGGATTAAAGCAAGCATCGCGGAGTTGGAACATCTGCTTGGACGTTGTTATCAAAGAATTTGATTTCGTCAAAAACATAGATGAACCTTGTATCTACAAGAAGGTGGCAGAGAGTAAGGTTGTCTTCCTCGTATTGTACATGGACGACATACTCTTGATAGGAAATGTCATTCCTATGCTGCAATCGGTCAAGCTCTTCTTATCATAAAGATTATCAATGAAAGATCTAGGTGATGCCTCCTGCATATGCCTTGCGCTATGATGCATTTTATATATTTATGATCTCGGGACCCTGACGACCAAGTCTTTTACTGAACTGTTTTAGTATTTGAGGGGTTTAAATTTAAATTCGGGGACCGGATTTCTTTAAGAGGGGGAAGATTGTAACAATTCAGAAAAATAAAATATTATTTTTGGGGATTTTTATAATTAAATAATATTATATTGAATATTTTAGTAAGGCGGTATGATTAAATACCGATAAATTGGGGAAAATTTGGAAAATTACAGAAATTACTGAAATGAGGGTGCTTTATTTGATTTAAGAAAATTATGAAATTTTATGATTTATTGTTCATAAATATTTATTGTTCATAGCGCAATGCATGTGCCTGAACAAAGATCATAAATATTTTATTTTTCTGAAATGTTACAATCTTCCCCCCTTAAAGAAATCCGGTCCCCGAATTTAAATTTAAACCCCTCAAATACTAAAACAGTTCAGTAAAAGACTAGGTCGTCAGGGTCCCGAGATCATAAATATATAAAATGCATCATAGCGCAATGCATGTGCAGGATCTATAGAGATAGATCTAAAAGGATATTGGGATTGTCCCAGTCCAGGTACATCGACACCATACTAAAGAGGTTTAGTATGGAAGAGTCAAAACGTGGGTTTTTACCCACGATCTCAGGGCTCACTCTCTCCAAAGAGATGTCTCCCAAGACTGATTTGGAGAGAGCTCGCATGCAAGTGATACCCTATGCTTCGGCTGCAGGCTCTATCATGTACGCGATGCTATGTACCAGACCCAATGTAGCATACTCACCAAGTGTAGTGAGTAGGTATCAAGCTGATCCTGGAGAGAGTCACTGGACAGCTGTGAAGAGCATTCTCAAGTACTTATGAAGGACTAAAGAGATGATCTTGCTGTATGGTAACGGAGAACTCCAAGTGGAGTCCTTTACCGATTCGAGCTTCCAGAGTGATAAGGACGACTCTAAGTCGCAGTCGGGATTTGTCTTTACCCTTTACGGAGGGGAGGTTAGCTGGAAGAGTTCCAAGCAGGAAACCGTGGCAGACTCGACGATTGAGGCTAAATACATCGCTGCCAACGATGCTACCAAAGAGGCTGTCTGGATCAAGAAGTTCATTACCGAACTTGGAGTGGTACCATCCATTGAGCATCCAATACCTTTGTATTGCGATAACAATGGAGCGGTAGCTTTGGCCAAGGAACCCAGGTCCCATCAGCGATCCAGGCATATTCTGAGGCGGTATCACCTGATCCGGAAGATAGTTGATCGCCGGGAGATCGAGGCCAGGAGGGTTGACACGAAGAACAACACTGTGGATCCACTCACGAAGGCCATTCCCCAGATACAGTTTGAGAGACTCTTCGGGATGCTCGGTATGCGATACTACAACAGCTGGCCCTAGTTCAAGTGGAAGATTGTTAGTTGTATGTATGCCCTAGAGGCCAGTATTGTACAGATGATGTATATTATATTGGATGCTTGGACATATATAGAGAGGACTTTCTTGCTCGATATGATAGTATGCTATCTGGTTGCTCTTTACTTTAACATGTATACTAGTCTCTTTATACTGTCTTATCGTTACATGTTGGTAAAGCCCTTAGGATGTGTACTTGACTATCTGGACTATGATGCGGATCATACTAGTGGGGACATGGTAGTCCAGAACACACTTAAAAGAAAGTCTCCAGAAATAAATCAGGCTTTCTTATGGCATTGTAGACTTAGTCACATCAATGAGAGAAGGTTGACTAAGTTACATAGAGAAGGATATTTGAATCCGTTCGAATATCATTCTTATGCTACTTGTGAATCTTGTCTCAAAGGAAAGATGACAAAAACTCCGTTTACTGGATACGGAGTAAGAGCAAGCGAGCTCTTGGGACTCGTACACAGTGACATGTGCGGTCCAATGTCTACGCATGCGAGAGGTGATTATTCCTACTTCATTACTTTTACGGATAATTTCTCTAGATATGGATATGTCTTCTTAATGAAACATAAATCCGAGGTCTTTGAGAAATTCCAAGAATACAAGAATGAAGTGGAAAAACAAACAGGCAAGAGTATAAAGACACTGAGATCAGTCGAGGTGGTGAATACTTAAGTGCCGAGTTCCTGGGTTACTTAAAAGAGAATTGAATTCTCTCTCAGCTTACTCCTCCATACACACCACAACACAGCGGTGTATCGGAAAGGAGGAATCGAACCCTATTAGATATGGTTCGTTCCATGATGAGTAACGCTGAGTTACCACGATCATTCTAGGGATATGCACTAGAATCAGCTGCATATCTTTTGAACCAGGTTCCCACCAAGACTGTGCCTACCACACCATCTCAGATGTGGAGTGGGACTAAACCCTGTCTAAATCATTTTAAGACATGGGGATGTCCAGTTTTTGTAAAAAGCAGCATGTGGACAAGCTCGAGGCACGATCAGTACAATGTAAGTTTGTGGGATATCCGAAGAATTCTAAAGGATATTATTTCTATTACGCAGAGGAACAAAAGGTTTTTGTTTCTCGTCATGCCCACTTTCCGGAACATCAGTTTTTAGAAAAAGGAACAAGTGGGAGCGTATTAGAACTGGAAGAAATTCCAGAACCACAAGCTATTACTGAAAACTTGGAAGAACCAGAAGGTTCAGGAGAACGGGACATCCCGATGCCACTCCGTATGAGTAGTAGGCAATCTCATCCACCCGAGAGATACTACGGTTTTCTCGTAGACGGGGATAGAGAGGATTGCACTATTGACTATGATGAGCCTACTAGCTTCCAGCAAGCCATTCAGAGTGGTGACTCAGTAAAATGGCTGGATGCAATGCGGACCGAAATGGAGTCCATGTACACTAACAAAGTATGGACTTTGGACGTTGCTCCAGATGGGGTAAAACCCGTAGGATGCAAATGGATCTTCGAACAGAAGATTGGTGTAGATAGACAGGTTGAAACCTATAAGGGTAGTCTTGTCGCAAAGGGTTTCCGTCAAAGACCTGGTTTGGACTATGACGAAACCTTTTCTCCAGTGGCTATGCTCAAATCCATAAGGGTCCTTCTTGCTATTGCTGCCTTCCACGATTATGAGATCTGGCAGATAGATGTAAAGACGGCTTTTCTAAATGGTAATTTGGAAGAAAGCGTCTATATGGATCAGCCAGAGGGATTCATTCAGTGTGGGAGCAGCAGTAAAGTATGCAAGTTGCTTAAGTCCATTTATGGACTAAAGCAAGCATCTCGGAGTTGGAACATCTGTTTTGATGATGCTGTCAAAGAATTCGACTTTATCAAAAATCCAGATGAACCATGCATATACAGTAAGATTGTAGGGAGAGCTGTAGTATTCCTCGTCTTATACGTGGATGACATTCTACTAATAGGAAATGATATTCCTATGTTACAGTCAGTCAAAAGATTCTTGTCACATAAATTCTCCATGAAAGACCTAGGTGATGCCACCTACATTCTGGGGATCCGGATCTATCAAGATAGATCAAAAAGGATGTTGGGACTTTAACAGTCCAGGTATATAGACACCATAGTGAAGAAATTCAGTATGGATGATTCTAAGCGCGGAAATCTACCGGCTTGTCACGGAATCACCCACTCCAAAGAGATGTCTCCCAAGACTGATTTGGAACGGGATCGCATGCCGATTATACCCTACACTTCTGCGGTAGGCTCTATAATGTATGCGATGTTATGTACCAGACCAGATGTAGCATACGCATTGAGCGTAGTATGCCGGTATCAAGAAAACCCACGGGAGAAGCACTGGATAGCAGTAAAGAACATTCTCAAGTACCTAAGAAGGACTAAAGATTTGTTCTTGGCGTATGGCGGAAAAGACCTCCAGATTGAGGCCTTTGCCGACTCCGGCTTCCAGAGTGACAAAGATGACTCCAAATCCATGTCGGGTTATGCCTTTACCCTCAATGGAGGGGCGGTCTGTTGGAAGAGTTCCAAACAGAAGACCGTTGCTGACTCAACGATGGAAGCAGAGTACATAGCTGCTTGCGATGCCGCAAAAGAAGCTGTCTGGATGAAGAAGTTCCTCACAGAACTTCTGGTGGTTCCTACCAGTGTTGATCCAATACCTCTGTATTGTGACAACAACGGCGCTATAGCTTTAGCGAAGGAACCCAAGTCCCATCAGAAGTCCAGACACATCTTAAGGCGGTATCACCTGATCAGGGACATCGTCGATCACCGGGAGATCGAGGTGAAGAGAGTAGAGACGGAGAATAACATTGCTGATCCATTCACAAAGGACCTTCCTCAGACGCAGTTCGAGAGGCTATTTGAGATGATAGGTCTACGATATGCCAGCTCATGTCCTTAGTGCAAGTGGGAGATTGTTAGCGTATATACCCTAGGGGCCATTATTGTATCATACTTGTATGTATATTACTTAATGGAAGCTTGGGATATTCACAGTTGTATATACAATCTTGCTAAACATGGTAGTATGATACTTGGTTTGTGTCTACTTCAATATGTACATATGTTTCTTGTAACGTATCACTTATACATATTAGTAGAGCCTATAGGATCTTTGCTGGATTACCAGCGTTGTGATGGCAGTCACACTAGTGGGGGCTGGGTAGTCTGTAAGCAACATCCTATACAGGTCCCTGGTTGTTGGATTATCGAGATAGGGCATCGATATTCTGGAGTAGACTAAGTGTGTATGTTTCTCATCCCAGTTGGGGAGATGGTCTGTCCCACCGCCATCAGTACGTCGTACTAGAGATAGTATACAGGTGCTCGTTAGGTTACGGGTACACCGGACAGGACTCGCAGGGGAACTGCTTAGTTGGTATTGTACCCGTCGTCAGTTAACAGTTCCCAGGTGACATGAGTAAAGCATAGTCTGCAGACTTGACACTGCTACTTTATCTCGAGTGTGTCCCACTGTTCTTAGATTGCTACCCTACCACGGCTCAAAGGAGTCGTGCAAACAGGTAGCAGTTGGGTGCAGTCCCGAGCACTTGGAGGCAGTGGCGGTTAAACAGGATTCGCCTCTCCCGGTATTGGGAGATGATATCGAGCTGTGTCAGAGAGCGATTACTCAAAGTCCCTGGCCAGGGCAAGCGAGATTTACTGGTAAGTTCCAGTAGTTTTCTCAGGGTGTAATGGGCTACGCTCCGACACGACTTATACAGCTATTAGGGGACTGACGCTTGCCGCCCCCTAAGCTTGATATGCGATAGTCTCAGACGAACAGACCGGACTGTACGGAGATTGTCACATCAGGCTCAGTGGGAGTTCGGATGAGTTTACTCATCGGCCTTCTTATCGACATCTACCTGGGGACCGTTACGTACAGCTAGTGCCGCTTGCGGTCTGTGGTTAAACCTACTGTCAGCGTAGTGTCGAGTCTTTAGAGTCCCACACAGAGAGTTTCCGTGCTCCAGGAGAAACGATATAGAGGTCGTATGGTTTTACAACAAGGGTTCGGACGCGTACGTGTGTTTACGCAGGTACGACTTTTCGGACAGTTTTTTACTAGCCGGCTTTGGTTTAAGCCAGATTCTAGTATCGGGTTATTGGATTTATACAGTCTAAAGTTTTTCCGTGTTTTCACGGATTGGAGGGGCGTTCTCGTAATTTGTCGGGAAGCTTCTAGAAGAGTGGTGACTTGGGGGGGTAAGGTGGCATTGCATTAAATGAGATTAGTGACTCATTTGTGTGATTCATTCATGTCATTAATGCATCATAAATGCTTAATGACTCTTGGAGATGAATCACTCATATGTATTTATGAAGAATGGTTGTTAAATCTTTATTTCATTTTTGGATAAATAATAATGCTTCATATATATTATGATAAATCATTATCTCATTATCATGATCATGCTCACCTTCTCTCTCCTCAAGCTCATCCTCTCTTGAAACCCTAATCCTCCCCTCTCATGTGTTGAGATTAAGGATTAGATAGACTAATACATCCATAACCTTACTCCATATCCCCTAGATAGCTTAGATTAGCAATTTGAGCAATCTAGTTGTCTCAAGTTAGAGATCAATCTTGGACAAAGAGCTCTCGGGTGGATCGTCTTTGATTCGAGGAGGCCGTTGAGGTGCCGATGTTCCAAGGAGCCTATGAGGAGTGGAGGACAGCGATGAAGACCCGAAGGACAAGTAACGTGAGGTATAACTTCGAATCTGAGTAGTTAAACCTCTAGTTTAGTTGATAGTTAGCAATGGTTTAGATACGATTCATGCGCTCAAGTCCGTATTACGAAACATTGATAATCGTTTTTCATATATTCCGCCTCCCCACAAGTTCATGGGGTGCGTGACATGGACTTACAAAAGCAAGTATAGCAGAGAAAGATCATCTATTTTTGATGTGACGGTCATAAAGTTTGACTTCATCAGAATAACAGATAGACCTGGAAAGAAGGTAGTAGGGAGTGATGTCCTGGTATTTGGATGACAGGCTCTTGATAGGAAGTGATATTCCTATACTACGATCGGTTATATTGTGGTTGTTACGAGGTATTTCTGTACATAAGATTTATATAAAATATCAGGGATTCTGGTCACTAGATCAATGGTGTTAGATCAATATTTGGGAAGTGTCCCAATTTGGGTACTTTGACATTATTCTAAAGTGTTTTAGAATGGATGACTCCTGGCGTGGTGGTGTACCCGCAGGTGATGGAGTCACCATCTCTAAAGAGATATCTTCTTGACTGATTAAGAGAGGGATTTGCATGATTGGCATATCAGTTGCTTAGGCAATTGAGTTAATCATGAAATGTCAAGTACCACACAAGATATTACTTTTGCGCTGGATGCAATAAGCATATATATTAATCCAATCCTGGAGAAACATTAGGAAGAAGTTATGAACATAAGAGGATATTCTTGGTATATGGTAAGGGCAGCCTCCTTCAGGAGGCGGTTATCTTTTCAGGCTTCCAAGGTGACCTGGATGAAAGAATGACTTTCAGAGTTATAGTTTTCCTTCTTTTGAGGGGCGGTATGTTGAACAGGTGGTCTAAGCGGATACTAAGGAAGGCATGGTGCAGGATACTGATTAAATTCAGTGGATGATACGGTCGAAGAAGTTTGTTGGATTTGGAGTTCATTTATGAACTAGGTCCCAACAGATATGTCACGACACGAAATGGCACGCGACTGGCACTTGAATCATATGAAGTCTATAGGACCCCATCTAATTCAAGTAAGCCAAGAAATGACAGAAAACTAAACCATTTAAAGAAGGAAGTGAAGAAACCATGTTTTAAAACAAGGGATTTTTAATAACATAAGCCGAAGTATGCATTTTTAAAATCTCAAGTCTTTTCTGAAAATTTCGGCAGAGTTTCCTTTGTAAATACTGGCCCCAAAAGCGGTGCAACATACATAATATGAATAAAGGCATCCCCAAGTGGGAGCTAGCTCTTCGTCAATCAACGGTCACAACCACGCAAACAATATAATATACAACGCCGAAGGGCGAGGATCAAAACTCCAAAGGAACTCAAAATATCAAGAAAACCATAATCATACAACGCGCGACTCTAAGGTCAAAAGAATATACAACTGGTTTTCTATGCCTGAAATAAATGTACAAGTCTGGTTAATGGAGTTACTAGATACAACTGAATGTAAATAAAATACAATGGTGGTCACGATGCAAGTGAACCCACCTACCAAACCAAATCACCCGGAATGGAAGCAGTGTGCCAGCAAACCGCAATGAAACCTGTACGGTAAAACCTGCAACAAACTGTGGAACAACGGGGGTGAGTTGCCAACTTGTAACTAGAAAACATCACAGAGCAGAAATCGTATGTATGACTCCATCCTAGGTCAATACGATCAGTAATATACATCCTCAATATGATAAAGTCTGAAGCATAAAAAGGTGACAAGGGTAAACATCTATACCAAGTGTAATACAAAGTGCTCGTGTCAGTGCCTCAGGTAGCAACATTTCATAAACATGAGGTGTGATCATTGTGATCATCATTAAATCAGTATCAACTAATCATGAAGTCTATAAGTATGTGGATATTATCCAACTATGTAATCAATGCCTGTATGCATGTGGATCTCGTCCACGTGTCAACCAATGACTTAACAACATCATACATGGAAAAGTCACAAAGGCATATGCATGAAAGTATGATGATATAAATCAACGTGTGTCCCTCGCGACACATCAAAATCATGGAACCTGAGTGTCCAGCATCGACACTCGAAAACATCATGAAACCTGTGCCCAGCATCGGTACGTAAATCCTCATATATCTCAGGCGCCGCACACCCTGGTCGGCCCTCATATCCATCTCTATCTCAGGCGCCGCACACCCTGGTCGTCCCTCATATCCATCTCACTACTCTGGACGGTATCCTCCGGATAACCGCTGAGTCCACATACTATCACCGGTAGGTAGAGCTCTCCTGCCAGGCTCACCGTCTAACAATACGAGTCTTCTTGCCCCGGGGTACCTCACTGGGTCCACCATATACCCGCAGACGGTGCCTACCGCTCCTCGAATCTGGTTTCACATGCCACTCTCAGAACCGAGAAAACACATGGTGGACGCACTGAAATATCATATCAAGCAAAACCGGGTTTTCAAAACAATACATACTTTCTTTTGAAATAACCACGGTTCCCAAATCCAGAAATCTCATAAACCGCATATCTCAATGCATATGATCATAAAGCATGATGTATACGACTTATAACAGAAATGTGAGCATATCCGTGTATCATGCAACACGGAACAGTAATATGCACATATCGAGGGAAAACCACTCTTTTAAAATGAATCCAGTTTTAAAATATATCTTTCGGTTCCCAAATCTCCAAAATCAAGCCAGAATCATCTATGTCTGTGCAAATACGTATGTATGCAATTATGAGTGTACAATATATGTGTACGCAAGTATGAGTGTACAATATATATGTACGCAAGTATGTCATGCAAAGGGTCATATCCTGATGCGACGTCCTACTGTGTAGTGACATGGATATTATCGATGATGAAGTGTGTGAGCCGGAAAGCAGGTGTACGTGGAACATACGCATCATCGATAATGGTGTTGGTGTCCTGACAGCATGGGTTTAAAATAACATAATTCACAAGTATATAAGCATGAAATGCGCTAATAACCATATGAATATATATGGAAATGGAAAGTAAATGCAACAATAAGGAATCTACATTAGTTATACGAGTCATACAGTTTGTCACTTAAAATCACACAAATCGTGGTGTTTTGGAAAAATAGGGGCTACGGTGTTTTTAAGAAATGAGGTATGTCCTTTGAAATATCAGTAGAATCCCATGGCCTGTCTTTAAAATACTCACGATTCGTTAGTTTTGGAAATAGGTATGACTCGAGTCTAGTCTAACATCTACAAGTAAACTACAGGACTAAGCGAACAGTCTAACCGAAAGGGTAAGGGAAAACCACCTAAGGCTAAGTCGATATATATAAATATAATAGTCAGTGATCCCGCCTTAATAGTATCATATACAATACAATATACAATATGACATCCTCGAGTCAAGAGTGCGGATCTATCATCTATATATAGCTCGTATGGTAAATCTATCGTACGGCATCCCAAATCTGGGTACGGGTCGAGTATCACATTTATCTGGTATCCTTAACATCATATCTCATGAACTGGGGTACTGATCTAAGTCAAGTACAAACTGATACCATCTCTCTCTCTCTCTCTCTATAAATATATATATATATATATATATATATATATATGCGTGTATGAAAATACACGCCTAAAGGCCCGCTATAACCTCATGTCGTATCTCCTAATACGAATCAAAACATATCACCTATCTCATGGCATCATGCCCAATCTCAACGACTCATCTCCAAATACCATGTACAATCCTCATCATCCATGTGTAGGTATACGTATATATATATACATAGTCCCATACCTATGTGTGTGTATATATATACATATCCCCATATACGCACAAGTATAACAAAGTAAGCTTGTGTGCGCTTGTGGGTGTAAACCTCATTCTAGGGTTCGCGACTAAGAAGCTAAACTAAGTTACTTCTAACTACCCTAAACTAAACCATGAACACAAAATCATATCTTGATAATCATCCACGTAACATAAAACACATATATAACCATATATATACATATAAGCTATACTACGAACTGCGGGGGTGCTATACGCCATCCACCCGAATTCCCACGTAGATATATATCTACTCACATGCTCTTCGCTTGCCGTTGCCGCCGCCGCCACGTGCTTACTTGTCATCTCGAAGTCCTCGTAGGGGTACGTACACATCATAACGTATCGTGCCGTATTAAACCCAATTCAAAACAAAAACGACACGCTAAAAGCCTATAGGTTAGAACCTACGGACTACGCCTTTCAAACCACCAAACAACCCTCGATATCGTCGTACAAACGTCATGTGATCGAGGTAAAACACAAATACTAAAATCCAGAATCCAAAATACGAAAAATATACCCTAAATCAAAATAGCAACTCATGAACTTAGTCCTAGATTTTACCCTAGGCCAAACTAGCCAATTTTCCAGATAGGAGGGGTCTAATTTACTACTAAAGGAGCCATGGACCAAAAATGAGGCACCCAGGTCAAGTCCTGGCCGCAAATTGCGGCCAGGGGAATTTAATTGCTGCCATGGTGTTAGAGTTAGGGCTCGGGTCTTTAGGGTATGCTTTAAATCACATGCACATCTCTCTGTGTACGCTAAATAAATTTTAGAGTCCCCGGGTGTTAGCAGATAACCAAAAACCATCACAATTCCCTCAATTTCCGTATCTGCAGAATTTCAAAGTTCGTATTTGGGGGTTAATTCTCAGGTTCAGTCCACTAAATCATCACAACTGGGGTTGTATAGGCTCTACTAACCTCAATTACCCTTCACTACTCAAGATTTCATCACAACCCTAACTAGGAATTTCAATGTTCTCTAAACCGCACTAAATCACAACTAAACACATATGGATACTAAAGTGAATGAAATAAATGCTAATGGAAATGAAAGTACCTCATTTGGCAACTCAAGAATTTTCTTGAGTTGCCCCAAGTCTTCAAAATCCTATTTTTTCTTGGTCCAATGCGTTTGTATTGAGCTTGTGCAAGTTTTTTGTGAAAGGAAATATGTGTTTTGATGTTGATTTGGGGGTGAAGTGAAGTGTAGGAGGTGGTGGATGGTGAGGGCATCAGCCATGGAGGTGAGAAGAGAGAGGATGAGGGTGATGAAGTGAAGGAGGAATGGCCCAAGTCAAAGCAAACCCCTCCCTTTCTCTCTCTTGCCCATGCTTCCCATTTCTTTATTCTTTTCCTTTTTTTTTCTTTTCTTTTCTTATCTTTTCTCTTTTTCATTTCTAAAACAAAACCATGCATAGAAAAAAAAGACATGGTAGGAAAATGTAAAAATACAAAATATGACATGGTGCATGTCATGTGCACAAAACTAGCTTAATGCACGATTAGCGATATTTAATCGCGATTAGCATTAAATTAGTGTATAATAAATCATAAAATTTCATAATTTTCTTAAATCAAATAAAGCACCCTCATTTCAGTAATTTGTGTAATTTTCCAAATTTTCCCTAATTTATCGGTATTTAATCATACTGCCTTACTAAAATATTCAATATAATATTATTTAATTATAAAAATCCCCAAAAATAATATTTTATTTTTCTGAAATGTTTCAATCTTCCCCCCTTAAAGAAATCCGGTCCCCGAATTTAAATTTAAACCCCTCAAATACTAAAACAGTTCAGTAAAAGACTAGGTCGTCAGGGTCCCGAGATCATAAATATATAAAATGCATCATAGCGCAATGCATGTGCGTGAACAATGAGAAGATAACTCCAAATCAAAACTATACATGTAAACATCTGAAAGAAATGCATGCCAAACTTTTCATGTTGCTGGGCGATGCGCGTATCGCGGCACAGTGGCGGACGTCTATTATAAGAAAATAACTATATATATACTTATCCTTTATTTAATATGTAAGTCCCGCCGTTTTTTAGTATAATTTAGAAGGGTTTCCATGTTTTTAAACGTTTCGTGTCATATCAGACACGTGGGTAAATACTGAGACTATAGCTCCCTTTTTGGAAATCATTTCGATAACTATCAATTCATGCAAAATATATCCAGGTACTGTCCTCTGACTAGTACTGATCAGTACGAAATCAAATAGAAAATATCATAAAAACGTACTGCTCCATAAGAAATCAACCCCAAAATGTATATAAGAATACCCTGTGCGTCTGGTGCGCACGTAAATCGAAATCCATACATATGCACAGAAACAAAATCTAAGTGCAACGGTTGTACACGAAACACCTGTCAAAGGCAACGGGTGTGCCTGACAATAAATATCAGGTGCATCTGATATGCATGAAGAATCCCGATTTAGAGCATCTGGTGTGCACCAAAATCGTATCTCATAACATGCACCCAACATGCGCGAAAATCCAAATCAAGTGGATCCATCATGCACGAATAAAATCTAAATCATGTGCATTCAACATACACGAAATCACGAAATCCAATGTCAAGCGCCGAACATGCGCAAAATCCTATCCGGTGCACAAGGTGCACAAAACTAATATCGAGTATCATAATCAAAATCGACGGTATACAGCACATTTCAATCCAAATCCAAATCAGGTATACCGTAGTATATAATCTCACAACCATATGCATCAGCGTGCACAAAATCAGATCAAATACAAAAAGTGCATGAAAACTATGCCGAAAGCATAAGTCAAATCACATGTATACCATAGGTATGAACTCAAGATCAACATCTCGAATGATATCAAATCGAAGTCAGGTGCAACTGTGGTGCACAAAATCTCAGTCATGCAAATAAATCATCCAAAATACCGAAATTCAAGGTGACAGATGCGTGGTCATCGAATCACCAAATCACAAATCATAAATACCATCGTCGATATGTCCTCCATCAAAGTCGAGAAGGTGTCAGTGCATCCAATGCTAGCAGAGCAAGATATCTACTTGCCTACTGTTCGTGGCCTGTCGTCTGGTTCCCTTAGGCTCTCGTCTCTCACTGCATATTGCTAACTGCATAGCTCCTCGACTCAATGGACAAATATGGAATGACGACGGAAACAGTCCCGCTCTGGCACATCCTCTAAAGGTCTCTGGCCAACTATCTCGTCGACGATGCCGAAATCTGGCCTACTGGGTGTGCGCAATATGACCGCTCCTGGGTCCAAGTATTTTCGTTTAGTATTCCAGAAAGGTCCTGTCGAGATCTCTCCCAAATCTCGCTTCTGCCGAACTGCCCGAAAGTCATCATCCTTCATTAAATCTGTTTCTTGTTCCGGAACGGCTGCATACTGATCGCGACTCCTTCTGAAAGATATATCCATGCGTATCACATCTCTGATTTCAGCGGAGTGGAACGTCATCTCATCAAGATCTCGTACGAACCTCTAACTCCACTTTTCTCTAATGTCGACTGCTTCGGACTCGTCTCTTCGTGGATGCATGGACTGCGCTCCAATGGCTATACTCTTATCTGGAGTCTCCCAAGCAATGTATCCCATCACATGATATCCGAATGATGTCGAACCTTTCGATCGATTCGTCAAAGTTCCATAATCCCCTAAGAGCTCAACATCTTGGGTACAGTTTAATAGTATTCCAGTACATGCCATAGTACCTGTAGTCCAGCCGTAGAAGGGCAAACCCAAGCCTCACTAATGGCACCGCTGAACTGCCGCAAACGCTAAGGTTTCAAAGCGTTCTCATGGTCATTATGTCGAGTTAGGGTTTCATTCTTCTAGAGGGTCCATAGCATTACTTGCATTTGTCTCTGAATACTTTAAACTTGGAAAATGGGCTTCTGACATTCGATTGTCTCTATCGACTCCCAACGTACCTGCGTGAAGTCGTCTCTAGCTGGAATCAATCAATCTGATGACCTCGCATCGGGGTAGGCAACGTATCACATGTCCTAGCCATTCGTCCTTGGGTGACTAGCGATCTTCTGTCGCATCTCTAAGTATAACTCATGCGGTATAGCTCCAATATCTAGGGCGATATCTCGTCATTCGCAGCAACAACTGGCTCATTAGTCCGCACGCTGAACAGTGCCTCAATCATCAAGAATAATCGGTGCATCGACGGTCATCACATTCTGGCTGGCCTCTAGCAGTAGCCTGATCCTCTGGTGCTGATCTGCATGTCTGAGAAATCTCGTAAAGTGATCCATCAAACTCTCATGGCGCGAAAACACAATAAAATGACACCTCTATGCAATCGTGTGTCCCTGGAATCACGACCCGGTCAGTCCTCGTCCGTGACGAGCTCATGCTGACGCAACTCTAGCCGTAGCTCTCTCTGCCCGTGAAATCGTGGCAGCAAAACCATAAACCGATATCGATGAGGATAGATCATAAGAATGAATATAATACTGTGTAAGGAAATGTACATCCTAAGGCTTCTTAAGCGGAGTAGCGTATCGTAAGTATGCCGCGGAACATACACACGGTACGCCATTCTACCGAAGTCACCTACTCCATCAACCAAGGTCAACCTACGCGACGAAAGTTCGGGTATAATACCCCCTCGACTACGTCTAAGTTCCGTAAGGTCAAGCCTAGATCCCGTATATATACAAACGCCCTAAGCTCCGAATAGTCAAACATAGACTCGAACCAAGGTTAACCTAGCGCTTTTATACTAACTTTTTCACGACCCGAAATGGCACGCGACTGGCACTTGAATCATATGAAGTCTATAGAACCCCATCTAATTCAAGTAAGCCAAGAAATCCCAGAAAACTAAACCATTTAAAGAAGGAAGTGAAGAAAACATGTTTTAAAACAAGGGGTTTTTAATAACATAAGCCGAAGTATGCATTTTTTAAATCTCAAGTCTTTTCTGAAACTTTCGGCAGAGTTTCCTTTGTAAATACTGGCCCCAAAAGGTGTGCAACATACATAATATGAATAAAGGCATCTCCAAGCGGGAGCTAGCTCTTCGTCAATCGACGGTCACAACCACGCAAGCAATATAATATACAACGCCGAAGGGCAAGGATCAAAACTGCAAAGGAACTCAAAAATATCAAGAAAACCATAATCATACAACGCGCGACTCTAAGGTCGAAAGAATATACAACTGGTTTTCTAAGCCTGAAATAAATGTACAAGTCTGGTTGATGGAGTTACTAGATACAACTGAATGTAAATAAAATACAATGGGGGTCATGATGCAAGTGAACCCACCTACCAAAGCTAATCACCCGGAATGGAAGCAGTGTGCCAGCAAAGCCGTAATGAAACCTGTATGGCAAAACCTGCAAGAAACTGTGACACAACGGGGGTGAGTTGCCAACTCGTGAGTAGAAAATATCATAGAGCAGAAATTGTATGTATGTCTCCATCCTAGATCAATACGAACAGTAATATACATCCTCAATATGATAAAGTCTGAAACATAAAAAGGTGACAAGGGTAAACATCTATACCAAGTGTAATACCAAGTGCTCGTGTCAGTGCCTCAGGTAGCAACATATCATAAACATGAGGTGTGATCAATGTAATCATCATTAAATCAGTGTCAACTATATCATGAAGTCTATAAGTATGTGGATATCACCCAACTATGTAATCAATGCCTGTATGCATGTGGATCTCGTCCACGTGTCAACTAATGACATAACAACATCATGCATGGAAAAGTCATAAAGGCATATGCATGAAAGTATGAGGATATAAATCAACCTGTGTCCCTCGTGACACATCAAAATCATGGAACCTGAGTGTCCAGCATCGAAACTGGAAAACATCATGAAACCTGTGCCCAGCATCGGTACGTAAATCCTTATATATCTCAGGCGCCGCACACCCTAATCGGCCCTCATATCCATCTCTAACTCAGGCGTCGCACACCCTGGTCGACCCTCATATCCATCTCACTAATCCGGTCGGTATCCTCCGGATAACCGCCGAGTCTAAATACTATCACCGGTAGGTAGTGCTCCCCTGCCAGGCTTACCGTCTAACAATACGAGTCTTCTTGCCCCGGGATACCTCACCGGGTCCACCATGTACCCGCAGACGGTGCCTACCGCTCCTCGAATCGGGTTTCACATGACACTCTCACAACCGAGAAAATACATGATGGACGCACTGAAATATCATATCAAGGAAAACCGGGTTTTTAAAACAATGCATACTTTCTTTTGAAATAACCACGGTTCCCAAATCCAGAAATCTCATGAAACAGCATATCTCAATGCGTATAATTATAAAGCATGATGTATGCGACATATAACAGGAATGTCAGAATATCCGTATATCATGCAACACGGAACAGTAATATGCACATATTGAGGGAAAACCTCTCTTTTAAAATGAATCCAGTTTTAAAATATATCTTGCGGTTCCCAAATCTCTAAAATCAAGCCAGAATCATTTATGTATGTGCAAATACGTATGTATACAAGTCTGGTTATACAATATGTGTGTAAGCAAGTATGAGTGTACAATATGTATGTACGCAAGTATGACATGCAAGGGGTCATATCCTGATGAAACAGTCCTACTGTGTAGTGACATGGCAATTATCGATGATGAAGTGTGTGAGCCGGGAAGCAGGTCTACGTGGAGCATACGCATCATCGATAATGGTGTTGGTGTCCTGACAGCATGGGTTTAATATAACATAATTCATAAGTATATAAGCATGCAATGCGCTAATAACCACATGAATATATATGGAAATGGAAAGTAAATGCAACAATAAGGAATCTTCATTCGTTAGACGAGTCATACAGTTTATCATTTAAAATCACACAAATCGTGGTGTTTTGGAAAAATATGGGCTACGATGTTTTTAAGAAAAGAGGTACGTCCTTTGAAATATCCGTAGAATCCCTTGGCCTGTCTTTAAAATACTCACGATTCGTTAGTTTTGGAAATAGGTATGACTCGAGTCTAGTCTAACATCTATAAGTAAACTACAGGACTAAGCGAACAGTCTAACCGAAAGGGTAAGGGAAAACCACCTAAGGCTGAGTCGATATATATAAATATAATAGTCAGTGATCCCGCCTCAATAATATCACATATGATACAATACACAATATGACATCCTCGAGTCAAGAGTGTGGATCTATCATCAATATATAGCTCGTACGGTAAATCCATCGTACGGCATCCCAAATCTGGGTACGGGTCGAATATCACATTTATCTCATCATTTATCTGGTATCCTTATCATCATATCTCATGAACTGGGGTACTGATCTAAGTCTAGTATAAACTGATACCATCTATATATATATGCGTGTATGAAAACACACGCCTAAAGGCCCGCTATAACCTCATGTCGAATCTCCTAATACGAATCAAAACATTACACCGATCTCATGGCATCATACCCAATCTCATCGACTCATCTCCAAATACCATTTACAATCCTCATCATCCATGTGTAGGTATTCGTATATATATATACATAGTCCCATACCTATGTTTGTATATATATTTACATATCCCCATATACGCACAAGTATAACAAAGTAAGCATGTGTGTGCGTGTGGGTGTAAACCTCATTCTAGGGTTCGCGACTAAGAAGCTAAACTAAGTTACTTCTAACTACCCTAAACTAAACCATGAACACAAAATCATATCTTGATAATCATCCACGTAACACAAAACACTTATACAACCATATATATACATATAAGCTATACTACGAACTGCGGGGGTGCTATAAGCCATCCACCCGACTTCCCCCGCAGATATATATCTACTCACCTGCTCTTCGCTTGCCGTTGCCGACGTCGCCACGCGCTTGCTTGTCGTTTCGAAGTCCTCGTTGGGGTACCTACACATCATAACGTATCGTGGCATTAAAACCCAATTCAAAACCAAAACGACACGCTAAAATCCTATAGGTTAGAACCTACGGACTACGCCTTTCAAACCACCAAACAACCCTCGATATCGTCGTACAAACGTCAAGTGATCGAGGTAAAACACAAATACTAAAATATAAAATCCAAAATACGAAAAATATACCCCGAATCAAAACATAACTCATGAACTTAGTCCCAGATTTACCCTAGGCCAACCTAGCCAATTTTGCATACAGAGGGGGTTTAATTTACTGCTAAAGGAGCCATGGACCAAAAATGAAGCACCCAGGTCAAGTTCTGGCCACAAATTGCACCCAGGGGGAATTTTATTGCGGCCATGGTGTTAGAGTAGGGGCTCGGGTCTTTAGGGTATGCTCTAAATCACCTGCACATCTCTCTATGTTCGCTAAATAAATTTTAGAGCCCCCGGGTGTCAGTAGATAACCAAAACCATCATAATTCCCTCAATTTCGGTATCTGCAAGATTTCAAAGTTCGTATTTGGGGGTTAAGTCTCAGGTTCAGTCCACTAAATCATCACAACAAGGGTTGTATAGCCTCTACTAATCTCAATTACCCTTCACTACTCAAGATTTCATCACAACCCTAACTAGGAATTTCAATGTTCACTAAACCGCACTAAATCACAACTAAACACATATGGATACTAATGTGAATGAAATACAATGCTCATGGCAATGAAAGTACCTCATTTGGCAACTCAAGAATTTTCTTGAGTTTCCCTAAGTCTTCAAAATCCGATTTTTTCTTAGTCCAATGTGTTTGTATTGTGCTTGTGCAAGTTTTTTGTGAAGGGAAGTATGTGTTTTGATGTTGATTTTGGGGTGAAGTGAGGTGTAGGAGGTGGTGGAGGGAGAGGGCAGCAGCCATGGAGGTGAGAGGAGAGAGGATGAGGGTGATGAAGTGAAGGAGGAATGGCCCAAGTCAAAGTAAACCCCTCCCTTTCTCTTTCTTGCCCATGCTTCCCATTTCTTTATTCTTTTCCTTTTTCTTTTCTTTTCTTTTCTTTTCTTTTCTCTTTTTCATTTCTAAAACAAAACCATGCATAGAAAAAAAAGACATGATAGGAAAATGTAAAAATGTAAAAATGCAAAATATGACATGGTGCATGTCATGTGTACAAAGCTAGCTTAATACACGATTAGCGATATTTAATCGCGATTAGCATTAAATTAGTGTATAATAAATCATAAAATTTCATAATTTTCTTAAATCAAATAAAATACCCTCATTTCAGTAATTTGTGTAATTTTCCAAATTTTTCCCAATTTATCGGTATTTAATCATACCGCCCTATTATAATATTCAATATAATATTATTTAATTATAAAAATCCCCAAAAATAATATTTTATTTTTCTGAAATGTTACAAGATATCCAGACAAATTCTAAGACATGTATCGCTCATTTCGAGAGATAGTCTTTCTCCACAATGTTGAGATATATAGAGATAAAGATAGAAACATTGGAGCGGATCCACTCACTGAGGCTATTTCTCCAACGCAATAGGTTTACAAACAGGCTTTGAGAGACTGATTAGTAGAGAAGTTGGAGTTCGGTATCACACGGGCTGTGAGTATGCGACATCGCAATAATTAGCCTTAAGTGCAAGTGGGAGATTGTTGGATATAGTGCCCTCAAGTCAATTATTGTAATCGTAGGCACGCGATTGTGAAAATTGAGGGAGGACCTATACAGGTAGATCAGTCTTAAAAAAATGATAGTATGCTATCTGGTTTGTCTCTATCATCATGTACATGCATAATGTGGTATTACAGATCACTATTACATGTTGATAGAGCGCATATGATTCTTGCTTGACTACCAGCATTATGATGGCGATCATATACGTGGGAGCTGGGTGGTCTATAAGCACATCCTTAAATGTCCCTAGTCTAGGTAGTATAGAGACTGGGCATCGATACTTCGGAGTAGACTTGTGTATACTTTTCGAGACCCTGACGAGGGGCGGTGGCCGGTCTCACAAGCCATTGGTGTCAGTTAGTCATCTAAGATAGTGTACACGTGCTCATTGGGTTATGAGTTACACTGGACGGACTCGCCGCGAACATGCAAGATGGTATTATACCTGTTGTCAGATAGTAGTTCTCAGGTGACATGAGTACAGGTTAGTCATCCGACCTGAGATCGTCATTTGTCTCGTGTGAGTTCCCACTGTGCTTTGATTACTACCCTACCACGGCTCAAAGGAATCATGCAAACAAGTTTTAGTTGGGTACAGCCCCAAGCCATGTGGAGGCAGTGAGCCAATCATCGGGAATTCGTCTCTCCCGGTATTGGGGGTTGATGTCGCGCTGTGCATGGGTGGCCATCACCAGAAATCCCTGGCCAAGGTAGATGAGAATTACTGATTTGGATCAGTAGTTTCTCAATGGGTGATGGGTTTCACACCGACAAGAAATATCTCATTATTAGGGGTCTTACTTTATCCACCCCCCTAGACCCGATATGCGATACTCTTAGATGAACAGACTGGACTGTACGGAGATTGTCACGGACAGGCTCAGTAGGGGTTCAGATGAGTTTGCTCGTCGGACTTCCTTTCGCTCGATACCTGGGTAGCCATTATGTACAGCTAGTGCCGCTGACGTGCTTGTGGTTAAACCCACTACCACCGTATTGACGAGTATTTAGAGTCCCACACAGATAGTTTCCCTGGTTCAGGCAAAATGATGTAGTAGCCGTATTTTGATACATGGAGGGCTACGATCGAATGATTGTACTAATTACCCGGACTTTTGATCGGACGGTTGATAATACTAGCCGGCTTGGGATTGAGCCAGATTATTAAATCAGGTATTTATTTAATAATTTACATATATATATATATATTTCGATATGTATATTCTAGTATTATATTCTTTGTATTATTCTATCTCTTGTGGTATTCGTATTTTGGTACAAATACGAGTATGTATATACAGTTGAGTGTATTCCGTATTTATACGGAAAACATTCTAGAAGGTGGGCACCTCATTTTAGATATATCCGTTTATTTTAAATGGAAAATGGGGTGTAAAGATGGTGAGGTGAGTATGGTTAGAACCATGCTTGAATAGTGTTGACAAATGAATTATTAATTAATTTGTGCAAACTATTCAAGTATGGTTGCTAAATATTTATTGGAAATTATGTTTTACAAAACCATGCTTCATCTTTTTCTCTCTCATGGGATTTCTTATTCTCACCATTTTGGTTATCTCTCCTCACTTACCTTTCTTGAGCTCCTCCTCCTTCTTCATCTTCTACCCTACCATCTCATGTGTTGAGAATCAAGGATAGAAGAGCGATAGATATACACATAGAGAAACTCAATACATCCCTAGACACTCTAGATTAGCAACCTATAGTCCCAAGTTGCTCCACTAGATTCTTAGAGTGGAGCAAGAACCATTAGCCACATCCCTCGGGTGTATCATCTTCGACGGAGGAAGACCGGAGGTCATGCTAGATCAAGGTGACCCTAAAGAGCTAAGGAAGAGGGTAGAAGACCGAAGGACATGGATCATTTGGTATACAACTTCTATCTTTGTAGTTAGTTTAGGTTTATGGTTTGATTCTAGGACGGATTTTTTAGCACCAGATTTTAAACACCAAATTTTGTTCCCCATCGGCCACGGTAGAGGGCCAGGGCGCTAGGAAACCCAACACCAACGTTGTGATGGCAGTCACACTAGTGGGGGCTGGGTAATCTATAAGCACATCCTTATACTTGTTCCTAGTCATAGGATTATCGAGACAGGGCATCGATACTCCATAGTAGACTAGTGTATACATTTCTCATCGCAGTCAGGGAGATGGCCTGTCCCGCAGCCATTGGTATGCGGTACCAAAGATAGTATATAGCTGCTCAATGGGTTATGAGTTACACTGGACGAACATAATGGGAACTGCTGGTTGGTATTATACCTATCGTCAGTTAGCAGTTCCCGGGTGACATGAATACAGGTTAGTCTGTTGACTTGACATCACTATTCGTCTTGAGTGTGTTCCCACTGTACTTAGATCACTACCCTACCATGGCTCAAATGAGTCGTGCTAACAGGTAGTAGTTAGGTGTAGTCCTGAAGCACTTGGAGGCAGTAGTGGATAGAAAGGATTCGTCTCTCCCGGTATTGGGAGTTGATATCGCGCACTGTTCGGATAGCCATTACACAAAGTTCCTGGCCAGGGTAAGCGAGATTTACTGGTAGGTACACCAGTAGTTTCTCAGGGTGTATTGGGCTTTACACCAATACGACTTATTGCGCTATTAGGGGTCTGACGGTTACCACCCCCTAGGCCTGATATGCGATACTCTTAAACGAATAAACCGGACTATACGAAGATTGTCACGGATAGGCTCTGTAGGAGTTCGGATGAGTTTGTTCGTCGGTCTTCTTATCGACAGATACCTGGATAACCGTTACGTACAGCTAGTGCTACTGACGGGCTTGTGGTTAAACCCACTACCAGCGTACTGTCGAGTCCTTACAGTCCCACACAGAGGGTTTCCCTGGTACAGGAGAAACAATGTAGAGGCCGCTTGGTTTTACGTTCAGGGTTCCGATCATTTACGTGTACGGGCTACACGGATGTTGTTCGGACGGATAATACAAGTGGGCTTTGGTTTAAGCCGTATTCTAGTATTATATTATTGGATTATTATTATCTCGTTGTATTCGTATTTTTGCAGTACAAATACGGGTATGTATATACGGTGAGGGCAATCTTGTAATTTCACAAGAGATGCTTCTAGAAGGGGACACCTCATTATTGGATTTATCTATTTTTGGAAATAGATTAATGAAGTGGAAAATGTAGATATTTGTGGCATGGTGAAGCATGGCTTATTTCATTTGTTTATTTGTTTGGACTCACTATTCAAGCATGGTTGATATTTTCAATTGGAAAATATTGCATGCTTGATGGGAGTAAGAGAATGAGCCATTCTTCACATGCCTAAAGACTATCTCCATTTTTTCTCTCCTTCTTCCTCAAGACCCTAAACCCTTACATGTGTTGTGAACCATAGGGTCATTTGAGATTAAATACTCCAATTAACACTCTACATATCCTAAGCTACATAGTTTAGTGAACTAGGTACTTTAGTTACCTCGGTTTAGAGGTTGGAGCTTGAACCATACACTCTCGGGTGGATCGTCTTTGACACGAGGAGACCGACGATCAAGTGTTAGTGTTTATGCCCTAGAAGCCCATTACTGTATCATACTAGTTTGTATATTACTTAATGGAAGCTTGGTATATTCACATGTATATAACAGTCTTGCTAAACATGGTAGTATGCTACTTGGTTTTTTCTATCTTAATATGTGAGTATACGTATTGATAGAGCTCTTAGGATCTTTCTTGACTACCAGCGTTGTGATGGCAGTCACACTAGTGGGGGCTGGGTAGTCTACAAGCACATCCTTATTCAGGTCCCTAGTCGTTGGATTATCGAGACAGAGCATCGATACTCCGGAGTAGACTAGTGTGTACGCTTCTCATCCCAGTTGGGGAGATGGTCTGTCCCACAGCCGTCAGTACGTCGTACTGGAGATAGTATACAGGTGCTCGTTAGGTTACGGGTACACCGGACAGCACTCACAGGGAACTGTTGGTTGGTTTTATACCAGTCGTCAGTGAACAGTTCCCAGGTGACATGAGTACAGCATAGTCCGCAGACTTGACTCTTCTACTTCGCCTCGAGTCTGTCCCACTGTTCTTAGATTGCTATCCTACCATGGCTCAAAGGAGTCGTACAAACAGGTAGCAGTTGGGTGCAGTCCCGAGCACTTGGAGGTAGTGGCAGTTAGACAGGATTCGTCTCTCCCGATATTGGGAGTTGATATCGCATTGTGTCAGAGAGCCATTACGCAAAGTCCATGGCCAGGGCAAGCGAGATTTGCTGGTAGGTTCCAGTTGTTTCTCAGGGTGTAATGGGCTTCCCTCCGACAGGACTTATACCGCTATTAGGGGACTGACGCTTGCCGCCCCCCTAGGCCCGATATGCGATAGTCTTGGACGAACGGACCGTACTGTATGGAGATTGTCACAGCAGACTCAGTAGGAGTTCGGATGGGTTCCCTCATCGGCCTTCTTATCGACATCTACCTGGGGACCGTTACGTACAACTAGTGCCGCTTGCGGTCTGTAGTTAAACCCACTGCCAGCGTAGTAGTCGAGTCTCTAGAGTCCCACACAGAGAGTTTCCCTACTCCGGGCGAAACGATATAGAGGTCGTATGGTTTTACGACAAGTGTTCGGACGCATACGTGTGTTTACATACGTACGACTTTCGGACAGTTTTTACCAGTCGGCTTTGGTGTAAGCCAGTTACTGGTATCCGGTTATTGGATTTATACAGTCTAAAGTTTTTCCGTATTTTTGCGGAAAGGAGGGGCGTTCTCGTAATTGCGCGAGAAGCTTCTAGAAGGTGGTGACTAAGGAGGTTTAGGTGGCATATACAATGAATGTGATTAGTGAGTCATATGGATGATTCATCCATGTCATTAATGCATGATAATTGCTTAATGACTCATGGAGTGAATCATCACTAGATATTATCAAGCATGGTTGTTAAATTCATTTATATTCTTTTCTTGATAAAAAGAAATGCTTGATATATATTATCATAACTCATTATTCTCACTTGATTATTATCCTCATCTTCTCTCTCCTCAAGCTCTCCCTCTTCAAACCCTAATCCTCCCCTCTCATGTGTTGAGTACAAGGATTAGCAAGACTAATTAAACCATAACCCTTACTCTATATCACCTAGCTTCTTTGATTGGCACTTAAAGAAGGTTAGTTGCCTCAAGTTTAGAGGCTAAGCTTGGAGTATAGCTCTCGGGTGGATCATCTACTACTTCGAGAAGGCCGAGGAGGAGGAGGAGTTCGCAAAGACGAAGGACACGTTTCGTTAGGTATAATCCCTAAGAAAAGTAGTATAGAACTTCTATGTTTCATGTTAGTTATCGTTTAGCTTCGATTCAAGCGGTTAGTCGATGTTTGTTCACTAAACAAGTTCGTTTTTGAAAATTCCGCCTCCCCACAAGTATTGGGGTGTTGTACATCGACTTACAGTGGTATCAGAGCCTCGCTAAACAATAAATAACTTACTTGAAAATTTGTATGAATTTCGAACGGAAAAAACGAAACCGGAAAAGCCCGAAATCACAAGTTTCTTTCGATTTTTAAATGAAGTCCAAAAATTTTTCAGGGAGGTTCAGAAAGCTTAAAATGACAGTAGAAGAACACCTAAGAAATTTGGTCCCCTGAATCGTCTAAAGCGCCGCGGAACCGCGGCGGATCCCACCGATCCGCCGCGCTTCCGCCGCCGAGTTAGCGATTCAGGAACCCAAATTTACTGTGTTGGTTCTATGGGATATTTGGTATTTTCTGGAATTTTTTATTTTTGCTCAGGTTTCAGATTTACAGAGAAGTATTGGAGCAAAATTAAAAGTGTTTAATCGATCAAAATTATACAGTATTTGCTTGTTGGATTATATCTGTGTTTGTATAATGTGTTCGTAAACCTCCCCTAACTGCTAGTATGTCGGTTGGCAGGGGGTTGCACATTTCTGTAATGGATTTTATCTGTTTGTGCATATGAACTGTGTTGGACTGTTGTGATGTATAGCCGGGGTTATGTGATGGGTTATTATTTAATTCATTTGATGTAAATGTAATTTGTTGTAATATTATTTTGCGGGGCACATCCAGGTTGCGGTTGTAGCCACCGATGTATTAATTCATTTTTCTGTTTTTTTCTCCTAGGACAGACCCAAGGTGGGGTGCACAAACTGCCGGGCGGGTAGTTTGCCGCACCCGGAGGGGTCTTGGGTGGGGTAATGGCTATTCATCACAACTGTGTAATCCGTCTTTTGTTGCAGGCTCAAAACAAACACGGATTGCTTGCAAATCCAATTAAGTTCATCTGTGATCTGGAATGAATATCATTGCGTCAGACGAATGTAAAATATCTATATATATGATAGCTATTTTAGACGTCACTTATGTTTTACACCCGCGCTAGCCCAGCCCCCGCTCTGTCGTTAGTTAAGTAACCTAACGGGTGATGACGGGACCCAGTGGCGAATACAGATGGCATAAGAGGACGTCATATTTTCGTTGTTCTCTGCAATGATAGGTTAATGATGGGACGCATTATCTATAAGGCAAAGAAATTAAACCAAAGTTTTAATCGTTGGAACAATTTAAAAGAAACCACTCGGTTAATTTTAAAAAACAGATAATTTTAAATGCGGAGCTTTAACCACTCCTTTTAAAGCTATCAGGTTCTTTCGGTTATATCAAGTTCACTACGTTCACGGTTTCGCCAAAACCATTCGTAGCCCTCCGTCATTTCATTTGGGTATTCAGTAGTATTCAAGCCATGCATTTTGGCCAAAGTCAAGGAATAGTGTTTGGTAGCTGCTGGGTTTTCATTTGTTGTATAAGATAGATGAGTTGGTTTAGGACAGTCGTATTACAATTTGACCAAAGTCAGGGGTATACACGGATGGGTTCAAATTGACAAGATAATGACGGGTAGAACTTGACATGTGACTTATGACATTTTGACCAAAGCCAAGGTCATAAGAGCATGGGGTAAAAACTTATATCGGGAATTTCTAAAGAAACTGAAATTTGCAAAGAGATGCATACCGTTTGGAGTTTGATGAATGTTGGTAGCATTCCTTCAACATTATCATACGATGATATTTGGATCCCGATCCTACTGTGAGTATATGCTACTTATCAGGATATTCGTCACTTAACGATCAATGCTATAAACCAAGTAGGTGTCCAGAAAGGTGTCAGCGTGGTTACGCCCCGAAAGAAAAGAGGTTATATAATTAAGGAACTTCGCGAAAGCGTTGGAAAACCTCCCTCGAAGCACCGACACCAGCCTGGCTGAACGGTTAAGCAAGTATTGTACAGTGAGAATAGTCCTGGCTAATTCTTCTTTTATGGTTTGAGGAAGGATTCGAGAAACAGTGGGAGCCATCCAGTTTAGATAAACTAAAAACCACTCTAAACTTGCAAGAGCATCATGCTAAAGAGTTTTCTTCTCTCTCTCCTAATTGCAGCGACCCTGAAAATGACTGGACTTAAGTTACTTTTAGAGAAAAATATACCGACAGGGCCAAACTATAAAGATTGGCTGCGGAATGTAAAAATGGATTTGACCAATGACAAATTGGGGTACGTCCTCACCGCTACGGTACCTGCTGTCCCTGGTCCCAAATCCAGTAATGCGGATAAGGAAATCCGCAAAACCTGGGATTTCGATTGCGCGAAAGCCAAGTGCATCGTGCTTGCCTCGATGAACAATGAACATCAGAGGAGGCACGAGGATATGGAACTTGATGCCATATTTCTCCATACAAAGGAACTTTATGGAGAGCAATCTCATATAGCAAAATACGAGACCTCTAAGAACTTGTTTCGAGCGAGGTTGGCTGTCGGGTCATCGGTAGGAGAACATGTCCTAAAGATGATCGGCTATATAGAAGAGCTCGCAGACCTTGGGACGACTTTGGATAATGAGCTCTATACAGACCTTATTCTCCAGTCCCTTCCTTCCACCTACGCCCAGTTTATCCTGAACTTCAACATTCAAAGAAAAGAAGTTGAACTTCCGGAACTCCTGAACATGTTAAGGAGTGCAGAAGGCAAGGGAAACACCCGCTATGTTTGTTGGCGGTGCATCTTCTTCCGGGTCCAAGGCTAGGGCCAAAGGAAGGAAGAAGAGGGCCGCACCCAGACCTAGAGGAGGTGTAAGTAAGGTGGGAGGGAAGGGAAAGAAAAAGTTTGCGGTACCAGTAGTTGGCCAGGATGAGTGCTTCCATTGTCACAGGAAAGGGCACTGGAAGAAGGATTACAAGGAGTGGAACGCCAAGAACCAGGAACCGAAGCAAGCTGTGGCTTCGAGTTCAGGTGTGTTTGTAATTGAGAATTGTCTGTCGATCAACTCTACTTCCTGGGTATTGGATACCGGATCAGGATCTCATATTTGCAATTCATTGCAGGCACTGAGAAACCGTAGAGTGCTGAAGGAAGGTGATATGACCCTAAAGGTTGCTAACGGAGCTAGCGTGGGAGCTGCGTCCGTTGGGGATTATCACCTAGGATTGACGAGTGGACACATTTTGGTTTTACATAACTGTTTTTTTGTACCAAGCTTAACGTGTAATATCATATCAGTTTCCTTGTTATCAAATAAAGGTTATGATTTCAAGTTTGTAAGAGATGTTGTTGACATCCACCTTAATCATGGTTTGATTGGATCAGGTACACTAAATAACGGTATATATGTTTTAAACCAACTCCAAATTTTCAATGTCCAGAACACACTAAAAAGAAAGTCTCCAGATTTAAATAAATCTTTCTTATGGCATTGTAGACTGGGTCACATCAATGAGAGAAGGTTGACTAAGTTGCATAGAGAAGAATATTTGGACTCGTTCGAATATCAAACTTATGACACTTGTCAATCTTGTCTCAAAGGAAAGATGACAAAGACTCCATTTACTGGACAAGGAGTAACAGCGAGCGAGCTCTTAGGACTCATACACAGCGATGTATATGGTCCAATATCTACACATGCAAGAGGTGGTTTTTCCTATTTTATTACTTTCACGGATGATTACTCAAGATACGGATTCATTTATCTGATGAAACATAAATCCGAGGCTTTTGAGAAATTCCAAGAGTATAAGAATGAAGTAGAAAACCAAACCGGCAAAAGTATCAAGACACTTAGATCTGATCGAGGTGGTGAATACTTGAGTGCCGAGTTCCTAGGTTACCTAAAAGAGAAAGGAATTCTCTCTCAGCTTACTCCTCCATACACTCCACAGCATAACGGTGTATCGGAGAGACGGAATCGAACCCTATTGGATATGGTACGATCCATGATGAGTAATGCTGAGTTACCGCGATCTTTTTGGGGTTATGCGCTAGAATCAGCAGCATATCTTCTGAACAGGGCTCCTACCAAGACTGTGCCTACCACTCCATATCAGATGTGGACTGGAAAGAAACCCCATCTTCAGCATATGAAGATTTGGGGATGTACAGCTTTTGTTAAAAAGCAGCATGTGGACAAGCTCGAGGCAACGATCAGTAAAATGTATGTTTGTGGGATATCCAAAGAACTCCAAGGGATATTATTTCTATTACGCAGAGGAACAAAAGGTCTTTGTTTCTCGTAATGCCCATTTTCTGGAACATCTGTTTTTAGAAAAGGAAATAAGTGGGAGCGAAATAGAACTGGAAGAAATTCCAGAACTACAAACTGCTGCTGAAAGTTTGGTAGAACCGGAAGTTCAAGAAGTATAGGACATTCCCGCACCCCTCCGCAGGAGTAGTAGGCCGTCTCATCCGCCTGAGAGATACTACGATTTTCTCATAGATAGGGATAGAGAGGATTGCATCATAGATGATGATGAACCTACTGACTTCCAGCAGGCCATCCAGAGCGGCGACTCGGTACGATGGCTAGATGCAATGCGGACCGAAATGGAGTCCATGTACACCAACAAAGTATGGACTTTGGACTTTGCTCCAGATAGGATAAAACCCATAGGATGCAAATGGATCTTCAAGAAAAAGATTGGTGTAGATGGACAGGTGGAAACCTATAAGGCTAGTCTTGTTGCAAAGGGTTTTCGTCAAAGACCTGGTTTGGACTATGACGAAACTTTTTATCCAGTGGCTATGCTCAAATCCATTCGGGTCCTTCTTGCTATTGCTGCCTTCCATGATTATGAAATCTGGCAGATGGACGTAAAGACGGCTTTTCTGAATGGAAATTTAGAAGAGTGTGTCTATATGGATCAGCCAGAGGGTTTCAATCAGAGTGGGAGCAGCGGGAAAGTATGCAAGCTGCTTAAGTCCATTTATGGACTAAAGCAGGCATCGCGGAGTTGGAACATCTGTTTTGATGAGACAGTCAAAGAATATGACTTTATCAAAAATCCAGATGAACCGTGCATATATAGTAAAGTTGTAGCCAAAAGTGCCGTATTCCTCGTCTTGTACGTGGATGACATTCTATTGATAGGAAATGACATTCCTATGCTACAATCTGTCAAAGGATTCTTGTCACACAGGTTCTCCATGAAAGACCTGGGTGATGCCTCTTACATTCTGGGGATCCGGATCTATCGTGATAGATCCAAGAGGATGTTGTGACTTTCGCAGTCCAGGTATATCGACACTGTACTGAAAAGATTCAGTATGGAAGATTCTAAGCGCGGTAATCTACCGGCTTGTCACGGAATCACCCTCTCCAAAGAGATGTCTCCCAAGACTGATTTGGAAAGGGAACGCATGTCCATTATACCCTACGCTTCTGCGGTAGGCTCTATAATGTATGCGATGTTGTGCACCAGACCAGATGTAGCTTACGCACTAAGCGTGGTAAGCCGGTATCAGTCAGACCCAGGGGAGAAGCACTGGATAGCAGTAAAGAACATTCTCAAGTACCTGAGAAGGACTAAGGAGATGTTTTTGGTTTACGGCGGAAAAGACCTCAGGTTGGAGGCCTTTGCTGATTCCGGCTTCCAGAGTGATAAGGACGATTCCAAGTCCATGTCAGGTTATGTATTTACCCTCAATGGAGGGGCGGTGTGCTGGAAGAGCTCTAAGCAGGACACCGTTGCTGACTCAAAGATGGAAGCGGAGTATATAGCTGCTTGCGATGCCGCAAAAGAAGCAGTCTGGATGAAGAAGTTCCTAACAGAACTTCAGGTGGTTCCTACCATAGTTGATCCAATACCTCTGTATTGCGACAACAACGGAGCTATAGCTTTAGCGAAGGAACCAAGGTCCCATCAGAAGTCCAGACACATCTTAAGGCGGTATCACCTGATCAGGGAGATCATTGATCGTCAGGAGATCGAGGTTCGGAGAGTTGCTTCTGAAGAGAACATTGCTGATCCATTCACGAAGGCCCTACCTCAGATTCAGTTCGAGAGGCTACTCGAGATCATTGGTCTTCGATATGCCAGTACATGGCCCTAGTGCAAGTATGAGATTGTTAGTGTTTATGCCCTAGAAGGCCATTACTGTATCATACTAGTTTGTATATTACTTAATGGAAGCTTGGGATATTCACATGTATATAACAGTCTTGCTAAACATGGTAGTATGCTACTTGGTTTTTTCTATCTTAATATGTGAGTATACGTATTGATAGAGCTCTTAGGATCTTGCTTGACTACCAGCGTTGTGATGGCAGTCACACTAGTGGGGGCTGGGTAGTCTACAAGCACATCCTTATTCAGGTCCCTAGTCGTTGGATTATCGAGACAGAGCATCGATACTCCGGAGTAGACTAGTGTGTACGCTTCTCATCCCAGTTGGGGAGATGGTCTGTCCCACAGCCGTCAGTACGTCATACTGGAGATAGTATACAGGTGCTCGTTAGGTTACGGGTACACCGGACAGGACTCACAAGGAACTGTTGGTTGGTTTTATACCAGTCATTAGTGAATAGTTCCCAGGTGACATGAGTACAGCATAGTCCGCAGACTTGACACTGCTACTTCGCCTCGAGTGTGTCCCACTGTTCTTAGATTGCTACCCAACCACGGCTCAAAGGAGTCGTACAAACAGGTAGCAGTTGGGTGCAGTCCCGAGCACTTGGAGGCAGTGGCAGTTAGACAGGATTCGTCTCTCCCGGTATTGGGAGTTGATATCGCGCTGTGTCAGAGAGCCATTACGCAAAGTCCCTGGCCAGGGCAAGCGAGATTTGCTGGTAGGTTCCAGTAGTTTCTCAGGGTGTAATGGGCTTCCCTCCGACACGACTTATACCAGTATTAGGGGACTGACGCTTGTCGCCCCCCTAGGCCCAATATGCGATAGTCTTGGACGAACGGACCAGACTGTATGGAGATTGTCACAGCAGGCTCAGTAGGAGTTCGGATGGGTTCCCTCATCGGCCTTCTTATCGACATCTACCTGGGGACCGTTACGTACAGTTAGTGCAGCTTGCGGTCTGTGGTTAAACCCACTGCCAGCGTAGTAGTCGAGTCTCTAGAGTCCCACACAGAGAGTTTCCCTACTCCGGGCGAAACGATATAGAGGTCGTATGGTTTTATGACAAGGGTTCGGACGCATACGTGCGTTTACGCACGTACGACTTTCGGACAGTTTTTACCAGTCGGCTTTGGTTTAAGCCAGTTACTGGTATCCGGTTATTGGATTTATACAGTCTAAAGTATTTCCGTATTTTTGCGGAAAGGAGGGGCGTTCTTGTAATTGCGCAAGAAGCTTCTAGAAGGTGGTGACTAAGGAGGTTTAGGTGGCATATTCAATGAATGTGATTAGTGAGTCATATGGATGATTCATCCATGTCATTAATGCATGATAAATGCTTAATGACTCATGGAGTGAATCATCACTAGATATTATCAAGCATGGTTGTTAAATTCATTTATATTCTTTTCTTGATAAAAAGAAATGCTTGATATATATTATCATAACTCATTATTCTCACTTGATTATTATCCTCATCTTCTCTCTCCTCAAGCTCTCCCTCTTCAAACCCTAATCCTCCCCTCTCATGTGTTGAGTACAAGGATTAGCAAGACTAATTAAACCATAACCCTTACTCTATATCACCTAGCTTCTTTGATTAGCACTTAAAGAAGGTTAGTTGCCTCAAGTTTAGAGGCTAAGCTTAGAGTATAGCTCTCGGGTGGATCATCTACTACTTCGAGAAGGCCGAGGAGGAGGAGGAGTTCGCAAAGACGAAGGACACGTTTCGTTAGGTATAATCCCTAAGCATAGTAGTATAGAACTTCTATGTTTCATGTTAGTTATCGTTTAGCTTCGATTCAAGCGGTTAGTCGATGTTTGTTCACTAAACAAGTTCGTTTTTGAAAATTCCGCCTCCCCACAAGAATTGGGGTGTTGTACATCGACTTACATCAAGCACGATCCAGACCTTCGAGGAGCTCTAGAAGAGGAGAAGAAGACCCGAAGGACTTGTAACAAGGAGGTATAAACTCTTACCGAGTAGTTAGAACATCCAGGTAGTATAGCTAGTTAACGTTTCCGATAAGATCCTGGAGTTTAGGTCGGTGTTGCAAAGTATAAAAATCATTTTTTTGTAAATTCCGCCTCTCCACAAGTGCATGGAGTGTGCGACATTGACTTACAGTGGTATCAGAGCCTACTAAATCTTAACTAGCTTGTCAGTAAGTAATTAGAACTTAGATCGATGTAAAATTGTCTGAAAATACATTTCCATATATAGCTTGCTGTCGTTTTTAAAAGTTGTTCAAAAAATCATTTCAGTGACCTTGAAAATACGAGCAGGCTTTTCTAGGACCAAGGAATTTTTTTGACCACATATCCTATCAACTAGATCGTGGAACCGCGGCTAAATAGGTCATTTGGCCGCGGATCCATGGCCGAATTATGCCCAATGTGCTCCTAATTTTTTTTTGAGGTTTGGGTAATTGTAAATATGATTTTTGGTTTGTTTGGTTTTTACTCAAATTTGTTTGTGTACTGGTTTGTGCAAGGGGTAAACGCAGAAAGTTATTATCAATTGAAATTCTAAGTTCTCGGTTAACTGTGTTTTATGTTTGAATATGTGTTACTAAACGTCTACTAATTGCTATATGTCGATTACTGGGGGTTGCACATATCTTGTATCTTGTTGGTGGTTTGTGGATATGAAGTATTGGATCATCATGGATTAATAGCCGGGGGGATGTGAGAAGAGTTTACTTTTCATTCATTCATGTATATTTGTAAATTGATATAATATTCTTTTGCGGGGCACATCCGGGTTGAGTTTGTACCCACCGTTGTATTATTTCATTTACGTTTTCTTGCACCTTGGATAGACCTAAGGTGGGATGCACAAACTACCGGGTTCTTGAAGTGTCTTGTATCTTGTTGGTGGTTTGTGGATATGAAGTATTGGATCATCATGGATTAATAGCCGGGGGGATGTGAGAAGAGTTTACTTTTCATTCATTCATGTATATTTGTAAATTGATATAATATTCTTTTGCGGGGCACATCCGGGTTGAGTTTGTACCCACCGTTGTATTATTTCATTTACGTTTTCTTGCACCTTGGATAGACCTAAGGTGGGATGCACAAACTACCGGGTTCTTGAAGTGCCGAGTGGCCTACTCATTTCATTGAGAGAGGTTGCTTCACTTCGGGAATTTGGCGGGTAGTTTGCCGCACCCTGAAAGTATGTCTTAGCATCTCTACTAGGTTTATACAAGCATCAAGTATGCAATTTTAAAAAAAATCTAGAGTGCTAAGTATACTAACCTAGAATCGAACCAGAGAATTAGGGTTTTGTAATAAACAAGCAAGGTTCTAAACTAAGTGAAGAGAGTTTACAACCTTTGTAGACCGGTCCTTCACTTCTAAAGCTTTATGTAGTGGTCCCTAGAACTCTTCTTAAGGCTCCACTTGATGAAAGGATCGAGCTGGCTTGTAGTCTTCGATGCCGAAGATGATCCACCTTGATGTCTCTCTCACTCAAGCTCACTCTTCACTGATCAAGGTATTAGTGAAGCAAACAACCTAAATTAATGGGCTGGATTACTATAGGTTGATGAAGTAAGAGGTTTTCTCACTCAAAATAGTTTTCTCTTTTCTTTTCTCAACTCAAGAAAAATCTAGAGAGGAAGAAGGAAATGAACTTGGATGAGAGAGAGCGGACCATGAGGTGAAATGATAAGAGATGAGTTTGACACTGATAAATATCAATTAATAAAACAAAAGAGAAGTGATGAGTCATGGCTTTTCAAGACTTGTACAAGCATCTCAAAAAAATGACTCATTTACTTTTCTTTTAATTCATTAAATAAATCATTATGTAACACCTTGAAAAGTCGTTTTGGTGTTTTCCCGAAAATCGGTGAAAATTTGGTATTTTTCAGTAAATCGTCTTTTTTGTTATTTTGCAGTTTAGGCCTAATTATACTTAATTTGGATGTTTGTGTGATAATGTGAGCACTTTATCGCAAATCGGCGATGTTTGCACCGATTTTGGAACATAAATGCTTACTAGTTTTTTTTTATAAAATTATGTGATGAATCTTTTGTGATATCTTGATGATTGTATTGGCATCTCCTACGACTTTTAGGGTGTGTGAATGCGGATTTTGGAATTATCGGGTTTTAGTTTTGCCGGGCGTCCCAAAACGACGATTCTAGTTAGTTTTGCGATTTTCGTGTGTGTTCTGCGCATCTTGCGCACGTTGTGCCTAGCTTGTGAACGTGGATATTTTCGTTTGGGATTTGCGTCGTTTCATGATATGTAACCTTATGTTCTGTATTGGTACAAATTCCAGGTTCGGTCGCGGAGACTTCAGAAGCGGCACGAAAAGGAAAGGCGGTGATTGGACATAGCTAGCTGGGGATTCCAGTGAGTAGATGTAACATCTACGGGGGACTATCGTTCGGATGGCGCAAGTCGCCTGATAGTTTAAGTAGTTTAAAGATTTCTAGTGATATTAGTAATTAGGAGTAAATGCTTGCGTAACATCTTGCTACATTCAAGCTTTATATTGTCAGACATATGCGAACCCATTCTATAGGATACCTGCACCATTGCCAGGGTTTTTATATGCAGCAAGAGAACTATTCATGCGAACACACACGCCCTGGTAATTGCCATGCCACGACACTAGATAACTTATAATCTAGAATGTTGTCACCATATTTGATACTTAAACCTGTACTATTGCAATAAATCCTTAAAATAACATTGTAGAATTGCTATTCATGTGCATGTATACCATTACATCAATTGTTCATGCCTAGTTTATTAATCATACATTGCAACTTGGTTATTGATACCATATGCATTCATTATCATTGACATATGCACTTATGATGATTTATTGAGATTTATGATATTTCTGGATTTCGGGGAAAGCCGCAAAATTTACAACTTATGATCTTTTAAAATATAAAAAGTTGCGGTTTTCTAGTAATGTAAAGTGTCGTCCACAATGAGTTTGCTGTGGTTTTCGAGATCCGTGTCGAGGAGTGGAGGAACCGTCACGGGTACATGGTGGGCCCGGTAAGGTACCCTGGGGCAAGAGGATCGTGTTGTTGACGTTGAGCCTGGCAGGGGATGGATTACCTACCGGTGACTTCATTTTGCACGGCGGATATCCAGAGGATACCGACCGTGGCCGCGAGATGATGAGATATTGATATTTGAGATGGGTCAGCCGGACGGCTGAGGCCAGAGATACTATGATACGGATACATGAGATTGAGACAGTTTTGAGGTGTCGATGCTGGACACAGATTCTTGTTGATTCTATTGGTATTGCGCTGATATTTCAAAAGAGATTCCTAAAGGAAAAATTTGATTTCTTATACTTACACATTCAGATCACGAGTTGATTTATAATTGCATACATACCTGCTAGTACATTCATGTTGCATACATACCTGCTAGTATATCCTGTATTATAGATGCTAGGATGCTTGTGTGCATGCTTGCGATAGCCTATATAGATGTTATTTATTACTCACGAGTTGGCAACTCACCCCCGTTGTGCCACTGCCTTTTGCAGGTCCGCTCCGTCAGTAAAGTAGCGGCGGGCGCACTTGCTTCTTTTGCCTCTTTTTCCTGGACTCGAGGCTTTTGCTCGTAAGTGGGTTGCATCATTATTTTGTACCACTTTGTATATTATTTGTATCTAGAATACTCCATCTACTGTATTTACCATTATTGTTGTATATTGACCTAGAGACGAGACTGTGAGATTTGTGGACTTTTATGCTGTATTTTGGGGTCGAGCTCACTTGAGTCGACATGCTGTTTTACTTGTGCTTCTTATGTTTATTTATGCACATTGCTGATTTACATTGCGTGGGATTTGTGACCGCCTTGTGGTGAAGAGCTAGCACCCTCTTGGGGATGCCTTCTTTGTTGTATTCATATATATTCTTGTTGTACCCATTTTGGGGGCCAGTATTTACAAAGGAGTCTCTGCCGAAATTTTCGGAAAAATTGATATTGTTTTTAAAAAGGCTTGATATGACTTATTTGATAAACTCGCTTTCAATTGATTGGTTTTCCTTCACTCTTCTGCTTTTTGGTTTTGATTTCTGGGCTTTGGCTTACTTATTTTACGGACGTCTTGAGACGTTTCGTAACTTAAGTGCTAGTCACGTTCCGTACTCTGCGGGTCATGACAAAGTTGGTATCAGAGTGATAGGTTTTACCTTTCTGAGTGTAGGATGACCCTTGGTAGATGGAGTAAGTGACTTAAGCAGGGTAACGTAGCATACGCATGTCCGCGGCATACTTGCGATACGGTACTCCGCCTAGGTGACTTTAGGATATACTTGCTTGAAATTCCTTCTTCAATTCCGTGTATCCTAGGATTCTATTGCACTGTTCTTATCATCCTGTTCTTGTAACTGCCACTATGCCGCCGAAGACTACGAGAGCGCAGAGGGCTGCCACCCGAGATAAGATCCGACCAGGCTCGTCCGAGATGAGGACCGAGCAGGGGGGTATACCTACGCCTCAGGGACAGACTGATCCGCATTCCCCAGGTCGCATGGACAGGCTAGAGTCTGGTATGGAGGAGCTACGACAGATGATGGGAGGTATGCAGGAGCTACGACAGATGGTGGGATCCTTAGTAGAGGTCAATCGAGCGCAGAGATCGGATACTACTCCCCCTATGGTCGTTTCGAGACCGAGTCGGATTCGCACTGATATATTAGCACCTAGGCATGTTCGCAGAGGCCGTGGCGGATTCTTTAGGGGCCAGTTGTATCGCCTTCACCCATATGGTCAGCAGCCATGGTTAGGATGCTTTTGGTGTGGTAGCCTGCATCATCGTATCAGAGACTGTCCGGTGAGACGACAGGGAGCGGCGACAGTTCCACATGTTACCCTACCACCATCACCACCTCCTCCTCAGAGGGCTCTACTTCCTACCACTGGCGATGCTCCATGTCAGATAGGTGCACCCAGAGGCCGTGGACGCGGCGGTCCTATCCAGAGGGGACGAGGAGGCAGAGGCTGAGGCCGAGGACAGCCCACTATCGGTGGAGGACAGGCCCGAGTGTTCGAATTGACACCGCAAAATGCACAGGCAACCAACGCCGTTGTGACAGGTACCTTTCCAGTTTGTTCTTTCGACGCACGGGTATTATTCGACCCAGGTTCCACACATTCGTACGTATCTACACATTTTGCACCAATGTTGGGCCGTGAGTTGTCGTCGTTAGATCAGCCGCTTGTTGTTATTACCCCGGTAGGCAAGTCGTTTGTCGCTCGTTTTGTGTTTCGTTTGTGTTCCGTTCGTATCGGGGAGAGGGATTCGTCGGTTGATTTGATTCTCCTCGATATGTTGGACTTTGATGTCCTTCTGGGCATGGATTGGCTAGCCACCTGTTATGCTTCAGTGGACTGCCGTGAGGAAGCAGTCAGATTTAGCTTTCCGGGAGAGCCAGTCCTTGTTATTCAGGGAAACCGCAGCGTCACCCTTCCCAGCTTGATTTCATCTCTTCGCGCTGGTCAGCTCTTGCGGAAGGGATGTCAGGGATTCTTAGCATATATTTGTAATACTCGAGCTGCAGAGGTTCCTTTGGACCGGGTCCCGATTGTTGTGAGCTCCCTGATGTTTTCCCTGACGAGCTGCCTGGGCTACCGCCTGAGCACGACGTTGAGTTCTGCATTGACTTGATTCCCGGATCGGGGCCTATTTCTATACCGCCTTATCGAATGGCCCCGGCAGAGCTTAGAGAGCTGAAGGATCAGTTGCAGGATTTGTTAGATAAGGTCCTTATTCGACCTAGTGTTTCTCCGTGGGGTGCTCCGGTCCTGTTTGTCAAGAAGAAGGACGGAAGTTTGCGCTTATGTATCGACTACCGCCAGCTGAACAAAGTTACCGTGCGGAACAGATATCCGTGCCACGCATGGATGATTTGTTCGACCAGCTTCAGGGTGTGGGATATTTTTCGAGGATCGACTTGCGATCAGGATACCATCAGCTGCGAGTTCGACAGGAGGATATACCGAGGACAGCTTTCCACACGCTCTTTGGCCACTATGAGTTTTTGGTGATGTCGTTCGGACTCACCAACGCCCCAGCTGCATTCATGGATATGATGAACCGTACATTCAGACCGTATCTTGACTTATTCATCATCGTGTTTATCGACGATATCTTGGTGTACTCCCGGAGCAGAGAGGAGCACGAGCAGCACTTGCGGGTTACATTGCAGACTTTGAGGGAGCACCAGCTTTTCGCAAAATTTTCAAAGTGTGCATTCTGGTTGGACAGCGTCGGATTCTTGGGTCGCGTGATTACGAGAGATGGCATATATGTGGACCCGAAGAAGATTGAGGCCGTTCAGCTGTGGCCCAGACCGACATCAGTTACGGAAATCCGCAGTTTCCTAGGCCTGGCTGGCTACTACAGGCGATTCGTTCAGGATTTCTCCCGTATTGCTGCACCTTTGACTGGATTGACCCGGAAGGGAGTTCCTTTCGTTTGGACGGAGGAGTACGAGCACAGTTTTCAGCAGCTACGGACTTGTTTGACTACGGCGCCGGTATTATCTTTGCCTTCAGGATCAGGCGGATTCGTGGTTTATTGTGATGCTTCACGAGTGGGGCTAGGGTGCGTATTGATGCAGCATAACAGGGTGATCGCGTATGCTTCACGACAGTTGAAGAAACATGAACAGAACTACCCCACTCACGATTTGGAGATGGCTGCAGTGGTTATTACACTTAAGATCTGGCGACATTACCTATACGGCGAGTCGTGTCAGATATTCACTGATCAGCGGAAAGTATAAATTTCAGCAGCGAGACCTGAATCTCAGACAGCGCCGTTGGATGGAACTAGTAAAGGACTATGATTGCGATATTTTGTATCACCCGGGCAAGGCTAATGTAGTGGCAGATGCTTTGAGCAGGAGGCCCGGGGGTAGTCTATCTTGTTTGCGCGCAGTACAGAAGCAGTCGTCGGCAGATTGGCAGATTTTATGCCACAGTCGGGTTGAGTTCGAGTTCACTCCGACAGGGGGACAGCTTGCGCATGTTCGTGCACGTCCGCAGTTACTTGACCGTATTCGAGAGGCACAGCCCAGCGATGGCCGTCTTTCAGAGATCATGGAGCAGATTAGATAGGGAAGAGATTCCGAGTTCGTGATCGATGATCAGGGAGTACTGCGATTTGGGACTCGACTGTGCGTACCATATTCTGAGGGACTGCGGCGTAAGATTCTTGAGGAGGCGCATAGATCGACATACAACGTTCATACGGGTTCCACCAAGATGTACCACGATTTGCAAGATGTTTACTGGTGGAACGGAATGAAGAGGGATGTCACAGACTTCGTATCGAGATTCCTGACTTGTCAGCAAGTCAAGGTCGAGCACCAGAGGCCAGTCGGAGAGTTGCAGCCTTTGCCCATTCCGGAGTGGAAATGGGAGTAGATTTCGATGGACTTTGTGGTGGGTCTACCCAGGACCAGTCGTGGGTACGACTCCATTTGGGTGATCGTGGATCGATTGACGAAAGCGGCTCACTTCCTGCCAGTGAAGACCACTTTCAGTTTTGCTCAGTATGCCCAGATATACATCGACGAGATTGTACGACTGCATGGAGTCCCGACGTGTATCGTGTCCGACTGAGGCACCCAGTTTACCAGCCGACTATGGCAGCGACTTCAGGAAGCATTGGGCACCCGTTTGAGTTTCAGCACAGCATTTCATCCGCAGACCAACGGCCAGTCAGAACGGACTATTCAGACTCTCGAGGACATGCTCCGAGCGTGCGTTTTGGACTTTGGTGTTAGCTGGGATCGTCATTTACCGTTAGTGGAGTTCTCCTACAACAACAGCTTCCAGGATACTATTCAGATGGCACCTTTCGAGGCATTGTATGGGAGGAGATGGAGATCGCCCGTCTGTTGGACAGAGCTCAGCGAGAGCAGTATATTGGGGCCGCATCTTGTTGAGGAGACGACAGCGAAGATACAGTTGATCCGAGACCAGATGAGAGCGGCTCAGAGTAGGCAGAAATTGTATGCAGATAGGCGCCGTCGCAGGCTAGAGTTCGCTGTTGGCGATCATGTTTTTCTGAGGGTCTCTCCGATGAAGGGCGTGATGCGTTTTGGGCGAAAGGGAAAGCTTAGACCCAGATTTGTGGGTCCCTTCGAGATTCTCGAGCGTGTTGGCACAGTTGCGTATCGTTTGCTCTTCCACCCAGCTTTCCTGATGTTCACCCCGTCTTCCATGTTTCGATGCTCCGCAGTACCTTCACGACCCTTCGCTTGCGATTCAGCACCAGACAGTCCAGCTAGAGCGCGACCTTTCTTTTGCAGAGCAGCCGATGGTCATCCTGGATCGGCAGGTGAAAAATTTGAGATCGAAAGTTATACCAACCGTCAAGGTCCTTTGTCGTAGCCCGAGCAGCGAGGAGGTTACCTGGGAGACCGAGGACGAGATGAGGACGAAATATCCCCATCTCTTTGAAGGTACGCATAGTTATATTTTTAAATTCGGGGACCGAATTTCTTTAAGGGGGGAAGATTGTAACACCTTGAAAAGTCGTTTTGGTGTTTTCCCGAAAATCGGTGAAAATTTGGTATTTTTCCGTAAATCGTCTTTTTTGTTATTTTGCAGTTTAAGCCTAATTATACCTAATTTGGATATGTAATTGCTAGTTTTTGGTAGCTAATGAGTCACTTATAAATTTCTTGTCATTTAAAATTTTTCCTTAATTTTTCAATTTTTAATATTAATTTAAGCCGGTAAAAAAAATACATTAAATTAGCGATAAATACAAATTTAAATGGGCTAATTTTAATCTTTAAAATTATGTTAATTAAAATCTAGTGGTAATATAAATTTTTAGTATTTTATTTCAAGTTTTAATGGGTTTTTATTATGGAAAACAAAAATATATTTATTTTGAACTAAAACTTGCAATTTTGGACTTGTGGGGGGTCTATTTGCATAAAAATTTGTGTGCACTCTCTCACACACATCCCCACATCTCCCTTAGCCGAGCCACCTGCTGGAACCCCCACACCATTTTCATTTCAATTCATTTGGAAAGAGAGGAATAAGATTAAGAGTGTAGAATATAATATATTAATTAAGGTATGATGTTTGACTTGGAGAAAAAAATAAATCTAGTACCACCCACTCACACTCCTCCCCATTTCCCTCACTGTCAAAAATCTGCAGCCCCCCTCCTCCATTATTTTTTTTCCTTCTCTTTTCTCTCATTTTCATCAAGAAAATTCCATCAAAATTCAACAAAATCAACAATTTCCTTCATAATTTCAAAGCAAAACCTTATCCCCTCTCTTCTCAAACCTAAATTGGTTCAAATCTTGGAGAAAGATGGCATCTTTGGAGGCTATTGCATTATAGGGTTTGGGCTTGTGAGGTATAATTTCTACCTAATTAAATTCTTTTAGTTAAGTTCCTTTAATTAAGTTGTTTTAATGTTAATTTTAGTACTATTTTCATTCTAGGTTTGTTAAAATTCATGGCTTGAGTTTAAACTGGTGTTTTAGAAACCATTAGTGGGTTAATTAAATTATATTTGCTATCTAGTTGTTTTGTTAGCCTAATCTAAGTGGTCACTTTGCTTAAGTGGGTTTCAATTGTGTTAATCTAGTTTTTTTTTGTGTTAAAGTGGTTGTTATGCTTGTTTCATGAAAAATCAAGAAAAGGTTTGTGCATGGAAAGTGGGTTTTGATGCATGGTAATGGGGTTAATTTAATTGTAGTGGCTTTCTAATGGTTTAATTTGGATGTTTGTGTGATAATGTGAGCACTTTATCGCAAATCGGCGATGTTTGCACCGATTTTGGAACGTAAATGCTTACTAGTTTTTTTTTTATAAAATTATGTGATGAATCTTTTGTGATATCTTGATGATTGTATTGGCATCTCCTACGACTTTTAGGGTGTGTGAATGCGGATTTTGGTATTATCGGGTTTTAGTTTTGCTGGGCGTCCCAAAACGACGATTCTAGTTAGTTTTGTGATTTTCGTGTGTGTTCTGCGCATCGTGCGCACGTTGTGCCTAGCTTGTGAACGTGGATATTTTCGTTTGAGATTTGCATCGTTTCATGATATGTAACCTTATGTTTTGTATTGGTGCAAATTCCAGGTTCGGTCGCGGAGACTTCGGACGCGGCACGAAAAGGAAAGGCGGTGATTGGACATAGCTAGCTGGGGATTCCAATGAGTAGATGTAACATCTACGGGGGACTATCGTTCGGATGGCGCAAGTCGCCCGATAGTTTAAGTAGTTTAAAGATTTCTAGTGATATTTGTAATTAGGAGTAAATGCTCGCGTAACATCTTGCTACATTCATGCTTTATATTGTCAGACATATGCGAACCCATTCTATAGGACACCTGCACCATTGCCAGGGTTTTTATATGCAGCACGAGCACTATTCATGCGAACACACACGCCCTGGTAATTGCCATGCCACGACACTAGATAACTTATAATCTAGAATGTTGTCACCATATTTGATACTTAAACCTGTACTATTGCAATAAATCCTTAAAATAACATTGTAGAATTGCTCTTCATGTGCATGTATACCATTACATCAATTGTTCATGCCTAGTTTATTAATCATACATTGCAACTTGGTTATTGATACCATATGCATTCATTATCATTGACATATGCACTTATGATGATTTATTGAGATTTATGATATTTCTGGATTTCGGGGAAAGCCGCAAAATTTACAACTTATGATCTTTTAAAATATAAAAAGTTGCGGTTTTCTAATGATGTAAAGTGTCGTCCACCATGAGTTTGCTGTAGTTTTCGAGATCCGTGTCGAGGAGTGGAGGAACCGTCACGGGTACATGGTGGGCCCGGTAAGGTACCCCGGGGCAAGAGGATCGTGTTGTTGATGTTGAGCCTGGCAGGGGATGGATTACCTACCGGTGACTTCATTTGGCACGGCGGATATCCAGAGGATACCGACCGTGGCCGCGAGATGATGAGATATTGATATTTGAGATGGGTAAGCCGGACGGCTGAGGCCGGAGATACTATGATATGGATACATGAGATTGAGACAGTTTTGAGGTGTCGATGCTGGACACAGATTCTTGTTGATTCTATTGGTATTGTGCTGATATTTCAAAAGAGATTCCTAAAGGAAAAATATGATTTCATATACTTACACATTCAGATCATGAGTTGATTCATAATTGCATACATACCTGCTAGTACATTTATGTTGCATACATACCTGCTAGTATATCCTTCCATACCTGTATTATAGATGCTAGGATGCTTGTGTGCATGCTTGCGATAGCCTATATAGATGTTATTTATTACTCAAGAGTTAGCAACTCACCCGCGTTGTGCCATAGCCTTTTGCAGGTCCGCTCCGTCAGTACAGTAGCGGCGTGCGCACTTGCTTCTTTTGCCTCTTTTGCCTGGACTCGAGGCTTTTGCTCGTAGGTGGGTTGTATCATTATTTTGTACCACCTTGTATATTATTTGTATCTAGAATACTCCATCTACTGTATCTGCCATTATTGTTGTATATTGACCTAGAGACGAGACTATGAGATTTGTGGACTTTTATGCTGTATTTTGGGGTCGAGCTCACTTGAGTCGACATGATGTTTTACTTGTGCTTCTTATGTTTATTTATGCACATTGCTGATTTATATTGCGTGGGATTTGTGACCGCCTTGTGGCGAAAAGCTAGCTCCCGCATTGGGATGCCTTATTTGTTGTATTCATATATATTCTTGTTGTACCCATTTTGGGGGCCAGTATTTACAAAGGAGACTCTGCCAAAATTTTCGGAAAAATTGATATTGTTTTTAAAAAGGCTTGATATGACTTATTTGATAAACTCGCTTTCAATTGATTGGTTTTCCTTCACTCTTCTGCTTTTTGGTTTTGATTTCTGGGCTTTGGCTTACTTATTTTACGGACGTCTTGAGACGTTTCGTAACTTAAGTGCCAGTCACGTTCCGTACCCTGCGGGTCGTGACACATTATCTACTCATCTTTCATCAAGTGTGATTCTCATACATCCTGGATCTATGTATCATCAACCATGTTACAATATTATATATATATATATATATATATATATAAAGAGAAGAAAATCTGATGTGAGCTAAATATTAGTTTATATATGTGAATATATATATAAAATATATAAATATATATCGAATTATTAAATCAACACTTAATTCAATAATCCGGTTATATCATATCTAACCGGCTAATATCAAATATATATATGTTTATCACATTATTAAATCAGCACTTGATTCAATAATCCGGTCATATCACATACAACCAGCTAATATTCAATATTAGTTAATATATATATATATATATCAAATTATTAAATCAACCCTTGATTCAATAATCCGGCTATATCAAATATAATCCGAATAATATCAAAATTATATATAAACAACATATACATAAATCATTGAATCAACACTTGATTCAATAATTCGGTTATATCACATATAACCTGACTGATATCAAATATCGCTAGATTAGAATATGGTATCGCATATTCATATTCAATCAAGCTCCCGCACATATCTCCATATGTGCCCTACTTCGTTTAGCTTGAGCTAGGAAACCTCTGTGTGGGGCTCTAAAGACTCGTTAATACACCAACAGTATGTAATGATCATATCAGATACCCACAAGTCGTCAGTGGTACTAGCTGGACGTAACGGCTACCCAGGTATTGATCGAATTGAAGATCAACAAGCAAACTTGTCCAAACTCCCGTAAAGCCTATAAGCAACACTTACTGTACAATCCGGTCTCTTCGTCTGATATGTCGCATATTGAGTCCGGGGGGGATCGTCAAACCCCAATAACTTGATAAGTCATGCCGATGTGTGGCCTATATCCCTTCGAGAAAATACTTATAACACTTACCAGTAAATCTCATCAGCCCTGGCCAGGGACTTGCTGTTATAGCCAATCGAGCATAGCGCAACATCAACTCCAAATACCGTAAGAGAAGAAACCCCTCCTATCGCTCACTGCCTCCTTGTGACTCGGGACAGTACCCAAAATCCACCTATTTGCACGACTCTTTTGAGCCGTGGTAGGGATGAAATCAAAGCATAGTGGGAACCACACAAGAAACTATGATGATCTCGGGTCTACGGACTAATCTGTACAAGTGTCACTAGAGAACTTCTATATGACGATAGGTATGGTACCATCAAGGAGTTCTCGGCGAGTCCTGTTCGGTGTACCCATTCTCTAATGAGCACCCGTGCACAATCTTTGATGTCAAATACCAATGGTTCTAGGATCAACCATCGCCCCATATAGGGTCGAGAAACGTACACACTAGTCTACTCTAGATTATCGTTGCCCTGTCTCGATACTCCATCGATTAGGAACTGTTAAAGGATGTGCTTCCGGAATACACAATACCCACTAGTATGATCTATATCATAGTCCTCGTAGTGAAGCCTACATCCTAAGGGCTTTATCAACATGTATCAAAGAGATAATATACTAAAACAAGTGTACATATTAAGATAAAAAGCAACAAGATAGCATATTATCTTGTCGAGCAAGAAAAGTCCTATATGTGTGTGTGTATGTATGTGTGTCTAAGCATCCACTATGTTATATAATAATGGCCTCTAGGGCATATATATTCCTAACAATCTCCCACTTGCACTAAGGCCAGTTGTTATCGTATCGCATACTTAACAACCCAAAAAGTCTCTCGAACTGCGTTTGGGGGAGGGCCTTCGTGAGTGGATCTGCCGTGTTTTCCTTCGTATCTACTCTCCTGACCTCGATCTCCCGACGATCAACTATCTCCCGGATCAGGTGATACTGCCTTACAATATGTCTGGATCGCTGATTGTCGTAAAATTATGTGTTCTACGTGTTCTATTTGTTCTACTTACCACAATCAAGACGGTGTCGCTTTGCAGCTAGCCGATTGAGTACGGGTCGTCCGTAGGGAGATGGTTGTATGAGGGTTCTTGTCTTAGACAAGTCAATTAAAAAATGTATTTGTGTATGTTCAAATCTATCATAAGTGTTCGTATTTTATGTTCAAGTAAACTTCTTAGGGTTATGATTGGTAAGTAGAGTTAGGATTAGTCTTGTGCTTGTCTTTTGCCATACTTAAAGTGACGTTGGGATACTCGGAGGTAGCGGGGATTAGGAGGATATAAGAATGGGATTTGCGAGTTTAAGAAAGCTTTCCAACGCTAAATCCATTCCTAATGCCCCATGTCCTTCCGCTACATGCGCTTATTTCCAACCCTAGGCCAAACACCCGCAATCGTGTATCCAATTAAGTCACAACTATATGTCACGTTGTAATGCGCCCAAAGGACTTCTTGACTTAGGTCGCGGCTTTATGTCACGTATAGTGCAACTAAGTGAGGGGGTTGTGTTTGTTTGGTCTCGGTTAGTTTTTAAGATGTTTGGTGAAGAGAAGCATAAGGGATTTTTCCGTCCCTCATACAAACCTTCCTTAGCCCTAACAAGTGTGGAATTATTCACACATTTAAAAGAAAAACAAAACAAGAAAGAAGAAAAGAAAGAAAGAAAAAATACTGTTTTACAAAATGGTAGCAAGCTAACTACTTGGGCCCTCACCTAAGCAAGGGACTCCATCGAGTATCATGGCTTAGAAAAATACGGATAAGAAAAAAAGAAAAAGAACAACAAATAACAACAACTACTTAACAACAACAAATAATAATTACACTAGAAAATAAAATTACGATACAAGAAAACCAAAGATAAAAGATGATAAAACCAACCCTCATCTTCATAGAACTTCCACTCAAGAGCTCTCACTACAATTTCATAGAGGAAAGATAATGAAGAAGAAGAAATACAAACTAAACTACACTAAATCCTAACAAAGAAAAAGCATCTTTTACATGGTTCAAAACTGGACTATTTATAGACAGAGAACTGAAACCCTAGGGTCATCTTCTGAGCCTTCACACAATTACAAAACTAACCCCAAAACACAATCCGGTGATGACATGATGTCGCCGCGGAACCGCCGCCCAAACGCAATATTGGCCGCGGTTCCGCGGCCGTTTGGAGGTTGTCTTGAGTCGTTTTTTCTGGGCTTCTCCATATTGCTTTATTCTTCTGTTTTACAGGTCCCAAATTGCAAAATGCTTACAAAATATGTTCAGATTTTCAACAGTCCAAAATGGCTTCACTTTTAATCCCTTTGACCTTTATCTCTCTCGAGCTTCGCGCACCTCTTGAATTTTGTTCTGCCCCTCTCGTGCTCTGTTCTTGACAAAGACACGAATGACCAGTGTTATTTTCCTTGTCACTTAAACTTGTAAGCGGCACTGGACGGATGTGGATGATCGGAACCATGATTTTATCTGTTTTTGATAGATGTTCTGGATTTTGGTATAACTATGGAGATTTTGCATGATTTGCATTATTTTGGACTGGGAACCAGTAACCTATAAATATGTAGCAAACACGGATCAAAAGCACCTACATATCAATAAACGAGCAGAAGAATGGGCAGTATTAAATGCAATATTCCGGTGTGAACAAATACACCTAAACTTTTCTTTTGTTCGTCCCGAGCAAAACCATTTATTCTCAAAAAGTTCTAAGCTCACTTTCGTAGGCATCACGATTGCACTTAGCATGTGCAACAAGCCGTTAAACCTCTAGGTGTCCCTAGTAAGAAAAGTGTTGTCTCCTGAGGGTTTTCACCGGATACTACCCACAAAATCCCGTCAAGCTAGTTTCATAAGTTAATGTCAACTCTAATACAACGGTTTAGCATCTAAGTTAGAAACTCTATTGTCCTAGGTTAGAAATATCCATCCCTTATTTTTCATACGTTCTATTTATTCAACCTAAGATTCTATACGTTTTGAGAGCTTAGAATGATCTCGGTATCTCTTGAGTTTTCTATCTAAAGCGCAGTCTCCAATCAGGAATTTTTATCATCTTTACGGAAAACATAAGTCTTATTCTTTAACCCTATCTTTCCTCCAAACATCGGTCGTATACTCCTACATGTGTGTAAATTTTCACCCCTACACTTAAGAATTCAATTCAAGCTATAGTACCCTTGCCCTAATATCTAATACTACTTCTTTTCATTAATGATAAACGGATTTGCTCTCACACCTTTCATGCGACTATTACTACTTTCTGAGGCACTAACAACCGATTACTGAATGTGTGAGCTTAAAGCGTAAATAGCAGTTTCCAGGTCCTGTACTTTATTTTTTTTATTTATTTTTTCTTTTCCTTTGAAGACCGGATATATTTTTCAATGATGCTATTTTTGTGGTTATCTTTAAATACCGTTTTTTCTTTCATACCAGGCTTTCAGGTAAGAGTATTTCTAAGTATCTTCTACTATCCCAAGTTTTAAGGTGCATGTAAGTGCAGTTTATAGGGTATATACTTTCTGAATTTTCACTTAAGAATAGGAACTATTTTTCAGACATATCATTCAATAAAGTTTTCAATACTTTTCCTTCATCTCAACTGAACTCAAGATTACCTACTTCTAAAAAACACTATAAAGACGTATATTTACTAAGGTTAAACAGAAGGAGGGTTATTTTTAGGGTTTTCAATTGCTAAGCCGAGGATTTAGTTATTTCTAACCTATTAAACTAAATTTTCGGAATAAAAATCTAAGTTACCCTACTAGCTAACTTGACGACAAAGTTTTTATATTTTTGGAAAAAATTTCATTTTTTTGGGGTTTTTAAATAAGTATGCAAATGCAAAATATACACGTGAATGCGAAGATAGAAAGCATACCGAGCACACCCCCAAACTTAAACTTGACAGTGCCCTCCCTGTCATGCTACAACCAGAGGGTCAAAATTGTCGGTGCTCCCTTTTTTTATGTATAAAAGAAAAAGAAAACAAAATATGTATACACAAAAAGGCCCCTCCTAAACTTAAGTGAAACGGTGCTTCCACTGTTTAGGTGGTGAAGTTTAGAATTAGGGGAGAGAGAACAGTTTTAATCTATACAAGGCCTTAAACAGGCCAAAAGTTAACACCAACCATTCAAAAGTTTTATCGCGATAATGCCCGGGTTGGTGAAAGAACGTATAGAGAAAAGAAATGGCGAATACACGAGACCATGTGTGGATAGAAGCGGGATACGGTCTCGGTAGAGGAGATGAATGGCAGAGGGGAAAAAGAAATGGAATATGAACTTGAGGTTGGAAATGGAGTGAATAAATTAGTACAATTTGTAATGATCGAAGTGAAAAAATAGATTGTACTAATCTATCAACAGTTGAGAAATGGGGTCAAACCTCTCAAGATTCGTAAGAAAATATGGGCCGACCGGATTTGGTGAACCAGACACAGGAAATGAAGGTGCTACGGTGTCTTGCAAAGTTGGAACGATGGGAAGTATGGAGGGAAGTGATTGAGGAATGGTATCGGTTAACCGTTCAGGAGAGTGTGCACAGTCAATGAAAGGGATAAGATGAATTGGAAAATCCGACTCATATAATAAAACTACTTCATCCTCAATGCTATCCTCAAAATTCACCTCAAAATTCAGCTCATCCATGCATTCATCATCATCAATATCTAGACGCATATGGAGTTCGAGAAAAATAGTTAATGGTTCGGGATGATGTCCACACGGAAGTGAAAGGACATGATGAATTGGTGAGAAAAACTCATCCAAAACTGTGGGTTCATCATCCAAAATATTCTCAGCGTCGATATCCTCAATCAAGTGAAAGTCAAAATTCTCAGACACCTCATCAAAAGCATGAATTTCAATAAAGTGTGGTTCTAGAGTAGAGGTGTGGAGATCAAAGGGATTGGGTGTGCTTTCACTTGAAATGGACCCTTCACAATCAGGTAAATCAAACACTACAAAGTCGCACAACTCATCAAACGTTCTATCTTTAATTGGTGAGTCATTGGGGACACTCGATAGACTTTCAAAACCGGAGTTGTGGAATTTAATTTGGAATGGGTAGGTTTGATTTTGATGGGTGCACTTCTTACTCTCACTACTCAAATCCTCAAATTGTCATATTGCTTCATCATACATTGGAAAATGCGGAGCTAGATGGAAACTAGCTGCTAGTTCGTTAGGTTGTATGAGGGCGGCCATGGACGCATTCAAATCCACTATCTGTTGGCACGACGCTACCCGAAATACTTCTAATGACTGTTCAAGACTAGACATGGGTTGTGAAGGGGTTTCAGTAAAAGATTCAAAGTTGTCTGGATACGTGAAACTCCCAAATGGCTCTTCAGAAGCAATGTCTAGGGAAGGCTTAAAAGTCGAGTAGGATTGATAGGAATTAGATGGATATGAAAAATAGACAGGATTACGATCAACATTATGATAAGAAGGTGATTGGAATTGTTGATCAAAAGAATTCGAAATGGTGAAAGGAGTGAAAGATCGGCTACGAGATTTTTCAATTCTGTTAGCAATGGACATGGGTTTCAGAGTCGCAACATGACTCTCAAAAAGGGTATCAATGTAAGATGGTGGGAAAGTTTGATACGGTTGATACAAAGTGGAGTGAGGTGTCCAATTGTTGGTTCTAAAAGCATCTATCCGATCTTTCAAAGAAACTTTTGGCATGGATGGATCGTTCGAAGTTCTACCAAAGAAAGAATCGTAAGAAGAAATGTCTGGTTGTAGGTACTAAAATTCAGCAAGAGTTGGTCGTTTTGGAGTACCCATGTTATGAAAAGAGTGGAGGGTGGAAAGTGGGTGAATTTTTATAAATTTTTTAACTTTTTTTCTTTTTGGAGTATTTGAAATTGTTTGTTAGGTTTTAGAAAAAATACGGAGTTATGGGACTAAACTTTATACAAGCACAATCGCAATCACAATATGCACAAACAACACCTAGAGCTAGAGTTTTCAAAGTCCAACTAGACCGCTCCTACACTTCCAAGCGACAAGTTGCAGGATAACTCTCGAATCGCCTCTTCACTGTCAATTGTGGCCAGGTAAGCACAAGTGAAGTAAGGAGGGTTCCGCTCACGAATCACCATGAGACGGGCCTTTTAAAATTACATCCTCACTTGTCCAGCCCCAGCACCACAAAGTCATGTTTAGATAAACGACCGATTCCCCGCAGCCTTCACTTGTCCTAAATGAACGCGACAAGTCCTTGAAGGTTTGGTCTAGGTATTTTTTTATTAACTCAAGGTAATGCGTATACTTTTTGTGATTTATGGGGTCTTAAGAAGGGTGATGAAATCCCCACCCAATCTTAATTGGAGTTATAGCCCCTTAATGTCCGTATTTTTATATGCAAAGCAATAAACAAACAAAATCTAAAACAACAAAAAAATTATTTGGCGGCGGCGCAATCTGTGGAAAGAAACCTGCAGAAAATACAATTTAGTGGAGTTCAGAGGATAAGTGAGGAGCAGAGAAGAAGCCAGAAAAAAATTTGGGGCACAGAGACAAAAAAAAGACCGCGGAACCGCCACCGTTCCCCCTATTTGACCGCGGTTCCGCGGTTGAAATGTTGGATTGGGGATTTAATTTTTCTCTGTGCACTCCCCTGGTTATGTTCTTCTGTATTAAAGCCTCTATTTCTTTACTTGATCACTGTACTTGCTCCAGATTTGCCTGCACACTTGCACACAAAAAAATATCAAAAGTAACAAGATGTTTTTTAATATTTATATATATATATATATATATATAATATTAAAACGAATAAAAAGAAAGAAATACGTTACCTTCTCCCCGGCAACGGCACCATTTGATTGTCGTAAAACTATATGTTCGACTTGTTCTATTTGTTCTACTTACCGCAATCAAGACGGTGTCGCTTTGCAGCTAGCCGGTTGAGAACGGGTCGTCCACAGGGAGATGGATGTATGAAGGTTCTTATCTTAGATAAGTCAATTAAAGAATGTATATGTGTATATTCAAATTTATCATAAGTGTTCATATTTTATGTTCATGTAAACTTGTTAAGATTATAGTTGGTTAGTAGAGTTAGGATTAGTCTTGTGCTTGTCTTTTGCCATTTTTAAAGTGACGTTGGGATACTCGGAGGTAGCGGGGATTAGGAGGACATAGGAATTGGATTTTTGAGTTTAGAAAAGCTTTCCAATGATAAATCCATTCCTAGTGCCCCTTGTCCTTCCGCTACGTGCGCTTATTTCCATCCTTAGGACAAACACCTGCAACCATGTATCCAATTAAGTGACAACTACATGTCACGTTGTAGTGCGTCCAAAGGACTTCTCGATTTAGGTCGCGGCTATTTGTCACGTATAGCGCGCCTAAGTGAGGGGGTTGTGTTTATTTGGTCTCGGATCATTTTTAAGATGTTTGGCGAAGAGAAGCTCAAGGGATTTTTCCGTCCCTCATACCAACCTTTCTTAGCCCTAACAAGTGTGGAATTATTCCCATATTTAAAAGAAAAAAAAACAGGAAAGAAGAAAAAAAAGAAAGGAAAAAAATACGGTTTTACAAAATGGTAGCAAGCTAACTACTTAGGCCCTCACCTAAGCAAGGGATTCCATCGAGTATCATGGCTTAGAAAAATACGGATAAGAAGAAAAGAAAAAGAACAACAAATAACAAAAACCACTTAACAACAACAAATAATAATTACATTAGAAATTAAAATTACAATACAAGAAAAGCAAAGATAAAAGATAATAAAAACAACCCTTATCTTCATAAAACTTCCACTCAAGAGGTCTCGCTAAAATTTCATGGAGGAAAGATGAAGAAGAAGAAGAAGGAAATACAAACTAAACTACACTAAATCCTGACAAAGAAAAAGCATCCTTTACATGGCTCAAAACTGGACTATTTATAGGCAGAAAACTGAAACCTGAGGGTAATCTTCTGAGCCTTTACACAATTACAAAACTAACCCCAAAACACGATCTGGCAATGACATGATGTTGCCGCGGAACCGCCACCCAAACGCCATATTAGCCACGGTTCCACAACCGTTTCGAGGTTGTCTTGAGTCGCTTTTTCTGGGCTTCTCCATATTTCTTTCTTCTTCTATTTTACAGATCCCAAATTGCAAAATGCTTCCAAAATATATTCAGATTTTCAACAGTCCAAAATGGCTTCATTTTTAATCCCTTTGACCTTTATCTCTCTCGAGCTCCGCGCACCTCTTGAATTTTGTGTTGCCCCTCTCGTGCTCTGTGCTTGAATAAGACACGAATGAACACCGTTATTTGCCTTGTCTCTTGAACTGGTAAGCGGCACCAGACAGATGTAAATGTCCGGAACCCGGATTTTATCTGTTTTTGACAGATGTTCTGGATTTTGGTATAACTGTGGAGATTTTGCATGATTTGCGTTATTTTGGACTGGGAACCTTTAACTTGTAAATATGTAGCAAAATCGAATCAAAAGCAGCTACCTATAAATAAACGAGCAGAAGAATGGACAGTATTAAATGCAATATTCTGGTGTGAACAATCGCTGATGGGACTGGGGTTCCTTGGCCAAAGACACAGCTCCATTGTTATCACAATACAAGGTTATTGGATCCTCAATGGATGGAACCATACCAAGTTCAGCAATGAAATTCTTCATACAGACAACTTATTTGGCAGCATCGTTGGCAGCGATGTATTCAGCCTCCATCGTCGATTCTGCAATGGTTTCTTGCTTGGAACTCTTCCAACATACTGCCCCTCCATTGAGGGTGAAGAAAAAACCCGAGACAGACTTGTTGTCGTCCTTATCACTCTGGAAGATCGAATGGGTAAAGGACTCCACATGGAGTTCTCCGTTACCATACACCAAGTACATCACTTTAGTCCTTCTCAAGAACATAAGAATGTTCTTCATAGCTATTCAGTACTTCTCCCCTGGTTCTGATTGATACCTACTTACCACACTACGTGCGTAAGCTACATCTGGTCTGGTGCATAACATCGCATACATGATAGAACCAACTACATAAACATAGGGTATCACGTTTATGCGAGCCCTCTCCAAATTAGTCTTGGGAGACATCTTTTTGGAGAAAGTGATTCCTGAACAAGCGGGTAAATTACCACGCTTAGAATCTTCCATACTAAACCTCTTTATTATGGTGTCTATGTACCTGCATTGGGATAATCCCAACATCCTTTTAGATCTATCTCTATTGATTTTTATCCCCAAGATGTAGGAGGCATCATCCAGATCTTTTATGGAGAATTTTTGTGATAGGAAGAGTTTGACCGAGTGCGGCATATGAACATCATTTCCTATCAAGAGTATGTCATCAACGTACAATACATGGGAGACAACCTTACTCTCTACAACCTTTTTATATATACATGGTTCATCAAAATTTTTTATGAAGTCAAACTCTTTGACTTCTACATCAAAACAGATGTTCTAGCTCCATGATGCCTTCTTTAATCCGTATATTGATTTAAGCAGTTGCACACCTTTCTACTGCTCCTGCTGTCTACTAAGCCCTCTGGTTATGTCATATACACGCTCTCTTCTAAATCACCATTTAGAAAAGCGGTTTTGACGTCCATCTGCCATATTTCATAGTCATGTTATGCATCAATGACAAGTAGGATCCGTATCGAATTAAGCATAGCCACTGGAGAAAATTTCTTGTCATAGTCGACACCTGGTCGTTGACGGAAACCTTTTGCTACAAGTCTTGCTTTGAAGGTCTCAACCTTTCGATCTACACCAATTTACTTCTTAAAGATCCACTTGCTCCCAATGGGTTTTACCCCTTCAGGAGCAACTTCCAAAGTCCATACTTTGTCGGTGTACAAGGATTCCATCTCAGATTGCATAGCATCCAGCTATTTCACAGAGTCCCCACTTGTGATGGCATGCTCGAAACTAGTTGGGTCATTATCTTCAATGATGCAATCCTCACTCCCACCGTCCATGAGAAAACCGTAGTATCTCTCAGGTGGATGAGGAAACCCTACTAGATCTTCGGACTGGCTGAGGTTCGTCGGAGACTATTGAATTCTCTGGTTATACCAAATCAGCAGTTGTAGTTTGTGTAGTTGGAACTTCTTCCAGCTCTACCTCATTACCATTAATTTCTTTTACAAGGAATTCCTTTTCTAAAATGGTGGCATATTGAGAAATAAACACTCTTTGTTCCTCCTTGTGGTAGAATAGATATACATATGGATGTTTAGGATATCCCACAAATTTACATAAAACTGATCGTGTTTCGATTTTGTCTGGATTCTGCTTTTTAACAAAAGCAGGACAACCCCATATCCTAACTCGTTTAAGAGATGGTCTCTTCCCATACCATATCTCATATAAAGTGGTAGGCACAGATTTGGTCGGAACTCTGTTCAATAGATATAACAGTCTCCAATGCATAACTCCAAAAGGAAATAGGTAACTCAGCAACACTCATCATAAAGCGCACCATATCTAATAGGGTGCGATTCCTCTTCTCCAATACTCCATTGTGTTGCGGTGTATACAGAGGAGTAAGCTGAGAGAGAATCCCATTCTCTTTTAGATAATCTCAGAATTCCATGCTTAAGTAATCACCCCCTCGATCCAATCGAAGGATTTTAATACTTTTACCCGTCCGGTTCTCTACTTCACTCTTATATTCCTTGAATTTCTCAAAAGGTTCATATTTGTGTTTCAACAGGAACACATGTCAGAATCTTGAGAGATCATCGGTGGATGTAATGAAGTATGAGGAACCATTCACTTCTACAATAATGGGTTGCCCCTACGGATTTAGCCGTAGGGGCAAACCACTGCCCTTACGGTTATAGCCGTAGGGACACGAAATTAACCGGAAGGTGCAGAGGCCTCAGGTGCAAGTCTTCGCCCTGAACATACCCCTACGGAGTAATAATTGCCCCTACGCCTTACTCCGTAGGGACAGTTACCCCTACGGATTACTCCGTAGGGACATAATATTTATTTAATTTATTGTTTTATAAAATAAATTACTTGCCCCTACGGCATTATCCTTAGGGCCTACTAAATGCCCCTATGGATAAATTCGTAGGTCCGGATGAATGCCTCTACGGTTAAATGCGCAGGAGAAAGTTTTACCCCCTCTTACTGAGTCCATAGGGAAAAAATATCAGGTATCCTGATATTTTGTCCCTACGGCGAACTGTGTACGGGCAAACTTTGCACCTACGGGTTAATCCATAGGTGGAACCGGTAGCCCTACGGATTAATCTGTAGGGACAAAATATCAGATTTTTTTATAAAAAAAAAGGGCATCTTGTTTTTTCCCCGCCCTGTGCACAATAATATATACATCATATAACCAAATACAGAAATATTCATAACCAACATCTCACGCATAATATATAAAAGAAATAAACAAACAGAATACGATATCAAACTAAATCATCGTGAACAAACAAACAACCACCAATATCGTCCAAAATTTATACAATATGTATCAGATAATTACATATATCCTCAAAAATATAAATAAAACTACTCTAGCTCAATCCAGCTCCTCCACCTGATAATCGCCGTAATCTGGCGCATATGATCCTCGGTGCAGCCCTGATTCGTCAATAACTCGACTAATGAAGGAGCGGACTGTGCGAGAGACTGAGCAGGCTGTGGAGCTGCAGGAGTGGTTTGCGCAACCGCAGCCGAGATAGTGGCTTGCGGAGCCGCAGCCGAGATAGTGGCTTGCGGAGCCGCAGCCGAAGGAGATGCAAGTGGAGCCGCAACCGAAGTAGTCCGTCGCATCTGTTAAATTTTGTGTAATAAACGAGTAAGAACGGTGTTTTAGATTTTAGTCGAGTTCGTATCATTATCAGTTTATTGTGAAACCCCAATCTTAGAATACTTAGGGACTTAGGCCTCGTTTGGGTATCTAGTTTGGAAAGCCATAGTTTATTTTAATTATATAGTTTTATGTAAGTATGATTAATCAAAGCTAAGTATACAACCAAATAAGCTTAGGCTACTAATATTTTATATGTTACTATCTATAATGTGTTATAATATTTTCCTATTAAGTAGTATACGTACCAACTCCTTCAACTCCTCGACGGTGTTCTTCAAGGCAGCAACATCATGCTCTAGACGTCGCTCACAGGGGGTAGGGGAAGTAACTGCCGGAGTGGACTCCAACCTCATATGGGCCATGCTAGGACCCAGTCCCCGGCCCCTCTCCCAACTTCCGTGGTGCCCTCCGTGTGCGGCGTCTAGGACTGGGGTCAGCAACATCGGATCGGTCTGTCCAGTAAAATCAATCCCCGATGACTCCGCCTGCTCAACCACCCGCTGCTACACCCACATTAACCATTAAAATATAAGTATATCATTTAAATTTGAACTTTTCAAAACAAAAATTTCAAACTTGTTGGAATAAATATTAACACTTACGCAATACTCCTGGATAGCGATGTCGGGGAATCGAAACTCGCCCGTGGCGAGATCTATCGAGGTGCCATGGACGGTATGATACACGGTCAGCATGCTCGGTGTACCACCCTACGCCAGGGTCTGAGCTCTCTGCAATTCGCAAAAAAATTATATATATTATAAAATAACTCCTAATATTACATTATATCAAAATAGATCTATTGTAATTTACCGATGCCTCCATGGCACGAGTAATGTTCCTCGAGCCAGCTGTATAGTTGGGGCGACCCCTCTTCGCCAACTTCCTATTCTCTTATTTTGATCTGCATGTTTCTGCACAACACATTCAGATTTAGTTTTCTAATTAAGGAACACAAAAAAATAAATTATATAATAAACAATGAATTACATTTAAGGGCAAGCTTTGTGACCATGTACGGACCAACCTGATAGCATTCCATACACATGAATGTCATTTATTGTCCACATTAAAGCCGGACGCAGTGTGAAGGTTGTATCTGTGTTTGCATCGTAAGTCTCAACACCATCAATGAATAAAGATTTTAACTCATCGATCAGAGGTCGGAGATAGACGTCGGTATTGTTTCCCGGTGAGTTTGGTCCGTCGATAAGAAGAGGCATCATAAAGTAGGATATATCCATAGCAAACCAAGGCGGCATATTATAAACTATCATTACAATGGTCCATGTGCTGTGGCTTCTAGCCATATAGTTGAATGGGCAGAAGCCATCACTAGCCAGTCCGAGCCTGACATTGCGAGGATCACTACTGAATATTTCGTGCCTCCTATCGAAATCCTTCCATGCCGGTGAATCTCTTGGATGAATCATTTTTCCATCTTCACTGTGAGGAGCACGGTGATGCCAAATCATTGCCTCGGCTATTTTCTTGCACCTGAATATCCTCTGCAGCCTCTGTGTTATGGGAAAGTATCGTGCTATCTTGACAGGTATATCGGGCTTCTTATCAGAATCTTTCAGCTTATACCTGGCATCTACGCATGTTGGACACTCTTTCAAATCTGAATTCTCTTTCCGGTACAACACGCAATTTTTGGGACATGCTTGAATCTTCTCACACTTCAGACCCAAATCAGACATCATCTTGTGAGCTCCGTACCAGCTGTCGGGCACGTTATTTCCCGGGGGCATAGAATCTTTCAAGAACTTCAGAAGCATCGTGAATGACTTGTTTGTCCATCCATTTAGGCACTTAATCTGGAAAAGTTGGACGAAGAATGATAGGGTTGAATACTTTGCATTCCCATAAATTGGTTTTCTAGCATCATTAATGAACTTTTCATACTTATTCACACGCGGTCCTTGGCCGGAAGGAATGTCATCTTCGGTCGCAATACTATAACCTAGGGCAACCTCTACCATATCCTCCATTTCTTCTCCTGGAAAGAAGTTATCGTGTTCTTCTTCTGCCGCATTACCGTCTTCTCCTTCTTCTGCCGCATTACTGTCTTCTTCTCGTCCTTCCCCGTGATATAACTAAGTTGTAAAGTCTTGTAAAACCATGTTTAACGATATGAAGCTTTACGAATTCTACCTTCTGCCAGTACTTATTCCTACATCTATCGCACGGGCAGAGAATCTTCTCCAACACGATCTTATTATGCGTGCGTGCAAATTCAATGAAAGCAGCAACTCCTGCGACAAACTTAGGTTGCATACGTTGTTTCCAATCCACGTGCATCCAATCCTTAACTCTGATGTACTTATGGGCCATGTTAGACTGTATAACATATAAATTGTAGGTTATGATGACTATATTGAGAAATCTAAGAACGGGATGATTACTGACAAAGAAAAAAATCCGTAGATACAAGTTTGTCGTTGAAAAGAATAAATTATCGATAAACAAATTTAGATTTGAAGATACCCAAGTATGAGTTGTATTCTGTGTATCTGTGTTTTAATTTATGATTTCGCTTAAATTTAGGGTTGTTAGTGTGTATGTGCTTTGTGTAGGGTTGAAAAGAATAAATCATCATTTTTTTTAAAAGAACTAAGTTCTTTATATAGGGTTAAACCGTAATTTTTGGAGGAATTAAATTCCCATATATTCCTGTTATTTTTTTATGTTCGTTTGAAGCACTCACGTGGGAAACACGTGAAGCTTCAAAATAGTGCTAAGCACTAACGAGTCACCAAGCTATCTTGTGTTTTCTTAGACATATTGATCTCCTGTTATGACATTTTTAGTCATTGATGATCATCAAGATTTCGGTTTTGAGGATCTTGGATCATCATCATTTTTTTTGAAGAACTAAGTTCTTTATATAGGGTTAAACCCGAATTTTTGGAGGACATAAATTCCCATATGTTCCTGTTATTTCTTTTTAAGTTATTTCTTTTCCCCTAACTTTTGAATCTGCAGAAAAAATCTCCCCGATGAAAATTAAATTCTCAACTTGTGGGGAGATTTGCTTCTGCAAATCTCAACCAGAGGAAGAACTAAGTTCATATATGAAGGGTTAAGTTTACGGTAAAGTTGTACGTTTACGTTATCATCGAGTATTCTACTGAAGGAACTAGTGCACCCTAATCCCTAACCCTAATTTTTGAAGGAATTAAATTCCCATATGTTCATGTTATTTCTTTTTAAGTTAGTTCTTTTCCCCTAAGTTTTGAATCCGCAGAACAAAATCTCCCCGATGAGAATTAAATTCTCAACTTGTGGGGAGATTTTGTTATGCAAATCTCAACCAGAGGAAAACTCAGTTCTTATATGAAGGGTTAAGTTTACGGTAAAGTTGTGCGTTTATGTTATCATCGAGTATCCTACTGAAGGACTAGAGCACACAAAACCCTAACCCTAATTTTTGGAGGAATTAAATTCCCATATGTCCCTGTTATTTCTTTTTAACTTAGTTATTTTCCCCTAAGTTTTGAATCTGCAGAAAAAAATCTCCCCGATGAGAATTAAATTCTCAACTTGTGGTGAGATTTGCTTCTGCAAATCTCAACCAGAGGAAGAATTAAGTTCTTATATGAAGGGTTAAGTTTACGGTAAAGTTGTACTTTCTGAAAGAACTAGTGCACCCTAAACCCTAACACTAATTTTTGGAGGATTAAATTCCCATATGTTCCTGTTATTTCTTTTTAAGTTAGTTATTTTCCCCTAAGTTTTGAATCTGCAGAACAAAATCTTCCCGATGAGAATTAAATTCTCAACTTGTAGGGAGATTTTCCTCTTCAAATCTCAACCAGAGGAAGAACTAAGTTCTTATATGAAGGGTTAAGTTTACGGTAAAGTTGTGCATTTATGTTATCATCGAGTATCCTACTGATGGAACTAGTGCACCCTAAACCCTAACCCTAATTTTTGTAGGAATTAAATTCCTATATGTCCATGTTATTTCTTTTTAACTTAGTTCTTTTCTTCTAAGTTTTGAATCTGCTGAACAAAATCTCCCCGATGTGAATTAAATTCACAACTTGTGGGAAGATTTGCTTCTGCAAATCTCAACCAGAAGAAGAACTAAGTTCTTATATGAAGGGTTATGTTACGGTAAATTTATGCGTTTACGTTATCATCGAGTATCCTACTGAAGGAACTAGTGCACCCTAAACCCTAACCCTAATAACCCAAATTATCCCTAATTAACCCAAAATTAAACCCTAAACCCTAACTCAAATTATCCAAAATTAACCTTAATTAACCTAATTAACCCAAATTAACCCTAATCATCACCCAAACCCAAATAAACCCTAATCAACACCCTAACACAAATACACTCTATTTTACCGAATTAACCCACATTAACCCTAACCCAAATCAACCTAACCCTTAATCATTACCCAAACCTCAACCCAAATTAACTCTAGCCAAACCAAAATTAACCCTAATTAATCTAATTAAACCTAACCCTAACCCTAATCATCACCAACCCAATTTTACCTAATTAACCCTAACTAACCCTAACCCTACCAAATTAACCCTAACCCTAACCCTAAACCAAACCTTAACCCTAACCTTAACCCTAAACCGAACCCTAACCCACCTAATTAACCATAACCCTAACCTTAACCCTCACCTTAACCCTAATTAGCCCCTAACTAACCCGGAACTAGCCCTAACCCTAAAATCAACAATAACACAAAAATTAAGAATAATTAATAGTTCAAAATGGAAATTAACTCACCTCACTTGTAGTTTTGCCAGCGGATGGAGCTCGACGAGGTGGTTGCGGCAAGATGGCGACGAGCGTGAAATTTTGGCGAGACTGAGCTGGAGGAGCTCGACGAGGTGGGGGCAGAGACTGTAAGTCGATGTACTTCACCCCAGTACTTGTGGGGAGGCGGAAATTTCAAAAACGGTCATGTTTAAAGAACGAACATCGACTAACCGCTTAAATCGAAGCTAAACGATAACTAACCAAACATATAGTTGTTCTAAACTACTATGCTTAGGGATTATACCTATCGAAACCGGTCCTTCGTCTTTGTGTCCTCCTTTGTTCTCCGACCTTCTCTACGTAGTAGACGATCCACCCGAGAGCAAAACACCAAGCTACACCTCTAACTTGAGGTAACTAATCTACTTTGATTGCTAATAAAAGAAGAAAGGATGATATAGAGTGAAGGTAATGGATGTTTAAGTCTAACTAATCCTTTGATCTCAACACATGAGGATTAAGGATTAGTCTCTTGAAGATGAGAGCTTGAGGAGAGAGAATGTGAGATGAGTGAATGAGATGAGATTGAGTGTATCATAATATATTATGAAGCATTCTTATTATAGAATAATCAATAATAGAAATGAATAAGCATGCTTCATAAATGAAAAGAGGTGATACATTAACATGAGTCATTAAGCATTTATTGTGCTTTAATGACCATGATGAATCACCCTCATGACTCACTAATCTTATCCAAAGCTTATGTCACCTTAACCTCCTTAGTCACATCTTCTAGAAGCTTCTCGTAGAATTACGAGAACGCCCCTCCAATCCGCAAAAATACGGAAAAACTTTAGACTGTAAAAATCCAATAACCGGATACCAGCAACTGGCATAAACCAAAGCCGACTGGTAAAAACTGTCCGAAAGTCGTACGTGCGTAAACGCACGTATGCGTCCGAACCCTTTGTCGCAAAACCATGCAACCTCTATATCGTTTCGCCTGGAATAGGAAACTCTCTGTGTGGGACTCTAGAGACTCGACTACTACGCTGGCAGTGGGTTTAACCACAGACCGCAAGCGGCACTAGCTATACGTAACGGTCCCCAGGTAGTTGTCGATAAGAAGGCCGATGAGAAAACCCATCCGAACTCCTACTAAGTCTGATGTGACAATCTCCATACAGTCCGGTCCGTTCGTCCAAGACTATCGCATATCGGGCGTAGGGGGACGGCAAGCGTCAATCCCCTAATAGCGGTATAAGTCGTGTCGGAGGGAAGCCCATTACACCCTGAGAAACTACTGGAACCTACCAGCAAATCTCGCTTGCCCTGGCCAGGGACTTTGCGTAATGGCTCTCTGACACAGCACGATATCTACTCCCAATACCGGGAGGGACGAATCCTGTCTAACCGCCTCTGCCTCCAAGTGTTCGGGACTGCACCCAACTGCTACCTGTTTGCACGACTCCTTTGAGCCGTGGTAGGGTAGCAATCTAAGAACAGTGGGACACACTCGAGGCGAAGTAGCAGTGTCAAGTCTGCGGACTATGCTGTACTCATGTCACCTGGGAACTGCTCACTGACGACTGGTATCAAACCAACCAACAGTTCCCTGTGAGTCCTGTCCGGTGTACCCGTAACCTAACGAGCACCTGTATACTATCTCCAGTACGACGTACTGACGGCTGTGGGACAGACCATCTCCCCAACTGGGATGAGAAGCGTACACACCAGTCTACTCCGGAGTATCGATGCTCTGTCTCGATAATCCAACGACCAGGGACCTGAATAAGGATGTGCTTGTAGACTACCCAGCCCCTACTAGTGTGACTGCCATCACTACGCTGGTAGACAAGCAAGATCCCAAGAGCTTTATCAATACGTACACTCACATATTAAGATAGAAAAAACCAAGTAGCATACTACCATGTTTAGCAAGACTGTTATATACATGTGAATATCCCAAGCTTCCATTAAGTAATATACAAACTAGTATAATACAGTAATGGCCTTCTAGGGCATAAACACTAACAATCTCCCACTTGCACTAGGGCCATGTACTGGCATATCGTAGACCAATGATCTCGAGCAGCCTCTCGAACTGAATCTGAGGAAGGGCCTTCGTGAATGGATCAACAATGTTCTCTTCAGAAGAAACTCTCCGAACCTCGATCTCCTGACGATCAATGATCTCCCTGATCAGGTGATACCGCCTCAAGATGTGTCTGGACTTCTGATAGGACCTTGGTTCCTTTGCTAAAGCTATAGCTCCGTTGTTGTCGCAATACAGAGGTATTGGATCAACTATGGTAGGAACCACCTGAAGTTCTGTTAGGAACTTCTTCATCCAGACTGCTTCTTTTGCGGCATCGCAATCAGCTATATACTCCGCTTCCATCGTCGAGTCAGCAACGGTGTCCTGCTTGGAGCTCTTCCAGCACACCGCCCCTCCATTGAGGGTAAAGACATAACCCGACATGGACTTGGAATCGTCCTTATCACTCTGGAAGCCGGAATCAGCAAAGGCCTCCAACCTGAGGTCTTTTCCGCCGTAAACCAAGAACATCTCCTTAGTCCTCCTCAGGTACTTGAGAATGTTCTTTACTGCTATCCAGTGTTTCTCCCCTGGGTCTGACTGATACCGGCTTACCACGCTCAGTGCGTAAGCTACATCTGGTCTGGTACACAACATCGCATACATTATAGAGCCTACCGCAGAAGCGTAGGGTATAATAGACATGCGTTCCCTTTCCAAATCAGTCTTGGGAGACATCTCTTTGGAGAGGGTGATTCCGTGACAAGCCGGTAGATTACCGCGCTTAGAATCTTCCATACTGAATCTTTTCAGCACAGTGTCGATATACCTGGACTGCGAAAGTCCCAACATCCTCTTGGATCTATCACGATAGATCCGGATCCCCAGAATGTAAGAGGCATCACCCAGGTCTTTCATGGAGAACCTATGTGACAAGAATCCTTTGACAGATTGTAGCATAGGAATGTCATTTCCTATCAATAGAATGTCATCCACGTACAAGACGAGGAATACGACACTTCTGGCCACAACTTTACTATATATGCACGGTTCATCTGGATTTTTGATAAAGTCATATTCTTTGAATGTCTCATCAAAACAGATGTTCCAACTCTGCGATGCCTGCTTTAGTCCATAAATGGCCTTAAGCAGCTTGCATACTTTCCCGCTGCTCCCACTCTGATTGAAACCCTCTGGCTGATCCATATAGACGCACTCTTCTAAATTTCCATTCAGAAAAGCCGTCTTTACGTCCATCTGCCAGATTTCATAATCATGGAAGGCAGCAATAGCAAGAAGGACCCGAATGGATTTGAGCATAGCCACTGGAGAAAAAGTTTCGTCATAGTCCAAACCAGGTCTTTGACGAAAACCCTTTGCAACAAGTCTAGCCTTATAGGTTTCCACCTGTCCATCTACACCAACCTTTTTCTTGAAGATCCATTTGCATCCTATGGGTTTTACCCCATCTGGAGCAAAGTCCAAAGTCCATACTTTGTTGGTGTACATGGACTCCATCTCGGTCCGCATTGCATCTAGCCATCGTACCGAGTCGCCGCTCTGGATGGCCTGCTGGAAGTCAGTAGGTTCATCATCATCTATGATGCAATCCTCTCTATCCCCATCTATGAGAAAACCGTAGTATCTCTCAGGCGGATGAGACGGCCTACTACTCCGGCGGAGGGGTGCGGGAATGTTCTGTTCTTCTTGAACCTCTGGTTCTACCATACTTTCAGCAGCAGTTTGTGGTTCTGGAATTTCTTCCAGTTCTGTTTCGCTCCCACTTATTTCCTATTCTAAAAATTGATTTTCCAGAAAATGGGCATTACGAGAAACAAAAACCTTTTGTTCCTCTGCGTAATAGAAATAATATCCCTTGGAGTTCTTTGGATATCCCACAAACATACATTTTACTGATCGTGCCTCGAGCTTGTCCACATACTGCTTCTTAACAAAAGCTGGACATCCCCAAATCTTCATATGCTGAAGATGGGGTTTCTTCCCTGTCCACATCTGATATGGAGTGGTAGGCACAGTCTTGGTAGGAGCCCTGTTCAGAAGATATGCCGCTGATTCTAGCGCATAACCCCAGAAAGATCGCGGTAACTCAGTATTACTCATCATGGATCGTACCATATCCAATAGGGTTCGATTCCGTCTCTCCGATACACCGTTATGCTGTGGAGTGTATGGAGGAGTAAGCTGAGAGAGAATTCCTTTCTCTTTTAGGTAACCTAGGAACTCGGCACTTAAGTATTCTCCACCTCGATCAAATCTTAGTGTCATAATACTTTTGCCTGCTTGGTTTTCTACTTCATTCTTATACTCTTGGAATTTCTCAAAAGCCTCGGATTTATGTTTCATGAGATAAATGAATCCGTATCTTGAGTAATCATCCGTGAAAGTAATGAAGTAGGAATAACCACCTCTCGCATGTGTAGACATAGGACCGCATACATCGCTGTGTATGAGTCCTAAGAGCTCGCTCGCTCTTACTCCTTGTCCAGTGAATGGAGTCTTTGTCATCTTTCCTTTGAGACAAGATTGACAAGTGTCATAAGATTGATATTCGAACAAGTCCAAATATCCTTCTCTATGCAACTTAGTCAACCTTCTCTCATTGATGTGACCCAATCTACAATGCCATAAGAAAGCTTTATTTAAATCTGGAGACTTTCTTTTTAGTGTGTTCTGGACATTGAAAATTTAGAGTTGGTTTAAAACATATATGCCGTTATTTAGAGTACCGGACCCAATCAAACCATGATTAAGGTGGATGTTGACAACATCTCTTACAAACATGAAATCATAACCTTTATTTGATAACAAGGAAACTGATATGATATTACACGTTAAGCTGGGTACAAAATAACAGTTATGTAAAACCAAAATGTGTCCACTCGTCAATCCTAGGTGATAATCCCCGACGGACGCAGCTCCTACGCTAGCTCCGTTAGCAACCCTGAGGATCATATCACCTTCCTTCAGCACTCTACGGTTTCTCAGTGCCTGCAATGAATTGCAAATATGAGATCCTGATCCGGTATCCAATACCCAGGAAGTAGAGTTGATCGACAGACAATTCTCAATTACAAACACACCTGAAGTCGAAGCCACAGCTTGCTTCGGTTCCTGGTTCTTGGCATTCCACGCCTTGCAATCCTTCTTCCAGTGCCCTTTCCTTTGACAATGGAAGCACTCATCCTGGCCAACTATCGGTACTGCTTTCTTTTTCTTTCCTTTCCCTCCCACCTTACTAACACCTCCTCTAGGTCTGGGTGCGGCCTTCTTCTTCCTTCCTTTAGCCCTAGCCTTAGACCCGGAAGAAGATGAACCACCAACAAACATAGCGGGTGTTTCCCTTGATGTCTTCAAGGTGCCCTCTGCACTCCTTAACATGTTCAGGAGTTCCAGAAGTTCAACTTCTTTTCTTTGAAGGTTGAAGTTCAGGATAAACTGGGCGTAGGTGTGAGGAAGGGACTGGAGAATAAGGTCTGTATAGAGCTCATTATCCAAAGTCATCCCAAGGTCTGCGAGCTCTTCAATATAGCCGATCATCTGTAGGACATGTTCACCTACCGATGACCCGACAGCCAACCTCGCTCGAAACAAGTTCTTAGAGGTCTCGTATCTTGCTATACGAGATTTCTCTCCATAAAGTTCCTTTGTATGGAGAAATATGCCATCTAGGGACATATCCTCATGCCTCCTCTGATGTTCATTGTTCATCGAGGCAAGCACGATGCACTTGGCTCTCTCGCAATCTAAATCCCAGGTTTTGCGGATTTCCTTATCCGCATTGCTGGATTTGGGACCAGGGACAGCAGGTGCCGTAGCGGTGAGGACGTACCCCAGTTTGTCATAGGTCAAAGCCATTTTGACATTCCGCAGGCAATCTTTATAGTTTGGCCCCGTCAGTATATTTTTCTCTAAAAGTAACTTAAGTCCAGTCATTTTCAGGGTCGCTGCAATTAGGAGAGAGAAAAGAAAACTCTTTAGCATGATGCTCTTGCAAGTTTAGAGTGGTTTTTAGTTTATCTAAACTGGATGGCTCCCACTGTTTCTCGAATCCTTCCTCAAACCATAAAAGAAGAATTAATCAAGACTATTCTCACCGTACAATACTTGCTTAACCGTTCAGCCAGGCCGGTGTCGATACTTCGAGGGAGGTTTTCCAACGCTTTCGTGAAGTTCCTTAATTAAATAACCTCTTTTCTCTGGGGGCGTAACCCCGCTGACACTTTTCTGGACACCTACTAAGTTTATAGCATTGATCGTTAAGTGACGAATATCCTGATAAGTAGCATATACTCACAGTAGGATCGGGATCCAAATATCATCGTCTGATAATGTTGTAGGAATGCTACCAACATTCATCAAACTCAAAATGGTATGCATCTCTTTGCAAATTTCAGTTTCTTTAGAAATTCCCGATATAAGTTTTTGCCCCATGCTCTTATGACCTTGGCTTTGGTCAAAATGTCATAAGTCACATGTCAAGTTCTACCCGTCATTATCTTGTCAATTTGAACCCATCCGTATATACCCCTGACTTTGGTCAAATGGTAATACGACTGTCCTAAAACAACTCATCTATCTTATGCAACAAATGAAAACCCAGCAGCTACCAAACACTATGCCTTGACTTTGGCCAAAATGCATAGCTTGAATACTACTGAATACCCAAATGAAATGACGGAGGGCTACGACTGGTTTTGGCGAAACCGTGAACGTAGTGAACTTGATATAACCGAAGGAACCTGATAGCTTTTAAAAAAAAAAAGTGGTTAAAGCTCCGCGTTTAAAAATATCTGTTTTAAAATTAACCGAGTGGTTTCTTTTAAATTGTTCCAACGATTAAAACTTTGGTTTATTTTCTTTGCATTATAGATAATACGTCCCATCATTAACCTATCATTGCAGAAAACAACGAAAATACAACGTCCTCTTATGCCATCCGCATTCGCCACGGGGTCCCGTCATCACCCGTTAGGTTACTTAACTAACGACAGAGCGGGGGCTGGGCTAGCGCGGGTGTAAAACATAAGTGACGTCTAAATAGCTACAATATATATAGATATTTTACATTCGTCTGACGCAATGATATTCATTCCAGAACACAGATAAACAATATTGGATTTGCAAGCAATCTGTATTTCTTTTGAGCCAGCAAGAAAAGACAGATTACACAGTTGTGATGAATAGCCGTTACCCCACCCTCGACCCCTACGGGTACGGCAAACTACCCACCCGGCAGTCTGTGTACCCCACCTTGGGTCAGTCCTTGGAGCAAAAACAGTAAAATGAAATAATACAACGGTGGCTACAACCGCAACCTGGATGTGCCCCGCAAAATAATATTACAACAAATTACATTTACAACAAATGAATTAAACAATAGCCCATTGCCTAACCCCGGCTAAACACCACAACAGTCCAATACAGTTTATATGTACAAACAGATATAACCATTTCAGAAATGTGTAACCCCCTGCCAACCGACATACTAGCAGTTAGGGGAGGTTTACGAACACATTAAACAATCACAGATATAGTCCAATATGCAAATACTGTACAATTTCGATCGATTAAACATCTTCAATATTGCTCCAAAATCTGCTCTGTTAACTGGAAACCTGAGCAAAATTAAAATATTCCAGAATACCCCAAATACCAGAGAGGACCCACACATGAAAGATGAGTCCATGACTCGGCAACTCGGCCGCGGAACCGCGGCGGATCGGTAGGATCCGCCGCCCTTCCGCGGCGCTTTAGCCGAGTCATGGGCTCGAATTTCATGGGTGTTCTCCTGGACTCTTTTCGAGCTTTCTGAGCAACCCTGAACAATTTTAGGACATCATTTTAAACTCGACAGAAACTGAAATATTTTAGGGTTTTCCGACTTCGTTTTTCCGTTCGAAATTCGTACAAATTTGCAATTAAGTTATTTATTGTTTAGCGAGGCTCTGACACCACTGTAAGTCGATGTACTTCACCCCAGTACTTGTGGGGAGGCGGAAATTTCAAAAACGATCATGTTTAAAGAACGAACATCGACTAACCGCTTAAATCGAAGCTAAACGATAACTAACCAAACATATAGTTGTTCTAAACTACTATGCTTAGGGATTATACCTATCGAAACCGGTCCTTCGTCTTTGTGTCCTCCTTTGTTCTCCTCGACCTTCTCTAGGTAGTAGACGATCCACCCGAGAGCAAAACACCAAGCTACACCTCTAACTTGAGGTAACTAATCTACTTTGATTGCTAATCAAAGAAGAAAGGATGATATAGAGTGAAGGTAATGGATGTTTAAGTCTAACTAATCCTTTGATCTCAACACATGAGGATTAAGGATTAGTCTCTTGAAGATGAGAGCTTGAGGAGAGAGAATGTGAGATGAGTGAATGAGATGAGATTGAGTGTATCATAATATATTATGAAGCATTCTTATTATAGAATAATCAATAATAGAAATTAATAAGCATGCTTCATAAATGAAAAGAGGTGATTCATTAACATGAGTCATTAAGCATTTATTTTGCTTTAATGACCATGATGAATCACCCTCATGACTCACTAATCTTATCCAAAGCTTATGTCACCTTAACCTCCTTAGTCACATCTTCTAGAAGCTTCTCGTAGAATTACGAGAACGCCCCTCCAATCCGCAAAAATACGGAAAAACTTTAGACTGTAAAAATCCAATAACCGGATACCAGCAACTGGCTTAAACCAAAGCCGACTGGTAAAAACTGTCCGAAAGTCGTACGTGCGTAAACGCACGTATGCGTCCGAACCCTTTGTCGCAAAACCATGCAACCTCTATATCGTTTCGCCTGGAATAGGAAACTCTCTGTGTGGGACTCTAGAGACTCGACTACTACGCTGGCAGTGGGTTTAACCACAGACCGCAAGCGGCACTAGCTGTACGTAACGGTCCCCAGGTAGTTGTCGATAAGAAGGCCGATGAGAAAACCCATCCGAACTCCTACTGAGTCTGATGTGACAATCTCCATACAGTCCGGTCCGTTCGTCCAAGACTATCGCATATCGGGCCTAATAGCGGTATAAGTCGTGTCGGAGGGAAGCCCATTACACCCTGAGAAACTACTGGAACCTACCAGCAAATCTCGCTTGCCCTGGCCAGGGACTTTGCGTAATGGCTCTCATACAAAGCACGATATCTACTCCCAATACCGGGAGGGACGAATCCTGTCTAACCGCCACTGCCTCCAATTGCTCGGGACTGCACCCAACTGCAACCTGTTTGCACGACTCCTTTGAGCCGTGGTAGGGTAGCAATCTAAGAACAGTGGGACACACTCGAGGCGAAGTAGCAGTGTCAAGTCTGCGGACTATGCTGTACTCATGTCACCTGGGAACTGCTCACTGACGACTGGTATCAAACCAACCAACAGTTCCCTGTGAGTCCTGTCCGGTGTACCCGTAACCTAACGAGCACCTGTATACTATCTCCAGTACGACGTACTGACGGCTGTGGGACATACCATCTCCCCAACTGGGATGAGAAGCGTACACACCAGTCTACTCCGGAGTATCGATGCTCTGTCTCGATAATCCAATGACCAGGGACCTGAATAAGGATGTGCTTGTAGACTACCCAGCCCCCACTAGTGTGACTGCCATCACAACGCTGGTAGACAAGCAAGATCCCAAGAGCTCTATCAATACGTACACTCACATATTAAGATAGAAAAAACCAAGTAGCATACTACCATGTTTAGCAAGACTGTTATATACATGTGAATATCCCAAGCTTCCATTAAGTAATATACAAACTAGTATGATACAGTAATGGCCTTCTAGGGCATAAACACTAACAGAGACTAAGGTGACGACGACGACGGGAAGTTTTGGCGACGAGAAATGGGTCTGGAGGGTGACGAGACTGAGGTGACGACGCACGGAGAAGTTGGTGGGAAAAATTTGGGGTGAGGAATTTCTGGGCTTTATTTTTTTTTATAAATAAACCTTAGTTGCCCCTACGGATTAATCCGTAGGGTCTTCTTTTGCGGCTCCGTAGAACTAAATAAAATATTACATTTTAATATTTTAAAATTAATCCGTAGGGCACCGTAGGGGCAACCGTATGGCCCTACGGATTAATCCGTAGGGGCAATAAAAAGTTGCCGCTACAGATTCCTGTAGCCATAGGGGCAAACCTTTATTGTAGTAGTGATTCCTGGCATATGTAGATATAGGACCGCATACATCACTATATATCAGTCCCAAGAGTTCAGTAGCTCTTTCTCCGTGCCTCGTAAACGGAGTTTTGGTCATCTTTCCTTTGAGACATGACTGACAAGTTTCATAAGATATAAATTCGAACGAATTCAAATATCCATCTTTATGCAGCTTAGCCAGTCTTGTCGCATTGATATGACCAAGTCTACAGTGCCACAAGAAGGCTTCGTTCTTTTTTGAACTTTTCCTCTTCTGTGTGTTCCATGTATTTAGAACTGTATTTTGATTTAGAACGTATATATCATTACACAATGTACGAAACCCAATCAACACTTTATTTAGGTAAATGTTCAAAACATTCTTCTCTAATGCAAAGTTATATCCTTCTTTATCTAATAAAGAAATGGATATTATATTGCACATCATCGACAGTACGTAATAATAGTCGTTCAAAATCAATGTATTACCATTTGGTAATACAAGGTGATATTCGCCTATAGCTTTGGCAGCAACAATTGTTCCATTCCCTACTCTGAGAGATATATCACCCTTTCCCAGTTCTCTACTTCTCTTTAAACCTTGTAAAATATTACAAATGTGGGATCCTGATGTTAGTTGTATGTATGCCCTAGAGGCCAGTATTGTACAGATGATGTATATTATATTGGATGCTTGGACATATATAGAGATGACTTTCTTGCTCGAAATGATAGTATGCTGTCTGGTTGCTCTTTATCTTAACATGTATACTTGTCTCTTTATACTGTCTAATAGTAACATGTTGGTAAAGCCCTTAGGATGTGTACTTGACTACCTGGACTATGATGCAGATCATACTAGTGGGGACATGGTAGTCCATAAGTACATCCTTCAAGGTCCCTTGTCGTAGGTGTATCGAGACGGGGCATCGATATACCAGTGTAGACTAGCGTATACGCTTCTCGACCTATGAGATGGGCGATGGATGATCCCATATACATTGGTGTTTGACATCATAGATGGTATACGGGTGCTCAGTGGAGACTGGGTACACTGGACGGACTCACCGATAACTCACAGATGGTATTATACCTCACGTCAGATGGAAGTTCTCAGGTGACACTTGTGTAGGTTAGTCTGTAGACCCGAGATCGTCATAGAGTCTTGTGTGATTCCCACTGTGCTTTGATTTCCACCTTACCACGTCCATGAGGGCGTGCAAAACGGTGGTTTTTGGGTACAGTCCCGAGTCATACAGAGGCAATGAGCGATAGGAGGGGTTTCGTCTCTCCCGGTATTGGGGGTTGATGTTGCACTGTGCTCGATTGGCCCTAACAGGGAAGTCCCTGGCCAGGGCTGATTTGAGATTTACCGGTAAGTGTTACCAGTAGTTTCTCGACCCGTTATGAGCCTCACATCGGCACGACTTATCAGTTATTGGGCTCTGACGTTTACCACCCCTAAACTTGATATGCGACATATCAGATGAGGAGACGGGACTGTACGGGAAGTGTTGCCGATCGGCTCGACGGGAGTTGTAACAGGTTCGCTTGTTCTCTTCTGATCGCTCAATACCCGGGTGGCCGTTACGTTTAGCTGACCGCTTACGTCTTGGGGGTGTTTGATATGATCATCACCAACTGCCGGCGTATTGACGAGTCTCAGAGTCCCACAATGGAGTTTCCTAGTCCGGGCGAAAAGTTGTGGTGTCCGTATGCGATATGCGCATGGACCCGATTAAAATGCGCGTATAGGATACCGTATATTGATCGAGCGGCATGCTTTTGGTAGGGGTCGTATGTGATATGGCCGGATTGATAAATCAAGCTTTGATTAATCATTTAACCATTAGATTCTCACTAGAAATCCTTTCTTGTTTCTATGGATGTATGGATGCATGTATGCATTCCTTTTTGATTCATGCACATATGGATATACATATACACATACATACATACATACATACATACATACATCATGGTTGTTTATACATTGAGAATGGTGGCAATATAAGAATCACACCATGGTTATTATATGGATTTTTATTGTTTTTGAATTAAAACAAAAAGGAAAAGAAATAGGGTTAAATGATAGAATGTTTCTACAATCTTCTTTACCTTACCATTCTCACCTACCTTTTAACCCTTTGTTTATTTTCCTTTTGTGCTTTTAACTCCATTACAATAATATCTATAGAATTAACCATGGTTTGGAATGAGAGATGGAAAATATATATACTTATATTTTTCATTTTTTGAAGAGAGTTTTTCTTCTCTTTTTCTAAAAAGCCATCATCTTCATCAACCTCTCTCATTTGCTCTCTAGATTTTTGTAGTGAGCAATATAATCATCAAGTTAGGATTTTGAAGTGAGAAAGAGAACCACAACACCATTCTACACAAGTCTAGCCCACTTGTTTGGAGTGTTAGCTTGATTTCGTTCACTTGATCGGATAAAGTTGCAAGCTTGGACAAAGCGGACTCCGGGTGGATCATCGGTGACCTCGAGGAGTTCAAGCGGAGCTTTTTCAAACCCCAAGTAGCCGAGGAGTCTAGCGTAGGGAGATACAAAGGTTGTACTCTCAAAACCCTAGCCTTTCTTTCATATGATGATGTGAATAATTTGAAACCCTAATTTTTCTAGGATCGATCCTTTGCATGTTAACTTAGCACCCTAAAAATTCCATCTTTGGTACATGTGATGCTTCCAAACCCTTCATGAGGTGCTAGGCTAACCCTTCACTGGTATCAGAGCCGACCTAGAACATTAGGCGACACTTTAACAAAGTTAAAACTCCGATCGAACCGGAAAATGCGGATTTTGAGTGCTCTCTGGACATTTTTTAAAAATTGACTTTTTTCAGAATTAAAAATACTTAAAAAATACAGCAGGAAAATATAAGAAATACTGTGAAATACGAACCCATTATCTGAACAAACCGCCGCGGAACCGCGGCAAATCTTGGCTTACGCCGCGGCTCTGCGGCCATATAGTGGCTTCATGGCTTCGTTTTTGCTTAGTAACTCCTTACACTGCTTGTACATTGTTTTGAGTATGTTTAATCTGAATATACTGTTCAACATTCTGGAGATGGTTTTGGACTCGACGATTCGATCGGAATTTTCATTTCATTTCTTTTCCGGATAAATTAGAATGTATTGAAGTATTTGAACGAGTATCATTTGCTCACTTTTCACGGGGTTTAAAATCTTTCGGAAATACGTGCAAGTTTGTTTGTGGTGGACCCTCTAGAAGACAACAAACCTTAACTGGATTATGTGACCGTCTTGAACTGCCTTTTGGACCTTAGGGTTTGGGGCAGTACGACGTGCCCCATGTGAGGCGTTGGCTTGACCCTTCTACGGCTGGACCGCTACCGCTGTGTCACACTCCGGGTTTTTTGATCTCCGCTCAAGTGTTGAGGTTTAGGGAATTTTGGGTATTTGATCATTCGTTCGAAAAATTTAATACCGTCTAATTATCTGGAATGAGATGCAATGTGTGGAATTCATATTATAAGACATGAAATACGAGGTATGTGATACTTCGCATTTACGATGTCTAAAGAGAATGTGGATTCCAGATATTGCAGATTTACACTTTCTTTTCTGTGACCGTAAGTGTAGTATGTATTTACCGATTATCGTTGCTATACGTCGATGACAATCGGTGTATGCATACTTACTTATGTTGATGATATGAGATATTATGTGTTGCTGAGATATGATGTGCAGGATTGTCGCAATTGAATAGCCGGGGGTTTTATGTGAGATGAGAGTTTTATATTTTCATACATTTAAATTCAAATGTAATGTAATATTCTTATATTTGGGGCACTTCCGGGTTGAGGTTGTGTCACCAGTGTTGTATATTATTTACTTTTCCGCATTAGGATGGACCCAAGGAGGGGGCACAGGTGACCGGGTTCTGGGGTTCAGTGGGAGGCCATCTCGAGGAGTCGAGACCGGGTCTCCTAAACTCCAGAATTGGTAGGGTCGCTTGCCGCTCTCGTAGGGGTCCAGAGTGTGGGCTTGGCTATTCATCGCGACTGTGGAATCCGTATTTTCTATTTTGGCTAAATACTAAATACGGACGTCCTAGTATATCCCATATTGTATCTATGTTTCTGCTGCGATATCTGTGATGTGATCATTATATATGTTCTGTGATGGATACAGTATATAGTATATATGATATATTATATAGGCGTTACTTATGTTTTATACCCGCATTAGCCCTGCCCTGCTCTGTCGTTAGTTACCTAACCTAACGGTGCATGAGGGGACATCGAGGCGAATGCGGATGGCATAAGTGTACGTCGTATTTATCTGTGATGTTTAGGTGACTTAAATGATGGGACTTCATTAATGTGATTAATGAAAGAAAAGAAACCTAATAGATGTTGTAGAATCAAATTTTCAACTAAAAAGGGTAGCTACAGTTTTGCTTTGCGTAGCGGTATATATGATATACCCTGCACCTTATTCGATGAGGAAAGGGCCGAGATCCCTTCACCGGGAGTGACCCCTTTAGCAATAACTGGCAGATGCTACACACTCGGTTTGTTTTTGATTGCTTCTATAGTTTTTGCTTTGCACAGTGATATATATGATATATCCCGCACCTCATTCGACGAGGAAAGGGCCGACGATCCCTTCACCGGGAGTGACCCCTTTAGCAAAACTAGAAAAGCCTCAAAATCACTCCATTTCAAAACTTCACTTGATTCTACAACGATATCAAGTTCATTACGCAATAGGTTTTCAGAAAAACCTGCGTAGCCCTCCGTCAATTCAGATAAGTACTACTTAGTATTCATGCTGCGGTAGTTTGGCCTCAGTCAAGGCGTAGTGTATGGTAGCTAACTAGTGCTTATCTGTTAGCATATGATGCGATTGGATTAAGGTATTCGTACGGCGTAGTTTGGCCTCCATCAAGGGTCGTACGGGTGGGTTTAATTCAATCAAGAAATGACGGGTTGAACTTGACTAGCGCCCTGTGGGTAGTTTGTCCTCCATCAAGGTCATGGGACGCTAGGGGCAAAAGCATTATCGGGAATTTCAAGTGTTGAAATTTGCAATGAGATTGCATACCTTCTATGAGATAGTTGGATTCCGATACCCACTGCGAGTAATTGTTACTCCTGGGAGAGTTTTACACAGGACAATTAGCCGATCAAGTAGGTGTCTAGAAAGGTGTCAACGGGGTTACGCCTCTGGGAAAACGAGGTTTACTTTAATTAGGTCCCTGCCAAAGCACGGGAAACCTCCCTCAAAGTACCGACACTGGCCTGGCTGAAAGATCGGCGAAGTTATAGGGTGTAATTAATCCCGGCTAATCTTTCCTTTTAGGGTTTGAAGGAAGATTTGATAAAAACCAGTGGGAGCCATCCTGATTTGATAAGATAATAACCAATCTGATCTTGCAAGAGCATACGCTAAAGTGTTTTCTTCTCTCTCTTTCCAGGTAGCGACCATGTCATGCCTTAATCAAGATAATAATATGGATGTATTGACCGAACCCGCATGTTATACTGTGCAAGGGAACGTTGAACCCGTTCTATCTTATAAGTGTTATAAGAATGAACAGGAAACAGGAGAATATCTGGATTCTCACGCCGCCCAAACGGAGAACATGCATGTTGATGCATCTTCTTCGGGTGTGTTTGTCATTGAGAACTGTTTTTCAGTTCACCCTACGTCCTGGGTATTGGATACCGGATCAGGATCCCACATATGTAAACAGTTGCATGGGCTACGGAAAGGTAGAGGACTGGGAAAAGGTGATCATTCCGTTCAAGTAGGGAATGGTGCAAGTATTGCAGCCAAAGCAGTTGGCGAATATCACCAAGTATTACCAAGTGGTGATACTCTGATTCTAAATGAGTGCTATTATATACCGAACATGATGTGCAACATTATATCAGTTTGCAACATTATATCAGTTTCTTTATTAAGTAAAGAAGGATATAATTTTGTAGTAAAGGATAATGTTATGAACATATTCCTAGATCAAAAGTTGATTGCATCAGGCTCGTTACATAATGGCATATTCATTATAAATCAAAATACAGTCCTCAATATACAAAACACACACAAGAGGAAAAGTTCAGAAATGAACGAATCCTTCTTGTGGCATTGTAGACTTGGTCATATCAATGCGATACGACTGGCTAAGTTACATAAAGATGGATATTTGAATTCGTTCAAATTATCATCTTATGATACTTTCCATTCATGTCTCAAAGGCAAGATGACCAAAACTCCGTCTACGGGACACGGAGAAAGAGTTACAGAACTCTTGGGACTGGTGCATAGCGATGTATGCGGTCCCATGTCTACACATGCCAGGGATGGTTCTTCCTACTTCATTACATTCACTGACGATCTCTCAAGATTCGGATGTGTGTTCCTAATGAAACACAAGTCTGAAGCTTTTGAGAAATTCAGAGAATATAAAAACGAAGTAGAGAACCAAACGGGCAAAAGTATTAAGATCCTTCGATCTGATCGAGAAGGAGAATACTTAAGCAATGAATTCAGAGATTATCTAAAAGAGAATGGGATTCTCTCTCAGCTTACTCCTCCTTATACACCACAGCACAACGGTGTATCGGAGAGGAGAAACCACACCCTATTAGATATGGTGCGCTCTATGATGAGTGCAGCTGAGTTACCTATTTCCTTCTGGGGGATATGCACTGGAGACAGCTGCATACCTATTGAATAGAGTTCCAACCAAATCAGTGCCTACCACTCCATATGAGATATGGAATGGTAAGAGACCATGTCTTAAGTTTATTCAGATATGGGGTTGTCCGGCCTATATTAAAACACAAAATCCGGACAAACTTGAGGCAAGGTCTGTTCTATGTAAGTTTGTTGGATATCCCAAACATTCGCGAGGGTATATCTTCTACCACTCCGAGGAACAAAAAGTGTTTGTTTCTCGACATGCCACTTTCTTAGAAAAGGGTTTTCTTATGAAATAGACAAGTGGTATTGAGGTAGAACTGGAAGAGGTTCCAGCGACACAAACTATAACAGAAGACTTGGTAGAACCAGAGGATTCAGTAGTACCCGACGAACCCCCGCCTCTCTGCCGATCTCGTAGGGTTTCTCGTCCACCTGAGAGATACTACGGTTTTTTCATTGACGGTGGGAGCGAGGATAGCATCATGGAGGATGATGACTCAACTAGTTTCGAGCAGGCCATCACGAGTAGAGACTCAGTGAAATGGCTGGATGCAATGCGGTCCGAGATGGAATCCATGTACACCAACAAAGTATGGACTTTGGAAGATGCTCCTGAAGAGGTAAAACCCATTGGGAGCAAGTGGATCATCAAGAAAAAGCTTGGTGTAGATGGGAAAGTGGAGACTTTCAAAGCTAGACTTGTTGCAAAGGGTTTTGGTCAAAGACCAGGTGTGGACTATGACGAAACCTTCTCTCCAGTAGCTATGCTTAAATCCATCCGGATCATGCTTGCCATCGCTGCATATCATGATTACGAAATCTGGCAAATGGATGTTAAGACCGCCTTTCTAAACGGCGATTTAGAAGAGTGCGTGTACATGACTCAGCCAGAGGGCTTCGTAGATAGTAGGAGCAGCGGGAAGGTGTGCAAGCTGCTTAAATCCATTTATGGATTAAAGCAAGCATCGCGGAGTTGGAACATCTGCTTTGACGTCGTTATCAAAGAGTTTGATTTCGTCAAAAACCAAGATGAACCTTGTATCTACAAGAAGGTGGCAGAGAGTAAGGTTGTCTTCCTCGTATTGTACGTGGAATACATACTCATGATAGGAAACGACATTCCTATGCTGCAATCGTTCCAGCTCTTCTTATCACAAAGATTCTCAATGAAAGATCTTGGTGATGCCTCCTGCATATTGGGAATTAGGATCTATAGAGATAGATCCAAACGGATATTGGGATTGTCCCAATCCAGGTACATTGACACCATACTAAAGAGGTTTAGTATGGAAGAATCCAAGCGTGGGAGTTTACCCACGATCTCTGGAGTCACTCTCTCCAAAAAGATGTCTTCTAAGACTGATTTGGAGAGAGCTCGCATGCAAGGGATACCCTATGGTTCGGTTGTAGGCTCTATCATGTACGCGATGCTATGTACCAGACCCGATGTAGCATACTCACTAAATGTAGTGAGCAGGTATCAAGCTGATCCTGGAGAGAGTCACTGGACAGCTGTGAAGAGCATTCTCAAGTACTTACGGAGGACTAAAGATATGCTCTTTGTGTATGGTAACGGAGAACTACAAGTGGAGTCCTTTACCGATTCAAGCTTCCAGAGTGATAAGGACGACTATAAGTCACAGTTGGGATTTGTCTTTATCATTTACGGAGGGGCGGTTAGCTGGAAGAGTTCCAAGAAAGAAACCGTGGCAGACTCGACGATGGAGGCTGAATACATCGCTGCCAACGATGCTGCCAAAGAGGCTGTCTGGATCAAGAAGTTCATTACTGAACTTGGAGTGGTTCCATCCATTGAGCATCCAATATCTTTGTATTGCGATAACAATGGAGCGGTGGGTTTGGCCAAGGAACCTAGGTCCCATCAGCGATCCAGGCATATTCTGAGGCGGTATCACCTGATCCGGGAGATAGTTGATCGCCGAGAGATCGAGGTCAGGAGGGTAGACACGACGAAAAACACAACGGATCCACTCACGAAGGCCATTCCCCAGATACAGTTTGAGAGACTCTTCGGGATGCTCCGTATGCGATACTACAGCAGCTGGCCCTAGTGCAAGTGGGAGATTGTTAGTTGTATGTATGCCCTAGAGGCCAGTATTGTACAGATGATGTATATTATATTGGATGCTTGGACATATATAGAGATGACTTTCTTGCTCGATATGATAGTATGCTGTCTGGTTGCTCTTTATCTTAACATGTATACTTGTCTCTTTATACTGTCTAATAGTTACATGTTGGTAAAGCCCTTAGGATGTGTACTTGACTACTTAGACTGTGATGCAGATCATACTAGTGGGGACATGGTAGTCCATAAGTACATCCTTCAAGGTCCCTAGTCGTAGGTGTATCGAGATGGGGCATCGATATACCAGTGTAGACTAGCTTATACGCTTCTCGACCCATGAGATGGGCGATGGATGATCCCATATCCATTGGTGTTTGACATCAGAGATGGTATACGGGTGCTCAGTGGAGACTGGGTACACTGGACGGACTCACCGAGAACTCCCAGATGGTATTATACCTCACGTCAGATGGCAGTTCTCAGGTGACACTTGTGCAGGTTAGTCTGTAGACCCGAGATCGTCATAGAGTCTTGTGTGATTCCCACTGTGCTTTGATTTCCACCTTACCACGTCCATGAGGGCGTGAAAAACGGTGGTTTTTGGGTACAGTCCCGAGTCACATGGAGGCAATGAGCGATAGGAGGGGTTTCGTCTCTCCCGGTATTGGGGGTTGATGTTGCACTGTGCTCGATTGGCCGTAACAGGGAAGTCCCTGGCCAGGGCTGATTAGAGATTTACCGGTAAGTGTTACCAGTAGTTTCTCGACCCGTTATGAGCCTCACATCGGCACGACTTATCGGTTATTAGGGTCTGACGTTTACCACCCCTAGAATTGATATGCGACATATCAGATGAGGAGACCGGACTGTACGGGAAGTGTTGCCGATCGGCTCGACGGGAGTTGTAACAGGTTCGCTTGTTCTCTTCTGATCGCTCAATACCCGGGCGGCCGTTACGTTTAGCTGACCGCTTGCGGCTTGGGGGTGTTTTATATGATCATCACCCACTGCCTGCGTATTAACGAGTCTTAGAGTCCCACAATGGAGTTTCCTAGTCCGAGCGAAAAGTTATGGTGCGCGTATGCGATATGCGCATGGACCCGATTAAAATGCACGTATAGGATACCGTATATTGATCGGGCGGCTTGCTTTTGGTAGGAGTCGTATGTGATATGGCCGGATTGATAAATCAAGTTTTGATTTATCATTTAACCATTAGATTCTCACTAGAAATCCTTTCTTGTTTCTATGGATGTATGGATGCATGTATGCATTCCTTTTTGATTCATGTACATATGGATGTACATATACATCATGGTTGTTTATACATTGAGAATGGTGGAAATATAAGAATCACACCATGGTTATTATATGGATTTTTATTGTTTTTGAAATAAAACAAAAAGGAAAAGAAAAAGGGTTAAATGATAGAATGTTTCTACAATCTTCTTTACCTTACCATGCTCACCTACCTTTTAACCCTTGGTTTATTTTCCTTTTGTGCTTTTAACTCCATTACAATAATATCTATAGAATTAACCATGGTTTTAAATGAGAGATGGAAAATATATATACTTATATTTTTAATTTTTTGAAGAGAGAGTTTTTCTTCTCTTCTTCTAAAAAGCCATCATCTTCATCAACCTCTCTCATTTGCTCTCTATATTTTTGTAGTGAGCATTATAATCATCAAGTTAGGATTTTGAAGTGAGAAAGAGAACCACAACACCATTCTACTCAAGTCTAGCCCACTTGTTTGGAGTGTTAGCTTGATTTCGTTCACTTGATCGGATAAAGTTGCAAGCTTGGACAAAGCGGACTCCGGGTGGATCATCGGTGACCTCGAGGAGTTCAAGTGGAGCTTTTTCAAACCCTAAGTAGCCGAGGAGTCTAGCGTAGGGAGCTACAAAGGTTGTACTCTCAAAACCCTAGCCTTTCTTTCATATGATGATGTGAATAATTTGAAACCCTAATTTTTCTAGGATCGATCCTTTGCATGTCAGCAGGCCATGTGATTCTTCCAATCCCTTCATGAGGTGCTAGGCTAACCCTTCACCTGATCCGGTATCCAATACCCAGGACGTAGAGCAAACTGAGAAAAAGTTCTCAATAACTAACACACCCGAAGAAGATGCATCAGAATGCTCTTTCTTCACTCGGGTTGCGTGTGAATCCTTGCATTCCCCTATGCTTTGCCCAGACTTATGACAGTTGTCATAAGATAGGGTAGAACCTGTAGGGTTACAAGGCACACGCACAAGGGTCTATAAGGCATCAACCATGCCCAATTTAAAATTTAGCCATGCCGAACAACCCTAAACCAAGATCTTAGACTAGAGATTAGGCGAAACAAAGCATGTTAAACACTTTAACATCTAAGAGTTTGGGATTACAACCTTTGTAGTCCGGTCCTTCACTTCATAAGCTCCGTGGTGTGGTCCCTTCGCTGCGATCATCAAGTTCCGGACTCTCGAGAGGCTCCACGAAGAGAAAGATGCAAACTTTGTTCCGATCTTCGATAACAAAGATGATCTAAACACAAGCTCTTACTCACTAAATGAAGTGAACACCCTAATCTAAATGGCTAGGATAGATTAGGATGATGAAGTAGGATTTTAGCTCTCATTTGTTTTCGATTTCTCACTCATTTTCATCACCTTTGAAAAAGCTAGAAAGCTTTTACATGAAAGAACTCAAGGAATAAGAAGAAGAATCCTTTTGTGATGAATAATGAAATCTAGTGTGTGGTTAGAAATGCAACCGTGGTTGATAAGGAGAAGGCTAACCATTGTAGAGAAATAACTAGGGTTAAAGGGTTGGGTTGGGTTAAACAAATATCACAAAATATCCAAGTCAAAGTCAAAGCTTCAAGATGCTTCTTGAAAGCTTCATGAATGTTTAACCCTAATCCAAACCCTAACCACAATTAAACTCCACAAAACATGTTGCATTTATAATCACAATATATTACAATATTATATATCACATATACAATATTTATTGTAACAAAATAAAATAATACAATTAACATATATCGAATATATATCAATGTATTACCCGAGTGAGAAAAAGAATATTTTAGTGAGCTTATATCAGTTAATGTAATTTAATATATCAAATACATAATTATACATTAAATTATCGAATCAACACTTGATCCGATAATCCGGCTATTTCACAAATAACCGACCAATATAATCTGTATCAGTTCATCGAATCAACACTTGATCCGATGACCCGGCTATATCACATATACCCGGCCGATATCTCATATCGCGAGAATCTAATACGGTATCGCATACACGCATCAATCTCGGTCCCGCACATATCACATATGTGCTCCTACTCCGTTTTGCCTGAGCCAAGAAACCTCTAGGACTCTAAAGAATCGTCAATACGCCGGCAGTAGGTGATGATCATATCAAACACCCACAAGCTGCAAGCGGTCAGCTAAAAGTAACAGCCACCCAGGTATTAAGCACTCGGAAGATCAACAAGCAAGCCTGTACATTCTCCTGTGAATCCAGTCAGTAACACTCCCGTACAGTCCGGTCTCTTCGTCTGATATGTCTCATATCTCGCCTAGGGGTGGTATACGTCAGACCCCAGTAGCTTGATAAGTCGTGTCGATATGAGGTCTATAACAGTTCGAGAAACTACTGATAACACTTACCAGTAAATCTCAGCAACCCTGGCCAGGGATTTCCAGTTATAGCCAATTGAACACAGTGCAACATCAACTCCCTATACCGGGAGAGACGAATCCCCTCCTATCGCTCATTGCCTCCATGTGATTCGGGACTGTACCCAAAAGCCACCTTTCTGCACGCCCTCTTGGACGCGGCATGATGGAAATCAAAGCACAGTAGGAATCACACAAGACTCTTTGACGATCTCAGGTCTACAGACTGCTCTATACCAGTGTCACCAGAGAACTGCCATCTGACGTGAGGTATAATACTATCTGGGAGTTCTCGGCGAGTCCGTCCAGTGTACCCAGTCTCTACTGAGCACCCGTACACCATCTTTGATGTCAAACACCGATGGATATGGGATCATCCATCGCCCATCATATGGGCCAAGATGCGTATACGCTAGTCTACTCTAGTGCATCGATGCCCTGTCTCGATACACCCTCGACTAGGAACAGTTATAGGATGTACTCGTTGACTACCGTGGCCCCACTAGTATGATCTCATCATAGTCCCAGTAGTCGAGTACATATCCTAAGGGCTTTATCAACATGTAATATAGAGACAATCAGAGTACATATTATGATAAACTACAACCAGATAGCGTACTATCATGTCGAGCAAGAAAGTCTTCCCTATATATGTCCAAGCATCCACTACAATATACATCGTATGTATAGTAATGGCCTCTAGGGCATACATATAACTAACAGAACCAACGTTCCCCAGCCCAGTATAATAAGCGGGTTCGGTCAATACATCCATATTATTATAATGATTAAGGCGTGACATGGTCGATACCTGGAGAGAGAGAGAGAGAAGAAAACACTTTAGCGTGCTCTCTTGCAAGATTAGACTGGTTATTATCTTATCTAATCAGGATGGCTCCCACTGTTTTTATCAAATCTTCCTTCAAACCCTAAGAGGTAAGATTAGCCGGGATTAATTACACCCTACAAGTTTGCAAATCGGTCAGCCAGGCAGGTGTTGGTAATCCGAGGGAGTCTCCATGTGCTTTCATATGGAACTAATTAAATAACCTCGTTTCCACAGGGGTATAACCCCGTTAACACCTTTCTTAGACATCTACTAGATTAGCTAATTGTAAAGTGGAAAACTCTCTCAGGAGTAACACTTACTCGCAGTGGGTATCGGGATCCAACTATCATATAGAAGGTATGAAATCTCATTGCAAATATCAACACTTGAAATTCTCGATATCTGTTTTTACCCTTAGCGAGTTATGACCTTAACTATGGTCAACAAATCATAAGTGCTAGTCAAGTTTTACCCGTCATTTCATGATTTATTTAGACCCATTCGTATGACCCTTAACTATGGTCAACAAAGTCATACAAATATCCTAATTGATCGCATCATATGCTTTATAGGAAGACATCACTTTGTTACCGTACACTGCGCCTTAACTATAGTCAACAAATGTAGCACGAATATTAAGTACTCTACTTCCTAAAATGGCGGAGGGCTACGAATGGTTTTGTTGAAATCCTTTAACATATTGAACTTGATATCGTTGTAGAATCCAGTGATTTGAAAAAGAGTGGTTTAAGCTCCGCTTTAAAATCGAGTATTTTCAAAACAAACCAAGTGGGTTGTAGCATATGCTAGTTTTTCTAAAGAGGTCATTCCCGGTGAAGGGATCTAGGCTCTTTCCTCATCGAATGAGGTGTTGGATATTCATAATGGAATACCGCTATGCAAAGCAAGAACTAGAGCTACCTTTTTGAAAAATTTGATTCTACAACATCTTTTAGGTTTCTTTTCTTTTCATTAATCTTATTAATGACGTCCCATCATTTATGTTTTCTAAACATTATAGAAGAAACGAAAATAAAACACACATATAAGCCATCTGCATTCGCCACATGGACCCAGGTCTTCACCGTAAGGTTACTTAACTTACGGCAGGGCGGGGTCAGGACTAGCACGAATGCAAAACATATATAGTGTCTACTGGTATATCATATATATAAGTAGCATTTGACTCACGCAGTTAAATGATCACATCACATCTCAGAATCAGCAAAAGCAGATATATGAAATATAGGATATACTAGGAGATCCGTGTTTTAGATTAAGCCAGTAATGAAAAACACGGATTCCATAGTCGTGATGAATAGCCAAGCACACACCCTGACACCCCTGTGAGAGCGACAAGCAACCCTGCCAATTCTAGAGTTAGGCGACCGGTCTCGTCTCCTCGAGATGGCCTCCCACTGGACTCTAGAACCCGGTTACCTATGCTCCCTACCTTGGGTCTATCCTAGTGAGGAAAAGTAAATAATATACATCAAATGGAGAAAACAACCTCAACCCGGAACTATCCCAATAAAAGAATATTACATACAAATTTTTACATGAATGAAAATTAAAAAACTCTAATCTCACGTAAAACCCCCCTGCTATTCAATCATGACGATCCAATATAACATATCAAAAGCAACACAATAACATCACATGTCATCAATGTAAGTAAACATGCGTATCCCTAAGGTCGTTGACGTATAGCAACGAGATCGGAGATACTGCCACATATTACACTTACGGTCGCAGAAAAGAAATGAAAACTACAATAATTAGAATCCGCATCATCTTTAGACATCATAAACCCGGATTATCACATATTGTGAATTTCATGCTAACCCTATAAATCTTGCATTTAAGTCTCGAATTGAGAACACTTTTCAAAAATATTGTCGGGCAATTCAACAAGATTCCCGATTAAATGATCGAATGCTCATCGAGAACTTTAGTAGATGGATACACCCCCGAGGTCGTCAACGAAGTGCACTTGGGCGGAACACCACAGCCGCAAGCACCCCGAGTGGATGCTATTGGCCATGGGGTTCTCATATAGTCACTTGGTCGGGGCTATAGGGCGTGGCTGTCTACTAGTGTCTCCCAGTGACTATTCGCGTACGACGGCGACTATTCGCGTACGATACGAGATTGAGACGGAGTTTCGATCCGAATCGAAACTCCATGGCAATCCATCATATGAGACTAAAATGCAAGATTTACAAATCGTTAACTAGTTTTCACAGAACTAATCAATGTGGATTCCAAAAATTGTTTGACATATCCAAAGTTATCTAGATGATGTTAAACATTTCGATCGATATTTCAAACAACAGCAAATCACAGAGATCTCAACAACTTGAGCCTCACTAAAAATACCCAGAATGTCAGGAATGAGAACTAGAAGCAATACAAGAAATTACGAATTCTAATTCTTCAATTGCACCACGGAACCGCGGCCAGAAGAGGGTCTAGGCGGCGGTTTCACGGCCAATTCTAGGAACTAGAGGCTTGTTTTTCTTGAGTCTCGTTAGAATGACATGCACTATTTTCTGAGCATTTTTAATCGTGAAAAACATGAACTTTGAAAAAATGGACAGAAACATGCCAAAATCGGAAGCTAAAATATCGATCGAACACTCTAACGTCGTCTAGACTTCGCTTAAGTCTTTAGCTTGGCTCTGATACCATGAAAGTATATCTAAGCACCTCCACTAGGTTTATACAAGCATAAAGTATGCAATTTAAAAAAAATCTTGAGTGCTAAGTATACTAACCTAGAATCAAACTAGAGAATCAGGGATTTGTAGTAAACAAGCAAGGTTATAAATTAAGTGAAGAGAGTTTACAACCTTTGTAGACCTGTCCTTCACTTCGAAAGCTCTATGTAGTAGTCCCTAGAACTCTTCTTAATGCTCCACTTGAAGAAAGGATCGAGCTTGCTTGTATTCTTCGTTGCCGAAGATGTTCCACCTTGAAATCTCTCTCACTCAAGCTCACTCTTCACTAATCGAGGTATCAGTGAAGCAAACAACCTAAACTAATGGGCTGGATTAGTGTAGGTTGATGAAGTAGGAGGTTTGATGTAACACCTTAGAATGCGATTAGAGTTAATTAAGCGTTTTAATGTGGGTTTTTAATAAATTTAATTTATAATTGTTTTCATATATTTTATTTTAATTAATTAATATTTTATTTAATTATTTTTGTAAATACACACACATGTGCATATTAATCTAGGGTTAAGGAAGTGTTAACCATGCTTTGCTAGCCATGCCACCCTAACCATATTATGTCATGTTACATTTATATACATATTTATTTTAAGTATAAGTTTTAATTTAAAAATAAAGAAAGAGAAAAGAAAAGGGATGATGAGGCATGGGAGCATGGGGGGACAAAGCATGGGAGGCATTTAATGGGGAGAGAGAGAGAGAGAGCATGGCTCTCAAAAAGCCATGTCTCATCTCACTCTCACCCGCTCATTTCTTCACAAACCCTCTCTCTCTCTCTCTCTCTCTTTTCCTTCTTCTTCTCTTCACAAAAGAAAATTCTTCACGTGAAAACCTTTCCCCCACAATCCTTGAGCCTAAACCAACATCAAACCCCACTAAACCCTTCACTAAGCTTGCTTAAGCCCTTTTATAAATAAACTTTATCCAAAAAAAACCTTCTTGGGCCATATCCTCCATTGAGTCATAATCAGTATTCTGCACCATGCCTACCTCAGTATCCATATTAGAACTGTATCCAATATACTGCTCCTCAGAAGAGGGTAAACTCAAAACTCTGACAGCATCTCTGTCATCCAGGTCACCTGGGAAGCTCGAACCGATAACCACCTCATGGAGGAGGCTACTGTTACCATATACCAAGAACATCCTCTTATGTTCTTAACTACTTCTCTTTATTTCTCCAGGATTAGATTAATATCTACTTACTACAATAAGTGCAAAAGCAACATCTGGTTTTGTATATGACATCACATGATTGACTCAATTGCCTATGCAAGTGATATGTCATTCAAGCAAGTCCCTCTCCTCATCGGTCAAGAAGACATCTCTTCAGAGAGAGTAGGTCCATCACCTGCGGGTATACCACCACGCTAGAAGTCGTCCATTCTAAACCACTTTTAGAATGGTGTCTACGTACCCAGAATAGGACACATCCCAAATCTAGATCTAAAACCATAGATCTAGTCATCAGAATTCCTGATATCTTATACAGATCCTATGTGGAGAAACATCTATGATGACTAAAGTTTGACCAATTGTAGTATAGGAACATCACTTCCTATTACGAGTATGCCATCCAAATCCCAGGACAGTACTTCCTACACCCTTCTTACTAGGTTCATCCGTTGTCTTGATGAAGTCAATCTTCTTGACTCTCACATCAAAACAGATGATCCATCTCCGCTATGCATGCTCTAGTCTACGAATAGACATATGAAACTTGCACACCTTCCGCTGCCCTCACTGACTACAATAACCCTCTGGCAGAGTCATATACACGTGCACTTCTAAATTCTCATTTAGAAAAGACATTATAGTCATCCTCTTGTCAGATCTCATAGCCATGAATAGCAGCGGTGGCAAGTCATATCCGTATGGACTTCAGCGTAGACACTGAAGTAAAAGTCTCATCACAATCCACACCGGGTATTTGATGAAAATCTTTACAGAAAGTCTAGCTTTATTACGTTAATACCTTTCCACCTGCATAGATTTCATAAGATCTACTTGCTCTAAATGGGTTTTACCCCTTCAGGAGCACCATGCAAATTCTATAATTTGCCAATGTTCGTGGAATCCGACAGAGATATAAAGCATCCATCCATCATCCGGAAGTCACCACTTCCCATGGCCTGCTGACAACTAGTAGGGCCATCATTACATTGATACTGGCCTCCATGTCACTGTCTATGAGGAAACCAAAGTATCTCTCGTGTGGCTGAGGTCACCTACTAAATCTGCGGAGTGGCTAAGATTTGTCGAGCCTAATTGAATCTTCAGGTTCTACTAAATTTTCAGTAACCGTTTGTAGTTCTGGAATCACTTTAAGTTCAACCATGCTCTCAATAGTTTCTTTTGCAAAAAGATTCCTTTTATAAAAAGGTGGCAAGTCAAGAAAAAAACAAATTTTGATCTTGAAAATGGTAAAAGCAAAACCCTAGCAAATGCATGGGATAATCTACAAACTTCCATTACCCAAGGGTGCCTTGAGTTTGTCTGGATTCTGCTTTTAAAAAGAAACCGGATAACTCCATATCTTAACAACCTTAAGATATCCTACCAATCTATGTCAATATAGAATCAAAGGCACTAATTTATATGGAACAATATTCAATTGGTATGCAGCTGCTTCCAGTGCATATCACCTATATGAAAAAATGCCATACACCATTACTCACCAAGGAGCGCACCCACGGATGAGTGACCTGTAAGAGAATCAAGTTCTCAATATTATTACGACTGAATACCTAGCATAAGTATTTACATTTTCGATCATTTCGAAGAATCCTGATACTTCCAACTCATTCTCTACTTTATTCTTATACCTATAAACTTCTCAAAATCTTTGGACCTTGCATTTCAACGAATGCGTGTCTAAAACCAGAGAATTCATTGCTAAACTGAATGAAGTAAGATTACCAACCACTTGTTCTAAAGGACACCGGACAACATACATTACCATTTATAAGTTCCAACAGTATACTAACTCAAATTTCGTGTTTTTGTAAATTGAATAACTGTATTTTGCTTAAGAACGTTTATACCGTTATTCAATTCACCTTACCTTACCCTCAATAGATAAAGGTAATGTTTAGAACACAATTTTCAAAATATATATCTCACTTTATAATATAAAGATACAAATATATCATTTTAAAAATTGGTGCATAACAATGGTTATTCAAAACCAAAAATTTGTCGTTGGGCAAAACCAGATGATTTAATCCTATATCACCAATTGCTATGAATTTCGATATTGAGGATCAAATCACCCATTTCCCAATATTATACTCCTTCTCAGCATCCGTAACAACATATAGATGTGAGATCCAAATACAGTACATGCATACCCTGCAGTCAAAATTAATTAGGAATACAGTTCTCATTTACAAGTACACAGAAATTCTGAAACATAAAAATGTTTCAAGGGGGTGGCCAGGTATTCCTATTAATGTCTCTTTCATTATCTAGATTCATAGAAGTGGTCGTAATTTCCTATGCCCTCACCTCAATTCCTTTATATGTCTCTATATTTTACCTTCTGTACACCGTAGTTAGGCTAATTGGTTTTCTTCATTCCCTACCTTTCGGCACCAGCCTAAGGTTTGGAAGAAAACTATCCAATAAGCATAGTAGGTATACTCTCCTAATACAAGGAGCTCTCGCAATCTGAGAGAAGGTAACCGGAAGAGACAACCGAATAATCCTATTCAAATTCTCCAGAACCAGTAGCCATCCTCTACTTAAGTAACTTCTTCGAGTTCGTATGTAACTATACGATGTCATTTCCAAACAATATGTATCATCATAGTGATACGGAATGTTCTGGAGAAAAGCAAAGGGAAAGTAGGAGAAACAGGGAAATATGTGACTTTGTCGTGAATCATGACAACCCAAAACCAAAGTCTGTAAAAAGGTTCGGTTAACTTGGTTAATTAGTTCTAGTTTAATGTAAGTCATGGGTCGCTTCCAGAGAAAGAGAAAAGAAACACTTAGCGTACACTCTATCAAGATTAGATTGGTTAATCAATTTATCTAATCAGGATGACTCCCACTGTTTTCTCGAATTCTCCTTCAAACCCTAAAATGACAACTAGTCGGGATCATGTACACCTCACAAGTTTGCTAATCGTTCAGCCAGACCAGTGTTGGTACTCCAAAGGAGGTCCCCCGTGCTTTCGCATGGACCCAATTTAATAACCCCGTTTCTACAAAGGCGTAACCTCGTTAACATTTTCTAGACACCTAATAGATTAGCTAATTGTGAAGTGAAAATCTCCCGAGGAGTAATACCTACTCATCAGTGGGAATCAGGACCCAACTATCATTGTGTGATAACTGACGGAAGCCGACCAAAATTACCACACTCCAGAAGGTATGCACAAACCTGGCAAGTTTCCCTTAGATTTGAAACCCCCGATATGGTTTTTGCCCCAAAATGCTCTTCCTCTTGTGTGTGTTCTGTATACTAGGAACTGTAGTTTGATTTAGAACGTCAATGCTTTTAGATAACGTGCCTGAACCGATCAACTATTGAAATGTTCAAAACAATATTATACAATACAAAATTATATTTTTTCTTTACTAATAAAGAGACTGATATGATTTTGTATATTAGGTTCGGTATCTAATAGCATTTGTTTAGAATCAATGTATTGGTAATACAGGGTGACAGTGACCAACAGACTTGGCTGCAACACTAGCACCGTTTTCTGTCTCATGAAACTTATCACCCGTTCTCAGTTCTCTACCTATTATAGCCCATGTAACAGATTACATATTTGGGATCCTGATCCAGTATCAAATACCCAGGATGTAGAGGATACTGAGAAACAGTTCTTTGTAATGAACACACCCGAAGGAGATGCATCTCATGCACTTTCTTCGTTTGGGCGGCATGGGAATCCTGGCATTCTCCTATTTCCTGCTCGGTCTTATAACAATTATAAGTTGGAGCGGGACCAACGTTCCCCAGCTCAGTATAACAAGTGGGTTCGGTCAATACATCCATATTATTATCTTGATTAAGGTGTGATATGGTCTCTACCTGGAGAGAGAGAGAAGAAAACACTCTGCGTGCGCTCTTGCAAGATTAGATTGGTTATTTATTTTATCTAATCAGGATGGCTCCCACTGTTTTTATCAAATCTTCCTTCAAACCCTAAAAGGAAAGACTAGCCGGGATTAATTACACTCTACAAGTTCGCCAATCTTTCAGCCAGGCCAGTGTCGGTACTTTGAGGGTGGTTTCCCGTACTTTCGTACGGACCTAATTAAAATAAACCTCGTTTTCCTAGGGGCGTAACCCCGTTGATACCTTTCTAGACCTCTACTTGATCGGCTAATTGTAAAGTGCAAAACTCTCCCAGGAATAACAATTACTCGCAGTGGGTATCGGTATCCAACAATCATATAGAAGGTATGCAATCTCATTGCAAATTTCAACACTTGAAACTCCCGATAATAGTTTTTACCCCTAGCACTTATGACCTTAACTATGGTCAACAAATCATAAGTACTAGTCAAGTTCTACCTCGTTATTTCGTGATTAATTAGACCCATCCACATGACCCTTAACTAAGGTCAACAAAGTCACGCGACTGTCCTAACTAATCGCATCATATGCGGTGTAGGAAGACATCACTTAGCTATCGTACACTGTGCCTTGACTATGGTCAACAAACACAGCACGAATTCTAAGTACTCTACTTCCTAAAATGACGGAGGGTTGCGGATGGTTTTTAAGAAAACTTTTAACGCTTTGAACTTGATCTCGTTGCGGAATCAAATGGTTTTTAAATGGAGTGTTTTTGAGGCTTTTCTAGTTTTGCTAAAGGGGTCACTCCCGGTGAAGGGATCGTCGGCCCTTTCCTTATCGAATAAGGTGCAGGATATATCATATATACCGCTGTGCAAAGCAAAAACTATAGAAGCATTCAAAAACCAAACTGAGGGTTGTAACATCTGTTAGTGTTTATGCCCTAGAAGGCCATTACTGTATCATACTAGCTTGTATATTACTTAATGGAAGCTTGGGATATTCACATGTATATAACAGTCTTGCTAAACATGGTAGTATGCTACTTGGTTTTTCTATCTTAATATGTGAGTATACGTATTGATAGAGCTCTTAGGATCTTGCTTGTCTACCAGCGTTGTGATGGCAGTCACACTAGTGGGGGCTGGGTAGTCTACAAGCACATCCTCATTCGGGTCCCTGGTCGTTGGATTATCGAGACAGAGCATCGATACTCCGGAGTAGACTAGTGTGTACGCTTCTCATCCCAGTTGGGGAGATGGTCTGTCCCACAGCCGTCAGTACGTCGTACTGGAGATAGTATACAGGTGCTCGTTAGGTTATGGGTACACCGGACAGGACTCACAGGGAACTGTTGGTTGGTTTGATACCAGTCGTCAGTGAACAGTTCCCAGGTGACATGAGTACAGCGTAGTCCGCAGACTTGACACTGCTACTTCGCCTCGAGTGTGTCCCACTGTTCTTAGATTGCTACCCTACCACGGCTCATAAGAGTCGTGCAAACAGGTAGCAGTTGGGTGCAGTCCCGAGCACTTGGAGGCAGTGGCGGTTAGACAGGATTCGTCCCTCCCGGTATTGGGAGTAGATATCGTGCTGTGTCAGAGAGCCATTACGCAAAGTCCCTGGCCAGGGCAAGCGAGATTTGCTGGTAGGTTCCAGTAGTTTCTCAGGGTATAATGGGCTTTACTCCGACACGACTTATACCGCTATTAGGGGACTGACGCTTGCCGTCCCCCTAGGCCCGATATGCGATAGTCTTAGACGAACGGACCGGACTGTATGGAGATTGTCACATCAGACTCAGTAGGAGTTCGGATGGGTTTACTCATCGGCCTTCTTATCGACAACTACCTGGGGACCGTTACGTACAGCTAGTGCCGCTTGCGGTCTGTGGTTAAACCCACTGCCAGCGTAGTAGTCGAGTCTCTAGAGTCCCACACAGAGAGTTTCCTACTCCAGGCGAAACGATATAGAGGTTGCATGGTTTTGCGACAAAGGGTTCGGACGCATACGTGCGTTTACGCGCGTACGACTTTCGGACAGTTTTTACCAGTCGGCTTTGGTTTAAGCCAGTTACTGGTATCCGGTTATTGGATTTTTACAGTCTAAAGTTTTTCCGTATTTTTGCGGATTGGAGGGGCGTTCTCGTAATTGTACGAGAAGCTTCTAGAAGATGTGACTAAGGAGGTTTCTTTTGGATAAGAAAGTGAGTCATGGTGGTGATTCATTCATTTCATTAATGCACATTTATTGCTTAATGACTCATGCTAATGAATCACCACTAGATATTTTATGAAGCATGCTTATTCATTTCTTTTATTCATTATTGATAAATAAGAATGCTTCATAATATTATGATACACTCTCTCTCTTCTCTCATTATCTTATCACACATTCTCTCTCCTCAAGCTCTCATCTTCAAACCCTAATCCTTAATCCTCATGTGTTGAGATCAAAGGATTAGTTAGACTAAACAATCCATTACCTTTACTCTATATCATCCTATCATCTTTGATTAGCAATCAAAGTTGATTAGTTACCTCAAGTTAGAGGTTTAGCTTGGAGTTTCGCTCTCGGGTGGATCGTCTACTACCTAGAGAAGGTCGAGGAGAACAAAGGAGGACACAAAGAGGAAGGACCGGTTTCATTAGGTATAATCCCTAATCACTAGTGAAAAGAAACTCATTGAATACGGTTATTTATAGTTTAGCTTCGATTCAAGCGGTTAGTCGATGTTCGTTCTTTAAACTTGATTGTTTTTGAAAATTCCGCCTCCCCATAAGTACTGGGGTGTACTACATCGACTTACAGTGGTATCAAAGCCTCGCTAAACACTAAATAACTTAATCGCAAATTTGTACGAATTTCGAACGGAAAAACGAAACCGGAAAACCCTAAAAAAAATACTAGTTTCTGTCGAATTTAAAACGATGTCAGAAAATTTTTCAGGTGTGTTCAGAGAGCTAGAAAGGAGTCCAGGAGAACACCCAAGAAATTCGAGCCCATGAATCGGCAACTCGGCCGCGCAAGCGCGGCGGATCGGTGGGATCCGCCGCCCTTCCGCGGCGCTTTGGCCGAGTCATGGACTCGTCTTTCTTGTGTGGGTCCCCTGTGACATTTGGGGTTTTCTGGAATATTTAATTATTGCTCAGGTTACTGTTTAACAGAGCAGATTTTGGAGCAATATTGATGTTGTTTATTCGATCGAATTGTACAGTATTTGCGTATTGGATTATATCTGTGATTGTTTAATGTGTTCGTAAACCTTCCCCAACTGCTAGTATGTCGGTTGGCAAGGGGTTGCACATTTCTGAAATGGTTATATCTGTTTGTGCATATAAACTTTATTGGACTGTTGTGGTGTATAGCCGGGGTTCGCAATGGGTTATTGATTAATTAATTTGTTGTAAATGTAATTTGTTGTAATATTATTTTCGCGGGGTACTTCCAGGTTGCGGTTGTAGCCACCGTTGTATTATTTCATTTTACTGTTTTTGCTCCTAGGACTGACCCAAGGTGGGGTACACAGACTGCCGGGTGGGTAGTTTGTCGTACCCGTAGGGGTCGAGGGTGGGGTAACGGCTATTCATCACAACTGTGTAATCTGTCTTTTCTTGCAGGCTCAAAAGAAATACAGATTGCTTACAAATCCAATATTGTTTATCTGTGTTCTGAAATGAATATCATTGCGTCAGACGAATGTAAAATATCTATATTGATGATAGCTATTTAGACGCCACTTATGTTTTACACCCGCGCTAGCCCAGCCCCCGCTCTGTCGTTAGTTAAGTAACCTAACGGGTGATGACGGGACCCCGTGGCGAATGCGGATGGCATAAGAGGACGTTGTATTTTCGTTGTTTTCTGCAATGATAGGTTAATGATGGGACGCATTATCTATAATGCAAAGTAAAACAAACCAAAGTTTAAATCGTTGGAACAATTTAAAAGAAACCACTCGGTTATTTTTAAAACAGATATTTTTAAATGCGGAGTCTTAACCACTCCTTTTAAAAGCTATCAGGTTCCTTCGGTTATATCAAGTTCACTACGTTCACGGTTTCGCCAAAACCATTCGTAGCCCTCCGTCATTTCATCTGGGTATTCAGTAGTATTCAAGCTATGTATTTTGACCTAACGCCAAGGCATAGTGTTTGGTAGCTGCTGGATATTCATTTGTTGCATAGATAGATGAGTTAGTTTGGGACAGTCGTATTATCATTTTGGCCGAACGTCAAGGATATATACGGATGGGTTCAAATTGACAAGAGAATGATGGGTAGAACTTGACATGTGACTTATGACATTTTGACCTAACGCCAAGGTCATAAGAGCATGGGGCAAAAACTTATATCGGGAATTTCTAAAGAAACTGAAATTTGCAAAGAGATGCATACCATTTGGAGTTTGATGAATGTTGGTAGGATTCCTTCAACATTATCATACGATGATATTTGGATCCCGATCCTACTGTGAGTATATGCTACTTATCAGGATATTCGTCGCTTAACGATCAATGCTATAAACCTAGTAGGTGTCCAGAAAAGTGTCAGCGGGGTTACGCCCCCAGAGAAAAGAGGTTATTTAATTAAGGAACTTCGCGAAAGCGTTGGAAAACCTCCCTCGAAGTATCGACACCGGCCTGGCTGAACGGTTAAGCAAGTATTGTACGGTGGGAATAGTCTTGGCTAATTCTTCTTTTATGGTTTGAGGAAGGATTCGAGAAACAGTGGGAGCCATCCAGTTTAGATAAACTAAAAACCATTATAAACTTGCAAGAGCATCATGCTAAAGAGTTTTCTTCTCTCTCTCCTAATTGCAGCGACCCTGAAAATGACTGGACTTAAGTTACTTTTAGAAAAAAATATACTGACAGCGCCAAACTATAAAGATTGGCTGCGGAATGTCAAGATGGCTTTGACCTATGACAAACTGGGGTACGTCCTCACCGCTACAGCACCTGCTGTCCTTGGTCCCAAATCCAGTAATGCGGATAAGGAAATCCGCAAAACCTAGGATTTAGATTGCGCGAGAGCCAAGTGCATCGTGCTTGCCTCGATGAACAATGAACATCAGAGGAGGCACGAGGATATGTCCCTAGATGGCATATTTCTCCATACAAAGGAACTTTATGGAGAGCAATCTCGTATAGCAAGATACGAGACCTCTAAGAAATTGTTTCGAGCGAGGTTGGCTGTCGGGTCATCTGTAGGTGAACATGTCCTACAGATGATCGGCTATATTGAAGAGCTCGCGGACCTTGGGACGACTTTGGACAATGAGCTCTATACAGACCTTGTTCTCCAGTCCCTTCCTCCCACCTACGCCCAGTTTATCCTCAACTTCAATCTTCAAGGAAAGGAAGTTGAACTTGCGGAACTCCTGAACATGTTAAGGAGTGCAGAGGGCACCTTGCAGAAGGCAAGGGAAACACCCGCTATGTTTGTTGGCGGTTCATCTTCTTCCGGGTCCAAGGCTAGGGCCAAAGGAAGGAAGAAGAAGGCCGCACCCAGACCTAGAGGAGGTGTTAGTAAGGTGGGAAAGAAGGGAAAGAAAAAGTTTACAGCACCGGTAGTTGGCCTGGATGAGTGCTTCCATTGTCACAGGAAAGGGCACTGGAAGAAGGATTGCAAAGCCTGGAACGCCAAGAACCAGGAACCGAAGCAAGCTGTGGCTTCGACTTCAGGTGTGTTTGTAATTGAGAATTGTCTGTCGATCAACTCTACTTCCTGGGTATTGGATACCGGATCAGGATCTCATATTTGCAATTCATTGCAGGCACTGAGAAACCGTAGAGTGCTGAAGGAAGGTGATATGATCCTCAGGGTTGCTAACGGAGCTAGCGTGGGAGCTGCGTCCGTCGGGGATTATCACCTAGGATTGACGAGTGGACACATTTTGGTTTTGCATAACTGTTATTTTGTACCCAGCTTAACGTGTAATATCATATCAGTTTCCTTGTTATCAAATAAAGGTTATGATTTCACGTTTGTAAGAGATGTTGTCAACATCCACCTTAATCATGGTTTGATTGGGTCCGGTACTCTAAATAACGGCATATATGTGTTAAACCAACTCCAAATTTTCAATGTCCAGAACACACTAAAAAGAAAGTCTCCAGATTTAAATAAAGCTTTCTTATGGCATTGTAGACTGGGTCACATCAATGAGAGAAGGTTGACTAAGTTGCATAGAGAAGGATATTTGGACACGTTCGAATATCAAACTTATGACACTTGTCAATCTTGTCTCAAAGGAAAGATGACAAAGACTCCATTCACTGGACAAGGAGTAAGAGCGAGCGAGCTCTTAGGACTCATACACAGCGATGTATGCGGTCCAATGTCTACACATGCAAGAGGTGGTTTTTCCTATTTCATTACTTTCACGGATGATTACTCAAGATACGGATTCATTTATCTGATGAAACATAAATCCGAGGCTTTTGAGAAATTCCAAGAGTATAAGAATGAAGTAGAAAACCAAACCGGCAAAAGTATAAAGACACTTAGATCTGATCGAGGTGGAGAATACTTGAGTGCCGAGTTCCTAGGTTACCTAAAAGAGAAAGGAATTCTCTCTCAGCTTACTCCTCCGTACACTCCACAGCATAATGGTGTATCGGAGAGACGGAATCGAACCCTATTGGATATGGTACGATCCATGATGAGTAATACTGAGTTACCGCGATCTTTCTGGGGACATGCGCTAGAATCAGCGGCATATCTTTTGAACATGGTACCTACCAAGACTGTGCCTACCACTCCATATCAGATGTGGAGTGGGAAGAAGCCCCATCTACAGTATATAAAGATTTGGGGATGTCCAGCTTTTGTTAAAAAGCAGCATGTGGACAAGCTCGAGGCACGATCAGTAAAGTGTTTGTTTGTGGGATATCCAAAGCACTCCAGAGGATATCTATTCTATTACGCAGAGGAACAGAAGGTATTTGTTTCTCGTAATGCCCATTTTCTAGAACATCAATTTTTAGAAAAGGAATCAAGTGGGAGCGAAATAGAACTGGAAGAAATTCCAGAACCACAAACTGCTACTGAAAGTTTGGTAGAACCAGAGGTTCAAGAAGAACAGAACATTCCCGCACCCCTCCGCAGGAGTAGTAGGCCGTCTCGTCCGCCTGAGAGATACTACGGTTTTCTCATAGACGGGGATAGAGAGGATTGCATCATAGATGATAATGAACCTACTGACTTCCAGCAGGCCATCCAGAGCGGCGACTCGGTACGATGGCTAGATGCAATGCGGACCGAGATGGAGTCCATGTACACCAACAAAGTATGGACTTTGGACTTTGCTCCAGATGGGGTAAAACCCATAGGTTGCAAATGGATCTTCAAGAAAAAGATTGGTGTAGATGGACAGGTGGAAACCTATAAGGCTAGACTTGTTGCAAAGGGTTTTCGTCAAAGACCTGGTTTGGACTATGACGAAACTTTTTCTCCAGTGGCTATGCTCAAATCCATTCGGGTCCTTCTTGCTATTGCTGCCTTCCATGATTATGAAATCTGGCAGATGGACGTAAAGACGGCTTTTCTGAATGGAAATTTAGAAGAGAGCGTCTATATGGATCAGCCAGAGGGTTTCAATCATAGTGGGAGCAGCGGGAAAGTATGCAAGCTGCTTAAGTCTATTTATGGACTAAAGCAGGCATCGCGGAGTTGGAACATCTGTTTTGATGAGACAGTCAAAGAATATGACTTTATCAAAAATCCAGATGAACCGTGCATATATAGTAAAGTCGTGGCCAGAAGTGTCGTATTCCTCGTCTTGTACGTGGATGACATTCTATTGATAGGAAATGACATTCCTATGCTACAATCTGTCAAAGGATTCTTGTCACACAGGTTCTCCATGAAAGACCTGGGTGATGCCTCTTACATTCTGGGGATCCGGATCTATCGTGATAGATCCAAGAGGATGTTGGGACTTTCGCAGTCCAGGTATATCGACACTATACTGAAAAGATTCAGTATGGAAGATTCAAAGCGCGGTAATCTACCGGCTTGTCACGGAATCACCCTCTCCAAAGAGATGTCTCCCAAGACTGATTTGGAAAGGGAACGCATGTCTATTATACCCTACGCTTCTGCGGTAGGCTCTATAATGTATGCGATGTTGTGTACCAGACCAGATGTAGCTTACGCACTAAGCGTGGTAAGCCGGTATCAGTCAGACCTAGGGGAGAAGCACTGGATAGCAGTAAAGAACATTCTCAAGTACCTGAGGAGGACTAAGGAGATGTTCTTGGTTTACGGCGGAAAAGACCTCAGGTTGGAGGCCTTTGCTGATTCCGGCTTCCAGAGTGATAAGGACGATTCCAAGTCCATGTCGGGTTATGTCTTTACCCTCAATGGAGGGGCGGTGTGCTGGAAGAGCTCCAAGCAGGACACCGTTGCTGACTCGACGATGGAAGCGGAGTATATAGCTGCTTGCGATGCCGCAAAAGAAGCAGTCTGGATGAAGAAGTTCCTAACAGAACTTCAGGTGGTTCCTACCATAGTTGATCCAATACCTCTGTATTGCGACAACAACGGAGCTATAGCTTTAGCGAAGGAACCAAGGTCCCATCAGAACTCCAGACACATCTTGAGGCGGTATCACCTGATCAGGGAGATCATTGATCGTCAGGAGATCGTGGTTCGGAGAGTTGCTTCAGAAGAGAACATTGCTGATCCATTCACGAAGGCCCTTCCTCAGATTCAGTTCGAGAGGCTGCTCGAGATCATTGGTCTGCGATATGCCAGTACATGGCCCTAGTGCAAGTGGGAGATTGTTAGTGTTTATGCCCTAGAAGGCCATTACTGTATCATACTAGCTTGTATATTGCTTAATGGAAGCTTGGGATATTCACATGTATATAACAGTCTTGCTAAACATGGTAGTATGCTACTTGGTTTTTCTATCTTAATATGTGAGTATACGTATTGATAGAGCTCTTAGGATCTTGCTTGTCTACCAGCGTTGTGATGGCAGTCACACTAGTGGGGGCTGGGTAGTCTACAAGCACATCCTCATTCGGGTCCCTGGTCGTTGGATTATCGAGACAGAGCATCGATACTCCGGAGTAGACTAGTGTGTACGCTTCCCATCCCAGTTGGGGAGATGGTCTGTCCCACAGCCGTCAGTACGTCGTACTGGAGATAGTATACAGGTGCTCGTTAGGTTACGGGTACACCGGACAGGACTCACAGGGAACTGTTGGTTGGTTTGATACCAGTCGTCAGTGAACAGTTCCCAGGTGACATGAATACAGCGTAGTCCGCAGACTTGACACTGCTACTTCGCCTCGAGTGTGTCCCACTGTTCTTAGATTGCTACCCTACCACGGCTCATAAGAGTCGTGCAAACAGGTAGCAGTTGGGTGCAGTCCCGAGCACTTGGAGGCAGTGGCGGTTAGACATGATTCGTCCCTCCCGGTATTGGGAGTAGATATCGTGCTGTGTCAGAGAGCCATTACGCAAAGTCCCTGGCCAGGGCAAGCGAGATTTGCTGGTAGGTTCCAGTAGTTTCTCAGGGTGTAATGGGCTTTACTCCGACACGACTTATACCGCTATTAGGGGACTGACGCTTGCCGCCCCCCTAGGCCCGATATGCGATAGTCTTGGACGAACGGACCGGACTGTATGGAGATTGTCACATCAGACTCAGTAGGAGTTCGGATGGGTTTACTCATCGGCCTTCTTATCGACAACTACCTGGGGACCGTTACGTACAGCTAGTGCCGCTTGCGGTCTGTGGTTAAACCCACTGCCAGCGTAGTAGTCGAGTCTCTAGAGTCCCATACAGAGAGTTTCCTACTCCAGGCGAAACGATATAGAGGTTGCATGGTTTTGCGACAAAGGGTTCGGACGCATACGTGCGTTTACGCGCGTACGACTTTCGGACAGTTTTTACCAGTCGGCTTTGGTTTAAGCCAGTTACTGGTATCCGGTTATTGGATTTTTACAGTCTAAAGTTTTTCCGTATTTTTGAGGATTGGAGGGGCGTTCTCGTAATTGTACGAGAAGCTTCTAGAAGATGTGACTAAGGAGGTTTCTTTTGGATAAGAAAGTGAGTCATGGTGGTGATTCATTCATTTCATTAATGCACATTTATTGCTTAATGACTCATGATAATGAATCACCACTAGATATTTTATGAAGCATGCTTATTCATTTCTTTTATTCATTATTGATAAATAAGAATGCTTCATAATATTATGATACACTCTCTCTCTTCTCTCATTATCTTATCACACATTCTCTCTCCTCAAGCTCTCATCTTCAAACCCTAATCCTTAATCCTCATGTGTTGAGATCAAAGGATTAGTTAGACTAAACAATCCATTACCTTTACTCTATATCATCCTATCATCTTTGATTAGCAATCAAAGTTGATTAGTTACCTCAAGTTAGAGGTTTAGCTTGGAGTTTCGCTCTCGGGTGGATCGTCTACTACCTAGAGAAGGTCGAGGAGAACAAAGGAGGACACAAAGACGAAGGACCGGTTTCATTAGGTATAATCCCTAATCACTAGTGAAAAGAAACTCATTGAATACGGTTATTTATAGTTTAGCTTCGATTCAAGCGGTTAGTTGATGTTCGTTCTTTAAACTTGATTGTTTTTGAAAATTCCGCCTCCCCATAAGTACTGGGGTGTACTACATCGACTTACAACATCTGCCAGTTATTGCTAAAGGGGTTACTCCCGGTGAAGGGATCATCGGCCCTTTCCTTATCGAATAAGGTGCGGGATGTTCTACAAGGAACACCGCGATGCAAAGCAAGAACTGTAGCTACCTATTTTATTTTTGAAATTCAATTCCACAACATCTTTTAGATTTATTTTCTTTCATTAATCTCATTAATGAATGTCCCATCATTTAAATCCACCTAAACATACAAATAAATATAACGTACGCTTATGCCATCCGCATTCGCCTCGATGTCCCGTCTGCACCGTTAGGTTAGGTAACTAACGCCATAGCGAGGCAGGGCTAGCGCGGGTGTAAAACATAAGCAACGCCTATATAATATATCATATATACTATATATAATATCTATCTGAACATATCACATGATCACATCACAGATAACGCAGCAGAAAATATCATATGAAATATTAGATATACTAAGACGTCCGTGTTTTATTTTGAGCCTGAATAAAACACGGATTCCACGGTCGTGATGAATAGCCAATCCCACACCCCTAGACCCCTACGAGAGCGGCAAGCAACCCTACCAATTCTAGGGTTAGGAGACCCGGACTCGACTCCTCGAGATGGTCTCCCACTGGACCCTAGAACCCGGTTACTTGTGCTCCCCTCCCTGGGTCTATCCTAATGCGGAAAAGTAAATAATATACATCAATGGTGACATCTTCCGCAACCTGGAAGTGCCCCAATAAAAGAATATTACATACATGTTTTTACATGAATGAAAATGGAAAACACTCATCTCACATAAAAACCCCCGGCTATTCAAACACGATGATCCAATATAACATATCCAGCAACACATAACATCACATGTCATCAACGTAAGTAAATATGCGCATCCCAATTGTCGTTGACATATAGCAACGAACCCGGCGATATCACATATTACACTTACGGTCGCACAAAAGAAAGTGTAAAACTACAAGAGTTGGAATCCGCAAACTCTTTAGACATCGCATGCCTAATCAAATGAATCCCTTAGACATCGTTTGCCTAACAATTATAAACTCCGCATTTTAGTCTCATTATCGAAAACTCTTTTCAATACCGAGTCGGGCAATTCAACAAGATTCCCGACATCCATAACGAATGCTCGTCGCAAACTTTAGTAGACGGCCGCACCCCCGATGCCGTCGACGAACTGCACTAAGGCGCAACACCGCTACCGCGAGCACCCGAACGGATGCTTTCGGCGATGGGGTTCTCCTACAGTCACTTGGTCAGGGTTGTGGGGTGTAGCTGTCTGTTAAGTTTACCCGGCGAGTATCCGCGTACACAACGTGATTGCGACGGACTTTTGATCACATCAAAATCCCGTGGCAACCGATCAAGCGAGACTAAACTGCTAGATTTGTAACATTCATATCAGTTATCTCATAACTACTTGTGGATTCCAAATATTGTATCACATTCCAGATAAATAGAAAATGTTAAACTTTCCGATCGAACAATCAAACACCCAAGTTTTCCCGAAACATTCACTTCATGCCACAGTACCAACGGTCCAGCCGTAGAAGGGCCAAGCCAACGCCTCACATGTGGCACGCCGTACTGCCCCAAACCCTAAGGCTCAAAGGGCAGTTCAAGACGGTCACATAATCGAGTTAAGGTTTATTGTCTTCTAGAGGGTCCATCGCGTTACTTGCACTACTTAGAACGTTATTAAACTACGTAAAAATCCAACAATTGGAAATTTCGCGGCAAGGGAAAAAGTGGGTATTTATATCCGGTCGAACTTTTTAACACTTTCTCAAACACCCGGAAAAAACACACAGACGAAGTTGGAATTTTCGATCGAATCAACGAGTCCCCAATACAACCCAGAAAACTCAACTCTTGAGTGCAAATTAAAAATTTCCAGAAAACTCAGGATTAACTTATTGACATTACTGTGCAAAATGTGATGAAAGAAGTGACCGTACGGCCGCGGAACCGCCGCACGAGCCATGCTCGTGCCGCGGTTCCGCGGCGCCTTGATCGAATTAGGCACACGTTTTGCACAGTAACTCCAAAAAAAGCCTGCTGATTTTTCTGAATATTTTTAATTCAAAAAATTCCACAGTTTCAGAAAATGTACAGAGAGGGGTGTAATTTAGGATTTCGGGGTTCGATCGGGTTTCTAACTTCGTCTACGATTCGCCTAAAGCTCTAGCTAGGCTCTGATACCACTGTAGGGTTCCTAGGCACACCTATGAGGTTCTTCAACTGATCAACCATGCCAAAATCAAATTTTTTCATTTGCCAAGAAACCCTAATGAAGATCGTTAACTAGAGGATAGGCGAAAAACAAGCAAGCAAACTACTTTGCTACTAAGTGAAAGTGACTACAACCTTTGTAGATCCGGTCCTCCACCTCTTTAGCTCTGTGATGATGTCCCTCCGCTGCGATCATTGGGATCCTGGACTCTAGCGATGGTTTCGTCGGAGATATGATCGGGCTAGGTCGTTGACTTCGATGCCGAAGATGATCTACGTCGAGGCGACTCAAACTCAAACTATTCCTTCACTTGGTCAAAAACTTTGTGAAGAGAACTCCCTATACTACATGGCAAGTAGTAGAGGATGAAGAAATAGGAAGTGGGTTCACTTTAGAATTGGATTTCTCACTCTTTTTCTCATGGCACCATTGGAGCTAGCAAGCTTTCATGAAGCTTGATGAAGATGATGAAGAAGAAAAGAATAAAAGGATAATGAAATAAGAATAAAACTTATTCTTTTAATTATGGTACCATGGTTAAGTTAAGCCCTCATGCTTAACTTGTGTAGAGAATTAACCAAAGATTTGGGTTAAGGGTTGGGTTAACTAGCATCCTAAGGAAATGACAAAAGAAATTGACTTTCTCAAAGTTTCTTCAAGCTTCATGAAGCTTGATAACTTTGACCAAAGTTTTATTTCTTTTGTTATTTATTAGGAAATTAGCAAACCCTAATTTAACCTCAATTTGGTTTAAGTCTCATACACACAACTTGTATGTATCATCAAGCATGATACAAACATGTACACTTGCATATATCACATATAAACAATGTGCACATTCAAGTGAGAAAATCAATCTTAAATGAACCAATATTAGTTAATGTAAAGTAATAAATCAAATATATAATTATACATTAAATCATTAAATCAACACTTGATTTAATGATCCGGTCATACTGCATATAACCGACTAATATCAAGTGTATTAATATATCGAATCAACATTTGATTCGGTAACCCAGCTATATCATATATAACCGTCCGATGATACAAATCGCGAGAATAGAATTCAGTATCATATACTGGTATTATTCTCGGTCCCACACATATCTCATATGCGCTCATATTTCGTTTCGCTTGAGCCAGGAAACCTCTGTGTAGGACTCTAAAGACTCGTCAATACGCCGGCAGTAGGTGATGATCATATCAAACACCCACAAGCCGCAAGCGGTTTGCGAAACGTAACTGCCACCCGGGTATTGAGCGATCAGAAGATCAACGAGTAAGCCCGCTCACACTCCTGTGAATCCAACCAGTAACACTTACCGTACAGTCCGGTCTGTTCGTCTGATATGTCGCATATCTCGCCTAGGGCTGGTAAACGTCAGACCCCAGTAGCTTGATAAGTCATGCCGATGTAAGGTCCATAACAATCGTGAAACTACTGATAACACTTACCAGTATATCACTGCAACCCTGGCCAGGGATTTCCAGTTATGGTCAGTCGAGCATAGCGCAACATCAACCCCCTATACCGGGAGAGACGAATCCCCTCCTATCGCTCATTGGCTCCATGTGAATCGGGACTGTACCCAAAAACCACCTGTTTGCACGACTCAGTATAGCCGTGGTAGAGTGGAAATCAAAGTACAGTAGGAGACACACAAGACTTTATGACGATCTCGGGTCAACAGACTAAGCTGTACCGGTGTCACCAGAGAACTGCCATCTGACGTAAGGTATAATACCATCTGGGAGTACTCGGCGAGTCCGTTCAGTGTACCCAGTCTCCACTGAGCACCCGCATACCATCTCTGATGTCAAACACCAATGAATATGGGATCATCCATCGCCCATCACATGGGTCGGGAAGATTACGCTAGTCTATTTTGGAATATCGATGCCCCGTCTCGATATTCGCATGACTAGGAACATTGAAGGATGTACTCATGGACTACCCAGGCCCCACTAGTATGATCTACATCATAGTCCTGGAAGTCGAGTACACATCCTAAGGGCTTTATCAACATGTAACAGAGAGACAGAAAGTATACATGTTAAGATAAAGAGTAACCAGATAGCGTACTATCATGTCGAGCAAGAAAGTCCTACCTATATATGTCCCCGCGTCCACTACAATATACATCCCATGTACAGTAATGGCCTCTAGGGCATACATATAACTAACACCATGTACTGGCGTATCGAAGACCTATCATCTCGAGTAGCCTCTCGAACTGAATATGAGGTAATGCCTTAGTGAATGGATCTGCAGTGTTCTCCTTTGTAGGAACTCTCCGGACCTCGATCTCCTGTCGATCTATGATATCACTGATCTGGTGATACCGCCTTAAGATGTGTTTAGACTTCTGATGGGACCTGGGTTCCTTCGCTAATGCTATATCTCCGTTGTTGTCACAATACAGCGGTATTGGATCAGCAATGGTAGGAACCACCCGAAGTTCTGTTAGGAACTTCTTTATCCTGACTGTTTCATTTGGGCATTGCAAGCAGCGATATACTCCGCTTCCATCGTCGAGTCAGCAATGGTGTCCTTCTTGGAACTCTCCCAGCACACCACCACTCTATTGAGGGTAAAGACATAACTTGACATGGACTTGGAGTCATCATTGTCGCTCTGGAAGCTGGAATCAGCAAAGGCCTCGATCTGGAGGTCTTTTTCGCCATAAACCAAGAACATCTCCTTAGTCCTTCTCAGGTACTTGAGAATGTTCTTTACTGCTATCCAGTGGTTCTCCTCTGGGTCTGACTGATACCTGCTTACCACGCTCAGTGCGTAATCTACATCTGGTCTTGTGCACAACATCGCATACTTTATAGAGCCTACCGCAGAAGCGTAGGGTATAATAGACATGCCATCCCTTTCCAAATTAGTCTTGGGAGACATCTCTTTGGAGAGGGCGATTCCGTGACAAGCCGGTAAACTACCGCGCTTAGAATCATCCATACTGAATCTTTTCAGTATAGTGTTGATATACCGGGACTGTGAAAGTCCCAACATCCTCTTGGATCTATCACGATAGATCCGGATCCCCAGAATGTAAGAGGCATCACTCAGGTCTTTCATGGAGAACCTGTGTGACAAGAATGCTTTGACAGATTGCAGCATAGGAATGTCATTACCTATCAGTAGAATGTCATCCACATACAAGACGAGGAATACGACAGTTCGTGCTACAATTTTACTATATATACAAGGTTCATCTGGATTTTTGATAAAGTCATATTCTTTGACCGTTTCATCAAAACAGATGTTCCAACTCTGCGATGCCTGCTTTAGTACATAAATGGACTTAAGCAACTTGCACACTTTCCCGCTGCTCCCACTCTGATTGAAACCTTCTGGCTGATCCATATAGACGCACACTTCTAAATTACCATTTAGAAAAGCCATCTTTACGTCCATCTTCCAGATCTCATAATCATGGAAGGCGGCAAAGTCAAGAAGGATCCGAATGGATTTGAGCATAGCCACTGGAGAAAACGTTTCATCATAGACCAAACCAGGTCTTTGACGAAAACCCTTTGCAACAAGTCTAGCCTTATAGGTTTCCACCTGTCCATCTACACCAATCTTTTTCTTGAAGATCCATTTACATCCTATGGGTTTTACCCCATCTGGAGCAAAGTTCAAAGTCCATACTTTATTGGTGTAGATGGACTCCATCTCGGTCCGCATTGCATATAGCCATCCTACCGAGTTACCACTCTGGATGGCCTGCTGGAAGCTAGTAGGTTTCATCATTATCAATGACGCAATTCTCTCTATCCACATCTATAAGAAAACCGTAGTATCTCTCATGCGGAGAAGACGGCCTACTACTCCTGCGAAAGGGTGCAGGAATGTCCTGTTCTTCTTTAACTACTGGTTCTACCAAACTTTCAGTAGTAGTTTGTGGTTCTGAAATTTCTTCCAGTTCTATTGCGCTCTCACTTGTTTCCTTTTCTAAAAACTGATGTTCTAGATAATGGGCATTACGAGAAACAAAAACCTTTTGTTCCTCTGCGTAATAGAAGAAATACCCCTTGGAGTTCTTTGGATATCCCACAAACTTACACTGTACTGATCGTGCCTCGAGTTTGTCCGCATGCTGCTTTTTAACAAAAGCTGGACATCCCCAAATCTTTAGATTCTGAAGATAGGGTTTCTTCCCACTCTACATCTGATATGGCGTGGCAGGCACAGTCTTGGTAGGAGCCCTGTTCAAAAGATATGCTGCTGATTCTAGCGCATAACACCAGAAAGATTGCGGTAACTCAGCATTACTCATCATGGAACGTACCAAATCCAATAGGGTTCAGTTCCGTCTCTCTGATACACCGTTATGCTGTGGAGTGTGTTGGAGATAGTGCCCTCAGAGTCAATTATTGGATCACAGGCACGTGATTGCAATGATTGTGGGAGGACCTATTCCGGTAGGACAGTCTTACTCAAGATGATAGTATGCTATCTGGTTTATCTTTATCATCGTGTACTGCTTTAGGTGACCTTACAGGTCGCTATTACACGTTGATAGAGCCCCTAGGATTCTTGCTTGACTGCCAGCAGTATGAGGGCGATCATATACGTGGGAGCTGGTAGTCTATAAGCGCATCCTTAAAAGGTCCCTAGTCGTGGAAGTTTCGAGACAGGGCATCGATACTCCAGAGTAGACTAGTGTATACAGTCGAGACCCCGACGAGGGGCGGTGGCCAATCTCACAAGCCACTGGTGTCAGTTGGTTCACCTAAGATGTATACAGGTGCTCATTGGGTTATGAGTACACCGGACAAGACTCGCCGGGAACATGCTACTTGGTCTTATACCTGACGTCAGATGGCAGTTCCCTGGTGACATGTGTACAGGTTAGTTCATCGACCTGAGGATCGTCATTTGTCTCGTGTGATTTCCCACTGTACTTTATTTACTACCCTACCACGCTCGAAGGAGACGTGCAAACAGGTTTTAGTTGGGTAAAGTCCCGAGCCACATGGAGGCAGTGAGCGGATCTTCAGGGGTTCGTCTCTCCCGGTATTGGGGGTGAGGTCGCGCTGTGTCTAGGAGAGCCATTACACAAAGGCTCGGCCGAGGCAGGTGATTTACTGGTAGGTATTCCAGTAGTATCTCAGGGTGTTCTGGGCTACACTCCGACACGACTTGTACCGCTTTTAGGGGTCTGACATTTACCAACCGCCTAGGCCCGCCATGCGATGCTCATAGACGAACGGACCGGACTGTACGGATATTGTCACTGACAGGCTCAGTAGGGTGTCAGGATGAGTTCGCACATCGACGTCCCTTTTGGTCAATAGCTGGTAGCCCGTCACATATGGCTAATACCTCTGACGTGCTAGTGGTTAAATCCACAGCCATAGTATTGACGAGTCTTTAGAGTCCCCCAAAGACAGTTGCTCAAGTTTCGGGCAAAACGCTGTAGAGGCCGTATGGAGATATGGCAGTGTTCGATCAGATAGATGCGGTATTGCACGGATCATGATCGGACAGATATTACTAGTGGGCTTTGGTTTAAGCCGGATCCTAGTATTGTACAGTGTAGATTTTGTCTCATTGCATTTATATTCGGTCGGAATACAAATGCGGGTATGTATATACAGTAGCGGGGTTTTCCTGTAATTTATTATGGGATCAGTTTTCCAAAGTTTCCAGTTTGCTTTCCGTTTCGGCCATTTTCCTTTGTATCTTTTCTTGGTTGAAAATTGGTGGAGGAGGGCTTGTTTGCAATTGTGCAAATTAGCATTGTGGAGGGTGGTATTTGCATATTGTTGTATTATGATGATTCTCCCACCCTTGACTTTCTTTTGTTCATGATGGTTCATGATGGCTTGACTTTGGTGATGGGATATGATTTGGTTTTTGAGTGAGGATCTAGTTGTGATGATGATGATTGTTCATAATTCATCATCATAGGCCTTTTCTCTCTCTCTCTCTCTTGCATTATTCTTTTGGTCACCTCCCCCTTGACTTTTTTCCCCTTCTCATTCCAGGCTTGGCCGGCCATGCTCTCTTTGGGGCTGTCCAAAAATATTGGGGGGGGATTTTTGATGTTTCATGCTTTGCAAAATCCCTTTAGTTCATCCAAAAAAGATTACATCTCCTTCACCACCAAATATGGCAACTTCAACCCCTAGAGACACATAGAGTTCTACACTTCATTCTACAACAAATCTTGGGCACGTTGACTCGCCAACTTCGTGCCCGAGTTGCCTCGGTCCAGAGGTGGGAGCCCGGAATAGAAGCCGGCGACGTGGTGACCTTCCGGCGAGGAGGTGGAGACCGGACATTCCGCGGAAGATCGGGACGACGACGAGAAGACCGAAGGACACGGATCGCTCAGTATATCTCTCTACCCATCTTTTAGTTTGCTAGTAGCTAGGTTAATGGCCCGATCCGGGTTAATAGTGCACGGTGGTGTCGGTTTGCAAGTTTCGCAAAGTTTTTCGTTTCCGCATTTCGGCGTCGGATTGACGGCCGGGGCGCCGCCGTGCACTTACATGGTATTAGAGCCACGCCATTAACCCATTCTTGCTTGCACTAGTATGTTTAAAGCTTCGATCGAACAAATATTCCAAAACCGTATTTTACTTGAGCATCAGTTTCTGTCGAATTTTTTTTGGCTCCAAAATTTTTTCAGGTTATTGCAGAATGATGTTCAGGGAATTCTAAGCCTTCTGTAAAAATTTGGTCTCGTGATCTCACTACCCTACAGCGGAACCACGGCCAAACCCATGCTTGGGTCGTGGTTCCGCCGCGACTTTCACAGTTCAGTGTACCAAAATTTTACAGAATGCTCCTGAGTTGAAAATGGGGTTTTTGGAATGTTCTTTTTGGGCCCAGAATTTCTTTAAGTGCTACAGTAGTGCTTGGGGGCCCACTTAGGAAATTTAGTCGATCGAATGTTTTAAACACATTAGTTCACAGTATTTACATTATATCTGCGACCGTGAATGTCACTTGATCGGTAAATCCTGTCTAACTGCTATAGCCCGGTTAGACGGATTTGCGAACGTGACATTCACGTTGATGTTCTGTGTTGTGCTGTGATGTTGCGGATTGGTCGTGGGGGATAGCCTGGATGCAATGGTAGTACAGTTTGGTTATTTATGTACATTTGATATTTCGGGGCGAGCGTCCGACATGTGGTCTGCCGTCACTGCCTATTGTATATTATTCTTTTGGGGCACGACCAGGTTGAGGTCGATGTACCCGTTGTATGTATATTTTACTTTCTGTACTAGGTGGGGTGCACGGATAGCCGGGTTCTAGAGGGCAACAAGCCCGCATCTCATGGCATTGAGACGGAGGGGGCTTCACTCTAGAATTGGCGGGCTATTCGCCGCACTCGTAGGGGGTACAGGTTGACCCAGGAGGGGTGCCCAAGTTACCGGATTCTGTGAAGTGCTGGGTGGTCCATTCACGTTGCCGAAGGGGGCTGCCTCGCTTCAGGTTTTGGCAGGTAACTTGTCGCGCCCATAAGGGTCTAGGATTTCATTGCACAGGCTATCCACACGACCAGGGGAACGTCGGGTTTCAGTAGCGGCTCTGTGAAACCGGGGGATCCCAGATATCTGTATTGTTCTGTGATGCTTATTACATTTCTGTGATGTTGCATTTTATCACGCCTTGAGCGAAATATTATATATTGATATATATACTAGTAGATGTTGTATATGTTTTGCATCCGCGCTAGTCTAGTCCCCGCTCTGTCGTTAGTTAACTAACCTAACGGGTAATGACGGGACCCAGTGGCGAATGCGGATGGCATATACGTACGTCATTATTTTTGTTCTTTGTGGTGTGATCGATTGATGGGACTGCGTTGATTCGGATCAATGCAAGTTAAAAACAAACCTATTCTGATGTTGTTGGAACAATTTTCAAAAAGCTGTTATTGCAAGAACGTTCTCTTTTTTTTTGCACAGTGTTATTCGGTTATGAATATTCAGCACCTCAGTCGACGAGGCAAGGGCCGAGATCCCTTCACCGGTAGTGACCCCTTGGACAGAAGTTTGCGTCAGGGTAATAACTTCACTATAGCCGATTACTTTTGCTTTGCATCGTGGTATTCAGTTGGAATATCCTGCACCTCATTCTACGGGGAAAGAGCCGAGATCCCTTCACCGGGAGTGACCTCTTTAGCAAAGGTTTTCGCCACTATATTTTTAAAAGCTATCCAGTTCCTTCAACGATATCAAGTTCATTACTTTAAAGGTTTTTTTCCAGAAACCATTCGTAGACCTCCGTCGTTTCAGACAGGTAGCAAGTAGTATTCATGCTATGTTTGTTGGCCTTCGTCAAGGCATAGTGTATGGTAGCTGCTTATTGCCTTTCTGCAGCATAGATAGATGCGTTGGTTTGGGACAGTCGTATAGCCTTATTGGCCTTTGTCAAGGGCTTGTGCGGGTGGGTTCAAATCAACCTGGAGAATGACGGTATAACTTGACATGTGACTTATGATTTGTTGGCCTTCATCAAGGTCATAAGAGCATGGGGCAAAAATCACATCGGGAGTTTCTAAAGAAACTGAAACTTGCCAGATATGCGCATACCTTCTGGAGTGTGATAACGTGAGCGAAGTCCGTCACGTTATCAAGCGATGATAGTTGGATCCCGATTCCCACTGATGAGTTGGTTTACTCCTCGGGTGATCCCAACTAATTCTTCTTTCAGGTTTGGAGGAGAATTTGACGGTACAGTGGGAGGTTTCCAGATTAGATAAATTGGTAACCGTTCTTATCTAGGTTAGAGTGCATGCTGAGTGTTTATTTTCTCTCTCTCTTTGGCAGCGACCATGACCCGACCCTAGACTATGACTCAGTGACCAAAATTAACCGAACCTTCATAAACACTGGCTTTTGGATTGTCAGAGTTGCATACCTCATTGCCACTCATACTTTTACCCTTTTCTTCAGGACACCCCGTATTACTACGAACGTCCACTTCCATTGGACAAAAACATCGTATGGTTATATACGAACTCGAAGGAATTTATTCGAGGATGGTTTCCGGTTCTTGACAAAACGAATAGGACTATTCAGTTGTCTTTTCCTTTTACCTTCTCTCAGATTGCGAGTACTCCTTGGTTTAAGAGATAGTACACCTATTATGCAAATTGGATAGTCTTCTTCTAAACCATAGGCTGGTGCCGAGCGGTAGGGAATGAAGAAAACCAATTAGCATAACGATGGTGTGCAGAAGGTATTAAGTAAAGACATATCAAGGGATTAGTAAGAGGGCAAAGTAAATTGCGAATGATATTCACGACCAAACTAGGTATTTCATTACCACTCCCACTTCACCTTTGTATTTCTCCAGGACACTCCGTACCACTACGAAGATCCACAGTTTATTGGATACTCCATCGTATGGTTATATACGAACTCAAAAGGAACTTGTTCCAGTTCGGAGATGGATTCTGGTTCAGGAGAAATAGGAATAAGGTTTATTCGGTTGTCTTTTATTTTCACCTTCTCTCGCATTGCGAGTGCTCCTAGGATTAGGAGAGCACACCCGTTTTGCTTATTGGATAGTCTTCTTCCAAACCATAGGCTGGTGCCGAATGGTAGGGAAGGAAGAAAACCATTTGGCCTAAAGGGGTATGCAGAAGGTAATGACAAAAGACATATAAAGGGATTTGGAGAGATGGCAAAGAAATATACGGTTACAGTTGTGAATCTGGATAATGGAAGAGGAATTACTAGGAATACCGGGATACCCCATCGAAACATTTCACTGTTTCAGTTTCACTGTGTACTGTTAAAAGAAAACTGATTTGCCATTTAGTCCTTACTCCAGGGTATGTATTTACCTGGTATGATTCTCACATCTGTATGGTTTTACAGATGATGAGTGGGAGTAAGTTATTGGGAATTGGGTGATCATCCTCATTATATCGGGATTCATTGTAATCGGTGATATTTGAGGAAGTCACCTGGGTTGTTTGCCGGACGACAAATATTTGGTTTTGAATATCCGCTGTTATGCACCAATTTCAAATTGATATATCTATACGTCTATTTTTATAGAGTGAGATATACCTTTTTGAAATTATGTCTATGACATTTACCTATATCAGTGGATGGTTAGGTAAGGAGTATTAAACAGCGGTGTAATTCTTCTTAACCAAAGGTACAGTTTTCAACCTACTACACACAGGGATTGAGTTATCAGACTCAGGGGACTTATGCAGAGTATTGTATATTGTCCAGTGTCCATTAGGACAGAGGGGTTGGTCCTCGTACTATATTCGGTTTACTTATGACTTCTCTAGTTCTTAGACAGGTGTTTCGTAGAAACACAGGGTCCAAGTTTTGAGAAGTTATAGGTATATGAATAAAGTAGAAGACCAAGTATTGCAAGTATCAGGATTCTTCAAGGTGATCGAAGATGTAGATACTTGTGTATGGTATTCAGTTGATAGTAATGATTAAGAGAACTTGCTTATCTTTCGGGTTACTTATAATTGGAAGCATTCCTAAGTTGAGTAACGCTGATCGGCCTCTTTCCATTTAGTTGACAAGCACTGGAGACAGCTGCATGATTTGAATCTGGTTCAAATAAATCAGTGCTTCTATTTCTATATTGGATATAGAACAGATCATATCTTAACAATGTTAAGGTACGGGGAGTTGTCCGGCTTATGCTTAAAACCAGACTCCGAATAACTCAAGTCACGTTTCTGTAATGGCTGTTTGTGGGTTGACCCAGGCTATGACGAGGGTTGACTTTCTACCATATGGAAGATCAATAGTGATATTGTTCTAGACTCGCCACAGTTTTAACAAAAATGGATTTTTTCAGAAAACAGTAGTGGGAGTATGGTAGAACTGGAAGTAATTCCAGAACCGCAAACGATTACTGAAAATTTGATAAGAACCTAAAGATTCAATCTTGTTTGACATTCCATTGGCCACTCCGCAGATAAGGTGGGTAACCTCAGGCACCCGAGAGGTACTCAGGTAGCCTCAAGGACGGTGGCAGGGAGGTTCTTGTTTACCAAGACTTTCCATTGCATTTGTTCCAGACTGTGAGACCCGGCAGGAGGATGAATATAGCGTCATTCTAAACAGGCTTTAGAAGTGCACGTCTATATGACTCTGCCAGACGGTTGTCGTAATCAGTGGGAGCAGCGGAAGCATAGTGGACAAGTGGCTTATGTCTATTTATAGACTAAAGCAGATATAGTGGAGAAAGATCATCTATTGTGACAGTCATAGGTTTGACTTTATCAGAATAGGGGATGGATCTGTTAAGAAGGTAGTGGGGTGTGTTGTCATGGTATTTTGATGACATACACAAAGTAGGAAAAGAAACTCCTATACTACGATCAGTTATACTTTGGTCGTCACACAGTGGTTTCTCCACAAAGGAAATGGATTTCATATCAAACATTCTGGTTACTGGATCTATGATTTTAGATCTAGATTTGGGTAGTTTCCCAATCTGGGTACTTAGACAGCATTCTAAGAGTATTTAGAATGGACGACTCTTGGCACGGTAGTGTACCTGCAGGTGATGGAGTCACCCTCTCTAAAGATGTCTTACTGACTAAAGGGGAGAGGGATGTGCATGATTGGCAGATCAGTTGCTTAGGCAATTAAGTCAATCATGAGATGTCAAGTACCACACCAGATGTTGTTTTTGCAATAGATGCAATAAGTTGATATTGATCAAATCCTGGAGAAACAGTCGGAAGCAGTTTTAGAACATAAGTGGATGTTCTAGGGATATGATGACGACATCCTCATTCGGGAGACAGTTATCATTCCAGGCTTCCAAGGTGACCTGGATGACAGAGTGGTTGTCAGATTTATAGTTTTCCTTCTGACGAGGGACAGTATTTTGGACAGGTGGTCCAAGGGGATACTGAGGGAGGCATGACGCAGGATACTGATTAAGTTCAGTTGACAATACAGTCTAAGAAGTTTGGATTTGGAGTTCATTTATGAGCTAGGTCCCATCAGACATCCAGACACATTCTAAGACAGGTATTGCTCATTTCGATAGATGGCTTTCTCCGCGAACTTGAGATATAGAGAGACATAGAAAGAAACATCAAAGAGGATCGACTCACTGAGGCTATTCCTCGAACGCAATAGTTTCGCAAACGAGCTTTGTGAGACTGACTAGTAGAGGAGTTGGGTGTTCGGTATCGCACGGGCTGTGAGTATGCGACATCGCAATAATTAGCCTTGAGTGCAAGTGGGAGATTGTTGGAGATAGTGCCCTCGGAGTCAATTATTGGATCACAGGCACGTGATTGCAATGATTGAGGGAGGACCTATTCCGGTAAGACAATCTTACTCAAGATGATAGTATGCTATCTGGTTTATCTTTATCATCGTGTACTGCTTTAGGTGACCTTACAGGTCGCTATTACACGTTGATAGAGCCCCTAGAATTCTTGCTTGACTTCCAGCAGTATGAGGGTGATCATATACGTGGGAGCTGGTAGTCTATAAGCCCATCCTTAAAAGGTACCTAGTCATGGGAGTTTCGAGCCAGGGCATCGATACTCCAGAGTAGACTAGTGTATACAGTCGAGACCCTGACGAGGGGCGGTGGCCGGTCTCACAAGCCACTGGTGTCAGTTGGTTCACCTAAGATGTATATAGGTGCTCATTGGGTTATGAGTACACCGGATAGGACTCGCCGGGAACATGCTAGTTGGTCTTATACCTGACGTCAGATGGCAGTTCCCTGGTGACATGTGTACAGGTTAGTTCATCGACCTGAGGATCGTCATTTGTCTCGTGTGAGTTCCCACAGTACTTTGATTACTACCCTACCACGCTCAAAGGAGACGTGCAAACAGGTTTTAGTTCGGTAAAGTCCCGAGACACATAGAGGCAGTGAGCGGATCTTCAGGGGTTCTACTCTCCCGGTATTGGGGGTGAGGTCGCGCTGTGTCTAGGAGAGCCATTACACAAAGCCCTCGGCCGAGGCAGGAGATATACTGGTAGGTATTCCAGTAGTATCTCAGGGTGTTCTGGGCTACACTCCGACACGACTTGTACCGCTTTTGGGGGCCTGACTTTTATCAACCCACTAGGCCCGCCATGCGATGCTCATAGACGAATGGACCAGACTGTACGGATATTGTCACTGACAGGCTCAGTAAGGTGTCAGGATGAGTTCGTTCATCGACGTCCCTTTTGGTCAATAGCTGGTAGCCCGTCACGTATGGCTAATACCTCTGACGTGCTAGTGGTTAAATCCACAGCCATAGTATTGACGAGTCTTTAGAGTCCCCCACAGACAGTTGCTCAAGTTTCGGGCAAAACGCTGTAGAGGCCGTATAGAGATATGGCAGTGTTCGATCAGATAGGTGCGGTATTGCATGGATCATGATCGGATATATATTACTAGCGGGCTTTGGTTTAAGCCGGATCCTAGTATTGTACAGTGTAGATTTTGTCTCATTGCATTTGTATTCGGTCGGAATACAAATGCGGATATGTATATACAGTAGCGGAGTTTTCCTGTAATTTATTATGGGATCAGTTTTCCGAAGTTGCCAGTTTGCTTTTCGTTTCTGCCATTTTCCTTTGTATCTTTTCTTGGCTGAAAATTGGTGGCGGGGGGCTTTTTTGCAATTGTGCAAATTAGCATTGTGGAGGGTGGTATTTACATATTGTTGTATTATGATGATTCTCCCACCCTTGACTTTCTTTTGTTCATGATGGTTCATGATGGCTTGACTTTGGTGATGGATATGATTTGGTTTTTGAGTGAGGATCTAGTTGTGATGATGATGATTGTTCATAATTCATCATCATAGGCCTTTTCTCTCTCTCTCTCTTGCATTATTCTTTTGGTCACCTCCCCCTTGACTTTTTTCCCCTTCTCATTCCATGCTTGGACGGCCATGCTCTCTTTGGGGCTGTCCAAAAATATTGGGGGGGATTTTTGATGTTTCATGCTTTGCAAAATCCCTTTAGTTCATCCAAAAAAGATTACATCTCCTTCACCACCAAATATGGCAACTTCAACCCCTAGAGACACATAGAGTTCTACAGTTCATTCTACAACAAATCTTGGGCACGTCGACTCGCCAACTTCGTGCCCGAGTTGCCTCGGTCCAGAGGTGGGTGCCCGTAATAGAAGCCGGCGACGTGGTGCCCTTCCGGCGAGGAGGTGGAGACCGGACATTCCGCGGGAGATCGGGACGACGACGAGAAGACCGAAGGACACGGATCGCTCGGTATATCTCTCTACCCATCTTTTAGTTTGCTAGTAGATAGGTTAATGGCCCGATCCGGGTTAATAGTGCGCGGTGGTGCCGGTTTGAAAGTTTCGCAAAGTTTTTCGTTTCCGCATTCCGGCGTCGGATTGACGGCCGGGGCGCTGCCGTGCACTTACAGAGTGTATGGAGGAGTAAGCTGAGAGAAAATTCCTTTCTCTTATAGGTAACCTAGGAACTCGGCACTTAAGTATTCACCACCTCGATCAGATCTCAGTGTCTTGATACTTTTGCCGGATTGGTTTTCTACTTCATTCTTATATTCTTGGAATTTCTCAAAGGCCTCGGATTTATCTTTCATTAAGAAAATGAATCCGTACCTAGAGTAATCATCCGTAAAAGTAATGAAATATGAAAAAACACCTCTTGCATGTGTAGACATTGGACCACCTACATCACTGTGTATGAGTCCTAAGAGCTCGCTCGCTCTTACTCCATGTCCAGTGAATGGAATCTTTGTTATCTTTCCTTTGAGACATGATTAACAAGTTGCATAAGATTGATATTCGAACGGATCCAAATTTCCTTCTCTATGTAACTTAGTTAACCTTGTCTCATTGATGTGACCTAGTCTACAATGCCATAAGAAAGCCTTATTTAAATCTGGAGACATTCTTTTAGTTTGTTCTGGACATTGAAAATGTTGTAAGTCGACGTTAGACACCCCACATGAAGCGGGGAGGCGGAATAGGTAAAACAATCATTTTGTTTAAACTAACATCGACTAACTTTATGGATCTTTGCCAAACCCTAACTAACAATAACATAGAAGTGATTAGCTACAATGAAAGATGATTATACCTAATGAATCAAGTCCTTCTTGTTCTCTTTGATCACCTCCTCGTCGGCCTGCTCGTTGTGATAGAAGATCCACCCGAGAGCTACTTCTCCAAGCTTTAACCTCGCACTTGAGGTAATTAGATGGCTATGAGTGCTAATCAAAGAAACCTAGAGGATATAAAAGAGGATTAGGGATCTATTAGTCTTGCTAACTCTTGGATCTCAACACATGAGAGGTTAGGTTTAGGGTTGAAGAGAGAGAGCTTGAGTAGAGAGAATGTGAGAATAATTATCAAATGGAAATTAACTCATTTGTGTATATATATGAAGCATAAACTATCTGGCAAAAAAATATCTTTGCACAAATATCTTCATGCTTCATTTAATACATAATGAATCATCTACTGAGTCATTAAAAGCATTAATGCTTCATTAACTCACTTGATGAATCATCTCCATGAGTCATAAAACCATTTAATGCATATAACACCTAAGCTCTCCACCTCATCAACCTTCTAGAAGCTTCTCGAGTAATTACGAGAACGCCCCTCCTATCCGTGAAAACACGGAAATACTGAGACTGTATAAAACCAATAATCCAATACTAGAATCTGGCTTAAACCAAAGCCTGCTAGTATAAACTGTCCGAACATCGTACGTGCATAAATGCACGTGCGTGTCCTAACCTTGTCGTAAAACCATACGACCTCTATATCGTTTCGCCCGAAGCAGGAAAACTCTCTGTGTGGGACTCTAAAGACATGACTACCACGCTAGCAGTGGGTTTAACCACAGACCGCAAGCGGCACTAGCTGTACGTAACGGTCCCCAGGTAGATGTCGATAAGAAGGCCGATGAGGAAACCCATCCGAACTCCTACTGAGCCTGATGTGACAATCTCCATACAGTCAAGTCTGTTCGTCTAGGACTATCGCACATAAGGCCTAGGGGGGCAGTAAGTGTCAGTCCCCAAAAAGCGGTATAAGTCATGTCGGAGTGAAGCCCATTACACCTTGAGAAGCTACTAGAAATCCTACCAGTAATTCTCGGTTGCTCTGGCCAGGGACTTTGCGTAATGTGTTAGTGTATATGCCCTAGAGGCCATTACTGTATCATACTAGTTTGTATATTACTTGATGGAAGCTTGGGATATTCACAGTTGTATAGACAATCTTGCTCAAAATGGTAGTATGCTACTTGGTTTGTTTCTACTTCAATATGTGCATGTGTTTCTTTTAGCATATCGCTTATACATATTAGTAGAGCCCTTAGGATCTTTGCTTGATTACCAGCGTTGTTATGGCAGTCACACTTGTGGGGGCTGGGTAATCTATAAGCACATCCTTATACAGGTTCCTAGTCGTAGGACTATCGAGACAGGGCATCGATACTCCGGAGTAGACTAGCGTATGCGCTTCTCATCCCAGCAGGGGAGATGGTCTGTCCCACAGCCATCAGTATGTCGTACTGGGGATAGTATGCGGGTGCTCGTTAGGTTACGAGTACACTGGACAGGACTCGTCGGGAACTGTTGGTTGGTATTATACCTATCGTCAGTTATCAGTTCCCAGGTGACATGAGTACTGCTTAGTCCGCTGACTTGACACTGTCACTTCGCCTCGAGTGTGTTCCCACTGTACTTAGATTACTACCCTACCATGGCTCAAAGGAGTCATGCAAACAGGTAGTAGTTGGGTGCAGTCCCGGAACACTTGGAGGCAGTGACGGTAAGACAGGATTCGTCTCTCCCGATATTGGGGGTTGACATCGTGCTGTGTCTAAGAGAGCCATTACACGAGTAGTCCCTGGCCAGAGCAAGCGAGATATACTGGCAGGTTTCCAGTGTTATCTCCGGGTGTTCTGGGCTACACTCCGACACGACTTGTACCGCTATTAGGGGACAGACGTTCACCATCCCCTAGGCCCGCCATGCAATGTATCAGATGAACAGACCGGACTGTAGGGAGATTGTCACATACAGGCTCAGTAGGAGTTCGGATGGGTTTACCTCATCGGCCTTCTTATCGATATCTACCTGGGGACCGTTACGTACAGCTAGTGCCCCTTACGGTCTGTGGTTAAACCCACTGCCAGCGTAGTGTCGAGTCTTTAGAGTCCTATATAGAGAGTTTCCCTGCACTGAGCGAAACGTGTAGAGGCCGTATAGTTTTACGGTAGGGCTGCGATCACTTACGTGCACTTGTGTGCGTATGCTGTTCGGGCAGGCAATACTAGTGGGTTTTGGTTTAAGCCGGATCCTAGTATTGCACGGATGGATTTGTTTTGTCTTCTGTGCATTCGCATTCTACGGAATGCGGATGCGGGTGTGTATGCACAGTTTTAAGGAGCGATGAAGGAGGAGGTGCCTCATTAGGGTTTTGGCAGTTGGTTCGGCAAAAACCGTTATGTGGCAGGCTCATTAGGGTTTTGGAAATTCGTTCGGTCAAAACCATTATAAGCTGGAGACATTATTTACTAATCCCTTTAGTGATAATTTTGTGATGGCTAATTGCATTGACCATTTGATCACCATGACCTCTCTTGACTTTGTTGACCCGTTGACCGGAGTTGACTATTGACCTTCAAGAGCGGTCTACATTCTTCTTTGGATTTTCTTTTTCTTTTTGATTATGAAAATGGTCAATTCAATGTAGCATCAAATTTATCATGATAGGATTAGTAATGATGGTTTTTGTGTACTATTGCAACCATGGTTCATTTTCTTTAGTTAAGATAATTCATTTTCTCATTCTCATTCTCTTTCTGGAAAGTGAGAAGAAAAGAACAGCTCCATAGTTGCTTGTTCTCCTCTTTCTTCCTCCTCTTGATTTCTTCCTTTGATCTCATGTGTTGAGAGAAAAAGGATCCCACTTGACAAAACCATCCTTCTACTACTTCTACACAACCTAGGACAACAAGACTAGCGATCTTGTTGCCCTAGTTGCCTCGGCTAGAGGTAGAGCTCGGTGTACAACTCTCGGGTGGATCGTCTTCGACTCAAGGAGGCCGCGGAGGTGACCAAGATCCGGATCGTTCCTTGGAGCTTGGATGGACGAGCGGGACAGCGGAATGAAGACCCGAAGGACCGGTTTCGTGAGGTATAATTTCTACGGCATAGTAGTTAAAGCCTCTAGTAGTTTTCTAGTTTCTAGTTTAGCAAAGATCCTCGCTTTTTAGTCCATGTTGCCTTGCGCCAAATAATTGTTTTTCGCCGTTTCCGCCTCCCCGTAAGAACCGGGGTGAGCAACGTGGATTTACAGTGGTATCAGAGCCTAGCTAAACATAAACTAGCAAGTTAGCAAAGTGTTGAGAATATCGATCGGAAAATAGTCGCAAAACAAGTCCGGAAAAAACCATGTTTCTGTCGAATTTTTATACTGCTCTAAAAATGTTTTAACATACATGAAAATTCGTCTCAGGGTTTTGTAAAAACACAGCACAAAAACAATCCACTGAATCGATCAAACCACCGCGGTTCCGCGGCAAGAACATGCTTCTTGCCGCGGTTCCGCGGCCGATTTGACTCGGTCGTGGACCGGGTTTTGAAATCTGGTAGATGGCCGTAAAGACGGCTTTTCTAAATGGAAATTTAGAAGAGTGCGTCTATATGGATCAGCCGGAGGGATTCATTCAGAGTGGGAGCAGCGGTAAAGTGTGCAAGTTGCTAAAGTCCATCTATGGACTTAAGCAGGCATCGCGGAGTTGGAACATCTGCTTTGATGATACTGTCAAGGAATTCGACTTTGTCAAAAACCCAGATGGCATTTACAGTAAGATTGTAGGGAGAACTGTGGTATTCCTCGTCTTGTACGTGGATGCCAATCTCCTAATAGGAAATGATATTCCTATGCTATAGTCAGTCAAAGGATTCTTGTTACAGAGGTTCTCCATGAAAGACCTGGGTGATGCCAACTACATTTTGGGGATCCAGATCTATCGTGATAGATCTAAAAGGATGTTGGGACTTTCACAGTCAAGGTACATCGACACCATACTGAAAAGGTTCAGTATGGAAGATTCCAAGCGCGGTAATTTACCGGCTTGTCACGGGATCACCCTCTCCAAAGAGATGTCTCCCAAGACTGATTTGGAAAGGGACCGCATGTCTTTTATACCCTACGCTTCTGCGGTAGGCTCTATAATGTATGCGATGTTATGTACCAGACCAGATGTAGCATACGCATTGAGCGTTGTAAGCCGGTATCAGTCGAACCCAGGGGAGAAACACTGGATAGCGGTAAAGAACATTCTCAAGTACCTGAGAAGGACTAAGGAGATGTTCTTGGTGTATGGCGGAAAAGACCTCCAGATCGAGACCTTTGCTGACTCCATCTTCCAGAGTGACAAGGATGACTCCAAGTCCATGTCGGGTTTTGTCTTTACCCTCAATGGAGGGGCGATTTGCTGGAAGAGTTCCAAGCAGGAGACCGTTGCTGACTCAACTATGGAAGCGGAGTACATAGCAGCTTGTGATGCCGCAAAGGAAGCTGTCTGGATGAAGAAGTTCCTCACGGAGCTTCAGGTGGTTCCTACCATTGTTGATCCAAAACCGCTGTATTGCGACAACAACGGCGCTATAGCTTTAGCGAAGGAACCCAGGTCCCATCAGAAGTCCAGGCATATTTTGAGGCGATACCACCTGATCAGGGAGAACGTAGATCGCCGGGAGATCGAGGTGAAGAGAGTAAATACGGAGAATAACATTGCAGATCCACTCACGAAAGCCCTACCTCAGACTCAGTTCGAGCGGCTGATCGAGATGATAGGTCTTCGATACACCAGTACATGGCCTTAGTGCAAGTGGGAGATTGTTAGTGTATATGCCCTAGAGGCCATTACTGTATCATACTAGTTTGTATATTACTTAATGGAAGATTGGGATATTCATAGTTGTATAGACACTCTTGCTCAAAATGGTTGTATGCTACTTGGTTTGTTTCTACTTCAATATGTGCATGTGTTTCTTTTAGCATATCGCTTATACATATTAGTAGAGCCCTAAGGATCTTTGCTTGATTACCAGCGTTGTGATGGCAGTCACACTTGTGGGGGCTGGGTAATCTATAAGCACATCCTTATATAGGTCCCTAGTCGTAGGACTATCGAGACAGGGCATCGATACTCCGGAGTAGATGTAACGTTTTGAAAATCGCTTCGGTGGAATATCGGAAAAATCGGTAAAATAAAGGGGTTTTCTGTAAAAAGTCAAAATACAAATATCTTTATTATAAAAATTAAATATACATATTCTAGCTATGTAATTGCTAGTATTTGGTGTTTATTGAGCCACTGGTGAAATTTCAAATTTTCTGAAAAAATTTATTTTAATATTATTTTAAGCCGTCACTAATACATTTAATTAGGGAAAATTACAAATTGGAATGGGTTGATACAAATTTTATAATTCTTGGCACATTAAACAAAATTTTAAAATATTGTTTCTGAAACGAAATCGTTTGCCAAAACGGTTTAGAAATTATAGAAGAAAAATGGCTTTTTTAGTGAATTTAGTGTAAATGGATGTTTGGGGTATAGTATTTATCATTTTTCATCACCCCACACCCATACCCACACTCACACACCCTCATTTTTCCTTTCCCATGGCTGAATTCAGCAGCCCCCCCCACCTCAATTGTCCCCACTTGTGTTGCAAAAGAAAAGAAAGAAAAGAAAAGAAAAGAAAAGAGAATGATAGAAGTAAAAGGTGGACTTTTTGACCCCATTCTCTCTCCAATCACCTCACACTCTCTTCTCCCCCCTAATTGGCCGAGCCATTTCTGAATTCCTGCAGCCCCTCCCCTCTCTTTCCCTCATCTCATCTCTTCTCCAAAAATCCCACCCATTTTACCTTCAAAAATTCATCAAATTCCATCCAAAATTAAAACAAAATCAAAATCCAACTCCTACCCATTTTTCATTTGCCTATCTAGCATGGATCTAGGGAATAAGATTTCAATTTGGGAGGCTATGGATGCTTGTGGATCTTCAAATGTTTTTGGGTATAATTTCTAAACCTTTTGCTTAATTTGTTAGTTAATTTCTTAAATCTAATTTATTTAAGTGTTAATTAGGTTTTAGTTGCAAGTTTGGAAATTCTAGAATTGGGTATGGATCAAGTTAGGGTTTTATATCATTTGATCATGGTTTAAGTGTATAATTTAACATATTATGGCATGTAAAATCTTACCTAGTAACTAGTTTGCTAATTGTTATTTTAAAATTTGTCTAATTAAGCTATTTTGCTAACTAGGGTTTTTGGAAATTTATTAAATGCTTTAGATTAAATATAATTATGGTTTCATATCATTATTAATATTATATTGAGTGGTTTAATGCCTTTAGTTCATGAAAATCCAAGCTAAATTATTGTTTGTATATTTTTGCTATAAAATTGTTAAAATTGGGTATTTTGTAAACTAGAATTTTGGGGTCAATGGAATTTAATGAGATTAAATTATGGGAATTATTTTTTTTACTTATTTAAGATATTTAATAAGTATTATGGCCGCTAGATTTGTTTAAACGTCAAGTTTTGTACTAAAACGGGTAATTTTTGCTTGCTAGATTTTCGGAAAAATGGCTTTTAAGGTGAATTTGTGGTTTTTGTGAATTCTAACCTATTTTATATTATAATTAGTGTTCGTGAATGCGCAAATGAGAGTGTTTGGGTTTTTCTCGATGGTTTGAAGTTTGTACATCGACATCGAGGGTTGGTTTGGCTATTCTTGCACGCGTAGGCGATAGGTTTTGACCTATGCGTGATACGCGTGCCGATTTGATTTTCGTATGCCGTTTCAATTTCGAATTTGGTTTTAATGCGATACGGTGCGTTATGATATGTAGGTACCCCATGTGGATTTCGAGACGACAAGCAAGCGCGTGGCGAAGTCGGCACCGGCGAGCGAGGACCAGGTGAGTAGATTTATATCTACGGGGAGAAGTCGGGTGGATGGCGTATAGCACCCCCGCAGTTCGCAGTGCTGTATACGAATACGTATACACTTAAATATATATTATATTAATATGAGGCTTTGAGGATAAAGGTAGATGCTAGGTGTTCATGGATTAGTTTAGTGTTAGTTACGAAACCCTAGATTAGTTGTTACACCCACACACACGCACACACACACATGCATACATCTATGTTATTACCTATACGTATATGGGGATATGTGTTTATGTGTTCACATGGGTATGTGACTATGTGTTCACATACTGGATTTGAGGATAATGTTTGGGATTTGAGGTGAGTCGATGAAATTGATTTGAGGCCGTGAGATCGGTGATATGGTAGGGTTCGTATTTGAGATACGACATGACGTTGTAGTGGGTCCTTTGACGTAGTGTTTCACACACGTGCATGCATACTTAGGCGGTATCAGTATTGTACTAGACGTAGATCAGTACCCCGATCATGATATTTGATAAAGAGGATACCAGATGAATAGTATGATGAATGTGATATTGACCCGTACCCAGTTTTGGGATGCCATACGACGGATTTACGTACGAGCTATATATTGATGATTGATCCGCACTCTTGACTTGGGATGTCTGATTATAGATATGGTATCGGATATGATATTATTGAGGCGGGATCACCGACTAATATATATACAGGTATGTATATGTATCGACTCAGATGTTAGGCGGTTCCTTACCCGTAGTCCAGCTTGTTAGCTTAGCCCTTTAGTTTAGTTTAGTTATTAGATTTGATTCGACTCCTACCTATTTCAAAAGCTAACGAATCATGGGTATTTTAAAAGACAAGTCAAGGGATCCTACGGATATTTCAAAAGACGTATCTTTTCATAAAAACACCGTAGCCCTATTTTCAAAACCCCATGATTCGTGTTATTTCAAAAGGCACCATTTGTAGGATTTATATTAGGGTAACGAAGATTAGTTATCGTTGCGTCTAGTATTCAGCTCCCGCTCATTATTGTTGTTCGCTCCGCATCGCATGCTTATATTATGATTCATATCCTATTATTAATATCATGCTGTTAGGACACCAGCACCATTACCGATGATGCGTATGTACCACGTACACTTGCTTGCCGGCTCATACACATCTCCAACGGTAATTGCCATGTCACGTACACCTTGGAAAATATTATGGCTTAACTTAGCTTGATAGCTAGTAGTTTGACATGATATTAGTGTACTTACCTTATATATCAACTTAGATATTGTAGTTATTACTTGTCACTTCATGCATGTTATTATTCACTGTTGTGTCGCATTCATGGATTCTCATGCCTATATTCACTGTCTACATGCTATTGATGATTTGGATTCGGATTTCATGAGATTTCTTGGATTTGGATGAAAACCGCAAAAGCATAAATAAACTTTTTCTCTCTTTTAAAATAAAAAGTGCGGTTTTCCCATGTTGTATGAGTCGTCCACCATCAGTTTGCTGACGGATTTCGAGACCCGATCGAGGAGTGGAGGAACCGTTTCGGGTACATGGTGGGCCCGGTGCTGTACCCCGGGGCAAGAGGATCGTGTTGTTGACGTTGAGCCTGGCAGGGAAGCACTACCGACCGGTGATTTTACCCGACGCGTCGGATATCCGGAGGATACCGTCGTGGTCTTGAGATAGATGGTAGGGGCCGGTCTGGATTGACGGCGCCCTACATATTGAGTTTGAGATATTGAGGTACAGAGATTGTGAGACAGAGATATCGAGATATTTGGATACTTGTTTTGTGTCGATGCTGGGCACTGTTTTATGCTGATTTCATTTATGGTACCTCACTTTTAAAATACAGAAATCTCACTGATTTATGAAAGCAGTTTTCTTCAGTACATGCATTATGTTTCATGCATTCATACATTGCTACCTGTGGCACTGACACGGGCACATGGAATTACACTTGGGTTAGATATTTGCCCTAACCATTGTTATGGGTTGCTGGTTATATATTTGAGGATATATTATGATCATTGACCTAGGATTGCGTTATTTATGCGATTTCTTTTCGTAGATGTTTTTCTATTTTGACAACTCACCCCCGTTGTGCCACAGTTTCTTACAGGTTTGGCCGTAAAGGTTTCATTACGGCTTGCTGGCACTATTTCCATTTCTGGGTGACTTGCTAGTAGGTGGGTTTATTTGTATCGCACCCATCATTATATCTTGTATATCATTATTCTGTTGTATCTAGAATTTCCATCAACCAAACATGTATTTATTTTTGAGATGGAGACCAGTGATGTTATTCTTTCGACCTTAGAGTCCCACGTTGTATTTCTGTGGTTTTGAGTTTCCTTTTGAATTTTGATCCTCGCCGTTGGCGTTGTATATTATATTACTTGTGTGGTTGTGACCGTCGATTGACGAAGAGCTATCTCCCGCTTGGGGATGCCTTTTTATTGATTTCGTATACTATTCATGTTGTATCCTGTTTGGGGGCCAGTATTTATAAAGGAGACTCTGCCGAAATTTTCGGGAAATATTTGATGTTTTTTTAAAAACCGCATAATTCAGCTTATGCTATTAAAACTACTTGTTTTAAATTGGTTTTCCTTCACTCTTCTAATTTTCTTGGTTTGGATTTCTGGGATTTCGGCTCACTTAGATTACGTACGCCTCGAGACGCTTGTAGTTTAAGTGCCGGTCATGTTTCGTACTTTCGGGGCGTGACAAAATTGGTATCAGAGCGTTAGGTTCTACCTTCGGAGCGTAGGATGACCCTTGGTTGATGGGATAGGTGTAAGTCGATGTAGTACACCCCAGTTCTTCATAGGGAGGCGGAATTTACAAAAACTTATCAAGTTTAAACAACAAACATCGACTAACCGCTTGAATCGAAGCTAAACTCTAAATAACCGTATTCTAAAGTTTCATCTCACTAAAGATTAGGGATTATACCTAATGAAACCGGTCCTTCTTCTTTACGTCCTCCTTTGTTCTCCTCGGCCTTCTCTAGGTAGTAGACGATCCACCCGAGAGCGAAACTCCAAGCTAAACCTCTAACTTGAGGTAACTAATCAACTTTGATTGCTAATCAAAGATGATAGGATGATAAAGAGTGAAGGTTATGGATTGTTTAGTCTAACTAATCCTTTGATCTCAACACATGAGGATTAAGGATTAGGGTTTGAAGATGAGAGCTTGAGGAGAGAGAATGTGTGATATGATAATGAGAGAAGAGAGAGAGTGTATCATAATATCATGAAGCATTCTTATTTTCAATAAATCAATAATAGAAATGAATAAGCATGCTTTATGAAATATCTAGTGGTGATTCATTAGCATGAGTCATTAAGCAATAAATGTGCATTAATGAAGTGAATGAATCACCACTATGACTCACTCTCTTTCCAAAACAAACCTCCTTAGTCACATCTTCTAGAAGCTTCTCGAGGAATTACGAGAACGCCCCTCCGATCCGTAAAAATACGGAAAAACTTTAGACTGTAAAAATCCAATAACCGGATACCAGTAACTGGCTTAAACCAAAGCCGACTGGTAAAATCTGTCCGAAAGTCGTACGCGCGTAAACGCACGTATGCGTCCGAACCCTTTGTCGCAAAACCATGCAACCTCTATATCGTTTCGCCTGGAGTAGGAAACTCTCTGTGTGGGACTCTAGAGACTCGACTACTACGCTGGCAGTGGGTTTAACCACAGACCGCAAGCGGCACTAGCTGTACGTAACGGTCCCCAGGTAGTTGTCGATAAGAAGGCCGATGAGTAAACCCATCCGAACTCCTACTGAGTCTGATGTGACAATCTCCATACAGTCCGGTCCGTTCGTCCATGACTATCGCATATCGGGCCTAGGGGGGCGGCAAGCGTCAGTCCCCTAATAGCGGTATAAGTCGTGTCGGAGTGAAGCCCATTACACCCTGAGAAACTGCTGGAACCTACCAGCAAATCTCGCTTGCCCTGGCCAGGGACTTTGCGTAATGGCTCTCTGACACAGCACGATATCTACTCCCAATACCGGGAGGGACGAATCCTGTCTAACCGCCACTGCCTCCAAGTGCTCGGGACTGCACCCAACTGCTACCTGTTTGCACGACTCCTTTGAGCCGTGGTAGGGTAGCAATCTAAGAACAGTGGGACACACTCGAGGCGAAGTAGCAGTGTCAAGTCTGCGGACTACGCTGTACTCATGTCACCTGGGAACTGTTCACTGACGACTGGTATCAAACCAACCAACAGTTCCCTGTGAGTCCTGTCCGGTGTACCCGTAACCTAACGAGCACCTGTATACTATCTCCAGTACGACGTACTGACGGCTGTGGGACAGACCATCTCCCCAACTGGGATGAGAAGCGTACACACTAGTCTACTCCGGAGTATCGATGCTCTGTCTCGATAATCCAACGACCAGGGACCTGAATAAGGATGTGCTTGTAGACTACCCAGCCCCCACTAGTGTGACTGCCATCACAACGCTGGTAGACAAGCAAGATCCTAAGAGCTCTATCAATACGTATACTCACATATTAAGATAGAAAAAACCAAGTAGCATACTACCATGTTTAGCAAGACTGTTATATACATGTGAATATCCCAAGCTTCCATTAAGTAATATACAAGCTAGTATGATACAGTAATGGCCTTCTAGGGCATAAACACTAACAATCTCCCACTTGCACTAGGGCCATGTACTGGCATATCGCAGACCAATGATCTCGAGTAGCCTCTCAAACTGAATCTGAGGAAGGGCCTTCGTGAATGGATCAGCAATGTTCTCTTCTGAAGCAACTCTCCGAACCTCGATCTCCTGACGATCAATGATCTCCCTGATCAGGTGATACCGCCTCAAGATGTGTCTGGACTTCTGATGGGACCTTGGTTCCTTCGCTAAAGCTATAGCTCCGTTGTTGTCGCAATACAGAGGTATTGGATCAACTATGGTAGGAACCACCTGAAGTTCTGTTAGGAACTTCTTCATCTAGACTGCTTCTTTTGCGGCATCGCAAGCAGCTATATACTCCGCTTCCATCGTCGAGTCAGCAACGGTGTCCTGCTTGGAGCTCTTCCAGCACACCGCCCCTCCATTGAGGGTAAAGACATAACCCGACATGGACTTGGAATCGTCCTTATCACTCTGGAAGCCGGAATCAGCAAAGGCCTCCAACCTGAGGTCTTTTCCGCCGTAAACCAAGAACATCTCCTTAGTCCTCCTCAGGTACTTGAGAATGTTCTTTACTGCTATCCAGTGTTTCTCCCCTGGGTCTGACTGATACCGGCTTACCACGCTCAGTGCGTAAGCTACATCTGGTCTGGTACACAACATCGCATACATTATAGAGCCTACCGCAGAAGCGTAGGGTATAATAGACATGCGTTCCCTTTCCAAATCAGTCTTGGGAGACATCTCTTTGGAGAGGGTGATTCCGTGACAAGCCGGTAGATTACCGCGCTTAGAATCTTCCATACTGAATCTTTTCAGTACAGTGTCGATATACCTGGACTGCGAAAGTCCCAACATCCTCTTGGATCTATCACGATAGATCCGGATCCCCAGAATGTAAGAGGCATCACCCAGGTCTTTCATGGAGAAGCTGTGTGACAAGAATCCTTTGACAGATTGTAGCATAGGAATGTCATTTCCTATCAATAGAATGTCATCCACGTACAAGACGAGGAATACGACACTTCTGGCCACGACTTTACTATATATGCACGGTTCATCTGGATTTTTGATAAAGTCATATTCTTTGACTGTCTCATCAAAACAGATGTTCCAACTCCGCGATGCCTGCTTTAGTCCATAAAAGGACTTAAGCAGCTTGCACACTTTCCCGCTGCTCCCACTCTGATTGAAACCCTCTGGCTGATCCATATAGACGCTCTCTTCTAAATTTCCATTTAGAAAAGCCGTCTTTACGTCCATCTGCCAGATTTCATAATCATGGGAGGCAGCAATAGCAAGAAGGACCCGAATGGATTTGAGCATAGCCACTGGAGAAAAAGTTTCGTCATAGTCCAAACCAGGTCTTTGACGAAAACCCTTTGCAACAAGTCTAGCCTTATAGGTTTCCACCTGTCCATCTACACCAATCTTTTTCTTGAAGATCCATTTGCATCCTATGGGTTTTACCCCATCTGGAGCAAAGTCCAAAGTCCATACTTTGTTGGTGTACATGGACTCCATTTCGGTCCGCATTGCATCTAGCCATCGTACCGAGTCGCCGCTCTGGATGGCCTGCCTGAAGTCAGTAGGTTCATCATCATCTATGATGCAATCCTCTCTATCCCCATCTATGAGAAAACCGTAGTATCTCTCAGGCGGACGAGACGGCCTACTACTCCTGCGGAGGGGTGCGGGAATGTTCTGTTCTTCTTGAACCTCTGGTTCTACCAAACTTTCAGTAACAGCTTGTGGTTCTGGAATTTCTTCCAGTTCTACTTCGCTCCCACTCTTCTGATTTTCTAAAAATTCAGTTTCTAAGAAGTGGGCATGACGAGAAACAAAAACCTTTTGTTCCTCTGCGTAATAGAAATAATATCCCTTGGAGTTTTTTGGATATCCCACAAGCTTACATAGTACTGAGCGTGCCTCGAGCTTGTCCACATGCTGCTTTTTTACAAAAGCTGGACACCCCCATGTCCTAAAATGTTTTAGACAGGGTTTCTTCCCACTCCACATCTGATATGGTGTGGTAGGCACAGTCTTGGTTGGAACCTGGTTCAAAAGATATGCCGCTGATTCTAGCGCATAACCCCAGAAAGATCGCGGTAACTCAGTATTACTCATCATGGATCGTACCATATCCAATAGGGTTCGATTCCGTCTCTCCGATACACCGTTGTGCTGTGGAGTGTATGGAGGAGTAAGCTGAAAGAGAATTCCTTTCTCTTTTAGGTAACCTAGGAACTCGGCACTTAAGTATTCTCCACCTCGATCAGATCTCAGTGTCTTAATACTTTTGCCTGTTTGGTTTTCCGCTTCACTCTTGAATTCCAGGAATTTCTCAAAGGCCTCTGATTTATGCTTCATTAGGAAAACATATCCATACCTAGAGAAATCATCTGTAAAAGTAATGAAGTAGGAATAACCACCTCTTGCATGTGTAGACATTGGACCACATACATCACTGTGTATGAGTCCTAAGAGCTCGCTCGCTCTTACTCCTTGTCCAGTAAATGGAGTCTTTGTCATCTTTCCTTTGAGACAGGATTGACAAGTGTCATAAGATTGATATTCGAATGAGTCCAAATATCCTTCTCTATGCAACTTAGTCAACCTTCTCTCATTGATGTGACCCAGTCTACAATGCCATAAGAAAGCTTTATTTAAATCTGGAGTCTTTCTTTTTAGTGTGTTCTGGACATTGAAAATTTGGAGTTGGTTTAACACATATATGCCGTTATTTAGAGTACCGGACCCAATCAAACCATGATTAAGGTGGATGTTGACAACATCTCTTACAAACGTGAAATCATAACCTTTATTTGATAACAAGGAAACAGATATGATATTACACGTTAAGCTGGGTACAAAATAACAGTTATGTAAAACCAAAATGTGTCCACTCGTCAATCCTAGGTGATAATCCCCGACGGACGCAGCTCCCACGCTAGCTCCGTTAGCAACCCTGAGGATCATATCACCTTCCTTCAGCACTCTACGGTTTCTCAGTGCCTGCAATGAATTGCAAATATGAGATCCTGACCCGGTATCCAATACCCAGGAAGTAGAGTTGATCGACAGACAATTCTCAATTACAAACACACCTGAAGTCGAAGCCACAGCTTGCTTCGGTTCCTGGTTCTTGGCGTTCCACGCCTTGCAATCCTTCTTCCAGTGCCCTTTCCTGTGACAATGGAAGCACTCATCCAGGCCAACTACCGGTGCTGCAATCTTTTTCTTTCCCTTCTTTCCCACCTTACTAACACCTCCTCTAGGTCTGGGTGCGGCTTTCTTCTTCCTTCCTTTGGCCCTTGCCTTGGACCCGGAAGAAGATGCTCCGCCAACAAACATAGCGGGTGTTTCCCTTGCCTTCTGCAAGGTGCCCTCCGCACTCCTTAACATGTTCAGGAGTTCCGCAAGTTCAACTTCCTTTCCTTGAAGATTGAAGTTGAGGATAAACTGGGCGTAGGTGGGAGGAAGGGACTGGAGAACAAGGTCTGTATAGAGCTCATTATCCAAAGTCGTCCCAAGGTCTGCGAGCTCTTCTATATAGCCAATCATCTGTAGGACATGTTCACCTACCGATGACCCGACAGCCAACCTCGCTCGAAACAATTTCTTTGAGGTCTCGTATCTTGCTATACGAGATTGCTCTCCATAAAGTTCCTTTGTATGGAGAAATATGCCATCTAAGGACATATCATCGTGCCTCCTCTGATGTTCATTATTCATCGAGGCAAGCACGATGCACTTGGCTCTCGCGCAATCTAAATCCCAGGTTTTGCGGATTTCCTTATCCGCATTGCTGGATTTGGGACCAGGGACAGCAGGTGCCGTAGCGGTGAGGACGTACCCCAGTTTGTCATAGGTCAAAGCCATCTTGACATTCCGCAGCCAATCTTTATAGTTTGGCCCCGTCAGTATATTTTTCTCTAAAAGTAACTTAAGTCCAGTCATTTTCAGGGTCGCTGCAATTAGGAGAGAGAGAAGAAAACTCTTTAGCATGATGCTCTTGCAAGTTTAGAGTGGTTTTTAGTTTATCTAAACTGGATGGCTCCCACTGTTTCTCGAATCCTTCCTCAAACCATAAAAGAAGAATTAGCCAAGACTATTCTCACCGTACAATACTTGCTTAACCGTTCAGCCAGGCCGGTGTCGATACTTCGAGGGAGGTTTTCCAACGCTTTCGCGAAGTTCCTTAATTAAATAACCTCTTTTCTCTGGGGGCGTAACCCCGCTGACACTTTTCTGGACACCTACTAGGTTTATAGCATTGATCGTTAAGCGACGAATATCCTGATAAGTAGCATATACTCACAGTAGGATCGGGATCCAAATATCATCGTATGATAATGTTGAAGGAATCCTACCAACATTCATCAAACTCCAAATGGTATGCATCTCTTTGCAAATTTCAGTTTCTTTAGAAATTCCCGATATAAGTTTTTGCCCCATGCTCTTATGATCTTGACTAAGGGCCAACAAATCATAAGTCACATGTCAAGTTCTGCCCATCATTATCCTGTTGATTTGAACCCATCCGTATACTCTTGACTAAGGGCCAAACAAAGTAATACGACTGTCCCAAACCAACTCATCTATCTATGCAACAAATGAATACCCCAGCAGCTACCAAACACTATGTCTTGACTAAGGGCCAAACAAACATAGCTTGAATACTACTGACCATTCATAAGAAATGACGGAGGGCTACGACTGGTTTTGGCGAAACCGTGAACGTAGTGAACTTGATATAACCGAAGGAACCTGATAGCTTTTAAAAGGAGTGGTTAAATCTCCGCATTTAAAAATATCTGTTTTAAAAATAACCGAGTGGTTTCTTTTAAATTGTTCCAACGATTTAAACTTTGGTTTGTTTTACTTTGCATTATAGATAATGCGTCCCATCATTAACCTATCATTGCAGAAAACAACGAAAATATAACGTCCTCTTATGCCATCCGCATTCGCCACGGGGTCCCGTCATCACCCGTTAGGTTACTTAACTAACGACAGAGCGGGGGCTGGGCTAGCGCGGGTGTAAAACATAAGTGACGTCTAAATAGCTATAATAAATATAGATATTTTACATTCGTCTGACGCAATGATATTCATTCCAGAACACAGATAAACAATATTGGATTTGCAAGCAATCTGTATTTCTTTTGAGCCTGCAAGAAAAGACAGATTACACAGTTGTGATGAATAGCCGTTTACCCCACCCTCGACCCCTACGGGTACGGCAAACTACCCACCCGGCAGTCTGTGTACCCCACCTTGGGTCAGTCCTAGGAGCAAAAACAGTAAAATGAAATAATACAACGGTGGCTACAACCGCAACCTGGAAGTGCCCCGCGAAAATAATATTACAACAAATTACATTTACAACAAATGAATAAATCAATAAACCATTGTTAACCCCGGCTATACACCACAACAGTCCAATACAGTTTATATGCACAAACAGATATAACCATTTCAGAAATGTGCAACCCCCTGCCAACCGACATACTAGCAGTTGGGGGAGGTTTACGAACACATCAAACAATCACAGATATAATCCAATACGCAAATACTGTATTTTTCGATCGAATAAACAACTTCAATATTGCTCCAAAATCTGCTCTGTTAAACAGTAACCTGAGCAATAATTAAATATTCCAGAAAACCCCAAATATCACAGGGGACCCACCCAAAAAAATTGAGCCAATGACTCGGCAACTCGGCCGCGGAAGCGCGGCGGATCGGTGGGATCCGCGGCGCTTCCGCGGCGCTTTAGTCGAATCATGGGTTCGAATTTCTTGGGTGTTCTCCTGTACTCATGTCAAGCTCTCTGAACACACCAGAAAAATTTTAGGACTTCATTTTAGGTTCGACAGAAACTTAACAGAACTAGGGTTTTCCGGGTTCGTTTTTTCGTTCGAAATTCGTACAAATTTGCGATTAAGTTATTTAATGTTTAGCGAGGCTCTGATACCACTGTAAGTCGATGTAGTACACCCCAGTTCTTCATAGGGAGGCGGAATTTACAAAAACTTATCAAGTTTAAACAACAAACATCGACTAACCGCTTGAATCGAAGCTAAACTCTAAATAACCGTATTCTAAAGTTTCATCTCACTAAAGATTAGGGATTATACCTAATGAAACCGGTCCTTCTTCTTTACGTCCTCCTTTGTTCTCCTCGGCCTTCTCTAGGTAGTAGACGATCCACCCGAGAGCGAAACTCCAAGCTAAACCTCTAACTTGAGGTAACTAATCAACTTTGATTGCTAATCAAAGATGATAGGATGATAAAGAGTGAAGGTTATGGATTGTTTAGTCTAACTAATCCTTTGATCTCAACACATGAGGATTAAGGATTAGGGTTTGAAGATGAGAGCTTGAGGAGAGAGAATGTGTGATATGATAATGAGAGAAGAGAGAGAGTGTATCATAATATCATGAAGCATTCTTATTTTCAATAAATCAATAATAGAAATGAATAAGCATGCTTTATGAAATATCTAGTGGTGATTCATTAGCATGAGTCATTAAGCAATAAATGTGCATTAATGAAGTGAATGAATCACCACTATGACTCACTCTCTTTCCAAAACAAACCTCCTTAGTCACATCTTCTAGAAGCTTCTCGAGGAATTACGAGAACGCCCCTCCGATCCGTAAAAATACGGAAAAACTTTAGACTGTAAAAATCCAATAACCGGATACCAGTAACTGGCTTAAACCAAAGCCGACTGGTAAAATCTGTCCGAAAGTCGTACGCGCGTAAACGCACATATGCGTCCGAACCCTTTGTCGCAAAACCATGCAACCTCTATATCGTTTCGCCTGGAGTAGGAAACTCTCTGTGTGGGACTCTAGAGACTCGACTACTACGCTGGCAGTGGGTTTAACCACAGACCGCAAGCGGCACTAGCTGTACGTAACGGTCCCCAGGTAGTTGTCGATAAGAAGGCCGATGAGTAAACCCATCCGAACTCCTACTGAGTCTGATGTGACAATCTCCATACAGTCCGGTCCGTTCGTCCATGACTATCGCATATCGGGCCTAGGGGGGCGGCAAGCGTCAGTCCCCTAATAGCGGTATAAGTCGTGTCGGAGTGAAGCCCATTACACCCTGAGAAACTGCTGGAACCTACCAGCAAATCTCGCTTGCCCTGGCCAGGGACTTTGCGTAATGGCTCTCTGACACAGCACGATATCTACTCCCAATACCGGGAGGGACGAATCCTGTCTAACCGCCACTGCCTCCAAGTGCTCGGGACTGCACCCAACTGCTACCTGTTTGCACGACTCCTTTGAGCCGTGGTAGGGTAGCAATCTAAGAACAGTGGGACACACTCGAGGCGAAGTAGCAGTGTCAAGTCTGCGGACTACGCTGTACTCATGTCACCTGGGAACTGTTCACTGACGACTGGTATCAAACCAACCAACAGTTCCCTGTGAGTCCTGTCCGGTGTACCCGTAACCTAACGAGCACCTGTATACTATCTCCAGTACGACGTACTGACGGCTGTGGGACAGACCATCTCCCCAACTGGGATGAGAAGCGTACACACTAGTCTACTCCGGAGTATCGATGCTCTGTCTCGATAATCCAACGACCAGGGACCTGAATAAGGATGTGCTTGTAGACTACCCAGCCCCCACTAGTGTGACTGCCATCACAACGCTGGTAGACAAGCAAGATCCTAAGAGCTCTATCAATACGTATACTCACATATTAAGATAGAAAAAACCAAGTAGCATACTACCATGTTTAGCAAGACTGTTATATACATGTGAATATCCCAAGCTTCCATTAAGTAATATACAAGCTAGTATGATACAGTAATGGCCTTCTAGGGCATAAACACTAACAATAGGTCACTAAAGTAGAGTGACGTACCGTAGGTATGTTCCGGGCATATTTACGATACGCTACTCCACTTAAGAAGCCTTAGGATGTATATTTCTTTGCTCAGTATTATATTCATTCCGATCTAGCCTCATCAGTACCAGTTATGGTTTTGCTGCCACGATTACGGGCAGGGAGAGCTACGGCTAGAGTTGCGGTCAACACGAGCTCGTTACGAACAAGGACTTACCAGGGCATGATTCCGGCGACACACGATCGTAGAGATGTGTCTTTTTATTGTGTTTTCGCGCCACGAGCGTTTGATGTATCGCTGTATGAGATTACTCGGACGTGCAGATCAGCACTAGCGGATTGAGCCAATGATAGAGGCCAGCCAAATTTTGATGACCGTTGGCGTATTGCTTATTCATGGTGATTGAGGCACTGTTCAGCGTGCAGATGAGTGAGCCAGTTATTGCTGCGAACGACGAGATATCTCCCCAGGTGTTGGAGCTATTGCAGTATGAGTTATACTAAGAGATGATAGAAGGTCGCTAATCACTCGAGGATGAATGACTAGGACATGTGATTCGTTCGCCTACCCCGATGCGAGGTCATCAGATAGATTAATTGCAGCTAGAGACGACTTCACGCGGAGACGTAGAGAGTCGACAAAGACGATTGAATGTCGGAAACCTATTATTCCATGTTTAAAGTATTCGGAAAGACATGAAGGCAATTCTATGGACCCTCTAGAAGAATGAAACCCTAACTCGACTTAATGACCGCGTGAAAGCCTTTGAACCTTAGGGTTTGCGGCAGTTCCACGGCGCCATTAGTGAGGCTTGGGTTTGCCCTTCTACGGCTGGACCACCGATGCTGTGGTATGTACTCGATACTATTAAACTGTGCCCAAGATGTTGAGGTTTTGACGACTCGATCGGATGGTTTGACCTAATTCGGATGCTAGGTGGTGAGATGCATTTCTTGGGAGACTCCAGATATGAGGATAACCGTTGGAGCTCAGTCCATGCAGCCACGACGAGACGAGTCCGAAGCAGTCGACATTGAGGAAAGTGGAGTAAGAGGTTCATAAGAGATCTTGATAAGACGGCGTTCCACTCCGCCGACATCAGAGATGCGATACGCATGCTGAGACATTGTACTTGGATATACCTTCCAGAAGGAGTCACGATGAGTATGCAGCCGTTCCGGTACGAGAACAGATCTAATAAGGGACGATGACTTTCGGACAACTCGGCAGAGACGAGATTTGGGAGAGATTTCGACAGGACCTTTTTGGAATAAATTACGAGAAGACTTAGACCCAGGAGTGGTCATGTTATGCACACCGCCAGGCCAGAGTTCAGGATCGTCGACGAGACATGCTATGAGTGACCACGACAGTTGGCCAGAGATTCTTGGAGGAAGTGCTTGAGCGGGACTATTCCGCCATACTTGATTTTGGTATTTTGAGCGATCTATTCGCATGATTTGGTTTTGATGATTGAGTTTCATGATATCGTTTTCATGCACCATGGTTGCACCTATTGAGTATTTACGATTTTTGCACAGTTGTTTCACTTGATATCGTTTTCATGCCTTGGTTTCTCATGTTTGTGATTATATAGATTTCATACAGTTGAGTTGATTTATGCGTATATACGCATACGATTTGGTTTTTGCACTCGGAATAGTTCACATATGCTTGCAGTGCAGTGATGCGCATTTTGTGCACTTAGATACACTAGACTTCGATTTCGATTGTGATACTCGATATTTGTTTTGTGCACCTTGTGCACATGATTTGATTTTGCGCATGTTTGGCGCTTGATATTGGATTTCACGATTTCGTGCATGATGGATGCACCTGGTTTTGATTTTCGGGCATGTTGAGCGCATGTTTTGAGAACCGATTTTGGTGCACACCAGATGTACTAAATTGAAATACTTCGTGCGTGTCAGACGCACCTGTCCTTGCTGTCAGGCACACACGTTGCCTATGACAGATGTTGTGTGCACACCCGATGCACTTAGATGTTGTTTCTGTGCGCATGTATGGCACCTATATGGATTTTGATTTCCGTGCGCACCAGACAGACATAGCATTTATATGCATATTTTGGGATTTATTTCTTATGGAACAGTACGTTTTTATGATGATTGTTGTAAGTTTTTGTACTAAGAAGGACTAGTCAGAGGACAGTACCTGAATATATTTTGCATGCATTGATATTTATTGAAGGAATTTCCAAAAAGCGAGCTATAGTCTCAGTATTTAACTACGTGTCTGATATGACACGAAATGTTTAAAACAAGGAGACCCTTCTAAATTGTTTCCCAAACGGCGGAACGTACATTTCAAACAAAGGTTTATATGTATATAGTTATTTTCTTATGATAGACGTCCGCCACTGTGCAGTGTTATGTGCATTGCACAGCAATTTAAAGGATTTGGCATGCATTTCCTCCTGATATTTAATGTATAGTTCCGATTTATAGCATATCGGTCTTGCTTGAGATTTGGCATTCATGTCTTCACCTTGACTCCGATGATTGCGGGATGCTTGACGGAGTTTTGATTTCGAGTTATCTACTCATTACTCATGCGCATGCATTGCGCTATGATGCGTTTATGTATTTATGATTTCGGAACCCCGGCGATTTGATGGTTTTGGCCGAAATATTATAGTATATGAGGGAGTTTTAATTTAAATTCGGGGACCGAATTTCTTTAAGGAGGGAAGATTGTAACGTTTTGAAAATCGCTTCGGTGGAATTTCGGAAAAATCGGTAAAATAAAGGGGTTTTCTGTAAAAAGTAAAAATACAAATATCTTTATTATAAAATTAAATATACATATTCTAGCTATGTAATTACTAGTATTTGGTGTTTATTGAGCCACTGTTGAAATTTCAAATTTTCTGAAAAAAAATTATTTTAATATTATTTTAAGCCGTCACTAATACATTTAATTAGGGAAAATTACAAATTGGAATGGGTTGATACAAAATTTATAATTCTTGGCACATTAAACAAAATTTTAAAATATTATTTCTGAAACGAAATCGTTTGCCAAAACGGTTTAGAAATTATTGAAGAAAAAAAGGCTTTTTTAGTGAATTTAGTGTAAATGGATGTTTGGGGTATAGTATTTATCATTTTTCATCACCCCACAACCATACCCACACTCACACACCCCCATTTTTCCTTTTCCATGGCTGAATTCAGCAGCCCCCCTCCTCAATTGTCCCCACTTGTGTTGCAAAAGAAAAGAAAGAAAAGAAAAGAAAAGAGAATGATAGAAGTAAAAGGTGGACTTTTTTACCCCATTCTCTCTCCAATCACCTCACACTCTCTTCTCCCCCCTCATTGGCCGAGCCATTTCTGAATTCCTGCAGCCCGTCCCCTCTCTTTCCCTCATCTCATCTCTTCTCCAAAAATCCCACCCTTTTTACCTTCAAAAATTCATCAAATTCCATCCAAAATCAAAACAAAATCAAAATCCAACTCCTACCCATTTTTCATTTGCCTATCTAGCATGGATCTAGGGAATAAGATTTCAATTTGGGAGGCTATGGGTGCTTGTGGATCTTCAAATGTTTTTGGGTATAATTTCTAAACCTTTTGCTTAATTTGTTAGTTAATTTCTTAAAGCTAATTTATTTAAGTGTTAATTAGGTTTTAGTTGCAAGTTTGGAAATTCTAGAATTGGGTATGGATCAAGTTAGGGTTTTATATCATTTGATCATGGTTTAAGTGTATAATTTAACATATTATGGCATGTAAAATCTTACCTAGTAACAAGTTTGCTAATTGTTATTTTAAAATTTGTCTAATTAAGTTATTTTGCTAACTAGGATTTTTGGAAAGTTATTAAATGGTTTAGATTAAATATAATTATGGTTCCATATCATTATTAATATTATATTGAGTGGTTTAATGGCTTTAGTTCTTGAAAATCCAAGCTAAATTGTTGTTTGTATATTTTTGCTATAAAATTGTTAAAGTTGGGTATTTTGTAAACTAGAATTTTGGGGTCAATGGAATTTAATGAGATTAAATTATGGGAATTGTTTTTATGACCTATTTAAGATATTTAATAAGTATTATGGCCGCTAGATTTGTTCAAATGTCAAGTTTTGTACTAAAACGGGTAATTTTTGATTGCTAGATTTTCGGAAAAATGGCTTTTAAGGTGAATTTGTGGTTTTTGTGAATTCTAACCTATTTTATATTATAATTAGTGTTCGTGAATGTGCAAATGAGAGTGTTTGGGTTTTTCTCGATGGTTTGAAGTTTGTACATCGACATCGAGGGTTGGTTTGGCTATTCTTGCACGTGTAGGCGATATGTTTTGACCTATGCGTGATACGCGTGCCGATTTGATTTTCGTATGCCGTTTCGATTTCGAATTTGGTTTTAATGCGATACGGTGCGTTGTGATATGTAGGTACCCCATGTGGACTTCGAGACGACAAGCAAGCGCGTGGCGACGTCGGCACCGGCGAGCGAGGACCAGGTGAGTAGATTTATATCTACGGGGAGAAGTCGGGTGGATGGCGTATAGCACCCCCGCAGTTCGCAGTGATGTATACGAATACGTATACACTTAAATATATATTATATTAATATGAGGCTTTGAGGATAAAGGTAGATGCTAGGTGTTCATGGATTAGTTTAGTGTTAGTTGCGAAACCCTAGATTAGTTGTTACACCCACACACGCGCACACACACATGCATACATCTATGTTATTACCTATGCGTATATGGGGATATGTGTTTATGTGTTCACATGGGTATGTGACTATGTGTTCACATACTGGATTTGAGGATAATGTTTGGGATTTGAGGTGAGTCGATGAAATTGATTTGAGGCCGTGAGATCGGTGATATGGCAGGGTTCGTATTTGTGATATGACATGACGTTGTAGTGAGTCCTTTGACGTAGTGTTTCACACACGTGCATGCATACTTAGGCGGTATCAGTATTGCACTATACGTAGATCGGTACCCCGATCATGATATTTGATAAAGAGGATACCAGATGAATAGTATGATGAATGTGATTTTGACCCGTACCCAGATTTGGGATGCCGTACGACGGATTTACGTACGAGCTATATATTGATGATTGATCCGCACTCTTGACTTCAGATGTCTGATTATAGATATGGTATCGGATATGATATTATTGAGGCGGGATCACCGACTAAAATATATACAGGTATGTATATGTATCGACTCAGATGTTACGCGGTTCCTTACCTGTAGTCCAGCTTGTTAGCTTAGCCCTTTAGTTTAGTTTAGTTATTAGATTAGATTCGACTCCTACCTATTTCAAAAGCTAATGAATCATGGGTATTTTAAAAGACAAGTCAAGTGATTCTACGGATATTTCAAAAGACGTATCTTTTCATAAAAACACCGTAGCCCCTATTTTCAAAACCCCATGATTCGTGTTATTTCAAAAGGCACCATTTGTAGGATTTATATTAGGGTAATGAAGATTAGTTATCGTTGCATCTAGTATTCAGCTCCCGCTCATTATTGTTGTTCGTTCCGCATTGCATGCTTATATTATGATTCATATCCTATTATTAATATCATGTTGTTAGGACAACAGCACCATTTCCGATGATGTGTATGTACCACGTACACTTACTTGCCGGCTCACACACATCTCCATCGGTAATTGCCATGTCACGTACACCTTAGAAAATATTATGGCTTAACTTAGCTTGATAGCTAGTAGTTTGACATGATATTAGTGTACTTACCTTATATGTCAACTTAGATATTGTAGTTATTACTTGTCACTTCATGCATGTTATTATTCACCGTTGTGTCGCATTCATGGATTCTCATGCCTATATTCCCTGTTTACATGCTATTGATGATTTGGATTTGGATTTCATGAGATTTCTTGGATTTGGAGAAAACCGCAACAGCATAAATAAACTTTTTCTCTTTTAAAATAAAAAGTGCAGTTTTCCCATGATGTATAAGTCGTCCACCATGAGTTTGCTGATGGATTTCGAGACCCGATCGAGGAGTGGAGGAACCGTTTCGGGTACATGGTGGGCCCGGTGCGGTACCCCGGGGCAAGAGGATCGTGTTGTTGACGTTGAGCCTGGTATGGGAGCACTACCGACCGGTGATTTTACCCGACGTGTCGGATATCCGGAGGATACCGTCGTGGTCTTGAGATAGATGGTAGGGGCCGGTCTGGATTGACGGCGCCCTAGATATTGAGATTGAGATTTTGAGATATTGAGGTACAGAGATTGTGAGACAGAGATATCGGGATATTTGGATACTTGTTTTGTGTCGATGCTGGGCACTGTTTTATGCTGATTTCATTTATGGTAGCTCACTTTTAAAATACAGAAATCTCACTGATTTATGAAAGCAGTTTTCTTCAGTACATGCATTCTGTTACATGCATTCATACATTGCTACCTGAGGCACTGACACGGGCACATGGAATTACACTTGGATTAGATATTTTCCCTAACCATTGTTATGGGTTGCTGGTTATATATTTGAGGATATATTATGATCATTGACCTAGGATTGCGTTATTTATGCGATTTCTTTTCGTAGATGTTTTTCTATTCACGAGTTGGCAACTCACCGCCGTTGTGCCCCAGTTTCTTGCAGGTTTCACCGTACAGGTTTCATTAGGGCTTGCTGGCACTATTTCCATTTTCGGGTGACTTGCTAGTAGGTGGGTTTATTTGTATCGCACCCATCATTATATCTTGTATATCATTATTCTGTTGTATCTAGAATTTCCATCAACCAAACATGTATTTATTTTTGAGATAGAGACCAGTGATGTTATTCTTTCGACCTTAGAGTCGCGCGTTGTATTTCTGTGGTTTTCTTGTGGTTTTGAGTTTCCTTTTGAATTTTGATCCTCGCCGTTGGCGTTGTATATTATATTACTTGTGTGGTTGTGACCGTCGATTGACGAAGAGCTAGCTCCCGCTTGGGGATGCCTTTTTATTGATTTCGTATACTATTCATGTTGTATCCTGTTTGGGGGCCAGTATTTACAAAGGAGACTCTGCCGAAATTTTCGGGAAATATTTGATGTTTTTTTAAAAACCGCATAATTCGGCTTATGCTTTTAAAACTACTTGTTTTAAATTGATTTTCCTTCACTCTGCTAATTTTCTTGGTTTGGATTTCTGGGATTTCGGCTCACTTAGATTACGTACGCCTCGAGACGTTTGTAGTTTAAGTGCCGGTCATGTTCCGTGCTTTCGGGGCGTGACAGTAGACTAGCATATGCGCTTCTTATCCCAGCAGGGGAGATGGTCTGTCCCACAGCCATCAGTACGTCGTACTGGAGATAGTATGCGGGTGCTCGTTAGTTTACGAGTACACTGGACATGACTCGTCGGGAACTGTTGGTTGGTATTATACCTATCGTCAGTTATCAGTTCCTAGGTGACATGAGTACAGCTTAGTCCGCTGACTTGACACTGTCACTTCGCCTCGAGTGTGTTCCCACTGTACTTAGATTACTACCCTACCACGGTTCAAAGGAGTTGTGCAAATATGTAGTAGTTGGGTGCAGTCCCGAAGCACTTGGAGGCAGTGACGGTTAGACAGGATTCGTCTCTCCCGGTATTAGGGGTTGACATCGCGCTGTGTCTAGGTGAGCCATTACACGAGTAGTCCCTGTCCAGGGCAAGCGAGATATACTGGTATGTTTCCAGTGTTATCTCAGGGTGTTCTGGGCTACACTCCGACACGACTTGTACCGCTATTAGGGGACTGACGTTCACCACCCCCTAAGCCCGCCATGCGATGTATCAGACGAACAGACCGGACTGTACGAAGATTGTCACATACAGGCTCAGTAGGTGTTCGGATGGGTTTACCTCATCGGCCTTCTTATCGACATCTACCTGGGAACAGTTACTTACAGCTAGTGCCGCTTGTGGTTTGTGGTTAAACCCACTGCCAGTGTAGTGTCGAGTCTTTAGAGTCCCACACATAGAGTTTCCCTGCACTGAGCGAAATGTGTAGAGGCCGTATGGTTTTACAGCAAGGCTGCGATCACTTACGTGCACTTGTGTGCGTATGCTGTTCGGGCAGGCAATACTAGTGGGCTTTGGTTTAAGCCGGATCCTAGTATTGCACGGATGGATTTGTTTTGTCTTCTGTGCATTCGCATTCTACGGAATGCGGATGCGGGTGTGTATGCACAGTTTTGAGGAGCGATGAAGGAGGAGGTGCCTCATTAGGGTTTTGGTAGTTGGTTCGGCCAAAACCGTTATGTGGCAGGCTCATTAGGGTTTTGGCAATTCGTTCGGTCAAAACCATTATGAGCCGGAGACATTATTTACTAATCCCTTTAGTGATAATTTTGTGATGGCTAATTGCATTGACCATTTGACCACCATGACCTCTCTTGACTTTGTTGACCCGTTGACTGGAGTTGACCATTGACCTTCATGAGAGGTCTACACTCTTCTTTGGATTTTCTTTTTCTTTTTGATTATGAAAATGGTCAATTCAATGTAGCATCAACTTTATCATGATAGGATTAGTAATGATGGTTTTTGTGTATTATTGCTACCATGGTTCATTTTCTTTAGTTAAGATAATTCATTTTCTCATTCTCATTCTCTCTCTTGAAAGTGAGAAGAAAAGAAGAGCTCCATGGTTGCTTGTTCTCCTACTTCTTCCTCCTCTTGATTTCTTCCTTTGATCTCATGTGTTGAGAGAAGAAGGATCCCACTTGACAAAACCATCCCTCTACTACTTCTACACAACCTAGGACAATAAGACTAGCGATCTTGTTGCCCTAGTTGCCTCGGCTCGAGGTGTAGCTCGGTGTACAACTCTCGGGTGGATCGTCTTCGACTCAAGGAGGCCGCGGAGGTGACCAAGATCCGGATCGTTCCTTGGAGCTTGGATGGACGAGCGGGACAGCGGAATGAAGACCCGAAGGACCGGTTTCGTGAGGTATAATTTCTACGGCATAGTAGTTAAAGCCTCTAGTAGTTTGCTAGTTTCTAGTTTCGCAAAGATCCTCGCTTTTTAGTCCATGTTGCCTTGCGCCAAATAATTGTTTTTCGCCGTTTCCGCCTCCCCGTAAGAACTGGGGTGAGCAACATGGACTTACATAATGGCTCTCCAAACAAAGCGCGATATCAACTCCCAATACCGGGAGAGACGAATCCTATCAAACCGCCACTGCCTCCAAGTGCTTCGCGACTGAACCCAACTGCTACCTGCTTGCACGACTCCTTTGAGCCATGGTAGGGTAGCAATCTAAGAACAGTGGGAACACACCCGAGGCGAAGCAGCAGTGTCAATTCTGCGGACTATGTTGTACTCATGTCACCTGGGAACTGTTAACTGACGACGGGTATAATACCAACCAACAGTTCCCTACGAGTCTTGTCCGGTGTACCCGTAATCCAACGAGCACCTATATACTATCCCCAGTACAACGTACTGATGGCTGTGGGACAGACCATCTCCCCAACTGGGATGAGAAGCGCACACACTAATCTACTCCGGAGTATCGATACCCTATCTCGATAATCCTACGACTAGGAACTTGAAAAAGGATGTGCTTATAGACTACCCAGCCTCCACTAGTGTGACTGCCATCACAACACTGGTAGTCAAGCAAGATCCTAAGGGCTCTATCAATATGTATTCTCGATATGCTAACATATACACATATTAAGATAGACATAAACCAAGTAGCATACTACCATATTTAGCAAGACTGTTAATATAACTATGAATATCCCGAGCTTCCATTAAGTAATATACAAGCTAGTATGATAAAATAATAGCCCCTAGGGTATATACACTAACAATCTCCCACTTGCACTAGGGCTATTTACTGGCGTATCGAAGACCTATCATCTCGAGTAGCCTCTCGAACTAAATCTGAGGTAAGACCTTAGTGAATGGATCTGCAGTGTTCTCCTCTGTAGGTACTCTCCGGACCTCGATCTCCTGGCGATCTATAATCACCATGATCAGGTGATACCGCCTTAAGATGTGTCTGGACTTCTGATGGGACCTGGGTTCCTTCGCTAAAGATATAGCTCCGTTGTTGTCATAATACAGCGGTATTGGATCAGCAATGGTAGGAACCACCTGAAGTTCTGTAAGGAACTTCTTCATCTAGACTGCTTCTATTGCGGCATCGCAAGCAGCGATATACTCCGCTTCCATCATCGAGTCAACAACGGTGTCCTTCTTGGAACTCTTCCAGCACACCGCCCCTCCATTGAGGGTAAAGACATAACCTGACATGGACTTGGAGTCATCCTTGTCACTCTGGAAGCTGGAATCAGCAAAGGCCTCGATCTTGAGGTCTTTTCCGCCGTAAACTAAGAACATCTTCTTAGTCCTTCTCAGGTACTTGATAATGTTCTTTACTGCTATCCAGTGCTTCTACCCTGGGTCTGACTGATACCTGCTTACCACGCTCAGTGTGTAAGCTACATCTGGTCTGGTGCACAACATCGCATACATTATAGAGCCTACCACAGAAGCGTAGGGTATAATAGACATGCGATCCCTTTCCAAATCTGTCTTGGGAGACATCTCTTTGGAGAGCGTAATTCCGTGACAAGCCGGTAAACTACCGCGCTTAGAATCATCCATACTGAAACTTTTCAGTATAGTGTTGATATACCTGGACTGTGAAAGTCCCAACATCCTCTTGGATCTATCACGATAGATCCGGATCCTCTGAATGTAAGAGGCATAACCCAGGTCTTTCTTGGAGAACCTGTGTGACAAGAATCCTTTGACAGATTGTAGCATAGGAAAGTCATTTCCTATCAATAGAATGTCATCCACGTATAAGACAAGGAATACGACAGTTCGTGCTACAATTTTTCTATATATACATGGTCCATCTATATTTTTGATAAAGTCATATTCTTTGACCGTTTCATCAAAATAGATGTTCCAACTCCGCGATGCCTGCTTTAGTCCATAAATGGACTTAAGCAACTTGCACACTTTCCCGCTGCTCCCACTCTGATTGAAACCTTCTGGCTGATCCATATAGGCGCATTCTTCCAAATTACCATTTAGAAAAGCCGTCTTTATGTCCATCTGCAAGATCTCATAATCATGGAAGATGGCAATGGTAAGAAGGACCCGAATGGATTTGAGCATAGCCACTGCAGAAAAAGTTTCGTCATAGTCCAAACCAGGTCTTTGACCAAAACCCTTTGCAACAAGTCTAGCCTTATAGGTTTCTACGTGTCCATCTACCCCAATCTTTTTCTTGAAGATCCATTTGCATCCTATAGGTTTTACCCCACCTGGAGCAAAGTCCAAAGTCCATACTTTGTTGGTGTACATGGACTCCATCTCGGTCCGCATTGCATCTAGCCATCATACCGAGTCGCCGCTCTGGATGGCCTGCTGGAAGCTTGTAGGTTTAATCATTATCAATGACGCAATCCTCTCTATCCCCATCTATAAGAAAACCGTAGTATCTCTCAGGCGGATGAGACGGCCTACCACTCCTGCGGAGGGGTGCGGGAATGCCCTGTTCTTCTTGAACTACTGGTTCTACCAAACTTTCAGTAGTAGTTTGTGGTTCTGGAATTTCTTCCATTTCTATTGCGCTTCCACTTGTTTCCTTTTCTAAAACCTGATGTTCCAGAAAATGGGCATTACGAGAAACAAAAACCTTTTGTTCCTCTGCGTAATAGAAGAAATACCCCCATGGAGTTCTTTGGATATCCCACAAACTTACACTGTATTGATCGTGCCTCGAGTTTGTCTGCATGATACTTTTTAACAAAAACTGGACATCCCCATATCTTTAGATACTGAAGTTAGGGTTTCTTCCCACTCCACATCTGATATGGCGTGGTGGGCACAGTCTTGGTAGGAGCCCTGTTCAAAAGATATGCTGCTGATTCTAACGCATAACCCCAGAAAGATCGCGGTAACTCAGCATTACTCATCATGGAACGTACCATATCTAATAGGGTCCGGTTCTGTCTCTCCGATACACCGTTATGCTGTGGATTGTATGGAGGAGTAAGCTGAGAGAGAATTCCTTTCTCTTTTAGGTAACCTTGGAACTCGGCACTTAAGTATTCACCACCTCGATCAGATCTGAGTGTCTTGATACTTTTGCCGGTCTGGTTTTCTACTTCATTCTTATATTCTTGGAATTTCTCAAAAGCCTCGGATTTATGTTTCATTAAGAAAATGAATCCGTACCTAGAGTAATCATCCGTAAAAGTAATGAAATATGAAAAGCCACCTCTTGCTTGTGTAGACATTGGACCACATACATCGCTGTGTATGAGTCCTAAGAGCTCGCTCGCTCTTACTCCATGTCTAGTTAATGGAGTCTTTGTCATCTTTCTTTTGAGACATGATTGACAAGTGGCATAAGATTGATATTCGAACGGATCCAAATATCTTTCTCTATATAACTTAGTTAACCTTGTCTCATTGATGTGACATAGTCTACAATGCCATAAGAAAGCCTTATTTAAATCTAGAGACTTTCTTTTTAGTGTGTTCTGGACATTGAAAATCTGTAATTGGTTTAGCACGTATATACCGTTATCTAGTGTACCGGACCCAATCAAACCATGATTAAGGTGGATGTTAACAACATCGCTTACAAACATGAAATCATAACCTTCTTTTGATAACAACGATACTGATATGATATTACACGTTAAACTAGGTACACAAAAACAGATGTGCAAAACCAAAATATGTCCACTCGTCAATCCTAGGTGATAATCCCCTACGGACACAGCACCGACGCTAGCTCCGTTAGCAACCTGGAGGGTCATATCACCAACCTTCAGCACTCTACGGTTTCTCAGTGCCTGCAAAGAATTGCATATATGAGATCCTGATCCGGTATCCAATACCCAGGAAGTAGAGTTGATTGACAGACAATTTTCAATTACAAACACACCTGAAGTCGAAGCCACAGCTTGCTTCGGTTCCTGGTTCATGGTAATCCAAGCTTTGCAATCTTTCTCCCAATGGCCTTTCCTACAACAGTGGAAGCACTCGTCCTTTTCCACTACTGGCATCGCAACCTTTGTCTTTCCCTTAACTCCCACCTTTCCAACACCACCTCTCGGTTTGGTAGCGGCCTTCTTCTTCCTTCCTTTGGCCCTAGCCTTGGACCCGGAAGAGGAAGCACTGCGAACAAACATAGTGGGTGTTTCCGTTGCTTTCTGCAAGGTGCCCTCTGCACTCCTCAACATGTTAAGGAGTTCTGGAAGTTCAACTTCTTTTCCTTGAATGTTGAAATTCAGAATAAACTGGGCATAGGTGGAAGGAAGGGACTGACGAACCAAGTCTGTATACAGCTCGTTCACTAAAGTCGTCCCGAGGTCCGCGAGCTCTTCTATATATGCAATCATCTTTAGGACATGTTCTCCTACAGATGATCCGACGGCCAGCTTCGACTGAAAACAAGTTCTTCGAGGTCTCGTATCTTGCTATACGAAATTGCTCTCTATACAGATCTTTTGTGTGGAGAAATATGGATTCAAGATCTTTATCCTCATGCCTCCTCTGATGTTCATTATTCATAGAGGAAAGCACGATGCATTTGGCCTTCGTGCAATCTAACTCCCAGGTCTTGTGGATTTCCATATCCGCAATATTGGAATCTAGACCAGGGACAGCAGGTGCCTTAGCAGTAAGGAGATACCCCAATTTGTCATAAGTCAAAGCAATCTTAACATTTCGGAACCAATCTTTATAGTTTGTCCCTGTCAAAATATTTTTCTCTAATAGTAACTTAAGGCCTGTCATGTTTTGGGTCGCTGCAATGAGAACGAGAGGGAACACTTTAGCATGATGCTCTTGCAAGTTTAAAGTGTTTTTAAGTTTATCTAAACAGGATGGCTCCCACTGTTTCTCGAATCCCTCCTTAAACCAAAAAGGAAGAACTAGCCAGGACAATTCTCACAGTACAATACTTGCTTAACCGTTCAGCCAGGCCGGTGTCGGAACTTCGAGGGAGGTTTTACGACGCTTTCGCGAAGTTCCTTAATTAAATAATGACTTTTCTCTGGGGGCGTAACCCCGCTGACACCTTTCTCGACACCTACTTGGTTTATAGTATTGATCGTTAAGTGACGAATCTCCTGATGAGTAGCGGATACTCACAGTAGGATCGGGATCCAAAAATATCATCGTGTGATAAAGCTGAAGGAATCCTACCAAAATTATCACACTCCAAATAGTATGCATCTCTTTGCAAATTTCAGTTTCTTTAGAAATTCCCGATACAAATTTCTGCCCCATGCCCTTATGACCTTGGCGTTTGGTCTAAATGTCATAAGTCACATGTCAAGTTCTACCCATCATTATCTTGTTATATTGAACCCATACGTACATACCCCTGATGTTGGCCAAATGATAATACGACTATCCCAAACTAACTCATCTATCTATCCAACAAATGAAAATCCAACAGCTACCAAACACTATGCCTTGGCGTTTGGTCAAAATACATAGCTTGAATACTACTGAATACCCAAAAGAAATGACGGAGGACTATGAATGGATTTGGCGAAACCGTGAACGTAGTGAACTTGATATGATCGAAGGAACCTGATAGATTTTTAAAAGGAGTGGTTAAAGCTCCGCAATTTAAAAAATATCATCTGTTTTAAAAATAACCGAGTGGTTTCTTTTAAACTGTTCCAACAATTCAACTTTGGTTTATTTTCATTGCATTAATATAATGTGTCCCATCAATTAACCTATCATTGCAGAAAACAACAAAAATGCAACGTCCTCTTATGCCAACCGCATTCGCCACTGCCGTCATTCACCCGTTAGGTTACTTAACTAACGACAGAGCGGGGGCTGGGCTAGCGCGGGTGTAAAACATAAGTGACGTCTAATAGGTATCATATATAGATATTGTACATTCGTCAGACGCAAAAATAGGCATTCCAGATCACAGATGAACATATTGGATTTTCTACGAATCTGCATTCCTTTTGAGCCTACAAAGAAAGACGGATTTCACAGTCACGATGAATAGCCAAAACCCCACCCTAGACCCCTACGGGTACGGCAAACTACCCGCCAAGTACCCGAAGCGAAGCAGTCTCCCTCAACAACGTGAGTAGGCCACTAAACACTTCAAACTACCCGGTAGTTTGTGCACCCCATCATGGGTCTATCCTAGGAGCAGAAAATAGTAAATAAAATAATACAATGGTGGCTACAACCTCAGCCCGGATGTGCCCCGCAAAAGAATATTACAACAATTTACAAATTACATTTGAATGAAAGAAACGCTCGTCTCCGCGGCTATCCATTCAGGACAATCCAACAAGTCCACAAACACAAACCAGTAAAAACCATTACAGAAATGTGCAACCCCCTGCTAACCGACATACTAGCAGTTAGGGGAGGTTTACGAACAAATTAAACAAATCACAGATATAATCAAGTTAGCCAAACATCTTAGAATTTCGATCAAGCAAACACAAATGATTCTATTCCAAATAATTCTTTGTGCACCTGAAACCTGAGCAGAAACAGAACATCTCAGAAAATACAAAATTAACATAGAAGAGTTACTAGGGAATTTTGGGCTGACTCGGCTCCAACTCGGCCGCGGATCCATGGCGGTTTGGCCGAGTTAGGATCCCAAATTTCTCCAGCAACCTTATAATTCCCTGCTTGTATTTTTAAGGGCCTCTGAAAAATTTTTAGACCCCGTTTTAAAATCGGCAAAAACTTGGTCAAAATGATGTTTTTTCCGGTTCGTTTTGCGATCGAATTTCTAACGACTTTGCTAACAAGTTGGTTATGGTTTAGCAAGACTCTGATAGCACTGTAAGTCGACGTTAGAAACCCCACATGATGCGGGGAGGCGGAATAGGTAAAACAATCATTCTGTTTAAACTAACATCGACTAACTTTACGGATCTTTGCCAAACCCTAACTAACAACAACATAGAAGTGATTAGCTACTATGAAAGATGATTATACCAAATGAATCAAGTCCTTCTTGTTCTCTTTGATCACCTCCTCGTCAGCCTCCTCGTTGTGATAGAAGATCCACCCGAGAGCTACTTCTCCAAGCTTTAACCTCACACTTAAGATAACTAGATGGCTATGATTGTTAATCAAAGCAACCTATAGGATATAGAAGAGGATTAGGGATCTATTAGTCTTGTTAACCCTTGGATCTCAACACATGAGAGGTTAGGGTTAGGGTTGAAGAGAGAGATAGAGCTTGAGGAGAGAGAATGTGAGAATAATTATCTAATGGAAATTAACTCATTTGTGTATATATATGAAGCATGAAATATCTTGCACAAAAATATCTTTGAACAAATATCTTCATGCTTTATTTAATACATAATGAATCATTTAATGAGTCATTAAAAGCATTAAAGCTTCATTAACTCACTTGATAAATCATCTCCATGAGTCACAAAACCATTTAATGCATATAACACCTAAGCTCTCCACCTCATTAACCTTCTAGAAGCTTCTCGAGTAATTACGATGTAGCGTCTTGAAAAGTCGTTTTGGTGTTTTCCTGAAATTCGGTGAAAATTCGGTATTTTTCCGAAAACCGTCTTTCTCGTTATTTTGCAGTTTAGGGCTAATTATACCTAAAATGGATAGGTAATTGCTTGTTTTTAGTAGCTAATGAGTTTCTTATGAAATTTTGGTCATTTAAGAATTTTTCCCTATTTTTCAATTTTTTTAATATTATGTTAAGCCGGTAAGAAAATACATTAAATTAGCGATAAATACAAATTTTTCCGGGCTAATTTTAATCGTTAAAATTATGATAATTAAAATCTAGTTGTAACATAAATTTTTAGTATTTTATTTTGATTTTTAACAAATTTTTATGATAGGAAACGAATTTATTGAATTTTAAGCTAAAACTTGCAATTTTTGACTTGTAGGGGGTCTTTTTGCATAAAATTTCTTTTGTAAAACCCCTATCTCTTTTCCCTCAGCCCTAGGACAGCCCCACCTTGATCAAGTCCAGAAATTTTTGGCCTCATTTTTGTTTTCTTTCTTGTGTTGAATTGTTGGTTTATGAAATTATTTTAAATATAGTTTGATAAGGTATGGTGCATTGACTTTTGAGAGAGTTGACTCATGACTTTTCCCCACTCACCCACACCCTCCCCTCACCTCCAATCTGGCCGAAACCTGCACCCCTATTCTTCATCTCTTTTCTTTTCATTTTCTTCAAATTCTTCAAGTTTAATTCCAAAAAAATTGCAATTTAAAGCTTACAAATTAAACCCATCCTTCATCTTTCTTTTCCTTCACCTCCCTAGCTTGGATCTTGATGCTTGAGGCCATCATTTGGAGCAAGTTTATTCTTGCTAGATCTCAAATTGAGGTATAATTTCCATCAAGTTAATTTCTTTTGGCTAAATTCCTTTAATTATATGGTTTTAGTGTTAAAAGTTTAGTTAATTTCTAATCTAGTTTATAAAAGAGTAGTTTGTTTTAAACTAGGGTTTGTTAGCACACCATTATGTTGTTAATTAAATTTATTTTGCTTGCTAGTTCCTACACAACCAAATCAAAGAAGTTACCTTGTTTATGTGGTCTTCAAATTATGCTAATTTAGTTAATTTTAAAAGTTTGATTTTGGTTGTAAATTGTTGTTTTAGGAAATTCAAGAGAGGGTTTATGTATGGAAAATGGGTTGTGAAGCATGATAAATGAGTTGAATTAGGGTTTAGAAACCATTATTTAGTTGATTAAATCTAATTTGTTATCTAGTTGTTTTGCTAACCTAATCTAGAAGGTTAACTTGCTAATTGAGTTATAAATTAGTGTTAATTTAAGGTTTTCATATAAAGTTTGGATTAAGAATTGCTAGGTTATATAATTCAAGTAATGGTTGTTTATGGAAAATAGGTTTTGAATCTTTGCTAATGTGTTGTAATTATAGTATTTGTAGATTGCTTGTTGTGTGGTTGGATTGTGATAACCGTATCGCTAAGTTTCGATTTTTGCACCAAAATTGCTAGTTTGTGCTTACTAGGTTTTTATTAAAATTATTTGGTGAATTATTTGTGATACTTTGGGGATATTTTTAGCATCTCCTATGACGTTTAGGATGCGTGAGTGCGGTTTTTTTGGGTAGTCGGGTTTTAGTTTTGCCGGCCGACCAAATCGGCGTTTATTGGCAGTTTTTGCGATTTTCGCGTGTGTTCCGCGCACTTTGTGTACGTTGTACCTAGCTAGCGAACATTAGTAGTTTCGTTGGGGTTTTGCGTCGTTCTTGATATGTAACCTTATGTTTGGTATTGATGTAAATTCCAGGTTCGGTCGCGGAGACGTCAGACACGGCGCGAAAGGGGAAGGCGGTGATTGGACACAGCTAGTCAGGGATTCCGGTGAGTAGATGTAACATCTACGGGGGACTATCGTTGGATGGCGCAAGCCGCCCGATAGTTTTAGTAACTTACAAGATCCTTAGTGATGTTAGTAATTAGGGGTGAAATACTTATTTGACTATTTGCTGCATCCATGCATTATATTGACATACCTATACGAAACCATTTTATAGGACACCTGCACCATTGCAGGGTTTTTATATGCAGCACGAGCACTATTCATGCTTACACACACACCCTGGTAATTGCCATGCCACCACACTAGATAACCTTTAAATTTAAACCTTTTACTAATTGATACTTAAACTTGTGCTATTGCCTTTAATTCCTTAAAATGAAACCGTAGGATTGCTATTCATGTGCATGTACTTCATCATATTAATTGTTCATGCTTAATCCATTAATCACACATCGCAACTTGATTATTGATACCATATGCATTCATTATCACTGATATATGCACTTATGAGGATTTCTTGAGATTTTATGATATTGCTGGATTTCGGGGGAAAGCCGCAAAATTTCTAAACTTATTATATTTTTAAAATATGTAAATTGAGGTTTTCTAGTGATGTAAGTGTCGTCCACCATGAGTTTGCTGTGGTTTTGGAAATCCGTGTCGAGGAGTGGAGGAACCGGCATGGGTACATGGTGGGCCCGGTAAGGTACCCCGGGGCAAGAGGAATGTGGTGTTGACGTTGAGCCTGGCAGGGGACGGATTACCTACCGGTGACTGTTTGGGACGGCGGATATCCAGAGGATACCGACCGTGGCCGCTAGATGATGCGATATTGATATTTGAGATGGGTCAGCCGGACGGCTGAGGCCAGAGATACATTTATGAGATTTGAGACAGCTTTTGGGTGTCGTTGCTGGACACCGGTTCTCGTCGATTCTTTGAGTATTATGCAGGCATTCTAAAAGAGTTTCAAAAATAAAAAGAGATAAATGTTTCTTATATATACCTATTGAGACCTCAGATATTCATGTTGCATACATATTCGTACACTGATGTTGTATACACACCTGCTAATGCACCCATTCATACCTGTATGTTAGATGCTAGGATGCTTGTGTGCATGCATACGATAGCCTTTGTAGGTGTTATTTATTACTCACGAGTTGGCAACTCACCCCCGTTGTGCCACAGTCTTTTGCAGGTCCGCTCCGTCAGTTCAGTAGCGGCGGGCGCACGTGTTCTTTTGCCTCCTTTGCCTGGACTCGAGGTTTTGCTCTTAGGTGGGTTATATTACTATTTTTGTACCACCTTGTATATTCTTTGTATCTAGTGCACTCCATCTACTGTATCTACCAGTATTGTTGTATATTGACTTAGAGATGAGACTGTGAGGTTTGTGGACTTTTATGCTGTATTTTGGGGTCGAGCTCACTTGAGTCGACATGATGTTTTCTTATGCTTCATTATGATTATTTTGCATGCTGTCGTTTTATATTGCGTGGGATTTGTGACCGCCTTGTGGCGAAGAGCTAGCTCCCGCTTGGGGATGCCCTATTTTGTTGGATTTATATATATTTTGTTGTACCCATTTTGGGGGCCAGTATTTACAAAGGAGACTCTGCCGAAATTTTTGGAAAAATTGTTATTGTTTTTTAAAAGGGTTTTACATGACTTATTTGATAAACTCGCTTTCAATGGATTGGTTTTCCTTCATTCTTTTGCTTATTTGGTTTTGTTTTCTGGGCTTTGGCTTACTTACTTTACGGACGTCTTTAGACATTTCGTAAACTTAAGTGCCAGTCACGTTCCGTACCCTGCGGGTCGTGACAAAGTTGGTATCAGAGCCATAGGTTTTACCTTTGTGAGTGTAGGATGACCCTTGGTAGATGGAGTAAGTGACTTAAGAAGGGTAACGTAGCGTACGTATGTCCGCGGCATACTTATGATACGGTACTCCGCCTAAGTGACTTTAGGATATACTTGCTTGAAAAAATTCCTTCTTCAATTCCGTGTATCCTATGATCCTATTGCACTGTCCTTACTACCCGTTTTCCTGTAACAGCCACTATGCTGCCGAAGGCTACGAGGGCACAGAGGGCTGCCGCCAGAGACGAGATTCGAGTTGGCTCGTCCGAGACTAGGACTGAGCAGGGTGGTATGCATACGCCGCAGGGACAGACCGATCCACCTTCCCCAGGCCGTATGGATAGGCTCGAGACCGGTATGGAGGTGTTGCGACAGATGATGGGAGGCATGCATGAGCTACGTCAGATGGTAGGATCTCTAGTTGCAGCCAGTCGTACACCGAGGCCGGATGACATACCTACTACATCACAGACGACCATGATACCTGCTCCTACTACTACCACCGTGGCCATTCCGGTTTCACTACAGGATTTCATGAGGCTGAGACTTCCAGTATTCACCGGCACCGAGGCAGCGGAGGACCCACAGACGTTCCTTGACAGTTTAGCCAGGATCTGCCGTTCGCTGAGATGTTCGGATGATCGATGGGTAGAGCTTGCGAGTTTCCGACTAGAGGGTCTCGCGCAGACATGGTGGGAGTTAGTCTTGAGAGGTCGAGCTGCAGGTCTACCGCCTATGACTTGGGTCGAGTTTACAGCGGTCTTTCTAGCCCGTTTCCTTCCAGAGAGCGTTCGTGAGGCCAGAGCTCGCAGCTTCGAGGCCTTAGTCAAGACACCTGTGATGACGGTGTCTGAGTATGACATCCAGTTTACACAGTTATCCCGATATGCTCAGTATTTGGTGGATACCGAGGAGAAGATGGTGAAGAGGTTCGTACAGGGACTTGATGCCCAGCTATATCTTGCCATTGGCGCCCAGCACTACGACACTTATTCAGCTGCTATGGATACGGCATTGCGGATGGAGGCACGCATATCACGGACTTCGGCCGTTTCTGGGCCGAAGAGGATTCGCACCGATGTACCGTCTCAGAGGCAGCGCGCCAGATTCTTTCCGAGAGATAGGCCTGGCAGAGTATTTAGGCAGGGACAGTAATATGGTTCTTATCCCTAGGGGCAGCAGCCGTCGCCAGGGTGTTTTGGGTGCGGGAGTCCGCACCATCTTGTCAGAGACTGTCCGGTGAGACGACAGGGAGCAGCGACAGTTCCGCATGTGACACTACCACCATCACCACCCCCTCCTCAGAGAGCCCTACTTCCTACCCCAGGCGATGCTCCACGCCAGTTAGGTGCACCGAGAGGCCGTGGACGCGGCGGTCCTGTTCAGAGAGGACGAGGAGGCAGAGGCCGAGGTCGAGGTCAGCCCGCTATCGGTGGAGGACATGCCCGAGTTTTTGCTTTGACACCGCAGGATGCGCAGGCATCCAATGCCGTTGTGACAGGTACCTTGCCAGTTTGTTCTTTCGACGCACGGGTATTATTCGACCCAGGTTCCACACATTCGTACGTCTCTACACACTTTGCACCGATGTTGGGCCGTGAGTCGTCGTCGTTAGATCAGCCGCTTGTTGTTGTTACTCCGGTAGGAGAGTCGTTTGTCGCTCGTTTTGTTTTTCGTTTGTGTTCCGTTCGTATCGGGGAGAGGGATTCATCAGTTGATTTGATACTCCTCGATATGTTGGACTTTGATGTGCTTCTGGGCATGGATTGGCTAGCCACTTGCTATCCTTCGGTGGACTGCCGTGAGAAGGCAGTCAGATTTAGCTTTCCGGGAGAGCCAGTCCTTGTTATTCGGGGAGACCGCAGTGTCACCCTTCCCAGCTTAATTTCGTCTCTTCGCGCTGGTCAGCTCTTGCGGAAGGGATGTCAGGGATTCTTAGCGTGTATTTGTGATGCTCGAGCTGCAGAGGTTCCGTTAGACCGGGTCCCGGTAGTTTGTGAGTTCCCTGATGTTTTCCTTGATGAGCTACCTGGGCTACCGCCTGAGCGCGATGTTGAGTTCTGCATTGATTTGATTCCCGGTTCGGGGCCTATTTCTATACCGCCTTATCGGATGGCCCCGACAGAGCTTCGAGAGCTGAAGGATCAGTTGCAGGATTTGTTAGATAAGGGGCTTATTCGACCGAGTATTTCTCCGTGGGGTGCTCCGGTCCTGTTTGTCAAGAAGAAGGATGGAAGTTTGCGTTTATGTATCGACTACCGCCAGCTGAACAAAGTTACCGTTCGGAACAGATATCCGTTGCCGCGCATTGATGATTTGTTCGACCAGCTTCAGGGTGCGGGGTATTTTTCGAGGATCGACTTGCGATCAGGATACCATCAGCTGCGAGTTCGACAGGAGGATATACCGAGGACAGCTTTCCGCACGCGCTACGGCCACTACGAGTTTTTGGTGATGTCATTCGGACTCACCAACGCCCCAGCTGCATTCATGGATTTGATGAACCGTACATTCAGGCCGTATCTTGACTTGTTCATCATCGTGTTTATCGACGATATCTTGGTGTACTCCCGGAGCAGATAGGAGCACGAGCAGCACTTGCGGATTACGTTACAGACTCTGAGGGAGCACCAGCTGTTCGCGAAGTTCTCCAAGTGTGCATTCTGGCTGGACAGCGTCGGATTCTTGGGTCACGTGGTTACGAGAGACGGCATTTGTGTGGACCCGAAGAAGATTGAGGCTGTTCAGCAGTGGCCCCGACCTACATCGGTTACTGAGATCCGTAGTTTTCTAGGCTTGGCGGGCTACTACAGGCGTTTTGTTCAGGACTTCTCCCGTATAGCTGCACCGTTGACCGGTTTGACCCGGAAGGGAGTTCCTTTCGTTTGGACAGAGGAGTGCGAGCGCAGTTTTCAGCAACTACAGACTTGTTTGACTACGGCACCGGTATTATCTTTGCCTTCGGGATCAGGCGGATTTGTTGTCTACTGTGATGCTTCGCGAGTGGGATTAGGATGCGTATTGATGCAGCATGGCCGGGTGATCGCTTATGCTTCTCGGCAGTTGAAGAAGCATGAACAGAACTACCCCACTCATGATTTGGAGATGGCTGCAGTGGTCTTTGCACTGAAGATTTGGCGACATTACCTGTACGGCGAGTCGTGTCAGATATTCACCGATCACAAGAGCTTAAAGTACATATTTCAGCAGCGAGACCTGAACCTCAGACAGCGTCGTTGGATGGAGTTGGTGAAAGACTACGACTGCGAGATCTTATATCACCCCGGCAAGGCAAATGTGGTGGCAGATGCGTTGAGTAGGAGGCCCGGGGGTAGTCTATCCTTTTTGCGCGCAGTGCAGAGGCAGTCGTCAGCAGATTGGCAGATGTTATGCGACAGCCGAGTTGAGTTCGAGTTCACTCAGACAGGGGGACAGCTCGCGCATGTTCGTGCACGCCCACAGTTGCTTGACCGTATATATGAGGCACAGCGCAGTGACGACCGTTGCTCAGAGATCATGGCACAGATGGGACAGGGCAGATTTTATGAGTTCATGATTGACGATCAGGGGATTTTACGCTATGGATCTAGACTGTGCGTACCAGATGCTGATGGATTGCGGCGCGATATTCTTGAGGTGGCACACCGATCAATGTATAGTGTCCATCCTGGTTCCACCAAGATGTACCATGATATGAGAGAGACCTACTGGTGGGACGGGATGAAGAGGGACATTGTGGAGTTCGTTTCGAGATGCCTGACTTGTCAGCAAGTCAAGGCCGAGCACCAGAGGCCCGCAGGAGAGCTACAGCCGTTACCCATTCCAGAGTGGAAATGGGAACAGATTTCGATGGACTTCGTTATGGGTCTACCCAGGACCAGTCGAGGGTACGACTCCATCTGGGTGATCGTGGATAGATTGACGAAAGCGGCTAACTTCCTGCCAGTGAAGACGACTTTCAGCTTCGCTTAGTATGCTCAACTCTATATTGACGAGATCGTGCGACTACATGGCGTATCGACTTGTATCGTGTCAGATCGAGGCACTCAGTTCACCAGCCGACTTTGGCAGAGACTTCAGGAGGCTTTGGGCACTCGTTTGAGCTTCAGCACAGCGTTTCATCCGCAGACAGACGGACAGTTAGAGCGGACCATTCAGACTCTCAAGGACATGCTCAGAGCGTGCGTTTTAGACTTTGGTGGTAGCTGGGATCGTCATTTACCTCTAGTGGAGTTCTCCTACAACAACAGCTTCCAGGATACTATTCAGATGGCACCTTTCGAGGCATTGTATGGGAGGAGATGCAGATCGCCCGTTTGTTGGACAGAGCTCAGCGAGAGCAGCATTTTGGGGCCGCAGCTTGTTGAGGAGACGACAGCGAAGATACAGTTGATCCGAGACCGGATGAGAGCGGCTCAGAGCAGGCAGAAATCGTATGCGGACAGGCGCCGTCGTAGATTAGAGTTCGCAGTTGGCGACCATGTTTTTCTGAAAGTCTCTCCGATGAAGGGCGTGATGCGTTTTGGGCGAAAGGGGAAGCTTAGCCCTAGATTCGTAGGTCCCTTCGAGATCCTCGAGCGTGTCGGCGCTGTTGCATATCGTTTGGCTCTTCCTCCCAGCTTTCCCGATGTTCACCCCGTCTTCCATGTTTCGATGCTTCGCAAGTACCTTCACGACCCTTCGCATGCGATTCAGCACCCGACAGTCCGGCTAGACCACGACCTTTCTTTTGCAGAGCAGCCGGTGGCCATCCTGGATCGGCAGGTGATGAAGTTGAGGTCGAAGATTATACCAACCGTCAAGGTCCTTTGGCGTAGCCCGAGCAGCGAGGAGGTTACCTGGGAGACCGAGGGCGAGATGAGGAAGAAATATCCCTATCTCTTCGAAGGTATGCGTAGCTATATTTTTAAATTCGGGGACCGAATTTCTTTAAGGGGGGAAGATTGTAGCGTCTTGAAAAGTCTTTTTGGTGTTTTCCTGAAATTCGGTGAAAATTCGGTATTTTTCCGAAAACCGTCTTTCTCGTTATTTTGCAGTTTAGGGCTAATTATACCTAAAATGGATAGGTAATTGCTTGTTTTTAGTAGCTAATGAGTTTCTTATAAAATTTTGGTCATTTAACAAATTTTCCCTATTTTTCAATTTTTTTAATATTATTTTAAGCCGGTAAGAAAATACATTAAATTAGCGATAAATACAAATTTTTCCGGGCTAATTTTAATCGTTAAAATTATGATAATTAAAATCTAGTTGTAACATAAATTTTTTATTTTGATTTTTAACAAATTTTTATGATAGGAAACGAATTTATTGAATTTTAAGCTAAAACTTGCAATTTTTGACTTGTAGGGGGTCTTTTTGCATAAAATTTCTTTTGTAAAACCCCTCTCTCTTTTCCCTCAGCCCTAGGATAGCCCCACCTTGATCAAGTCCAGAAATTTCTGGCCTCATTTTTGTTTTCTTTCTTGTGTTGAATTGTTGGTTTATGAAATTATTTTAAATATAGTTTGATAAGGTATGGTGCATTGACTTTTGAGAGAGTTGACTCATGACTTTTCCCCACTCACCCACACCCTCCCCTCACCTCCAATCTGGCCGAAACCTGCACCCCTCCTCTTCATCTCTTTTCTTTTCATTTTCTTCAAATTCTTCAAGTTTAATTCCAAAAAAATTGCAATTTAAAGCTTACAAATTAAACCCATCCTTCATCTTTCTTTTCCTTCACCTCCCTAGCTTGGATCTTGATGCTTGAGGCCATCATTTGGAGCAAGTTTATTCTTGATAGATCTCAAATTGAGGTATAATTTCCATCAAGTTAATTTCTTTTGGCTAAATTCGTTTAATTATATGGTTTTAGTGTTAAAAGTTTAGTTAATTTCTAATCTAGTTTATAAAAGAGTAGTTTGTTTTAAACTAGGGTTTGTTAGCACACCATTATGTGGTTAATTAAATTTATTTTGCTTGCTAGTTCCTACACAACCAAATCAAAGAAGTTACCTTGTTTATGTGGTCTTCAAATTATGCTAATTTAGTTAATTTTAAAAGTTTGATTTTGGTTGTAAATTGTTGTTTTAGGAAATTCAAGAGAGGGTTTATGTATGGAAAATGGGTTGTGAAGCATGATAAATGAGTTGAATTAGGGTTTAGAAACCATTATTTAGTTGATTAAATCTAATTTGTTATCTAGTTGTTTTGCTAACCTAATCTAGAAGGTTAACTTGCTAATTGAGTTATAAATTAGTGTTAATTTAAGGTTTTCATATAAAGTTTGGATTAAGAATTGCTAGGTTATATAATTCAAGTAATGGTTGTTTATGGAAAATAGGTTTTGAATCTTTGCTAATGTGTTGTAATTATAGTGTTTATAGATTGCTTGTTGTGTGGTTGGATTGTGATAACCGTATCGCTAAGTTTCGATTTTTGCACCAAAATTGCTAGTTTGTGCTTACTAGGTTTTTATTAAAATTATTTGGTGAATTATTTGTGATACTTTGGGGATATTTTTAGCATCTCCTATGAAGTTTAGGATGCGTGAGTGCGGTTTTTTTGGGTAGTTGGGTTTTAGTTTTGCCGGGCGACCAAATCGGCGTTTTTTGGCAGTTTTTGCGATTTTCGCGTGTGTTCCGCGCACTTTGTGCACGTTGTACCTAGCTAGCGAACATTAGTAGTTTCGTTGGGGTTTTGCGTCGTTCTTGATATGTAACCTTATTTTTGGTATTGATGTAAATTCCAGGTTCAGTCGCGGAGACGTCAGACGCGGCGCGAAAGGGAAAGGCGGTGGTTGGACACAGCTAGCCAGGGATTCCGGTGAGTAGATGTAACATCTACGGGGGACTATCGTTGGATGGCGCAAGCCGCCCGATAGTTTTAGTAACTTACAAGATCCTTTGTGATGTTAGTAATTAGGGGTGAAATACTTATTTGACTATTTGCTGCATCCATGCATTATATTGACATACCTATACGAAACCATTTTATAGGACACCTGCACCATTGCCAGGGTTTTTATATGCAACACGAGCACTATTCATGCTTACACACACACCCTGGTAATTGCCATGCCACCACACTAGATAACCTTTAAATTTAAACCTTTTACTAATTGATACTTAAACTTGTGCTATTGCCTTTAATTCCTTAAAATGAAACCGTAGGATTGCTATTCATGTGCATGTACTTCATCATATTAATTGTTCATGCTTAATCCATTAATCACACATCGCAACTTGATTATTGATACCATATGCATTCATTATCACTGATATATGCACTTATGAGGATTTCTTGAGATTTTATGATATTGCTGGATTTCGGGGGAAAGCCGCAAAATTTCTAAACTTATTATATTTTTAAAATATGTAAATTGCGGTTTTCTAGTGATGTAAGTGTCGTCCACCATGAGTTTGCTGTGGTTTTGGAAATCCGTGTCGAGGAGTGGAGGAACCGGCACGGGTACAAGGTGGGCCCGGTAAGGTACCCCGGGGCAAGAGGAATGTGGTGTTGACGTTGAGCCTGGCAGGGGACGGATTACCTACCGGTGACTGTTTGGGACGGCGGATATCGAGAGGATACCGACCGTGGCCGCTAGATGATGAGATATTGATATTTGAGATGGGTCAGCCGGACAGCTGAGGCCAAAGATACATTTATGAGATTTGAGACAGTTTTTGGGTGTCGTTGCTGGACACCGGTTCTCGTCGATTCTTTGAGTATTATGCTGGCATTCTAAAAGAGTTTCAAAAATAAAAAGAGATAAATGTTTCTTATATATACCTATTGAGACCTCAGATATTCATGTTGCATACATATTCATACACTGATGTTGTATACACACCTGCTAGTGCACCCATTCATACCTGTATTTTAGATGCTAGGATGCTTGTGTGCATGCATACGATAGCCTTTGTAGGTGTTATTTATTACTCACGAGTTGGCAACTCACCCCCGTTGTGCCACAGTCTTTTGCAGGTCCGCTCTGTCAGTTCAGTAGCGGCGGGCGCACGTGTTCTTTTGCCTCCTTTGCCTGGACTCGAGGTTTTGCTCTTAGGTGGGTTATGTTACTATTTTTGTACCACCTTGTATATTCTTTGTATCTAGTGCACTCCATCTACTGTATCTACCAGTATTGTTGTATATTGACTTAGAGATAAGACTGTGAGGTTTGTGGACTTTTATGCTGTATTTTGGGGTCGAGCTCACTTGAGTCGACATGATGTTTTCTTATGCTTCATTATGATTATTTTGCATGTTGTCGTTTTATATTGCGTGGGATTTGTGACCGCCTTGTGGCGAAGAGCTAGCTCCCGCTTGGGGATGCCCTATTTTGTTGGATTCATATATATTTTGTTGTACCCATTTTGGGGGCCAGTATTTACAAAGGAGACTCTGCCGAAATTTTTGGAAAAATTGGTATTGTTTTTAAAGAGGGTTTTACATGACTTATTTGATAAACTCGCTTTCAATGGATTGGTTTTCCTTCATTCTTTTGCTTATTTGGTTTTGTTTTCTGGGCTTTGGCTTACTTACTTTACGGACGTCTTTAGACGTTTCGTAAACTTAAGTGCCAGTCATGTTCCGTACCCTGCGGGTCGTGACATACGAGAACGCTCCTCCTATCCGTGAAAACACGGAAATACTGAGACTGTATAAATCCAATAATCCAATACTAGAATCTGGCTTAAACCAAAGCTTGCTAGTATAAACTGTCTGAACATCGTACGTGCATAAATGCACGTGCGTGTCCGAACCTTGTCGTAAAACCATACGACCTCTATATCGTTTCGCCCGAAGCAGGGAAACTCTCTGTGTGGGACTCTAAAGACTCGACTACTACGCTGGCAGTGGGTTTAACTACGGACCGCAAGCGGCACTAGCTGTACGTAACGGTCCCCAGGTAGATGTCGATAAGAAGGCCGATGAGGAAACCCATCCGAACACCTACTGAGCCTGATGTGACAATCTCCATACAGTCAGGTCTATTCGTCTAAGACTATCGCATATCAGGCCTAGGGGGCGGCAAGCGTCAGTCCCCTAAAAGCGGTATAAGTCGTGTCGGAATGAAGCCCATTACACCTTGAGAAGCTACTGGAAATCCTACCAGTAAATCTCGCTTGCCCTGGCCAGGGAATTTGCGTAATGGCTCTCCAAACACAGCGCGATATCAACTCCCAATACCGGGAGATACGAATCCTATCTAACCACCACTGCCTCCAAGTGCTTCGAGATTGAACCCAACTGCTACCTGTTTGCATTACTCCTTTGAGTCGTGGTAGGGTACAATCTAAGAACAGTGGGAAGACACCCGAGGCGAAGCAGCAGTGTCAAGTCTGCAGACTATGCTATAATCAAGTCACCTGGGAACTGTTAACTCACGACGGGTATAATACCAACCAACAGTTCCCTACGAATCTTGTCCGGTGTACCCGTAACCCAACGAGCACCTGTATACTATCTCCAGTACAATGTACTGATGGCTGTGGGACAGACCATCTCCCCAACTGGGATGAAAAGCGCACACACTAGTCTACTCAGGAGTATCGATTCCCTGTCTCAATAATCCTACGACTAGGGACCTGAAAAATAATGTGCTTATAGACTACCCAACCCCCACTAGTGAGACTGCCATCACAACGCTGGTAGTCAACCAAGATCTTAAGGGCTCTATCAATATGTATTCTCGATATGCTAGCATATGCACATATTAAGATAGACATAAACCAAGTAGCATACTACCATGTTTAGCAAGAATGTTAATATAACTGTGAATATCCCGAGCTTCCATTAAGTAATATACAAGCTAGTATGATACAATAATGGCCCCTAGGGCATATACACTAACAAATTTGTAATTGGTTTAACACATATATACAGTTATCTAGTGTACCGGACCTAATCAAACCATGATTAAGGTGGATGTTAACAACATCGCTTACAAACGTGAAATCATAACCTTCTTTTGATAACAACGATACTGCTATGATATTACACGTTAAACTAGGTACACAAAAACAGATGTGCAAAACCAAAATATATCCACTCGTCAATCCTAGGTGATAATCCCCTACGGACACAACACCCACGCTAGCTCCGTTAGCAACCTGGAGGGTCATACCACCAACCTTCAGCACTCTACAGTTTCTCAAAGAATTGCATATATGAGATCTTGATCCGGTATCCAATACCCAGGAAGTAGAGTTGATTGACAGACAATTTTCAATTACAAACACACCTGAAGTCAAAGCCACAGCTTACTTCGGTTCCTGGTTCTTGGTAATCCAAGCTTCGCAATCTAACTTCCAATGGCTTTTCCTACGACAGTGGAAGCACTCGTCCTTTGCCACTACTGGCACCGCAACCTTTGCCTTTCCCTTAACTCCCACCTTACTAACACCACCTCTTGGTTTGGTAGCGGCCTTCATCTTCTTTCCTTTGGCCATTGCCTTAGACCTGGAAGAGGAAGCACCGCGAACAAATATAGTGGGTGTTTACCTTGCTTTCTGCGAGGTGCCCTCTGCACTCCTCAACATGTTAAGGAGTACTGGAAATTCAATTTCTTTTCCTTGAATGTTGAAATTCAGAATAAACTGGGCGTAGGTGGAAGGAAGGGACTGAAGAACCAAGTCTGTATAGAGCTTGTTCTCTAAAGTCGTCCCGAGGTCCGCGAGCTCTTCTATATAGCCAATCATCTTTAGGACATGTTCTCCTACAGATGATCCGACGGCCAGCCTCGACTGAAACAAGTTCTTCGAGGTCTCGTATCTAGCTATACGAGATTGCTCTCCATACAGATCTTTTGTGTTGAGAAATATGGATTCAAGATCCATATCCTTGCGCCTCCTCTGATGTTCATTATTCATAGAGGCAAGCACGATGCATTTGGCCTTCGCGCAATCTAACTCCCAGGACTTGTGGAATTCCTTATCCGCAATAGTGGATTCTGGACCAGGGACTGCAGGTGCCTTAGCAGTAAGGACATACCCCAATTTGTCATAAGTCAAAGCTATCTTAACATTCCGGAACCAATCTTTATAGTTTGACCCTGTCAAAATATTTTTCTCTAAGAGTAACTTAAGGCCTGTCATGTTTTGGGTCGCTGCATGAGAGAGAGAGAGGGAACACTTTAGCATGATGCTCTTGCAAGTTTAGAGTGGTTTTTAGTTTATCAAAACAGGATGGCTCCCACTGTTTCTCGAATCTCTCCTCAAACCAGAAAGGAAGAACTAGTCAGGACTATTCTCACCGTACAATACTTGCTTAACCATTCAGCCAGGCCGGTGTCGGTACTTCGAGGGAGGTTTTATGACGCTTTCGCGAAGTTACATAATTAAATAACCTTTTTTATCTGGGGGCGTAGCCCCGCTGACACCTTTCTCGACACCTACTTGATTTATAACATTGATCGTTAAGTGGCGAATCTCCTGATGAGTAGCGGATACTCACAGTAGGATCGGGATCCAAATATCATCGTGTGATAAAGCTGAAGGAATCCTACTAAAATTATCACACTCTAAATGGTATGCATCTTTTTGCAAATTTTAGTTTCTTTAGAAATTCCAGATATAAATTTCTGCCCCATGCTCTTATGACCTTGGCGTTGGTCAAAATGTCATAAATCATTTGTCAAGTTTTACCCATCATTATCTTGTTAATTTGAACCCATCCGTACATACCCCTGACGTTGGCTAAATGATAATACGATTGTCCCAAACTAACTCATCTATTTATGCAACAAATGAATACTCAGCAGCTACCAAACACTGAGCCTTGGCGTTGGTCAAAATACATAGCTTGAATACTACTGAATACGCAAATGAAATGACGGAGGGCTACGAATGGTTTTGGCGAAACCGTGAACGTAGTGAAATTGATATGATCGAAGGCACCTGATAGCTTTTAAAAGGAGTGGTTAAAGCTCCGCAATTTAAAAAATATCATCTGTTTTAAAATAACCGAGTGGTTTCTTTTAAACTGTTCCAACGATTCAACTTAGGTTTATTTTCTTTGCATTAATATAATGTGTCCCATCAATTAACCTATCATTGCAGAAAACAACGAAAATAAAACGTCCTCTTATGCCATCCGCATTCGCCACTGCTTCCCGTCATTCACCTGTTAGGTTACTTAACTAACGACAGTGCGGGGGCTGGGCTACCGCGGGTGCAAAACATATGTGACGTCTAATGGCTATCATATATAGATATTGTACATTCGTCAGACGCAATAATAGGCATTCCAGATCACAGAGGAACATATTGGATTTTATATGAATCCGCATTCCTTTTGAGCCTGTAGAGAATGACGGATTACACAGCCGCGATGAATGGCCAAAACCCCACCATAGACCACAACGGGTACGGCAAACTACCCACCTAGTACCCGAAGCGAAGCGGTCTCCCTCAACAATGTGAGTAGGCCACTAAACACTTCAAAGAACCCGGTAGTTTGTGCACCCCGTCTTGGGTCTATCCTAGGAGCAGAAAACAGTAAATGAAATAATACAACGGTGGCTACAACCTCAGTCCGGATGTGCCCCGCAAAAGAATATTACAACAATTTACAAATTACATTTCAATAAAAGAAACGCTCGTATCACATCCCCGGCTATCCATTCACAACAATCCAACATGTCCACAAACACAAACCAGAAAAAGCCATTACAGAAATGTGCAACCCCCTGCTAACCGACATACTAGCAGTTAGGGGAGGTTTACGAACACATTAAACAAATCACAGATATAATCAAGTTAGCCAAACATCTTAGAATTTCGATCAAGAAAACACAAATGATTCTACACCAAATAATTCTCTGTGCACCTGAAACCTGAGCAGAAACAGAACATCCCAGAAAATAAAAAATTAACATAGAAGTGTTAATGGGGAATTTTGGGCTGACTCGGCTCCAACTCGGCCGTGGATCCGCGGCAGATCGCTTGGATCGGCCGCGGTTCCGCGGCAGTTTGGCCGAGTTACGTTCCCAAATTTCTCCAGTAATGTTATAATTCCCTGCCTGTATTTTTAAGGGTCCCTGAAAAATTTTTAGACCCTGTTTTAAAAACGACAGAAACTATATGAAAATGATGTTTTTTCGGGTTCGTTTTGCGATCGAATTTCTAACGAATTTGCTAACAAGTTAGCTATGGTTTAACGAGGCTCTGATTCCACTGTAAGTCGACGTTAGACACCCCACATGATGCGGGAAGGCAGAATGGGTAAAACAATCATTTTGTTTAAACTAACATCGACTAACTTTACGGATCTTTGCCAAACCCTAACTAACAACAACATAGAAGTCATTAGCTACAATGAAAGATGATTATACCTAATGAATCAAGTCCTTCTTGTTCTCACAGACCACCTCTTCGTCGGCCTCCTCGATGTGATAGAAGATCCACCCGAGAGCTACTTCTCCAAGCTTTAACCTCTCACTTGAGGTAACTACGTGACTATGAGTGCTAATCAAAGCAACCTAGAGGATATAGAAGAGGATTAAGGATCTATTAGTCTTTCTAACCCTTGGATCTCAACACATGAGAGGTTAGGGTTAGGGTTGAAGAGAGAGAGCTTGAGGACAGAAAATGTGAGAATAATTATGAAATGAAAATTACGTCATTTGTGTATATATATGAACCATAAAATATCTTGCAAAAAATATCTTTGCACAAATATCTTCATGCTTCATTTAATACAAAATGAATCATCTAATGAGTCATTAAAACCATTAATACTTCATTAACTCATTTGATGAATCATCTCCATGAGTCACAAATCCATTTAATGCATATAACACCTAAGCTCTCCACCTCATCAAACTTCTAGAAGCTTCTCGAGTAATTACGAGAACGCACCTCCGATCCGTGAAAACAAAGAAATACTAAGACTGTATAAATCCAATAATCAAATACTAGAATCTGGCTTAAACCAAAGCCTGCTAGTATAAACTGTCCGAACATCGTACGTGCATAAATGCACCTGCGTGTCCGAACCATGTCGTAAAACCATACGACCTCTATATCGTTTCGCCCGAAGCAGGGAAACTCTCTGTGTGGGACTCTAAAGACTCGACTACTACGCTGGCAGTGGGTTTAACCACAGACCGCAAGCGGCACTAGCTGTACGTAACGGTCCCCAGGTAGATGTCGATAAGAAGGCCGATGAGGAAACCCATCCGAACTCCTCTTGAGCCTGATGTGACAATCTCCGTACAGTCCGGTCTATTCGTCTAGGACTATCGCATATCGGGCCTAGGGGGGCGGCAAGCGTCAGTCCCCTATAAGCGGTATAAGTCGTGTCGGCAGAAGCCCATTACACCTTAAGAAGCTAGTGGAAAACCTAACAGTAAATCTCGTCCGCCCTGGCCAGGGACTTTGCGTAATGGCTCTCCAAACACAGCGCGATATAAACTCCCAATACCGGGAGAGAAGAATCCTATCTAACCGTCACTGCCGCCAGGTACTTCGGGACAGCACCCAACTGCTACCTGTTTGCACGACTCCTTTAAGCCGTGATAAGGTAGCAATCTAAGAACAGTAGGAACACACCCGAGGAAAAAACAGCAGTGTCAAGTCTACGGACTATGCTGTACTCATGTCACCTGGGAACTGTTAACTGACGATGGGTATAATACCAACCAACAGTTCCCTGCGAGTCCTGTCTGGTGTACCCATAACCCAACGAACACCTGTATACTATCTCCAGTATAACATACTGATGGCTGTAGGACAGACCATCTCCCCAACTGGGATGAGAAACGCACACACCAGTCTACTCCGGAGTATCGACGCCCTGTCTTGATAATCCTACGACTAGGGACCTGAAAAAGGATGTGGCTGTAAACTATCCAGCCCCCACTAGTGTGGCTGCCATCACAACGCTGGTAGTCAAGCAAGATCCTAAGGGCTCTATCAATATGTATTCTCGATATGCTAACATATACACATTCTTGATATGCTAACATATACACATTCTTGACTCGAGGATGTCATATTAATTATTGTATCGTGCATGATACTGTTTAGGCGAGATCACCGACTACTAGGTATGTATGAATAGATCGCCTCAGACTTAGGCAGATTCCCTTACCCATTTGACTGGGCTCGAGTCATACTTTTAAAGTGGGAATTTGTGGGTATGTTATATACAAAACTGCATGACCCGGATATTGGCTAGGAATATTTTCAGTGTTGCCGTTATCACATCACTTTCTATGTATTCATGATGTTTCATCGCACTGCATGCTTATATTGTGTTTTCATATGCCATTATTGAGATTATGCTGTCAGGACACCAGCACCGTTACCGATGATGCGTATGTTCCATATACACTTACTTGCCGGCTCACACACATTATCATCGGTAATTGCCATGTCACGAACACTTTAGAGAATATCACTCATTGACATAGCTTGTTGACTGATAGTTCGACATGGTATTAGCATACTCGTCTTTATTTGCTAGATTAGACGTTGCAGTTATTACTTGCTACCGCATGCATATTATTATTCACTGTTTACTTGCTATTGATAATTGGATTTCGGATTTTCATGAGATTTCTGGATTTAGAAACCGCATGTGAAAGTTTTATAAACTGATTTCTTATTTTAAAGAGAAAAATGCGGTTTTCCTTGATATGATGGGTTTTGTCCACCATGATGTTTTCTCGTTTATGAGATGGATTTCGAGACCTGATTCGAGGAGTTGGATGAACCGTGTGCGGGTACATGGTGGACCCGGTAAGGTACCCCGGGGCAAGAAGTTCGAGGTGTAGACGATGAGCCTGTTGGAGATAGTGCCCTCAGAGTCAATTATTGGATCACAGGCACGTGATTGCAATGATTGAGGGAGGACCTATCCCGGTAGGACAGTCTTACTCGAGATGATAGTTTGCTATCTGGTTTATCTTTATCATCGTGTACTGCTTTAGGCGACCTGACATGTCGCTATTGCACGTTGATAGAGCCCCTAGGATTCTTGCTTGACTTCCAGCAGTATGAGGGCGATCATATAAGTGAGAGCTGGAGTCTATAAGCACATCCTTAAATGGTCCCTAGTCATGGGAGTTTCGAGACAGGGCATCGATACTCCAGATTAGACTAGTGTATACAGTCGAGACCCCGACGAGGGGCGGTGGCCGGTCTCACAAGCCACTGGTGTCCGTTGGTTCACCTAAGATGTATACAGGTGCTTATTAGGTTATGAGTACACCGGACAGGACTCGCCGGGAACATGCTAGTTGGTCTTATACCTGACGTCAGATAGCAGTTCCCTGGTGACATGTGTACAGGTTAGTTCATCGACCTGGGGATCGTCATTTGTCTCGTGTGAGTTCCCACTGTACTTTGATTACTACCCTACCACGGCTCAAAGGAGTCGTGCAAACAGGTTTTAGTTGGGTACAGTCCCGAGCCACATGGAGGCAGTGAGCGGATCTTCGGGGGTTTCGTCTCTCCCGGTATTGGGGGTGAGGTCGCGCTGTGTCTAGGAGAGCCATTACACGAAGACCTTGGCCAAGGCAGGAGATTTACTGGTAGGTATTCCAGTAGTATCTCAGGGTGTTCTGGGCTACACTCCGACATGACTTGTACCGCTTTTAGGGGTCTGACTTTTACCAACCCCCTAGGCCCGACATGCGATGCTCATAGACGAACGGACCGGACTGTACGGATATTGTCACTGACAGGCTCAGTAGGGTGTCAGGATGAGTTCGCTCATCGACGTCCCTTTTAGTCAATAGCTGGTGGCCCGTTATGTATTGGCATATACCTCTAACGTGCTAGTGGTTAAATCCACAGCCATAGTATTGACGAGTCTTTAGAGTCCACCACACTTTCAGTTACTCAAGCTTTCGGGCGAAACGCTGTAGAGGCCGTATGGAGATATGGCAAGGTCCGATCAGATACGTGCGGTATTGCACGGATCAGGATCGGACAGTTTTGTACTAGTGGCCGTATGGTTATATGGCAGCGTTCGATCAGATACGTGCGGTATTGCACGGATCAGGATCAGACGGATATTACTAGCCGGCTTTGGTTTAAGCCGGATCCTAGTATAGTACAGTGTAGATTTTGTCTCATTGCATTTGTATCCGGACGGAATACAGATGCGGGTGTGTATGCACAGTATCGGGGTTTTCCTGTAATTTATTACGGGACCAGTTTTCTGGAGTTGCCAGTTTGCTTTCCGTTCCGGCCGGTTTTCCTTTGTTCTTTCCCGGCCGGACTTTTCCGATGGAGGGGGTTATTTGCAATTGTGCAAATAACTTTTGTGGGGGGTTTTATTGCATATGTTTTGATTATGATGGCTTCATTATCTTTGCACCATTACTTGCATTAATGAGGGTATGGTTTTGTTGTAAGATAAAAGCATGGTTGATGTTTTCTTGTCTCTTGATGTGGTCACCTCTTTCATCTCCTACACTCACCTCCCTTCATGATATGTATTTGATCCCTCCACCATTCTCTAATTGGTTGGCCGGCCACATTCTTTAGAGGAGAGGAAAAATGAGAGGTCCAAACATTGTATTAGGGATTAATTCACATCTCATTTTTCATGCTTGCCAAATTTTCAAAAACCCTCTCCAAAGTTCATGATTCCTCCATCCAAAGGCAACAAACCCCAAAGAGACAAAGAACTACACTTCCTACAGAAAATCTTGGGCATGTCGAGTTGCCGGCTTCATGCCCGAGTTGCCTCGGTATAGAGGCGGGAGCCCGTAAATGATACAGGCGACGTGGTGCCCTTCCGGCGAGGAGGCGACGACCGGAGATTCCGCGAGGAGATCGGAGTGGAGATGAAGACCGGAGGACTCGGATCAGTCGGTATATCTCTAACCCATCTTCTAGTTTGCTTAGACTTGTTAATGGTTACGATCCGGATGTTTAGTGCGCGGTGGTGCCGGTTTGCTATGTCCGCAAAATCAAAGTTTAATCACCGTTTCCGCATTTGGCTGTCGGATTGACGGCCGGGGCGCCGCCGTGCACTTACAGTGGTATCAGAGCCTCGCCATTAACTTCGTCTAGCTTTGTGTAATGCGTTTATCAGTTCCGATCGATCGAAATGTCCAAAAACCCGTATTTTGTTCACATCAGTTTCTGTTGAAATATTTTGGTCTCGAAAAATTTTTCAGGAGGTCTCAGAAAGATGTGCAGGGAGTTATAAGAACTCTGGAAAAAAACGAGACAGTGAACCCTTACCTAGAGCGCGGAAGCGCCGCACCACCCCCCTTTATGCCGCCCTTCCGCCGCAACTTGGTGGGTTCAATGCTTCGTATTTTTCCAGTGGGCTTCTGGGCTGAAAATAGGGCTTTTGGGATATTAAAGTTGGGCCAATTATTTCTGTGAGTGCTACAGTTTTCTTTGGGGCCCACTTGTTAATTGTTTGATCAATCGGAAAATTTTAAACACATTTTTCACAGTATTTACATTATATCTGCGACCGTGAATGTCACTCGATCGGTAAATCCGGTCTAACTGCTATAGCCCGGTTAGACGGATTTGCGAACGTGACTTTCACGTTGATGTTCTATGTATTTGCTGTGATGTTGCGGATCGATCGTGGGGATAGCCTGGGTGCAATGCTAGTACAGTGTTGTGGTATTATGTACATTTGATATTGCGGGGCGAGCGTCCGACATGTGGACTGCCGTCACTGCCTGATTGTATTATTCTTTTGGGGCATGACCTGGTTGCGGTCGATGTACCCGGTATATGTATATTTTTCTTTCTGTACTAGGATTACCCCGCGGAGGGGTGCACGGATAGCCGGGTTCTAGAGGGCAACAAGCCCGCATCTCATGGCATTGGGACGGAGGGGGCTTCACTCTAGGATTGGCGGGCTATTCGCCGCACTCGTAGGGGGTACAGGTTGACCCAGGAGGGGTGCCCAAGTTGCCAGATTCCGTGGAGTGCTGGGTGGTCCATTCACGGAGCTGAAGGGGGCTGCCTCGCTTCAGGTTTTGGCGGGTGACTTGCCGCGCCCGTAGGGGTCTAGGATTTCATTGCACAGGCTATCCACACGACCAGGGGAACGTCGGGTTTCAGTAGTGGCTCTGTGAAACCTGGGGATCCCAGATATCTGTATTGTTCTGTGATGCTGTACATTCTGTGATGTTGCATTTCTTTTCACGCCTTGAGCGAAATACTATATATTGGTATATATATTAGTAGATGTTGTATATGTTTTTCATCCGCGCTAGTCCAGTCCCCGCTCTGTCGTTAGTAAGCTAACCTAACGAGTGATGACGGGACCCAGTGGCGAATGCGGATGGCATATACGTACATCAGTATATTTTCGTTCTTTATTGGTGTGATCAATTGATGGGACTGCATTGATTCGGATCAATGCAAGTTAAACAAACCTATTCTGATGTTGTTGGAACACTTTTCAAAAGCTGTTATTGCAAGGACGTTCACTTTTGTTTTGCATCGTGGTATTCATTTGGAATATCCTGCTCCTCAGTCGACGAGGCAAGGGCCGAGATCCCTTCACCGGGAGTGACCCCTTGGACAGAATTTTGCGTCAGGGCATTAACTTCACTATAGCCGATTACTTTTGCTTTGCATCGTGGTATTCAGTTGGAATATCCTGCACTCCATTCTACGGGGAAAGAGCCGAGATCCCTTCACCGGGAGTGACCTCTTTAGTAAAGTTTTTCGTCACTATATTTTTTAAAAGCTATCCGTTCCTTCAACGATATCAAGTTCACTACGTTAAAGGTTTTCGCCAGAAACCATTCATAGCCCTCCGTCGTTTCATATGGGTAGTCAATAGTATTCAAGCTGTGTTTGTTGGCCAAAGTCAAGGCACAGTGTTTGGTAGCTGTTGGTTATTCATATGCAGCATAGATAGATGCGTTGGTTTGGAACAGTCGTATAGCCTTGTTGGCCAAAGTCAAGGGCTTGTGCGGGTGGATTCGAATCAACCTGGAGAATGACGGGTAGAACTTGACATGTGACTTATGATTTGTTGGCCAAAGTCAAGGTCATAAGAGCATGGGGCAGAAATCACATCGGGAGTTTCAAAAGAACTGAAACTTGCCAGATATGCGCATACCTTCTGGAGTGTGATACCGTGAGCGGATTCCGTCACGTTATCATGCGATGAAAGTTGGATCCCGATTCCCACTGATGAGTTGGTTTACTCCTCGGGTGACCCCGACTAATTCTTCTTTCAGGTTTGGAGGAGAATTTTGAGGTACAGTGGGAGGTTTCCAGATTAGATAAATTGGTAACCATTCTGATCTTGGTTAGAGTGCACGCTGAGTGTTTCTTTTCTCTCTCTCTTTGGCAGCGACCATTGACCCGACCCTAAGACTACGACTCAGAGACCAAGTTGACCGAACCTACTTAACACTGGCTTTTGGATTGTCAGAGTTGCGAACCTCATTGCCACTCCTACTTTTACCCTTTTCTCCAGGACACCCCGTATCACTACGAACGTCCACTTCCATTGGACAAAACCATCGTCTGGTTAGATACGAACTCGAAGGAATTCGAGGATGGTTTCCGGTTCTGGAGAAAACGGATAGGATTATTCAGTTGTCTTTTCTTTTCACCCTCTCTCAGGTTGCGAGTACTCCTTGGTTTAGGAGTAGTACACCCATTGTGCAAATTGGATAGTCTTCTTCCAAACCATAGGCTGGTGCCGACCGGTAGGGAATGAAGAAAACTAATTAGCCTAAACGGTGTGCAGAAGGCATTAAGATTAAGACAAAGCAAGGGATTAGTAAGAGGGCAAAGTAAAATGCGACTGATATTCACGACCAAACCAAATATTTCTTCGCCAATCCTAAATCACCTTTGTATTTCTCCAGGACACTCCGTATCACTACGAAGATCCACAGTTTATTGGATACTCCATCGTATGGTTATATACGAACTTGAAAGGAACTTGTTCCAGTTCGGGGATGGATCCTGGTTCAGGAGAAATAGGAATAAAGTACATTCAGGTGTCTTTTATCTTCACCTTCTCTCGCGATGCGAGTGCTCCTAGGATTAGGACAGTACACCCTTTATGCTTTTTGGATAGTCTTCTTCCAAACCATAGGCTGGTGCCGAACGGTAGGGAAGGAAGAAAACCAATTGGCCTAAAGGGGTGTGCAGAAGGTAATGACTAAAGACAAATAAAGGGATTTGGAGAGGTGGCAAAGAATTATACGGTTATAGTTGTGAATCTGGATAATGGAAGAGGCATTACTAAGAATACCGGGATACCCCACCGAAACATTTCAATGTTTCAGTTTCACTGTGTACTGTCAAATGAAAACTGATTTCCTGATTAGACACTTGCTCCAGGGTATGTATTTACCAGGTTTGATTCTCACATCTGTATGGTTTTACAGATGGTGAGTGGGAGTAAGTTATTGGGAATTAGGTGACCATCCTCATTATATCGGGATTCGTTGTAATTGGTGATATTTGAGGAAATCACCTGGGCTGTTTGCCGGTCGGCAAATATTTGGTTTTGAATATCCGCTGTTGTGCACCAATTTCAAATTGATATATCTGTACGTCTATTTTCATAGAGTGAGATATACCTTTTGATATTATGTCGATGACATTTACCTATATCAGTGGATGGTTAGGTAAGGAGCATTAAACAGCGGTGTAATTCTTCTTAACCATAAGTACAGTTTTCAACCTACGACACACAGTGAAAGAGTCGTTAGACTCAGCGGACTTATACAGAGTATTGTATGTTGTCCAATGTCCATTAAGACAGAGGGCTTGGTCCTCATACTATGTTCTGTTTACTTTTAACTTCTCTAGTTCTTAGACATGTGTTTCGTAGAGACACAGGGTCTAAGTTTTGAGGAGTTATAGGTATTTGAATAGAGTAGAGAACCAGGTGTAGCAAGTATCGGGATTCATCAAAGTGATCGAAGATGTAGATACTTGTGTATGGTATTCAGTTGATAGTAATAAAGAGAAATTGCTTCTCTTTCAGGTTACTCATAATTGGAAGCACTCCTAAGTTGAGTAATGCTGATCGGCCTCCTTCCATTTAGTTGACATGCACTGGAGATAGCTGCATGATTTGAATCTGGTTCAATTAAATCAGTGCCTCTGGTTCTATATTGGATATAGTACAGTTCATATCTTAACATTGTTAAGGTACGGGGAGTTGTCCGGCTTATGATTAAAAACAGACTCTGGATAACTCAAGGCACGTTTCTGTAATGGCTGTTTGTGGGTTGACCCAGGCTATGACGAGGGTTGATTTTCTACCATCTGGTAGATCAATAGAAATATTGTTCTAGACTCGCCACAGTTTTATTAAAAATGGATTTTTTCAAAAAAAACAGTAGTGGGAGTATGGTAGAACTGGAAGTGATTCCAGAACCGCAAACGATTACTGAAGATTTGATAAGGAACCTAAAGATTCAATCTGATTTGACATTCCATTGGCCACTTCGCAGATGAGGTGGGTAACTTCAGGCACCCGAGAGGTACTCCGGTAGCCTCAAGGACGGTGACAGGGAAGTTCTTGTTTACCCACACTCGCCATTGTTGTTGTTCCAGGCTGCGAGACCCGGCAGGAGGATGAGTATAGCGTCGTTCTAAACTAGTTTTAGAAGTGCACGTCTATATGACTCTGGCAAAGGATTGTCGTAGTCAGTGGGAGCAGCGGAAGCATTGGTGGACATCAGGCTCATGTCTATTTATAGACTAAAGCAGATGTAGCGGAGATAGATCATCTATTTCTGATGTGACAGTCATAGGTTTGACGTCATCAGAATAGGGGATGGATCTGTTGAGAAGGTAGTAGGAAGTGATATTCCTATACTACGATCGGTTATACTTTGGTCGTCACACAGTGGTTTCTCCACAAAGGACTTGGACATTATATCAGACATTCTGGTTACTAGATCTATGGTTTTAGATCTAGATTTGGGTAGTTTCCCAATCTGGGTACCTTGACAGCATTCTATGAGTATTTAGAATGGACGACTCCTGGCACGGTAGTATACCTGCAGGTAATGGAGTCACCCTCTCTAAAGGTGTCTTATAGACTAAAGTAGAGAGGGATGTGCATGATTGGCAGATCACTTGCTTAGGCAATTGAGTCAATCATGAGATGTCAAGTACCACACCAGGTGTTGTTCTTGCACTAGATGCAATAAGTTGATATTGATCCAATCCTGGAGGAACAGTCGGGAGGCAGTTATCATTCCAGGCTTCCAAGGTGACATGGACGACAAGGAGGTTGTCAGAGTTATAGTTTTTCCTTCTGACGAGGGGAAGTATTTTGGACAGCTGATCCAAGGCAATACTGAGGGTGGCATGGCGCAGGATACTGATTAAGTTCAGTTGACGATACAGTCTAAGAAGTTTGGATTTGGAGTTCATTTATGAGCTCGGTCCCATCAGACATCCAGACATTCTAAGACAGGTATTGCTCATTTCGGGAGATGGCTTTCTCCGCGAACTTGAGATATAGAGAGACATAGAAAGAAGCATCAAGGCGGATCCACTCACTGAGGCTATTCCTCAAACGCAATAGTTTCACAAACGGTTTTTGTGAGACTGACTAGTAGAGGAGTTGGGTGTTCGGTATCACACGGGCTGTGAGTATGCGACATCGCAATAATTAGCCTTGAGTGCAAGTTGGAGATTGTTGGAGATAGTGCCCTCAGAGTCAATTATTGGATCACAGGCACGTGATTGCAATGATTGAGGGAGGACCTATCCCGGTAGGACAGTCTTACTCGAGATGATAGTTTGATATCTGGTTTACCTTTATCATCGTGTACTGCTTTAGGCGACCTGACATGTCGCTATTGCACGTTGATAGAGCCCCTAGGATTCTTGCTTGACTGCCAGCAGTATGAGGGCGATCATATAAGTGAGAGCTGGAGTCTATAAGCACATCCTTAAATGGTCCCTAGTCATGGGAGTTTCGAGACAGGGCATCGATACTCCAGATTAGACTAGTGTATACAGTCGAGACCCCGACGAGGGGCGGTGGCCGGTCTCACAAGCCACTGGTGTCAGTTGGTTCACCTAAGATGTATACAGGTGCTTATTAGGTTATGAGTACACCGGACAGGACTCGCCGGGAACATGCTAGTTGGTCTTATACCTGACGTCAGATAGCAGTTCCCTGGTGACATGTGTACAGGTTAGTTCATCGACCTGGGGATCGTCATTTGTCTCGTGTGAGTTCCCACTGTACTTTGATTACTACCCTACCACGGCTCAAAGGAGTCGTGCAAACAGGTTTTAGTTGGGTACAGTCCCGAGCCACATGGAGGCAGTGAGCGGATCTTCGGGGGTTTCGTCTCTCCCGGTATTGGGGGTGAGGTCGCGCTGTGTCTAGGAGAGCCATTACACGAAGACCTTGGCCAAGGCAGGAGATTTACTGGTAGGTATTCCAGTAGTATCTCAGGGTGTTCTGGGCTACACTCCGACATGACTTGTACCGCTTTTGGGGGTCTGACTTTTACCAACCCCCTAGGCCCGACATGCGATGCTCATAGACGAACGGACCGGACTGTACGGATATTGTCACTGACAGGCTCAGTAGGGTGTCAGGATGAGTTCGCTCATCGACGTCCCTTTTAGTCAATAGCTGGTGGCCCGTTACGTATTGGCATATACCTCTAACGTGCTAGTGGTTAAATCCACAGCCATAGTATTGACGAGTCTTTAGAGTCCACCACACTTTCAGTTACTCAAGCTTTCGGGCGAAACGCTGTAGAGGCCGTATGGAGATATGGCAAGGTCCGATCAGATACGTGCGGTATTGCACGGATCAGGATCGGACAGTTTTGTACTAGTGGCCGTATGGTTATATGGCAGCGTTCGATCAGATACGTGCGGTATTGCACGGATCAGGATCAGACGGATATTACTAGCCGGCTTTGGTTTAAGCCGGATCCTAGTATAGTACAGTGTAGATTTTGTCTCATTGCATTTGTATCCGGACGGAATACAGATGCGGGTGTGTATGCACAGTATCGGGGTTTTCCTGTAATTTATTACGGGACCAGTTTTCTGGAGTTGCCAGTTTGCTTTCCGTTCCGGCCGGTTTTCCTTTGTTCTTTCCCGGCCGGACTTTTCCGATGGAGGGGGTTATTTGCAATTGTGCAAATAACTTTTGTTGGGGGTTTTATTGCATATGTTTTGATTATGATGGCTTCATTATCTTTGCACCATTACTTGCATTAATGAGGGTATGGTTTTGTTGTAAGATAAAAGCATGGTTGATGTTTTCTTGTCTCTTGATGTGGTCACCTCTTTCATCTCCTACACTCACCTCCCTTCATGATATGTATTTGATCCCTCCACCATTCTCTAATTGGTTGGCCGGCCACATTCTTTAGAGGAGAGGAAAAATGAGAGGTCCAAACATTGTATTAGGGATTAATTCATATCTCATTTTTCATGCTTGCCAAATTTTCAAAAACCCTCTCCAAAGTTCATGATTCCTCCATCCAAAGGCAACAAACCCCAAAGAGACAAAGAACTACACTTCCTACAGTAAATCTTGGGCATGTCGAGTTGCCGGCTTCATGCCCGAGTTGCCTCGGTATAGAGGCGGGAGCCCGTAAAAGATACAGGCGACGTGGTGCCCTTCCGGCGAGGAGGCGATGACCGGAGATTCCGCGAGGAGATCGGAGTGGAGATGAAGACCGGAGGACTCGGATCAGTCGGTATATCTCTAACCCATCTTCTAGTTTGCTTAGACTTGTTAATGGTTACGATCCGGATGTTTAGTGCGCGGTGGTGCCGGTTTGCTAAGTCCGCAAAATCAAAGTTTAATCACCGTTTCCGCATTTGGCCGTCGGATTGACGGCCGGGGCGCCGCCGTGCACTTACAGAGCCTGGCAGGGGCAGACTGCCTACCGGTGATAGCATTTGGACCTGGAGGTTATCCGGAGGATACCGATCGGGGTCACGAGATGGATATAGGACGACCCGTACTGCCGGAGCCCAGGGGCCGATCCCGCAGATGATACGGAGCCTGAGATATATGGGGATTTACATGCCGATGCTGGGCATAGGTTACATGATGTTTTCGAGTGTCGATGCTGGACAATCAGGTTCCATGATTTTATGTGTCGCGAGGAACACATGTTGATTTATATCCTCGTACTTTCATGTATATGCTTCTATGACTTTTTACATGCATGATGTTGTTATGTCATTGGTTGACACATGGAGGTGATCCGCATGCATACATGCATTGACTACATAGTTGGATGATATAGTTGACATTGATTTCTTGATGATTACATTGATCATACCCCGTACATGTGATATATTGCACTTATACATAGATGGACCATGATATTTATTTGAGGATATTACTGATCGTATGACCTAGGATTGCATTATGCATGCGATTTCTACTCGTAGATGTTTCTACTCACGAGTTGGCAACTCACCCCCGTTATGCCACAGTTTCTTGCAGGTTTTGCCGCACAGGTTTCGTTGCGGTTTTTGCTGGCACACTGTCCCTTCCGGGTGATTGCTTTGGTAGGCAGGTTCTTTTGCATTAGGACCACCATTGTATATTTGTTATTTCAGTTGTATCTAGTAAAACTCCATCAACCAGACATGTATATTTTTATTGACTTAGAGACTAGTGATGTACTTTATTTCGACCTTAGAGTCGCGCTTGTATTATTATGGGTTTTCTTGATGTTGAGTTTCCTTTTGAGTTTTGATCCTCGCCTAGGCATTGTATATTATATTGCATTGTGTTGTTTTTTCCGTCGATTGACGAAGAGCTAGCTCCCGCTTGGGGATGCCTTTACTCATTATATATGCTTTATCAGGTTTTGTACCCGTTTGGGGTCAGTTTTTACAAAGGAAACTATACCGAAATTTTCAGAAAAGACTTGGGATTTTAAAAATGCATACTTCGGCTTATTTTGTTAAACTTCTTGCTTTAAAATTGGTTTTTCCTTCACTCTACTGCTTTACTTGGTTTGGATTTCTGGGTTTCGGCTTATTTAGATTACGTACGCCTCGAGACGTTTCATAGTTTAAGTGCCGGTCATGTTCCGTACTTTCGGGTCATGACAATGGTTTTCTTCCTTCCCTACCGTTCGGCACTAGCCTATGGTTTGGAAGAAGACTATCAAATAAGCGTAATAGGTGTACTCTCCTAATCCTAGGAATACTCGCAACCTGAGAGAAGGTAAAGATAAAAGACAAATGAATAATCCTTATTCTATTTCTCCTGAACCAGAATCCATCCTTGAACTGGAACAAGTTCCTTCGAGTATGATGGATTATCAAATAACTGTGGATCTTCGTAGTGATACGGGGTGTTCTGGAGAAATTCAAAGGTGAAGTAGGAGTGGCGATGAAATACGTGGTTTAGTCGTGAATGATAACAGTCGCAATTTACTTTGCCCTCTTTCTAATCCCTTTATTTGTATTTACTTATTACCCTTTGTAAAACACACTTAGGCTAATCGGTTTTCTTTCTTCCCCACCTTTCGGCACCTGCCTATGGTTTGGAAGAAGACTATCCAATAAGCGCAATAGGTGTACCCTCTCCTAATCCTAAGAGCCCTCACAACTTGAGAGACGGTAAAATGAAAAGACAACTGAATAGTCCTATTAAATTTTCTCCAGAACCAGAAACCATCATCGAATCTGAAACAAGTTTCTTCGAGTTCGTATGTAACTATACGATGGCCATATCTAATAAAAAGGGATCTTCGTAGTAGTAAGGAATGTTCTGGAGAAATGCAAAGAGTAAAAGTTAGAGTGTCAATGAAGTATGCAACTCTGACAATCCAAAGGCCAGTGTTTTAAGAAGGTCCGGTTAAGTTGATTTCTGAGTTCTAGTCTAGGGTCGGGACATGGTCGATGCCAAAGAGAGAGAGAAAAGAAACACTCAGTGTGTACTCTAACCTAGATCAGAATGGTTAATCACTTTATCTAATCCAGATGTCTCCCACTGTATTCTCAAATTCTCCTACAAACCCAAAATAAGAATTAGTCGGGATCATCTAAAATCACCCGATGAGTAAACCAACTCATCAGTAAGAATCGGGATCCAACTATCATCGCATGATAACCTGATGGAATCCACTCAAGTTATCACACTCCGGAAGTTATGCGCATGCCTGGAAAGTTTCCTGTATGTTTGAAACTCCTGATATGATTTTTACCCCATGCTCTTATGACCTTGACAAAGGACAACAAATCATAAGTCACATGTCAAGTTCTACCCATCATTGTCTAGGTTAATTTGAACCCACCCGTACATACCCTTGACGAAGGCCAACAAGGTTGTACGACTATCCCAAACCAACGCATCTATCTATGCAACAGAAAGGTAACAAGCAGCTACCATACACCTTGCCTTGATGAATTCCAACAAACATAGCATGAATACTAGTGCTACCCGTCTGAAATGACGGAGGGCTACGAATGGTTTTTGGCGAAAAACCTTTAACGTAATGAACTTGATATCGTTGATGGAACCGGATAGCTTTTTATAAATATATAGTAGCAAAAACCTTTGCTAAAGAGGTCATACCCAGTGAAGGGATCTTGTCTCTTTCCTTGTCGAATGAGGTGCGGGGTATTCCCACAGAATACCACGATGCAAACAAAAAGTAATCGACTATAGTGAAGTTATTATCCTGATGCAAACTTTTGCCCAAGGGGGCACTTCCAGTGAAGGGATCTCGGCCCTTCCCTCGTCGAATGAGGTGCTGGATATTCATAACCGAATACCGCTGTGCAAAACAAAAAAAACCGTCATTGTAATAACAACTTTTGAAAATTTGTTCCAACAACATCGTATAGGTTTGTTTTACTTGCATTGATCAGAATCAACACAGTCCCATCAACTAATCACACCAGAAAATAAGGAAAATATGATGTACGTATATGACATCCGCATTCGCCACTGGGTCCCGTCATCACCCGTTAGGTTACTTAACTAACGACAGAGCACGGACAAGACTAGCGCGGGTGAAAAAAAATACAACATCTACTAGTATATATAAAACAATATATAATAATCACTCCAGGCGTGATAAATGCAACATCACAGACAAGCGATAAACATCACAGAACATTACAGATAATCTGGGAGCCCCGGTTTCCTTTGAGCCGCAACTGAAACCCGACGTTCCCGAGACGTATGGATAGCCTGTGCAATGAAAACCTAGACTCCTACGAGTGCAGCAAGTTACTCGCCAAAACCACAAGCGAAGCAGCCCCCCTCATCAAAGTGAATGGACTACCCAGCACTTCACGGAATCCGGTAACTTGAGCACCCCTCCTTGGGTCAACCTATACCCCCTACGAGTGAGGTGAATAGCCCGCTAATTCTAGAGTGAGGCCCCCTCCTTCTCAACGCCATAAGATATGGACCCGTTGCCCTCCAAAATCCGGCTATCCGTGCACTCTAGCGCGGGGTAATCCTAGTACAGAAAAGAAAAATATGTACAGCGGTGACATCGACCTCAACCCGGTCGTGCCCCAAACAAATAATATACAAACAGGCAGTGAAGGCAGTCCCCATGTCAGACGCTCGCCCCGCGATATGAAATGTACAAATAAAACTAAACTGTACTAACATTGAACCCAAGCTATCCAGCACAACGATTCTGCAACAACACAGCACAACACAGAACATCAACGTAAATGTCACGTTCGCAAACCCGTCTAAAAGAACTATAGCAATTAGACAAGTTGTACTGCTCTAATGACATTCACGGTCGCATATAGTAATGTATGTACTGTAAAACTTTAAAAAATGTTAGAAATATCGACTTCGAAATAACCCCGAATAGCCCCAAACAACTAGATAAAACCATATCAAAACTGGGCTAAACTAGCAATACCACTAAACCAATATTCCAGAGACTAGACAGCACACCAAAACTCATGTCCCAGATCCACTAAAAATCCGGCCAGGCCGGATTTTAACTCAATGTGGCTGGTCCAATAGTGGAGTTAGGGGCTCATGTTTGGTGTGTAGTCTAGTTGTCACGTTGGTATTCTTCTGCAGTTGCTAAAATATTTTTAGAAGACCAATTAAAATTCCACAGAGAATGGAATATTCGGGGTATTTATTTGGAGTTGTTTCGGTTTCAATACTTTGACATCGTCTAAACAAAGTAGTACGCGGTTAATGGGTTGGCTATGATACCATGTTGGGTTACGACAGCGCCTCGGCAATCAATCCATGGCCAAATGCGGAACAAAAACTTTTAAAATCCGGCGCTAACGGAACCCTAATCTACGGATCGTACCTTTAACCCTATACTAGTTCTTAGAAAGGATTTTAGAGAGGTTATACCGATCGATCCGTGTCCTTCGGTCTTCAACCCTTGCCCCAAGCTCCTCGCGGCTTCCCCGATCAAGTTTGATCTCCGGTCTCCCTCCGTCGAAGAAGATCCACGTCGAGGGTTCGTAATACGGGCTCCCGCCTTAAAACCGAAGCAACTCGAGCATTCAGTTTACTAGCCTAGATACCCAAGATGATGTAGAGATAGTGTGTGAATACTTTGTCTCAAAACACCCATGGATTCTCAACTCATGAGAGGGATGCGTGGAGGTTGAAGAAGATGCCCATGAGATGAAAGTGTGAGCTCAAGAAAGATCAAGTGAAGAAGTGGCTTAAGTATTGTGTTGGTTATTTTGTGAGCACTTAAACAAAAAGCAAGGCTAGAAAAAGATCTGCTCCCTTCACAAAAAAATATCCCACACAATAATAATAGCCCCAAAAACAATCCATGTCACAATGAATTATCACAAGACCCAATACCATGAGTCACCAAGCGCACACATCAAGAATCAATGCACAAAGCCAAGACTTGCACTCACACATTCCACCAAATTAAATATTTAAACTAAATGTTTAATCCAAATAATAAATGGCAACCCTAAAGTAATCTTGTAACGGAATTACAAGAATACCCCTCATCCGTATATACATACCCGCATCCGTATTCCGACTGAATACGAATACAACGAGACGAAAGTAATCCAACAATTTAATACTAGGATCCGGCTTAAACCAAAGCCCGCTAGTATTATCCATCCGATCATGATCCGTGCACAAGTGCACGTATATGATTGAACCCTGCCATAAAACCATACGACCTCTACAACGTTTCGCCCGAACCAGGGAAACCCTATGTGTGGGACTCTAAAAACTCGTCAATACGTTGGCAGTAGGTTTAACCACAAGCATGTCAGTGGCACTAGCTGTAACTAACGGCTGCCTAGGTATTGAGCGAAAGAGGGGCTGACGAGCAAACTCATCCTGAAAACCAACGTAGCCTGACAATATTCGTAGAGTCCGTTCCGTTCATCTATGAGTATCGCATATCGATTCTAGGGGGTGGATAAAGTCAGACCCCTAATAACGCGACATTTAGTGTTGGTATGAAGCCCATCACCACCTGAGAAACTTCTGATCCGAATCAGTAATTCTCGACTACCTTGGCCAAGGATTTCTGGTGATGTCCACCCGTGCACTCCACGACATCAACCCTCAATACCAGAAGAGATGAATCCCCTGACGATCTTCTCACTGCCTCCATGTGGCTCGGGACTGTACCCAACTAAAACCTGTTTGCACGACTCTTTTGAGCCGTTGTAGGGTAGTAATCAAAGCACAGTGGGAACTCACACTAGACAAATAACGATCTCAGGTCGATAAACTAACCTGTACACATGTCACTAGGGAACTGCTATCTGACAATAGGTATAATACCAACTAGCATGTTCCCGGCGAGTCCGTCCGGTGTACTCATAACCCAATGAGCACCTGTATGCATCTTAGGTGAACCAACTGACACCAATGGCTTATGAGACCGGCCATCGCCCCTTGTCGGGGTCTCGATCCGTATACACTAGTCTACTTTCGGAGTATCGATGCCCAGTCTCGAAACTCTCTCGACTAGGGACACTTTAAGGATGTGCTTATAGACCACGCAACCCTCACGTATATGATCGCCATCATACTACCGGTAGTCAAGCAAGAATAATAAGGGCTCTATCAACATGTAATAGTGATCTGTAAAGCCACCTAAAGCAAGTACATGATGATAAAGGCAAACTAGATAGCATACTATCATCTCGAGTAAGACTGTCCTATCGGTATAGGTCCTCCATCAATCATTGCAATCACATGTCTGCCATCCAATAATTGACTTGAGGGCACTATAGCCAACAATATTCCCCTATGGATACAGCGCCCATGCTCATTCCGTTAGCAACCCTGAGAGTCATATCCCAAGCCTTGAAAACTCAACGGTTTCTCAGAGACTGTATTGAATTACAGATATGAGATCTTGATCTTGTATCTAGTACCCAGGAAGTAGAGTTAATTGACAGACAGTTTTCAATCATAAACACACCCGAAGCCGAAGCCACAACGTGCTTCAAATCCAGGTTTCTGGTTTTCCAAGCCATGCAATCCTTCTGACACTGACCTATTTTGTGACAATAGAAACATTCCTCCTTCCTTACTGTTAGCCCCGAAATTTTTACCCTGCCTTTTCCCTTTACCTTACTGACACCGCCTATCGGCTTGCTGGAGTCCTTCTTCTTCTCTCCCTTGGCTTTCGGCTTGGATCTAGAAGAGGAAAATTCTCTAATGAGCAGAGCGGGTGTCCCCCTGGATTACTGCAGGGTGTCCTCTGAGCTCCTCAACATGTTGAGGAGTTCTGGAAGTGAAAATTCCTTCCCTTGAATGTTGAAATTCAAGATAAACTGGGCATAAGTAGAGGGGAGGGACTATAGAATCAAGTCAATAAATAACTTTTTCTCCATCGTGGTCCTCAGGTCCGCGAGCTCCTCAATGTAGCTGATCATCTTAAATATGTGGTCCCCTACAGATGACCCGACAGCCAACCTCGCTTGAAATAATTCCTTCGAGGTCTCATATCTTGCGATACGAGATTGCTCTCTATATAAATATTTAGTATGGAGGAAGATGGAAGCTAAGTCCATCTTCTGTGTTGCCTCAGCTGTTCATAATCCATTGAGGCTAACACGAGGCACTTGGCTCTCGCACTGTCTTTTTCCCATGTCTTACAGATATCAACATCCGCGATGGTGCAATCTAGACCTGGGACAGTGGGGGCTTTATTAGTAAGGAGGTATCGCAACTTGTCATAGGTAATGGTCATCTGGACATTCTTTAGCCAATCATAATAGTTTGGCCCACTCAATTTATTATCTAGAAGTAACTTAAGCCCAGTCATTTTTGTCGATGTAGTCAAGAGAAAGAGGAGGAAACACTCAGCATGAAGCTCTTGCAAGTTTAGATTGGTTATTAGTTTATTTAAACAAGATGGCTCCCACTGTATCTCGAATCTTTCCTCAAACCATAAAAAAAGAATTAGTCAGGATTAATCTCACTCTTATAATACTTGCTTAACCTTTCGGCTAGGCTGATGTTGGTACTACGAGGGAGGTTTTCCAATGCTTTCGCGAAGTTCCTTAATTACATAACCTCTTTTCCCTGGAGGCACAGCCTCGCAAACACCGTTCTAGATACCAACTTGGTTTATAGCATTAATTGTTTAGTGAAAAAATCTTCCGAGGTGTAGCGGATACTCACAGTAGGATCGGGATCCAAATATCATCGTGTGACAACCTTGAAGAAATCCTACCCAAATCATCACACTCCAACTGGTTTGCAACACTAGAAAGTTTCAATTTTCTTAGAAACTCCCGATGTGGATTTTTTCCCCAAACTCTTATGACCTTGACGAAGGCCAACATATCATAAGTCGCAAGTCAAGTTCTACCCGTCATTGTCCGAGTTAATTTGAACCCACTAATACATACCCTTGACGAAGGCCAAAATAGTAATACGACTGTCCCAAACCAACCCTGTAACGTTTTGAAAATCGTTTCGGTGAAATTTCGAAAAAATCGGTAAAATAAAGGGGTTTTCTGTAAAAAGTCAAAATACAAATATCTTATTATAAAATTTAAATATACATATTCTAGCTATGTAATTTCTATTATTTGGTGTTTATTGAGCGGCTGGTGAAATTTCAAATTTTCTGAAAAAAAATAATATTTTATTATTATTTTAAGCCATCACTAACACATGTAATTAGGGAAAATTACAAATTGGAATGAGTTGAAACAAATTTTGTGCATCATAAAACATTAAAAAAAATTTTATCATGTGGTTTTTGAAATGAAATGGTTTGCCAAAACGGTTTAGAAAATATCGAAGAAAAGGCTTTTTTCGGTGAAATTGGTGTAAAGGGAAATTGGGGTATAACATTTATCTTTTTTTTTCCCTCACCCACACTCTCCACACACTCTCTCCTCACCCCCTAGGCTGCTGGCCGAGCCCCCCCTTGGCAGCCCCAAAACTTTGTCCCCTCATTTCACAAAAGAAAGAATTAAAAGGAAAAGAAAGTATAAGAAAATGAGGTATGGGTTTGGGTTGACTTGGACTTTTCTTTACTTGGTTTTTCCCCACACCACACCCTCTCTCTCCTCTCCTCTTGGCTCAGCAGTAGGCCTCCCAACAGCCCCCCAACAGCTGCCCCCATTTTTCTCCTCTCATTCTCATCAAAAAAATCCATCTTTTGCCTCAAAATCAAGTTAAAACCTCTATAATTCTTTAATCCAACTCTTACCCTTTATTTATTTGCCCAAGCTAGCATGGATCTTGGAGGAAATTTGGCATTTTGGAGGCGATAATCTTCATGTTGATCTCTTGATCATGAGGTATAAAGATTCATCCATATTTGTTAGTTGTTAATTGAATGTTTAAATCAAGCTTAAATTGGTGTTTTAAAATAAATAAAGCGGTTTTGAATTCAAGTATGGAAATTCAAGTGGATGGTTTTAGATTATAGTTAGGGTTTCGTTGTGTAATTATGGTTGCAAGTGGAATTGATCATTTTGTGGAATGTGAAACATAATCAAATTGTTAGTTTGGAAATTGTTATATGTAAATTGTCCTAATTATGATTGTTTTGCAAACTAGATTTTTGTAATTTATATAAAGTAGTGAGATTAAATTCTAGTTAATGGTTGTGTGGCTTAGTTAATATGTTTTAATGAGAATTATGGCCACTAAAATTGTTAAAATATTTAAAGTTGATTAAAACACCAAGTTTTGAGCTAAAATGGAAAATTTTGCTAATTTTTGTTAACTAGGTTTTGTAAATATATATATTTTGATGAAATTAAATTATTGGAATGGTTTTTATGACTTGGTTATGATATTGAGCGGATATTGCGGACGCTAGATTTGTTTAAACGTCGAGTTTTGTACTAAAACGGGTAATATTGCTTGCTAGATTTTCGGAAAAATGGCTTTTAAAGTGAGTTTGGGGTTTTTGTGAATTTTAAGCTATTTTATATCATAATTAGTGCTCGTGATGGTACAAATGAGTGTGTTTGGGTTTTTCTCGATGGTCTGGCATTTGTACGCCGACGTCGAGGGTTTTTGGATTGATTCCTGGAAGCAACTATATGTTTTGACCTATGTGGGATTCATGTATCGTTTTGGTCATGAGTCGGATTATAATGCGATACGGTGCGTTATGATATGTAGGTACCCATATGGAATTCGAGACGACAAGCAAGCGCGTGGCGACGTCGGCACCGGCGAGCGAGGACCAGGTGAGTAGATTTATATCTACGGGGAGAAGTCGGGTGGATGGCGTATAGCACCCCCGCAGTTCGTGGTGATGTATACGAATACGTATACACACAAATATATATTGTTTATATATTGTTTGAGTATATTGATGATAATATGGATATTTGGTGTTCTTGGATGATTTAGTGTCGCGAAACCCTAGAGTAGTGGTCGCACTACACATGCACACACCAACCCATACTTGCATACTTTCTTCTTTCATATGTGCTTACGGGATTATATAGTTATGTGTTCACATGGGTATGGGACTATGTGTTCACATACGGATTTGAGGATGATACTTAGGTTTGAGATGAGTCGATGAGATTTGTATTGAGGTTGTGAATTCGGTGACATAGCAGGATTCGTATTTGAGATACGATATGACGTTGTAGTGGGTCCTTGACGTAGTGTTTCACACATGTCCATGCATACGTAGGCGGTATCAGTATGGTACTAGACGTAGATCAGTACCCCGACCATGATATTTGATAAGAGGATACCAGGTGAATAGTATGATGAATGTGATATTTACCCATACCCAGATTGGGATGCCGTACGTCGGATTTACGTACGAGCTATATTGATGATTGATCCGCACTCTTGACTTGGGATGCCTGATTATAGATATGGTATCGGATATGATATTATTGAGGCGGGATCACCGACTATACATATACAGGTATGTATATGTATCGACTCAGATGATAGGCGGTTTCCTTACCTGTAGTCCAGCTTGTTAGGTTGGCCCTTTAGTTTAGTTTAGTTGTTAGATTAGATTCGATTCTTACCTATTTCAAAAACTAACGAATCGTGGGTATTTTAAAAGACAGCCCAAGGGATCCTACGGATATTTCAAAAGACGTATCTTTTCATAAAAACACCGTAGCCCCTATTTTCAAAACCCCATGATTCGTGTTATTCCAAAAGGCACCAGTCGTAGGACTTATATTAGATTATTGCAGATTAGTTATCGTTGTGTCTAGTATTCAGCTCCGGCACATTATTGCTGTTCGCTCTGCCTCGCATATTTATTTTGCTGCATATTCCATTATTGATATCATGCTGTTTGGACACCAGCACCATTACCGATGATGCGTATGTACCACGTACACCTACTTGCCGGCTCACACACATCTTCATCGGTAATTGCCATGTCACGTACACTTTAGAGAATATAATTGCTTGACTTAGATTGTTAGCTGGTAGTTTTGACATGATATTAGTGTACTTCCCTTATATGCCATATTAGACATTGTAGTTATTATCTACCACTTCATGCATACTGTTATTCAGTTGTTCACGCCTAGTTCATTATCATTGACATATGCACTTATGATGATTTCTTGAGATTTATGATATTTCTGGATTTCGGGGAAAGCCGCAAAATTTACAACTTATGATCTTTTAAAATATAAAATGTTGCGGTTTTCTAGTGATGTAAAGTGTCGTCCACCTTGAGTTTGCTGTGGTTTTGGAGATCCGTGTCGAGGAGTGGAGGAACCATCACGGGTACATGGTGGACCCGGTATGGTACCCCGGGGCAAGAGGAATGTGGTGTTGACGTTGAGCCTGGCTGGGGAGCACTACCTACCGGTGATATTACCCGACGCGTCGGATATCCGGAGGATACCGTCGTGGTCTTGAGATGGATGGTAGGGGCCGGTCTGGACTGACGGCGCCCTAGATATTGAGATTGAGACATTGATATTTCGAGACAGTGAGATTTATGTTTTGTGTCGATGCTAGACACTGTAGATACTGATTTCATTTATGATACCTCAGTTTAAAAATACGAAGGAAATCTCACTAATTTATGAAAACAGTTTCTTCATTTACATGTATTCTGTTTCATGCATGCATACCTCATTCATATGATATATTGTTACCTGAGGCACAGACACGGGCACATGAGATTACACTCGGGTTAGATATTTACCCTAGCCTTGTTATAGGCTACATGTTATATACATTTTTGAGGCTATATTATGATCATTGACCTAGGATTGCGTTATTTATGCGATTTCTGTACGTAGATATTTTCTATTCACGAGTTGGCAACTCACCCCCGTTGTGCCCCAGTTTCTTGCAGGTTTGCCGTACAGGTTTCCTTACGGCTTTGCGGGCATAGTTTCATTCGGGTGATTTGCTAGTAGGTGGGTTTACTTGTATCATACCCCCATTATTTACCTTGTATGATATTTTTCAGTTGTATCTAGTAAATTCTATCAACCAAACATGTTTTTATTGAGTTAGAGACCAGTGTTGTTTATTCTTTCGACCTTAGAATCGCTAGTTATATTTCTGGTGGTTTTGAGTTCCTTTTGAGTTTTGATCCTCGCCGTTGGCGTTGTATATTATATTGCTTGTGTGGTTGTGACCGTCGATTGACGAAGAGCTAGCTCCCGCTTGAGGATGCCTTTTTATTGATTTCGTATACTATTCATGTTGTATCCCGTTTGGGAGCCAGTTTTTACAAAGGAGACTCTGCCGAAATTTTCAGGAAATGTTTGATTTTTTTTTACGCATAATTCGGCTATGCTTTTGAAACTACTTGATTTAAATCGGTTTTCTTTCACTCTACTACTTTTCTTGGTTTGGATTTCTGGGTTTTCGGTTTACTTAGATTATGTACGCCTCGAGACGTTTCGTAGTTTAAGTGCCGGTCATGTTCCGTACTTTCGGGTCATGACAAAGTTGGTATCAGAGCGTTAGGTTTTACCTTCGGAGTGTAGGATGACCCTTGGTTGATGGAATAGGTGACTAAAGTAGAGTGACGTATCGTTGGTATGTTCCGCGGCATATTTACGACACGCCACTCCACTTATGAAGCCTTAGGATGTACATTTCCTTGTTCAGTATTATATTCCTTCCTGATCTAGCCTCGTCGGTACCAGTTTGGTTTTGGTGCCACGATTACGGGAAGGGAGAGCTACGGCTAGAGTTGCGGTCAGCACGAGCTCGGCACGAACGAGGACTGACCAGGGCATGATTCCGGCGACACCCGATTGTGGAGAGGTGTCTTTTGACTGTGTTTCCGCGCCACGAGCGTTTGGCGGATCGCCTTTATGAGGTTACTCGGAGGTGCTGATCAACACTAGAGAATTGAGCCAATGATGGAGGCCAGCCAGATTTTGATGACCGTTGATGTGTTGCTTACTCCTGATGATTGAGGCACTGTTCAGTGTGCAGACGAGCGAGCCAGTTGTTGCTGCGAGCGATGAGATATCTCCCCATATGTTGGAGCTATTGCGGGGCGAGTTGTACGAATAGATGATAGAAGGTCGCTAGTCACCCGATGATGAATGACTAGGACAGGTGGTTCGTTCGTTTACCCCGATGCGAGGTCATCAGATAGATTGATTCCAGCTAGAGACGACTTCACGCAGAGACGTGAGGGTCGACAGAGACGATCGAATGTCGGGAACCTATTATTCCAAGTTTAAACTAGTCGGAAAGACATGCAGGCAATTATATGGTCCCTCTAGAAGAATGAAACCCTAACTCGACTTAATGACCGTGTGAAAGCCTTTGAACCTTCGGGTTTGCGGCAGTTCTACGGCGCCATTAGTGAGGCTTGGGTTTGCCCTTCTACGGCTGGACCACCGATGCTGTGGTATGTACTCGATACTATTAAACTGTGCCCAAGAGGTTGAGCTCTTGGGGGATTATGAGGTTTTGACGATTCGATCGAATGGCTCGACTTCATTCGGATACTAGGTGGTGAGATGCATTCTTGGGAGGCTCCAGATACGAGGATAGCCGTTGGAGCTCAGTCCATGCAGCTACGACGAGACGAGTCCGGAGCAGTCGACATTAGAGAAAGGTGGAGTAAGAGGTTCGTACGAGATCTGGATAAGACGACGTTCCACTCCGCCGATATCAGAGATGCGATACGCATGCCGAGGCATGGTACTTGGATTTACCTTCCAGAAGGAGTCGCGATGAGTATGCAGTCGTTCCAGAGCAAGATGCGGATATAGGAAAGGACGATGACTTCCGGACAGTTGGCAGAGACGAGACATGGAAGAGACGGTGAGCAGGATTCCTTCCAGGACACTGCTGCAATGATACTTGCACCCAGGATCAAATGTGTCACGTACATTCAGAGAGCCAGAGGCCGACGCCAGTGATATGCTGTCTTACGAGTGGTCGCGATGATTGACCGAGAGATGACCAGAGAAGTGCCAGAACGGGATCATCCCCGTTAGCACACCTGACAGGGCCGATGAGCCGATGGACCGAGAGATTGGTAATTCACAGTGGAGACCTTGACCCAGGAGTGGTCATTGTTACACACACCAGCAGGCCAGAGTTCATGATCTTCGACGAGACGTCCCACTAGTGACCGCGACAGCTGGCCCGTGATTCTTTGAGGATGCACTTGAGCGGTACTATTCCACCATTATTGATTTCGATGTTTTGGGTGATTTATTCGCATGATTTGATTTTGATGATTGAGGATTTACGATCTTTGCACAGTGTTGCACTTGATATCGTTTTCGTGCTTTGGTTTCACATGTTTGTGATTTTACGGTTTTAGACATTTGAGTTGATTTTGTGCGTATGCACGCACACGATTTGGTTCCTGCACTCTGTATAGTTTATATATGCTTGCAGTGCAGTGATACGCCTTTTGTGCACTTAGATGCACTGGACTTCGATTTCGATTGTGATACTCGATATTTATTTTGTGCACCTTGTGCACCTGATTGATTTTGCGCACGTTCGGCGCTTGATATTGGATTTCATGATTTCGTGCACGATGGATGCACCTGATTTGAATTTTCGCGCATGTCTTGAGATGCGATTTTGGTGCACACCAGATGCACTAAATCGAGATTTTTCGTGCATGTCAGATGCACCTGATTTTGCTGTCAGGCACACATGTTGCCTACGACAGATGTTTCGTGCACACCCGATGCACTTAGATGTTGTTTCTGTGCGCATGTATGGCACATTCATGGATTTTGATTTCCGTGCGCACCAGACGCACGTAGTATTCATGTGCATATTTTGGGATTGATTTCTTATAGAGCAGTACGTTTTTATGATATTGCTATATGTTTACGTACTGAGCAGGACTAGTCAGAGGACAGTACCTGAATATATTTTGCATGCATTGATAGTTATTGAAGGGATTTCCAAAAAGCGAGCTATAGCCTCAGTATTTACCTACGTGTCTGATATGACACGAAATGTTTAAAACAAGGAGACCCTTCTAAATTGTTTCCAAAACGGCGGAACATACATTTCAAACAAAGGTATATATGTATATAGCTATTTTCTTATGATAGACGTCCGCCACTGTGCAGTGTTATACGCGTTGCACAGCGACTTAAGAGATTTGGCATGCATTTCCTTCAGATACTTACAGTTATAGATTCGATGTTTACATGTATAGTTTCGAGTTATATCATATTGGTTTGATTTGGATTTGGCATTGATGTCTTCTCCATGACTCCGATGATTGTGGGATGCTTGACGGAGTTTTGATTTGAGTTATATACTCATTTTTTTTTTCAAGCGCATGCACTGCGCTACGATTTGTTTTATGTATTTACAGTTTCGGAGCCCCGACGACTTGATGATTTTTCTTAGATGTTTTAGTATTTGGGGAGGTTTGAATTTAAATTCGGGGACCGAATTTCTTTAAGGGGGGAAGATTGTAACGTTTTGAAAATCGTTTCGGTGAAATTTCGAAAAAATCGGTAAAATAAAGGGGTTTTCTGTAAAAAGTCAAAATACAAATATCTTATTATAAAAATTAAATATACATATTCTAGCTATGTAATTGCTATTATTTGGTGTTTATTGAGCGGCTGGTGAAATTTCAAATTTTCTGAAAAAAATATTATTTTATTATTATTTTAAGCCGTCACTAACACATGTAATTAGGGAAAATTACAAATTGGAATGAGTTGAAACAAATTTTGTGCATCATAAAACATTAAAAAAAAATTTATCATGTGGTTTTTGAAATGAAATGGTTTGCCAAAACGGTTTAGAAAATATCGAAGAAAAGGCTTTTTTCGGTGAAATTGGTGTAAAGGGAAATTGGGGTATAACATTTATCTTTTTTTTTTCCCTCACCCACACTCTCCACACTCTCTCTCCTCACCCCCTAGGCTGCTGGCCGAGCCCCCCCTTGGCAGCCCCAAAACTTTGTCCCCTCATTTCACAAAAGAAAGAATTAAAAGGAAAAGAAAGTATAAGAAAATGAGGTATGGGTTTGGGTTGACTTGGACTTTTCTTTACTTGGTTTTTCCCCACACCACACCCTCTCTCTCCTCTCCTCTTGGCTCAGCAGTAGGCCTCCCAACAGCCCCCCAACAGCTGCCCCCATTTTTCTCCTCTCATTCTCATCAAAAAAATCCATCTTTTGCATCAAAATCAAGTTAAAACCTCTATAATTCTTCAATCCAACTCTTACCCTTTATTTCTTTGCCCAAGCTAGCATGGATCTTGGAGGAAATTTGGCATTTTGGAGGCTATAATCTTCATGTTGATCTCTTGATCATGAGGTATAAAGATTCATCCATGTTTGTTAGTTGTTAATTGAATGTTTAAATCAAGCTTAAATTGGTGTTTTAAAATAAATAAAGCGGTTTTGAATTCAAGTATGGAAATTCAAGTGGATGGTTTTAGATTATAGTTAGGGTTTCGTTGTGTAATTATGGTTGCAAGTGGAATTGATCATTTTGTGGAATGTGAAACATAATCAAATTGTTAGTTTGGAAATTGTTATATGTAAATTGTCGTAATTATGATTGTTTCGCAAACTAGATTTTTGTAATTTATATAAAGTAGTGAGATTAAATTCTAGTTAATGGTTGTGTGGCTTAGTTAATATGTTTTAATGAGAATTATGGCCACTAAAATTGTTAAAATATTTAAAGTTGATTAAAACACCAAGTTTTGAGCTAAAATGGAAAATTTTGCTAATTTTTGTTAACTAGGTTTTCTAAATATATATATTTTGATGAAATTAAATTATTGGAATGGTTTTTATGACTTGGTTATGATATTGAGCGGATATTGCGGCCGCTAGATTTGTTTAAACGTCGAGTTTTGTACTAAAACGGGTAATATTGCTTGCTAGATTTTCGGAAAAATGGCTTTTAAAGTGAGTTTGGGGTTTTTGTGAATTTTAAGCTATTTTATATCATAATTAGTGCTCGTGATGGTACAAATGAGTGTGTTTGGGTTTTTCTCGATGGTCTGGCGTTTGTACGCCGACGTCGAGGGTTTTTGGATTGATTCCTGGAACCAACTATATGTTTTGACCTATGTGGGATTCATGTATCGTTTTGGTCATGAGTCGGATTATAATGCGATACGGTGCGTTATGATATGTAGGTACCCATATGGAATTCGAGACGACAAGCAAGCGCGTGGCGACGTCGGCACCGGCGAGCGAGGACCAGGTGAGTAGATTTATATCTACAGGGAGAAGTCGGGTGGATGGCGTATAGCACCCCCGCAGTTCGTGGTGATGTATACGAATACGTATACACACAAATATATATTGTTTATATATTGTTTGAGTATATTGATGATAATATGGATATTTGGTGTTCTTGGATGATTTAGTGTCGCGAAACCCTAGAGTAGTGGTCGCACTACACCTGCACACACCAACCCATACTTGCATACTTTCTTCTTTCATCTGTGCTTACGGGATTATATAGTTATGTGTTCACATGGGTATGGGACTATGTGTTCACATACGGATTTGAGGATGATACTTGGGTTTGAGATGAGTCGATGAGATTTGTATTGAGGTTGTGAATTCGGTGACATAGCAGGATTCATATTTGAGATACGACATGACGTTGTAGTAGGTCCTTGACGTAGTGTTTCACACACGTCCATGCATACGTAGGCGGTATCAGTATGGTACTAGACGTAGATCAGTACCCCAACCATGATATTTGATAAGAGGATACCAGGTGAATAGTATGATGAATGTGATATTGACCCATACCCAGATTGGGATGCCGTACGACGGATTTACGTACGAGCTATATTGATGATTGATCCGCACTCTTGACTTGGGATGCCTGATTATAGATATGGTATCGGATATGATATTATTGAGGCGGGATCACCGACTATACATATACAGGTATGTATATGTATCGACTCAGATGATAGGCGGTTTCCTTACCTGTAGTCCAGCTTGTTAGGTTGGCCCTTTAGTTTAGTTTAGTTGTTAGATTAGATTCGATTCTTACCTATTTCAAAAACTAACGAATCGTGGGTATTTTAAAAGACAGCCCAAGGGATCCTACGGATATTTCAAAAGACGTATCTTTTCATAAAAACACCGTAGCCCCTATTTTCAAAACCCCATGATTCGTGTTATTCCAAAAGGCACCAGTCGTAGGACTTATATTAGATTATTGCAGATTAGTTATCGTTGTGTCTAGTATTCAGCTCCGGCAAATTATTGCTGTTCGCTCTGCCTCGCATATTTATTTTGCTGCATATTCCATTATTGATATCATGCTGTTAGGACACCAGCACCATTACCGATGATGCGTATGTACCACGTACACCTACTTGCCGGCTCACACACATCTTCATCGGTAATTGCCATGTCACGTACACTTTAGAGAATATAATTGCTTGACTTAGATTGTTAGCTGGTAGTTTTGACATGATATTAGTGTACTTCCCTTATATGCCATATTAGACATTGTAGTTATTACCTACCACTTCATGCATACTGTTATTCAGTTGTTCACGCCTAGTTCATTATCATTGACATATGCACTTATGATGATTTCTTGAGATTTATGATATTTCTGGATTTCGGGGAAAGCCGCAAAATTTACAACTTATGATCTTTTAAAATATAAAATGTTGCGGTTTTCTAGTGATGTAAAGTGTCGTCCACCATGAGTTTGCTGTGGTTTTGGAGATCCGTGTCGAGGAGTGGAGGAACCGTCACGGGTACATGGTGGACCCGGTATGGTACCCCGGGGCAAGAGGAATGTGGTGTTGACGTTGAGCCTGGCTGGGGAGCACTACCTACCGGTGATATTACCCGACGCGTCGGATATCCGGAGGATACCGTCGTGGTCTTGAGATGGATGGTAGGGGCCGGTCTGGACTGACGGCGCCCTAGATATTGAGATTGAGACATTGATATTTCGAGACAGTGAGATTTATGTTTTGTGTCGATGCTAGACACTGTAGATACTGATTTTATTTATGATAACTCAGTTTAAAAATACGAAGGAAATCTCACTAATTTATGAAAACAGTTTCTTCATTTACATGTATTCTGTTTCATGCATGCATACCTCATTCATATGATATATTGTTACCTGAGGCACAGACACGGGCACATGAGATTACACTCGGGTTAGATATTTACCCTAGCCTTGTTATAGGCTACATGTTATATACATTTTTGAGGCTATATTATGATCATTGACCTAGGATTGCGTTATTTATGCGATTTCTGTGCGTAGATATTTTCTATTCACGAGTTGGCAACTCACCCCCGTTGTGCCCCAGTTTCTTGCAGGTTTGCCGTACAGGTTTCCTTACGGCTTTGCGGGCAAAGTTTCATTCGGGTGATTTGCTAGTAGGTGGGTTTACTTGTATCATACCCCCATTATTTACCTTGTATGATATTTTTCAGTTGTATCTAGTAAATTCCATCAACCAAACATGTTTTTATTGAGTTAGAGACCAGTGTTGTTTATTCTTTCGACCTTAAAATCGCTCGTTATATTTCTGGTGCTTTTGAGTTCCTTTTGAGTTTTGATCCTCGCCGTTGGCGTTGTATATTATATTGCTTGTGTGGTTGTGACCGTCGATTGACGAAGAGCTAGCTCCCGCTTGGGGATGCCTTTTTATTGATTTCGTATACTATTCATGTTGTATCCCGTTTGGGTGCCAGTTTTTACAAAGGAGACTCTGCCGAAATTTTCAGGAAATGTTTGATTTTTTTTACGCATAATTCGGCTATGCTTTTGAAACTACTTGATTTAAATCGGTTTTCTTTCACTCTACTACTTTTCTTGGTTTGGATTTCTGGGTTTTCGGTTTACTTAGATTATGTACGCCTCGAGACGTTTCGTAGTTTAAGTGCCGGTCATGTTCCGTACTTTCGGGTCGTGACAAACCCATATATCTATGGTACAGATGAATACCCAGCAGCTACCAATTACCATGCCTTAGCGAAGGACAAAATACATAGCTCGAATACTACTGAATACCCATCTGAAATGACGGAGGGCTACGAATGGTTTTGGCGAAACCGTGAACGTAATGAACTTGATATAATCGAAGGTACCATGATAGCTTTTAAAGGAGTGGTTTAGGCTCCGCTTTTGAAAGTTGCTTTTTGAAGAAAACCGAGCGGTTTTAAATTATTCCAACGATTCAGCTTTGGTTTGTTTTTTTGCATTAATCAATGATAATGTTGTCCTATCATTTACCTTATCATTGCAGAAAGAAACGAAAATACAACGTACGCTTATGCCATCTGCATTCGCCATGGGGCCCCTTCATGCACCGTTAGGTTACTTAACTAACGGCAGAGCGGGGGCTAGACTAGCGCGAGTGCAAAACACAAGTAACGTCTATTATATATCATATATATATATATATATATCCATTCGTCTCACACAATAATAGGCATTCCAGATCACAGATGAACATATTAGATATACAAGAAATTCCGCATTTCGTTTTGGCCTATAACGAAAGACGGATTCCATAGTCGTGATGAATAGCCAAACCGCACCCTAGACCCCTGCGGGTGCGGAAAACTACCCACCAAATTCCCGAAGTGAAGCAACCTCCCTCAATAAAATGAGTAGGCCACTCGGCACTTCAAAAACCCGGTAGTTTGTGCACCCCACCTTGGGTCTATCCTAGGAGCAAAAAACACTAAATGAAATAATACAACGGTGGCTTTGACCTCAACCCGAATGTGCCCCGTAAAATAATTTTACATCACTTTACAAATTTACATCAAATGAAAGAAAAGAAAACACTCTTCTCACATCCCCCCGGCTATTCATCCAAGACGATCCAATACTCCATATCCACAAACCACAAACAGATCACAGATATGTGCAACCCCTTCTAATCAATGTATAGCGGTTAGAAGACGTTTAATAACACATATTCACATCACAAAGCTTGTAAAGTAACCCACGATGTTATAAAATCCACGCACAATTAGCTAACGAAACTAATTTTTCAAGACCATGAAAAATTGTCCACTAAAGTCACCAAAAAATTCGTTTTAAGCCAATCCGGGAGTCGAAACGAACTCGAAACCCATCCGAACCTTCATGGAAGCGAGGGGGAAAAAATTAAGTATCGGTCCGGGGGCCTCGGGGGGGTACCCACCCCCTAGGGCCACCACGAGGTGCCCCCAATGGCTGGCAGACCCGAGAGCATCCAATTGGGGTGCTCTCGGGTCACTACCTCCCAAGGCCACCTTGTGGTGATCTTAGGGGTGGGCCCAGCCTTGGATCCTCCCTGGGATATCCCCGGGGTGCCTATGCTCTACCCCGCTGCTTCTCGGTTCATACCGTGAACCCGCGGGGCTTGCAAACATCCTAAAACAACTTTTTCGGTAAAGTTTTTGTCGGCAGTCCGTACGCGACAAAAACGGCCGATTTTAAATGTCTCTACAAGCTATCTAAGGGTTATGGAGAGGCTCAGATACCACTGTAAGTCAATGTTGCGAACCCCGCGGGTTTCCGAGGAGGCGGAATATGCAAAAAACGATTTTTACAGGCTTCACAACACCGACTTGAACCGAGAATCGACCATAAACCCTAGCTAGCACAACTACTATGAGGTTTAACTACTCGGAAGAAAGTTATACCTCCTAGTATCAAGTCCTTTGGTTCTTGTACTCCTCCTCCTCTTCAAGCTCCTTGAAGAGTGTACGGATTGCACTTGATCGTCGGACTCCTCACGCCAAAGATGATCCACCCGAGAGTGTGTACTTTGAGCTCCTACCTCTTAACCGAGGTAACTAGGGTACCTAGTTCGCTAAACTAGATACCCTAGAGGATGTAAAGAGTGATGATGGATTAGTTTGTCTCAAAATACCCTAGATTTCTCAGCACATGAGACTTTTATGGTTTGAAGAAGAAGAAAAGAGCTTGAAGAGAGACAGTGTTGAAGATAATAATGGAATGAAGATAGCTAAGTCTTGTGATGAATGAAGCATACAATAATTCACAATGAAAATATCAAGCATGCTTCAATAATCACAAGTTGAGTCACCAAGTAGCCTTGCTTCATGTAATGAAAATCCACACCTCATACCTCCACCTCCACTTCATTAACCATTTAATCTAAATGGTTATACAAGAAATGAGGTGTCTTCTTCTAGAAGCACTATTAAGTAAATTACGAGAATACCACTCACCGTATATATATACCCGTATCGGTATTCCGAAAAATACGAATACAAAGAGACGAAAATAATCCAAGAATATGGCATAAACCAAAGCTGTCACGACCCGAATATGTGGAACGTGACTGGCACTAAAATTACGCAACGTCTAGAGACGTAACGTAATCAAAGTAAGCCAAAACCCAGAAATCTAAACTATTTAAAGAAATAGAGTGAAGAAAAATACTTATTTTAAAAAGGTGATTTTTAAAAAATAACGTCATATTAAAACATTTTAAAATATCAAGTTTTTTCGAAAATTTCAGCAGAGTTTCCTTCGTAAAAAATAGCCCCGGACGGGTTCAAAACATGGATACATATAAGAAATGAATAAAGGCATCCCCAAGCGGGAGCTAGCTCTTCGCCGAATGGTAGAACACAACCACATGCAAGATATAGAATAATAATGCGCAATAAGCATTTAAAAGCGAGAAAATAAGAAAGCACCACGTCGGCTCACTTGAGCTCGACACCAGAGAACAAATACACAAATCTCACTACCCAGTCTCTAAGTCACATAATACAAACGGTCGATGGAGTGTACCAGATACAAATAAATATACATGGTGGGAACAAAAGAATAACCACCCAAAAACCCACCTAAGCGCAAATCGCTAGTCTATGCAAAGGAAGCAGAAGAGGAAGTACACCCTCCGCTACTATACCGACGGGTCGGACCTGCAAGATACTGTGGCACAACGGGGGTGAGTTGCCAACTCATGAGTAGTAAATAACATCGTACCGGTAATCGCAAGTATGTACGAAAATGACCATCCTATATATGCAATCATGGTAACATATGCACATTAATATGAGATGCAGTAAGAATCTAAATCAAGTACTACCTCGGGGCAGAACAACTATATGTGCAAAGTATGTCATAGAAGTCTGGAGTGTGGGATAAAACAAAGCCATCCTCAAAATAAACATCATAGAAAAACTGGTGTCCATCAATGACACCCCAAAATCCTAAAACTCAGGCGCCGTCCCTTGGATCGGCCCTCATATCCATCTCCTCTCATAACTCCGGACGGTATCCTCCGGATATCCGCCGAGTTCCCATTCAATCACCAGTAGGTAGTGCTCCCTCCTGCCAGGCTCATCGTCATCCACACGAATTTCTCTCCCCAGGATACCTTCCTGGGTCCACCATGTACCCGCAGACAGATCATCCAACTCCTCGAATCAAGTCTCGAAACAAAGCTCAGAACCGAGAAAACATCATGGTGGACACGAACTATCATATCAAGGAAAACCGCATCTTTGTTTTTGTAAAATAATCATAAGTTTATAAAATTCTCATGCGATTTCCTAAATCCAGAAATTTTATGAAATATCCGAAATCTCAAAATCATGAATCAGTAAGAGAGCAATGAATTCCGGAATAAACCACCTCAACAGGGTATAAACAGTATAAATATATGAATGCATGCAATATCTAAGTATGGAATGCAATATCTAAACTAGCATATGAGAGCAAGCATATTAATAATATAATAACTGCAAGCTAGCAGATTATACCAGTGAAGTAACGTTTTCTAATGAGTACATGATATGGAAATTACCGAGGAGGATGTGAGTGAGCCGGCCAGCAAGTGTACGTGTAACATACACATCATCGGTAATGGTGCAAGTGTCCTAACAGGTGAGATCATAATAGCTAATAACTTACTTAATCTACAATGCAACATATATTTATCAAGGCAATTCTAATGTGTGTGTGGCATGGAAATTACTAACGGTGTATGTGTGGCATAAAATCAGTGCTCGTGCATCATGAACCGTTAGTAATGGTGCAGTGTGTAAGTCCATGTCACGTACCCCACTAACTTGCGGGGGGGCGGAATAAATGAAAAACGATTATCAAAGCTTCGTAACACGGACTTGAGCGCATGAATCATATCTAAACCGTTACTAGCAAACTACGAGAGGTTTAACTACTCGGATACGAAGTTATACCTCACGTTACTTGTCCGTCGGGTCTTCATCGCTGTCCTCCACTCCTTGTAGGCTCCTTGGAACATCGACACCTCAACGGCCTCCTCGAATCAAAGAAGATCCACCCGAAAGCTCCTTGTCCAAGCTTGATCTCTAACTTGAGATAACTAGGTTGCTCAAAGTGCTAATCTAAGCTACCTAGGGGATATAGAGTGAGGTTATGGATGTATTAGTCTAGCTAACCCTTGATCTCAACACATGAGAGGTTAGGGTTAGGGTTTCAAGAATGAGAGAGCTTGAGGAGAGAGAAGGTGATGATAAGAATGAATATGAATAATGAGCTCATTAGAATTTAACAACCATAACAATTTATCAAATATATAAAATAAATGATTAATCATCATGGTTGATGCATTCACCTTGTGTGATTCATCATATGACGCATTAACTAATTAATGCATCATTTAATACCAAAGATGAATCATACAAATGAGTCATTTAAGCAATTAATGCTTATGCCACCTTAACCCCCAAGTCACCATGCTTCTAGAAGCTTCCCGGAAAATTACGAGAACGCACCTCCAACCCGTGAAAACACGGAAAAAGTTTAGACTGTATAAATCCAATAACCTGATACTAGAATCTGGCTTAAACCAAAGCCGACTAGTAAAAACTTTCCGGACGTCGTACGTGCGTTTAAACACGTATGTGACCAAACCCTTGTCGTAAAACTATACGACCTCTATATCGTTTCGCCTGGAGCAGGGAAACTCTCTGTGTGGGACTCTAAAGACTCGACACTACAATGGCAGTGGGTTTAACCACAGACCGCAAGCGACACTAGCTATACGTAACGGTCCCCAGGAAGATGTCGATAAGAAGGCCGATGAGGAAAACCTTCCGAACTCCTACTGAGAGAGCCTGATGTGACAATCTCCGTACAGTCGGGTCTGTTCGTCTAAGACTATCGCATATCTAGCCTAGGGGGCGGCAAGCGTCAGTCCCCTAATAACGGTATAAGTCATGTCGGAGCGTAGCCCATTACACCCTGAGAAACTACTGGAACCTACCAGTAAATCTCGCTTTCCTTGGCCAGGGACTTTGCGTAATAGCTCTCTGACACAGCCCGATATCAACTCCCAATACCGGGAGAGACGAATCATGTCTAACCGCCACTGCCTCCAAGTGCTCGGGACTGCACCCAACTGCTACCTGTTTGCACGACTCCTTTTAGCCATGGTAGGGTAGCAATCTAAGAACAGTGGGACACACTCGAGGCGAAGTAGCAGTGTCAAGTCTGCGGACTATGCTGTACTCATGTCACCTGGGAACTGTTAACTGACGACGGGTATAATACCAACCAATCAGTTCCCCTGCAAGTCCTGTCCGGTGTACCCGTAACCTAACGAGCACCTATATACTATCTCTAGTACGACGTACTGATGGCTGTGGGACGGACCATCTCCCCAACTGGGATTGAGAAGCGTACACACTAGTCTACTCTGGAGTATCGATGCCCTGTCTCGATAATCCTATGACTAGGGACAAGTATAGGATGTTTCTTATAGACTACCCAGTCCCCAATAGTGTGACTGCCATCACAACGCTGGTAATCAAGCAAAGAACCTATGGGCTCTACTAATAAGTATCAGTGATACATTACAAGAAACATATGCACATATTAAAGTAGACATAAACCAAGTAGCATACTACCATTTTTAGCAAGACTGCATATACAACTATGAATATCCCAAGCTTCCATTAAGTAATATACATACAAGAATGATACAATAATGGCCCCTAGGGCATATACACTAACAATCTCCCACTTGCACTATGGCCATGAGCTGGCATATCGTAGACCTATCATCTCGAATAGCCTCTCGAACTGTGTCAGAGGAATGGCCTTTGTGAATGGATCAGCAATGTTATTCTCTATCTCTACTCGTTTCACCTTGATTTCCCAGCGATCTACGATCTCCCTGATCAGGTCGTACCGCCATAAGATGTGTCTGGACTTCTGATGGGACCTGGGTTCCTTCGCTAAAGCTATAGCGCCGTTGTTGTCACAATACAGAGGTATTGGACTAACACTGGTAGGAACCACCTGAAGTTCTGTGAGGAACATCTTCATCCAGACAGCTTCTTTTGCGGCATCACAAGCAGCTATGTACTCCGCTTCCATTGTTGAGTCAGCAACGGTCTCCTGTTTGGAACTCTTCCAACAGACCGCTCCTCCATTGAGGGTAAAGACATAACCCGACATGGATTTGGAGTCATCCTTGTCACTCTGGAAGACGGAGTCGGGAAAGGCCTCCATCTGGAGGTCTTTTCCACAATACACCAAGAACATCTCCTTAGTCCTCCTCAGGTACTTTAGAATGTTTTTTACTGCTATCCAGTGATTCTCCCCTAGGTTTGCCTGATACCGGCTTACAACGCTCAATGCGTATGCTACATCTGGTCTGGTACATAACATCGCATACATTATAGAGCCTACCGCAGAAGCGTAGGGTATAATCGACATGTGATCCCTTTCTAAATCAGTCTTGGGAGACATCTCTTTGGAGAGGGTAATTCCGTGACAACCCGGTAGGTTACTACACTTAGAATCATCCATTTTGAATCTCTTCACTATGGTGTCTATGTACCTGTACTGCGAAAGTCCTAACATCCTTTTTGATCTATCATGATAGATCCGGATCCCCAGAATGTAGGTGTCATCGCCCAGGTCTTTCATGGAGAATTTCTCTGATAAGAATCTTTTGACTGACAGTAACATAGGAATATCATTTCCTATTAGGAGAATATCCACGTACAAGACGAGGAATACTACAGCTCTCCCTACAATCTTACTGTATATGCATGGTTCATCTGGATTTTTGATAAAGTCAAATTCTTTGACAGCATCATCAAAACAGATGTTCCAACTCCGTGATGCTTGCTTTAGTTCATAAATGGACTTAAGCAGCTTGCATACTTTACCGCTGCTCCCACTCTGAATGAATCCCTCTGGCTGATCCATATGGACGCTCTCTTCCAAATCACTATTTAGAAAGGCCGTCTTTACGTCCATCTGCCAGATTTCATAATCATGGAAGGCAGCAATAGAAAGAAGGACCCGAATGGATTTAAGCATAGCCACTGGAGAAAAGGTTTCGTCATAGTACAAACCAGGTCTTTGACGGAAACCCTTTGCAACAAGTCTAGCTTTATAGGTTTCAACCTGTCTATCTACACCAATCTTCTTTTTGAAGATACCTTTGCATCCTACGGGTTTTACCCCATCTGGAGCAATGTCCAAAGTCCATACTTTGTTAGTGTACATGGACTCCATTTCGGTCCGCATTGCATCCAGCCATTTTACTGAGTCACCGCTCTGAATGGCTTGTTGGAAGCTAGTAGGGTTATCTTCATCAATGACACAATCCTCTCTATCCCCATCTATAAGAAAACCGTAGTATCTCTCAGGCGGATGAGACGACCTACTACTCCTGCGGAGGGGTGTGGGAATTTCCCTTTCTTCTGAAACTTCTGGTTCTTCCAAGCTTTCAGTAATAGCTTATGGTTCTGGAATTTCTTCCAGTTCTACTACGCTCCTGTAACACCTGAGTTTAGGGTTAGTGGTAATTGAGTGTTAATGTGGGGCTTTTTGGTAAAGAGTTTACCAAAATGGGTTTCTAGTAAATTATCTGGTTTTATGGTTATTTTAGTAGAAATTTATCTCGATCGCACACACTTGTGCATGATAGCTAGGGTTAGGTTTAGAGTGACCTAGTTTGGGTGTGCATGGTGGGTTAACCATGTTTAGCCCACCATGGTAGGATTAGGGCCTTGCTTAAGATAATTGGGTGGATTTGTGAGCAAATTAGTTTAACTAGGGTGGTTGGCTTTGACAAAGGATGCTTAGGAGGGTTTAAGGTTGACTTGCTAGAGAGAGAGAGAGATGTGATGGTTGCCATGATGGGTTAAGGTTGTGTCACACCAAACCTTTTTGAATGTCTCTTCACACTCAAATCCCTCTCACTCACACTCAATTTCAGCCCCTAAAAACATCAGAACAGCCACCAAAACAACCCCATCAGCTTCTGAAACCAACATCAGAACACTTTCAGCCTGATAAAACCAGCTTCAGCCACCCATTTCTGCTCTAGATCAGCACTCAACTGCTGCACAAACAGCCCCTATCATCATTGCAACAGCCCACTTCTTAAACAACACACACCCTCACACCCTCTTTCTCCAATACAACATTATAACATCAGTTTCAGCCCCTTTCCTTTAGAACTGCAACAGTAGCAGCTAGTTTCAGCAAGCAGTTAAGCAGATCAGCAGCTCATTTCAGGCAAGATGCAGCCCCAGGAGCTATAGCAGCAGCACACCACTCCCTCCTTCTTCTTTCCTCCTTCAACTAGGATCTGTAGAGGTATAATTCCCTTAAACCCCACTTCTCTTTGCTCATGTTATGGTTGTGATGTAGTTAGTATTTATTTTTAGTAGTTTAAGTGCTAGTTGTAGAAGATTTGGGTGGGATTTAGTCTAGTAATGGTTTTAATGGTTAGTATAACCTTAGTAAGTTCTGTTAGGGCTAGTGAAACCAAGATCTATCCAAGTTTTCACCAGAATAACCAATTTGCCCGACTTGGCGTAAATTAGCGATTTTAGGGACTTTTGAGCCTCTGTCGGATCTGCTGTTGACCCGAACCTTAAATCATAAAATTGTGAAGACTGTAGCACAGTGACCGTAGCAGAGATACACACACAGAGCACGGGGACCCACCTCCAATTTGAGGCGGCCTTTTTATTCCTTCTGGCCGCAAATTACGGCCAGAACATGGGCTGGGGTGTTGGGTTTTTGGCTGTAGGGTTCTTCTGGGTAGCTTAGGCTTTTGGTATCTGTAACTTTTTCTTTTTGGCCCAGAGGCAAAATCTGGAGCTATAAACGCATTTTCGATGTTTGTAACCTTGTGCGACACGCGCGTGATCCGCGTGGTTCTGTGGCGCGCTGCGCGCCACAGCGCGTCGATGTTGGTTCTGGTGAGTTCACACGCGTCGCGACCTGTCGTATGCACATGCATTTAGTTTCACGCACGCGTATCCTTTTTGCGTTAATTTTACGATTTTGGTGATTCTTGTGGTTTGGTGTTAGGTAATGTTAATAATAGTTAGACTAGCCTAATTAGGAATGGTTAGGACCAAGTTTGCCTAGGAAACCCCAGATTACACAAAATACCCTAAGTTTTCTATTGGTACAAAACTTGGCGTTCTTGAGCAAAACATAGCTTTTTGATATCTGCTGCTACCCTTGTAAGTTCAGACAAAAAGTTTGCGTCCGGGCGATAACTTCACTATAGCCGATTACTTTTGCTTTGCACCGTGGTATTCAGTTGGAATATCCTGCACCTCATTCTACGGGGAAAGAGCCGAGATCCCTTCACCGGGAGTGACCTCTTTAGCAAAGGTTTTCGTCACTATATTTTTAAGAGCTATCAGTTCCTTCAACGATATCAAGTTCTTTACGTTAAAGGTTTTCGCCAGAAACCATTCGTATCCGTCTGTCGTTTCATATGGGCGGTCAATAGTATTCAAGCTGTGTATGTTGGCCAAAGTCAAGGCACAGTGATTGGTAGCTATTGGGTACTCATATGCAGCACAGATAGATGCGTTGGTTTGGGGAAGTCGTACTACTATTTTGGCCAAAGTCAAGGGTATGTACGGGTGTGCGCAAATTAACCTGGAGAATGATGGGTAGAACTTGACATGTGACTTATGATATGTTGGCCAAAGTCAAGGTCATAAGAGCATGGGGCAGAAATCACATCGGGAGTTTCTAAAGAAACTGAAACTTGACAGATATGCGCATACCTTCTGGAGTGTGATAGCATGAGCGGATTCCGTCACGTTATCATGCGATGATAGTTGGATCCCGATTCCCACTGATGAGTTGGTTTACTCCTCGGGTCATCACGACTAATTCTTCTTTCAGGTTTGGAGGAGAATTTGACGGTACAGTGGAAGGTTTCTAGATTAAATAAATTGGTAACCATTCTGATCTAGGTTAGAGTGCACGCTGAGTGTTCCTTTTCTCTCTCTCTTCGGCAGCGACCATTGACCCGACCCTAAGACTATGACTCAGTGACCAAACTTAACCGAACCTTCTTAACACTGGCTTTTGGATTGTCAGAGTTGCAAACCTCATTGCCACTCCTACTTTTACCCTTCTCTCCAGGACACCCCGTATTACTACGAACGTCCACTTCCATTGGACAAAACCATCGTATGGTTATATACGAACTCGAAGGAATTTATTCGAGGATGGTTTCCGGTTCTGGAGAAAACGGATAGGACTATTCAGTTGTCTTTTCCTTTTACCTTCTCTCAGGTTGCGAGTGCTCCTTGGTTTAGGAGATAGTACACCTATTACGCAAATTGGATAGTCTTCTTCCTAACCATAGGCTGGTGTCGACCGGTAGGGAATGAAGAAAACCAATTAGCATAACGATGGTGTGCAGAAGGTATTAAGTAAAGACATATCAAGGGATTAGTAAAAGGGCAAAGTAAATTGTGACTGATATTCACGATCAAACCAAGTATTTCTTCGCCAATCCTAAAATCACCTTTGTATTTCTCCAGAACACTCCATATCACTACGAAGATCCACAGTCAATTGGATACTCCATCGAATGTTTATATACGAACTCGAAAGGAACTTGTTCCAGTTCGGGGATGGATTCTGGTTCAGGAGAAATAGGAATAAGGTTTATTCGGTTGTCTTTTATCATCACCTTCTATCGCTTTGCGAGTGTTTCTAGGATTAGGACAGTACGCCCATTATGCTTATTAGATAGTCTTCTTCCAAACCATAGGCTGGTGCCGAACGGTAGGGAAGGAAGAAAACCATTTGGCCTAAAGAGGTGTGAAGAAGGTAATGACTAAAGACATAGAAAGGGATTTGGAAAGATGGTAAAGAATCACACGGTTACAGTTGTGAATATGGATACTGGAAGAGGCATTACTAGGAATACTGGGATACCCCATCGAAACATTTCAATGTTTTAGTTTCACTGTGTACTGTTAAAGGAAAATTTATTTCCCAATTAGTCCTTACTCCAGGGTATGTATTTACCAGGTATGATTCTCACATCTGTATGGTTTTACAGATGATGAGTGAGAGTAGGTTAGTGGGAATTAGGTGATCATCCTCATTATATCGTGATTCGTTGTAATCGGTGATATTTGAGGAAATCACCTGGGCTGTTTGCCGGTCGGCAAATATTTGGTTTTGAATATCCGCTGTTATGCACCAATTTCAAATCAATGTATCTGTACGTCTATTTTCATAGAATGAGATATACCTTTTTGAAATTATGTCTGTGACATTTACCTATATCAGTGGATGGTTAGGTAAGAAGCATTAAACAGCGGTGTAATTCTTCTTAACCATAAGTACAGTTTTTTAACCTACGACACACAGTGAATGAGTAATCAGACTCAAGGGACTTATATAGAGTATTGTATGTTGTCCAGGGTCCATCAGGGCAGAGGGGTTGGTCCTCGTACTATATTCGGTTTACTTATGACTTCTCTAGTTTTTAGACAGGTGTTTCGTGGAACACATGGTCCGAATTTTGAGAAGTTATAGATATTTGAATAAAGTAGAGAACCCGGTATTGCAAGTATCGGGATTCTTCAAAGTGATCGAAGATGTAGATACTTGTGTATGGTATTCAGTTGATAGTAATGATTAAGAGACTTGCTTCTCTTTCAGGTTACTCATAATTGGAAGCGTTCCTAAGTTGAGTAATGCTGATCGGCCTTTTTCCATTTAGTTGACATGCATTGGAGACAGCTGCATGATTTGAATCTGGTTCAATTAAATCAGTGCCTCTGGTTCAATTAAATCAGTGCCTCTGGTTCTATATTGGATATAGAACAGTTCATATCTTAACGATGTTAAGGTACAAGGAGTTGTCTGGCTTATGATTAAAACCAGACTCTGGATAACTCAAGGCACGTTTCTGTAATGGCTGTTTGTTGGTTGACCCAGGCTATGACGAGGGTTGACTTTCTACCATCTGGAAGATCAATAGTGATATTGTTCTAGACTCGCCATAGTTTTAATAAAAATGTATTTTTTCAGAAAACGGTAGTGGGAGTATGGTAGAACTGGGAGTGATTCCAGAACCACAAACGATTACTGAAGATTTGATAGGAACCTAAAGATTCAATCTGGTTTGACATTCCATTGGCCACTCCGCAGATAAGGTGGGTAACTTCAGGCACCCGAGAGGTACTCCGGTAGCCTCAAGGACGGTGACAGGGAAGTTCTTGTTTACCCAGACTTGCCATTGCTGTTGTTCCAGACTGTGAGACCCGGCAAGAGGATGAGTATAGCATCGTTCTAAACTGGCTTCAGAAGTGTACGTCTATATGACTCTGCCAGAGGGTTGTCGTAGTCAGTGGGAGCAGCGGAAGCAACGGTGGATAGGTGGCTTATGTCTATTTAAAGACTAAAGCAAATATAGCGGAGATAGATCATCTATTTCTGATGTGACAGTCATAGGTTTCACTTCATCAGAATAGGGGATGGATCTGTTGAGAAGTTAGTAGGGTGTGATTTCGTGGTATTTGGATGACATACACAGAGTAGGAAGTGATATTCCTATACTGCGATCGGTTATACTTTGGTCGTCACACAATGGTTTCGCCACATAGGACTTGGATATTATATCAGACATTCTGGTCACTGGATCTATGGTTTTAGATCTAGATTTGGGTGGTTTCCCAATCAGGGTACTTAGACAGCATTCTAAGAGCATTTAGAATGGTGGACTCCTGACACGGTAGTGTACCTGCAGGTAATAGAGTCACCCTCTCTAAAGGTGTCTTACAGACTAAAGGGGAGAGGGATGTGCATGATTGGTAGATCAATTGCTTAGGCAATTGAGTCAATCAAGAGATGTCAAGTACCACACCAGATGTTGTTTTTGCAGTGGATGCAATAAGTTGTCATTGATCCAATCCTGGAGAAACAGTCGGAAGCAGTTTTAGAACATAAGTGGATGTTCTAGGGATATGATAACGACAGCCTCATTCGGGAGACAGTTATCATTCCAGGCTTCCAAGGTGACCTGGATGACAAGGAGGTTGTCAGAGTTATAGTTTTCCTTCCGACGAGGGGCAGTATTTTGGACAGGTGATCTAAGGCAATACTGAGGGAGGCATGGCACAGGATACTGATTAAGTTCGGTTGACAATACAGTCTAAGAAGTTTGGATTTGGAGTTCATTTATGAGCTAGGTCCCATCAGACATCCAGACATATTCTAAGACAGGTGTTGCTTATTTCGGGAGATGGGTTTCTCCGCGAACTTGAGATATAGAGAGACATAGAAAGAAACATCAAAGCAGATCCACTCACTGAGGCTATTCCTCGAACGCAATAGTTTCGCAAACGGGCTTTGTGAGACTGACTAGTAGAGGAGTTGGGTGTTCGGTATCACACGGGCTGTGAGTATGCGACATCGCAATAATTAGCCTTGAGTGCAAGTGGGAGATTGTTGGAGATAGTGCCCTCAGAGTCAATTATTGGATCACAGGCACGTGATTGCAATGATTGAGGGAGGACCTGTCCCAGTAGGACAGTCTTACTCGAGATGATAGTATGCTATCTGGTTTATCTTTATCATCGTGTACTGCTTTAGGTGACCTGACATGTCGCTATTACACGTTGATAGAGCCCTTAGGATTCTTGCTTGACTGCCAGCAGTATGAGGGCGATCATATACGTGAGAGCTGGCAGTCTATAAGCACATCCTTAAAAGGTCCCTAGTCATGGGAGTTTCGAGACAGGGCATCGATACTCCAGAGTAAACTAGTGTATACAGTCGAGACCCCGACGAGGGGCGGTGGCCGGTCTCACAAGCCACTGGTGTCAGTTGGTTCACCTAAGATGTATACAGGTGCTCATTGGGTTATGAGTACACTGGACAGGACTCGCCGGGAACATGCTAGTTGGTCTTATACCTGACGTCAGATAGCAGTTCCCTGGTGACATGTGTACAAGTTAGTTCATCGACCTGGGGATCGTCATTTTTCTCGTGTGAGTTCCCACTGTACTTTGATTACTACCCTACCATGCTCAAAGGAGACGTGCAAACAGGTTTTAGTTGGGTACAGTCCCGAGCCATATGGAGGTAGTGAGCGGATCTTCAGGGGTTCGTCTCTCCTGGTATTGGGGGTGAGGTCGCGCTGTGTCTAGGAGAGCAATTACACGAAGCCTTCGGCCGAGGCAGGAGATTTACTGGTAGGTATTCCAGTAGTACCTCAGGGTGTTCTAGGCTACACTCCGACACGATTTGTACCGCTTTTGGGGGTCTGACTTTTACCAACCCCCTAGGTGTAACGTTTTTGAAAATCGTTTCGGTGAAATTTTGAAAAAACGGTAAAATAAGCGGGTTTTCTGTAAAAAGTCAAAATACAAATATCATTATTATAAAATTAAATATACATATTCTAGCTATTTAATTACTAGTATTTGGTGTTTATTGAGACACTGGTGAAATTTTAAATTTTCTGAAAAAAATATTATTTTAATATTATTTTAAGCCGGTAAGAAAATACATTAAATTAGCGATAAATACAAATTTAAATGGGCTAATTTTAATCTTTAAAATCATGTTAATTAAAATGTAGTTGTAATATAAATTTTTAGTATTTTATTTCAAGTTTTAATGGGTTTTTATTATGGAGAACAAAAAAATAATTAATTTAAGCTAAAACTTGCAATTTTGAGCTTGTGAGGGGTCTTTTTACATGGAATTCTTTTTGTAATCTCTCACACTCATCCCCACTTCATCATGGCCGGCCCCACACCCAAAAACAGCCCACTTTCCTCCCCTCCAATTTTCTTCAACTCATGTGAAGAGATGCTTTGAGAAATAATATAAAATATATTAATTTGACTAAGTATACTTAAGTAATGGGTGTCTTTGACTTTGTGTGAATTTTCCCCAACTCCCACACCTCTCCCCACTCCTCCCTACTGCCGAGACCAGCTATCCTCCCCCCTCCATTATTTTTCCTTCTCTTTTCCTTTCATTTTCATCAAAAAAATGCAACAAAATCCATTAAAAATCCACAAATTCCTTCAATAATTCAAAGCAAATCCCTATTCTACTCCTTCACACACCCAAATTTGTTTACAACTTGATGAAAGGAGACATCTTTGGAGGTTAAGAGCAAGCTAGGGTTCTAAGCTTGTGAGGTAAAATCTTAAACTTTTAGCTAATTTGTAGTTTAACTATGCTAATTTAGAATTTTAAAGTGTTAATTTGGTGTTATTGCTTGTTTAAGGAAATTTCTACAAAAGGGTTTGGATTAAATTAGGGTTTCTATCATAGGATTATGGTTGTGATGGGTAGATTAATATGTTGTGACATGCTAAAGTCCAATCTAGTTGCTATATTACAATTGTCATTTTAAAAATGGACCAATTTGCATAATATTGCAAACTAGGTTTTTAGTTTTAATTCAAAATGAGAGATTAAAAATATGGTTAGGGTTTCATCATATCTTAAATATTATATTGAGTGGTTTAATGCTTTTAGTTCATGAAAATCCAAGCTAAATTGTTGTTTGTGTATTTTTGCTATAAAATTGTTAAAATTTAGGTATTTTGTTAACTAGAATTTTAGGGTTAATGGAATTTAATAAGATTAAATTATGGAAATTATTTTTATGACTTATTTAAGATATTTAATAAGTATTATGGCCACTAGATTTGTTTAAACATCATGTTTTGTACAAAAACGGCGTATTGTGCTTGCTAGATTTTCGGAAAAATGACTTTTTAAGTGAAATTGGGGTTTTTGTCAATTTTAACCTATTTTATATTAAAATTAGTGTTCGTGAATGTCCAAATGAGTGTATTTGGGTTTTTCTCGATGATTTGGCGTTTGTACGCCGACGTCGAGGGTTTCTGGGTTGATTTGTGAAAACAACCATAGGTTTTGACCTGTGTGGGATTCGAGCGTCGTTTTGGTCATGAGTCGGATTTTAATACGATACGGTGCGTAGGATATGTAGGTACCCCATGTGGACTTCGAGACGACAAGCAAGCGCGTGGCGACGTCGGCACCGGCGAACGAGGACCAGGTGAGTAGATTTATATCTACGGGGAGAAGTCGGGTGGATGGCGTATAGCACCCCCGCAGTTCGTGGTGATGTATACGAATACGTATACACACAGATATTGATTTTATGTTGTTGAGATTATTGATGATAAGATGGATATTTGGTATTTTTGGATTGGTTTAGTGTAGTTGCGAAACCCTACAGTAGTGGTCGCACTCACACACGCACACACACACACATACTTGCATACATTCTTTCTTTTATATGTGCGTATATGGGAGTATATATTTATGTGTTTACATGGGTATGGGACTATGTGTTCATATACTGGATTTGAGGATAGTATTTGGAATTTGAGATGAGTCGATGATATTGGGCTTGAGGCCAGAAGATCGGTGATGTGATTTGGTTCGTATTGAGATACGACATGATGTTTTAGCGGGTCTTTTGACGTAGCAATTCTTACACCTGTATGCATACTTAGGCGGTATCAGTATTGTACTAGACGTAGGACATTGTCCCGGATCATGATATTTGATAAAGAAGATACCAGATGAATAGTGTGATTGAATGTGATATTACCCCGTACCCAGATTTGGGGATGCCGTACGACGGATTTACGTACGAGCTATATTTTGATGATTGATCCGCACTCTTGACATGGGATGTCTGATTATAGATATGGTATCAGATATGATATTATTGAGGCGGGATCACCGACTAATATATATACAGGTATGTATATGTATCGACTCAGATGTTAGGCGGTTTCCTTACTTGTAGTCCAGCTGGTTAACTTAGCCCTTTAGTTTAGTTTAGTTGTTAGATTAGATTCGATTCTTACCTATTTCAAAAACTAACGAATTGTGGGTATTTTAAAAGACAGCCCAAGGGATCCTACGGATATTTCAAAAGATGTATCTTTCCATAAAAACACCGTAGCCCCTATTTTTCAAAACCCCATTATTCGTGTTATTTCAAAAGGCACCATTTGTAGGACTTATATTAGATTAATGCAGATTAGTTATAGTTGCGTCTAGTATTCAGCTCCCGCTCATTATTGTGGTTCGCTTCGCATCGCATGCTTATATTATGTTTCATACTCCATTATTGTCATCATGCTGTTAGGACACCAGCACCATTACCGATGATGCGTATGTACCACGTACACTTACTTGCCGGCTCACACACATCTTCATCGGTAATTGCCATGTCACGTACACCTTAGGAAATATTATTGCTTGACATAGCCTGTTAGCTAATAGTTTAGACATTGTAGTTATTACCTGCTACTTCATGCATACTGTTATTCATTGTTATGCCGTATTCATGGATTCTCATGCATATATTCACTATTTTACGTGTCATTGAGGTTTTGGATTCGGATTCCATGAGATTTTCTGGATTTGGAGGAAAACCGCAAAAACATAAATAAACCTTTTCTCTCTTTTAAAATAAAAAGTGCGGTTTTCCCATGATGTATGAGTCGTCCACCATGAGTTTGCTGATGGATTTCGAGACCCGATTCGAGGAGTGGAGGAACCGTTTCGGGTACATGGTGCGCCCGGTGCGGTACCCCGGGGCAAGAGGAATGTGTTGTTGACGTTGAGCCCGACAGGGGAGCACTACCGACCGGTGATATTACCCGACGCGTCGGATATCCGGAGGATACCGTCGTGGTCTTGAGATGGATGGTAGGGGCCGATCTGGATTGACGGCACCCTAGATATTGATTTTGAGATATTGAGGTACAGAGATTGTGATACAGAGATATCGAGATATTTGGACACTTGTTTTGTGTCGATGCTGGGCAATGTTTTATGCTGATTTCATTATAATACCTCATTTTAAAAATACAAAGGAAATCTCATTAAACTATGAAAACAGTTCTTCATTTACATGTATTCTGTTTTCATGCATTCATACCTCATTCATATGATATATTGCTGCCTGAGGCACTGACACGGGCACATGAGATTACATTCGGGTTAGATATTTACCCTAGCCTTGTTATAGGCTGCTGGTTATATATTTTGAGGATATATTATGATCGTATGACCTAGGATTGCGTCATATATGCGATTTCTGTTCGTAGATGTTTTTCTATTCACGAGTTGGCAACTCACCCCCGTTGTGCCCCAGTTTCTTGCAGGTTTGCCGTACAGGTTCCATTACGGCTTGCGGGCATAGTTTCCTTCGGGTGATTTGCTAGTAGGTGGGTTTATTGGTATCGTACCCATCATATTACCTTGTATTATATGATTCAGTTGTATCTAGTAAATTCCATCAACCAAACATGTATTTATTTTTGAGATAGGGACTAGTGATGTTATTCTTTCGACCTTAGAGTCGCGCGTCTATTTCTGCAGATTTCTTGTGGTTTTGAGTTTCCTTTGAGTTTTTGATCCTCGCCGTTGGCGTTGTATATTATATTGCTAGTGTGGTTGTGACCGTCGATTGACGAAGAGCTAGCTCCCGTTTGGGGATGCCTTTTATTGATTTCGTATACTATTCATGTTGTATCCCGTTTGGGAGCCAGTATTTACAAAGGAGACTCTGCCGAAATTTTCAGAAAATACTTGATGTTTTTAAAAACCGCATAATTCGGCTTATGCTATTAAAACTTCTGGATTTAAATTGGTTTTCCTACTCTCTACTACTCTTCTTGGTTTGGATTTCTGGGTTTTCGGCTTACTTAGAATACGTACGCCTTGAGACGTTCGTAGTTTAAGTGCCGGTCTTGTTCCGTACTTTCGGGTCGTGACAAAGTTGGTATCAGAGCGTTAGGTTTTACCTTCGGAGCGTAGGATGACCCTTGGTTGATGGAATAGGTGACTAAAGTAGAGTGACGTACCGTTGGTATGTTCCGCGGCATATTTACGATACGCTACTCCACTTAAGAAGCCTTAGGATGTACATTTTTTTGCTCAGTATTATATTCATTCCGATCTAGCGTCATCAGTACCAGTTATGGTTTTGCTGCGACGATTACGGGCAGGGAGAGCTACAGCTTGAGTTGCGGCCAGCACGAGCTCGTCACGAACGAGGACTGACCAGGGCGAAATTCCGGCAACACACGATTGCAGAGATGTGTCTTTTTACTGTGTTTCCGCGCCACGAGCGTTTGGCGGATCGCTTATATAAGGTTACTCGGATGTGCTGATCGACACTAGAGGATTGAGCCAATGATAGAGGCCAGCCAGATTTTGATGACCGTTGGTGTGTTGCTTATTCATGATGATCGAGGTACTGTTCAGCATGCAGACGAGCGAGACAATTAATGCTGCGAACGAAGAGATATTGCACCAGATGCTGGAATTAGTGCAGAACGAGTTGTATTAAGAGATGATAGAAGGTCACTAGTCATCGAGGATGAATGACTAGGACATGTGGATCGTTCGCTACCCCGATGCGAGGTCATCAGATAGATTGATTCCAGCTAGAGACGACTTCACGCGGAGACGTTGGGAGTCGACAATGACGATCGAATGTCAGAAACCTATTATTCCAAGTTTAAAGTAGTAGAAAAGACATGCAGGCAATTCTATGGTCCCTCTAGAAGAAAGAAACCCTAACTCGACTTAATGACCGTGTGAAAGCCTTTGAACCTTCGGGTTTGCGGCAGTTCCATGGCGCCATTAGTGAGGCTTGGGTTTGCCCTTCTACGGCTGGACCACCGATGCTGTGGTATGTACTCGATACTATTAAACTGTGCCCAAGAGGTTGAGCTCTTAGGGGATTATGAAGTTTTGACGACTCGATCGGATGTCTCGACTTAATTCGGATGCTAGGTGGTGAGATGCATTCTTGGGAGACTCCAGATATGAAGATAGTCGTTGGAGCTCAGTCCATGCAGCCACGACGAGACGAGTCCAAAGTAGATGACATTAGAGAAAAGTGAAGTAGGAGGTTCGTACCAGATCTAGATGAGATGACGTTCCACTCCGCCGACATCAAAGATGCGATGCGCATGCCGAGGCATGGTACTTGGATTTACCTTCCAGAAGGAGTCGCGATGAGTATGCAGTCATTCCAGAGCAAGATGCGGATATAGGAAAGGACGATGACATCCGGACAGTTGGCAGAGACGAGACATGGAAGAGACCGTGAGCAGGATTCCTTCCAGGACACTGCTGCAATGATACTTGCACCCAGGATCAGATGTGTCACGTGCATTCAGAGAGCCAGAGGACGACGCCAGTGACATGCTTCTTTACGAGTGGTCGCGATGATTGACCGAGAGATGACCAGAGAAGTGCCAAAACGGAATCGTCCCCGTTAGCACACCTGACAGGGCCGATGTGCCGGTGGATCGTGAGATTGGTAATCCACAAGGAAGACTTGAAACCAGGAGCGGTCATGTTACGCACACCAGCAGGCCAGAGTTCAGGATCGTTGATGAGACATGCTATGAGTGACCACGACAGTTGGCCAGAGATTCTTGGAGGATGCGCTTGAGCGGGACTATTCCGCCATACTTGTTTTCAGTATTGTTGGGCGATTTATTTGCTTGATTTGATTTTGATGATTGGGTTTCATGATATGTGTTTTCATGCACCATGGTTGTACTTACTGAGTTTTTACGATTTTTGCACAGTTGTTGCACTTGATATCGTTTTCGTGCTTGGTTTCACATGTTTGTGATTTTATGGTTTTAGACATTTGAGTTGATTTTGTGCGTATATACGCATTTGGTTTTTGCACGCGGTATAGTTCATATATGCTTGCAGTGCAGTGTTACGTATGTTGTGCACTTAGATGCACTGGACTTCGATTTCGATTGGGATACTCGATATTGTTTTGTGCACCTTGTGCACCTGATTGGATTTTAGCGCATGTTGGGCGCATGTTATGAGATGCGATTTGGTGCACACCAGATGCACTAAATCGAGATTCTTCATGCATGAGACGCACCTGTTTTTGCTGTCAGGCACACACTTGGCCAGGACAGATGTTTCGTGCACACCCGATGCACTTAGATGTTGTTTCTGTGCGCAGGTATGGCACATATATGGATTTTGATTTTCGTGCGCACAAGACGCGCATAGTATTCATACGCGTATTTTGGGATTGATTTTTCTTATAGAGCAGTAAGTTTTTATGATAATTCTATGTGTTTTCGTACTGAGCAGGACTAGTCAGAGAACAGTACCTGAATATATTTTACATGTATAGTTTCGAGTTATATCATATTGGTTTTGCTTTGGATTTGGTATTGATGTCTTCCCCATGACTCCGATGATTGCGGGATACTTGACGGAATTCGGATTTGAGTTATATGCTCATTTTTCATGCGCATGCGTTGCGCTACGATTTGTTTTATGTATTTATGATTTCGGAGCCCCGGCGATTTAATGGTTTTGGCTGAAATATTTTAGTATTTGGGGGAAGTTTTAATTTAAATTCGGGGACCGAATTTCTTTAAGGGGGGAAGATTGTAACGTTTTTGAAAATCGTTTCGGTGAAATTTCGAAAAAACGGTAAAATAAGCGGGTTTTCTGTAAAAAGTCAAAATACAAATATCTTTATTATAAAATTAAATATACATATTCTAGCTATTTAATTACTAGTATTTGGTGTTTATTGAGACAATGGTGAAATTTTAAATTTTCTGAAAAAAAATATTATTTTAATATTGTTTTAAGCAGGTAAGAAAATACATTAAATTAGCGATAAATACAAATTTAAATGGGCTAATTTTAATCTTTAAAATCATGTTAATTAAAATATAGTTGTAATATAAATTTTTAGTATTTTATTTCAAATTTTAATGGGTTTTTATTATGGAGAACAAAAAAATAATTAATTTAAGCTAAAACTTGCAATTTTGAGCTTGTGAGGGGTCTTTTTGCATGGAATTCTTTTTGTAATCTCTCACACTCATCCCTACTTCATCATGGCCGGCCCCACACCCAAAAACAGCCCACTTTCCTCCCCTCCAATTTTCTTCAACTCATGTGAAGAGATGCTTTGAGAAATAATATAAAATATATTAATTTGACTAAGTATACTTAAGTAATGGGTGTCTTTGACTTTGTGTGAATTTTCCCCAACTCCCACACCTCTCCCCACTCCTCCCTACTGCCGAGAGCAGCCATCCTCCCCCCTCCATTATTTTTCCTTCTCTTTTCCTTTCATTTTCATCAAAAAAATGCAACAAAATCCATTAAAAATCCACAAATTCCTTCAATAATTCAAAGCAAATCCCTATTCTACTCCTTCACACACCCAAATTTGTTTACAACTTGATGAAAGGAGACATCATTGGAGGTTAAGAGCAAGCTAGGGTTCTAAGCTTGTGAGGTAAAATCTTAAACTTTTATCTAATTTGTAGTTTAACTATGCTAATTTAGAATTTTAAAGTGTTAATTTGGTGTTATTGCTTGTTTAAGGAAATTTCTAGAAAAGGGTTTGGATTAAATTAGGGTTTCTATCATAGGATTATGGTTGTGATGGGTAGATTAATATGTTGTGACATGCTAAAATCTAATCTAGTTGCTATATTACAATTGTCATTTTAAAAATGGACCAATTTGCATAATATTGCAAACTAGGTTTTTAGTTTTAATTCAAAATGAGAGATTAAAAATATGGTTAGGGTTTCATCATATCTTAAATATTATATTGAGTGGTTTAATGCTTTTAGTTCATGAAAATCCAAGCTAAATTGTTGTTTGTGTATTTTTGCTATAAAATTGTTAAAATTTAGGTATTTTGTTAACTAGAATTTTAGGGTTAATGGAATTTAATGAGATTAAATTATGGAAATTATTTTTATGACTTATTTAAGATATTTAATAAGTATTATGGCCACTAGATTTGTTTAAACATCATGTTTTGTACAAAAACGGCGAATTGTGCTTGCTAGATTTTCGGAAAAATGACTTTTTAAGTGAAATTGGGGTTTTTGTGAATTTTAACCTATTTTATATTAAAATTAGTGTTCGTGAATGTGCAAATGAGTGTATTTGGGTTTTTCTCGATGATTTGGCGTTTGTACGCCGACGTCGAGGGTTTTTGGGTTGATTTGTGAAAACAACCATAGGTTTTGACCTGTGTGGGATTCGAGCGTCGTTTTGGTCATGAGTCGGATTTTAATACGATACGGTGCGTAGGATATGTAGGTACCCCATGTGGACTTCGAGACGACAAGCAAGCGCGTGGCGACGTCGGCACCGGCGAACGAGGACCAGGTGAGTAGATTTATATCTACGGGGAGAAGTCGGGTGGATGGCGTATAGCACCCCCGCAGTTCGTGGTGATGTATACGAATACGTATACACACAGATATTGATTATATGTTGTTGAGATTATTGATGATAAGATGGATATTTGGTATTTTTGGATTGGTTTAGTGTAGTTGCGAAACCCTACAGTAGTGGTCGCACTCACACACGCACACACACACATACTTGCATACATTCTTTCTTTTATATGTGCGTATATGGGAGTATATATTTATGTGTTTACATGGGTATGGGACTATGTGTTCATATACTGGATTTGAGGATAGTATTTGGAATTTGAGATGAGTCGATGATATTGGGCTTGAGGCCAGAAGATCGGTGATGTGATTTGGTTCGTATTGAGATACGACATGATGTTTTAGCGGGTCTTTTGACGGAGCAATTCTTACACCTGTATGCATACTTAGGCGGTATCAGTATTGTACTAGACGTAGGACATTGTCCCGGATCATGATATTTGATAAAGAAGATACCAGATGAATAGTGTGATTGAATGTGATATTAACCCGTACCCAGATTTGGGGATGCCGTACGACGGATTTACGTACGAGCTATATTTTGATGATTGATCCGCACTCTTGACTTGGGATGCCTGATTATAGATATGGTATCAGATATGATATTATTGAGGCGGGATCACCGACTAATATATATACAGGTATGTATATGTATCGACTCAGATGTTAGGCGGTTTCCTTACCTGTAGTCCAGCCGGTTAACTTAGCCCTTTAGTTTAGTTTAGTTGTTAGATTAGATTCGATTCTTACCTATTTCAAAAACTAACGAATCGTGGGTATTTTAAAAGACAGCCCAAGGGATCCTACGGATATTTCAAAAGATGTATCTTTCCATAAAAACACCGTAGCCCCTATTTTCAAAACCCCATGATTCGTGTTTTTTCAAAAGGCACCATTTGTAGGACTTATATTAGATTAATGCAGATTAGTTATAGTTGCGTCTAGTATTCAGCTCCCGCTCATTATTGTGGTTCGCTTCGCATCGCATGCTTATATTATGTTTCATACTCCATTATTGTCATCATGCTGTTAGGACACCAGCACCATTACCGATGATGCGTATGTACCACGTAAACTTACTTGCCGGCTCACACACATCTTCATCGGTAATTGCCATGTCACGTACACCTTAGGAAATATTATTGCTTGACATAGCCTGTTAGCTAATAGTTTAGACATTGTAGTTATTACCTGCTACTTCATGCATACTGTTATTCATTGTTATGCCGTATTCATGGATTCTCATGCATATATTCACTATTTTACGTGTCGTTGAGGTTTTGGATTCGGATTCCATGAGATTTTCTGGATTTGGAGGAAAACCGCAAAAACATAAATAAACCTTTTCTCTCTTTTAAAATAAAAAGTGCGGTTTTCCCATGATGTATGAGTCGTCCACCATGAGTTTGCTGATGGATTTCGAGACCCGATTCGAGGAGTGGAGGAACCGTTTCGGGTACATGGTGGGCCCGGTGCGGTACCCCGGGGCAAGAGGAATGTGTTGTTGACGTTGAGCCCGGCAGGGGAGCACTACCGACCGGTGATATTACCCGACGCGTCGGATATCCGGAGGATACCGTCGTGGTCTTGAGATGGATGGTAGGGGCCGATCTGGATTGACGGCACCCTAGATATTGATTTTGAGATATTGAGGTACAGAGATTGTGATACAGAGATATCGAGATATTTGGACACTTGTTTTGTGTCGATGCTGGGCACTGTTTTATGCTGATTTCATTATGATACCTCATTTTAAAAATACAAAGGAAATCTCATTAAACTATGAAAACAGTTCTTCATTTACATGTATTCTGTTTTCATGCATTCATACCTCATTCATATGATATATTGCTACCTGAGGCACTGACACGGGCACATGAGATTACACTCGGGTTAGATATTTATCCTAGCCTTGTTATAGGCTGCTGGTTATATATTTTGAGGATATATTATGATCGTATGACCTAGGCTTGCGTCATATATGCGATTTCTGTTCGTAGATGTTTTTCTATTCACGAGTTGGCAACTCACACCCGTTGTGCCCCAGTTTCTTGCAGGTTTGCCGTACAGGTTCCATTACGGCTTGCGGGCATAGTTTCCTTCGGGTGATTTGCTAGTAGGTGGGTTTATTGGTATCGTACCCATCATATTACCTTGTATTATATGATTCAGTTGTATCTAGTAAATTCCATCAACCAAACATGTATTTATTTTTGAGATAGGGACCAGTGATGTTATTCTTTCGACCTTAGAGTCGCGCGTCTATTTCTGCAGATTTCTTGTGGTTTTGAGTTTCCTTTGAGTTTTTTATCCTCGCCGTTGGCGTTGTATATTATATTGCTTGTGTGGTTGTGACCGTCGATTGACGAAGAGCTAGCTCCCGCTTGGGGATGCCTTTTATTGATTTCGTATACTATTCATGTTGTATCCCGTTTGGGAGCCAGTATTTACAAAGGAGACTCTGCCGAAATTTTCAGAAAATACTTGATGTTTTTAAAAACCGCATAATTCGGCTTATGCTATTAAAACTTCTGGATTTAAATTGGTTTTCCTACTCTCTACTACTCTTCTTGGTTTGGATTTCTGGGTTTTCGGCTTACTTAGAATTCGTACGCCTTGAGACGTTCGTAGTTTAAGTGCCGGTCATGTTCCGTACTTTCGGGTCGTGACACTAGGCCCGCCATGCGATGCTCATAGACGAACGGACCTGACTGTACAGATATTGTCACTGACAGGCTCAGTTGGGTGTCAGGATGAGTTCGCTCATCGACTTTCCTTTTAGTCAACACCTGGTAGCCCGTTACGTATTGGCTTATACCTCTGACGTGCTAGTGGTTAAATCCACAACCAAGGTGTTGACGAGTCTTTAGAGTCCCCCACATTCAGTTGCTCAAGTTTTCGGGTGAAACGCTGTAGAGGCCGTATGGAGATATGACAGGGTTCGATCAGATACGTGCGGTATTGCACGGATCAGGATCGAACGGATAATACTAGCCGGCTTTGGTTTAAGCCGGATCCTAGTATAGTAAAGTGTAGATTTTGTCTCATTGCATTTGTATTTCGGTCGGAATACAAATGCGGGTGTGTATACACAGTAACGGGGTTTTCCTGTAATTTATTACGGGATCAGTTTTTGGAGTTGCCAGTTCGTTTTCCATTTTGGCCATTTTCATTTGTATCTTTCATTGGCCGAAGATTGGTGGAGGAGGGCTTATTTGCATTTGTGCAAATAAGCATTTGTGGAGGGTGTTTTTTTGCAAGACTTTGTATCATGATGGTCTCATGATGGAGGACCATCCCTTAACTTTCCATGGTTCATGATTGCTTGACTTTGTGAGCAATCATGGTTGTTGATGATGGTAGTATTAGTGTTGGAGTTTCTTTGTGATCATTTCTTCATATGATAGCCTTTTCTCTCTCTTGTTTTTTGGCTCTTTTTTTTGCATTTGGCCACATATACTCTCTCCTCTCATTCTTCACAACACCATGGCCGGCCAAGCCTTTAAAGGGCTGTCCAAATTTTCTCTTGTGGGATTTTTGCTCTTTTGCTTTTGTAAAATCCCACAAGTTCCATATCCATGAGCTTGTATCATTCCTACACCAAAAAGGGCAATTTCCTAAACCCCAAATGAGACATAACACTACACCATTCTACAGCAAATCTTGGGCATGTCGACTCACCAGCTTCGTGCCCGAGTTGCCTCGGTATAGAGGTGGGAGCCCGTAAAAGAAGCAGGCGACGTGGTGCCCTTCCGGCGATGAGGTGGAGACCGGAGATTCCGCGGGGTGATCAGGACGACAACGAGAAGACCGGAGGACACGGATCGCTCTGTATATCTCTCTTCCCCTTCTTGTAGTTAGCTAGGACTAGTTAATGGCACGATCCGGGTTTTAGTGCGCGGTGGTGCCGGTTTGAAAAATTAAAGTAAATCACCGCTTCCGCATACCAACGTCGGATTGATGGCCGGGGCGCCCCCGTGCACTTACACTTAGGACCTATTTATTGAACTTCCTTCTTGATATACATTCTTGTGATTCGAATTCCGTATCCTCATCAAATCCTACTTTCCTTTCAGCCATTATGCCACGAAAGACTACGAGGGCTCAGAGAGCGGCCGTGAGGGCCGAGATGCGAGTTGACTCGTCCGAGACGAGGACTTATCCGGGCAGTACACCTGTTGCACCCGAGCAGACCGTCCCACTTATGACAGATCAGATCGCCACACTAGGTGCTGGTGTGCAGGAGATGCGCCAGGCGATGGGATCCGGCATGCAGGCGATGCGTCCGATGATAGGGTCGCTAGTTGAGACGCTTCGAGCGCATCGACCAGAGGTAGGTCCACCAGTCACGGGGACCGCGATGATACCGACAGCACAGACGGTTGCCCCTGCAGCCACGGAGGTGATTACGGTATCGTTAGCAGAATTCATGAGACTGAAGCCTCCGGTCATCACAGGCACCGATCCAGCCGAGGACCCGCAGTCATTCATTGACAGGATGGCCCGGATATGTCGTTCCCTCAGATGCTCAGATACGCGATGGGTAGAGTTCACGAGCTTTCGCCTGGAAGGACTTGCGCAGAAATGGTGTGAATCAGTAGAGAAGGGCAGGGCAGCAGGTCTTCCTCCTATGACCTGGACGGAGTTCGTGACGATGTTCCTTGCCCGCTTCCTTCCCCAGAGTGTTAGGGATGCCCGAGCACGCAGATTTGAGTCCTTGCGCCAGACGCCAGAGATGACCGTGGCAGAGTACGATGTGCTATTCACCGAGCTATCAGTCTATGCTCCGTACCTAGTGGCTACTGAGGAGTTGCGAGTCAAGTGATTTGTCTGAGGCTTTCTTACACCACTGTTCCTTGCGATCAGCGCACAGTATTACGAGACATATGCAGCAGCCGTAGACGCGGCCCTATTAGTCGAGGCGCGTCTTGCAGAGACTTCGGCAGTCCCAGAGCCGAAGATGGTCCGTACTGATACATCGGCACGGAGACGGTCGTTCAGGCGCCGCGACAGACACCTTGCAGGTGGCAGAGGCTCAAGACGAGGTCAGCTTTTCAGCTCTTATCCCCAGGAGAGTCTGCCAGTATCATCCGGATGTTACCGATGCGGGAGTTCCTATCATCGTGTTCGAGAGTGTCCTGAGATACCCCGTAGGGAGGCAGCTGTAAGTGCACGGCGGCGCCCTGGCCGTCAATCCGACGCCGGAATGCGGAAGCGGTGATAAACTTTAATTTTGCGGACTTAGCAAACCGGCACCACAGCGCACTAAACCCCGGATCGGGCTATTAAACTAGATCTAGCAACTAACAAGAAGGGGAAGAGATATACCGACTGATCCGAGTCCTCCGGTCTTCATCTCCACTCCGATCTCCTCGCGGGATCTCCGGTCGTCGCCTCCTCACCGGAAGGGCACCACATCGCCTGTATCTTTTACGGGCTCCCACCTCAATACCGAGGCAACTCGGGCGCGAAGTTGGCTAGCCGACGCGCCCAAGATCTGCTGTAGAATAATGTAGAAACTTGTCTCTTTGGGGTTTAAGAGGTTGCCATGTATGGAGGAATTTTTGCAAGAATAATCATGGATGAGAACTTGATGAAGAATGGAGCATCCCCTAAAAATATGAGCTCGACCAGAGCAAGATTTTTGCTCACAGGAAAATAATGATGTGTACTCTCTCAAGAAAGAATGTGTGTAGGAATAAATACTAAAGAAAAAAAAATTCTTCACTGCACACACACACACACACACACAAAGATGGGGGGCCCACGAAATTCATCATGAAGGAAAAACATTCCAGCACACTCATTAATCATTCATTCTATACAAAGGAAATTAATCCACTCAAATAATCTCACTCCATACCCAACAGTGGCCGGCCCAATTCCATTTTCCATCACAAAACCCATACCACCATCTAATCACAATAAATGCATCATGGAGGAAAAAAGCAAAGATGCTATCATATCAAAACTTATGCAATAAACCCCTCGACAAAGTGTTATTTGCACAATTGCAAATAACCCCTTCCATCGGAAAAGTCCGGCCGGGAAAGAACAAAGGGAAACCGGCCGGAACTGAATGCAAACTGGCAACCCCAGAAAACTGGTCCCATAATAAATTACAGGAAAACCCCGATACTGTGCATACACACCCGCATTTGTATTTCGACCGAAATACAAATGTAAAGAGACAAAACTACACTATCAAATACTAAGATCCGGCTTAAGCCAAAGCCGGCTAGTAAAAACCGTCCGATCACGATCCGTGCAATACCGCACGTATCTGATCGAACCCTGCCATATCTCCATACGGCCTCTACAGCGTTTCGCCCGAAAGCTTGAGTAACTGAAAGTGTGGTGGACTCTAAAGACTCGTCAATACTATGGCTGTGGATTTAACCACCAGCACGTCAGAGGTATAAGCCAATACGTGACGGGCCACCAGCTATTGACCAAAAGGGACGTCGATGAGCGAACTCATCCTGACACCCTACTGAGCCTGTCAGTGACAATATCCGTGCAGTCCGGTCCGTTCGTCTATGAGCATCGCATGGCGGGTCTAGGGGGTTGGTAAAAGTCAGACCCCAAAAAGCGGTACAAGTCGTGTCGGAGTGTAGCCCAGAACACCCTGAGATACTACTGGAATACCTACCAGTAAATCTCCTTGCCTTGGCCAAGGACTTCGTGTAATGGCTCTCCTAGACACAGCACGACCTCACCCCCAATACCGGGAGAGACGAACCCCTGAAGTTACGCTCACTGCATCCATGTGGCTCGGGACTGTACCCAACTAAAAACTGTTTGCACGACTCCTTTGAGCCGTGGTAGGGTAGTAATCAAAGTACAGTGGGAACTCACACGAGACAAATGATGATCCCCAGGTCGATGAACTAACCTGCACACATGTCACCAGGGAACTGCCATCTGACATCTGGTATATGACCAACTATCATGATCCCGGCGAGTCCTGTCCGGTGTACTCATAACCCAATGAGCACCTGTATACATCTTAGGTGATCCAACTGACACCAGTGGCTTGTGAGACCGGCCACCGCCCCTCGTCGGGGTCTCGACTGTATACACTAGTCTACTATGGAGTATCGATGCCCTGTCTCGAAACTCACACGACTAGGGACCATTTAAGGATATGCTTATAGACCCCAGCTCCCACTTATATGATCGCCCTCATACTGCTGGTGGTCAAGCAAGAATCCTAGGGGCTCTATCAACGTGTAATAGCGACTTGTCAGGTCACTTAAAGCAGTACACGATGATAAAGGTAAACCAGATAGCATACTATCATCTCGAGTAAGACTGTCCTACCTGGATAGGTCCTCCCTCAATCACCGCAATCACGTGCCTGTGATCCAATAATTGACTCTGAGGGCACAATCTCCAACAATCTCCCACTTGCACTCAAGGCTAATTATTGCGATGTCGCATACTCACAGCCCGTGTGATACCGAACACCCAACTCCTCTACTAATCAGTCTCACAAAGCTCGCTTGCGAAAACTATTGCGTTCGAGGAATAGCCTTAGTGAGTAGATCCGCCTTGATGTCACTTTCTATGTCTCTCTATATCTCAAGTTCGCGGAGAAAACCCATCTCCCGAAAAGAGCAATACCTGTCTTAGAATGTGTCTGGATGTCTGATGGGACATAGCTCATAAATGAACTCCAAATCCAAACTTCTTAGACTGTATCGTCAACTGAACTTAATCAGTATCCTGCGCCATGCCTCCCTCAGTATTGCCTTGGATCACCTGTCCAAAATACTGCCCCTCATCAGAAGGAAAAACTATAACTCTGACAACCTTCTTGTCGTCCATGTCACCTTGGAAGCCTGGAATGATAACTGTCTCCTGGATAAGGCTGTCGTTATCATATCCCTAGAACATTCACTTATGTTCTAAAACTGCTTCCGACCGTTTCTCCAGGATTGGATTAAAGTCAACTTATTGCATCTAGTGCAAGAACAACATCTGGTGTGGTACTTGACATCTCATGATTGACTCAATTGCCTGAGCAAGTGATCTGCCAATCATGCACATCCCTCTCCCCTTTAGTCTGTAAGACACCTTTGTAGAGGGTGACTCCATCTTCTGCAGGTACACTACCGTGCATGGAGCCGTCCATTCTAAATACTCTTAGAATGCTGTCAAAGTACCCTGATTGGGAAACCACCCAAATCTAGATCTAAAACCATAGATCTAGTAACCAGTATGTCTGATATAAAATCCATTTCCTTTGTGGAGAAACCACTGTGTGACGACCAATGTATAACCGACTGTAGTATAGGAGTTTCTTTTCCTACTCTGTGTATTTCATCCAAATACCAGGATATCACACCCTACTACCTTCTCAACAGATCCATCCCCTATTCTGATTGCGTCAAACCTATGACTGTCACATCAGAAACAGATGATCTATCTCCGCTATATCTGCTTTAGTTTATGAATAGACATAAGCCTGATGTCCACCAATGCTTCCGCTGCTCCCACTGACTATGAAAACCCTCTGCCAGAGTCATATAGACGTGCACTTCTAAAACTAGTTTAGAACGACGCTATACTCATCCTCCTGCCGGGTCTCGCAGCCTGGAACAACAACAATGGCAAGTGTGGGTAAACAAGAACTTCCCTGCCACCGTCCTTGAGGCTACCGGAGTACCTCTCGGGTGCCTGAAGTTACCCACCTTATCTGCGGAGTGGCCAATGGAATGTCAATCCAGATTGAATCTTTAGGTTCCTTATCAAATCTTCAGTAATCGTTTGTGGTTCTGGAATCACTTCCAGTTCTACCATACTCCCACTACTGTTTTCTGAAAAAATCCATTTTTAATAAAACTGTGGCGAGTCTAGAACAATATCGCTATTGTTCATCCAGATAGTAGAAAGTCAACCCTCGTCATATCCTGGGTCAACCCACAAACAGCCATTACAGAAACGTGCCTTGAGTTATCCAGAGTCTGGTTTTAATCATAAGCCGGACAACTCCCCGTACCTTAACACCGTTAAGATATGAACTGTTCTATATCCAATATAGAACCAGAGGCACTGATTTAATTGAACCAGATTCAAATCATGCAGCTGTCTCCAGTGCATGTCAACTAAATGGAAGAAGGCCGATCAGCGTTACACAACTTAGGAGCATTTCCAATTATGAGTAACCTGAAAGAGAAGCAAGTTCTCTTAACCATTACAATCAACTGAATACCATACACAAGTATCTACATCTTCGATCACTTTGAAGAATCCCGATACTTGCTACACATGGTTCTCTACTGTATTCAAATACCTATAACATCTCAAAATTCGGACACTGTGTTTCCACGAAACACCTGTCTAAAAACTTGAGAAGTCATAAGTAAACCGAATATAGTACGAGGACCAACCCCTCTGTCCGGATGGACACTGGACAATATACAATACTCTGTATAAGTCACTTGAGTCTGATAACTCATTCACTGTGTGTCGTAGGTTGAAAACTGTACTTATGGTTAAGAAGAATTACACCGCTGTTTAATACTCCTTACCTAACCACCCACTGATATAGGTAAACGTCATAGATATAATTTCAGAAAGATATATCTCACTCTATGAAAATAGACGTACAGATATATCAATTTGAAATTGGTGCATAAAAGCGGATATTCAAAACCAAATATTTGCCGTCCGGCAAACAACCCAGGCGACTTCCTCAAATATCACCGATTACAACGAATCCCGATATAATGAGGATGATCACCCAATTCCCAATAACTTACTCCCACTCATCATCTGTAAAACCATACAAATGTGAGAATCATACCTGGTAAATACATACCCTGGAGTAAGTATCTAATCGTGAAATCAGTTTTCTTTTAACATTACACAGTGAAACTGAAACATTGAAATGTCTCGATGGGGTATCCTGGTATTCCTAGTAATGCCTCTTCCATATTCACGACTGTAACCGTATAATTCTTTGCCACCTCTCCAAATCCCTTCATATGTCTTTAGTCATTACCTTCTGCACACCCCTTTAGGCCAAATGGTTTTCTTCCTTCCCTACCGTTCGGCACCAGCCTATGGTTTGGAAGAAGACTATCCAATAAGCATAATGGGTGTACTGTCCTAATCCTAGGAACACTCGCAATGCGAGAGAAGGTGAGGATAAAAGACAACCGAATGAACTTAATTCCTATTTCTCTTGAACCAGAATCCATCCTCGAACTGGAACAAGTTCCTTTCGAGTTCGTATATAACCATACGATGGAGTATCCAATAAACTGTGGATCTTCATAGTGATACGGAGTGTTCTGGAGAAATACAAAGGTGATTTAGGATTGGCGAAGGAATACTTGGTTTGGTCGTGAATATCTGTTGCAATTTACTTTGCCCTCTTACTAATCCCTAGCTTTGTCTTAACTCAATACCTTCTGTACACCATCGTTAGGCTAATTGGTTTTCTTCATTCCCTACCGGTTGGCACCAGCCTATGGTTTGGAAGAAGACTATCTAATTTGCGTAATAGGTGTACTACTCCTAAACCAAGGAGTACTCGCAACCTGAGAGAGGGTGAAAAGAAAAGACAACTGAATAGTCCTATCCGTTTTCTCTAGAACCGGAAACCATCCTCGAATAAATCCCTTCGAGTTCGTATCTAACCATACGATGGTTTTGTCCAATGGAAGTGGACGTTTGTAGTAATACGGGGTGTCCTGGAGAAAAGGGTAAAAGTAGGAGTGACAATGAGGTTTGCAACTCTGACAATCCAAAAGCCAGTGTTAAGAAGGTTCGGTCAACTTGGTCACTGAGTCATTGTCTTAGGGTCGGGTCAATGGTCGCTGCCAAAGAGAGAGAGAAAAGAAACACTCAGCGTGCACTCTAACCTAGATCAGAATGGTTACCAATTAATCTGATCTGGAATCCTCCCACTGTACCGTCAAATTCTCCTCCAAACCTGTAAGAAGAATTAGTCGGGATCACCCGATGAGTATACCAACTCATCAGTGGGAATCGGGATCCAACTCTCATGGCATGACAACGTGACGGAATCCGCTCACGGTATCACACTCCAGAAGGTATGCGCATATCTGGCAAGTTTCAGTTCTTTTGAAAGTCCCGATGTGATTTCTGCCCCATGCTCTTATGACCTTGGCGTGAGGTCAAAATATCATAAGTCACATGTTAAGTTCTACCCGTCATTATCCAGGTTAATTTGAATCCACCCGTACATACCCTTGACGTAGGCCAAAATAGTAGTACGACTGTCCCAAACCAACGCATCTATCTATGCAACAGATAAATACCCGGCAGCTACCAATCACTATGCCTTGGCGTGAGGTCAAAATACATAGCTTGAATACTACCGAATATTTAACTGAAATGACGGAGGGCTACGAATGGTTTCTGGCGAAAACCTTTAACGTAAAGAACTTGATATCGTCGAAGGAATGGATAGCTTATTTTAAAATATAGTGACGAAAACCTTCGCTAAAGAGGTCACTCCCGGTGAAGGGATCTCGGCTCTTTCCCCGTAGAATGAGGTGCAGGATATTCTAACTGAATACCGCGATGCAAAGCAAAAGTAATCGGCTATAGTGAAGTTAATGCCCTGACGCAAACTTTTTGTCCAAGAGGTCACTCCCGGTGAAGAGATCTCGGCCCTTGCCTCGTTGACTGAGGAGCAGGATATTCCAACTGAATATCTCGATGCAAAACAAAAGTGAACGTCCTTGCAATAACAGCTTTTTGAAAAAGTGTTCCAACAACATCAGATTAGGTTTTTTTTTAAACTTGCATTGATCCGAATCAATGCAGTCCCATCAATTGATCACACCAAAAAGAACGAAAATATACTGATGTACGTATATGCCATCCGCATTCTCCACTGGGTCCCGTCATTACCCGTTAGGTTAGCTAACTAACGACAGATCGGGGACTGGACTAGCGCGGATGCAAAACATATACAACATCTACTAATATATATACCAATATATTATATTTCGCTCAAGGCGTGAAAGAAATGCAACATCACAGAAAATGTACAGCATCACAGAAACAATACAGATATCTGGGATCCCCGGGTTTCACAGAGCCACTGCTGAAACCCGACGTTCCCCTGGTCGTGTGGATAGCCTGTGCAATGTAATCCTAGACCCCTACGGGTGCGGCAAGTCACCCGCCAAAACCTGAAGCGAGGCAGCCCCCTTCAGTACCGTGAATGGACCACCCAGCACTTCACGGAATCCGGCAACTTGGGCACCCCTCCTGGGTCAACCTGTACCCCCTACGAGTGCGGCGAATAGCCCGCCAATTCCAGAGTGAAGCCCCCTCCGTCTCAATGCCATGAGATACGGGCTTGTTGCCCCCTAGAACCCGGCTATCCGTGCACCCCGCCGCGGGGTAATCCTAGTACAGAATGTAAATATACATACAACGGGTATATCGACCGCAACCTGGTCGTGCCCCAAAATAATAATACAATCAGGCAGTGACGGCAGTCCACATGTCGGACGCTCGCCCCGCAATACCAAATGTACATAATACAACATAAACTGTACTAGCATTGCATCCAGGCTATCCCCCACGACCGATCCGCAACATCACAGCAAATACAAAGAACATCAACGTGAAAATCACGTTCGCAAATCCGTCTAACCGGGCTATAGCAGTTAGACCGGATTTACCGATCGAGTGACATTCACAGTCGCAGATATAATGTAAATACTGTGAAATAATGTGTTTAAAATATCAGATCGATCAAAAATTAACAAGTGGGCCCCCAAGCATTACTGTAGCACTCACAGAAAATCTGGGCCCAATTTTAATATTCCAAAACTCCTAAAATTAACCCAGAAGCCTACTGGAAAAACCTGGCCCATTGATCCTTTCATGTTGCGGCGGAACCGCGGCCCAAAGTGGGTATTGGCCGCGGTTCCGCGCTCTCGATGAAAGATCAATGACTCGGATTTCTGCAGTAGTCTTAGGTTTTCAAGTACATCACATTTTTGCAACCTGAAAAATTTTTGGGCTTAAAAAATTTTCAACAGAAAACTGATGTTAACAAAATACGAGTTTTGGAACATTTGATCGATCGGAAATGCAAAACACATCAAACGAAGCTAGACGAAGTTAATGGCGAGGCTCTGATACCACTGTTAGTGCACGGCGGCACCCCGGCCGTCAATCCGACGTCGGAATGCGGAAGCGGTGATAAACTTTAATTTTGCGGACTTAGCAAACCGGCACCACCGCGCACTAAACCCCGGATCGGGCCATTAAACTAGATCTAGCAACTAACAAGAAGGGGAAGAGATATACCGACTGATCCGAGTCCTCCGGTCTTCATCTCCACTCCGATCTCCTCGCGGGATCTCCGGTCGTCGCCTCCTCGCCGGAAGGGCACCACATCGCCTGTATCTTTTACGGGCTCCCACCTCAATACCGAGGCAACTCGGGCGCGAAGTTGGCTAGCCGACGCGCCCAAGATCTGCTGTAGAATAATGTAGAAACTTGCTCTTTGGGGTTTAAGAGGTTGCCATGTATGGAGGAATTTTTGCAAGAATAATCATGGATGAGAACTTGATGAAGAATGGAGCATCCCCTAAAAATATGAGCTCGGCCAGAGCAAGATTTTTGCTCACAGGAAAATAATGATGTGTACTCTCTCAAGAAAGAATGTGTGTAGGAATAAATACTAAAGAAAAGAAAAAGTCTTCACTGCACACACACACACACAAAGATGGGGGGCCCACGAAATTCATCATGAAGGAAAAACATTCCAGCACACTCATTAATCATTCATTCTATACAATGGAAATTAATCCACTAAAATAATCTCACTCCATACCCAACAGTGGCCGGCCCAATTCCATTTTCCATCACAAAACCCATACCACCATCTAATCACAATAAATGCATCATGGAGGAAAAAAGCAAAGATGCTATCATATCAAAACTTATGCAATAAACCCCTCGACAAAGTGTTATTTGCACAATTGCAAATAACCCCTTCCATCGGAAAAGTCCGGCCGGGAAAGAACAAAGGGAAACCGGCCGGAACGGAATGCAAACTGGCAACCCCAGAAAACTGGTCCCATAATAAATTACAGGAAAACCCCGATACTGTGCATACACACCCGTATTTGTATTTCGACCGAAATACAAATGTAAAGAGACAAAACTACACTATCAAATACTAAGATCCGGCTTAAGCCAAAGCCGGCTAGTAAAAACCGTCCGATCACGATCCGTGCAATACCACACGTATCTGATCGAACCCTGCCATATCTCCATACGGCCTCTACAGCGTTTCGCCCGAAAGCTTGAGTAACTGAAAGTGTGGTGGACTCTAAAGACTCGTCAATACTATGGCTGTGGATTTAACCACCAGCACGTCAGAGGTATAAGCCAATACGTGACGGGCCACCAGCTATTGACCAAAAGGGACGTCGATGAGCGAACTCATCCTGACAACCTACTGAGCCTGTCAGTGACAATATCCGTGCAGTCCGGTCCGTTCGTCTTTGAGCATCGCATGGCGGGCCTAGGGGGTTGGTAAAAGTCAGACCCCCAAAAGCGGTACAAGTCGTGTCGGAGTGTAGCCCAGAACACCCTGAGATACTACTGGAATACCTACCAGTAAATCTCCTTGCCTTGGCCAAGGACTTCGTGTAATGGCTCTCCTAGACACAAAACGACCTCACCCCCAATACCGGGAGAGACGAACCCCTGAAGATACGCTCACTGCCTCCATGTGGCTCGGGACTGTACCCAACTAAAACCTGTTTGCACGACTCCTTTGAACCGTGGTAGGGTAGTAATCAAAGTACAGTGGGAACTCACACGAGACAAATGACGATCCCCAGGTCGATGAACTAACCTGCACACATGTCACCAGGGAACTGCCATCTGACATCTGGTATATGACCAACTAGCATGTTCCCGGCGAGTCCTGTCCGGTGTACTCATAACCCAATGAGCACCTGTATACATCTTAGGTGATCCAACTGACACCAGTGGCTTATGAGACCGGCCACCGCCCCTAGTCGGGGTCTCGACTGTATACACTAGTCTACTATGGAGTATCGATGCCCTGTCTCGAAACTCACACGACTAGGGACCATTTATGGATATGCTTATAGACCCCAGCTCCCACTTATATGATCGCCCTCATACTGCTGGTGGTCAAGCAAGAATCCTAGGGGCTCTATCAACGTGTAATAGCGACTTGTCAGGTCACTTAAAGCAGTCACGATGATAAAGGTAAACCAGATAGCATACTATCATCTCGAGTAAGACTGTCCTACCGGGATAGGTCCTCCCTCAATCACCGCAATCACGTGCCTGTGATCCAATAATTGACTCTGAGGGCAAAATCTCCAACAGCAGCCGTACCGCATGTCACACTTCCTCCTTCTCCACCCCAGAGGACGTTGCCCATTGTACCTACAGTTGTCACGCGTCAAACTTAGGCACAGAGAGGCCGTGGTGGCGGAGGGTTTGTTCCTAGAGGGCGAGGCTGTCGAGGCAGAGGACAGGCAGCCACCGGCAGAGTACAGCCAGTTGCTAGTAGGGGACCGCCAGTTGCAGGTGGAGGACAGGCACGGGTTTTCGCGTTGACGCATCAGGACGCGCAGGCGTCCAACGCGGTGGTCTCAGGTACTTTATCTGTATGTTCTGTTGATGCACGCGTATTATTCGATCCCCGATCCACGCACTCGTACGTTTCCACGCATTTTGTGCAGAGCTTGGGTAGAGAGTCTGGGTTGCTTGATCAGCCGCTTGTGGTGACCACTCCCGTGGGAGAGTCGTTTGTGGCTAGGAACGTGTTCCGATCCTGTGTTGTCCATATTGGCGAGAGAGATTTGCCTGTCGACTTGATCCTTCTAGAGATGTTGGACTTCGACGTTCTTTTGGGCATGGATTGGTTAGCCACGTGCTATGCATCCGTGGACTGCCGCGAGAAGACAGTGAGATTTTGTTTTCCCGGCGAGTCGGTTTTTGTTGTGCAGGGGGACCGTAGTGCCGCCCCTCACAGATTGATTTCTTCTCTTCAGGCTGGGCAGCTTTTGAGGAAGGGATGTCAGGGATTTCTAGCCTATGTTTGCGATACTGGAGCCACAGATATTCCATTGGACCAGGTTCCGATTGCATGTGAGTTCCCTGATGTATTCCCTGACGAGCTCCCTGGGCTACCGCCTGAGCGTGATGTTGTGTTCTGTATTGATTTGATTCCCGGCACGGGGCCTATTTCTATACAGCCTTATCGGATGGCCCCGGCGGAGCTTAGTGAGTTGAAGAGTCAGTTGCAAGATTTGTTGGACAAGGGACTTATTCGACCCAGTGTTTCTCCTTGGGGTGCTCCGGTCCTGTTTGTTAAAAAGAAGGACGGCAGTTTACGCCTGTGTATCGACTACCGGCAGCTGAACCGGGTGACCGTGCGGAACAGATATCCGTTTCCACGCATCAACGACTTGTTCGACCAGCTTCAGGGGGCAGGATATTTTTCGAGGATCGATTTGCGGTCGGGCTATCATCAGCTGCGAGTTCGACAGGAGGACATTCCGAAGACAGCCTTTCGTACGCGTTAGGCCATTATGAGTTTTTGGTGATGTCGTTCGGACTCAACAACGCGCCAACAGCCTTCATGGACTTGATGAACCGTATATTAAGGCCGTATCTCGACTTGTTCATCATCGTATTTATTGACGATATATTGGTGTATTCCCGGAGCAGAGAGGAGCACAAGCAGCACCTGCAGATCACACTGCAGACCTTGAGGGAGCACCAGCTTTATGCAAAATTCTCCAAGTGCGCGTTCTGGTTGGACAGCATGGACTTCTTGGGTCACGTGATTACACGGGATGGTATATGTGTAGACCCGAGGAAGGTCAAGGCCGTTCGGAGTTGGCCCAGACCTATATCCGTTACTGAGATACGCAGCTTTCTAGGACTGGCCGGCTACTACAGGCGATTTGTACAGGATTTCTCCCGTATTGCTGCACCCTTGACCAGATTGACCCGGAAGGGAGTTCCTTTCGTTTGGACGGAGGAGTGCGAGCGCAGTTTCCAGCGGCTACGGACTTGCTTGACCACGGCGCCAGTATTATCATTGCCTTCAGGATCGGGCGGATTTGTAGTCTATTGTGACGCTTCACGAGTGGGGCTAGGATGTGTACTGATGTAGCACGGCAGGGTGATCGCTTATGCTTCCCTGCAATTGAAGAAACATGAACATAACTACCCCACTCACGATTTGGAGATGGCTGCAGTGGTCTTTGCACTTAAGATCTGGCGACATTACCTCTACGGCGAGTCGTGCCAGATATTCACTGATCACAAGAGCCTCAAGTATATATTTCAGCAGCGAGACCTGAATCTCCGACAGCGCCGTTGGATGGAACTGGTGAAAGACTACGACTGCGAGATCTTATATCACCCGGGAAAGGCTAACGTAGTGGCAGATGCTTTGAGTAGGAGGCCCGAGGGTAGTCTAGCGTGTTTGAGTGCAGTACAGTGGCAGTCGTCGGCAGATTTGCAGATATTATGCGATAGCCAAGTGCAGTTCGAGTTCACGCAGATCGGGGGACAGCTTGCGCACGTTCGTGCACGCCCACAGTTGCTTGACCATATATATAAGGCACAGCACAGGGATGACCGTTGCTCAGAGATCATGCCACAGATTGGACATGGCAGATTCTCCGAGTTCGTGATTGATGACCAGGGGATATTACGATTTGGGCCTAGACTGTGCGTAACAGATGCTGAGGGATTGCGGCACGATATTCTTGAGGAGGCACATCGGTCGGTGTACAGTGTCCACCCCGCTTCCACCAAGATGTACCATGATATGAGAGAGACCTACTGGTGGGACGGAATGAAGAGAAGCATTGCGGAGTTCGTATCGAGATGCCTGACTTGTCAGCAAGTCAAGGCCGAGCACCAGAGGCCCGCAGGAGAGCTACAGCCGTTACCCATTCCGGAGTGGAAATAAGAACAGATTTCGATGGATTTCGTTGTGGGTCTACCCAGGACTAGGCGGGGGTATGACTCCATTTGGGTGATCGTAGATCGTCTGACAAAAGCGGCTCACTTCCTGCCGGTGAAGACGACTTTCGGGTTTGCGCAGTACGCCCCAGATTTATATCGACGAGATTGTACGACTACATGGGGTCCCGACGTGTATTGTGTCCGACCGAGGCACCCAGTTTACCAGCAGACTATGGCAGAGGCTTCAGGAGGCTTTGGGCACTCGTTTGAGTTTCAGCACGGCATTTCATCCGCAGAACGACGGACAGTCAGAGCGGACCATTCAGACTCTCGAGGACATGCTCCGAGTATGCGTGTTAGACTTTGGTGGTAGCTGGGATCATCATTTACCCCTGATAGAGTTCTCCTACAACAATAGCTTCCAGGACACTATTCAGATGGCACCTTTCGAGGCTTTGTATCGGAGGAGATGTAGATCCCCCGTCTGTTGGACAGAGCTGAGCGAGAGCAGTATTTTGGGGCCCCAGATCATACAGGAGACGACCGAGAAGATTCAGCTGATTTGAGACAGGATGAGGACAGCTCTGAGCTGGCAGAAATCATATGCTGACAGACGCCGCCGCAGATTAGAGTTCGCAGTTGGCGATCACGTTTTTCTGAGGGTCTCTCCAATGAAGGGAGTGATGAGGTTTGGACGAAAGGGGAAGCTTAGCCCCAGATTCATAGGTCCTTTCGAGATCCTCGAGCGGGTGGGCGCAGTCACATATCGTTTAGCTCTTCCACCCAGTCTTCCGGATGTTCACCCCGTCTTCCACGTATCGATGCTATGCAGATATCTTCATGACCCTTCCCACAAGATCCAGCATCAGACAGTTCAGCTTGAGCCCGATCTTTCGTTCACCGTGCAGCCAGTTGAGATATTGGATCGGCAGGTGAAGAAACTTCGATCTAGGGTCCTGCCATCGGTAAAGGTCCTTTGGCGCAGGCCGAATGGTGAGGAGATCACTTGGGAGACCGAGGGGGAGATGCGGAAGAAATTCCCTCAACTCTTTTAAGGTACGCGTAGTTATATATTTTAAATTCAGGGACGAATTTTCTTAAGGAGGGGACACTGTAACACTTGAGTTTAGGGTTAGTGGGAATTGAGTGTTAATGTGGGGTTTTTGGTAAAGAGTTTACCAAAATGGGTTTCTAGTAAATTATCTGGTTTTATGGTTATTTTAGTAGAAATTTATCTCGATCGCATACACTTGTTCACGAATGCTAGGGTTAAGTTTAGAGTGACCTAGTTTGGGTGTGCATGGTGGGTTAACCATGTTTACCCGACCATGGTAGGATTAGGGCCTTGCTTAAGATAATTGGGTGGATTTGTGAGCAAATTAGTTTAACTAGGGTGGTTGGCTTTGACCAAGGGTGCTTAGGATGGTTTAAGGTTGACTTGCTAGAGAGAGAGAGAGATGTGATGGTTGCCATGATGGGTTAAGGTTGTGTCGCACCAAACCTTTTTGAATGTCTCTTCACACTCAAATCCCTCTCACTCACACTCAATTTCAGCCCCTAAAAACATCAGAACAGCCACCAAAACAACCCCATCAGCTCCTGAAACCAACATCAGCACACTTTCAGCCTGATAAAACTAGCTTCATCCACCCATTTCTGCTCTAGATCAGCACTCAACTGCTGCACAAACAGCCCCTATCATCATTGCAACAGCCCACTTCTTAAACAACACACACCCTCACACCCTCTTTCTCCAATACAACATTATAACATCAGTTTCAGCCCATTTCCTTTAGAACTGCAACAGCAGCAGCTAGTTTCAGCAAGCAGTTAAGCAGATCAGCAGCTCATTGCAGGCAAGATGCAGCCCCAGGAGCTATAGCAGTAGCACACCACTCCCTCCTTCTTCTTTCCTCCTTCAACTAGGATCTGTAGAGGTGTAATTCCCTTAAACCCCACTTCTCTTTGCTCATGTTATGGTTGTGATGTAGTTAGTATTTATTTTTGGTAGTTTAAGTGCTAGTTGTAGAAGATTTGGGTGGGATTTAGTCTAGTAATGGTTTTAATGGTTAGTATAACCTTAGTAAGTGCTGTTAGGGCTAGTGAAAACAAGATCTATCCAAGTTTTCACCAGAATAACCAATTTGCCCGACTTGGCGTAAATTAGCGATTTTAGGGACTTTTGAGCCTCTGTGGGATCTGCTGTTGACTCGAACCTTAAATCATAAAATTGTGAAGACTGTAGTAGAGTGACCGTAGCAGAGATACACACACAGAGCACGGGGACCCACCTCCAATTTGAGGCGGCCTTTTTATTCCTTCTGGCCGCAAATTACGGCCAGAACAGGGGCTGGGGTGTTGGGTTTTTGGCTGTAGGGTTCTTCTGGGTAGCTTAGGCTTTTGGTATCTGTAACTTTTTCTTTTTGGCCTAGAGGCAAAATCTGGACTTATAAACGCATTTTCGATGTTTGTAACCTTGTGCGACACGCGCGTGATCCGCGTAGTTCTGTGGCGCGCTGCGCGCCACAGCGCGTCGATGTTGGTCCTGGTGAGTTCACACGCGTCGCAACATGTCGTATGCACACGCATTTAGTTTCACGCACACGTATCCTTTTTGCGATAATTTTACGATTTTGGTGATTCTTAAGGTTTGGTGTTAGGTAATGTTAATAATAGTTAGACTAGCCTAATCAGGAATGGTTAGGACCAAGTTAGCCTAGGAAACCCCAGATTACACAAAATACCCTAAGTTTTCAACTGGTACAAAACTTGGCGTTCTTGAGCAAAACATAGCTTTTTGAGATCTGCTGCTACCCTTGTAGGTTCAGAATAAAATTGAGTAGACCATAGCCTACTGGTGACACCCTGACCCAACCACAAGAGCCCGACCCCACCACCTTCAACCTAGGCCGCCAGAAAATTCATTCTGGCCGCAAATTACGGCCAGAATAGGGAGTTAGGTCCTAGGGTTTTTTCTACAGGTGTCTGCTACATTTTATAGGTCTCTGGTATACATAGTTTTGCAATATTTTGATCTGGGTAAAATCTGGGGCACTATATTGTTTTCTGGTGTTTTTGGTTTGCGCGATACGCGTGCGGTTCTGTGATTCGGCGTATCGCGGCGTATCGGGTTAAGCGCTAGGCACATACACGCACGTTTCAGCGTATCGCACACACGCGTGTCAATTCGCGACACGAGTTCTCGTTTGTTTTATCGCGTATGCGAGATTTTGATTATATTTGGATTCTTGTGTAAATTCCAGGTTCGCAGGCGGGTACGTCAGACGCCGCCGGGAAAGGGAAGCAGGTGGTCGGCTATACTTAGCACACGACTAAGTGAGTAGATTTAACATCTACGGGGAAATCGCCCGTATGGCGTTAAGCGTCAGGGCGTAGTAGGATGTTTAGTTTTATATGTTCACGAAAACATGCTAGAGTAGCATACCCTTGTTACATATATAGAACTGGTAGTATAGAACACTGCACTATCACTAACGGTACATGCTGCACGAGCACGATTTATATGCTACACTCACACCGTTAATGATTGCCATGACACTCACAATACAGGATTGCTAGAAATTATATATTATATTGCTTCCATTTCACTGATGTTGTTATGATTTGCCATATCCGCATATGCATATTTTTACCATATTCACTTTGTAGCTCATCATAATGCTTATATATATATATATATATATATATATATATATATATATATCTTGGACACATATGCATCATTTCCACATTAGTGTACATGTATATTGCTACACTCACTTAGTATATTTAGCTTCTCTCACATCCATACCTATACTCATTTTCATATGAAACATACATGGATGATATTGACTTGACTTAAAAACTAAAAGACTGCATATGGTACTTTCCAAACTGGGTATTTTTAGAAAAAGAGCGGTTTTCCCTTTTCTTCCATACGACGCATGGCATGGATTTACGCATTAGATTGATTCATAGGATTTCTGGATTTGGGAACCAGAGTACTATTTTAAGAAATTACGCACTGTTTAAAAACCCAGTTTCCCTTGATTTGATATTTTAGTGCGTCCACCATGTGTATTCTCGGTGCTTGAGCGATACATGGAAACCCGAGTCGAGGAGCTGGACGAGGCCGATTGCGGGTACATGGTGGACCCGGTATTGTACCCCGTGGTGAGAACGGATCGCTGTGCAGTAGACGGTGAGCCTGGCAGAGGGACTACTACCTACCGGTGATTGGTTGGACCTGGCGGTTATCCGGAGGATACCGACCAGAGTCGAGAGATGGTACGGGACGACTAGTACTGCCGGGGCCGAGGGCCGATACCGCAGACAGAGCCCGTGGGCTAATCCGGATTGACGGATGCCCGAGATATAAGGTTTTGCGTGTCGATGCTGGACACGAGTTTTCTTGATATTTGGGTGCCGATGTTGGGCACTCACGACTTTATGAGATTACAGGATTTGAGGGCCGATGTGGATGACGGCGCCTGGGTTGTATTGGGATTGGGGTGTATTGACAGACACCGGTTATTTTTCCACATTAACATTTCGTGTAGACATTATTTCTTCTCACACTCAGCATTTAGTACTTGACACCTCATCCTGTAGCTAGCATACCTGATAGAGTACACATGCTTGCATATCATTGCGTACCCTGCTTATCCTATATAGGGTTGTTAGATTACATTGCCATGTCTGATTATCCTACCTCTGCTCATTACATAGAGATGCCATTAGATCATACTTGTTGCATGATATTGAGCATCCAATTCATCATATAGATGTTACCTGTTGGCATAGATTAGAGTATCGCAGCACGTGCATACTCGCGATTACCTTTATATGTTATCTACTTCTCACGAGTTGGCAACTCACCCCCGTTGTGCCACAGTGCTTGCAGGTTGCCCTTTGGAGTAGTCACGGCTGGTTGTTTACCACACCTTTTGACACAGATACCAATGCTAGTTGGTGGGTTCTCGTACGGTATCTGTTTACTTTTAGTTGTATATTGATGTATCTAGTATTCTCCATCTACCATCTTGTATTGACTTAGAGACAGTTGTGAGGACGTTATATGTTATCTTGTACTCTGGTGTCGAGCTCGTTGTGAGCCGACTTTATTTATGCAGTCTTATATTTCTTGCTATCTTCATTGCATTTTTACTCAGTCGTATCATCATCATTGTGATGCTCTATTTATTCCATAAGACAAATTCTTGTATGAGAAAATGTTGCAAATAAAATTATTAATTAACACATGAACTCAAAAAGGATTTCTACTAAATTAACTAAAAAGGTTTTCTAAACATTTAAAACCGTTTTTACAAAAAATGACTCAACACTCTACATTTATATGGTTTTGATTTCTGGGTTGGCGGCTTACTTAGTCATGTTACGCCTTTAGACGTTACGTGGTTAAGTGCCGGTCATGGGCCGAACTTTGGGTCGTGAAGCTCCCACTTCTTCCTTTTTCTAAAAACTGATGTTCCAGAAAGTGGGCATGACGAGAAATAAAAACCTTTTGTTCCTATGCGTAATAGAAATAATATCCTTTGGAATTCTTCGGATATCCCACAAACTTACACTGTACTGATCGTGCCTCGAGCTTGTCCGCATGCTGCTTTCTAACAAAAGCCGGACATCCCTAAATCTTCAGATACTGAAGATAGGGTTTCTTCCCACTCCACATCTGATATAGTGTGGTAAGCACAGTTTTGGTAGGAACTAGGTTCAAAAGATATGCAGCTGATTCTAGTGCATATCCCTAGAATGATCGCGGTAACTCAGCGTTACTCATCATGGAACGAATCATATCTAATAGGGTTCGATTCCTCCTTTCCGATACACCGTTGTGTTATGGTGTGTATGGAGGAGTAAGCTGAGAGAGAATTCCATTCTCTTTTAAGTAACCCAGGAACTCGGCACTTAAGTATTCACCACCTCGATCAGATCTCAGTGTCTTTATACTCTTGCCTGTTTGTTTTTCCACTTCATTCTTGTATTCTTGGAATTTCTCAAAGGCCTCAGATTTATGCTTCTTTTAGAAGACATATCCATAACTAGAGAAATCACCCGTAAAAGTAATGACGTAGGAATAACCTCCTCGCGCATGTGTAGACATTGGGCCGCACACGTCACTGTGTACGAGTCCCAAGAGCTCGCTTGCTCTTACTCCGTGTCCAGTAAACGGAGTCTTTGTCATCTTACCTATGAGACAAGATTCACAAGTAGCATAAGATTGATATTCGAATGGATTCAAATATCCTTCTCCATGTAACTTAGTCAACCTTCTCTCATTGATGTGACCTAGTCTACAATGCCATATGAAAGCATGATTTATTTCCGGAGACTTTCTTTTAAGTGTGTTCTGGACATTGAAAACCTGAGCTTGACTCAATGCGTATATGCCGTTATCTAATTTACCGGACCCAATCAAAACTTGATTTAGGTGGATGTGAACTACATCGCTTACGAATATAAAATTATATCCCTCTCTCGAAAGTGAGGATACTGATATGATATTACAAGTCATACTGGGTACATACAGACAGTTACGTAGAATCAATATCTGCCCAATTGTCAAACCTAGGCGATATTCTCCCACGGATTCAGCGTCTACGCTCATTCCGTTAGCAACTCTGAGAGACCAATCACCTACCTTTATAACTCTACTGTTTCTCAAAGCATGTAATGAATTACAGATATGAGATCCTGCTCCGGTATCTAGTACCCAGGATGTAGAGTTAATTGACATACAGTTCTCAATTACAAAGACACTTGAGGCCGAAGCCACAACATGCTTCGTATCCGGGCTACTGGCTTCCAAAGCCCTGCAATCTTTCTACCTATGCCCAATCCCATAACAATAGGAACGTCCCTCTTTTACTATATCCTGTCCCAAAACTTTTTCCTTTCCCTTTCCTTCTACTTCCCTGGTTACCTTCACGGTAGAAGGCAGAGACTGTAGAATCAAGTCATTATCTGACCGTTTCCCAACGTGGTTTCCAGGTCCTGGTGTTTATCAATATAGCTAGTCATTGTAAGGACGCTGTCCCCTACAGATGACTCGACAGCCATTCTCGCTTGAATTAATTCGTTCGAGGTCTCATATCTTGTGATATGAGATTGCTCTCCATATAAATCTCTGTTATGGAGATAGATGGAAACTGTGTCCATCTTCTCGTGTTGCTTCTGGTATACACCACCAACTGAAGTTAACACGGGGAACTTGGCTTTTGCTTTATCCTTTTCCTTTGTCTGGCGGATATCCATATCCGCGATGGTGGAAACTGGACCTGGGACGACGGGATATTGAGTAGTAATAGGGTGGTCCAGTTTGTCATAGATAATGGACATCTGGACAGACCTTTGCCAGTCATATAAGTCAGATTCAGTCAATTTGTTATCTAGATGTAACCTATGTGTGGTCACAAGGTCGCTGCAATTAAGAGAGAGAGAAGAAAACATTTTAGCATGAGTTGCAAGTTTAGATTGGTTTTAAATTTATCTAAACAGGATGGCTCCCACTGTTTCTCGAATCCTTCCCCAAACCATAAAAGAAGAATTAGTCAGGACAATTCTCACCATACAATACTTGCTTAACCGTTCAGCCAGACCAGTATCGATACTTCGAGGGAGGTTTTCCAACACTTTCGCGAAGTTCCTTAATTAAATAACCTCTTTTCTCTGGGGGCGTAGCCCCGCTGACACCTTTCTTGACACCTACTTGGTTTATAGCATTGATCGTTAAGTGACGAATCTCCTGATAAGTAGTATATACTCACAGTAGGATCGGGATCCAAAATATCATCGTATCATAATGTTGAAGGGATCCTACCAACATTCATCAAACTCCAAAATGGTATGCATCTCTCTGCAAATTTCAGTTTCTTTAGAAATTCCCGATATAAATTTTTGCCCCATGCTCTTATGACCCTGGCGTTGGTCAAAATGTCATAAGTCACATGTCAAGTTCTACCTATCATTATCCTGGTTAATTTGAACCCATCCGTACATATCCTTGACGTTGGCCAAATTGATAATACGACTGTCCCAAACTAACACATCTATCTATGTAACAAATGAAATACCCAGTAGCTACCAAACACTATGCCTTGGCGTTGGTCAAAATGCATAGCTTGAATACTACTGAATACCCAAATGAAATGACGGAGGGCTAAGAATGGTTTTGGTAAAACCGTGAACGTAGTGAACTTGATATAATCGAAGGAACCTGATACTTTTTAAAAAGAGTGGTTAAAGCTCCGCAATTAAAAATTCTGATCTTTTAAAATAACCGAGTGGTTTCATTTAAATTTGTTCCAATGATTAAACTTTGGTTTATTTTCTTTGAATTATAATAATGCGTCCCATCATTTATCTTACCATTGCAGAAAACAACAAAAATACCACGTCCTCTTATGCCATCCGCATTCGCCACGGGGTCCCGTCATCACCCGTTAGGTTACTTAACTAACGACAGAGCGGGGCTTGGCTAGCGCGGGTGTAAAACATAAGTGGCGTCTAATAACTATCATATATAGATATTGTACATTCGTCAGATGCAATAATAAGCATTCCAGATCACAGATGAACTTTATTGGATATACTAGCAATCCGTATTTGCTTTGAGCCTGCAATAAAAAACGGATTACACAGTTGTGATGAATAGCCATTACCCCACCGTAGACCCCTACGGGTACGGAAAACTACCCGCCAAGTACCCGAAGTGAAGCGGTCACCCTCATCGACGTGAGTAGGTCACTAAACACTTCAACGTACCTGGTAGTTTGTGTACCCCACCTTAGGTCTATCCTAGGAGCAAAACACGGTAAAAAGAAATAATACAGTGGTGGCTACAACCGCAACCTGGATGTGCCCCGCAAAAGAATATTACATCATATTACATTTACATCGAATGAATGAATATTAAACCCATCTCAAACCCCGGCTAATCATCACAACATTCCAATCAAGTCCATATACACAAACAGTAAACATTACAGAAATGTGCAACCCCCTGCCAACCGACATACTAGCAGTTAGGGAGGTTTATGAACACATTAAACATTACAGATAATAACCCAATTAATAATTAACTTAGAACATCGATCGACAACCTTTATCCGTGTCTACCCCAAAAGCAAACCTGCACTGAAGTAACCTGGGCAGAAATAGAACATACTGGAAAACAAAACACCAAAATATATGAATAACAGAGCAAATCCGAGTCAACTCGGCATTGACTCGGTGGCGGATCCGCGGCCAAAAGCACCTTCTTGCCGCGGATCCGCGGCCGTCTTGCCGAGTTAGAGGCTCGTATTTTCCCAGTATTCTTATAATACCCTGCTGTGAATTTTAAGCCATATCAAATAATTTTTGTGACACTTTTAAAATCAACAGAAACTGTTAGGGTTTTGTTTTCGTGTTTTCCGTCGATCGAACTTCTAATTAGTTGCTAACAAGCTAGTAATGGTTTAGTTGGCTCTGATACCACTGTAAGTCCATGTCACGCACCGCACTAACTTGCGGGGAGGCGGAATATATGAAAAACGATTATCAAAACTTCGTAACACGGACTTGAGCGCATTAGTCATATCTAAACCGTTACTAGCAAACTACGAGAGGTTTAACTGCTCGGATTCGATGTTATACCTCACATTACTTGTCCTTCGGGTCTTCATCACTGTCCTCCACTCCTTGTAGGCTCCTTGGAACATTGGCACCTCAACGGCCTCCTCGAATCAAAGATGATCCACCCGAAAGCTCCTTGTCCAAGCTTGATCTCTAACTTGAGATAACTAGGTTGCTCAAAGTGCTAATCTAAGCTACCTAGGGGATATAGAGTGAGGTTATGGATGTATTAGTCTAGCTAACCCTTGATCTAAACACATGAGAGCTTAGGGTTAGGGTTTCAAGAATGAGAGAGCTTGAGGAGAGAGAAGGTGATGATAAGAATGAATATGAATAATGAGCTCATTAGAATATATCAACGATAACAATTTATCAAATATATAAAATAAATGATTAATCATCATGGTCGATGCATTCACGTTGTGTGATTCATCATATGACTCATTAACTAATTAATGCATCATTTAATACCAAGGATGAATCACACAAATGAGTCATTTAAGCAATTAATCCTTATGCCACCTTAACCCCTAAGTCACCATGCTTCTAGAAGCTTCCCGGATAATTACGAGAACACCCCTCCAATCCGTGAAAACACGGAAAAACTTTAGACTGTATAAATCCAATAACCTGATACTAGGATCTGGCTTAAACCAAAGCCGACTAGTAAAAACTGACCGAACGTCGTACGTGCGTTTAAACATGTATGCGTCCAAACCCTTGTCGTAAAACCATACGACCTCTATATCGTTTCGCCTGGAGCAGGGAAACTCTCTGTGTGGGACTCTAAAGACTCGACACTGGCATTGGGTTTAACCACAGACCGCAAGCGGCACTAGCTGTACGTAACGGTCCCCAGGTAGATGTCGATAAGAAGGCCGATGAGGAAAACCATCCGAACTCCTACTGAGCCTGATGTGACAATCTCCGTACAGTCCGGTCTGTTCATCTAAGACTATCGCATATCTAGCCAAGGGGGCGAAAAGCGTCAGTCCCCTAATAGCAGTATAAGTCGTGTCGGAGCGTAGCCCATTACACCCAGAGAAACTACTGGAACCTACCAGTAAATCTCGCTTTCCTTGGCCAAGGACTTTGCGTAATGGCTCTCTGACACAGCGCGATATCAACTCCCAATACCGGGAGACACGAATCCTGTCTAACCGCCACTACCTCCAAGTTCTCGGGACTGCACCCAACTGCTACCTATTTGCACTGCTCCTTTGAGCCGTGGTAGGGTAGCAATCTAAGAACAGTGGGACACACTCGAGGCGAAGTAGTAGTGTCAAGTCTGCGGACTATGTTGTACTCATGTCACCTGGGAACTGTTAACTGATGACGGGTATAATATGTTAGTTGTATGTATGCCCTAGAGGCCAGTATTGTACAGATGATGTATATTATATTGGATGCTTGGACATATATAGAGATGACTTTCTTGCTCGATATGATAGTTTGCTATCTGGTTACTCTTTATCTTAACATGTACACTAGTCTCTTTAAACTGTCTTATGGTTACATGTTGATAAAGCCCTTAGGATGTGTACTTGACTACCTGGACTATGATGCAGATCATACTAGTGGGGACATGGTAGTCCATAAGTACATCCTTCAAGGTCCCTAGTCGTGGGTGTATCGAGACGGGGCATCGATATACCAGAGTAGACTAGCGTATACGCTTCTCGACCCATGAGATGGGCGATGGATGATCCCATATCCATTGGTGTTTGACATCAGAGATGGTATACGGGTGCTCAGTGGAGACTGGGTACACTGGACGGACTCGCCGAGAACTCCCAGATGGTATTATACCTCACGTCAGATGGCAGTTCTCAGGTGACACTTGTGCAGGTTAGTCTGTAGAACCGAGATCGTCATAGAGTCTTGTGTGATTACCACTGTGCTTTGATCTACACCTTACCACGTCCATGAGGGCGTGCAAAATGGTGGTCTTTAGGTACAGTCCCGAGTCACATGGAGTCAATGAGCGATAGGAGGGGTTTCGTCTCTCCCGGTATTGGCGGTTGATATTGCGTTGTGCTCGATTGGCCGTAACAGGGAAGTCCCTGGCCAGGGCTGATCAGAGATTTGCTGGTAAGTGTTACTAGTAGTTTCTCGACCCGTTATGAGCCTCACATCGGCACGACTTATCGGTTATTGGGGTCTGACGTTTACCACCCCTAGACTTGATATGAGACGTATCAGACAAACATGACCGGACTGTACGGTAAGTGTTACTGGTTGGATTCACAGGAGTGTGAGCGGGCTAGCTCGTCGATCTTCTGATCGCTCAATACCCGGATGGCCGTTACGTTTAGCAGACCGCTTGCGGCTTGTGGGTGCTTGATATGATCATCATCTGCTACCGGCGTATTGACAAGTCTTTAGAGTCCTACACAGAGGTTTCCTGGCTCAAGCGAAACGAAATAGGAGCGCATATGAGATATGTGCGGGACTGAGAATAATGCGCGTATGTGATACCGCATTTCATTCTCGCGATAAATGTTTCGATTGGTTATATTCGATATAACCTAGTTATCGAATCATTGATTCAATAAATCGATACATTGAATACTAGTCGGTTATGTGCGACATGACCGGATCATTGAATCAAATGTTGATTTAATGATTTAATGTATAATTATATATTTGATATATTACTTTGCATTAACTAGTATTGGTTCACTTTATATGGATTTTCTCACTTGATGTGCAAGTTGTATATGTGATATACTTTTGTGCACATATTTGTATTATGTTTGATGATACTTGATCATTTGGTTAAGAGTGAAGAATTAAACCATGGTTAAATGATAATTAGGGTTTTTCATTATCATTTATTTATTCATTTCTTTATTTATTTCATTGGATAAATGAAAATAAAATGGTTTGTTTTTGTCATGAAGCTTGTTGAAGCTTCATGAAGCTTTGACCAAAGAGACCATTTTGTCTTCATGCTTAACCCTAACCCATTCAAGTGACCATGGTTTATTCTCTACACTTAACCTAGGTTAGAACATGATAAGTATTGGATTTTATTATTCTTTTTCACAACACTTATCATATTCTTTCTTCTTCTTGACCTTCTTCTTCAAGAAAGAAACCTTGATGCCATCAATGGCAACTTGAGATCCAAAGTGAGAAATCCAATTCTAAAGTGAACCCACCTCCTATTTCTTCACCCTCTACCTCTTGCCAAGTTGTTTTGGGTGTTTTCTTCACAAGTCTCACCACTTGGTGAAGTTGGAGCTTGAACTTGTGCAAGCTCGACGTAGATCATCTTCGGCACGAAGCCGACGACCTATTCAGCTCACTTCTCCGATGAAGCCGTCGCGAGAGTCCGAGATTCGAGATGGACAGCGAGAGGACGACCACGTGGAGCTAAGGAAGTGGATATCCGAATCTACAAAGGTTGTAACTTCCGATCTTTAGTTAAAGTGTTAACTAGATTTGTTTTTCGTCTAGAATTCTAGCCAACGATCCGCGTTAGGGTTTCGCGGCATCCATAATTTTTGAAATTGGCATGGTTGATGCCATGCGAGACCTCTATAGGGTGCCTAGGAACCTTTCAATGGAATCAGAGCCTAGCTAGAGCCTTAGGCGAAGTCTAGACGGAGTTTGAAGTCCGAACGAACCGAAACCCTAACTCACAAAATGCTCTCTGTACATTTTCTAAAATCTGGGATTTTTTCAAATTAAAAATATGCAGAAAAATCAGCAGGTGATTATAAGAATTACTGTGAAATTCGATAGCCCAAATCCACCAAGTCGCCGCGGTTCCGCGGCATGAGCATGGCTCATGCGGCGGTTCCGCGGCCGTACGGACTCATTAAACAAAGAATTCTGCACAGTAATTCTTAGCTTCCGGTGCTGGTTTTCCTGGGAATTTTTAATATTTATTCAAGAGTTGAATTTTCTGGGGTTGTTTTGGGGATTCGGTATTTCGATCGGATTTTCAAATTTCGTCTTTTGTGTATTTCCGGATAATTTTTAGAATATGTTAAAAAGTTCGACCGGATATAAATACCCAATTTTTCCCCTGTCGGGAGATTTCCAAGTGTTGGATTTTTCCGTAGTTTAACGACGTTCTAAGTAGTGCAAGTAACGCGATGGACCCTCTAGAAGACAACAAACCTTAACTCGATTATGTGACCGTCTTGAACTGCCCTTTGAACCTTCGGGTTTGGGGCAGTACGGCGTGCCACATGTGAGGCGCTGGCTTGACCCTTCTACGGCTGGACCGTTGGTACTGAGGCATGAACTGAATGTTGTTAGACTTATTTCATGTGTTGAGCTGTATCAGAAAACTTGGGTATTCGACTGTTCGATCGGAAAGTTTAACATTTTCTGTTTATCTGGAATGTGATACAATAATTAGAATTCACAAACAGTTATGAGATAACTGAATGAATGTTATAAATCTAGCGGTTTAGTTTCACTTTATATTGAAAAGTGTTTTCGATAATGAGACTAAAATGCGGGGTTTATAACTGTTAGGCATGAGATGTCTAAGTATTTCATTTGATTAGGCATGTGATGTCTAAAGAGGTTGTGGATTCCAACTGTTGTAGTTTTACACTTTCTTTTCTGTGACCGTAAGTGTAGTATGTTCATATCGCCGGTTTCGTTGCTATACGTCAACGACAATTGGGGTATGCATACTTACTTACGTTGATGACATGTGATGTTATGTGTTGCTGGATATGTTATATTGGATCGTCATGTAAGAATAGCCGGGGGGTTTTGTGTGAGATGAGTGTTTTTCATTTTCATTCATGTAAAAAATTGTATGTAATATTATTTTATTTGGGGCACTTCCAGGTAGCGGAAGTTGTCACCTTTTGTATATTATTTACTTTTCCGCATTAGGATAGACCCAAGGAGGGGAGCACAAGTAACCGGGTTCTGGGGTCCAGTGGGAGACCAACTCGAGGAGTCGAGTCCGGGTCTCCTAACCCTAGAATTGGCAGGGTTGCTTGCCGCTCTCGTAGGGGTCTAGGGGTGTGGGATTGGCTATTCATCGCGACTGTGGAATCCGTGTTTTATACTGGCTCGTATTGAAAACACGGACGTCCTAGTATATCCAATATTTTATATGTTTCTTCTGCTGCGATATATGTGATGTTCTGTGATGGATATAGTATATAGTATATATGATATATTATATAGACGTTACTTATGTTTTACACCCGCGCTAGCCCTGCCCTGCTCTGTCGTTAGTTACCTAACCAAACGGTGCACGAGGGGACATCGAGGCGAATGCGGATGGCATAAGTGTACGTCATATCTATCTGTGATGTTTAGGTATTTAAATGATAGGACTTCATTAATGTGATTAATGAAAGATAAGAAACCTAAGATGTTGTGGAATCGAATTTTAAAATAAAACAGGTAGCTACAGTTCTTGCTTTGCACAACGGTATATGTGATATACCCTGCACCTTATTCGATGAGGAAAGGACCGAGATCCCCTCACCGGGAGTGACTCCTTTAGCAATAACTGGCTGATGCTACACACTCGGTTTGCTTTTGACTGCTTTTGGGTTTTTGCTTTGCACAGCGATATATATGATATATCCCGCACCTCATTCGACGAGGAAAGGACCGAGGTCCCTTCGCCGGGAGTGATTCCTTTAGCAAAACTAGAAAAGCCTCAAAATCACTCCATTTCAAAACTTCATTTGATTCTACAACGATATCAAGTTCTTTACGCTCATGGTTTTCAGAAAAACCTGGCGTAGCCCTCCATCATTTCAGATGAGTAGTAGTTAGTATTCGTGCTACGTTTGTTGGCCTGCGTCAAGGCGTAGTGTGCGGTAGCTAACTAGTATTTATCTGCATATGCATATGATGCAGATTGGATTAGGGTAGTCGTGCGACTTTGTTGGCCTGCGTCAAGGGTCGTACGGGTGGGTTTAATTCGATCAGGAAATGACGGGTTGAACTTGACTAGCGCACTATGGTTTGTTGGCCTGCGTCAAGGTCATAGGACGCTAGGGGCAAAAGTATTATCGGGAATTTCAAGTGTTGAAATTTTCAATGAGATTGCATACCTTCTATGAGATAGTTGGATCCCGATACCCACTGCGAGTAAGAGTTACTCCTGGGAGAGTTTTACACATTGCAATTAGCCGATCAAGTAGGTGTCTAGAAAGGTGTTAACGAGGTTACGCCTCTGGGAAAACGAGGTTTACATTAATTAGGTTCGTGCGAAAACACGGGGGACCTCCCTCAAAGTACCGACACTGGCCTGGCAGAAAGATTGACGAACTTGTAGTATGTAATTAATCCCGGCTAGTCTTTCCTTTTAGGGTTTGAAGGAAGATTTGATAAAAAGCAGTGGGAGCCATCATGATTAGATAAGATAATAACCAATCTGATCTTGCACGAGCATACGCTAAAGTGTTTTCTTCTCTCTCTCTCTCTCCAGGTAGCGACCATTTCAAGCCCTAATGAAGATAATAATATGGATGTATTGACCGAACCCGCATGTTATACTGTGCTGGGGAACGTTGGTTCCGTTCTTTCTTATAAGAGTTATAGGAATGAACAGGATATAGGGGAATACCAGGATTCCCATGCCACCCGTTTGAAGAAAGTACATGTTGATGCATTTTCTTCGGGTGTGTTCGTTACAGAGAACTGTTTCTCCATTTGCTCTACGTCCTGGGTATTAGATACCGGGTCAGAATCCCATATATGTAATCAGTTACATGGGCTTAGGAAAGGTAGAGAACTTAGAGAAGGTGATAAAGACATAAGAGTAGGAAATGGCGCAATTGTTGCAGCTAAGACTGTCGGGGAATATCACCTTGTATTACCAACTGGTAATATATTGGTTCTGAACGAATGCTATTACATGCCGAACCTGATATGCAACATTATATCAGTTTCTTTATTGAGTAAAGAGGGATATAATTTTGTATTCCAGGACAATGTTATGAACATTTTCCGTAACCAAAAGTTGGTTGGATCAGGCACGTTATGCAATGGCATTTATGTTCTAAATCAATCAACAGTTCTGAGCATAACAAACACACACAAGAGGAAGAGTTCTGAACTCAACGAATCCTTCTTGTGGCATTGTAGACTGGGTCACATCAATGCGACACGACTAGCTAAGTTGCATAAAGATGGATATTTAAATCCGTTTGAATTTTCTTCTTATGACACTTGCCAGTCATGTCTCAAAGGCAAGATGACCAAAACTCCGTTTACGGGACACGGAGAAAGAGTTACCGAACTCTTGGGACTGATACATAGTGATGTATGCGGTCCTATGTCTACACATGCCAGGGATGGTTCTTCGTACTTCATTACATTCACTGACGATCTCTCTAGATTCGGATATGTGTTCCTGATGAAACACAAATCAGAAGCTTTTGAGAAATTTAGAGAATATAAACAAGAAGTCGAGAACCAAACCGGAAAAAGTATTAAAATCCTTCGATCTGATCGAGGAGGTGAATACTTGAGCAATGAATTCCTGGACTTCCTAAAAGAGAATGGGATTCTCTCTCAGCTGACTCCTCCATATACACCACAGTACAACGGTGTATCAGAACGGAGGAACCGCACCCTATTAGATATGGTGCGCTCTATGATGAGCACAGCTGAGTTACCTATTTCCTTCTAGGGATATGCACTGGAAACAGCTGCAAACCTATTGAATATGGTTCCCACCAAAACCGTGCCAACCACTCCATATGAGATATGGAAAGGAAAGAGACCATGTCTTAATTATGTTAAGATATGGGGTTGTCCGGCCTATGTAAAAACGCAAAATCCGGACAAACTCGCGGCAAGGTCTATTCTGTGTAAGTTTATTGGATATCCCAAACATTCGCGCGGGTATATCTTCTACCACACAGAGGAACAAAAAGTGTTTGTTTCTCGACATGCCACCTTTTTAGAAAAGGAATTTCTTGAAAAGGAGATTAGTGGCAAGGAGGTAGAACTGGAAGAGGTTACAGCAATACAGACTACAACAGAAGATTTGGTTGAACCAGAGGATTCAGTAGCTCCCGATGAACCTCAGCCTCTCCGTCGATCTAGTAGGGTTCCTCGCCCACCTAAGAGATACTACGGTTTTCTCATGGATGGTGGGAGCGAGGATTGCATCATGGAGGATGATGACCCAACTAGCTTCGAGCAGGCCATCACGAGTGGGGACTCAGTGAAATGGCTGGATGCTATGCGGTGCGAGATGGAATCCATGTACACCAACAAAGTATGGACTTTGGACGTTGCTCCTGAAGAGGTAAAACCCATTGGGAGCAAGTGGATCTTCAAGAAGAAACTTGGTGTAGATGGGAAAGTGGAGACTTTCAAAGCTAGACTTGTAGCAAAAGGTTTTCGCCAAAGACCAGGTGTGGACTATGACGAAACCTTTTCTCCAGTGGCTATGCTTAAATCCATCCGGATCATGGTTGCCATCGCTGCATATCATGATTACGAAATCTGGCAAATGGATGTTAAGACCGCCTTTCTAAACGGTGATTTAGAAGAGTGCGTGTACATGACTCAGCCAGAGGGCTTCGTAGACAGTGGGAGCAGCGGGATGGTGTGCAAGCTGCTCAAATCTATTTATGGATTAAAGCAAGCATCGCGGAGTTGGAACATCTGCTTTGACGTCGTTATCAAAGAGTTTGATTTCGTCAAAAACCCAGATGAACCTTGTATCTACAAGAAGGTGGCAGAGAGTAAGGTTGTCTTCCTCGTATTGTACGTGGACGACATACTCTTTATAGGAAATGATATTCCTATGCTGCAATCGGTCAAGCTCTTCTTATCACAAAGATTCTTAATTTAAGATCTTGGTGATGCCTCCTGCATATTTGGAATTAGGATCTATAGAGATAGAGCCAAACGGATTTTGGGATTGTTCCAATCCAGGTACATTGACACCATACTAAAGAGGCTTAGTATGGAAGAGTCCAAGCATGGGAACTTGCCCACGATCTCTGGAGTCACTCTCTCCAAAGAGATGTCTCCCAAGACTGATTTGGAGAGAGCTCGCTTGCAAGGGATACCCTATGCTTCGGCAGTAGGCTCTATCATGTATGCGATGCTATGTACCAGACCCGATGTAGCATACTCACTAAGTATAGTGAGCAGGTATCAAGCTGATCCGGGAGAGAGTCACTGGACAGCTGTGAAGAGCATTCTCAAGTACTTACGAAGGACTAGAGATATGTTCTTGGTGTATGGTAATGGAGAGCTCCAAGTGGAGTCCTTTACCGATTCGAGCTTCCAGAGTGATAAGGACGACTCTAAGTCGCAGTCGGGTTTTGTCTTTACCCTTTACGGAGGGGTGATTAGCTGGAAGAGTTCCAAGCAGGAAACCGTGGCAGACTCGACGATGGAGGCTGAATACATCGCTGCCAACGATGCTGCCAAAGAGGCTGTCTGGATCAAGAAGTTCATTACTGAACTTGGAGTGGTTCCATCCATTGAGCATCCAATACCTTTGTATTGCGATAACAATGGAGCGGTGGCTTTGGCCAAGGAACCCAGGTCCCATCAGCGATCCAGGCATATTCTGAGGCGGTATCACCTGATCCGGGAGATAGTTGATCGCCGAGAGATCGAGGTCAGGAGGGTTGACACGAAGAACAACACGGCGGATCCACTCACGAAGGTCATTCCCAAGATACAGTTTGAGAGACTCTTCGGGATGCTCGGTATGCGATACTACAGCAGCTGGCCCTAGTGCAAGTGGGAGATTGTTAGTTGTATGTATGCCCTAGAGGCCAGTATTGTACAGATGATGTATATTATATTGGATGCTTGGACATATATAGAGATGACTTTCTTGCTCGATATGATAGTATGCTATCTGGTTACTCTTTATCTTAACATGTACACTAGTCTCTTTAAACTGTCTTATGGTTACATGTTGATAAAGCCCTTAGGATGTGTACTTGACTACCTGGACTATGATGCAGATCATACTAGTGGGGACATGGTAGTCCATAAGTACATCCTTCAAGGTCCCTAGTCGTGGGTGTATCGAGACGGGGCATCGATATACCAGAGTAGACTAGCGTATACGCTTCTCGACCCATGAGATGGGCGATGGATGATCCCATATCCATTGGTGTTTGACATCAGAGATGGTATACGGGTGCTCAGTGGAGACTGGGTACACTGGACGGACTCGCCGAGAACTCCCAGATGGTATTATACCTCACGTCAGATGGCAGTTCTCAGGTGACACTTGTGCAGGTTAGTCTGTAGACCCGAGATCGTCATAGAGTCTTGTGTGATTCCCACTGTGCTTTGATCTCCACCTTACTACGTCCATGAGGGCGTGCAAAACGGTGGTCTTTGTGTACAGTCCCGAGTCACATGGAGGCAATGAGCGATAGGAGGGGTTTCGTCTCTCCCGGTATTGGGGGTTGATGTTGCGCTGTGCTCGATTGGCCGTAACAGGGATGTCCCTGGCCAGGGCTGATCAGAGATTTGCTGGTAAGTGTTACCAGTAGTTTCTCGACCCGTTATGAGCCTCACATCGGCACGACTTATCGGTTATTGGGGTCTGACGTTTACCACCCCTAGACTTGATATGCGACGTATCAGACGAACATGACCGGAATGTACGGTAAGTGTTATTAGTTGGAATCACAGGAGTGTGAGCGGGCTAGCTCGTCGATCTTCTGATCGCTCAATACCCGGATGGCCGTTACGTTTAGCAGACCGTTTGCGGCTTGTGGGTGCTTGATATGATCATCATCTGCTACCGGCGTATTGACGAGTCTTTAGAGTCCTACACAGAGGTTTCCTGGCTCAAGCGAAACGAAATAGGAGCGCATATGAGATATGTGCGGGACCGAGAATAATGCGCGTATGTGATACCGCATTTCATTCTCGCGATAAATGTTTCGATTGGTTATATTCGATATAACCTAGTTATCGAATCATTGATTTAATAAATCGATACATTGAATACTAGTCGGTTATGTGCGACATGACCGGATCATTGAATCAAATGTTGATTTAATGATTTAATGTATAATTATATATTTGATATATTACTTTGCATTAACTAGTATTGGTTCACTTTATATGGATTTTCTCACTTGATGTGCAAGTTGTATATGTGATATACTTTTGTGCACATATTAGTATCATGTTTGATGATACTTGATCATTTGGTTAAGAGTGAAGAATTAAACCATGGTTAAATGATAATTAGGGTTTTGCCTTATCATTTATTTATTCATTTCTTTATTTATTTCATTGCATAAATGAAAATAAAATGGTTTGTTTTTGTCATGAAGCTTGTTGAAGCTTCATGAAGCTTTGACCAAAGAGACCATTTTGTCTTCATGCTTAACCCTAACCCATCCAAGTGACCATGGTTTATTCTCTACACTTAACCTAGGTTAGAACATGATAAGTATTGGATTTTATTATTCTTTTTCACAACACTTATCATATTCTTTCTTCTTCTTGACCTTCTTCTTCAAGAAAGAAACCTTGATGCCATCAATGGCAACTTGAGATCCAAAGTGAGAAATCCAATTCTAAAGTGAACCCACCTCCTATTTCTTCACCCTCTACCTCTTGCCAAGTTGTTTTGGGTGTTTTCTTCACAAGTCTCACCACTTGGTGAAGTTGGAGCTTGAACTTGTGCAACCTCGACGTAGATCATCTTCGGCACGAAGCCGACGACCTATTCCGCTCACTTCTCCGTTGAAGCCGTCGCGAGAGTCTGAGATTCGAGATGGACAGCCAGAGGACGACCATGTGGAGCTAAGGAAGTGGATATCCAGATCTACAAAGGTTGTAACTTCCGATCTTTAGTTAAAGTGTTAACTAGATTTGTTTTTCGTCTAGAATTCTAGCCAACGATCCGCGTTAGGGATTCGCGGCACCCATAATTTTTGAAATTGGCATGGTTGATGCCTTGTGAGACCTCTATAGGGTGCCTAGGAACCTTTCATAATACCATCCAATCAGTTTCCCTGCGAGTCCTGTCCGGTGTACCCGTAACCTAATGAGCACCTGTATACTATCTCTAGTACGACGTACTGATGGCTGTGGGACAGACCATCTCCCCAACTGGGATTGAGAAGCGTACACACTAGTCTACTCTGGAGTATCGATGCCCTGTCTAGATAATCCTACGACTAGAGACAAGTATAGGATGTTGCTTATAGACTACCCAGACCCCACTAGCGTGACTGCCATCACAACGCTAGTAATCCAGCAAAGAACCTATGGGCTCTACTAATTTGTATCAGTGATACGTTACAAGAAACATATGCACATATTAAAGTAGACATAAACCAAGTAGCATACTGCCATTTTTAGCAAGACTGTATATACAACTGTGAATATCCCAAGCTTCCATTAAGTAATATACATACAAGTATGATACAATAATGGCCCCTAGGGCATATACACTAACACAGTGTCCTATTAATGATCTGACAATGAACAACAGGTAATAAGGTTTTCAGAAAGGTACGTATGCACAATCACAATACATACATACATACATACATCTATATATATATATATATAAACACACAAAAACATTTCACAAGGTTATCTTACTCGAATCTAGCCTTTGGCGGTTAACGCTATACAGGAGATTCCCCTGTAGATGTTAAATCTACTCAATGAATGTCTTGTCTAGTCGAATCCAATCACCGCCTTGCCCTTCCTTACCGCGTCCGACGTCTCCATGATCGATCCTATCACCGCATAAATAGTATATAAGAGGATAGACATTTAAATAGATGCGGACACACAATGATACAAGAAAACCAACGTGCACTAGCAAGACGCGCGTGCACTTGGTGCCCAAAACGCGTGCGACATCGCCACAAACCACAACTAGCGGTTGCTATGCGTAGCAAACACCAATCCTAGAGTCCAATCATACTAATCTCACAAGACATAACGCAAACTAATCTTTGGAAAATAGTTGTAGATCATCGCAACCTCAAATTTATCTTAAACCCATTTCTTCTAAAAACCTAGTAAGCAACAATAGGGTATTTTAGTGCAAAACTAGGGTTTTAGCAAACCTAGTAGCCACAAATCACACTTAAATATCTTGATCAAGCCACACATATGTAAACTAACTTTAATCTCACTTTTTACACACTACACATACAATTAATTTGCATAAACACCTAATTTAGAAAATTTTAAAGTAAAGATTTGCAAGTTTAACAACTAAATTATATTTGATAAAGCCATTAGATGTTAACTACACTTAGCTAATCTAATTAAGTGGTAAAAAATTTAACTTTAACCCAAAACCTTGTCGTTAAAACTTTATTTGCAATTAAAACTATATTAACACCTAATTAAAATAATACTTAAAGAAAATAATTAAATAAACTAGCAATTAAATAAGTAACTAATAAAACACCCATACATAAGCCAATACATAATTAAAGTAGGTATAATTGCATTTATGTGGAAAATAGTTATAACTAAGTTTTACGAAAAAACGTGTTGTATTACTAATTAACATAAAATTAACCTAAACAAATTTTAAAACGTTACAAAAGCCCTCTAGTATTATAAACCCGAACATCATACGTGCACTAGTACATGAATGTGATCGAAACCCTGCCGTAAAACCATGCGACCTCTGTAAGTCGATGTACTACACCCCAATACTTGTGGGGAGGCGGAATTTTCAAAAACGAACTTGTTTAGTGAACAAACATCGACTAACCGCTTGAATCGAAGCTAAACTATAAATAACCAAACACAAAGTGTTTCTAAACTACTGTGTTTAGGGATTATACCTAATGAACCAACTCCTTCGTCTTTACGATCTCCTTGTTCTCCTCGGCCTTCTCGAAGTAGTAGACGATCCACCCGAGAGAAAAACTCCAAGCTTCGCCTCTAATTTTGAGGCAACTAACCTTCTTGGATTGACTGAGGTCTTTTCCGCCGTAAACCAAGAACATCTCCTTAGTCCTCCTCAGGTACTTGAGAATGTTCTTTACTGCTATCCAGTGCTTCTCCCCTGGGTCTGACTGATACCGGCTCACCAGGCTCAGTGCGTAAGCTACATCTGGTCTGGTACACAACATCGCATACATTATAGAGCCTACCGCAGAAGCGTAGGGTATAATAGACATGCGTTCCCTTTCCAAATCAGTCTTGGGAGACATCTCTTTGGAGAGGGTGATTCCGTGACAAGCCGGTAGATTACCGCGCTTAGAATCTTCCATACTGAATCTTTTCAGCACAGTGTCGATATACCTGGACTGCGAAAGTCCCAACATCCTCTTGGATCTATCACGATAGATCCGGATCCCCAGAATGTAAGAGGCATCACCCAGGTCTTTCACGGAGAACCTGTGTGACAAGAATCTTTTGACAGATTGTAGCATAGGAATGTCATTTCCTATCAATAGAATGTCATCCACGTACAAGAAGAGGAATACAACACTTCTGGCTACAACTTTACTATATATGCACGGTTCATCTGGATTTTTGATAAAGTCATATTCTTTGACTATCTCATCAAAACAGATGTTCCAACTCCGTGATGCCTGCTTTAGTCCATAAATGGACTTAAGCAGCTTGCATACTTTCCCGCTGCTCCCACTCTGATTGAAACCCTCTGGCTGATCCATATAGACGCTCTCTTCTAAATTTCCATTTAGAAAAGCCGTCTTTACGTCCATCTGCCAGATTTCATAATCATAGAAGGCAGCAATAGCAAGAAGGACCCGAATGGATTTGAGCATAGCCACTGCAGAAAAAGTTTCGTCATAGTCCAAACCAGGTCTTTGACGAAAACCCTTTGCAACAAGTCTAGCCTTATAGGTTTCCACCTGTCCATCTACACCAATCGTTTTCTTGAAGATCCATTTGCATCCTATGGGTTTAACCCCATCTGGAGCAAAGTCCAAAGTCCATACTTTGTTGGTGTACATGGACTCTATTTCGGTCCGCATTGCATCTAGCCATCGTACCGAGTCGCCGCTCTGGATGGCCTGCTGGAAGTCAGCAGGTTCATCATCTTCTATGATGCAATCCTCTCTATCCCCGTCTATGAGAAAACCGTAGTATCTCTCAGGCGGATGAGACGGCCTACTACTCCTGCGGAGGGGTGCGGGAATGTCCTGTTCTTCCTGAACTTCCGGTTCTACCAAACTTTCAGTATTGGTTTGTGGTTCTGGAATTTCTTCCAGTTCTATTTCGCTCCCACTTGATTCTTTTTCTAAAATCAGATGTTCCAGAAAATGGGCATTACGAGAAACAAAGATCTTTTGTTCCTCTGCGTAATAGAAATAATATCCCTTGGAGTTCTTTGGATATCCCACAAACAAACATTTTACTGATCGTGCCTCGAGCTTGTCCACATGCTGCTTTTTAACAAAAGCTGGACATCCCCAAATCTTCATATGCTGAAGATGGGGTTTCTTCCCAGTCCACATCTGATATGGAGTGGTAGGCACAGTCTTGGTAGGAGCCCTGTTCAGAAGATATGCCGCTGATTCTAGCGCATAACCCCAGAAAGATCGCGGTAACTCAGCATTACTCATAATGGATCGTACCATATCCAATAGGGTTCGATTCCGTCTCTCCGATACACCGTTATGCTGTGGAGTGTACGGAGGAGTAAGCTGAGAGAGAATTCCTTTCTCTTTTAGGTAACCTAGGAACTCGGCACTCAAGTATTCACCACCTCGATCAGATCTAAGTGTCTTGATACTTTTGCCGGTTTGGTTTTCTACTTCATTTTTAAACTCTTGGAATTTCTCAAAAGCCTCGGATTTATGTTTCATCAGTTAAATGAATCCGTATCTTGAGTAATCATCCGTGAAAGTAATGAAATAGGAAAAACCACCTCTCGCATGTGTAGACATTGGACCACATACATCGCTGTGTATGAGTCCTAAGAGCTCGCTTGCTCTTACTCCTTGTCCAGTGAATGGAGTCTTTGTCATCTTTTCTTTGAGACAAGATTGACAAGTGTCATAAGATTGATATTCGAACGAGTTCAAATATCCTTCTCTATGCAACTTAGTCAACCTTCTCTCATTGATGTGACCTAGTCTACAATGCCATAAGAAAGCTTTATTTAAATCTGGAGACTTTCTTTTTAGTGTGTTCTGGACATTGAAAATTTGGAGTTGGTTTAAAACATATATTCCGTTATTTAGTGTACCTGACCTAATCAAACCATGATTAAGGTGGATGTTGACAACATCTCTTGCAAACGTGAAATCATAACCTTTATTTGATAACAAGGAAACTGATATGATATTACACGTTAAGCTTGGTACAAAATAACAGTTATGTAAAACCAAAATGTGTCCACTCGTCAATCCTAGGTGATAATCCCCGACGGACGCAGCTCCCACGCTAGCTCCGTTAGCAACCTTTAGGGTCATATCACCTTCCTTCAGCACTCTACGATTTCTCAGTGCCTGCAATGAATTGCAAATATGAGATCCTGATCCGGTATCCAATACCCAGGAAGTAAAGTTGATCGACAGACAATTCTCAATTACAAACACACCTGAAGTCGAAGCCACAGCTTGCTTCGGTTCCTGGTTCTTGGCGTTCCACGCCTTGCAATCGTTCTTCCAGTGCCCTTTCCTGTGACAATGGAAGCACTCATCCTGGACAACTATCGGTACCGCAAAATTTTTCTTTCCCTTCCCTCCCACCTTAGTAACACCTCCTCTAGGTTTGGGTGCGGCCTTCTTCTTCCTTCCTTTGGCCTTAGCCTTGGACCCGGAAGAAGATGTACCGCCAACAAACATAGCGGGTGTTTCCCTTGAATTCTTCAAGGTGCCCTCTGCACTCCTTAACATGTTCAGGAGTTCCGGAAGTTCAACATCTTTTCTTTGAATGTTGAAGTTCAGGATAAACTGGGCGTAGGTGTGAGGAAGGGACTGGAGAATAAGGTCTGTATAGAGCTCATTATCCAAAGTCGTCCCAAGGTCTGCGAGCTCTTCTATATAGCCGATCATCTTTAGGACATGTTCTCCTACCGATGACCCGACAGCCAACCTCGCTCGAAACAAGTTCTTAGAGGTCTCGTATCTTGCTATACGAGATTGCTCTCCATAAAGTTCCTTTGTATGGAGAAATATGCCATCAAGGTCCATATCCTCGTGCCTCCTCTGATTTTCATTGTTCATCGAGGCAAGCACGATGCACTTGGCTTTCGCGCAATCTAAATCCCAGGTTTTGCGGATTTCCTTATCCGCATTGCTGGATTTGGGACCAGGGACAGCAGGTACCGTAGCGGTGAGGATGTACCCCAGTTTGTCATAGGTCAAAGCCATTTTGACATTCCGCAGCCAATCTTTATAGTTTGGCCCTGTCAGTATATTTTTCTCTAAAAGTAACTTAAGTCCAGTCATTTTCAGGGTCGCTGCATTTAGGAGAGAGAGAAGAAAACTCTTTAGCATGATGCTCTTGCAAGTTTAGAGTGGTTTTTAGTTTATCTAAACTGGATGGCTCCCACTGTTTCTCGAATCCTTCCTCAAACCATAAAAGAAGAATTAGCCAGGACTATTCTCACCGTACAATACTTGCTTAACCGTTCAACCAGGCTGGTGTCGATACTTCGAGGGCGGTTTCCCAACGCTTTCGCGAAGTTCCTTAAATAAATAACCTCTTTTCTCTGGGGGCGTAACCCCGCTGACACTTTTCTGGACACCTACTAGGTTTATAGCATTGATCGTTAAGTGACGAATATCCTGATAAGTAGCATATACTCACAGTAGGATCGGGATCCAAATATCATCGTCTGATAGTGCTGTAGGAATGCTACCAACATTCATCAAACTCCAAATGGTATGCATCTCTTTGCAAATTTCAGTTTCTTTAGAAATTCCCGATATATGTTTTTGCCCCATGCTCTTATAACCTTGGCTTTGGTCAAAGTGTCATAAGTCACATGTCAAGTTCTACCCGTCATTATCTTGTCAATTTGAACCCATCCGTATATACCCCTGACTTTGGTCAAATGGTAATACGACTGTCCCAAACCAACTCATCTATCTTATGCAACAAATGAAAACCCAGCAGCTACCAAACACTATGCCTTGACTTTGGCCAAAATGCATAGCTTGAATACTACTGAATACCCAAATGAAATGACGGAGGGCTACGAATGGTTTTGTCGAAACCGTGAACGTAGTGAACTTGATATAACCGAAGGAACCTGATAGATTTTAAAAGGAGTGGTTAAGGCTCCGCATTTAAAAATATCTGTTTTTAAAATTAACCGAGTGGTTTCTTTTAAATTGTTCCAACGATTAAAACTTTGGTTTATTTTCTTTGCATTATAGATAATGCGTCCCATCATTAACTTATCATTGCAGAAAACAACGAAAATATGACGTCCTCTTATGCCATCTGCATTCGCCACTGGTTCCCGTCATCACCCGTTAGGTTACTTAACTAACGACAGAGCGGGGACTGGGCTAGCGCGGGTGTAAAACATAAGTGACGTCTAAAATAGCTACAGTATATATAGATATTTTACATTCGTCTGACGCAATGATATACATTCCAGAACTCAGATAAACTTTATTGGATTTGCAAGCAATCTGTATTTCTTTTGAGCCTGCAAGAAAAGACAGATTACACAGTTGTGATGAATAGCCGTTACCCTACCCAAGATCCCTACGGGTACGGCAAACTACCCGCCCGGTAGTTTGTGTACCCCACCTTGGATCTGTCCTAGGAGCAAAAACAGTAAAATGAAATAATACAACGGTGGCTACAACCGCAACCTGGATGTGCCCCGCAAAATAATATTACAACAAATTACATTTACAACAAATGAATTAAATAATAACCCATTTCAAAACCCCGTCTATACACCACAACAGTCCAATACAGTTTATATGCACAAACAGATATAACCATTACAGAAATGTGCAACCCCCTGCCAACCGACATACTAGCAGTTAGGGGAGGTTTACGAACACATTTATCAATCACAGATATAATCCAATATGCAAATACTGTACAATTTCGATCGATTAAACACCATTAATATTGCTCCAATACTGCTCTGTAAAACTGAAACCTGAGCAAAATTAAAATATTCCAGAAAATCCCAAATTCCACAGAGAAGCAACACAGGAAATTTGGGTTCCTGACACGGCAACTCGGCGGCGGAAGCGCGGCGGATCGGTGCGATCCGCCGCGGTTCCACGGCCGTGTTGCCGATTCAGGAGCCCAAATTTCTTGGGTGTTCTTCTGGTGTCTTTTCAAGCTTTCTGAACTTGCCTGAAAAATTTTTGGACTTCATTTAAATTTCGACAGAAACTTGACAGTTCGGGGTTTTCCGGTTTCATTTTTTCCGTTCGAAATTCGTACAAATTTGCAATTAAGTTATTTATTGTTTAGCATGGCTCTGATACCACTGTAAGTCGATGTACTACACCCCAATACTTGTGGGGAGGCGGAATTTTCAAAAACGAACTTGTTTAGTGAACAAACATCGACTAACCGCTTGAATCGAAGCTAAACTATAAATAACCAAACACAAAGTGTTTCTAAACTACTGTGTTTAGGGATTATACCTAATGAACCAACTCCTTCTTCTTTACGATCTCCTTGTTCTCCTCGGCCTTCTCGAAGTAGTAGACGATCCACCCGAGAGAAAAACTCCAAGCTTAACCTCTAAACTTGAGGCAACTAACCTTCTTGGATTGCTAATCAAAGAAGATAGATTGAGATAGAGTAATGGTTATGGATTATTTAGTCTAGCTAATCCTAGTTCTCAACACATGAGTGGTGAGGATTAGGGTTTGAAGAGGGAGAGCTTGAGGAGAGAGAAGATGATGATAATAATGAAATGAGAATAGTGAGTCAAGAAGATATATATCAAGCATTTCTTTTATCAAGAAAAGAATTTAGCAACCATACTTGATAATATCTAGTGATGATTCATTATAATGACAAAAGACATCTATAAATCATCAAGATGACTCACTAATCACAATCATTTCATATGCCACCTTAACCTCCTTAGTCACCACCTTCTAGAAGCTTCCCGCACAATTACGAGAACGCCCCTCCTTTCCGCAAAAATACGGAAAAACTTAAGACTGTAAAAATGCAATAACCGGATACCAGTAACAGGCTTAAACCAAAGCCGACTGGTAAAAACTGTCCGAAAGTCGTACGTGCGTAAACGCACGTATGCGTCCGAACCCTTGTCGTAAAACCATACGACCTCTATATCGTTTCGCCTGGAATAGGAAACTCTCTGTATGGGACTCTAGAGACTCGACTACTACGCTGGCAGTGGGTTTAACCACAGACCGCAAGCGGCACTAGCTGTACGTAACGGTCCCCAGGTAGTTGTCCATAAGAAGGCCGATGCGGAAACACATCCGAACTCCTACTGAGTCTGATGTGACAATCTCCATACAGTCCGGTCCGTTCGTCCAAGACTATCGCATATCCGGCCTAGGGAGCGGCAAGCATCAGTCCCCTAATAGCGGTATAAGTCGTGTCGGAGGGAAACCCATTACACCTTGAGAAACTACTGGAACCTACCAGTAAATCTCGCTTGCCCTGGCCAGGGACTTTGCGTAATGGCTCTCTGACACAGTGCGATATCAACTCCCAATACCGGGACGGACGAATCCTGTGTAACCGCCACTGCCTCCAAGTGCTCGAGACTGCACCCAACTGCTACCTGTTTGCACGACTCCTTTGAGCCGTGGTAGGGTAGCAATCTAAGAACAGTGGGACACACTCGAGGCGAAGTAGCAGTGTCAAGTCTGCGGACTACGCTGTACTCATGTCACCCGGGAACTGTTCACTGACGACTGGTATAAAACCAACCAACAGTTCCCTGTGAGTCCTGTCCGGTGTACCCGTAACCTAACGAGCACCTGTATACTATCTCCAGTACTACGTACTGACGGCTGTGGGACAGACCATCTCCCCAACTGGTATGAGAAGCGTACACACTAGTCTACTCCGGAGTATCAATGCTCTGTCTCGATAATCCAATGACTAGGGACCTGAATAAGGATGTGGTTGTAGACTACCCAGCCCCCACTAGTGTGACTGCCATCACAACGCTGGTAGTCAAGCAAGATCCTAAGAGCTCTATCAATACGTACACTCACATATTAAGATAGAAAAACCAAGTAGCATACTACCATGTTTAGCAAGACTGTTATATACATGTGAATATCCCAAGCTTCCATTAAGTAATATACAAACTAGTATGATACAGTAATGGCCTTCTAGGGCATAAACACTAACAACCTCTACATCTTTTGCACGAAGTAGGGAAACCCTCTGTGTGGGACTCTAAAAACTCGACAGTACGTTGGCAGTGGGTTTAACCTCAAGCACGTCGGTGGTACTAGCTGCACGTAACTGCAACCCAGTTATCTGTCGATAAGAAGGCCGATGAGCAAACTCATCCGAGCTCCTACTGAGCCTATCTGTGACAATCTCCATACAGTCCGGTCTGTTCGTCTAAGAATATCGCATATCGGGCCTAGGGAGCGGTAATCGTCAGACCCCTAATAGCGCAATAAGTCATGTCGGGCCCAAAACACCCTGAGAAACTACTGAAGTACCTACCAGTAAATCTCTCTTTCCCTGGCCAGGGACTTTGTGTAATGGCTTTCCGAACACAGCGCGATATCAACCCCCATACCGGGAGAGACGAATCCTATCTAACCACTATTGCCTCTCAGTGTTTCGGGACTGTACCCAACCACTACTAGTTTGCATGACTCATTAGAGCCGTGGTAGGGTAGTGATCTAAGTACAGTGGGAACACACTCGAGAGAAATAGTGATGTCAAGTCAACGGACTAAGCTGTACTCATGTCACCTGGGAACTTCTACCTGACGATAGGTACAATACCAACTAGCAGTTCCCCACGGGTCATGTCCAGTGTAACACATAAACCAATGAGCACCTATCTACTATCTCCAGTACGATGTACTAATGGATGTGGGATAGACCATCTCCCTTGCTAGGATGAGAAGCGTATACACTATTCTACCCTAGAGTATCGATGCCCCGTCTCGATAATCCTACGACTAAGGACATGTATAAGGATGTGCTTATGGACTACCCAGCCCCCATTAGTGTGGCTTCCATCACAATGCCGGTAGTCAAGCAAAGATCATAAGGGCTCTATCAATATGTATTAGCGATACGTTAAAAGAAACATATATACATATTAAGATAAAATCAAACCAAGCAGCATACTACTATATTGAGCAAGACTGTTATTATTTCCGTGTATATCCCAAGCTTCCAAAATGTAATATACAAACCAGTATTATACAATAATGGCCTCTAGGGCATATATCACTAACAGAATCGACTATAGTGAAGTTATTACAAAGACGCAAACTTTTGCCTAAGAGGTCACTCCTCATAAAGGTATCTTGGCACTTGCCTCATCAAATAAGGTGCTGGATATTCAAAACCGAATACCGCTATTCAAATAAAAAAGAAACGTCTGTAATGTCAGTTTTAAAAAAACTTGGTTCCAACAATATCATTTGGGTTTATTTATCCTTGCATTAATCAGAATTAATGTAGTCCCACCAATTAATCCATATCACACCAGAAAAAAATGAAAATACAATGTACGTATATACTATCCGTGTTGGATATAGTGCCCTAAGAATCAATTATTGGATCACAGTCACGTGATTGCAATGATTGAGGGTGGACCTATGCCGGTAGGACAGTCTTACTCAAGATGATAGTTTGCTATCTGGTTTACCTTTATCATCGTGTACTGTTTTAGGTGACCTTACAGGTCACTATTGCGCGTTGATAGAGCCCTTAGGATTCTTGCTTGACTGCCAGCAGTATGAGGGCGATCATATACGTGGGAGCTGGGGTCTATAAGCATATCCTTAAAAGGTCCCTAGTCGAAGGAGTTTCGAGATAGGGCATCGATAATCCAGAGTAGACTAGTGTATACAGTCGAGACCCCGACGAGGGGCGGTGGCAGGTCTCACAAGCCACTGGTATCAGTTGGTTCACCTAAGATGTATACAGGTGCTCATTGGGTTATGAGTACACCGGACGGGACTCCCCGGGAACAAGCTAGTTGGTCTTATACCTGACGTCAGATAGCAGTTCCCTTGTGACATGTGTACAGGTTAGTTCATCGACCTGAGATCGTCATTTGTCTCGTGTGAGTTCCCACTGTACTTTGATTACTACCCTACCACGCTCAAAGTAGTCATGCAAACAGGTTTTAGTTGGGTACAGTCCCGAGCCACATGGATGCAGTGAGCGGATCTTCAGGTGTTCGTCTCTCCCGGTATTGGGGGTGAGGTCGCCCTGTGTCTAGGAGAGCCATTACACGAAGTCCTTGGCCAAGGCAGGAGATTTACTGGTAGGTATTCCAGTAGTATCTCAGGGTGTTCTCGGCTACACTCCGACATGACTTGTACCACTTTTGGGGGTCTGACTTTTACCAACCCCCTAGGCCCGCCATGCGATGCTCATAGACGAACGGACCGGACTGTACGGATATTGTCACTGACAGGCTCAGAAGGGTGTCAGGATGAGTTCGCTCATCGACGTCCCTTTTGGTCAATACCTGGTAGCCCGTTACGTATGGCTAATACCTCTGACGTGCTAGTGGTTAAATCCACAGTCAAAGTGTTGACGAGTCTTTAGAGTCCCCCACAGACAGTTGCTCAAGTTTCGGACGAAACGCTGTAGAGGCCGTATGAAGATATGGCAGGGTTCGATCAGATACGTGCGGTATTGCACGGATCATGATCGGACAGATAATACTAGCGGGCTTTGGTTTAAGCCGGATCCTAGTATTATACAGTGTAGATTTTTTCTCTTTGCATTTGTATTCGGTCGGAATACAAATGCGGGTATGTATATACAGTCGCGGGGTTTTCCTGTAATTTATTACGGGATCAGTTTTCTGAAGTTGCCAGTTTGTATTCCGTTTTGGCCAGTTTTCCTTTGTTCCTCCAAGGCCGGAATTTTGTGATGGGAGGGGCTAATTTGCAAATGTGCAAATTAGCAATTGTGGAAGGGGTTATTTGTAACTGGAGGATTATGATGGTTCTAGCATCTAATGATGCTTTTCTTGTGCTCTTTTCTTTGCATTTATTGTGATGGACTTTGATGGAGATTAGATTGATTAGGATTATGATGTGAGGCTTTCTTTTGGTTTATGGTCACCATTTCCTTTTACTGCACTCACCTCCCTTCATGGTTTTGGTTTTGATCTCCTCATTCTTGATAAGGGCCGGCCACTTCTTGTGAGAGGGAGATGTTCATTTTGTGTGGGAAATTTCTTCATCTCATTTCTCTACTTGCCACAAAACTTCCATATCTCCAAAGTTCATTATTCTCCACCTCCATCATGGCAACTTCTCAACCCCAATGAGACAAAGCTTTCTACACTTCATCTACAGTATTCTTGGACACGTCGACTCGCCAACTTCGTGCCCGAGTTGCCTCGGTCCAGAGGTGGGAGCCCGTAAAAGAACCCGGCAATGTGGTGCCCGTTCCGACGAGGAGATGAAGACTGGAGATTCCGCGAGGAGATTGGAGTGGAGGCCGAAGACCGAAGGACACGGATCGCTCGGTATAGCATTCTACCCTTTCTCGTATTTTCTAGCATTAGGTTAATGGCTAGATCCGGGTTTAAAGTGTGCGGTAGTGCCGGTTTACAAGTTCTGTAAAAGTTTCTTATCCGCATTTTGGCCTCGGACTGACAGCCGAGGTGCTGCCGTGCACTTACATTGGTATCAGAGCCATGCCATTAACCTAGTCTAACTTGCTCTAACGTGTTTATAAGTTCGATCGAACGGATTTTCCAAAAACCGTATTTTCAAGTCCAGTTTCTGTCGAATTTTTCCTGTGCTCTAAAAATTATTTGCTATATTGGAAAAATACGTGCAGGGTTTTCTGAGAACACTGCAAAAATTTGGTACCATGAACTTACTGTAGAGCTGTGGAACCGCGGCAATAAACCCCATTTTGGCCGCGGTTCCGCCGTGGAATAGTAGAGTCACAGCACCAAATTTTTACAGTGGCTCTCTGGCATAGAAATAGGGTTTCTGGTATATTCTTTTTGGGCCCAGATTTCTTTGAGTGCTACAGTTGTACTTGGGGCCCACTTCGGTAAAATTTAGTCGATCGAAAATTTTAAACATGTTAGTTCACGGTATTTACATTATATCTGCGACCGAGAATGTCATTTGATCGGTAAATCCTGTCTAACTGCTATAGCCCTTTTAGACGGATTTGCGAACGTGACATTCACGCTGATGTTCTGTGTTGTGCTGTGATGTTGCGGATTTGTCATGGTGGATAGCCTGGAAGCAATGGTAGTACAGTTTGGTTGTATATGTACATTTGATATTGCGGGGCGAGCATCCGACATGTGGACTGCCGTCACTGCCTGTTGGTATATTATTCTTTTGGGGCACGACCGGGCTGAGGTCGATGTACCCTTTGTATGTATATTTTACTTTCTATACTAGGATTACCCCATGAGGGGTGCATGGATAGCCGAGTTCTATAGGGCAACGGGCCCGCATCTCATGGCGTTGAGACGGAGGAAGATTTACTCTAGAATTGGCGGGCTATTCGCCGCACTCGTAGGGGGTACAGGTTGACTCAAGGAGGGGTGCCCAAGTTACCGGATTCCGTGAAGTGCTGGGTGGTCTATTCACGTTGCTGAAGGGGGCTGCCTCACTTCAGGTTTTGGCGGGTAACTTGCCGCGCCCGTAGGATTTCATTGCACAGGCTATCCACACGACCAGGGGAACGTCGGGTTTCAGTAGCGGCTCTATGAAACCCGGGGATCCCAGATATCTGTATTGTTCAGTGATGCTTATTACATTTCTGTGATGTTGCATTTTATCACGCCTTGAGCGAATATTATATATTGATATATATACTAGTAGATGTTGTATATGTTTTGCATCCGCGCTAGTCCAGTCCCTGCTCTGTCGTTAGTTAAGTAACCTAACGGGTGATGACGGGACCAAGTGGCAAATGCGGATGGCATATACGTACATCTTTATTTTCGTTCTTTATTAGTGTGATCAATTGATAGGACTGCGTTGATTCGGATCAATGAAAGCAAAACAATCCTATTCTGATGTTGTTGGAACATTTTTTTTCAAAAAGCTGTTATTGCAAAGGCGTTCTCTTTTGTTTTGCACAGCGGTATTCGTTTATGAATATCCAGCACCTCAGTCGACGAGGCAAGGGCCGAGATCCCTTCACCGGGAGTGACCCCTTGGAAAGAAGTTTGCGTCAGGGCAATAACTTCACTATAGTCGATTACTTTTGCTTTGCATCGTGGTATTCAGTTGGAATATCCTGCACCTCATTCTATGGGGAAAGTGCCGAGATCCCTTCACCGGGAATGACCTCTTTAGCCAAGGTTTTCGTTACTATATTTTTTTAAAAAGCTATCCGGTTCCTTCAACGATATCAAGTTCATTACGTTAAAGGTTTTTCGCCAAAAACCATTCGTAGCCCTCCGTCATTTCATATGGATAGTCAATAGTATTCAAGCTGTGTTTGTTGGCCAAAGTCAAGGCACAGTGTTTGGTAGCTATTGGATATTCATATGCAGCATAGATAGATGCGTTGGTTTGGGACAGTCGTACTGCTTTGTTGGCCAAAGTTAAGGGTAGGTACGGGTGGGTTCAAATTAACCTGGAGAATGACGGGTAGAACTTGACATGTGACTTATGATTTGTTGGCCAAAGTCAAGGTCATAAGAGCATGGGGTAAAAATCACATCGGGAGTTTCTAAAGAAACTGAAACTTGCCAGATATGCGCATACCTTATGGAGTGTGATAACGTGAGCGGATTCCGTCACGTTATCATGCGATGATAGTTGGATCCCGATTCCCACTGATTAGTCGGTTTACTCCTCGGGTGATCCCGACTAATTCTTCTTTCAAGTTTGGGGAAGAATTTGACGTAACAGTGGGAGGTTTCCTGATTAGATAAAGTGATAACCATTCAGATCTAGGTTAGAGTGCACGCTGAGTGTTTCTTTTCTCTCCCTTTTTGGCAGCGACCATGGCCCGACCCTTGACTATAACTCAGTGACCAAAATTAACCGAACCTTCTTAAACACTGGCTTTTGGATTATCAGAATTGCAAACCTCATTGCCACTCCTACATTTACCCTTTTCTCCAGGACACTCCGTATTACTACGAACATCCACTTCCATTAGACAAAACCATCGTATGGTTATATACAAACTCGAAGGAATTTATTCGAGGATGGTTTCTGGTTCTGGAGAAAACGAATAGGACTATTCAGTTGTCTTTTCCTTTTACCTTCTCTCAGGTTGTGAGTGCTCCTTGGATTAGGGGACAGTACACCTATTACGCAAATTGGATAGTCTTCTTCCAAACCTTAGGCTGGTGCCAAACGGTGGGGAATGAAGAAAACCAATTAGAATAACGATGGTTTACAGAAGGTATTAAGTCAAGACAAATAAAGGGATTAGTAAGAGGGCAAAGTAAACTGCGACTGCTATTCATGACCAAACCAAATATTTTCATTACCACTCCCACTCCACCTTTGTATTTCTCCAGGACACTCCATTTCACTACGAAGATCCACAGTTATTCGGATACTCCATCGTATGGTTATATACGAACTCGAAAGGAACTTGTTCCAGTTCGGGGATGGATTCAGGTTCAGGAGAAATAGGAATAAGATTAATTCAGGTGTCATTTATCTTTACCTTCTCTCGTGTTGCAAGTGCTCCTAGGATTAGGACAGTACACCCATTATGCTTATTGGATAGTGTTCTTCCAAACCATAGGCTGGTGCTGAACGGTAGGGAAGGAAGAAAACCATTTGGCCTAAAGGGGTGTACAGAAGGTAACGACTAAAGACATATAAAGGGATTTGGAGAGGTGGCAAAGAAATATACGGTTACAGTTGTGAATCTGGATAATGGAAGAGGCATTACTAGGAATACCCGGATACCCCTAGGAAACATTTCAATGTTTCAGTTTCACTGTGTACTGTTAAAAGAAAACGGATTTTCCAATTTGTCCTTACTCCAGGGTATGTATTAACCAGGTATGATTCTCACGTCTGTATGGTTTTACAGATGACGAGTGGGAGTAAGTTATTGGGAATTAGGTGATCATCCTCATTATATCGAAATTCGTTGTAATTGGTGATATTTGAGGAAATTGCCTGTGCTGTCTACCGGACGACAAATATTTGGTTTTAAATATCCGTAGTCATGCACCAATTTCAAATTGATATATCTGTACGTCTATTTTTATAGAGTGAGATATAACTTTTTGAAATTATGTCGGTGACATTTACCTATATCTGTGGATGGTTAGGTAAGGAGCATTAAACAGCGGTGTAATTCTTCATAACCAAAGTACAGTTTTCAACCTACGACACACAGGGAATGAGTTATTAGACTCAGGGGACTTATACAGAGTATTGTATTTTGTCCAGTGTCCACGAGGACAGAGGGGTTGGTACTCGTACTATATTCGGTTTACTTATGACTTCTCTAGTTTTTAGACAAGTGTTTCGTAGAAACACAGGGTCCAAGTTTTGAGAAGTTATAGGTATAAGAATAAAGTAGAGAACCAGGTGTTGCAAGTATCAGGATTCTTCAAGGTGATCGAATATGTAGATACTTATGTATGGTATTCAGTTGATAGTAATGATTAAAAGAACTTGCTTCTCTTTCAGGTTACTCATAATTGGAAGCACTCCTAAGTTGAGTAACGCTGATCGGCCTCCTTCCATTTAGTTGACATGCACTGGAGACAGTTGCATGATTTGAAACTGGTTCAATTAAATTAGTGCCTCTGTTTCTGTATTGGATATAGAGCAGTTTATATCATGACGTTGTTAAGGTACGGGGAGTTGTCTGGCTTATGCTTAAAACCAGACTCTGGATAACTCAAGGTACGTTTCTGTAATGGCTGTTTGTGGGTTGACCCAGGCTATGACGAGGGTTGACTTTCTACCATCTGGAAGATCAATAGTGATATTGTTCTTGACTTGTCACAATTTTAATAAAAATGGATTTTTTCAGAAATCAGTAGTGGGAGTATGGTAGAACTGGAAGTGATTCCAGAACCGCAAACGATTACTGAAAATTTGATAAGAACCTAAAGATTCAATCTGGATTGACATTCCATTGGCCACTCCGCAGATATGGTGGGTAACCTCAGGCACTCGAGAGGTACTTCGGTATGCTCAAGGACGGTGGCAGGGAGGTTCTTGTTTACCCAGACTTTCCATTGCTGTTGTACCAGACTGTGAGACCCGGCAGGAGGATGAGTATAGCGTCGTTCTAAACTAGCTTTAGAAGTGTACGTTTATATGACTCTGCCAGAGGGTTGTCGTAGTCAGTGGGAGTAGTGGAAGCATAGTGGACAAGTGGCTTATGTCTATTTATAGACTAAAGCAGATATAGCGGAGATAGATCATCTATTTCTAATATGACAGTCATCGGTTTGACTTCATCAGAATAGGGGATGGATCTGTTAAGAAGGTAGTAGGGTGTGATGTCCTGGTATTTGGATGACATACACAGAGTTGGAAGTGAAATTCCTATACTACGGTCGGTTATACTTTGGTTGTCACACACTAGTTTCTCCACATAGGACTTGGATTTCATATCAGACATTCTGGTTACTATATCTATGGTTTTAGATCTAGATTTAGGAAGTGTTCCAATCTGGGTACTTAGACAGCATTCTACGAGTATTTAGAATGGACGACTCCTGGCACGGTAGTGTACCTGCAGGTGATGGAGTCACCCTCTCTAAAGGTGTCTTACTGACTAAAGGGGAGAGGGATGTGCATGATTGGCAGATCACTTGCTTAGGCAATTGAGTCAATCATGAGATGTCAAGTACTACACCAGATGTTGTTTTTGCAGTAGATGCAATAAGTTGATATTAATTCTATCGTGGAGAAACGATCGGAAGCAGTTTTAGAACATAAGTGAATGTTCTAGGGATATAATAACGGCATCCTCTTTCGGGAAACAGTTATCATTCCAGGCTTCTAAGGTGACCTGGATGACAGAGTGGCTGTCAGAGTTATAGTTTTCCCCCTAACGAGGGGCAATAGTTTGGACAGAAGATCCAAGCGGATACTGAGGGACGCATGGAGACGGTTCATCCAACTTCTCGAATCGGGTATCGAAATCCAACAGCAATCCTGAAAACTCATGGTGGACGACTCATACATCACGAGAAAACCGCATTTTTCATTTTAAAAAGAGAGAGGGAGAGAGAAATTTATATATATTCTTGCGGTTTTCTCCTAAATATAGAAAATCTCATGAAAATCCGAAATCCAATCATCAATAGCAAGTAAACAATGAATATCGGCATAAAACTCCATTATACAACATAACAGTGAATAATAATATGCATGAAGTAGCAAGTAATAACTGCAATGTCTAAACTGGCATATAAAACAAGTACAGTATTTTATGTCGAAACTATCAGTTAACAAGTTATGTCAATGAAATGATATTCTCTAAAGTGTACGTGACATGTCAATTACCAATGATGATGTGTGTGAGCCGGCAAGTAAGTGTATGTGGAATATACGCATCATCGGTAATGGTCCTGGTGTCCTGACAGCATGATCTCAATATTGACATATAAAAACACAATATAAGCATGCGATGCGTTGCGAACAGCAATAATATGCGGGAGCTGAATAATAACGCAACAAAAAGAAATTTACAATACTTTACAAGTGTCAAAACTGGTTTGCCATTTGAAATAATACGAATCGTGGTGTTTTGAAAATAAGGGCTACGGTGTTTTTAAGAAAATATACGTCCTTTGAAATAACCGTAGAATCCCTTGTACCGTCTTTAAAATACACACGATTCGTTGGTTTTGAAATAGGTATGAGTCAAATCTAGTATAACATCTACAAATGAACTACAGGACTGAGCTAACAGGCTAAACGAAAGGTAAGGAAACCGCCTAACATCTGAGTCGATACATATATAATACATAATAGTCGGTGATCCCGCCTCAATAGTATCCCATACGATACCCTAATATAATATGACATCCTCGAGTCAAGAGTGCGGATCTATCATCAATATATAGCTCGTACGGTAAATCCGTCGTACGACCTCCCAAATCTGGGTACGGGTTAAGTCACATTATCTCATTATTCGTCTGGCATCCTTTTTATCAATTACCATGATTCGGGGTACTGATCTACGTCTAGTACAATACTGATACCATCTATGTATAAGCATGCGTGTGTATGAAAACACCACGTCTAAAGGACCCGCTAAAACATCAAGTCGTATCTCTAATACGAACCAAATCGCATCACCGATCTCACGGCTTCAAGCCCAATCTTATCGACTCATCTCAAATCCTAAGTATTATCGTCATAATACGTGTATAGGTATATGTATATATATATATATAGACACACACACACACACACACACACACACACACATAGTCCCATACTCGTGTGTATATATATATATACATATCCCCATATACGCACAAGTAAAATAAGTACATGAATGCATGTGTGTGTGTGTGCGAGTTTGGGTGTAACAACTACTCTAGGGTTTCGCGACTAACACTAAACAAATCCATGAACATATCACCCTATCATGTTAAACCATAATCATATAACAACATTACTATGTGTATATATATATGTATACGTATTCGTATACATCACTACGAAACTGCGGGGGTGATATACGCCATCCACCTGACTTCCCCCACAGATATATATCTACTCACCTAATCTTGCCTGCCGATGTCGATGCCGCCATCATCTTCTTCATCGTCTCAAATCATCGTGGGGGTACCTACATGTCATACGTATCGCATCGCACTAAAACCAAATCGAAACCAAAACGACACGTGGAACTCACATAGGTCAAAACCTATGGTCTACTCCCGCAAATCAACCCGATATCACTCGCTATAGACGTACAAACGTCACGTGATCGAGATAAAGCACAAATACAAAAATCAAGAAATCGAAATACGAAAAATATAGCCTCGATTCAAAACAACAACACATGTATTCAGTCCCAGATTTTTACTAAGGTGTAAACAATGTTCCAAAACAATACTGGAGTGATGTATATAGGGTATATGAGCTATGAAAGCAACCAGGACCCCTGACTCAACAATGTGGCCGGCCCCCGACCCTCAAATTCCGGCCACCTCAGCCCTGGTAGGGAGTTGGGGTGTCGTGTTTGTAGGGTGGTCTCCTGGTAGTCAATCTAAGTTCCTAAAGTTGTTTGCTAGTCTTGAAAATACCCCAGGTCATCCCAGATTTCTCTGCACACACCAATACCTCACAAACCGGCATATTAAGTTTCTGTTTTTTTTCTCAGTATTTTAGTTTTCACGTTTAATATTAGTGTTAGGTCTAGGTTTGGTAACAATTGGGAGGTGTTTAAGGTCACCAAAAGAGTTCAATTGTATAACCACAACTCAGTTAAACCCTAACCTTCACTAGAATTTCCCAAAATTCACTAAACTTCGCCAAAACGAAAACAAACTTGAAAAGAGGCTAAAGCACTTGAAATACTACACTAATTGTGAAAGGGTTACCTCATTTGACACTCATGAATCCTCTACAGTGCAAAAAGCAAACTTTCTTGGTCTAAAGTGTAGCTTGAGGGCTTGTGCATAATTTTTGTGAAGTGGGGAGGGACTTTGGAGTAGTTTTTTATGAAGTTTTGGGGTTTTGAAGAGGGGGAGGGAGGAGGTGCTGCCATGGGAGTGAGATAGGAGAGGAAAAGATGAAGAGGATGAATGATGAATAAAAACAAAAATGAGAGCCATGCTTGGTTGACCCCTCACCCTCTCTCTCTCTCTCTTTCATGCCCATCCCTTTTGTCATCATTGTGTCCCCTTTTGACTTTTCTTTTTCTTTTTCTTTTATTTAATCTCTCTAATAAAACAACAACAACCATGATATAAAACATGAAGAAAAGCCATGATAAAAATGTAACAAGTGTAAAAATGACATGATGCATGTTATGTGCACAAAACATGCTTAATACGCGATTAGCGATATTTAATCGCGATTAGCACTAAAAGTGAATATAATAAATCATAAAATTTCATAATTTGCTTAAATCCAATAAAACACCCTCAATTTAGTAATTTCTATAATTTTCCCATTTTTTTCCAATTTATCGGTATTTAATTATACCGCCCTATTAAAATATTCATATTTATTATTTAATTATAATAATTCACAAAAATAATATTTTATTTTTCTGAAATGTTACAATATTTTTGATCTTTTGTGTTGTTATAAATCCTAGCCCTAAATTCTATATGTTGTTTTAATACTTTAATTAGCTTATTGGTTGTTAATTTAAAGCTTTTAGTTGCATGTTTAGAATTTCTAGAAAGGGTTTTGGTAATCAAGTTAGTTTTGTTAGTTGTGAAATGGTTAAGTGTGATGTTTAGTCAAATGAAAACTTAACCTAGTTGCTAGATTTGTTAGATGATATTTTCCTAATTATCTTATTAGCTTAATTACAAACTAGACTTTTACTAATCCTAATTAGGCAAGATTAAAATTCTAGTAAGGGTATGAATGGTTTAATCTTGCTACATTGTGATGTTTGTAAATTCTAGTTTTGGTAAAAACTTGTAGTTTTGAGCTAAAATGATATATGTTGCTTACTAGATTTCGGTAAGTTTAGGCGTGCGTTTCTTTTGACGTTGCGACGTTATTTATATTAGATTCCACGTTTATTATTGTGTTGTGAATGCATGATCGGTACGATCAGGGTTTAGGCTTGATGGTTGTATCGTTTAGCACTCCTAGCTAGGGCCGTGCCGATGTCATTCGTGTCTTTGTGTAGCTTTTGCTCTTGAGTTGGTTTTGTAGTGTCGCTACGCGCGTTAGCCACTTGACGAACACTTGAGAGTATGATTGGAGTTGGTGCATCGGTCAAACATAGTTGGTACGTGTTATTGGTCGATTGCTAATATATACTTGTTATATTGTTATATGCTTTCAGGATCGCAGGCGGGGACTTCGGGCGCTGCGAAGAGGGAGAAGCGAGTTGTTGGCTTTACTTAGCCAGGATGGTTGGTGAGTAGATTTAACATCTACAGGGGGATCGCCCGCATGGCGTTGTGCTTCTGGGCTAGATCAAATGACATGACTATTAGTTAGAAGTATACGGATATTGATTGTGCATGTATACCTTTGTTGCTTATCTCATTTCCTTGTGTATGGAATTAGTATTAACGAGACACAACACCATTATTGATGGTTCATGTTTCACGTACACTAATTGTATGCTACACACACACCGTCAAATAATTGCCATGACACGTACAACACCTATACATATGTGATATTATATTGTTGAGGGACATTAAGACATGATCCCTATTTCCTTTTGTGCATATGACATATATCATACATGTATACCTACATGCTTACACATATACCTTGATATGCTTACATGCTAGTTACCTATATACCTATATGGTATTGTACCATTGGTGATAGGTATATACACATATGAGACATAGCTACATGTACATCTCGCATACATACTTACACATATACCTGGAGGGTATTATATCATTATGAATAGGTAGATACATATATCTTGCTATACCAACATGGTTACGCATACCTGGCTATAACTACATGTTCACCTTTATTTGATGTTGTATGGACTTAGAGAAATTAGGAACCACATGATATATATATTAACTTGTTGCAGTTAAATAGCGGTTTTTCCTTTATATGCTTATATTACTGTTTCATGTTGCATATATTACATTCATAGATTTCATATGATGTTCTCTGATATTTTTACTCCTAAATATATATAACAGTGGAATGGGATGCTGTTATATATGCATATATATATATATATATATATATATATTAGTGGAATGGGACGCAAATATATATGTATTGATTCATACAGTTATACTTATTCATTACTTGATGTTTTCTGGATTTGATGACCGTGGTGATTTCATGAAATTATGCAAGTATTCTTATTCTTTACTTGATATTTTTATGCATCCACTCCGAGATTTGTTTTAAACCGATACGGGATTGAGAGTGTCGATGTTGGGGCATATAAGATTCGGAGGACGTATACACCGATACGTTGAGCACAAGTGTCGAGGTGAGACACATGGGTTTCGAGGAACGTATAGATATCAGAAAACTGATACGTGGATCACGGGTGTCGATACCGGACACTTACGATTTGAGGAACATATGAATATGAGAAAGACCGTTACGTGGATCACGGGTGTCGATACCGGACACTTACGATTCGAGGAACCTATAGATATGAGTATTTATGTGTCGATGCTAGACACTTGTTTCATGATTTTTTTGGGTGTCGATGTTGGACACTCACTTTATATGAAACTTACTCGATACTTGATATTGGATATATGAGATTTACTTGATAATGTACATTCAGGATATATGAGATTTACTTGATACTGTACATTCAGGATATATGAGATTTACTTGATACTGTACATTCAGGATATATGAGACTTACAGGATATGAGGGCCAATTTGGGGGCTGATTTGAGGAAATTTGGTATTTAGATTGTCTTGATGGACTTTGGTCCTACCACGAGGTCAGAATTCCGTGCGAATGACATGTTTTATCCCATACTCCGCATTTATTGTATATGCATTGCTTCATGTATTAGTAGTACCTGATAGAGTACCTTACGTGACTGTTGCATACATATTGTCATTTATTGCTTCATGTATTAGTAGTACCTGATAGAGTACCTTACATGACTGTTGCATACATATTGGCTTATATTGCTACCAGCTTGCATAAATTAGTTTCGCGTTGTATGTGCATACTTGCGATTACCTGAATATTTTATTTACTATTCACGAGTTGGAAACTCACCCCCGTTGTGTCACAGGGTTTGCAGGTGGTTCCTCAGAGTAGTCGAGGCAGGGCTTCTAACTATCATATCATCTTTTGCGGCGGATACCGCTTCGGCTGACTGCGTGCAGTTTTGCTATAGGTATGTTTTTCGGTTATCCGATGTTGCTTATAGTATATTGGTTTTATCCTGTACTCTCCATCTACCATTTTCATGTATTGACTTAGAGACTTGATGTGAGGACGATATTGTATATTTTTGGTGACTTGGAGGTCTTTTATACAGTTTTATTTATATCGTCTTTTATTTCATCGCTACGGCGTCGTATATTTGTTGTGGTGGTTGTTTTCCGTCGTTGGGCGTGGATTTTTCTCTCGATTGGGATGCTTTACTTATATTTATGTTGTACCCATTTTTGGGGTTTGTTTTTACAAAGGAGGTGCTGCCAAAATTTTTAAGAAAGTAAAGTTGGACTTTAAAGAATTTGGTTTGAGATTTCAAATGTTTTGAAAACGCTATTATCACTTACAACTTTTGATGGTTTAGATTGTTTGGTTTTCGGCTTACTTAAATTGCGTTACGCATGTAGACGTTGCGTAGTTTAAGGGCGTCACCTGCCAATTTCGGGTCGTGACAAAACCAGTCGTAACCCTCCGTCATTTCAGATAAGTGCTATTTAGTATTCGTGCTGTATTTGTTGACCATAGCCAAGGCGCAGTGTACGGTAGCTGATTAGTGCTTATCTGCCGCATGTGATGCGATTGGATTAGGGTAGTCGTACGACTTTGTTGACCTTATTAAGGGTCGTACGGGTGGGTTTAATTCAATCACTAATTGACGGGTTGAACTTGGCTAGCGCTTATGATTTGTTGACCTTGTTAAGGTTATAAGTTGCTAGGGGTAAAAACACATATTGGGAATTTCAAGTGTTGAAATTTGCAATGAGATTGCATACCTTCTATGAGATAGTTGGATCCCGATACTCACTGCGAGTAAGAGTTACTCTTGGGAGATTTTCACTTTACAATTAGCTGATCCAGTAGGTGTCTAAGAAAGGTGTTAATAAGGTTATGCCCCTGCGGAAACGCTGTTATTTAATTAGTTCCATGCGAAAGCATGGGGAGACTCCCTCGGAGTACCAATACCTGCCTAGCTGGCCGATTGGCGAACTTATAGGGTGTAATTAATCCCAGCTAATCTTACCTTTTATGGTTTTAAGGAAGATATGATAAAAACAGCGGGAGCCATCCTGATTAGATAAGATAATAACCAATCTAATCTTGCAAAAAGTGTTTCCTTCTCTCTCTCTCCGGGTAGTGACCAATGACACGACTTAATCAAGATAATAATATAGATGTATTGACCGAACCCGCTTATTATACTGAGCTGGAGAACGTTGGTTCCGATTTTTCTTATGATTGTCATAAGTCTGAGAATGGAATAGGGGAATATCATGATTCCCCTGCAATCCGAACGAAGAAAGAGCATGATGATGTATCTTATTCAGGTGTGTTTGTTATCGAGAACTGTTTCTCAGTTTGGTCTACGTCCTGGGTATTGGATACCGGATCAGGATCCCACGTCTGTAATTTGTTACATGGGATAAGGAGAGATAGAGAACTAGGAAAAGGTGATATGTCTCTAAAAGTAGGGAATGGAGCAATTGTTGCAGCCAAAGCCGTTGGTGAATATCACCTAGTATTACCAAATGGTAATACGCTGATTCTGAACGACTATTGTTACGTACCGAATATGATGTGCAGTATTATATCAATTTATTTGTTCCATAAAGAAGGATATAATTTTGCATTAGAGGATTATGTTATGAACATTTGCCTAAATCAAGTGTTGATTGGGTTTGGTACGTTGTGTAACGGTATATACGTTCTGAATCAAACCACAGTTCTAAATATACAGAACACACCCAAGATGAAAAGTTCAGAAATGAATGAAGCCTACTTGTGGCATTGTAGACTAGGTCATATCAATGCGACAGGAAAGGCTAAGTTGCATAAGTTGGATATTTGAATCAGTTCAAATTTGCATCATATGAAACTTGCGAGTCATGTCTCAAAGGCGAGATGACCAAAACTCCATTTACTCGACACGGAGAAAGAGCTACTGAAATCTTTGAACTAATACATAGTGATGTATGTGGTCCGATGTCTATACATGCCAGGAATGGATCCTCATACATCATTACATTCACCGATGATATCTCAAGATTCGGACATGTGTTCTTGTTGAAACACAAATCTGAAACTTTTGAGAAATTCAAGGAATACAAGAACGAAGTAGAGAACCAGATGGGTAAAAGTATTAAAATCCTTCAATCTAATCGGGGAGTAGAATACATGAACACGGAATTCCGAGACTATTTAAAAGAGAATGGGATTCTTTGTCAGCTTACTCCTCCGTATACAACATATCACAACGGAGTATCGGAGCGAAGAAATCGCACCCTATTAGATATGGTGCGCACTATGATGAGTACTGTTGACTTACCTATTTTCTTTTAGGGTTATGCTCTTGAGACGGCTTCATACCTATTGAATAGGGTTCCGACCAAATCCGTGCCTACCACTCCATATGAGATATGGAATAGGAAGAGATCATTTCTTAAAAGAGTTAAGATATGGGGTTGACCGGCCTATGTTAAAAAGCAAAATTCGGACAAGCTCGAGGCAAGGTCTGTTTTGTGCAAGTTTGTGGGATATCCAAAGGATTCATATGGATATATCTTCGACCATACTAAGGAACAAAAAGTGTTTGTTTCTCAACATGCCACCTTTTTAGAAATGGAATTTCTTATGAAAGAAATTAGTGGTAATTAGGTAGAACTGGAAGAAGTTCCAGCAACACAAACTATAACTGACGATTTGGTAGAACCGGAGGATTCAGTAGTCCCTGATGAACCTCAGCCACTCCGCAGATCTAGTAGGGTTCCTTACCAACCTGAGAGATACTGCGGTTTTCTCATAGACAATGGGAGCGAGGATTGCATCATGCAAGATGATGACCCAACTAGTTTTGAGCTGGCCATCACAAGTGAAGACTTTGTGAAATGGCTAGATGCTATGCGATCTGAGATAGAATCCATATACACCAACAAAGTATGGACTTTGGAAGTTGCTCCTGAAGGGGTAAAACTGAAAGTGTTTGCTCGCACCGCGACGGGGTTAAAACGGGCATCACACATGCAATTTTAAAAAATTCCGAGTGCTAATGAAAACTAACAAAGATCTAACTAGAATATTAGGGTTTTACTATGATGATATGATAAAACTATAAGAAGGGATGAATGGCTACAACCTTTGATGACCGTGTCCTTCTCTTCTAAAGCTCCGGGTAGTAGTCCACGTGACTCCACTAGGCTCCACTTCAAGTTGGATCGAGCTTGCTCCATGACCTTCGTGCCGAAGATGATCCACCCGAAGCTCCGCAATCCAAGATATCTCTTCACTAAACACTTTAGTGAAGGAAACATGCTACACTTGATTGCTAATCAAGTGTAGGATGGTGAAGTAGGGGCTTTGTTTAGCTCATTAGGGTTTCAAGCTCTATGTTTCACAACACATGTGATTGTTTAGATCTTGAAGCATGAAATTGATGAGGAGGTAAAAGATGATGGGAGCTAGAGGAAGAAGGAGCTCAAGTGAAGAAAAATGAACTCATGAAGAATGAAGTGAAGAATGGCTTATCAATTCTCACAATAATTGAAGTATCCAATTTCCATCAATAAACAAAAGCAACCATGCCTCAATAGTGAGTCAAGACCAATAGAATAATGATAAAAGCCATGCTTCACCCATGCTCCTCATTTTCCACCTCTTTTTCTATTTTCCAAAAATAGAAAATCCATGCCATGTTTCATATATATATATATATATAAAAGAAAACATATAGTGTGTATGTATATGTGTGTGTATATATATATATATATATATATATAAGAAAACATATAGTGAGCATTAGTATTAGTTAATATATAATTATATCAAATATAATACATATCAAATTATTCAACCAACACTTGATTTAATTGTTAGTTGTATATATTCCCTAGAGGCTATTGTTGTACATACGATGTATATTATAATGGATGCTTGGATATATAGAGAGAGAACTTTCTTGCTCGAAATGATAGTATACTATTTGGTTTCACTTTATCTTAACATGTTGACTTGTATTGGTTTACTGTCTTGCTCTCACATGTTGATAAACCCCTTAAGATATGTACTCGACTACTAGGACTATGATGCAGATCATACTAGTGGAGCCAGTGTAGTCAATGAGTACATCCTATAACTGTTCCTATTCGAGGGAGTATCGAGACAGGGCATCGATACTCCAGAGTAGACTAGCGTATACGCATCTTGACCCATATGATGGGCGATGGATGATCCCATATCCATTGGTGTTTGATATCAAAGATGGTGTACGGGTGCTCAGTGGAGACTGGGTACACTGAACGGACTCGCCGAGAACTCCTAGATGGTATTATACCAATCGTCAGATAGCAGTTCTCCGGTGACACTGGTACAGGTTAGTCTGTAGACCCGATATCGTCATAGAGTCTTGTGTGATTCCCTCTATACTTTGATTTCCACCTTACCAAGTCCAAGAGGACGTGCAAAACGGTGGTTTTTGGTTACAGTCCTGAATCGCATGGAGGCAATGAGCGATAGGAGGGGTTTCGTCTCTCCCGGTATAAAGAGTTAATGTTGTGCTGTGTTCGATTGGCTGTAACTGGAAGTCCCTGGCTAGGGCTGATATGGAGTGCTACTGGTAAGAGTTATTAGTAGTTTCTCGACCTGTTATGAGCCTCGCATCGACACGACTTATCCGTTACTAGGGTCTGACGTAAACCAGCCCTAGACTTGATATGCGACATATCAGACGAAGAGACCAGACTGTACGGTAGTGTTACTGATTGGATTCACAGGAGAATGTACAGGCTTGCTTGTTGATCTTCTGATCGCTCAATACCAGGGTGGCCGTTACGTTTAGCTGACCGCTTGCAGCTTGTTGGTGTTTTATATGATCATCACCTACTGCCGGCGTATTGACGATTCTTTAGAGTCATATACAGAGGTTTCCTGGCTCAGGCAAAGCGGAGTAGGAACACATATTTGATATGTGCGGGACCGAGAATAATACGATATGAGATACCGTATTCTATTCTCGCGATATGAGATATCAACCGGGTATATGAGATATAGCCGGGTCATCGGATCAAGTGTTGATTCGATGAAATGGTACATGTTATATTAGTCGGTTATATGTAATATAGCCGGATTGTCGGATCAAGTGTTGATTCGATAATTTAATATATAATTATATATGTGATATATTACTTTACGTTAACTAATATAAGCTCGCTTTATTGATTCATTTTCTCACTGGATAATACATTGATGTATATGCGATATATGTTAATTGTATTACTTTCTTTTGTTACAAAATATATTGTATATGTGATATATAATATTGTAACATGTTAGGGTTACAAATGCAACATGGTTTTTGAGTTTAAACCAAGTTAGAATTTGGATTTGGGTTAGCTTTTGGGTTAGCTTTCACGAAGCTTCATGAAGCTTTCCTTTTGTCATTTAGCTTTGATATTTGTTAACCCAACCCAAACCCTTAACCTTAGTTTATTCTCTTCAAAGGTTAGGCATGTCATTCTTAACCTAGGTTTGCAATTGTAACCACAACAATAGTTCATTATTCATCACAAAAACTTTCTTCATCTTCTTCCTCCTTGAAAAAGCTTTACTAGCTTTTTGTGTGTGATGATTAAGTGTGAGAAATTGAAAACAAAAGAGAGCATAATTCCTACTTCAACATCCTCATCTATTCTAGGCACTTAGATTAGTGTGTTCACTTCACTAATACTTGTTTAGAGAAGTGTAAGCTTGAGTTAGAGATTCTTCAAGGTAGATCATCTTGGATCAAGAAGACTTTAAGCAAGATGCATCATTCACCTCTTGGAGCCTCACGAGAGTCGGAGCTCTTGATGATCGCAGCGAAGGGACCTCAACATGGAGCTTATGAAGCGAAGGAACGGACTACAATGTTGTAATCCTTATCTCTTTACTTCTTTGTATGTGATTCAAACTTTGTTACCCTAGAAATTCTAGCATGATTCATGGTTTGCCTGCTTTGCACCTCTCTAAATTTTAAAGTGGCATGAGTGATGCTACCAAACCCTAGACGAGGAGCAAGGGAAGCCCAACAGTGGTATCAGAGCCAAACTAGAATTCTAGATACGGTGTTATAACATTTACGAAAACGAAATCCACTCCGAAATACGATATTATGCTAACCCCATTTTGCTCTCTGTAAATTTTCAAAAAAGTTCTTTAAAAATTTTCCAAACAGGTGCAGAATGATCTATGGGCCATTTTAAGAACATGGGAGAAACACAGAGGGAGGGGCTGGGAATTTGGCCGATCCCTTAGCATGGAATTCCGACCAGGCCGGCCCCCTAGGCTCCTCTTCCCCCCGTGTTCCTCCTGTGCTCTCATGTCTCCATTTTGGGTTCCCTAGTATTGTTTATTTAGCCCAATTTTCATGTGATGATTTGTTTAACCTGGGGCTAATTCGTAGTGCTTCGTAGTCGTATAATTTAACACTGTATTGGTAACCTTGACTATTTTTAGCAGTTCGATCGAACTTCGCACACCACATTTTGTACCCCGCTGAAATTTCCAAGTGTTGTAATTTTCCGAAGTTGATTGTACTCGTAAAATCGTGCAAGTACCCATATGGACCCACTAGAAGACTATAATAACTTTAACTCGATTCTATGCCCATGGAACCGCGTTCGAACCTTTGGGTTTTCCGTAGTTCCGTGGTGTCATAGGTGAGGCGTTGGTTAACTCCTACGGCTGGACCATGGACACTGTGGCTCGGTTTTTGAGTGTTTTAACTTTGCTCAAGTGTTGAGCTCATGGGGGTAATTTGTGAGTGTATGTTGATTCGATCGAAATGTTAAACATCGTCTTGAAATTCTGTGATTGTGATACAATATATGGAATTCATATAGTTAGGCATGAAATCCGTAATATGTGATATTTCGGGTTTATGATGACTAAGGAGATTATGGATTTCAAATGTTGTAGTTTTACACTTTCTTTTCTGCGACCGTAAGTGTAGTATGTAGGGTATTGCCGGCTTCGTTGCTATACATCAACGACAATCAGGATACACATACTTGCTTACGTTGATGATATGAGATATTATGTGTTGATGTGATATGTTATATTGGATCGTCATGTTCTGAATAGCCGGGGGTTTTATGTGAGATGAGGGTTTTTATTTTCATTCATGTAAAATTCATTGTATGTAATATTCTTTTATTGGGGCACTTCCGGGTTGAGGATGATGTCACCATTGTATATTATTTACCTTTCCGCATTAGGTAGACCCAAGGAGGGGAGCACAAGTAACCGGGTTCTAGGGTCCAGTGGGAGGCCATCTCGAGGAGTCGAGACCGGGTTTCCTAACCCTAGAATTGGCAGCGTTACTTGCCACTCTCGTAGGGGTCTAGGGATGTGGGTTTGGCTATTCATCGCGACCGTGGAATCCATGTTTTATACAGGCTCGATATAAAACACGGACCTTCTAGTATATCCAATATTTCATATGTTTCTTCTGCTGTTGATATACTGTGATGTGATCATATTATATGCGTGAGACGAATGCTTTATTATTGTATATATGATATATAATAAACGTTGCTTATGTTTTGCACCCGCGCTAGTCCAGTCCCGGTATGTCGTTAGTTAAGTAACCTAACAGTGCATAACGGAACATTGTGGCGAATGCGCATGGCATAAGCGTACGTTGTATTTTCATTTCTTCTGTGATGCTTAGGAAGCATAAATGATGGGATTTATTAATGACATTAATAAAAGAAAAGAAACCTAAAATATGTTGTAGAATCAAATTTTCAAAAAGGATAGCTACAGTTTTTGCTTTTTATAGTGGTATATGCGATATACCTTTCACCTTATTCGATGAGGAAAAAGCCGAGATCCCTTCATCGGGAGTGACCTCTTTAGCAAAACTAGCAGGTCCTACAAACTCATAGTTTAGTTTTTGATTGCTTCTATAGTTCTTGCTTTGCACAGCAGTATTTGTGAAATATCATGCACCATATTCGATAAGAAAAGATCCAAGATCCCTTCACCGGAAGTGGCCTCTTTAGCGAAACTAGAAAAGCCTAAAAACACTTCTTTTCAAAAAAACTTGTTTCTACAACGATATCAAGTTCATTACGCAATAGGTTTTCTGAAAAACCTGTGTAGCCTTCCGTCATTTCAGATAAGTAATATTTAGTATTTGTGCTGTGGTAGTTTGGCATGCGTCAAGGCGTAGTGTACGGTAGCTGATTACTAGTTATCTGTAGCATGAGATGTGATTGGATTAGTGTATTCGTACGACGTTGTTTGGCATGCGTCAAGGGTCGTACGGGTGGGTTTAATTCAATCACGAAATGTACGGATTGAACTTGACTAGAGGACTATGGGTTGTTTGTGTTGGAGATAGTGCCCTCAAAGTCAATTATTGGATCGCAAGTACGTGATTGCAATAATTGAGGCAGGACCGATATCGATATAACAGTCTTGCTCGAGATGATAGTTTGCTATCTGGTTTGTCTTTATCATCGTATACATGCTTTAGTTCACTATTGCATGATGATAGAGCGCATAGGATTCTTGCTTGACTACCAGCAGTATGATGGCGATCATATACGTGGGAGCTGGGGTCTGTAAGCATATCCTTAAAGTGTCCCTAGTCGTGGGAGTTTCGAGACAAGGCATCGATACTCCAGAGTAGACTAGTGTATACAGTCGAGACCCCGACGAGGGGCGATGGCCGGTCATACAAGCCATTGGCGTTAGTTGGTTCACCTAAGATGTATACAGGTGCTCATTGGGTTATGAGTACACCGGACAGGACTCGCCGGGAACATGCTAGTTGGTATTATACCAGACGTCAGATAGCAGTTCCCTGGTGACATGTGTACAGGTTAGTTCATCGACCTGAGGTCGTCATTTGTCTCGTGTGAGTTCCCACTGTGGTTAGATTACTATCCTACCACGCTCAAAGGAGTTGTGCAAACAGGTTTTAGTTTGGTACAGTCTCGAGCTACATTGGAGGCATGTGAGCGGATCGGCAGGGGATTCGTCTCTCCCGGTATTGGGGGTGAGATCGCGCTGTGTCTAGGAGAGTCATTATACAAAGCCCTCGGCCGAGGCAGGAGATTTACTGGTAGGTACTCCAGTGGTATCTCAGGGTGTTCTGGGCCATTCTCTGACACGACTTATACCGCTATTGGGGGTCTAACGTTACAAGCCCCCTAGGCCCGATATGCGATACTCATAGACGAACGGACCGGACTGTATGTATATTGTCACTGTTAGGCTCAGTAGGGTTTATGGATGAGTTCGCTCGTCAGTTTCCCTTCCAATCAATACATAGGCAAACCGTTACGTACAGCTTGTACCTCTGACGTGCTAAGGGTTATACCCAGTGCCAGTGTGTTGATGAGTCATTAGAGTCCCCCACAGACACTTTCCCAAGTTCGGGAGAAACGTTGTAGAGGCCATATGGGTTTATGGCAAGGTTCGGAAAATGCACGTGCGTTTTCGCACGTGTCGTTTTTCGGGCAGATAATACTGGTCGGCTTTGGTTTAAGCCGGATCCGAGTATTATGCTGTGTAGATATAATATATTTGTCTCAGTTGCATTTTTATTCGGTCGTATTACAAATGCGGGTATGTTTATACTGATACGGGGTTATCCTGAAATTCGTTTCAGGATCCTTTTGGAAGTTGCCAGTTTCCAGTTTTCTATCAGCCGTATTTAACATTCGGTTAAATACGGATTTATGTTTTCTTGAGATGAGTGTGAATGTTTCTAGAGGCTTTTAGAAGGTTGTGACTAGGTTCATGCATCTTTGTGACTCATTAGTGTATTTAATGATGTTTGATGACTAGGGTTAATGATTCATCCCTTGCATTATATGTGTTCATACTAGGTGTCATGGTGAATCATTATCTCATTTAATCTTGTGGTCACCTCCTAGCTCCTACACTCACCTCCCCCTCATCTATAAGTGGCCGGCCCCCTTGAGGATAAAGTATGGTTGTTGATTTGGAAAAAGTATATGAAATTTGCCTCATGGAAATTTCATAAGTTCATTCTCTCATTTTCATTCGATCCAAATGGCAACTTCATTAACCGTTCGTCCGTGACTTCGGACGTAACGAGACAAAGTGTTCTACTCATTCTCTACATCATCTTGGTCGTCTCTTTTAGCAAACTTGACGACCGAGTTGCCTCGGTTCAGAGGCGGGAGCCCGTTTAAAGATCCGTCGACATGGTGCCACCTGGACGAGAAGACTGGAGATTCAGGAGATCGGAGCAGCCGCAACAAAGCGTGGGATGATGGTTGAAGACCGAAGGACTCGGATCGTTCGGTAAAACGTTTCTACCCACTTTGTAGTTTGTTAGTTTAGCTTTAATGGCAGATCCGGGTTATAGTACGCGATAGCGCCAGTTGTAAAAAGTTTTTGTTCCGCATTTGGCGTCTGTTAGACGGCCAGGGCGCTACCGTGGACTTACAGTGGTATCAAAGCCTCACCATTAAGCTTTACTAACTTGTGCTAACGCGTTTAAAACATCGATCGAATGGATTTTCAAAAATCGCAATTTCCATGTTCTAAGTTTCTGTCGATTTTAAAAGGGTTCTAAAAATTATTTTCATATCACAGAAAACAAAGCAGGGATTTTTAAGCAAACTGGGAAATTTTGAGCACGTGATCCCACGTGACCGCCGCAGAAGCGCGGCGGTACTGTGGGAACAGTGCATCAAAATTCTCCAGTAGGCTTTCCTTGGGAAATTGTGGTTTTTTGTACTGTTCATTTGGGCCCAGATTTTGTTACTGTACAGCAGATGTACGTGGGGCCCACTTCGGAAAATTTAGTCGATCGAAATTTTAAACTTGTTAGTATGCAGTATTTACGTTATATCTCCGACCGGGAATGTCATTTGATCGGTAAACCGCGTCTGATTGCTATAGTTCTTTTAGACGGGTTTGCGAACGTGACATTCGCGTTGATGTTCTATGTTGTGCTGTGATGTTGCAGATTTGTCGTGGTGGATAGCAGGGTGCAATGATAGTGAAGTTTGGATTTATTTGTACATTTGATATTGCGGGACAAGCATCCAACCTGTGGACTGACGTCACTGCCTGTTTGTATAATATTCTTTTGGGGCACGACCGGGTTGAAGTCGATGCACCTGTTGTACATATTTTTATTTCTGTACTAGGTTTATCCTGTGAAGGAGTGCACGGATCGCCGGGTTCTGGAGGGCAACGGGTCCGTATCTCATGGCTTTGAGAGGCAGAGGGACCTCACTCTAGAATTGGCAGACTATTCGCCACACTCGTAGGGGGTACAGGTTGACCCAAGGAGGTGTGCTCAATTTACCGGATTCCGTGAAGTGCCGGGTGTTCCATTCACTATGCTGTGGGGGACTACCTCGCTTCAGGTTTTAGCGGGTAACTTGCCGCACCCGTAGGGGTCTAGGTTTCATTACACAGGCTATCCACACGACCAGGGGAACGTCAGGTTTCAGCAGCGGCTCTGTGAATCCCGGGGATCCCAGATTATCTGTATTGTTCTGTGATGCTTATTACTTTTCTGTAATGTTGCATATTATCATGCCTGGAGCGAATATTGTAAATTGGTATATATACTATTAGATATTGTATATGTTTTACACCCACGTTAGTCCAGCCCCCGCTCTGTCGTTAGTTAATTAACCTAACGGGTGATGACGGGACCCAGTGGCGAATGCGGATGGCATATACGTACATTATATTTTCGTTCTTTTCTGGTGTGATTGATTGATGGGCCTGCATTGATTCTTATCAATGCAAGATAAAACAAACGTATATTTGATCTTGTTGGAACAAATTTTAAAAAGGTGTTATTACAAAGATGTTTCCTTTTGTTTTGCATAGTGATATTCAGTTAGAATATCCGACACCTCATTCGACGAGGCAAGGTCTGATATCCCTTCACCGGGAAAAACCCTTTGGGCAGAAGTTTCCGTCAGGGTAATAACTTCAATATAGTCGATTACAAGTTGCTTTGCATCGCGGTACTCAGTTGGAATATCCTGCACCTCATTCCACGAGGAAAGAGCCGAGATACCTTCACCGGGAGTGACCTCTTTAGCAAAAGGTTTTTCGTCACTATATTTTTTATAAAAAGCTATCAGTTTCTTTCAACGAGATCAAGTTCATTACGTTAAAGCTTTTTCGCCAAAAACCAGCCGTAGCCCTCCGTCATGTCTTATGGATGGTCAGTAGTATTCAAGCTATGTTTGTTTGGCCAAAGTCAAGGCATAGTGTTTGGTAGTTGCTGGGTATTCATCTGTTGCGTAGGTAGATGTGTTGGTTTGGGACAGTCGTATTACCTTGTTTGGCCAAAGTCAAGGGTATGTACGGGTGGGTTCAAATTAACCTGGATGATGACGGGTAGAACTTGGCATGTGACTTATGATGAGTTGGCCAAAGTTACGATCATAAGAGCATGGGGCAAAAATTACATCGGGAGTTTCAAACATAAAGTAAACTTGCCAGGCATGCGCATACCTTCTGGAGTGTGATAACCTGAGTGGCTTCCATCAAGTTAGCATGCGATGAGAGTTGGATCCCGATTCCCACTGATGAGTTGGTTTACTCTTCGGGTGATCCCGACTAATTCTTCTTTCCGGTTTGGAGGAGAATTTGAGATTACAGTGGGAGGTTTCCTGATTAGATAAATTGATAACCATTCTGATCTAGGTTAGAGTGCACGCACAGTGTTTCTTTTCTCTTTCTCTCTTTGGCAGCGACCATTGACCGACCCTAGACTATGACTCAGTGACCAAGTTGACCGAACCTTCTTACAATACTGGCTTTTGGATTGTCTATAGTTGCATAAGTCATTGCCGCTCCTTCTTTTACCCTTTGTATTTCTCAGAACACCCTGTATTACTATGGACATCCACTTCCATTAGATAGATCCATCGTATGGTTATATACAAACTCGAAGGGACTTCTTCGAGGATGGATCCAGGTTCAGGAGAAATAGAATTAGTTTATTCAGTTGTCTTTTATTATCACCTTCTCTCAGGTTGCGAGGGCTCCTTAGTCTAGGAGAGTACACCTATTACGCTTATTGGACAGTCTTCTTCCAAACCATAGGCAGGTGCCGAAAGGTAGGGAATGAAGAAAACCAATTAGCCTAAGTAGGGTGTGCAGAAGGTAATATGTAACGACAAGATAAAGGGATTAGAAAGAAGGCAATGTAAATTGCGACTGTTATCATTCACGACCAAACCGCGTACTTCATCACCACTCCCTTTTCACCTTTAAATAGAATAAGGTATTATTCAGTTGTCTTTTATCATCACCTTCTCTCAAATTGCGAGTACTCCTAGGATTAGGAGAGTACACCTATTATGCTTTCTGGATAGTCTTCTTCCAAACCATAGGCTGGTGCCGAACAGTAGGGAAGGAAGAAAACCATTTAGCATAACGATGGTGTACAGAAGGTAATGAATAAAGACAAATAAAGGGATTTGGAGAGATGGCAAAGAGATATACGGTTATAGTCAAGAATTGGATTAAGGAAGAGGCATTACTAGGAATACCAGGAAACCCCTACGAAACATTTTCATGTTTCAGTTTCACTGTGCATTGTTAATTGTAAACTAATTTCCCGATTACATACTTACTCCAGGGTATGTATTTACTAGGTTTCATTCTCATATCTGTATGGTTTTACAAATGATGAGTGGGAGTAAGTTATTGGGAATTAGGAGATCATCCTCATTATATCGGAATTCGTTGTAATTGGTGATATTTGAGGAAATCACCTGGGTATAGTTTTCAACCTACGATGCACAGGTTCTGAGTTATTTAACTCAGCGGACTTATACAGAGTATTGTATGTTGTCCAGTGTCTGTAAGGACAAAGGGGTAGGTCCTCGTACTATGTTCTATTTACTCGTGACTTCTCTAGTTTTTAGACAAGTGTTCCGTAGAAATACAATGTCTAAGTTTTGAGAAGTTGTGGGTATAAGAATAAAGTAGAGAACCAAGTAATCGCAAGTATCGGGATTCTTCAAAGAAATCGAAGATGTAGATTCTTGTGATTGGTATTCAGTTGATAGTAATGGTTTTGAGAAACTCGTTTCTCTTTCAGGTTACTCATAATTGGATGGATTCCTAAGTTGAGTAATGCTGATTATCCACTCTCCATTAAGTTGATATGCACTGGAGACAGCTGCATGTTTTTGAATCTAGTTCCAATTAAATTAGTGCCTCTATTTCTATATTGTATATAGAATGGTTCATATCTTAACAATGTTAAGATACGGGGATTTGTCCAGCTTATGCTTAAAACCAGACACTGGATAACTCAAGGCACGTTTCTGTAATGGCTGTTTGTAGGTTGACCCTGGTTTTGACGAGGGTTGACATTTCTACCATTTGGAAGTTCAATAGTGATATTGTTCTTGACTCGCCACAGTTTTAGTAAAATGGATTTTTTCAGAAAAAAGTAGTGGGAGTATGGTAGAACTGGAAGTTATTCCAGAACCGCAAACAATTACGGAAAATTTAATAGAACCTATATATTCAATCAGGCTTGACATTCCAATATGCCACCCCGCAGATATGATGGGTAACCTCAAACACCCGAGAGGTACTTCGGTAGCCTCAAGGACGGTGAAAGGGAGGTTCTTGTTTACCCAGACTTGACACTACTATTGTTCCTGACTATGAGACCCGGCAAGAGGATAAGTATAACGTCGTTCTAAACTAGCTTTAGAAGTGTACGTATATATTATTCTGCCAGAGGGTTGTCGTAGTCAGTGGGAGCAGCGGAAGCGTAGTGGACAAGTAGCTTATGTCTATTTATAGGCTTGAGCAGATATAGCGGAGATTAGATCATCTAAATTTGATGAGATAGTCATGGCTTTGACTTCATCAGAATAGGGGATGAATCTGTTAAGAAGGTAGTAGGGTGTGATGTCCTGGTATTTGGATGACATACACAGAGTAGGAAGTAAAATTCCTATACTACGATCGGTTGTACTTTGGTCGTCACACAGTTGTTTCTCCATAAAGGATATGGATATAATATATGACATTCTGGTTACTAGATCTTTGGTTTTAGATCTAGTATTGGGTAGTTTCCCAATCAGGGTATTTTGACAGTATTCTAATAGTATTTTAGAATAGATGACTCCTGGCATGGTAGTGTACCAGGAGGTGATGGAGTCACCCTCTCTAAAGGTGCCTTACAGACTAAAGTGGAGAGGGATGTGCTTGATTGGCAGATCACTTGCTTAGGCAATTGAGTCAATCGTGAAAAGTCAAGTACCACACCAGATGATGTTTTTGCACTAGATGCGATAAGTTAATATTAATCCAATCCTGGAGACACATAAGGAAGCAATTTTAGAACATGAGTGTATGTTCTACGGATTTGATAACGGCAGCCTCCTTCGGGAGACGGTTATCATTCCAAGCTTCCAAGGTGACATTGATGACAAAGTGATTGTCAGAGTTATGGTTTTCCCTCTAACGAGGGACAGTATTATGGACAGATGGTCCAAGAGGATACTGTGGGAGGCATGGTGCGGGATACTGATTAGGTTCAGTTATCAATACAGTCTAAGAAGTTTGGATTTGGAGTTCATTTATGAACTAGGTCCCATCAGATATCCAGACATATTCTATGATAGGTATTACTCGATTCGGGAGATGGTTTTCTCCGCAAACTTAGGATTAAGAGAGACATAGAAAGAAACATCATGGCGGCTCCACTTAGTGAGGCTATTTCTCGAACACAAGAGTTTTACAAACTAGCTTTGTGAAACTGATTTGTAGAGGAGTTGGATGTTCGGTATCCCACGGGCTGTGAGTATGCGACATCGCAATAATTAGCCTTGAGTGCAAGTGGGAGATTGTTGGAGATAGTGCCCTTAAAGTCAATTATTGGATCGCAGGTACGTGATTGCACTAATTGAGGCAGGACCTATACCGATATGACAGTCTTGCTCGAGATGATAGTTTGCTATCTCGTTTGTCTTTATCATCGTATACATGCTTTAGTTCACTATTGCATGATGATAGAGCCCATAGGATTCTTGCTTGACTACCAGCAGTATGATGGCGATCATATACGTGGGAGCTGGGGTCTGTAAGCACATCCTTAAAGTGTCCCTAGTCGTGGGAGTTTCGAGACAGAGCATCGATACTCCAGAGTAGACTAGTGTATATAGTCGAGACCCCGACGAGGAGCGATGGCCGGTCTCACAAGCCATTGGTGTTAGTTGGTTCACCTAAGATGTATACAGGTGCTCATTGGGTTATGAGTACACCGGACAGGAGTCGCCGGGAACATGCTAGTTGGTATTATACAGATCGTCAGATAGCAGTTCCCTGGTGACATGTGTACAGGTTAGTTTATCGACCTGAGGTCGTCATTTGTCTCGTGTGAGTTCCCACTGTGCTTAGATTACTACCCTACCACGCTCAAAGGAGTTGTGCAAACAGGTTTTAGTTGGGTACAGTCCCGAGCCACATTGGAAGCAAGTGAGCGGATCGGCAGGGGATTCGTCTCTCCCGGTATTGGGGGGTGAGGTCGCGCTGTGTCTAGGAGAGCCATTACACAAAGACCTCGGCCGAGGCAGGAGATTTACTGGTAGGTACTCCAGTAGTATCTCAGGGTGTTCTAGGCCACTCTCTGACACGACTTATACCGCTATTGGGGGTCTGACGTTACCAGCCCCCTAGGCCCGATATGCGATACTGATAGACGAACGGACCGGACTGTATGTATATTGTCACTGTTAGGCTCAGTAGGGTTTATGGATGAGTTCGCTCGTCAGCTTCCCTTCCAATCAATACATAGGAAAACCGTTACGTACAGCTTGTACCTCTGACGTGTTAGGGGTTATACCCAGTGCCAGTGTGTTGATGAGTTATTAGAGTCCCCCACAGACACTTTCCCAAGTTCGGGCGAAACGTTGTAGAGGCCATATGGGTTTATGGCAAGGTTCGGAAAATACACGTGCGTTTTTGCACGTGTCGTTTTTCGCGCAGATAATACTGGTGTAACATTTTAAAAATAATTAAATAATTAATTAAATAAATAAAATCGTTTAAGTGAATTTTATAATTTTCGGTAAAGTAAAGCGTAGTTTTCATAAAACTAAACCGTAATTATTTTTCACTATAAATTTAAAAATATCTATTTTAAATATGTTATTACTAGTAAATGGTGTTTATTTAGCCACTAATAAATTTTTAGTTTAATTAAATATTTTTCTTAAATTAATTATTTTAAATATTAACATAAGCTTTATTTTTACACTAAATTAGTGTAAATTACAAATTTAAATGTGTTAAATTTGAAAAAATGAACCATTGCATCTTAGAATCAGGTGTGTTTCATGCAAAATTTATTTTCAAAATTTTACAATGGTTCTAGACCATTCTAGGTCAAATAGAGTGAAGAAAATAAAGAATTTTTAAATAAATTCATGAAAAGACTTAATTGTGTGATATTTTTGTGAAACCTTCTACACTTTTCTTCACCTTTTCTTACTCTCCTTTCTTTTCCTCAGGCCTCACCTCCATGGGCAGCCCCAAAAATTTTCCCCCATCATTTTTGCATTAAAAATCATCAAAAATCATCAAAAAATCAATAAAAATCCACAAAATCCTAATAAATTCCTACCCTCTATTCTTTGCTCATCTTTATATGGATTTTGGAGATGGAAAACATTCATTTTGGAGGCTTATTTTCATATTTGGATTTCATGTTGTGGAGCTATAAATCTTCTTCTTTTGATTTATTGTTATTAGATGTATCATTTAAGCATAATTAGATTTAATAAATAATTTCTATCTACAAGTTTTAAAATTCAAGTTAGGGTTTATAAAATTAAGTTATGGTTTTTATTAATTAAGTATGGTTATAATAACTAGTTTAACATTTTTAGAAGTGGAAAATCTTGTATGGATGATATATTGTAAATTATTTATCCAAAATTGTTTAAATTAATCCAATTTGCAAACTAGATTTCTATATATTGTATATATTGGTGAGATAAAATTCCAATTAATGTTTGTAACACTAGACTGTGGTTTTAATGAGGATATTAACTTGTTGGTGGAATGAAAAACTTAAATTGGTTACTAGTTTCTATTGATAATTGAAAAATAGTAATAAAAATGCTATTTTTGCTAACTAGAATTTGGAAATTCTTAAATAAATGAGATTTAAAATATAAATTATGAATTCATTATATTATTATCATCATCAATTGTAGTTTAATACATTAATTCATGCAAAATCAAGTTTAGTTGTGATATTATGAAATTTTGCTTAAATGTATCGAAATCTGGCAAGTTTGCAAACTAGAATTTTCCAATTAATACAATTGGGGCGTTAAAAATATAGTAATGGGTTGTATAATATATTTATGCTATTTAATGAGTTTTATGACCATTAGTTTCATTTAAATGTCAAGTTTTGAAGTAAAACGGTAAATTGGCGTTTTCGGGGTTTTCGAAATCGGACGATTTGATTGATTTTTAGGGTTTTGATGGATTAAATCATGTTTTATATTATAAGTAACGAGTTTTTAAACTACAAGTTGTTTGTTGATGTTTATCTCGATCAATCAGCGTTTGTACGCCGATATCGAGCAATATTTGATCCTTTTGCATGAGCGGGGCATAGGTTTTAACCTATGCGCGTTTCGTGCGTCGTTTTGATTTTTGTCCGTGATTCAGTTTACGATATTATACATGTTTGCATATAGGTACCCCTCGCATGGACTTCGGACGAGGAAGAAGAGGAAGGCGACATCGTCCTCGGCAGATAAGGACCAGGTGAGTAGATGTATATCTACGGAGGGAAGTCGGGTGGATGGCGTTTAGCACCCCCGCAAGCGTAGAATAGGAATAAGTACTTATTGTCATTAGGAAGCTAGACGTGACCTTAGAATTTCGGTGAGTAGGACAATAGTAGTGACCCTAGGTTGAACTTGACTGATTTAGAAAGACCATACCAGAGGATGAATACTTTGGAAGAGATTCATAGTTTTAGGTAGATACACACGCACGCACACACTGAGACTCGATGTGGTGTATACGTGTATGTGTATATATATAGGACTATGTGTATGTATATATATATACGCAATACGTATTTGTGATATAAGGATGTGATATGATACACAGGAATGAAACAGTATAACTGGGCTTGATGCCGTGATTCTTGGCTATACAGTCGTGTTATGATGTTAGCGGATCATTAGAAAATTAGATGATGGATTTGTATACATGAACAATAATAAAGGGTGGTGATGATATTGAAGTATATGGGACTCTAGAATAGAACCTGGACCGTAACCTGTGCCTGAATTTCTGATATGATATATGTGTGACTTGATTACGATATCATATGGGTGTGACTTGATTTCGATATGATATATGTGTAACTTAATTACGATATCATATAGGTGTGACTTGATTACGATAGGATCTAAGTGTGACTTAATCACAATATGATACATATACATGATATTTCTGAGGATAAATTAACGATGTATATTTATACTGGCAATAATATATGATTGATGTATGCGATTACAGTATAGAACCTTGATCTTGACTTGAGTTGATGATGATATCATACGAATGATGAGACACGTAGGTGATACTTGACCCGTACCCCGATATTGGGATGCCGTACGATGGATTTTACCGTACGAGGCATAGATTTGATGATTGATCTGCACTCTTGATTTGAGGAAGCCGTACTATGTACGTGACGCTATTGAGGCTGGATCGGCGACTATTAGAGATACGGACTCATATTTTATGTGTACTCTTATTTCTTATCGACTAGTTTCTTAGGTTTAATTCCTTAGGAGGTTAGATGGACACTAGTTTAGGTTTGAGTCATATAGTGGTGGTTGTATTTGTAGATCGCAGATGAGTAGTTAGTACACATCCGCCTTTACATTCATACCGTAATCATAATGTTGCATGTTCATACATATGTTTCTATAACCAGTATAAAACTCTGCCTGTTTGGACACCAGCACTATTACCGATGATGCGTATATTCCACGCACACTTATTTACCGGCTCACACACATTATCATCGGTAATTGCTATGTCACGTACACTTTAGATCATATTATCTTTTATTGATACAATCAGCTAACAGCTAGATCGATATAATATTGTGATTACTCTCTGGTGTTAGTATAGATATGGTATTTATTACTTAGACATTTCATGCATTCGCATTTTCATGTTATCATGCAGTATTATGGGGCATATGCCGACACTTATCATATACTTACACATGATTTTGGGATTTTGGATTTCTATGAGATTTCTGGATTTTTAGGGAAAACCGCAAGAATATATAAAAACTTCTCTCTTTTTCTCCTTCTCTCTTTTTAAAACATAAGATGCTGTTTTCTCATGATGTATGTGTCGTCCACCATGAGATTTCATGTTTTCTGTTGGATTTCGAGACCCGATTCGAGGAGTGGATGAACCGTCTCGGGTACATGGTGGGCTCGGTATGGTACCCCGGGGCAAGAAGATCACGTTGTAGACGATGAGCCTGACAGGGGACGACTACCTACCGATGATGTCTGGCGCGGCGGATATCCGGAGGATACCGACCGTTGTCGTGAGATTTGATGATATGGGCCGATCCAGACTGACGGAGCCCGAGATATTGAGACTATAGGACATTGAGATTATGAGGTATTGAGACTTGAGATTTACATGTTTTGTGCCGATGCTTGACACGGATTTCCATGGATTTCATCGTTGATATTTCAGATTTCCATACACATTTTACCATGATAAAAGCTAAAGATTTCTTATACAGATATATCTAGATTTCAGGATTGGTTATTTCACATTCATGGTGCATGCATACTCATTCACATGACATAGTACTATATGAGGCACTAATACGAGCACGGAGCATTTGCACTTACACGTAGCGTATCATCCTGTCTTACTTGATGACTAGTGGTATATTAGTATATTATTATGACCTAGGACAGCGTCGTGCATTCGATTTCTTTTCGCAGATATCTTCTACTCACGTGTTGGCAACTCACCCCCGTTGTGCTAAATTTTATTACAGGTTCGATGTACAGGTGTTTCTTGGCAGTTTGCTGGCACATCGTTTCATTCCGGGTGATTTGCACGGTAGGTTGGTTCATTTGTATCTTGACCGCCGTTGTATTTTTATTATTTCATTTGTATTTAGTAAGCTCCATCAACCAAACTTGTATTACTTGATAGTTTACTGGACCAGTTATTTATTTCGACCTTAGAGTCGCGCTTGTATTATTATGGTATCTGGTGGATCTGTTTTCTTTTATGTTTTGAGCCTCGCCCTTTGGTGTTGTATACTATTGTGCATTGGTGTGGTTGTTTCCGCCTTTTGGCGTAGAGCTAGCTCCCGTTTGGGGATGCTTTTTATTGTTTGTGTGTATTATACTTGTTTGTACCCGTTTGGGGGCCAGTTTTTACAAAGGAGACTCTGCCGAAATTTTTGAGAAAATTGGATGATGCTTTTAAACTTGTTTTCTTCATGTTTTCCTTTACTTCTTCTTCTTTTATGGTTTAGATTTCTGGGCTTCGGCTTGCATAGGTTGCGTTGCGCCTCTAGACGCTTCGTAATCTAAGTGCCGGTCACGTTCTGTACTTTCGGGTCGTGACAAAGTTGGTATCAGAGCGCTAGGTTTAACCTTTGTATATGTCTAGGGTGACCCTTGGTTGATGGAGTAGGCGACTTAGGTAGAGTGACGTACCGTGGGTATGATCCGCGGCATACTTACGATACGCTACTCTTCTTAAGTAGCCTTAGGATGTACATTTGTTTGCACCGCATTTCATTCGTTCCTTTGATCTATCTTCATCGATATCGGAGGGTGGTTTCTGTTACCACGGGCGCACGGGCAGAGGAAGCTGCGGCCCGAATGTGATAACCATTCGGGTATTGGTTATTCTTGAGGAGTGAAGCATTGTTTAGCGTGCGGATGAAGGGTATTCACATGTCGTCCAGACGAAGTTAAAAGATTCAAACGATTGCCTGAAACCCATTTTCCTAAGTTTAAAGTATTCGGAAGAACATTCAGGTATTTCTATGGACCCTCTAGAAGAATGAAACCCTAACTCGACATAATGACCATGAGAACGCCCTTGTGTAGGGTTCCTAGGCACACACATAAGGTTCCACAACAGATCAAACATGCCAAAATCAAATTTTTCTATGTGCCAAAGAACCCTAATGCTAGATCGTTACTAGAGGTAAGGCGATACATGCAAGCAAACTACTTTGCTATAAAGTGAAAGTGACTACAACCTTTGTAGATCCGGTCCTCCACCTCTTTAGCTCCGTGTTGACGTCCCTCCGCTGCAACCATCGGAATCCTGGACTCTCGCGGTGGTTTCATCGGAGAAAAGATCGGGCTAGGTCGTTGACTTCGATGCCGAAGAAGATCTACGTCGAGGCGACTCTAACTCGAGCTCCATCTTCACCAAGTCATGAAACTTGTGAAGAAAACACCCTATACTACATGGAAAGTGGTAGAGGATGAAGAAATAGGAAGTGGGTTCACTTTAGAATTGGATTTCTCACTCTTTTTCTCATGGCACCATTGGAGCTAGAAAGCTTTCATGAAGCATGATGAAGATGAAGATGAAGAAAGAATAAAAAGGATTATCTTAAAAAGAAAATCGAAGTCATTCTTATCATAATGCAACCATGGATGAGCCTAACAAGTGTAGAGACTAAACTAGGGTTAGGTATAATGGTTAGGTTAAGAAAAGAAACAAAATGGTCATGACTTTTCAAAACATCATGAAGCTTCAAGAAGAAAGAAAAGAATCCACCATTTTATTTCTTGCCCAAAATGAATTAAAGAAAATAAATAAACCAAATAAAATCCTAACCATTAACCTAAATATGGTTTAAAACATAGACACACCCAAGTTTGTATGTACCATCAAACATGATACAAACTAGTGCACAAAACTATATCATATATACAATGTCAACATCAAGTGAGAAAATCCATCTTAAGTGAACAAATACTAGTTAATCTAAAGTAATATATCAAATATATAATTATATATTAAATCATTAAATCAACACTTGATTTAACGATCCGGTCATATCGCATATGACCAACTAATATTCAATGTATCGAGTTATCGAATCAATCCTCGATTCGATAACTAGGTTATATCACATACAACCAATCGATACATTCATCGCTAGAATAAAATACGGTATCATATGCACGCATTATTCTCGGTCCCGCACATATCTCATATGCGCTCGTATTTCGTTTCGCTTGAGCCAGGAAACCTCTGTGTTGGACTCTAAAGACTCGTCAATACGCCAGCAACAGATGATGATCATATCAAGCACCCACAAGCCGCAAGCAGTCTGCTAAACGTAACGGCCACCCGGGTATTGAGCGATCAGACGATCAACGAGCAAGCCCACTCACACTCCTGTGAATCCAACCAGTAACACTTACCGTACAGTCCGGTCTGTTGGTTTGATATGTCGCATATCTCGCCTAGGGGTGGTAAACGTCAGACCCCAGTAGCTTGATAAGTCATGCCGATGTAAGGTCCATAACAAGCGTGAAACTACTGATAACTCTTACCAGTATATCACTTCAACCCTGGCCAGGGATTTCCAGTTATGGCCAGTCGAGCATAGCGCAACATCAACCCCCAATACCGGGAGAGACGAATCACCTCCTATCGCTCATTGCCTCCATGTGAATCGGGACTGTACCCAAAAACCACCAGTTTGCACGACTCAGCAGAGCCGTGGTAGGGTGGAAATCGAAGCACAGTGGGAGACACACAAGACTCTATGACGATCTCGGGTCAACAGACTAAGCTGTACCAATGTCACCAGAGAACTGCCATCTGACGTAAGGCATAATACCATCTGGGAGTTCTCGGCGAGTCCGTTCAGTGTACCCAGTCACCACTGAGCACCCGCATACCATCTCTGATGTCAAACACCAATGGATATGGGATCATCTATCGCCCATCACATGGGTCGAGAGGATATACGCTAGTCTACTCTGGAATATCGATGCTCGGTCTCGATATTCCCACAACTAGGAATATTGAAGGATGTACTCATGGACTACCCAGGCCCCACTAGTATGATCTACATCATAGTCCTGGAAGTCGAGTACACATTCTAAGGGCTTTATCAACATGTAACAGAGAGACAGAAAGTATACATGTTAAGATAAAGAGCAACCAGATAGCGTACTATCATGTCGAGCAAGAAAGTCCTACCTATATATGTCCCAGCATCCACTACAATATACATCCAATGTACAGTAATGGCCTCTAGGGCATACATATAACTAACAATCTCCCACTTGCACTAGGGCCATCTGTAGCAGTGGTTGAAGTATCTAATACTCAACCATCCCATATGAGTCTCTCTCCGGGAAAAAGCCTTTGTGAGTGGATCCGCCGTGTTGTCCTCTGAGTCTACTCTCCAAACCTCGATCACCCTGGAGATCAACTATCTCCATGATCAGGTGTTGCTGCCTCAGAATATGTCTGGGTCACTGATGGGATCGGGGTTCCTGGGCCAAAGCCACACTTCCATTGTCACACAATGGTAGGAACCTAGTTCATCTTATGAACCAATATACACCCAAACTGCCTCTTTGGTAGTATCTTTATTAGCGATGTTACCAGCCTTTATTGTCTAGTTTGCCACGGTATCTAGCTTGGAACTCTTCCAACATACCGTCCCTTTACTGAGGGTAAAGACAATGCCTGCGACTGACACTCAGTCGTCCTTATCACCCTGGAACCTTTCCAGTGATTCTCCCCAGGATCGATTGATACCATCTTAGTAAACTTAGTGAAGAGCCTAATATCCATTTAGATCTATCTCATAGATCCTAATCCCAGGATTTAGGAGGTATCGACTTTATCCTATTTGGAGAATCCATGTGATAAGTGGAGATTGACCGTGCGTAGCATAGGAAACTCTTTTCTTATCAAGAGTATGTTGTCCACGTACAATACGAGGATGACCACCTTACTCTCTACTACCTTTTTTGTATATACAAGGTTCGTCTACCATTTTTGATGAAGTCAAACTCTTTGACTACCACATCAAAACAGACGTTCCAACTCCGCGATGCCTGCTTTATCTTGTAAAGAAACTTGCACATGTTTCCGCTGCTCCCACTGTTTATGAAGCTCTCTGGCTGTGTACTTATAGACGTTCTCTTCTAAATCAGTATTTAGAAAAATAGTCATGACACCCAATCACCAGATATCGTAGTCATGGTATGTAGCAATGTTAAGTAGGATCCGGATGGAGTTAAGCATAGCCACATGGAAAAGGTTTCATCATTATTCACGACTGGTCGATGACGAAAACCTTCAACAAGTCTAGCTTTGAAAGTCTCAACTTTTCCATCTACACCAAGTAATCTTCTCAAGATATACTTGCTCCTGATGGGGATTTAACCCTTCAGATATAGCATCCAAAGTCCATACTTTGTTGGTGTACATGGATTCCATCTCAGATCGCTAAGCATCCAGCCATTCTTACAGAGTCCCTACTCTCGATGGCCTGCTCGAAACTAGTTAGGTCATCATCTAATGATGCATTCCTCGCTCCCACAGTCATCAAGAAACCGAAGTATCTCTCTGGCAGGTGAGGAACCCTGCTAGATCGGCGGAGAGGCTGAGGTTCGTCGGAGACTATTGAATCCTCTGGTTCTGTCAAATTAGCTGCAGTTTTGTATGGTTGGAACATTTCCAGTTCTACAGAACTGACCTTGCCTCGATTTTGTCCGGATTTTGCTTTTGACATAGGCCGGACAACCCCAAATCTTAACTTACTTAAGAGATAGGCTCTTCCCATACCATATCTTATATGGAATGGTAGGCACTGATTTGATTCGAACCCAATTCAATAGGTATACAACTTCTCAAGTGCATAACCCCCTAAAAGGAAATAGGTAACTTAGTAGTACTCATCATAGAGCACACCATATCATATAGGGTGCTATTGCTCCGCCCAGATACACCATTGTGTTGTGGTGTATACAGAGGAGTAACACCGAGAGAGAATCTCATTCTGCTTTAGAATAGTCCAAGAATTCCATGCACAAGTATTTTCTTCCCTGATCTCATAAAAGGACATAATACTTATACCCGGTTTTTTGTTCTCTACTTCTAACTTATATTCTGTGAATATCTCAAAAGCTTCGGACTTATATTTCAACAGGAACATATGGCTGAATCTTGAGAGATTATCAGAGAATGTAATGAAGTACAAAGAACCGGTCCTGGCATGTATAGACAGGGGACCTTACATACATCATTATGTATCAGTCCCAAGAGTTCACTAACTTTTTCTCTGTTTCCAATAAACAGAGCTATGGTCATCTAATTCTTGTGACATGACTGGCATGTTCCATAAGATGTAAATTCAAACTGATTTAAATATGCATCTAAATGTAACTTCAGCCAGTCGGGTCGCATTGATATGACCTAGTCTACAATGCCTCAAGAAGGATTCGTTCATTTCTGAACTCTTCCTCTTGTGTGTGTTCTGTATACTAGGAACTGTAGTTTGATTTAGAATGTTAATGCTTTTAGAAAACGTGCCTGAACCGATCAACTTTTGAAATAGGAAATGTTCAAAACATTATCCAACAATACAAAATTTTATCATTTCTTTACTAAAAAAGAGACTGATATGATTTTGTATATCAGGTTCGGTATCTAATAGCATTTGTTTAGAATCAATGTATTGGTAATACAGGGTGACAGTGACCAATAGACTTGGCTACAACACTTGCCCCGTTTTCTGTCTCATGAAACTTATCACCCGTTCTCAGTTCTCTGCCTTTCTGTAGCCCATGTAACAGATCACATTTGCGAGAACCTGATCTGGTATGAAATACCCAGGACGCAGAGGATACTGAGAAATAGTTCTTTGTAATGAACACACCCGAAGGAGATGCATCATATGCACTTTCTTCATTTGGACGGCATGGGAATCCTGGTATTCCCCTAATTCCTGCTCTGTCTTATAACAATTATAAGTTGGAGCGGGACCAACGTTCCCCAGCCCAGTATAACAAGCGGGTTCGGTCAATACATCCATATTATTATCTTGATTAAGGCGTGATATGGTCGCTATCTGGAGAGAGAGAGAAGAAAACACTCTGTGTGCGCTCTTACATGATTAGATTGGTTATTTATTTTTATCTAATCAGGATGGCTCCTACTGTTTTTATCAAATCTTCCTTCAAACCATAAAAGGAAAGAGTAGCCGGGATTAATTACACTCTACAGGTTCGCCAATCTTTCAGCCAGGCCAGTGTCGGTACTTTTAGGGAGGTTCCCCGTGCTTTCGCACGGACCTAATTAAAGTAAAACTCGTTTTCCCAGAGGCGTAACCCCGTTGACACCTTTCTTGACACCTACTTGATCGGCTAATTTCAAAGTGCAAAACTCTCCTAGAAGTAACAATTACTCGCAGTAGGTATCGGGATCCAACTATCATATAGAAGGTATGCAATCTCATTGCAAATTTCAACACTTGAAACTCCCGATAAAAGTTTTTACCCCTAGCACCTATGACCTTAACTATGGTCAACAAATTATAAGTACTAGTCAAGTTCTACCCGTCATTTCATGATTAATTAGACCCACCCACATGACCCTTAACTAAGGTCAACAAAGTCACGCGACTGTCCTAACAAATCGCATCATATGCGGTGTAGGAAGACATCACTTAGCTACCGTACACTGTGCCTTGACTATGGTCAACAAACACTGCACGAATACTAAGTACTCTACTTCCTAAAATGACGGAGGGTTGCGGATGGTTTTTGAGAAAACCTTTGACGCTTTGAACTTGATCTCGTTGCGGAATCAAATGGGTTTTAAATGGAGTGTTTTTTAGGCTTTTCTAGTTTTGCTAAAAGGATCACTCCCGGTGAAGGGATCGTCGACCCTTTTCTCATCGAATAAGGTGCAGGATATATCATATATACCGCTGTGCAAAGCAAAAACTATAGAAGCAATCAAAGGAAAAATCGAGTGTTGTAACATCTGCCAGTTATTGCTAAAGGAGTCACTCCCGGTGAAGGGATCTCGGTCCTTTCCTTATCGAATAAGGTGAAGGATGTTCTACAAGGAACACCTCGATGCAAAGCAAGAACTGTAGCTACCTGTTTTATTTTTGAAATTCGATTCCACAACATCTTTTAGGTTTATTTTCTTTCATTAATCTCATTAATGAATATCCCATCATTTAAGTCCACCTAAACATCACAGATAAATATAACGTACGCTTATGCCATCCGCATTCGCCTCGATGTCCCGTCTGCACCGTTAGGTTAGGTAACTAACGCCAGAGCGAGGCAGGGCTAGCGCGGGTGTAAAACATAAGCAACGTCTATATAATATATCATATATACTATATATAATATCTATCTGAACAAATCACATGATCACATCACAGATAACGCAGCAGAAAATATCATATAAAATATTGGATATACTAGGACGTCCGTGTTCTATTTTGAGCCTGAATAAAACACGGATTCCACGGTCATGATGAATAGCCAATCCCACACCCCTGAACCCCCACGAGAGCGGCAAGCAACCCTACCAATTCTAGGGTTAGGAGACCCGGACTCGATTCCTCGAGATGGTCTCCCACTAGACCCTAGAACCCGGTTACTTGTGCTCCCCTCCTTGGGTCTATCCTAATGCGGAAAAGTAAATAATATACATCAACGGTGACATCATCCGCAACCTGGAAGTGCCCCAATAAAAGAATAGTACATACAAGTTTTTACATGAATGAAAATGAAAAACACTCTTCTCACATAAAAAAAACCCCGGCTATTCAAACACGACGATCCAATATAACATATCCAGCAACACATAATATCACATGTCATCAACGTAAGTAAATATTCCCATCCCAATTGTCGTTGACATATAGCAACGAAACCGGCAATATCACATATTACACTTACGGTCATAGAAAAGAAAGTGTAAAACTACAACAGTTGGAATCCGCAACCTGCATAGACATCGCATGCCTAACCAAATGAATTCCTTAGACATCGTATGCCTAACATTTATAAACCCCGCATTTCAGTCTCTTTATCGAAAACTCTTTTCAATATCGAGTCGGGCAATTCAACAAGATTCCCGACACCCGGTACGAATGCTCATCGCAAACTTTAGTAGACGGCTGCACCCCCGATACCGTCGACGAAGTGCACTAAGGCGGAACACCGCTACCGTGAGCACCCGAACGGATGCTTTCGGCGACGGGGTTCTCCTACAGTCACTTGGTCGGGGCTATGGGGTGTAGCTGTCTATTAAGTTTACCGGCGAGTATCCGCGTAATCAACGTGATTGCGACAGAGTTTTGATCACATCAAAATCCCGTGGCAACCGATCAAGTGAGACTAAAATGCTATGTTTATAACATCCAAATCACTTATCTCATAACTACATGTGGATTCCAAATATTGCATCACATTCCAGATAAATAGAAAATGTTAAACTTTTCGATCGAACAATCAAATACCCAAGTTTTCCCGAAACAGCTCAACAAATGAAATAAGTTTAAAAACATTCACTTCATGCCTCAGTACCAACGGTCTAGCCGTAGAAGGGTCAAGCCAACGCCTCACATGTGGCACGCCGTACTGCCCCAAACCCTAAGGTTCAAAGGGCAGTTCAAGACGGTCACATAATCGAGTAAAGGTTTGTTGTCTTCTAGAGGGACCATCGCGTTACTTGCACTACTTAGAACGTCATTAAACTACAGAAAAATCCAACAATTGGAAATTTCCCGGCAGGGGAAAAAGTGAGTATTTTTGTCCGGTCGAACTTTTTAACATATTCTAAAATTACCCGGAAAAACACATAGACAAAGTTTGACAATCCGATCGAATCTACGAACTCCCAATACAACCCAGAAAACTCAACTCTAGAGTGCAGATTAAAAATTCCCAGAGAACAGAGGAAATAGAAACGGGCATTACTGTATAAAAATGAATCCCTAATCAGTACATACGGCCGCGGAACCCCCGCCAATAGCAGGGTAAGGCTGCGGTTCCGCGGCGATCTAGTGGAATTAGGGGTTCGTTTTCTGCAGTAACTCGTAGAATTTCCTGCCTTATTTTCTGAGCATTTTTAATTCACAAAAATCCACAGTTTTGAAAATTGTCCAGAGAGGGGTGAAATCTAGGGTTTCGGGGTTAGATCGGGTTTCTAACTTCGTCTACTCATCGCCTAAGGCTCTAGCTAGGCTCTGATACCACTGTAAGGTTCCTAGGCATACACATGAGGTTCCACAACAGATCAAACATGCTAAAATCAAATTTTTCTATGTGCCAAAGAACCCTAATGCTAGATCGTTACTAGAGGTAAGGCAATACATGCAAGCAAACTACTTTTCTATAAAGTGAAAGTGACTACAACCTTTGTAGATCCAGTCCTCCACCTCTCTAGCTCCGTGTTGACGTCCCTCCACTGCAACCATCGGAATCCTGGACTCTCACGGTGGTTTCATCGGAGAAAAGATCGGGCTAGGTCGTTGACTTCGATGCCGAAGAAGATCTACGTCGAGGCGACTCTAACTCGAGCTCCATCTTCACCAAGTAATGAAACTTGTGAAGAAAACACCCTATACTACATGGCAACTGGTAGAGGATGAAGAAATAGGAAGTGGGTTCACTTTAGAATTGGATTTCTCACTCTTTTTCTCATGGCAACATTGGAGCTATCAAGCTTTCATGAAACTTGATGAAGATGAAGATGAAGAAAGAATAAAAAGGATTATCTTAAAAAGAAAATCCAAGTCATTCTTATTATAATGCAACCATGGGTGAGCCTAACAAGTGTAGAGACTAAACTAGGGTTAGGTATAATGGTTAGGTTAAGGAAAGAAACAAAATGGTCATGACTTTTCAAAACATCATGAAGCTTAAAGAAGAAAGAAAAGAATCCACCATTTTATTTCTTGCCCAAAAAGAATTAAAGAAAATAAATAAACCAAATAAAATCCTAACCATTAACCTAAATATGGTTTAAAACATACACACACCCAAGTTTGCATGTACCATCAAACATGATACAAACTAGTGCACAAAACTATATCATATATACAATGTGCACATCTAGTGAGAAAATCCATCTTAAGTGAACAAATACAAGTTAATGTAAAGTAATATATCAAATATATAATTATACATTAAATCATTAAATCAACACTTGATTTAACGATCCGGTCATATCGCATATGACCAACTAATATTCAATGTATCGACTTATCGAATCAATCCACGATTCGATAACTAGGTTATATCACATACAACCAATTGATACATTCATCGTGAGAATAAAATACGGTATTATATACACGCATTATTCTCGGTCCCGCACATATCTCATATGCGCTCCTATTTCGTTTCGCTTGAGCCAGGAAACCTCTGTGTAGGACTCTAAAGACTCGTCAATACGCCGGCAGCAGATAATGATCATATCAAGCACCCACAAGCCGCAAGCGGTCTGCTAAACGTAACGGTCACCCGGTTATTGAGCGATCAGAAGATCAACGAGCAAGCCCGCTCACACTCCTGTGAATCCAACCTGTAACACTTACCGTACAGTCCGGTCTGTTCGTCTGATATGTCGCATATCTCGCCTAGGGGTGGTAAACGTCAAACACCAGTAGCTTGATAAGTCATGCCGATGTAAGGTCCATAACAAGCGTGAAACTACTGATAACTCTTACCAGTATATCACTGCAACCCTGTCCAGGGATTTCCAGTTATGGCCAGTCGAGCATAGCGCAACATCAACCCCGAATACCGGGAGAGACGAATCCCCTCCTATCGCTCATTGCCTCCATGTGAATCGGGACTGTACCCAAAAACCACCTGTTTGCACGACTCAGTAGAGCCGTGGTAGGGTGGAAATCAAAGCACAGTGGGAGACACACAAGACTCTATGACGATCTCGGGTCAACAGACTAAGCTGTACCAGTGTCACCAGAGAACTGTCATCTGACGTAAGGTATAATACCATCTGGGAGTTCTCGGCGAGTCCGTTCAGTGTACCCAGTCACCACTGAGCACCCGCATACCATCTCTGATGTCAAACACCAATGGATATGAGATCATCCATCGCCCATCACATGGGTCGAGAGGATATACGCTAGTCTACTCTGGAATATCGATGCCCCGTCTCGATATTCCCATGACTAGGAACATTGAAGGATGTACTCATGGACTACCCAGGTCCCACTAGTATGATCTACATCATAGTCCTGGAAGTCGAGTACACATCCTAAGGGCTTTATCAACATGTAACAGAGAGACAGAAAGTATACATGTTAAGATAAAGAGTAACCAGATAGCGTACTATCATATCAAGCAAGAAAGTCCTACCTATATATGTCCCAGCATCCACTACAATATACATCTAATGTACAGTAATGGCCTCTAGGGCATACAAATAACTAACACCTTGAACCTTAAGGTTTACGGCAGTTCCGCGGTGCCATTAGTGAGGCTTGGGTTTGCCCTTCTATGGCTGTACCATCGATGCTGGAGTATGTACCAAATATTTTTAAACTGTACTTGAGTGTTGAGCTCTCGGGAAATTATGGGATTTTAATGAATCGATCGAAAAGTTTAATGTAGTCCGGATATCAGGTGAAGGGATATACTACGTGGGAAACTCTAGATATGAGTATTGTCGTTGGTAACGCAGTCAGCACATATATGAAGAGACGTGTTCGAAGAAGTCGACAACAGAGGAAGGAGGAAAGAGGCGCACATTGACGATAGTGTTTGCGATTGTGATTTGGTGGTTAGAATTTCATATTTTCGTTGATTGGATTTTGGTATTTTGAGGACTTTGTTCTACGAGTGGTATTTCTTATGTGTACATTCATTACATTCTATTCGTGTTTCATATATCAGTAGTATTGATGTTGTTTTGTATATAACCAGTGCACTCGATTTGGTTTTAATACATTTTGAGATTTTGATTTGATTTCGTGCATATGGGTTACACATGATTTTGACATATCTTCGGCCTAGTTTTCATGCACTTTCATAGTGTGATTTCGATTTTGATATTCGATGTATGTTTTCGTGCACCATGTGCACCTGATTGAGATTCTTGCGCACACTTGGCGCACTTGATGCGATTTAGTGCACACCAGATGCACTAAATTGGGGTTTTGTGCAGATTAGATGCACCTGATATTGTGTCGTCCACGCCCTTGCACTTGAAAGATGTTTTTGGTGCACACCTGTTGCACTCAGTTTTATTTCTGTGCGTATTCGTGGCATCTATATTTGGCTTCGATTTCAGCACCATACACACATGATATTTTTATGATGTGATTGGGATTGATTTCAGTTTAAGCAGTATGTATTTATATTCATTACTATTGATTTGGTAACCAGGCGGGACGTGTATGTTAAATTAAAGATATATATATATATATATATAGCTATTTTTTAAAAATAAACGTCCGCTACTTATGCCGTGACACGTGCATCGCACGGCGATTTTCAAGAGGGGTTTTTGTATGCTTCTTTATTAAGATGTTTAGACGATTTACTACGATGCGCACTATATATATATAAGTTGTAGTTTTGATATATATTATGTGGGTTTTCGTATTGGGTTTTGGTATTTTATTTTCTCCATAACTCCGATGATTGTGTTATGCTTGACGGAGTTGATTTTAGTTATGTATTGATGATTTCGGAGCCCCGACGATTTGAGTGTTTTGGCTGAATGTTTTAGTTTTTGGGGGGAATTTTAATTTAAATCCGGGGACCGAATTTCTTAAAGGGGGGAAGATTGTAACATTTTAAAAATAATTAAATAAATAAAATCGTTTAAGTGAATTTTATAATTTTCGGTAAAGTAAAACGTAGTTTTCATAAAACTAAACCGTAATTATTTTTCAATATAAATTTAAAAATACCTATTTTAATTATGTTATTACTAGTAAATTGTGTTTATTTAGCCACTTAAAAATTTTTAGTTTATTTAAATATTTTTCTTAAATTAATTATTTTAAATATTAACATAAACTTTATTTTTACACTAAATTAGTGTAAATTACAAATTTGAATGGGTTAAATTTGAAAAAATGAACCATTGCATCTTAGAATCAAGTGTGTTTCATGCAAAATTTATTGTCAAAATTTTACAACGGTTCTAGACCATTCTAGGTCAAATGGAGTGAAGAAAATAAAGAATTTTTAAATAAATTCAAGAAAAGACTTAATTGTGTGATATTTTTGTGAAACCTTCTACACTTTTCTTCATCTTTTCTCACTCTCCTCTCTTTTCCTCACCTCATGGCCGGCCTCACCTCCATGGGCAGCCCCAAAATTTTTCCCCCATCATTTTTGCATTAAAAATCATCAAAAATCATCAAAAATTCAATAAAAAATCCACAAAATCCTAATAAATTCCTACCCTCTATTCTTTGCTCATCTTCACATGGATTTTGGAGATGGAAAGAATTCATTTTGGAGGCTTATTTTCATGTTGTGGAGGTATAATTCTTCTTCTTTTGATTTATTATTATTAGATGTTTCATTTAAGCATAATTAGATTTAATAAATAATTTCTATCTACAAGTTTTAAAATTCAAGTTAGGGTTTATAAAATTAAGTTATGGTTTTTATTAATTAATTAGGGTTCTAATAACTAGTTTAACATCTTTAGAAGTGGGAAATCTTGTATGGATGATATATTGTAAATTGATTAAATTAATCTATTTTGCAAACTAGATTTCTATATATTGTATATATTGGTGAGATAAAATTCCAGTTAATGTATGTAACACTAGATTGTGGTTTTAATGAGGATATTAACTTGTTGGTGGAATGAAAAACTTAAATTGGTTACTAGTTTCTATTGATAATTGAAAAATAGTAATAAAAATGCTATTTTTGCTAACTAGAATTTGGAAATTCTTAAATAAATGAGGTTTAAAATCTAAATTATGATTTCATTATATTATTATCATCACGAATTCTAGTTTAATACATTAATTCATGCAAAATCAAGTTTAGTTGTTATATTATGAAATTTTGCTTAAAAGTATCGAAATCGGGCATGTTCGCAAACTAGAATTTTCCAATTAATACAATTGGGGCGTTAAAAATATAGTAATGGGTTGTATAATCTAGTTATGATATTTAATGAGTATTATGACCATTAGTTTCATTTAAATGTCAAGTTTTGAAAAAAAAGGTAAATTGGCGTTTTCGGGTTTTTCGAAATCGGACGATTTGATTGATTTTTAGGGTTTTGATGGATTAAATCATGCTTTACATTATAAGTAACGAGTTTTTAAACTACAAGTTGTTGTTGATTTTTATCTCGATCAATCGGCGTTTGTACGCCGATATCGAGCGATATTTGGTCCTTTTGCATGTGCGGGACATAGCTTTTAACCTATGCGCGTTTCGTGCATCGTTTTGATTTTTGTCCGTGATTCAGTTTACGATATTATACATGTTTGCTTATAGGTACCCCTCGCGTGGACTTCGGACGAGGAAGAAGAGGAAGGCGACATCGTCCTCGGCAGACAAGGACCAGGTGAGTAGATGTATATCTACGGGGGGAAGTCGGGTGGATGGCATTTAGCACTCCCGCAAGCGTAGAATGGGAATAAGTACTTATTGTTATTATGAAGCCAGACGTGACCTTAGAATTTCGGTGAGTAGGACCCTAGTAGTGACCCTAGGTTGGACTTGACTGATTTAGAAAGACCATACCAGAGGATGAATACTTTGGAAGAGATTCGTAGGTTTTAGGTAGATACACACACACGCACACACTGAGACTCGATGTGGTGGATACGTGTATGTGTATATATATAGGACTATGTGTAGGTATATATATATATACACACACAATACATATATGTGTTACAAGGATGCGATATGATATACGGGAATGAAACAGTATAACTGGGCTTGATGCCGTGATTCTTGGCTATACAGTCGTGTTATGATGTTAGCGGATCATTAGAAAATGAGATGATGGATTTGTATACATGAACAATAATAAAGGGTGGTGATGATATTGAAGTTTATGGGACTCAAGAATAGAACCCGGTCCGTAACCTGTGCCTGAATTTCTGATATGATATATGTGTGACTTGATTACATATCATATGGGTATGACTTGATTTCGATATGATATATGTGTAACTTGATTACGATATCATATAGGTGTGCCTTGATTACGATATGATCTAAGTGTGACTTAATCACAATATGATACATATACATGATATTTCTGAGGATAAATTAACGATGTATATTTATACTGGCAATAATATATGATTGATGTACGCGATTACAGTATAGAACCTTGATCTTGACATGAGTTGATGATGATATCATACAAATGATGAGACACTTAGGTGATACTTGACACGTACCCTGATATTGAGATGCCGTACGATGGATTTTACGGTACGAGGCATAGATGTGATGATTGATCCGCACTCTTGATTTGAGGAAGCCGTACTATGTACGTGGCGCTATTGAGGCTGGATCGCCGACTATTAGAGATACGGACTCAGATTTTAGGTGTACTCTTATTTCTTATCGACTAGTTTCTTAGGTTTAGTTCCTTAGTGTTAGTTATATGTATGCCCTAGAGGCCATTACTGTACATTGGATGTATATTGTAGTGGATGCTGGGACATATATAGGTAGGACTTTCTTGCTCGACATGATATTACGCTATTTGGTTGCTCTTTATCTTAACATGTATACTTTCAGTCTCTCTGTTACATGTTGATAAAGCCCTTAGGATGTGTACTCGACTTCCAGGACTATGATGTAGATCATACTAGTGGGGCCTGGGTAGTCAATGAGTACATCCTTCAATGTTCATAGTCGTGGGAATATCGAGACGGGGCATCGATATTCCAGAGTAGACTAGCGTATATCTTCTCAACCCATGTGATGGGCGATGGATGATCCCATATCCATTGGTGTTTGACATCAGAGATGGTATGCGGGTGCTCAGTGGAGACGGGGTACACTGAACGGACTCGCCGAGAACTTCCAGAAGGTATTATACCTCACGTCAGATGGCAGTTCTCTGGTGACACTGGTACAGCTTAGTCTGTTGACCCGAGATCGTCATAGAGTCTTGTGTGTATCCCACTGTGCTTTGATTTCCACCCTACCACGGCTCTACTGAGTCATGCAAACAGGTGGTTTTTGGGTACTGTCCCGATTCACATGGAGGCAATGAGCGATAGGAGGGGATTCGTCTCTCCCGGTATTGGGGGTTGATGTTGCGCTATGCTCGACTGGCCATAACTGGAAATCCCTGGCCAGGGTTGCAGTGATATACTCAGTAGTTTCACGCTTGTTATGGACCTTACATCGGCATGACTTATCAAGCTACTTGGGTTTGACGTTTACCACCCCTAGGCGAGATATGCGACATATCAGATGAACAGACCGAACTGTACGGTAAGTGTTACTGGTTGGATTCACAGGAGTGTGAGCGGGCTTGCTCGTTGATCTTGTGATCGCTCAATACCCGGGTAGCCGTTACGTTTAGCAGACCGCTTGCGGCTTGTGGGTGTTTGATATGATCATCACCTACTGCCGGCGTATTGATGAGTCTTTAAAGTCCTACACAGTGGTTTCCTGGCTCAAGCGAAACGAAATAGGAAAGCATATGAGATATGTGCGGGACCGGGAATAATACCAGTATGTGATATGAATTCTATTCTCGCAATTCGTATCATAGGACGGTTATATAAGACATAGCCGTCTTACCGAATCAAATGTTGATTCGATATATTGATACACTTGATATTAGTCGGTTATCTGCAATATGATCGGATCATTAAATCAAGTGTTAATTTAATGATTTAATGCATAATTATATATTTGATATATTACTTTACATTAACTAGTATTTTTTCACTTAAGATTGATTTTCTCACTTGATATGCATAAGTAGTATATGTGATATATTTTTTGTGCACTTGATTGTATCATGTTTGATGATACATGCAAACTTGGGTGTGTGTATGCTATACACCAAGTTTAGTTAATGGTTAGGGTTTCATTTTCCTTATTTATTTTTTTGTTAAAACAAAATGGTGGTGGCTTTTTTCACTTTGGCTTGAAGCTTCATAGCATCTTTGATAAAGTCTAAGCCATTTTGTTTTATCCTTAACCTAACCATTTATCTAAACCCTAGTTTATTCTCTACATTAGTTACACTCACCCATGGTTGCTAAATGATAAGCTTCACTTGATTTTCTAATATTCATTATTCATTCTTTTCTTTCTTCTTCTTCTTCTTCATGAAGAGAAGAAAAGCATTGCTAGAAAATTCCAAGTGATGAATCCAAGTGAGAAATACAAATCCAAAGTGAACCCACTTCCTATTTCTTCATCCTCTACCACTTGCCATGTTGTATAGGGTGTTTTCATCACAAGTTTCATGACTTAGTGAAGATGGAGCTTGAGTTTGACTTGCCTCGATGTAGATCATCTTCGGCATCGAAGTCAACGACCTAGCCCGATCATTTCTCCGACGAAACCGACGCTAGAGTCCGGGATTCCGATGATCGCAGCGGAGGAACGTCAACACGGAGCTAGAGAAGTGGAGGACTGGATCTACAAAGGTTGTAGTCTCTTTCACTTTGTAGCAAAGTAGTTTGCTTGTTTATTTTCGCCTTACCACTAGTTAACGATCTAGTATAGGGTTCTTTGGCACATGAAAAAATTTGATTTTGCCATGGTTGATCAATTGTAGAACCTTATGGGTGTGCCTAGATACCCTACAGTGGTATCAGAGACTAGCTAGAGCCTTAGGCGAAGTGTAGAAGAAGTTAGAAACCCGATCGAACCCCGAAATACTAAATAAAACCCTTCTCTGTACATTTTTTCAAAACAGGGATTTTTGAGAATTAAAAATATGCAGAAAAATCTGCAGGGTTTTTTAGGAAATACTGTGCAGCACGTACCTCTCTATCGACTATTGCGCCGCGGAACAGCGGCCCCACCCTAGCTTTCGCGGCGGTTCCATGGACATAATAGGGAATCTTCACACGTGGTTTGCACAGTAATTTCTTTCTGTAATTGCTGAGTTTTCTGGGAATTTTTAAATTTTACTCAAGAGTTGAGTTTTCTGGGTTGTATTGGGAGTTCGTTGTTTCGATCGAAAGTTTAACTTCGTTTATGTGTTTTTCCGGGTATTTTAGAACATGTTAAAAAGTTCGACCAGATATAAATAACCACTTTTTCCCCCTGCCGGGAAATTTCCAATTTTTGGATTTTTCCGAGGTTTGAGAACGTTCTAAGTAGTGCAAGTAACGCGATGGACCCTCTAGAAGACAACAAACCTTAACTCGATTATGTGACCATCTTGAACCGCCCTTTGAACCTTAGTGTTTGGGGCAGTACGATGTACCACATGTGAGGCGTTGGCTTGACCCTTCTACGGCTGGACCGTTGGTACTGAGGCATGAAGTGAATGTTTTTACTTATTTCATGTGTTGAGCTGTTTCGGGAAAACTTGGGTGTTTGGTTGTTCGATCGGAAAGTTTAACATTTTCTATTTATCTGAAATGTGATACAATATTTGGAATCCACAAGTAGTTATGAGATAACTGATTTGGATGTTAAAAACATAGCAATTTAGTCTCACTTGATCGGTTGCCATGGAATTTTGATGTGATCAAAAGTCCGTCGCAATCACGTAGCGTACGCGGATACTTGCCGGGTAAACTTAATAGACAGCCACACCCCATAGCCCCGACCAAGTGACTATAGGAGAACCCCGTCACCGAAAGCATCCGTTCGGGTGCTTGCGGCAGCGGTGTTCCGCCTTAGTGCACTTCGTCGACGGCATTGGGGGTGCGGCCGCCTACTAAAGTTTGCGACGAGCTTTCGATCAAAATGTCAGGAATCTTGTTGAATTGCCCGACTTGATATTGAAAACAGTTTTCGATTTTGAGACTAAAATGCGGGGTTTATAATAGTTAGGCATGCGATGTCTAAGGAATTCATTTGGTTAGGCATGCGATGTCTATGCAGGTTGCGGATTCCAACTGTTGTAGTTTTACACTTTCTTTTCTATGACCGTAAGTGTAATATGTGATATCGCCGGTTTCGTTGCTATATGTCAACGACAATTGGGATGCGCATATTTACTTACATTGATGACATGTGATGTTATGTGTTGCTGGATATGTTATATTGGATCGTCGTGTTTGAATAGCCCGGGTTTTTTTTATGTGAGATGAGTGTTTTTTCTTTTTCATTCATGTAAAAACTTGTATGTAATATTCTTTTCTTGGGGCACTTCCAGGTTGCGGAAGATGTCACCGTTGATGTATATTATTTACTTTTCCGCATTAGGATAGACCCAAGGAGGGGAGCACAAGTAACCGGGTTCTGGAGTACAGTGGGAGACCAACTCGAGGAGTCGAGTGCGGGTCTCCTAACTCTAAAATTGGTAGGGTTGCTTGCCGCTCTCGTAGGGGTCTAGGGGTGTGGGATTTGCTATTCATCACGACCGTGGAATCCATGTTTTATTCAGGCTCAAAATAAAACACGGACGTCCTAGTATACCCAATATTTCATATGATAATTTCTGCTGCGTTATCTGTGATGTGATCATGTGATATGTTCAGATAGATATTGTATATAGTATATATGATATATTATATAGAGGTTGCTTATGTTTTACACCCGCGCTAGCCCTGCCTCGCTCTGGCGTTAGTTACCTAACCTAACGGTGCAGACGGGACATCGAGGCGAATGCGGATGGCATAAGCGTACGTTATATTTATCTGTGATGTTTAGGTGGACTTAAATGATGGGACATTCATTAATGAGATTAATGAAAGAAAATAAACCTAAAAGATGTTGTGGAATCGAATTTCAAAAATAAAAATAGGTTGTTACGGTTCTTGCTTTGCATCGCGGTGTTCCTTGTAGAACATCCTGCACCTTATTCGATAAGGAAAGGGCCGAGATCCCTTCACCGGGAGTGACCCCTTTAGCAATAACTGGCAGATGCTACAACCCTCGGTTTGTTTTTTGATTACTTCTATAGTTTTTTCTTTGCATAGCGGTATATATGATATATCCTGCACCTTATTCGATGAGGAAAGGGCTGACGATCCTTTCACCGGGAGTTGCCCCTTTAGCAAAACTAGAAAAGGCTTAAAAAGACTCCATTTAAAAACCATTTGATTCCGCAACGAGATCAAGTTCAAAGCGTTAAATGTTTTCTTAAAAACTATCCGCAACCCTCCGTCATTTTAGGAAGTAGAGTACTTAGTATTCTTGTTGTGTTTGTTGACCATAGTCAAGGCACAGTGTACGGTAGCTAAGTGATGTCTTCCTACACCGCATATGATGCGATTAGTTAAGACAGTCGCATGACTTTGTTGACCTTAGTTAAGGGTCATGTGGGTGGGTCTAATTAATCATGAAATGACGGGTAGAACTTGACTAGTGCTTATGATTTGTTGACCATAGTTAAGGTCATAAGTGCTAGTGGTAAAAACCATTATCGGGAGTTTCAAGTGTTGAAATTTGCAATGAGATTGCATACCTTCTATATGATAGTTGGATCCCGATACCCACTGCGAGTAATTGTTACTCCTGGGAGAGTTTTTCACTTTACAATTAGCCGATCAAGTAGGTGTCTAGAAAGGTGTCAACGGGGTTACGCCCCTGGGAAAACGAGGTTTATTGTAATTAGGTCCATGCGAAAGCATGGGGAACCTCCCTCAAAGTACCGACACTGTCCTGGCTGAAAGATTGGCGAACTTGTTGAGTGTAATTAATCCCGGCTAGTCTTTCTTTTTAGGGTTTGAAGGAAGATTTGATAAAAAAAATAGTGGGAGCCATCCTGATTAGATAAAATAAATAACTAATCTAATCTTGCAAAAGCGCACGCAGAGTGTTTTCTTCTCTCTCTCTCCAGGTAGAGACCATATCACGCCTTAATCAAGATAATAATATGGATTTAATGACCGAACCCGCTTGTTATACTGAGCTGGGGAACTTTGGTCCCGCTCCAACTTATAATTGTTATAAGACCGAGCTGGAAATAGGGGAACACCAGGATTCCCATGCCGCCCAAACGAAAAAAGTACATGAGATGCATCTCCTTCGGGTGTGTTCATTACAAACAACTGTTTCTCAGTATCCTCTGCATCCTGGGTATTTGTCACGACCCGAGAGTTTCGACTCGTGACCGGCACTTAACCACGCAACGTCTACAGGCGTAACGCGGCTAGGTAAGCCGAACCCAGAAATCAAACCAATAAATATCGAGTGATTTAAAACATTTCGTAAAAACAGTCATGCGTGTCCGAAAAACATCTTATTAATTTAGTAGAAATCCTTTTTGGTTCAGGAGTTATAACTTTTATAATTTGGTAACATTTCCTTTTTAAACATTTGCCCCACAAATCGGGTAAAAGCAAGGTGTAATAGAAATGACAAGTGAAATGAATAAAGCATTGCAAATATGATATACGACGCCGTAGCGAAGAATACACAGTAAAGTAAAGACAATATCACAAAAGGTAAGACTGCATAAAATAAAGTCGGCTCACATGCGAGCTCAACACCAGAATATAGTATCATACATATCGTCCTCACAACTGTCTCTAAGTCAATACAGAAAGGCAGATGGAGAGTACTAGATACATCAATATACAACTGAAAGATAACAGATACCGTACAAAACCCACCTAACAGCAAAAGGCTAACTGGCCTCAGAAAGGGTATCTGTGCCAAAAGATGCGGTAACAGCCAGCCGCGACTACTCCCAAGGGCAACCTGCAAATACTGTGGCACAACGGGGGTGATTGCCAACTCGTGAATAGAGATAACATATAAGGGTGATCGCGAGCATGCGCATATAGCGTGGCTCTACTAATGCCAGCAGATGATATCAATGCATGTCAAATAGAGGATGCAATAGTAATGCAAATACTCTAACAGGTAAATGCTACAGGATGAGATATATAATAGTCGATACTGAGTATGGGATAAATAACATCTACATGGACTATGTCAACATGGAAAACTATAATCGGTGCCTCAGGCTGCACTCAAATCCCAAATACACTCAGGCGCCGGCACACCCATCGGCCCTCAAATCCTGTACATCTCTGAGAAATCACGAGTGCCCAACATCGGCACCCAAAATATCATAAAATACTCGTGTCCAGCATCGACACGCAAATCCTCGTATATCGGGCTCCGTCAGTCCGGATCGGCCCCACGGGGTCCGTCTGCGGTATCGGCCCTTGTCCCCGGCAGTACGGATCATCCCGCATCCATCTCTCGACTCTGGTCAGTATCCTCCGGACAACTGCCAGGTCCAACCAATCACCGGTAGGTACTCGCCCGCCTCCAGGCTCAATCGGCAAACCCATCGATCATCTCGCCGAGGGGAACCATACCGGGCCCACCATGAACCCGCAAACGGAACATCCACTCCTCGAATCGGGTTTCAAACACACGCCTCAGCACCGAGAAAATGCGTGGTGGACACACCAAAATATCATATCACGAGATACCGGGTTTTTCAAAATAGTGCATTTTGTCTTAAATACTTCCACGGTCCTCAAAACAGAAATCACATGAAAATCAAACACCAATAGAAAATCCAATGCGAGGTACAATATACATCAATCCATGGTATGGGTATAAGGGGAAAACCGCTTTTTAAAGTAGTTTCGTTTCCAGTTTTAAAAGATGTCATGCGGCTCCCAATATACATAAAAGTCATATCAAATCACATATGAAGCGAACTATAGCAATATAATCATGGCAGCTCTACAGTGAGTGTGGCATGGCAATTACTAACGGTGTGTGTGTAGCATGCAAATAGTGCCCGTGCAACATAAACCGTTAGTAATAGTGCGGTGTTCTATCAGTTCTAAGCATATATCTATAAACACATAGCAGGGAATGCGATATGCAATGACAGTCCATCGGGTTAAATGCAATATGTAATACTAAGGTCCTATCAGCCCTGACGCATAACGCCATGCGGGCGATATCCCCGTAGATGTGAAATCTACTCACCGTGTCTCGCGCTAACTGTAGCCGACGACTTGCTTGCCCTTCTTCGCAGCGTCCGTCTCACTGGCCTGCGAACCTAGAATCACATACACATATCACACATATAAGCTCAATTTCACCAAAAACGCGACATTACGGTCAAACTAGAAACTCGTGTCGCAAACTAATCGCGCGTGTGCGAGATACGCTAAAACGTGTGATCACGCGCCTGAAACTACCCCGACGCGCCGCGATACACAGAAACCCAAACCTACTCACGTATCACGCGTGTCGCGAAGGTTTAGAAAAACGACAAAACAGGTATTTGGTCCCAGATTCCTACACAGAGCTAGATTTACAAAACTATATATATAACAACACCCTACACACCAGAACACACCTATTGGACCAAACAACACCCAAATCCCTACCCATCTGGCCGCAAATTGCGGCCAGAATGAGAATTTCGGCGGCCAACTGTAGCAGGTAGGGGGTCGGGTTTCACCTGGGGTATCAGCACATCACCACTATACTACAGTACTCTCAATATTATTCAGATCTCATCGGGTCAATAGCAGATCCAGAAAAGCTCATATTTGCACAAAAACGACATTTTGCATCGAATAGTGAAACTGGTGGTATTTTAGTGTAATTAGGGTTGAACTAGGTTACAAAGGCCTCAAGAACTTACTAATGACTTACAGAAACCAATTCTCACCTCATTAGCACAAAGTTCCCACTAAACACCCCATATCGCACTAAAACACACTAAAATCCATTAACCGAAGCAAAACTACACTAACTAAGCTAACTAGGGAATAAGTTTAGGAATTATACCTCATACTTAACCCTAGGGAGCTGCAGGAAGGTGAAGAAGTGAAGGGAAGGGGCTGCACTAGGGGCTGGTGCTGCTGCTGCTCACTGTGCTGCTGTTGCTGTTGCTGTATGCTTGCTGCTGCTGCTTCAGTTGCTTCTGCTGCTGCTTCAGTTGCTTCTGCTGCTGCTTCAGGAGCTGGGGTTCTGGGCTGAAGGTAAGTGTGTGGGTGTGTTGTGTGAGTGTGAGAGTTTGAGAGAAAAACAAAAGAGTTGAGAGAAAGAAATCATAACCCAATGTCAACCCTCCTCTCTCTCTCTCCTCATTAATGGAAAGCATGGCTTGAGCCATGATGCCCCCCCCTCTCTCTCTCTCTCAAGTCAACATCCACAATTTAAATTAAAGTAAACCTTTTAACTAGCTAATTAATCCAATTAAAACCCAAAAGACCTTAACCGTCAAGATTAACCCACCATGGTTAATAATTATGGTATTAACTTAATTAAAAACCATAGTTTACATGCACATGTGTGTGCAAGCCAAGGAAAATTTTGGAATTTTTTTTATTAAATTAGGAAAAATATTTAAAACACAATTTGGTAAACTTTTTGTTAAAAACCATTATTTAAATATATTTAGTCACTAAACAAATCCTAAGGTGTTACAATCTTTCCCCCTTAAAGAAATTCGTCCCCGAATTTCAAAAATCTAACTACGGTTACCTTCAAAAAGATGGGGATACGTCTTCATCATCTCGCTTTCGGTCTCCCAAGTGACCTCCTCACGGTTCTGACCACGCCAAAGTACCTTAACTGATGGAATGTCCTTCGATCTCAATTTCTTCACTTGTCGATCCAAGATCATCACCGGCTGCTCTGCATAGGAAAGGTCACGCTCAAGCTGGATCGTCGGATGCTGAATCGAATGCGAAGGATCATGTAGATATCTGCGGAGCATCGAGACATGAAATACGGGGTGCACATCTGGAAAGCTGGGCGGAAGGGCTAAACGGTAGGCTACTGCACCAACACGCTCGAGGATCTCGAAGGGGCCCACATACCTGGGATGAGCTTCCCCTTCTTCCCAAACCTCATCACACCTTTCATTGGGGAGACCCTCAAGAAAACATGATCACCAACAGAAAACTCAAGTCTGCGTCGTCGACGGTCTGCATAAGATCTCTGCCTACTCTGGGCTGCTCTCATCCTATCGCGAATCAACTGGATCTTCGCTGTCGTCTCCTCAACAATCTGTGGCCCTAAGATACTGCTCTCACTGAGCTCTGTCCAACAAGTGAGCGACCTGCATCTCCTCCATAGAGAGCCTCAAATGGTGCCATCTGAATGGTCTCCTGGTAGCTGTTATTGTAGGAGAACTCTACCAAGGGCAAATGATGATCCCAGCTACCTCCGAAATCTAATACATAAGCTCTGAGCATGTCCTCGAGAGTCTGAATGGTCCGCTCTGACTGTCCGTCGGTCTGCGGATGAAAAGTCGTGCTGAAACTCAAGCGAGTGCCCCAAGCATCCTGAAGCCTCTGCCATAGTCTACTAGTAAACTGGGTGCCTCTATCGGACACAATGCACGTCGGGACTCCGTGTAGTCGCACTATCTCGTCAATGTAGATCTGGGCATACTGTGTAAATCCGAAAGTCGTCTTCACCGGTAGGAAGTGAGCCGCTTTCGTCAAACGATCCACGATCACCCAGATGGAGTCATACCCCCGACTAGTCCTGGGTAGACCCACCACGAAATCCATCGAAATCTGTTCCCATTTCCACTCCGGAATGGGTAGCGGCTGTAGCTCTCCCGCGGGCCTCTGGTGCTCCGCCTTGACTTGCTGACAAGTCAGGCATCTTGACACGAAATCTGCGATGTCCCTCTTCATTCCGTCCCACCAATAAACATCTTTCATATCATGATACATCTTGGTGGAACCGGGATGGACGCTGTACATCGATCGATGTGCCTCCTCAAGAATCTCGCGCCTCAGTTCCTCAGCATCTGGTACGCATAGTCTGACTCCAAATCGTAGTATCCCGTGATCATCGATCACGAACTCGGAAAATCTGCCCTGTCCAATCTGTGCCATGATCTCTGAACATCGGTCATCACTGAGCTGTGCCTCACGTATACGATCGATCAACTGTGGCCGTGCACGGACATGCGCTATCTGTCCTCCAATCGGTGTGAACTCGAACTGTACCCGGCTGTCGCATAATATCTGCCAATCTGCGGATGACTGCTCCTGTACTGCGCTCAAACAAGATAGGCTACTCCCGGGCCTCCTGCTCAAAGCATCCGCCACCATATTTGCCTTGCCCGGGTGATATAAGATCTCGCAGTCGTAATCCTTCACTAACTCCATCCATCGACGCTGCCGAAGGTTCAGGTCCCGCTGCTGGAATATGTATTTCAGACTCTTGTGATCCGTGAATATCTGGCACGACTCGCCGTATAGATAATGTCGCCAGATCTTAAGTGCGAAGACCACTGCAGCCATCTCCAAGTCATGAGTGGGGTAGTTTTGTTCATGTTTCTTCAATTGTCGCGAAGCATACGCGATCACCCTGTCGTGCTGCATCAAAACGCACCCTAGCCCCACTCGAGAGGCATCACAAAAGACCACAAATCCGCCCGATCCGGAAGGTAAAGATAACACCGGGTGCCGTCGTCAGCCGAGTCCGTAACTGCTGAAAACTGTGCTCGCACTCCTCTGTACAATCGAAGGGAACTCCCTTCCGGGTCAACCCTGTCAACGGTGTAGCAATACGGGAGAAGTCCTGCACAAAACGCCTGTAGTAACCGGCCAACCCCAAAAAAGCTGCGAATCCCTGTCACCGATGTGGGTCTGGGCCAACGCTGAACGGCCTCGATCTTCCTCGGGTCTACACATATACCGTCTCGTGAAATCACGTGTCCCAAGAAGTCCACGCTGTCCAGCCAAAAAGCACACTTGGAGAATTTCGCATAAAGCTGGTGCTCCCTCAAGGTCTGCAATGTAATCCGCAGGTGCTTCTCGTGCTCGTCACTACTCCGGGAATACACCAAGATATCGTCGATGAAGACTATAATGAACAGATCCAAGTAAGACCGGAAAATACGGTTCATCAAGTCCATGAAGGCTGCTGGCGCATTGGTGAGTCCGAACGACATCACCAAAACACGTAATGGCCGCAGCGCGTACGGAAGGCTGTCCGGGGAATGTCCTCCTGTCGAACCCGCAGCTGATGATAGCCCGATCGTAAATCGATCCTCGAAAAGTACCCTGCCCCCTGAAGCTGGTCGAACAAATCGTCGATACGCTGCAAAGGATACCTGTTCCGCACTGTCACCCTGTTCAGCTGGCGGTAGTCGATACACAGACGCAAACTGCCGTCCTTCCTCTTGACGAACAGGACTGGAGCACCCCAAGGAGAAACACTGGGTCGAATAAGTCCCTTGTCCAGCAAGTCTTGCAACTGACCCTTCAACTCTCGAAGTTCCGCCGGGGCCATCCGATAAGGCGGTATGGAAATAGGCCCCGAGCCAGGAACCAAATCAATACAGAAAGAAATGTCGCGCTCGGGCGGCAACCCTGGAAGCTCGTCAGGGAACACATCAGGAAACTCGCTAACAATCGGAACATGATCCAATGGAACCTGTGTAGCGCGAGCATCGCAAACATAGGCGAGAAATCCCTGACATCCCTTCCTCAAAAGCTGTCCAGCGCGAAAAGAAGAAATCACACTGTGATGGGCGGCACCACGGTCCCCCAACACAACAAAAACCGACTCACCGGGAAAGCAGAATCTAACTGTCTTCTCACGGCAGTCCACAGAAGCATAGTACGTGGCTAACCAATCCATACCCAAAAAAACGTCGAAGTCCAACATCTCCAGAAGGATCAAGTCGACAGGCAACTCTCTCTCGCCAATACAGACGATACAGGATCGGAACACGTGCCTAGCAACAAATGACTCTCCCACAGGAGTAGTCACCACAAGCGGCTGATCAAGCAAGCCGGACTCTCTACCCAGACTCGGCACGAAGTGTGTGGATACGTACGAGTGTGTGGATCCGGGATCGAACAGTACATGTGCATCAACTGAACATACAGGAAGGATACCTGAAACCACAGCATTGGACGCCTGCGCGTCCTGATGTGTCAAAGCAAAGACCCTCGCCTGTCCACCACCTGTAACTGACTGACCTCTGCCTCGGTCATCTCGTCCCCTCTGAGCAACTCCTCCACGCCCACGACCTCTCTGTGCATAAGTCTGGCGCGGAGCAACGGTAGGCACAACGGGCAACGCCCTCTGGGGTTGTGAAGGTGGTAAGGTAACATGCGGTGCTGCCGCCTCCCTCCGGTGTGTCTCTGGACAATCTCGAACGAGGTGAAGTAGGCTGCCACATCTGAAGCAACCCCGCGGCGACTGCTGACCTTCCTGGGGATACGAACTAAACATCCGACCTCGTCCCGAATCTCTGCTACTCCTCGTACCGGAACGATACCTGTCGCGGCGTCTGAATGACTGCCTCCGTGCGGAAATACTGGTACGAACTCTCTTCGGCTCTGGAACTACCGAAGTCTCAGCTAGGTGCTCCTCGACCACTAGGGCTGCGTCTACAGCTGCAGCATAGGTCTCGTAGTGCTGCGCGCTGATCGCAAGGAACAATGGTGTAAGCAAGCCTCGAACAAATCTCCTGACTCGCAACTCCTCAGTAGCCACTAAATATGGGGCATAGACTGCTAGCTCTGTAAACAGCACGTCATACTCTACCACTGTCATCCCTGGCGTCTGGCGCAAGGACTCAAACCTGCGTGCTCGGGCATCCCTAACACTCTGGGAAGGAAACGGGCTAGAAATATGGTCACGAACTCCGTCCAGGTCATAGGAGGAAGACCTGCTACTCTGCCCTTCTCAACTGAGTCACACCACTTCTGCGCAAGACCTTCTAGGCGAAAGCTCGCGAACTCGACCCATCTCGCATCTGTGCATCTGAGGGAACGGCATATCCTGGCCAGCCTGTCTATGAAAGACTGTGGGTCCTCGGCTGTATCGGTGCCTGTGAATACTGGAGGCTTCAGCCTCATGAACTCCGATAGCGATACTGTAATCACCTCCGTGGCTGCAGGGGCAACTGGCTGTGCGGTAGGTACCATCGCGGTCCCTGGAACAGGTGGAGCTACCTCTGGTCGCTGGGCTCGAAGCGTCTCAACTAGCGATCCTATCATCTGGCGCATCTCCTGCATGCTAGATCCCACCGTCTGGCGCATCTCCTGCATACCAGCCCCTAGCGTGGCGATCTGCTCTGTCACGGCAGGAACAGCCTGCTCGGGTACAACCGGCGTACTGCCCGGATCAGTCCTCGTCTCGGACGAGTCAACTCGAATCTCGGCCCTCGCGGCCGCTCTCTGTGCCCTCGTAGTCTTAGGCGGCATAATGGCTGAAAGAAAATTAGGATTCGATAAGAACACGGAAATCGAATCGCAAGAATATAAGGAGGGATCAAATCAATAAGTCCTAAGGTCGCGTAGGCGGAGTATCGTGTCGTGAGTATGCCGCGGAAAATACACACGCTACGCTACCTTGCTGCAGCTACCTACTCCATCATACCAGGGTCATCCTACACTCCGAAGGTAAAACCTACGCTCTGATACCAACTTTGTCACGACCCGAGAGTTTCGACTCGAGATCGGCACTTAACCACGCAACGTCTACAGGCGTAACGCGGCTAAGTAAGCCGAACCCAGAAATCAAACCAATAAATATAGAGTGATTTAAAACATTTCGTAAAAACAGTCATGTGTGTCCGAAAAACATCTTATTAATTTAGTAGAATTCCGTTTTGGTTCAGGAGTTATAACTTTTATAATTTGGTAACATTTCCTTTTTAAACATTTGCCCCGCAAATCGGATAAAAGCAAGGTGTAACAGAAATGACAAGTGAAATGAATAAAGCATTGCAAATATGATATACGACGCCGTAGCGAAGAATACACAGTAAAGTAAAGACAATATCACAAAAGGTAAGACTGCATAAAATAAAGTCGGCTCACATGCGAGCTCAACACCAGAATATAGTATCATACATATCGTTCTCACAACTGTCTCTAAGTCAATACAGAAAGGTAGATGGAGAGTACTAGATACATCAATATACAACTGAAAGATAACAGATACCGTACAAAACCCACCTAACAGCAAAAGGCTAACACGCCTCAGAAAGGGTATCTGTGCCAAAAGATGCGGTAACAGCCAGCCGCGACTACTCCCAAGGGCAACCTGCAAATACTGTGGCACAACGGGGGTGAGTTGCCAACTCGTGAATAGAGATAACATATAAGGGTGATCGCGAGCATGCACATATAGCATGGCTCTACTAATGCCAGCAGATGATATCAATGCATGTCAAATAGAGGATGCAATAGTAATGCAAATACTCTAACAGGTAAATGCTACAGGATGAGATATATAATAGTCAATACTGAGTATGGGATAAATAACATCTACATGGACTATGTCAACATGGAAAACCATAATCGGTGCCTCAGGCTGCACTCAAATCCTAAATACACTCGGGCGCCGGCACACCCATCGGCCCTCAAATCCTGTACATCTCTGAGAAATCACGAGTGCCCAACATCGGCACCCAAAATATCATAAAATACTCGTGTCCAGCATCGACACGCAAATCCTCGTATATCGGGCTCCGTCAGTCCGGATCGGCCCCACGGGGTCCGTCTGCGGTATCGGCCCTCGGCCCCGGCAGTACGGATCATCCTGCATCCATCTCTCGACTCTGGTCAGTATCCTCCGGACAACTGCCAGGTCCAACCAATCACCGGTAGGTACTCGCCCGCCTCCAGGCTCAATCGGCAAACCCATCGATCATCTCGCCGAGGGGAACCATACCGGGCCCACCACGTACCCGCAAACGGAACATCCACTCCTCCAATCGGGTTTCAAACACACGCCTCAGCACCGAGAAAACGCGTGGTGGACACACCAAAATATCATATCACGAGGTACCGGGTTTTTCAAAATAGTGCATTTTGTCTTAAATACTTCCACGGTCCTCAAAACAGAAATCACATGAAAATCCAACACCAATAGTAAATCCAATGGGAGGTACAATATACATCAATCCATGGTATGGGTATAAGGGGAAAACCGCTTTTTAAAGTAGTTTCGTTTCCGGTTTTAAAAGATGTCATGCGGCTCCCAATATACATAAAAGTCATATCAAATCACATATGAAGCGAACTATAGCAATATAATTATGGCAGCTCTACAGTGGGTTTGGCATGGCAATTACTAACGGTGTGTGTGTAGCATGCAAATAGTGCCCGTGCAACATAAACCGTTAGTAATAGTGCGGTGTTCTATCAGTTCTAAACATATATCTATAAACACATAGCAGGGAATGCGATATGCAATGACAGTCCATCGGGGTAAATGCAATATGTAATACTAAGGTCCTATCAGCCCTGACGCATAACGCCATGCGGGTGATATCCCCGTAGATGTGAAATCTACTCACCGTGTCTCGCGCTAAGTGTAGCCGACGACTTGCTTGCCCTTCTTCGCAGCATCCGTCTCACTGGCCTGCGAACCTAGAATCACATACACATATCACACATATAAGCTCAATTTCACCAAAAACGCGACATTACGGTCAAACTAGAAACTCGTGTCGCAAACTAATCGCGCGTGTGCGCGATACGCTAAAACGTGTGATCACGCGCCTGAAACTACCCCGACGTGCCGCGATACGCAGAAACCCAAACCTACTCACGTATCACGCGTGTCGCGAAGGTTTAGAAAAACGGCAAAACAGGTATTTTGTCCCAGATTCCTACACAGAGCTAGATTTACAAAACTATATATATAACAACACCCTACACACCAGAACACACCTATTGGACCAAACAACACCCAAATCCCTACCCATCTGGCCGCAAATTGCGGCCAGAATGAGAATTTCGGCGGCCAACTGTAGCAGGTAGGGGGTCGGGTTTCACCTGGGGTATCAGCACATCACCACTATACTACAGTACTCTCAATATTATTCAGATCTCATCGGGTCAATAGCAGATCCAGAAAAGCTCATATTTGCACAAAAACGACATTTTGCATCGAATAGTGAAACTGGTGGTATTTTAGTGTAATTGGGGTTGAACTAGGTTACAAAGGCCTCAAGAACATACTAATGACTTACAGAAACCAATTCTCACCTCATTAGCACAAAGTTCCCACTAAACACCCCATATCGCACTAAAACACACTAAAATCCATTAACCGAAGCAAAACTACACTAACTAAGCTAACTAGGGAATAAGTTTAGGAATTATACCTCATACTTAACCCTAGGGAGCTGCAGGAAGGTGAAGAAGTGAAGGGAAGGGGCTGCACAAGGAGCTGGTGCTGCTGCTGCTCACTGTGCTGCTGTTGCTGTTGCGTATGCTTGCTGCTGCTGCCTCAGTTGCTTCTGCTGCTGCTTCAGTTGCTTCTGCTGCTGCTTCAGGAGCTGGGGTTCTGGGCTGAAGGTAAGTGTGTGGGTGTGTTGTGTGAGTGTGAGAGTTTGAGAGAAAAACAAAAGAGTTGAGAGAAAGAAATCATAACCCAATGTCAACCCTCCTCTCTCTCTCTCCTCATTAATGGCAAGCATGGCTTGAGCCATGATGCCCCCCCCCTCTCTCTCTCAAGTCAACACCCACAATTTAAATTAAAGTAACCCTTTTAACTAGCTAATTAATCCACTTAAAACACAAAAGACCTTAACCCTCAAGATTAACCCACCATGGTTAATAATTATGGTATTAACTTAATTTAAAAACCATAGTTTACATGCACATGTGTGTGCAAGCCTAGGAAAATTTTGGAAAAATATTTATTAAATTAGGAAAAAAATTTAAAACACAATTTGGTAAACTTTTTGTTAAAAACCATTATTTAAATATATTTAGTCACTAAACAAATCCTAAGGTGTTACAGTATTTGATACCGGATCAGGATCCCAGATATGTAAGCTGTTACATAGGGCTACAGAAAGGTAGAGAACTGAGTACGGGTGATAAGTTTCATGAGACAGAAAACGGGGAAAGTGTTGCAACCAAGTCTGTTGGTCACTGTCATCCTGTATTACCAGTACATTGATTCTGAACAAATGCTATTAGATACCGAACCTGATATACAAAATCATATCAGTCTCTTTATTCGTAAAGAAAGGATATAATTTTGTATTGTTGAATATTGTTTTGAACATTTCAAAAGTTGATCGGTTCTGGCACGTTATCTAAAAGTATTGACGTTCTAAATCAAACTACAGTTCCTAGTATACAGAACACACACAAGAGGATGAGATCAGATATGAACAATTCCATCTTGTGGTATTGTAGACTAGGTCATATCAATGTGACCCGACTGGCTGAAGTTACATTTTAGATGCATATTTAAATCAGTTTGAATTTACATCTTGTGAAACTTGCCAGTCATGTCACAAAGATTAGATGACCATAGCTCTGTTTATTGGAAACAGAGAAAGAGTTAGTAAACTCTTGGGACTGATACATGATGATGTATGTAAGGTCCCCTGTCTGCACATGCCAGGATTGGTTCTTTGTACTTCATTACATTCTCTGATGATCTCTCAAGATTTAGACATATGTTCCTGTTGAAACACAAGTCCGAATCTTTTGAGATATTCACAGAATATAAGATAGAAGTAGAGAACCAAATAAAGGTATAAGTATTATGGCCTATGATGAGATCAGGGAGGAGAATACTTGTGAATGGAATTCTTGGACTATTCTAAAGGAGAATGAGATTCTCTCTCAGTATTACTCCTCTGAATAGACCACAGCACAACGGTGTATCAGGGCGGGGAAATAGCACCATATATGATATGGTGTGCTCTATGGTGAGTACAGTTGAGTTACCTTTTTCCTTTTGAAGGTTATGCACTTGAGAAGCTGCATACCTATTGAATTGGGTTCGAATCAAATCAGTGCCTACCACTCCATATGAGATATGGTATGGGAAGAACCTATCTCTTAAGTAAGTTAAGATTTGGGATTGTCCGGCCTATGTCAAAAGCAAAATCCGGACAAGGTCGAGGCAAGGTCAGTTCTGTAGAACTGGAAAGGCTCCAGCTATACAAAACTGCAGTTGATGATTTGACAGAACCAAAGGATTCAATAGTCCCTGACTAACCTCAGCCTCTCCGCCAATCTGGTAGGTAGGGTTCCTCATCCGCCTGAGAGATACTTTGGTTTCTCGATGACAGTGGGAGCGAGCAATGCATCATGAGATGATAACCCAACTATTTTCGAGCAGGCCATCGAGAGTAGGGACTCTGTAAGAATGGCTGGATGCTTAGCGATCTGAGATGGAATCCATGCACACCAACAAAGTATGGACTTTGGTTGCGATATCTGAAGGGTTAAATCCCCGTCAGGAGCAAGTATATCTTGAGAAGATTACTTGGTGTAGATGGAAAAGTTGAGAATTTCAAAGCTAGACTTGTTAATGGTTTTCGTCATCGACCAGGCGTGGATAATGATGAAACCTTTTCCAGTGGCTATGCTTAAGTCCATCCGGATCCTACTTGCAATTGCTACATACCATGACTACGATATCTGGTGGTTGGGTGCCATGACTGCTTTTCTAAATAATGATTTAGAAGAGAATGTCTATAAGAACACAGCCAGAAGGCTTCGTAAACAGTGGGAGCAGCGGAAACGTGTGCAAGTTGCTTTAGAAGATAAAGCAGGGATCGCGGAGTTGGAACGTCTGTTTTGATGTGGTAGTCAAAAAGTTTGACTTCATCAAAATGGTAGATGAAACTTGTATATACAAAATGGTAGTAGAGAGTAAGGTGGTCATCCTTGTATTGTACGCGGGCAACATACTCTTGATAGGAAAGAGTTTCCTATACTACACACGGTCAATCTCCTCTTATCACAAGGATTCTCCCAAATAGGATAAAGGTGATACTCCTAAATCCAGGGATTTGGATCTATGAGATAGATCTAAATGGATGATAGGGCCCCTCACTAGGTTTAGTGATACAGTATCAATCGATCCTGGGGAGAATCACTGGAAAGGTTCCAGGGTGATAAGGACGACTGAATGTCAGTCGCAGGCATTGTCCTTACCCTCAGTGAAGGAACGGTATGTTGGAAGAGCTCCAAGCTAGATACCGTGGCAAACTAGACGATAAAGGCCGATAACATCGCTATTAAAGATACTACCAAAGAGGCAGTTTGGGTGTATATTGGTTCATGAGATGAACAAGGTTCCTACCATTGTATGACAATGGAAGTATGACTTTGGCCAAGGAACCATGGTCCCATCAGTGACCCAGACATATTCTGAGGCGGCATCACCTGATCGTGGAGATAGTTGATCTCCAGGGTGATCGAGGTTAGGAGAGTAGACTCAGAGGACAACACGGTGGATCCACTCACAAAGGCTTTTTCCCAGAGAGAGACTTATATGGGATGGTTGAGTATTAGATATTACAACCACGGCTACAGATGGCCCTAGTGCAAGTGGGAGATTGTTAGTTATATGTATGCCCTAGAGGCCATTACTTTACATTGGATGTATATTGTAGTGGATGCTGGGACATATTTAGGTAGGACTTTCTTGCTCGACATGATAGTACGCTATCTGGTTGCTCTTTATCTTAACATGTATACTTTCAGTCTCCTTGTTACATGTTGATAAAGCCCTTAAGATATGTACTCGACTTGCAGGACTATGATGTAGATCATACTAGTGGGGCCTGGGTAGTCAATGAGTACATCCTTCAATGTTCCTAGTCGTGGGAATATCGAGACGGGGCATCGATATTCCAGAGTAGACTAGCGTATATCTTCTCGACCCATGTGATGGGCGATGGATGATCTCATATCCATTGGTGTTTGACATCTGAGATGGTATGCGGGTGCTTAGTGGAGACAGGGTACACTGAATGGACTCGCCGAGAACTCCCAGATGGTATTATACCTCACGTTAGATTGCAGTTCTCTGGTGACACTGGTACAGCTTAGTCTGTTGACCCGAGATCGTCTTAGAGTCTTGTGTGTCTCCCACTGTGCTTTGATTTCCACCCTACCACGGCTCTACTGAGTCGTGCAAACAGGTGGTTTTTGGGTACAGTCCCGATTCACATGGAGGTAATGAGCGATAGGAGGGGATTCGTCTCTCCCGGTATTGGGGGTTGATGTTGTGCTATGCTCGACTGGCCATAACTGGAAATCCCTGGCCAGGGTTGCAGTGATATACTGGTAAGAGTTATCAGTAGTTTCACGCTTGTTATGGACCTTACATCGGCTTGACTTATCAAGCTACTGGGGTCTGACGTTTACCACCCCTAGGCGAGATATGCGACATATCAGACGAACAGACCGGACTGTACGATAAGTATTACTGATTGGATTCACAAGAGTGTGAGCGGGCTTGCTCGTTGATCTTCTGATCGCTCAATACCCGGGGGGCCGTTATGTTTAGCAGACCGCTTGTGGCTTGTGGGTGTTTGATATGATCATCACCTACTACCGGCGTATTGACGAGTCTTTAGAGTCCTAAACAGAGGTTTCCTGGCTCAAGTGAAACGAAATAGGAGCGCATATGAGATATGTGCGGGACCGGGAATAATACCAGTATGTGATACTGAATTCTATTCTCGCGATTCGTATCATCGGACGGTTATATAAGATATAGCTGGGTTACCGAATCAAATGTTGATTCGATATATTGATACACTTGATATTAGTCGGTTATATGCAATATGACCGGATCATTAAATCAAGTGTTGATTTAATGATTTAATGTATAATTATATATTTGATATATTACTTTACATTAACTAGTATTTGTTCATTTAAGATTGATTTTCTCACTTGATGTGCACAAGTAGTATATGTGATATATTTTTTGTGCACTTGATTGTATCATGTTTGATGATACATGCAAACTTGGGTGTGTGTATGCTATACACCATGTTTAGTTAATGGTTAGGGTTTCATTTGCCTTATTTATTTATTTTGTTAAAACAAAATGGTGGTGGCTTTTCTCACTTTGGCTTGAATCGTCATGAAGCTTCATAGCATCTTTGACAAAGTCTAAGCCATTTTGTTTTATCCTTAACCTAACCATTTATCTAAACCCTAGTTTATTCTCTACATTAGTTACACTCACCCATGGTTGCTAAATGGTAAGCTTCACTTGATTTTCTAATATTCATTATTTATTCTTTCCTTTCTTTCTTCTTCTTCTTCATGAAGAGAAGAAAACCATTGCTAGAAAATTCCAAGTTATGAATTCAAGTGAGAAATACAAATCCAAAGTGAACCCACTTTCTATTTCTTCAACCTCTACCACTTGCCATGTTGTATAGGGTGTTTTCTTCACAAGTTTCATGACTTAGTGAAGATGGAGCTTGAGTTTGAGTTGCCTCGACGTAGATCATCTTCGGCATCGAAGTCAACGACCTAGCCCGATCATTTCTCTGACGAAACTGACGCTAGAGTCCGGGATTCCGATGATCGCAGTGGAGGGACGTCAACACGGAGCTAGAGAAGTGGAGGACCGGATCTACAAAGATTGTAGTCTCTTTCACTTAGTAGCAAATTAGTTTGCTTGTTTATTTTCGCCATACCTCTAGTTAACGATCTAGTATAGGGTACTTTGGCATATGGACAAATTTGATTTTGGCATGGTTGATCAGTTGTAGAACCTTATGGGTGTACCTAGGAACCCTACACTTAGGAGGTTAGATGGACACTAGTTTAGGTTCGAGTCATATAGTGGTAGTTGTACTTGTATATCGCAGATGAGTGGTTATTACACATCCGTCTTTACATTCATACCGTAATCATAATCTTGCATGTTCATACATATGTTTCTATAACCAGTATAAAACTCTGCCTGTTAGGACACCAGCACCATTACCGATGATGCGCATATTCCACGCACACTTATTTACCGGCTCACACACATTATCATCGGTAATTGCTATGTCACGTACACTTTAGATCATATTATCTTTTATTGATACAATCAGCTAACAGCTAGATCAATATAATATTGTGATTACTCTCTGGTGTTAGTATAGATATGGTACTTATTACTTAGACATTTCATGCATTCCCATTTTCATGTTATCATGCAGTATTATGGGGCATATGCCGACACTTATCTTATACTTACTCATGATTTTGGGATTTTGGATTTCTATGAGATTTCTGGATTTTTGGGAAAAACCGCAAGAATATAAAAAGCCTTCTCTCGCTCTCCTCCTCTCTTTTTAAAACATAAGATGCGGTTTTCTTGTGATGTATGTGTCGTCCACCATGAGATTTCATGTTTTCTGTTGGATTTCGAGAGCCAATTCGAGGAGTGGATGAACCGTCTCGGGTACATGTTGGGCCCGGTATGGTACCCCGGGGCAAGAAGATCGAGTTGTAGACGATGAGCCTAACAGGGGAGGACTACCTACCGGTGATGTCTGGCGCGGCGGATATCCGGAGGATACCGACCGTTGTCGTGAGATTTGATGATATGGGCCGATCCGGACTGACGGAGCTCGAGATATTTAGACTATGAGACATTGAGATTATGAGGTATTGAGACGTGAGATTTCCATGTTTTGTGCCGATACTTGACACGGATTTCCATGGATTTCATCGTTGATATTTCAGATTTCTATACACATTTTACGATGATAAAAGCTAAAGATTACTTAAACAAATATATCTAGATTTCAGGATTGGTTATTTCACAATCATGGTGCATGCATACTCATTCACATGACATAGTACTATATGAGGCACTGATACGAGTACGGAGCATTTGCACTTACACGTAGCGTATTATCCTGTCTTACTTGATGACAAGTGGTATATTAGTATATTATTATGACCTAGGACAGCGTCGTGCATTCGATTTCTTTTCGCAGATATCTTCTACTCACGAGTTGGCAACTCACCCCCGTTGTGCCAAATTTTATTACAGGTTCGATGTACAGGTTTTCCTTGGCAGTTTGCTAGCACATCGTTTCATTCTGGGTGATTTGCACGGTAGGTTGGTTCATTTGTATCTGGACCGCCGTTGTATTTTTATTATTTCATTTGTATCTAGTAAGCTCCATCAACCAAACTTGTATTACTTGATAGTTTACTGGACCAGTTATTTATTTCCACCTTAGAGTCGCGCTTGTATTATTATGGTAACTGGTGGATCTGTTTTCTTTTAAGTTTTGAGCCTCGCCCTTTGGCGTTGTATACTATTGTGCATTGGTGTGGTTGTTTCCGCCTTTTGGCGTAGAGCTAGCTCCCGTTTAGGGATGCTTTTTATTGTTTGTATGTATTATACTTGTTTGTACCCGTTTGGGGGCCAGTTTTTACAATGGAGACTTTGCCGAAATTTTTTAGAAAATTGGATGATGCTTTTAAAGTTGTTCTTTTCATGTTTTCCTTTACTTCTTCTTCTTTTATGGTTTAGATTTCTGGGCTTCGGCTTGCTTAGGTTACGTTGCGCCTCTAGATGCTTCGTAATCTAAGTGTCGGTCACGTTCTGTACTTTCGGGTTGTGACAAAGTTGGTATCAGAGCGCTAGGTTTAACCTTTGTATATGTCTAGGGTGACCCTTGGTTGATGGAGTAGGCGACTTAGGTAGAGTGACGTACCGTGGGTATGATCCGCGGCATACTTACGATACGCTACTCTTTTTAAGTAGCCTTAGGATGTACATTTGTTTGCACCGCATTTCATTCGTTCCTTTGATCTATCCTCGTCGATATCGGAGGGTGGTTTCTGTTACCATGGGCGCACGGGCAGATGGAGCTGCGGCCCGAATGCGATAACCATTCGGGTATTGGTTATTCTTGAGGAGTGAAGCATTGTTTAGCGTGCGGATGAAGGGTATTCACATGCCGTCCAGATGAAGTTAAAGGATTCGAACGATTGTCAGAAACCCATTTTCCTATGTTAAAAGTATTCGGAAGAACCTGCAGGTATTTTCTATGGACTCTTTAGAAGAATGATACCCTAACTCGACATAATGACCACGAGAACGCCCTTGAACCTTAGGGTTTACGGCAGTTCCGCGGTGCCATTAGTGAGGCTTGGGTTTGCCCTTCTACGGCTGGACTATCGATGCTGGGGTATGTACCGAATATTTTTAAACTGTACTTGAGTGTTGAGCTCTCGGGGAATTATGGGATTTTGATGAATCGATTGAAAAGTTTAATGTAGTCCGGATATTAGGTGAAGGGATAGACTACGTGGGAGACTCTAGATATGAGTATTGCCGTTGGTAGCGCGTCAGCACACATATGAAGAGACGAGTTCGAAGTAGTCGACACCAGAGGAAGGCGGAAAGAGGCGCACATTGACGAGAGTGTTTACGATTGTGATTTGGTGGTTAGAATTTCATATTTTCGTTGATTGGATTTTGGTATTTTGAGGACTTTGTTGTACGAGTGGTATTTCTTATGTGTACATTCATTACATTCTATTTGTGTTTCATATATCAGCAGTATTGACGTTGTTTTGTACATAACTAGTGCACTCGATTTGGTTTTAATACATTTTGAGATTTTGATTTGATTTCGTGCATATGGGTTACACATGATTTTGACATATCTTCGACCTAGTTTTCATGCACTTTCGTACTGTGATTTCGATTTTGATATTCGATGTATGTTTTCGTGCACCATGTGCACCTGATTGAGATTCTTGCGCACACTTGGCGCACTTGATGCGATTTTGTGCACACCAGATGCACTAAATCGGGGTTTTGTGCAGATTAGATGCACCTGATATTGTGCCGTGCACGCCCGTTGCACTTGACAGATGTTTTTGGTGCACACCTGTTGCACTCAGTTTTGTTTCTGTGTGTATTCGTGGTATCTGTATTTGGCTTCGATTTCAGTGCGCACCAGACGCACATGATATTTTTATGATGTGATTGGGATTGATTTCAGTTTAAGCAGTATGTATTTATATTCATTACTATTGATTTGGTAACCAGGAGGGACGTGTATGTTAAATAAAAGATATATATATATATATATAGCTATTTTTTTAAAAATAAACTTCCGCTACTTATGCCGTGACACGTGCATCGCACGGCGATTTTCAAGAGGGGTTTTGTATGCTTCTTTATTAAGATGTTTAGACGATTTACTACGATGCGCACTATATATATATAGGTTGTAGTTTTGATGTATATTATGTTGGTTTTCGTATTGGGTTTTGTTATTTTATTTTCGCCATAACTCCGATGATTGTGTTATACTTGACGGAGTTGATTTTAGTTATGTATTGATAATTTCGGAGCCCCGACGATGTGAGTGTTTTGGCTGAATGTTTTAGTATTTGCGGGAACTTTTAATTTAAATTCGGGGACCGAATTTCTTAAAGGGGGGAAGATTGTAACATTTTAAAAATAATTAAATAATTAATTAAATAAATAAAATCGTTTAAGTGAATTTTATAATTTTCGGTAAAGTAAAACGTAGTTTTCATAAAACTAAACCGTAATTATTTTTCACTTTAAATTTAAAAATACCAATTTTATTTATGTTATTACTAGTAAATGGTGTTTATTTAGCCACTTATAAATTTTTAGTTTAATTAAATATTTTTCTTAAATTAATTATTTTAAATATTAATATAAGCTTTATTTTTACACTAAATTAGTGTAAATTACAAATTTGAATGGGTTAAATTCGAAAAAATGAACCATTGCATCTTAGAATCAAGTGTGTTTCATGCAAAATTTATTTTCAAAATTTTACAATAGTTCTAGACCATTCTAGGTCAAATGGAGTGAAGAAAATAAAGAATTTTTAAATAAATTCATGAAAAGACTTAATTGTGTGATATTTTTGGGAAACCTTCTACACTTTTCTTCACCTTTTCTCACTCTCCTCTTTTTTCCTCACCTCATGGCCGGCCTCACCTCCATGGGCAACCCCAAAATTTTCCCCCCATCATTTTTGCATTAAAAGTCATCAAAATTCAACAAAAATTCAATAAAAAATCCACAAAATCCTAATAAATTCCTACCCTCTATTCTTTGCTCATCTTTACATGGATTTTGGAGATGAAAAGCATTCATTTTGGAGTCTTATTTTCATGTTTGGATTTCATGTTGTGGAGGTATAAATCTTCTTCTTTTGATTTATTGTTATTAGATGTTTCATTTAAGCATAATTAGATTTAATAAATAATTTCTATCTACAAGTTTTAAAATTCAAGTTAGGGTCTATAAAAATAAGTTATGGTTTTAATTAATTAAGTAGGGTTATAATAACTAGTTTAACATTTTTATAAGTGGAAAATCATGTATGGATGATATATTGTAAATTGTTTATCCAAAATTGTTTAAATTAATCCATTTTGCAAACTAGATTTCTATATATTGTATATATTGGTGAGATAAAATTCCAATTAATGTTTGTAACACTAGATTGTGGTTTTAATGAGGATATTAACTTGTTGGTGGAATGAAAAACTTAAATTGGTTACTAGTTTCTATTGATAATTGAAAAATAGTAATAAAAATGCTATTTTTGCTAACTAGAATTTGGAAATTCTTAAATAAATAAGGTTTAAAATCTAAATTATGATTTCATTATATTATTATCATCATGAATTCTAGTTTAATACATTAATTCATGCAAAATCAAGTTTAGTTGTGATATTATGAAATTTTTCTTAAAAGTATCGAAATCGGGCAAGTTTGCAAACTTGAATTTTCCAATTAATACAATTGGGGCATTAAAAATATAGTAATGGGTAGTATAATCTAGTTTTGCTATTTAATGAGTTTTATGACCATTAGTTTCATTTAAATGTCAAATTTTGAAGTAAAACGGTAAATTGGCGTTTTCGTGTTTTTCGAAATCGGACAATTTGATTGATTTTTAGGGTTTTGATGGATTAAATCATGTTTTATATTATAAGTAACGAGTTTTTAGACTACAAGTTGTTTGTTGATGTTTATCTCGATCAATCGGCATTTTTACGCCGATATCGAGCGATATTTGGTCCTTTTGCATGAGCGGGACATAGGTTTTAACCTATGTGCGTTTCGTGCGTCGTTTTTATTTTTGTCCGTGAATCGGTTTACGATATTATACATGTTTGCATATAGGTATCCCTCGCATGGACTTCGGACGAGGAAGAAGAGGAAGGCGACATCGTCCTCGGCAGACAAGGACCAGGTGAGTAGATGCATATCTACGGGGGGAAGTCGAGTGGATGGCGTTTAGCACCCCAGCAAGCGTAGAATAGGAATAAGTACTTATTGTCAATAGGAGCCAGACGTGACCTTAGAATTTCGGTGAGTAGGACCCTAGTATTGACCCTAGGTTGGACTTGACTGATTTAGAAAGACCATACCAGAGGATGAATACTTTGGAAGAGATTCGAAGGTTTTAGGTAGATACACACACACACATTGAGACTCGACGTGGTGTATACGTGTATGCGTATATATATAGGACTATGTGTAGGTATATATATATATACACAATACGTATATGTGATACAAGGATGTGATATGATACACGGGAATGAAACAGTATAACTGGGCTTGATGCCGTGATTCTTGGCTATACAGTCGTGTTATGATTTTAGCGGATCATTAGAAAATGAGATGATGGATTTGTATACAAGAACAATAATAAAGGGTGGTGATGATATTGAAGTATATGGGACTCTAGAATAGAACCCGGACCGTAACCTGTGCCTGAATTTCTGATATGATATATGTGTGACTTGATTACGATATCATATGGGTGTGACTTGATTTCGATATGATATATGTGTAACTTGATTACGATATCATATAGGTGTGACTTGATTACGATATGATCTAAGTGTGACTTAATCACAATATGATACATATACATGAAATTTCTGAGGATAAATTAACGATGTATATTTATACTGGAAATAATATATGATTGATGTATGCGATTACAGTATAGAACCTTGATCTTGACATGAGTTGATGATGATATCATACGAATGATGGGACACGTAGGTGATACTTGACCCGTACCCCGATATTGGGATGTCGTACGATGGATTTTACCGTACGAGGCATAGATGTGATGATTGATCTGCACTCTTGATTTGAGGAATCCGTACTATGTACGTGACGCTATTGAGGCTGGATCGCCGACTATTAGAGATGCGGACTCAGATTTTAGGTGTACTCTTAATTCTTATCGACTAGTTTCTTAGCTTTAGTTCCTTAGGAGGTTAGATGGACACTAGTTTAGGTTCGAGTCATATAGTGGTAGTTGTACTTGTATATCGCAGATGAGTGGTAATTACACATCCGTCTTTACATTCATACCGTAATCATAATGTTGCATGTTCATACATATGTTTCTATAACCAGTATAAAACTCTGCCTGTTAGGACACCAGAACCATTACCGATGATGCGCATATTCCACGCACACTTATTTACCGGCTCACATACATTATCATCGGTGATTGCTATGTCACGTACACTTTTGATCATATTATCTTTTATTGATACAATCAGCTAACAGCTAGATCAATATAATATTGTGATTACTCTCTGGTGTTAGTATAGATATGGTACTTATTACTTAGACATTTCATGCATTCGCATTTTCATGTTATCATGCAGTATTATGGGGCATATGCCGACACTTATCTTATACTTACTCATGATTTTAGGATTTTGGATTTCTATGGGATTTTGGATTTCTATGAGATTTCTGGATTTTTGGGGAAAACCGCAAGAATATAAAAAGCCTTCTCTCGCTCTCCTCCTCTCTTTTTAAAACATAAGATGCGGTTTTCTCGTGATGTATGTGTCGTCCACCATGAGATTTCATGTTTTCTGTTGGATTTCGAGAGCCAATTCGAGGAGTGGATGAACCGTCTCGGGTACATGGTGGGCCCGGTATGGTACCCCGGGGCAAGAAGATCGAGTTGTAGACGATGAGCCTAACAGGGGAGGACTACCTACCGGTGATGTCTGGCGCGGCGGATATCCGGAGGATACCGACCGTTGTCGTGAGATTTGATGATATGGGCTGATCCGGACTGACGGAGCTCGAGATATTGAGACTATGAGACATTGAGATTATGAGGTATTGAGACTTGAGATTTGCATGTTTTGTGCCGATACTTGACACGGATTTCCATGAATTTCATCGTTGATATTTCAGATTTCTATACACATTTTACGATGATAAAAGCTAAAGATTACTTAAACAGATATATCTAGATTTCAGGATTGGTTATTTCACAATCATGGTGCATGCATACTCATTCACATGACATAGTACTATATGAGGCACTGATACGAGTACGGAGCATTTGCACTTACACGTAGCGTATTATCCTGTCTTACTTGATGACTAGTGGTATATTAGTATATTATTATGACCTAGGACAGCGTCGTGCATTCGATTTCTTTTCGCAGATATCTTCTACTCACGAGTTGGAAATTCACCCCCGTTGTGCCAAATTTTATTACAGGTTCGATGTACAGGTTTTCCTTGGCAGTTTGCTGGCACATCGTTTCATTCTGGGTGATTTGCACGGTAGGTTGGTTCATTTGTATCTGGACCGCCGTTATATTTTTATTATTTCATTTGTATCTAGTAAGCTCCATCAACCAAACTTGTATTACTTGATAGTTTACTGGACCAGTTATTTATTTCCACCTTAGAGTCGCGCTTGTATTATTATGGTATCTGGTGGATCTATTTTCTTTTAAGTTTTGAGCCTCGCCCTTTGGCGTTGTATACTATTGTGCATTGGTGTGGTTGTTTCCGCCTTTTGGCGTAGAGCTAGCTCCCGTTTAGGGATGCTTTTTATTGTTTGTATGTATTATACTTGTTTGTACCCGTTTGGGGGCCAGTTTTTACAAAGGAGACTTTGCCGAAATTTTTTAGAAAATTGTATGATGCTTTTAAAGTTGTTCTTTTCATGTTTTCCTTTACTTCTTCTTCTTTTATGGTTTAGATTTCTGGGCTTCGGCTTGCTTAGGTTACGTTGCGCCTCTAGATGCTTCGTAATCTAAGTGCCGGTCACGTTCTGTACTTTCGGGTTGTGACAAAGTTGGTATCAGAGCGCTAGGTTTAACCTTTGTATATGTCTAGGGTGACCCTTGGTTGATGGAGTAGGCGACTTAGGTAAAGTGACGTACCGTGGGTATGATCCGCGGCATACTTACGATATGCTACTCTTCTTAAGTAGCCTTAGGATGTACATTTGTTTGCACCGCATTTCATTCGTTCCTTTGATCTATCCTCGTCGATATCGGAGGGTGGTTTCTGTTACCATGGGCGCACGGGCAGATGGAGCTGCGGCCCGAATGCGATAACCATTCGGGTATTGGTTATTCTTGAGGAGTGAAGCATTGTTTAGCGTGCGGATGAAGGGTATTCACATGCCGTCCAGATGAAGTTAAAGGATTCGAACGATTGTCAGAAACCCATATTCCTAAGTTAAAAGTATTCGGAAGAACCTGCAGGTATTTTCTATGGACTCTCTAGAAGAATGAAACCCTAACTCGACATAATGACCACGAGAACGCCCTTGAACCTTAGGGTTTACGGCAGTTCCGCGGTGCCATTAGTGAGGCTTGGGTTTGCCCTTCTACGGCTGGACTATCGATGCTGGGGTATGTACCGAATATTTTTAAACTGTACTTGAGTGTTGAGCTCTCGGGGAATTATGGGATTTTGATGAATCGATTGAAAAGTTTAATGTAGTTCGGATATTAGGTGAAGGGATAGACTACGTGGGAGACTCTAGATATGAGTATTGTCGTTGGTAGTGCGTCAGCACACATATGAAGAGACGAGTTCGAGGCAGTCGACACCAGAGGAAGGTGGAAAGAGGCGCACATTGACGAGAGTGTTTACGATTGTGATTTGGTGGTTAGAATTTCATATTTTCGTTGATTGGATTTTGGTATTTTGAGGACTTTGTTGTACGAGTGGTATTTCTTATGTGTACATTCATTACATTCTATTTGTGTTTCATATATCAGCAGTATTGACGTTGTTTTGTACATAACTAGTGCACTCGATTTGGTTTTAATACATTTTGAGATTTTGATTTGATTTCGTGCATATGGGTTACACATGATTTTGACATATCTTCGACCTAGTTTTCATGCACTTTCGTACTGTGATTTCGATTTTGATATTCGATGTATGTTTTCGTGCACCATGTGCACCTGATTGAGATTCTTGCGCACACTTGGCGCACTTGATGCGATTTTGTGCACACCAGATGCACTAAATCGGGGTTTTGTGCAGATTAGATGCACCTGATATTGTGCCATGCACGCCCGTTGCACTTGACAGATGTTTTTGGTGCACACCTGTTGCACTCAGTTTTGTTTCTGTGCGTATTCGTGGTATCTGTATTTGGCTTCGATTTCAGTGCGCACCAGACGCACATGATATTTTTATGATGTGATTGGGATTGATTTCAGTTTAAGCAGTATGTATTTATATTCATTACTATTGATTTGGTAACCAGGAGGGACGTGTATGTTAAATAAAAGATATATATATATATATAGCTATTTTTTTAAAAATAAACTTCCGCTACTTATGCCGTGACACGTGCATCGCACGGCGATTTTCAAGAGGGGTTTTGTATGCTTCTTTATTAAGATGTTTAGACGATTTACTACGATGCGCACTATATATATATAGGTTCTAGTTTTGATGTATATTATGTTGGTTTTCGTATTGGGTTTTGGTATTTTATTTTCGCCATAACTCCGATGATTGTGTTATGCTTGACGGAGTTGATTTTAGTTATGTATTGATAATTTCGGAGCCCCGATGATGTGAGTGTTTTGGCTGAATGTTTTAGTATTTGCGGGAACTTTTAATTTAAATTCTGGGACCGAATTTCTTAAAGGGGGGAAGATTGTAACATTTTAAAAATAATTAAATAATTAATTAAATAAATAAAATCGTTTAAGTGAATTTTATAATTTTCGGTAAAGTAAAACGTAGTTTTCATAAAACTAAACCGTAATTATTTTTCACTTTAAATTTAAAAATACCAATTTTATTTATGTTATTACTAGTAAATGGTGTTTATTTAGCCACCTATAAATTTTTAGTTTAATTAAATATTTTTCTTAAATTAATTATTTTAAATATTAATATAAGCTTTATTTTTACACTAAATTAGTGTAAATTACAAATTTGAATGGGTTAAATTCGAAAAAATGAACCATTGCATCTTAGAATCAAGTGTGTTTCATGCAAAATTTATTTTCAAAATTTTACAATAGTTCTAGACCATTCTAGGTCAAATGGAGTGAAGAAAATAAAGAATTTTTAAATAAATTCATGAAAAGACTTAATTGTGTGATATTTTTGGGAAACCTTCTACACTTTTCTTCACCTTTTCTCACTCTCCTCTCTTTTCCTCACCTCATGGCCGGCCTCACCTCCATGGGCAACCCCAAAATTTTCCCCCCATCATTTTTGCATTAAAAATCGTCAAAATTCATCAAAAATTCAATAAAAAATCCACAAAATCCTAATAAATTCCTACCCTCTATTCTTTGCTCATCTTTACATGGATTTTGGAGATGGAAAGCATTCATTTTGGAGGCTTATTTTCATGTTTGGATTTCATGTTGTGGAGGTATAAGTCTTCTTCTTTTGATTTATTGTTATTAGATGTTTCATTTAAGCATAATTAGATTTAATAAATAATTTCTATCTACAAGTTTTAAAATTCAAGTTAGGGTTTATAAAAATAAGTTAGGGTTTTAATTAATTAAGTAGGGTTATAATAACTAGTTTAACATTTTTATAAGTGGAAAATCATGTATGGATGATATATTGTAAATTGTTTATCCAAAATTGTTTAAATTAATCCATTTTGCAAACTAGATTTCTATATATTGTATATATTGGTGAGATAAAATTCCAATTAATGTTTGTAACACTAGATTGTGGTTTTAATGAGGATATTAACTTGTTGGTGCAATGAAAAACTTAAATTGGTTACTAGTTTCTATTGATAATTGAAAAATAGTAATAAAAATGCTATTTTTGCTAACTAGAATTTGGAAATTCTTAAATAAATGAGGTTTAAAATCTAAATTATGATTTCATTATATTATTATCATCATGAATTCTAGTTTAATACATTAATTCATGCAAAATCAAGTTTAGTTGTGATATTATGAAATTTTTCTTAAAAGTATCGAAATCGGGCAAGTTTGCAAACTAGAATTTTCCAATTAATACAATTGGGGCATTAAAAATATAGTAATGGGTAGTATAATCTAGTTTTGCTATTTAATGAGTTTTATGACCATTAGTTTCATTTAAATGTCAAGTTTTGAAGTAAAACGGTAGATTGGCGTTTTCGTGTTTTTCGAAATCGGACGATTTGATTGATTTTTCGGGTTTTGATGGATTAAATCATGTTTTATATTATAAGTAACGAGTTTTTAAACTAAAAGTTGTTTTTTTATGTTTATCTCGATCAATCGGCATTTTTACGCCGATATCGAGCGATATTTGGTCCTTTTGCATGAGCGGGACATAGGTTTTAACCTATTCGCGTTTCGTGCGTCGTTTTTATTTTTGTCCGTGAATCGGTTTACGATATTATACATGTTTGCATATAGGTACCCCTCGCATGGACTTCGGACGAGGAAGAAGAGGAAGGCGACATCGTCCTCGGCAGACAAGGACCAGGTGAGTAGATGCATATCTACGGGGGGAAGTCGAGTGGATGGCGTTTAGCACCCCAGCAAGCGTTGAATAGGAATAAGTACTTATTGTCAATAGGAGCCGGACGTGACCTTAGAATTTCGGTGAGTAGGACCCTAGTATTGACCCTAGGTTGGACTTGACTGATTTAGAATGACCATACCAGAGGATGAATACTTTGGAAGAGATTCGAAGGTTTTAGGTAGATACACACACGCACACACTGAGACTCGACGTGGTGTATACGTGTATGCGTATATATATAGGACTATGTGTAGGTATATATATATATACACAATACGTATATGTGATACAAGGATGTGATATGATACAGGGGAATGAAAAAGTATAACTGGGCTTGATGCCGTGATTCTTGGCTATACAGTCGTGTTATGATTTTAGCGGATCATTAGAAAATGAGATGATGGATTTGTATACAAGAACAATAATAAAGGGTGGTGATGATATTGAAGTATATGGGACTCTAGAATAGAACCCGGACCGTAACCTGTGCCTGAATTTCTGATATGATATATGTGTGACTTGATTACGATATCATATGGGTGTGACTTGATTTCGATATGATATATGTGTAACTTGATTACGATATCATATAGGTGTGACTTGATTACGATATGATCTAAGTGTGACTTAATCACAATATGATACATATACATGATATTTCTGAGGATAAATTAACGATGTATATTTATACGGGAAATAATATATGATTGATGTATGCGATTACAGTATAGAACCTTGATCTTGACATGAGTTGATGATGATATCATACGAATGATGGGACACGTAGGTGATACTTGACCCGTACCCCGATATTGGGATGTGGTACGATGGATTTTACCGTACGAGGCATAGATGTGATGATTGATCTGCACTCTTGATTTGAGGAATCCGTACTATGTACGTGACGCTATTGAGGCTGGATCGCCGACTATTAGAGATGCAGACTCAGATTTTAGGTGTACTCTTATTTCTTATCGACTAGTTTCTTAGCTTTAGTTCCTTAGGAGGTTAGATGGACACTAGTTTAAGTTCGAGTCATATAGTGGTAGTTGTACTTGTATATCGCAGATGAGTGGTAATTACACTTCCGTCTTTACATTCATACCGTAATCATAATGTTGCATGTTCATACATATGTTTCTATAACCAGTATAAAACTCTGCCTGTTAGGACACCATCACCATTACCGATGATGCGCAGATTCCACGCACGCTTATTTACCGGCTCACACACATTATCATCGGTAATTGCTATGTCACGTACACTTTAGATCATATTATCTTTTATTGATACAATCAACTAACAACTAGATCGATATAATATTCTGATTACTCTCTGGTGTTAGTATAGATATGGTATTTATTACTTAGACATTTCATGTATTCACATTTTCATGTTATTATGTAGGATTATGGGGCATATGCCGACACTTATCATATAATTACTCATGATTTTGGGATTATGGATTTCTATGAGATTTATGGATTTTTGGGGAAAACCGCAGGAATATATAAAAACTTCTCTCTCTCTCCTCCTCTCCTTTTAAAACATAAGATGTGGTTTTCTCGTTATGTATGTGTCGTCCACCATGAGATTTCATGTTTTCTATTGGATTTCGAGACCCGATTCGAGGAGTGGATGAACCGTCTCGGGTACATGGTGGGCCCAGTATGGTACCCCGGGGCAAGAAGATCGAGTTGTAGACGATGAGCCTGACAGGGGAGGACTACCTACCGGTGATGTCTGGCGCGGCGGATATCCGGAGGACACCGACCGTTGTCATGAGATTTGATGATATGGGCCGATCCGGACTGACGGAGCCCGAGATATTGAGACTATCAGACATTGAGATTATGAGGTATTAAGAATTGAGATTTACATGTTTTGTGCCGATGCTTGACACGGATTTCCATGGATTTCATCGTTGATATTTCAGATTTCTATACACATTTTACCATGATAAAAGCTAAAGATTTCTTATACAGATATATCTAGATTTTAGGATTGGTTATTTCACATTCATGGTGCATGCATACTCATTCACATGACATAGTACTATATGAGGCACTGATACGAGCACGGAGCATTTGCACTTACACATAGCGTATTATCCTGTCTTACTTGATGACTAGTTATATATTAGTATATTATTATGACCTAGGACAGCGTCGTGCATTCAATTTCTTTTCGCAGATATCTTCTACTCACGAGTTGGCAACTCACCCCCGTTGTGCCAAATTTTATTACAGGTTCGATGTAATGGTTTTCCTTGGCAGTTTGCTGGCACATCGTTTCATTACGGGTGATTTGCACGGTAGGTTGGTTCATTTGTATCTGGACCGCCGTTGTATTTTTATTATTTCATTTGTATCTAGTAAGCTCCATCAACCAAACTTGTATTACTTGATAGTTTACTGGACCAGTTATTTATTTCGACCTTAGAGTCGCGCTTGTATTATTATGGTATCTGGTGGATCTGTTTTCTTTTAAGTTTTGAGCATCGCCTTTTGGCGTTGTATACTATTGTGCATTGGTGTGGTTGTTTCCGCCTTTTGGCGTAGAGCTAGCTCCCGTTTGGGGATGCTTTTTATTGTTTGTTTGTATTATACTTGTTTGTACCCGTTTGGGGGCCAGTTTTTACAAAGGAGACTCTGCCGAAATTTTTGAGAAAATTGGATGATGCTTTTAAACTTGTTTTCTTCATGTTTTCCTTTACTTCTTCTTCTTTTATGGTTTAGATTTCTGGGCTTCGGCTTGCTTAGGTTACGTTGCGCCTCTAAACGCTTCATAATCTATGTGCCGGTCACGTTCTGTACTTTCGTGTCGTGACAACTGGTCGGCTTTGGTTTAAGCCGGATCCAAGTATTATGCTATGTAGATATAATATCTTTGTTTCAGTTGGATTTGTATTCGGTCGTAATACAAATGCGGGTATGTTTATACTGATACGGGGTTATCCTGAAATTTGTTTCAGGATCACTTTTGGAAGTTGCCAGTTTCCAGTTTTCTATCAGCCGTATTTAACATTCGGTTACATACGGATTTATCTTTTCTTGAGATGATTGTGAAAGTTTCTAGAGGCTTCTAGAAGGTGGAAACTAGGTTCATGCATCTTTGTGACTCATTAGTGCATTTAATGATGTTTGATGACTAGGGTTAATGATTCATCACTTGCATTATATGTGTTCATACTAGGTGTCATGGTGAATCATCATCTCATTTAATCTTGTGGTCACCTCCTAGCTCCTACACTCACCTCCCCCTCATCTATAAGTGGCCGGCCCCCTTGAGGATAGATTATGGTTGTTGATTTGGAAAAAGTATATGAAATTTGCCTTATGGAAATTTCATAAGTTCATTCTCTCATTTTCATTCGATCCAAATGGCAACTTCTTTAACCGTTCGTCTGTGACTTCGTACGTAACGAGACAAAGTGTTCTACTCATTCTCTACATCATCTTGGTCGTCTCTTTTAGCAAACTTGACGACCGAGTTGCCTCGGTTCAGAGGCGGGAGCCCGTTTACAGATCCGTCGACGTGGTGCCACCTGGACGAGAAGACTGGAGATTCAGGAGATCGGAGCAGCCGCAACAAAGCGTGGGATGATGGTTGAAGACCGAAGGACTCGGATCGTTCGGTATAACGTTTCTACCCACTTTGTAGTTTGTTAGTTTAGATTTAATGGAAGATCCGGGTTATAGTACGCGATAGCGCCAATTGTAAAAATTTTTGTTCCGCATTTGGTGTCTGTTAGACGGCCGGGGCGCTACCGTGGACTTACAGTTTGGCATGCGTCAAGGTCATAGCATGCTAGGGGTAAAAGCATTATCGGGAATTTCAAGTGTTGAAATTTGCAATAAGATTGCATACCTCCTATGAGATAGTTAGATCCCGATACCCACTGCGAGTAAGAGTTACTCCTGGGAGAGTTTTACAGATGACAATTACCCAATCAAGTAGGTGTCTAGAAATTTGTTTATGGGGTTATGCCTATGGGAAAACGAGGTTTACTTTAATTAGGTCCGTGCGAAAGCACGGGGAACCTCCCTCAAAGTACCAACACTGGCCTGGCCGAAAGATTTGCTAAATTGTAAGGTGTAATTAATCCCGGCCTGTCTTACCTTTTAGGGTTTTAAGGAAGATTTGATAAAAAGCAGTGGGAGCCATCCTGATTAGATAAGATAATAACCAATCTAATCTAGCAAGAGCATACGCTAAAGTGTTTTCTTCTCTCTCTCTCCAGGTAGCGACTATATCAGGCCTTAATCAAGATAATAATATGGATGTATTGACCGAACCCGGTTATTATACTGAGCAGTGGAACGCTGGTCCCGCTCCCACTTATAATTGTTATAAGTCCGAGCAGGGAATAAGAGAATATCTGGATTCAGACGCCACCCAAACGAAGAATAAGTATGCTGATGCATCTTCTTCAGGTGTGTTTGTTATCGAGAACTGTTTCTCAGTTCACTCTACGTCCTGGGTATTAGATACCGTATCTGGATCCCATATATGTAATATGTTACATGGGCTACGTAAAGGTAAGGAACTAGGAGAGGGTGATCATTCCGTAACAGTAGGGAATGGTGCAAATGTTGCAGCCAAAGCAGTTAGCGAATATCACCGTATGTTACCAAATGGTAATACATTGGTTCTGAACGAATGCTATTACATTCCGACCCTGATATGCAATCTTATATCAGTTTCTTTATTGTGTAAAGAAGGATATAATTTTGTAGTACAAGATAATGTTATGAACATCTTCTTGAATCAAAAGTTGATTGGGTCAGGATCGTTAAATAATGGCATATACGTTCTCAATCAAACTACAGTACTTAATGTACAAAACAAACACAAGAGGAAGAGTTCAGAAATGAACGAATCCTTTTTGTGGCATTGTAGACTAGGTCATATCAATGCGACACGGCTAGCTAAGTTACATAAGGATGGATATTTGAATCCGTTCGAATTTTCATCTTATGATACTTGCCAGTCATGTCTCAAAGGCAAGATGACCAAAACTCCGTTTAGTGGACACGGAGAAAGAGTTACAGAACTCTGAGGACTGATACATATTGATGTATGCGGTCCCATGTCTATACTTGCCAGGAACGGTTCTTCCTACTTCATTACATTCACTGACGATCTCTCAAGATACGGACATGTGTTCCTGATGAAACACAAGTCTGAAGCTTTTGAGAAATTCGGGGAATATAAGCACGAAGTAGAGAACCAAACGGGCAAAAGTATTAAGATCCTACAATCTGATCGAGGAGGAGAATACTTGAGCTATGAGTTCCTAGACTATCTAAAATATAATGGGATTCTCTCTCAGCTTACTCCTCCGTATACACCACATCACAATGGTGTATCGGAGTAGAGGAATCGCACCCTATTAGATATGGTGCGCTCTATGATGAGCAATGCTGAGTTGCCTATTTCCTTCTGGGGGTATGCGCTTGAAACAGCCATAGACCTATTGAATAGGGTTCCCACCAAATCTGTGCCAACCACTCCGTATGTGATATGGAAAGGAAAGAGACCGCATCTTAATTAAATTAAGATATGAGGTTGTCCGGCATATGTGAAAACACAAAATCCGGACAAGCTCGAGGCAAGGTCAGTTCTGTGCAAGTTTATTGGATATCCCAAGTATTCGCAAGGGTATATCTTCTATCACTCCGAGGAACAAAAAGTGTTTGTTTCTCGACATGCCACCTTCTTAGAAAAGGGTTTTCTTATGAAACAAGATAGTGGCCATGAGGTAGAACTGGAAGAAGTTCCAGCTACACAAACTGAAACAGAAGATTTGGTAGAACCAGATGATTCAGTAGTTCCTGACGAACCTCAGCCTCTCCGCCGATCTAGTAGGGTTCCCCATCCGCCTGAGAGATACTACGGTTTTCACATTGACGGTGGAAGCGATGATTGCATCATGGAAGATGATGACCCGACTAGCTTCGAGTAGGCCATCACGAGTGGTGACTCTGTGAAGCGGCTGGATGCAATGCGATCTGAGATGGAATCCATGTACACCAATAAAGTATGGACTTTGGGAGTTTGTAACATTTCAAAAAAATAAAATATTATTTTTGGGGAATTTTTATAATTTAATAATAAAATATTGAATATTTTAAATAAAGCGGTATAATTAAAAACCGATAAATGGGGAAATTTTTTGAAAATTATAGAAATTACTTAAAAGAGGGTGTTTTATGTGAATTATGCAAATTTTAAGTTTTTATGATTAATTATATGCTAATTTAGTGCTAAGCGCGATTAAAAATCGCTAATCGGATTTTTAGCATATTTTGTGCAAAATAAACACCATATCATTTTTACACTTGTTATTTTTCATGGCTTTCCTACATGTTTTATAGCATGGTCATTGATTTATTAGAGAGGGGAAAACAAAAGAAAAGGAAAAGAATAAATATGAAGTATGGGTTAGAGAGAGAAGGAGTGGGTGAGAGTCGACCCTTGTCATGATGCCATCCCTTCTCCATTTTTTTTTGCACTCGTTTTCCTCTCCCCTCTCCTCATGCTGCTATTGCTGCTGCACCATCCCTTCTCCTCCATCTTCAACACCCATAACTCCATACTAAACACTGTTGGATATAGTGCCCTCAAAGTCAATTATTGGATCGCAGGCACATGATTGCAATGATTGCGGAGGTCCTATACCGGTAGGACAGTCCTTTTCGAGATGATAGTATGCTATCTGGTTTGCCTTTATCATTAGTGTACAGGTTCAGGTGACTGATCACTGTTACTGTAACATCTTCAAAAATATAAAATATTAATTTTGGGAATTTTATAATTTAATATTATTTTATTGATTATTTTAATATTAAATGCAAATAAATAGGAAAAATGTTAGAAAAATTATGGAAAATTATGGAAAATTCTAAAATAGGGTAAATTAGTGAATTATGACATTTTTAAGTTTTTGTGATTAGTTTGACACTAATTTAGTGCTAATCGCGATTAAAATCGCTAATTGGGTTTTTTGGCAATTTTGTGCAAAACTTGCACATATCATTCTTTCTACACTTGTGTATTTTTCTATGCCATGGTTTTCATTTGGGCTTACTATTCTTGTGAGAAGGGTTGGATTTAAAAGAAAGGAAAAGAAAAGAAATGTAATGATGAGGGTAGGTGAGAGAGAGAGAGAGGTGGACTTTGACCTTATACCCTTAGCCATTCTTTTCATTCTCATTTCTCTCCCTCTTCCTCCTCTAGCTGCTGCTGCCCCTTCTCCATTTCCCTCCCCTCCTCAAGCCATGAATCATCTCTAAAACTACACCAAAACCCCAAACTCCTTTCACTAATAATGTCCAAAATCCCTAGATCTACACATGGAGCTAAAGAAGCATGGATTTGGCCACTAGAGGGCAACTCAAGAAAATTCTTGAGTTGCCAAATGAGGTATTTTCTGGATCATTAGTTTGGTTTATGCATTACTTATACCCCATGTTTAGTTTAGAATCGATATTGTGGTTTTTTTGAGGATTTGAGAGAAACCTAGTTAGGGTTTGAGTGAATTGGTGTTGCATTATGAAATTGGGCTCAGTATTGATCTTACCAACACCCTAGTGTTTGAATTGGAACCCCAACCCTGATGCTAGAACCAGAATACGGATTTTTAGAAACCGATATCGGGGAAATTGTGTAATCTGTGAAGGTTAATTGAAATCTGCTATCACCCGAGATGCCCTAAAATAAAATTGGATTTACAGTGACATGTGCAGGCACCATGGAACCAACACCCCAAACCCTAGCCCCTACCTCTTCTTCCCGGCCGCCAAAACCTCCATTCTGGCCGCAATTTGCGGCCAGACCAGTGAGGAATCTCCTCGTTTTCTGTGCACAGCCCCATTTCATCAATTCTTGGCCTTGGGTACTTCTAGTTTTGACAGATTCTTTCTAGGGGAAAATCTGGGACATATATCCTAAGTTGTTGTTTTGGATTCGTATTTCCGTATTCCGTATTTTTGATTCTGAAATGGTGGAATGTGTTTTGCCTCGACTATGTGTCGTTTATACGACGATATAGAGGATTTATTGATGGTTTTGAAGGCGTGCCATAGGTTCTCACCTATAGGCCCCTTATCGTATCGTTTTGGATTTTATGCGCCGTTTTAGATTGGATTTGGTTTTAATGCGCATATACGATATCTTGATGTGTAGGTACCCATGAAGACTTCGGGACGACAAGCAATGCGTGGTGATGTCCGCAAATGGTGATACAAGTGAGTAGATTATATCTACGGGGGAAAGTCGGGTGGATGGCGTATAGCACCCCCGCAGTCCGTAGATAGCTTATTATATAGTATTGTGATATTAGGTGTATTTGGATATGTAGGGTTAGAAGTGACTAGTGTAGTTCATAGTCGCGAACCCTAGGATAGAATTACACCTATACATATACTCTTGCTTTTCACATGTACTTACACTGTGATTGATGATATGTGACGACTTTGGAGATGAGTCGATATTGTGGGCTTGGTGCCCTGAGATCGGTATTTTGATACGATTCATATGTGGGATATGACCTGCGATTCTTGCGGGCTTGGGATGTGTGTTTACCCCCGCATGCATACTTTACCGATGTTACCGTTGTTCTAGATATAGAGTAGTGCATCCAGACTATATGATCTGATGATGGTGATATTTGTTATGTGATGAGACAGTGAGATGTTGACCCTACCCAGCTTTTGGGAATGCCGTACGATGATTTACCGTACGAGCTGATATTGATGATAGATCCGCACTCATAGCTAGAGGATATCTTACGATATGACATTGAGGCGGGATCACCGACTATATATCTACATATATACTTAGACTCAGTTTAGGTGGTTTCCACACCTACCCCTCCTGATTGACAGGATACTTAGATGTAGTTGCATAGTAGATACTTACTGTGCTGTTGATTTCTAGCTTTCCGCATTTTCATGCTATTCGCATTGCTGGCATATGTTCATTACCATGTTATTATCATGCTGTTAGGACACCAGCACCATTATCGATGATGCGTATGTTTCACGTACACTATTTGCCGGCTCACACACTTCATCATCGATAATTGCCATGTCACTACACCGTAGTAATATTACATTCGTGATATGATGCTTCCTTCGACATATGCGCATTCCTATTCCATGTTGCATGATTTCCAATATGATTACTCTCTTTACATGTCGCATATATCATGGATTGATTGCATAGTACATCGCATTGGATTTATTTCCTGATGTTGGATTTTCTTGTGATTTCTGGTTTTGAGGACCGTGGGGTTATTTAAGAAAAGAGGCACTTTATGAAAACCCGGTACCTCGTGATATGATATTTGGTGCGTCCACCACGCGTTTTCTCGGTGCTGAGACGTGTGCTTGAAACCCGATTCGAGGAGGTGATGTACCGTTTGCGGGTTCGTGGTGGGCCCGGTATGGTTCCCCTCGGCGAGATGATCGATGGGTTATGCCGATTGAGCCTGGAGGCGGGCGAGTACCTACCGGTGATTTTACCTGAGCTCGGCGGATATCCGGGGGATACCGCCTGGAGCCGAGAGATGGGCATACTGCCGGGGCCGACGGGCCGATATCCGCAGACGGAGCCCAGAGATGGACATGGGTTGACTCATACTGCCGGGGCCGAGGGCCGATATCCGCAGACGGAGCCCCATACGGATGAGGATTTACGTGTCGATGTTTGGCACGGGTTTCATGATGAGTTTTCCATGATTTTGGTTATATCCTCACATTGCATACATGATGCTTACTGTCAGTGGGTGACAGGTGGACGGGTTCCACATATATACAGACTTGGTTCATATACAGGCTGGATTTACACTTATCTTACACCAATATTAGTGGTATGGGACGCTAATATATGTGTATTGATATTATTGATATTTCTTCATTGATACTTCATGCAGACATACCTTACACTGATGACATGTCGTTACCTGAGTACCTGGCACTATATACATGATTAGATGTTACCTTGCCACCTTATTACACTCAGATGTACTCTTGTGGATATATTATTGATCGTTGACTTAGGATTATGTCTTGCATTCGATTTATCCTTGTAGATGTTTCTATTCACGAGTTGGCAACTCACCCCCGTTGTGCCACAGCTCTTGTAGGTTCTGCCGTACAGGTTCTATTGCGGCATTTCTGGCACACTACCTTATTGCGGGTGATTTGCTTTTGGTAGGTGGATTCTTTTGTATCAAGAATCCCCAGTTTGTATTTATTTTATTCATTGTATCTAGAAATTATCCATCAACCAAAACTTGTATATTCTTTCAGACCTAGACTTCAGTGTTGTATATTTCGACCATAGAGTCGCGCTTAGTAGTATTGTGGTTTTCTTGCTACTTTTGAGCTTTCTTTTGGTTTTGATCCTCGCCACTTGGCGTTGTATATTATTATATCTTTGCATGGTTGTGACCGTCGATTGACGAAGAGCTAGCTCCCGCTTGGGGAAGCCTTTATCATGTTATATTGTTATTCATGTTGTACCCCATTCGGGGCCAGTTTTACAAAGGAAACTCTGCCGAAATTTCTAGAAAAGACTGTACCGTTTTTAAAATGCACACTCGGCTTAGTTATTTAAAAACCTTGATTTCAAACCTGTATTTCTTCACTTCTTTAAACCAGTTTTCTTTACTTATTCTTTAAAATGGTTTTAGATTTCTGGGCTTTTGGCTTACTTGGATCAGATGGAGTCCTATAGGCTTCATATGGTTCAAGGGCCAGTCACGTGCTCTTTCGGGTCGTGACAAAGTTGGTATCAGAGCGCTAGGTTGACCTTGGTTCGAGTCTAAGTTTGACTATGTGGAGCCTAGGGAGTTGTTTATATACGGAACTTAGGCTTGACCTTACGGAACTTAGACTTGGTTGAGGGGGTGTAAACCCGAACTTTCGTCGTTTTAGGATGACCCTTGGTTGATGGATTAGGTGACTAAAGTAGAGTGACGTACCGTTGGTATGTTCCGCGGCATACTTACGACACGCCACTCCGCTTAAGGAACCTTAGGATGGACATTTGTTTAGAGATCAGTGATTCTCTTCCTATCCAGGATTATACATCCATTTGAGATCCCCGATTCTATTAGCTTCATGATCATACCTTCATTGATGCTGTTCCTTCCTATGATCATGTATCCACTTTGGATCTGTTGTTTCCTTTCTTGCCATTGATGTGCTCTCTTTGATACTCGATTGAGATCCCTGTCACCGTGTTTGAGCGCAGTTTGGGCTGCTGCTAGGGTTACGGCCGGTGTGAGCTCGTTTGGTACGAGGGCCGACCTTTGTGTTTTCTGGTGACATGGGAACGTCTCGAGTTAGTGTTGGTGATTGTGACCTCTGGTGGAGGCGAGTGCTTGGTTTGCACCGGATGATCGTGCCCTTGTTAGAGCTGCCAGTTGAGAGAGGACTGTTGATGTACAGTATACCTCAGGGATTGTGATGTCGCCTACCGTGCAGACAGATGGACCAGCTGTGGCTGAGTTTGACAGGATGTTGCTTCCGAAGCTTACGAGCTGAGATTGCCGGAGCATTCAGGCAGATATGCGACAGATGATAGCTAGTCTACCCGATTTGAGAGACGAAGGTGATTCGTCTGATTTTGCGCCAGAGCGGGCCCAGTTGAGTTGAAGATTTCCAGTGTAGAGAGTCTTACTCAGATCTAGAGCAGATCGACTCAGAGATGACCGCTTATGAGTTGCCTTTCCTGGAGGATTGAGGCATTGTTCGGCGTACAGGTGTATGAGCCAGTTGTTGCTGCAAATGATGAGATATCGCCCAGATGATTGGAGCTACTGCAGCATGAGCATGTACTTAGAGAGATGATAGCGAGTCGCTAGTCACCGGAGGATGAATGACTAGGATGTGTGGTGAGTTCGCTTACCTCGATGCGAGGACATCAGATTGATTGTTTCCAGCTAGAGACGACTTCACGCAGGTTCGTTGAGAGTCGATTGAGACGATCGAATGTCAGGAGCCTATTTTCCAAGTTTAAAGTATACGGAAAGACATGCAGGTGATTCTATGGACCATCTAGAAGAATGAAACCCTAACTCGACTTAATGACCGTGTGACAGCCTTTGAACCTTAGGGTTTACGGCGGTTCCTCGGCGCCATTAGTGAGGCTTGGGTTTGCCCTTCTACGGCTGGACCACCGACGCTGTGGCATGTACTCGATACTATTAAACTGTACCCGAGATGTGAGCTCTTGGGGGATTATGAGGATCTGACGAGTCGATCGGATGGTTCGACATTTTTCGGACATTGTGATGGGACACTGCTTGGGAGACTCCAGATGCGAGGATAGCCGTCGGAGCGCAGTTCGTGCAGTCATGATGAGACGAGTCCGAATCAGTCGACATTTGAGCAGAGTGAAGAAAAGAGTTCGTACGAGATTTCGACGAGATGATGTCCCACTCCGCTGATATTAGAGATGTGATACGCACCCCGAGGCGTGGTATATGGATATATCTTCCAGAAAGAAGCGCGATAAGTATGCAGCCATTCCGGAATAATTTTTAGCTTCAGCTTTGGATGATGACTTCCGGGCATTTCGGCAGGATTGAGATTTGAGAAAGGAATCTCGGCAGGACCTTTCTGGAGTACGATACGAGAAGACCTAGACCAGGAGTGGTCGTGTTGCGCACACCCAGCAGGCCAGAGTTCGGCATTGTCGACGAGGTAGTTGACCAAGTTCGGATAGAGGAACTTAACCAGATGCGTTGCGAATTGATCGAGGACGGACGAGTGATGAGTATTCCTCCGATGGTTGGGACGTGTTCCCGAGGACCAGTTCGGCCTGATATCTGCTACAGAGTGATGAAGCTACAGAATACGTGATTCGAGTCCGTGTGAGAGACTTCAGATTGACCGTGGCCGAGACAGTGCAGTGCATAGTAGCTTGGCGTGACGTCATAGTGGACGACGATAGAGACAGTTGGAACAAGAGGTTCGTGTGAGACACTGACGAGCTGTCATTGCTTCCCGTCGAGACGAGAGACCTGATTTGCTTACAGAGACGTTGGGATGTGACCAGTTTCTGAGGAAATAGTGTTTTGAGGACACAGGTGTCTTTTGAGCGAGAAGAGGTTATGCAGGAGAGCTAGCCTCTGTACAGATCGGCATAGGCATGATTGGAAGAGACCTTGAGCAGGATTCCTTCCAGGACATAGCTGCCATGATGTTTGCACCTAGGATCAGATGTGTGACGTGCTTTCAGAGAGCCCGAGGCCGACGCCAGTGATATGCTGCCTTACGAGTGGTCGTGAGGTTTGACAGAGAAGTGCCAGAACGGAATCGTCCTCGTTAGCACACCTGACAGGGCCGATGTGCCGATTGACCGCGTGATAGGTAATCCGCAGAGAAGATAAGGACCCAGAGAGTCAGAAGACGCCAGACCGTGAGCATGAGGCAGGTAGATATCCTGCGCTGCTAGCAGTGGATTGCACCGACTCCTTCTCGACCTCGAAGGAGGAACTACCGAAGACGGTATTTATGATTTGTGATTTTGTGATTCGATTATCACGTATCCGTCATTTTGGATTTTGGTATTTTGGGTGTTCTGTTTGCATGATTTAGTTTTGGTGACTGAGTTTCGTGATATTGGTTTCATGCACCCACTGGATATTTATATATTTTGCGCAGAGTTTTCATGCATTTTAGTGTTATGCTTTGATTCGTGCACGCTGATGCACACGGTTGTGAGATTTTCCTTTGCGGTACACCTGATTTGGTTTGAGCCGCATTATATCATTGATTTTGACCCGGATTTTGATGGTTGATTTTTGCACTCCGTGCTGGTGATGTGCTTTACACCTATTCGATGTTTGTTATTGGATTTCATGATTCCGTACATGTTGAGTGCGCAGGGCCTAGATTTTCATTCGTGCACGATGGATGCACCGGTTTGGATTTTCGCGCATGTTGGGCGCATGTTTTTAGATACGATTTTGGTGCACGCCAGATGCGCTAAATCGGGATTCTTCATGCATGTCACATGCACCTGATTTATTTTGCTGTCAGGCACATACGTTACCCATGATAGATGCTTCGTGCACACCCGTTGCACCTAGATGTTGTTTTGTGCACCTGTTTAGCACATTTATGGATTTTTGATTTCCGTGCGCACCAGACGCACATGATTGTATTATGTACATTTTTGAGATTTATTCCTTTTGGAGCAGTACCTTTTATGATGTTGGGTTTTTTCTTTCATGCTGAGCAGGACTAGTCGGTAGACGGTGCCTGGATATACTTTTGCATGTTTTTACATCAGCTTTTTACGTGTATAGATTGGATGTCTACATGTATAGTTTCGATCCATATCATATCGGTTTTGTATTGGATTTGACATTGTGTTTTTACATCGACTCCGATGATTGCGGGATGCTTGACGGAGTTTTGTTTTTGAGTTATCTGCTCAGTACCCTTGCGCATGCATTGCGCTGTGACGTTCTTTGTGTTGATGATTTCGGGGCCCCGACGACTTTGGTTTATTACTGAGATTGTTTTAGTAGTGGAGGTTTAAATTTAAATTCGGGGACCGAATTTCTTTAAGGGGGGTAGATTGTAACATCTTCAAAAATATAAAATATTAATTTTGGGAATTTTATAATTTAATATTATTTTATTGATTATTTTAATATTAAATGCAAATAAATAGGAAAAATGTTAGAAAAATTATGAAAAATTATGGAAAATTCTAAAATAGGGTAAATTAGTGAATTATGACATTTTAAAGTTTTTGTGATTAGTTTGACACTAATTTAGTGCTAATCGCGATTAAAATCGCTAATTGGGTTTTTTGGCAATTTTGTGCAAAACTTGCACATATCATTCTTTCTACACTTGTGTATTTTTCTATGCCATGGTTTTCATTTGGGCTTACTATTCTTGTGAGAAGGGTTGGATTTAAAAGAAAGGAAAAGAAAAGAAATGTAATGATGAGGGTAGGTGAGAGAGAGAGAGAGGTGGACTTTGACCTTATACCCTTAGCCATTCTTTTCATTCTCATTTCTCTCCCTCTTCCTCCTCTAGCTGCTGCTGCCCCTTCTCCATTTCCCTCCCCTCCTCAAGCCATGAATCATCTCTAAAACTACACCAAAACCCCAAACTCCTTTCACTAAAAATGTCCAAAATCCCTAGATCTACACATGGAGCTAAAGAAGCATGGATTTGGCCACTAGAGGGCAACTCAAGAAAATTCTTGAGTTGCCAAATGAGGTATTTTCTGGATCATTAGTTTGGTTTATGCATTACTTATACCCCATGTTTAGTTTAGAATCGATATTGTGGTTTTTTTGAGGATTTGAGAGAAACCTAGTTAGGGTTTGAGTGAATTGGTGTTGCATTATGAAATTGGGCTCAGTATTGATCTTACCAACACCCTAGTGTTTGAATTGGAACCCCAACCCTGATGCTAGAACCAGAATACGGATTTTTAGAAACCTATATCGGGGAAATTGTGTAATCTGTGAAGGTTAATTGAAATCTGCTATCACCCGAGATGCCCTAAAATAAAATTGGATTTACAGTGACATGTGCAGGCACCATGGAACCAACACCCCAAACCCTAGCCCCTACCTCTTCTTCCCGGCCGCCAAAACCTCCATTCTGGCCGCAATTTGCGGCCAGACCAGTGAGGAATCTCCTCGTTTTCTGTGCACAGCCCCATTTCATCAATTCTTGGCCCTGGGTACTTCTAGTTTTGACAGATTCTTTCTAGGGGAAAATCTGGGACATATATCCTAAGTTGTTGTTTTGGATTCGTATTTCCGTATTCCGTATTTTTGATTCTGAAATGGTGGAATGTGTTTTGCCTCGACTATTTGTCGTTTATACGACGATATAGAGGATTTATTGATGGTTTTGAAGGCGTGCCATAGGTTCTCACCTATAGGCCCCTTATCGTATCGTTTTGGATTTTATGCGCCGTTTTAGATTGGATTTGGTTTTAATGCGCATATACGATATCTTGATGTGTAGGTACCCATGAAGACTTCGGGACGACAAGCAATGCGTGGTGATGTCCGCAAATGGTGATACAAGTGAGTAGATTATATCTACGGGGGAAAGTCGGGTGGATGGCGTATAGCACCCCCGCAGTCCGTAGATAGCTTATTATATAGTATTGTGATATTAGGTGTATTTGGATATGTAGGGTTAGAAGTGACTAGTGTAGTTCATAGTCGCGAACCCTAGGATAGAATTACACCTATACATATACCCTTGCTTTTCACATATACTTACACAGTGATTGATGATATGTGACGACTTTGGAGATGAGTCGATATTGTGGGCTTGGTGCCCTGAGATCGGTATTTTGATACGATTCATATGTGGGATATGACCTGCGATTCTTGCGGGCTTGGGATGTGTGTTTACCCCCGCATGCATACTTTACCGATGTTACCGTTGTACTAGATATAGAGTAGTACATCCAGACTATATGATCTGATGATGGTGATATTTGTTATGTGATGAGACAGTGAGATGTTGACCCTACCCAGCTTTTGGGAATGCCGTACGATGATTTACCGTACGAGCTGATATTGATGATAGATCCGCACTCATAGCTAGAGGATATCTTACGATATGACATTGAGGCGGGATCACCGACTATATATCTACATATATACTTAGACTCAGTTAGGTGGTTTCCACACCTACCCCTCCTGATTGACAGGATACTTAGATGTAGTTGCATAGTAGATACTTACTGTGCTGTTGATTTCTAGCTTTCCGCATTTTCATGCTATTCGCATTGCTGGCATATGTTCATTACCATGTTATTATCATGCTGTTAGGACACCAGCACCATTATCGATGATGCGTATGTTTCACGTACACTATTTGCCGGCTCACACACTTCATCATCGATAATTGCCATGTCACTACACCGTAGTACTATTACATTCGTGATATGATGCTTCCTTCGACATATGCGCATTCCTATTCCATGTTGCATGATTTCCGACATGATTACTCTCTTTACATGTCGCATATATCATGGATTGATTGCATAGTACATCGCATTGGATTTATTTCCTGATGTTGGATTTTCATGTGATTTCTGGTTTTGAGGACCGTGGGGTTATTTAAGAAAAGAGGCACTTTATGAAAACCCGGTACCTCGTGATATGATATTTGGTGCGTCCACCACGCGTTTTCTCGGTGCGGAGACGTGTGCTTGAAACCCGATTCGAGGAGGTGATGTACCGTTTGCGGGTTCATGGTGGGTCCGGTATGGTTCCCCTCGGCGAGATGATCGATGGGTTATGCCGATTGAGCCTGGAGGCGGGCGAGTACCTACCGGTGATTTTACCTGAGCTCGGCGGATATCCGGGGGATACCGCCTGGGGCCGAGAGATGGGCATACTGCCGGGGCCGACAGGCCGATATCCGCAGACGGAGCCCAGAGATGGACATGGGTTGACTCATACTGCCGGGGCCGAGGGCCGATATTCGCAGACGGAGCCCCATACGGATGAGGATTTACGTGTCGGTGTTTGGCACGGGTTTCATGATGAGTTTTCCATGATTTTGGTTATATCCTCACATTGCATACATGATGCTTACTGTCAGTGGGTGACAGGTGGACGGGTTCCACATATATACAGACTTGGTTCATATACAGACTGGATTTACACTTATCTTACACCAATATTAGTGGTATGGGACGCTAATATATGTGTATTGATATTATTGATATTTCTTCATTGATACTTCATGCAGACATACCTTACACTGATGACATGTCGTTACCTGAGTACCTGGCACTATATACATGATTAGATGTTACCTTGCCACCTTATTACACTCAGATGTACTCTTGTGGATATATTATTGATCGTTGACTTAGGATTATGTCTTGCATTCGATTTATCCTTGTAGATGTTTCTATTCACGAGTTGGCAACTCACCCCCGTTGTGCCACAGCTCTTGCAGGTTCTGCCGTACAGGTTCTATTGCGGCATTTCTGGCACACTACCTTCTTGCGGGTGATTTGCTTTTGGTAGGTGGATTCTTTTGTATCAAGAATCCCCAGTTTGTATTTATTTTATTCATTGTATCTAGAAATTGTCCATCAACCAAAACTTGTGTATTCTTTCAGACCTAGACTTCAGTGTTGTATATTTCGACCTTAGAGTCGCGCTTAGTAGTATTGTGGTTTTCTTGCTACTTTTGAGCTTTCTTTTGGTTTTGATCCTCGCCACTTGGCTTTGTATATTATTATATCTTTGCGTGGTTGTGACCGTCGATTGACGAAGAGCTAGCTCCCGCTTGGGGATGCCTTTATCATGTTATATTGTTATTCATGTTGTACCCCATTCGGGGCCAGTTTTACAAAGGAAACTCTGCCGAAATTTCTAGAAAAGACTGTACCGTTTTTAAAATGCACATTCGGCTTAGTTATTTAAAAACCTTGATTTCAAACCTGTATTTCTTCACTTCTTTAAACCAGTTTTCTTTACTTATTCTTCAAAATGGTTTTAGATTTCTGGGCTTTTGGCTTACTTGGATCAGATGGAGTCCTATAGGCTTCATATGGTTCAAGGGCCAGTCACGTGCTCTTTCGGGTCGTGACAGTTACACTTTGATAGAGCCCTTAGGATCTTGCTTTACTACCAACAGTATGATGGCGATCATATACGCGAGAGTTGGGTGGATATAAGCATATCCTTAATTGTGGTCCCTAGTCGTGGGAGTTTCGAGACAGGGCATCGATACTCCGGAGTAGACTAGTGTATACAGTCGAGACCCCGACGAGGGACGGCGGCCGGTCTCACAAGCCACTGGTGTCAGTTGGATCACCTAAGATGTATACAGGTGCTCATTGGGTTATGAGTACACCGGACAGGACTCATCAGGAATCTGCTTGTTGGTATTTTACCAATCGTCAGATTGCAGTTCCCTGGTGACATGTGTACAGGTTAGTTCATCGACCTGAGGTCGTCAATTTTCTCGTGTGAGTTCCCACCGTGCTTTGATTTCTACCCTACCACGGCTCAAAGGAGTCGTGCAAACAGGTATTTTTTTGGGTACAGTCCCGAGCCACATGGAGGCAAGTGAGCGGATCGGCAGGGGATTCGTCTCTCCCGGTATTGGGGGTGAGATCGTGCTGTGTCTAGAAGAGACATTACACAAAGCCCACGTCCGTTGCAGGAGATTTACTGGTAGGTACTCCAGTAGTATCTCAGGGTGTTATTGGGCTACACTCCGACACGACTTATACTGCTATTGGGGGTCTGACGTTACCGGCCCCTTAGACAGATATGCGATACTCATAGACGAACGGACCAGACTGTATATACATTATCACTGTTAGGCTCAGTAGGGTTTCCGGATGAGTTCGCTCATCGACCTCCCTTGAGGTCAGTCCATGGGCAGCCGTTACGTACAACTAGTGACGCTGACGGCTTGTGGTTAAACCCACTGCCAGGGTACTGACGAGTTATTAGATTCCCCCACAGAGAGTTTCCCATGTTCGGGCGAAACGTTGTAGAGGCCGTATGGTTTTATGGCAGGGTTCAGAAAATGCACGTGCGTTTACGCACGTGTTATATTTCGGGCAGATACTATTGGTGGGCTTTGGTTTAAGCCGGATCCGAGTATTATACTGTGTAGATATAATATCTTTGTCTCAGTTGCATTTGTATTCGGTCGTAATACAAATGCGGGTATTTATATACAGTTACGGGGTTGTCCTGAAATTCGTTTCAGGTTCGCTTTTGGAAGTTGCCAGTTTCCAGTTTCCGTATTTGACATTCGGTTAAATACGGATTTATCTTTCCGTCACTCTGATCAGTCATGAGGGTGAGTCGTGCTTCTAGAAGCTTCTAGATTGGTGGCTAGGTTCATGTATCTTTGGTTGCATTTATTGTAATGGTGACTAGGTTTAATAGTCATCATTTATGCATTAATTGTTCTTTGTGACTCATGCTTTTCTTTTAATGAGTTATGATAAGCTTCATATCTTTGTGGTCACCACTTCCCTCCTACACTCACCCCCCTTCTTGTTAAATGGTGGTCCGCCCTCTCTTTTGAGAGATGAGATTGATTTTGATTAAAAAGACTACGGTTTTGGATGTATGGAAATTTGATAACTCATTTTTCATTCCATATCATTTCGAGTGGCAACTTCATTAACCGTTCGTCCACGGCTTTGGATAAAGTGAGACAAAGTATTCTACTCATTCTCTACATCAATCTTGGTCATCTCTTTTAGCAAACTTGATGACCGAGTTGCCTCGAGTCAGAGGCGGGAGCCCGTTTAAAGATCCGGACGTGGTGCCACCTGGACGAGGAGATCGGAGCAGCCGCAACCAAGCGTGGGATGATGGTTAAAGAACGAAGGACTCGGATCGTTCGGTATAACCTTTCTACCCTTTTTGTAGTTTGTTAGTTTAGCAATAATGGCAGATCCGGGTTATAGTATACGATAGCGCCAGTTAAAAAGTTTTTGTTCCGCATTTGGCGTCTGTAGACGGCCGGGGCGCTACCGCAGACTTACAGTGGTATCAGAGCCAGACCATTTTGCTTTACTAACTTGTGCTAACGCGTTTAAAATATCGATCGGACCGAATATCAAAAACTACAACTTTTCTGTTCTGAGTTTCTGTTGATTTTAAATAGGTTCTAAAAATAATTTTACACATCACAGAAAATTCAGCAGGCTTTTCTAAGCACATGGTTGAAATTTGGTCACGTGACACTTCAAGAGAGCCGCGGAATCGCGGTCAAACCTAGGGTTTGACCGCGCATCCGCGGCCAATCTGTGGCATCATTGATCCAAATTTGTACAGTTGCTTCTCTTGAGTAAATTGTGGTTTTTGGTATATATCTTTTGGACCCAGATTTTTTCACTGTACAGCAGATGTACGTGGGGCCCACTTCGTGATATTTAGTCGATCGAAATTTAAACATGTTAGTTTACAGTACTTACATTATATCTCCGACCGTGAATGTCATTTGATCGGTAAACCGCGTCTGATTGCTATAGTCCTTTTAGGCGGATTTGCGAACGTGACATTCGCGTTGATGTTCTGTGTTGTTGCGGATTTTTCGTGGTGGATAGCAGTGTGCAATGGTAGTGCAGTTTGGATTTATTTTTACATTTGATATTGCGGGGAGAGCATCCAACATGTGGACTGCCGTCACTGCCTGTTGTATAATATTCTTTTGGGGCACGACCGGGTTGAGGTCGATGTACCCGTTGTACATATTTTTCATTTCAGTACTAGGTTTTACCCCGCGACGGAGTGCACGGATAGCCGAGTTCTGCAGGGCAACGGGTCCGCATCTCATGGCTTTGAGAAGCAGAGGGGCCTCACTCTAGTATTGGCAGACTATTCGCCGCACTCGTAGAGGGTACAGGTTGACCCAAGGAGGGGTGCTCAAGCTACCGGATTCCGTGAAGTGCAGGGTGGTCCATTCATTTTGCTGCAGGGGGCTGCCTCGCTTCAGGTTTTGGCGGGTAACTTGCCGCACCCGTAGGGTTCTAGGTTTCATTGCACAGGCTATCCACACGACCAGGGGAACGTCGGGTTTCAGCAGCGGCTCTGTGAAACTCGGGGATCCCAGATTATCAGTATTGTTCTGTGATGCTTATTACTTTTCTGTAATGTTGCATATTATCACGCCTGGAGCGATTATTGTATATTGGTATATATACTAGTAGATATTGTATATGTTTTCCACCCGCGCTAGTTCAGTCCCCGCTCTGTCGTTAGTTAAGTAACCTAACGGGTGATGACGGGACCCAGTGACGAATGCGGATGGCATATACATACATTTTATTTTCGTTCTTTTCTGGTGTGATTAATTGATGGGACTGCGTTGATTCTGATCAATGCAAAGGAAAACAAACCTTTTTGGCAGTTGTTGGAACAATTTTAAAAGTTGTTATTACAAAGACATTTCCTTTTGTTTTGCAAAGCGGTATTCGGTTGTAATATCCTGCACCTCATTCGATGAGGCAAGGGTCGATATCCCTTCACAAGGAATGACCCCTTGGGCAGAAGTTTGCGTCAGGGTAATAACTTTACTATAGTCGATTATAAGTTGCTTTGCATCGCGGTATTCAGTTGGAATATCCTGCACCTCATTCCACGAGGAAAGAGTCGAGATCGCTTCAACGGGAGTGACCTCTTTAGCAAAGGTTTTCGCAACTATATTTTTATAAAAAGCTATCAGGTTCCTTCAGCGATATCAAGTTCATTACGTTAAAGGTTTTTCGCCAAAAACCAGCCGTAGCCCTCCGTCATTTCTTTTGGGTATTCAGTAGTATTCAAGCTATGCATTTTAGCCAAAGTTAAGGCATAGTGTTTGGTAGCTGCTGGGTATTCATTTGTTGCATAGATAGATGAGTTGGTTTGGGACAGTCGTTCTGCCGATTGGCCAAAGTCAGGGGCATGTGTGGGTAGGTTCAAATTGATAAGATAGTGACGGGTAGAACTTGGCATGTGACTTATGACATTTTGACCAAAGCCAAGGTCATAAGAGCATGTGGAAAAAATCATATCGGGAGTTTCTAAAGAAACTGAAACATGACAAGTATGCGCATACCTTCTGGAGTATGAGTAACGTGAGTGAATTCCGTCACGTTATCATGCGATGAGGTGGATCCCGATTCCCACTGATGAGTTGGTTTACTCTTCGGGTGATCCCGATTGATTCTTCTTTTAAGTTTGGAGGAGAATTTGACAGTACAGTGAGAGGTTTCCTGATTAGATAAAGTGATAACCATTCTGATCTAGGTTAGAGTGCAGGCAGAGTGTTTCTTTTCTCTCTCTCTGGCAGCGACCATCGACCGACCCTAGACTATGACTCAGTGACCAAGTTAACCGAACCTTCTTAAAATACTGGCTTTTGGATTGTCTATGCTGCATAAGTCATTACCACTCCTTTTACCCTTTGAATTTCTCAGAACATCCCGTATTACTACGGACATCCACTTCCATTGGATAGATCCATCGTATGGTTATATACGAACTCGAAGAGACTTCTTCGAGGATGGATCCAGGTTCAGGAGAAATAGAATTGGTTTATTCAGTTGTCTTTTATTATCACCTTCTCTCAGGTTGCGAGGGCTCCTTGGTTTTGGAGAGTACACCTATTACGCTTATTGGATAGTCTTCTTCCAAACCATAGGCAGGTGCCGAAAGGTAGGGAATGATGAAAATCAATTAGCCTAAGTAGGGTGTACAGAAGGTAATATGTAAAGACAAAATAAAGGGATTAGAAAGAGGGCAAAGTAAATTACGACTATTATCATTCACGACCAAACCGCATACTTCATCGCCACTCCTATTTCACCTTTAAAAGAATAAGGTATTATTCAGTTGTCTTTTATCATCACCTTCTCTCAAGTTGCGAGTACTCCTTGGTTTAGGAGGATACACCTATTATGCTTACTAGATAGTCATCTTCCAAACCATAGGCTGGTGCGGAACGGTAGGGAAGGAAGAAAACCATTTAGCCTAACAATGGTGTACAGAAAGAAATGACTAAAGACAAATAAAGGGATTTGGAGAGATGGCAAAGAAATATACGGTTAAAGTCATGAATTGGATTATGGAAGAGGCATTACTTGGAATACCAGGATACCCCTACGAAACATTTTCATGTTTCAGTGCATTGTTAATAGAAAACTGTTTTCCCGATTAGATACTTACTCCAGGGTATGTATTTATCAGGTTTCATTCTCATATCTGTATGGTTTTACGGATGATGAGTGGGAGTAAGTTATTGGGAATTAGGTGATCATCCTCATTATATTGGAATTCGTTGTAATTGGTGATATTTGAGAAAATCGCCTGGGAACAGTTTTCAACCTACGATTCACAGGTTTTGAGTTATTCAACTCAGCGGACTTATACAGAGTATTGTATGTTGTCCAAGTGTCCATCAGGACAAAGGGGTAGGTCCTCGTACTATGTTCTATTTACTTATGACTTCTCTAGTTTTTAGACAAGTGTTTCGTAGAAATACAAGGTCTAAGTTTTGAGAAGTTGTGGGTATAAGAATAAAGTAGAGAACCAGGTGTCACAAGTATCGGGATTCTTCAAAGAGATCGAAGATGTAGATTCTTGTGATTGGTATTTAGATGATAGTAATGGTTTTGAGAAACTTGTTTCTCTTTCAGGTTACTCATAATTGGATGGATTCCAAAGTTGAGTAATGCTGATTAGCTTCTCTCCATTACGTTGATATGCACTGGAGACAGCTGCATGATTAGAATCTGGTTCCAATTAAATCTGTGCCAAAGTTTCTATATTGGATATAGAATGGTTCATATCTTAACGATGTTAAGGTACGGGGAGTTGTCTGGCTTATGCTTAAAACCAGACTCTGGATAACTCAAGGCACGTTTCTGTAATGGCTGTTTGTGGGTTGACCCTGGCTATGACGAGGGTTGATTTTCTATCATCTGGAAGATCAATAGTGATATTGTTCTTGACTCGCCACAATTTTAGTAAAATGGATTTTTTCAGAAAACAGTAGCGGGAGTATGGTAGAACTGGAAGTGATTCCAGAACCGCAAACGATTATGGAAAATTTAATAGGACCTAAAGATTCAATCAGGTTTGACATTCCATTAGCCACTCCGCAGATATAGTGGGTAACCTCAGACACACGAGAGGTACTCCGGTAGCCTCAAGGACGGTGACAGGGAGGTTCTTATCTGCCAAGACTTGACACTACTGTTGTTCCAGGCTATGAGACCCGGCAGGAGGTTAAGTATAGCGTCGTTCAAAACTAGATTTAGAAGTGCACGTATATATTATTCTGCCAGAGGGTTGTTGTGGTCAGTGGGAGCAGCGGAAGCATAGTGGGCAAGTAGCTTATGTCTATTTATAGACTAGAGCAAATATAGCGGAGATAGATCATCTATTTTTTTATGTGACAGTCATGGGTTTGACTTCATCAGAATAGGGGATGGATCTGTTAAGAAGGTAGTAGGGTGTGATGTCATGGTATTTGGATGACATACACAGAGTAGGAAGTAAAATTCATATACTATGATCGGTTGTACTGTGGTTGTCACACAGTTGTTTCTCCAGATAGGATATGGATATAATATCTGACATTCTGGTTACTAGATCTATGGTTTTAGATCTAGATTTGGGTAGATTCCCAATATGTGTACTTTGACAGTATTCTAAAGGTATTTGGAATAGATGACTCCTGGCATGGTGGTGTACCTGCAGGTGATGGAGTCACCCTCTCTAAAGGTGTCTTGCAGATAAAAGGGGAGAGGGATGTGCATGATTGGCAGATCACTTGCTTAGGCAATTGAGTCAATCGTGAGATGTCAAATACCACACCAGATGTTGTTTTTGCATGAGATGCGATAAGTTTGTATTAATCCAATCCTGGAGAAACATAAGGAAGCAGTTTTAGAACATAAGTGCATGTTCTACGGATTTGATGACGGCAGCCTCCTTCGGGAGACGGTTATCATTCCAGGCTTCATAGGTGACATGGATGACAGAGAGATTGTCAGAGTTATAGTTTTCCCTCTGACGAGGGAGAGTATTATGGACAGGTGGTCTAAGAGGATACTATGGGAGGCATGGTGTAGGATACGGATTAGGTTCAGTGATCGATACAGTCTAAGAAATTTGGATTTGGAGTTCATTTCTGAACTAGGTCCCATCAGATATCCAGACATACTCTAAGACAGGTATTACTCAATTCGGGAGATGGTTTTCTCCGCGAACTTAAGATTAAGAGAGACATAGAAAGAAACATCAGGGCGGATCCACTCACTGAGGCTATTTCTCGAACACAATAGTTTTACAAACGGGCTTTGTGAAACTGATTAGTTGAGGAGTTGGATGTTCGGTTTCACACAGGCTGTGAGTATGCGAAATCACAATAATTAGCCTTAAGTGCAAGTGGGAGATTGTTGGATATAGTGCCCTCAAAGTCAATTATTGGATCGCAGGCACGTGATTGCAATGATTGCGGAGGTCTTATACTGGTAGTACAGTCTTACTCGAGATGAAAGTATGCTATATGGTTTTCCTTTATCAGTCGTGTACAGGTTCAGGTGATTGATCACTGTTACACTTTGATAGAGCCCTTACGATCTTGCTTTACTACTAACAGTATGATGGCGATCATACACGTGAGATTTGGGTGGTTTATAAGCATATCCTTAATTGTGGTCCCTAGTCGTAGGAGTTTCGAGACAGGGCGTCGATACTCCGGAGTAGACTAGTGTATACAGTCGAGACCCCGACGAGGGGCGGTGGCCGGTCTCAAAAGCCACTGGTGTCAGTTGGATCACCTAAGATATATACATGTGCTCATTGGGTTATGAGTACACCGGACAGGACTCGCCGGGAATCTGCGAGTTGGTATTTTACCTATCGTCAGATTGCAGTTCCCTGGTGACCGTGTACAAGTTAGTTCATCGGCCTGAGGTCGTCATATGTCTCGTGTGTGTTCCCGCTGTGCTTTGATTTCTACCCTACCATGGCTCAAAGGAGTCGTGCAAACAGGTATTTTTTGGGTACAGTCCCGAGCCACATGGAGGCAAGTGAGCGGATCGGCAGGGGATTCGTCTCTCCCGGTATAGGGGGTGAGATCGTGCTGTGTCTAGGAGAGCCATTACAAAAAGCCCACGGCCGTGGCAGGAGATTTACTGGTAGGTACCTTAGTAGTATCTCAAGGTGTTATTGGGCTACACTCCGACACGACTTATACTGCTATTGGGGGTCTGACGTTACCAGCCCCCTAGGCAGATATGGGATACTCATAGACGAACGGACCGGACTGTATATACATTGTCACTGTTTGGCTCAGTAGGGTTTCCGGATGAGTTCGCTCATCGGCCTACCTTGAGGTCAGTCCATGGGCAGCCGTTACGCACAGCTAGTGCCGCTGACGGCTTGTGGTTAAACCCACTGCCAGGGTACTGACGAGTCATTAGAGTCCCCCACAGAGAGCTTCCCATGTTCGGGCGAAACGTTGTAGAGGCCGTATGGTTTTATGGCAGGGTTCGGAAAATGCACGTACGTTTACGCACGTGTCATATTTCGGGCAGATAATACTGGTGGGCTTTGGTTTAAGCCGGATCCGAGTATTATACTGTGTAGATATAATATCTTTGTCTCAGTTGCATTTGTATTCGGTCGTAATACAAATGCGGGTATTTTTATACAGTTACGGAGTGGCCCTGAAATTCGTTTCTGGATCGCTTTTGGTAGTTGCCAGTTTCCAGTTTCCAGTTTCCGTATTTGACATTCGGTTAAATACGGATTTATCTTTCCGTCACTCTGATCAGTCATGAAGGTGAGTCGTGCTTCTAGAAGCTTCTAGATTGGTGACTAGGTTCATGTATCTTTGGTTGCATTTACTGTAATGGTGACTAGGTATAATAGTCATCATTTATGCATTAATTGTTCTTTGTGACTCATGCTTTTCTTTTAATGAGTTATGATAAGCTTCATATCCTTGCGGTCACCACTTCCCTCCTACACTCATCCCTCTTCTTGTTAAATGTTGGCCGGCCCTCTCTTTTGAGAGATGAGATTGATTTTGATTAAAAAGACTATGGTTTTGGATGTATGGAAATTTGATAACTCATTTCTCATTCCATATCATTTAGAGTGGCAACTTCATCAACCGTTCGTCCACGGATTTGGACAAAGTGAGACAAAGTATTCTACTCATTCTCTAAATCAATCTTGGTCATCACTTTTAGCAAACTTGATGACTGAGTTTCCTCGAGTCAGAGGCGGGAGCCCGTTTAAAGATCCGTTAACGTGGTGCCACCTGGACGAGGAGATCGGAGATCGACGAGATCGGAGCAGCCGCAACCAAGCGTGAGATGATGGTTAAAGAACGAAGGACTCGGATCGTTCGGTATAACCTTTCTACCCTCTTTGTAGTTTGTTAGTTTAGCAATAATGGCAGATCCGGGTTATAGTATACGATAGCGCCGGTTAAAAAGTTTTTGTTCCGCATTTGGCGTCTGTAGACGGCCAGGCCGCTACCGTAGACTTACAAACACTTCAAAACCCAAACCCCATTTCACAAAAAGGATGCATAAGCTCACTAGCTACCCATTGGACCAAGAAAGTTCGCATTTTGGCGCTGTTGAGGATTCATGGGTGCTATATGAGGTAATTCCTTTACAATTAGTGTTGTATTTCTTGCGCTTAAGCCTTATTTCAAGTTTGTTTTCGGTTTGGCGAAGTTTAGCGACATTTGGAGTTTTCTAGAGAGGGTCAGGGTTAATTTGAGTTGTGGTTGTGCAATTGGGCTTTAGAAATGACCTTAGACCCCAATTGTCTAAAACCCTGACCTAACCAAACCTGAAACCCAAAAATACGGAATTACGGAAATTTTCATGTCGGTTTGTGACGACTTTGAGGGTGCAGGGAAATCTGGAGTGAACCGGGACCAATACGAGATAAACAAATAAGTCCAGAGGCTAAATTAAGACACAAAGAGACCACCCTACCAAAACGAGGCCCTAACTCTACTGCAAATCCGGCCTGGCCGGAATTTTCAGGTACGTGGCCGGCCACCCTAGTGAGGTAGGTGCCCAGGTTGCCCCCATAGCTCATATACACCCTATACTTCATCCTTGTTTTGTTTGTGCACCTAGTTTTTCCCTTAAACAAATTCTGTGACCATTTTGGTGGGTTGCTGTTTTGAATTCTCTAGTGTTTATGAATTCAAGTTCTGTTATTTGTGTTTTACTTCAATCACTTGACCTTTGCACGTCGAAATCAAGTGTTATTTGGTTGTTTTGCGAGGGCAAACCATAGGTTCTAACCTATAGGCTTTTAAGCGTGTCGTTTTGGTTTCCGCGTGTCGTTTTGGTTTCTATTTGGATTTAATGCGATACGATACATTTGTCATGTAGTTACCCCCACGACGATTCGAGACGATGAAGAAGATGATGGCGACATCGACATCGGCAAACAAGACGCAAGGTGAGTAGATTATATCTACGGGGGATGTCGGGTGGATGGCGTATAGCACCCCCGCAGTTCGATATCGAGTATACTATATATATACTATATATGATAGCTTATTGTGTGATATTGATATTCTAGATGTGATTATGTGTATTATGGATAGATTAGGGTTTAGAAGTAAACTAGTATATATTCCTAGTTGCGAACCCTAGAATAGGTTTACACCCCCCCACATACACATGCTTGCTTGTTATACCTATACCTGGATGATGAGGATAGTGGATGATATTTGGAGATGAGTCGATGACTTTGGGCATAGTGCCGTGAGGTCGGTGATATGATGTGATTCGTATTTGGGATACGCGATGGGATTTTAGCGGGCCTTTGGGCGTGTGTTCCACACAAGCATTTACATTTATATAGATGTTATCGATTTGTACTAGACTTAGATCAGTACCCCATCAAGTGATATGATGATAAGGATACCGGATAATTGATGAGATGAATGCGATATTGACCCATACCCAGCTTTTGGGATGCCGTACGTTGATTTACCGTACGAGCTTTATATAGATGATAGATCCGCACTCGTGACTTGAGGATGTCATATGATATTGTATCGTACGTGGTACCTTTCAGGCGGGATCACCGACTATTATACTTATATATATTTATATATCGACTCAGATTTAGGTGGTTTCCATACCCCTCCCGATTGACTTGTTAGTCACTGCTGTAGTTTTTCTAGTAGATGTTAGGCTAGGCCGATGTCATACCTATTTCAAAAACTAACGAATCGGGAGTATTTTAAAGACATGCAAATGGATTCTACGGATATTTTCAAAAGACGCATCTTTTCTTAAAAACACCGTAGCCTTATTTTCCTAAAAGACCCGATTCGTCTTCTTTCAAATGACAAAACAGTATGACATGGATACACTGATGTAGATTCTACACTGTTGTGTTATTATTCATTTGCCGCATATTCTTACTATTGCATTCAGGATATGATCCCTTGCATGGCATACCAGTGCACACAAATATTGATATCTTCATACTAGCGCACATGCACACTGTATATTCATACCAGTGCACACATATATTGATATCTTCATACTTGCGCACATGCACACTGTATATTCATACCAATGCACACATATATTGATATCTTCATACATGCCCACATGCACACTGTATATTCATACCAGTGCACACATATATTGATATCTTCATACTTGCGCACATGCAAACTGTATATTCAAACCAGTGCACACATATATTGATATCTTCATACTTGCGCACATGCACACTGTATATTCATACCAGTGCACGCATATATTGATATCTTCATACTTGCGCACATGCACACTGTATATTCATACCAGTGCACACATATATTGATATCTTCATACTTCCACACATGCACACTGTATATTCATACCAGTGCACACATATATTGATATCTTCATACTTGATATCTTCATATTTGCGCACATGCACACTGTATATTCATACCAGTGCACACATATATTGATATCTTATACTTGCGCACATGCACACTGTATATTCATAGTAGTGCTACACTCATATTCGCGTATATATCCATTTGCACATCCATACCTACATACATACACATGTTACATACATGGATGATATTGACTTGATTTCAAGAAAATAGGGACCGCATGAGATATTTTCAAAACTGGATTCTTTTAAAAGAGCGGTTTTCCCTTTTCACTTTTAGTGTCATACGACACATTGCATGGATTTACACATTGAGTTGGATTTATAGGATTTCCGGATTTGAGAACCGTGGTATTATTTTACGAAAATATGCACTGTTTTAAAAACCCGGTTTCTCTTGATATGATATTTCAGTGTGTTCACCATGAGTTTTCTCGGTTCCTGAGAGCTTGTGTGAGTATACCCGATTCGAGGAGTGATAGGCACCGATTGCGGGTACATGGTGGACCCGGTGAGGTACCCCGGGGCAAGAAGACTCTTATATGTTAGGCGGTGAGCCTGGAAGGGGAGTACCACCTACCGGTGATTGTTTTGAGCTCGGCGGATATCTGGGGGGATACCGACCAGAGTTGAGAGATGAGACGGGCCGATCCGGACTGACGGAGCCCTATGTATATGAGGATTTACGTGCCGATACTAGGCACAGGTTTCATGATGTTTTCGAGTGTCGATGCTTGACACTCAGGTTCCATTATTTAATTTGTCGCGAGCGACACATGTTGATTTACATCCTCATACTTCCATGCATATGCTTTATGATATTTACATGCATGATGCTTATTGTCATTGGGTGACACGTGGACGATTTCCACATACATATAGTTGACGTTGATAATATTGATCACATAGTTGGATGATATCCACATATTCATAGACTTCATGATATAATCGACATTGATGATACCTCATATTTATGATATGTTATTACCTGAGGCACTGGTATGAGCACTTGGCAGTACACTCATGTATAGATGTTACATTGCCACCTTATCATGTTTCAGACTTATTCATTTAAGGTTTATATACATATCTGTTCGTATTGACCTAGGATTGAGTCATACATACGATTTCTATACTGTGATGTTTTTTACTCACGAGTTGGCAACTCACCCCCGTTGTGCCACAGTTTCTTGCAGGTTTTGCCGTACAGGTTTCATTGCGGCTTTCTGGCACACTGCTTCCTTTCGTGGTGATAGCTTTGGAGGTGGGTTCACTCGTATCGTGACCGCCCTTGCATTTATTTTAATCAGTTGTATGTAGTAATTCCATCAACCAAACTAGTATATTGTTTCAAACTTAGAAAACCAGTTGTGTATTATTTCGACCTTAGAGTCGCGCGTTATAGTATTATAGTTTTCATGCTGATTTTGAGTTTCCTTTTGAGTTTTGATCCTCGCCGTTCGGCGTTGTATATTATACTGCTTGCGAGGTTGTGACCGTCGATTGACAAAGAGCTAGCTCTCGCTTGGGGATGCCTTTTATCATTGTATATATGCTTTTATCATGTTGTACCCCGTTCGGGGCCAGTATTTACAAAGGAAACTCTGCCGAAATTTTTAGAAAAGATTAGAGATTTTAAAAATGCATATTCATCTTACTTATTTAAAAACCTTGTTTTTAAAACATGTTTTCTTTACTTCTTAAAAACTAGTTTTCCTTATTTACTCCTTAAAATGGTTTTAGATTCTGGGCTTTTGGCTTACATGAATTAGATAGGGTCCTATAGACTTTATATGATTCAAGGGCCAGTCACGGGCTATTTTCGGGACGTGACAAAGTTGGTATCAAAGCGCCAAGTTAACTTTGGTTCGAGTCTAAGTTTGACTATGCGGAGCATAAAGCGTTTATATATATACGGAACTTAGACTTGACCTTACGGAACTTAGACTTAGTCGAAGGGGTATTATACCCAAACTTTCGTCGCGTAGGATGACCCTTGGTTGATGGAGTAGGTAGCTTGAGTAGAGTGACGTACCGTACGTATGTTCCGCGGCATATTTACGATACGCTACTCCGCTTAAGAAACCTTAGGATGTACATTTCCTTGCACAGTATTATATTCATTCCTATGATCTATCCTCATCGATACTGGTTATGATTTTGCTGCCACGATTACACGGGCAGAGAGAGCTACGGCTAGAGTTGCGTTAGCATGAGCTCGTCATGGACGAGGACTGACCAAGGCGTGATTCCAGAGACGTACGATTGCTTAGAGAGGTGTCGTTTTATTGTGTTTTCGCGGCACGAGCGTTTGACAGATCGCTTTTACGAGATTTCCCGGACGTGCTGATCGGCACCAGAGGATCAGGCTACTGCTAGAGGCCAGCCAGGATGTGATGACCATTGATATATCGCTTATTCATGATGATTGAGGCATTGCTTAGCGTACAGACGAATGAGCCAGTTGTTGCTGCAAATGATGAGATATTGCCCAGATGGTGGAGCTACTGCAGCATGAGTATATACTTAGAGATATGATGGAAAGTCGCTAGTCACCCAAGGAGGAACGACTAGGACATGTGGTTCGTTCGCTTACCCCGATACGAGGTCATCTGATATATTGATTCCAACTAGAGACGACTTCACGCAGATTCGTTGAGAGTCGATAGAGACGATCGAATGTCAGGAACCCATTTCCAAGTTTAAAGTATTCGGAAGACAATGCAAGTAATGCTATGGACCCTCTAGAAGAATGAAACCCTAACTCGACGTAATGACCATGGAATGCCTCCGAACCTTAGGGTTTGCGGCAGTTTAGCGGTGCGATTTGTGAGGCTTGGGTTTGCCCTTCTACGGTTGGTACACAGGTGCTGTGGAATGTACCGGAATACTGTTAAACTGTACTCAAGATGTTGATCTATTAGGGGATTATGAGGTTTTGACAATCGATCGGATGATTCGACATCATTCGGATATCATGTGATGGGATACATTGCTTGGGAGACTCCAGATACGAGTATAGCCTTGGAGCGCAATCCATGCAGCCACGAGAAGACGAGTCCGAATTAGTCGACATTGGAACAGAGTGGAGTAAAGAGTTCGCATGAGATTTGACGAGATGACGTTCCACTCCGCTGACATCAGAGATGTGATACGCATGCAGAGGAGTTGTATATGGATATACCTTCCAGAAGGAGTCGCGATGAGTATACAGCCATTCCGGAACAAGAAACAGATATAGAAAGGATGATAACTTCCGGGCAATTCGGCAGAAACGAGATTAGAGAGAGACCTCGACAGGACCTTTCTGGAATACTATACGAGAAGACTTAGACCCAGGAGTGGTCATATTGCGCACACCCAGCAGGCCAGAATTCGGCATCGTTGACGAGATAGTTGACCAGGTTCGGATAAAGGACCTCAACCAGATGCGTTGTGAGTTGATCAAGAATGGACGAGTATGGAGTATATCTCCGCAGATTGGGACGAGTTCCTGAGGACGTGTTCGGCTAGATATCTTCCACAGAGTGATGAAGATACCGAGTTCGTGATTTCGAGTCCGTGTGAAAGACTTCGGATTGACCGTAGCCGAGAACAATTGCAGTGCGCAGATAGAAACGTGACGTCGATGTGGACGACGATACAGACAGGTGGGACAAGAGGTTCGTACGAGATGCTGACGAGCTATTGTTACTCCCGTTAAGGTTAAAGGTCGGATATGACTGCAGAGGTGTTCGGATGCGACCAGTTTCCGAGAAAATGCTATGCCGAGGATCCAGATGTCTAGAGAGCGAGAAAAGATTATGCAAGAGTACCAGCCTCCGTACAGTTCGGCATAGGCGAGAGCGGAAGAGACCTTGAGTAGGATTCTTTCCAGGACACTGATGCGATAAGATTTGCACCCAGGATCAGATGTGTGATGTGTATTCAGAGGACCAGAGGTCGGCGCTAGTGACGTGCTTCTTTACGAGTGGTCGTGAGGATTGACCGAGAGATGACCAGAGAAGTATCAGAACGGATCGTCCCCGTTAGTACACCTGACAGGGCCGATGAGCCGATGGATCGTGAGATTAGCAATCCACAGAGAAGATAAGGGCCCAGAGATAGAGGACGCCAGACCGTGTGCAGGAGGCAAGTAGATACCTTGCTCTGCTAGCATCGGATGCACCGACACCTTCTCTACTGCGAAGGAGGAAATATCGACGGCGGTATTTATGATTTGTGATTTTGTGATTCGATTATCACGTATCCCTCACCTTGGATTTCGGTATTTTAGGCGATTTATTCGCATGATTTAGCCTTGATAGCTGAGTTCCATGATATTTTTTTTTGTGCACCATGGTTGCACCTACTGGGCATTTATATCTTGCGCATAGTTATTACACTTGAGATGTGCTTTATACACCGTTGTGTTGATTTATGATTTATGCACAGTTATTGCACCTGATATCGTTTTCGTGCCTTGGCTGCACATGTTTATGACTTCATGGATTTCATACAGTTTAGTTGATTTTTTGCATATGATGTGCACACGATTTGATTTTTGCACTCGGTATAGCTTATATGTGCTTGTAGTGCATTGATATGTGTTTTGTGCACGCAGTTGCACACGTTATGATTTTCTTTACACCTGGGTACACTCGGTGTTGCTGCTTACGCATTTGATTTAATGTTTGGTATTTGTGCACAGGATGCTCCATAATTATATTTCGTGCCTTCGTTGCACCGGATTTATATTTTGTGCACTACGGTTGCACCTGACTTCGATTTGATGTCATTCGATATGTTGATTTTGATTTCATGCTTATGTTATGCATGCGATTTGACTTATAACCTCGGCATCGTTTACATGCACTTTTAGTGTTTGGATTTGATTTGTGCACGCTGATGCACATGGTTGTGAGCTTTTATGCCACGGTATACCTGATTTGGATTGAGCCGTATGGTATACCGTCGATTTTGATTTTGATATTGATGTTGATTTTGTGCACTCTGTGCACTTCTTTTGGATTCTTGCGCATGATCGACGCTTGATATTGTATTTCGTGATTTCGTGCATGTTGGATGCACATGATTTAGATTTTATTCGTGCATGATGGATGCACCTGATTTGGATTTTCGTGCGTATCGAGCGCATGTTTTGAGATGCGATTTTGGCATACACCAGATGCACTAAATCGGGATTCTTCGTGCATATCAGATGCACCTGATTTTGCTTTTAGGCACACACGTTGCCTATGAAAGATGTTTCGTGCACACCCGTTGCACCCAGATGTTCTTCTGTGCACATGTATGGCACATATATGAATTTTGATTTCCGTGCGCACCAGACGCACAGGGTATTCTTATATATATTTTAGGATTGATTCCTTATTGTGCAGTATGTTTTTATGATATTTTCTATATGTTTTCGTACTGAGTAGGACTAGTCATAGGACAGTACCTGGATATATTTTGCATGCATTGATAGTTATCGAGAGGATTTCCAAAAAGCGAGCTATAGTCTCAGTATATACTTACGTGTCTGATATGACACAAAACGTTTAAAAAAAGGAAACCCTTCTAAATTGTTTTTAAAAAAAATGGCGGAACGTACATATTAAACAAAAGATATATACAGATATGGTTATTTTCTTACAATAGAGGTCCGTCACTGTGCAGTGTTATGCGCATCGCACAGCGACTTAAAAAGTTTGGCATGCATTTCCTTCAGATATTTACATGTATAGATTTGATGTCTACATGTATGGATTTGATATATATCATATTGGTTTTGCCTTGGATTTGGCATTTGTGTCTCTACCATGACTCCGATGATTGCGGAATGCTTGAAGGTGTAATGATTTTGAGTTATCTGCTCATTGTTCATGCGCATGCATTACGCTATGATGCGTCTTATGTATTGATGATTTCGGAGCCCCAACGACTTGGACTTTTATTTGAAATGTTTTAGAATTTGGGGGTTTAAAATTTAAATTCGGAGACCGAATTTCTTTAAGGGGGGAAGATTGTAACATTTCAAAAAAAAAAATATTGTTTTTGGGGAATTTTTATAGTTTAATAATAAAATATTCAATATTTTAAATAAAGCGGTATAATTAAATACCGATAAATGGGGAATTTTTTTGAAAATTATAGAAATTACTTAAAATAGGGTGTTTTATGTGAATTAGGTAAATTTTAAGTTTTTATGATTAATTATATGCTAGTTTAGTGCTAAGCGCGATTAAAAATTGCTAATCGGATTTTTAGCATATTTTGTGCAAAACATGCACCATATCATTTTTACATTTGTTATTTTTCATGGCTTTCCGTCATGTTTTATAGCATGGTTATTGATTTATTAGAGAGGGGAAAATAAAAGAAAAGGAAAAGAATATAATATGAAGTGTGGGTTAGAGAGAGAAGGAGCGGATGAGAATGAATCCTTGTCATGATGCCATCCCTTCTCCAATTTTTTTTGCACACATTTTCCTCTCCCCTCTCCTCATGCTGCTGCTGCTGCTGCACCTCCCCTTCTCCTCCATCTTCAACCCCCAAAATTCCATGTTAAACACTTCAAAACCCAAACCCCATTTCACAAAAAGGATGCACAAGCTCACTAAGCTACCCATTCGACCAAGAAAGTTCGCATTTTGGCGTTGTTGAGGATTCATGGGTGCTATATGAGGTAATTCCTTCACAATTAGTGTAGTATTTCTTGTGCTTAAGCCTCATTTCAAGTTTGTTTTCGGTTTGGCGAAGTTTAGCGACATTTGGAGTTTTCTAGAGAGGGTTAGGGTTAATTTGAGTTGTGGTTGTGCAATTGGGCTTTAGAGATGACCTTAGACCCCTATTGCCTAAAACCGTGACCAGACCAAATCTGAAACCCAAAAATATGGAATTACGGAACTTTTCATGTTGGTTTGTGACGACTTTGAGGGCGCAGGGAAATCTGGAGTGTACCGGGACCAATACGAGATAAACAAACAAGTCCAGAGGCTAAATTGAGACACCAAGAGACCACCCTACCAAAACGAGGCCCCAACTCCACTGCAAATCGGGCCTGGCTGGAATTTTCAGGTATGTGGCTTTCCACCCTAGTGAGGTAGGTGCCCAGGCTGCTCCCATAGCTCATATACACCCTATACTTCATCCCAGTATTGTTTGTGCACCTAGTTTTTCCCTTAAACAAAATCTGGGACCATTTTGGTAGGTTGCTGTTTTGAATTCTTTAGTGTTTATGAATTCAAGTTTTGGTATTTGTGTTTTACTTCAATCACTTGACGTTTGCACGTCAAAATCAAGTGTTATTTGGTTGTCTTGCGAGGGCAAACCATAGGTTCAAACCTATAGGCTTTTAAGCGTGTCGTTTTGGTTTCCGCGTGTCGTTTTGGTTTCGATTCAGTTTTAATGCGATACGATACGTGTGAAATGTAGGTACCCCCACAACGATTCGAGACGATGAAGAAGATGATGGCGACATCGACATCGGCAAACAAGACGCAAGGTGAGTAGATTATATCTACGGGGGATGTCGGGTGGATGGCGTATAGCACCCCCGCAGTTCGATATCGAGTATACCATATATATACTATATATGATAGCTTATTATGTGATATGGATATTCTAGATGTGATTAGGTGTATTATGGATAGATTAGGGTTTAGAAGTAAACTAGTATAATTTCCTAGTTGCGAACCCTAGAATAGGTTTACACCCCCTCCCCACACACACATGCTTGCTTGTTATACCTATACCTGGATGATGAGGATAGTGGATGATATTTGGAGATGAGTCGATGACTTTGGGCATAGTGCCGTGAGGTCGGTGATATGATGTGATTCGTATTTGGGATACGACATGAGATTTTAGCGGGCCTTTGGGCGTATGTTCCACACACGCATTTACATTTATATAGATGGTATCGATTTGTACTAGACCTAGATCAGTACCCCCATCATGTGATATGATGATAAGGAAAACAGATAATTAATGAGATGAATGAGATATTCACCCGTACCCAGCTTTTGGGATGCCGTACGATGATTTGCCGTACGATGATTTGCCGTACGAGCTTTATATTGATGACATATCCGAACTCGTGACTTGAGGATGTCATATGATATTGTATCGTACGCGGTACCTTTGAGGCGGGATCACCGACTATTATAATTATATATATATATTTATATATCGACTCAGATTTAGGTGGTTTCCATACCCCTCCCGATTGACTTGTTAGTCAGAGCTGTAGTTTTGCTAGTAGATGTTAAGCTAGGCCGATATCATACCTATTTCAAAAACTAACGAATCGGGGGTATTTTAAAGACAGGCAAAGGGATTCTACGGATATTTTCAAAAGACGCATCTTTTCTTCAAAACACCGTAGCCCTTATTTTCCTAAAAACCCCGATTCGTCTTCTTTCAAATGGCAAAACAGTATGACATGGATACACTGATGTAGATTCTACACTGTTGTGTTATTATTCATTTGCCACATATTCTTACTGTTGCATTCAGGATATGATCCCTTGCATGGCATACCAGTGCACACATATGTTGATATCTTCATACTTGCGCACATGCACACTATATATTCATACCAGTGCACACATATATTGATATCTTCATACTTGCCCACATGCACACTGTATATTCATACCAGTGCACACATATATTGATATCTTCAAACTTATGCACATGCACTCTGTATATTCATACCAGTGCACACATATATTGATATCTTCATACTTGCGCACATGCACACTGTATATTCATACCAGTGCACACATATATTGATATCTTCATACTTGGCGCACATGCACACTGTATATTCATACCAGTGCACACATATATTGATATCTTCATACTTACGCACATGCACACTGTATCTTCATACCAGTGCACACATATATTGATATCTTCATACTTGCGCACAGGCACACTGTATATTCATACCAGTGCACACATATATTGATATTTTCATACTTGCGCACATGCACACTGTATATTCATACCAGTGCACACATATATTGATATCTTCATAGTTACGCACATGCACACTGTATATTCATAGTAGTGCTACACTCATATTCGCGTATATATCCATTTGCACATCCATACCTACATACATACACATGTTACATACATGGATGGTATTGACATGATTTCAAGAAAATAGGGACCGCATGAGATATTTTCAAAACTGGATTCTTTTAAAAGAGCAGTTTTCCCGTTTTACTCTTAGTGTCATACGACATATTGCATGGATTTACGCATTGAGTTGGATTTATGGGATTTCTGGATTTGAGAACCGTGGTATTATTCTAAAAAAATACGCACTTTTTAAAAACCCGGTTTCTCTTGATATGATATTTCAGTGCATCCACCATGAGTTTTCTCGGTTCCTGAGAGCTTGTGTGAGTATACCCGATTTGAGGAGTGGTAGGCACCGATTGAGGGTACATGGTGGACCCGGTGAGGTACCCCGGGACAAGAAGACTCGTATATGTTAGGCGGTGTGCCTGGGAGGGGAGTACTACCTACCGGTGATTGTTTTGAGCTCGGCGGATATCTGGGGGGATACCAACCTGAGTTGAGAGATGAGACAGGCCGATCCGGACTGACGGAGCCCTATGTATATGAGGATTTACGTGCCGATGCTAGGAACAGGTTTCATGATGTTTTCGAGTGTCGATGCTTGACTCTCAGCTTCCATGATTTGATAAGTCGCGAGCGACACATGTTGATTTACATCCTCATATTTCCATGCATATGCTTTATGATATTTACATGCATGATGCTTATTGTCATTGGGTTACACGTGGACGATTTCCACATACATATAGTTGACATTGATGATATTGATCACATAGTTGGATGATATCCATATATTCATAGACTTCATGATATAGTCGACATTGATCATACCTCATATTTATGATATGTTATTACCTGAGGCACTGGCACGAGCACTTGGCACAACACTCATGTATAGATGTTACATTGCCACATTATCACGTTTCAGACTTATTCATTTAAGGTTTATATACATATCTGATCGTATTGACCTAGGATTGAGTCATACATACGATTTCTGCTCTGTGATGTTTTCTACTCACTAGTTGGCAACACACCCCCGTTGTGCCACAGTTTCTTGCAGATTTTGCCGTACAGGTTTCATTGCGGATTTCTGGCACACTTCTTCCTTTCGGGGTGATTGCTTTGGTGGGTGGGTTCACTCGTATCGTGACCGCCCTTGCATTTATTTTAATCAGTTGTATCTACTAATTCCATCAACTAAACTTGTATATTGTTTCATACTTAGAAGACCAGTTATGCATTATTTCGACCTTAGAGTCGCGCGTTGTAGTATTATGCTTTTCATGCTGATTTTGAGTTTCCTTTTGAGTTTTGATCCTCGCCCTTCGGCGTTGTATATTATACTGCTTGCGAGGTTGTGACTGTCGATTGACGAAGAGCTAGCTCCCGCTTGGGGATGCCTTTTATCATTGTATATATGCTTTTATCATGTTTTACCCCGTTCGGGGCCAGTATTTACAAAGGAAACTTTGCCGAAATTTTCAGAAAAGATTAGAGATTTTAAAAATGCATATTCGGCTTACTTATTTAAAAACCTTGTTTTTAAAACATGTTTTCTTTACTTCTTAAAAAATAGTTTGTCTTATTTACTCCTTAAAATTGTTTTAGATTTCTTGGCTTTTGGCTTACTTGAATTAGATGGGGTCCTATAGACTTCATATGATTCAAGGGCCAGTCACGGGCTATTTTCGGGACGTGACAAAGTTTCTTCTGAAGGGGTAAAACCCATTGGGAGCAGGTGGATCTTTAAGAAGAAACTTGGTATAGATGGAAAAGTGGAAACTTTCAAAGCTAGACTTGTTGCAAAGGGTTTTCGTCAACGACCAGGTGTGGATTATGACGAAACCTTTTCTCCGGTAGCTATGCTTAAGTCCATCTGGATCTTACTTGCCATTGCTGCATACAGTGACTACGAAATCTGGAAAATGGATGTTAAGACCGCCTTTCTGAATGGTGATTTAGAGGAGTGCGTGTACATGACTCAGCCAGAGGGCTTGGTTGATAGTGGGAGCAGCGGAATGGTATGCAAGCTGCTTAAATCCATTTACGGATTAAAGCAGGCATCGCGGAGTTGGAACATCTGCTTTGATGTTGTATTCAAAGAGTTTGACTTCATCAAGAACGTAGATGAACCTTGTATATACAGAAGGTTGCAGAGAGTAAGGTCGTCTTCCTCGTATTGTACGTGGATGCCATACTCTTGATAGGAAATGATGTTCCTATGCTGAACTCGGTCAAGCTCTTCTTATCATATAGATTCTTAATGAAAGATCTAGGTGATGCCTCCTGCATTTTGGTAATCAAGATTTATAGAGATAGATCTAAAAGGATATTGGGATTGTCCCAATCCTCGTACATTGACACCATACTAAAGAGGTTTAGTATGGAAGAATCCAAGCGTGGGAACCAACCCACGATCTCTGGACATACTCTCTCTAAAGAGATGTCTCCCAAGACTGATTTGGAAAGAGCTCGCATGCAAGGGATACCCTATGCTTCGGCAGTAGGCTCTATCATGTACGCGATGCTATGTACCAGACCCGATGTAGCATACTCACTAAGTGTAGTTAGTAGGTATATTAAGCAAATCCAGGAGAGAGTCACTGGATAGCTGTGAAGAACATTCTCAAGTACTTGAGAAGTACTAAGGAGATGTTCTTGGTGTATGGTAACGGAGAACTCTAGGTGGAGTCCTTTACCGATTCGAGCTTCCAAAGTGATAAGGACGACTCAAAGTCTCACTCGGGATTTGTCTTTACCCTAAATGGAGGGGCGGTTTGTTGGAAGACTTCCAAGCAAGAAACCGTGGCAGACTCAACGATGGAGGCTGAATACATCGCTGCCAACGATGCTGCCAAAGAGGCTGTCTGGATGATGAAGTTCATCACTGGACTTAGTGTGGTTCCTTCCATTGAGCACCCAATACCTTTGTATTGTGATAACAATGGAGCTATGGCTTTGGCCATGGAAACCTGGTCCCATCAGAAGTCCAGACATATTCTGAGGCGGTATCACCTGATCCGGAAGATAGTTGATCGCCGCGAGATCGAGGCCAGGAGAGTTGACACGAAGGACAACACTGCGCATCCACTCACGAAGGCCATTCCCCAGATACAATTTAAGAGACTCTTCGGGATGTTGAGTATGAGATACTACAACAGCTGGTCTTAGTGCAAGTGGGAGATTGCTAGTTGTATATATGACCAAGAGGCCATTGTTGTACAGACGATGTATATTATAGTGGTTGCTTGGATATATATAGAGAGAACTTTCTTGCTCGACATGATAGTATGCTATTTGGTTTCCCTTTATCTTAACATGTTGACTTGTATTGGTTTACTGTCTTGCTCTCACATGTTGATAAAGTCCTTAGGATATGTACTCGACTACTAGGACTATGATGCAGATCATACTAGTGGGGCCAGGGTAGTCAAAGAGCACATCCTATAACTGTTCCTAGTCGAGGGAGTATCGAGACAGGGCATCGATACTCCAGAGTAGACTAGCGTATATGCATCTTGACCCATATGGTGGGCGATATATGATCCCATATCCATTGGTGTTTGACATCAAAGATGGTGTACGGGTGCTCAGTGGAGACTGGGTATACTGAACGGACTCGCCGAGAACTCCTAGATGGTATTATACCAATCGTCAGATAGCAGTTCTCCGGTGACATTGGTACAAGTTAGTCTGTAGACCCAAGATCGTCATAGAGTCTTGTGTGATTCCCGCTGTGCTTTGATTTCCACCTTACCACGTCCAAGAGGGCGTGCAAAATTGTGGCTTTTGGGTACAATCCCGAATCACATGGAGGCAATGAGCGATAGGAGGGGTTTCGTCTCTCCCGGTATAGGGAGTTGATGTTGCGATGTGTTCGATTGGCTATAACTGGAAGTCCCTGGCCAGGGCTGATATGGAGTGCTACTGGTAAGAGTATCAGTAGTTTCTCGACCTGTTATGAGCCTCATATCGACACGACTTATCGGTTACTGGGGTCTTATGTTAACCACCCCTAGACTTGATATGCAACATATCAGACGAAGAGACCGGACTGTACGGTATTGTTACCGATTGGATTCACAGGAGAATGTATAGGCTTGCTTGTTGATCTTCTGATCGCTCAATACCTGGGTGGCTATTACGTTTAGCTAACCGCTTGCAGCTTGTGGGTGTTTGATATGATCATCACCTACTGCCGGCGTATTGACAATTCTTTGGAGTCCTACACAGAGGTTTCCTGGCTCAGGCAAAACGGAGTAGGAACACATATGTGATATTTGCGGGACCGAGAATAATAAGATATGAGATACCGTATTCTATTCTCGCGATATGAGATATCGGCCGGGTATATGAGATATAGCTGGGTCATCGGATCAAGTGTTGATTCGATGAAATGGTACATATTATATTAGTCGGTTATATGTAATATAGCCGGATTGTCGGATCAAGTGTTGATTCGATAATTTAATGTATAATTATATATGTGATATATTACATTACGTTAACTAATATAATCTTTCTTTATTGATTCATTTTCTCACTGGATAATATATTGATGTATATGCGATATATGTTAATTGTATTATTTTCTTTTGTTACAAAATATATTGTATATAAGATATATAATATTGTAACATGTTAGGGTTACAAATGCAACATGGTTGTTGAGTTTAAACCAAGTTAGGGTTTGGATTTGTGTTAGCTTTTGGGTTAGCTTTCATGAAGCTTCATGAAGCTTTCCTTTTGTCATTTAGCTTTGATATTTTGTGTTGATATTTGTTAACCCAACCCAAACCCTTAACCTTAGTTTATTATCTACAAAGGTTAATCCTTTCATTCTTAACCTAGGTTTGCAATTGTAACCACAACAATAATTCATTATTCATCACAAAAGCTTTCTTCATCTTCTTCCTCCTTGATAAAGCTTCACTAGCTTTTTGTGTGTGATGATTAAGTGTGAGAAATTGAAAACAAAAGAGAGCATAATTCCTACTTCATCATCCTCATCTATTCTAGCTACTTAGATTAGGGTGTTCACTTCACTAATACTTGATTAGAGAAGTGTAAGTTTGAGTTAGAGATTCTTCAAGGTAGATCATCTTGGATCAAGAAGACTTCAAGAAAGATGCATCATTCACCATTTAGAGCCTCACGAGAGTCGGAGTTCTTGATGATCGCAGCGAAGGGACCTCAACACGGAGCTTATAAAGCGAAGGAAGGGACTACAAAGGTTGTAATCCTTATCTCTTTACTTCTTTGTATGTGATACAAACTTTGTTACCCTATAAATTCTAGCATGATTCATGGTTTGCTTGCTTTGCACCTCTCTAAATTTTAAAGTGGCATGAGTGATGCCCTAGACTAGGTGCAAGGGAAGCTCAACATTAATAATTCGGTTATATAACATATAACCGACTAATATCATTTATCAGTATATCACATCATCAAATTAACACTTGATTCGATAATCCGGTTATATCACATATAACCTATCCGATAACAAATAACTGCCAGATTAGAATACGGTATCACATACACGTATCTATTTAGGCACCCGCACATATCAACTTATGTGCCCTACTTCATTTCTCTTGAACCAGAAAACTTTTGTGTGGGACTCTAAAGACTCGTCAATACGCCAACAGTAGGTGATGAACACATCAGTCACCCACAAGCCGTCAGCGGTACTTGCTGGACGTAACGACTACCAAGGTATTGAGCGATTAGAAGATCAACAAGCAAGCTTCTCCAAACTCATATGAAGCCTATAAGTAACACTTACCGTACAGTCCGGTCTCTTCATCTGATATGTCGCATATTGAGTCTAGGGGTGGAATCGTCAGACCCCAATAACTTAATAAGTCATGCCGATGTATGGCACATAACGGTTTGAGAAACTACTGTTAACACTTACCAGTAAATCTCATCAACAGCCCTGGCCAGGGACTTACTGTTATAGCCAATCAAGTATAGCGCAACATCAACTCCAAATACCGGGAGAGACGAAACCCCTCCTATCGCTCATTTCCTCCATGTGACTCGGGAATGTACCCAAATTCACCTGTTTGCACGACTCCTTTGAGCCGTGGTTGGGAGGAAATCAAAGCACAGTGGGAGCCATACAAGACTCTATGACGATCTCGGGTCTACAGACTAACCTGTACCAGTGTCACTTGAGAACTCCTATCTGAAGATAGGTATAATACCAACTAGGAGTTCTCGGCGAGTCCTGTTCTGTGTACCCATTCTCTAATGAGCACCTGTGTACAATCTTTGATGTCAAACACCAATGGATATGGGATCAACCATCGCCCCCATACAGGGTCAAGAAACATATGCACTAGTCTACTCTAGTGTATCAATGCCCTGTCTCGATATACCCTCGACTAAGAACAATAAAAGGATGTGCTTATGGACTACCCATGTCCCAGTAGTATGATCCGCATCATAGTCCAGGTAGTCAAGCCTACACCCTAAGGGCTTTATCAACATATATATGAGAGACAGTATAACATTACTAAGTGTACATATTAAGATAAAGAGTAACCAGATAGTATACTATCATGTCGAGCAAGAAAGTCCTCTATATATATGTCCAAGCATCCACTATAATACACATCAATGTACAATAATGGCCTCTAGGACATACATATCCCTAACAATCTCCCACTTTGACTAAGGCCAGTTGTTGCAGTATCTCATACCCAACATCCTAAATAGTCTCTCGAATTGCGTCTGGGGGAGGGCCTTCGTGAGTGGATCCACAACGTTTTCCTTCGTGTCAACTCTCCTGACCTCGATCTTCCGGCGATCAACTATCTCCCGTATCAGGTGATACCGGCAAAAGGGAGGCCGACGAGCAAACTCATCTTGAAACCCTACTGAGCCTGACAGTGACAATATCCGTACAGTCTGGTCCGTTTATCTATGAGTATCACATATCGAGTTTAGGGAGGTGGATAAAGTCAGACCCCTAATAACGCGACATTTAGTGTCGGTATGAAGCCCATCACCACTTGAGAAACTATTGATCCGAATCAGTAATTCTCGACTACCTTGGCTAAGGATTTCTAGTGATGGCCACCCATGCACACCGCGACATCAACCCCCAATACCAAGATAGAAGAATCCCCTGACAATCCGCTCACTGCCTCCATGTGGCTCGGGATTGTATCCAACTAAAACATGTTTGCATGACTCCTTTGAGCCATGGTAGGGTAGTAATCAGAGCACAGTGGGAACTCACATGAGACAAATGATGATCTCAGGTCGATAGACTAACCTGTACACATGTCACTAGGGAACTGCTATCTAACAATAGGAATAATACCAACTAGCATGTTCCCGGCGAGTCCGTCCGGTGTACTCATAACCCAATGAGCACCTGTATACATCTTAGGTGAACAAACTGACACCAATGGCTTGTGAGACCGTCCACCACCCCTCGTCGGGGTCTCGATCAGTATACACTAGTCTACTCTGGAGTATCGATACCTAGTCTCGAAACTCTCTCGACTAGGGACATTTAAGGATGTGCCTATAGACCACCCATCTCCCACGCATATGATCGCCATCATACTGTTGTTAGTCAAGAAAGAATCCTAAGGGCTCTATCAACATATAATAGTGATCTGTAGTGTCACCTGAAGCATGTACACGATGATAAAGACAGACTAGATAGCATACTATCATCTCGAGTAAGATTGTCCTATCGGTATAGGTCCTCACTAAATCAGTGCAATCACGTGCCAGCGATCCAATAATTGACTTAAGGGCACTATAGCCAACAATCTCCCATTTGCACTTAAGGCTAATTATTGCGATGTCGCATACTCACGGCCCGTGTGATACTGAACACCCAACTTTTCTACCAATCAGTTTCACAAAGCTCGTTTGCGAAACTATTGCGTTCGAGAAATAGCCTCAGTGAGTGGATCCGCTCTAATGTTTCTTTCTATATCTCTCTATATCTCAAGTTCGCAGAGAAAGCCATCTCTTGAAATGAGCAATACCTGTCTTAGAATATGTCTAGATATCTGATGGACCCAGTTCACAAATGAACTCCAAATCCAATAAATTTCTTAGACTGTATCTTCCACTGAACTTAATCAGTATCTTGCGCCATGCCTCCCTCAGTACCTGCTTGGACCACCGGTCCAAACTAATGCCCCTCAAAAGAGGGAAAACTATAACTCTGACAGTCATCTGTTATCCATGTCACCTTGGAAGCCTGGAATGATAACTTTCTCCCGAAGGAGGCTGCCGTTATCATATCCTTAGAACATCCACTTATGTTCTAAAATTGCTTCCGAATGATTCTCCAGGATTGGATTAATATAAACATACTGCATCTAGTGCAAAATCAACATCTGGTGTGGTACTTGACATCTTATGATTGACCCAATTGCCTAAGCAAGTGATATGCCAATCATGCACATCCCTATCCCCTTTAGTCAGTAAGACACCTTTAGAGAGGGCGACTATATCACCTGCAGGTTCACCACCATAACAGGAGTCGCCCATTCTAAAATACTTTTAGAATACTGTCTAAGTACCCAGATTGGGAAACTACCCAAATCTAAATCTAAATCCATAGATCTAGTAACCAGAATTCCTGATATTATATCCATATCCAATACAGAGAACCCACTGTCTGACAACCACAGTATAACCGATCGTAGTATAGGAATTTCAGTTCCTATAAAGTGCATGTCATCCAAATACACCAGGACATCACACCCTACTACCTTCTTAACAGATCCATCTCCAATTCTGATGAAGTCAAAGCCTATGACTGTCACATCAAAAATAGATGATCTATCTCCACTATACCTAATTTAGTCTATAAATAGACACAAGCTACTTTTCAACTATGCTTCCGCTGCTCCCACTGACTATAACAACCCTCTGGCACAGTCATATACATGTTCACTTCTAAAACTAGTTTAGAACAACGCTATACTCATTCTCCTGCCGGGTCTCATTGTCTGGAACAACAGTAGTGTCAAGTCTAGGTAGACAAGAACCTCCCTGTCACCGTCTTTGAGGATACCGAAGTACCTCTCGGACGCCTGAGGTTACCCACCATATCTGCGGAGTGGCTAATGGAATGTTAAACTTGATTGAATCTTTAGGTTCTATTGAATTTTCAGTAATCGTTTGTGGTTCTGGAATCACTTCCAGTTCTGGAATCACTTCCAGTTCTACCGTACTCCTGTAACACCTTAGAATGTTATTAGGGGTAATTGTGTTTTAATGTGGGGTTTTTGGTAAAAAGTTTACCAAAACGGTTTTCAACTAAATTATCTTATTTTATGAGAATTTTGTCTGGACTGCACACACTCGTGCATGTTAACTTGGGTTAAGTCTAGGGTTAAACCATATTTAGATGAGCATGGTGGGTTAACCCATATGTTAAGCTAAATTGTTTTAATTAGGAGATTTGAGTTTTTAAAAAATTTGAGTTTAGTTAGGGGTTGACTTGTGTAGAGGAGAGAGAGGGCATGATGGATGTGCCATGCTTGGCATTTAATGAAGAGAGATAGAGAGGGGTTGACTCTCATTGTTTGTTTCAATTCAATTGCTTTCTCTCACTCATATCTCTTCCTCTCACTCACACGCACACACCCAAAAACAACAGCAGCAGCAGCTGCAACAACAGCTACAAAAACAACAACAGAAGCAGCAGCAGCAGAAGTGGCAACAGCAGCAGCAATAAACACAGCAGCAGCTGCATCAGCATAGCAACAACATCAATAACATCAGTAGTAGCAACAGCATCAGTAACACAACACCAACACAGCAGCAGCTGCAACTGAAGCAAGCAGCTGTTGGAGATAGTGCCTTCAGAGTCAATTATTGGATCACAGGCACGTGATTGCAATGATTGAGGGAGGTCTTATCTCAGTAGGACAGTCTTAATCAAGATGATAAAATGCTATCTGGTTTATCTTTATCATCGTGTACTGCTTTATGTGACCCTACAGGTCACTATTGCACGTTGATAAAGCCCTTAAGATTCTTTCTTGACTACCAGCAGTATGAGGGCGATCATATACGTGGGAGCTGGGGTCTATAAGCACATCCTTAAAAGGTCCTTAGTCGTGGGAGTTTCGAGACTGGGCATCGATACTCCATTAGTAGACTAGTGTATACAGTCGAGACCCCGATGAGGGGCGGTGGCCTGTCTCACAAGCCACTGGTGTCAGTTGGTTCACCTAAGATGTATACAGGTGCTGATTGGGTTATGAGTACACCGGACAGGACTCGCCGGGAACATGCTAGTTGGGATTATACCAGACGTCAGATAGCAGTTCCCTGGTGACATGTGTACAGGTTAGTTCATCGACCTGAGATCGTCATTTGTCTCTTGTGAGTTCCCACTGTACTTTGATTACTACCCTACCACGGCTCTAAGGAGTCGTGCAAACAGGTTTTAGTTGGGTACAGTCCCGAGCCACATGGAGGCAGTGAGCGGATCTGCAGGGGTTTGTCTCTCCCGGTATTGGGGGTGAGGTCGCGCTGTGTCTAGGAGAGCCATTACACAAAGCCCTCGGCCGAGGCATCTCAGGGTGTTCTGGGCTACACTCCGACGCGACTTGTACCGCTTTGGGGGTCTGAATTTTACCAACCCCCTGGGCCCGCCATGCGATGCTCATAGACGAACGGACCGGACTGTACGGATATTGTCACTGACAGGCTTAGTAGGGTGTCAGGATGAGTTCGCTCATCGATGTCCCTTTTGGTTAATAGCTGGTAGCCCGTCACGTATGGCTAATACCTCTGACGTGCTAGTGGTTAAATCCACAGCCATAGTATTGACGAGTCTTTAGAGTCCACCACACACAGTTACTCAAGTTTTGGGCGAAACGCTGTAGAGGCCGTATGGAGATATGCCAGGGTTCGATCAGATACGTGCGGTATTGTACGGATCTTGATCTGACGGATTTTACTAGCGGGCAATGGTTTAAGCCGGATCCTAGTATTAGATAGTGTAGTTTTGTCTCTTTGCATTTGTGTTCAGTGGGAATACAAATGCGGGCATTTATATGCCGTCGCGGGGTTTTTCTGTAATTTATTACGGGATCAGTGTTCTGAAGTTGCCAGTTTGCATTTCGTTCCGGCCGATTTTCTTTTGTTCCTTCGTGGCCGGACTTTCCGATGGAGGGGGTTATTTGCCGTTGTGCAAATTACATATTGTGGAAAGGGGTTATTTGTGATTATGACTTCATGATGAGATTCTTTATTAGTCTCTTCCTTTGCATTAATTGAGATTAGAATGGATTTGATATTGATATGATATTGTTATCATTGCTTTTGGATGTGGTCACCTTTATACTTTTACTACTCTTACCTTCCTTCATGTTTTTGACTCCTCCACCATTTCTATCATCAAGGGGCCGGCCACATTATGGAATGAGAGAGAGGTTCATATGATTTTTGTCACGACCCGAAAATACGGAACGTGATCGGCACTTAGATTACGAAACGTCTAGAGGCGCAACGTAACCTAAGTAAGCAGAAACCCAGAAATCTAAACCATATAAAAGAAGAAGAAGAAGAAGGAAACAAGTTTAAAAGCATCAGCAAATTTTCCCAAAAATTTCGGCAGAGTCTTCTCTGTAAAAACTAGCCCTAAACGGGTACAACAAGTATAATATACACAAATAATAAAAAGCATCCCCAAACGGGAGCTAGCTCTACGCCAAAAAGCGGAAACAACCACACCAATGCGTAATAGTATACAACGCCAAAAGGGCGAGGCTCAAAACTTAAAAGAAAACAAAACTACCAGATATCATAATAATACAAGCGCGACTCTAAGGTCGAAACAAATAAATGGCCCAGTAATGTATCAAGTAATACAAGTTTGGTTGATGGAGCTTTCTAGATACAAATGAAATAATAAAAGTACAATGGCGGTCCAGATACAAGTGAAACAACCTACCGTGCAAATCACCCGGAATGAAATGATGTGCCAGCAAACTGCCAAGGAACCCTGAACATCAACCTGTAATAAAATTTGGCACAACGGGGGTAAGTTGCCAACTCGTGAGTAGAAGATATCTGCGAAAAGAAATCGAATGCACGACGCTATCCTAGGTCATAATAATATACTAATACACAACTAATCATCAAGTAAAGACAGGATAATAAGCTACGTGTAAGTGCAAATGCTCCGTACTCGTGTCAGTGACTCATATAGTACTATGTCATGAGAATGAGTATGCATGCACCATGAATGTAAAATAACAAATTCTGAAATCTGGATATATCTGTATGAGAAATCTTTAGCTTTTATCATGGTAAAATGTGTATAGAAGTCTGAAATATCAACGATGAAATCCATGGAAATCCGTGTCAAGCATCGACACAAAACATGTAAATCTCAAGTATCAATAACTCATAATCTCAATGTCTCATAGTCTCAATATCTCGGGCTCCGTCAGTCCGGATCGGCCCATATCATCAAATCTCACGACAACGGTCGGTATCCTCCGGATATCCGGCGCGCCAGACATCACCGGTAGGTAGTCCTCCCCTGCCAGGCTCATCGTCTACAACTCGATCTTCTTGCCCCGGGGTACCTTACCGGGCCCACCATGTACCCGAGACGGTTCATCCACTCCTCGAATCGAGTCTCGAAATCCAACAGAAAACATGAAATCTCATGGTGGACGACACATACATCACGAGAAAACCACATCTTATATTTTAAAAAGAGAGGAGGAAAGAGAGAAGTTTTTACGTATTCTTGCGGTTTTCCCAAAAAAAAATCCAGAAATCTCATATAAATCCAAAATCCCAAAAATCACGAGTAAGTATATGATAAGTGTCGGCATATGCCCCATAATACTGCATGATAGCATGAAAATATGAATGCAGGAATGTCTAAGTAATAAATGCCATGTCTAGACTAACATCTGAGAGTAATCATAATGCTATATCGATCTAGTTTTTTTTTTGCTGATTCTTATCAATAAAAGATAATATGTTCTAAAGTGTACGTGACATAGCAATTACCGATGATGATGTGTGTGAGCCGGCAACAAGTGTGCGTGGAATATGCGCATCATCGGTAATGGTGCTGGTGTCCTAACAGGCCGAGTTTCATACTGATTATAGAAGCATATGTATGAACATGCAACATGATGATTACGGTCTGAAAGTAAAGACGGATGTGTATTAACCACTCATTTGTAATATAAAAGTATAACTACAACCATAAGACTCGTGCCTAGACTAGTGTCCATCCAACCGCCTAAGGAACTAAACCTAAGAAACTAGTCGATGAGAAGTAAGAGTCCACCTAAGGTCTGAGTCCATATCTCTAATAGTCGGCGATCCAGCCTCAATAGCGTCACGTACGTAGTACGGCTTCCTCGAATCAAGAGTGCGGATCAATCATCACATCTAAGCCTCGTACGGTAAAATCCATCATACGGCATCCCAATATCGGGGTACGGGTCAAGTATCACCTACGTGTCTCATCATTCGTATAATATCATCATCAAATAATGTCATGATCAAGGTACTGTACTGTAATCGCATACATCAACCATATATCATTGCCAGCATAAATATTCATCGTCAATTATCCTCAGAAATATCATGTCACATATATCATATTGTGATTAAGTCGCACTTATATCATATCGTAATCAAGTCACACCTATATGATATCGTAATCAAGCCACACATATATCATATCGTGATTTCAGTCACAGGTTACAGTCCGGGTTCTATTTTAGAGTCTCATGTACCTCAATATCACCATCCATTATTATTTATGTACACCTATTCATTATCTCATTTTCTAATGATCCGCTAACATTATAGTACGACTGCAAGGCCAAGAATCACGGCATCCAACCCAGTTATATTGTTTCATCCCCGTGTATCATATCACATCCTTGTATCACATATACGTGTTGTGTGTATATATACTTACACCTAGTCATATATATATACACATACACGTATACACCACGTTGAGTTTCTGTGTGTGCGGGTGTGCATATCTACCTGAAACCTACGAGTTCCCTCCAAGGCATTCATTCTCTGGTTAAGTCTTTCTAAATCGGTCTAGTCCAACCTAAAGTCTTTAATAGGATCCTACTCGCCAAGAATCTAAGGTCACGTCCGACTTCCTAATGACGGTAAGTAATATCCATATTTTACGTTTGCGGGGTGCTAAACGCCATCCACCCGATTTCCCCCGTAGATATACATCTACTCACCTGGTCACTGTCTGCCGAAGACGATGTCGCCCTCCTCTTCTTCCTCGTCCGAAGTCCACGTAAGGGGTACCTATACGCAAACATATATAATATCGTAAACTGAATCACGGACAAAACCAAAACAGCGCACGAAACGCACATATGTTAAAACTTATCACCCACTCATGCAAAAGAACCAAATATCGCTCGATATCGGCGTACAAACGCCGATTGATCGAGAGAAAACACAACAGACAACTCGTAGTTTCAAAACTCATTATTTATAATATAAAACATGGTTAATATTGAAGATATATTTGATTTCTGGTACAATAGTACTCAGTATGCAGAGATATCAAAATGGCTTCCACATATAATTAATTGGAATATATGAAAAATTCGATGCAAATACAAGTATCAGCAGGAGAATCATATTGACAGCTCTACAAACTCTACAGAATCTATTGAAGCTATTAATACATCTATATTGTATCAAGTTATAGCAGATTTAAGAAGAATGGTGATAGCTTATAAAACCAGCATCAAATCAAATCGCCGCTCAGTTGGGTATTTAGGACTAGATTAACTTGGAACAAGGGATATATAAAATAATTTTTACCTCCTGGGAAAGGCCTAATGTGAATTGACACAAGTTAAATACTGATGGACTATGAATACTAGAAGCAAAGTTACTTCTGGAGGTGTTGTATTAAGAAATGATAAAGGAGAAATAGTTTTTGCAACAAAGTTCTTTTATTGGGTTGGGATGTTCAGGAGGAGGAATGCAGAGAAGTATTGGATTGGATGGATAGTTACAATGTAAGCTTAAGAATATCAAAAGAGTTGCAGTTGATTCTGACTCTCAAACTATTATTAATTTCAGCAACAGCAGAATCATGGTCTCTATACTACCACATACAAGCCATTCAATATCTTGCAAATGAAACAGAAGCTACTTTCACTCATACTTACAGATAGAATAATGAGGTAGCAAATTTTTTGGCAGCAACAACTCAAATTGAAAGATACAGAAGTTCCCAATAGCCAACAATGCAGTATTCCTCTTCTAGACCAACACTGAGATCTAAGCACAGCAATTTCGGCATATGCCAAGAAAACATGAAGTATACCTGCGGGAAGACGGCATCGTCGGCAGCAGCTGAGACGCCAGCCCCGCGTCGTTCGACTTGAGCACCTCGTTCCCGACGGCGACGACCGAGATCCTTGACGCGGGGTCGAAGGACGCGATATTGGCGGCGACCTACTGGAACACGGCCGCCGGGGGGGAACGCTGCGAGGTTTGGGATGTCACCGATCAAGGCGACGAGGCCAGAGAGGGGAAATCGCATCAGGGATGGAGGGCCGCCATGTGGTAGCCGGAAGGAGCAGCGACGGTGTCGGGGAGCACGTGGACGAGGGAGGTGGAGATGATTACGCCGGCGGCGAACGAAGTGAGTTGGGTCATCGCAGCGGCGCTGCTGAAGAAGCGGAAAAGGACCACCGGCTACGAGATACCGACGGCGCAGGTGGCGAGGAGGAGGGCAAGGGAAGGGACTTCAGGTCGGTTGCGGAGGTGGAGTCGCGGCGGCAAGCGGAAAGGGTCGGCGATGATGGGGCACACGATCGCAGCAGCGGCCGGAGTGGGGTTTTTTTTTTTTGTGTGTGTGTGGTTTTGTTACAGGAGTGTTTTGGGGGTGGATTATTTAAGGAGGAGAAGAAGGGAAAGTAATTAAAGAGGAGAAATATCACCCCTCTCACAAAAATATCTTCTCCATTTTCTTTTCTTTTCTTTTTTCTTTTTTATAACTCTTTTTGAAAACAATTGAGATAAACAAATAAAGCCTAATTAGATAAATGCCTAATTAGATAAGTATTGATCAATTTTAGCATTAAACTCTTATCTAAATAATTGTATACTGATTTATAAAACACCCAAATCACATCATTTCTTCAAGAATCAATACTTCAAATAATTTTGTAAAATTCAAGTATATAATCATACTCCCTCATTAAACCAATCTCCATCCTTTAAAATACTCATAGTATTAATTAATTTACTTATTTAAATTCCGAAAAATAATATTTTATTATTTTTATTATTATTATTTTTTTTTCTGAAATGTTACAGTCTTCCCCCCTTAAATAAATTCGGTCCCCGAATTTAAATTAAAACTCCCCCAAATACTAAAACATTTTGGCCAGTAAATCATATCAACGGGGCTCCGAGATCATGAATACACAAAACATATCCTAGCGCAATACATGCGCATGAAGATGAGGGTCAAACTCAAAAGCAAAACTCCGTCAAATCACGCAATCAACTTTGTCACGCAATCAATGGAGTTATGGTAATAATACAAACGTCAAAATCCAATATGAAAAACCAATATGATATACTCAAAACTATAACATGTATTTGGTACGCATCGTTGTAAAAATCATCCAACATCGGAAAAGAAATGCATGCAAACCTTTTTCAAATCGCCGTGTGATGCACGTATCACGGCACAAGTAGCGGACGTTCATTTTAAGGAAATAGCTATACATATATAATATCTTTTATTTAACATACACGTACCGCCCTTTTTTGAAAATAATTTAGAAAGGTTTCATTTGTAAAATGTTTCGTGTCGTCTCGGACACGTAGAAAAATATTGAGACTATAGCTCATTTTGGAAATCCCTTTAGTAACTACCAATGTATGCAAAAACATATTCATGTACTATTCTCAGACTAGTCCTTCTCAATTACTATACCCTATAGTATGTATCATAAAAAAAATGACGCTCAGAATGAAATCAATCTCAAATACAGCATACAAAATACCACGTGCGTACGGTGCGCACGGAAATCGAAACCAAATACGGATGTCACGAACATGCACAGAAACAAAACCGAGTGCAACGGGTGTGCACCAAAAACATCTGTCAAGTGCAACGGGCGTGCACAACAATAATATCAGGTGCATCCAATCTGCACAAAACCCTAATTTAGTGCATCTGGTGTGGACAAAATCGCATCAAGTGCGCCAAGTGTGCGCAAGAATCTCAATCAAGTGCACATGGTGCACGAAAACATATACCGAATACCAAAATCGAAATCACAGTACAAAAAAAATGCATGAAACTATGTCGAAACATACGTCAAAATCATGTGCAACCCACATGCACGAAATCAAATCAGTATCTCCAAGGTATAAAACCCAATCGAGTGCACTGGGTATGTACAAAACAACATCAATACAACTGATATATGGAACACGAATAGAGTGAAATGAATGTACACATAGGAAATACCAATCATAGAACAAAATCCTCAAAATACCAAAATCCAAACAACGGAAATATGAAATTCAAATCACCAAATCACAATCGTAAACACTATCGTCAATGTGCGCCTTTTCTAATGTCGACTGATTCGGACTCGTCTCCTCATCGCTGTGCTGACTGCGCTACAAACGGCTATGCTCATATCGAGAGTCTTCCACGTAATCTATCCCTTCAGCTGATATCCGGACTACGTTAAACTTTTCGATCGATTCATCAAAATCTCATAATTCCCCGAGAGCTCAACACTCAAGTACAGTTTAAAAATATCCAGTACATACCCCAGCATCGATGGTCCAGCCGTAGAAGGGCAAACCCAAGCCTTACTAATGGCACCGCGGAACTTCCGTAAACCCTAAGGTTCAAGGGTGTTCTCGTGGTCATTATGTCAAGTTAGGGTTTCATTCTTCTAGAGGGTCCATAGAAATACCTGCATGTTCTTCCGAATACTTTAAACTTGGGAAAATGGGTTTCTGACAATCGTTCGAACCTTTTAACATCGTCTGGACGGCATATGAATACCCTTCGTCCGCTTGCTAAACAATGCTTCCATCTTCAAGAATAAACGATACCCTACGGTCATCGCATTCGAGTCGCAGCTCCCTCTGCCCGTGCGACTGTGGTAACATAAACCACCATCCGATATCGACTAAGATAGATCAAGGAACGAATAGAATACGGTGCAAAGGAATGTACATCCTAGGGCTTCTTAAGCAGAGTAGTGTATCGTAAGTATGCCGCGGATCATACCCACGGTACGTCACTCTACCTAAGTCACCTACTCCATCAACCAAGGTCAACCTAGACTTAGGCAAGGGTTAAACCTAGCGCTCTGATACCAACTTTGTCACGACCCGAAAATACGGAACATGATCGGCACTTAGATTACGAAACGTCTAGAGGCGCAACGTAACCTAAGTAAGCAGAAACCCAGAAATCTAAACCATATAAAAGAAGAAGAAGAAGAAGAAAACAAGTTTAAAAGCATCAGCAAATTTTCCCAAAAATTTCGGCAGAGTCTTCTCTGTAAAAACTAGCCCTAAACGGGTACAACAAGTATAATATACACAAATAATAAAAAGCATCCCCAAACGGGAGCTAGCTCTACGCCAAAAAGCGGAAACAACCACACCAATGCGTAATAGTATACAACGCCAAAAGGGCGAGGCTCAAAACTTAAAAGAAAACAAAACTACCAGATATCATAATAATACAAGCGCGACTCTAAGGTCGAAACAAATAAATGGCCCAGTAATGTATCAAGTAATACAAGTTTGGTTGATGGAGCTTTCTAGATACAAATGAAATAATAAAAGTATAATGGCGGTCCAGATACAAGTGAACCAACCTACCGTGCAAATCACCCGGAATGAAATGATGTGCCAGCAAACTGCCAAGGAACCCTGAACATCAACCTGTAATAAAATTTGGCACAACGGGGGTAAGTTGCCAACTCGTGAGTAGAAGATATCTGCGAAAAGAAATCGAATGCACGACGCTATCCTAGGTCATAATAATATACTAATACACAACTAATCATCAAGTAAAGACAGGATAATAAGCTACGTGTAAGTGCAAATGCTCCGTACTCGTGTCAGTGACTCATATAGTACTATGTCATGAGAATGAGTATGCATGCACCATGAATGTAAAATAACAAATTCTGAAATCTGGATATATCTGTATGAGAAATCTTTAGCTTTTATCATGGTAAAATGTGTATAGAAGTCTGAAATATCAACGATGAAATCCATGGAAATCCGTGTCAAGCATCGACACAAAACATGTAAATCTCAAGTATCAATAACTCATAATCTCAATGTCTCATAGTCTCAATATCTCGGGCTCCGTCAGTCCGGATCGGCCCATATCATCAAATCTCACGACAACGGTCGGTATCCTCCGGATATCCGCCGCGCCAGACATCACCGGTAGGTAGTCCTCCCCTGCCAGGCTCATCGTCTACAACTCGATCTTCTTGCCCCGGGGTACCTTACCGGGCCCACCATGTACCCGAGACGGTTCATCCACTCCTCGAATCGAGTCTCGAAATCCAACAGAAAACATGAAATCTCATGGTGGATGACACATACATCACGAGAAAACCACATCTTATATTTTAAAAAGAGAGGAGGAAAGAGAGAAGTTTTTACGTATTCTTGCGGTTTTCCCAAAAAAAAATCCAGAAATCTCATATAAATCCAAAATCCCAAAAATCACGAGTAAGTATATGATAAGTGTCGGCATATGCCCCATAATACTGCATGATAGCATGAAAATATGAATGCAGGAATGTCTAAGTAATAAATGCCATGTCTAGACTAACATCTGAGAGTAATCATAATGCTATATCGATCTAGTTTTTTTTTTGCTGATTCTTATCAATAAAAGATAATATGTTCTAAAGTGTACGTGACATAGCAATTACCGATGATGATGTGTGTGAGCCGGCAACAAGTGTGCGTGGAATATGCGCATCATCGGTAATGGTGCTGGTGTCCTAACAGGCCGAGTTTCATACTGATTATAGAAGCATATGTATGAACATGCAACATGATGATTACGGTCTGAAAGTAAAGACGGATGTGTATTAACCACTCATTTGTAATATAAAAGTATAACTACAACCATAAGACTCGTGCCTAGACTAGTGTCCATCCAACCGCCTAAGGAACTAAACCTAAGAAACTAGTCGATGAGAAGTAAGAGTCCACCTAAGGTCTGAGTCCATATCTCTAATAGTCGGCGATCCAGCCTCAATAGCGTCACGTACGTAGTACGGCTTCCTCGAATCAAGAGTGCGGATCAATCATCACATCTAAGCCTCGTACGGTAAAATCCATCATACGGCATCCCAATATCGGGGTACGGGTCAAGTATCACCTACGTGTCTCATCATTCGTATAATATCATCATCAAATAATGTCATGATCAAGGTACTGTACTGTAATCGCATACATCAACCATATATCATTGCCAGCATAAATATTCATCGTCAATTATCCTCAGAAATATCATGTCACATATATCATATTGTGATTAAGTCGCACTTATATCATATCGTAATCAAGTCACACCTATATGATATCGTAATCAAGCCACACATATATCATATCGTGATTTCAGTCACAGGTTACAGTCCGGGTTCTATTTTAGAGTCTCATGTACCTCAATATCACCATCCATTATTATTTTTGTACACCTATTCATTATCTCATTTTCTAATGATCCGCTAACATTATAGTACGACTGCATGGCCAAGAATCACGGCATCCAACCCAGTTATATTGTTTCATCCCCGTGTATCATATCACATCCTTGTATCACATATACGTGTTGTGTGTATATATACTTACACCTAGTCATATATATATACACATACACGTATACACCACGTTGAGTTTCTGTGTGTGCGGGTGTGCATATCTACCTGAAACCTACGAGTTCCCTCCAAGGCATTCATTCTCTGGTTAAGTCTTTCTAAATCGGTCTAGTCCAACCTAAAGTCTTTAATAGGATCCTACTCGCCAAGAATCTAAGGTCACGTCCGACTTCCTAATGACGGTAAGTAATATCCATATTTTACGTTTGCGGGGTGCTAAACGCCATCCACCCGATTTCCCCCGTAGATATACATCTACTCACCTGGTCACTGTTTGCCGAAGACGATGTCGCCCTCCTCTTCTTCCTCGTCCGAAGTCCACGTAAGGGGTACCTATACGCAAACATATATAATATCGTAAACTGAATCACGGACAAAACCAAAACAGCGCACGAAACGCACATATGTTAAAACCTATCACCCACTCATGCAAAAGAACCAAATATCGCTCGATATCGGCGTACAAACGCCGATTGATCGAGAGAAAACACAACAGACAACTCGTAGTTTCAAAACTCATTATTTATAATATAAAACATGGTTAATATTGAAGATATATTTGATTTCTGGTACAATAGTACTCAGTATGCAGAGATATCAAAATGGCTTCCACATATAATTAATTGGAATATATGAAAAATTCGATGCAAATACAAGTATCAGCAGGAGAATCATATTGACAGCTCTACAAACTCTACAGAATCTATTGAAGCTATTAATACATCTATATTGTATCAAGTTATAGCAGATTTAAGAAGAATGGTGATAGCTTATAAAACCAGCATCAAATCAAATCGCCGCTCAGTTGGGTATTTAGGACTAGATTAACTTGGAACAAGGGATATATAAAATAATTTTTACCTCCTGGGAAAGGCCTAATGTGAATTGACACAAGTTAAATACTGATGGACTATGAATACTAGAAGCAAAGTTACTTCTGGAGGTGTTGTATTAAGAAATGATAAAGGAGAAATAGTTTTTGCAACAAAGTTCTTTTATTGGGTTGGGATGTTCAGGAGGATGAATGCAGAGAAGTATTGGATTGGATGGATAGTTACAATGTAAGCTTAAGAATATCAAAAGAGTTGCAGTTGATTCTGACTCTCAAACTATTATTAATTTCAGCAACAGCAGAATCATGGTCTCTATACTACCACATACAAGCCATTCAATATCTTGCAAATGAAACAGAAGCTACTTTCACTCATACTTACAGATAGAATAATGAGGTAGCAAATTTTTTGGCAGCAACAACTCAAATTGAAAGATACAGAAGTTCCCAATAGCCAACAATGCAGTATTCCTCTTCTAGACCAACACTGAGATCTAAGCACAGCAATTTCGGCATATGCCAAGAAAACATGAAGTATACCTGCGGGAAGACGGCATCGTCGGCAGCAGCTGAGACGCCAGCCCCGCGTCGTTCGACTTGAGCACCTCGTTCCCGACGGCGACGACCGAGATCCTTGACGCGGGGTCGAAGGACGCGATATTGGCGGCGACCTACTGGAACACGGCCGCCGGGGGGGAACGCTGCGAGGTTTGGGATGTCACCGATCAAGGCGACGAGGCCAGAGAGGGGAAATCGCATCAGGGATGGAGGGCCGCCATGTGGTAGCCGGAAGGAGCAGCGACGGCGTCGGGGAGCACGTGGACGAGGGAGGTGGAGATGATTACGCCGGCGGCGAACGAAGTGAGTTGGGTCATCGCAGCGGCGCTGCTGAAGAAGCGGAAAAGGACCACCGGCTACGAGATACCGACGGCGCAGGTGGCGAGGAGGAGGGCAAGGGAAGGGACTTCAGGTCGGTTGCGGAGGTGGAGTCGCGGCGGCAAGCGGAAAGGGTCGGCGATGATGGGGCACACGATCGCAGCAGCGGCCGGAGTGGGGTTTTTTTTTTTTTGTGTGTGTGTGGTTTTGTTACAGGAGTGTTTTGGGGGTGGATTATTTAAGGAGGAGAAGAAGGGAAAGTAATTAAAGAGGAGAAATATCACCCCTCTCACAAAAATATCTTCTCCATTTTCTTTTCTTTTCTTTTTCTTTTTTATAACTCTTTTTGAAAACAATTGAGATAAACAAATAAAGCCTAATTAGATAAATGCCTAATTAGATAAGTATTGATCAATTTTAGCATTAAACTCTTATCTAAATAATTGTATACTGATTTATAAAACACCCAAATCACATCATTTCTTCAAGAATCAATACTTCAAATAATTTTGTAAAATTCAAGTATATAATCATACTCCCTCATTAAACCAATCTCCATCCTTTAAAATACTCATAATATTAATTAATTTACTTATTTAAATTCCGAAAAATAATATTTTATTATTTTTATTATTATTATTTTTTTTTCTGAAATGTTACAATTTTGGTGTGGGAAAAATTATCATTCATCTCATTTTAGCTTGCCACCAAAATTCCCAAGTTCATATCTTGTTCATTCCTCCATCACCAAAGGCAACTTCCACCCAAATGAGACAATGTTTTCTACACTACATCTACAGCATCTCTTGGACGCGTCGGCTCGCCAACTTCGCGCCCGAGTTGCCTTGGTCCAGAGGTGGGAGCCTGTAAAAGAACCCGGCGATGTGGTGCCCGTTTCGACGAGGAGGCGACGACCGGAGATTCCGCGAGGTGATCGGAGTGGAGACGAAGACCGAAGGACACGGATCGCTTGGTATATCTCTCTACCCACTCTCTTGATTGCTAGGATTAGGTTAATGGTCACGATCCGGGTTTATTGTCCGCGGTAGCGCCAGTTTAAAGTTAAGAAAATTTTTGATTCCGCATTTTGGCCTCGAGTAGAAGGCCGGGGCGCTGCCGTGGCACAACATGGTATCAGAGCCACGCCATTAACCTAGTCTAGCTTGCTCTAGTATGTTTAAAGACTCGATCGAACAAAAATCCCAAAATCCGTATTTTGTGTGCATCAGGTTTCTGTCAAAATTTTTTGGGCTCTAAAACTTTTTCAGGTTGTTTCAGTAACATGTGCACAGAATTCTAAGAACACTGTAAAAATTTGGTGACCTAATCACTTAATATAGCCGTGAAACCGCGGCCATAACCCCACTTTAGCCGCGGTTCCGCCGCAGTAATATGGCTTCATCTCACCAGTTTTTTCCAGAGGGCTTCTGACATGGAATTATGGGTTTTGGGATATTCTTTTTGGGCCCAGATTTTCTGTGAGTGCTACAGTAGTGCTTGGGGCCCACTTCGATAGATTTGTTCGATCGGATATTTTAAACATGTTAGTTCACAGTATTTATATTATATTTGTGACCGTGAATGTCACTCGATCGGTAAATCCAGTCTATCTGCTATAGCCATTTTAGATGGATTTGCGAACGTGACATTCACGTTGATGTTCTGTGTTGTGCAATGATGTTGCGGATTGGTCGTGGAGGATAGCCTGGATGCAATAGTAGTAAAGTTTTGTTTTATATGTACATTTGATATTGCGGGGAGAGTGTCCGACATGTGGACTGGCGTCACTGCCTGTTTGTATTATTCTTTTGGGGCACGACCAGGTCGAGGTCGATGTACCCGTTGTATGTATATTTTACTTTCTGTACTAGGATTACCCCGTGGAGGGGTGCACGGATAGCCGGGTTCTAGAGGGCTAAAAGCCCGCATCTCATGGCATTGAGACGGAGGGGGCTTTACTTTAGAATTAGGGGGCTATTCGCCGCACTCGTAGGGGGTACAGGTAGACCCAGGAGGGGTGCCCAAGTTACCGGATTCCGTGAAGTGCCGGGTGGTCCATTCACGTTGCTGAAGGGGGCTGCCTCGCTTCATGTTTTGGCGGGTAACTTGCCGCGCCCGTTGGGGTCTAGGATTTCATTGCACAGGCTATCCACACGACCAGGGGAACGTCGGGTTTCAGCAGCGGCTCTGTGAAACCCGGGGCATCCAGATATCTGTATTGTTCTGTGATGCTTATCACATTTCTGTGATGTTGCATTTTATCACGCCTTGAGCGAATATTATATATCGATATATATACTAGTGGATGTTGTATATGTTTTGCATCCGCACTAGTCCAGTTTCCGCTATGTCGTTAGTTAAGTAACCTAACGGGTGATGACGGGACCCAGTAGCGAATGCGGATGGCATATACGTACATCGTTATTTTCGTTCTTTATTGGGGTGATCAATTGATGGGACTGCATTGATTCGGATCAATGCAAGCTAAACAAACCTATTCTGATGTTGTTGGAACAATTTTTCAAAAAGCTGTTATTGCAAGGGCGTTCTCTTTTGTTTTGCACAGTGGTATTCGGTTATGAATATCCAGCACCTCAGTCGACGAGGCAAGGGCTGAGATCCCTTCACCGGGAGTGACCCCTTGGACAGAAGTTTGCGTCAGGGCAATAACTTCACTATAGCCGATTACTTTTTGCTTTGCATCATGATATTCAGTTGGAATATCCTGCACCTCATTCTACGGGGATAGAGCCGAGATCCCTTCACCGGGAGTGACCACATTAGCAAAGTGTTTTCGCCACTATATTTTATAAAAGGTTATGCAGTTCCTTCGACGATATCAAGTTCATTACGCTAAAGGTTTTTCGCCAAAAACCAGCCGTTGCCCTCCGTCATTTCCTACAGGTATTATTTAGTATTTGTGCTGCGTTTGTTGACCTAGTCAAGATGTAGTGTTCGGTAGCTAAGTAGTACTTATTTGTTGCATAAATGGGATTGGTTAGGACAGTCGTACGGCCTTGTTGACCTAGTCAAGGGCACGTACGGGTGTGTTTAATGCAATCCAGAATAATGACGGGTTGAACTTGACTTGCAGTTTATGGTTTGTTGACCTAGTCAAGGTCATAAGCCGCTTGGGGTAAAAATCACATCGGGAGTTTCAAAAGAAACTGAAACTTGCCAGATATGCGCATACCTTCTGGAGTATGATAACGTGAGCAGATTCCCTCACGTTATCATGCGATGATAGTTGGATCCCGATTCCCACTGATGAGTTGGTTTACTCCTCGGGTGATCCCAGCTAATTTTTCTTTCAGGTTTGGGGAAGAATTTGACGTTACAGTGGGAGGTTTCCAGATTAGATAAAGTAATAACCATTCTGATCTTGGTTAGAGTGCACGCTGAGTGTTTCTTTTCTCTCTCTCTTTGGCAGCGACCATTGACCCGACCCTAGACTATGACTCAGTGACCAAGTTGACCGAACCTTCTTAACACTGGCTTTTGGATTGTCGGAGTTGCAAACCTCATTGCCACTCCTACATTTACCCTTTCCTCCAGGACACCGCGTATTATTACGAACGTCCACTTCCATTGGACAAAACCATTGTATGGTTATATACGAACTCGAAGGAATTCGAGGATGGTTTCCGGTTCTGGAGAAAACGAATAGGACTATTCAGTTGTCATTTCCTTTTTCCTTCTCTCAGGTTGCGAGTACTCCTTGGTTTAGGAGATAGTACACCTATTACGCAAATTGGATAGTCTTCTTCCAAACCATAGGCTGGTGCTGAACGGTAGGGAATGAAGAAAACCAATTAGCCTAAACGGTGTATAGAAGTTATTAAGTTAAGACAAAGAAAGGGATTAGAAAGAGGGCAAAGTAAATTGCGACTGCTATTCACGACCAAACCAAATATTACTTCGCCAATCCTAAATCACCTTTGTATTTCTCCAGGACACTCCGTATCACTACGAAGATCCACAGTTTATTGGATAATCCATCGTATGGTTATATACGAACTCGAAAGGAACTTGTTCCAGTTCAAGGATGGATCCCGGTTCAGGAGAAATAGGAATAAGGTTTATTCGATTTTCTTTTATCTTCACCTTCTTTCGCATTGCGAGTGCTCCTAGGATTAGGATAGTACACCCATTATACTTTTTGGATAGTCTTCTTCAAAACCATAGGCTGGTGCCGAACAGTACGGAAGGAAGAAAACCATTTGGCCTAAAGGGGTGTACAGAAGGTAATGACTAAAGACATATAAAGGGATTTGGACAGATGGCAAAGAGATATACGGTTACAGTTGTGAATCTGGATAATGGAAGAGGCATTACTAGGAATACCAGTATACCCCATCGAAACATTTTAATGTTTCAGTTTCACTGTGTACTGTTATTAGAAAACTGATTTCCCAATTAGACACTTGCTCCAGGGTATGTATTTACCAGGTTTGATTCTCACATCTGTATGGTTTTACAGATGATGAGTGGGAGTAAGTTATTGGGAATTAGGTGATCATCCTCATTATATCGGGATTCGTTGTAAATGGTGATATTTGAGGAAGTCGCCTGGATTGTTTGCTAGACGGCAAATATTTGGTTTTGAATATCCGTTGTTATGCACCAATTTCAAATTGATATATTTGTACGTCTATTTTTATAGTGAGATGTACCTTTTTGAAATTATGTCTACAACATTTACCTATATCAGTGGATGGTTAGGTAAAGAGCATTAAACGGCGGTGTAATTCTTCTTAACCATAAGTACAGTTTTCAACCTACGACACACAGTGAATGAGTTATTAGACTCAGAGGACTTATACAGAGTATTTTATATTGTCCAGTGTCCATTAGGACAGAGGGGTTGGTCCTTGGAGGGTTCCTAGGCACTCTTGTGAAGGTTCATGAGGCATTAAACATGCCCGGATTAAATTTTAGACGTGCCGAACAACCCAAAGCCGGGATCTTTGCTAGATTATTAGGGTTTAACATGTAATTAGATAACATTTATCTAAGTGTGAGGGATTACAACCTTTGTAGTCCGCTCCTTCACTTCACAAGCTCCGAGTAGAAGTCCCTTTGCCGCGATCCACGATCTCCCGGACTCATGAGAGGCTCCACGACTCGAACGATCCATTCTAGCTCGTCGTAATCCAAAATCTCCGATGATCTACGTCGAGGTTTCGAAGAACTCAAGCTATCTCACTCTAAAGAGAAGAACACCCTAATCCCAAGGGCTAGATGAGATGAGGATGAGAGAGTAGTGATTTTGCTTTCTTTCTATATCATTTTCTCATATTTTATCATCACTTAAGAAAATCAAGAGACCTTCTTCAAGAGAGAAGAAGAAGAAGATGATAATGGAAAAGGAATAATGATTAACCTCTTTCTTTTGTGATGAATAGAAATATAAATCATATGATTTAATTATTAACCATGGTCAAGGATGATTGGATGAGAACAAGTAGAGAAACAACTAGGGTTAGGGTTTGGTTGAGTTAAAAAGGTGTCATCACAAAATATCTTTACAAATGACAAAAGAAAATAGCTTCTAGAAAGAACTTGAAGCAACTAAACCCAATCAAACCCTAACCTCAATTAATCATCCTTAAACATGTTTAACAATTAATCATATCATGTCACAATAATATATATCACATATATATTATATATTTGCAACAAAAGAAAATAATACAATTAACATATATCGCATATATATCAATGTATCATCCACTGAGAAAATGAAATAATAAAGTAAGCCAATATTAGTTAATATAATAATATATCATATATATTATTATATATTAAATCATCGAATCAACACTTGATCCGACGATCCGGCTATATCGAATATAACCGACTAATATATCATGTACCGATTCATCGAATCAACACTTGATCCGATGACCCGGTTCATATCCATATATCGCGAGAATCTAATACGGTATCCCATATCGCATTATTCTCGCTCCTGCGCATATCACATATGTGCCACTACTCTGTTTCGCCTGAGCCAAGAAACCTCTGTGTAGGACTCTAAAGAATCGTCAATACGCCGGTAGCAGGTGATGATCATATCAAACACCCACAAGCTGCAAGCGGTCAGCTAAACGTAACAGCCACCCAGGTATTGAGCGATCAGAAGATCAACAAGCTAGCCTGTCCGTTCTCCTGTGAATCCGATCAGTAACACTCCCGTACAGTCCGGTCTGTTCGTCTGATATGTCGCATATCAAGTCTAGGGGTGGTATACGTCAGACCCCAGTAACCGATAAGTCGTGTCGATGTATGGCTCATAACGGGTCGAGAAACTACTAGTAACACTTACCAGTAAATCTCTATATCAGCCCTGGCCAGGGACTTCCAGTTATAGCCAACCGAACACAGCACAACATCAACTCCCTATACCGGGAGAGACGAATCCCCTCCTATCGCTCATTGCCTCCATGTGATTCGGGACTGTACCCAAAAGCCACCGTTTTGCACGCCCTCTTGGACGTGGTAAGGTGGAAATCAAAGCACAGTGGGAATCACACAAGACTCTATGACGATCTCGGGTCTTCAGACTACCCTGTACCTGTGTCACCGGAGAACTGCCATCTGACGTGTGGTATATCACCATCTGGGAGTTCTCGGCGAGTCCGTCCAGTGTACCCAGTCTCTACTGAGCACCCGTACACCATCTCTGATGTCTAACACCGATGGATATGGGATCATCCATCGCCCATCATATGGGTCAAGATGCGTATACGCTAGTCTACTCTGGTGTATCGATGCCCTGTCTCGATATACCCTCGACTAGGAACAGTTATAGGATGTACTCATCGACTACCGCGGCCCCACTAGTATGATCTCATCATAGTCCCAGTAGTCGAGTACAAGTCCTAAGGGCTTTATCAACATGTGAGAGTAAAACAGTAAACCAATACAAGTCAACATGTTAAGATAAAGTGAAACCAGATAGCATACTATCATGACGAGCAAGAAAGTCTTCTCTATATATAACCAAGCATCCATTATAATATACATCATATGTACAACAACGGCCTCTAGGGCATATACATAACTAACAATCTCCCACTTGCACTAAGGCCAGCTGCTGTAGTATCTCATACCTAGCATCCCGAATAATCTCTCAAACTGTATCTGGGGAATAGCCTTCGTGAATGGATCCGCAGTGTTGTCCTTCGTATCTACTCTCCTGACCTCGATCTCGCGGCGATCAACTATCTCCCTGATCAGGTGATACCGCCTCAGAATATGTCTGGACTTCTGATGGGACCTGGGTTCCTTGGCCAAAGCCACAGCTCCATTGTTATCGCAATACAGAGGTATTGGATGCTCAATGGATGGAACCACACCAAGTTCACTAATGAACTTCTTGATCCAGACAGCCTCTTTGGCAGCATCGTTGGCAGCGATGTATTCAGCCTCCATCGTTGAGTCTGCAACGGTATCCTGTTTGGAACTCTTCCAACATACCGCCCCTCCATTGAGGGTGAAGACAAAACCCGAATGCGACTTAGAGTCGTCCTTATCACTTTGGAAGCTGGAATCGGTAAAGGACTCCACCTGGAGTTCTCTATTACCATACACCAAGAACATCTCCTTAGTCCTTCGTAAGTACTTGAGAATGTTCTTCACTGCTGTCCAATGACTCTCTCCAGGATCTGCTTGATACCGACTCACTACACTTAGTGAGTATGCTACATCGGGTCTGGTACATAGCATCGCATACATGATAGAGCCTACTGCCGAAGCATAGGGTATCCCTTGCATGCGAGCTCTCTCCAAATCAGTCTTGGGAGACATCTCTTTGGAGAGAGTGAGTCCAGATATCGTGGGCTGATTCCCACGTTTGGATTCTTCCATACTAAACCTCTTTAGTATGGTGTCAATGTACCTGGATTGGGACAATCCCAGTATCCGTTTAGATCTATCTCTATAGATCATGATTCCCAATATGCAGGAGGCATCACCTAGATCTTTCATTGAGAATCTCTGTGATAAGAAGAGCTTGACTGATTGCAGCATAGGAATATCATTTCCTATCAAGAGTATGTCATCCACGTACAATACGAGGAAGACTACCTTACCCTCTGCCACCTTCTTATAGATACAAGGTTCATCTATATTTTTGATGAAGTCAAACTCTTTGACTACAACATCAAAACAGATGTTCCAACTCCGCGATGCTTGCTTCAACCCATAAATGGATTTAAGCAGCTTGCACACCTTACCGCTGCTCCCACTATCTACGAAGCCCTCTGGCTGAGTCATGTACACGCACTCTTCTAAATCACCGTTTAGAAAGGCGGTCTTAACATCCATTTGCCAGATTTCGTAGTCATGATATGCAGCAATGGCAAGTAAGATCCGGATGGACTTAAGCATAGCCACTGGAGAAAAGGTTTCGTCATAGTCCACACCTGGTCTTTGACGAAAACCTTTTGCTACAAGTCTAGCTTTGAAAGTCTCAACTTTTCCATCTACACCAAATTTCTTTTTAAAAATCCACTTGCTCCCAATGGGTTTTACCCCTTCAGGAGCATTTTCTAAAATCCATACTTTATTGGTGTACATGGATTCCATCTCAGATCGCATTGCATCCAGCCATTTCACAGAGTCACTACTTGTGATGGCCTGCTCGAAACTAGTCGGTTCATCATCATCCATGATGCAATCCTCGCTTCCACCATCAATGAGAAAACCATAGTATCTCTCAGGTGGACGAGAAACCCTACTAGATCGGCGGAGAGGCTGGGGTTCGTCGGGTACTATTGAATTCTCTGGTTCTACCAAGTCTTCTGTTATAGTTTGTGTTGCTGGAACCTCTTCCAGTTCTACCTCATTGCCATTAATTTCTTTTGCAAGAAATTCCTTTTCCAAAAAGATGGCATGCTTAGAAACAAACACCTTTTGTTCCTCAGTGTGGTAGAAGATATACCCTTGTGAGTTCTTGGGATATCCTACAAACTTACATAAGACAGATCTTGCCTCGAGTTTGTCCGGATTTTGTCTTTTGACATAGGCTGGACAACCCCATATCTTAACATACTTAAGAGATGGTCTCTTCCCTTTCCATATCTCATATGGAGTGGTAGGCACTAATTTGGTAGGAACCATATTCAATAGATGTATCGCTGTCTCAAGTGCATACCCCCAGAAGGAAATAGGTAACTCAGCCTCGCTCATCATAGATCGTACCATATCTAATAGGGTCCGATTCCTTCGTTCCGATACACCGTTGTGCTGTGGTGTATAAGGAGGAGTAAGCTGAGAGAGAATCCCATTCTCTTTTAGATAATCTAGGAACTCACCGCTCAAGTATTCACCTCCTCGATCAGATCGAAGAATGTTAATACTTTTGCCCGTTTGGTTCTCTACTTCGTGCTTATATTCTCTGAATTTCTCAAAAACTTCAGACTTGTGTTTCATCAGAAACACATGTCCGTATCTAGAGAGATCGTCAGTGAATGTAATGAAGTAGGAAGAACCGTTCCTGGCATGCGTAGACATGGGACCGCATACATCACTATGTATCAGTCCTAAGAGTTCAGCAACTCTTTCTCCGTGTCCACTAAACGTAGCTTTGGTCATTTTTCCTTTGAGACATGAATGGCAAGTATCATAAGATGATAATTCGAACGGATTCAAATAACCATCTCTATGTAACTTAGCCAGTCGTGTCGCATTGATATGACCAAGTCTACAATGCCACAAGAAGGATTCGTTCATATCTGAATTTTTCCTCTTGTGTGTGTTTTGTATATTCAGGACTGTATTCTGATTTAGAATGAATATGCCATTATGTAACGAGCCTGATGCAATCAACTTTTGATCTAGGAATATGTTCATAACATTATCCTGTACTACAAAATTATATCCCTCTTTACTCAATAAAGAGACTGATATAATATTGCACATCATGTTCGGTATATAATAGCACTCATTTAGAATCAGTGTATTACGACTTGGTAATACAAGGTGATATTCGCCAACTGCTTTGGCTACAATACTTGCACCGTTCCCTACTTGAACGGAATGATCACCTTTTCCCAGTTCTCTACCTTTACGTAGCCCATGTAACTGTTTACATATGTGGGATCCTGATCCGGTATCTAATACCCAGGACGTAGGGTGAACTGAGAAACAGTTCTCAATAACAAACACACCTGAAGAAGATGCATCAACATGCATGTTCTTTTGGGCGGCGTGAGAATCCAGATATTCTCCTGTTTCCTGTTCAGTCTTATAACTCTTATAAGAAAGAACGGGTCTGACGTTCCCTTGCTCAGTACAATAATCAGGTTCAGTCAATACATCCATATTATTATCTTGATTATGGCCTGAAATGGTCGCTACCTGGAGAGAGAGAGAAGAAAACACTTTAGCGTATGCTCTTGCAAGATTAGATTGGTTATTATCTTATCTAATCAGGATGTCTCCCACTGTTTTTATCAAATCTACCTTCAAACCATAAAAGGTAAGATTAGCCGGGATTAATTACACCCTACAATTTCGTCAATCTTTCAGCCAGATCAGTGTCGGTACTTTGAGGGAGGTTCCCCGTGCTTTCGCACGGACCTAATTAGTAAACCTCGTTTTCCCAGAGGCGTAACCTCGTTAACACTTTTCTAGACACCTACTTGAATGACTAATTGTCCTGTGTAAAACTCTCCCAGGAGTAACTCTTACTCGCAGTGGGTATCGGGATCCAACTATCTCATAGGAGGTATGCAATCTCATTGCAAATTTCAACACTTGAAATTCCCGATAATGCTTTTGCCCCTAACGTTCTATGACCTTGACGAAAGCCAACAAACCATAGTGCGCTAGTCAAGTTCAACCCGAACATTTCTTGATTGAATTAAACCCAGCCGTACGTCCCTTGACGAAAGCCAACAAAGCCGCACGACTACCCTAACCCAATCTCATCATATGTAACAGATAAGTAATAATTAGCTACCGCACACTACGCCTTGACGAAAGCCAACAAACGTAGCACGAATACTAAGTATTACCAATCTGAAATGTCGGAGGGATACGCAGGTTTTTCAGAAAACCCTGAGCGTAATGAACTTGATATCGTCGTAGAATCATATGTTTTTGAAAAGGAGTGTTTTTGAGGCTTTTCTTAGTTTCGCTAAAGGGGTCACTCCCGGTGAAGGGATCGTCGGCCCTTTCCTCATCGAATAAGGTGCAGGATATATCATATATACCGCTGTGCAAAGCAAAACACTAAAAGCAATCAAAAGACAAACCGCGTTTTGTAGCATCTGCCAGTTTCGCTAAAGGAGTCACTCCCGGTGAAGGGATCTCGGTCCTTTCCTCATCGAATAAGGTGCAGGATATATCGTATACATCGCTGTGCAAAGCAAAACTGTAGCTACCCTTTTTATTAAGTTTTGATTCTACAACATCTTTAGGTTTCTTTTCTTTTATTAATCTCATTAATAAAAAAATCCCATCAGCTTATGCTTCCTAAGCATCACAGAAGAAACGAAAGCAGTAATATTTATATATCAGCATATATATATAGTATAAGCATTCGTCTCAGGCAGTAATATGATCTCATCACAGAACATTGCAGCAGAAGAACATATATGAAATATTGGATATACTAGGATGTTCGTGTTTTTAATACGAGCCTGTATAAAACACGGATTCCACGGTCGCGACGAATAGCCAAACCCACATCCCAAGACCCCTACGAGAGCGGCAAGTAACACTGCCAATTCTAGGGTTAGGAGACCCGGTCTCGACTCCTCGAGATGGCCTCCCACTGGACCCTAGAACCCGGTTACTTGTGCTCCCCTCCTTGGGTCTACCTAATGCGGAAAAGTAAATAATATACACTGGTGACAGCAACCGCATCCTGGAAGTGCCCCAAATAAAAGAATATTACATTACAAATGAATTTTACATGAATGAAAATAAAAACCCTCATCTCACATAAAACCCCCGGCTATTCTGATCGCGACGATCCAATATAACATATCACAGCAACACATAATATCTCATATCATCAACGTAAGCAAGTATGCGTATCCCGATTGTCGTTGATGTATAGCAACGAAGCCGGCGATACACCACATACTACGCTTACGGTCACAGAAAAGAAAGTGTAAAACTACAATATTTGGAATCCACAATCACTTTAGACATCGTAAATCCGAAATATCACATACTTCGTATTTCATGCCTAACTCTATGAATTCCACATATTGTATCACATTCCAGATAAATATACGGTATTAAACTATTTGAACAGATAATCAAACACCCAAAAATTCCCGAAGTGCTCAACTCTTGAGCGGAGTTCAAATAATCCCAGAATATGTCACAGTACCAGTGATCCAGCCGTAGAAGGGCCAAGCCAACGCCTCACATGTGGCACGCCGTACTGCCCCAAACCCGAAGGTTCAAAAGGCAGTTCAAGACGGTCACATAATCGAGTTAAGGTTTGTTGTCTTCTAGAGGGTCCACTGCTTAACTTGTACAATTTTCCGAAAGATTTAAACCCAAATAAATTTCAACACTTGAAAATTTGCCGTGCCAGGAAAAAGTCGGTTAATGATATCCGTTCGACTAGTTTAACAGTTTCTAAATATCCGGAAAGAAATACGAATTTAAAATTTCCAATCGAGTCTACTATTACCAAATAAACCCCAGAATTTTAAACACCTGGAACAGAATAAAAATATCCAGAAGCCTCAGCAAGTGACTACAAACATTACCATGAAGCCACGTGTCATGATCACACTGTTCCGCCGCGGAAGCGCCGCGCAAGCCATGCTTGCGCCGCGCTTCCGCCGCCGAATGGTCGAGTTGGGGGGTCGGGTTTCATGGTAATTCTTAGAATTGCCTGCTGATTTTTTTACATATTTTTAATTCAGAAAAATCCCAAAATTTAAAAAATTTCCAGAGAGGGGTCTATTTGCGTCGTTTCGGGTTCGATCGGAGTTTTAAGTTCGTAAACACATCGCCTAATGCTCTAGCTAGGCTCTGATACCACTGGAGGGTTCCTAGGCACTCTTGTGAAGGTTCATGAGGCATCAAACATGCCCGGATTAAATTTTCGACGTGCCGAACAACCCAAAGCCGGGATCTTTGCTAGATTATTAGGGTTTAACATGTAATTAGATAACATTTATCTAAGTGTGAGGGATTACAACCTTTGTAGTCCGCTCCTTCACTTCACAAGCTCCGAGTAGAAGTCCCTTTGCCGCGATCCACGATCTCCCGGACTCATGAGAGGCTCCACGACTCGAACGATCCATTCTAGCTCGTCGTAATCCAAAATCTCCGATGATCTACGTCGAGGTTTCGAAGAACTCAAGCTATCTCACTCTAAAGAGAAGAACACCCTAATCCCAAGGGCTAGATGAGATGAGGATGAGAGAGTAGTGATTTTGCTTTCTTTCTATATCATTTTCTCATATTTTATCATCACTTAAGAAAATCAAGAGAGCTTCTTCAAGAGAGAAGAAGAAGAAGATGACAATGGAAAAGGAATAATGATTAACCTCTTTCTTTTGTGATGAATAGAAATATAAATCATATGATTTAATTATTAACCATGGTCAAGGATGATTGGATGAGAACAAGTAGAGAAACAACTAGGGTTAGGGTTTGGTTGAGTTAAAAAGGTGTCATCACAAAATATCTTTACAAATGACAAAAGAAAATAGCTTCTAGAAAGAACTTGAAGCAACTAAACCCAATCAAACCCTAACCTCAATTAATCATCCTTAAACATGTTTAACAATTAATCATATCATGTCACAATAATATATATCACATATATATTATATATTTGCAACAAAAGAAAATAATACAATTAACATATATCGCATATATATCAATGTATCATCCACTGAGAAAATGAAATAATAAAGTAAGCCAATATTAGTTAATATAATAATATATCATATATATTATTATATATTAAATCATCGAATCAACACTTGATCCGACGATCCGGCTATATCGAATATAACCGACTAATATATCATGTACCGATTCATCGAATCAACACTTGATCCGATGACCCGGTTCATATCCATATATCGCGAGAATCTAATACGGTATCCCATATCGCATTATTCTCGCTCCTGCGCATATCACATATGTGCCACTACTCTGTTTCGCCTGAGCCAAGAAACCTCTGTGTAGGACTCTAAAGAATCGTCAATACGCCGGTAGCAGGTGATGATCATATCAAACACCCACAAGCTGCAAGCGGTCAGCTAAACGTAACAGCCACCCAGGTATTGAGCGATCAGAAGATCAACAAGCTAGCCTGTCCGTTCTCCTGTGAATCCGATCAGTAACACTCCCGTACAGTCCGGTCTGTTCGTCTGATATGTCGCATATCAAGTCTAGGGGTGGTATACGTCAGACCCCAGTAACCGATAAGTCGTGTCGATGTATGGCTCATAACGGGTCGAGAAACTACTAGTAACACTTACCAGTAAATCTCTATATCAGCCCTGGCCAGGGACTTCCAGTTATAGCCAACCGAACACAGCACAACATCAACTCCCTATACCGGGAGAGACGAATCCCCTCCTATCGCTCATTGCCTCCATGTGATTCGGGACTGTACCCAAAAGCCACCGTTTTGCACGCCCTCTTGGACGTGGTAAGGTGGAAATCAAAGCACAGTGGGAATCACACAAGACTCTATGACGATCTCGGGTCTTCAGACTACCCTGTACCTGTGTCACCGGAGAACTGCCATCTGACGTGTGGTATATCACCATCTGGGAGTTCTCGGCGAGTCCGTCCAGTGTACCCAGTCTCTACTGAGCACCCGTACACCATCTCTGATGTCTAACACCGATGGATATGGGATCATCCATCGCCCATCATATGGGTCAAGATGCGTATACGCTAGTCTACTCTGGTGTATCGATGCCCTGTCTCGATATACCCTCGACTAGGAACAGTTATAGGATGTACTCATCGACTACCGCGGCCCCACTAGTATGATCTCATCATAGTCCCAGTAGTCGAGTACAAGTCCTAAGGGCTTTATCAACATGTGAGAGTAAAACAGTAAACCAATACAAGTCAACATGTTAAGATAAAGTGAAACCAGATAGCATACTATCATGACGAGCAAGAAAGTCTTCTCTATATATAACCAAGCATCCATTATAATATACATCATATGTACAACAATGGCCTCTAGGGCATATACATAACTAACAGTCCTCGTACTATATTCTGTTTACTTATGACTTCTCTGGTTCTTAGACAGGTGTTTCGTAGAAACACAGGGTCCAAGTTTTGAGAAGTTATAGGTATGTGGATAAAGTAGAGAATCAGGTGTTGCAGTATCAGGATTCTTCAAGGTGATCGAAGATGTAGATACTTGTGAATGGTATTCAATTGATAGTAACGATTAAGAGAACTTGCTTCTCTTTCAGGTTACTCATAATTGGAAGCATTCCTAAGTTGAGTAACGCTGATCGGCCTCCTTCCATTTAGTTGACATGCACTGGTGACAGCTGCATGATTTGAATCTGGTTCAATTAAATCTGTGTCTCTGTTTCTGTATTGGATATAGAACAGTTCATATCATAACGGTATTAAGGTACGGGGAGTTGTCCAGCTTATGCTTAAAACCAGACTCCGAATAACTCAAGGCACGTTTCTGTAATGGCTGTTTGTGGGGTTGACCCGGGCTATGACGAGGGTTGATTTTCTACCATCTGGAAGATCAATAGTGATATTGTTCTAGACTCACCACAGTTTTAACAAAAATGGATTTTTTCAGAAAACAGTAGTGGGAGTATGGTAGAACTGGAAGTGATTCCAGAACCGCAAACGATTACTGAAGATTTGATAAGAACCTAAAGATTCAATCTAATTTGACATTCCATTGGCCACTCGGCAGATATGGTGGGTAACCTCAGGCACCCGAGTGGTACTTCAGTATACTCAAGGACGGTGGCAGGGAGGTTCTTGTTTGCCCAGACTTGCCATTGTTGTTGTTCCAGACTGTGAGACCCGGTAGGAGGATGAGTATAGCGTCGTTCTGAACTAGGGGATGGATCTATATGACTCTGCCAGAGGGCTGTCGTAGTCAGTTGGAGCAGCGGAAGCATGGTGTACAAGTGGCTTATGTCTATTTATAGACTAAAGTTGATATAGCGGAGATAGATCATCTATTTCTGATGTGACGGTCATAGGTTTGACTTCATCAGAATAGGGGATGGATCTGTTAAGAAGGTAGTAGGGTGTGATGTCCTGGTATTTGATGACATACACAGAGTAGGAAGTGATATTCCTATACTACGATCGGTTATACTTTGGTTGTCACACAGTAGTTTCTCCACATAGGAATTGGATCTTATATCGTACATTCTGGTTACTAGATCTATGGTTTTAGATTTAGATTTGGGTGGTTTCCCAATCAGGGTACTTAGACAGCATTCTAAGAGTATTTAGAATGGACGACTCCTGGCATGGTGGTGTACCTGCAGGTAATGGAGTCACCCTCTCTAAAGGTATCTTACAGACTAAAGGGGAGAGGGATACGCATGATTGGCAGATCACTTGCTTAGGCAATTGAGTCAATCATGAGATGTCAAGTACCACACCATATGTTGTTCTTGCAGTAGATGCAATAAGTTGATATTGATCCAATCCTGGGGAAACATTCGGAAGCAGTTTTAGAACATAAGTGGATGTTCTAGGGATATGATAATGGCAGCCTCCTTTAGGAGACAGTTATCATTCCAGGCTTCCAAGGTGACCTGGATGGCAGAATGGCTGTCAGAGATATAGTTTTCCCTCTGACGAGGGGCAGAATTTTGGACAGGTGGTCCAGAAGGATACTGAGGTAAGGATGGCACAGGATACTAATTAAGTTCAGTTGACCATACAGTCTAAGAAGTTTGGATTTGGAGTTCACTTATGAGCTAGGTCCCATCAAATATCCAGACACATTCTAAGACAGGTATTGCTCATTTCGGGAGATAGCTTTCTCCGAGAACTTGAGATAAAGAGAGACATAGAAAGAAACACCATAGCGGATCCACTCACTGAGGCTATTCCTCGAACGCAATAGTTTCGCAAACGAGCTTTGTGGGACTGACTATTAGAGGAGTTGGGTGTTCGGTATCACACGTGCTGTGAGTATGCGACATCGCAATAATTAGCCTTGAGTGCAAGTGGGAGATTGTTGTAGATAGTGCCCTTAGAGTCAATTATTTGATCACAACACGCAATTGCAATGATTGAGGGAGGACCTATCCCAGTAGGACAGTCTTACTCAAGATGATTGTATGCTATCTGGTTTATCTTTATCATCGTGTACTGATTTAGGTAACCCTACAGGTCACTATTGCACGTTGATAAAGCCCCTAGGATTCTTGCTTGACTACCAGCAGCATGAGGGCGATCATATACATGGGAGCTGGGGTCTATAAGCACATCCTTAAAAGGTCCCTAGTCGTGGGAGTTTCGAGACTGGGCATCGATACTCCATTAGTAGACTAGTGTATACAGTCGAGACCCCGACGAGGGGCGGTGGCCAGTCTCACAAGCCACTGGTGTCAGTTGATTCACCTAAGATGTATACAGGTGCTCATTGGGTTATGAGTACACCGGACAGGACTCGCCGGGAACATGCTAGTTGGGATTATACCAGACGTCAGATAGCAGTTCCCTGGTGACATGTGTACAGGTTAGTTCATCGACTTGAGATCGTCATTTGTCTCGTGTGAGTTCCCACTGTACTTTGATTACTACCCTACCATGGCTCAAAGGAGTCGTGCAAACAGGTTTTAGTTGGGTACAGTCCCGAGCCACATGGAAGCAGTGAGCGGATCTGCAGGGGTTCGTCTCACCCGGTATTGAGGGTAAGGTCGCGCTGTGTCTAGGAGAGCCATTACACAAAGCCCTCGGCCGAGGCAGGAGATTTACTGGTAGGTATTCCAGTAGTATCTCAGGTGTTCTGGGCTACACTCCGACACGACTTGTACCGCTTTTAGGGGTCTGACTTTTACCAATCCCCTAGGCCCGCCATGCGATACTCATAGACGAACGGACCGGACTGTACGGATATTGTCACTGACTGGCTCAGTAGGGTGTCAGGATGAGTTCTCTCATCGACGTCCCTTTTGGTCAATAGCTGGTGGCCCGTCACGTATGGCTAATACCTCTGACGTGCTAGTGGTTAAATCCACAGCCATAGTATTGACGAGTCTTTAGAGTCTACCACACACAGTTACTCAAGTTTCGGGCGAAACGCTGTAGAGGCCGTATGGAGATATGGCAGGGTTCGATCAGATACGTGCGGTATTGCACGGATCGTGATCGGACGGATTTTACCAGCGGGCTTTGGTTTAAGCTGGATCCTAGTATTAGACAGTGTAGTTTTATCTCTTTGCATTTGTGTTCAGTGGGAATACAAATGCGGACATGTATATGCGGTCCCGGGGTTTTCCTGTAATTTATTACGGGATCAGTTTTCTGAAGTTGCCAGTTTGCATTTCGTTCCGGCCGGTTTTCTTTTGTTCCTTCGCGGCCGGACTTTTCGATGGAGGGGGTTATTTGCCGTTGTGGAAATTACATATTGTGGAAGGGGGTTATTTGTGATTATGGCTTCATGATGAGATTCTTTATTAGTCTCTTCCTTTGCATTAATTGAGATTAGAATGGATTTGATATTGATATGATATTGTTATCATTGCTTTTGGATGTGGTCACCTTTTTACTTTTACTACTCTCACCTTCCTTTATGTTTTTGACTCCTCCACCATTTCTATCATCAAGGGGACGGCCACATTAGGGAATGAGAGAGAGGTTCATATGATTTTGGTGTGGGAAAAATTATCATTCATCTCATTTTAGCTTGCCACCAAAATTCCCAAGTTCATATCTTGTTCATTCCTCCATCACCAAAGGCAACTTCCCCCTAAATGAGACAATGTTTTCTACACTACATCTACAACATCTCTTGGACGCGTCGGCTCGCCAACTTCGCGCCCGAGTTGCCTCCGTCCAGAGGTGGGAGCCCGTAAAAGAACCCGGCGATGTGGTGCCCATTTCGACGAGGAGGCGACGACCGGAGATTCCGCGAGGAGATCGGAGTGGAGACGAAGACCGAAGGACACGGATCGCTTGGTATATCTCTCTACCCACTCTCTTGATTGCTAGGATTAGGTTAATGGTCACGATCCGGGTTTATTTTTCGCGGTAGCGCCGGTTTAAAGTTAAGAAAATTTTTGATTCCGCATTTTGGCCTCGAGTAGAAGGCTGGGGCGCTGCCGTGGCACAACAGCAGCAGCAATAAAAACAACAACAGCAGCAGCAGCTTTGCAAGCAGCAGCAGCCCAGAACTGCAACAACAGCAACAACACTTCAGCAGCACCAACACCTTCTTCTTCTTCTTCTTCTTCTTCTTCTCTTCTCCTACATCCTAGGTCCTCTTGAGGTATAATCTCTTAACTTGATTCCTTGCTTGCTTATCATATGGTTATTTAGTTTAGTTAGTGTTTATATTGTGATTTAGTGCTAGTTTTGGGTATTTCGAGTGAGACTTGACCAAGTGTTGGTTTTTACTGGTAGTATAGCTTGACTAGGTGCTGTTAAGCCCGGTTATCTTAGGATTTACCCCAGATTTCATTAAAATACCAGATCGTTGCAATTAGTGTAACTTAGATTTTTATATAGACTTTTAGGATATCCGTGATCTGCTACAACCTTGATCATTTTATAGTTTAGCAAACACCTACAGAATATTGTGCAGGCTTTTTAGAGTAGTGTGTAGGGTTTTTGTGCCAGTTTTTCTCTTGAAAATCCGGCGACCTCCCCTTATTTTCCAGCGTCGCCGGCCCCCATGAAGAGATGGGTGGTTGTGCTTTGGGTAGTGGCGTCGATGAGTGTTTTCCAGTGTGTGGTATTGTTTAAGTTTTGGGTTACAGCTGTTGGTGAAATCTGGGAGAGAGTTGGTTAGCTTTTTGTGTTTTATGGACTTTTGACGGTATCTTGATGGTTTAGTTGGAGATTAGGGTAGATTAGGGTTTCTAGGTTAGAGTAGCTCTAATATTTGTTGTTGGTATCACTTGACTCTGGTAACTTCACCTAATTTCACAAAACACCCTTTTGTTGCAAACTTAGTGCTTTAAGGCGTTTTTTAAAATAAAACTTTAGGATACGTAGAATCTGCTGTATCTACGATAGTTTTCTTAGTAAGAAAACTTATACACTAGGCTGTGAATGGTGTTAGGATCCTAGGGTAGAGACCTGGGCACACTCCACCTGGTTTTGGCCGGTATCACCCCCCTTGCCGCCGGCCAAATTTTGGTGAAGTGATTTGGGTTTTGTTAGGTAGTTGTCTGTAGTTTTGCTGAGGGGTTTGGTCTTTTTTATTTTCATTGTTTTTGCTCCAGGTAAAAACTGGGACCTATTACCTATTTTTAGCGTAGCGGAACTTGCGCGACACGTACGGTGCGTGTTGAGTTAGTTTGCTGTGTGTCATGGCGTATCGCTGTGTGTCACAGTGTGTCACGTTGGCTTTGGCGTATGCACACACGCTACGTATGCGCGCGCGTTTAGTTCGCGACGCGGGTTTATTGTTTGGTTTTAATATCGCGTTTTGTAGTATTTTAGCTTATGTGTTGCCTTGTATAAATTCTAGGTTCGCAGGCAAGAACTTCGAGCGCCGCGGAGAAAGGAAATCAGGTGGTCGGATACACCTAGCGCGAAATCACGGGTGAGTAGATGTAACATCTACGGGGGACAATCGTATGGATGACGCAAGTCGCCCGATAGATTTAGTAAATTAAAAGATTGCTAGTGATGTTAGAAATTATAATATTTGCATGATAATTGCTACGTTCAGGATCTATATGTTTCACCAACATATGTGAACTCATTCCATAAGACACCTGCACCATTGCTAGGCTTTTAATATGCAGCACGAGCACTATTCATGTGTACGAACACGCCCTGGTAATTGCCATGTCACAACACTAGATAACTTATAATCTGAAACAAGCTATCAATGGATGCTCATAACCTGTGCTATTGCATTAAATCCATAAAATGAAATTGTAAAATTGCTATTCACATGCATGTACCCCATTACATCATTTGTTCATGCCTAGTCCATAGATCATACATTGCAACTTGATTATTGATACCATATGCATTCATGATCGTTGAGACATGCACTTATGATGATTCTTGAGACTTATGATATTTCTGGATTTCGGGGGAAAGCCGCAAGATTTATAAAACTTATTATCTTTTTAAATATGAAAACTTGCGGTTTTCTAGTGATGTAAAGTGTCGTCCACTATGAGTTTGCTGTGGTTTTCGAGACCCGTTTCGAGGAGTTGGATGACCCGTCTCGTGTACATGGTGGGCCCGGTGAGGTACCCCGGGGCAAGAAGATCGCAGATGATAGTGTTGAGCCTGGCAGGGAGTGGATTACCTCCCGGTGACTATTTGGCACGGCGGATATCCAGAGGATACCGACCGTGGCCGCGAGATGATGAGATATTGATATTTGAGATGGGTCAGCTGGACGGCTGAGCCAGAGATACTATGACATGGATATATGAGATTTGAGACAGTTTGAGGTGTCGTTGCTGTTAGGTCCACGTTACCTCTCCCGGTACTTTCGGGTTTGCGGAAACGGTAAAACAAAATTTTTTCTGGACTTGGCAACATGGACCGTAAAAGCCGGATCTTTGCTAAACAATACACTAGCATCCTAACTAGAGATTTATCTACTCGGTTAGGGGTTATACCTCAACTTGAACTCCTTCTCTTCTTGTTGATCTTCTCCTTGCTTGCTCCAAGGGTTGATTCGGACTTTGGTCACTCAACTTGAACTCTTTCTCTTCTTGTTGTTCTTCTCCTTGCTTGCTCCAAAGGTTGATCCGGACTTTGGTCACCTCCGCGGCCTCCTTGAGTCGAAGACGATCCACCCAAGAGATGTGCACCGAGCTCCACCTCGAGCCGAGATAACTAGGGCAAAGAGATTGCTAATCTAGAAGCCCTAGGTTGTGTAGAAATGATCAATGGATGGTTTTGTCTTTGTGGGATCTTTATCTCTCAACACATGAGATCAAAAGATGAATCAAGAAGAGGAAGAAGAAGGAGGAGCAACAACCATGGTTTATTTCTTTTCTTCTCACTTGAAAAACCAAGAGAGAGAGTGAGAAATAAATTATGATACAAAGAAAAGTAACCATGGTTGCAATAATGAAAAAAACAACATCATTACTAATCCCATCAAGATAAAGTTTGATGGCTACATTGAAATGGCCATTATCATAATCCAAAAGAAAATGAAAATGAAAAGAAGAGTGTAGATCCCTCTTGAAAGTCAATGGTCAACACGGTCAACCGGTCAACAAAGTCAAGAGAGGTCAACGGGGTCAAATGGTCAATGCAATTAGCCATCATAAAATTATCACTAAAAGGATTAGTAAATGATATCCGCGGCTCATAATGGTTTTGACCAAACGAACTGTCAAAACCCTAATGAGTCCGCCTCAAAATGATTTTGACCGAATCAACTGTCAAAACCCTAATAAGCCTGCCACATAACGGTTTTGGCCGAACCAACTGCCAAAACCCTAATGAGGCACCTCCTCCTTCACCGCTCCGGAAAACTGTGCATACACACCTGCATCCGTATTCCGTAGAATGCGGATGCACAGAAGACAAAACAAATCCATCCGTGCAATACTAGGATCCGGCTTAAACCAAAGCTCACTAGTACTGCCTGCCCGAACACCGCACGCACACAAGTGTACGTAAGTGATCGCAGCCCTGCCGTAAAACCATACGGCCTCTACACGTTTCGCTCAGTGCAGGAAAACTCTCTGTATGGGACTCTAAAGCCTCGACACTACGCTGGCAGTGGGTTTAACCACAGACCGCAAGCGGCACTAGCTGTACGTAACGGTCCCCAGGTAGATGTCGATAAGAAGGCCGATGAGGTAAACCCATCCGAACTCCTACTGAGTCTGTATGTGACAATCTCCGTACAGTCCGGTCTGTTCGTCTGATACATCGCATGGCGGGCCTAGGGGGCGGTAAATGTCGGTCCCCTAATAGCGGTACAAGTCGTGTCGGAGTGAAGCCCAATACACCCTGAGATAACACTGGAAACCTACCAGTATATCTCGCTTGCCCTGGCCAGGGACTACTCGTGTAATGGCTCTCCTAGACACAGCGCGATGTCAACCCCCAATACCGGGAGAGACGAATCCTGTCTAACCGTCACTGCCTCTAAGTGCTTCGGGACTGCTCCCAACTACTACCTGTTTGCACGACTCAGTAGAGCCGTGGTAGAGTAGTAATCAATGAACAGTGGGAACACACTCGAGGCGAAGTGACAGTGTCAAGTCAGCGGACTAAGCTGTACTCATGTCATCTGGGAACTGATAACAGACGATAGGTATAATACCAACCATCGGTTCCCGACGAGTCCTGTCCAGTGTACTCGTAACCTAACGAGAACCCGCATATTATCTCAAGTACGACGTACCGACGGCTGTGGGACAGACCGTCTCCCGTGCTGGGATGAGAAGCGCATACGCTAGTCTACTCCGGAGCATCGATGCCCTATCTCGATACTCCCATGACTAGGGACGTGTATAAGGATGTGCTTGTTGATTACCCAGCCCCCACGAGTGTGATCGCCATGACAACGCCGGTAATCAAGCAAAGATCCTGAGGGCTCTACTAATGCGTATAGGTGATATAATAAATAAACACACATGTACACATTAAAGCAGAGACAAACCAAGTAGCATACTACTATATTGAGCAAGATTGTCTGTACAACTGTGAATATCCCAAGCTTCCATCAAGTAATATACATACTAGTATGATACAGTAATGGCCTCTAGGGCATATACACTAACAATCTATCACTTGCACTAAGGCCATGTACTGGCGTATCGAAGACCTATCATCTCGATCAGCAACTCGAACTGAGTCTAGGGTAAGGCCTTCGTGAATGGGTCCGCTGTGTTGTCTTTTGTGTCCACTCTCCGCACCTCGATCTCCTGGCGATCAATGATCTCCCTGATCAGGTGATACCGCCTTAAGATGTGTCTGGATTTCTGATGGGACCTTGGTTCCTTCGCTAAAGCTATAGCCCTATTGTTATCGCAATACAAAGGTATTGGGTCAACAATGGACGGAACCACCAGAAGTTCACTAATGAACTTCTTTATCCAGACCGCCTCTTTTGCGGCATCGCTTGCAGCAATGTATTCAGCATCCATCGTCGAGTCTGCGACGGTATCCTGTTTGGAACTCCTCCAACATACCGCTCCTCCGTTGAGGGTAAACATAAAACCCGAGACGGACTTGCTGTCATCTTTGTCACTCTGGAAGCTTGAATCGGTAAAGGACTCGACCCTGAGGTCTCCATTACCATAAACCAGGAACATCTCCTTAGTCCTTCTCAGGTACTTGAGAATGTTCTTCACTGCTGTCCAGTGGTCCTCCCCTGGGTCTGACTGATACCGGCTTACCGCGCTCAGCACGTAAGCTACATCTGGTCTTGTACATAGCATCGCAAACATTATAGATCCTACCGCCGAAGCGTAGGGTATAGTGCTCATGCGAACCCTCTCCTCGTCAGTCTTAGGAGACATCTTCTTGGAGAGGGTAATTCCGTGCAATGCGGGTATGTTACCGTGCATGGAATCCTCCATACTAAATCTCTTTAGTACGGTCTCTATTTACCTGGACTGCGAAAGTCCCAGTAGTCTCTTGGATCTATCTCTATAGATCTTGATCCCCAGAATGTACGAGGCATCACCCAGGTCCTTCATGGAGAACCTTCGTGACCAAAATAGCTTGACCGATTGTAGCATAGGAATATCATTTCCTATCAAAAGAATGTCGTCCACGTACAAGACTAGGAATACGACAGTTCGTCCTACAATCTTCTTATAGACACAGGGTTCATCTTCGTTCTTGATGAAATCAAATTCCTTGATTACCTCATCAAAACAAATGTTCCAGCTCCATGATGCCTGCTTTAATCCATAAATGGATTTAAGCAACTTGCACACCTTCCCGCTGCTCCCACTGTCTACGAAACCTTCTGGTTGATCCATGTAAACGCACTCTTCCAAACAACCGTTAAGGAAAGCCGTTTTAACATCCATCTGCCAGATTTCATAGTCATGGAAGGCAGCAATGGCAAGTAGGATCCGAATGGATTTGAGCATAGCCACCGGAGAAAATGTTTCGTCATAGTCCAAACCAGGTCTATGACGAAAACCTTTTGCAACGAGTCTAGCCTTATAGGTTTCCACCTGCCCATCTACACCAAGTTTCCTTTTGTAGATCCATTTGCATCCAACGGGTTTTACCCCAGGTGGAGCAATATCCAAGGTCCACACTTTATTGGCGTACATGGACTCTATTTCGGATTGCATTGCTTCCTGCCATTTATCAGAGTCCCTACTGATAATGGCCTGCCTGAAACTGGTAGGGTCATCATCTTCCAAGATGCAATCCTCTCGATCCCAGTCAATGAGAAAACCGTAGTATCTCTCGGGCGGATGAGAAATCCTACCAGATCTGCGGAGTGGCCGAGGTTCGTTTGGGGTTATTGAATCTAGCGGTTCCTCCAAATTTTCAGTTACATTTTGTGGTCGCTGAATTTCTTCCAGTTCTACCGAACTCCCACTAGTTTCTTTTGCAAGAAACTCCCTTTCTAAGAAGGTAGCGTGGCGAGATACAAACACCTTCTGTTCCTCAGTGTGGTAGAACAGATATCTTAGTGAGTCTTTAGGATATCCCACAAATTTACACAGAACTGACAGTGCCTCTAGCTTGTCCGGTTTCTGTGTTTTCACATAGGCCGGACAACCCCATATCTTAATAAACATAAGACATGGTTTCTTACTGCTCCATATTTCATACGGAGTTTTAGGCACAGATTTGGACGGAACTTGATTCAAAAGGTATGCCGCTGTCTGAAGTGCATGTCCCCAGAATGAAAGAGGTAACTCATCACTACTCATCATGGAGCGAACCATATCCAATAGGGTACGATTCCTCCGCTCCGAAACACCGTTGTGCTGTGGTGTATAACGAGGAGTAAGCTGAAAGAGAATACCATTCTCTTTTAAGTAATCTAGGAATTTCGTGCTTAAGTACTCCCCTCCTCTATCAGACCGGAGGATCTTGATACTTTTGCCAATCTGGTTCTCTACTTCCTTTCTGAATTCCTTGAATTTCTCAAAAGCTTCAGATTTGTTTTTCATCAGATACACATATCCGAACCTAAAGAGATCGTCAGTGAATGTGATGAAGTAGGAGAACCCACCCCTTGCATATGTAGACATCGGACCACATACATCACTGTGTATGAGTCCCAAGAGCTCTGCTGCTCTTTCTCCATGTCCGGTGAACAGAGATTTGGTCATCTTCCCTTTGAGACAGGACTGACAAGTTTCATAAGATGAAAACTCGAACGCATTCAAGAGTCCATCTTTATGCAACTTACTCATTCTTTTCTCTCCGATATGACCAAGTCTACAATGCCACAAGTAGGATTCATTCGTATCTGAATTCTTCCTCTTGCGTGTGTTTTGTATATTGAGAACTGTATTCTGATTTAGAACGTAGATACCATTACACAGTGTACCCTCTGCAACCAGTACCTTATGAAGGTAAATGTTCATGATATTCTTTTCAAGAACAAAGTTATATCCATATTTATCGAGTAAAGAAACTGATATGATGTTGCAAACCATGGAGGGTACATAGTAGCAATCGTTCAAAATCATAGTCTTGCCATTTGGCAATACTAGGTGATATTCACCGACGGCTGCCGCATTAACTTGTGCTCCGTTCGCTACTCTGAGCGACATATCACCCGGTGCAACTTTCCTACTTTTTCTCAGTCCCTGCAATAAATTTCAGATACGAGATCCTGATCCGGTATCAAGTACCCAGGAGGTAGGGCTGACCGTAAAACAGTTCTCAATTACAAGAACACCTGAAGTAGATGCAAAACCATGCTTCTTCTTCAACTGGGTATCCTGGAAATCCATATAATCCCCTTTCCCATACTCATACTCATGACTGTTGTCACAAGTTAGAGCTGAACTAACTTTCCCCAGTCCCGAATAAGAATTCGGATCGTTCATGCGATACATTTTATTATCTTGATTAGGGCGTGAAAAGGTTGCTGCCTGGAGAGAGAGAAAAGAAACACTCAGCGTATGCTCTTGCAAGATTATATTGGTTTATTAATTTATCTAACCAGGATGTCTCCCACTGTTTACTCAAATTCTTCTTAAAACCTTTTTAAAAGAAGAACTAGCCGGGTTTTAATTCACGTCACAATACTTGCTTAACCTTTCAGCCAGGCTAGTGTCGGTACTTCGAGGGAGGTTTTCCAACGCTTTCGCGAAGTTCCTTAATTCAAGAACCTCTTTTCCCTGGGGGGTAGCCCCGCTAACACCTTTCTAGACACCTACTAGGTTTATAGCATTGATCGTTAAGTGAAATAATCTCCCAAGAGTAATCCAACTCATTAGTGGGATCGGGATCCAACTGTCATTGTGTGATAACCTAGATGGAATCCACTCTAGTCACCATACTCCAGAAGGTATGCTAAATCTGCAAGTTTCAGTACTTTTGAAACTCCCGATGTGGTTTTTGCCCCTAGGACCCAAGTGACCTTGACGAATAATCAAAAAATCAAAAGGTCCTAGTCAAGTTCAACCCGTCGTTATCCAGGATTGCATTAGACCCGCCCGCATGATCCTTGACGAATAATCAACAAAATCATGCGACCGTCCTAACCAATCGCATCTATCAGTGCAACAGAGAATTATTACTCAGCTACCGTTCACTGTGTCTTGACGAATAATCAACAAACGCAGCACGAATACTAAGTATTAATTATCTGAAACGACGGAGGGCTACGGCTGGGTTTTTGGCGAAAAACCCATTAACGTAATGAACTTGATATCGTTGAAGGAACGTGATACACCCTTTTTGAAAATATAGTGGAGAAAACTTTTGCTAAAGAGGTCACTCCCTGTGAAGGGATCTCGGCTCTTTCCTCGTCGAATGAGGTGCAGGATATTCCAAACTGAATACCTCGATGCAAAGCAAGAATAATCGACTATAGTGAAGTTATTACCCTGATGCAAATTTTTGTCCAAGGGGTCACTCCAGATGAAGGGATCTCGGCCCTTGCCTCGTCGACTGAGGTGCTGGGCATTCATAACCGAATACCTCGATGCAAAACAAAAAATGAACGTCCTTGCAATAAAAACTTTTTGAAAAACTTGTTTCAACAACGTCTTTTAGGTTTATTTCCTTGCATTAGTTCTTTTAATGTGTCCCATCAGTTAAATCCTACCACTGCAGAAAACAACCAAAATATGACGTATGCTTATGCCATTCGCATTCGCCACGGGGCCCCGTCATCACCCGTTAGGTTACTTAACTAACGACAGAGCGGGGGCTGGGCTAGCGCGGCTGTAAAACATAAGCAACGCCTAAATAGTTATTATATATAGCAATATAGCAATGATAGCCAATCCAGATCACAGATGAACACTTTGGATATACTAGGAACCCGCGATTCGTTCGAGCCTGCAACGAAAAGCGGATTACACGGTGGCGATGAATAGCCAATACCCCACCCAAGACCCCTACGGGTGCGGCAAACTACCCGCCAAGTACCCGAAGCGAAGCAACCTCCCTCAACGCCATGAGTAGGCCACTCGGCACTTCGAGATACCCGGTAGTTTGTGCACCCCCTCCATGGGTCTATCCTAGGAGCAAAAACCGTAAAAAGAATTATACAATGACGGCTACAACCCCGACCCGGTTGTGCGGCCATGCAAATAATATTACATCAATTTACAAATTTATTACATGAATGAAAGAAAAAGAAACTCTCATCTCACATCCACCCCGGCTATTCATCCGCGACAATCCAACGAGTTCATATACACAAACCATCATCAACACAGATCACAGATATGTATAACCCCCACTAATCGACGTATAGCGATTAGTAGACGTTCAATACACATATAACATTACAGAGATAACCATTAGCCAAAGTCTACAGAACATCGACCAAAAAATACGGATTTATGAGCCCCAAAAACAAATTTTGCTTTCTGGAAAATCTGGGCAGAAAAGTCATATACCAAAAATCCCAAAATACCCCTCTAAGAAAACTGCAAGAAAAATATTCCCCAACAGAGCCAACGCCGCCGCGGTTCCGCGGCATAAGCAAGCTTATGGCGCGGAAACGCGGCTCTTTGGACGGGTTGGGGATGAAATTTCTCCAGTTTTCTAACAAAAGCCTGAGCCGATTTTTAGTGTATAAATTTTTAATTTTGGAACAGTTCTAAAATTCGGCAAAAACAGAATTTTCCGGGGTAATTTTGCGGGTTTTCGTCCGGTCGATATTCTTAATACTTTGCTAACATGCTAGGGTGTGTTTAGTTAGGCTCTGATACCACTGTTAGGTCCACGTTACCTCTCCCGGTACTTTCGGGTTTGCGGAAATGGTAAAACAAAAATTTTTCTGGACTTGGCAACATGGACCGTAAAAGCCGTATCTTTGCTAAACAATACACTAGCATCCTAACTAGAGATTTATCTACTCGGTTAGGGGTTATACCTCAACTTGAACTCCTTCTCTTCTTGTTGTTCTTCTCCTTGCTTGCTCCAAGGGTTGATCCGGACTTTGGTCACTCAACTTGAACTCCTTCTCTTCTTGTTGTTCTTCTCCTTGCTTGCTCCGAAGGTTGATCCGGACTTTGGTCACCTCCGCGGCCTCCTTGAGTCGAAGACGATCCACCCAAGAGATGTGCACCGAGCTCCACCTCGAGCCGAGATAAATAGGGCAAAGAGAATGCTAATCTAGAAGCCCTAGGTTGTGTAGAAATGATCAATCGATGGTTTTGTCTTTGTGGGATCTTTATCTCTCAACACATGAGATCAAAAGATGAATCAAGAGGAGGAAGAAGAAGGAGGAGCAACAACCATGGTTTATTTCTTTTCTTCTCACTTGAAAAACCAAGAGAGAGAGTGAGAAAGAAATTATGATACAATGAAAAGTAACCATGGTTGCAATAATGAAAAAACTGTTGGATATATGTATGCCCTAGAGGCCATTATGTGATAGTGGATGTATCTATACATGTATATATATTCAGTTTGCATTATTTCTCGACATGATAGTATGCTATTTGGTTTTTGTTTATCTGACATGTTGATTTGATCATGCTTTTATTCATTCATACATGCTGATAAAGCCCTGAGGATATCGGCTTGACTACTCTGATTATGATGGAGATCAAACTAGTGGGACATCTGTAGTCTATAAGCATATCCTGGAACGTCCCTAGTCGTAGGTATATCGAGACAGGGCATTGATATACCAGATTAGACTAGCGTATATGATACTAGACCCATACGATGGGCGATGAATGTTCCCACATTCATCGATGTTTGACATCAAGATCATATACGGGTGCTCAGTGGTGACTGGGTACACTGGACGGACTCACCGAGAACTCCTATATGGAATTATATCTATCGTCGGATAGCAGTTCTCAGGTGACACTGGTACAGGTTAGTCTATAGACCCGAGATCGTCATAGAGCCTTGTGTGTTCTCCCACTGAACTTTGATTACCACCCTACCACGGCTCTACTAAGTCATGCAAGCAGGTGGCCGTTGGGTACCGTCCTGAGACACACGAAGGCAATGAGCGATAGGAGGGGTTTCTTCTCTCCCGGTATTGGGAGTTGATGCTGTGTTGTGCCCGACTGGTTATAACAGCAAGTCCCTGGCCAGGGCTGCTGAGATTTGCTGATAAGTGTTATCAGTAGTTTCTCGATCTGTTATAGACCGTTCACCGGCACGACTTATTGAGTTATTGGGGTCGACGTGACCATCCCTAGGCTCGATATGCAGCATATCTGACGAAGAGACCAGACTGTACGGTAATGTTGCCGGATGGCTCGATGGGAGTTGTAGCTGGTTCTCTTGTTGTCTTCTGATCGCTCAATACCCGGGTGGCCGTTACGTTTAGCTGACCGCTTGCGGCTTGAGGGCACTTGATATGATCATCACCCTCTGCCGGCGTATTGACGAGTCTTAGAGTCCCACAGAGGAGTTACCCAGTCCAGGCGAAACGTTGTGGTGCGCGTATGCGATATGCTCTTGCACTTGATTGAAATGTGCGTATATGATACCGAACATTGATCGGGTGGCCTGCTTTTGGTGGGGTCATATGAGATATGACCGGATTGATAAATTAAGTGTTGATTTATCATCTAACCATTAGTTTTCTCACTTGAAACCTTTCTAGGGTTTGATGGATGTATGCATGCATGCATGTGTTTCTTTTTTTCCTTTCTAGTTTCATGCACATGTAGATGTGCATACATGTATACATACATACACCCATCCATCATGGTTGATTGCATATGGAAATGGTGGCAATATAAGACTCACACCATAGATTAAATAATGGATTATTATTTAATTTTGGTTTTAAAGTTAAATGAAAAAGAAAAGGATAATCATTCTTGATTCTACACTCTTCTTCTAACCTAACCTATCTCAACTACCACTAACATATGGTTATCCTTCTCTTTATCATTTAAAACCCAAGTTAAACTAACTATCCATCATTTAATCATGGTTGAAGTTAAGAAGAAAATAAATATATATAGTGATAGATATTTTCTTTTTCTTCTTAACTCAAGGTTATCCTTTTTACCTCTAGTTAAAAATTGCCACCATCTTCTTCCTCTTGCTCCTTTGCTCTCTAGTCTTTTCTAGTGAGTTAAATACAACTAAAGAAAGGTTTTTGAAGTGAGATTCCAAACCACAACATCATTCTACTCAAGTCTAGCCGACTTGATTAGAGTGTTTTCTTCGGTTTTCCAAAGAAGCGAGCTTGGACGGAGTACTCCGTGGTGGATCGTCGTGGACGCAAGGGAACTTCAAGAGGACCTCGATTCAACACCCAAGACACCAAGGAGTCCAGCAAAGGGGAGCTACAAAGGTTGTAGCCTTCAAACCCTTTTCTTTACTAGCTTAAAGTTTCATAACCCTAATTTTTTAGGATCGATCCCTTTGCATGTTAGTTTAGCACCTTAAAAATTATAACTTTGGGTCATGTGATGCTTCAAAACTCTTCATAGGGTGCTATACTAACCTTACATTGGTATCAGAGCCGACATAGAACATTAGGCGACGTTTTTACGAAGTGAAAACCCCGATCGGACAAGAATACGGTATTTTTGGGTGCTCTCTGGAAATTTTCTAAAATTTGATAATTTGCAGAATTAAAAATATGTAAAAAATACAGCAGGAAAAAATAAGAGTTACGGTACAAAATGTTTTCAGTGAACAGTGATTCTCGCCGCGGAAACGCGGCCGTATATATGTATTGATGAATATTTTTTGTACAGTAATTCATGAATTTGCTTGTATAAATTTTTGGATATTTTTAATCTGTATTTGGTTTTGAAAAATTCTGGAGATGTTTTGAACTCGTCATTTCGATCGGGATTTTTATTTCGTAGCTTTTCCGGGTAAATTAGAAAGTATTGAAGTGTTTGAACGAGTATCATTTACTCACTATTCACGGGGTTCAAATAGTTTGGAGATACGTGCAAGTCTTTTTGCGGTGGTCCCTCTAGAAGATAACAAACCTTAACTCGATTATGTGACCGTCTCGAACTGCCCTTTGAACCCTAGGGTTTGGGGCAGTACGGCGTGCCACATGTGAGGCGTTGGCTTGACCCTTCTACAGCTGGACCGCTACTACTGTGTCACACTCCGGATTTTTGAACCCTGCTCAAGTGTTGAGCTTTAGTGAATCTTGGGTGCTTGATCGTTCGTTCGAAAACTTTAATACTGTCTGTTTGTTTGGAATGTGATACAATATGTAGAATTCATATAGTGTAGGCATGAAATACGAAATATGTGATATTTCGCATTTATGATGTCTAAAGAGAATCTGGATTCCAAATATTGTAGTTTTACACTTTCTTTTCTGTGACCGTAAGTGTAGTATGTTAGATATCGCCGTTTTCGTTGCTATACATCAACGACAATCGGGGTACGCATACTTACTTACGTTGATGATATGTGATATTATGTGTTGCTGAGATATGATGTGCAGGATTGTCGCGATCGAATAGCCGGGGGGTTTTTGTGAGATGAGAGTTTTATATTTTCATTCATGTAAATTCAAATGTAATATTCTTTTATTTGGGGCACTTCCAGGTTGCGGTTGTGTCACCAGTGTTGTATATTATTTACTTTTCCGCATTAGGATGGACCCATGGAGGGGAGCACTGGTGACCGGGTTCTGGGGTTCAGTGGGAGGCCATCTCGAGGAGTCGAGACCGGGTCTCCTAAACTCCAGGATTGGTAGGGTCACTTGCCGCTCTCGTAGGGGTCCAGGGGGTGGGCTTGGCTATTCATCGCGACTGTGGAATCCGTATTTTCTATTCTGGCTAAATACTAAATACGGACGTCCTAGGATATCCCACGTTATATCTATATTTCTGCGGCCTGTGTTCTGTGATATCTGAGACGAATGACATATTCTATATATGATATATAGTAGACGTTGCTTATGTTTTACACCCGCGCTAGTCCCGTCCCGGTATGCCGTTAGTTAAGTAACCTAACGGTGCATAACGGAACATTGCGGCGAATGCGGATGGCATAAGCGTACGTGTTATTTTCGTTTCTTTTCTGTGATTGGCTTTAGGACATAAATGATGGGATTACATTAATGTGATTAATGTAAAGAATATAAACCTAAAAAGATGTTGTAGAATCGGATTTAAAAACTACTCGGCTATTTATGAAAAAGCCACATTTCAAAACTGCGGAGCTTAAGCCACTCCTTTTGAAAACTGTTTGATTCTACAACGATATCAAGTTCAAAGCGTTAAAGATTTTCTTAAAAATCATTCGCAACCCTCCGTCATTTTAGGAAGTAGAGTACTTAGTATTCGTGCTACGTTTGTTGACTTTAGTTAAGGCGTAGTGTACGGTAGCTAAGTGATGTCTTCCTACACTTCATATGATGCAGATTAATTAGGACATTCATGCGAGTTTGTTGACCATAGTTAAGGGTCATATGGGTGGGTCTAATTGATCAAGAAATGACGGGTAGAACTTGACTGGTACTTATGATTTGTTGACCATAGTTAAGGTCATAAGTACTAGGGGTAAAATTACATCGGGAATTTCAAGTGTTGAAATTTGCAATGAGATTGCATACCTTCCATGTGATGGTTGGATCCCGATCCCACTGTGGGCAATAGTTGCTCCTAGGAGAGTTTTACAGTTTACAATTAGCTAACTCATTAGGTGTCTAGAAAGGTGTTAACGGGGCTCCGCCTCTGGGAAAACGAGGTTTACTCTAATTAGGTCCGTGCGAAAGCACGGGGAACCTCCCTCAAAGTACCGACACTGGCCTGGCTGAACGGTTAGCGAAGTTGTAGACTGTAATTAATCCTGGCTAGTTTTTCTTTTTAAGGTTTGAAAGAAAACTTGATAAAAAGCAGTGGTAAACATCGATTAGACAAGATAATAAACCAATCTAATCTGTGCAAGAGCTTTCGCTGAGTGTATTCTTTTCTCTCTCTTAATGGCAGATACCAATGACTGGACTTAAGCTTCTACTAGATAAAAACAAACTGAATGGGACCAACTATAAAGACTGGCTGAGGAATCTAAAGATCGCCTTGACTTATGATAAAGTATCATATGTCCTCACGGCTTCAGCCCCGCCCGTCCCAGGCCCAAAGTCCTCAATTGCGGACATTGAAGTCCGCAAGACATGGGACGCTGACTGTGCCACGGCAAAATGCCACGCGCTTGCATCGATGGACAACACACATCAAAAGCAGCACGAGGACATGGACATTCACGGGATATTGCTCCATACAAAGGAGTTGTATGGGGAGCAGTCCCGCGTATTACGATACGAAGCATCAAAGAAACTGTTTCAGATGCGGATGGCCCATGTCACACCAGTAGCAGACCATGTTTTGAAGATGATAGCTCTTATAGAAGAGCTTGAGGGCCTCGGATGGACAATGGACAATGAACAATATATAGATATTATTCTGCAGTCCCTCCCCTCCACCTTTGCTCAGTTCATAGTGAACTTTAACATGCATGGCATGGAGAAGGAACTCCCTGAACTCTTTAATATGTTAAGGAGTGCAGAGAGCACTATGAAGTCAGCAAAGACTCCCGTTATGACTATTGGACAGTCTTCTTCTTCTCGCCCGAAAGCTAAGGCCAAGGGAAAGAAAAAGAAGAAACCCACTAATCCTAAGGGCGGAGTCAAAAAGGTGAAAGGAAAGGGAAAGTCCACAGCTGGAGACCCGGGGAAAGGCGAGTGTTTTCATTGCCACAAGATAGGACATTGGAAGCGCAATTGCACAGAGTACCTAAATCTCAAGAAGAAGCATGGTGATGCTTCTGCTTCAGGTGCGTTTGTGACTGAAAACTGTTTTTCTATAAACTCTGCTTCCTGGGTATTGGATACCGGTTCAAGTTCTCACATTTGCAATTCTATGCAGCGGCTGAGAAATAGCAAGGTTTTGAGGACAGGTGACCTACTCTCCACGTTGGAAATGGTTCCAATGTACATACAGTCGCAGTGGGAGAGTATCACTTGGGGTTGCCATCTGGATGTATTTTGATTTTGAATCCATGTTATTTTGTACCAAGTATGCTATGTAATATAATATCCGTTTCTTTGTTGGACAATGAAGGGTATAATTTTGTGTTGCAGAACAATGTTATGAACATTCACCTAAATCAAATGTTGGTTGGGTATGGTATGCTTAATAACGGAATATATGTCCTAAATCAACACACAGTTTTCAGTATACAACACACTAATAAATGAAAAATTTCAGAATTAAATGAAGCTTTTCTTTGGCACTGTAGACTTGGTCATATTAACGAAAAAAGACTAAACAAGTTACACAAAGATGGATATTTAAATTCTTTTGAATATAAATCTTATGCGACTTGCCAGTCTTGTATCAAGGGTAAAATGACCAAAACTCCGTTTACCGGACACGGAGAAAGAGCTACTCAGCTCCTGGGCCTCATACATAGTGATGTATGTGGGCCTATGTCTACACAGGCTAGAGGCGGTTTTTCATACTTCATTACATTCACTGACGATTTCTCAAGATTCGGTCATGTATTTTTATTAAAGCATAAGTCCGACGCTTTCGAGAAATTCATTGAATATAAACAAGAAGTAGAAAAACAAACCGACTTGAGTATTAAGATGCTTCGATCAGATCGAGGTGGAGAATATTTCAGTACAGAATTTGCAAACTTCCTAAAAGAGAATGGGATTCTCTCTCAGCTCACTCCTCCTTACACACCACAGCACAACGGTGTGTCAGAACGACGGAATAGGACCCTATTGGATATGGTCCGGTCCATGATGAGTGACGCTGAGTTACTAGTCTCGTTTTAGGGACATGCATTGGAGACTGCAGCGTTTCTGCTAAACAGGGTTCCAACCAAAGCCGTGTCTACCACGCCATATGAGATATAGAATGGGAAGAGACCATCTCTTAAAAGAATTAACATTTGGGGTTGCCCGGCCTATGTTAAAAAGCAGAATCCGGACAAACTCGAGACACGGTCAGTCATGTGTAACTTTGTGGGATATCCAAAGAATTCTTATGGATATCTGTTCTACCACAAAGAGGAACAAAAGGTGTTTGTTTCTCAGTATGCCACATTCTTGGAAAAAGAGTTTTTCACAGATAAAGATGATGGCAAGATAGTTGATCTAGAAGAGGTTCTGGAGACACAAACTACAAATGACGATTTGGTTGAACCGGCTGTTGCAACAGAAACTGAAGAACCTCGGCCACTCCGAAGATCTGGTAGGACTTCTCGCCCACCGGAGAGGTACTACGGTTTCCTCATTGATGGTAACGGAGAAGATTGCATCATTGATGATGATGATCCTACCAGTTTTCAGCAAGCTATCACGAGTGGTGACTCTGTGAAGTGGCTGGATGCCATGAGATCCGAAATGGAGTCTATGTACACCAACAAAGTATGGACTTTGGACGTTGTACCCCCTGGGGTAAAACCTGTAGGGTGCAAATGGATCTTTAAAAGAAAGATTGGTGTGGATGGGCAGGTAGAGACCTATAAGGCAAGACTTGTGGCGAAAGGTTTTCGTCAAAGACCAGGTTTGGACTATGACGAAACTTTTTCGCCCATAGCCATGCTTAAATCCATTAGGATCCTACTTGCTATTGCTGCTCACTACGACTATGAAATCTGGCAGATGGACGTTAAAACGGCATTTCTAAATGGAGATTTAGAAGAATGCGTTTATATGGATCAGCCAGAGGGCTTCATTGACAGTGGGAGCAGCGAGAAAGCATGTAGATTGCTTAAATCCATATATGGGTTAAAGCAGGCATCTCGGAGTTGGAACATCTGTTTCGATGATGTTATCAAAGAGTTTGATTTCATCAAAAATCCAGATGAACCTTGTGTTTATAAGAAGGCTATAGGAAGAGCTATCACATTCCTCGTATTGTACGTGGATGATATTCTTCTGATAGGAAATGATATTCCTATGCTACAGTCGGTCAAATCATTCTTATCACTAAGGTTCTCAATGAAGGACCTGGGTGATGCCACATACATCCTGGGCATAAGGATTTATAGGGATAGATCCAAAAAGTTATTGGGATTGTCCCAAACCAGGTACATCAACACCATCCTAAAAAGGTTTAGTATGGAAGACTCCAAGCGGGGTGCCTTACCCGCTTGCCATGGAGTCACTCTCTCCAAGGATTCTTGTCCAAAGACCGATGAAGAGAGAGCTCGCATGAGCATTATACCTTATGCTTCGGCAGTAGGATCTATAATGTATGCGATGTTATGTACACGCCCAGATGTAGCTTATGCACTTAGTGTTGTAAGCAGGTATCAATCCAACCCAGGGGAGAACCACTGGAAAGCTGTGAAGAACATTCTTAAGTACTTACGAAGGACTAAAGAATTGTTCTTGGTGTATGGTAATACAGATCTCCAAATGGAGGCCTTTACCGATTCGAGCTTCCAGAGCGATAAGGATGACAGCAAATCTATCTCAGGGTTTGTATTTACCATCAATGGAGGGGCGGTAAGTTGGAAGAGTTCCAAACAAGATACCGTTGCAGACTCTACGATGAAAGCTGAGTACATTGCTGCAAATGATGCCGCCAAGGAAGCCGTCTGGATGAAGAAGTTCGTCTCGGAGCTAGGAGTAGTTCCAACCATTATTGATCCAATACCCTTGTATTGTGATAATAATGGGGCTATGGCGTTAGCCAAGGAGCCCAGATCCCATCAGCGGTCCAGACACATCCTGAGGCGCTTTCATTTGATCCGGGAGATTGTTGATCGCCGCGAGATCGAGATTAAGAGAGTAGACACAAAGAACAATGCCGCGGATCCACTCACCAAGGCCCTCCCTCAGCCACAGCATGAGCGACTTTTTGAGATGTTGGGTATGAGATACGCCAATAACTGGCCTTAGTGCAAGTGGGAGATTGTTGGATATATGTATGCCCTAGAGGCCATTATGTGATAGTGGATGTATCTATACATGTATATATATTCAGTTTGCATTCTTTCTCGACATGATAGTATGCTATTTGGTTTTTCTTTATCTGACATGTTGATTTGATCATGCTTTTATTCATTCATACATGCTGATAAAGCCCTGAGGATATCGGCTTGACTACTCTGATTATGATGGAGATCATACTAGTGGGACATCTGTAGTCTATAAGCATATCCTGGAACGTCCCTAGTCGTAGGTATATCGAGACAGGGCATTGATATACCAGAGTAGACTAGCGTATATGATACTAGACCCATACGATGGGCGATGAATGTTCCCACATTCATCGATGTTTGACATCAAGATCATATACGGGTGCTCAGTGGTGACTGGGTACACTCGACGGACTCACCGAGAACTCCTATATGGAATTATATCTATCGTCGGATAGCAGTTCTCAGGTGACACTGGTACAGGTTAGTCTGTAGACCCGAGATCGTCATAGAGCCTTGTGTGTTCTCCCACTGTACATTGATTACCACCCTACCACGGCTCTACTGAGTCGTGCAAGCAGGTGGCCGTTGGGTACAGTCCCGAGACACACGAAGGCAATGAGCGATAGGAGGGGTTTCGTCTCTCCCGATATTGGGTGTTGATGCTGTGCTGTGCCCGACTGGTTATAACAGCAAGTCCCTGGCCAGGGCTGCTGAGATTTGCTGATTAGTGTTATCAGTAGTTTCTCGATCTGTTATAGACCGTTCACCGGCACGACTTATTGAGTTATTGCGGTCGACGTGACCATCTCTAGGCTCGATATGCAGCATATCTGATGAAGAGACCGGACTGTACGGTAGTGTTGCCGGATGGCTCGACGGGAGTTGTAGCAGGTTCGCTTGTTGTCTTCTGATCGCTCAATACCCGGGTGGCCGTTACGTTTAGCTGACCGCTTGCGGCTTGAGGGCACTTGATATGATCATCACCCTCTGCCGACGTATTGACGAGTCTTAGAGTCCCACAGAGGAGTTACCCAGTCCAGGCGAAATGTTGTGGTGCGCGTATGCGATATGCGCTTGCACCCGATTGAAATGTGCGTATATGATACCGAACATTGATCGGGTGGCCTGCTTTTGGTAGGGTCATATGAGATATGACCGGATTGATAAATTAAGTGTTGATTTATCATCTAACCATTAGTTTTCTCACTTGAAACCTTTCTAGGGTTTGATGGATGTATGCATGCATGCATGTGTTTCTTTTTTTCCTTTCTAGTTTTATGCACATGTAGATGTGCATACATGTATACATACATACACCCATCCATCATGGTTGATTGCATATGGAAATGGTGGCAATATAAGACTCACACCATAGATTAAATAATGGATTATTATTTAATTTTGGTTTTAAAGTTAAATGAAAAAGAAAAGGATAATCATTCTTGATTCTACACTCTTCTTCTAACCTAACATATCTCAACTACCACTAACCTATGTTTATCCTTCTCTTTATCATTTAAAACCCAAGTTAAACTAACTATCCATCATTTAATCATGGTTGAAGTTAAGAAGAAAATAAATATATATAGTGATAGATATTTTCTTTTTCTTCTTAACTCAAGGTTATCCTTTTTACCTCTTGTTAAAAATTGCCACCATCTTCTTCCTCTTGCTCCTTTGCTCTCTAGTCTTTTCTAGTGAGCTAAATACAACTAAAGAAAGGTTTTTGAAGTGAGATTCCAAACCACAACATAATTCTACTCAAGTCTAGCCGACTTGATTAGAGTGTTTCATTCGGTTTTCCAAAGAACCGAGCTTGGACGGAGTACTCCGTGGTGGATCGTCGTGGACGCAAGGGAACTTCAAGAGGACCTCGATTCAACATCCAAGACACCAAGGAGTCCAGCAAAGGGGAGGTATAAAGGTTGTAGCCTTCAAACCCTTTTCTTTACTAGCTTAAAGTTTCATAACCCTAATTTTCTAGGATCGATCCCTTTGCATGTTAGTTTAGCACCTTAAAAATTTTAACTTTGGGTCATGTGATGCTTCAAAACTCTTCATAGGGTGCTATACTAACCTTACAAAAACAACATCATTACTAATCCCGTCAAGATAAAGTTTGATGGCTACATTGAAATGACCATTATCATAATCCAAAAGAAAAAGAAAATGAAAAGAAGATTGTACAACCCTCTTGAAAGCCAATGGCCAACACGGTCAACCGGTCAACAAAGTCAAGAGAGGTCACCGGGGTCAAATGGTCAATGCAATTAGGCATCATAAAATTATCACTAAAAGGATTAGTAAATGATATCCGCGGCTCATAATGGTTTTGACCAAACGAACTGTCAAAAACCCTAATGATTCCGCCTCAAAATGGTTTTGACCGAATCAACTGTCAAAACCCTATTGATCCTGCCACATAACGGTTTTGGCCGAACCAACTGCCAAAACCCTAATGAGGCACCTCCTCCTTCACCGCTCCGGAAAACTGTGCATACACACCTGCATCCGTATTCCGTAGAATGCGGATGCACAGAAGACAAAACAAATCCATCCGTGCAATACTAGGATCCGGCTTAAACTAAAGCCCACTAGTACTGCCTGCCCGAACACCCCACGCACACAAGTGTACGTAAGTGATCGCAGCCCTGCCGTAAAACCATACGGCCTCTACACGTTTCGCTCAGTGCAGGGAACCTCTCTGTGTGGGACTCTAAAGACTCGAAACTACGCTGGCAGTGGGTTTAACCACAGACCGCAAGCGGCACTAGCTGTACGTAACGGTCCCCAGGTAGATGTCGATAAGAAGGCCGATGAGGTAAACCCATCCGCACTCCTACTGAGTCTGTATGTGACAATCTCCGTACAGTCCGGTCTGTTCGTCTGATACATCGCATGGCGGGCCTAGGGGGCGGTAAACGTCAGTCCCCTAATAGCGGTATAAATCGTGTCGGAGTGAAGCCCAATACACCCTGAGATAACACAGGAAACCTACCAGTATATCTCGCTTGCCTTGGCCAGGGACTACTCGTGTAATGGCTCTCCTAGACACAGCGCGATGTCAACCCCCAATACCGGGAGAGACGAATCCTGTCTAACCGTCACTGCCTCCAAGTGCTTCGGTACTGCTCCCAACTACTACCTGTTTGCACGACTCAGTAGAGCCGTGGTAGGGTAGTAATCAAAGAACAGTGGGAACACACTCGAGGCGAAGTGACAGTGTCAAGTCTGCGGACTAAGCTGTACTCATGTCACCTGGGAACTGATAACTGACGATAGGTATAATACCAACCATCAGTTCCCGACGAGTCCTGTCCTGTGTATTCATAACCTAACGAGCACCCGCATACTATCTCAAGTACGACGTACCGACGGCTGTGGGACAGACCATCTCCCGTGCTGGGATGAGAAGCGCATACGCTATTCTACTCCGGAGCATCGATGCCCTATCTCGATACTCCCACGACTAGGGACGTGTATGAGGATGGGCTTGTAGATTACCCTGCCCCCACGAGTGTGATCACCATCACAACGCCGGTAATCAAGCAAAGATCTTGAGGGCTCTACTAATGCGTATAAGTGATATAATAAATAAACACACATGTACAGATTAAAGCAGAGACAAACTAAGTAGCATACTACTATATTGAGCAAGATTGTCTGTACAACTGTGAATATCCCAAGCTTCCATCAAGTAATATACATACTAGTATGATACAGTAATGGCCTCTAGGGCATATACACTAACAATTGCTGGACACGGATTCTTGTTGATTCTATGGGTATTATGTTGATATTTAAAAATAGTGTCAAAAAAAAAATTGATTCTTATACTTACATGTTAAGATCATGAGTTGATTTATGTGACATACATACCTGCTAGTATATTCATGTTGCATACATACCAGCTAATACATCCTGCCATATCTGTTTTATATCTGCTAGGATACTTGTGTGCTTGTATGCGATAGCCTTTATAGATGTTATTTATTACTCACGAGTTGGCAACTCATCCCCGTTGTGCCACAGCCTTTCTGCAGGTCCGCTCCGTCAGTACAGTAGCGGCGGACCCACTAGCTACTTTTGCTCTTTTTGCTTTGACTCGAGGCTTTTGCTCATAGGTGGGTTATGTTATCATTTTGTACCACCTTATATATTCACTGTATCTAGAGTATTCCATCTACTGTATCAGCTGTACCTGTTATTTGGATTATTGTGTATTGACCTAGAGACGAGGTTGTGAGGCTTATGGATTTTATGCTGTATTTGGGGTCGAGCTCACTTGAGTCGACATGTTATTTTACTTGTGTTTTTCATGCTTATTTATGCACATTGCTGTTTTACATTGCATGGGATTGTGATCGCCTTGAGGCGAAGAGCTAGCACCCGCTCGGGGATGCCGTATTACTTGTTATTCATTTTTTACTCCTATTTTGTACCTGTTTGGGGGCCTGTTTTACAGAGGAGACTCTGCCGGAATTTTTGGAAAAAAAGATGTTGCTTTAAAAAAAAGGCTTGATGTGACTTAATTGATTAAATCGCTTTGAATAAATTGATTTTTCCTTCACTCTATTTCTTAACCGGGTTTTGATTTCTGGGCTTTGGCTTACGTATTTTACGTACGCCTTGAGACGTTTCGTAACTTAAGTGCCAGTCACGTTCCGCACCCTGCGGGTCGTGACAAAGTTGGTATCAAAGCGATAGGTTTTATTTTTCTGAGTGTAGGATGACCCTTGGTAGATGGAGTAAGTGACTTAAGCAGGGTAACGTAGCGTGCGTATATCCGCGGCATACTTGCGATACGGTACTCCGCCTAAGTGAATTTAGGATATACCTGCTTGAAATTCCTTCTTCAATTCCGTGTATCCTATAATTCTATTGCACTGTTCTTATTATCCTATTTCTTGTACCAGCCACTATGCCGCCGAAGGCTACGAGAGCGCCGAGGGCTGCCGCCTGAGATGAGATCCGAGCAGGCTCGTCTGAGACGAGGACCGAGCAGGGTGGTATACCTACGCCTCAGGGACAGACTGATCCGCCTTCCCTAGGCCGCATGGATAGGCTAGAGTCTGGTATGGATGAGCTACGACAGATGATGGGAGGTATGCAGGAGCTACGACAGATGGTGGGATCCTTAGTAGAGGCTAGTCGTGCACCGAGCTACGACAGATGATGGGAGGTAGCCAGGATTTCATGAGACTGAGACCTCCAGTATTCACCGGCACAGATGCGGCAGAGGATCCATAGACATTCCTTGATAGGTTAGCTAGGATTTGCCATTCGCTCAGATATTCTAACGATCGATGGGTAGAGCTGGCGAGTTTCGGTTTAGAGGGCCTTGCGCAGACGTGGTTTGAGTCCGTCGAGAGAGGTCGAGCTGCAGGTCTACCTCCTATGACTTGGGCCGAGTTCACCGCAATATTTCTGGCTTGTTTCCTTCCAGAGAGCATTCGTGACGCTAGGGCTCGTAGTTTTGAGGCCTTGATCAAGACTCCAGGGATGACGGTGTCTGAGTACGATGTCCAGTTCACGCAGTTGTCCAGATATGCTTCATATTTGGTGGATACTGAAGAGAAGAGAGTGAAGAGGTTCGTGCAGGGACTTGACGCCCGGCTATTTCTTGCCATCGGCGCCCAGCATTTCGACACTTATTCAGCTGCTATGGATGTTAGGTTTACCTAGCACCCTATGAGAGGTTTGGAAGCATCACATGTCACAAAGATCAAATTTTTATGGTGCTAAGTAAGCATACAAAGGATCTATCCTAGAAAAATTAGGGTTTCATAACAATACATGTAACAAAGGCTAAGGTTTTGAGAGTACAACCTTTGTAGCTCCCTTTTATAGACTCCTTGGCCACTTGAGAGTTGGAAAACGATTAGCTTGAAGTCTTCTAACGTCCACGACGATCCACCCGAAGCTCCTTTGTCCAAGCTTGCAACTTCACTTTATCAAGAGGATGAAATGAAGCTAACACTCTAAACAAGTGGGCTAGACTTGTGTAGAATGGTGTTGTGGTTCTCTTTCTCACTTCAAAATCCTATCTTTTTGAGTATTTTGCTCACTTGAAAGATCTAGAGAGCAAGAGATCAAGGTTGAAGAAGATGATGGCTTTTTTAAGAAGAAGAGAAGATAAACTCTAATGAGAAAATGAAAAATATAAGTATATATATTTTTCCCTCTTCATCTCAAACCATGGTTATCTTTTATGGATATTTATTTTACTTTAGTTAAAACACAAGAGAAAGATTAAATCATGGTCAAAAGGTAGGTGAACATGGTTAGGTCAAAAGAAGAGTGTAGAAACTAATCCATGAATTAATCTTATCTCTTTTCTTTTGTTTTAGCATAAATAGAAATAATAATCCATAATATAAACCATGGTGTGAGTCTTATATTACCACCATTTTCTATGTATAAACAACCATGATAGAATGATGTATGTATGCATGTGTGCATGCACATCCATATGTGCATGAACAAGAATGAATGCATACATGCATGCATACATCCAAAAGAAACAAGATAGGATTTCTAGTGAGAAGCTAATGGTTAAATGATAAATCAACACTTGACTTATCAATCCGGCCATATCACATACGACCTAACCAAAACCAAGCCGCCCGATTAATATACAGTATCTAATACGCGCATTTTAACCGGGTCCATTCGCATATCGCATACGCGCACCACAACGTTTCTCCAGGACTAGGTAACTCCTTTGTGGGACTCTAAGACTCGTCAATACGCCGGCAGTGGGTGATGATCATATCAAGCACCCCCAAGCCGCAAGCGGTCAGCTAAACGTAACTGCCACCCGGGTATTGAGCGATCAGAAGAAAACAAGCGAACCTGCTACAACTCCAGTTGAGCCAACCGGTAACACTACCGTACAGTCCGGTCTCTTCGTCAGATATGCTGCATATCGAGTCTAGGGATGGTAACGTCGACCCCAATAACATAAAAAGTCGTGCCGGTGAATGGTCTATAACAGATCGAGAAACTACTGATAACACTTATCAGTAAATCTCAGCAGCCCTGGCCAGGGACTTACTGATATAACCAGTCGAGCACAGCACTGCATCAACTCCCAATACCGGGAGAGATGAAACCCCTCCTATCGCTCATCGCCTTTGTGTGTCTCGGGACTGTACCCAACGGCCACCTATTTGCACGATTCAGTAGAGCCGTGGTAGGGTGGTAATCAAAGTACAGTGGGAGAGCACACAAGACTCTATGACGATCTCGGGTCTACAGACTAACCTGTACCAGTATCACCTGAGAACTGCTATCCGACGATTGATATAATTCCATATAGGAGTTCTCGGTGAGTCCGTCCAGTGTACCCAGTCAGCACTGAGCACCCGTATATGATCTTGATGTCAAACATCGATGAATGTGGGAACATCCATCGCGCATCATATGGGTCTAGTATCATATACGCTACTCTACTCTGGTATATCGATGCCCCGTCTCGATACACCCACGACTAGGGTCATTTCAGGATATGCTTATAAACTACAGATGTCCCACTAGTATGATCTCTATCATAATCACTGTAGTCAAGCCGATATCCTCAGGGCTTTATCAGCATGTATGAATGAATAAAAGCATGATCAAATCAACATGTCAGATAAAGTAGAACCAGAGAGCATACAATCAAGTCGAGCAAGAATGTACACTGAATATATATATATATATACATGTACAGATACATCCACTATCATATAATGGCTTCTAGGGCATACATATATCCAACAATCTCCCACTTGCACTAAGGCCAGTTATTGGCGTATCTCATACGCAACATCTCAAAAAGTCGCTCATGCTGCGGCTGAGGGAGGGCCTTGTTGAGTGGATCCGCGGCGTTATTCTTTGTGTCTACTCTCTTAATCTCGATCTCGCGGCGATCTACAATCTCCCGGATCAAATGAAAGCGCCTCAGGATGTGTCTGGACCGCTGATGGGACCTGGGCTCCTTGGCTAACGCCATAGCCCCATTATTATCACAATACAATGCTATTGGATCAATAATGGTAGGAACTACTCCTAGCTCCGAGACGAACTTCTTCATCCAGACGGCTTCCTTGGCGGCATCATTCGCAGCAATGTACTCAGCTTCCATCGTAGAGTCTGCAACGGTATCCTGTTTGGAACTCTTCCAACTTACCGCCCCTCCATTGAGGGTAAATACAAACCCAGAGATAGATTTGTTGTCGTCCTTATCGCTCTGGAAGCTTGAATCGTTAAAGGCCTCCATTTGGAGATCTCTATTACCATACACCAAGAACAATTCCTTAGTCCTTCGTAAGTACTTAAGAATGTTCTTCACAGTCGTCCAGTGGTTCTCCCCTGGGTTGGATTGATACCTGCTTACAACACTAAGTGCATAAGCTACATCTGGGCGTGTACATAACATCACATATATTATAGATCCTACCGCCGAAGCATAGGGTATAATGCTCATACGAGCTCTCTCTTCATCGGTCTTTGGGCAAGAGTCCTTGGAGAGAGTGACCCCATGGCAAGCGGGTAAGGCACCCCTCTTGGAGTCTTCCATACTAAACCATTTTAGGTTGGTGTTAATGTACCTAGTTTGGGACAATCCCAATAACCTTTTGGATCTATCCCTATAGATCCTTATGCCCAGGATGTATATGGCATCACCCAGTTCCTTCATGTAGAACCTCAGTGATAAGAAAGATTTGACCGACTGTAGCATAGGAATATCATTTCCTATCAGAAGAATGTCATCCACGTACAATATGAGTAATGTGACAGCTCTTCCTACAGCCTTCTTATAAACATAAAGTTCATCTGGATTTTTGATGAAATCAAACTCTTTGATAACATCATCGAAACAGATGTTCCAATTCCGAGATGCCTGCTTTAACCCATATATGGATTTAAGCAATCTACATGCTTTCCCGCTGCTCCCACTTTCAATGAAGCCCTCTGGCCGATCCATATAAACGCATTCTTCTAAATCTCCATTTAGAAATGCTGTTTTAACGTCCATCTGCTAGATTTCATAGCCATAGTGAGCAGCAATAGAAAGTAGGATCCGAATGGATTTAAGCATGGCTACGGGAGAAAAAGTTTCGTCATAGTCCAAACCTGGTCTTTGATGAAAACCTTTCGCTACAAGTCTTGCCTTATAGGTCTCTACCTGCCCATCTACACCAATCTTTCTTTTAAAGATCCATTTGCATCCCACAGGTTTTACCCCAGGCGGTACACTGTCCAAAGTCCATACTTTGTTGGTGTACATAGACTCCATTTCGGATCTCATGGCATCCAGCCAGTTCACAGAGTCACCACTCGTGATAGCTTGCTGAAAACTGGTAGGATCATCATCATCGATGATGCAGTCTTCTCCGTTACCATCAATGAGGAAACCGTAGTACCTCTCCGGTGGGCGAGAAGTTCTACCAGACCCTCGGAGTGGCCGAGGTTCCTCAGTTTCTATTGCAACAGCCGGTTCAAACAAATCGTCATTTGTAGTTTGTGTCTCTAGAACCTCTTCTAGATCCACCACTTTGCCATCATCTTTATCTGTGAAAAACTCTTTTTCCAAGAATGTGGCATACTGAGAAACAAACACCTTTTGTTCTGCTTTGTGGTAGAATAGATATCCATAAGAATTCTTTGTATACCCCACAAAATTACACATGACTGACCGTGTCTTGAGTTTGTCCGGATTCTGCTTTTTAACATAGGCCGGGCAACCCCAAATCTTAATTCTCTTAAGAGATGGTCTCTTCCCATGCCATATCTCATATGGCGTGGTAGACACGGTTTTAATTGGAACCCTGTTCAGTAGAAACGCTGCAGTCTCCAATACATGCCCCCAAAATGAGACGGGTAACTCAGCATCACTCATCATCAATCGGACCATATCTATAGGGTCCTGTTCCGTCGTTCTGACACACCGTTGTGCTGTGGTGTGTAAGGAGGAGTGAGCTGTAAGCGAATCCCATTCTCTTTTCGGAAGTTTGCAAATTCTGTACTAAGGTATTCCCCACCTCGATCTGATAAAAGCATCTTGATACTCAAGCCGGTTTGTTTTTCTACTTCTTGTTTATATTCAATGAATTTCTCGAAAGCTTCGGACTTGTGCTTTAATAAAAATACATGACCGAATCTTGAGAAATCGTCAGTGAACGTAATGAAGTTTTAAAAACCGCCTCTAGCCTGTGTAGACATTGGACCACATACATCACTATGTATGAGTCCTAGGAGCTCGGTAGCTCTTTCTCCGTGTCCGGTAAATGGAGTTTTGGTCATTTTACCCTTGATACAAGACTGGCAAGTCGTATAAGATTTATATTCAAAAGGGTTTAAATATCCATCATTGTGTAACTTGTTTAGTCTTGTTTCGTTAATATGACTAAGTCTACAGTGCCAAAGAAAAGCTTCATTTATTTCTAAAAGTTTTCTTTTCTTAGTGTGTTGTATACTGAAAACCGTGTGTTGATTTAGGACGTATATCCCGTTATTAAGTGTACCATACCCAACCAACATTTGATTTAGGTGAATGTTCATAACATTGTTCTGCAATACAAAATTATATCCTTTATTGTCTAACAAAGAAACAGATATTATATTACCTAGCATACTTGGTACAAAATAACATGGGTTCAAAACCAATATACACCCAGATGGCAACCCCAAGTGATACTCTCCCACTGCGACTGTATGTACATTGGAACCATTTCCAACGCGGAGAGTATGGTCACCTGTCTTCAAAACTTTGCTATTTCTCAGCCTCTGCATAGAATTGAAAATGTGAGAACCTGAACCGGTATCTAATACCCAGGAAGCAGAGTTTATTGAAAAACAGTTTTCTGTCACAAATACACCTGAAGCGGAAGCATCCCCTTGCATCTTCTTGAGGTTCAAGTACTCCGTACAGTTGCGCTTCCAATGTCCTGTCTTGTGGCAATGAAAACATTCACCTTTCCCCGAGTCTCCAGCTTTGGACTTTTCCTTTCCCTTCACCTTTTTAACTCCACCCTTAGGATTGGTGAGCTTCTTCTTTTTCTTTCCTTTGGCCTTAGCCTTTGGGCAAGAAGAAGAAGATTGCCCAATAGTCATAACGGGAGTTTTTAATGATTTCATAGTGCTCTATGCACTCCTTAACATATTAAGGAGTTCAGGTAGTTCCTTCTCCATGTCGTGCATGTTGAAGTTAACTATGAATTGAGCAAAGGTGGAGGGGAGGGACTGCAGAATAATATCCGTATATTGTTCATTTTCCATTGTCCATCCAAGGTCCTCAAGCTCTTCTATAAGAGCTATCATCTTCAGAACATGGTCTCCTACCGGTGTGCCAGGGGCCATTCGCATCTGAAACAATTTCTTTGATGCTTCGTATCGTAATACGCGGGATTGCTCTCCATACAACTCCTTTGTATGGAGGAATATGGTTTGAATGTCCATATTCTCGTGCTGCTTTTGATGTGTATTGTCCATTGATGCCAGCGCGAGGCATTGGGCCGTGGCACAGTCAGCGTCCCATGTCTTACGGACTTCAATGTCCGCAACTGAGGATTTTGGACCTGGGGTGGGCGGGGCTGAAGCTGTGAGGACATATGATACTTTATCATAAGTCAAGGCTATTTTTAGATTTCTCAGCCAGTCTTTATAATTGGTCCCATTCAGTTTGTTTTTATCTAGTAGAAGCTTGAGTCCAGTCATTGGTATCTGCCATTAAGAGAGAGAAAAGAATACACTCAGCGAAAGCTCTTGCCTAGATCAGATTGGTTATTATCTTGTCTAATTGATGTCTCCCACTGCTTTAATCAAGTTTTTCTTTCAAACCTTAAAAAGAAAACTAGCCAGGATTAATTACAGTCTACAACTTCGGTAACTGTTCAGCCAGGCCAGTGTCGGTACTTTGAGGGAGGTTCCCCGTGCTTTCGCATGGACTTAATTAAAGTAAACCTCATTTTCCCAGAGGCGTAGCCCCATTAACACCTTTCTAGACACCTAATGAGTTACCTAATTGTAAACTGCAAAACACTCCTAGGGGCAACTATTGCCCACAGTGGGATCGGGATCCAACCATCATATGGAAGGTATGCAATCTCATTGCAAATCTCAACATTTGAAATTCCCGATATGATTTTCACCCCTAGTACTTATGACCTTAACTATGGTCAACAATATTGGATATAGTGCCCTCAGAGTCAATTATTGGATCACAGGCACGTGTTTGCAATGATTGAGGGAGGACCAATACCGGTAGGACAGTCTTACTCGAGATGATAGTATGCTATCTGGTTTATCTTTATCATCGTGTACTGCTTTAGGTGACCTTACAAGTCACTATTGCACTTTGATAGAGCCCCTAGAATTCTTGCTTGACTACCAGCAGTATGAGGGCGATCATATAAGTGGGAGCTGGGGTCTATAAGCAAATCCTTAAAAGGTCCCTAGTCGTGGGGGTTTCGAGACAGGGCATCGATACTCCAGAGTAGACTAGTGTATACAGTCGAGACCCCGACAAGGGGCGGTGGCCGGTCTCACAAGCCACAGGTTTCAGTTGGTTCACCTAAGATGTATACAGGTGCTCATTGGGTTATGTGTACACCGGACAGGACTCGCCGGGAACCTGCTAGTTGGGATTATACCTGATGTCAGATAGCAGTTCCCTGGTGACATGTGTACAGGTTAGTTCATCGACCTCAGATCGTCATTTGTTTCGTGTGAGTTCCCACTGTGCTTTGATTACTACCCTACCACGTTCAAAGGAGACGTGCAAACAGGTTTTGGTTGGGTACAGTCCCGAGCCATATGGAGGTAGTGAGCGGATCTGCAGGGGTTCGTCTCTCCCGGTATTAGGGGTGAGGTCGCGCTGTGTCTAGGAGAGCCAGAACATGAAAAGTCCTTGGCCAAGGCAGGAGATTTACTGGTAGGTATTCCAGTAGTATCTCAGGGTGTTCTGGGCTGCACTCCGACACGACTTGTACCGCTATTGGGGGTCTGACTTTTACCAACCCCCTAGGCCCGCCATGCGATGCTCATTGACGAACGGACCAGACTGTACGGATATTGTCACTGACAGGCTCAGTAGGGTGTCAGGATGAGTTCGCTCATCGACGTCCCTTTTGGTCAATAGCTGGTGGCCCGTCACGTATGACTGATACCTCTGACGTGCTAGTGGTTAAATCCACAGCCATAGTATTGACGAGGCTTTAGAGTCCACCACACACTCAGTTACTCAAGTTTCGGGCGAAACGCTGTAGAGGCCGTATGGATATATGGCAGGGTTCGATCAGATACGTGCGGTATTGCACGGATCGTGATCGGACGGTTTTTACTAGCCGGCTTCGGCTTAAGCCGGATCCTAGTATTAGACAGTGTAGATTTTGTCTCTTTGCATTTGTGTTCAGTGGGAATACAAATGCGGGCATGTATATGCAGTCGCGGGGTTTTCCTATAATTTATTGCGGGATCAGTTTTCTGAAGTTGCCAGTTTGCATTCTGTTCCGGCCGGTTTTCCTTTGTTTTTTCGCGGCCGGACTTTCCGATGGAGGGGGTTATTTGCTAGAGTGCAAATAACTTATTCTGGAGGGGTATCTTGCATATGCATAAATTGTGATGGCATCTTTTCTTTTCATGCATCATTACATGCATTAATGAGATTAGAGTTGATTTAGTGTATGATGTGAAGCTTACTGTTTTAATGTGGTCACCACCCTTGATCTCCTACAATCGCCTCCCTTTGTTTTTTTCCTTACTCATTCCTTTTAGGGGGCCGGCAACATTGCAAAAGAGTGAGAGTTGTTTTCATTTTGAGTGAGGGATATTGATCATCTCATTTTGCTTGCCAAAAATTGATATCACCATTTTTCCCTAAGTCATTCTCTACTCCTCCTCCATCAAGGTAACTTCAAACCCTAAAGAGATATAGCCTACTACACTCATCTACAGCAAATCTTGGACGCGTCGGCTAGCCAACTTCGCGCCCGAGTAGCCTCGGTCAAGAGGTGGGACCCCGTAAAAGAGATCGGCTACGTGGTGCCCTTTACGATGAGGTGGTGACGGACGGAGATTCCGCGGGAGATCGGAGTGGAGACGAAGACCGAAGGACACGGATCGCTTGGTATAGCTTCTCTACTCTTTTCTAGTTTGCTAGTAGCTAGGTTAATGGCCCGATCCGGGTTAAAAGTGCGCGGTTGTGCCGGTTTGCTAGTTTGCAAAGTTTTTCGTTTCCGCATTTCCGGCGTCGGATCGACGGCCGGGGCGCCGCCGCGCACTTACATTGGTATCACAGCCACGCCATTAACTTAGCCTAGCTTGCTCTAGTATGTTTAGAGCTCGATCGAACAAAAATCCCGAAAACCCGATTTCAAGTGTATCAGTTTCTGTCGAATTTTTTTTGGCTCCAAAATTTTTTCGGGTTGTTGCAGAATACTGTGCTGGGAATTCTAAGCAATCTGTGAAAAATTGGTCAAGTGATCACACCATACCACCACGGAACCGCGGCCAAACCCATGCTTGGGCCGCGGTTCCGCCGCGCTTTTGACTGATCATTTGACCAAATTTTTGCAGATAGCTTCTGAGTGAAAATGGGGATTTTGGGATATTCTTTTTGGGCCCAGATTTTCTGTGAGTGCTACAGTACTGCTTGGGGCCCACTTAGGTAATTTTGATCGATCTAGAATTTTAAACATGTTAGTTCACAGTATTTACATTATATCTGCGACCGTGAATGTCACTCGATCGGTAAATCCAGTCTATCTGCTATAGCCCTTTTAGACGGATTTGCGAACGTGACTTTCACGTTGATGTTCTGTGTTGTGCTGTGTTGTTGCGGATCGGTCGTGGGGGATAGCCTGGATGCAATGTTAGTACAGTTTTATTTTATATGTACATTTGATATTGCGGGGCGAGCGTCCGACATGTGGACTGCCGTTACTGCCTGTTTGTATATTATTCTTTTGGGGCACGACCGGGTCGAGGTCGATGTACCCGTTGTATGTATATTTTACTTTCTGTACTAGGATTACCCCGCGGAGGGGTGCACGGATAGCCGGGTTCTAGAGGGCAACGAGCCCGCATCTCATGGCATTGAGACGGAGGGGGCTTTACTCTAGAATTGGCAGGCTATTCGCCGCACTCGTAGGGGGTACAGGTTGACCCAAGGAGGGGTGCCCAAGTTACCGGATTTCGTGAAGTGCTGGGTGGTCCATTCACGTTGCTGAAGGGGGCTGCCTCGCTTCAGGTTTTGGCGGGTAACTTGCCGCGCCCGTAGGGGTCTAGGATTTCATTGCACAGGCTATCCACACGACCAGGGGAACGTCGGGTTTCAGTAGCGGCTCTATGAAACCCGGGGATCCCAGATATCTGTATTTTTTTGTGATACTGTACATTTATGTGATGTTGCATTTTGTCACGCCTTGAGCGAAAATTATATATTATATATATACTAGTAGATGTTGTATATGTTTTGCATCCGCGCTAGTCCAGTTCCCGCTCTGTTGTTAGTTAAGTAACCTAACGGGTGATGACGGGACCCAGTGGCGAATGCGGATGGCATATACGTACATCATTATTTTCGTTCTTTTGTGGTGTGATCAATTGATGGGACTGCGTTGATTCGGATCAATGCGAGCTTAACAAACCTATTCTGATGTTGTTGGAACACTTTTCAAAAAGCTGTTATTGCAAGGACGTTCACTTTTGTTTTGCACAGTGGTATTCAGTTGGAATATCCTGCTCCACAGTCGACGAGGCAAGGGCCGAGATCCCTTCACCGGGAGTGACCCCTTGGACAAAAGTTTGCGTCAGGGCAATAACATCACTATAGCCGATTACTTTTGCTTTGCATCGTGGTATTCAGTTGGAATATCCTGCACCTCATTCTACGGGGAAAGAGCCGAGATCCCTTCACCGGGAGTGACCTCTTTAGCAAAGGTTTTCGTCACTATATTTTTACATAGCTATCCGGTTCCTTCAACGATATCAAGTTCATTACGTTAAAGGTTTTCGCCAGAAACCATTCGTAGCCCTCCGTCGTTTCATATGGACAGTCAATAGTATTCAAGCTGTGTTTGTTGGCCAAAGTCAAGGCACAGTGTTTGGTAGCTGTTGGGTATTCATATGCAGCATAGATAGATGCGTTGGTTTGGGACAGCCGTATAGCCTTGTTGGCCCTAGTCAAGGGCTTGTACGGGTGGGTTCAAATCAACCTGGACAATGACGGGTAGAACTTGACATGTGACTTATGATTTGTTGGCCTTAGTCAAGGTCATAAGAGCATGGGGCAAAAATCACATCGGGAGTTTCTAAAGAAAGTGAAACTTGCCAGATATGCGCATACCTTCTGGAGAGTGATAACGTGAGCGGATTCCGTCACATTATCATGCGATGATAGTTGGATCCCGATTCCCACTGATGAGTTAGTTTACTCCTCGGGTGACCCTGACTAATTCTTCTTTCAGGTTTGGAGGAGAATTTGAGGTGACAGTGGGAGGTTTCCAGATTAGATAAAGTGATAACCATTCTGATCTAGGTTAGAATGCACGCTGAGTGTTTCTTTTCTCTGTCTCTTTGGCAGCGACCATTGACCCGACCCAAGACTATGACTCAGTGACCAAGTTGACCGAACCTTCTTAACACTGACTTTTGGATTTTTAGAGTTGCAAACCTCATTGCCACTCTTACTTTTACCCTTTTCTCCAGGAAATCCTGTATTATTACTACCGTCCACTTCCATTGGACAAAACCATCGTATGGTTATATACGAACTCGAAGGAATTCAAGGATGGTTTCTGGTTCTGGAGAAAACGAATAGGACTATTCAGTTGTCTTTTCCTTTTACCTTCTCTCAGGTTGCGAGTATTCCTTGGTTTAGGAGATAGTACACCTCTTACGCAAATTGGATAGTCTTCTTCCAAACCTTAGGCTGGTGCCGAACGGTGGGGAATGAAGAAAACCAATTAACCTGACAGTGGTGTACAGAAGTTATTAAGTTAAGACAAAGCAAGGGATTAGTAAGAAGGCAAAGTAAATTGCGACTGCTATTCACGACCAAACCAAGTATTTCTTCGCCAATCCTAAATCACCTTTGTATTTCTCCAGAACACTCCGTATCACTACGAAGAATCTAAGTTTATTAGATATTCCATCGTATGGTTATATACGAACTCGAAAGGAACTTATTCCAGTTCGGGGATGGATTCTGGTTCAGGAGAAATAGGAATAAGATTTATTCGGTTGTCTTTTTTCTTCACCTTCTCTCGCATTGCGAGTGCTCCTAGGATCCGGACAGTACACCCATTATGCTTATTGGATAGTCTTCTTCCAAACCATAGGCTGGTGCCGAACGGTAGGGAAGGAAGAAAACCATTTGGCCTAAAAGGGTGTACAGAAGGTAATGACTAAAGACATATAAAGGGATTTGGAGAGATGGCAAAGAATTATACGGTTAAAGTTGTGAATCTGGATAATGGAAGAGGCATTACTAGGAATACCCAGATACCCCATCGAAACTTTTCAATGTTTCAGTTTAACTGTGTACTGTTAAAAGAAAACTGATTTTCCAATTAGACACTTGCTCCAGGGTATTTATTTACCAGGTTTGGTTCTCACATCTGTATGGTTTTGCAGATGATGAGTGGGAGTAAGTTATTGGAAATTGGTTGATCATCCTCATTATATCGAAATTCGTTGTAATTGGTGATATTTGAGGAAGCCACCTGGGTTGTTTGCCGGACGGCAAATATTTGGTTTTGTATATCCGTTGTTATGCACCAATTTCAAATTGATATATCTGTACGTCTATTTTTATAGAGTGAGATGTACCTTTTTGAAATTATGTATACGACATTTACCAATATCAGTGGATGGTTAGGTAAAGAGCATTAAACGGCGGTGTAATTCTTCTTAACCATAAGTACAGTTTTCTACCTACGACACACATTTAATGAGTTATTAGACTCAGAGGACTTATACAGAGTATTGTATATTGTCCAGTGTCCATTAGGACAGAGGGGTTGGTCCTCGTACTATATTCTGTTTACTTATGACTTCTCTGCTTCATAGACAGGTGTTTCGTATAAACACAAGGTCCAAGTTTTGAGAAGTTATAGGTATGTGGATAAAGTAGAGAACCAGGTGTTGCAAGTATCGGAATTCTTTAAGGTGATCGAAGATGTAGATACTTGTGAATGGTATTCAGTTGTTAGTAATGATTAAGAGAACTTTCTTCTCTTTCAGGTTACTCATAATTGGAAGTACTCCTAAGTTGAGTAACGCTGATCGGCCTCCTTCCATTTAGTTGGCATGCACTGGAGACAGCTGCATGATTTGAATTTGGTTCAATTAAATCAGTGCCTCTGTTTTGTATTGGATATAGAACAGTTCATATCTTGACGTTGTTAAGATACGGGGAGTTTTCCGGCTTATGCTTAAAACCAGACTCCGGATAACTCAAGGCACGTTTCTGTAATGGCTGTTTGTGGGTTGACCCAGGCTATGACGAGGGTTGACTTTCTACCATCTGGAAGATCAATAGTGATATTGTTCTTGACTCGCTACAGTTTTAACAAAAATGGATTTTTTCAGAGAACAGTAGTGGGAGTATGGTAAAACTGGAAGTGATTCCAGAACCACAAACGATTACTGAAGATTTGATAAGAACCTAAAGATTCAATCTAGTTTGACATTCCTTTGGCCACTCCGCAGATATGGTAGGTAACCTCAGGCACTCAAGAGGTACTTTGGTAGCCTCAAGGACGGTGACAGGGAGGTTCTTGTTTACCCAGACTTGCCATTGCTGTTGCTCCAGACTGTGGGACCCGGCACGAGGATGAGTATAGCGTCGTTCTGAACTAGCTTTAAAAGTGCACGCCTATATGACTTTGCCAGAGGGTTGTCGTAGTCAGTGGGAGCAGCGGAAGTATTGGTGGACATCAGGCTTATGTCTATTTATAGACTAAAGCGGATATAGCGGAGATAGATCATCTATTTCTGATGTGACAGTCATAGGTTTGACTTCATCAGAATAGGGGATGGATCTGTTAAGAAGGTAGTAGGGTGTGATGTCCTGGTATTTGATGACATACAAAGAGTAGGAAGTGATATTCCTATACTACAATCGGTTATACTTTGGTCGTCACACAGTAGTTTCTCCACATAGGAATTGGATTTTATGTCAGACATTCTGGTTACTAGATCTATGGTTTTAGATCTAGATTTGGGTGGTTTCCCAATCTGGGTTGTTTGACCGCATTCTAAGAGTATTTAGAATGGACGACTCCTGGCATGGTGTTGTACCTACAGGTAATGGAGTCACCCTCTCTAAAGGTGTCTTACAGACTAAAGGGAAGAGGGATGTGCATGATTGGCAGATCACTTGCTTAGGCAATTGAGTCAATCTTGAGATGTCAAGTACCACACCAGATGTTGTTCTTGCAGTAGGTGCAATAAGTTGATATTCATCCAATCCTGGAGAAACAATCGGAAGCAGCTTTAGAACATAAGTGGATGTTCTAGGGATATGATAACGGTAGCCTCTTTTAGGAAGCGGTTATCATTCCAGGCTTCCAAGGTGACATGGAAGACAGAGAGGTTGTCAGAGTTATAGTTTTCCCTCTGACGAGGGGAAGTATATTGGACAGGTGGTCCAGGTGGATACTAAGGGAAGTCATGGCGCAGGATACTGATTAAGTTCAGTTGACGATACAGTCTTAGAAGTTTGGATTTTGAGTTCACTTATGAGCTAGGTCCCATCAGATATTTAGACACATTCTAAGACAGGTATTGCTCATTTCGGGAGATGGCTTTCTCCGCGAACTTGAGAGATAAAGAGAGACATAGAATGAAACATCAGAGAGGATCCACTCACTGAGGCTATTCCTCGAACGCAAAAGTTTCGCAAACGAGCTTTGTGAGACTGACTAGTAGAGGAGTTGGGTGTTCGGTATCACACGGGCTGTGAGTATGCGACATCGCAATAATTGGCCTTGAGTGCAAGTGGGAGATTGTTGGATATAGTGCTCTCAGAGTCAATTATTGGATCACAGGCATGTGATTGCAATGATTGAGGGAGGACCTATACCGGTAGGACAGTCTTACTCGAGATGATAGTATGCTATCTGGTTTATCTTTATCATCGTGTACTGCTTTAGGTGACATTACGAGTCACTATTGCACGTTGATAGAGCCCCTAGGATTCTTGCTTGACTCCCAGCAGTATGAGGGCGATCATATAAGTGGGAGCTGGGGTCTATAAGCAAATCCTTAAAAGGTCCCTAGTCGTGGGAGTTTCGAGACAGGGCATCGATACTCCAGAGTAGACTAGTGTATACAGTCGAGACCCCGACGAGAGGCGGTGGCCGGTCTCACAAGCCACTGGGGTCAGTTGGTTCACCTAAGATGTATACAGGTGCTCATTGGGTTATGAGTACACCGGACAGGACTCGCCGGGAACCTGCTAGTTAGGATTATACCTGATGTAAGATAGCAGTTCCCTGGTGACATGTGTACATGTTAGTTCATCGACCTGAGATCGTCATTTGTCTCGTGTGAGTTCCCACTGTGCTTTGATTACTACCCTACCACGCTCAAAGGAGACGTGCAAACAGGTTCTAGTTGGGTACAGTCCCGAGCCAAATGAAGGCAGTGAGCGGATCTGCAGGGGTTCGTCTCTCCCGGTATTAGGGGTGAGGTCGCGCTGTGTCTAGGAGAGCCAGAACATGAAAATTCCTTGGCCAAGGCAGGAGATTTACTGGTAGGTATTCCAGTAGTATCTCAGGGTGTTCTGGGCTGCACTCCGACACGACTTGTACCGCTATTGGGGGTCTGACTTTTACAAACCCCCTAGGCCCGCCATGCGATGCTCATAGACGAACGGACCGGACTGTACGGATATTTTCACTGACAGGCTCAATAGGGTGTCAGGATGAGTTCGCTCATCGACGTCCCTTTTGGTCAACAGCTGGTGGCCCGTCATGTATGGCTGATATCTCTGACGTGCTAGTGGTTAAAACCACAGCCATAGTATTGACGAGTCTTTAGAGTACACCACACACTCAGTTACTCAAGTTTTGGGCGAAACGCTGTAGAGGCCGTATAGAGATATGGCAGGGTTCGATCAGATACGTGCGGTATTGGACGGATCGTGATCGGACGGTTTTTACTAGCCGGCTTTGGCTTAAGCCGGATCCTAGTATTAGACAGTGTAGATTTGCTCTCTTTGCTTTTGTATTCAGTGGGAATACAAATACGGGCATGTATATGCAGTCATGGGGTTTTCCTGTAATTTATTACGGGATCAGTTTTCTGAAGTTGCCAGTTTGCATTCCGTTCCCGCCGGTTTTCCTTTGTTCTTTCGCGGCCGGACTTTCTGATGGAGGGGGTTATTTGCAAGAGTGCAAATAACTTATTGTGGAGGGGTATCTTGCATATGCATAGATTATGATGGCATCTTTTCTTTTCATGCATTAATGAGATTAGAGTTGATTTAGTGTATGTTGTGAAGCTTACTTTTTGATGTGGTCACCACCCTTGATCTCCTACACTCACCTCTCTTTGTTTTTTTCCCTCCTCATTCCTTTTAGGGGGCCGGCCACATTGCAAGAGAGTGAGAGATGTTTTCATTTTGAGTGAGGTTTATTGATCATCTCATTTTGCTTGCCAAAAATTGATATCACCATTTTTCCCTAAGTCATTCTCTACTCCACCTCCATCAAGGTAACTTCAAACCCCAAAGAGACATAGCCTACTACACTCATCTACAGCAAATCTTGGACACGTCGTCTAGCCAACTTCGCGCCCGAGTTGCCACGGTTAAGTGGTGGGTGCCCGTAAAAGAGATCGGCTACGTGGTGCCCTTTCCGACGAGGTGGTGACGGACGAAGATTCCGCGGGAGATCGGAGTGGAGACGAAGACCGAAGGACACGGATTGCTTGCTATAGCTTCTCTACTCTTTTCTAGTTTGCTAGTAGCTAGGTTAATGGCCCGATCCGGGTTAAAAGTGCGCGGTGGTGCCGGTTTGCTAGTTTGCAAAGTTTTCCGCGTTTCCGGCGTCGGATCGACGGCCGGGGCGCCGCCGCGCACTTTCAAACAAATCATAAGTACCAGTCAAGTTCTACCCGTCTTTTCTTGATCAATTAGACCCACCCATATGACCCTTAACTATGGTCAACAAAGTCGCATGAATGTCCTAATTAATCTGCATCATATGCAGTGTAGGAAGACATCACTTAGCTACCGTACACTACGCCTTAACTAAAGTCAACAAACGTAGCACGAATACTATGTACTCTACTTCCGAAAATGACGGAGGGTTGCGGATGATTTTTAAGAAAATTTTTAACGCTTTGAACTTGATATCGTCGTAGAATCAAATAGTTTTGAAAAAGAGTGGCTTGTGCTCCGCAGTTTTTGAAATACAGCTTTTTCATAAAGAGCCGAGTGGTTTTCAAATCTGAATCTACAACATCTTTTTAGGTTTATTTTCTTTACATTAATCATATTAATGTAATCCCATCATTTAAGTCCTTAAGCCAATCACAGAAAAGAAACGAAAATAAGACGTACGCTTATGCCATCCGCATTCGCCACAATGTTCCGTTATACACCGTTAGGTTATTTAACTAACGGCATACCGGGACGGGACTAGCGCGGGTGCAAAACATAAGAAACATCTACTATATATCTCATATATAATATATCATTCGTCTCAGATATCACAGAACACAGGCAGCAGAAACATATATATAATGTGGGATATACTAGGACGTCCGTATTTAGTATTTAGCCAATAATAGAAAATACGGATTCCACAGTCGCGATGAATAGCCAAGCCCACACCCCTAGACCCCTACGAGAGCGGCAAGCGACCCTACCAATCCTGGGGTTTAGGAGACCCGGTCTCGACACCTCGAGATGGCCTCCCACTGAACCCCAGAACCCGGTCACTTGTGCTCCCCTCCTTGGGTCTATCCTAATGCGGAAAAGTAAATAATATACAACACTGGTGACATCAACCTTCATCCGGAAGTGCCCCAAATAAAAGAATATTACATTACATTTGAATTTACATGAATGAAAAATAAAACTCACATCTCACATAAAATCCCCCGGCTATTCAATCGTGACAATCCTGCACATCATATCTCAGCAACACATAATATCATATATCATCAACGTAAGTAAGTATGCGTACCCCGATTGTCGTTGATGTATAGCAACGAAACCGGCGATATCGAACATACTACACTTAAGGTCACAGAAAAGAAAATGTAAAACTACAATATTTGGAATCCACATTCTCTTTAGACATCATAAATGCGAAATATCACATACTTCGTATTTCATGCCTAAACTATATGAATTCCACATATTGTATCAAATTCCAAATAAATAGACAGTATTAAAGTTTTCGACCGAATGATCAAATACCCAAAATTCGCTAAAGCTCAACACTTGAGCAGAGTTCAAAAAAATCCGGAGTGTGACACAGTAGTAGCGGTCCAGCCGTAGAAGTGTCAAGCCAACGCCTCACATGTGGCACGCCGTACTGCCCCAAACCCTAAAGTTCAAAGGGCAGTTCAAGACGGTCACATAATCGAGTTAAGGTTTGTTGTCTTCTAGAGGGTCCACCACAAAACTTGCACGTATCTCCGAAAGATTTAAACCCCGTGAAAAGTGAGCAAATGATACTCGTTCGAACAATTCAATACTTTCTAGTCATCCGAAAAGACAAGAAGCTAAAATTCCGATCGAATCATTGAACTCAAAACCACCCCCAGAACATTCAACAGTATATTCAGATTAAACATACTCAAAATATATACAAGCAGGTAGGGAAAAACACTGTAAAAAAATTAGGGAATGAGCCATCTGTAGAGCCGCGGCCTAAGCAAGCTTGGGCAGCGGTTCCGTGGTCAAATGTACTGTTCATGGCCTCGAATTTTTCTGTTGGTCTTAGATTTACCTGCTGTATTTTTTAAGTATTTTTAATTCTGAAAAATAACAGATTTTAAAAAATGTCCAGAGTGTGTCCCGTAATTCCGTATTTCGGTTCGATCGGAGTTTTTACTTCGCTAAAGTATCGCCTAATGTTCTAGGTCGGCTCTGATACCAATGTTAGGTTTACCTAGCACCCTATGAGAGGTTTGGAAGCATTACATGTCACAAAGATCAAATTTTTATGGTGCTAAGTAAGCATACAAAGGATCTATCCTAGAAAAATTAGGGTTTCATAACAATACAATTAACAAAGGCTAGGGTTTTGAGAGTACAACCTTTGTAGCTCCCTTTTATAGACTCCTTGGCCACTTGAGAGTTAGAAAACGATTAGCTTGAAGTCTTCTAACGTCCACGACGATCCACCCGAAGCTCCTTTGTCCAAGCTTGCAACTTCACTTTATCAAGAGGATGAAATGATGCTAACACTCTAAACAAGTGGGCTAGACTTGTGTAGAATGGTGTTGTGATTCACTTTCTCATTTTAAAATCCTATCTTTTTGAGTATTTTGCTCACTTGAAAATTCTAGAGAGCAAGAGATCAAGGTTGAAGAAGATGATGACTTTTTTAAGAAGAAGAGAAGATAAACTCTAATGAGAAAATGAAAAATATAAGTATATATATTTTTCCCTCTTCATCTCAAACCATGGTTATCTTTTATGGATATTTATTTTACTTTAGTTAAAACACAAGTGAAAGATTAAATCATGGTCAAAAGGTAGGTGAACATGGTTAGGTCAAAAGAAGAGTGTAGAAACTAATCCATGAATTAATCTTATCTTTTTTCTTTTGTTTTAGCATAAATAGAAATAATAATCCATAATATAAACCATGGTGTGAGTCTTATATTGCCACCATTTTCTATGTATAAACAACCATGATAGAATGATGTATGTATGCATGTGTGCATGCACATCCATATGTGCATGAACAAGAATGAATGCATACATGCATGCATACATCCAAAAGAAATAAGATAGGATTTCTAGTGAGAAGCTAATGGTTAAATGATAAATCAACACTTGATTTATCAATACGGCCATATCACATATGACCTAATGAAAAGCAAGCCGCCCGATTAATATACGGTATCTAATACGCGCCTTTTAACCGGGTCCATCCGCATATCGCATACGCGCACCACAACGTTTCGCCTGGACTAGGTAACTCCTTTGTGGGACTCTAAGACTCGTTAATACGCCGGGAGTGGGTGATGATCATATCAAGCACCCCCAAGCCGCAAGCGGTCAGCTAAACGTAACGGCCACCCGGGTATAGAGCGATCAGAAGAAAACAAGCGAACCTACTACAACTCCCGTCGAGCCAACCGGCAACACTACCGTACAGTCCGTTCTTTTCGTCAGATATGCTGCATATCGAGTTTAGGGATGGTAACGTCGACCCCAATAACTCAATAAGTCGTGTCGGTGAATGGTCTATAACAGATCGAGAAACTACTGATAACACTTATCAGTAAATCTCAGCAGCCCTGGCCAGGGACTTACTGATATAACCAGTCGAGCACAGCACAGCATCAACTCCCAATACCGGGAGAGACGAAACCCCTCCTATCACTCATCGCCTTCGTGCGTCTCGGGACTGTACCCAACGGCCACCTGTTTGCACGACTCAGTAGAGCCGTGGTAGGGTGGTAATCAAAGTACAGTGGGAGAGCACACAAGACTCTATGACGATCTCGGGTCTACAGACTAACCTGTACCAGTGTCACCTGAGAACTGCTGTCCGAAGATAGATATAATTCCATATAGGTGTTCTCGGTGAGTCCGTCCAGTGTACCCAGTCACCACTGAGCACCCGTATATGATCTTGATGTCAAACATCGATGAATTTGGGAACATGCATCGCCCATCATATGGGACTAGTATCATATACGCTAGTCTACTCTGGTATATCGATGCCCCGTCTCGATACACCCACGACTAGGGACATTTCAGGATATGCTTATAAACTACAGATGTCCCACTAGTATGATCTCTATCATAATCACTGTAGTTAAGCCGAAATCATCAGGGCTTTATCAGCATGTATGAATGAATAAAAGCATGATCAAATCAACATGTCAGATAAAGTAGAACCAGATAGCCTGTTATCATATCGAGCAAGAATGTACACTGAATATATATATATATATATACATGTACAGATACATTCACTATCATATAATGGCCTCTAGGGCATACATATATCCAACAAAGGATACGGCGTTGCGGATGGAGGCACGCATTTCTGCGACTTCGGCCGTTTCCCGGCCGAAGAGGATTCGTACCGGTATGCCAGATCAGAGGCATCATGCCAGATCCTTTCCGAGAGATGATGCTGTTGGAGATAGTGCCCTCAGAGTCTATTATTGGATCACAGGCATGTGATTGCAATAATTGAGAGAGGACCTATACCGTTAGAACTGTCTTACTCAAAATGATAGTATGTTATCTGGTTCATCTTTATCATCGTGTACTGCTTTAGGTGACCTTACAGGTCACTATTGCGCGTTGATAGAGCCCTTAGGATTCTTGCTTGACAGTCAGTAGTATGATGGCGATCAAATACGTGGGAGCTAGTAGTCTATAAGCACATCCTTAAAAGGTCCCTAGTCGTAGGAGTTTTCGAGATAGGGCATCGATACTCCAGAGTAGACTAGTGTATACAGTCGAGACCCCGACGAGGGGCGGTGGCCGGTCTCACAAGCCACTGGTGTCAGTTGATTCACCTAAGATGTATATAGGTGCTCATTGGGTTATGAGTACACCGGACATGACTCGCCGGGAACATGCTAGTTGGTCTTATACCAGACGTCAGATACCAGTTCCCTGGTGACATGTGTACAGGTTAGTTCATCGACCTGAGATCGTCATTTGTCTCGTGTGAGTTCCCACTGTACTTTGATTACTACCCTACCACGCTCAAAGGAGACGTGCAAACAGGTTTTAGTTGGGTACGGTCTCGAGCCACATGGAGGCAGTGAGCGGATCTTCAGGGGTTCGTCTCTCCTGGTATTGGGGGTGAGGTCGCGCTGTGTCTAGGAGAGCCATTACACGAAGTCCTTGGCCAAGGCAGGAGATTTACTGCTAGGTATTCCAGGAGTATCTCAGGCTATTCTGGGCTACACTCCGACACGACTTGTACCGCTTTTGGGGGTCTGACTTTTACCAACGCCCTAGGCCCGCCATGTGATGCTCATAGAAGAACGGACCGGACTATACGGATATTGTCACTGACAGGCTCGGTAGGATGTCAGGATGAGTTCGCTCATCGACGTCCCTTTTGGTCAATACCTGGTAGCCCGTTACGTATGGCTAATACCTCTAACGTGCTAGTGGTTAAATCCACAATAAAAGTATTGACGGGTCTTTAGAGTCCCCCAAGATCGTTTCTCAAGTTTCGAGCGAAACACTGTAGAGGCCGTATGGAGATATGGCAGGGTTCGATCATATACGTGCGGTATTGCATGGATCATGATCGGACGGATAATACTAGCGGGCTTTGGTTTAAGCCGGATCCTAGTATTGTACAGTGTAGATTTTGTCTCTTTACATTTGTATTCGGCCGGAATACAAATGCGGGTATGTTTATACAGTCGCGGGGTTTTCCTGTAATTTATTACGGGATCAGTTTTTTGAAGTTGCCAGTTTGCTTTCCGTTTCGGCCATTTTCCTTTGTTTCTTACCTTAGCTGAAAATTGGTGGAGGAGGGCTTATTTGCAAATGTACAAATTAGCATTATGGAGGGCGGTCTTTGTATATTGTTGCTTCATGATGGTTCAACCATCATTTGACTTCTTTATTCATCATTGCTTGACTTTTGTGTGATGAGAAGAGTGATGGGTTTTGGAGTGAGCTTTAGTTGTGATGATTATTCCTCATCATCACAAATTTTCTCTTGCTTGCATTATTGCTCCCCCTCCTTGACTTTTCTCCCCTCTCCCATTCTTTTGTGGCAAAGGGCCGGCCATTCCTTTGTGGGGGCTGTCCAAAATTTCAAGAGGAAAATGGTTCTCTTTTTGGCTTGAAAAATGTTCTCTAGTTCATCACAAAAATTCCACATCTCATTACTCCACAAAATGGAAACTTCACAAACCCCATGAGACATATAGTTCTACACTTATCCTACAGCATTCTTGGACACGTCGACTCGCCAACTTCGTACCCGAGTTGCCTCGGTCCAGAGGTGGGAGTCCGTAAAAGAACCCGGCGATGTGGTGCCCTTCCGACGAGGAAATGAAGACCGGAGATTCCGCGGGGAGATCCGTACGACGACGAGAATACCGAAGGACACGGATCGCTCGGTATATCTCTCTACCCTTTCTCTAATCTGCAAAAATTAGGTTAATAGCCCGATCCGGGTTTCAAAGTACGCGGTAGCGCCGGTTCTAGTTTATAGAAAAGTTTTTGATTCCACATTTTGGCCTCATTCAGACGGCCGGGGCGCTGCCGTGCACTTACACTGGTATCTGAGCCACGCCATTAACCTAGTCAAGCTTGCTCTAACGTGTTTACAAGTTCGATCGAACGAATTTTCAAAAACCTGCATTTTCTGGTCTAGTTGCTGTCGATTTTATTATGTGCGCCAAAAATTTTTCTGAGCATGTCAAAAAATCGTGCAGGATTTTTTAAGTATTCTGTGAAATTTTTGTTCGCTGTTGTTCCTGTAGCACCGCTGAATCGCTGCCTTACCCCTGTTCCGGTCGCGGTTCTGCCGCAGTATTAAGGAAACAGTGCACCAAATTTTTACAGAGGGTCTTGGACTTGGAAATGGGGGTTTTGGTATATTCTTTTTGGGCCCAGATTTTCTTTGAGTGCTACAGTAGTGCTTGGGGCCCACTTGGGGAAATTTTGGTCAATCAAAAATTTTAAACCTGTTAGTTCACAGTATTTACATTATATCTGCGACCGTGAATGTCATTTGATCGGTAAATCCTGTCTAACTTCTATAGCCCTTTTAGACGGATTTGCGAATGTAACATTCACGTTGATGTTCTGTGTTGTGCTGTGATGTTGCGGATTGTCATGGTGGATAGCCTGGATGCAATGGTAGTATAGTTTGGTTTATTATGTACATTTGATATTGCGGGGCGAGCGTCGGACAGGTGGACTGTCGTTACCGCCTGTTTGTATATTATTCTTTTGGGGCACGACCGGGATGAGGTCGATGTACCCATTGTATGTATATTTTACTTTCTGTACTAGGATATGTTAGTGTATATGCCCTAGAGGCCATTTCTTTATCATACTAGTTTGTATATTACTTAATGGAAGCTTGGGATATTCACCTTGTATTGACAATCTTGCTCAAAATGGTAGTATGCTACTTGGTTTGTTTCTACTTTAATATGTGCATGTGTTTCTTTTGGCATATTGCTTATACATATTAGTAGATCCTTTAGGATCTTTGCTTGATTACCAGCGTTGTGATGGCAGTCACACTCGTGGGGGCTGCGTAATCCACAAGCACATCCTTATACAGGTCCCTAGTCGTAGGAATATCGAGACAGGGCATCGATACTCCGGAGTAGACTAGCGTATGCGCTTCTCATCCCAGCACGGGAGACGGTCTGTCCCACAGCCGTCAGTACGTCGTACTTGAGATAGTATGCGGGTGCTCGTTAGGTTACGAGTACACTGGACAGGACTCGTCGGGAACTGTTGGTTGGTATTATACCTATCGTCAGTTATCAGTTCCCAAGTGACATGAGTACAGCTTAGTCCGCTGACTTGACACTGTCACTTCGCCTCGAGTGTGTTCCCACTATACTTAGATTACTACCCTACCACGGCTCAAAGGAGTCGTGCAAACAGGTAATAGTTGGGTGCAGTCCCGAAGCACTTGGAGGCAGTGACGGTTAGACAGGATTCGTCTCTCCCGGTATTGGGGGTTGACATCACGCTGTGTCTAGGAGAGCCATTACACGAGTAGTCCCTGGCCAGGGCAAGCGAGATATACTGGTAGGTTTACAGTGTTATCTCAGGGTGTTCTGGGCTACACTGCGACACGACTTGTACCGCTATTAGGAGACTGACTTTCACCACCCCCGAGGCCCGCCATGCGATGTATCAGACGAACAGACCGGACTGTACGGAGATTGTCACATTCAGGCTCAGTAGGAGTTCAGATGGGTTTCACCTCGTCCGTCTTCTTATCGGCATCTACCTGGGGGCCGTTACGCACAGCTAGTGCCGCTTGTAGTCTGTGGTTAAACCCACTGTCAGCGTAATGTCGTGTCTTTAGAGTCCCACACAGAGAGCTATTCGCCTTTGGGCAAAAGAGTAGAGGTCGCATGGTTTTGCGACAGGTCGCATGGTTTTGCGACAGGGTTCGGCCACATCCGTGCACTTGTGCACGTTTAGTGTCCGGACAGTTAACACTAGCGGGCTTTGGTTTAAGCCAGATCCTAGTGTACATTTTGGGTTTGGTTTTATCTCATTTGTATTCGTGTTCCTCGGAACGCGGATGCGGGTGTGTATGCACAGTAGACAGAGAAACAGAGGCAGAGGATTCTCATTAGGGTTGTTGACTGTTGAATATTGACTTTTGCTAAACCCTAATGAGAATAAGAAATATGATTAATGATAATATTAATTAAGTATTATTGTGTCATGGTTGGGATGAAGGTTGACTTTGTTGACTTGTGGACTTGGTTGACCGGTTGACTAGGTTGGACTAGTTGACCATCATCATTGCAATGGTGGTCATTTCATGCAAAGACTTTTGCTTGCTTGTTGTGCTTTGCAAAGTGAGTGCATGAAATGATAATGCCACTTGATATGATATGAACCATCGCATAATACTAAATTATTATTATTATTATTATTATTATTATTATTCCTTTTGGATTATGAGAGAGAGGTTGAAAAAAGTCTTGCTCATTCTTGGATTTACTTTCTCTCTCTTGAGCTCTCTCATCCTCAAGCTCTCTCCCTCTTCCTCTTGCTCTCTCTCTAGTTCATGGTTCACTTGTCTCATGTGTTGAGAAACAAGAACCATTGAGATAAAACCCAACACACTCCTCTACTCATCCAAGTTCACAAGGTTTAGCAAACCAAGTGTTCTAGTTTCTTCAAGTTTGAAGAGAAGCCAAAAGGTAGAAGCTTTCGGATGGATCCATCTTTGGCGTGAGAAGACGACGAGGGGAGGCCGGTCCGTACACCACAAGAGTTGAAGACGAAGGTGTTCAAGAAAGGTATAATCCCCTAACCGAGTAGGTAAAACTCATAGTTAGGTTTGTTAGATGGTTGTTTAACAAAGATCCGTATTTTGAGTCCATGTTACCACCTCTAGAAAAAATCGTTTTTTCATCATTTCCGCATGCCTGTAAGTACTGGGAGAGGTATCATGGATTTACAGTGGTATCAAAGCTAGGTTAAACACTATCTAATATGTTATCAAAGTAACTAGAAATTTGATAGGAGAAAAAGTCACGAAACGAACCCGTAAAATCAACTTTTTGTCGAATTTTTCCTCTGTTCCAAAAATAATAAATCTTGCCTTAAAATTCGACTCAAGGTTTTTATAGCACACTGTAGGAAAATGGTCCAGAGAGACGATCAACGCGCCGCGGAACCGCGGTAGGAGCTTGCTCCCGCTGCGGATCCGCGGCCGAGCTCACTCGGCCGTGGACGATTTTCCTTGCGGTGTGGTTCTGGGGTTGTTTTGGGATTTTTACAATATGATTTTTATGCCCAGATTTTCCAGAAAGCAAAGTTTGTTTATGGGGTCTAAAAATCCGTATTTTGATCGAACTTCTAAAGACTTAAAGCTAACGGGTTATATCTGTGCTGTGTTATATGTATTGAACGTTCGCTAATCGCTATATGTCGATTAGTGGGGGTTATAAATATCTGTGATCTGTAATGTTGATGGTATGTGTATATGAATTCATTAGATTATCGCGGGTTAATAGCCGGGGGTTGTGAGATGAGAGTTTTCTTTTTCTTTCAATTCATGTAATATGTAAATTGATGTAATATTATTTGTATGTCCGCACAACCGGATCGGGGTTGTAGCCGTCATTGTATAATTTCTTTTTACTGTTTTTGCTCCTAGGATAGACCCAAGGTGGGGTGCACAAACTACTGGGTATCTCGAGGTGCCGAGTGGCCTACTCACGAGTTGAGGGAGGTTGCTTCGCTTCGGGTACTTGGCGGGCAGTTTGCCGCACCCGTAGGGGTCTAGGGTGGGGTTTGGCTATTCACCGCGACCGTGTAATCCGCTTTTCGTTACAGGCTCGTACGAATTGCGGATTCCTAATATATCCAATGTGTTCATCTGTGATCTGGAATGGCTATCATTGCAATATATCGATATATGATATTATTTAGGCGTTGCTTATGTTTTGCATCTGCGCTAGTCCAGCCCCCGCTCTGTCGTTAGTTAAGTAACCTAACGGGTAATGATGGGGCCCCGTGGCGAATGCGGATGGCATAAGCGTACGTCATATTTTGGTTTTTTCTGCAATGGTAGGATTAAATGATGGGACGCATTAAAATTAATGTAAGAAAAATAAACCAAGTAAAATTCGTTGGAACAATTTCAAAAACCTCTCGGTTTCTTTTCAAAAATAACTTCTAAAACGCGGAGCTTAAGCCACTCCTTTTAAAAGCTATCAAGGTTCCTTCGATTATATCAAGTTCACTGCGTTCAAGGTTTCGCCAAAACCATTCGTAGCCCTCCGTCGTTTCGTATGAATATTCAATAGTATTCAAGCTATGTTTGTTGACCTTCGTCAAGGCATAGTGATTGGTAGCTGTTGGATGTTCATATGTAGCATAGATAGATGCGTTGGTTTGGGAAAGTCGTATTACCTTGTTGACCTTCGTCAAAGGTATATATGGGTGGGTTCAAATTAACCTGGACAATGACGGGTAGAACTTGATATGTGACTTATGATTTGTGGACCTTCGTCAAGGTCATAAGAGCATGGGGCAAAAAATCCACATCGGGAGTTTCAAAAGAACTGAAACTTGCTAGCGTTGCATACCATTTGGAGTGTGATGATTCTGGTAGGATTCCTTCAGTTTTGTCACGCGATGATATTTGGATCCCGATCCTACTGTGAGTATATGCTACTCCTCGGGAACTTTCTCACTTAACGATCAATGCTATAAACCAAGTAGGTGTCTAGAAAGGTGTTAGCGGGGCAACGCCCCCAGGGAAAAGAGGTTCTTAAATTAAGGAACTTCGCGAGAGTGTTGGAAAACCTCCCTCGAAGTACCGACACTGGCCTGGCTGAATGGTTAAGCAAGAATTGTACGGTGAGATTGATCCCGACTAATTCTTCCTTTATGTTTTGAGGAGGGATTCGAGAGACGGTGGGAGCCATCCTGTTTAGATAAATTAAAAACCAATCTGAACTTGCAAGAGCATCATGCTGAATGTTTTCTTCTCTCTCTCTTAATTGCAGCGACCCAGTGACCACACGTAGGTTACATCTAGATAATAAAATGACTGAACCTGACTGTTATGATTGGCAAAGGTCTGTCCTGATGTCCATTACCCATGAAAAGCTGGGACACCTCTTAACTAATCAAACCCCTGTCGTCTCAGGACCAGTTTCCCCTGTCACAGACATTGACATCCGTATGACATCGGAAAAAAACTGTGCGAAAGCCAAGTGCCTTATGTTAGCCTCAGTTAATGGTGCAAACCAGAGGCAGCACGAGAAGATAGACTCAGTTTCTATCTTCCTCCATAACAAAGATTTATATGGAGAGCAGTCTCGTATCGCAAGATATGAGACCTCGAACTAATTGCTTCAAGCGAGGTTGGCTGTCGGGTCATATATAGGGGGCAACGTCCTTACTGAGACCAGCTATTTTGAGCTCACGGACCTGAAGACCATGTTGAAGAACGAGTCAAGTACTGACTTGATTTTACAGTCCCTGCCCTCTGCTTATACCCTGAAGGAAACCAGGGAAGAAGAAGGAAAAGAAAGGGCAAAAGTTTCGAGACTGGATGTAGTTAAAGAGGGACGTTCCTATTGTAACGGGAATGAACATTGGCAGAAGGATTGCAGGGCTTGCAAAGCCAGTAGCCAGAATTCGAAGCATGTTGTGGCTTCGGCTTCGGGTGTGTTTCTAGTAAAGAAATGTATGTCAGTTAACCCTACTTCCTGGGTATTGGATACCGGATCAGGATCTCACATCTTTAATTCATTACAGGCTCTGAGAAACCGTAGGGTTATCAGGAAAGGTGATATGACTCTCAGGGTTACTAACGGAATGAGCATGGATGCTGAATCCGTAGGGGAATATCATCTTGGACTGACAACTCGGCAGATAATGATTTTGCGTAACTGTTTGTATGTACCAGGTGCGACTTGTAATATCATATCTGTATCCTTACTTTCTAAGGAAGGATATGGTTTTACTTTTGTAAGCGATGTAGTACACATCCACCTAAATCAAGTTCTGATTGGGTCAGGTACATTAAATAACGAGATATACGTATTGAATCAAGCTCAAATTTTCAGTGTCCAGAACACACTTAAAAGAAAGTCTCCGGAAACAAATCAGGCTTTCTTATGGCATTGTAGACTAGGTCACATTAATGAGACACGATTAATTAAGTTACATAAAGAGGGATACTTGAATCCGTTCGAGTATTAGTCTTATTCTACTTCTGAATCTTGTCTCATGGGAAAGATGACAAAGACTCCGTTCACTGGACACAGAGTAAGAGCGAGCGAGCTCTTGGGACTCATACACAGTGATGTGTGTGGTCCAATGTCTAAACATGCGCGAAGTTGTTATTCATACTTCATTACTTATACAGATGATTTCTCTAGGTATGGACATGGCTTCTTAATGAAGCACAAATCCGAGGCCTTTGAGAAATTTCGGGAATACAAGAATGAAGTTGAAAAACAAACATGCAAAAGTATAAAGACACTGAGATCTGATCGAGGTGGTGAATACTTGAGTGCCGAGTTTCTGGACTACTTAAAAGAGAATGGAATTCTCTCTCAGCGTACTCCTCCATACACACCACAACACAACGGTGTATCTGAAAGACGGAATTGAACCCTATTGAATATGGTTCGTTCCATGATGAGTAAGGCTGAGTTACCGCAATATTTCCAGGGTTATGCACTAGAAACAGCTGCATATCTCTTGAACAAGGCTCCAACCAAGACTGTGCCTACTACCCCATATCAGATGTGGAGTGGGAAGAAATCCTGTCTTAAGTATCTTAAGACATGGGTATGTCCAGCTTTTGTAAAAAAGCAGCATGCGGACAAGCTCGAGGCACGCTTAGTACTGTGTAAGTTTGTGGGATACCCAAAGAACTCCAGGGGGTATCTTTTCTCTTCCGCAGAAGAAGAAAAAGTTTTTGTTTCTCCGCATGCCCACTTCTTGGAAACTGATTTTTTGGAAAATTAGATAAGTGGGAGCGCAATAGAACTGGAAGAAATTCCAGAACAACAAGCTATTATTGAAAGCTTGGAAGAACCAGAAGTTTCAGAGGAAGCGGACATTCTTGTGCCGCTCCGCAGGAGTAGTAGGCAGTCTCATCCGCCCGAGAGATACTACGGTTTTCTCATGGACGGAGATAGAGAGGATTGCGTCATTGATTATGACGAGCCTACTAGCTTCCAGCAAGCCATTCAGAGTAGTGACTCGTTAAAATGGCTGGATGCAATGCGGACCGAAATGGAGTCCATGTACACCAACAAAGTATGGACGTTGGACGTTGCTCCAGATGGGGTAAAACCCGTAGGATGCAAGTGGATCATCAAAAGGAAGATTGGTGTAGATGGACAGGTTGAGACCTGTAAGGCTAGACTTGTTGTAAAGGGTTTTCGTCAAAGACCTGGTTTGGACTATGACGAAACCTTTTCTCCAGTGGCTATGCTGAAATCCATTCGGATCCTTCTTTCCATTGCTGCCTTCCATGATTATGAAATCTGGCAGATGGAAGTAAAGACGGCTTTCCTAAATGGATATTTGGATGAGTGCATCTATATGGATCAGCCAGAGGGATTCATTCAGAGTGGGAGCAGCGGTAAAGTGTGCAAGTTGCTCAAGTCCATCTATGGACCCAAGCAGGCATCGCGGAGTTGGAACATCTGCTTTGATGATACTGTTAAAGAATTCGACGTTGTCAAAAACCCAGATGAACCATCATTTACAGTAAGATTGTAAGGAGAAATGTAGTATTCCTCGTCTTGTACGTCGATGACATTCTCCTAATAGGAAATGATATTCCTATGCTACAGTCAGTCAAAGGATTCTTGTCACAGAGGTTCTCCATGAAGGACCTGGGCGATGCCAACTACTTTCTGGGGATCCAGATCTATCGTGATAGATCTAAAAGGATGTTGGAACTTTCACAGTCAAGGTACATCGACACCATACTGAAATGATTCAGTATGGAAGATTCCAAGCACGGTAATCTACCGGCATGTCACGGAATCACCCTCTCCAAAGAGATGTCTCCCAAGACTGATTTGGAAAGGGCTCGCATGTTATCAAAACCCAACGTATCTGCGGTAGGCTCTATTATGTATGCGATGTTGTGTACCAGACCAGATGTAGCATACACATTGAGCGTTGTAAGCCGGTATCAGTCAAACCCAGGGGAGAAACACTGAATAGCGGTAAAGAACATTCTCAAGTACCTGAGAAGGACTAAGGAGATGTTCTTGGTGTATGGCGGAAAAGACCTCTAGATCGAGGCCTTTGCTGACTCCAGCTTCCAGAGTGACAAGGATGACTCCAAGTCCATGTCGGGTTATGTCTTTACCCTCAATGGAGGGGCGGTTTGCTGGAAGAGCTCCAAGAAGGAAACCGTTGCTGACTCAACTATGGAAGCGGAGTACATAGCTGCTTGCGATGCCGCAAAGGAAGCTGTCTGGATGAAAAAGTTCCTCACGGAGCTTCAGGTAGTTCCTACAAGTGTTGATCCAATACCGCTGTATTGTGACAACAACGGAGCTATAGCTTTAGCGAAAGAACCCAGGTCCCATCAGAAGTCCAGGCACATTTTGAGGCGGTACCACCTGATCAGGGAGATCGTTGATCGCCGGGAGATCGAGGTGAAGAGAGTAAATACAGAAGATAACACTGCTGATCCACTCACGAAGGACTTACCCCAGACTCAGTTCGAGCGGCTGATCGAGATAATAGGTCTTCGATATGCCAGTTCATGGCCTTAGTGCAAGTGGTAGATTGTTAGTGTATATGCCCTAGAGGCCATTACTGTATCATACTAGTTTGTATATTACTTAATGGAATCTTGGGATATTCACCTTGTATTGACAATCTTGCTCAAAATGGTAGTATGCTACTTGATTTGTTTTCACTTTAATATGTGCATGTGTTTCTTTTGGCATATTGCTTATACATATTAGTAGAGCCCTTAGGATCTTTACTTGATTACCAGCGTTGTGATGGCAGTCACACTCGTGGGGGTTGGGTAGTCCACAAGCACATCCTTATACAGGTCCCTAGTCGTAGGAATATCGAGACAGGGCATCGATACTCCGGAGTAGACTAGCGTATACGCTTCACATCCCAGCATGGGAGACGGTCTGTCCCACAGCCGTCAGTACGTCGTACTTGAGATAGTATGCGGGTGCTCGTTAGGTTACGAGTACACTGGACAGGACTCGTCGGGAACTATTGGTTGGTATTATACCTATCGTCAGTTATCAGTTCCCAAGTGACATGAGTACAGCTTAGTCCGCTGACTTGACACTGTCACTTCGCCTCGAGTGTGTTCCTACTGTACTTTGATTACTACCCTACCATGGCTCAAAGGAGTCGTGCAAACAGGTAGTAGTTGGGAGCAGTCCCGAAGCACTTGGAGGCAGTGACGGTTAGACAGGATTCGTCTCTCCCGGTATTGGGGGTTGACATCGCGCTGTGTCTAGGAGATCCATTACACGAGTAGTCCCTGGCCAGGGCAAGCGAGATATACTGGTATGTTTCCAGTGTTATCTCAGGGTGTTCTAGGCTACACTCCGACACGACTTTTGCCGCTATTAGGGGACTGATGTTCACCACCCCTTAGGCCCGCCATGCGATGTATCAGACGAACAGACCGGACTGTATGGAGATTGTTTACATTCAGGCTCAGTAGGAGTTCAGATGGGTTTCACCTCGTCCGTCTTCTTATCGGCATCTACCTTGGGGCCGTTACGCACAGCTAGTGCCGCTTGGGGTCTGTCGTTAAACCTACTGCCAGCGTAGTGTCGAGTCTTTAGAGTCCCACACAGAGAGTTATTCGCCTTTGGGAAAAAGAGTAGAGGTCGCATGGTTTTGCGACAGGTCGCATGGTTTTGCGACAGGGTTCGGTCACATCTGTGCACTTGTGCACGTTTAGTGTCCAGACAGTTAACACTAGCGGGCTTTGGTTTAAGCTAGATCGTAGTGTACGTTTTGGGTTTGATTTTATCTCGTTTGTATTCGTGTTCCTCGGAACGCGGATGCGGGTGTGTATGCACAGTTGACAGAAAGACAGAGGCAAAGGATTCTCATTAGGGTTGTTGACTGTTGACTATTGACTTTTGCTAAACCCTAATGAGAATAAGAAATATGATTAATGATAATATTAATTAAGTATTATTGTGTCATGGTTGGGATGAAGGTTGACTTTGTTGACTTGTTGACTTCGTTGACCGATTGACTAGGTTGGACTAGTTGACCATCATCATTGCAATGGTTTTCATTTCATGCAAAGACTTTTGCTTGCTTGTTGTACTTTGCAAAATGAGTGCATGAAATGATAATGCCACTTGATATGATATGAACCATCACAAAATACTAAATTAGTATTATTATTATTATTATTATTATTATTCTTTTTGGATTATGATAGAAAGGTTGAAAAAAGTCTTGCTCATTCTTGGATTTACTTTCTCTCTCTTGAGCTCTCTCATCCTCAAGCTCTCTCCCTCTTCCTCTTGCTCTCTCTCTAGTTCATGGTTCACTTGTCTCATGTGTTGAGAAACAAGAACCATTGAGATAAAACCCAACACACTCCTCTACTCATCCTAGTTCACAAGGTTTAGGAAACCAAATGTTCTAGTTTCTTCAAGTTTGAAGAGAAGCCAAAAGGTAGAAGTTTCGGGTGGATCAATCTTCGGCGCGAGAAGACGACGAGGGGAGGCCGGTCCGTACACCACAAGAGTTGAAGACGAAGGAGTTCAAGAAAGGTATAATCCCCTAACCGAGTAGGTAAAACTCTTAGTTAGGTTTGTTAGAAGGTTGTTTAACAAAGATCCGTATTTTGAGTACATGTTACCACCTCTAGAAAAAATCGTTTTTCATCATTTCCGCAAGCCCGTAAGTACCGGGTGACGTAGCATGGACTTACAGGATTACCCCGTGGAGGGGTGCACGGATAGCCGGGTTCTAGAGGGCAACGGGTCCGCATATCATGGCATTGAGACGGAGGGGGCTTTACTCTAGAATTGGCAGGCTATTCGCCGCACTCGTATGGGGTATTGGTTGACCCAGGAGGGGTGCCCAAGTTACCGGATTCCGTGAAGTGCTGGGTGGTCCATTAACGTTGCTGAAGGGGGCTGCCTCACTTCAGGTTTTGGCGGGTAACTTGCCGCGCCCGTAGGTGTTGGAGATAGTGCCCTCAGAGTCAATTATTGGATCACAGGCACGTGATTGCAATGATTGAGGGAGGACCTATCCGAGTAGGACAGTCTTACTCAAGATGATAGTATGCTATCTGGTTTATCTTTATCATCGTGTACTGCTTTAGGTGACATTACTGATCACTATTACACGTTGATAGAGCCCCTAGGATTCTTGCTTGACTGCTAGCAGTATGAGGGCGATCATATACGTGGGAGCTGGGGTCTATAAGCACATCCTTAAAAGGTCCCTAGTCGTGGGAGTTTCGAGACTGGGCATCGATACTCCATTAGTAGACTAGTGTATACAGTCGAGACTCCGAAGAGGGGCGGTGGCCAGTCTGACAAGCTACTGGTGTCAGTTGGCTCACCTAAGATGTATACAGGTGCTCATTGGGTTATGAGTACACCGGACATGACTCGCCGGGGACCTGCTAGTTGGGATTATACCAGATGTCAGATGGCAGTTCCCTGGTGACATGTGTACAGGTTAGTTCATCAACTTGAGATCGCCATTTGTCTCGTGTGAGTTCCCACTGTACTTTGATTACTACCCTACCACGGCTCAAAGGAGTCGTGCAAACAGGTTTTAGTTGGGTACAGTCCCGAGCCACATGGAGGCAGTGAGCGGATCTGCAGGGGTTCGTCTCTCCCGGTATTGGGGGTGAGGTCGCACTGTGTCTAGGAAAGCCATTGCACAAAGCCCACAGCCGAGGCAGGAGATTTACTGGTAGGTATTCTAATTGTATCTCAGGGTGTTCTGGGCTACACTCCGACACGACTTGTACCGCTTTTGGAGGTCTGACTTTTACCAACCCCCTAGGCCCGCCATGCGATACTCATAGACGAACGGACCGGACTGTACGGATATTGTCATTGACAGGCTCAGTAGTGTGTCAGGATGTGTTCGCTCATCGACGTCCCTTTTGTTCAATAGCTGGTAGCCCGTCACGTATGGCTAATACCTCTGACGTGCTAGTGGTTAAATCCACAGCCATAGTATTGACGAGTCATTAGAGTCCACCACACACACAGTTACTCAAATTTCGGGCGAAACGCTGTAGAGGCCGTATGGAGATATGGCAGGGTTCGATCAGATACGTGCGGTATTGCACGGATCGTGATCGGACGGTTTTTACTAGCCGGCTTTGGCTTAAGCCGGATCCTAGTATTGGATAGTGTAGTTTTGTCTCTTTGCATTTGTGTTCAGTGGGAATACAGATGCGGGCCTGTATATGTAGTAGAGGGGTTTTCCTGTAATTTATTACGGGATCAGTTTTCTGAAGTTGCCAGTTTGCATTCCGTTCCGGCCGGTTTTCCTTTGTTCTTTCGCGGCCGGACTTTCCGATGGAGGGGGTTATTTGCAAGTTTGTAAATAACTTTTTGTGGAGGGGGTTTCTTCCATATGTGGCTTTATGATGGGTTTTAGCATCATCAGATTCCTTTCTTATCTCTTCTTTTGCATTTATTAGAAATGGTTGTGACATTTATTCCTCATTTTCTTCACTTGGTTGTGGTCACCATTAGCTATCCCTACAGTCACCTCCCTTATGGCTTTTCCCCTCTAATTATGGCCGGCCACACTTGAGATAAGAAAAGAGAGAGATTCATTTTTGTGATGGCACACAATTTCTTCAATTCATTTTTTTCTTGTTTGAAAAAAAAATGAAAGCACCATTTTTCCTTCACCTCATTCCTCCATCTCCAATGGCAACATAAACCGTAATGAGACAAAGGTTCTACACTACAACCTACAATACCCTTGGACGCGTCGGCTAGCCTACTTCGCGCCCGAGTTGCATCGGTCCAGAGGTGGGTGCCCGTAAAAGAATCCGGCTACGTGGTGCCCTTTCCGGCGAGGAGATGAAGACAGGAGATTCCGCGGGAGATCGGGACGACGACGAGAAGACCGGAGGACACGGATCACTCGGTATATCTCTCACCCCTTCTCTTGATTGCTAGTATTAGGTTAATGGTTACGATCCGGGTTTTATTGTCCGCGGTAGCACCAGTTTAAAAGTTAAGAAAAAATTTTATTCCGCATTTTGGCCTCGAGTAGACGGCCGTGGCGCTGCCGTGGCGCAACATGGTATCAGAGCCACGCCATTAACCTTGCCTAGCTTGCTCTAGTGTGTTTACATCTTCGATCGAACAAAATTCCAAAACCCACGTTTTCAAAATTCATAGATTCTGTTGAATTTTTTTTGGCTCCAAAAATTTTTCAGGTTGTTGAAGAATACTGTGCATAGAAATATAAGCAATCTGTGAAAATTTGGTCGCGAGATTTCACCATACCGCCGCGGAACAGCGGCCAAACCCATGCTTGGTCCGCGGTTCCGCCGCGCTTTTAACTGTTTAGCATGCCAAATTATTCCAGAGGGCTTTAGACTTGGAAATAGGGGTTTTGGGATATTATTTTTAGGCCCAGATTTTCTGTAACTGCTACAGTAATGCTTGGGGCCCACTTGATAAAATTTGATCGATCAGATATTTTAAACATACTAGTTCACAGTATTTACATTATATCTGCGACCGTGAATGTCACTTGATCGGTAAATCCTGTCTAACTGCTATAGCATGGTTAGATGGATTAGCGAACGTGACATTCACGTTGATGTTCTGTGTTGTACTGTGTTGTTGCGGATCGGTCGTGGGGATAGCCTGGTTGCAGTGGTAGTACAATTTTGTTTTATATGTACATTTGATATTGCGGGGCGAACGTCCGACATGTGGACTGCCGTCACTGCCTGTTTGTATTATTCTTTTGGGGCATGACCGGTTCGAGGTCGATGTACCCGTTGTATGTATATTTTACTTTCTGTACTAGGATTACCCCGCGGAGGGGTGCACGGAAAGCCGGGTTCTAGAGGGCAACAAGCCCGCATCTCATGGCGTTGAGACGGAGGGGGCTTTACTCTAGAATTGGGGGGCTATTCGCCGCACTCATAGGGGGTATAGGTTGACCCAGGAGGGGTGCCCAAGTTACCGGATTCCTTGTAGTGCTGGGTGGTCCATTCACGTTGCTGAAGGGGGCTGCCTCGCTTCAGGTTTTGGCAGGTGACTTGCCGCTCCCAAAGGGGTCTAGGATTTCATTGCACAGGCTATCCACACGACCAGGGGAACGTCGGGTTTCAGTAGCGGCTCTATGAAACTCGGGGATCCCAGATATCTGTATTGTTCTGTGATGCTGTTCATTTCTGTGATGTTGCATTTTATCACGCCTTGAGAGAAATATTATATATTGATATATATACTAGTAGATGTTGTATATGTTTTGCATCCGCGCTAGTCCTGTCCCCGCTCTGTCGTTAGTTAAGTAACCTAACGGGTGATGACGGGACCCAGTGGCGAATGCGGATGGCATATACGTACATCATTATTTTAGTTCTTTGTGGTGTGATCAATTGATGGGACTGCGTTGATTCGGATCAATGCAAGCTAAACAAACCTATTCTGATGTTGTTGGAACACTTTTTCAAAAAGCTGTTATTGCAAGGGCGTTCTCTTTTGTTTTGCACAGTGGTATTCGGTTATGAATATCCAGCACCTCAGTCGACGAGGCAAGGGCCGAGATCCCTTCACAGGGAGTGACCCCTTGGACAGAAGTTTGCGTCAGGGCAATAACTTCACTATAGTCGATTGCTTTTGCTTTGCATCGTGGTATTCATTTGGAATATCCTGCACCTCATTCTACGGGGAAAGAGCCGAGATCCCTTCATCGGGAGTGACCTCTTTAGTAAAGGTTTTCGCCACTATATTTTTATAAAAGCTATCCGGTTCCTTCAACGATATCAAGTTCATTACGTTAAAGGTTTTTCGCCAAAAACCAGCCGTATCCCTCCGTCATTTCAGATTAGTATTGCTTAGTATTCGTGCTACGTATGTCATGCATTGCCGAGGCGTAGTGTTCGGTAGCTATGTAATGCTTTTCTGTCGCATGGATAACTGGATTGGTTAGGACAGTCGTACGGTTATGTTGGCATTGTCAAGGACTCGTTCGGGTGGGTTTAACGCTATCAAGATAATGACGGGTTGAACTTGACTAGGACTCTTTGATATGTTGGCATTGTCAAGGTCACTTGGGTCCTAGGGGTAAAAACAAACATCGGGATTTTCTAAAGAAACTGAAACTTGCCAGATATGCGCATACCTTCTGGAGTGTGATAACGTGAGCGGATTTCGTCACGTTATCATGCGATGATAGTTGGATCCCGATTCCCACTGATGAGTTGGTTTACTCCTCGGGTGATCCCGACTAATTCTTCTTTCAGGTTTGGGGAAGAATTTAAGGTTACTATGGGAGGTTTCCAGATTAGATAAAGTGATAACAATTCTGATCTAGGTTAGAGTGCATGCTGAGTGTTTCTTTTCTCTCTCTCTCTCTGGCAGCGACCATTGACCCGACCCTAGACTATGACTCAGTGACCAAGTTGACCGAACCTTCTTGAACACTGGTTTTTGGATTGTCAGAGTTGCAAATCTCTTTGCCACTCCTACTTTTACCCTTTTCTCCAGAACACCCCGTATTACTACGAACGTACACTTCCATTGGACAATACCATCGTATGGTTATATACGAACTCGAAGGAATTCGAGGATGGTTTCCGGTTCTGGAGAAAACGAATAGGACTATTCAGTTGTCTTTTCCTTTTTACCTTCTCTCAGGTTGCGAGTACTCCTTGGAGTACACCTAATACGCAAATTGGATAGTCTTCTTCCAAACCTTAGGCTGGTGCCGAACGGTAGGGAATGAAGAAAACCAATTAGCATAACGATGGTGTGCAGAAGGTATTAAGTTAAGACAAAGAAAGGGATTAGTAAGAGGGCAAAGTAAATTGCGACTGCTATTCACGACCAGACCAAGTATTTCTTCGCCAATCCTAAATCACCTTTGTATTTCTCCAGGACATTCCGTATCACTACGAAGATCCACAGTTTATTGGATACTCCATCGTATGGTTATATGCGAACTCGAAAAGAACTTGTTCCAGTTCGGGGATGGATTGTGGTTCAGGAGAAATTTGAATAAGGTTTTATTCGGTTGTCTTTTATCTTCACCTTCTCTCGCATTTCGAGTGCTCCTAGGATTAGGACAATACACCCTTTATGCTTATTGGATATTCTTCTTCCAATCCATAGGCTGGTGCCGAACGGTAGGGAAGGAAGAAAACCATTTGGCCTAAAGGGGTGTGCAGAAGGTAATGACTAAAGACATATAATAGGATTTGGAGAGATGGAAAAGAATTATACGGTTACAGTTGTGAATCTGGATAATGGAAGAGGCATTACTAGGAATACCAGGATACCCCATCGAAACATTTCAATGTTTCAGTTTCACTGTGTACTGTTAAAAGAAAACTGATTTCCCAATTAGACACTTGCTCCAGGGTATATATTTACCAGGTATGATTCTCACATCTGTATGGTTTTACAGATGATGAGTGGGAGTAAATTATTGGGAATTAGGTGACCATCCTCCTTATATCAGGATTCGTTGTAATTGGTGATACTTGAGGAAGTCACCTGGGTTATTTGCCGGACGGCAAATATTTGGTTTTGAATATCCGTTGTTATGCACCAATTTCAAATTGATATATCTGTACGTCTATTTTTATAGAGTGAGATATACCTTTTTGAAATTATGTCTATGACATTTACCTATATCAGTGGATGGTTAGGTAAGGAGCATTAAACAGCGGTGTAATTCTTCTTAACCATAAGTACAGTTTTCAACCTACGACACACAGTGAATGAGTTATTAGACTCAAGGGACTTATACAGAGTATTGTATATTGTCCAGTGTCCATTAGGACAGAGGGGTTGGTCCTCGTACTATACTCTGTTTACTTATGACTTCTCTAGTTCTTAGACAGGTGTTTCGTAGAAACACAAGGTCTAAGTTTTGAGAAGTTTTAGGTGTATGAATAAAGTAGAGAACCAAGAATTGCAAGTATCGAGATTCTTCAAGGTGATCGAAGATGTAGATACTTGTGAATGGTATTCAGTTGATAGTAATGATTAGAACTAGCTTTTCTTTCAGGTTACTCATAATTGGAAGTATTCCTAAGTTGAGTAACGTCGATCCGCCTCTCTCCATTTACTTGACATGCACTGGAGACAGCTGCATGATTTGAATCTGGTTCCAATTAAATCAGTGCCTCTGTTTCTATATTGGATATAGAACAGTTCATATCTTAACATTGTTAAGGTACGGGGAGTTGTCCGGCTTATGCTTAAAACCAGACACTGGACAACTCAAGACATGTTTCTGTAATGGCTGTTTGTGGGTTGACCCAGGTTATGACGAGGGTTGACTTTCTACCATTTGGAAGATCAATAGTGATATTTTTCTTAACTCGCCACAGTTTTAATTAAAAATGGATTTTTTTTCAGAAAACAGTAGTGGGAGTATGGTAGAACTGGAAGTGATTCCAGAACCGCAAACGATTACTGAAGATTTTATTAGAACCTAAAGATTCAATCTGGTTTGACATTCCATTGGCCACTCCGCAGAAATGGTGGGTAACCTCAGGCACCCGAGAGGTACTTCGGTATGCTCAAGGACGTTGGCAGGGAGGTTCTTGTTTACCCAGACTTGCCATTGCTGTTGTTCCAGAGTATGAGACCCGGCAGGAGGATGAGTATAGCGTCGTTCTAAACTAGCTTTAGAAGTGCACGTCTATATGACTCTGCCAGAGGGTTATCGTAGTCAGTGGGAGCAGCGGAAGCATTGGTGAACAGGCTTATGTCTATTTATAGACTAAAGCAGATACAGCGGAGATAGATCATCTATTTGTGATGTGACAGTCATAGGTTTGACTTCATCAGAATAGGGGATGGATCTGTTGAGAAGGTAGTTGGGTGTGATGTCCTGGTATTTGGATGACATACACAGAGTAGGAAGTGATATTCCTATACTACGATCGGTTATACTTTGGTTGTCACACAGTAGTTTCTCCACATATGAATTGGATCTTATATCGTACATTCTGGTTACTAGATCTATGGTTTTAGATCTAGATTTGGGTGGTTTCCCAATCAGGGTACTTAGACAGCATTCTAAGAGTATTTAGAATGGACGACTCCTGGCATGGTAGTGTACCTGCAGGTGATGGAGTCACCCTCTCTAAAGGTGTCTTACAGACTAAAGGGGAGAGGGATGTGCATGATTGGCAGATCACTTGCTTAGGCAATTGAGTCAATCATGAGATGTCAAGTACCACACCAGATGTTGTTTTTTACAGGAGATGCAATAAGTTGATATTAATCCAATCCTGGAGAAACATTCGGAAGCAGTTTTAGAATATAAGTGAATGTTCTAGGGATATGATAACGGCAGCCTCCTTTGGGAAACGGTTATCATTCCAGGCTTCAAAGGTGACCTGGATGGCAGAGTGGCTGTCAGAGTTATAGTTTTCCCTCTGACAAGGGGCAGTATTTTGGACAGGTGGTCCAGGTGGATACTGAGGGAAGGGTGGTGCTGGATACTGATTAAGTTCAGTTGACGATACAGTCTAAGAAGTTTGGATTTGGAGTTCATTTATGAGCTAGGTCCCATCAGATATCCAGACATATTCTAAGACAGGTATTACTCATTACGGGAGATGACTTTCTCTGCGAACTTGATATATAGAGAGATATAGAAAGAAACATCACGGCGGATCCACTCACTGAGGCTATCCTCGAACGCAATAGTTTCGGAAACGAGCTTTGTGAGACTGACTAGTAGAGGAGTTGGGTGTTCGGTATCACACGGGCTGTGAGTATGCGACATCGCAATAATTACCCTTGATTGCAAGTGGGAGATTGTTGGAGATAGTGCCCTCAGAGTCAATCATTGGATCACAAGCACGTGATTGCAATGATTGAGGGAGGACCTATCCCAGTAGGACAGTCTTACTCAAGATGATAGTATGCTATCTGGTTTATCTTTATCATCGTGTACTGCTTTAGGTGACATTACAGATCACTATTACACGTTGATAGAGCCCCTAGGATTCTTGCTTTACTGCCAGCAGTATGAGGGCGATCATATACGTAGGAGCTGGGGTCTATAAGCACAACCTTAAAAGGTCCCTAGTCGTGGGAGTTTCGAGACTGGACATCGATATTCCATTAGTAGACTAGTGTATACAGTCGAGACCCCGACGAGGGGCAGTGGCCGGTCTCACAAGCCACTGGTGTCAGTTGGTTCACCTAAGATGTATACAGGTGCTCATTAGGTTATGAGTACACCGGACAGGACTCGCCGGGAACCTGCTAGTTGGGATTATACCAGACGTCAGATGGCAGTTCCCTGGTGACATGTGTACAGGTTAGTTCATCGACCTGAGATCGTCATTTGTCTCGTGTGAGTTCCCACTGTACTTTGATTACTACCCTACCACGGCTCAAAAGAGTCGTGCAAACAGGTTTTAGTTGGGTACAGTCTCGAGCCACATGGAGGCAGTGAGCGGATCTGCAGGGGTTCGTCTCTTCCGGTATTGGGGGTGAGGTCGCACTGTGTCTAGGAGAGCCATTACACAAAGCCCTCGGCCGAGCCAGGAGATTTACTGGTAGGTATTCCAGTAGTATCTCAGGGTGTTCTGGGCTACACTCCGACACGACTTGTACCGCTTTTGGGGGTCTGACTTTTACCAACCCCCTAGGCCCGCCATGCGATACTCATAGACGAACGGACCGGACTGTACGGATATTGTCACTGACAGGCTCAGTAGGGTGTCAGGATGAGTTCGCTCATCGACGTCCCTTTTGGTCAATAGCTGGTAGCCCGCCACGTATGGCTAATACCTCTGACGTGCTAGTGGTTAAATCCACAGCCATAGTATTGACGAGTCTTTAGAGTGCACCACACATACAGTTACTCAAGTTTCGGGCGAAATGCTGTAGAGGCCGTATGGAGATATAGCAGGGTTCGATCAGATACGTGCGGTATTGCACGGATCGTGATCGGACGGTTTTTACTAGCCGGCTTTGGCTTAAGCAGGATCCTAGTATTGGATAGTGTAGTTTTGTCTCTTTGCATTTGTGTTCAGTGGGAATACAGATGCGGGCTTGTATATGCAGTAGAGGGGTTTTCCTGTAATTTATTACGGGATCAGTTTTCTGAAGTTGCCAGTTTGCATTCCGTTCCTGCCGGTTTTCCTTTGTTCTTTCGCGGCCGGAATTTCCGATGGAGGGGGTTATTTGCAAGTTTGCAAATAACTTTTTGTGGAGGGGTTTATTCCATATGAGGCTTTATGATGGGTTTTAGCATCATGAGATTCCTTTATTATCTCTTCTTTTGCATTTATGTGAAAGGATTTGTTTTGACTTTGATTAGAAATGGTTGTGACATTTATTCCTCGTTTTCTTCACTTGGTTGTGGTCACCATTAGCTATCCCTACACTCACCTCCCTTGTGGCTTTTCCCCTCTCATTATGTCCGGCCACACTTGAGAAAAGTAAAGAGAGAGATTCATTTTTGTGATGGCACACAATTTCTTCATCTCATTTTTTTCTTGTTTGAAAAAAAAATGAAAGCACCATTTTTCCTTCACCTCAATCCTCCATCTCCAATGGCAACATAAACCCCAATGAGACAAAGGTTCTACACTATAACCTACAGTACCCTTGGACATGTCGGCTAGCCTACTTCGCGCCCGAGTTTCCTCGGTCCAGAGGTGGGAGCCCGTAAAAGAATCCGGCTACGTGGTGCCCTTTCCGGCGAGGAGATGAAGACCGGAAATTCCGCGGGAGATCGAGACCACGACGAGAAGACCGGAGGACACGGATCACTCGGTATATCTCTCACCCCTTCTCTTGATTTCTAGGATTAGGTTAATGGTTACGGTCCGGGTTTTATTGTCTGCGGTAGCGCCAATTTGAAAGTTAAGAAAAATTTTGATTCCGCATTTTGGCCTCGAGTAGAGGGCCGAGGCGCTGCCGTGGCGCAACAGTAGGGGTCTAGGATTTCATTGCACAGGCTATCCACACGACCAGGGGAACGTCGTGTTTCAGTAGCGGCTCTATGAAACCCGGAGATCCCAGATATCTGTATTGTTCTGAGATGCTTATTACATTTCTGTGATGTTGCATTTTATCACGCCTTGAGCGAATATTATATATTGATATATATACTAGTAGATGTTGTATATGTTTTGCATCCGCGCTAGTCCAGTCCCCGCTCTGCGTTAGTTAAGTAACCTAACGGGTAATGACGGGACCCAGTGGCGAATGCGGATGGCATATACGTACATCATTATTTTCGTTCTTTTGTGGTGTGATCAATTAATGGGACTGCATTGATTCGGATCAATGCAAGTTAAACACACCTATTCTGATGTTGTTGGAACAATTTTTAAAAAGTTGTTATTGTAAGGACGTTCTCTTTTGTTTTGCACAGTGGTATTCGGTTATGAATATCCAGCACTTCAGTCGACGAGGCAAGGGCCGAGATCCCTTCACCGGGATTGACCCCTTGGACAGAAGTTTGCGTCAGGGCAATAACTTCACTATAGTTGTTTACTTTTTCTTTGCATCATGGTATTCAGTTGGAATATCCTGCACCTCATTCTACAGGGAAAGAGCCGAGATCCCTTCACCGGGAGTGACCTCTTTAGCAAAGGTTTTCGCCACTATATTTTTATAAAAGCTATCCGGTTCCTTCAACGATATCAAGTTCATTATGTTAAAGGTTGTTCACCAAAAACCATTCGCAGTCCTTCGTCATTTCAGTTAAATGTTCGGTAGTATTCAAGCTATGTATTTTGACCTACGCCAAGGCATAGTGATTGGTAGGTACCGGATATTTATCTGTTGCATAGATAGATGCGTTGGTTTGGGACAGTCGTATAGCCTTGTTGACCTTCGTCAAGGTCTTGTACGGGTGGGTTCAAATTAACCTGGATAATGACGGGTAGAACTTGATATGTGACTTATGATTTGTTGACCTTCGTCAAGGTCATAAGAGCATGGGGTAAAAATCACATCGGGAGTTTCTAAAGAAACTGAAACTTGCCAGATATGCGCATACCTTCTGGAGTGTGATAGCGTGAGTGGATTCCATCATGTTCGCATGCGATGATAGTTGGATCCCGATTCCCACGAATGAGTTGGTTTACTCCTCGGGTGATCCCGACTAATTCTTCTTTCAGGTTTGGAGGAGAATTTGACGGTATAGTGGGAGGTTTCCTGATTAGAAATTGGTAACCATTCTGATCTTGGTTAGAGTGCACGCTGAGTGTTTCTTTTCTCTCTCTCTTTGGCAGCGACCATGACCCGACCCCAGACAATGACTCAGTAACCAAGATTGACCGAACCTTCTTATAACACTGGCTTTTGGATTGTCAGAGATGTATACCTCATTGCCACTCCTACTTTTACCCTTTTCTCCAGAATACCCCGTATTACTACGAACGTCCACTTCCATTGGATAAAACCATCGTATGGTTATATACGAACTCGAAGGAATTTATTCGAGGATGGTTTCCGGTACTGGAGAAAACGAATAGGACTATTCAGTTGTCTTTTCCTCTTACCATCTCTCAGGTTGTGAGTGTTCCTTAGATTAGGACAGTACACCTATTACTCAAATTGGATAGTCTTCTTCCAAACCATAAGCAGGTGCCGAACGGTGGGGAATGAAGAAAACCAATTAGCCTAACGATGGTGTGCAGAAAGTATTAAGTAAAGACAAATAAAGGGATTAGTAAGAGGGCAAAGTAAATTGCGACTGCTATTCACGACAAAACCAAGTATTTCATTACCAGTCCCACTTCACCTTTGTATTTCTCTAGGACACTCCGTATCACTACGAAGATCCACAGTTTATTGGATACTCCATCGTATGGTTATATACAAACTCGAAAGGAACTTGTTCCAGTTCGGGGATGGACTCTGGTTCAGGAGAAATAGGAATAAGGTTTATTCAGGTGTATTTTATCTTTACCTTCTCTCGTATTGCGAGTGCTCCTAGGATTAGGATAGTACAGCCATTATGATTATTGGATAGTCTTCTCCCAAACCATAGGCTGGTGCCGAACGGTAGCGAAGGAAGAAAACCATTAGCCTAAGAGGGTGTACAGAAGGTAATGAGTAAAGACATATAAAGGGATTTGGAGAGATGGCAAAGAAATATACGGTTACAGTTGTGAGTCTGGATAATGAAAGAGGCATTACTAGGAATACCAGGATACCCCTCCGATACATTTACATGTTTCACTTTCACTGTGTACTGTTAAAATAAAACTGATTTTCCAATTAGACACTTGCTCCAGGGTATGTATTTACCAGGTATGATTCTCACATCTGTATGGTTTTACAGATGATGAGTGGGAGTAAGTTATTGGGAATTAGGTGATCATCCTCATTATATCGGAATTCGTTGTAATTGGTGATATTTGAGAAAATCGCCTGGGTTGTTTGCCGGACGGCAAATATTTGGTTTTAAATATCCGCTGTTATGCACCAATTTCAAATTGATATATCCGTACGTCTATTTTTATAGAGGGAGATATACCTTTTTGAAATTATGTTGATGACATTTACCTATACCATTGGATGGTTAGGTAAGGGGCATTAAACAGCGGTGTAATTCTTCTTAACCATAAGTACAGTTTTTAACCTACGACACACAGGGAATGAGTTATTAGACTCAAGGGACTTATACAGAGTATTGTATATCGTCTAGCGTCCATGAGGACAGAGGGGTTGGTTCTCATACTATATTCGGTTTACTTATGACTTCTCAAGTTTTTAGACAGGTGTTTCGTAGAAACACAGGGTCCAAGTTTTGAGAAGTTATAGGTATGTGAATAAAGTAGAGAACCGGGTGTTGCAAGTATCAGGATTCTTCAAGGTGATCGAAGATGTAGATACTTGTGTATGTTATTCAGTTAATAGTAATGATTAAGAGAACTTTCTTCTCTTTCAGGTTACTCGTAATTGAAAGTACTTCTAAGTTGAGTAATGCTGCTCAGCCTCTCTCCATTTTGGTTACATGCACTGGAGACAGCTGCATGATTTGAATCTGGTTCAATTAAATCAGTGCCTCTGTTTCTATATTGGATATAGAACAGTTCATATCTTAACAATGTTAAGGTGCGTGGAGTCGTCCGGCTTATGCTTAAAACCAGACTCCGGACTACTCAAGGCATGTTTCTGTAATGGATGTTTGTGGGTAGACCCGGGCTATGATGAGGGTTGACTTTCTACCATCTGGAAGATCAATAGTGATATTGTTCTTGACTCGCCACGGTTTTAATAAAAATGGATTTTTTCAGAAAACAGTAGTGGGAGTTTGGTAGAACTGGAAGTAATTCCAGAACCACAAACGATTACTGAAAATTTGATAAGAACCTAAAGATTCAATCTGACTTGACATTCCATTGGCCACTCCGCAGATATGGTGGGTAACCTCAGGCACCCGAGAGGTACTCCGGTAGCCTCAAGGACGGTGGCAGGGGGGTTCTTTTTTACCCAGACATTCCATTGCTGTTGTTCTAGACTGTGAAACCCGGCAGGAGGATGAGTATAGCATCGTTCTAAACTAGCTTTAGAAGTGTATGTCTATATGACTCTGCCAGAGAGTTGTCATAGTCAGTGGGAGCAGCGGAAGCATAGTGGACAGGTGGCTTATGTCTATTTATAGACTAAAGCAGATATAACGGAGATAGATCATCTATTTATGATGTGACAGTCATGGGTTTGACTTCATCAGAATAGGGGATGGATCTGTTAAGAAGGTAGTAAGGTGTGATTTCCTGGTATTTGGATGACATACACGGAGTAGGAAGTGATGTTCCTATACTATGGTCGGTTATGCTTTGGTTGTCACACAATGGTTTCTCCACAAAGGATATAGATATAATATCAGACATTCTGGTTACTAGATCTATGGGTTTAGATCTAGATTTGGCTAGTTTCCCAATCTGGGTACTTAGACAGCATTCTAAAGGGGCTTTAGAATGGACGACTCCTGGCACGGTAGTGTACATGTAGGTCATGGAGTCACCCTCTCTAAAGGTGTCTTACAGACTAAAGGGGAGAGGGATGTGCATGATTGGCAGATCACATGCTTAGGCAATTGAGTCAATCATGAGATGTCAAGTACCACACCAGATGTTGTTTTTGCAGTAGGTGCAATAAATTGATATTGATCCAATCCTGGAGAAACATTCGGAAGTAGATTTAGAACATAAGTGGATGTTCTAGGAATATGATAACGACAGTCTCATTCGGGAGACAGTTATCATTCCAGGCTTCCAAGGTGTCCTGGATGACAGAGTGACTGTCAGAGTTATAGTTTTCCCTCTGACGAGGAGCAGTGTTTTGGACAGGTGATCCAAGGGGACACTGAGGGAGGCATGACGCAGGATACTGATTAAGTTCAGTTGACGATACAGTCTAAGAAGTTTGGATTTAGAGTTGATTTATGAACTAGGTCCCATCAGATATCCAAACATATTCTAAGACAGGTATTGCTCATTTCGGGAGATGGCTTTCTCTGCGAACTTGAGATAAAGAGAGAAATGGAAAGAAATATTAGAGCGGATCCACTAACTGAGGCTATTCCTCGGACGCATTAGTTTCACAAACGGGTTTTGTGAGACTGATTAGTAGAGGAGTTGGGTGTTCGGTATTACACGGGCTGTGAGTATGCGACATCACAATAATTAGCCTTGGGTGCAAGTGGGAGATTGTTGGAGATAGTGCCCTCAGAGTCAATTATTGGATCAAAGGCACATGATTGCAATGATTGAGAGAGGACCTATACCGTTAGAACAGTCTTACTCAAAATGATAGTATGCTATCTGGTTTATCTTTATCATCGTGTACTGCTTTAGGTGACCTTACAGGTCACTATTGCGCGTTGATAGAGCCCTTAGGATTCTTGCTTGACAGCCAGCAGGTGATGGCGATCATATACGTGGGAGCTGGTAGTCTATAAGCACATCCTTGAAAGTTCCCTAGTCGTGGGTGTTTCGAGACAGGGCATCGATACTCCAGAGTAGACTAGTGTATACAGTCGAGACCCCGATGAGCGGTGGTGGCCGGTCTCACAAGCCACTGGTGTCAGTTGGTTCAGCTAAGATGTTTACAGGTGCTCATTGGATTATGAGTACACCGGACAGGACTCACCAGGAATATGCTAGTAGGTCTTATACCAGACGTCAGATAGCAGTTCCCTGGTGACATGTATACAGGTTAGTTCATCGACCTGAGATCGTCATTTGTCTCGTATGAGTTCCCACTGTACTTTGATTATTACCCTACCACGCTCAAAGGAGACGTGCAAACAGGTTTTAGTTGGGTACAGTCCCGAGCCACATGGAGGTAGTGAGTGGATCTTCAGGGGTTCGTCTCTCCCAGTATTGGGGGTGAGGTCGCGCAGTGTCTAGGAGAGCCATTACACGAAGTCCTTGGCCATGGCAGGAGATTTACTGGTAGGTATTCCAGTAGTATCTCAGGGTATTCTGGGCTACACTCCGACACGACTTGTACCGCTTTTGGGGGCCTGACTTTTACAAACCCCCTAGGCCCGCCATGCGATGCTCATAGACGAACGGACCAGACTGTACGGATATTGTCACTGACAGGCTCAGTTGGGTGTCACGATGAGTTCGCTCATCGACGTCCCTTCTGGTCAATACCTGGTAGCCCGTTACGTATGGCTAATACCTCTGACGTGCTAGTGGTTAAATCCACAACCAAAGTATTGACGAGTCTTTAGAGTCCCCCACAGACCGTTTCTCAAGTTTCGGGCGAAACACTATAGAGGCCGTATGGAGATATGGCAGGGTTCGATCATATACGTGCGGTATTGGACGGATCATGATCGGACGGATAATACTAGCGGGCTGTGGTTTAAGCCGGATCCTAGTATTATACAGTGTAGATTTTTTCTATTTGCATTTGTATTCGGCCGGAATACAAATGCGGGTATGTATATACAGTCGCGGGGTTTTCCTGTAATTTATTACGGGATCAGTTTTTTTATGTTGCCAGTTTACTTTCCGTTTCGGCCATTTTCCTTTGTTTCTTTCCTTGGTTGAAAATTGGTGGAGGAGGGCTTATTTGCAAATGTGCAAATTAGCATTATGGAGGGTGGTCTTTGTATATTGTTGCATCATGATGGTTTAACCATCATTTGACTTCTTTATTCATCATTGCTTGACTTTTGTGTGATGAGAAGAGTGATGGGTTTTGGAGTGAGCTTTAGTTGTGATGATTATTCCTCATGATCACAAATTTTCTCTTGCTTGCATTATTGCTCCCCCTCCTTGACTTTTCTCCCCTCTCCCATTCTTTTGTGGCAAGGGACTGGCCATTCCTTTGTGGGGGCTTTCCAAAATTTCAAGAGGAAAATGGTTCTCTTTTTTTCTTGAAAAATGTTCTCTAATTCATCTCAAAAATTCCACATCTCATTCCTCCACCAAATGGCAACTTCACAAACCCCATGAGACATATAGTTCTACACTTATCCTACAGCATTCTTGGACACGTCGACTCGCCAACTTCATGCCCGAGTTGCCTCCATCCACAGGTGGGAGCCCGTAAAAGAACCCGGCGATGTGGTGCCTTTCCGACGAGGAAATGAAGACCGGAGATTCCGCGGGGAGATCGGGACGACAACGAGAAGATCGAAGGACATGGATCGTTCGGTATATCTCTCTACCCCTTCTTTAGTCTCCTAGGATTAGGTTAATGGCCCGATCCGGGTTTCAAAGTACGCGGTAGCACCGGTTCTAGTTTATAGAAAATTTTTTGATTCCGCATTTTGGCCTCGTTCAGACGGCCGGGGTCAGCTGTATGGTTCATATCCATAGGGACAGCAGCCGTCGCCAGGATGTTTTGGGTGCTGGAGTCCGCACCATCGTGTTAGAGACTGTCCGGTGAGACGACGGGAAGAGGCGACAGTTCCACATGTGACATTACCACCATCACCACCTCCTCCTCAGAGATCTCTACTTCCCACCACAGGCGATGCTCCACGCCAGTTAGGTGCACCTAGGGGCCGTGGACGTGGCGGTCCTATTCAGAGAGGATGAGGAGGACGAGGCCGAGGCCAGCCAGCTATTGGTGGGGGCAGGCCCGGGTATTCGCTTTGACACCGTAGGATGCGCAGGCATCCAGTGCCGTTGTGACAGGTACCTTGCCAGTTTGTTCTTTCGACGCACGGGTATTATTCGACCCAGGTTCCACACATTCATATGTCTCTACACACTTTGCACCGATGTTGGTTCGTGAGTCATCGTCGTTAGATCAGCCGCTTGTGGTCATTACTCCGGTAGGCGAGTCGTTTGTCGCTCTTTTTTTATTTCATTTGTGTTCCGTTCGTATTGGGGAGAGGGATTCATCGGTCGATTTGATTCTCCTCGATATGTTTGATTTTGATGTGCTTCTGGGCATGGATTGGCTAGCCACTTGTTATGCTTCCGTGGACTGCCGTGAGAAGGCAGTCAGATTTAGCTTTCTGGGAAAGCCAGTTCTTGTTATTCAGGGAGACCGCAGTGTCACCCTTCCCAGTTTGATTTCGTCTCTTCACGCGGGTCAGCTACTATGGAAGGGATGTCAGGGATTCTTAGCCTATGTCTGTGATACTCGAGCTGCAGAGGTTCCGTTGGACCAGGTCCCGGTTTTTAGTGAGTTCCCTGATGTTTTCCCTGATGAGCTACCTGGGCTACCGCCTGAGCGCGACGTTGAGTTCTGCATTGACTTGATTCCCATCTCGGGGCCTATTTCCATACCGCCTTATCGGATGGCCCCGGGGGAGCTTAGAGAGCTGAAGGATCAGTTGCAGGATTTGTTGGATAAGGGACTTATTCGACCAAGTGTTTCTCCATGGGGTGCTCCTGTCTTGTTCGTCAAGAAGAAAGACGGCAGTTTACGCTTGTGCATCGATTACCGTCAGTTGAACAAAGTTTCCATGTGGAACAGATATCCTCTGCCACACATTGATGATTTGTTTGACCAGCTTCAGGGGGCAGGATATTTTTTAAGGATCAACTTGCGATTAGGATACCATCAGCTGCGAGTTCGACATGAGGATATACCCAGGACAGCTTTCCGTACGCGCTACGGCCACTATGAGTTTTTAGTGATGTCGTTCGGACTCACCAACGCCCAAGCAGTATTCATGGATTTGATGAACCGTATATTCAGGCCGTATCTCGACTTGTTCATTGATGATATTTTGGTGTATTCCCGAAGCCGAGAGGAGCACGAGCAACACTTGCGGATCACGTTGCAGACCTTGAGGGAGCACTAGCTTTTCGTAAAATTCTCCAAGTGTGCATTCTGGCTGGACAGCGTTGGTTTCTTGGGCCACGTGATTATGAGAGATGCCATATGTGTGGACCCGAAGAAGATCGAGGCCGTTCAGCAGCGGCACAGACCGACATCAGTTACGGAGATCCGCAGTTTCCTAGGCCTGGCGGGCTACTACAGGCAATTTGTACAGGATTTCTCCCATATTGCTGTACTGACCGGATTGACCCGGAAGGAAGTTCCTTTCGATTGGACGGAGGAGTGCGAGCACAGTTTTCAGCAGCTATGGACTTGTTTGACTACGGCGCCGGTGTTATCATTGCCTTCGGGATCAGGCGGATTTGCGGTCTATTGCGACGCTTCACGAGTGGGGATAGGGTGTGTAGTGATGCAGCATGACAGGGTGATCGCATATGCTTCACGGCAGTTGAAGAAACATGAACATAACTACCCCACTCACGATTTGGAGATGGCTGCAGTGGTCTTTGCACTTAAGATCTGGCGACATTACCTATATGGCGAGTCATGCCAGATATTCACTGATCACAAGAGCTTAAAGTATATATTTCAGCAGCGAGACCTGAATCTGAGACAGCGCAGTTGGATGGAGCTGGTGAAAGACTACGATTGCAAGATCTCGTATCACCAAGGCAAGGCTAATGTAGCGGCGGATGCTTAGAGCAGGAGCCCCGGGGGTAGGCTATCTTACTTGAGCGCAGTGCAGAGGCAGTCGTCTGCAGATTGGCAGATTTTATGCGACAGCCGAGTTGAGTTCGAGTTCACTCCGACAGGGGGACAGCTTGCGCATGTTCATGCACGTCCGCAGTTACTTGACCGTATTCGAGAGGCACAGCCCAGTGATGACCGTCTTTCAGAGATCATGGAGCAGATTAGGCAGGGAAGAGATTCCGAGTTCGTGATCGATGATCAGGGAGTACTGCAATTTGGGACTCGATTGTGCATACTAGACTCTGAAGGACTGCGGCGTGAGATTCTAGAACAGGCGCATAGATCGACGTACAGCGTTCATCCGGGTTCCACCAAGATGTACCGCGATTTGAGAGATGTCTATTGGTTGGATGGGATGAAGAGAGATGTTACAGACTTCGTGTCAAGATGCCTGACTTGTCAGCAAGTCAAGGCCGAGCACCAGAGGCCAGCAGGAGAGTTGTAGCCTTTGCCCATTCCGGAGTGGAAATGGGAGAAGATTTCTATGGACTTCGTTGTGGGTCTACCCAGGACCAGGAGAGGGTACGATTCCATTTGGTGATCGTGGATCGTCTAACGAAAGCGGCTCACTTCCTGCCAGTAAAGACCACTTTCAGTTTCGCTCAATATGCCCAGATTTACATCAACGAGATCGTACGGTTGCATGGCGTACCGACTTGTATCGTGTCAGACCGAGGCACCCAGTTTACCAGCCGACTATGGCAGCGACTTCAGGAGGCGTCGGGCACCCGTTTGAGTTTCAGCACAACATTTCATCCGCAGACCGACGGCCAGTCAGAGCGGACTATTCAGACTCTCGAGTTCATGGTCAGAGTGTGCGTTTTGGACTTTGGTGGAAGCTGGGATCATCATTTACCTTCAGTGGAGTTCTCCTACAACAACAGCTTCCAGGATACTATTCAGATGGCATCTTTCGAGGCCTTGTATGGGAGGAGATGTAGATCGCTCGTCTATTGGACTGAGCTTAGCGAGAGCAGTATTTTGGGGCCGTAGATCATGCAGGAGACGACCGAGAAAGTACAGTTGATTCGAGATTGGATGAGAACGGCTCAGAGCAGGCATAAATCGTATGCAGACAGGCGCCATCGCAGACTAGAGTTCGCAGTTGGCGATCACGTTTTTCTGAGAGACTCTCCGATGAAGGGCGTGATGCGATTTGGGCGGAAGGGAAAGCTTAGCCCCAGATTTGTGGGTCCCTTCGAGATTCTCGAGCGTGTCGGCGCAGTTGCATATCGTTTGGCTCTTCCACCCAGCTTTCCAAATGTTCACACTGTCTTCCATGTGTCGATGCTACGCAGATATCTTCATGATCCTTCGCATACGATTCAGCATCAGACCGTTCAGCTTGAGCGCGACCTTTCGTTCACCGAGCAGCTAGTAGAGATATTGGATCGGCAGGTGAAGAAACTTTGATCGAAGGTCCTGCCGTCTGTGAAGGTTCTTTGGCGCAGCCCGAATGGTGAGGAGATCACTTGAGAGGCCGATGGAGAGATGCGGAAGAAATTCCCCCATCTCTTTGAAGGTACGCGTAACTATATATTTTAAATTTGGGGACGAATTTTCTTAAGGGGGAAGATTGTAACACCGTAGAATGTGATTGTGGTAATTGTGTTTTAATGTGGGGTTTTTGGTAAAAAGTTTACCAAAACGGTTTTCCAATAAATTATCTGATTTTATGAATATTTTATTAGAATTTTGTCTGGACTGCACACACTCGTGCATGTTAACTTGGGTTAAGTCTAGGGTTAAACCATGTTTAGATGTGCATGGTGGGTTAACCCATATGTTAAGATAAATTGTTTTAATTAGGGGATTTGAGTTTTTTAAAAATTTGAGTTTAGTTAGGGGTTGACTTGTGTAGAGGAGAGAGGGGGGGCATGATGGATGTGCCATGCTTGGCATTTAATGAAGAGAGAGAGAGAGAGAGAGAGGGGTTGACTCTCATTGTTTGTTTCAAAAGCAGCAGCAGCAGCAGCAGCTGCAACAACAGCTACAAAAACAACAACAGAAGCAGCAGCAACAGCAGCAGCAACAAACACAGCAGCAGCTGCATCAGCACAGCAACTACATCAACAACATCAGCAGTAGCAACAACATCAGCAACACAACACCAACACAAAAGCAGCTGCAACTGAAGCAAGCAGCAGCAACAAAAACAACAACAGCAGCAGCAGCATTGCAAGAAGCAGCAGCAGCCCAGAACAGCAACAACAACAACAACTTCACTTCAGCAACATCAACACCTTCTTCTTCTTCTTCTTCTTCTTCTTCTTCTCTTCTCCTACATTCTAGGATCCCTTGAGGTATAATCTCTTAACTTGATTTCCTTGCTTGCTTATCATATGGTTATTTAGTTTAGTTAGTGTTTATATTGTGATTTAGTGCTAGTTTTGGGTATTTCGAGTGAGACTTGACCAAGTGTTGGTTTTTACTGGTAGTATAGCCTGACTAGGTGCTATTAAGGCCGGTTATCTTAGGATTTACCCCAGATTTCATTAAAATACCAGATCGTTGCAATTAGTGTAAATTAGCTTTTTATATAGACTTTTAGGATATCCGTGATCTGCTACAACCTTGATCATTTTATATTTTAGCAAACACCTACAGAATATTGTGCAGGCTTTTTAGAGTAGTGTGTAGGGTTTTTGTGCCGGTATTTCTCTTGAAAATCCGGCGACCTCCCCCTATTTTCTGGCGTCGCCGGCCCCATGAAGAGATGGGTGGTTGTGCTTTGGGTAGTGGCGTCGGTGAGTGTTTTCCAGTGTGTGGTATTGTTTGAATTTTGGGTTTCTGCTGTTGGTGAAATCAGGGAGAGAGTTGGTTAGCTTTTTGTGTTTTGTGGACTTTTGATGGTATCTTGATGGTTTAGTTGGAGATTAGGGTAGATTTGAGTTTCTAAGTTAGAGTAGCTCTAATATTTGTTATTGGTATCACTTGACTCTGGTAACTTCACCTAATTTCACAAAACAACCTTTTGTTGCAAACTTAGTGCTTTAAGGCATTTTTTAAAATAAAACTTTAAGATACGTAGAATCTGCTGTATCTAGGGTAGTTTTCTTAGTAAGAAAACTTATACACTAGGCTGTGAATGGTGTTAGGATCCTAGGGTAGAGACCTGGGCACACTCCACCGGGTTATGGCCGGTATCACCCCCCTTGCCGCCGGTCAAATTTTGGTGAAGTGATTTTGGTTTTGTTAGGTAGCTGTCTGTAGTTTTGCTGAGGGGTTTGGTCTTGTTTATTTTCATTGTTTTTGCTCCAGGTAAAATCTTGGACCTGTTACCTATTTTTAGCGTAGCGGGACTTGCGCGACACGTACGGTGCGTGTTGAGTTGGTTTACTGTGTGTCACGGCGTATCGCTGTGTGCCACAGCATGTCGCGTTGGTTTTGGCGTATGCACACACGTTACGTATGCGTGCGTTTAGTTCGCGACGTGAGTTTCTTGTTTGGTTTTTATATCGCGTTTTTGCAGTATTTTAGCTTATGTGTTGCCTTCTGTAAATTCTAGGTTCGCAGGTAAGAACTTCGAGCGCTGCGAATAAAGGAAAGCAGGTGGTTGGACACACCTAGCGCGAGATCACGGGTGAGTAGATGTAACATCTACGGGGGACAATCGTTTGGATGGCGTAAGTCGCCCGATAGATTTAGTAAACTAAAAGATTGCTAGTGATGTTAGAAATTATAATATTTGCATGATAATTGCTACGTTCAGGATCTATATGTTTCACCTACATATGTGAACTCATTCCATAGGACACCTGCATCATTACCAGGGTTTTTATATGCAGCACGAGCACTATTCATGTGTATACACACGCCCTGGTAATTTCCATGTCACAACACTAGATAACTTATAATCTGAAACATGCTATCAATGGAGGCTCATACCCTGTGCTATTGCATTAAATCCTTAAATGAAATTGTAAAATTGTTATTCACATGCATGTATCCCATTACATCATTTGTTCATGCCTAGTCCATAGATCATACATTGCAACTTGATTATTGATACCATATGCATTCATGATCATTGACACATGCACTTATGATGATTCTTGAGACTTATGATATTTCTGGATTTCGGGGGAAAGCCGCAAGATTTATAAAATTTATTATTTTTTTAAATATGAAAAGTTGTGGTTTTCTAGTGATGTAAAGTGTCGTCCACCATGAGTTTGCTGTGGTTTTCGAGACCCGTTTCGAGGAGTTGGATGAACCGTCTCGGGTACATGGTGTGGCTGGTGAGGTACCCCGGGGCAAGAAGATCGCAAATGATGGCGTTGAGTCTGGCAGGGGGTGGATTACCTACTGGTGACTGTTTGGCACGGCGAATATCCAGAGGATACCGACCGTGGCCGCGAGAAGATGAGATATTGATATTTGAAATGGGTCAGCTGGACGGCTGAGGCCAGAGATACTATGACATGGATATATGAGATTTGAGACAGTTTTGAGGTGTCGTTGCTGGACACGGATTCTTGTTGATTCTATGGATATTATGCTGATATTTAAAAAGAGTGTCAAAAAAAAGAATGACTCTTATACTCACATGTTAAGATCATGAGTTGATTTATGTGACATACAAACCTGCTAGTATATTCATGTTGCATACATACCTGCTAGTACATCCTTCCATATCTGTTTTATAGCTACTAGGATACTTGTGTGCTTGTATACGATAGCCTTTATAGATGTTATTTATTACTCACGAGTTGGCAACTTACCCCCGTTGTGCCACAGCCTTTCTGTTGGTCCGCTCCGTCAATATAGTAGCGGCGGACGCACTAGCTACTTTCGCTCTTTTTTCTTGGACTCGAGGCTTTTGCTCATAGGTGGGTTATGTTATTATTTTGTACCACCTTATATATTCACTGTATCTAGAGTACTCCATCTACTGTATCAGCTGTACATGTTATTTGGATTATTGTATATTGACCTAGAGACGAGGCCGTGAGACTTGTGGATTTTATGCTATATTTAGGGTCGAGCTCACTTGAGTCGACATGTTATTTTACTTGTGCTTTTCAAGATTATTTATGCACATTGTTGTTTTACATTGCGTGGGATTGTGACCGCCTTGAGGTGAAGAGCTAGCTCCCGCTCGGGGATGCCGTAATACTTGTTATTCATTTTTTACTCCTGTTTTGTACCCGTTTGGGGGCCTGTTTTACAGAGGAGACTCTGCCGGAATTTTTGGAAAAAGGGATGTTGCTTTAAAAAAAAGGCTTGATGTGACTTAATGGATTAAATCGCTTTGAATAAATTGGTTTTTCTTTCACTCTATTTCTTAACCGGGTTTTGATTTCTGGGCTTTGGCTTACATATTTTACGTACGCCTTGAAACGTATCGTAACTTAAGTGCCAGTCACGTTCCGCACACTGCGGGTCGTGACAACTCCCACTGCTGTTTTCTGAAAAAATCCATTTTACTAAAACTATGGTGAGTCAAGAACAATATCACTATTAATCTTCTAGATGGTAGAATGTTAACCCTTGTCATAGCCCGAGATAACCCACAAACTGCCATTACAGAAACGTGCCTTGAGTTATCCAGAGTCTGGTTTTAAGCATACGGACAACTCCATATACCTTAACATCGTTAAGATATGAACCATTCTATATACAATATAGAAACAGAGACACTGATTTTATTAGAACCAGATTCAAATCTTGCAGCTGTCTCCAGTGCATGTCAACTAAATGGAAGGAGGTCGATCAGTATTACTCAACTAGGAGCCTATCCAAATATGAATAACCTAAAAGAGAAACAAGTTTTCAAAACCATTACTATCATCTGAATACCATACACATGTATCTACATCTTCGATCACCATGAAGAATCCTGATACTTGAAACACATGGTTCTCTACTTTATTCTTGTACCTGTAACTTCTCAAAACTTGGACCTTGTATTTCTACGAAATACCTGTCTAAAACTGGGGAAGTCACAAGTAAACAGAATATAGTACGAGCACCAACCCCTCTGTCCTAATGGACACGGGACAACATACAATACTTTGTATAAGTCCCTTGAGTTCAATAACTCAAACCATGTGCTTCGTAGGTTGAAAACTGTACTATGGTTTAGAAAAATAACACCGTTGTTTAATGCTCCTTACCTAACCATCAACTGATATAGTAAAATGTCATGGACAGAATTTCAAAAAGTTATATCTCAATTTAAAAAATAAACTTACAGATATATCAGTTTGAAATCGGTGCGTAACAGCGGATATTCAAAACCAAATATTTGCCGTCAGGCAAAACCCCAGGAGATTTCCTCAAGTATCTCCAATTACAACGAATTCCGATAAAATGAGGATATAATCACCTAATTCCCAATAACTTACTCCCACTTATCATCTATAAAACCATACAGATGTGTGAATCAAACCTAGTAAATACATATCCTGGAGTAAGGATCTAATTGAGAAATAAGTTTTCAATTAACAACGGATAGTGAAACCGAAACATGAAAATGATTCGAAGGGGTATCCGGGTATTCCTAGTAATGCCTCTTCCATTATCCTGATTCATAACTGTAACCTTATATTTCCTTGCCATCTCTCCAAATCCCTTTATTTGTCTTTACTCATTACCTTCTGTACACCACCCTTAGGGTAAATGGTTTTCTTCCTTCCCTACCGTTCGGCACCAGCCTATGGTTTGGAAGAAGAATATCCAATAAGCGTAATAGGTGTACTCTCCTAATCCTAGGAGCCCTCGCAACCTGAGAGAGGGTAAAGATAAAAGACAACTGAATAATCCTTATTCTATTTCTCCTGAACCAGAATCCATCCTCGAACTGGAACAAGTTCCTTCGAGTACGATGGATTATTCAATAACTGTGGACCATCGTAGTGATACGGGGAGTGTTCATATCAGATTTTTGCATTTTTATACCGCCCAATTTTTATCACATTTCATATCGGTAGGTACTCTTGAGCCGTGTTTGCTAGTCAATTGCAGGATACCGGTTCTCGGCTCTAAACGGTGAAATCCATGGAAGAATACGACAAAATCCGAGTTCCTGCCAACCACAGATAAAACACGGGTCTCCGCTCTTTATCCGTCTGTTGCCACACACCAGTTTAGGAGACAAAATGGCAAATCGATTGTCCCCTTCATGCACAAAGCACAATGGAAACACCAAGTCCAAGAAATCTACGCGGAGCTCAAGAAAATCATGACAAAAGATCCATGTCCAATTACCTTTTGATCCACTAGAATTCTGGAAGAAATGTGGAAAGATTATCAGAAAATACATGTACCAGACAAAAGGGGACAGCAGACCAGGGCAGCACACAAGATCCGACAGCCCAACTCACCTATAGTGCGGCGGAACCGCGGCCAATAGGGGGTATAGGCCGCGGTTCCGCGGCCGTATGGTGGCATCAGCCGACCAATTTTCACGGGAAGAATTGTATTTTCATACTTGTTCTGATTGTTGCCCTAGATTTCTTTTTCCCTGCCTATAAATAGCCCAGAACCTTGTGAAGCCAATGGTGCATAATCTTGTATTCTTATAGGTTTTAGAATACTTGTTCTTCTTCCTCTTCTCATCTCTTCTCCATTAAAACTTGTAGTGAGGTTTTGTGAGTGAAGAATGGTGAATAAAGAAGTTCATTTTATTATTATACTTGTCTTGTTCTCTTATTATTGCTTGTAATTTTCATTTGTTAACTTAGTTGTTGTTATTTCTTGTTGTTTCTTTCTTTTCTCTTTTCCTTTATCCTTAAAACAACCATGATGCTTACGCTTGATCATTGCCAAGGTGAGGTCGCAAATAGCTAGTTGTTATCTTCTAATCTCTTTCTTTCTATCTTCCTCTTTTGTTTTGTTTTCTTTTCATTATGATGTGTGAGTAGTTTTATACTTGTTAGGGTAGGATAAGGGAAGTTTGAGAGAAGGAAATCTCTCTCACTCTTTCCTTGCCCAACATCTTAAAATCGACTCCCGTTAAATGAACCACAATCCGCTCCTTACGGCACCCTATCCTACATGATAGCGGTGAGACCGGTTGTGGTTTAATTAACCGGAGGTTATGGCTAAGAGCCAAGAACGGACGGACAAGCACCAAAAGTAAGAACTTATGAGTTGGAAAGCCTAGCTTATACTCGCAAGTTCCTTCCTAGTAGTGCTAATCCCCGTTGTTGCCGATTACCGTAACACCGATATTAAGAGTGGCAACGAAAGAGGTGAGCGACTCCTAACTCAAACTAACCTAATCCTAACCCTAACAAGCTCTCTTTACATATCATTTTAACATTTACTTAATCACAACAAAATCTAGAAAACTGGACTTAACTCGTTAAAGCACATAGAAAAAGATTCTCATCTCCATGCGGACGACCCGTACTCAACCGGCTAGCTACAAGCGAAATCGTTTTGATTGCGGTAATTAACTAAACTTGAACACGCAGAATCCCTACCAATCAAATGGCGCCTTTGCCGGGGAGACAGTAGTTTATTTCTTTGTGTAATTTCGGGTTAACATGTGAATATAACCGAAAAACAAAAAAAAAAAAAATATATACTTTGTAAAAAAATCATCTTGTTATTTTTGAATAGTTTTTGTGCAAATGTGCAGGATAATACGGAGTTCGAGTTTAGTGCCAAAGACGTGGGAAGATAAACCCACATCTCGCGGCTACACCGCGACGGATCAAAACGAAGCAATCAGTCTACTGTGAGATTCTGGAGCAGTTACAGTAAGCAATTCCAGATTCAGGGGCTTTAGAACAGAAGAGGACACCCAACAGAACCCAGCCAACAAAACTGGGGCCCCAATTCCACAAGATAGCCGCGGAACCGGGGCATTAGAGACCTATTGCCGCGGAACCGCGGCCGTTTGGTGGCCTCAGGGTTCCATATTCCCTGTAAGTGTCTCTCTCCTCTCCCCCACTCCTCTGGACTCCAATAAACTGTGTTTTCTACAGCATTCTTCGCGCAAACTCTCTTCCCCCTTCCAATAAACTGTTTTTGTGCAGGATTCTTTGCGCCGCGCTAAAAAAAAAATTGTTTGCAGTTGATTTGTTACCGCTTTGCATTCATTAATACGGACTTAAGGGGCTTGAAACCAATTCAGATTGGGTGGGGATTTCATCACCCTTCCCAGGACCCCAAAAATCACAAAAAGCATATGCATTGACCATTGTTAAATTAAAAAAAATACTAGACTCAGCCCTAAGGACTTCGTGCTCAATAGGACAGAGGACTAGTTACAGGCATCGGCCGTTTATCCTATCTGACTTTTGCGGTGCCTAGGCAAGTGTGACGAAGGCAAGTGGTTATTTAATTAAGGAACTTCGCGAAAGCGTTGGACAACCTCCCACTTACCTGGCACTTATCTGGCCGCATTAGACGGAGAAGAGGCGGTTTGAGGTCCTTTTTCTACCCCTCTGGAACAGTTAGGAGCTGTCTAGCAGACCTAAGTGACCCTAGATCTAGGTGAGATTGTGCATATCTTATTTGTGATTGCTTAAATCCGTAAGTCCGTACATATTTCTGTAAAGCTCTTTCTAAAAAAAAAGGAAAAAATCAAAAACTATTATAAAAACTTGCCCTTTGTCGCCAAATCCATTTTTCACCCTCCACCCATCGTTTTCTCCATTGACGTTTTCTTACCCTCACCTTCTCCGTTTTGACTATACTAAACTCGTTTAGTGTATGTCCGCTTGGACTCGGGACACTAGCGCCCGTCTAGTCCGCGTTACGTTAGTCGGTACCGACTACGCGATCGACTCAGACGTCGAAACTCTGTCCACTCCTCTTTCACCCCTTCCTTTGCCGGTCAACTCCGACGTTGACCGGAATTCTGTTCATACATCTTCACCTTCACCTTCACCAACCTCTTCTTCCGCGATGTCAGGATTTAATCCGAACATCTCTTTGACTACCCCTGGATTGGCTCCACCTCCTACGGAGACCAATAACCCACCACCACCGCCTGTTGTAGCGCCGCAGCGAATCGCGCTCCAGGATCGTTTCTATCCCACCCGTTCTGCACTTCCCACCTGCCTTTCTCTTCCACCGGCCAATGGGGACAACTTTGAAATTAAGCCCCACTTCATCAACATGCTCCCACGATTTCATGGGCTTGAATCCGAAGATGCCTATATCTTCATCAATAAATTTCAAAACGTCTGTGCCATGATGAAAACCACCCAACTGTCGGACGATGCTATACGTGTACGGGTCATTCCGTTCACTTTATGCGATCTTGCTGAAAAATGGCTATATAGCACCGCTTCCCACTCCATAACCAGTTGGAACGAGTTTGTAAAAGCGTTTCTCAAAAAGTTCTATCCGAATCATAAAACCGCAAGGATTCGCAATGAAATCAACCAATTCTCTCAGCTTCCTTCTGAACCCTTCTGGAAGTGCTTTGACCGGTACAAAGACCTTCTTGTTCAGTGTCCTCACCACGGTATAGAGAAATGGCAACTTTGCCAAACCTTATACGAGGGCCTGAACCCAGCAACGAAGCAGTTGTTGGAAACCATCTGTCAGGGCCACTTCCTATCGAAATCTGACGAGGAAGCGTGGCAATTCTTTGACGACCATGCGGAGCAAACGCTACAATGGGAGAGCACCAGACCGACTTCTTCTTCTTCTACCTCCACTTCTACCGGTCAGTCTAGGGTAGGACTTCACCAACTTGATGTCTCTATTGCGATGAAAGCTGAAATGGCTGCAATAACGAGAAAGCTTGAAGCGATAGAGAGCAAATTTTCTTCTCCTGCTCCAACCCCTGTTCTCCCCCTTCGTACTATTTACGCTTGTTGTTCCGATCCTTCTCACTTGACCGAAGAGTGTCCTTACAATCCACTATCGCAAGGACAGGATCAGGTTAATGCTGCATTCTGGCAAAGACCGAGGAATGATCCATACTCTTCCACCTACAATCCTGGTTGGAGGAACCACCCCAATTTCGCCTGGAATCAGAATCAGAATCAATTCCAAGGCAACAATTTCCAAAGGGCCCCTCCACCGCAACAACAAGCGCAACAACAAACTCAACAGCAGTTTCAGCAGCCCTTCCAACCCCAACCTTTCCAAAATCAGACGAACAACTTTGCACCCAACAATTCTTTTCAACCAAACAACTTTGTTCCTTCAAACAACGATAAGGTTTCCTTGCTCGAACGAAGTCTGGAGGCGTTCGTTAAACAATCGACTCAGTCCACCGCCAACATCCAGTCTTCCATTCAGTCCTTAGTGCAACACACTGCCGCTCACGGGCAAAGCATCAAGACCATCGAGGCCCAGATTACACAGCTGAATGCGGCCTTAAGCGAGCGAGAAAAGGGGAAGCTCCCGTCCCAGCCACTCCCAAATCCCGATCACCCATATAATGTACATGTTGCTCTTGAACAACAGAATCATAATGTGAGTGTCGTGACCACATTGAGATCGGGAAGGATGCTGCAAAACAACATTGGCACACGGATCAACGATGACACCCCGGCCGCTTCTTCTTCTACTTCTTCATCTTCTCCTGCTTCTTCGTCTTCTGAGCCTATTCTCCGTTCTTCACAAGGCTCTCCTTCCTCTTCTTCTGCTCTGAATGGACCCACTTCTCACTCCACGAAAACACCTGTTCTGGGATCCGTTCCAACTCCACAATCTCCACCTCCAACAATAGACTCAACCAATTTTAAAAATGTTCCATTTCCAAACCGGTTGAGGTCTAATAAACAAAATCCTCAGATGGAGAAGATTCTGGAGTTATTCAAGCAGGTTAACATTAACATTCCTCTTTTAGATACTGTCCAACAAGTCCCGTCCTACGCGAAAATCTTAAAGGACTTGTGCACGAAAAAGAGGAAGTCTCAGGTACCCAAGAAAGTTTTCTTGGCTAGTGCTGTGAGTGATGCCCTTACCCAATCTTTACCACAAAAATGGAAGGGCCCTAGATGTCCTACGATTTCTATTACTATTGGGGATAAGAACATCAACCGCGCACTATTAGATCTTGGTGCCAGTGTTAACCTGCCTCCGTACTCTGTATACGAGCAATTAGGCGTCGGAGAGCTGAAACCCATGCACTGCACTCTCCAAATGGCCGACCGATCGATCACCCATCCTAGGGGTGAGCTAGAGGATGTGTTAATAAAAGTCGGGGACATCATATTCCCCATTGACTTCATTGTATTAGACACACAGCCTGTAGCTAACCCCCGGAATCAAATTCCGGTGATACTCGGTCGCCCATTTCTTGCAACCTCAAATGCTGTGATCAATTGTCGCAATTGTTCGATGAACCTCTCTTTTGGAAACATGACGATTGAACTCAACATTTTTAGGTTGGGGAATCAGCCCGCCGAACCTAATGCTCATATACTGGACGTCTGCTCGATCCAGGAGATCACCCCAGAAGAATGTGAATTCTAGGAGTTTCTGTTTGATCACGATAATCTTAACGCCACTAGTGCGTTCCTCCTCGAACATGCTGCTGTTTCTGCGCCCGACAACGACTACGAGTGTTTCACGTTCTTGAACGATCTTAGCCGCGCACAACCCGAGTTTGAATCTTTCGAATTTCCGGATGAGTTACCTGAACCATCCGACTCAGTCGCTTACACTCGTTTTGAACCTTTGCTGGAGTCCTTTGAGTTCGAGACCTCTGCACCAATCTTGCCTTCCATCGTTTCACCTCCAATGCTCGAACTCAAGCCTTTTCCGTCTCACCTTAAGTATGCTTACTTAGGTGAGAACGAGACCCTCCCTGTCATCATTTTGGCTTCTCTAGCTCCAGAGCAAGAGAAAGCCCTTCTCGCGGTCTTGCACAGCAACAGGCAAGCTTTTGGCTGGTCCATGGTGGACATCAAGGGGATTAGTCCCCTGATCGTTGAGCATCACATTCATCTGATGGATGATGCCAAACCAGCCCGGGATCCACAGAGACGTCTCAATCCAGTCAAGAAAGAGGCTGTGAAGAAGGAGATCGTAAAATGTCTAGATAGTGGTATCATTTACCCTATCTCTGATAGCCAGTGGGTTAGCCCCATTCACGTTGTCCCCAAGAAATCAGGCATAACGGTCATAACCAACGAGGGGAACGAGTTAATCCCTACTCGCACCCAAACTGGGTGGCGAGTATGCATTGATTACAGAAAACTCAACGCCGCAACGTGGAAGGACCACTTTCCGCTACCTTTCATTGACCAAATGCTTGAACGATTGGCCGGACATGAGTACTACTGCTTTCTTGATGGCTACTCCGGCTATAATCAGATTCCCATCGCCGAAAAAGACCAGGACAAGACCACATTCACTTGTCCTTTCGGCACGTTTGCATATCGTCGCATGCCCTTTGGGTTATGCAATGCGCCCGCTACCTTCCAGCGGTGTATGATGGGAATCTTCTCAGACATGGTGGAAAAATTTCTGGAGATTTTCATGGACGATTTCTCCATCTTCGGCGATTCCTTCAACGAGTGTTTGCTGCATCTTGACGCCGTCCATACCCGATGTAAGGACAAGAATCTCACTTTGAATTGGGAGAAATGCCACTTCATGGTGCGCGAAGGTATTGTCTTAGGACATATCATCTCGCAAAATGGCATAGAGGTTGACAAAGCGAAGATAGAGGTTGACAAAGCGAAGATTAAGGTCATTTCCAATCTCCCTCCTCCCCGATGCGTCAGAGATATCCGAGCCTTCCTTGGCCATGGCGGTTTTTATAGACGGTTCATCAAGGACTTTAGCAAGATTGCTAGGCCCTTAACTCTTTTGCTGGCTAAGGACACGCCATTTGACTTCGACTCGAGCTGTGTGACTGCATTCGAATCATTGAAATGCTCACTCACTTCTGCTCCCGTTCTTTCCTCACCTGACTGGACGCATCCATTTGAGATTATGTGTGATGCATCCGACTTTGCCATTGGTGCTGTCCTTGGACAACACATCAACAAGATGCCGCACGTAATCTATTATGCGAGCCGAACCCTGAACGACGCCCAACTCAATTATACAACAACTGAGAAGGAATTCTTAGCTGTTGTATTTGCTTTAGAAAAGTTCAGGCCCTACCTCATCGGCTCTACAGTCATTGTCTACACTGACCATTCTGCTCTGCGCCATCTTTTTGCGAAGAAAGATGCAAAATCTCGGTTAATACGTTGGATCCTCTTGCTTCAAGAGTTTGACCTTGTCATTAAGGACAAACGAGGATGTGAAAACGTAGTTGCCGACCATCTCTCACGTCTTCCTTCTTCGCTTTCTCTTCCAATTCCGATCAACGACGTTTTCCCGGATGAACAGCTCTTGACAGTATCTTGCGAACCCTAGTTCGCAGATATTATGAACTATTTGGCTACGGGATTACTACCGACTGAATGGTCAAGTCAGGACAGGCTTCGCTTCTTATCCCAAGTAAAACACTTTTACTGGGACGAACCTTATTTGTTCAAGTACTGTCCCGACCAGATTATTCGTCGGTGTGTCCCTGATGAGGAATTCAAGAGTGTGCTGTCATTTTGCTACGATCAAGCATGTGGCGGGCATTTTGGCCCCAGAAAGATAGCTGAGAAGATCTTGCAATGTGGTTTCTACTGGCCACAACTCTTCAAAGACGCTCATGACTATTGCAAGACTTGCTCCCGGTGCCAACACTTGGGCCGGAAATCCCGGAGGAACGAGATGCCGCTCCAACCGATCTTGGTTGTGGAGATTTTCGATGTTTGGGGGATAGATTTCGTGGGGCCGTTTCCCAGCTCTTTTGGGAACTTGTACATCCTTCTCGCTGTTGATTACGTCTCCAAATGGGTCGAGGCTGTGCCCAGCCGGACTAACGACAACAAGGTTGTCGTTAGGTTCTTTAAAGAAAACATTTTCTCCCGGTTTGGGCACCCCCGAGCGATCATTAGCGATAATGGAAGTCATTTCTGCAACAAGACTTTCGAGGCCTTGATGCGGAAATATTCCATTAATCATAAGCTATCCACGCCCTACCACCCCCAAACCTGCGGGCAGGCCGAAGTTTCAAATCGGCAAATCAAGCAGATACTGGAGAAGACTGTTTCCAAGAACTGTAAGGATTGGTCGCTGAAACTCTCTGATGCCCTTTGGGCATTTCGAACCGCTTATAAGACCGACCTTGGCATGTCTCCCTATCGGCTTGTGTACGGAAAAGCCTGCCACCTAGCTGTCGAAATAGAGCATCACGCATTTTGGGCGATAAAGGAGCTGAATCTGTCTCTCGAAGATGCGGGCAGCAATCGGAAGCTGCAGTTGAATGAATTGAGCGAGCTTAGGGATGAGGCTTACGATAACGCGGTTGTCGTTAAGAACCGAACGAAGGTGTTTCACGATAAACACCTTTTGCGCAAAACCTTCGTACCTGGTCAGCAGGTACTGCTTTACGACACCAGACTTCACTTCCATCCAGGAAAGCTCAGATCTCGCTGGAAAGGGCCGTATTTTGTGCGGAATGTGTATCCGCAGGGCGCTGTGGATTTGGAAAATCCAAAGGACGGTTCATTTTTCAAAGTGAACGGACACCGACTAAAACCGTACCTTAGCGCCGAACCAACAAAGGAGCTCCTGTTCTTACAGGAGCCGGTTTACCCTGCATAATCTTCCTCTGCCTACCTCCAAACTTCGGTTATCCAGCCAAGAACAGTGGACACTGTTCCAAATAAGTTTGGGGGTATGTACCATTTTGTATATATTTTTGGATATTCTTTTTCTTTTCTTTAAAAACAAAAAAAAATAAAAATTGTATCGCTAACCGACAATTTTGACCCTTCAAATGATCTCTTCATGCGATGACAGTGAAGACACTGTCCAGTTTAAGTTTGGGGGTACTCTCGGTACGCATTTCTTACCTTCGTATTCATATGTATATTTTGCATCTGCATATTAAAATCCATAAAAATCTGAAAATTTTCTAAAAACATAAAAACTTTTCTGTCGAGTTAGCTAGTGGGAGAACTCTGATTCAACATTTCGACGGTTTTGGCTGATAAAATAATAATAACTAAGTCTTATGTTTAGATTTTGAAAACCTGAAAGATAACTCTCCTTTGAAGTTAACTATAGCTGATATACGTCTTTACATCACACTACACGTGTCGTGAGTTTTTGGGAATTAGATGACAAGTCTTTTATGTTTAAAAACTTTTAAACAGATAAATGATTTTCTGAGGATCAAATAGGTTTGTTCTGAAATAAGTAATGTCAAGAATATATTATGAAGTGAGGGAATATGAAGGAATGTTATTGATGCCCTAATTGGAACTAAGTCTGAAAAATAACCCATCTGAAACTTGATTGGAATGATTACACACCGAACTCACTAAACATGTCTTTTATCCAAAAAAATAATTGAACTGCCGGTTATATCTCCGTTCGTATTAAATCATCTGATTTTCACGCCAATCTGTCTTTTGTTTTTGGACCTAGGTAACTTGAGTAATTAAGTCCGCTGGGGTGTTTCTACACCTAATGCCCTAAAACCAACTGGTTTGGGAGCATTGGCCCAAAGCTCGCTAAGAAGCCTAGAAAGTCCAGATTAAAACAAAATCAAGCAAGTGTTCTCTCCGAGTTAAAATTCCTAACGGTTCTTTGTGTGAGAATAATCTTGATAAATGACAGGCTTTTATAAAAATTTAGCGGAGATATGAAGGTTTTACTCTTTGATAAAGACTATTGCACGTTCACAGAGGTGTGTATAAAATGAAAACAAGAAAAAGGTGGAGTAAAGAATAAGACCTAGTTTCCTGTTAGGAAAGATAGAAATTCTAGAGTTGAAACTTTACTGGAAAACGAAACTTGAAAAATGCTTAACTCTTTATAAAACTTATGTGTTCCTTTCAAAATTTTTATCTGGGCTTTATTGTGTGACCTGATGACGTAAATCGATCCTTCTGGAAACTTAACGACACTATTTGCACTGCACGTAAAGACATATAAAATCTGTAGTTAAATAAGAAGCGAGGTGTGAAAAATAAAGGTTCGATGGTCTAGACTTAGGATAATAGAATTGTTATTTTCTGAAACAAAACTTTAGGGTTTGAATCTTAGTTATTTTACAAAACTAGCTTGATCGGATTTTGTGGGTAGTATCCGCTAAAAACCCTCAGGAGACACCACTCCTCCTACTAGGGACACCTCGAGATTTAACGGCTTGTTGCACATGCTCAGTGCAATAGCGTTCCCTGCGAAAGTGAGGTTAGGAAATTTTTTGTGAATAAATTGGCTTTGCTCGGGACGAGCAAATGATAAGTTTGGGGGTATTTGTTCATATCAGATTTTTGCATTTTTATACCGCCCAATTTTTATCACATTGCATATCGGTAGGTACTCTTGAGCCGTGTTTGCTAGTCAATTGCAGGATACAGGTTCTCGGCTCTAAACGGTGAAATCCATGGAAAAATATGACAAAATCCGAGTTCCTGCCAACCGCAGATAAAACACGGGTCTCCGCTCTTCATCCGTCTGTTGCCACACACCAGTTTAAGAGACAAAATGGCAAATCGATTGTCACCTTCATGCACAAAGCACAATGGCAACACCAAGTCCAAGAAATCTACGCGGAGCTCAAGAAAATCATGACAAAAGATCCATGTCCAATCACCTTTTGATCCACTAGAATTCTAGAAGAAATGTGGAAAGATTATCAGAAAATACATGTACCAGACAAAAGGGGACAGCAGATCAGGGCAGCACACAAGACCCGACAGCCCAACTCACCTATAGTGCGGCGGAACCGCGGCCAGTAGGGGGTATAGGCCGCGGTTCCGCGGCCGTATGGTGGCATCAGCCGACCAATTTTCAGGGGCAGAATTGTATTTTCATACTTGTTCTGATTGTTGCCCTAGATTTCTTTTTCCCTGCCTATAAATAGCCCAGAACCTTGTGAAGCCAAGGGTGCATAATCTTGTATTTTTCTAGGTTTTAGAATACTTGTTCTTCTTCCTCTTCTCATCTCTTCTCCATTAAAACTTGTAGTGAGCTTTTGTGAGTGAAGAATGGTGAATAAAGAAGTTCATTTTAATATTATACTTGTCTTGTTCTCTTATTATTGCCTGTAATTTTCATTTGTTAACTTAGTTGTTGTTATTTCTTTCTTTTCTCTTTTCCTTTATCCTTAAAACAACCATGTTTCTTACGCTTGATCATTGCCAAGGTGAGGTCGCAAATAGCTAGTTGTTATCTTCTAATCTCTTTCTTTCTATCTTCTTTTTTTGTTTTGTTTTCTTTTCATTATGATGTGTGAGTAGTTTCATACTTGTTAGGGTAGGATAAGGGAAGATTGAGAGAAGGAAATCTCTCTCACTCTTTCCTTGCCCAACATCTTAAAATCGACTCCCGTTAATTGAACCACAATCCGCTCCTTATGGCACCCTATCCTACATGATAGCGGTGATTCTGTAGTAAGACCGGTTGTGGTTGAATTAACCGGAGGTTATGGCTAAGAGCCAAGAACGGACGGACAAGCACCAAAAGAAAGAACTTATGCGTTGGAAAGCCAAGCTTATTCTCGCAAGTTCCTTCCTAGTCGTGCTAATCCCCATTGTTGCCGATTACCGTAACACCGATATTAAGAGTGGCAACGAAAGAGGTGAGCGACTCCTAACTCAAACTAACCTAATCCTAACCCTAACAAGCTCTCTTTACATATCATTTTAACACTTACTTAATCACAACAAAATCTGGAAAACTGGACTTAACTCGTTAAAGCACTTAGAAAAAGATTCCCATCTCCCTGCGGACGACCCGTACTCAACCGGCTAGCTACAAGCGAAACCGTTTTGATTGGGGTAGTTAACTAAACTTGAACACGCAGAATCCCTACCAATCAGGGAGTTCTGGAGAAATTCAAATGTGAAGTAGGAGTGGCGATGATATACGTGGTTTGGTCGTGAAGGATAGGAGTCGCAATTTACTTTGCCCTCTTTCTAATCCCTTTATTTTGTCTTTATTTATTACCTTCTGTACCCCACACTTAGGCTAATCGGTTTTCTTCCTTCCCCACCTTTCGGTACCTGCCTATGGTTTGGAAGAAGACTATCCAATAAGAGCAATAGGTGTACCCTATCCTAATCCTAGGAGCCCTCACAACCCGAGAGAAGGTAAAAGGAAAAGACAACTGAATAGACCTATTCAATTTCTCCATAACCGGAAACCATCTTCGAATTCAAAACAAGTTTCTTCGAGTTCGTATGTAACTATACGATGGTCATATGCAAAAAATGTGGATCTTCATAGTGATACGGAATGTTCAGGAGAAAAGCAAAGGGTAAAAGAAAGAGTGGCAATGATGTATGCAACTCCGACAATTCAAAAGCCAGTGTGTTTTAAGAAGGTTCGGTTAACTTGGTTTCTGAGTTCTAGTCTAGGGTCGGGACATGGTCGCTGCCAAAGAGAGAGAGAAAAGAAACACTTAGCATGCACTCTAACCTAGATCAGAATGGTTAATCACTTTATCTAATTAGGATGTCTCCCACTCTATCCTCAAATTCTCCTCCAAACCCAAAAGGAGAATTAGTCGGGATCATCTAAAATCACCCAAGGAGTAAACCAACTCATCAGTGGGAATCGGGATCCAACTATCATCGCATGATAACTTGATGGAATCCACTCAAGTTAACACACTACAGAAGGTATGTGCATATCTGGCAAGTTTCATGTATGTTTGAAACTCCCGATATGATTTTTACCCCATGTTTTTATGACCTTGACGAAGGCCAACAAATCATAAGTCACATGTCAAGTTCTACTCGTGATTGTCCTGGTTAATTTGAACCCACCCGTACTCGCCCTTGACGAAGACCAACAAGGCTGTACGACTGTCCCAAACCAACGCATCTATCTCTGCAACAGAAAGGTAACAAGCAGCTACCTTACACTAAGTGCTACCCGTCTGAAATGACGGAGGGCTATGAATGGTTTTTGGCTAAAACCTTTAACGTATTGAACTTGATATCGTTTAATGAACCAGATAGCTTTTTACAAATATATTACGGCGAAAATCTTTGCTAAAGAGGTCACTCCCGGTGAAGGGATCTCGGCTCTTTCCTCGTGGAATGAGGTGCACGATATTCCAACTGAATACCGCGATGCAAAGAAAAAAGTAATCGACTATAGTGATGTTATTACCCTGACGCAAACTTCTGCCCAAAGGGTCACTCCCGATGAAGCGATCTCGGCCCTTGCCTCGTCGAATGAGGTACGGGATATTTTTTCATCATAGAAAACTGCATTTTAATACCACTCATTCATTAATTATTTTTGTATATATCGGTACTATTAACCAGTGTCTGCTCAGTAATTACAGATTGCAGGTGTTCGTGATAAATGACTGAAAACACACTCAAAATCACGGATATAACGTTTGGGAGCCGACACTGCAAACAGAATAGAAAACCGATCATTGTCCAAAGAGTTCTTTTTGCAAATAGATGTGTGCACACAATTTTGGTCCAACACAATGCAAGTGTGCACATAGACCATGGTGGGGCTGCCTAGGCTACATAACATGATGAATTGGTGCAAGTAGGGAACATGTGCATTAAATGCTAAAAGTGTTGATGTGATTTGAAGTAACAAGTTTTCCCTCCAAATCCCTGAGTGAAAACCAGGTTTATATAGGCAAATCAAGTAGCACCAATGGACTGGTAGAGAGAGCACAAGACCACTGCACCAAAACGAGCCTCTAGGCTCGAATTTTGGTCGGCCACACACCCTTAATTTCTGAGCTCGTCGGCCCCCCTTGCCCCTTTTGTCCCCATCTTTTCTCTGTCTTCCCTTTGCAGTCAGATCATCTCATTTTTATTGTTTGTTTAATTTTGTTTTGAGCCTATAAATACCAGTCCTTCGGGTAAGTATGAGGGCACTACTTCTTTTGTGAGAGAAAAGTTTGTAAACATTGTAACTAGTGATCTTGTAGATCTTAGTGTGAATTCCTTGCCTTGATATAGTCTTACAACCTCTTTTCTTGAGCTTGCAAGATTAGATTTTTGTATTTGAATTCACTTATTTGTACTTGGAAACATTGTAATCAAGCTTCGTTTATACCAAGTTGTTTCTTGTATATCTTCTCTTTTTGCATCTTTTCATTTTGTTGTTATTTCTATTTATGATGTGTGAGTAGTTGTTCTTGCGCTATGGTGAGGTTGGTTGTGAAAGGACTTTGCTTCCAACCCCCCCTTTTGATTCTTGCATTTTACACTTCTTTTTTTAATTATGCAATTTTATCATGTTTTGCTTGATAGGATATATCGTTTTAAATGGTTGCAAATCAACCTTTAACATATATCCTATTCCTTCTTTAAATTTTATTATTTCTATATTATGATTCGAAGTTGAAATTAATACGGAATTATGTTAAGTGTCGCAACTAGATAGATAGGATATATAGCACACAAGAATATATTCTATACTTGCTAACTTCACTTAACTAACTCCATATTCATTTCATTCTCAAACTCAATTTTTTTTAGTTTCTGTTTTACTTAACCTTGATATCGTATTCTAACCCGACGCATGTTTCGAATAGATGCGGCATGCTTTTGCAATTCAGATGGAAACTAAAAAAATGAACCTTGAATCAAAACGGAGAGTTGGTGGTAAAAGTCATATTTCACTCATACTAAACCTTAGACTAAGTTTTCCCTAAAACAAAACCTTTCTTCTTTTAATTATTGCAACATGTAACAACTCCTTTCCAAACCTCTTGATTTATAACTCAAATTGATGTCGTGATATCCACTTCTTGTGGTTTGACCCGTGCTTGCAGGCTTGCTTCAACGCACCGTGCACTTGCGGTATTTTTAAAACTCGATACTCACATCGTGCACTATTTTCACTAACAAAACCGACATATCTTATTTAAAACAAAACACGACAAAAGCACGATACAGTGAGTATCCGAACAAGATTTTGGCGCCGTTGCCGGGGAGTGGCAACATCACTAAGCCATTTTCAGTTATTTCTGTAAATACCTATAAAACGAAAACATAAAAATCAAAAAAAAATTTGACATTACGCTCTTTGTTCTTTAGACCTGCTAACACCACGAAACTATTTAGAAAAATCAAACAATATGAGTGAGAAGATACTGAGAAACGGAGACCACAGAAGGAAATTGGAGCGCTATCTCTATGATTGGACCGGCGACAGCGTTGCTTCATCCGAGCTCGCCGGCCCAAACACTTCCTGTTGCTTCTTAATTTTCTCCTGTTCTCTATTGCTCAATTATTGTCTCAATTGTATTGTATGATTTCCATTATTTTTATTGTGCAGGGTTTAGGCAACATATATCGCTTTTCATACTAAATCGCCGTTTTTTTCAACATTTTCAGATACGAGGAATTTGCGAATAGTGATTGTGTGAAGAAAGGGGTGCGCTCAAAGCCAAGGTGATAACAGGACACAGTGCCAAAGATCCGGGTAGATTGACCCGCGCAAGGGAACCTTTCGAGCCTGACGGATTCAAGTCAGACGGGGGTTTCTTAACCCAAAAAATCAATCGGTACGTATTCCTTAAAACACCTTCTTCTCAAATCCGATGGGTCCACTACTCTGTGTTTGCAGGATTCTTTGCAAGCACATTGCCAAACGCTAAAGGAACTAACCCGTAATTTGTTGCAGCGCCGCTTTTAAACATAAAAAATGATTGGTTGATGTGTTGAACAACTTTTTCATTGAATTGCGCATTGCATAACTTTAATACGAACTTAAGGGCAAAAGAACCCTAATAATATATGGTAATGGATTGTTAGTTATATGTATGCCCTAGAGGCCATTACTGTACATACGATGTATATTGTAGTGGATGCTTGGACATATATAGGGAGGACTTTCTTGCTCGACATGATAGTATGCTATCTGGTTACACTTTATCTTAACGTGTATACTGATTGTCTCTCTGTTACATGTTTGTAAAGCCCTTAGGATGTGTACTTGACTACCTGGACAATGATGCGGATCATACTAGTGGGGACATGGTAGTCCATAAGTACATCCTTCAAGGTCCCTAGTCGTGGGTGTATCGAGACAGGGCATCGATGCACCAGAGTAGACTAGCGTATACGCATCTTGATCCATATGATGGGCGATGGATGATCCCATATCCATCGGTGTTTGACATCAAGGATGGTGTACGGGTACTCAGTGGAGACTGGGTACACTAGACGGACTCGCCGATAACTCCCAGATGGTATTATACCTCACGTCAGATGGCAGTTCTCCGGTGACACTAGTACAGAGTAGTCTATTGACCCGAGATCGTCATAAAGTCTTGTGTGATTCCCACTGTGCTTTGATTTTCACCTTACCACGTCCAAGAGGGCGTGCAAAACGGTGGTTTTTAGGTACAGTCACGAATCACATGGAGTTAATGAGCGATAGTAGGGGATTCATCTCTCCCGGTATAGGGAGTTGATGTTGCGCTGTGTTCGATTGGCTATAAGCGGAAATCCCTGGCCAGGGTTGCTGAGATTTACTGGTAAGTGTTACTAGTAGTTTCTCGAACTGTTATAGACCTCATATCGACACGACTTATCGAGCTACTGGGGTCTGACGTTTACCACCCCTAGGCGAGATATGCGACATATCAGACGACGAGACCGGACTGTACGGGAGTGTTATTGATTGGATTCGCAGGAGAACTAGCGGGCTTGCTTGTTGATCTTCTGATCGCTCAATACTCGGGTGGCCGTTACGTTTAGCACACCGCTTGCGGCTTGTGGGTATTTGATATGATCATCACCATATGCCGGCGTATTGACGAGTCTTTAGAGTCCTACACAGGGGTTTCCTGGCTCAAGCGAAACGGAGTAAGAGCACATATGTGATATGTGCGGGACCGAGATTAATACGATATGAAATACCATATTCTATTCCCGCGATTCGTGACATTGATCGGTTGTATGCGATAGAGCCGGGTTATCGGATCAAGTTTTGATTCGATAAGTTGTTACTTTTGTTATTAGTCGGTTATAGCCGGATTATTAAATCAAGAGTTGATTTAATAATTTAATGCATAATTATATATTTGATATATTACATTGCATTAACTAGTATTAGCTCAATTATGATTTATTTTCTCACTAGTTGGTGCACATTGTTTATATGTGATATATGCAAGTGTACATGCCTGTATCATGCTTGATGATACACACAAGATGGGTGTATGAGACTTGTACCAAGATTAGTTTTAAGATTAGGGTTATTCTTTTATCATAACATTTAACAAAAGGGTTAAACTTAGTCAAAGTAATCAAGCTTGAAGAAGCTTGGAGAAACTTTAACAAAGTCCACTCTTTTGTCTTTTGTCTTGATATTCTTTAACGCAACCCTTAACCTAATGCCTTGGTTAATTCTCTACATGAGTTAAGCATGAGGGCTTAACTCAACCATGGTACCATTATTTATTGGATAAGTTTTCATTTGGATGGATAATTCTTTCTTCTTCTTCTTCATCATCAAGCTCCATCCAAAAGCTTACTAGCTCCAATGGTGCTATGAGAAAAAGAGTGAGAAAATCAATTCTAAAGTGAGCCCACTTCCTACTTCTTCATCCTCTACCACTTGCCATGTCGTAGAGTGTGTTCTTTTCACAAAGTTTATGACCTAGTGAGGAATAGCTTGAGTTAGTGTCTCCCCGACGTAGATCATCTTCGGCCTCGAAGTCATCGTAGCAAGCACGTTCGTTCTTCTCGTGGAGCTTCTCTAGAGTCCGGAGTTCACGATCGCAGCGATGGGGACGTCTACACGGAGCTAATGAAGTGACGGACCGGATCTACAAAGGTTGCAATCCCTCTCACTTAGTGTTAAAGTGTTTAACATGTTAGTTTTCGCCTAAACCCTAGTTTAAAGATCCGTATTAGAGTGTTTCGGCACAGCTAAATTTTTAATCGGGAATGGTTGATGCCTCATAAACCCTTGTGCGCGTGCCTAGCAACCCTACAGTGGTATCAGAGCCTAGCTAGAACTTTAGGCGAAGTGTAAACGAAGTTAGAAACCCGATCGAACCCCGAAACCCCAATCGACACCCCTCTCTGTACAATTTTCAAAACAGTGGATTTTTCCAAATTAAAAATATCCAAAAAATACAGCAGGGTTTAATAGGAGTTATTATGGAGCATGTGCCCCCAAGTCGGCTAATGAACCGCGGAACTGCGGCGCCCCCTGTCTTGCGCGGCGGTTCCGCGGCCATAATGGTGACTCTTGTCACGTGCTCTGCACAGTAATACCCAACTGAATTTCCTGTGTTTTCTTGGAATTTTTAAATTACACTCAAGAGTTGAGTTATCTGGGGTGTATTGGTGACTCGATGATTCGATCGGATTATTTTAATTTTGTTTATTTTGTTTTTCCGGGTAATCTTAGAAAGTGTTAAAAAGTTCGACCGGATATCAATAACTCACTTTTTCCCGACCCGGAAAATTTCCAAGTGTTTGATTTTTCCGTTGTTTAAGAACGTTCTAAGTAGTGCAAGTAACGCGATGGACCCTCTAGAAGACAACAAACCTTAACTCGATTATGTGACCGTCTTGAACTGCCCTTTGAACCTTATGGTTTGGGGCAGTACGGCGTGCCACATGATCGCACGCTTTTGGCGTGTCGGATGTTCAAAGTATTTAAGTGTAAGCGAGATCAGGACGGTGTCGCTTTGCAGCTAGCCGGTTGAGCACGGGTCGGTCCACAAGGAGATGGTGGTATCTTACCTTCTTGTCTTAGACGAGTCAATAAAGAATTTGTATGAGTTGTTCGATTCTATCCTAAGTGTATTATTTGCAAATATAAAGTTGTTAAGAAAAAGATACAAGATTATAAGCTAAAGAAATCCGTACTCAAAACCTTTGAGCCGAATCTTGACCAATTGAAGCTAGAGCAATCGGCAACAACGTGGATTAGGGGATTTAAGCGCGGTATTCATGGAATACGGCTTATTTACCCTTGTCCTTCCGTTCTTGTCTCTTGCTTTCGACTCCGGCCAAACCGAACCCAACCGGTCGCGGTTAGGAATCACCGTTACCTTGTCAGGGTACGGTGCCTAACGGAGTGCTTGCGTATGGTTTGGGTGGAGTTCAATGGAAAATACGGGAAAAGGAAATAGGCAAAGAAAAATTAACTTATAATACCGTATTTTATCTTAACAACAATAATTACATTCATTCACAAAAGAGAACCAAAAAGAAAAAAGAAAAGAACAAAGAAAAGAAAGGATTACAAGAAATTAAGTGCATGAATGTAAATTGCAAGTAATTAAAGTGCATGGAAATAAATTGGAAGTAATTAAAGACAAGAATGAAAAATGCAAGAAAGTAATTACAAGAACCATAGAACTCAAAACAAGCATGGGATCAATAGCCAACCCTTAAACTTGCAATCTCAATGAAGAGGTTGCAAGATCAAGGGAAGGGTAGAGAACGCATGTGAATTGAAGCGCTAAGACGAGAACGAAATGATACAACCCCTTGAGACCAATGACCAAAACTTAAACTTGCAAGCTCACTTAAGAGGTTGCATGATCAAGTTAAGGTAGAGAGCTCAAGGGGGAAGCTCAAACAAAAAGGATAATACAAAAAACCTTCATCTTTATTCACATCCACAAAAAAGCTTCTCACTTACAATTTCATGGAAGAGGAATGAAGAAGAAGAAGAAAAAGAACTAAATCCTACAAAAGAATGGAGAACAAAGAATGACCCTTGGCTTTGGCAAGTTCTGCTGTATTTATAGGCAGGGAGTTGAAGATCTAGGGCAACCATCAGCCCAGAAATGAAGTACCAAAAATACCCCCAAAATACGACAAAAGGAGGCCACAGTAAGGCCGCGTTTCCGCGGCCAATACCCTCTATTGGCCGCGGAAACGCGGCAGTCTAGTGGAGTTGGGCAGTGGGTTTTCTGGTGGTTTCCTGGTTTGGTGTCCCCTGTTGTCTGATATACATATTTTCTGAAAATACTTTTACATTTCTTCCAGAATTTCTGTTGAGGAAAGGTGGGCTTTTGTGGATGCTTTTGTCATGATTGCCTCGAGCTCTGCGTAGATCTCTTGGATTTTGTGCTACCATTGAGCCTTGTGCATGAGGATGACATTGATTTGACATTTTGTCTTCCTAAACTGGTATCTGGCAGCATACAGATGAAGAGCGGAGACCGTGTTTTATCAGTGGTTGGCAGGAACCCGGATTTTGTCGTGTTTTCCAAGAATTTCACCGTTTTAGAACCGAGAAGCTGTATCCTGCAAATATGTAACAGACACGGATAAAAAGCACCTACCTATAAACACACGAGCGTAAGAATGGGCGGTATAAAATGCAGTATTCTGGTATGAACAAATACCCCCAAACTTAACTTTTGCTCGTCCCGAGCAAAACCAATTATTCATAAAAATAAAATGATAACCGCACTTCCGAAGGGAACGCGATTGCACTGAGCACGTGCAACAAGCCGTTAAATCTCTAGGTGTCCCTAGTAGGAGGAGTGTTGTCTCCTGAGGGTTTTCAGCGGATACTACCCACAAAATCCCGTCAAGCTAGTGTCATAAAATAACTAAGATTCAAACCCTAAAGTTTTGTTTCAGAAAATAACAATTCTATAATCCTAAGTCTAGACTATCGAACCTTTAGTTTTCACACCTCGCTTCTTATTTAACTACAGGTTTTATATGTCTTTACGTGTAGTGCAAATAGTGCCGTTAAGTTCCAGAAAGGTCGATTAAAGTCATCATGTCGCACAATAAAGCCCAGATAACAATTTTAAAAGGATCACATAAGTTTTATAAAGAGTTAAGCATTTTTTAAGTTTCGTTTTCCAGTAAGGTTTCAACTTCAGAATTTCTATCTTCCCTAACAGGAAACTAGGTCTTATTCTTCACTCCACCTTTTTCTTGTTTTCATTTCATACACACCTCTGTGAACGTGCAATAGTCTTTATCATAGAATAAAACCTTCATATCTCCGTTAAAATTTTTATAAAAGCCTTTCTTTTATCAAGATTATTCTCACACAAAGAACCGTTAGGAATTTTAACTCGGAGAGAACACTTGCTTGACTTTGTTTTAAAACTGGACTTTCTAGGCTTCTTAACGAGCTTTGGGCCAATGCACCCAAACCAGTTGGTTTTAGGGCATTAGGTGTAGAAAACACCCCAGCGGACTTAATTACTCAAGTTACCTAGGTCCAAAAACAAAAGACAGTTTGTCGTGAAAATCATATGATTTAATACGAACGGAGATATAACCGGCAGTTCAAATATTTTTTTTGGATAAAAGACGTGTTTAGTGGGTTTGGTGTGTAATCATTCCAATCAAGTTTTAGATGGGTTATTTTTCAGACTTAGCTCCAATTACGGCATCAATAACATTCCTTCATATTCGCTTTACTTCATAAACTATTCTTGACATTACTTATTTCAGAACAAACCTATTTGATCCTCAGAAAATCATTTATCTGTTTAAAAGTTTAAACATGAAAGACTTGTCATCTAATTCCCAAAATTCACGACACGTGTAGTGTGATGTAAAGACGTATATCATCCATAGTTAACTTCAAAGGAGAGTTATCTTTCAGGTTTTCAAAATCTAAACATAAGATTTAGTTATTCCTATTTTTCCATACAAAAGCCGTCGAATGTTGAATCAGAGTTCTTCCACAATCTAACTTGACAAAAAAGTTTGTATATTTTAAGAAAATTTTCCGATTTTTATGGATTTTATGGATTTAATATGCAGATGCAAAATATACATATGAATGCGAAGAAAGAAAGCTTACCGAGCACACCCCCAAACTTAAACTTGACAGTGCCCTCACTGTCAGGCTATACCAAGAGGGTTAAAATTGCCGGTGCTCCCTAGAAACAAATTATATACAAAAAAAAAAGGAAAACAAAAATATATACAAAAAAGTGTCCCCCCCAAACTTAAGTAAAACAGTGTTTCCACTGTTAAGCTTTGAAATTCAGGATTTAGGGGGGAAAGAACAGTATCAAGCTATACAAGGCCTTACACAGGCCAAAAGTGAGCACCAACCATTCAAAGATTTTATCGCTATAATGTACAGGTTGGTGGAAGAAGGTGTAGAGAAAAGAGAAGGACAATACGCGAGACCGTATGCGAAGAGAAGCGGGATACGGTCTCGGTATATGAGAGGAAGAAGAATGGCGGAAGGGAAAAAGAAGAGGAATACGAACTTGAGGGTGCAAATGGAGTAAATAGATTAGCACAATTTGTGATGACCGATGTGTGAAAAGCGATTGTGCTAATATATTTACCCGTCGAGAAATGGGGTCAAATCCCTCAAGGTTCGTGAGAAACCATGGGTACGCCGAACCTGGTAAACCAGACATAGTAAATAAAAGTGAGACGGGTTCTTGCAAGGTCGGAACGATGGAAAGGATGGAGGGAAGTGGTTGAGGAAGGGTATCGGTTAAAGGTTCAGGAGGGTGTACACAGTCAGTGAAAGGAACAGGATGAATTGGAAAATCCGACTCATCAATAAAAACCGGTTCATCCTCAATACTATCCTCAATATTCTCCTCAAAATGTAGCACATCCATGCATTTCTCTTCAAAATCCAGACGCATATGGGGTTCGGGAAAAACATTTAATGACTCGGGATGATGATTTGAAGAGACAACCTCAGCCAAATCTATGGGTTCGTCATCCAAAATATTCCCAGCGTCGATATCCTCGATCAAGTGAAAATCAAAATTCTCTGACACCTCACCAAAAGCATGGATATCAATCGATTCAGGTTCTAAAGTGGAGGTGTAAAGGTCAAAAGGTTTAGGATCGGTTTCACTTGGACGAGACCCTTCACAATCGGGCAAATCAAACACTATGAAGTCGCACAACTCATTCATCATTCTATCTTCAATTGATAAATCAGGTGGGATACTCGATAGACTTTCAAAACAGGAGGTGTGGGATTCAATTTGGGATGGGTAGGTTTGATTTGGAAGGGGGTACATCTCACTCTCTCCACTCAAATTCACAGCCTGTCCTGCTGCCTCATCATACATTGAAAAAGTTGGAGCTAGTTGAAAACTAGCTACCGGGTCACTAGGTTGCGTGAGGGCAGCCATGGATGCATTCAAATCCATCATCTGTTGGCTTGACGCTACCCTAAAGTCTTCCAACGACTGTTCTAGACTAGACATTGGTTGTGAAGGGGTTTCAGTAAAAGATTCAAAGTTGTTTGGATACTGAAAACTCCCAAAAGGCTGTTCTGAAGCAATTTCTAGGGAAGGTGCAAAAGTAGGGTAGGATTGGTAGGAATTGAATGGCTGGACAGGAGTGGGATCAACTTTGGGATAAGAAGGTGAATGGAATTGTTGATCCCAAGAATTTGTAGTGGTGAAAGGAGTGAAAGATCGGCTACGAGATTGTTCAATACATTCAGCAATAGACATAGGTCTCGGGGTTACAACTGGATTTTCAAAAGGGGTATCAACGCAAGAAGGTGTGAATGTTTGAAACGGTTGATACGAAGTGGATTGCGGGGTCCAGTTGTTCGTCCTAGACGCGTCTATCCGATCTTTCAAAGAAATTTTTTGCATGGATGGATCGTTCGAAGTTCGACCAAAACAAGAACCGTAGGAAGTAATGTCTGGTTGTGGGTACCAAAGTTCGGCAAGAGTTTTGCGAGGTGGGGTACCCATGATATGAAGAGAGAAAGAGAGAAAGGCAGAGAAAAGGAGGGGAAAAAGAATGTGATAAATATTTTTTTTTTTTTAGATATTAACAAAAGAATGAAGTATACATAAAAAAGAATATGGACAAAAAACAATCACGACACAAAAATACCACACACCTAATCGTTCTAGGGTTCACCTAGGTCAACTAGACCTGCTCCAGAACTTAATTGTCGAAGTAAAACCGTGTCGAGAAACAGGCTCAAGATACACTAATCACGAGGCCAGGTAAGTGCAGAGATAAGGGGAGGTTTTCCAACGCTTTCGCGAAGTTCCTTAATTAAATAACCCTTTCTCTTTTGGCGGTTTCGCCGTTAACACTTTCCTAGACACCCCGTAAACAATATACCGTTAAGCAAGATTCTAAACACAGTTAACTTCTCCTAGTGAGCGCGAAGTACTTAAGGCTTAAAGTCTAGTTTCTTTTAAATTTATGCGGGTAAACGTTATGCTCAAGTTCGTGATTTGTGGGCCACGGAAAAGGTGATGAAATCCTTTACCGTATGTTGTGGGGTTCGCTTGCCCTTAAGTCCGTATTAATTGATGCAATGCGCAATTCAAAAAATTCTTATAAAGAATCAAACAATCGTTTTTTAGTTTAAGCGCGGCGCTGCAACAAATACGGGTTAGTCATTTTTTAGCATTTACTAGCGAACTTGCAAAGAATCCTACAAAGAATAGTATATTGGAAGCGTCGGATTTGAGAAGAAGGTGTTAGTAAAGTGCGTACCGTTTAAGTTTTTGGGTTAGGAAACCCCCGTTGAATCAAATCCGGTAAGCTTGAAAGGTTCGCTTGCACGGGTCAAACTACCCGGATCTTTGGCACTGTACTTCGTAATCACCTTAACCTTGAATGTACACTTTGCTCCCCACAATCGCAGTTTGCAAATACGCAAAAATCTGCACTCTTGCCCACAAAAATGATAAAAAAAAAACAAAAAGATTTTTTTTTATAAATATATACAAAAAGAATATTAACCCGAATAACAAGAAAGAAAATACGCTACCGTCTCCCCGGCAACGGCGCCATTTGATCGCACGCTTTTGGCGTGTCGGATGTTCAAAGAATTTAAGTGTAACCGCGATCAGGACGGTGTCGCTTTGCAGCTAGCCTGTTGAGCACGGGTCGGTCCACAGGAAGATGGTGGTATCTTACCTTCTTGTCTTAGACGAGTCAATAAAGAATTTGTATGAGTTGTTCGATTCTATCCTAAGTGTATTATTTGCAAGTATAAAGTTGTTAAGAAAAAGATACAAGATTATAAGCTAAAGAAATCCGTACTCAAAACCTTTGAGCCGAATCTTGACCAATTGAAGCTAGAGCAATCGGAAACAACGTGGATTAGGGGATTTAAGCGCGGTATTCATGGAATACGGCTTATTTACCCTTATCCTTCCGTTCTTGTCTCTTGCTTTCGCCTCCGGCCAAACCGAACGCAACCGGTCGCGGTTAGGAATCACCGTTACCTTGTCAGGGTACGGTGCCTAACGGAGCGCTTGCGTATGGTTTGGGCGGAGTTCAATTGAAAATACGGGAAAAGGAAATGGGCAAAGAAAAATTAACTTATAATACCGTATTTTATCTTAACAACAATAATTACATTCATTCACAAAAGAGAACCAAAAAGAAAAAAGAAAAGAACAAAGAAAAGAAAAGATTACAAGAAATTAAGTGCATGAATGTAAATTGCAAGTAATTAAATTGCATGAAAATAAATTGCAAGTAATTAAAGACAAGAATGAAAAATGCAAGAAAGTAATTACAAGAACCATAGAACTCAAAACAAGCATGGGATCAATAGCCAACCCTTAAACTTGCAATCTCAATGAAGAGGTTGCAAGATCAAGGGAATGGTAGAGAACGCATGTGAATTGAAGCGCTAAGACGAGAACGAAATGATACAACCCCTTGAGACCAATGACCAAAACTTAAACTTGCAAGCTCACTTAAGAGGTTGCAAGATCAAGTTAAGGTAGAGAGCTCAAGGGGGAAGCTTAAACAAAAAGGATAATACAAAAAACCTTCATCTTTATTCACATCCACAAAAAAGCTTCTCACTTACAATTTCATGGAAGAGGAATGAAGAAGAAGATGAAAAAGAACTAAATCCTACAAAAGAATGGAGAACAAAGAATGACCCTTGGCTTTGGCAAGTTCTGCTGTATTTATAGGCAGGGAGTTGAAGATCTAGGGCAACCATCAGCCCAGAAATGAAGTACCAAAAATACCCCCAAAATACGACAAAAGGAGGCCACAGTAAGGCCGCGTTTTCGTGGCCAATACCCCCTATTGGCCGCGGAAACGCGGCAGTCTAGTGGAGTTGGGTAGTGGGTTTTCTGGTGGTTTCCTGGTTTGGTGTCCCCTGTTGTCTGATATACATATTTTCTGAAAATACTTTTACATTTCTTCCAGAATTTCTGTTGAGGAAAGGTGGACTTTTGTGGATGCTTTTGTCATGATTGCCTCGAGCTCCGCGTAGATCTCTTGGATTTTGTGCTACCATTGAGCCTTGTGCATGAGGATGACATTGATTTGACATTTTGTCTTCCTAAACTGGTATCTGGCAGCATACAGATGAAGAGCGGAGACCGTGTTTTATCAGTGGTTGGCAGGAACCCGGATTTTGTCGTGTTTTCCATGAATTTCACCGTTTTAGAACCGAGAACCTGTATCCTGCAAATATGTAACAAACACGGATAAAAAGCACCTACCTATAAACACACGAGCATAAGAATGGGCGGTATAAAATGCAGTGTTCTGGTATGAACACCACATGTGAGGCGTTGGCGTGACCCTTCTACGGCTGGACCGTTGGTACTGTGGCATGAAGTGGATGTTTTTAAACTTATTTCATGTGTTGAGCTGTTTCGGGAAAACTTGGGTGTTTGACTATTCGATCGGAAAGTTTAACATTGTTTATTTATCTGGAATGTGATACAATATTTGGAATCCACAAATTGTTATGAGATAACTGATTTGAATGTTATAAACATAGCACTTTAGTCTCATTTGATCGGTTGCTACGAAATTTTGATGTGATCAAAAGTCCGTCGCAATCACGTAGCGTACGCGGATACTCGCCGGTAAACTTAATAGACAGCCACGCCCCATAGCCCCGACCAAGTGACTGTAGGAGAATCCCGTAGCCAAAAGCATCCATTTGGGTGCTCGCGGCAGCGGTGTTCTGCCTTGGTGCACTTCGTCGATGGCATCCAGGGGTGCGGCCGTCTACTAAAGTTTGCGACGAGCATTCGATCAAAATATCGGGAATCTTGTTGAATTGCCCGACTTGATATTGAAAAGAGTTTTCGATAATGAGACTAAAATGCGGGGTTTATAAATGTTAGGCATGCGATGTCTAAGGAATTCATTTGGTTAGGCATATGATGTCTAAGAAGGTTGCCGATTCCAACTGTTGTAGTTTTACACTTTTTTTTCTGTGACCGTAAGCGTAATATGTGATATCGCCGGTTTCGTTGCTATATGTCAACGACAATTGGGATACGCATGTTTACTTACGTTGATGACATGTGATGTTATTGAAGGGTTCCTAGGCACACTAATGTGGTCTCACAAGGCATCAACCATGCCAATTTCAAAAATTACAAGTGCCGAGAAACCCTAATACGGATCGTTGACTAGAGATTAGGCGAAACATGCAACTAGTTAACAACATAACTAAGTGAACGGAAATACAACCTTCGTAGATCCGGTCCTCCACCTCCATAGCTCCGCGATGAAGTCCCCTCGCTGCGATCATCAGATCCCGGGCTCTAGCGTCGGCTTCATCGGAGAAATGGGCGGGCTAGGTCGTCGACTTCGATGCCGAAGATGATCTACGTCGAGGCAACACAAGATCAAGCTCCAACTTCACCAAGCCATGAAACTTGTGAAGAAAACACCCTATACTACTTGGCAAGTGGTAGAGGATGAAGAAATAGGAAGTGGGTTCACTTTAGATATGGATTTCTCACTCATTTTCACAAGTTGCCATTGATGGAGGCAAGCTTTTCTTCTTGACGAAGAAGAAGATAAAATATGATAAGTATTACCCAAAATAGAAAATAATATGAATACTTATCATATACCAACCATGGTTAGGTGAAGAGAATAGACTATAGTTAGTTTGATTGGTTAGGGTTAAGCATGAAGACAAAATGGTCACTTAGTCAAAGATTCTTTGAAGCTTCAAGAAGCTTCAAGCAAAGAACAAAGAAAGCCACCATTTTCTCTTTATCATTTTCTTTTGCCAAAACAAACAAAATAAATAAATAAATGAATAAGTAAATAAACAAAACCCTAACCACTCATATAACCAGGGTTTAATTCTTAACATACACCCAAACATTCATGTATCATCAAACATGATACAATCAAATGTACAAAAGTATATCACATATACAATCTGCACATCAAATGAGAAAATCCATTTAAAGTGAACCGATACTAGTTAATTCAAAGTAATATATCAAATAAATAATTATGCATTAAATCATTAAATCAACACTTGATTTAAAGATCCGGTCATATCTCATATAACCGACTAATATCCAATGTATCGGCTTATCGAATCAATCCTTGAATCGATAACTAGGTTATATCGCATACAACCAATCGATACATTCATCGCGAGAATAGAATGCGGTATCATATACACGCATTATTCTCGGTCCCGCACATATCTCATATGCGCTCCTATTTCGTTTCGCTTGAGCCAGGAAACCTCTGTGTAGGACTCTAAAGACTCATGAATACGCCGGCAGCAGGTGATGATCATATCAAATACCCACAAGCCGCAAGTGGTCTGCTAAACGTAACGGCCACCCGGGTATTGAGCGATCAGAAGATCGACGAGCAAGCCCGCTCACACTCCTGTGAATCCAACCAGTAACACTTACCGTACAGTCCGGTCTGATCGTCTGATATGTCGCATATCTCGCCTAGGGGTGGTAAACGTCAGACCCCAGTAGCTCGATAAGTCGTGTCGATATGAGGTCTATAACAGTTCGAGAAACTACTGATAACACTTACCAGTAAATCTCAGCAACCCTGGCCAGGGATTTCCGGTTATAGCCAATCGAACACAGCGCAACATCAACTCCCTATACCGGGAGAGGCGAATCCCCTCCTATCGCTCATTGCCTCCATGTGATTCGGGACTGTACCCAAAAGCCCCCGTTTTGCACGCCCTCTTGAACGTGGTAAGGTGGAAATCAAAGCACAGTGGGAATCATACAAGACTCTATGACGATCTCGGGTCAACAGACTACTCTGTACCAGTGTCACCAGAGAACTGCCATCTGACGTAAGGTATAATACCATCTGGGAGTTCTCGGCGAATCCGTCCAGTGTACCAAGTCTCCACCGCGCACCCGCATATCATCTCCGATGTCAAGCACCAATGGATATGGGATCATCCATCGCCCATCTGTATGGGTCGAGAAGGTATACGCTAGTCTACTCTGGTGTATCGATGCCTCGTCTCGATACACCCACGACTAGGGACCTTGAAGGATATACTTATGGACTACCATGCCCCCACTAGTATGATCCGCATCATAGTCCAGGTAGTCAAGTACACATCCTAAGGGCTTTACCAACATGTAACAGAGAGACATCCAGTATAAACGTTAAGGTAAAGAGTAACCAGATAGCATACTATCATGTCGAGCAAGAAAGTCCTCCCTATATATGTCCAAGCATCCACTACAATATACATTCTATGTATAGTAATGGCCTCTAGGGCATACATATAACTAACAATCTCCCACTTGCACTAGGGCCATCTGTAGCAGTGGTTGTAGTATCTCATACTCAACCATCCCATAAAAGTCTCTCTCTAGGAATAGGCCTTCGTGAGTAGATCCGCCGTGTTATCCTCTGAGTCCGCTCTCCTAACCTTGATCACCCTGGAGATCAACTATCTCCATGAACAGGTGATACTGCCTTAGAATATGTCTGGATCACTGATGGGACGAGCGTTTCTTGGCATAAGCCACAACTCCATTGTCACACAATGGGAGGAACAAAGTTCATCTTATGAACAAATATATATCCAGACTGTCTCTTTGGTAGCATCTTACGTAGCGATGTATCCAGCCTTTATCGTCTAGTTTGCCACGGTATCTAGCTTGGAACTCTTCCAACATACCGTCCCTGCGCTGAGGGTAAAGACAATGCCTGCGACTGACATTCAGTCATTCTTATCACCCTGGAACCTTTCCAGTGATTCTCCCCAGGATCAACCGATACCTTCTCACTACAACTAGTGAGTGTCCAAATATCCAATTAGATCTATCTCATAGATCCAAAACCCAGGATTTAGTAGGTTTCGTTTTGATTCTTTTTTGGAGAATCATTGTGATAAGCGGAGATTGACCGAGCGTAGCATAGGAAACTCCTTCCCTATCAAGAGTATGTCATCCACGTACTCTACGAGGATCACTACCATACTCCCTACTACCTTTTTGTATATACAAGGTTCATCTACCATTTTGATGAAGTCAAACTCTTTGACTACTACATCAAAACAGACGTTCCAACTCCGCGATGCCTGCTTTATCACATAAAACATCTTGCACGCGTTTCCGCTGCTCCTACTGTTTACGAAGCCCTTTGGCTGTGTTCTTATAGACGTTCTCTTCTAAATTATTATTTAGAAAAGCAGTCATGGCACCCAACCACCAGATATCGTAGTCATGGTATATAGCCATGGCAAGTAGGATCTGGATAGACTTAAGCATAGCCACTTGAAAAAGGTTTCATCATTATCCACGCCTGGTCGATGTCGAAAACCTTTAACAAGTCAAGTTTGAAAGTCTCAACTTTTCCATGTACACCAAGTAATCTTCTCAAGATATACTTTCTCCTGATGGGGATTTAGCCCTTCAGATATAGCAACTAAAGTCCATACTTTGTTGGTGTATAAGGATTCCATCTCAGATCGCTAAGCATCCAGCCATCCTTACAGAGTCCCACTCTTGATGGCCAGCTCGAGACTAGTTGGGTCATCATCTCATGATGCAATCCTCGCTCCCACTGTCATAGAGAAACCGAAGTAACTCTCAGGTGGGTGAGGAACCTTACTAGATCGGCGGAGAGGCTGAGGTTCGTTGGAATCTACTGAATCCTTTGGTTCTGTCAAATCATCTCTGCAGTTTGTATAGCTAGAACATTTCCAGTTCTACATAACAGACGTTGCCTTGAGCTTGTCCGGATTTTGCTTTTCAGACATAGGCTGGACAACGCCAAATCTTAACTAACTTAAGATATGGGCTCTTCCCTTTCCATATCACATATGAAGTGATAGGCAACTGATTTGATCGGAACCATATTCAATCGGTATGCAACTTCCCAAGTGCATAACTCCCTAAAAGAAATAGGTAACTCAGTAATACTCATCATAGAGCACACCATATCATATAGGGTGTTATTGCTCCGTCCTGATACACCGTTATGCTGTGGTGTATTTAGAGGAGTAATACTGAGAGAGAATCTCATTCTTCTTAAATAGTCCAGGAGTTCCGTGCTCAAGTATTCTCCTCTTTGATCACATCAAAGGACATAATACTTTTACCCGTATTTTGGTTCTCTACATCTAACTTATATTCTATGAATATCTCAAAATGTTCGGACTTGTGTTTCAACAGGAACATATGTCTGAATCTCGAGAGATTATCAGAGAATGTAATGAAGTACAAAGAACCGGTCTTGGCATGTGTAGACAAGGGATCTACATACATTAACATGTATCAATCCCAAGAGATCTCAAACTCTTTCTCTGTTTCCAGTAAACAGAGCTATGGTCATCTTATCTTTGTGACATGACTGGCAAGTTTCATAAGATGTAAATTCAAACTGATTTAAATATACATCTAAATGTAACTTCAGCCTGTCGGGTCGCATTGATATGACCTAGTCTACAATACCTCAAGAAGGATTCGTTCAAATGTGAACTCTTCTTCTTGTGTGTGTTCTGTATACTAAGAACTGTAGTTTGATTTAGAACATCAATGCTTTTAGATAACGTGACTGAACCGATCAACTTTTGATATAGGAATTGTTCAAAACATTATCCAACAATACAAAATTTTATCATTTCTTTACAAATAAAGAGGCTGATATGATTTTGTATATCAGGTTCGGTATCTAATAACATTTGTTCAGAATCAATGTATTTGTAATACAGGGTGACAGTGACCAACAGACTTGGCTGTAACACTTGCCCCGTTTTCTGCCTCATGAAACTTATCACCCGTTCTCAGTTCTCTACCTATCTGTAGACCTATGTAACAGTTTACATATCTGGGATCCTGATCTGGTATCACATACCTAGGACGTAAAGAATATTGAGAAACGGTTCTGTGTAACGAACACACCTGAAGGAGATGCATCATATGCACTTTCTTCGTTTGGGCGGCACGGGAATTCTGGTAATCCCCAATTTCCTGCTCTGTCTTATAACAATTATAAGTTGGAGCGGGACCAACGTTCCCCAGCTCAGTATAACAAGCGGGTTCGGTCAATTATCCGTATTATTATCTTGATTAAGGCGTGATATGGTCTCTACCTGGAGAGAGAGAGAGAGAAGAAAACACTCAGCATATGCTCTTGCAAGATCATATTGGTTATTATTTTATCTAATCAGGATGGCTCCCACTGTTTTTATCAAATCTTCCTTCAAACCCTAAAAGGAAAGATTAGCCGGGATTTGTTACACGCTACAAGTTCGCCAATCTTTCAGCCAGGCCAGTGTCGGTACTTTGAGGGAGGTTCCCCGTGCTTTCGCACGAACCTAATTACTCTAAACCTCATTTTTCCAGAGGCAAAACCCCGTTGACACCTTTCTAGACACCTACTTGATCGGCTAATTGTAATGTGTAAAACTCTCCCAGGAGTAACTCTTATTCGCAGCGGGTATCGGGATCCAACTATCTCATAGAAGGTATGCAATCTCATTGCAAATTTCAACACTTGAAATTCCCGATAATATTTTGCCCCAAACGGTCTATGACCTTGACAAGGTCAACAAACCATAGGCCGCAAGTCAAGTTCAACCCGTCATTTCTTGATTGAATCAAACCAACCCGCACGACCCTTGACAAGGTCAACAAGGCCGCACGACTACCCTAACCCAATCTGCATCATATGCATAAGCAGATAAATACTGGTTAGCTACCGCACACTGCGCCTTGACAAGGTCAACAAACGCAGCACGAATACTAAGCAGGACTTATCTGAAATGACGGAGGGATACGACGGGTTTTTCTGAAAAACTATTGCGTAATGAACTTGATATCGTTGTAGGATCGAATGAATTTTGAAATGGAGTGTTTTTTAGGCTTTTCTAGTTTTGCTAAAGGAGTCACTCCCGGTGAAGGGATCGTCGGTCCTTTCCTTGTCGAATGAGGTGTGGGATATATCATATATATCGCTGTGCAAAGAAAAAACTATAGAAGCAATCAAAAAACAAACCGAGTGTGTAGCATCTGCCAGTTATTGCTAAAGGGTCACTTCCGGTGAAGGGATCTCGGCCCTTTCCTCATCGAATAAGGTGCAGGATGTAAAGCAAGAACTGTAGCTACCTATTTTATTTATGAAATTCAATTCTACAACATCTTTAGGTTTCTTTTCTTTCATTAATCAAGTTAATGAAGTCCCGTCATTTAAATCACCTAAACATCACAGATAAATACGACGTACACTTATGCCATCCGCATTCGCCTCGATGAACCCTCGTGCACCGTTAGGTTAGGTAACTAACGGCAGAGCGGGGCAGGGCTAGCGCGGGTGTAAAACATAAGTAACGCCTATATAATATATCATATATACTATATACTGTATCTATCATAGAACATCACATGATCACATCACAGATATCGCAGCAGAAGAATCATATGAAACATTGGATATACTAGGACGTCCGTGTTTTCAATACGAGCCAGTATAAAACACGGATTCCACGGTCGCGATGAATAGCCAAACTACACCCCTAGACCCCTACGAGAGCGGCAAGAAACCCTACCAATTCTAGGGTAAGGAGACCCGGACTCGACTCCTCGAGATGGTCTCCCACTGGACCCTAGAACCCGGTTACTTGTGCTCCCCTCCTTGGGTCTATCCTAGTGCGGAAAAGTAAATAATGTACAAAAGGTGACATCTTCCGCAACCTGGAAGTGCCCCAATAAAAGAATATTACATACAGGTTTTTACATGAATGAAAAAGAAAAAACACTCATCTCACATAAAAAAACCCCGGCTATTCAAACACGACGATCCAATATAACATATCCAGCAACACATAACATCACATGTCATCAACGTAAGTAAATATGCGCATCCCAATTGTCGTTGACATATAGCAACGAAACCGGCGATATCACATATTACACTTACGGTCACAGAAAAGAAAGTGTAAAACTACAACAGTTGGAACCCGCAACCTCCATAGACATCGCATGCCTAATCAAATGAATTCCTTAGACATCGCATGCCTAACAATTATAAACCTCGCATTTTAGTCTCATTATCGAAAACTCTTTTCAATATCAAGTCGGGTAATTCAACAAGATTCCCGACATCCTGATCGAATGCTCGTCGCAAACTTTAGTAGACGGCCGCACCCCCGATACCGTCAACGAAGTGCACCAAGGCGGAATACCGCCGCCGCGAGCACCCGAATGGATGCTTTCGGCGACGGGGTTCTCCTACAGTCACTTGGTCGGGGCTATGGGGTGAGGCTGTCTATTAAGTTTATCCGGCGAGTATCCGCGTACGCTACGTGATTGCGACGGACTTTTGATCGCATCAAAATTCCGTGGCAACCGATCATGTGAGACTAAACCGCTAGATTTATAACATTCCTTCAGTTATCTCATAACTACTTGTGAATTCCAATTATTGTATCCCATTCCAGATAAATAGAAAATGTTAAACTTTCCGATCGAACAGTCAAATACCCAAGTTTTCCCGAAACAAATCAACACATGAAATAGGTTTAAAAACATCCAGTTCATGCCTCAGTACCAACGGTCCAGCCGTAGAAGGGTCAAGACAACGCCTTACATGTGGCATGCCGTACTGCCCCAAACCCTAAGGTTCAAAGGGCAGTTCAAGACGGTCACATAATCGAGTTAAGATTTGTTGTCTTCTAGAGGGACCATCGCGTTACTTACACTACTTAGAACGTGATTAAACTACGGAAATATCCAACAATTGGAAATTTCCCGGCAGGGGAAAAAGTGGGTATTTATATCCGGTCGAACTTTTTAACATATTCTAAAATTATCCGGAAGAGCACACAGACAAAATTAGACAATCCGATCGAAACACCGAGTCCCCAATACAACCCAGAAAACTCAACTCTGGAGTCAGAATTAAAAATTCCCAGAAAATACAGCACCCAAATATAGAAATTACTGTGCCAAAAATAATGGGATATGCGACCGTAAGGCCGCGGAACCGCCGCACAAGCCATGCTTGTGCCGCGGAACCATGGCGGATTGATGGATTCAGCCTCTCGAATTTTACAGTAACTCTTAAAATCTCTTGCTTATTTTTCTGCATATTTTTAATCTGGAAAAAACCCAGTTTTCGAAAAATGTCCAGAGAGCAAGTTTGGAGTTAGGGTTTCGGTTCGATCGGACTTCAAACTCCGTCTATGAATCGCCTAAGGCTCTAGCTAGGCTCTGATACCACTGAAGGGTTCCTAGGCACACTAATGAGGTCTCACAAGGCAACAACCATGCCAATTTCAAAAATTACAAGTGCCGAGAAACCCTAATACGGATCGTTGACTAGAGATTAGGCGAAACATGCAACTAGTTAACAACTTAACTAAGTGAACGGAAATACAACCTTTGTAGATCCGGTCCTCCACCTCCATAGCTCCGCGATGAAGTCCCCTCACTGCGATCATCGGATCCCGGGCTCTAGCGTCGGCTTCATCGGAGAAATGGGCGGGCTAGATCGTCGACTTCGATGCCGAAGATAATATACGTCGAGGCAACACAAGATCAAGCTCCAACCTCACCAAGCCTTGAAACTTGTGAAGAAAACACCCTATACTACTTGGCAAGTGGTAGAGGATGAAGAAATAGGAAGTGTGTTCACTTTAGAATTGGATTTCTCACTCATTTTCACAAGTTGCCATTGATGGAGGCAAGCTTTTCTTCTTGAAGAAAAAGAAGAAGAAGAAGATAGAATATGATAAGTATTATCCAAAATAGAAAATAATATGAATACTTATCATATACCAACCATGGTTAGGTGTAGAGAATAGATTATGGTTAGTTTGATTGGTTAGGGTTAAGCATGAAGACAAAATGGTCACTTAGTCAAAGATGCTTTGAAGCTTCAAGAAGCTTCAAGCAAAGAACAAAGAAAGCCACCATTTTCTCTTTATCATTTTCTTTTGCCAAAACAAACAAAATAAATAAATAAATGAATAAGTAAATAAACAAAACCCTAACCACTCATATAACCATGGTTTAATTTTTAACATACACCCAAACATTCATGTATCATCAAACATGATACAATCAAATGTACAAAAGTATATCACATATACAATCTGCACATCAAGTGAGAAAATCCATTTAAAGTGAACCAATACTAGTTAATGCAAAGTAATATATCAAATAAATAATTATGCATTAAATCATTAAATCAACACTTGATTTAACGATCCAGTCATATCTCATATAACCGACTAATATCCAATGTATCGGCTTATCGAATCAATCCTTGAATCGATAACTAGGTTATATCGCATACAACCAATCGATACATTCATCGCGAGAATAGAATGCGGTATCATATACACGCATTATTCTCGGTCCCGCACATATCTCATATGCGCTCCTATTTCGTTTTGCTTGAGCCAGGAAACCTCTGTGTAGGACTCTAAAGACTCGTCAATACGCCGGCAGCAAGTGATGATCTTATCAAACACCCACAAGCCGCAAGCGGTCTGCTAAACGTAACGGCCACCCGGGTATTGAGCGATCAGAAGATCGACGAGCAAACCCGCTCACACTCCTGTGAATCCAACTAGTAACACTTACCGTACAGTCCGGTCTGATCGTCTGATATGTCGCATATCTCGCCTAGGGGTGGTAAACGTCAGACCCCAGTAGCTCGATAAGTCATGTCGATATGACGTCTATAACAGTTCGAGAAACTACTGATAACACTTACCAGTAAATCTCAGCAACCCTGGCCAGGGATTTCCGGTTATAGCCAATCGAACACAGCGCAACATCAACTCCCTATACCGGGAGAGACGAATCCCCTCCTATCGCTCATTGCCTCCATGTGATTCGGGACTGTACCCAAAAGCCATCGTTTTGCACGCCCTCTTGAACGTGGTAAGGTGGAAATCAAAGCACAGTGGGAATCACACAAGACTCAATGACGCTATTGGGTCAACAGACTACTCTGTACCAGTGTCACCAGAGAACTGCCATCTGACGTAAGGTATAATTCCATATGGGAGTTCTCGGCGAGTCCGTCCAGTGTACCCAGTCTCCACTGAGCACCCGCATATCATTTCCGATGTCAAACACAAATGGATATGGGATCATCCATCGCCCATCTGTATGGGTCGAGAAGGTATACGCTAGTCTACTCTGGTGTATCGATGCCCCGTCTCGATACACCCACGACTAGGGACCTTGAAGGATGTACTTATGGACTACCATGTCTCCACTAGTATGATCCGCATCATAGTCCAGGTAGTCAAGTACACATCCTAAGGGCTTTACCAACATGTAACAGAGAGTCATCCAGTATACACATTAAGGTAAAGAGTAACCAGATAGCATACTATCATGTCGAGCAAGAAAGTCCTCCCTATATATGTCCAAGCATCCACTACAATATACATCCTATGTATAGTAATGGCCTCTAGGGCATACATATAACTAACAGTTATGTGTTGCTGGATATGTTATATTGGATCGTCGCGTTTGAATAGCTGGGGGTTTTATGTGAGATGAGAGTTTTTCATTTTCATTCATGTAAAATTAAATGTATGTAATATTCTTTTATTGGGGCACTTCCGGGTTGAGGTTGATGTCACCATTTGTATATTATTTACTTTTCCGCACTAGGATAGACCCAAGGTAGAGAGCACAAGTAACCGGGTTCTAGAGTCCAGTGGGATACCAACTCGAGGAGTCGGGTCTGGGTCTCCTAACTCTAGAATTGGTAGGATTGCTTGCCGCTCTCGTAGGGGTCTAGGGATGTGGGTTTGGCTATTCATCGCGACCGTGGAATCCTTGTTTTATACAGGCTCGTATTGAAAACACGGACGTCCTAGTATATCCAATGTTTCGTATGTTTCTTCTGCTGCGATATTTGTGATGTGATCATTTGATATGTTGTGATAGATACTGTATATAGTATATACGAAATGTTATATAGACGTTACTTATGTTTTACACCCACGTTAGCCCTGCCCCGCTATGCCGTTAGTTACCTAACCTAACGGTGCACGAGGGGACATCGAGGCGAATGCGGATGGCATAAGTGTACGTCGTATTTATCTGTGATGTTTAGTAGAATTAAATGATGGGACTTCATTAATATGATTAATGAAAGAAAAGAAATCTAAAAGATGTTGTGGAATCGAATTTTCAAAAACAGGTAGCTACGGTTCTTGCTTTGCATCTCGGTGTTCCTTGTAGAACATCCTGCACCTTATTCGATAAGGAAAGGGCTGAGATCCCTTCACCGGGAGTGACCCCTTTAGCAATGACTGGTAGATGCTACACCCCTCGGTTTGTCTTTTGATTGCTTCTATAGTTTTTGCTTTGCACAGTGATGTATTTGATATATCCTGCACCTTATTCGATGCGGAAAAGGACGACGATCCTTCATCGGGAGTGACCCCTTTAGCAAAAGTAGAAAAAGCCTCAAAAACACTCCATTTTAAAATCATTTGATTCTACAATGACATCAAGTTCATTACGCAATAGGTTTTCAGAAAAACCTGTCGTAGCCCTCCGTCATTTCAGATAAATCCTGCTTAGTATTCGTGCTGCGTTTGTTGACCTTGTCAAGGCGCAGTGTACGGTAGCTGACCAGTATTTATCTGTTTATGCATATGATGCTGATTGTTTTAGGGTAGTCGTACGGCCTTGTTGACCTTGTCAAGGGTCGTGCGGGTGGGTTTGATTCAATCAAGAAATGACGGGTTGAACTTGACTTACGGTCTATGGTTTGTTGACCTTGTCAAGGTCATAGATCGTTTGGGGCAAAATATTATCGGGAATTTCAAGTGTTGAAATTTGAAATGAGATTGCATACCTTCTATGAGATAGTTGGATCCCGATACCCGCTGCGAGTAAGAGTTACTTCTGGGAGAGTTTTACACATTACAATTAGCCGATCAAGTAGGTGTCTAGTAAGGTGTCAACGGGGTTACGCATCTAGGAAAATGAGGTTTACTTTAATTAGGTTCGTGCGAAAGCACGGGGGACCTCCCTCAAAGTACCAACACTGGCCTGGCTGAAAGATTGACGAACTTGTAGCGTGTAATTAATCCCGGCTAGTCTTTCCTTTTAGGGTTTGAAGGAAGATTTGATTAAAACAGTGGGAGACATCCAGATTAGATATATTAGATAACCAATCTAATCTTGCAAGAGCATACGCTGAGTGTTTTTTTCCCTTTCTCTCTAGGTAGTGACCATATCACGCCTTAATCAAGATAATAAAACGGATATATTCACCGAACCCGCTTGTTATACTGAGCAGGGGAATATTGGTCCCGCTCCAACTTATAATTGTTATAAGACAGAGCAGGAAATTGGAGAATACCAGATTTCCCGTGCCGCCCAAACGAAGAAAGTGCATGCTGATGCATCTTCTTCGGGTGTGTTCATTACAGAGAATTGTTTCTCAGTATCCTTTACATCCTGGGTATGAGATACCAGATCAGGATCCCGCATATGTAATCTGTTACATGGGCTACAGATAGGTAGAGAACTGAGAACGGGTGATAAGTTTCATGAGACATAAAACGGTGCAAGTGTTGCAACCAAGTCTGTTGGTCACTGTCACCCTGTATTACCAGAATACATTGATTCTGAACGAATGTTATTAGATACCGAACCTGATATACAACATCATATCAGTCTCTTTATTGGTAAAGAAAGGATATAATTTTGTATTGATGGATAATGTTTTGAACATTTCCTATATCAAGAGTTGATCGGTTCAGGCACGTTATCTAAAAGCATTGACATTCTAAATCAAACTACAGTTCTTAGTATACAGAACACAAACAAGAGGAAGAGTTCAGAAATGAACGAATCCTTCTTGAGGCATTGTAGACTAGGTCATATCAATGCGACCCGACTAGCTGAAGTTACATATAGATGCATATTTAAATTAGTTTGAATTTACATCTTGTGAAACTTGCTGGTCATGTCACAGAGATAAGATGACCACAGCTCCGTTTATTGGAAACAGAGAAAGAGTTAGTGAACTCTTGGGATTGATACATGCTGATGTATGAAGGTCCCCTGTCTACACATGCCAAGACCGGTTCTTTGTACATCATTACATTTTCTGATCATCTCTCAAGATTTAGACATATATTCCTGTTGAAATACAAGTCCGAACCTTTTGAGATATTCACAGAATATAAGTTAGAAGTAGAGAACCAAAACGGGTATAAGTATTATGTCCTTTGATGTGATCAAGGAGGAGAATACTTGAGCACGAAATTCCTGGATTATTCTAAAGGAGAATGAGATTCTCTCTCAGCATTACTCCTCCGTATACACCATAGCACGATGGTATATCGAGGCGGAGCAATAGTGCCCTATGTGATATGGTGTGCTCTATAATGAGTACTACTGAGTTTCCTATTTTCCTTTTGGGAGTTATGCACTTGAGAAGCTGCATACCTATTAAATAGGGTTTAAATCAAATCAGTTGCCTACCACTTCATATGTGATATGGAAAGGGAAGAGCCCATATCTTAAGTTTGTTAAGATTTGGGATTGTCCGGACTATGTCTAAAAGCAAAATCCGGACAAGCTCGAGGCAAGGTCTGTTATGTAGAACTGGAAAGGTTCCAGCTATACAAACTGCAGCAGATGATTTGGTAGAACCGAAGGATTCAATAGTAACCAACGAACCTCAGCCTCTCCGCCGATCTAGTAGGGTTCCACACCCACCTGAAAGATACTTCGGTTTATCTATAACAGTGGGAGCAAGGATTGCATCATGAGATGATGACCCAATTAGTTTCGAGCTGGCCATCAGGAGTGGGACTCTGTAAGAATGGCTGGATGCTTAGCGATCTGAGATGGAATCCTTATACACCAACAAAGTATGGACTTTGGTTGCTTTATCTGAAGGGTTAAATCCACATCAGGAGCAAGTATATCTTGAGAAGATTACTTGGTGTACATGGAAAAGTTGAGACTTTCAAAGCTAGACTTGTTAAAGGTTTGCATCGTAGACCAGTTGTGGCTAATGATTAAACCTTTTCTAGGGCCTATGCTTATGAACCATCCAGATCCTACTTGCCACGGCTACATACCATGACTACGATATCTGGCGGTTGGGTGTTATGACTGCTTTTCTAAAAGATGTTTTAGAAGAGAGCGTCTATAAGTACACAGCCAGAGGGCTTCGTAGACAGTGGGAGTAGCGGAAACGTGAGCAAGATGTTTTATGTGATAAAGCAGGCATCGCGGAGTTGGAACATCTATTTTGATGTGGTAGTCAAAGAGTTTGACTTCATCAAAATGGTAGATGAACCTTGTATATACAAAAAGGTAGTAGGGAGTATGGTGGTGATCCTCGTAGAGTACGTGGATGACATACTCTTGATAGGGAAGGAGTTTCCTATTCTACGCTCGGTCAATCTCCGCTTATCACAAGGATTCTCCATACAGGATCATAGTGATACCTCCTAAATCCTAAGTTATGGATCTATGAGATAGATCTAATTGGATGTTAGTGTAGGGTTACTAGGCACACTAACAAGGCTCTACAAGGCACCGACCATGCCAAAATTAAATTTTTATGTGCCGAATAACACTAAGCAAGATCGTATACTAGAGTTTAGACGAATCAATTAGCAAGTAAACAACTTTACTATAAAGGGATACGAAATACAACCTTTGTAGATCGGTCCTTCACTTCATTTGCTCCTTGTTGAAGTCCCTTCGCTGCGATCGTGGATCTCCCGGACCCTTGCATGGCTTTACGAGGGGAAAGGTGCGACCTTGCTTGAAGTCTCCGAGGCCGAAGATGATCTACGTCGAGGGAATTCCGACTCAAGCTACTACTTCACTAATTTGAGAATTAGTGAAGCAAACACCCTATACAAGAGTGCTCGTCTTGATGAGGATGGAGAAATAGGAAGTAGGTTCTCTTTGGAATGTTAATTCTCACAACGTTTCACTCTTTTTTCAAAACCCTAGCAAGCAATTTCTTTTGCTCAATGAAGAAGATGAATAAAAGAAAGGAATGAGGATAATGATCAAGTGAGAATAGTAACCTTGGTGAGTGAGTATTATATACTAACCCTTGAAGAGACTTAACCCTAGGCTAATGGTTATGGTTGGGTTAATAAAAATCCATAGTAAAAATAAAATCAAGTTGGATTGGTCAATGCATCCACAAGCTTCCCCAAGCTTCATGTATTTTCAAATCCTCCACTTGATTTTGCAATTACTTTAAATATTAAAAACCCAAAATAAACATTAGCATAGTGTAAGTCTCATACACCCATGGATTGTGTATCATCAACCATGATACAATATGATAACACATTTTAAACATATATCATATATATGTTAAAGTAGTGTACAAGTGAGGAAAACCCTAAAGTGAACAAGTGTTAGTAAATGTAAACTAGTATATCTAATATACAATTATACACTTAATTATTAAATCAACACTTGACTTAATAATCCGGTCATATCTCATATAACCGGCTAACATCCATTGTATCGACTTATCGAATCAACACTTGATTCGATAACCCGGCCATATCATATATAACCGACCAATACATATAGTCACTAGAATAGAATACGGTATCACATACACGCATTTATTCTCGGTTTCGCACATATCACATACGTGCTCCTATTTCGTTTTTCCTGAGCCAGTAAAACCTCTGTGTAGGACTCTAAAGACTCGTCAATACACCGGCAGTAGGTGATGATCACATCACGCACCCATAAGCCGTCAGCGGTACTAGCTGGACGTAACGGCTACCCGGGTATTGAGCGATCAGAAGATCAGCAAGAAAGCCCGCTCCAACTCCTGTAAAAGCTTGCCGGCAACACTTCCCGTACAGTCCGGTCACCTCGTCTGATATGTCGCATATCAAGTCTAGTGGTGTTAAACGTCAGACCCCAATAACCGATAAGTCATGCCGATGTGAGGCTTATAACGGGTCGAGAAACTACTGGTAACACTTACCAGTAAATCTCTAATCAGCCCTGGCCAGGGACTTCCCTGTTACGGCCAATCGAGCACAGCGCAACATCAACCCCCAATACCGGAAGAGACGAAACCCCTCCTATTGCTCATTGCCTCCATGTGACTCGGGACTGTACCCTAAAACCACCGTTTTGCATGCCCTTATGGACGTGGTAAGGTGGAAATAAAAGCACAGTGGGAATCACACAAGACTCTATGACGATCTCGGGTCTACAGACTAACATGCACAAGTGTCACCAGAGAACTGCCATCTGACGTGAGGTATAATACCATCTGGGAGTTCTCGGCGAGTTCGTCCAGTGTACCCAGTCACCACTGAGCACCCGTATAACATCTCTGATGTCAAACACCAATGGATATTGGATCATCCATCGCCCATCTCATGGGTCGAGAAGCGTATACGCTAGTCTACTCTGGTATATCGATGCCCCGTCTCGATACACCCACGACTAGGGACCTTGAAGGATGTACTTATGGACTATCATGTCCCCACTAGTATGATCCACATCATAGTCCAGTTAGTCAAGTACACATCCTAAGGGATTTACCAACACGTAACTATAAGACAGTAGAAAGAGACAAGTATACATGTTAATGTAAAGAGCAACCAGATAGCATACTATAATGACGAGCAAGAAAGTCCTCTCTATATATGTCCAAGCATCCAATATAATAAATCATCTGTACAATACTGGCCTCTAGGGTATACATACAACTAACAATCTCCCACTTGCACTAGGGCCAGCTGCTGTAGTATCGCATACCGAGCATCCCGAAGAGTTTCTCAAACTCTATCTGGGGAATGGCCTTCGTGAGTGGATCCGCTGTGTTATTCTTCTTGTCAACCCTCCTGACCTCGATCTCCCGGCGATCAACTATCTCCCGGATCAGGTGATACCGCCTCAGAATATGCCTGGATCGTTGATGGGACCTGGGTTCCTTGGCCAAAGCCACCGCTCCATTGTTATCGCAATACAAAGGTATTGGATGCTCAATGGATGGAACCACTCCAAGTTCAGTAATGAACTTCTTGATCAAGACAGCCTCTTTGGCAGCATCGTTGGCAGCGATGTATTCAGCCTCCATCGTCGAGTCTGCCACGGTTTCCTGCTTGGAACTCTTCCAGCTAACCGCCCCTCCGTAAAGGGTAAAGACAAATCCAGACTGCGACTTAGAGTCGTCCTTATCAGTCTGGAAGCTCGAATCGGTAAAGGACTCCACTTGGAGTTCTCCGTTACCATACACCAAGAGCATCTCTTTAGTCCTTCGTAAGTACTTGAGAATGCTCTTCACAGTTGTCCAGTGACTCTCTCCAGGATTAGCTTGATACCTGCTCACTACACTTAGTGAGTATACTACATCGGGTCTGGTACATAGCATCGCGTACATGATAGAGCCTACTGCTGAAGCATATGGTATCCCTTGCATGCGAGCTTTCTCCAAATCAGTCTTGGGAGACATCACTTTGGAAAGAGTGAGCCCTGAGATCGTGGGTAAAAACCCACGTTTGGACTCTTCCAAACTAAATCTCTTTAGTATGGTGTCAATATACCTGGATTGGGACAATCCCAGTATCCTTTTTGATCTATCTCTATAGATCATAATTCCCAATATGCAAGAGGCATCACCAAGATCTTTCATTGAGAATCTTTGTGATAAGAAGAGCTTCACCGATTGCAGCATAGGAATGTCATTTCCTATCAAGAGTATGTCGTCCACGTACAATACGAGAAAGACAACCTTACTCCCTGCGACCTTCTTGTAGATACAAGGTTCATCTACGTTTTTGACGAAATCAAACTCTTTGATAAAGACGTCAAAGTAGATGTTCCAACTCCGCGATGCTTGCTTCAATCCATAAATAGATTTAAGCAGCTTGCACACCTTCCCGCTGCTCCCACTATCTACGAAGCCCTCTGGCTGAGTCATGTACACGCACTCTTCTAAATCACCGTTTAGAAAGGCGGTCTTAACATCCATTTTCCAGATTTCGTAGTCATGATTTGCAGCGATAGCAAGCATGATCCGGATGGATTTAAGCATAGCCACTGGAGAAAAGGTTTCATCATAGTCCACACCTGGTCTTTGACGAAAACCCTTTCCAACAAGTCTAGCTTTGAAAGTCTCCACTTTCCCATCTACACCAAGTTTTTTCTTGAAGATCCACTTGCTCCCAATAGGTTTTACCCCTTCAGGATCAACTTCCAAAGTCCACACTTTGTTGGTGTATATGGATTCCATCTCGAACCTCATTGCATCCAGCCATTTCACTGAGTCCCCACTCGTGATGGCCTGCTCGAAGCTAGTTGGTCATCATCAACCATGATGCAATCCTCGCTCCCACCATCTATGAGAAAACCGTAATATCTCTCAGGTGGGTGAGGAACCCTACTAGATCGGCGGAGAGGCTGAGGTTTCATTGGGAACTACCGAATCCTCTGGTTCCACTAAATCTTCAGTTTGAGTTTGTGTAGCCGGAATTTCTTCCAGTTCTACCTGGTCGCCACTAATTTCTTTTGTAAGAAATTCCTTTTCTAAAAAGGTGGCATGTCGAGAAACAAACACTTTTTGTTCCTCAGTATGGTAGAAAAGATATCCATGTGAATGTTTGGGATATCCCACAAACTTTCATAGAATTGACCGTGCCTCGAGTTTGTCCGGATTTTGCTTTTTAACATAGGCCGGACAACCCCATATCTTAACACGTTTAAGACATGGTCTCTTCCCACTCCATATCTCATTTGGTGTGGTAGGTACAGATTTAGATGGAACTTGATTCAATAGGTATGCTGTTGTCTGCAGCGCATACCCCCAGAAAGAAATAGGTAACTCAGCTGTGCTCATCCTAGAGCGCACTATATCTAATAGGGTGCGGTTCCTTCGTTCAGATACACCGTTGTGCTGTGGTGTATATGGAGGAGTCAGCTGACAGAGAATCCCATTCTCTTTTAGGAAGTCCAGGAATTCATTGCTCAGGTATTCACCTCCTCGATCAGATCGTAGGATTTTAATACTTTTTCCGGTTTGGTTCTCGACTTCTTGTTTATATTCTCTAAATTTCTCAAAAGCTTCTGATTTGTGTTTCATCAAGAACACATATCCGAATCTAGAGAGATCGTCAGTGAATGTAATGAAGTACGAAGAACCATCCCTGGCATGTGTAGACATGGGACCGCATACATCACTATGTATTAGTCCCAAGAGTTCGGTAACTCTTTCTCCGTGTCCCGTAAACGGAGTTTTGGTCATCTTGCCTTTGAGACATGACTGGCAAGTGTCATAAGATGAAAATTCAAACGGATTCAAATATCCATCTTTATGCAACTTAGCGAGTCATGTCGCATTGATGTGACCCAGTCTACAATGCCACAAGAAGGATTCGTTCAGTTCTGAACTCTTCCTCTTGTGTGTGTTTGTTATGCTCAGAACTGTTGATTGATTTAGAACATAAATGCCATTGCACATCGTGCCTGATCCGACCAACTTTTGGTTTAGGAAAATGTTCATAACATTATCCTGTAATACAAAATTATATCCCTCTTTACTCAACAAAGAAACCGATATAATGTTGCATATCAGGTTCGGCATATAATAGCATTCGTTCAGAATCAATGTATTACCAGTTGGCAATACAAGGTGATATTCCCCGACGGTTTTAGCTGCAACAATTGCACAATTTCCAACCCTTATGTCTTTATCACCTTCTCTAAGTTCTCTACCTTTCTTAAGCCCATGTAACTTATTACATATATGGGATCCTGACCCGGTATCTAATACCCAGGAAGTAGAGGAAATGGAGAAACAGTTCTCTGTAACGAACACACCCGAAGAAAATGCATTAACATGTACTTTCTTCATTCGGGTGGCATGAGAATCCTGGTATTCCCCTATATCCTGTTCAGTCTTATAACTCTTATAAGAAAGAACGGAAACAACGTTCCCCAGCACAGTATAACATGCGTGTTCGGTCAATACATCCATATTATTATCTTTATTAAGGTATGATATGGTCGCTAACTGGAGAGAGAGAGAAGAAAACACTTTAGCGTATGCTCTTGCAAGATCAGATTGGTTATTATCTTATCTAATCAGGATGGCTCCCACTGTTTTTTTATCAAATCTTCCTTCAGACCCTAAAAGGAAAGACTAGCCAGGATTAATTACACCCTACAACTTCGCCAATCTTTCAGCCAGGCCAGTGTCGGTACTTTGAGGGAGGTTCCCCGTGCTTTCGCACGAACCTAATTAAAGTAAACCTCGTTTTCCCAGAGGCGTAACCCCGTTGTCACCTTTCTAGACACCTACTTGATCGTCTAATTGTCCTGTGTAAAACTCTCCTTGGAGTAACAATTACTCGCAGTGGGTATCGGGATCCAACTATCTCATAGAAGGTATGCAATCTCATTGCAAATCTCAACACTTGAAATTCCCGATAATATTTTTCCCCTAACCCCTATGACCTTGACAAAGGCCAACAAATCATAGGATGTTAGTTAAGTTCAACCCGTCATTTCTTGATTGAATCAAACCCACCCGCACAACCCTTGACAAAGGCCAACAAGGTCGTACGACTACCCCAAAACAATCTGTATCATATGCATAACCAGATAAGCACCATTTAGCTACCGCACACTACACCTTGACAAAGGCCAACAAACGCAGCACGAATACTAAACAGTTCTTATCTGAAATGACCGAGGGCCACGACAGGTTTTTCTGAAAACCTATTGCGTAATGAACTTGATATCGTCGTAGAATCATGTGAATTTTGAAATGGAGTGATTTTGAGGCTTTTATTAGTTTTGCTAAAGAGGTCACTCCCGATGAAGGGATCTCGGCTCTTTCCTTATGGAATAAGGTGCATGATATATCATATACATCACTATGCAAAGCAAAACTCCAAAAGCAGTCAAAAGTCAAACCGAGTGTTGTAGCATCTGCCAGTTTTGCTAAAGAGGTCACTCCCGGTGAAGGGATCTCGGCTCTTTCCTCATCGAATAAGGTGCAGGGTATATCATATATACCGCTATGCGATGCAAAACTGTAGCTACCCCTTTTTTTTATTAAAATTTGATTCTACAACATCTTTTAGGTTTCTTTTCTTTCATTAATCACATTAATGAATTCCCATCATTTAAGTCACCTAAACATCATAGATAAATACGACGTACACTTATGCCATCCGCTTTCGCCTCGATGTCCCCTCGTGCACCGTTAGGTTAGGTAACTAACGGCAGAGCAGGGCAGGGCTAGCGCGGGTGTAAAATATAAGTAACGTCTATATAATATATCATATATATACTATATATAGTATCTATCACAGCACATCACATGATCACATCACAGATATCGCAGCAGAAGAAACATATGAAACGTTGGATATACTAGGACGTCCGTGTTTTATTTTGAGCCTCTATAAAACATGGATTCCACGGTCGCGATGAATAGCCAAACCCACACCCCTAGACCCCTACGAGAGCGGCAAGCAACCCTACCAATTCTAGAGTTAGGAGACCCGGACTCGACTCCTCGAGTTGGTCTCCCACTGGACCCTAGAACCCGGTTACTTGTGCTCTCCTCCTTGGGTCTATCCTAGTGTGGAAAAGTAAACAATATACAAAAGGTGACATCCACCTCGACCCGGAAGTGCCCCAATAAAAGAATATTACATACATTCAAATTTTACATGAATAAAAATAAAAACTCTCATCTCACATAAAAACCCCGGCTATTCAGAACGCGACGATCCAATATAACATATCCAGCAACACTAAACATCACATGTCATCAACGTAAGTAAATATGCGCATCCCAATTATCATTGACATATAGCAACGAAACCGGCGATATAACATATTACACTTACGGTCACAGAAAAAAAATTGTAATACTACAACATTTGGAATCCACAATCTCTTTAGACATCGTAAATCCGAAATATCACATATTTCGCATTTCATGCCTAACTGTATGAATTCCACATATTGTATCACATTCCAGATAAATAGACAGTATTAAACTTTCCGATCGAATAATCAAATACCCAAGATTTTCTCAATAGCTCAACACTTGAGCGGAGTTCAAAAATTCCAGAATAGGTCACAATAGCAACGGTCCAGCCGTAGAAGGGTCAAGCCAACGCCTCACATGTGGCACGCCGTACTGCCCCAAACCCTAAGGTTCAAAGGGTAGTTCAAGACGGTCACATAATCGAGTTAAGGTTTGTTGTCTTCTAGAGGGTCCGTCAAATCACATTCACGTTTTTCCGAAATATTTAAACCCGAGAAAAATTCAACACTTGAATGTTTTTCGTGCCGGGAAAAATTGAGTTAATGATATCCGTTCGAACATTTCAATACTTTCTAAATTATCCGGAATAACAGAATAAAATTAAATTCTCCGATCGAATCGACGATTTCAAAATAAACCCCAAAATTACTCAACACTTAAGTCAGATATAAAATACCCAGAAAAATCAGTAAACTAATAGGAACTTTACTGCGCAAAACGATAAGGGTGACGTCACCATATGGCCGCGGAACGGCCGCACGAGCCAAGCTCGTGCCGCCGTTCCGCGGCGCTTTGGGTGCCACTCTTTGTCGTTTTGCACAGTATTCCTTATATTTTCCTGCTGATTTTTTAAGCATTTTTAAATTGGAAAAATCCCAGATTTTAAAAAATGAACAGAGAGGGTTTAATTTCGACGTGTTCGGGTTCATTCGGAGTTTTAACTTCGTTAACACATCGCCTAATGCTCTAGCTAGGCTCTGATACCATTGTAGGGTTACTACGCACACTAACAAGGCTCTACAAGGCATCGACCATGCCAAAATTAAATTTTTATGTGCCGAATAACACTAAGCAAGATCGTATACTAGAGTTTAGGCGAATCAATTAGCAAGTAAATAACTTTACTCTAAAGGGATACGAAATACAACCTTTGTAGATCGGACCTTCACTTCATTTGCTCCTTGTTGAAGTCCCTTCGCTGCGATCGTGGATCTCCCGGACCCTTGCATGGCTTCACGAGGGCAAAGGTGGGACCTTGCTTGAAGTCTCCGAGGCCGAAGATGATCTACGTCGAGCGAATTCCGACTCAAGCTACTACTTCACTAATTTGAGAATTAGTGAAGCAAACACCCTATACAAGAGTGCTAGTCTTGATGAGGATGGACAAATAGGAAGTGGGTTCTCTTTGGATTTTTAATTCTCACAAAGTTTCACTCTTTTTTCAAAACCTTAGCAAGCAATTTCTTTTGCTCAATGAAGAAGATGAACAAAAGAAAGGAATGAGGATAATGATCAAGTGAGAAGAGTAACCAGGGTGAGTGAGTATCATATACTAACCCTTGTAGAGACTTAACCCTAGGCTAATGGTTATGGTTGGGTTAATAAAAATCCATAGTAAAAACAAAATCAAGTTGGATTAGTCAATGCATCCACAAGCTTCATGTATTTTCAAATCCTCCACTTGATTTTGCAATTACTTTAAATATTAAAAACCCAAAATAAACATTAGCATAGTGTAAGTCTCATACACCCATGGATTGTGTATCATCAACCATGATACAATATGATAACACATTTTAAACATATATCATATATATGTTAAACTAGTGTACAAGTGAGAAAAACCATAAAGCGAACAAGTGTTAGTAAATGTAAACTAGTATATCTAATATACAATTATACACTTAATTATTAAATCAACACTTGACTTAATAATCCTGTCATATCTCATATAACCGGCTAACATCCATTGTATCGACTTATCGAATCAACACTTGATTCGATAACTCGGCCATATCATATATAACCGACCGATACATATTGTCGCGAGAATAGAATACGGTATCACGTACACGCATTTATTCTCGGTCTCGCACATATCACATACGTTCTCCTATTTCGTTTTTCCTGAGCCAGTAAAACCTCTGTGTAGGACTCTAAAGACTCGTCAATATGCCGGTAATAGGTGATGATCACATCACGCACCCACAAGCCGTCAGCGGTACTAGCTGGACGTAACGGCTACCCGGGTATTGAGCGATCAGAAGATCAGCAAACAAGCCCGCTCCAACTCCTGTAAAAGCCTGCCGGCAACACTTCCCGTACAGTCCGGTCTCCTCGTCTCATATGTCGCATATCAAGTCTAGGGGTGGTAAACTTCAGACCCCAATAACCGATAAGTCGTGCCGATGTGTGGCTCATAACGGGTCGAGAAACTACTGGTAACACTTACCAGTAAATCTCTAATCATCCCTGGCCAGGGACTTCCCTGTTACGGCCAATCGAGCACAGCGCAATATCAACCCCCAATACCGGGAGAGACGAAAAAACTCCTATCGCTCATTACCTCCATGTGACTCGAGACTTTACCCATAAACCACCGTTTTGCACGCCCTCATGGATGTGGTAAGGTGGAAATCAAAGCACAGTGGGAATCACACAAGACTCTATGACGATCTCGGGTCTACACACAATACCATTTGGGAGTTCTCGGCGAGTCCGTCCAGTGTACCCAGTCACCACTGAGCACCCGTATACCATCTCTGATGTCAAACACCAATGGATATGGGATCATCCATCGCCCATCTCATGGGTCGAGAAGCGTATACGCTAGTCTACTCAGGTATATCGATGCCCCGTCTCGATACACCCACGACTTGGGACCTTGAAGGATGTACTTATGGACTACCATGTCCCTACTAGTATGATCCGCATCATAGTCCAGGTAGTCAAGTACACATCCTAATGGCTTTACCAACATGTAACTATAAGACAATATAAAGAGACAAGTATACATGTTAAAGTAAAGAGCAACCAGATAGCATACTATCATGACGAGCAAGAAAGTCCTCTCTATATATGTCCAAGCATCCATTATAATATACATCATCTATACAATACTGGCCTCTAGGGCATACATACAACTAACAGTTAGGATACTCACTAGTTGTAGTGAGATGGTATCAATCGATCCTAGGGAGAATCACTTGAAAGGTTCCAGGATGGTAAGGACGACTGAATATCAGTCGCAGGCATTGTCTTTACCCTCAGTAGAGGGACGGTATGTTGGAAGAGTTCCAAGCTAGATACCGTGACTTACTAGACGATTAAAGGCAAGATATATCATTACCAAAGAGGCGGTCTGGTTATATATATATATATAAGTTCATGAGATGAACTTCGTTCCTACCATTGTGTGACAATGGAGTTATGGATTTAGCCAAGGAACTACCGTCCCATCAGAAATCCAGATATAATTCTTAGGCAGTATCACCTGATCATGGAGATGGTTGATCTCCAGGGAGATCGGGGTTAGGAGATTAGACACAGAGGACAACGGCGCGGATCCACTCACAAAGGCCTTTTTCATAGTAGAGACTTTTATGGGATGGTTGAGTATGAGATACTTCAACCGCAGCTAATTGTTGGGTATGTGATACCATAACAGATGGCCCTAGTGCAAGTGGGAGATTGTTAGCTATATGTATGCCCTAGAGGCCATTACTGTACATACGATGTATATTGTAGTGGATGCTTGGACATATATAGGGAGGACTTTCTTGCTCGACATGATAGTATGCTATCTTGTTACACGTTACCTTAACGTGTATACTGATTGTCTCTCTGTTACATGTTGGTAAAGCCCTTAAGATGTGTACTTGACTACCTGGACTAGGATGCGGATCATACTAGTAGGGACATGGTAGTCCATAATTACATCCTTCAAGGTCCCTAGTCGTGGGTGTATCAAGACAGGGCATCGATGCACTAGAGTAGACTAGCGTATACGCATCTTGATCCATATGATGGGCGATGGATGATCCCATATCCATCGGTGTTTGATATCAAGGATGGTGTACAGATGCTCAGGGGAGACTGGGTACACTGGAAGGACTCGCCGAGAACTCCCATATGGTATTATACCTCACGTCAGATGGCAGTTCTCCGGTGACACTGGTACAGAGTAGTCTGTTGACCCGAGATCGTCATAGAGTCTTGTGTGATTCCCACTGTTCTTTGATTTCCACCTTACCACATCCAAGTGGGCGTGCAAAACGGTGGTTTTTGGGTACAGTCCCGAATCACATGGAGGCAATGAGCGATAGGAGGGATTTGTCTCTCCCGGTATAGGGAGTTGATGTTGCGCTGTGTTCGATTGGCTATAACTGGAAATCCCTGGCTAGGGTTGCTGAGATTTACTGGTAAGTGTTACCAGTAGTTTCTCGAACTGTTATAGATCTCATATCGACAGGACTTATCGAGCTACTGGGGTCTGATGTTTATCTCCACTGGGCGAGATATGCGACATATCAGACGACGAGACCGGACTGTACGGGAGTGTTACTGATTGGATTTGCAGGAGAACTAGCGGGCTTTCTTGTTGATCTTCTGATCGCTCAATACCCGGGTGGCCGTTACGTTTAGCACACCGCTTGCGGCTTGTGGGTATTTGATATGATCATCACTTACTGCCGGCGTATTGACGAGTCTTTAGAGTCCTACACAGGGGTTTTCTGGCTCAAGCGAAACGGAGTAGGAGCACATATGTGATATGTGTGGGACCGAGATTAATACGATATGAGTTACCGTATTCTATTCTCGCAATTCGTGACATTGATCGGTTGTATGCGATATAGCCGGGTTATTGGATCAAGTGTTGATTCGATAAGTTGTTACTTTTGATATTAGTCGGTTATAGCCGGATTATTAAATCAAAAGTTGATTTAATAATTTAATGCATAATTATATATTTGATATATTAATTGCATTAACTAGTATTAGCTCACTTATGATTTATTTTCTCACTAGTTGGTGCACATTGTTTATATGTGATATATGCAAGTGTACATGTTTGTATCATGCTTGATGAAACACATAAGATGGGTGTATGAGACTTGTACCAAGATTAGTTTTAAGATTAGGGTTATTCTTTTATCATAACATTTAAAAAAAGGGTTAAACTTAGTCAAAGTAATCAAGCTTGAAGAAGCTTGGAGAAACTTTGACAAAGTCCACTCTTTTGTCTTTTGTCTTGATATTCTTTAACCCAAACCTTAACCTAATGCCTTGGTTAATTCTCTACATGAGTTAAGCATAAGGGCTTAACTCAACCATGGTGCCAGTATTTATTGGATAAGTTTTCATTTGGATGGATAATTCTTTCTTCTTCTTCTTCATCATTAAGCTCCATCCAAAAGCTTACTAGCTCCAATGGTGCTATGAGAAAAAGAGTGAGAAAATCAATTCTAAAGTGAGCCCACTTCTTACTTCTTCATCCTCTACCACTTGCCATGTAGTAGAGTGTGTTCTCTTCACAAAGTTTATGACCTACTGAAGGAATAGCTTGAGTTAGTGTCTCCCCGACGTAGATCATCTTCGGCCTCGAAGTCATCGTAGCAAGCACGTTCGTTCTTCTCGTGGAGCTTCCCTAGAGTCCGGAGTTCACGATCGCAGCGATGGGGACATCTACACGGAGCTAATGAAGTGAAGGACCGGATCTACAAAGGTTGTAATCCCTCTCACTTAGTGTTAAAGTGTTTAACATGTTAGTTTTCGCCTAAACCCTAGTTTAAAGATCCGTATTAGAGTTGTTCGGCACGGCTAAATTTTTAATCGGTCATGGTTGATGCTTCGTAGACCCTTGTGCGCGTGCCTAGCAACCCTACAGGGATTTCATCACCCTTCTCCAAGGCCCACAAACCACAAACAACGAGCATATTTTTCACCCCCCCATTAATATTAAAAGAAATTAGACTTTCAGACTCTAAGGACTTCGAGCTCACTAGGGAAAGTTATGTATATTTCGAACACCGCCCATCGGTACATTTTTAAAGAAGTGTCTAGGAAAGTGTGAAAGGTGCAACTGCCGAAAGAGAGAAGGTTATTCTAATTAAGGAACCTCGCGAAAGCAAGAGCTTCTCTACACTTACATGGCTTCTCAATCAGTCTATCTTGGGCCCAATTCGCGGTACATTTTTACTTCACAAAGCAAGTTTTTTTAGCAGGTCTAGTTGACCTAGGTAACCCTAGATTGTTTTGGTGTGTGCAGTGTGTCTTTTTTGTGTTCTTTTTATACCTTTTTGTGTGATATTTGTTGTTGTGAATATTTTGGTTAACAACACTTTTTCCTCCAGTTCCTCATTATTTTCTTACCACTTCCGGATAGTGCATGTTAGCTTGGACTAGAGATTCACAATCTCGATTAGTCCGGTTTGTAACTGTATCTTCCGACTCTTCTACACCTTCTGATTACTCGGAACCTTCCGAGACCTTCTTACCTTCTGCTTCATCGGAGACGTCCGATCCTACACTTTTTTTACCCTCACCTTCTTCTCCTACTCCACCGATAATGACGGAACAAATGATCGTGGAACAAAAAGAGGCGGCATTACAGGACAGATGTTACCCACATCGTTCATCCCTACCATCATGCATAGTGTTGCCCACCATTGCCGCAAACAACTATGAAATCAAGCCACAATTCAAACCACTACTCCCGAAATTCCACGAACTCGAGTCCGAGGATGCTTATCTTCTAATCAGTGAATTTGAAGGAGTATGTGCTATGATAAAAATTCACGGAGTGGGTGAGGATGTCGTTAAGCTCAAATTCATTCCCTTTGCGCTTAAGGATAATGCGAAAAGCTGGTTAAACAGTTTGCCAGCTCGATCAATCACGACATAGGATGACTTTTTGAAAGTTTTTCTAACGAAATTTTACCCTATTCATAAAACCGTGCGAATTCGGAATGAAATCCACAATTTCAAACAAAAAGAGGGTGAAATTTTCTGGAAATGCTTAGAAAGGTTCAAGGACATCTTAATCAAGTGTCCCCATTACAGTTTAGAACAATGGAGGTTATGTCAGATTGTCTATGAAGGTTTAGACTCCGGTTTGCGCATGATGTTAGAATCCATGTATCAGTGCAAATTCCTGAGCTATGGTGCTAAGGACGCATGGAACATTTTGGAAGAACTGGTTGACAAGACCATTTAGTGGCAGAGTGTGAGTGAGAAACCATCTGTGACTAGGAGCGGTGCACACATAGTTGGCACCTCTATAGCTGCCGAAGCAAAAATCGTCGCTCTTGCACGGCGAATGGATGGTTTAGAAGGCAAAAATTCACCGCTCCCGGTAAATCAAATTTCTCAGACTTTGTGCGCTAACTGTCAGCATCCTAGACACATAACGGAAGAATGTTCATTTCTCGTTGGGTTCCAGGGACCTGAAAACGTTAATGTGCTGTATCAAAACCAACATCCCAGGAACGATCCCTTCGTACAGACGTACAACCCTGGTTGGAAGAATCATCAAAATTTTTCTTGGAATCAGGCACCTTTTCAAAACAACAATTCAAACATGCCTTTCCAACAATTTCAAAATTCAAATTTTCAAAACCAGAAATTGGGATACTCAACCAACCAGCCCCAACAGCCGAATCAGCCCAACCCAACCTTTACACCCCCTGGGTTCGCCCAAGACGACAAGAGAGTGTCATCCATTGAAAAAGGGTTGGAAGCATTTATTAAAACTTCTGCGCAGACTTCGTCTAGTCTGGCTACTTTTATGCAAACATCTGGTCAGTTGCATAGCGCTAACACTCAAGCGATAGCCAGACTGGAAATCCAAATCGGTCAACTTTCTGCTGCAGTTAATGAACGTGAAAAGAGAGCATTTCCCTCTCAACCCGTGATGAATCCAAGAGAGCAAAGAAACAACAACGCTCATATTGTTCAGCAGAACAATATTAAGAATGCGAACGCCATCACTGTTCTCAGATCAGGACGTACGATTGACAACAAGGTTGTCAACCCCAACGACTCATCCAAACGTGCGGTTGTCAGTTTACCAGTACGTGTATCATCTTTTGTTCCTCATTGTGATCCGTCGTCATCTTCATTACCGTCTTCTTCTTCCACTCCTTCTTCGTCGTTGTCTGCTACACATCTTCATAGAAACTTGAGAATTCGCCGCAAGACCACCCTGATGATCCAGCGAGAACATTCCCGCCTTCTGCACCTGTTCTATCTGCAACTTCTCTAAACCTCGCGTTTGGGCCTAAGGCTCCCTATCCCAATAGGTTGAAATCAAAGAAGCCTTCTGCAAGTATGGAAAAAGTGTTAGAGATTTTCAAACGCTGTGAGGTTAACATTCCGTTGTTGGACGTGGTCCAATAGGTTTCGGCGTATGCAAAATTCCTAAAGGAATTATGCACGAAAAAACGACGAACGAATGTGCCCAAAAAATTCTTCTAGGCCGCCACTCTAAGCGATGCCTTGTCTAAATCCATTCCGGTGAAGTATAAGGACCCTGGCTGTCCTACTATTTCTTGCACTATCGGAGACAAGAAAATCAATCGTGCCTTGTTAGACTTAGGGGAAAGTATGAACCTTCTCCTATACTCAGTTTACAAACAACTGGGATTGGGAGAACTCAAGCTGACCAGGGTGACTCTGCATCTGGCAGATCGATCAACAAAGGTACCGAGGGGAAAAATCGATGATGCTCTAATCAAGGTCGGGGAATTCATATTCCCCGTAGATTTCATTGTGTTGGAGACTGAGCCCGTCACCAACCCCAGCGGTCAAATTCCAGTCATATTAGGGCGGCCTTTCCTAGCCACATCCAACGTGTTGATCAATTGTCGTAATGGATCCATGAAACTCTTATTTGGAAACATGACAGTTGACCACAACATCTTCACGCTAGGAAACCAAGCGAGCGAGAAACACGACGACCCTTTTGAAGTCAACGCTGTCTACGATATGTCTGAGGAGGGGACATTTGACTTCAAAATTGAGTGTCTTGAAGAAACGTATGAAGAACTGATTTCTGAGGAACTTCTTTTCCTTGAGAAGCTAAGTCCTGAACATGCTTCCTAGGCACACTGGGGCCCCCAATTTGAACCACTTCATAACGAACCGGCCCCTAAAGTGTGACCATCTGTGGAGGAGCCACCAAAACTCGACCTCAAATTTCTTCCTGACCACCTCAAGTATGCGTACTTGGGAAATAATGAAACGCTTCCAGTTATAATTGCAACCGACCTTGCGCGTGAGCAAGAGTTGGTCCTCATGGACGTTCTGAGAAAGAACATGAAGTGATTGGGTGGTCAATGGCTGATATCAAAGGAATCGGCCCTGCTATCTGCCAGCACAGAATCCATATGATTGATGATTCCAAACCCTTCAAGGATCCTCAACGCCGACATAACCCGGTGATGAATGAAGCGGTATGGAATGAAATGCTGAAGTGTCTGGACAATAGGATCATCTATCCCATATCTGATAGCAAATGGGTAAGCGCAATTCACGTGGTACCAAAAAAATTGGGACTCGCTATAATCACGAATGAAGCAAACGAGCTAATCCCAATCCGTACACAAACGGTATGGAGAGTATGTACTGATTACAGAAAGCTCAACGCAGCCACTCGCAAGGATCATTTTTCGCTGCCCTTCATTGATCAAATGCTTGAACGCCTAGCCGTACATGCCTACTATTGTTTCTTAGATGGGTATTCCGTCTACAATCAAATCCCGATTGATCCAGAAGATCAGGACAAAACAACCTTCACTTGTCCTTTTGGTACCTTCGCCTACCGCCGCATGCCCTTTGGGCTGTGTAATGCACTCACAACATTTCAGCGGTGCATGATGAGCATCTCTTCTGACATGGTAGAGCGATTCTTCGAAGTATTTATGGATGATTTCTCCATCTTTGGAGACTCATTTTCTGAGTTTTTGAGGCATCTTGAACTGGTCATGTTACGCTGCAAGGAAAAACATCTCACACTCAATTAGGAGAAGTGACATTTCATGGTCAAACACGGCATTGTGTTAGGCCATATCATTTCTGAAAATGGCATTGAAGTTGATAAGGCAAAGATCGATGTCATTTCAAGCGTCCCACCTCCACGGACTGTCCGTGACATCAGGACATTCTTAGGCCACGCCGGTTCTTACAGGCGCTTCATTAAGGATTTTAGCAACCTAGCTAGACCCTTGACTTCCTTACTGGCTAAGGATACTCTCTTTGATTTCAATTCTGAGTGCCTTCATGCATTCAAGCTTTTAAAATCGGAACTCACTTCCGCTCCGATCTTAAGTGCACCAGACTGGAATGAACCTTTTGAGCTAATGTGCGTTGCTTCTGACTTTGCCATAGGCGCTGTCTTAGGACAACGGTTTGAAAAGAAGTCGCATGTTATCCACTACGCGAGCAGAACGTTGAATGACACACAGCTGAATTACACCACCACTGAAAAAGAATTCTTAGTTGTTGTGTACGCACTTGAAAAATTCCGTCCTTACTTGATCGGGACCCATGTCATGATTTATACTGATCATTCTGCACTTAGGCACCTCTTTGCAAAAAAGGATGCCAAAGCCAGATTGATACGTTGGATTCTCCTTCTTCAAGAATTTGATTTGACCATCAAGGACAAGAAGGGAACCGACAACGTTGTAGCCGATCATTTTTCTCGCTTACCAAATGCACAAATCGAGGAAACTCCCATCAATGAGCAGTTCCCATACGAACAACTTCTCTCTGTATCAGTCGAACCCTGGTTCGCTGATATTGTCAACTTTCTTGTCACTAGAGAAACACCTTCCTTTTGGTCTAATCAGGACAAGTCAAAATTTTTCTCCCAAGTCAAATTCTTTTATTGGGATGAACCATACTTATTCAAATACAGTCCTGATCAGATTATTAGAAGGTGCATCTCTAACTTTGAAACGAGAAGTGTTCTGTCTTTTTGTCATGATCAAGCTTGTGGGGGCTATTTTGGACCCAGAAAGACGGCTGAAAAGGTTTTGCAAAGCGGCTTCTACTGGCCGACGCTTTTTAAGGATGCTTTCGAATATTGCAAAACCTGTAGCCACTGCCAACACATAGGAAAGATTCAAAAACGGAATTAGATGCCCCTACAATCCAATCTGATTGTAGAAATTTTCGACGTCTGGGGTATCGATTTCATAGGGACATTCCCAAACTCTTTTGGGAATTTGTACATTTTGCGGGCTGTGGATTACGTGTCCAAATAGGTGGAGGCTGTCCCATGTCGAACCAACGATAACAAGGTTGTCGTAAAATTCTTAAAAGTGAACATCTTTTCTCGGTTCGGTACGCCTCGCACCATCATCAGTGATAATGGAACGCATTTTTGCAACCGATCATTCGAAGAACTGATGAAGAAGTACTCCATCAGCCACAAACTGTCAACACCCTACCATTCTCACACTTGCGGCCAGGTTGAAGTCTCCAATAGAAAGATTAAACAGATTCTGGATAAGACTGTCAGCCATAACCGCAAGGATTAGTCATTGATGTTGAATGACGCGCTTTAGGCATTTCGCACAGCCTTCAAAACAAGCCTAGGTATGTCCCCATACCGACTCATCTTTGGAAAATCGTGTCATTTGCCTGTTAAATTGGAACACAGCGTGTTTTGGGCAATCGAACAGCTCAATGTCAACTCAGTAAAGGCTGGTGAGGCTCGAAAATTTCAATTGATTGAGCTTGATGAGAAACGCAATGACGCGTATGAGAACGCCAAACTATACAAAGAAAAAACATAAGTCTTTCACGAAAAGGCGATTCTCTGAAAAATATTCACCGTCGGACAAAAGGTTTTGCTTTACGACTCAAGGCTTCATCTGTTCCCTGGGAAATTGAAGTCACGTTGGACAGGTCCGTTTATTGTGTGCACCGTCTTTCCGCACGGTGCAGTCAACATTGAAAATCAGCACTCGGGTAATACTTTCAAGGTCTGTGGCCAACATCTGAAGCCATTCTTCGAATTACCTGCGGGAACAGGGGAGCTCATGTTTTTACATGAGCCACATTATCTTGATTGAATCACTTCCCCTAAAAAACTTGTATATACGTTTTTCTTTTTTGTAAGTCATTGTTTATTATTTTTTCCCCTTAACTATTTTGGCTCTTGTTATATACCATGACAATGAGGACACTGTCAAGTTTTCATTTGGGGTCGCTCGTAAAACTCGCTTCACTCCCTATCGTTCACTCCGTTCACTTGCCTTCATGAATCGGGTATATTTTTGCTCGGTAAGCTTTCTACCTTCAACCTTCACATTCATGTGTATATTTTTGCATTTGCACACTTATTAAAAACACACAAAAATCGAAAAAATTCAAAAACATAAAAACTTTCTCATCAAATTACCTAATAGGGTAACTTAGATTTTTTTTTTCCCCGAAAATTTAGTTGAAACTTTAGAAATAACTAAATCCTAGGCTTAGAAGTAGAAAACCCTAAAATAACCCTCTTTCTGTTTAACCTTGGTAAATATACATCCTTGCAGTTTTGTAAGAGGTAGGTAATCTTGAGTTTAGTTCTTGAGTTAAGTCGAGATGAAGGAAAAGTATTGAAACCTTTATTGAAGGATAAGTCTGAAAAAATAGTTCCTATTCTTGAGTCCAAATTCAGAAAGTATATACCCTACAAATCCCACGTACACGCACCTTGAAACTTAAGATAGTAGAGGATACCTAGAAGTACTCTTTCCTGAAAGCCTTGTATGAAAGAAAAAACGGTATTTTAAGCTAACCACCAAAAGAGCATCATTGAAAAATATATCTGGTCTTGAAAATAAAAAAAATAAATCAAGACTGGAAACTGCTATTTACGTTTTAGGCTCACACATTCAGTAATCGGCTGTTAGTGCCTCAAGAAGCATTAATAGTCGCATGAAAGGTTTGTAAGCAAATTCGTCCATCATTAACGAAAAGAAGTAGTATTAAGTATTAAGGCAAGGGTACTATAGCTTGAATTGAATTCTTGAGTGTAGGGGTGAAAAATTACACACACGTATGGGTATACAATCGATGTTTGGAGGAAAGATAGGAATAAAGAATAAGACTTATGTTTTCCGTAAAGGTGATAAAAATTCTGGATTGGAGACTGCGCTTTAGAAGGACAACTCAAAAGATGCCGAGATCTTTCTAAACTGTAAAACGTATTGGAACTGGGGTTGAATGGATAGGAGGGGTGAAACATAAGGGTTGGAAACTTCTAACTTAGAATAGTAGAATTTCTAATATAGATAATAAACCATAGGAGTAAAAGTCGATGTTAATTTATGAAACTAACTTGACGGGATTTTGTGGGTAGTATGCGCTGAAAACCCTCAAGAGACAACACTCGTCCTACTAGGGACATCTAGAGGTTTAACGGCTTGTTGCACATGCTCAGTGCAATCGCGTTCCCTGCGAAAGTGAGGATAGGATTTTTTTTTTTGCTCGGGATAAGCAAAAGATAAGTTTGGGGGTATTTGTTCATCACAGAAAACTGCATTTTAATACCACTCATTCGTTATTTATTTTTGCATATGTCGGTACTATTAACCAGTGTCTGCTCAGTAATTATAGATTACAGGTGTTCGTGATAAATGACTGAAAACACACTAAAAATCACGGATATAAAGTTTGGGAGCCGACACTGCAAATAGAATAGAAAACCGATCATTGTCCAAAGAGTTCTTTTTGTAAATAGATGTGTGCACACAATTTTAGTCCAACACAATGCAAGTGTGCACATAGACCATGGTGGGGCTGCCTAGGCTACATAACATGATGAATTGGTGCAAGTAGGGAACATGTGCATTAAATGCTAAAAGTGTTGATGTGATTTGAAGCAACAAGATTTCCCTCCAAATCCCTGAGTGCAAACCAGGTTTATATAGGCAAATTAAGTAGCACCAATGGACTGGTAGAGAGATCACAAGACCAGTGCACAAAAACGAGCCTCTAAGCTCGGATTTTAGCCGACCACACACCCTTAATTTCCGAGCTCGCCGGCCCTCCTTACCTCTTTTGTCCCCATCTTTTCTCTTTCCCCCCTTTGCAATCACATCATCTCATTTTTATTGTTTGTTTAATTTTTTTTTTAGCCTATAAATACCAGGCCTTTGGGAAAGTATGAGGGAACTACTTCTTTTGTGAGAGAAAAGTTTGTAAACATTGTAACTAGTGATCTTATAGCTCTTAGTGTGAATTCCTTACCTTCCTCTAGTCTTACAACCTCTTTTCTTGAGATTGCAAGATTAGATTTTGGGATTTGAATTCACTTATTTGTGTTAGTGTATATGCCCAAAGGCCATTACTGTATCATACTAGTTTGTATATTACTTAATGGAAGCTTGGGATATTCACCTTGTATAAACAATCTTGCTCAATATAGTAGTATGCTACTTGGTGTGTTTCTACTTCAATGTGTACATGTGTTTATTTTTGTATATCGCCTATACACATTAGTGGAGCCCTTAGGATCTTTGCTTGATTACCAGTGATGTGATGGCCCTCACACTAGTGGGGCTGGGTAATCTATAAGCACATCCTTATGTAGGTCCCTGGTCGCAGGACTATCGAGACAGGGCATCGATACTCCGGAGTATACCAGCGCATGCGCTTCTCATCCCAGTGTGGGAGACGGTCTGTCCCACAGCCGTCAGTACGTCGTACTTGAGATAGTATGCGGGTGCTCGTTAGGCTACGGGTACACTGGACAGGACTCGTCGGGAACTGACTAGTTGGTATTATGCCTATCGTCGGTTATCAGTTCCCAGGTGACATGAGTACAGCTTAGTCCGCTGACTTGACACTCTCACTTCGCCTCGAGTGTGTTCCCACTGTACTTTGATCACTACCCTACCACGGCTCAAAGGAGTCGTGCAAACAGGTAGTGGTTGGGTGCAGTCCCGAAGCACTTGGAGGCAGTGACGGTTAGACAGGATTCGTCTCTCCCGGTATTGGGGGTTGACATCGCGCTGTGTCTAGGATAGCCATTACACGAGTAGTCCCTGGCCAGGGAAAACGAGATATACTGATAGGCTTCCAGTGTTATCTCAGGGTGTTTTGGGCTTCGCTCCGGCACGACTTGTACCGCTATTGGGGGACTGACGTTTACCGCCCCCTAGGCCCGCCATGCGATGTATCAGACGAACAGATCGGACCGTACGGAGAATGTCACACTCAGGCTCAGGAGGAGTTCAGATGGGTTTCGCCTCGTCGGTCTTCTTTTCGGCATTACCTGGGGACCGCTACGCACAGCTAGTGCCGCTTGCGGTCTGTGGTTAAACCCACTGTCAGCGTAGTGTCGAGTCTTTAGAGTCCCACACAGAAAGCTTTTTGCCTTTAGGCAAAAGAGTAGAGGTCGCATGGTATTGCGACAGGTCGCATGGTTTTGCGACAGGGTTCGGTCACATCCGTGCACTTGTGCACGTACAGTGTCCGGACAGTTTACACTAGCGGGCTTTGGTTTAAGCCAGATCCTAGTGTACCTTTTGGGATTGGATTTATCCAGTTTGCATTCGTGTTCCTTAGAACGCGGATGCGGGTGTGTATGCACAGTTGACAGGGAGACAGAGGCAGCGGATTCTCATTAGGGTTGTTGACAGTTGACCGTTGACTATTTGACTTTTTGCTCAACTCTACTGAGAATATGATATGTGATTAACTATTATATTAATTAAGTATTATGGTGACATGGTTGTTGACTTGTTGACTTTGTTGACCGGTTGACTAGGCTTGACTAGTTGACCATCATGATAACCATAACCATCATTTCATGGCAAAGACTTTTGCTTGCTTGCTCATTTGTGTAAAATGAGTGCATGAAATGACATGGTATGGTTGCTTCAACCATCACATAAGACGTTTTTGGTATGATGAGTTATCATGACTTTGGATTATGAGAGGGTGAGAGACAAAAGAGTTGCTCATTCTTTCTTGCTCATTCTCTCTCTTGTTCTTGAGCTCTCTTGTTTTACTCTCACCCTCAACCTCTTGCTCCCTCTCTTGACTCTATGGTTCTCTTGTCTCATGAGTTGAGAATCAAGAACCATATATAAAATCCCATACAAACTCTTCTCTACTCACTCTAGTTCACAAGGTATGGCAAACCGAGTGAACTAGTTTCTTCAAAGAACGAAGAAGGAGCCAAAGGTTGGAGCTTTCAGGTGGATCTATTTTCGGCGTACGGAGACGACGGGAAGAAGCCAATCCGGACCACCATCGGAGTTTGAAGACGAAGGAGCTCAAGACAAGCAAGGTATAACCCCCTAACCGAGTAGCTAGAAACTCGTAGTTAGGTTGTTAGATAGATGTTTAACCAAGATCCGGGTTATAGGTCCATGTTACCACCTCCATAAAAATTGTTTTTACCTAATTCCGCATTCCCGAAAGTACCGGGAGAGGTAGCATGGACTTACAGTGGTATGAGAGCCTAGTTAAACTCTATCTAACATGTTAGCAAGTAACTAGAAGATCGATCAAAGAAAAAGTCCCGAAAACGAACCCCGAAATTTGAACTTTCTGTCGATTTTTTTACTGTTCAAAAGTTGATTATTTTAACACCTAAAATCGGCTCAGGCTTTTGTGTGAATAACCACCAAAGATGGTCCAACGATCGAGTCAAAGCGCCGCGGAAACGCGGCGGGAGAACGCTCCCGCCGCGGATCCGCGGCCGAGTTGACTCGGCCGAGGTCAATCTTTGGTGCAGTGTTATTCTGGGGGTATTTTGGGATTTTTGGAATATATATTTTCTGCCCAGATTTTCCAAAACGAAAATGTTATTTTTGGGGTCCCGAAAATCCGTATTTTTGATCGAACTTCTAAAAGACTTAAGCTAACGGGTTTTTTCTGTAATGTGATATTTGTATTGAACGTCTACTAATCGCTATATGTCGATTAGTGGGGGTTATACAAATCTGTGATCTGTAATGTTGCTGGAATGTGTATATGAATATGTTGGATTGTCGCGGGTGAATAGCCGAGGGTTGTGAGATGAGAGTTTTCTTTTCTTTCAGTTCATGTAAATTTGTAAATTGATGTAATAATTATTTGTATGGCCGCACAACCGGGTCGGGGTTGTAGCCGTCATTGTATAATTTCTTTTTACTGTTTTTGCTCCTAGGATAGACCCATGGAGGTGGTGCACAAACTACCGGGTATGCCGAAGTGTCGAGTGGCCTACTCATGGAGATGAGGGAGGTTGCTACGCTTCGGGTACTTGGCGGGTAGTTTGCCGCACCCGTAGGGGTCTTGGGTGGGGTATTGGCTATTCACCGCGACCGTGTAATCTGTCTTTCGTTACAGGCTCGTACGAATTACAGATTCCTAGTATATCCAATGTATTCATCTGTGATCTGAAATGTTTATCATTGCAGTATATCTATATATGATATTATTTAGGTGTTGCTTATGTTTTACAGCCGCGCTAGCCCAGCCCCCGCTCTGTCGTTAGTTAAGTAACCTAATGGGTAATGACGGGGCCCCGTGGCGAATGCGAATGGCATAAGCGTACGTCATATTTTGGTTTTTTTCTGCAATGGTAGGATTAAATGATGGGACGCATTAAAAGAACTAATGCAAGAATATCACGCATTAAAAGAACTAATGCAAGAAAATAAACCAAGTAAAAGTCGTTGGAACACTTTCGAAAAACCACTCGGTTCTTTTCAAAACAAACTTTTAAAATGCGGAGTTTGAGCCACTCCATTTAAAAGATATCTCGTTCCATTGACTAAATCAAGTTCACTACGTTCACGGTTTTGCCAAAACCATTCATAGCCCTCAATCATTTCAGTTAAATATTCGGTAGTATTCAAGCTATGTATTTTGACCTCACGCCAAGGCATAGTGATTGGTAGCTGCCGGATATTTACCTGTTGCATAGATAGAATGCGTTGGTTTGGGACAGCCGTACTACCATTTTGGCCTACGTCAAGGGTAGGTACGGGTGGATTCAAATTAACTGGGATAATGATGGGAAGAACTTGACATGTGACTTATGACATTTTGACCTCACGCCAAGGTCATAAGAGCATGGGGCAAAAATCCACATCGGGAGTTTCAAAAGAACTGAAACTTGCTAGATTTGCATACCATTTGGAGTGTGATGATTCTGGTAGGATTCCTTCAGTTTCGTCACGCGATGATATTTGGATCCCGATCCTACTGTGAGTATATGCTACTCCTCTGGAAATTTCTCACTTAACGATCAATGCTATAAACCTAGTAGGTGTCTAGAAAGGTGTTAGCGGGGCTAGGCCCCCAGGGAAAAGAGGTTCTTAAATTAAGGAACTTCGCGAAAGCGTTGGAAAACCTCCCTCGAAGTACCGACACCAGCCTGGCCGAACGGTTAAGCAAGTATTGTACGGTGAGATTAATCCTGACTAATTCTTCCTTTTTGGTTTTAAGGAGGGATTCGAGAAACAGTGGGAGCCATCCAGTTTAGACAAACTAAAAACCACTCTAAACTTGCAAGAGCATCATGCTAAGTGTTTCTTCTTCTCTCTCCTAATTGCAGCGACCAATTGAAATGACTGGACTTAAGTTACTTCTAGATAAAAATATACTGACAGGGCCAAACTACAAAGATTGGCTCAGGAATGTCAAGATGGCAATCACTTACGACAAGCTGGGGTATCTTCTTACCACCAAAGCCCCCCTGTCCCTGGTCCCACTTCCAGCGTCGCGGATAAGGAAATCCGCAAGACTTGGGAGATTGATAGCGCGAAGGACAAGTGCCTCGTACTTGCCTCGATGGACAACGAACATCAGAGGAGGCACTAGAATATGAACCTTGAATCCATATTTCTCCATACAAAAGAACTGTATGGAGAGCAATCTCGTATCGCAAGATACGAAGCGTCGAAAAAGTTATTTTCAGCAAAGATGGCCGTCGGATCATCAGTATCCGAGCACGTACTAAAGATGATCGGCTACATTGAGGAGCTCGCGGACCTAGGGACCACATTGGAGAGTGAACTCTATACGGACATAGTTCTCCAGTCCCTTCCTTCCACTTACGCCCAGTTTATACTGAACTTCAACCTACAAGAAAAAGAGGTTGAACTTTCAGAGCTCCTCAACATGCTGAGGAGCGCAGAGGGCACCCTACAGAAAGGTAGGGAAACATCCACTTTGTTTGTAGGAGGATCATCTTCTTCTAGGTCCAAGGCGAAAGCCAAGGGAAAGAAGAAGAAAGCCCCCGCCAAACCAAGGGGCGGTGTTTGTAAAGTGGATACGAGGGGAAAAACAAAAGCAACAAAGATAGCGGGGAAGCTTGTGGATAAGGAAGAATGTTTCTATTGTCATAAGAATGGTCACTGGAAAAATGATTGCAGGGCTTGGAATGCCAGGACACAGGAATTGAAGAAGGTTGTGGCTTCAGCTTCAGGTGTGTATGTTATTGAAAACTGTCTTTCAATAAACTCTACTTCCTGGGTATTGGATACCGGATCAGGATCTCATATCTGTAATTCTTTGCAGGCGTTGAGAAACCGTAGGGTTTTGAAGGCAGGTGACATGACCCTCAGAGTTGCGAACGGAGCTAGCATGGATGATAAAGCCGTGGGGGACTATCACCTGGGAATGTCAGATGGACATGTTTTGGTTTTGCGTAATTGCTTTTTTGTACCCAACGCAACTTGTAATATCATTTCTGTATCTTTAGTTTCTAAAGAAGGTTATGAATTTGCGTTTGTAAGTTATGTTGTAAACATTCACCTTAATCAAGTTTTGATTGGGTCAGGTACATTGAGTAATGGTATATACGTATTGAACCAACCACAAATTTTCAATGTCCAGAATACACACAAAAGAAAGCCACTGGAAATAAATCAGACTTTCTTATGGCATTGTAGACTGGGTCACATCAATGAGAGAAGGTTGACGAAGTTACATACAGAAGGATATTTGAATCCGTTCGAATATCAATCGTATGCCACTTGTCAATCCTGTCTCAAAGGAAAGATGACAAAGACTCCGTTTACTGGACATGGAGTAAGAGCGAGCGAGCTCTTGGGACTCGTACACAGTGACGTGTGCGGTCCAATATCTACACATGCGCGAAGCGGTCATTCTTACTTCATTACTTTTACGGATGACTTCTCAAGGTACGGTTATGTCTTCTTAATGAAACATAAGTCCGAAGCCTTTGGAAAATTCCAGGAGTATAAGAATGAAGTAGAAAAACAAACCGGCAAAAGTATCAAGATCCTAAGATCGGATCGAGGTGTAGAATACTTAAGTGCCGAGTTCCTGGATTATTTAAAAGAGAACGGAATTCTCTCTCAGCTTACTCCTCCATACACTCCGCAACATAACGGTGTATCGGAGAGACGGAACCGAACCCTATTGGATATGGTTCGGTCCATGATGAGTAACACTGAGTTACCGCGATCATTCTGGGGGTATGCGCTAGAATCAGCTGCATACCTTTTGAACCGAGTTCCGACTAAGACTGTGCCTACCTCACCATATGAAATGTGGAGTGGGAAGAAACCCTATCTTCAATATCTGAAGATTTGGGGATGTCCGGCTTTTGTCAAAAAGCAGCATGCGGACAAGCTCGAGGCACGCTCAGTACTGTGCAAGTTTGTGGGATACCCAAAGAACACCAGGGGGTATCTTTTCTACCACGCAGAGAAACAAAAAGTCCTTGTTTCTCGTAATGCCCACTTTCTAGAACACCAGTTCTTAGAAAAGGAAATAAGTGGGAGCGCAGTAGAACTGGAAGAAATTCCAGAACCACAGACTATTACTGAAAGCTTAGTGAAACCAGAGGGTTCAAAAGAGCAGGACATTCTTACGCCGCTCCGCAGAAGTAGTAGGCAGTCTCATCCGCCCGAGAGATACTACGGATTTCTCATAGACGGGGATAGAGACGATTGCATCATAGATTATGATGAGCCTACTAGCTTCCAGCAAGCCGTTCAGAGCGTCGACTCGGTAAAATGGCTGGATGCAATGCGGACCGAAATGGAGTCCATATACACCAACAAAGTATAAACGTTGGACGTTGCTCCAGACGGGGTAAAACCCGTAGGATGAAAGTGGATCTTCAAAAGGAAGATTGGTGTAGATGGGCAGGTTGAGACCTATAAAGCTAGGCTGGTAGCAAAGGGTTTTCGTCAAAGACCTGGCTTGGACTATGACGAAACCTTTTCTCCAGTAGCCATGCTGAAATCCATTCGGATCCTTCTTGCCATTGCTGCCTTCCACGATTATGAGATTTGGCAGATGGACGTAAAGACAACTTTTCTAAATGGAAATTTATAGGAGTGTGTCTATATGGACCAGCCAGAGGGTTTCATTCAGAGTGGGAGCAGCGGAAAGGTGTGCAAGTTGCTTAAGTCCATCTATGGACTAAAGCAGGCATCGCGGAGTTGGAACATCTGTTTTGATGAGACGGTCAAGGAATTTGATTTTATCAAAAATCCAGATGAACCATGCATCTATAGTAGATTTGTAGCGAGAACTGTAGTATTCCTCGTTTTATACGTGGATGACATTCTCTTAATAGGAAATGACATTCCTATGCTACAATCTGTCAAGGGGTTCTTTTCACACAGGTTCTCCATGAAAGACCTGGGTGATGCCTCATACATTCTGGGTATCCGGATCTACCGTGACAGATCCAAGAGGATATTAGGACTTTCACAGTCCATGTACATCGACACCATACTGAAACGATTCAGTATGGAAGATTCCAAGCGCGGTAACCTACCGGCTTGTCACGGGATCACCCTCTCTAAAGAGATGTCTCCCAAGACTGATTTGGAGAGGGATCGCATGTCTATTATACCCTACGCTTCTGCGGTAGGCTCTATAATGTATGCGATGTTGTGTACCAGACCGGATGTAGCTTTTGCACTGAGTGTGGTAAGCCGGTATCAGTCAAACCCTGGGGAGAAACACTGGGTAGCGGTAAAGAACATTCTCAAGTACCTGAGAAGGACTAAGGAGATGTTCTTGGTGTATGGCGGAAAAGACCACCAGATCGAGGCCTTTGCTGACTCCAGCTTCCAGAGTGACAAGGATGATTCCAAGTCCATGTCGGGTTTTGTCTTTACCCTCAATGGAGGGGCGGTGTGTTGGAAGAGTTCCAAACAAGAAACCGTTGCAGACTCGACGATGGAAGCGGAATACATCGCTGCATCTGATGCCGCAAAAGAAGCTGTCTGGATAAGGAAGTTCTTAAAAGAGCTTCAGGTGGTTCCGTCCATTGTTGATCCAATACCTCTGTATTGCGACAACAACGGGGCTATAGCTTTAGCGAAGGAGCCCAGGTCCCATCAGAGATCCAGACACATCTTGAGGCGGTATCACCTGATCAGGGAGATCGTGGATCGCCAGGAGAACGAGGTTCGGAGAGTCGCTTCAGAAGATAACACTGCAGATCCATTCACCAAGGCCCTGCCCCAGACTCAGTTCGAGCGACTGATCGAGATGATAGGTCTTCGATACGCCAGTACATGGCCTTAGTGCAAGTGGGAGATTGTTAGTGTATATGCCCTAGAGGCCATTACTGTATCATACTTGTTTGTATATTACTTAATGGAAGCTTGGGATATTCACCTTGTATAAACAATCTTGCTCAATATAGTAGTATGCTATTTGGTTTGTTTCTACTTCAATGTGTACATGTGTTTATTTTTGTATATCGCCTATACACATTAGTGGAGCCCTTAGGATCATTGCTTGATTACCAGCGATGTGATGGCCGTCACACTAGTGGGGCTGGGTAATCTATAAGCACATCCTTATGCAGGTCCCTGGTCGCAGGACTATCGAGACAGGGCATCGATACTCCGGAGTAGACCAGCGCATGCGCTTCTCATTCTAGTATGGGAGACGGTCTGTCCCACAGCCGTCAGTACGTCGTACTTGAGATAGTATGCGGGTGCTCGTTAGGCTACGGGTACACTGGACAGGACTCGTCGGGAACTGACTAGTTGGTATTATGCCTATCGTCAGTTATCAGTTCCCAGGTGACATGAGTACAGCTTAGTCCGCTGACTTGACACTGTCACTTCGCCTCGAGTGTGTTCTCACTGTACTTTGATCACTACCCTACCACGGCTCAAAGGAGTCGTGCAAACAGGTAGTGGTTGGGTGCAGTCCCGAAGCACTTGGAGGCAGTGACGGTTAGACAGGATTCGTCTCTCCCGGTATTGGGGGTTGACATTGCGCTGTGTCTAGGAGAGCCATTACACGAGTTGTCCCTGTCCAGGGCAAACGAGATATACTGGTAGGCTTCTAGTGTTATCTCAGGGTGTTTTGGGCTTCGCTCAGGCACGACTTGTACCGCTATTGGGGGACTGACGTTTACCGCCCCCTAGGCCCGCCATGCGATGTATCAGACGAACAGACCGGACTGTACGGAGAATGTCACACTCAGGCTCAGTAGGAGTTCAGATGGGTTTCGCCTCGTCGGTCTTCTTGTCGGCATTACCTGGGGACCGCTACGCACAGCTAGTGCCGCTTGCGGTCTGGGGTTAAACCCACTGCAAGCGTAGTGTCAAGTCTTTAGAGTCCCACACAGAAAGCTTTTCTCCTTTAGGCAAAATAGTAGAGGTCGCATGGTATTGCGATAGGTCGCACGGTTTTGCGACAGGGTTCGGTCACATCCGTGCACTTGTGCACGTACAGTGTCCGGAAAGTTTACACTAGCGGGCTTTGGTTTAAGCCAGATCCTAGTGTACCTTTTGGGATTGGATTTATCCAGTTTGTATTCGTGTTCCTCGGAACGCGGATGCGGGTGTGTATGCACAGTTGACAGGGAGACAGAGGCAGCGGATTCTCATTAGGGTTGTTGACAATTGACCGTTGACTATTTGACTTTTTGCTCAACCCTAATGAGAATATGATATGTGATTAACTTTTATATTAATTAAGTATTATGGTGACATGGTTGTTGACTTGTTGACTTTTGTTGACTTGTTGACTTTGTTGACCGGTTGACTAGGCTTGACTAGTTGACCATCATGATAACCATAGCCATCATTTCATGGCAAAGACTTTTGCTTGCTTGCTCATTTGTGTAAAATGAGTGGATGAAATGACATGGTTATGGTTGCTTCAACCATCACATAAGACTTTTTTGGTATGTTGAGTTATCATGACTTTGGATTATGAGAGGGTGAGAGACAAAAGAGTTGCTCATTCTTTCTTGCTCATTCTCTCTCTTGTTCTTGAGCTCTCTTGTTTTGCTCTCACCCTCAACCTCTTGCTCCCTCTCTTGACTCTATGGTTCTCTTGTCTCATGAGTTGAGAATCAAGAACCATAGATAAAATCCCATACAAACTCTTCTCTACTCACTCTAGTTCACAAGGTTTGGCAAACCGAGTGAACTAGTTTCTTCAAAGAACGAAGAAGGAGCCAAACGTTGGAGCTTTCAGGTGGATCTATCTTCGGCGTACGGAGACGACGGGAAGAAGCCAATCCGGACCACCATCGGAGTTTGAAGACGAAGGAGTTCAAGACAAGCAAGGTATAACCCCCTAACCGAGTAGCTAGAAACTCGTAGTTAGGTTGTTAGATAGATGTTTAACCAAGATCCGGGTTATAGGTCCATGTTACCACCTCCATAAAAATAGTTTTTACCAAATTCCGCATTCCCGAAAGTACCGGGAGAGGTAGCATGGACTTACAATTTGTACTTGGAACCATTATAATCAATCTTCATTTATACCAAGTTGTTTCTTATATATCTTCTCTTATTGCATCTTTTCTTTTTGTTGTTATTTCAATTTATGATGTGTTGCTCTTGGGCTATGGTGATGTAGGTTGTGGAATGACTTTACTTCCAACCCCTTCCTTTTGATTCTTGCATTTTACACTTCTTTTCTTAATTATGCAATTTTATCATGTTTTGCTTGATAGGATATATCGTTTTGAATAGTTGCAAATCAACCTTTAACATATATCATATTCCTTCTTTATATTTTATTGTTGCTATATTATGATTCGAAGTTGAAATGAATACGGAATTATGTTAATTCTCGCAACTAGCGAGATAGGATACATAGCGCACAATCATATATTCTATACTTGCTAACTTCACTTAACTAACTCCATATTCATTTCATTCTCAAACTCAATTTTTTTTAGTTTCTCTTTTACTTAACCTTGATATCGTATTCTAACCCGTCGCATGTTTCGGATAGATGCGGCATGCTTTCACAATTCAAATGGAAACTAAAAAAATGAACCTTGAATCAAAACGGAGAAGTGGGGGGTAAAAGTCGTATTTCACTCATATAAACCTTAGCCTAAGTTTTCCCTAAAACAAAACCTTTCTTCTTTTAATTATTGCAACACGTGACAACTCCTTCCCAAACCTCTTGATTTATAAATCAAATTGATGTCGTGATATCCACTCCTTATGGTTCAACCCGTGCTTGCAGGCTTGCTTCAAAGCACCATGCACTTGCGGTATTTTTAAAACTCGATACTCACATCGTGCACTATTTTCACCAACAAAACCAACATATCTTAATTAAAACAAAACTCGACAAAAGCACGATACAGTGAGTATCCGAACAATATTCATAACCGAATACCGCTGTGCAAAATAAAAGAAAACGTCCTTGTAATAACAGCTTTTGAAAAATGTTCTAACAACATCGAATGGGTCTGTTTTCCTTGCATTGATCAGAATCAATGCAGTCCCATCAATTAAGCACACCATAAAAGAACGAAAATATGATGTACGTATATGCCATCTGCATTCGCCACATGGTCCCGTCATCACCCGTTAGGTTACTTAACTAACGACATAGCGGGGACTGGATTAGCGCGGGTGAAAAACATATACAACATCTATTAGTATATATATAGCAATATATAATAATCGCTCCAGGCATGATAAATTCAACATCATAGATAAGCGATAAGCATCACAGAACAATACTGATAATCTGGGAGCCCCGGGTTTCCTTTGAGCCGCAACTGAAACACGACGTTCCCCTGGTCGTGTGGATAGCCTGTGCAATTAAAACCTAGACCCCTACGAGTGCCGAAAGTTACCCGCCAAAACTAGAAGCGAGGCATCCCCCTTCGTCAAAGTGAATAGGCCACCCGGCACTTCACAGAATCCGGTAACTTGAGCACTCCTCCTTGGGTCAACCTGTACCCCTTACGAATGTGGCGAATATCCTGCCAATTCTAGAGTGAGGCCCTCTTCGTCTCAACGCCATGAGATGTGGACCATTTTCCCTCCAAAACCCAGCTATCCATGCACTCTACCGCTGGGTAATCCTAGTACAGAAAAGAAAATATGTTCAACGTTGACATCGACCTCAACCCAGTCGTGCACCAAATAAATAATATACAAACAGGCAGTGACGACAGTCCAAATGTCGGACGCTCGCCCCGCGATATCAAATGCACAAATAAAACTAAATTGTACTATCATTCTACCCAGGCTATCCACAACGACGATCCAGCCAATATCACAGCACAACATAGAACATCAACGTGAATGTCACGTTCGCAAACCCGTCTAAAAGAACTATAGCAATTAGACAAGTTGTATAGCTCTATTGACATTTAAGGTCACGGATAGTAATGTATGTACTGAAAACTACGACATTAGAATTCCGCACGCAATTAGCAAACCAAACCAATTTCCAAAACCATGGAAAAAAAACAGTGAGCTAAAGTTCCAAAAACCGACCGTTTAAAACCAATTCGGAAGTCCGAATCAAAATGAAACGGGCCCGAATCTTCGCGGGGAGTTAAAGAACGAAATTAACTTTGAGTCGGGGGGCTTAGAGGGGGTACCCCACCCTAGAGGCCACCACAAGGTGGCCGGGGGGTGAGGCAGACCCGAAACTGCCCAAGGTAGGGCAGTTTCTGGTCCCCACTGCCAAGACCACCTTGTGGTGGTCTTGGGAAGTGGGTCCAGCCATTCAGTCCCCTCCTAGATTCCTCGGGGTGCCCATGCACCACCCCGCGGTTTCTCAGTTCAAACCGCAAGCCCGCGGGGTGTGCAAACATCTCAAACTTTCAGTTTTCGGAACTGTTTTTGTCAGCATTTTTTGCACGACAAAAATGGCGGATTTCTAATGTCGCAATGACTTAGCTAAGGCTTATGGAGTGGCTCCGATACCATGTTGTGATTCCGGCAGCTCTCCGATCATCGATCCGTAGCCAAATGCGGAACAAAATTTTCAAAAACCGGTGCTAACGAAACCCTAGTCTACGGATCGTCCCATAAGCCCTAGATAATAAAAACAGGCATAAGGTTAGAGCGATTATACCGAATAGATCCATGCCTTTCGGTCTTCAACCATCATCCCAAACTCCTCGTAGCTTCCTTGATCAAGCTTAATCTCCGATCTTCCTCCATCGAAGATGATCCACCCGAGAGTCTATACAACGAGCTCTAACCTTATATCCGAGGCAACTAGAGCACCTAGATCGCTACTCTAGATACCATAGATGAAGTAGAGAGTGATGAAGGATTAATTTGTCTCAAGACACTTAAGGATTCTTAACTCATGAGAAGGTTTGGGTGGAGCTAGAGGAAGAAGAAGAAGATGCCATGAGAATGAGGTGTTGAGAGACACTCAAGAAAAATGATGGCTAAGTCTTTTGTTTGTTGTGATATTATTAAATAAATAATGATGCCATCCAAAAAAAGATCCCATGCCACCAAAATATCTAGAGTCAACCAAAATATCTCAAGTCAATAATAAACAAAACCTTAAGCATGCTTAGTAAAGTAACCATGGGTTATTACCAAGCCATGACACAAAAGTGCAATAAACACCTCATCCTACACTTCAATAACCTTTTAATCCAAAAAGGTCTAAACCATGATGAGGTGTAATCTTCTAAAAGTAATCTTGTAATAAATTACAAGAATACCCCTCAACTGTATATACATACCCGCATCCGTATTCCAAAGAATACGAATATAAAGAGACGAAAACAATCCAACAAATATAATACTAGGATCCGGCTTAAACCAAAGCCCACTAGTATTATCCGTCCGAACATCATCCGTGCACAAGTACACGTATGTTATCGAACCCTGTCATAAAACCATACGGCCTCAACAACGTTTCACCCGAAGCAGGGAAACCGTCTGTGTGGGACTCTAAAGACTCGTCAATACGCTGGCAGTGAGTTTAACTACAAGCACGTCAGCGGCACTAGCTGTACGTAACGGCTACCCAAGTATTGAGCGAAAGGGGGGCTGACGAGCAAACTCATCCTGAAACCCTACTGAGCCAGACATTGACAATATCCATACAGTCCGGTCCGTTCGTGTAACGTCTTCAAAATAATAAAATATGATTTTTGGGAAATTTTATAATTTAATATTATTTTAATGAATATTTTAATATTCTGGTATAATTAAATACAAATAAATGGGGAAAAATTATGGAAAATTCTAAAATAAGGTATTTTAAGGAATTGCCTCGTTTTCTATGCATGCCCCCATTTCCTCTAGTTTTGACCCTGAGTATGTCTAGTTTTGACTGATTCCATCTAGGGTGAAATCTGGGTTGATTTTCCTATGTTGGTGTATAATTTGGGACTTGTTTTAGCATGGATTTTGGTATTTGGTGATTCATTCCTGTCGGGTGGCGTTTGGACGTCAACGACAAGTGGATTTTGATTGTGTTTACATGCGAGTCGATAGGTTTTTACCTATGCGGGTAGCGTGTGCTATTTTGGTTTCCGATGTGATTTTCATGTGCTTTAGCATTGTGATATACTTGTAGGTACCCCGCGTGATGTTGAGGCAAAGGAGGTGAAGATAGCGACATCGGCTTTGGCACACGAGAAGCAAGGTGAGTAGATTTATATCTACGGGGAGAAGTCGGGTGGGTGGCGTATAGCACCCCCGCAGTCCGTGGTGATGTATACGAATACGTATACACACGAATATTTATTATGTGTTGTTTAGGGTTATTGATGGTAATAATGATATTTTGATGATAAGAATATATTGGTTTAGTATAGTGCGAACCCTAGAGTAGTGGTTGCACTCACACATACATTTACACACATACTTGCATTCATTCTTTCATTTATTAGAGTGCAAATGATGGTGCGTATATCTACACATGGGTATGGGACTTTGTGTTTATATACGGGATTTGAGGATGATACGTGGTTTGAGATGATACTTGATGTGAGGCCGTGAGATCGGCGATGTGACATAGCTTGTCTTCGAGGTACGATATGATAGTTTTAGCGGGCCTTTGGACATGTGCTTTACCCGCATTCATATTTTTATAGATGGTATCGATTTGTACTAGACTTAGAGTAGTACCCCAGATTCTGCGATCTGATGATAGTGATACCTGATATGTGATGAGGTACTATGACATTGACCCCTACCCAGCTATTGGGATGCCGTACGACGATCTACCGTACGAGCCGATATTGATGATAGATCCGCACTCATGACTCGAGGATATCTTACGATATGTTATTGAGGCGGGATCACCGACTATCATACCTATATATATTGACTCAGATTAGGTGGTTTCTTACCCCTCCTGTCTAGATTACTTAGTAGACATTAGACGGGACCGAGTCATACCTATTTCAAACTAACGAATCGGGGATATTTTAAAGATAGGCAGAAGGGTCATACGGATATTTTCAAATGATGTATCTTTTCTTAAAACACCGTAGCTCTTGTTTTTCCAAAAGCCCTGATTCGTCTTATTTCAAATGGCACCCCTGCATGACTTGTACAGATTGGTGTAGATTCTTTACTTCTGCGTTGATTATTCGATTCCGCATATTCATGCTATTTGCATTGCATCGCTTGTACTGTGGTTATATTTCAGTCATGCTGCTAGGACACCAGCACCATTATCGATGATGCATATGTTCCACGTACACTTGTTGCCGGCTCACACACTCATCATCGATAATTGCCATGTCACTACACTGTAGTACTATTGCATTCAGTATATGATCCTTGCATGACATGATGATATGCATACCTTCCTTTACATGTCGCATACATCATGCTTTTGATTATACGCATTGAGATAATTTGTTTCTATGATATTTCTGGATTTGGGAACCGAGAGTGTTTCAAAAGAGAATATGTCATTGCTTTAAAAACCCGGTTACCCTTGATATGATATTTCAGTGCGTCCACCATGTGTTTTCTTGGTGCTGAGAGCGACATGTGAAACCCGAATCGAGGAGTGGATGAGCCGATTCCGGGTACATGGTGGACCCGGTATGGTTCCCCTCGGCAAGATGATCGATGAGCTTTGCCGATTGAGCCTGGAGGCGGGCGAGTACCTACCAGTGATTGGTTTGACCTGGCGGTTATCCGGAGGATACTGACCAGAGTCGATGGATAGATTTGGGCGTCCAGCCGGGGCCGCGGGCCGATACCGCAGACAGAGCCCGCGGGCCGATCCGGACTGACGGAGCCCGATATATGAGGATTTATGTGCCGATGCTCGGCACAGTTTTCATGATGTTTTCGAGTGCCGATGCTGGGCACTCCGGTTCCATGATTTTGACGTGTCGCGAGGGACACGGGTGGGTTATATCCTCATATTTCCATGCACAGGTTTCATGATATTTACTTGCATGATGGTTATTGTCATTGGGTGACGAGTGGACGGGATCCACGTGTGTGCAGATTTGATTACATTGATCATACCTCATATTCATGACATGCTATTACCTGAGGCACTAGCACGAGCACTTGGCATTACACTCATGTAGAGATTACATTGCCAGTTTAGCATGCTTCAGCTTTATTCATATTGAGGTTTATTTATATCTGATCGTATTGACCTAGGATGGGTCATGCGTTCGATCTCTGCTTGTAGATATTTTCTATTCACGAGTTGGCAACTCACCCCCGTTGTGCCCCGGTTCTTGCAGGTTGCCGTAGAGATTCCATAGCGGCATTACTGGCACACCGCTTCCTTATGGATGACTTGCTTGGATAGGTGGGTTCTTTTGTATCAGATCCGCTATTGTTCATGTATCATTTATTGTATCTAGAATTTTCATCAACCAAAACTTGTTTATTGTTTCAGACTTAGAAAACAGTGTTGTTTTATTTCGACCTTAGAATCGCGCTAGTAGTATTACGGTTTTCTGGCTGTTTTGAGTTTCTTTTTTTTTGGGTTTTGATCCTCGCCCTTTGGCGTTGTATATTATTATTGCTTGCGTGGTTGTGACCGTCGATGGACGAAGAGCTAGCTCCCGCTTGGGGATGCCTTTTATCATTTCATATATATTATTCTTGTTGTACCCTGTTTGGGGCCAGTTTTTACAAAGGAAACTCTGCCGAAATTTTCAGGAAAGGTTACACATTTAAAAAAAATGCATATTCGACTTAGTTATTTAAAAACTTTGATTTCCAAACATGATTTCCTTACTTTTCAAAAACAGTTTTCCTTATTTACTCTTTAAATGGTTTTAGATTGCTGGGCTTTTGGCTTACTTAGATCAGATGGGGTCCTATAGACTTCATATGGTTCAAGGGCCAGTCACGTGCTCTTTCGGGTCGTGACAAAGTTGTTATCAGAGCGCTAGGTTGACCTTGGTTCGAGTCTAAGTTTGACTATGTGGAGCCTAGGGCGTTATCTATATAAGGAACTTAGGCTTGACCTTACGGAACTTAGACTTGGTCGAGGGGGTATTAGACCCGAACTTTCGTCGTGTAGGATGACCCTTGGTTGATGGAATAGGTGACTAAAGTAGAGTGACGTACCGTGGGTATGTTCCGCGGCATACTTACGACACGCCACTCCGCTTAAGAAACCTTAGGTTGTACATTTCCTTGCATTGTGTCATATTCCTTCCTATGATCTATCTTCATCGATACTGGTTATGGTTTTGCTGCCGTGATTGCACGGGCAGAGTGAGCTACGGCTCGAGTTGTCAGCATGAGCTCGTCGCGGACGAGGACTGACCGGGGCGTGATTCCAGAGACATACGGTTGCATTGAGGCTTCGTATTTTGTGTTTCCGCACTTTGAGCATTTGACAGATCGCTGTTGTGAGATTTCTAGGATGTACCGGACGGTACCAGAGGATTGAGCCACTGATAGAGGCCAGCCAGGATGTGATGACTGTTGATATATCGCTTATTTATGATGGTTGAGGCGCTGCTTAGCGTACCGACGAATGAGCCAGTTGTTGCTGCGAGTGATGAGATATCGCCCAGATGATTGGAGCTACTGCAGCATGAGCATATTCTTAGAGATGTGATAGTGAGTCGCTAGTCACCGAGGATTAATGACTAGGACATGTGGTTCGTTTGCTTACCCTGATGCAGGGTCATCAGATAGATTGATTCCAGCTAGAGGCGACTTCACGCAGATTCGTTGAGAGTCGATTGAGACGATCGAAGGTCAGGAACCCATTTTCTAAGTTTAAAGTATACGGAAAGACATGCAGGTGATTCTATGGACCCTCTAGAAGAATGAAACCCTAACTCGACTTAATGACCGTGTGAAAGCCTTTGAACCTTAGGGTTTGCGGCAGTTCCTCGGCGCCATTAGTGAGGCTTGGGTTTGCCCTTCTACGGCTGGACCACCGACGCTGTGGCATGTACTCGATACTATTAAACTGTACCCGAGATGTTGAGCTCTTGGGGGATTGTGAGGTTCTGACGAGTCGATCGGATGATTCGACATCATTCGGATATCATGTGATGGGACACTGCTTGGGAGACTCCAGATACGAGCATAGCCGTCGGAGCGCGGTCTGTGTAGCCATGATGAGATGAGTGCGAACCAGTCGATATTGGAGCAAGGTGGAGTAAAGAGTTCGCACGAGATTTCGACAAGATGACGTTCCACTCCGCTGACATCAGAGATGTGACATCAACGTTGAGGACGTGTTCGGCTAGATATCTTCTACAGAGTGATGAAGATACTGAGTTCGTGATTTCGAGTCCGTGTTAGAGACTTCGGGTGGACCGTAGCCGAGGACATTGCAGTGTGCAGATAAAGACGCGACGTCGAATGGTCGATGATACAGACAAGCGGGACGAGAAGTTCGTGCGTGAGCCAGGAGAGCTGTCACCACACCCCGTTAAGATTAAAGGTCGGAAATGCATACAGAGGTGCAGAGATGCGACCAGCTTTCGAGGAGATGTTGTACTAAGGGTGCAGATGTTCAGAAAGCGAGGAAAGATTACGCCAGAGTACCAGCCTCCTTACAGTTTGGCTTAGGCAAGATCAGAAGAGACCTTGAGTAGGATTCCTTCCAGTACACTGCTGCAATAAGAGTTGCACCCAGGATCGGATGTGTGATGTGCATTCAGAGGACCCGAGGTCGGCGCCAGAGATGTCTTGCTTTACGAGCAGTCGTGAGGATTGACCGAGAGATTTCCAAATAAGTGCCAGAACGGAATCGTTCCTGTCAGCACTCCTGACCGGGCCGATGAGCCGGTAGATTACGAGTTTGTAATCTACAGGAAAGATCAGGAACCAGAGGCAGAGGACGCCAGCCGCGAGCAAGAGGCAAGTAGATATCTTGCGCCGCTAGCATCGGATGTACCGGTACCTTCTCGACCCTGAAGGAGGGTATACCGACGACGGTAATTATGATTTGTGATTTTGTGATTTGATTATCACGTATCCGTTGCTTTGGATTTCGGTATTTTGGGCGATCTATTCGCATGATTTAGTCTTGATGACTGAGTTTCATGATATTTGATTTTGTGCACCATGGTTGCACCTACTGGGTATTTATACCTTGTACATAGTTATTACTCTTGAGCTGTTGATTGCGATTTCATGCCTATTTTATGCTGGTGATTTGATTTAAGCTTCCAGCAGAGTTTCATGTAATTTTAGTGTTTTGATTTTGCACTCGGTATAGCTTATATGTGCTTGTAGTGCATCGATATGTGTTTTGTGCCCACAGCTGCACATGTTTATGATTTTCTTCATATCTGGATACACTTGGTGTTGCTGCTTACGTATTTGAGTTTTTGCTTGGTATTTGTGCATGGGATGCACTAGTTCTATACTTCGTGCATTTGTCGCACCAGTTTTATGTTTCTTGCGTTTATCGCATCAGATTTATATTTCGTGCCTTTGGTGCACCGGATTTATATTTTGTGCATTACGATTGCACCTGACTTCGATTTGATGCCTTTCGGTATGTTGATTTTGATTGTGATATTGATGTGGATTCTTGCACTCCGTGCTTTTGACTGGACTTACGCATATTCGACGTTGCTATTGGATTTTGTGATTCCGTGCATATTGAGTGCGCAGGGTCTAGATTTTCATTCGTGCATGATGGATGCACCGATTTGGATTTTCGCGCATGTTGGGCGCATGTTTTGAGATACGATTTTGGGGCACACCAGATGCACTAAATCGAGATTCTTCGTGCATGTCAGATGCACCTGTTTTGGCTGTCAAGCACACATGTTGCCTATGACAGATGCTTCGTGCACACCCGTTGCACCTAGATGTTGTTTTGTGCACATGTTTAGCGCATATATGGGTTTTGATTTCCGTGCGCGTCAGACGCATAAGGTGGTGTTAAGTGCATTTTTGGAATTTATTTCTTTTGGAGCAGTACATTTTTATGATGTGAGATATTTGCTTTCATACTGAGCAGGACTAGTCAGTGGACAGTGCCTGGATATATTTTGCATGCATCGATAGTTATCAAAGGGATTTCCGAAAAGCGAGCTATAGTCTCAGTATATACCTACGTGTCCGATATGACACAAAACGTTTTAAAAACAAGGAAACCCTTCTGATTATTTTCAAAATGGTGGAACGTGCTTATTAAACAAAGGATATATATACACATATATAGTTATTTTCTTATGAGAAACGTCCGCCACTGTGCAGTGTTACGCGCATCGCACAGCGACTTAAAAAGATTTGGCATACATTTGCATCAGCTATTTACATGTATAGATTGGATGCCTACATGTATAGTCTGATCCATATCATATTGGTTTTGTATTGGATTTGACATTTGTGTCTTTACCATGAATCCGATGATCGCGGGATGCTTGATGGAGTGTTGCTTTTGAGTTATCTACTCAGTACTCATGCGCATGCATTGCGCTATGATATTTTATGTATAGATGATTTCGGAGCCCCGATGACTTAGAATTTGTATTGAAATATTTTAGCATTTGGGGGTTTAAATTTAAATTCGGGGACCGAATTTTTTTAAGGGGGGTAGATTGTAACGTCTTCAAAATAATAAAATATGATTTTTGGGAAATTTTATAATTTAATATTATTTTAATGAATATTTTAATATTCTGGTATAATTAAATACAAATAAATGGGGGAAAATAATGGAAAATTCTAAAATAAGGTATTTTAAGGAATTGCCTCGTTTTCTGTGCATGCCCCCATTTCCTCTAGTTTTGACCCTGAGAATATCTAGTTTTGACTGATTCCATCTAGGGTGAAATCTGGGTTGATTTTCCTATGTTGGTGTATAATTTGGGACTTGTTTTAGCATGGATTTTGGTATTTGGTGATTCATTCCTGTCGGGTGGCGTTTGGACGTCAACGATAAGTGGATTTTGATTGTGTTTACATGCGAGTCGATAGGTTTTTACCTATGCGGGTAGCGTGTGCTATTTTGGTTTCCGATGTGATTTTCATGTGCTTTAGCATTGTGATATACTTGTAGGTACCCCGCGTGATGTTGAGGCAAAGGAGGTGAAGATAGCGACATCGGCTTTGGCACACGAGAAGCAAGGTGAGTAGATTTATATCTACGGGGAGAAGTCGGGTGGGTGGCGTATAGCACCCCCGCAGTCCGTGGTGATGTATACGAATACGTATACACACGAATATTTATTATGTGTTGTTTAGGGTTATTGATGGTAATAATGATATTTTGATGATAAGAATATATTGGTTTAGTATAGTGCGAACCCTAGAGTAGTGGTTGCACTCACACATACATTTACACACATACTTGCATTCATTCTTTCATTTATTAGAGTGTATATGATGGTGCGTATATCTACACATGGGTATGGGACTATGTGTTTATATACGGGATTTGAGGATGATACGTGGTTTGAGATGATACTTGATGTGAGGCCGTGAGATCGGCGATGTGACATAGCTTGTCTTCGAGGTGCGATATGATAGTTTTAGCGGGCCTTTGGACATGTGCTTTACCCGCATTCATATTTTTATAGATGGTATCGATTTGTACTAGACTTAGAGTAGTACCCCAGATTCTGCGATCTGATGATAGTGATACCTGATATGTGATGAGGTACTGTGAAATTGACCCCTACCCAGCTATTGGGATGCCGTACGACGATCTACCGTACGAGCCGATATTGATGATAGATCCGCACTCATGACTCGAGGATATCTTACGATATGTTATTGAGGCGGGATCACCGACTATCATATCTATATATATTGACTCAGATTAGGTGGTTTCTTACCCCTCCTGTCTAGATTACTTAGTAGACATTAGACTGGACCGAGTCATACCTATTTCCAACAAACGAATCGGGGATATTTTAAAGATAGGCAGAAGGGTCATACGGATATTTTCAAATGATGTATCTTTTCTTAAAACACCGTAGCTCTTGTTTTTCCAAAAGCCCTGATTCGTCTTATTTCAAATGGCACCCCTGCATGACTTGTACAGATTGGTGTAGATTCATTACTTCTGCGTTGATTATTCGATTCCGCATATTCATGCTATTTGCATTGCATCGCTTGTACTGTGGTTATATTTCAGTCATGCTGCTAGGACACCAGCACCTTTATCGATGATGCATATGTTCCACGTACACTTGTTGCCGGCTCACACACTCATCATCGATAATTGCCATGTCACTACACTGTAGTACTATTGCATTCAGTATATGATCCTTGCATGACATGATGATATGCATACCTTCCTTTACATGTCGCATACTTCATGCTTTTGATTATACGCATTGAGATAATTTGTTTCTATGATATTTCCGGATTTGGGAACTGAGAGTGTTTCAAAAGAGAATATGTCATTGCTTTAAAAACCCGGTTACCCTTGATATGATATTTCAGTGCGTCCACCATGTGTTTTCTTGGTGCTGAGAGCGACATGTGAAACCCGAATCGAGGAGTGGATGAGCCGATTCCGGGTACATGGTGGACCCGGTATGGTTCCCCTCGGCAAGATGATCGATGAGCTTTGCCGATTGAGCCTGGAGGCGGGCGAGTACCTACCGGTGATTGGTTGGACCTGGCGGTTATCCGGAGGATACTAACCAGAGTCGATGGATAGATTTGGGCGTCCTGCCGGGGCCGCGGGCCGATACCGCAGACAGAGCCCGCGGGCCGATCCGGACTGACGGAGCCCGATATATAAGGATTTATGTGCCGATGCTGGGCACAGTTTTCATGATGTTTTCGAGTGCCGATGCTGGGCACTCCGGTTCCATGATTTTGACGTGTCGCGAGGGACACGGGTGGGTTATATCCTCATATTTCCATGCACAGGTTTCATGATATTTACTTGCATGATGGTTATTGTCATTGGGTGACGAGTGGACGGGATCCACGTGTGTGCAGATTTGATTGCATTGATCATACCTCATATTCATGACATACTATTACCTGAGGCACTAGCACGAGCACTTGGCATTACACTCATGTAGAGATTACATTGCCAGTTTAGCATACTTCAGCTTTATTCATAGTGAGGTTTATTTATATCTGATCGTATTGACCTAGGATGGGTCATGCATTCGATCTCTGCTTGTAGATATTTTCTATTCACGAGTTGGCAACTCACCCCCATTGTGCCCCGGTTCTTGCAGGTTGCCGTACAGATTCCATAGCGGCATTTCTGGCACACCGCTTCCTTATGGGTGACTTGCTTGGATAGGTGGGTTCTTTTGTATCAGATCCGCCATTGTTCATGTATCATTTATTGTATCTAGAATTTCCATCAACCAAAACTTGTTTATTATTTCAGACTTAGAAAACAGTGTTGTTTTATTTCGACCTTAGAATCGCGCTAGTAGTATTACGGTTTTCTGGCTGTTTTGAGTTTCTTTTTTTTTGGGTTTTGATCCTCGCCCTTTGGCGTTGTATATTATTATTGCTTGCGTGGTTATGACCGTCGATGGACGAAGAGCTAGCTCCCGCTTGGGGATGCCTTTTATCATTTCATATATATTATTCTTGTTGTACCCTGTTCGGGGCCAGTTTTTACAAAGGAAACTCTGCCAAAATTTTCAGGAAAGGTTACACATTTTAAAAAATATGCATATTCGCCTTAGTTATTTAAAAACTTTGATTTCCAAACATGATTTCCTTACTTTTCAAAAACAGTTTTCCTTATTTACTCTTTAAATGGTTTTAGATTGCTGGGCTTTTGGCTTACTTGGATCAGATGGGGTCCTATAGACTTCATATGGTTCAAGGGCCAGTCACGTGCTCTTTCGGGTCGTGACAGTTCGTCTATGAGTATCGCATATCGAGTCTAGGGGAGTAGATAAAGTCAAACCCTTAATAACGCGACATTTGGTGTCGGTATGAAGTCCACCACCACCTGAGAAACTACTGATCCAAATCAGTAATTTTTGACTACCTTAGCCAAGGATTTCTGGTGATGGCCACCCGTGCACACCGCGACATCAACCCCCAATACCAGGAGAGAGGAATCCCCTAACAATCCGCTCACTGCCTCTATGTGGCTCGGGACTGTACACAACTAAAACCTGTTTGCACTAATCCTTTGAGCCGTGGTAGGGTAGTAATCAAAGCACAGTGGGAACTCAAACGAGACAAATGACAATCTCAGGTCAATAGACTAACCTGTATACATGTCACCAGGGAACTGCTATCTGACAATAGGTATAATACCAACTAGCATGTTCCCGGCGAGTCTGTCTGGTGTACTCATAACCTAATGAGCACCTGTATACATCTTAGGTGAACAAATTAACACCAATGCCTTGTGAGACCGGCCACCGCCCCTCGTCGGGGTCTCGATCAGTATACACTAGTCTACTCTGGAGTATCGACCCAGTCTCGAAACTCCCTCGACTACGGACATTTAAGGATGTGCCTATAGACCACCCAGCTCCCACGTATATGATCGCCATCATACTGTTGGTAGTCAAGCAAGAATCCTAAGGGCTATATCAACATGTAATAGTGATCTTTAGTATCACCTGAAGCATGTACACAATGATAAAGACAAGCCAGATAGCATACTATCATTAGAGTAATACTGTCCCACCGGTATAGGTCCTCCCTCAATCATTACAATCGTGTGCCTGCGATCCAATAATTGACTTGAGGGAACTATAGCCAACAATTCCTATACTATAATTGGTCAAACCATGGATGTCCTAGATGTTTCTCCACATAGGATATGTATAATTTATCAAGGATTCTGGTAACCAGATCTATGTCAATAAATCTAGATTTGTAAAGTGTCCTAATCCGGGTTCTCGGACACTATTATAAAGGGGTTTAGAATGGACAACTCCTAGCATAACGGTGTATCCTCATATGATGGAGTCACCCAATCTAAAGAGATGTCTTCTAGACTGATGAGGAGAAGGGCTATCATGAATGACATTTCAATTGATTTAGCAATTAGATCAATCATACGATGTCATGTACCAAACCAGATATTGCTTTTGCACTTACTGTAGTAAAAGGATATTAATCCAATCCTGGAGAAACAATGGGAAGCAGTGAAAAACATATCAGGATGTTTTTGGAGTATGGTAATGGCAACCTCCTACCGGAGGCGGTTACTGATTATAGCTTCCAAGGTGACCTAGATGACATAGTGGCTGTCAGAGTTACAGGTTTACCCTCTTCTGAGAGGCGGTATATTGGAAAAGGTTCCAAGAGAAATACTGAGGTAGACATGGTGCAGGTTGCTGATTATAATCAGTGGAGAATACAGCCCAAAAAGTTTGTTGGATAAACTTGTTTATTTATAAACTTGGTCCCATCAAGTATCCAGACAAATTCTAAGGCAGGGTGTCGCTCGGCTCGGGAGATAGTTGATCTTCACGAAGTTGAGATATAGAGAGATAAAGTAAGGAACATTGTAGCGAATCCAATCACTGAGGCTATTTCTCGAACACGGTTGTTTCTCAAACACGATTTGCGAAACTGATTAGTAGAGAAGTTGGATATTCGATAGCACACAGAGTTGTGAGTATGCGATACCGCAATAATTGTCTTAAGTGCAAGTGGGAGATTGTTGGATATAGTGCCCTCAAAGCAATTATTGTAATTGCAGGTAGGCAATTAGGGTAATTGAGGGAGGACCTATACGGGTAGAATAGTCTTGCTCGAGATGATAATATGCTATCTGGTTTGTCTTTATCATCATGTGTATACATTTTACTTGCTATTACGTGTCGCTAATATATAATGATAAAGCGCATAAGATTCTTGCTTGACTACCAGCATTATGATGGTGATCATATACATGGGAGCCGGGTAGCCACTAAGCACATCCTTAAATGTTCCTAGTTGTAGGAATATCGAGACTGGACATCGATATTCCAGAGTTGAGTACTGTATAATTTCTAGACCCCAACGAGGGGCGGTGGCCGGTCTTACAAGACATTGGTGTTTTAGCACCTAAGAATGTATACAGGTGCTCACTGGAGGTGAATACATTGAACGGAATCGCCGAGAACTTCTACATGGTATTATACCTTTTGTCGGATAGAAGTTCTCCTATGGCATGAGTACAAGTTAGTCATTTGACTTAAGATTTTCATTTGTCGCGTGCGAGTTCTCACTGTACTTAGATTACTACCCTACCACGACTCAAAAGAGTCATGCAAACAGGTTTTAGTTGGGTACAGTCCTAAGCCACATGGAGACACTGAGTAATCAGAAGGGATTCGTCTTTCCCGATATAGGAAGTTGATGCCACGCTGTGTTCGGTTGGCCATCACTATAAATCCCTGGCCAGGGTGGATGAGATTTACTGATAGGAAATTAGTAGTTTCTTGGAAGGTGATGAGTATAACACCGGAATGACTTATCAGGTTATTAAAGGTCTGACATTATCCACCCCCTTGACCCGGTATGCGAAACTCTTAGACGAAGAGTTTGGACTATATAGAGATTGTCACTTACAAGCTCAATAGGGTACAAATGGACTTGATTGTCGACCTCACTTTTGGCATATACCTGGGTATTCGTTACGTACAGCTAGTGCAGCTGACGTGCTTGTGGTTATGGATTTATCCAGTAACTCACTGCTAGTTCATTGTCAAGTCTTTGGAGTCCCATGCAAAGGGTTTTCCATTTTAGAAGATATGATGTAGAGGTCGTATGTTGATACGGGCAGGGGTCCGATTAAATACGTGTATGTCATGACCCGAAAGTACGTAACATGACCGGCACTTAAATTACGAAACGTCTCGAGGCATACATAATCTAAGTAAGCCAAAACCCAGAAATCAAAACCAAAGAAGCAGTAGAGTGAAGGAAAAACTAATTGAAAACAAGTAGTTTTAATCAACATAGGCCGAAGTATGTATTTTTAAAATCTCAAGTATTTTCTGAAAATTTCGGCAGAGTCTCCTTTGTAAATACTGGCCCCAAACGGGATACAACATGAATAGTATACGAAATAAAATAAAAAGACATCCCCAAGCGGGAGCTAGATCTTCGTCAATCGACGGACACAACAACACAAGCAATATAATATATAACGCCGAAGGGCAAGGATCAAAACTCAAAAGAAAACCCAAAATCAGCATGAAAATCATGTTAGTTATATGTATGCCCTAGAAGCCATTACTGTACATACGATGTATATTGTAGTGGATGCTTGGACATATATAGGTGGACTTTCTTACTCGACATGATAGTATGCTATCTGGTTGCTCTTTATCTTAACATGTACTCTGATTGTCTCTATGTTACATGTTGATAAAGCCCTTAGGATATGTACTCGACTACTGGGACTATGATGAGATCATACTAGTGGGACCACGGTAGTCGACGAGTACATCCTATAACTGTTCCTAGTCGTGGGAGTACCGAGATAGGGCATCGATACTCCAGAGTAGACTACCGTATGCGCTTCTTGACCCATATGATGGACGATGGATGATCACATATCCATTGGTGTTTGATATCAGAGAAGGTATACGGGTGCTCAGTGGAGACTGAGTACACTGGACGGACCCACCGAGAACTCCCAGATGGTAATATACCTCACGTCAGATGGCAGTTCTCTGGTGACACTCGTACAGAGTAGTTTGTAGACCCAAGATCGTCAAAGAGTCTTGTGTGATTCCCATTGTGCTTTGATTTCCATCATACCACGTCCAATAGGGCGTGCAAAAAGGTGGCTTTTGGGTACAGTCCCGAATCACATGGAGGCGATGAGCGATAGGAGGGGATTCGTCTCTCCCGGTATAGGGAGTTGATGTTGCGCTGTGTTCGATTGGCTATAACTGGAAATCCCTGGCCAGGGTTGCTGAGATTTACTGGTAAGTGTTATCAGTAGTTTCTCGAACAGTTATAGACCTCATATCGACACGAATTATCAAGCTATTGGGGTCTGACGTATACCACCCCTAGACGAGATATGCGACATATCAGACGAAGAGACCGGACTGTACGGAAGTGTTACTCACTGGATTCACAGGAGAATGTATAGGCTTTCTTGTTGATCTTCTGAGCGCTCAATACCTGAGTGGCTGTTACGTTTAGCCGACCGCTTGCAGCTTGTAGGTGTTTGATATGATCATCACCTACTGCCGGCATATTGACGATTCTTTAGAGTCCTACACAGAGGTTTCTTGGCTCAGGCAAAACGGAGTAGGAGCACATATGTGATATGTGCCGGACCGAGAACAATGCGTGTATGTGATACCGTATTAGATTCTCACGATATGAGATATCGGCCGGTTATATGCGATATAGCCACGTCATCGGATAAGTGTTGATTCGATGAACTGATACAGATTATATTAGTCGGTTATTTGTGAAATAGCCAGATTATCGGATCAAGTATTGATTTGATAATTTAATGTATAATTATATATTTGATATATTAAATTACATTAACTAATATTAGCTCACTTATTGATTCATTTTCTCACTCGGGTAATACATTGATATATATGCGATATATGTTAACTGTATTATTTTCTTTTGTTACAATAAATATTGTATATGTGATATAAAATATTGTAACTTGTTAGGGTTATTAATGCAATATATTTTGTGAAGAATAAATATGGTTAGGGTTTGGATTAGGGTTAAGCTTTCATGAAGCTTTCAAGAAGCTTCTTGAAGTTTTGACTTTGACTTGGATATTTTGTGATATTTCCTTAACCCAACCCAACCCTTTAACCATACTTCATTCTCTACTATGGTTAAGTCTTCTCTTTCTTAACTATGGTTGCATTTCTAACCTCACATGATAGTTTTTTCATTATTCATCACAAAAGGATTACTATTCTTCTTCTTCTTCCTTGATCTTTTGAAAAGCTTTCTACGTTTTTCTTATGTGATGATTATGAGTGAGATTAAGAAAACAAATGAGAGATAAAATCCTACTTCATCATCCTAATCTATCCTAGCCATTTAGATTAGGATGTTCACTTCATTTAGTGAGTGAGAGCTTGTGTTAAAGAAACTTCAAGGTAGATCATCTTAGTTATCGAAGATCGGAAGCAAGCTTGCATCTTTCTCTTCGTGGAGCCTCTCTAGAGTCCGGAAACTCGATGATCGCAGCGAAGAGACCTCAACACGGAGCTTTAGAAGTGATGGACCGGACTACAAAGGTTGTAATCCCAAACTCTTAGATGTTAAAGTGTTTAACATGCTTTGTTTTGCCTAATCTCTAGTTTAAAGATCTTGGTTAGGGTTGTTCGGCACGTTTAAATTTTAAATCGGGCATGGTTGATGCCTTATAGACCCTTATGAGAGTGCCTAGTAACCCTGCAGTGGTATCAGAGCCAAGTTAGTGCTTTAGGCGAAGTCTAGGCGAAGTTTAAAGTCCGATCGAACTCTGAATACCCGTAAAACCCTAGTTTCTGGAAATTTTTCAAAAAGTTGATTTTTTTCATATTAAAAATACTCAGAAAAATCAGCAGGGAAATACAAGAATTACTGTGAAACGCGTGCCTCCAATACCATTAAAGCGCCGCGGAACCGCGGCCGTAACATGGCTTGCGCGGCGGTTCCGCGGCCAAACAGTAGAATCATGGCACATGTTTTAGACAGTAATGTCCCTATGTAATTCCTGATTATTCTGGGAAATTTTTAATTTACTCAAGTGTTGAGTTTTCTGGGTTGTATTGGGAGCTCATTGATTCGATCAGAAAGTTTAACTTCGTTTAATTTTTTCCGGGTAATTTTAGAACGTGTTAAAAAGTTCGAACGGATAACAATAACTCACTTTTTCCCCTGTCGGAAAGTTTTCAAAAGTTGGAATTTTTCTCGAGTTTGAAACATCCGGAAAATCATGCAAGTAACGTGGTGGACCCTCTAGAAGAACACAAATCTTAACTCGATTATGTGACCATCTTGAACTGCCTCTAAACCTTAGGGTTTGGGGCAGTATGGCGTTGTCACATGTAAGGCGTTGGTTTAACCCTGCTACGGCTGGACCATTGGTACTGTGGCATGTGATGTATACATTTTGGACTCTGCTCAAGCGTTGAGCAATTTGGGAAATCTTGGATGTTTGATCATTCGATTGGAAAGTTTAACATTATCTGTTTATCTGGAATGTGATACAATATTTGGAATCCACATGTAGTTATGAGATAACTAATTTGAATGTTATAAATCTAGCAGTTTAGTCTCAGATGATCGGTTGCCACGGGATTTTGAGGCGATCAAAACTCCGTCGCAATCAAATAGCGTACGCGGATACTCGCTGGGTAAACTTAATAGATAGCCACGCCCCATAGCCCCGACCAAGTGACTGTAGGAGAACCCCGTCGCCAAAAGCATCCGTTCGGGTGCTCGCGGCAGCGGTGTTCCGCCTTAGTGCACTTCATCGACGGCATCCAGGGGTGCAGCCGTCTACTATAGTTTGCGACGAGCATTCGATCAGGATGTCGGGAATCTTGTTGAATTGCCCGACTTTATATTGAAAAGAGTTTTCGATATTGAGACTAAAATGCGGGGTTTATAAATGTTAGGCATGCGATGTCTAAGGAATTCATATGGTTAAGCATGCGATGTCTAAGGAGGTTGCGGATTCCAACTATTGTAGTTTTACACTTTTTTTCTGTGACCGTAAGCGTAGTATGTGGTGTATTGCCAGCTTCGTTGCTATACATTAACGACAATCGAGATACGCATACTTGCTTATGTTGATGATATGAGATATTATGTGTTGTTGTAATATGTTATACTGGATCGTCGTGTTCTGAATAGCCGGGAGTTTTATGTGAGATGAGAGTTTTTCTTTTTCATTCATGTAAAATCCATTTGTATGTAATATTCTTTTATTGGGGCACTTCCGGGCTGAGGATGATGTCACTATTGTATATTATTTACTTTTCCGCATTAGGTAGACCCAAGGCGGGGAGCACAAGTAACCGGGTTCTAGGGTCCAGTGGGAGACCATCTCGAGGAGTCGAGACCGGGTCTCCTAACCCTAGAATTGGCAGTGTTGCTTGCCGCTCTCGTAGGGGTCTAGGGATGTGGGTTTGGCTATTCATCGCGACCGTGGAATCCGTGTTTTATACAGGCTTGTATTAAAACACAGACGTCCTAGTACATCCAATATTTCATATATGTTCTTCTGCTGCAATGTTCTGTGATGAAATCATATTACTGCAAGAGACGAATGTTTATATTATATATATGAGATATATGTTATATTGCAGATTTCGTTTCAAATGTGATGCTTGTGAAGCATAATAAAATGGGACTTCATTAATGGGATTAATGAAATAAAAAAAACCTAAAGATGTTGTAGAAACTTGTCTCTCAAACAAGTAGCTTTAGTTCTTTCTTTGCATAGCGGTGTTCCTTGTAGAACATCCAGCACCTTATTCGATAAGGAAAGAGCCGAGATCACTTCACCGGGAGTGACCTCTTTAGTGAAACTAGCAGATGCTACAAACTCGGTTTGTCTTTTGATTGTTTCTATAGCTTTTGCTTTGGATAGTGGTATTTGCAAAATATCCTGCAGCTTATTCGATAAGGAAAGAGCCGAGATCGCTTCACCGGGAGTGGCCTCTTTAGCGAAACGAGAAAGGCCTAAAAACAATCCCATTAAAAAAATCACTTGATTCTACAACGATATCAAGTTCATTACGCAAAGGCTTTTCTTAAAAACCTATCGTAGCCCTCCGTCATTTCAGATAAGTACTACTTTGTATTCGTGCTGCGGTAGTTTGGCATTCATCAAGGACTAGTGTACGGTAGCTAACTAGTGCTTATCTGCTAGCATACGATGTGATTGGATTAGGATATTCGTGCGGGGTTGTTTGGCATTCGTCAAGGGTCATGCAGATGGGTTTATTTCAATCGGGAAATGTACGGGTTGAACTTGACTAGCGGACTATAGGTGGTTTGGCATTCGTCAAGGTCATAGGACGCTAGGGGTAAAATATTATCGGGAATTTCAAGTGTTGAAATTTGCAATGAGATTGCATACCTTCTATGAGATAGTTGGATCCCGATACCCGCTGCGAGTAAGAGTTACTCCTGGAAGAGTTTTACACATTACAATTAGCCGATCAAGTAGGTTTCTAGCAAGGTGTTAACGTGGTTACGCCCCTGGGAAAATGAGGTTTATTTTAATTAGGTCCGTGCGAAAGCACGGGGAACCTCCCTCAAAGTACCGGCACTGGCCTGGCTGAAAGATTGGCGAACTTGTAGAGTGTAATTAATCCCGGCTAGTCTTTCCTTTTAGGGTTTGAAGGAAGATTTGACTAAAACAGTGGGAGACATCCTGATTAGATAAATTGATAACCAATCTAATCTTGTAAAAGCGCACGCTGAGTGTTTTCTTCTCTCACTCCAGGTAGCGTCTATGTCACGCCTTAATCAAGATAATAATACGGATATGTTGACCTAACCCGCTTGTTATACTGCTCTATGGAACGTTGGTCCCGCTCCAACATATAATTGTTATAAGACAAAGAAGGAAATTGTGGATTACAAGAATTCCCGTGCCTCCCAAACGAAGAAAGTGCATGCTGATGCATCTTCTTCGGGTGTGTTCATTACAGAGAACTGTTTCTCAGTATCCTTTACGTCCTGGGTATGAGATACCGGATCAGGATCCCGCATATGTAATCTGTTACATGGGCTACAGATAGGCAGAGAACTGAGAACGGGTGATAAGTTTCAAGAGTTGGAAATGATGCAAGTCTTGCAGCCAAGTCTGTTAGCAGTTATAACCCTGTATTATCAGAATACATTGATTCTGAACGAATGTTATTAGATATCGAAACTGATATACAACATCATATCAGTCTATTTATTAGTAAAAAAGGATATAATTTTGTATTGTTGGATAATGTTTTTAACATTTCCTATATCAAGAGTTGATCGGTTCAGGCACGTTATCTAAAAGCTTAGACGTTCTAAATCAAACTACAGTTCTTAACGTACAGAACACACACAAGAGGAAGAGTTCATAAATGAACGAATCCTTCTTGAGGCATTGTAGACTAGGTCATATCAATTCGACCCAACTAGCTGAAGTTACATTTAGATGCTTATTTAAATTAGTTTGAATTTACATCTTGTGAAACTTGCCGGTCATGTCACAAAGATAAAATGACCACAGCCCTGTTTATTGGAAACAGAGAAAGAGTTAGTGAACTCTTGGGATTGATACATGCTGATGTATGAAGGTCCCCTGTCTACACATGCCAAGACCGGTTCTTTATACTTCATTATATTCACTGATGGTCTCTCAAGATTCGCACATGTGTTCCTGTTGAAACACAAGTCTGAACCTTTTGAGAAATTCAATAAATATGAGTTAGAAGTAGAGAACCAAAAATGGGTATAAGTATTATGTCCTTTGATGAGATCAAGGAGGAGAATACTTGAGCACGGAATTCATGGACTATTCTAAAGGAGAATGAGATTCTCTCTCAGCATTACTCCTCCGTATACACCACAGCACCTCGGTGTATCGGGACGGAGCAATCACACACTATGTGATATGGTGCACTCTATGATGAGTACTACTGAGTTTCCTATTTCCTTTTGGGAGTTATGCACTTGAAAAGTTGCATACCTATTGAATAGGGTTCCAATCAAATCAGTTGCCTACCACTTCATATGTGATATAGAATGGGAAGAGCCCATATCTTAAGTATGTTAAGATTTGGGGTTGTCCAGCCTATGTCTAAAAGCATAATCCGGACAAGCTCGAGGAAAAGTCAGTTCTGTGGAAGTTTGTTGGATATCCCAAGCATTCGCAAGGGAATATCGTCTACCTATCCGAGGAACAAAAGTTGTTTTGTTTCTCAACATGCCACCTTTGTGAAGGGGAATTTCTTGTGAAGAAATAAATGGTCATGAGGTAGAACTGTAAAGAGTTCCAGCTATACAAAATGCAGCTGATGATTTGGCAAACCCGGAGGATTCAATAGTATCCAACGAACCTCAGCCTCTCCGTCGATCTGGTAGGGTTCCTCATCCACCTGAGAGATACTTCGGTTTCTCTATGACAGTGGGAGTGAGGATTGCATCATGAGATGATGACCCAACTAGTTTCGAGAAGGCCATCAGGAGTGGGACTCTGTAAGAATAGCTGGATTCTTAGCGATCTGAGATGGAATCCTTATACACCAACAAAGTATGGACTTTGGTTGCTTTATCTGAAGGGTTAAATCCCCATCAGGAGCAAGTATATCTTGAGAAGATTACTTGGTGTACATGGAAAAGTTCAGACTTTCAAAGGTATGTTTAAGTCCATCCATATCCTACTTGCCACTGCTACATACCATGACTACGATATCTGGTGGTTGGGTGTCATGACAGCTTTTCTAAATGATGATTTAGAAGAGAGCGTCTATAAGTACACAGCCAGAGGGCTTCGTAGATAGTGGGAGCAGCGGAAATGTGTGCAAGATGTTTTTATGTGATAAATCAGGCATCGCGGAGTTGGAACATCTTTTTTGATGTGGTAATCAAAGAGTTTGACTTCATCAAAATGGTAGATGAACCTTGAATATACAAAAAAGGTAGTAGGGAGTATGGTGGTGATCCTCGTAGAGTACGTGGATGGCATACTCTTGATAGGGAAGGAGTTTCCTATGCTACTCTCGGTCAATCTCCGCTTATCACAAGGATTCTCCATATAGGATCAAAGTGAAACCTCCTAAATCCTGGGTTTTGGATCTATGAGATAGATCTAATAGGATGTTAGGACACTCACTAGTTGTAGTGAGATGGTATCAATCGATCCTGGGGAGAATCACTGGAAAAGTTCTAGGGTGATAAGGACGACTGAATGTCAGTCGGAGGCATTGTCTTTACCCTCAGTGGAGGGACGGTATGTTGGAAGAGTTCCAAGCTAGATACCGTGACTTACTAGACGATTAAAGGCAAGATGCATCGTTACCAAGGATGCTACCAAAGAGGCAGTCTGGATATATATATATATATGAGTTCATGAGATGAACTTCGTTCCTACCGTTGTATGACAATGGAGTTATGGCTTATGCCAAGGAACCCCCGTCCCATCAGAAATCCAGATATAATTCTTAGGCAGTACACCTGATCAAGGAGATGGTTTATCTCCAGAGAGATCGAGGTTAGGAGAGTAGACACAGAGGACAACAGCGCGGATCCACTCACAAAGGCCTTTTTCCCAGTCGAGACTTTTATAGGATGGTTGAGTATGAGATACTTCAACCACAGCTAATTGTTGGCTATGCGATACCACAACAGATGGCCCTAGTGCAAGTGGCAGATTGTTAATTATATGTGTGCCCTAGAGGCCATTACTGTACATACAATGTATATTGTAGTGGATGCTTGGAAATATATAGGGAGGACTTTCTTGCTTGACATGATAGTATGCTATCTGGTTACTCTTTATCTTAACATGTACTCTGATTGTCTCTATGTTACATGTTGATAAAGACCTTAGGATATGTACTCGACTACTGGGACTATGATGAGATCATACTAGTAGGGCCACGATAGTCGACGAGTACATCCTATAACTGTTCCTAATCGTGGGAGTACCGCGATAGGGCATCGATACTCCAGAGTAGACTAGCGTATGCGCTTCTTGACCCATATGATGGGCGATGGATGATCACATATCCATTGGTGTTTGACATCAGAGAAGGTATACGGGTGCTCAGTGGAGACTGGGTACACTGGACGGACTCGCCGAGAACTCCCAGATAGTAATATACCTCACATAAGATGGCAATTCTCTGGTGACACTGGTACAGAGTAGTCTGTAGACCCGAGATCGTCATAGAGTCTTGTATGATTCCCACTGTGCTTTGATTTCCATCATACGACGTCCAAGAGGGCGTGTAAAAAGGTGGCTTTTGGTTACAGTCCCGAATCACATGGAGGCAATGAGCGATAGGAGGGGATTCGTCTCTCCCGGTATAGGGAGTTGATGTTGCGCTGTGTTCGATTGGCTATAACTGGAAATCCCTCACCAGGGTTGCTGAGATTTACTGGTAAGTGTTATCAGTAGTTTCTCGAACTGTTATAGACCTTATATCGACACTACATATCAAGCTACTGGGGTCTGACGTATACCACCCCAAGGCGAGATATACGACATATCAGACGAAGAGACCGGACTGTATGGGAGTGTTACTGACTGGATACACAGGAGAATGTACAGGCTTGCTTATTGATCTTCTGAGCGCTTAATACCTGGGTGGCTGTTACGTTTAGCTGACCGCTTGCATTGTGGGTGTTTGATATGATCATCACCTACTGCCGGTGTATATGACGATTCTTTAGAGTCCTACACAGAGATTTCTTGGCTCCGGAAAAACGGAGTAGGAGCACATTTGTGATATGTGCGGGACCGAGAAAATTACGTCTATGTGATACCGTATTAGATTCTTACGATATGAGATATCGGCCGTGTATATGCGATATAGCCGGGTCATCGAATCAACACTGATACAGATTATATTAGTCTATTATTTATGAAATAGCCGGATTATCGGATCAAGTGTTTATTTGATAATTTAATGTATAATTATATATTTGATATATTAAATTACAATAACTAATATTAGCTCACATATTGATTCATTTTCTCACTCGGGTAATATATTGATATATATGCGATATATGTTAACTGTATTTTTTTCTTTTGTTACAATAAATATTGTATATGTGATATATAATATTGTAATATGTTAGGGTTATTAATGCAACATGTTTTGTGGAGAATAAATATGGTTAGGGTTTGGATTAGGGTTAAGCTTTCATGAAGCTTTCAAGAAGCTTCTTGAAGCTTTGACTTTGACTTGGATATTTTGTAATATTTCCTTAATCCAACCCAACCCTTTAACCATAGCTCATTCTTTAATATGGTTAAGTCTTCTCTTTCTTAACTATTGTTGCATTTCTAACCTCACATAATAGTTTTTTCATTATTCATCACAAAAGGATTACTATTCTTCTTATTCTTCCTTGAGCTTTTAAAAAGCTTTCTAGGTTTTTCTTATGTGATGATTATGAGTGAGATTAAGAAAACAAATGAGAGCTAAAATCCTACTTCATCATCCTAATCTATCCTAGCCATTTAGATTATGATGTTCACTTTTAGTGAGTGAGAGCTTATGTTAAAGAAACTTCAAGATAGATCATCTTAGTTATCGAAGATCGGAAGAAAGCTTGCATCTTTCTCTTCCTGGAGCCTCTCTAGAGTCCGGAAACTCGATGATCGCAGCGAAGGGACCTCAACACAGAGCTTTAGAATTGAAGGACCGGACTACAAAGGTTGTAATCCTAAACACTTAGATGTTAAAGTGTTTAACATGCTTTGTTTCTCCTAATCTCTAGTTTAAAGATCTTGGTTAGGGTTGTTAGGCACGTTTAAATTTTAAATCGGGCATGGTTGATACCTTATAGACCCTTGAGAGAGTGCCTAGTAACCCTGCAAATCATAATAATACAACGCGCGACACTAAGGTCGAAAAATAACAGGTCAGGTTTTCTATCTCTCTCAAATATACAATCTAGTTGATGGAGTTTCTAGATAGAACTGAAATAATGAATAACTTAAGGTGGTCCTGAGGCAAAGAACCCACTTACCAAAGCAATCATCCGGAAGGAACAGTGCGCCAGCAAGCCGCAACAAAACCTATACGGCAAAACCTGCAAGGAACTGTGGCACAACGGTGGTGAGTTGCCAACTCGTGAGTAGAAAACATCTACGAGTAGAAATCGCATGCATAACGCTATCTTCGGTCATATCAGGTAATATCCTCAAATAAAAATCCTGGTCCAGCTATGTATAGTATAATACTACCAGCTCGTGCAACCGTGCCCCAGATAGCAACATATCAGATATATGATGTATGAATGCATTACGAATGGAAACAGAATATATCGTGAGTGAGACAACTATTTTCTTTAATCAATAAGATTTCTATATGTATATCAATCAAGTATCATCAATGAATGCAACAGAGAAATCAGTGTCAATCATCGACACAAAACATAAGTCTCAATATCTCAATATCAAATCTCAATATCTCAAATCTCAAATCTCATGTATCAATATCTCAGGCATCCGTATCATCTGCGAGATCGGCCCTCGGGCTCCGGCAGAACGGATCGGCCTATAACCATCTCATGACTCCAGCCGGTATCCTCCGGATAACCGACGAGTCTAAACAATATCACCGGTAGGTAGTGCTCCCCTGCCAGGCTCATCGAATACAACTCGAGCTTTTTGCCCCGAGGTACCATACCGGGCCCACCATGTACCTGAGACGGTTCATCCAACTCCTCAAATCGGGTTTCCAAATCCAACAGCAATCATGAAAACTCATGGTGGACGACTCATACATCACGAGAAAACCGCAATTTGCATTTTAAAATGATGATACTAAGCTTTTATTAAATTCTTGCGGCTTTCCCCAAAATCCAGAAATCTCATATAAATCCGAAATTATCAAAATCATGATACCAATAAACAGTGAATACCGCCATAAATCTCCATAATACTGCATAACCAATGAATATATGGATGCATCTGATATCATGCAATGAATGCAATAATTAAACTAGCATATGGAAACTATAACATATTACAACTATCAGCTAGTAAGCTATGTCACTGAAATAGTATTTTCTAAAGTGTACGTGACATGGCAATTACCGATGAAGATGTGTGTGAGCCGGCAAGCGAGTGTACGTGGAGCATACGCGCCATCGGTAATTGTGCTGGTGTCCTAACAGCATGGTTTCATAATTACTATGTACACAATAACATGCAATGAGGCGATAACAACATGATAAGGAAAATGAATAGTAAATACAACAATAATATGCGGAACATGAATAATAACGTTACAACAAGGAATCTACCTTACTATACATGTGTTATACTGTTTTTCCGTTTGAAATAGTACGAATCGTGGTGTTTGAAAATAAGGACTACGGTGTTTTTAAGAAAAGATACGTCTTTTAAAATATCCGTAGTATTGCTTGGTATGTCTTTAAAATTCTCACGATTCGTCAGTTTTGGAAATAGGTATGACTCAGGTCTAGTCTAACATCTACTAGGTAAACTACAAGTCTAACTAACAACCAATCGAAAGGGGTACGGAAACCACCTACATCTGAGTTGATATATATCTGTCTATATAATAGTCGGTGATCCCGCCTCAATAGTATCCCATATGATACACCATCTGATATGACATCCTCAAATCAAGAGTGCGGATCTATCATTAATGTATTGCTCGTACGGTAAATCCATCGTACGGCATCCTCAACATTCATGCATGTGTATATGAATGTATATATATGCATAGTCCCATACCCATGCGTATATACATATATACACATTCCCATATACACACAAGAAAATGATGTATGCAAGTGTATATGTGTGCGTGTATGCAAATTCTTACTTTAGGGTTGCGATTTAGAAACCAACCAAAACCTTCCTCCATTCCTCGCTAACACTAATCCATAAGCTCCTAAGGATTTTCTTACTAGATGTACATATCTCACATTAACATATAAAAGTATATCGTTACTATATCACATCATTTCTCATAATTTTGCGGGGGTGCTATACGCCATCAACCCGACTTCTCCCCGTAGATATAAATCTACTCTCCTGATCTTCGCTCGCCGGTGCCGATGTCGCAACGCGTTTGCTTGACGTCTCGATGTCCATATGGGGGTACCTACATGTCACAACGTATCGTATCGCATAAAAATCCAATTCGAAATCGAAACGGGATACGAAAACCAAATCGGCACGCGTATCACGTATAGGTCAAAACCTATCGCCTACGCATGCAAGAATAGCCAAACCAACCCTCGATGTTGATGTACAAACATCAACCCATCGAGAAAAACCCAAACGCACCCAGTTGCACATTCACAAACACTAATTATAATATGAAATATGTTAGAATTCACAAAAACCCCAAACTCACTTTAAAAGCATATTTTCCGAAAACCTAGCAAGCAAAATTTACCGTTTTAGTACAACTCTAGATGTTTTAACAATTCTAATGGCCATAATACTTATTAAACATCTTAAATAAGCCATACAAACTATTTCCACAATTTTATCACATTAAATTTCATTAACACCAAAATTCTAGTTTGCAATTATCCAATTTTGACAATTTTCAAAGTAAAATTCACAATTCAACAACTAAGCTTGGTTTTGCATAACCTAAGTTATTAAACCACTCATTATAATGTTAATGATGTGATGAAACCCAAACCATATTTTTAATCTCGCGTTTTGAATTAAAACTAAAAACCTAGTTAGCACTAAAAATTCCAAATTCGTGCAACATCGTAGATTAACAACAAAATGACTATTAACAAGCATAATCACCCAAGTTAAACCATTAGATAGCTTCTACACTAAATTTTAACCCATTTGCAAATCTTCTAACCATAATTCCAACATCAAACCCTTTCTAGAATTCCATAACAATCAAGTCTCAATCAAATTTCACACTTGAAATAACTAAATTAGCATGTTTAAACTACAAATTAAACATTAGATTAGAATTATACCTCTCAAGTTTTGAACCTCTTGCACTTAGCCTCCAAAGTTGCCTCTTTTCTCCATGATTTAAACCAATTTGGGCTTGAGAAGAGGTAGAATAGGGATTAGTGTTGAATTTGTGAAGAAAATTGTGGATTTCGGTGGATTTTTGGATGAAATTGAAGCAAAAGGAGATGGGGGAAAATGAGGAGCTGCAGCAGCTTGAGGCTCGGCCTGGGGTAAGGGATGGGGGAAAGTGAGGAATTGGTGTTGAAATTTCAAAGGTCAAAGCCCCCCATGCCTCAATAAAACCCATACCTAAATTAATATATTTTACTCCTTTTCAATTCAATTTTCTTCACATGAGTTGAAGTCAAAAAGGGGGGGGGAGGAGAAATGGGCTGCTACCTTGGTGGTGGGGCTGGCCATCTGGAGGTGAGTGAGTTGTGAGTGAGCGTACAAGAAAATTCCATGCAAAAAGAACCCCTCAAGTTACCTAATTGCAAGTTTAAGCTTATTTTAATTAATTTAAATTTTCCTTTGATTATAACCAACTAGAACTTGGAAATAGCATACTAAAAATTTATTTTACATACTAGATTTTAGTTTTCATGGTTCTCAAGTATGTGATTAGCCCATTCAAATTTGTATTTATCGCTAATTAAATATATTAGTGACGACTTAAAATAATATTAAATTAAGTAATTTCGGAAAAATTTTCAGAAATTTAGAAATTTTACCAGTGGCTCAATAAACACCAAATACTAGCAATTTCATAGCTAGTATTGTATATTTAATTTTTATATTAAAACATATTTATATTTTGACTTTTTACGGAAAACCCCCTTACTTTACCGATTTTCCGAAATTTCACCGTAACGATTTTCAAAACGTTACAATCTTCCCCCCTTAAAGAAATTCGGTCCCCGAATTTGAATTAAAACTCCCCCCAAATACTAAAACATTTCAGCGAAACCATCAAGTCGTCGGGGCTCCGAAATCATAAATTCATAAAACAAATCGTAGCACAACGCATGCGCATGAAAAATGAGCATATAACTCAAAATCAAAACTCCATCCAGCATCCCACAATCATCGGAGTCATGGGAAAGAGGTCAATGTCTAAATCCAAAACGAAAATCAATATGATATAAATCAACTATACATGTAAATATCATTAAAACATTTGGAAGCAATGCATGCCAAACCTTTTTAATTCGGTGTGCAATATGTGTATCACTGCACAGTGGCGGACGTCCATTGTGAGAAAATAACAATATATATATATATGTCTTTTGTTTAATATGCACGTTCCGCCGTTTTGAAAACAATTTTAGAAGGGTTTCCTTTATAAAATGTTTTGTGTCATCTCGGATACGTAGGTAAATACTGAGACTATAGCTCTTCTTTGGAAATCCCTTCGATAACTATCAATGCATGTAAAAATATACTTATGTACTGTCCTTTGACTAGTCCTGCTCAGTACTAAACCAAATAGCAAATATCATAAAATATACTGCTCCAAATGAAATCAATCCAAATATATATGAATACAACGTGCGTCTGGTGCGCGCGGAAATCGAAATCCATGAATGTGCCATACATATGCACATAAACAAAATCCAAGTGCAACAAATGTGCACAAAACACCTGTCAAAGGCAACGTGTATGCCTGACAGCAGCATCAGGTGTATCTGAGATGCACGAAAAATCTCGATTTAGTGTATCTGGTGTGCACCTAAATCGCCAAGCGCCTTAAGTACGCACAAAATCCAAATCAAGTGCAAAAAAGCAAATCAAATACTAAAAATGCATGAAAACTATGCCGAAAGCATAAGTCAAATCATATGCATGCCCTAGGCATAAAATCAAATATCATGAAACTCGGTCATCAAAACTCATTCATGAAATAATTCACCCAAAAATACTGAAATCCAAAAGGACGGATACGTGATAGTCAATCGCCAAATCACAAGTTATAATTATTGTCATCGATATGTGTGTCTTTCAAAGTCGAGAAGGTGTCGGTGCATCCAATACTAGCAGAGCAAGATATCTACTTGCCTGCTGATCATGGCCTGTCGACTAGTGCCCTTAGGCTCTCGTCTCTCACTGCAGATTGCTAAGTACATATTTCCTTAGCTCAACGGTCCAATATAGAAACGAAAACGGAGCAGTCCGCTCTGACACATCCTCTAAAGATCTCTGGTCAACTATCATGGTCACTCATAACATGTCTCGTCGACGATGCCGAAATCTGCCTACTAGGTGTGCGTTATATGACCGCTCCTGGGTCCAGGTCTTCTCGTTTAATATTTCCAGAAAGATCTTGTCGGGGTCTCTAGCAAATCTCGTTCCTGCCGAACTGCCCGGAAGTTATCATCTCTTACTAAATCTATATCTGGTTCCGGAACGGCTGCATACTCATCACGACTCCTTCTAGAAGATATATCCATATACAACGCCTCTACATGCGTATCACATCTCTGATGTCGGCGGAGTGGAACATCATCTCATCAAGATCTCGTACGAACCTCTTACATCACTTTTATCTAATGTCGACTACTTCGGACTCGTCTCTTCGTGGCTGCATGGACTGCGCTCCAACGGCTATACTCGTATCTGGAGTCTCCTAAGCAATTCATCTCATCACCTGATATCCGAATGAAGTCGAATCATCCGATCGATTTGTCAAAACCTCATAATCCCCCAAGAGCTCAACATCTTGGGTACAGTTTAATAGTATCGAATATATGCCACAGCACCTATGGACCAACCGTAGAAGGGCAGACCCAAGCCTCAATAATGGCACCGCTAAACTGCCGCAAACCCTAAGGTTCACCGGCGTTCCATTATCATTAAATCGAGTTAGGGTTTCATTCTTCTAGAGGGTCCGTAGAATTGCTTGCATTGTTTTCCGAATACTTTAAACATAGAAAATGGGTCCCTGACATTCGATCGTCTCTATCGACTTTCAACGTATCCGCGTGAAGTCGTCTCTAGCTGGAATCAATCAATCTGATGACCTCGCATTGGGGTAGGCAATGAATCACATGTCCTAGTCTTTCATCTCCGATGACTAGCAATCTCCTATCATATCTCGAAGTATAACTCGTGCGGCGTTAGCCTCAAACATCTTGGCGATATCTTTTCATTCGCCAAAATCACTGGCTCATTCGTCCGCACACTGAACAGTGCCTCGATCATCAAAATAATCTGTGCTCTGACGGTCATCACAATCTGGCTGGCATCTTGAAGTGGCCCAATCCTATGGTGCTAATCTACACGTCTGAGAAATCTCGTAAAAGCGATCCACCAAACGCTCGTAGCGCGAAAACACATGAAACGACACCTCCTTATGCAATCGTATGTCCCTGGAATCACGTCCTTGTCAGTCCTCGTCCGTGACGAGCTCGTGTTGACGCAACTCTAGCCGTAGCTCTCTCTGCCCGTACAACCGTGATAACAAAACCATAAACTGGTACCGATGAGGCTAGATCATAGGAAGGAATATAATATTATGCAAAGAAATGTACATCCTAAGGCTTCTTAAGTGGAGTATCGTATCGTAAATATGCCGCAGAACATACGTACGGTACGTCACTCTACTCAAACTACCTACTCCATCAACCAAGGGTCATCCTACACTCCGAAAGTAAAACCTAACGCTCTGATACCAACTTTGTCACGACCCGGAAAGTACGGAACATGACCGGCACTTAAATTACGAAACGTCTCGAGGCGTATGTAATCTAAGTAAGCCAAAACCCGGAAATCAAAACCAAAGAAGCAGTAGAGTGAAGGAAAAACCAATTGAAAACAAGTAGTTTTAATCAACTTAGGCCGAAGTATGTATTTTTAAAATCTCAAGTATTTTCTGAAAATTTCGGCAGAGTCTCCTTTGTAAATACTGGCCTCAAACGGGATACAACATGAAAAGTATACAAAATGAAACAAAAAGACAACCCTAAGTGGGAGCTAGAACTTCGTCAATCCACGGTCACAACCACGCAAGCAATATAATATACAACGCCGAAGGGCAATGATCAAAACTCAAAAGAAAACCCAAAATCAGCATGAAAATCATAATAATACAACGCGCGACTCTAAGGTCGAAAAATAACAGGTCTGGTTTTCTATCTCTCTCAAATATACAATCTGGTTGATGGAGTTTCTAGATACAACTGAAATAATGAATAACTAAAGGTGGTCCTAATGCGAAGAACCCACCTACCAAAGCAATCACCCGGAAGGAACAGTGCGCCAGCAAGCCGCAACGAAACCTGTACGGCAAAACCTACAAGGAACCGTGGCACAGCGGGTGTGAGTTGCCAACTCGTGAGTAGAAAACATCTACTATTAGTAATCGCATGCATAACGCTATCCTAGGTCATATCAGGTAATATCCTCAAATAAAAATCCTGGTCCAGCTATGTATAGTGTAATACTACCTGCTCGTGCAACCGTGCCCCAGATAGCAACATATCAGATATATGATGTATGAATGCATTACGAATGGAAACAGAATATATCATGAGTGAGACAACTATTTTCATTAATCAACAAGATTTCTATATGTATATCAATCAAGTATCATCAATGAATGCAACATAGAAATCAGTGTCAAGTATCGACACAAAACATAAGTCTCAGTATCTCCATATCAAATCTCAATATCTCAAATCTCAAGTATCAACATCTCAGGTATCTGTATCATCTGCGGGATCGGCCAGCGGGCTCCGGTGTCACGACCCGTAATTCGGTCCGCAACCGGTCCTTAAACTACGTAACGTCTACAGGCGTATGTAACTTAAGTAAGCCGAAAAACCCAGAAATCTAAACCACCCAACACTGGATCAACGGAGAAAACACAGTTTAAAAATATTTTAGAAGTCGCCATTTAAAATCTCTAACTCTAGTTTTCTTTCATGAAAATTTCGGCAGCACTTCCCTTGTAAAACTAGCCCCGAAAACGGGTACAACACAGATAATATATAAAACATCCCAAGTGGGAGGAAAATCACGCCCACCGGCGGAGACAATCACCACAACAAGTATACGACGCCAAAGCGAAGAAATATCAAAGAGAACGACTATAAAGGAAGTAAACATTTCCACAAATAAACTGCTTCTACGAGCACGGTTCCCAAAACCAATATAATACAACACTGATACCTCACAAGTCGTCTCTAAGTCAAATACAACAGGGGTAGATGGAGAATACTAGATCCAACAAAAGATATACAATATACAACGGATATCCGCAAACCCACCTATAATGCAACGGCCTCAGTGCCAAAGGTAGCGGTATCCACAAAAGTAGTGATGATAAGCTGCCCTGCCGCGACTACTCAGAGGGTAAGTCCTGCAAAAACTGTGGCACAACGGGGGTGAGTTGCCAACTCGTGAATAGTAAATAATATCATACAGTAATCGCAAGTATGCACTAACAGCAATGATCAATAACATGTGAACTGATAGCATGAGTATGACAATATGAATATGCAACTATCATGATATCTATATCAATTGAATACTGAGTGCGGAATAGTAAATAATCTCATGCACATATCATAAGCATGAAAAACACGGTGTAACTCAACAACACCCAATTCCCTAAATACTCAGATCGGCCCTCAGATCGGCCCCTCAAATCCTGTACGTCTCATGAAACCTGAGTGTCAAACATCGACACCCAAAAACATAATAAAAACCAGTGCCTATCATCGACACATAAATACTGATATCCATACGTTCCTCGAAAACAAAGTATCCTACCTCGATACTTGCGTTTTCACGTATCGGTCTTTCTGATATCCATACGTTCCTCGAAACCAAGTATCCCACCTCGATACTTGCGTTTCCACGTATCGGTCTGTCAAACCCCATATATCTCTCGGAAAGTAAGTGCCCAACATCGACACCTTAATTTCCCATATCGCATCTCAAATGCATAAGTCCATATAATGTATCTCGCGGTTCCCAAGAATCCCAATCCAGAATACATATATATACAGCGTCCCATACCACTGATATATATGCAATACAAATCATGTAAATCCAAGTCCAAAATACATATATATACAGCGTCCCATACCACTGATATATATGCTATAACAACTGTAATATCCAAATTCAGAATACATATATACACAGCGTCCCATACCACTGATATATATGCAATAAAAACTGATCATATAACAATAGCAAGGTATATGTGCGAACGAGTAATATAGCATGGTATACATATGAGCATGTAGGTATACAGGTATGTTCTATGTAATATGCATTGTCGCACAAGTATAACTGTTTAATGTCGCTAACAAATAGCATGGTATACAGTAAGCATTTGTATTGTGCGTGTCATGGCAATTACCGACAGGGTGTGTGTAGCATATCATTGGTGCTCGTGCAACATGAACTGTCGATAATAGTGCAGTGTACAACAGGTACAGTACTAAGCACAAGTAACTATATGCAACATGAATCATGCAATGTTTCTAAATAAGCAAATAAGCATACGGCTAATATTATATCATGTCTAGCCCCGACGCGTAGCGCCATACGGGCGATTCCCCGTAGATGTTAAATCTACTCACACTGTGGTCTCCAGCTATGAAGATCCGACCACCTGCTTCCCTTTGTTCGCAGCGTCTGAAGTCCCCGCTTGCGACGCTATAATATAACAAACACAAGAAATAAAGCGAACATCTCAGAAGCAATCTCAATAACGCAAAATTACGTATAATAAAACGCATCAACGCACTAAACCACATCACGAATACACGTCTAGTGCAAACACACGAAACGATACCTAAACCCAAACTGAGTACGTCGCAGCACGACACACGACTCGTGTCGCAACACGTATCACGCGAACTCAAAACACACGATTATAGGTAATCGATCCCAGATTTTGCATACTGCATCAACTAATAAAATCAACAGTACCAAACAACCCTAAATAACAGCAGACAACTACCCACAGGAACCCCACCCCAACCCTCACCTACTCGGCCGGCGTCGCCGGCCCCCTATTCGAAGCTCGCCGGCCCAAACCGGCGGGGTGGTCCCCGTCTACTGGGTGGTGTCTCAGGTCAACCTGCACATCTCTCTAAAGTTGTTGATTCCATCACTAAAATTCCCAGGTCATAGCAGATAGTAATATCACTAAAAAGTCACTAAAAACCCGATATCGTCTCAAACGATATAAACTACGTTCTACGCAGAAATTAACGATCAAAACCACACAAAAACTACAAATTAACAGTAGAGGGGTTATATCTAACAACTTTGCTCTCAAGTTCCAAGCTTTTCCTATCTCCAAGTGATCAAGATCAAGAAATCCAAAGCTTTTGGTATTTTTGTGATAGGTTTCAGAAATTTGAGGATTTTGTGAGTTTAGAATGATAAAATATGAGAAATAATTGATTAAGTGCAGTTGAGGGAGAAGGAATTTCGGCCAATTGAGTGAGGAGGTGGAGTTGGGAGGGTTTCCTAGCAATTTCCTACACTTATTGCTAATAAATGCACTTGCACACATACACACACATGCATGCATCTATTTCCTTCTCTTTTCTATTTCTTTTTCTTTAAATTTCCAAGTTAAAACCTAGGCCACACAATATATTCCTAGGTGAAGTGAGAAGGATTTCTTAACTTAGAGGTTTAAAGAAAAGGTTGCTTAAAGAAATTTTCCCAAAATTTGAATACCGCAATAAAATAATATTAAAAATAGGGAAAAAATCAAATTGAACCAAAACGTCCCATATACTCCCAAATCTCGCGCACTAGCTTTATTTTTGCTAATCTAGGTGCTGGCAAGTCTATATGGTCGTTTGTTCACAGTCGGGTAAAAATGGAAAATACCGACAAACTTACCCTAAAACGGACGAAATCGCATAACGATTTCCAAAACGTTACAATCTCCCCCCCTTATAGAAATTCGGTCCCCGAATTACAATTTCATACTAAACGTACCTTCAAAAAGATAAGGGAATTTCTTCCGCATCTCGTTCTCGATCTCCCAAGTGATCTCCTCACCAGTCGGACTACGCCACAGAACCTTTACAGAAGGCAAGTCCCTAGACCGAAGTTTCTTCACCTGCCGATCCAAAATAACTATCGGCTGCTCGGTGAAAGAAAGATCACGCTCAAGCTGAACGGTCTCGTGCTGAATCATATGAGAAGGATCATGAAGGTATCTACGAAGCATCGACACATGTAAAACGGGGTGAACATCTGGAAAACTAGGCAGGAGCGCTAAACGATAAGCAACCGAACCCACTCGCTCGAGGATCTCGAAAGGACCTACAAATCTGGGAATGAGCTTCCCTCTCTTCCCAAATCGCATAACGCCCTTCATCGGAGAAATCTTCAGGAATACATGATCTCCCACTGCGAACTCAAGCCTGCGACGACGACGGTCGGCATAAGACTTCTGCCTGCACTGGGCTGTTCTCATCCTGTCCCGAATCAGCTGGATCTTCTCCGTAGTCTCCTGCACAAGCTGGGGTCCCAACACCAAACTCTCACTAAGCTCGGTCCAACAGACTGGCGATCGACACTTCCTACCATATAAAGCCTCAAAAGGTGCCATCTGAATAGTCTCCTGAAAGCTGTTATTATAGGAGAACTCAATCAACGGCAAGTGACGATCCCAACTGCCCCAAAAATCAAGCACACATGCACGGAGCATATCCTCCAGAGTCTGAATAGTCCGCTCCGTCTGACCATCTGTCTGCGGATGAAAAGCGGTGCTAAAACTCAATCTGGTACCCAAAGCTTCCTGAAGCATCTGCCATAGACGGCTAGTAAACTGGGTACCTCTGTCGGATACTATGCATGTGGGAACACCGTGAAAACGCACAATCTCATCTATATAAAGCTGAGCGTACTGAGCATAGCCGAAAGTGGTCTTCACTGGAAGGAAGTGAGCCGCTTTCGTCAACCGGTATACAATAACCCAAATGGAGTCATACCCTCTACTGGTCCTGGGTAGACCCACAATAAAGTCCATGGAGATCTGCTCCCATTTCCACTCCGGAATGGGTAAAGGCTGCAACTCTCCAGCCGGTCTCTGTTGCTCAGCCTTGACTTGCTGACAAGTCAGGCACCTCGAAACGAAGTCCGAAATATCGCGCTTCATCCCTTCCCACCAGTAGTAGTCTCTCAAGTCTCGGTACATCTTGGTGGAACCTGGATGAACGCTAAAAGCCGACTGATGTGCCTGCTCTAGGATCTCGCGTCTCAACCCATCAACATACGGTACGCACAAGCGAGTCCCGCATCGTAGCACACCCTGGTCATCAATCGTGAACTCCGAAACTGTACCTCGTCGAACAAGCTCAAGAATCTCAGACAAATGAGCATCACTGGGTTGCGCCTCACGAATACGATCAACAAGTAGTGGAAGGGCGCGGACATGAGCAAACTGTCCCCCAGTGGAGGTAAACTCGAACTGCACTCTACTATCACACAAGAGCTGCCAATCTGCAGAAGACTGATACCGAACGGTGCTCAGCTGGGATAAGCTACCCACGGGCCTACGACTCAAAGCATCGGCTACCACATTCGCCCTGCCCGGGTGATAAAGGATCTCACAATCATAATCCTTTACTAGCTCCATCCATCTGCGCTGTCTCAGGTTCAGATCTCTCTGCTGGAAGATGTACTTCAGACTCTTGTGATCCGTGAAGATCTGACACGACTCTCCATACAAGTAGTGTCTCCAGATCTTCAACGCAAAGACTACCGCAGCCATTTCAAGATCGTGAGTGGGGTAATTCTGCTCGTGCTTCTTCAACTGCCTAGAAGCATATGCAATCACCCTATCATGCTGCATCAAAACACAGCCGAGCCCCACTCGAGAAGCATCACAATACACAACGTAGCCTCCCGATCCAGAAGGTAAAGAAAGAACTGGTGCTGTCGTCAACCGAGTCTTCAACTGCTGAAAACTCTGCTCGCACGCATCAGTCCAGAGAAAAGGAACCCCCTTCCGGGTCAGTCCAGTCAGCGGTGCAGCGATACTCGAAAAATCCTGCACAAAACGGCGATAATAACCAGCTAAGCCCAAAAAGCTGTGGACCTCAGTCACCGATACAGGTCTGGGCCAAAGCTGTACAGCCTCGATCTTCCTCGGGTCCACAAGAATACCATCACTTGTCACCACATGACCCAGGAAGTCCACTCGATCAAGCCAAAATGCGCACTTTGAGAATTTAGCATACAGCTGGTGCTCTCTCAATATCTGCAAAGTAATCCCCAAGTGCTGCTCAAGCTCCTCTCGACTCCTAGAGTAAACCAGTATGTCATCAATAAACACGATAATGAACTGGTCGAGGAACGGCCTGAAAATCCGGTTCATCAGATCCATGAACGCTGCTGGCGCATTGGTGAGTCCGAACGACATCACCAAAAACTCATAATGCCCATAGCGTGTACGAAAAGCAGTCTTCGGAATGTCATCATCCCGAACCCGCAACTGATGATAACCCGAACGCAAATCAATCTTCGAAAAATGTTTCGCACCCTGGAGCTGATCGAATAAATCGTCAATGCGGGGCAAAAGATACCTGTTCCGCACCGTAACACGGTTCAACTGACGATAATCCACACATAACCTCAAACTGCCGTCCTTCTTCTTGACGAACAGAACAGGAGCTCCCCACGGCGAAACACTCGGACGCACAAGTCCCAAATCAAGCAACTCTTGCAATTGATCTTTAAGCTCTCTAAGCTCTGCCGGAGCCATCCGATAAGGCGGTATAGAAATAGGCTCCGTGCCAGGAATCAAATCAATGCAAAACTCAATATCGCGCTCTGGCGGCAACCCAGGTAACTCATCGGGAAAAACATCGGGAAACTCTCGCACGGTACAAACCTGGTCCAACAACTCCACTGTGGCTCCAGTATCATGAATGAACGCCAAGAATCCCCAACATCCCCTCCTCAAAAGCCGACTAGCGCACAAAACAGAAATCAAGCTGTGAGGGGCGGCACTACGGTTCCCCTGCACAACGAACACTGACTCGCCGGGAAAACAAAATCTAACTGTCTTCTCGCGGCAGTCCACGGACGCATAGCAAGTAGCTAGCCAATCCATGTCCAACAGAACGTCGAAGTCCAACATCTCCAGAAGGATCAAGTCGACGGGCAGATCTCTGTCACCAATATGGACGACACAAGATCGAAACACATAACGCGCAACAAACGACTCTCCCACAGGAGTAGTCACGATCAGCGGCTGATCCAGCAAACACGACTTTCGGCCTAACCTCGGCAAGAAGTGCTTAGAAACATATGAATGCGTGGATCCCGGATCAAAAAGAACATGCGCATCAAAAGAACATACAGAAAGAGTACCTGAAACCACGGCATTGGACGCCTGAGCGTCCTGGTGAGTCAAGGCAAAAACCCTAGCCTGACCTCTACCGGCTACTGGCTGTCCTCTGCCTCTGCCACCTCGACCTCTCGGTACAAAACCTCCGCGACCATGACCTCGCTGAACAGGAGTCTGACGCGGCGCAACTACAGGAACAAGAGGCAACGCTCTCTGAGGTGGAGAAGGTGGTAAGGTGACCTGCGGTACTGCTGGCTCGTTCTCACGCGGCTCTATACAATCTCGAACCCGATGACCCAAACTACCGCACCGGTAACATCCCGAAGCAAACTGCCGATCATCCTGAGGGTAAGAACCATAAAGTCGACCTCATCCCGAACCGCCACTATCAGAACGAAAACTGTCTCGACGTCTAAACGCCTGCCTCGCTGCCGAATCACCTATACGAACTCTCTTCGGTCCCGGAGCAACTGATGACTCAGCTAGACGCTCCTCTACCGAAAGAGCTGCATCCACCGCTGCCGCATACGTGTCACAATGCTGAATGCTGATGGCTAAGAATATCTGGGTAAGTAGGCCTCGAAAAAACCTCTTCACCCTCATCTCCTCAGTCGCCACCAGGTAAGGAGCATATATCGACAGCTCAGTAAACAATACATCATAATCCGACACCGTCATCCCCGGCGTCTGACGTAAAGACTCAAATCTGTGCGCTCGCGCATCCCTGACGCTCGGTGGAAGGAAACGAACAAGAAACGACGTCACAAACTCAGCCCAGGTCATAGGAGCAAGACCCGCGGCTCTGCCCCTCTCCAACGACTCACACCACTTCTGGGCCATACCCTCCAGACGGAAACTGGCAAACTCTACCCATCTCTCGTCGGAACATCGGAGTGAGCGACAAATCCTGGCCATCCGGTCGATAAACGACTGCGGATCCTCGGTAACATCTGTACCCGTAAACACCGGAGGTCTCAGCCTCATGAAATCCGTCAACGACACAGCAATAACCCCCGGAGCTGCAACTGCGACTATCGGAACCGTAGGTACCATCGTGGCCTCCGCAGCGGGTGGAACAACTGCCTGCCCCTGCGCTCGGATGGTCTCTACCAAAGTCCCCACAATCTGGCGCAGATCCTGCATACCAGCTCCAATCATAGCAATATACTCCGGTACAACAGGCGTACCTCCCTGGTCAGTTCTCGCCTCAGGCGAGTCAACCCTGACCTCGGCCCTCGCGGCCGCTCTCTGAGCCCTCGTAGTCTTCGGCGGCATATGGGCTATAAATTGAAACAAGATTCGATAAGGAAACGGAAATCGAATCACAAGATGTATATCACTCACGGAAGGAATATCAATAAACAAGTCCTAAGGTCACTTAGGCGGAGTACCGTATCGTAAGTATGCCGCGGAACATACACACGCTACGTCACTCTGCTTAAGCTACCTACTCCATCATACCAAGGTCATCCTAGACTCCGAAAGGTAAAACCTAACGCTCTGATACCAACTTTGTCACGACCCGTAATTCGGTCCGCAACCGGCCCTTAAACTACGTAACGTCTACAGGCGTACGTAACTTAAGTAAGCCGAAAAACCCAGAAATCTAAACTACCCAACACTGGATCAACGGAGAAAACACAGTTTAAAAATATTTTAGAAGTCGCCATTTAAAATCTCTAACTCTAGTTTTCTTTCATGAAAATTTCGGCAGCACTTCCCTTGTAAAACTAGCCCCGAAAACGGGTACAACACAGATAATATATAAAACAACCCAAGTGGGAGGAAAATCACGCCCACCGGCGGAGACAATCACCACATCAAGTATACGACGCCAAAGCGAAGAAATATCAAAGAGAACGACTATAAAGGAAGTAAACATTTCCACAAATAAACTGCTTCTACGAGCACGGTTCCCAAAACCAATATAATACAACACTGATACCTCACAAGTCGTCTCTAAGTCAAATACAACAGGGGTAGATGGAGAATACTAGATCCAACAAAAGATATACAATATACAACGGATATCCGCAAACCCACCTATAATGCAACGGCCTCAGTGCCAAAGGTAGCGGTATCCACAAAAGTAGTGATGATAAGCTGCCCTGCCGCGACTACTCAGAGGGTAAGTCCTGCAAAAACTGTGGCACAACGGGGGTGAGTTGCCAACTCGTGAATAGTAAATAACATCATACAGTAATCGCAAGTATACACTAACAGCAATGATCAATAACATGTGAACTGATAGCATGAGTATGACAATATGAATATGCAACTATCATGATATCCATATCAATTGAATACTGAGTGCGGAATAGTAAATAATCTCATGCACATATCATAAGCATGAAAAACACGGTGTAACTCAACAACACCCAATTCCCTAAATACTCAGATCGGCCCTCAGATCGGCCCCTCAAATCCTGTACGTCTCATGAAACCTGAGTGTCAAACATCGACACCCAAAAACATAATAAAAAGCAGTGCCTATCATCGACACATAAATACTGATATCCATACGTTCCTCGAAAACCAAGTATCCCACCTCGATACTTGCGTTTTCACGTATCGGTCTTTCTGAAATCCATACGTTCCTCGAAACCAAGTATCCCACCTCGATACTTGCGTTTCCACGTATCGGTCTGTCAAACCCCATATATCTCTCGGAAAGTAAGTGCCCAACATCGACACCTTAATTTCCCATATCGCATCTCAAATGCATAAGTCCATATAATGTATCTCGCGGTTCCCAAGAATCCCAATCCAGAATACATATATATACAGCATCCCATACCACTGATATATATGCAATACAAATCATGTAAATCCAAGTCCAAAATACATATATATACAGCGTCCCATACCACTGATATATATGCTATAACAACTGTAATATCCAAATTCAGAATACATATACACACAGCGTCCCATACCACTGATATATATGCAATAAAAACTGATCATATAACAATAGCAAGGTATATGTGCGAACGAGTAATATAGCATGGTATACATATGAGCATGTAGGTATACAGGTATGTTCTATGTAATATGCATTGTCGCACAAGTATAACTGTTTAATGTCGCTAACTAATAGCATGGTATACAGTAAGCATTTGTATTGTGCGTGTCATGGCAATTACCGACAGGGTGTGTGTAGCATATCATTGGTGCTCGTGCAACATGAACTGTCGATAATAGTGCAGTGTACAACAGGTACAGTACTAAGCACAAGTAACTATATGCAACATGAATCATGCAATGTTTCTAAATAAGCAAATAAGCATACGGCTAATATTATATCATGTCTAGCCCCGACGCGTAGCGCCATACGGGCGATTCCCCGTAGATGTTAAATCTACTCACACTGTGGTCTCCAGCTATGAAGATCCGACCACCTGCTTCCCTTTGTTCGCAGCGTCTGAAGTCCCCGCTTGCGACGCTACAATATCACAAACACAAGAAATAAAGCGAACATCTCAGAAGCAATCTCAATAACGCAAAACTACGTATAATAAAACGCATCAACGCACTGAACCACATCACGAATACACGTCTAGTGCAAACACACGAAACGATACCTAAACCCAAACTGAGTACGTCGCAGCACGACACACGACTCGTGTCGCAACACGTATCACGCGAACTCAAAACACACGATTATAGGTAATCGATCCCAGATTTTGCATACTGCATCAACTAATAAAATCAACAGTACCAAACAACCCCAAATAACAGCAGACAACTACCCACAGGAACCCCACCCCAACCCTCACCTACTCGGCCGGCGTCGCCGGCCCCCTCTTCGAAGCTCGCCGGCCCAAACCGGCGGGGTGGTCCCCGTCTCCTGGGTGGTGTCTCAGGTCAACCTGCACATCTCTCTAAAGTTGTTGATTCCATCACTAAAATTCCCAGGTCATAGCAGATAGTAATATCACTAAAAAGTCACTAAAAACCCGATATCGTCTCAAACGATATAAACTATGTTCTACGCAGAAATTAACGATCAAAACCACACAAAAACTACAAATTAACAGTAGAGGGGTTATACCTAACAACTTTGCTCTCAAGTTCCAAGCTTTTCCTATCTCCAAGTGATCAAGATCAAGAAATCCAAAGCTTTTGGTATTTTTGTGATAGGTTTCAGAAATTTGAGGATTTTGTGAGTTTAGAATGATAAAATATGAGAAATAATTGATTAAGTGCAGTAGAGGGAGAAGGAATTTCGGCCAAGTGAGTGAGGAGGTGGAGTTGGGAGGGTTTCCTAGCAATTTCCTACACTTATTGCTAATAAATGCACTTGCACACATACACACACATGCATGCATCTATTTCCTTCTCTTTTCTATTTCTTTTTCTTTAAATTTCCAAGTTAAAACCTAGGCCACACAATATATTCCTAGGTGAAGTGAGAAGGATTTCTTAACTTAGAGGTTTAAAGAAAAGATTGCTTAAAGAAATTTTCCCAAAATTTGAATACCGCAATAAGATAATATTAAAAATTGGGAAAAAATCAAATTGAACCAAAACGTCCCATATACTCCCAAAGTTCGCGCACTAGCTTTATTTTTGCTAATCTAGGTGCTGGCAAGTCTATATGGTCGTTTGTTCACAGTCGGGTAAAAACGGAAAATACCGACAAACTTACCCTAAAACGGACGAAATCGCATAACGATTTCCAAAACGTTACATCCGGCAGAACGGATCAGCCTATAACCATCTCATGACTCCGGCCGGTATCCTACGGATAATCGATGAGTATAAATAATATCGCCGGTAGGTAGTGCTCCCCTGCCAGGCTCATCGAATACATCTCGAGCTTCTTGCCTCGGGGTACCTTACCGGGCCCACCATGTACCCGAGACGGTTCATCCAACTCCTCGAATTGGGTTTCCAAATCCAACAGCAATCATGAAAACTCATGGTGGAAGACTCATACATCATGAGAAAACAGCAATTTGCATTTTAAAATGATGATACTAAGCTTTTATTAAATTCTTGCGGCTTTCCCCCAAATCCAGAAATCTCATGTAAATCCGAAATCTTTGTTGGAGATAGTGCCCTCAAAGTCAATTATTGGATCGCAGGTACGTGATTGCAATGATTGTGGAGGATCTATACCGGTAGGACAGTCTTACTCGAGATGATAGTATGCTATCTGGTTTGCCTTTATCAGTCGTGTACATGTTCAGGTGACTGATTACATGTTACACTTTGATAGAGCCCTTAGGATCTTGCTTTACTACCAACAGTATGATGGCGATCATATACGTGAGATTTGGGTAGTTTATATGCATATCGTTAATTGTGGTCCCTTGTCGTGGGAGTTTCGAGACAGGGCATCGATACTCCGGAGTAGACTGGTGTATACAGTCGAGACCCCGACGAGGGGCGGTCGCTGGTCTCACAAGCCACTGGTGTCAGTTGGATCACCTAAGATGTATACAGGTGCTCATTGGGTTATGAGTACACCGGACAGGACTCGCCGGGAACCTGCTAGTTGGTATTATACATATCGTCAGATAGCAGTTCCCTGGTGACATGTGTACAGGTTAGTTCATCGACCTGAGGTCGTCATTTGTCTCGTGTGAGTTCCCACTGTGCTTTGATTTCTACCCTACCACGGCGCAAAGGAGTCGTGCAAACAGGTAGTTTTTGGGTACAGTCCCGAGCCATATGGAGGCACGTGAGCGGATTGGCAGGGGATTCGTCTCTCCCGGTATTGGGGGCGAGATCGTGCTGTGTCTAGGAGAGCCATTACACAAAGCCCACGGCCGTGGCAGGAAATTTACTGGTAGGTACTCCAGTAGTATCTCAGGGTGTTATTGGGCTACACTCCGACACGACTTATACTGCTATTGGGGGTATGACGTTACTAGCCCCCTAGGCAGATATGCGATACTCATAGACGAACGGACCGGACTGTATATACATTGTCACTGTTAGGCTCAGTAGGGTTTCCGGATGAGTTCGCTCATCAGCCTCTCTTGAGGTCAGTCCATGGGCAGCCGATACGCATAGCTAGTGCCGTTGACGGTTTGTGGTTAAACCCACTGCCAGGGTACTGACGAGTCATTAGAGTTCCCCACAGACAGTTTCCCAAGTTCGGGCGAAACGTTGTAGAGGCCGTATGGTTTTATGGCAGGGTTCGGAAAATGCACGTGCTTTTACGCACGTGTTATTTTTCGGACAGATAATACTGGTCGGCTTTGGTTGAAGCCGGATCCGAGTATTATATTGAGTAGAAATAATATCTTTGTCTCAGTTGCATTTGTATTCGGTCGTAATACAAATGCGGGTATATTTATACAGTTACGGGGTTATCCTGAAAGTCGTTTCGGGATCACTTTTGGAAGTTGCCAGTTTCCAGTTTTCTATCAGCCATCTTTTAACATTCGGTTAAAGATGGATTTATCTTTTCTTGGATAAGGTTGAGTCGTGATTCTAGAAGGTTCTAGAAATGGTGACTTGGGTGATGAGGTGGCGGGTGACTCATCTTTGCATTTAATGAATTGATGACTAGGTTTAGATGTGTCATCCATTTCATTAATGCATTTTGTTCTTTCTTAGGATATTTTCCCTTGATCTTTTCTCTTGTGGTTACCTCCCCCTCTCCTACACTCACCCCTCACTCCTATATAGTGGCCGGACCCTTCCCCCTCTCTCATACACTCTCACTTGATGTTTCATTTGGTAAAAAGATTATGATAGATTTTGGGGTGTATGGAATTTCACAGCTCATTTCATTCCATCACCCGATTCCCATGACAACTTCATTAACCGATCGTCCACGGCTTTGGACGAAGTGAGACAAAGTCTTCTACTCATTCTCTACATCATTCTTGGTCGTCTCTTTTAGCAAACTTGATGACCGAGTTGCTTTGAGTCAGAGGCGGGAGCCCGTTTAAAGAATCGTTGACGTGGTGCCACCTGGACGAGCAAATCGGAGATCGACGAGATCGGAGCAGCCGCAACGGAGCGTGGGATGATGGTTAAAGAACGAAGGACTCGTATCATTCGGTATAACCTTTCTACTCTCTTTACAGTTTGTTAGTTTAGCAATAATGGCAGATCCGGGTTAAAGTACATGATAGCGCCAGTTAAAAATATTTTGTTCCGCATTTGGCGTCTGTAGACGGTCGGGGCGCTACCGTAGACTTAGAGTGGTATCAGAGCCTCACCATTTTGCTATACTAACTTGTGCTAACGCGTTTAAAATATCGATCGAACCGGATATCGAAAACCGGAAAATTCTAATTCTGAGTTTCTGTCGATTTTAAAAGGGTTCCAAAATTAATTTTACATATCACAGAAAATTCAGCAGGGTTTTATTGGAACACCGTACAAATTTGGGCTCATGAATCGACAAGACTGTAGCGGAATCGCGGCCAAACCCATGGTTTCGCCGCGCATTCGCGGCCATTCTGTGTGATCATGCCCCCAAATTTGCACAGTGTATTCTTCTCTGGAAATTTGGTTTTTGGTACATATCTTTTGGGCCCAGATTTTGTTACTGTTCACCAGTTGTTCGTGGGGCCCACTTCGTGATATTTTGTCGATCGAAATTTAAACATTTTAGTTTATAGTGCTTACATTATATCTCCGACCGGGAATGTCATTTGATCGGTAAACCGTGTCTGATTGCTATAGTTCTTTTAGACGGGTTTGCGAACGTGACATTCGCGTTGATGTTCTGTGTTGTGCTGTGATGTTGCGGATTTGTCGTGGTGGATAGCAGTGTGCAATGGTAGTGCAGTTTGAGTTTATTTGTACATTTGTTATTGCGGGGCGAGCGTCCAACATGTGGACTGACGTCACTGCCTGTTGTATAATATTCTTTTGGGGCACGACCCGGTTGCGGTCGATGTACTTGTTGTACTATTTTTCATTACTGTACTAGGTTTTGCCCCGCGACGGAGTGCACGGATAGCCGGGTTTTGGAGGGTAACGGGTCCGCATCTCATGGCTTTGAGAGGCAGAGGGGCCCCACTCTAAAATTGGAAGACTATTCGCCGCACTCGTAGGGGGTACAGGTTGACCCAAGGAGGGGTGCCCAAGATTACCGGATTCCGTGAAGTGCAGGGTGGTCCATTCACTTTGCTGTAGGGGGCTGCCTCGCTTAAGGTTTTGGCGGGTAACTTGCCTCACCCGTAGGGATCTAGGTTTCATTGCACAGGCTATCCACACGACAGGGGAACGTCGGGTTTCAGCAGCGGCTCTGTGAAACCCGGGGATCCCAGATTATCTGTATTTTTCTGTGATGCTTATTACTTTTCTGTAATGTTGCATATTATCATGCCTGGAGCGATTATTGTATATTGGTTCATATACTATTAGATGTTGTATATGTTTTACACCCGCGCTAGTCCAGTCCCCGCTCTGTCGTTAGTTAAGTAACCTAACGGATCATGACGGGACCCAGTGACGAATGCGGATGGCATATACGTACATTTTATTTTCGTTCTTTCCTGGTGTGATTAATTGATGGGACTGCGTTGATTCTGATCAATGCAATGTAAAACAAACCTGTTTGCAGTTGTTGGAACAGATTTAAAAAGTGTTATTGCAAAGACGTTTCCTTTTGTTATGCATAGCGGTATTCAGTGGAATATCATGCACCTTATTCGACGGGGCAAGGGACGATATCCCTTCACCGGGACTGACCCCTTGGGCAGAAGTTTGCGTCAGGGTAATAACTTCACTATAGTCGACTACAAGTTGCTTTGCATCGCAGTATTCAGTGGAATATCCTGCACCTCATTCCACGAGGAAAGAGCCGAGATCCCTTCACCCGGAATGACCTCTTTAGAAAAAGGTTTTCGCCACTATATTTTAAAAAGCTATCAGGTTCCTTCAGCGATATCAAGTTCGTTACGTTAAAGGTTTTTCGCCAAAAACCAGCCGTAGCCCTCCGTCACTTCTTTTGGGTATTCAGTAGTATTCAAGCTATGCATTTTAGCCAAAGTTAAGGCATAATGTTTGGTAGCTGCTGGGTATTCATTTGTTGCATAGATAGATGAGTTAGTTTGGGACAGTCGTTCTGCCGATTGGCCAAAGTCAGGGGCATGTGCGGGTGGGTTCAAATTGACAAGATAGTGACGGGTAGAACTTGGCATGTGACTTATGACATTTTGACCAAAGCCAAGGTTATAAGAGCATGGGGCAAAAATCATATCGGGAGTTTCTAAGGAAACTGAAACTGGCCAAGTATGCGCATACCTTCTGGAGTATGTGTAACGTGGATGCATTCCATCACGTTATCATGCGATGAGAGTTGGATCCCGATTCCCACTGATGAGTTGGTTTACTCTTCGGGTGATCCCGATTGATTCTTCTTTCAGGTTTGGAGGAAAATTTGACAGGACAGTGGGAAGTTTCCGGATTAGATAAAGTGATAGCCATTCTGATCTAGGTTAGAGTGCACGCAGAGTGTTTCTTTTCTCTCTCTCTTTGGCAGCGACCTTTGACCGACCCTAGACTATGACTCAGTGACCATGTTGACCGAACCTTCTTAAAATACTGGCTTTTGGATTGTCTGAGTTGCATAAGTCATTGCCACTCCTTCTTTTACCCTTTGTATTTCTCAGAACACCCCGTATTACTACGGACATCCACTTCCATTGGATAGATCCATCGTATGGTTATATACGAACTCGATGGGACTTCTTCGAGGATGGATCCAGGTTCAGGAGAAATAGAATTGGTTTATTCAGTTGTCTTTTATTATCACCTTCTCTCAGGTTGCGAGGGCTCCTTGGTTTAGGAGAGTACACCTATTACGCTTATTAGATAGTCTTATTCCAAACCATAGGCAGGTGCCGAAAGGTAGGGAATGAAGAAAACCAATTAGCCTAAGTAAGGTGTGCAGAAGGTAATATGTAAAGACAAAATAAAGGGATTAGAAAAAGGGCAAAGTAAATTGCGACTGATATCATTCACGACCAAAACCGCGTACTTCATCGCCGCTCCTATTTCACCTTTAAAAAAAAATAATAAGGTATTATTCAGTTGTCTTTTTGTTGGAGATAGTGCCCTCAGAGTCAATTATTGGATCACAGGCACGTGATTGCAATGATTGAGGGAGGACCTATCCCGGTAGGACAGTCTTGCTCGAGATGATAGTATGCTATCTGGTTTACCTTTATCATCGTGTACTGCTTTAGGTGACCTGACATGTCGCTATTGCACGTTGATAGAGCCCTAGGATTCATGCTTGACTGCCAGCAGTATGAGGGCGATCATATAAGTGAGAGCTGGAGTCTACAAGCACATCCTTAATAGGTCCCTAGTCGTGGGAGTTTCGAGACAGGGCATCGATTCTCCAGAGTAGACTAGTGTATACAGTCGAGACCCCGACGAGGGGCGGTGGCCGGTCTCACAAGCCACTGGTGTCAGTTGGATCACCTAAGATGTATACAGGTGCTCATTGGGTTATGAGTACACCGGACAGGACTCGCCGGGAACATGCTAGTTGGTCTTATACCTGACGTCAGATAGCAGTTCTCAGGTGACATGTGTACAGTTTAGTTCATCGACCTGGGGATCGTCATTTGTCTCGTGTGAGTTCCCACTGTACTTTGATTACTACCCTACCACGGCTCAAAGGAGTCGTGCAAACAGGTTTTAGTTGGGTACAGTCCCGAGCCACATGGAGGCAGTGAGCGGATCTTCGGGGGTTTCGTCTCTCCCGGTATTGGGGGTGAGGTCGCGCTGTGTCTAGGAGAGCCATTACACAAAGACCTTGGCCAAGGCAGGAGATTTACTGGTAGGTATTCCAGTAGTATCTCAGGATGTTCTGGGCTACACTCCGACACGACTTGTACCGCTTTTGGGGGTCTGACTTTTACCAACCCCCTAGGCCCGCCATGCGATGCTCATAGACGAACGGACCGGACTGTACGGATATTGTCACTGACAGGCTCAGTTGGGTGTCGGGGTGAGCTTCCTCATCGACGTCCCTTTTAGTCAATAGCTGGTGGCCCGTCACGTATTGGCTTATACCTCTGACGTGCTAGTGGTTAAATCCACAGCCATAGTATTGACGAGTCTTTAGAGTCCACCACACTTTCAGTTACTCAAGCTTTCGGGCGAAACGCTGTAGAGGCCGTATGGAGATATGGCAGGGTCCGATCAGATACGTGCGGTATTGCACGGATCAGGATCGGACGGTTTTGTACTAGTGGCCGTATAGTTATATGGCAGCGTTTGATCAGATACGTGCGGTATTGCACGCATCAGGATCGGACGGACATTACTAGCCGGCTTTGGCTTAAGCCGGTCCTAGTTTAGTACAGTGTAGATTTTGTCTCATTGCATTTGTATCCGGACGGAATACAGATGCAGGTGTGTATGCACAGTATCAGGGTTTTCCTGTAATTTATTACAGGACCAGTTTTCTGGAGTTGCCAGTTTGCATTCCGTTCCGGCCGGATTTCCTTTGTTCTTTCCCGGCCGGACTTTACCGATGGAGGGGGTAATTTGCAGTTTTGCTAATTACACTTTGTGGAGGATTTTCTTACATATGTTTTAATTATGAAAGCATCTTTTCTTTTCCACCATCATTTGATTCTTTCTTAGTCTTTTCCTTTGCTTTAATGTGATAAGAAAGGATTAGGATTGATGTAGATTGGTTATGATGATGTTTAAGGTTGTGGTCACCTCTTGCTTTCTCCTACCATCACCTCCCTTCATGCTTCATAATCTATCCTCCACCATTTTTTCTAAGTATGATAGTTTTCATTTTAGAAAAGAGATGAGAAAAAGAAAGAGAAGAAAAAATGAGAGCTTCATCTTGAGAGGAGAAAAATGAGAGTGATTCATTTGGTGTATATCATTCTTCATCTCATTCCATTGCTAGAAAATTGAAAGCACCAATTTTCTACACACCATTCCTCCATCTATGGCAACCAACCCCAAAGTGAGACATTCACTCTACACCATATTCCTACAGCAAATCTTGAGCATGTCGAGTAGCCGGCTTCATGCGCGAGTTGCCTCGGTATTGAGGTGGGAGCCCATAAAAGTACCCGGCTTCGTGGTGCCCTTTCCGACGAGGAGGAGACGGACGGAGATCCCGCGAGGAGATCGGAGTGGAGATGAAGACCGGAGGACTTGGATCGTCGGTATATCTCTTCCCCTTCTCTTTGTAGTTAGCTAGATTTAGTTTAATGGCCCGATCCGGTTTTAGTGCGCGGTGGTGCCGTTTTGCCAAGTCCGCAAAAATTTAAGTTTATCACCATTTCCGCGTTTGGCCGTCGGATTGATGGCCGGGGCGCCGCCGTGCACTTACAGTGGTATCAGAGCCACGCCATTAACATAGTCTAGCTTCGTTTGATGTGTTTTACTTTTCCGATCGAACAAAATCCCGAAAACGCATTTTTCATGCACATCAGTTTCTGTCGAATTTTTTTTGAGTGCAAAAATTTTTCTGGTTGTCTCAGAGTGATGTGCAGGGAATTTTAAGGTTACTGTAAAAATTTGGTACCACGAACTCACCATACCGCCACGGAAGGGCGGCCAAACCCCTGCTTTGGCCGCGCTTCCGCCGCGGATGTAACTGTTCACCCCCCGAAATTTTTGCAGTGTGTTCCTGAGTGATAAATGTGGGTTTTGGAATATTAAAATTGGGCCCAGGTTTTCTGTGAGTGCTACAGTTTTTTTTGGGGGCCCACTTGTTAAGTTTGATCAATCGGAATATTGTAAACACATTTTTCACAGTATTTACATTATATCTGCGACCGTGAATGTCACTCGATCGGTAAATCCGGTCTAACTGCTATAGCCCGGTTAGACGGATTTGCGAACGTGACTTTCACGTTGATGTTCTATGTTTATGCTGTGATGTTGCGGATCGGTCGTGGGGATAGCCTGGTTACAATGCTAGTACAGTTGTGGTGGTATTATGTACATTTGATATTGCGGGGGGAGCGTCCGACATGTGGACTGCCGTCACTGCCTGTTTGTATTATTATTTTGGGGCACGACCTGGTTGCGGTCGATGTACCCGGTGTATGTATATTTTACTTTCTGTACTAGGATTACCCCGCGGAGGAGTGCACGGATAGCCGGGTTCTAGAGGGAAACAAGCCCGCATCTCATGGCATTGGGACGGAGGGGGCTTCACTCTGGGATTGGCGGGCTATTCGCCGCACTCGTAGGGGGTACAGGTTGACCCAGGAGGGGTGCCCAAGTTACCGGATTCCGTGAAGTGCTGGGTGGTCCATTCACGGCGCTGAAGGGGGCTGCCTCGCTTCAGGTTTTGGCGGGTAACTTGCCGCGCCCGTAGGGGTCTAGGATTTCATTGCACAGGCTATCCACACGACCAGGGGAACGTCGGGTTTCAGTAGTGGCTCTGTGAAACCCGGGGATCCCAGATATCTGTATTGTTCTGTGATGCTGTACATTTCTGTGATGTTGCATTTCTTTTCACGCCTTGAGCGAAATATAATATATTGGTATATATATTAGTAGATGTTGTATATGTTTTTCATCCGCGCTAGTCCAGTCCCCGCTCTGTCGTTAGTAAGCTAACCTAACGGGTAATGACGGGACCCAGTGGCGAATGCGGATGGCATATACGTACATCAGTATATTTTCGTTCTTTTTGGTGTGATCAAATGATGGGACTGCGTTGATTCGGATCAATGCAAGTTAAAAACAAACCTAATCTGATGTTGTTGGAACACTTTTCAAAAAGCTGTTATTGCAAGGACATTCACTTCTGTTTTGCATCGTGGTATTCATTTGGAATATCCTGCTCCTCAGTCGACGAGGCAAGGGCCGAGATCCCTTCACCGGGAGTGACCCCTTGGACAGAAGTTTGCATCAGGGCATTAACTTCACTATAGCCGATTACTTTTGCTTTGCATCGTGGTATTCATTTGGAATATCCTGCACCCCATTCTACGGGGAAAGAGCCGAGATCCCTTCACCGGGAGTGACCTCTTTAGTAAAGGTTTTTCGTCACTATATTTTATAAAAAGCTATCCGTTCCTTCAACGATATCAAGTTCTTTACGTTAAAGGTTTTCGCCAGAAACCATTCGTAGCCTCCATCATTTCAGTTAAATATTCGGTAGTATTCAAGCTATGTATTTTGACCTCACGCCAAGGCATAGTGATTGGTAGCTGCCGGGTATTTATCTGTTGCATAGATAGATGCGTTGGTTTGGGACAGTCGTACTACTATTTTGGCCTACATCAAGGGTATGTACGGGTGGATTCAAATTAACCTGGATAATGATGGGTAGAACTTGACATGTGACTTATGATATTTTGACCTCACGCCAAGGTCATAAGAGCATGGGGCAAAAATCACATCGGGAGTTTCAAAAGTACTGAAACTTGCCAGATATGCGCATACCTTCTGGAGTGTGATACCGTGAGCGGATTCCGTCACGTTGTCATGCGATGAGAGTTGGATCCCGATTCCTACTGATGAGTTAGTATACTCCTCGGGTGACCCCGACTAATTCTTCTTTCAGGTTTGGAGGAGAATTTGAGGTACAGTGGGAGGTTTCCTGATTAGATAAATTCGTAACCATTCTGATCTAGGATAGAGTGCACGCTGAGTGTTTCTTTTCTCTCTCTCTGGCAGCGACCATTGACCCGGCCCTAAGACTATGACTCAGTGACCAAGTTGACCGAACCTTCTTGACACTGGCTTTTGGATTGTCAGAGTTGCAGACCTCATTGCCACTCCTGCTTTTACTCTTTTCTCCAGGACACCCCGTATTACTACGAACGTCCACTTCCATTGGACAAAACCATCGTATGGTTAGATACGAACTCGAAGGAATTCGAGGATGGTTTCCGGTTCTGGAGAAAACGGATAGGATTATTCAGTTGTCTTTTCTTTTCACCCTCTCTCAGGTTGCGAGTACTCCTTAGTTTAGGAGTAGTACACCTATTATGCAAATTGGATAGTCTTCTTCCAAACCATAGGCTGGTGCCGACCGGTAGGGAATGAAGAAAACCAGTTAGCCTAAAACGGTGTACAGAAGGTATTATGTTCAGACAAAGCAAGGGATTAGTAAGAGGGCAAAGTAAATTGCGACTGCTATTCACGACCAAACCAAGTATTTCTTCGCCAATCCTAAATCACCTTTGTATTTCTCCAGGACACCCCGTATCACTACGAAGATCCCATTTTATTGGATAATCCATCGTATGGTTATATACGAACTCGAAAGGAACTTGTTCCAGTTCGGGGATGGATCCTGGTTCAGGAGAAATAGGAATAAAGTACATTCGAGTGTCTTTTATCTTCACCTTCTCTCGCGTTGCGAGTACTCCTAGGATTAGGACAGTACACCCTTTATGCTTTTTGGATAGTCTTCTTCCAAACCATAGGCTGGTGCCGAACGGTAGGGAAGGAAGAAAACCATTTGGCCTAAAGGGGTGTGCAGAAGGTAAAGACTAAAGACAAATGAAGGGATTTGGAGTGGTGGCAAAGAATTACACGGTTACAGTTGTTAATCTGGATACTGGAAGAGGCATTACTAGGAATACCAGGATACCCTATCGAAACATTTCAATGTTTCAGTTTCACTGTGTACTGTTAAAAGAAAACTGATTTCCTGATTAGACACTTGCTCCAGGGTATGTATTTACCAGGTTTGATTCTCACATCTGTATGGTTTTACAGATGGTGAGTGGGAGTAAGTTATTGGGAATTGGGTGATCATCCTCATTATATCGGGATTCGTTGTAATCGGTGATATTTGAGGAGATCATCTGGGTTGTTTGCCGGTTGGCAAATATTTGGTTTTGAATATCCGCTGTTGTGCACCAATTTCAAATTGATATATCTGTACGTCTATTTTCATAGAGTGAGATATACCTTTTGATATTATGTCGATGACATTTACCTATATCAGTGGATGGTTAGGTAAGGAGCATTAAACAACGGTGTAATTCTTCTTAACCATAAGTACAGTTTTCAACCTACGACACACAGTGAAAGAGTTGTTAGACTCAGCGGACTTATACAGAGTATTGTATGTTGTCCAGTGTCCATTAGGACAGAGGGGTTGGTCCTCATACTATATTCTGTTTACTTTTAACTTCTCCAGTTCTTAGACATGTGTTTCGTTGAAACACAGGGTCTAAGTTTTGAGGAGTTATAGGTATTTGAATAGAGTAGAGAACCAGGTGTAGCAAGTATCGGGATTCTTCAAAGTGATCGAAGATGTAGATACTTGTGTATGGTATTCAGTTGATAGTAATGGTTAAGAGAACTTGCTTCTCTTTCGGGTTACTCATAATTGGAAGCATTCCTAAGTTGAGTAACGCTGATCGGCCTCTCTCCATTTAGTTGACATGCGCTGGAGACAGCTGCATGATTTGAATCTGGTTCAATTAAATCAGTGCCTCTGGTTCTATATTGGATATAGAACAGTTCATATCTTAACGTTGTTAAGGTACGGGGGGTTGTCTGGCTTATGCTTAAAACCAGACACTGGACAACTCAAGGCACGTTTCTGTAATGGCTGTTTATGGGTTGACCCAGGCTATGACGCGGGTTGATTTTCTACCATCTGGATGAACAATAGCAATATTGTTCTAGACTCGCCACAGTTTTATTAAAAATGGATTTTTTTTTCAGAAAACAGTAGTTGGGGTATGGTAGAACTGGAAGTAATTCCAGAACCACAAACGATTACTGAAGATTTGATAAGGAACCTAAAGATTCAATCTGGATTGACATTCCATTGGCCACTCCGCAGATAAGGTGGGTAACTTCAGGCACCCGAGAGGTACTCCGGTAGCCTCAAGGACGGTGACAGGGAAGTTCTTGTTTACCCACAATTACCATTGCTGTTGTTCCAGGCTGCGAGACCAGGCGGGAGGATGAGTATAGCGTCGTTCTAAACTAGTTTTAGAAGTGTACGTCTATATAACTCTGCCAGAGGGTTGTCGTAGTCAGTGGGAGCAGCGGAAGCATTGGTGGACAAGTAGCTTATGTCTATTTATAGACTAAAGCAGATGTAGCGGAGATTGATCATCTATTTCTGATGTGACAGTCATGGGTTTGACTTCATCAGAATAGGGGATGGATCTGTTGAGAAGGTAGTAGGAAGTGATATTCCTTTACTACGATCGGTTATACTTTGGTCGTCACACAGTGTTTTCTCCACAAAGGACTTGGACATTATATCAGACATACTGGTTACTAGATCTATGGTTTTAGATCTAGATTTGGGTGGTTTCCTAATCAGGATACTTAGACAGCATTCTAAGAGTATTTAGAATGGACGACTCCTGGCACGGTAGTATACCTGCAGGTGATGGAGTCACCCTCTCTGAAGGTGTCTTACAGACTAAAGGGGAGAGGGATGTTCATGATTGGCAGAGCACTTGCTTATGCAATTGAGTCAATCATGAAATATCAAGTACCACACCAGATGTTGTTCTTGCACTAGATGCAATAAGTTGACATTAATCCAATCCTGGAGAAACGGTCGGAAGCAGTTTTAGAACATAAGTGGATGTTCTAGGGATATGATAATGACAGCCTCATTCGAGAAACAGTTATCATTCCAGGCTTCCAAGGTGACCTGGACAACAAGGAGGTTGTCAGAGTTATAGTTTTTCCTTCTGATGAGGGGCAGTATTTTGGACAGATGGTCCAAGGTGATACTGAGGGTGGCATGGCGCAAGATACTGATTAAGTTCAGTTGACGATACAGTCTAAGAAGTTTGGATTTGGAGTTCATTTATGAGCTAGGTCCCATCAGACATCCAGACATTCTAAGGCAGGTATTGCTCATTTCGGGAGATGGCTTTCTCCGCGAACATGAGATATAGAGAGACATAGAAAGAAACATCAAGGCGGATCCACTCACTGAGGCTATTCCTCGAACGCAATAGTTTCGCAAACGGATTTTGTGAAACTGACTAGTAGGGGAGTTGGGTGTTCGGTATCACACGGGCTGTGAGTATGCGACATCGCAATAATTAGCCTTGAGTGCAAGTGGGAGATTGTTGGAGATAGTGCCCTCAGAGTCAATTATTGGATCACAGGCACGTGATTGCAATGATTGAGGGAGGACCTATCCCGGTAGGACAGTCTTGCTCGAGATGATAGTATGCTATCTGGTTTACCTTTATCATCGTGTACTGCTTTAGTTGACCTGACATGTCGCTATTGCACGTTGATAGAGCCCTAGGATTCATGCTTGACTGCCAGCAGTATGAGGGCGATCATATAAGTGAGAGCTGGAGTCTACAAGCACATCCTTAATAGGTCCCTAGTCGTGGGAGTTTCGAGACAGGGCATCGATTCTCCAGAGTAGACTAGTGTATACAGTCGAGACCCCGACGAGGGGCGGTGGCCGGTCTCACAAGCCACTGGTGTCAGTTGGATCACCTAAGATGTATACAGGTGCTCATTGGGTTATGAGTACACCGGACAGGACTCGCCGGGAACATGCTAGTTGGTCTTATACCTGACGTCAGATAGCAGTTCCCAGGTGACATGTGTACAGGTTAGTTCATCGACCTGGGGATCGTCATTTGTCTCGTGTGAGTTCCCACTGTACTTTGATTACTACCCTACCACGGCTCAAAGGAGTCGTGCAAACAGGTTTTAGTTGGGTACAGTCCCGAGCCACATGGAGGCAGTGAGCGGATCTTCGGGGGTTTCGTCTCTCCCGGTATTGGGGGTGAGGTCGCGCTGTGTCTAGGAGAGCCATTACACAAAGACCTTGGCCAAGGCAGGAGATTTACAGGTAGGTATTCCAGTAGTATCTCAGGGTGTTCTGGGCTACACTCCGACACGACTTGTACCGCTTTTGGGGGTCTGACTTTTACCAACCCCCTAGGCCCGCCATGCGATGCTCATAGACGAACGGACCGGACTGTACGGATATTGTCACTGACAGGCTCAGTTGGGTGTCGGGGTGAGCTTCCTCATCGACGTCCCTTTTAGTCAATAGCTGGTGGCCCGTCACGTATTGGCTTATACCTCTGACGTGCTAGTGGTTAAATCCACAGCCATAGTATTGACGAGTCTTTAGAGTCCACCACACTTTCAGTTACTCAAGCTTTCGGGCGAAACGCTGTAGAGGCCGTATGGAGATATGGCAGGGTCTGATCAGATACGTGCGGTATTGCACGGATCAGGATCGGACGGTTTTGTACTAGTGGCCGTATAGTTATATGGCAGCGTTTGATCAGATACGTGCGGTATTGCACGCATCAGGATCGGACGGACATTACTAGCCGGCTTTGGCTTAAGCCGGTCCTAGTTTAGTACAGTGTAGATTTTGTCTCATTGCATTTGTATCCGGACGGAATACAGATGCAGGTGTGTATGCACAGTATCGGGGTTTTCCTGTAATTTATTACAGGACCAGTTTTCTGGAGTTGCCAGTTTGCATTCCGTTCCGGCCGGATTTCCTTTGTTCTTTCCCGGCCGGACTTTACCGATGGAGGGGGTAATTTGCAGTTTTGCTAATTACACTTTGTGGAGGATTTTCTTGCATATGTTTTAATTATGAAAGCATATTTTCTTTTCCACCATCATTTGATTCTTTCTTAGTCTTTTCCTTTGCTTTAATGTGATAAGAAAGGATTAGGATTGATGTAGATTGGTTATGATGATGTTTAAGGTTGTGGTCACCTCTTGCTTTCTCCTACCATCACCTCCCTTCATGCTTCATAATCTATCCTCCACCATTTTTTCTAAGTATGATAGTTTTCATTTTAGAAAAGAGATGAGAAAAAGAAAGAGAAGAAAAAATGAGAGCTTCATCTTGAGAGGAGAAAAATGAGAGTGATTCATTTGGTGTATATCATTCTTCATCTCATTCCATTGCTAGAAAATTGAAAGCACCAATTTTCTACACACCATTTCTCCATCTATGGCAACCAACCCCAAAGTGAGACATTCACTCTACACCATATTCCTACAGCAAATCTTGAGCATGTCGAGTAGCCGGCTTCATGCGCGAGTTGCCTCGGTATTGAGGTGGGAGCCCGTAAAAGTACCCGGCTTCGTGGTGCCCTTTCCGACGAGGAGGAGACGGACGGAGATCCCGCGAGGAGATCGGAGTGGAGATGAAGACCGAAGGACTTGGATCGTCGGTATATCTCTTCCCCTTCTCTTTGTAGTTAGCTAGATTTAGTTTAATGGCCCGATCCGGTTTTAGTGCGCGGTGGTGCCGTTTTGCCAAGTCCGCAAAAATTTAAGTTTATCACCGTTTCCGCGTTTGGCCGTCGGATTGACGGCCGGGGCGCCGCCGTGCACTTACACTTTTATCATCACATTCTCTCAGTTGCGAGTACTCCTTGGTTTAGGAGGGTACACCTATTATGCTTACTGGATAGTCTTCTTCCAAACCAAAGGCTGGTGCCGAACGGTAGGGAAGGAAGAAAACCATTTAGCCTAAAGATGGTGTACAGAAGGTAATGACTAAAGACAAATAAAGGGACTTGGAGAGATGGCAGTGAAATATACGGTTATAGTCATGAATTGGATTATGGAAGAGGCATTGCTATGAATACCAGGATACCCCTACGAAACATTTTCATGTTTTAGTGCATTGTTAAAGCAAAACTGTTTTCCCGATTAGATACTTACTCCAAGGGTATGTATTTACCAGCTTTCATTCTCATATCTGTATGGTTTTACAGATGATGAGTGGGAGTAAGTTATTGGGAATTAGGTGATTATCCTCATTATATCGGAATTCGTTGTAATTGGTGATATTTGAGGAAATCGCCAGGGTACAGTTTTCAACCTACGACGCACAGGTTATGAGTTGCTTAACTCAGCGGACTTATACAGAGTATTGTATGTTGTCCAGTGTCCATCTGGACAAAGGGGTAGGTCCTCGTACTATGTTCTGTTTACTTATAACTTCTCTAGTATTTAGACAAGTGTTTCGTAGAAATACAAGGTTTAAGTTTTGAGAAGTTGTGGGTATAAGAATAAAGTAGAGAACCAGGTGTCACAAGTATCGGGATTCTTCAAAGAGATCGAAGATGTAGATTTTTGTGATTGGTATTCAGATGATAGTGATGGTTTTGAGAAAACGTGTTTCTCTTTCAGGTTACTCATAAATGGATGGATTCCTAAGTTGAGTAATGTTGATCAGCCTTTTTCCATTAAGTTGATATGCACTGGAGACAGTTGCATGATTTGAATATGGTTCCAATTAAATAAGTGCCAAAGTTTCTATATTGGATATAGAATGGTTCATACCTTAAAAGATGTTAAGGTACGGGGAGTTGTCCAGCTTATGCTTAAAACCAGACTCTGGATAACTCAGGGCACGTTTCTGTAATGGCTATTTGTGGGTTGACCCTGGCAATGACGAGGGTTGATATTCTACCATTTGGAAGATCAATAGTGATATTGTTCTTGACTCGCCACAGTTTTAGTAAAATGGATCTTTTTCAGAAAACAGTAGTGGGAGTATGGTAGAACTGGAAGTGATTCCAGAACCGCAAACGATTACGGAAAATTTAATAGGACCTATATATTCAATCAGGTTTGACATTCCATTAGCCACTCCGCAGATATGGTGGGTAACCTCAGACACCCGAGAGGTACTCCGGTAGCCTCAAGGACGGTGACAGGGAGGTTCTTATCTACCCAAATTTGACACTACTGTTGTTCCAGGCTATGAGACCCGGTAGGAGGGTTGTCGTAGTCAGTGGGAGCAGCAGAAGCATAGTGAGCAAGTAGCTTATGTCTATTTATAGACTTGAGCAGTTATAGCGGAGATAGATCATCTAATTTTGATGTGACAGTCATAGGTTTGACTTCATCAGAATAGGGGATGGATCTGTTAAGAAGGTAGTAGGGTGTGATGTCATGGTATCTGGATGACATACACAGAGTAGGAAGTAAAATTCCTATACTACGATCGGTTGTACTGTGGTCGTCACACAGTTGTTTCTCCAGACAGGATATGGATATAATATTTGACATTCTGGTTTCTGGATCTATGGTTTTAGATCTGGATTTGGGTAGTTTCCCAATGTGGGTACTTTGACAGTATTCTAATGGTTTTTAGAATAGATGACTCCTGGCATGGTGGTGTACCTGCAGGTGATGGAGTCACCCTCTCTAAAGGAGTCTTACAGACTAAAAGGGAGAGGGATGTGCATGATTGGCAGATCACTTGCTTAGGCGATTGAGTCAATCATGAGATGTAAAGTACCACACCAGATGTTGTTTTTGCACTAGATGCAATAAGTTTGTATTAATCCAATCCTGGAGAAACATAAGGAAGCAGTTTTAGAACATAAGAACATGTTCTACGGATTTGATGACGGCAGCCTCCTTCGGAAGACGATTATCATTCCAGGCTTCAATGGTGACATGGATGACAGAGTGATTGTCAGAGTTATAGTTTTCCCTCTGAAGAGGGACAGTATTATGGACAGGTGGTCTAAGAGGATACTGTGGGAGGCTTGGTGCAGGATACTGATTAGGTTCAGTGATCGATACAGTCTAAGAAGTTTGGATTTGGAGTTCATTTATGAACTAGGTCCCATCAGATGTCCAGACATATTCTAAGAAAGATATTACTCAATTCGGGAGATGGTTTTCTCCGCGAACTTGAGATTTAGAGAGATATAGAAAGAAACATATAGGCGGATCCACTCACTGAGGCTATTTCTCAAACACAATAGTTTTACAAACGGGCTTTGTGAAACTGATTAGTAGAGGAGTTAGAAGTTCGGTTTCACACGGGCTGTGAGTAGTCGACATCGCAATAATTAGCCTTAAGTGCAAGTGGGAGATTGTTGGAGATAGTGCCCTCAGTGTCAACTATTGGATCGCAGGTACATGATTGCAATGATTGCGGAGGATCTATACCGGTAGGACAGTCTTACTCGAGATGATAGTATGCTATCTGGTTTGCCTTTATCAGTCGTGTACATGTTCAAGTGACTGATTACATGTTACACTTTGATAGAGCCCTTAGGATCTTGCTTTACTACCAACAGTTTGATGGCGATCATATACGTGAGAGTTGGGTAGTTTATATGCATATCCTTAATTTTGGTCCCTAGTCGTGGGAGTTTCGAGACAGGGCATCGATACTCCAGAGTAGACTAGTGTATACAGTCGAGACCCCGACGAGGGGCGGTGGCCGGTCTCACAAGCCACTGGTGTCAGTTGGATCACCTAAGAAGTATACAGGTGCTCATTGGGTTATGAGTACACCGGACAGGACTCGCCGGGAACCTGTTAGTTGGTATTATACATATCGTTAGATAGCAGTTCCCTGGTGACATGTGTATAGGTTAGTTCATCGACCTGAGGTCATCATTTGTCTCGTGTGAGTTCCCACTGTGCTTTGATTTCTACCCTACCACAGCTCAAAGGAGTCGTGCAAACAGTTAGTTTTTGGGTACAGTCCCGAGCCATATGGAGGCACGTGAGCGGATCGGCAGGGGATTCATCTCTCCCGGTATTGGGGGCGTCTAGGAGAGCCATTACAAAAAGCCCGCGGCCGTGGCAGGAGATTTACTGGTAGGTAATCCAGTAGTATCTCAGGGTGTTATTGGGCTACACTCGGACACGACTTATACAGCTATTGGGGGTCTGACGTTACTAGCCCCCTAGGCAGATATGCGATACTCATAGACGAACGGACCGGACTGTATATACATTGTCACTGTTAGGCTCAGTAGGGTTTCCGGATGAGTTCGCTAATCGGCCTCCCTTGAGGTCAGTCCATGGGCAGCCGTTACGTATAGCTAGTGCCGCTGACGGTTTGTGGTTAAACCCACTGCCAGGGTACTGACGAGTCATTAGAGTTCCCCACAGACAGTTTCTTAAGTTCGGGCGAAACGTTGTAGAGGCCTTATGGTTTTATGGCAGGGTTCGGAAAATGCACGTGCGTTTACGCACGTGTTATTTTTCGGACGGATAATACTGGTCGGCTTTGGTTTAAGCCGGATCCGAGTATTATATTATGTAGAAATAATATCTTTGTCTCGGTTGCATTTGTATTCGGTCGTAATACAAATGCGGGTATATTTATACAGTTACGGGGTTATCCTGAAAGTCGTTTCGGGATCACTTTTGGAAGTTGCCAGTTTCCAGTTTTCTATCAGCCGTCTTTTAACATTCGGTTAAAGACGGATTTATCTTTTCTTAGATAAGGTTGAGTCGTGATTCTAGAAGGTTCTAGAAATGGGGACTAGGGAGATGAGGTGGAGGGTGACTCATCTTTGCATTTAATGAATTGATGACTAGGTTTAGATGTGTCATCCATTTCATTAATGCATTTTGTTCTTGCTTAGGATATTTTCCCTTGATCTTTTCTCTTATGGTTACCTCCCCCTCTCCTACACACACCCCCCACTCCTATATAGTGGTCGGCCCCTTCCCCCTCTCTCATACACTCTCACTTGATGTTTCATTTGGTAAAAAGATTATGATAGATTTTGGGGTGTATGGAATTTCACAGCTCATTTCATTCCATCACCCGATTCACATGGCAACATAATTAACCGATCATCCACGGCTTTGGACGAAGTGAGACAAAGTCTTCTACTCATTCTCTACATCATTCTTGGTCGTCTCTTTTAGCAAACTTGACGACCGAGTTGCCTCGAGTCAGAGACGGGAGCCCGTTTAAAGAATCGTTGACGTGGTGCCACCTGGACGAGAAAATCGGAGGTCGACGAGATCGGAGCAGCCGCAACGGAGAGTGGGATGATGGTTAAAGAACGAAGGACTCGGATCGTTCGGTATAACCTTTCTACTCTCTTTACAGTTTGTTAGTTTAGCAATAATGGCATATCCGGGTTAAAGTACACGATAGCGCCAGTTAAAAAGTTTTTGTTCCGCATTTGGCGTCTGTAGACGGCCGGGGCGCTACCGTAGACTTACAATCATCAAAATCATGTTACCAATAAACAGTGAATACCGGCATAAATCTCCATAATACTGCATAATCAATGAATAAATGGATGCATCTGATATCATGCAATGAATGCAATAATTAAACTATCATATGGAAACTATAACATATTACAACTATCAGCTAGCAAGCCATGTTATTGAAAATAGTATTTTCTAAAGTGTACGTGACATGGAAATTTCCAATGAAGATGTGTGTGAGCCGGCAAGCGAGTGTACGTGGAGCATACGCGTCATCGATAATGGTGCTGGTGTCCTAACAGCATGGTTTCATAATTACTATGTACACAATAACATGCAATGAGGCGATAACAACATGATAAGGAAAATGAATAGTATATACAACAATAATATGTGGAACATGAATAATTACGTAGCAACAAGGAATATACCTTACTATACATGTGTTATACTGTTTTGCCATTTGAAATAGTACGAATCGTGGTGTTTGAAAATAAGGACTATAGTGTTTTTAAGAAAAGATACGTTTTTTAAAATATCCGTAGTATCCCTTGGTATGTCTTTAAAATTCTCACGATTCGTCAGTTTTGGAAATAGGTATGACTCAGGTCCAGTCTGACATCTACTAGGTAAACTACAGGTCTAACTAACAACCAATCGAAAGGGGAACGGAAACCACCTACATCTGAGTCGATATATATCTGTCTATTTAATAGTCGGTGATCCCGCCTCAATAGTATCCCATATGATACACCATCTGATATGACATCCTCAAATCAAGAGTGCGGATCTTTCATTAATATATAGCTCGTACGGTAAATCCAACGTACGGCATCCCAAACTGGGTACGGGTCAATATCACATTTATCTTATTATTCATCTGGTATCCTTATCATCACATCATGAATTAGGGGTACTGACCTACAGTCTAGTACAATCCGTTACCATCAACATATATGTAAATGCGTGTGTATGAAAACACCACGCCTAAAGAACCCGCTAAAATATCATGTCGTATCCCAATACGGACCATATCACATCACCGATCTCATGGCCTCAAGCCCAATCTCATCAACTCATCTCTAAATATCATACAATATCCTCAACATTCATGCATGTGTATATGAATGTATATATATGCATAGTCCCATACCCATGCGTATATACACATATACACATTCCTATATACGCGCAAGAAAATGATGTATGCAAGTGTATATGTGTGCGTGTATGCTAATCCTTACTCTATGGTTACGATTTAGAAACCAACCAAAACCTTCCTCCATTCCTTGCTAACACTAATCCATAAGCTCCTAAGGCTTTTCTTACTAGGTGTACATATCTCACATTAACATATAAAGGAATATCGTTACCATATCACATCATTCCTTATAACTTTGCGGGGGTGCTATACGCCATCCACCCGACTTCTCCCCGTAGATATAAATCTACTCACCTGATCTTCGCTCGCCGGTGCCGACGTCGCCACGCGCTTGCTTGTCGTTTCGAACTCCACATGGGGGTACCTATATGTCACAACGTATCGCATCGCATAAAAACCTAATTCGAAATCGAAACGGCATACGAAAACCAAATCGTCACGCGTATCATGTATAGGTCAAAACCTATCGCCTATGCATGCAAGAATAGCCAAACCAACCCTTGATGTCGATGTACAAACATCAACCCATCGAGAAAAACCCAAAAGCAGTCACTTGCACATTCACAAACACTAATTATAATACGAAATAGGTTAGAATTCACAAAACCCCAAACTCACTTTAAAAACATATTTTCCGAAAACCTAGCAAGCAAAATTTACCGTTTTAGTACAACACTAGATGTTTTAACAATTCAAATGGCCATAATACTTATTAAATATCTTAAATAAGCCATACAAACCATTTCCACAATTTAATCTCATTAAATTTCATAATTTAATTTCATTAAATTTCATTAACCCCAAAATTCTAGTTTGCAATTATCCAATTTTGACAATTTTCAAAGTAAAATTCACAATTCAACAACTAAGCTTGGTTTTGCATAACCTAAGTTATTAAACCACTCATTATAATGTTAATGATGTGATGAAACCCTAACCATATTTTTATTCTCGCCTTTTGAATTAAAATTAAAAACCTAGTTAGCACTAAAAATTCCAAATTCGTGCAACATCGTAGATTAACAAAAAAATGACTACTAACAAGCATAATCACCCAAGTTAAACCATTAGAAAGCTTCTACACGAAATTTTAACCCATTTGCAAAGCTTCAAACCATAATTCCAACATCAAACCCTTTCAAGAATTCCATAACAAGCAAGTCACAAGCAAATTTCACACTTGAAATAACTAAATTAACATGTTTAAACTACAAATTAAACATTTGATTAGAATTATACCTCTCAAGTTTTGAACCTCTTGCACTTAGCCACCAAAGTTGCCTCTTTTATCCATGATTTAAACCAATTTGGGCTTGAGAAGAGGTAGAATAGGGATTAGTGTTGAATTTGTGAAGAAAATTGTGGATTTCGGTGGATTTTTGGAAGAAATTGAAGCAAAAGGAGATGGGGGAAAATGAGGAGCTGCAGCAGCATGAGGCTCGGCCTTAGGTAAGGGATGGGGGAAAGTGAGGAATTGGTGTTGAAATTTCAAAGGTCAAAGCCCCCTATGCCTCAATAAAACCCATACCTAAATTAATATATTTTATTCCTTTTCATTTCAATTTCCTTCACATGAGTTGAAGTAAAAAGGGGGGGGGGGAGAAATGGGCTGCTGCCTTGGTTGAGCGGCCGGCCATGTGGAGGTGAGTGAGTTGTGAGAGTGTGTACAATAAAATTCCATGCAAAAAGAACCCCTCAAGTTACCTAATTGCAAGTTTAAGCTTATTTTAATTAATTTAAATTTTCCTTTGATTACAACCAACTAGAACTTAGAAATAGCATACTAAAAATTTATTTTACAAACTACATTTTAGTTTTCATGGTTCTCAAGTATTTGATTAGCCCATTCAAATTTGTATTTATCGCTAATTAAATGTATTAGTGACGGCATAAAATAATATTAAAATAATTAATTTCGGAAATTTTTTCAGAAATTTAGAAATTTTAGCAGTGGCTCAATAAACACCAAATACTAGCAATTTCATAGCTATAATATGTATATTTAATTTTTATATTAAAAGATATTTATATTTTGACTTTTTACGGAAAACCCCCTTATTTTATCGATTTTCCGAAATGTCACCGAAATGATTTTCAAAACGTTACAGTGTACTAGCTACATGGATTTTAATCGTGCGGTTGATAATACTGGCCGGCTTAGCATTAAGCTGGATTATTAAATCATGTATTGATATAATAATTTACACACACACACATATATATATATATATATATATTCTAGTATTATGTTCACTATTCATTCTCTCTCTCTTGGCTATTCGTATTTTTATACGGATATGTGTATATATATTCGATACTTGTACCGGGGTTGTATTTATATTTATACAAATACTTCTAGAAGAAGGACACCTCATTTCCTATTTTCCTTAAAAATAAAATAGGTAAATGAGGTGGAAAGGAGAGCATGGTTCGAAGCATAGCTGAGAGGGATGGCTTGGATTAGTTTATTAGGAAAATGGTTACGACATATTTTTCATGGTTTAAAATTATCCCTCGCTCTCTCATGCTCTATACAAGCTTGTTCATTTGCATTATGACATTCTCTCTCCTCTCTTCCTCCTTCTTCTTCCTCATGAGCTACGCTCTCTTGATTTAGGAAAGAAAAAGATTGTGACAAATCTCTACATCCTTAAGCATCAAAACCTAGCGAATTCTCATCTTTAGGTTGCTTCACTAGTATTCTGGGTGAAGCTGGTGCTTGGGTCGGTTTTCCTCACATGGATCATCTTCGGCAAAGGCGATGGAAATTCAAGCTTGTAAACGACAGCCTACGAAGCTCGAAAAGGTCTTCCAAGATTGGGTCGATATGCTGCAATGGTTGTAATCCCAAAACATTATATGTTATGCTTCTAGTTTAGTATTTGGATTGATCGCTAGGGATTAGTTGCTAGTGCTCCATCTTGAAATTTTTGTTTTGGATTCCGCATCTACCGTGAGTTAGTGGCAAGGGCGCTAGGAACTTTATCAACGCCTCCCCAGACATCTTCTATAGGGACCAGACGTCTCCTACAGATGTCTGGAATTGAACTTGAGGTAGACCAGACGTCTCTTACAGACGTCTGGTGATTAAAACAGCTGAAACTGATATTGAAAACCTGATATGAAACTGACATGTTAACTTGTTTCACGAGTACACGATTAACCTTGACTGGACACGTTACCAGACATAATCATCTTATTGTACATGAATTGATTGCCTATGTTATTTCGTTAATTTCTAGTAGCTTGATTATGAAATTTCTAGATTACGATGTTCCTACACATGTTATTGATTGTTTATATGAAACTATGATTGTTGGACTATTGCTATTGTTATCATGTCAACCACATGTATTGTAATGTTTACTGAAATGCCAACAATTCATTGATATTGATTGATTGATCTCATTGCATCGATTGACCGGATTGTCCTGATCGGCAGGACCTTATTGATTGTTTATTGACACGAATTGCATTGATCGTTCTTATATTTTCATTAGGTAGATATTCCATTGATAACTAACATGAATTGAAACCTGGGCAAAATGGAAATAAATAATGGAAACCAAATTGTAACTCAGTGGGATTGATTGCTAGAGACTGATCAGTCGATACGAGCAACGAGCTCCGGAATGGTGATGCTGACATCATTCGTCCATATTGACATTATTTTCCTGCCTAGCGGCACATCTCTGATTCAACCCCGAGAGTCATGAGACCGTGTTCCAGGGAACGCATGGGATACTATTGAGTCAGGTTAAGGATTGCATTAATTGGTTTCAAAAACCTGTAGAATAGATAACTTAGCGACATGAACCCATGGGATACACATGACATGATTGATTATTATATCTTGATTGATACATCACCTATATTAATATTGTTATTGAATACATACATGACATTGATTCTTGCGAATGGTATATTGAGTTCCATTTGGGTTATATTCATTATGATATTATATTCAACTCACTGACGTTTGGGTTTTTCATGACCCGGATTCTTTGAACTTAGCATAAGAGGATCGTAAGTATTTCGAGAAGGTTGTCGATCAGTAAGGATCATTCCATTGGTCTAATTTATTATTATGGTTTAGGTTTCTTTTCCAGTAATGCGCTTTTATTGGATTTTTATTGTGATCCCATAAGGGACAAGTATTGGTTATTATTCTTTCCTTGGATCTTGAGATTTGGTCATTATTCATAACTTCCGCATGGACTTGTTATTATTGTTGTTATTTATTTTGGCATATTGGACATCTGATAATTAGATATTATTTTATTGTTCTTGATTACTGATTAACAGCCTTAATGTGACTATGGGAGAATGATTTCTTACCCTAGGTAGTACGGCTAGCCGAGTCATGTTCTCGTATTTACTGTATATTGGGAAGCGGGACGTGACAGTAGCCATTACGTATAGCTAGTGCCACTTACAAGCCTGTGGTTATGGATTTTATCCAGTAACTTACTGTCGGCGTATTGTCAAGTCTTTATTGTACCACACAGAGGGTTTTCCCGGTACAGGCAAAACAATGTAAAGGCCGTATGTTGATACGTGCAGGAGTCCGATTAAATGCGTTACTAGCTACAGAAACTTTAATGAACGTTTGATAATACTAGCTGGCTTAAGTTTAAATTGGGTTATTAAATGAAGTACTGATTTAATAATATACATATATATATATATATTCTAGTATTATGTTCACTTTATATTTTCTCTCTCTTGGCTATTCATATTTTTATACGGATACGTGTATAGCATTAGATACATATTCCGGGTATTATGTATTTATACATAAATACTTCTAGAAGGAGGACGCCTCATTAGTGATTTTCTTTTTTAGAAAAGAAAAGAAAAGAAATGAGGTAGCATGTGCAGGGTCGCCTAGCATGGCAGCAAGGTTTCGGGCGGCATCTTTCATGCCATATTAAAATTTTTCCATTCTAACTAACTCTAACCTAGAATCGTATACTAGAAAAAGTGACTGAATGAAAAGCAAACAACTTTTCAAGTAAAGTGAACAAGAAATACAACCTTTGTAGACCGGTCATTCACTTCATTAGCTCCGTGTAGTAGTCCCTTCGCCGCGATCATGAACTCCTGACTCTTGAGAGCCTCCCATGACGAAATGAACAAGCTTGCATTGAAATCTTCGAGGCCGAAGATGATCTACGTCGAGGAGACACTAACCCAAGCTATCTCTTCACTAATTGTGAAATTAGTGAAGTAAACACTCTATACTAAATGGCAAGTAGTAGAGGATGATGAAGTAGGAAGTGGGCTCACTTTAGATTTGATTTTCTCACATATTTTCTCTCATCTCCATTGAAACTAGAAAGCTTGAGAGGAAGAAGAAGAAGAAAATTCTCATGATAATTATCCATAGGATAATTGCAACCATGGGTGAGTTAACCATCATATACATAACCTTTGTAGAGAGTTTACCATGGTTAGGGTAATGGGTTGGGTTTATAAATATCTTTAGTAAAAAAATGAGTAGACTAAGTCAATGCTCAATACAAGCTTAGAGTCATGGCAAATTGCAACCATTTTGTATTTACCAAAATAAATAAAAACCCTAGTATTACCTCTAGCATGGTGTAAGTCATACACACACTCAAGTTGCATGTATCATCAAGCATGACACAAAATAATGTACACTTATATATATCACATATATACACATGCACAAAACTAGTGAGAAAAGAAATAATAAGTGAGCTAATACTAGTTATTGTAAATTAATATATCAAATATATAACTATACATTAGATTATCATATCAACTCTTGACTTAATAATCCGGTTATATTACATATAACCGACTAATATCAAATGTAACAACTTTTCGAATCAACACTTGATCCGATAACCCGGCTATATCTCATATAACCGACCGATGTCACAAATCGCGAGAATATAATAGAGTATCACATATCGTATTAATCTCGGTCCCGCACATATCACATATGCACTCCTACTCCATTTCGCTTGAGCCAGGAAACCTCTGTGTAGGACTCTAAAGACTCGTCAATACCGGTAATAGGTGATGATCACATCAAACACCCACAAGCCACAAGCGGTTTGCTAAACATAACGGCCACCCGGGTATTGAGCGATCAGAAGATCAACTAGAAAGCCTGCTCACACTCTTGTGAATCCAATCAGTAACACTACCGTACAGTCCGGTCTCTTCGTTTGATATGTCGCATATCTCGTCTAGGGGTGGTAAACGTCAGACCCCAGTAACTCGATAAGTCGTGTCGATATAAGGCTAAAAACAGGTCGAGAAACTACCGATAACACTTACTAGTATATCTTTGAAGCAGCCCTGGCCAAGGATTTCCTGTTATAGCCAATCGAACACAGCGCAACATCAACTCCCAATACCGGGAGAGACGAAACCCCTCCTATCGCTCATTGCGACCATGTGTTTCGGGACTGTACCTAAAAGCCACCGTTTTGCACGTTCTCTTGAACGTGGTAAGGTGGAAATCAAAGCACAGTGGGAATCACACAAGACTCTATGACGATCTCGGGTCTACAAACTAACCTGTACGAGTGTCACCGGAGAACTGCAATCTGACTATAGGTATAATACCATGTAGGAGTTCTCGGCGAGTCCGTTCAGTGTACCCAGTCTCCACTGAACACCCGTATACTGTCTCTGATGTCAAACACCAATGGATATGGGATTATCCATCTCCCATCTATATGGGCCGAGAAGCTATACGATAGTCTACTCTGGTATATCGATGTCCTATCTCGATACACCCACGACTAGGAACATTTGAAGGATGTACTTAGCGACTACACTGTCCCCAATAGTATGATCTGCATCATAATCCTAGTAGTGAAGTACTCATCCTAAGGGCTTTATCAACATGTAATATAGAGACACTCAGTGTACATGTTAAGATAAAGAGCAACCATATAGCATACTATCATGTCGAGCAAGAAAGTCCTCCATATATATGTCCAAGTATCCACTACAATATACATCGTATGTACAGTAATGGCCTCTAGGGAATACATATAACTAACAATCTCCCACTTGCACTAGGGCCATCTGTTGTAGTATCCCATACCCAACAATCAGCAGTGGCTGTAGTATCCCATACTCAACCATCCCATAATAGTCTCTATTGGGAATAGGCCTTTGTGAGTGGATCCGCCGTGTTGTCCCCTGTAGTCTACTCTCATAACATCGATCTCCCTGGAGATCAACCATCTCCATGTTCAGGTGATACTGCCTAAGAATATGTCTAGATCTCTGAAGGGACGGGGGTTCCTAGGCCTAAGCTACAACTCCATTGTCACACAACGGTAGGAACGAAGTTGATCTCATGAACTTATATGCATCCACACTAGCTCTTTGGTAGCATCCTTGGTAGCGATGTATCCAGCCTTTATCGTCTAGTTTGCCACGGTATCTAGCTTGGTACTCTCTCAACATACCGTCCCTCCACTGAGGGTAAAGACAATGCCTGTGACTGACATTCAGTCGTCCTTACCACCTTGGAAGCTATCCAGTGATTCTCTCCAGGATCGATTGATACCATCTCACTACACCTAGTGAGAATCCTAACATCCATTTAGATCTATCTCATAGATCCAAAACACAGGATTTAGGAGGTATCACCTTGATCCTATATGGAGAATCTTTGGGATAAGAGGAGATTGACCGAGTGTAGCATAGGAAACTCCTTTCCTATCGAGAGTATGTCATCCATGTACAATACGAGGATCACCACTATACTCCATACTACCTTTTTTGTATATACAAGGTTCATCTACCATATTGATGGAGTCAAACGCTTTGACTACCACATCAAAACAGATGTTCAAACTCCGTGATGCATGCTTTAACCTATAAAGCAACTTGCACATGTTTCCGCTGCTCCCACTGTCTACGAAGCCCTCTGGCTTTGTACTTATACACCCACTATTCAAATCGCTATTTAGAAAAGCAGTCATGACACCCAACCGCCAAATATCGTAGTTATGGTATGTAGCAATGGCAAGTAGTATCCGGATGGACTTAAGCATAGGCACTAGAAAAGGTTTCATCATTATCCACACCTGGTCGATGACGAGAACCATTTTGCAACAAGTCTTAGCTTCGAAAGTCTCAACTTTTCCATGTACACCAAGTAATCTTCTCAAGATATATTTGCTCCTGATGGGGATTTAACCCTTCAGATAAAGCAACCAAAGTCTATACTTTGTTGGTGTACATAGATTCCATCCCAGATCGCTTAGCATCCAACCATTCTCACAAAGTCCGTACTCTTGATGGCCTGCTCGAAACAAGTTGAGTCATCATCTTATGATGCAATCCTCGCTCCCATTGTCGTTAGAAATCTGAAGTATCTCTTAGGCGGATGAGGAACCCTATCAGATCGGCAGAGAGGCTGAGGTTTGTCGGGAACTATTGAATCCTTCAGTTCTACCAAATCATCAGCTGCAGTTTATATAGCTGGAACTCCTTCCAGTTCTACCTCATGACCACTAATTTTATCACAAGAAATTCCCTTTCTAAAAGGTGGCATGCTGAGAAACAAAACACCTTTTGCTCATCAGTGCAGTAGAATATACTCCCTTGCTAATGCTTGGGATATCCAACAAACGTCCATAGAACTGACCTTGCCTCGAGCTTTTCCGGATTTTGCTTTTAGACATAGGCCGAACAATCCCAAATCTTAACTTTCTTAAGAGACGGGCTCTTCCCATACCATATCTCATATGGAGTGGTAGGCTCCTGATTTGGTTGGAACCCTATTCAATAGGTATGCAACTTCACAAGTGCATAACCCCGAAAAGGAAATAGGAAACTCAGTAGTACTCATCATAGAGCACACCTTATCACATAGGGTGCAATTTCTCCGCCCCGATATACCAACGTGGTGTAGTGTATACGGAGGAGTAATGCTGAGAGAGAATCTCATTCTCCTTTAGAATAGTCCAGGAATTCCGTGCTCAAGTGTGCTCCTCCCTGATCACATCATAGGACATAATACTTATACCCGTTTTGGTTCTCTACTTCTGACTTATATTCTTTGAATTTCTCAAAAGGTTCAGACTTGTGTTTCAACAGGAACATATGTCTGAATCTTGAGAGATCATCAGTGAATGTAATGAAGTACAAAGAATCAATCCTAGCATGTGTAGACAGGTGACCTTACATACATCATCGTGTTTCAATCCCAAGAGTTCACCAACTCTTTCTCTGTTTCTAATAAACGGAGCTGTGGTCATTTTATCTTGATGACATGACTGGCAAGTTTCACAAGATGTAAATTCAAACTGATTTAAATATGCATCTTTATGTAACTTAGCTAGTCGGGTCACATTGATATGACCTAGTCTACAATGCCTCAAGAAGGATTCGTTCATTTCTGAACTCTTCCTCTTGTGTGTGTTTTGTACGTTAAGAACTGTTGTTTGATTTAGAATGTATATGCTTTTAGATAACGTGTCTGAACCGATCAACTCTTGATATAGAAAATGTTCAAAATATTATCCAACAATACAAAATTATATCCTTCTTTACTAAATAAAGAGACCGATATGATATTGTATATCAGGTTTGGTATCGAATAACATTCCTTCAGAATCAATGTATTTGGTAATACATGATGATAACTGCCAACACCTTGGTTGCAACAATTGCGTCGTTTCTAACTCTTAAAACTTATGACCCATTCTCAGTTCTCTACCTATCTGTAGCCCATGTAACATCTTATATTTTCGGAATCCTGATCCGGTATCACATACCCAGGATGTAGAGGATACTGAAAAACAGTTCTCGGTAATGAACACACCCGAATACGATACATCATCATCCACTTTCTTCATTTGGGCGGCACGGGAATTCTAGTAATCCCCAATTTCTTTCTCGGTCTTATAGCAATTATAAGTTGGAGAGGGACCAACGTTCCCCAGCTCAGTATAATAAGCGGGTTCGGTCAATACATCCAAATTATTATCTTGATTAAGGAGTGACATGGTTGCTACCTGGAGAGAGAGAGAGAAGAAAACACTCTGCGTGCGCTCTTGCAAGATTAAATTGGCTATTATTTTATCTAATCAGGATGGCTCCCACTGTTTTAGTCAAATCTTCCTTCAAACCTTAAAAGGTAAGACTAGCCGGAATTAATTACACCCAACAAGTTCGCTAATCTTTCGGCCAGGCCTGCGTCGGTACTTTGAGGGAGGTTCCCCGTGCTTTCGCATGGACCTAATTAAAATAAACCTCGTTTTCCCAGAGGCATAACCCCGTTAACACCTTTCTAAACACCTACTTGATCGGCTAATTGTGATGTGTAAAACTCTCCCAGGAGTAACTCTTACTCGCAGTCGGTATCGGGATCCAACTATCTCATAGATGGTATGCAATCTCATTGCAAATTTCAACACTTGAAATTCCAGATAATATTTTGCCCGAAGCGATCAACTCCTTGACAAGGTCAACAAACCATAGACCGCAAGTCAAGTTCAACCCGTCATTTCCCGATTGAATTAAACCCACCCGCACGACCCTTGTCAAGGTCAACAAGGCCGCACGACTACCCTAATCCAATCGCATCATATGCTTTGCAGATAAGCACTAATCAGCTACCGCACACTACGCCTTGACAAGGTCAACAAACACAGCACGAATACTAAATACTACTTATCTGAAATGACGGAGGGCTACACAGGTTTTTAAGAAAACCATGAGCGTAATGAACTTGATATCGTTGTAGAATCGAGTGAATTTTTAAAAAGGAGTGTTTTTTAGGCTTTTACTACTTTTTCTAAAGAGGTCACTCCCGGTGAAGAGATCTCGCCTCTTTCCTTATCGAATAAGTTGCAGGATATTTCACAAATACCACTATGCAAAGCAAAAACTATAAAATCAATCAAAAGACAAACCAAGTTTGTAGCATCTGCTAGTTTCGCTAAAGAGGTCACTCCCGGTGAAGGGATCTCGGCTTTTTCCTTATCGAATAAGGTGCTGAATATTCTATAAGGAATACCACTATGCAAAGCAAGAACTAGAGCTACCAGTTTTTAAACAAGTTTCTACAACATCTTTAGGTTTCTTGTATTTCATTAATCTCATTAATGAAGTCCCATTTATTATGCTTCCCAAGCATCACATATGAAACGAAAGCAGCAATATTAATTAAATCTCATATATATAATATATAGGCATTCATCTGAACATATCACAGTGATCACATCACAGAGCAGCAGAAGATTACATTTGAAATATTGGATATACTAGGATTTCCGTGTTTTTAAATTAAGCCTGTATAAAACACGAATTCCACGGTCGTGATGAATAGCCAATCCCACATCCCTAGACCCCTACGAGAGTGGCAAGCAACCCTACCAATTCTAGAGTCAGCAGACCCGGTCTCAGCTCCTTGAGATGGTCTCCAACTGGACCCTAAAACCCGGTTACTTATGCTCCCCGCCTTGGGTCTATCCTAATGCTGAAAAGTAAATAATATACAATGGTGACATCATCCTCAACCCGAAAGTTCCCCAATAAAAGAATATTACATACAATGAATTTTACATCAATAAAAATGAAAAACTCTCATCTCACATAAAAACCCCGGCTATTCAAAACACAACGATCTAATATAACATATCATAACATCACATGTCATCAACGTAACTAAATATGCGTATCACAATTGTCGTTGACATATAGCACCGAAACCGGCGATAAACCATATATTATACTTACGCTCGCAGTAAAGAAAGTGAAAAACTACAACAGGTGGAATCCGCAACCACCTTAGACATCATAAACCCAATGTATCACATACTTTGGATTTCATGCCCAACCAAATGAATTCCTTAAACATCACATGCCTAACAATTATAAACCCCGCATTTTAGTCTCGATCTCTAAAACACTTTTCAATATCAAGTCGGGAAATTAAACAAGATTCCCGACAACCTGATCGAATGCTCGTCGGAAACTTTAGTAGACGACCGCACCCCCCGATATCGTCGACGAAGTGCACTAAGGGGAAACACCGCTGCTGCGAGCACCCAAATGGATGCTTTTGGAGACGGGGTTCTCCTACAATCACTTGGTCAGGACTATTGGGTGTGGCTATCTAATAAGATTACCCGGCGAGTATCCGCGTACGCTACGTGATTGCGACGGACTTTTGATCACCTCAAACTCCCGTGGCAACCGATCAAATGAGACTAAATTGCTAGATTTATAACATTCAAAATAGTTATCTCATAACTAATTTTGTGGATTCCAAATATTGTATCCCATCACCTGATACCCGGGCGATGTTACACTTTTCGATCGATTCATCAAAGGCCTACAATTCCCCGACAGCTCAACTCTTAAGCACAGTTTAGTAATACCAAGAACATGCCACGGTGCCTATGCACCAGCCGTAGAAGGGCATACCAAAGCCTCACTCATGTCGCCACGGAACTGCGGCAAACCCTAGGGTATGAGTCGAGTTAGGGTTTCATTCTTCTAGAGGGTTCACAGAATTACTTGCATATTTTTCCGAATACGTTAGACTTGGAAAAATGGATTTTTGATATTCGATTGAACTTTTTAACTTCGCCTAGACAACATGCGACAACCCGAAAACAATGTTAAAACTACGAATACGAAACACTCCGAATTGCTTATAGTGTAAGATCACATCTCATGCAAAATTAGAAAAAACAAACTACACCTGAAACACCAAAACCTAGTCTCTAGAACACACAAAAAATTCAGCCCTAAACTCCACTGTTCACCCGAGGTCGCCGGAATTTTGAGCAAAGTGGTCGGCCATTTTCCGGCGAGGGGGGCTAAATTTTCTTGTGTGTTCATGTTGCATCTCATAAAACATTCTGTACTTGTTAAAAAAAAAATTTAGAGGACTTTTTAAAATCGACAGAAAGTGAGTTTTCGTGTTTCAAGTTTCGGAGTATTTCGGTTTCGTAATCTTAACAAAATCCGTCTAATTTTCTAGCATGTCTCTGATACCACTGCAGGGTGTCCTAGCATCGCAGCAAGGTTTCGGGAGGCATCTTTCATGCTATATTAAAATTTTGCCGTTCTGGCTAACCCTAACCTAGAATCGTATACTAGAAAAAGCGACGGAATGAAAAGCAAACAACTTTGCAAGTAAAATGAACAAGAAATACAACCTTTGTAGACCGGTCCTTCACTTCATTAGCTCCGTGTAGTAGTCCCATCACTGCGATCATGAACTCCCGACTCTTGAGAGCCTCCCATGAAGAAATGAACAAGCTTGCATCGAAATCTTCGAGGCCGAAGATGATCTACGTCGATGAGACACTAACCCAAGCTATCTCTTCACTAATTGTGAAATTAGTGTAGTAAACACCCTATACTAAATGGCAAGTAGTAGAGGATAATGAAGTAGGAAGTGGGCTCACTTTAGATTTGATTTTCTCACATATTTTCTCTCATCTCCATTGAAGCTAGAAAGCTTTTGAGGAAGAAGAAGAAGAAAATTCTCATGATAATTATCCATAGGATAATCGCAACCATGGGTGAGTTAAGCATCATATACTTAACCTTTGTAAAGAGTTTACCATGGTTAGGGTAATGGGTTGGGTTTATAAATATATTTAGTAAAACAAAATGAGTAGACTAAGTCAATGCTCAATACAAGCTTCTAAAAGCTTTCGGTCATGACAAATTGGAACCATTTTGTAATTACCAAAATAAATACCCTAGTATTACCTCAAGCCTGGTGTAAGTCATACACACACCCAAGTTGCATGTATCATCAAGCATGACACAAAATAATGTACACATATATATATCACATATATACACATGCACAAAACTAGTGAGAAAAGAAATCATAAGTGAGCTAATACTAGTTAATGTAAATTAATATATCAAATATATAATTATACATTAGATTATCAAATCAACTCTTGATTTAATAATCCGGCTATATTACATACAACCGACTAATATCAAATGTAACAACTTATCGAATCAACACTTGATCCGATAACCCGGCTATATCTCATATAACCGACCGATGTCACAAATCGCGAGAATAGAATAGAGTATCACATATCGTATTAATCTCGGTCTCGCACATATCACATATGCGCTCCAACTCCGTTTCGCTTGAGCCAGGCAATCTCTGTGTAGGACTCTAAAGACTCGTCAATACGCCGGGAGTAGGTGATGATCCCATCAAACACCCATAAGCCTCAAGCGGTCTGCTAAACATAACGGTCACCCGGGAATTGAACAATCAGAAGATCAACAAGCAAGACTGCTCACACTCCTATGAATCCAATCAGTAACACTACTGTACAGTCCGGTCTCTTCGTCTGATATGTCGCATATCTCGTCTAGGGGTGGTAAACGTCAGACCCAAGTAACTCGATAAGTCTTGTCGATAAAAGGCTCATAACGGGTCGAGAAACTATTGATAACACTTACCAATATATCTCTAAAGCAGCCCTGGTCAGGGACTTCCTGTTATAGCCAATCGAGAACAGCGCAACATCAACTCCTAATACCGGGAGAGACGAAACCCCTCCTATCGCTCATTCCTCCATGTGATTCGGGACTGTACCCAAAAGCCACCATTTTGCATGTTCCCTTGAACGTAGTAAGGTGGAAATCAAAGCACAGCAGGAATCACACAAGACTCTATGACGATCTCGGGTCTACAGACTAACCTGTACGAGTTTCACCAGAGAACTGCTATCTGACGATTGGTATAATACCATCTAGGAGTTCTCTGCGAGTCCGTTCAGTGTACCCTATCTCCACTCAGCACCCGTATACTGTCTCTGATGTCAAACACCAATAGATATGGGATCATCCATCGCCCATCTATATGGGTTAAGAAGCTATACGATAGTCTACTCTAGTATATCGATGCCCTATCTAGATACAGCCACGACTAGGAACATTTCAAGGATGTACTTAGCGACTACACTATCCCCACTAGTATGATCTGCATCATAATCCTGGTAGTCAAGTACTCATCCTAAGGGCTTTATCAACATGTAACATAGAGACAATCAGTGTACATGTTAAGATAAAAAGCAACCAGATAGCATACTATCATGTCGAACAAGAAAGTCCTCTATATATATGTCCAAGCATCTACTACAATATATATCGTATGTACAGTAATGGCCTCTAGGGCGTACATATCAGCATGATGACCGGAAAAGAGGTATGATTGAGAGGGATGGACTTTTATTTGTTTATTTGCAAATGGTTTTTTAAAGATGGCATGGTTAGAAGATCCCTCTCATTCTCTTATGAGGTTTCTCTCTCCTCTTCCATCTCTTTATCATTCTTCCTGTAGAGCTTTGAGGTCTCATGAGAATGAAAATTGAGAGAAAAAGAAAAGTGAAAAATCTCTACATCTCTCATTCTATTCCTAACGAGTCTAGAGTGTCAGTTGCTTCCTCAAACTTCACTTTGGAGTGAAGCTGGAGATTGGATTGGTTTCTCTCGGGTGGATCATTTTCGGCAAGGGTGATCGAATTTCAAGCTCATTCCCGACGGCCTAGGAGCCTAGAAGGGGTCTTCTATGATTGGGTGGACACACGACAAAGGTTGTATGCTCTCAACCGAGTAGTTAGCTATATCTTGGATGTGCTAGTTTAGTGTTTGGAACGATTTCTAGGTTGTAGTTTCTAGTGCTTGTATAAAAAAAAAAAATCGCTTCCTCCATGCTCGCGAATGTAGCGCCGCAAGCACCAGTAGCTACTTACATCTTCCTGGGATTTTAAACCCTGTTTGATGGCTCAAATAGCTTCATCAAGTGGGTGTACTCTTTCTGAGATTGCAAGTTTGGAGAGCGGACACAAGCGTCTTCACCCAAAGCAGAACTAGTCTCATCCAGAGTGGACCTGCTCAATAAAAAAATAGAGCAAATCCGCATGGTATTTTTATAGTGGTCAAAAATAAGCCTTCTTGAAGTTTGACGATAGTAACTACACACTTTTAAATAACACTTCACAAAGTCTCTAGTTTTGGGAAATAAAAGATAGACATGATATATCTCCAAAAAAATTTAAAAAAAGTGAAAATAAAAGAAAAAAGGAAAAATAGAGCTTGGTTTCTCGAGTTCTTGAGGCCTTAAAGGGATTTTAAACCCCCAATGACTTAAGCCAACTGGCTTAGGATCCATCGCCAAAAGAACATTAAGGAAAACCAAGTATAATCTTTGTTTTGAAAGGTTGGCAAGTTGAGTTCATACGTCATTAGGGTGCTTCATCACCTAATGCCCTGAAACTGTTTGGCTTTGGAGTCATCGCTGAAAGAATCAGAAATTATTTTTAAAAAAGTATTATTATTTAACATGAAGCCAAGCGATCGATTCAAAGATTTAATAAACGAAATACACGAGGTAGCCAGTTGATCTAGACCTAAGCAAGCCCGGATGATCACGTTGAAAAGTGTTGTTTCATGTCACCTAACTAAATAAATAAATAAATAATTGCTGGGTTACCTAGCACGGCAGCAAGTTTTCGGGAGGCATTGTCTATGCTAAATTCAAAAATTTGCCGTTCTAGCTAACCTTAACCCTAGAATCATATACTAGAAATCGATGGAAAAGTAAATGCAAACACTTTGCATGGAATACAACCTTTGTAGACCGGTCCTTCACTTCAATAGCTCCGTGTAGTAGTCCCTTCGCTGCGATCATGAACTCCGGACTCTAGAGAGGCTCCCATGAAGAAACGGACATGCTTGCTTCAAAGTCTTCGAGGCCGAAGATGATCTACGTCGAGGAGACACTAACCCAAGCTATCTCTTCACTAATTGTGAAATTAGTGAAGCAAACACCCTATACTAAATGGCAAGTAGTAGAGGATGATGATGTAGGAAGTGGGATCACTTTAGATTTGATTTTCTCACATTTTTCTCATACCTCAATTGAAGCTAGAAAGCTTTTTAGGAGGAAGAAGAAGAATGAACTCATCAAGTGAAAGTAAATATTATCATGAGGTTAGAAATGAAACCATGGTGAAATAATATCATGGCTAACTCATGTATAGAATCAACCATAGCATAGGGTTAAGGTTTGGGTTAATTAATATCTTAAGTTAGACAAAAAAGTGGACTTTGTCAATGATTATCCATAAGCTTCATCTATGCTTTGACCATAACAAATTCTCACTAATTTGTTTAACTTAATAATAAATATGAAACCCTAATTAACCCTAGCATGGTATAAGACTCATACACCCTTGTTGCATGTGTAACCTAGCATGACACAAACATGTACACAAACATACATATCACATATATACATTGTGCACATCAAGTGAGAAAAGAAATCATAAATGAGCTTAATATTAGTTAATGTAACTTAATATATCAAATATATAATTATACATTAAATTATTAAATCAACACTTGATTTAATAATCCAGCTATATCACATATAACCGACTAATATCATATGTAACAACTTATCGAATCAACTCTTGATCCGATAATCCGGCTATATCTCATATAGCCGACCAATGTCACAAATCGCGAGAATAGAATACGGTATCTCATATCGTATCAATCTCGGTCCCGCACATATCATAAATGTGCTCCTATTCCGTTTCGCTTAAGCCAGGAAACCTCTGTGTAGAACTCTAAAGACTCATCAATACGCCGGCAGTAGGTGATGATCATATCAAACAATCACAAGCAGCAAGCGGTCCGCTAAACATAACAGCCAACCGGGTATTAAGCGATCAGAAGATCAACAAGCAAGCCTGCTCACACTCCTGTGAATCCAATCAGTAACACTACCATACAGTCCGGTCTCTTCGTCTGATATGTCGCATATCTTGTCTAGGGGTGGTAAACGTCAGACCCCAGTAACTCGATAAGTCATGTCGATATGAGGCTAATAATGGGTCGAGAAACTTCTGTTAACACTTACCAGTATATCTCTGTAGCAGCCTTGGCCAAGGACTTCCTGTTATAGCCAATCGAGCACAATGTTGTAGGGTTACTAGGCACTCTTACAAGGGTCTATAAGGCATCAACCATGCCCGATTTAAAATTTAGATGTGCCGAACAACCCAAAACTAGGATCTTTTCTAGATTATTAGGGTTAAACATGCAAGTAAACATCTTTACAACTAAGAGAGAGGGATTACGACCTTTGTAGTCCGCTCCTTCGCTTCATAAGCTCCGAGTAGAAGTCCATTCGCCGCGATCTATGATCTTCCGGACTCAAGAGAGGCTCCACAACCCGAACGATCCATGCTTACTTGAAGTCTTCCTTTTCAAAGATGATCTATCTTGAAGTTCCTTTAACTCAAGCTCTTTCTTACTAATGAGGTGAACACCCTAATCTAATTGGCTAGATTAGATGAGGATGATGAAGTAGGATTTATGCTCTCTTTAATTATTAAATTCTCACACTAATTCATCACAAATCTCAAAGCTAGACAGCTTTGCACGGAGGAAGAAGAAGAAGATGAATGAATAATCCCTTTTGTGATGAATATTGAAAATGATATATGATTACAAATACAACCATGGTCAAAGTTGACAAGGCAAATCATTGTAGAGAGTTAACTAGGGTTAAGGGTGTGGTTTGGATAAGGAAAATATCTCACAAAATATCCATCATAATATCTTTGCAAGAAACAAAAGAAAGCTTCTAGAAGCTTCATGAATAAGCTAACCCAAATCAAACCCTAACCATATTTAATCTCCACTAATCATGTTGCATTAGTAATTATAACATGTTATAATATTATATATCACATATATAATATATTTTGTAACAAAAGAAAATAATACAATTAACATATATCGCATATATATCAATGTATTATCCGGTGAGAAAATGAAATAATAAAGCGAGCCAATATTAGTTAATGTAATCAAATATATCATATATATAGTTATACATTAAATTATCCAATCAACACTTGATCCGACAATCCGGCTATATCGCATACAACCGACTAATATATCATGTACCGATTCATCGAATCAACACTTGATCCGATGACCCGGCTGATATCAAATATCGCCGGCTGATATCATATATCGCGAGAATAAAATACGGTATCTCATATCGTATTATCCTCGGTCCTGCACATATCATATATTTGCTCCTACTCCATTTTTCCTGAGTCAAGAAACCTTTGTGTAGGACTCTAAAGAATCGTCAATACGCCGGTAGAAGGTGATGATCATATCAAACACCCACAAGCTGCAAGCGGTCAGCTAAACGTAACAGCCATCCAGGTATTGAGCGATCAGAAGATCAACAAGCAAGCCTGTACATTCTCCTAGGAATCCAAATAGTAACACTCCCGTACAACCCGATCTCTTCGTCTGATATGTTGCATATCTAGTCTAGGGGTGGTCTACGTCAGACCCTAGTAACCGATAAGTCGTGTCGATACGAGGCTCATAACAGGTCGAGAACCTACTGATAACACTTACCAGTAGTACTCAATATCCGCCCTGGCCAGGGACTTCCAGTTATAGCCAATCGAACACAGCACAACATCAACTCCCTATACCGGGAGAGACGAATCCCCTCCTATCGCTCATTGCCTCCATGTGATTCGGGACTGTACCCAAAAGCCACCGTTTTGCATGCCCTCTTGGACGTGGTAAGGTAGAAATCAGAGCACAGTGGGAATCACACAAGACTCTATGACGATCTCGGGTCTACAGACTACCCTGTACCATTGTCACAAGAGAAATGCCATCTGACGTGAGGTATAATACCATCTGGGAGTTCTCGGCGAGTCCGTCCAGTGTACCCAGTCTCCACTGAGCACCTGTACACCATCCTTGATGTCAAACACCGATGGATATTGGATCATCCATCGCCTATCATATGGGTCAAGATGCGCATACGCTAGTCTACTCTTGTGTTTCGATGCCCTGTCTCGATACACCCTCGACTAGGAACAGTTATAAGATGTACTCATCGACTACTCTGGCCCCACTAGTATGATCTCATCATAGTCCAAGCAGTCGAGTACATATCCTAAGGGCTTTATCAACATGTGAGAGTAAGATAGTAAACTAATATAAGTCAACATGTTAAGATAAAGTGAAACCAAATAGCATACTATCATGATGAGCAAGAAAGTCCTCTCTCTCTATATATCCTAGCATCCATTATAATATACATCATATGTACAACAATGGCCTCTAGGGTATATACATAACTAACAATCTCCCATTTGCACTAAGGCCAGCTGTTGTAGTATCTCATACCTAGCATCCCGAATAATCTCTCAAACTGTATCTGGAGAATGGCCTTCGTGAGTGGATCCACAGTGTTGTCCTTCGTATCAACTCTCCAGACCTCGATCTCCCGGCGATCAACTATCTCCTTGATCAGGTGATACTGGTTCAGAATATGTCTGGACTTCTGATGGGACCTGGGTTCCTTGGCCAAAGTCACAGCTCCATTGTTATCATAATACAGAGGTATTGGATGCTCAATGGATGGAACCACACCAAGTTCACTAATGAACTTCTTTATCCAGACAGCCTCTTTAGCAGCATCGTTGGCAGCGACGTATTCAGCCTCCATCGTCGAGTCTGCAACGATATCCTGTTTGGAACTCTTCCAACATACCGCCCCACCATTGAGGGTAAAGACAAATCCCGAGTGCGACTTAGAGTCGTCCTTATCACTTTTGAAGCTCGAATCGGTAAAGGACTCCACCTGGAGTTCTCCGTTACCATACACCAAGAACATCTCTTTAGTCCTTTGTAAGTACTTGAGAATGTTCTTCACAGCTGTCCAGTGATTCTCTCCAGGATCTACTTGATACCGACTCACTACACTTAGTGAGTATGCTACATCGAGTCTGGTAGATAGCATCGCATACACGATAGAGCCTACTGCCGAAGCATAGGGTATCCCTTGCATGCGAGCTCTTTCCAAATCAGTCTTGGGAGACATCTCTTTGGAAAGTGTGAGTCCAGAGATCGTGGGTAGGTTCCTACTTGTATGTCGACGTTGTACACACCACGAGTTGCGGGGAGGCGGAAATATGAAAACAATCATTTTGTTTGGAACAACATCGACTAACCGAAAGGATCTTTGCTAAACTATAACTAACACTATAATAGGAGTCGTTAGCTACTATAAAAGAAGATTATACCTTATGAACCAAGTCCTTCTTCTTCTCGTTAACCACCTCCTCGTCGGCCTCCTCATTGTAATAGACGATCCACCCGAGAGCTTCTACTCCAAGCTTTGCCTCTAATCTTGAGGTAACTAGGTTACTCAAAGTGCTAATCTAAGCAACCTAGGGAATATAGAGTATGGTTATGGATTAATAAGTCTTGCTAACCCTTGATCTCAACACGTGAGAGGTTAGGGTTAGGGTTTGAAGAGAAAGAGCTTGAGGAGAGAGAAGGTTAGAGTGAGAATGAATTGAAATAATATCTCATCTTGAATATATGAAGCATAATGATTCATTAAATGAATAAATCAAATGATTGATCAACCATGCTTCATTTATTCATCTTTTGTGATTCATCTCATGAGTCATTAGCCATTAAATACATCATTAACTCCATGGATGAATCACACAAATGAGTCACTAAATCAATAAATGCAAATGCCACCTTAGCCCACAAGTCATCATCCTTCTAGAAGCTTCTCGCCAAATTACGAGAACGCCCCTCCTATCCAAGAAAACACGGAAAAACTTTAGACTGCATAAATCCAATAATCCGATACTAGAATCTGGCTTAAACCAAAGCCGGCAAGTAAAAACTGTCCGAACATCGTACGTGCATAAATGCACGTGCATGTCCGAACCCTGTCGTAAAACCATACGATCTCTATATCGTTTCGACCGGAGCAGGGAAACTCTCTGTATGGGACTCTAAAGACTCGACTACTACGCTGGTAGTGGGTTTAACCACAGGCCGCAAGCGGCACTAGCTGTACGTAATGGTCCCCAGGTAGATGTCGATAAGAAGGCCGATGAGGAAACCCATCCGAACTCCTACTGAGCTTGATGTGACAATCTCCGTACAGTCCGGTCTGTTCGTCTAGGACTATCGCATATCAGGCCTAGGGGGCGGCAAGCAACAGTCCCCTAAAAGCGGTATAAGTCGTGTCAGAGTGAAGCCCATTACACCTTGAGAAACTACTGGAAAACCTACCAGTAAATCTCGCTTGCCCTGGCCAGGGAGATTGCTTAATGGCTCTCCAAACACAGCGCGATATCAACTCCTAATACCGGGAGAGACAAATTCTGTCTAACCGCCACTGCCTCCATGTGCTCGGGATTGCACCCAACTGCTACCTGTTTGCACGAATCCATTGAGCCATGGTAGGGTAGCAATCTAAGAACAGTGGGACACACTCGAGGCGAAGTAGCAGTGTCAAGTCTGCGAACTATACTGTACTCATGTCACCTGGGAACTGTTAACTGACGACAGGTATAATACCAACCAACAGTTCCCTGCGAGTCCTGTCCGGTGTACCCGTAACCCAACGAGCACATGTATACTATCTCCGGTACGACGTACTGATGGCTGTGGGACAGACCATCTCCCCAACTGGGATGAGAAGCGTACACACTAGTCTACTCCGGACTATCGATGCCCTGTCTCGATACTCCTATGACTAGGGACCTGAAAAAGGATGTGCTTGTAGACTATCCAGCCCCCACTAGTGTAACAGTCATCACAACGCTGATAGTCAAGCAACATCCTACGGGCTCTATCAATACATACACACATATTAAGATAGATATAACCAAGTAGCATACTACCATGTTTAGCAAGACTGTTAATATAACTGTAAATATCCCAAGCTTCCATTAAGTAAGATACAAGCTAGTATGATACAATAATGGCCCCTAGGGTATATACACTAACAATCTCCTACTTGCACTAGGGCCATGTACTGGCATATCGAAGAACGGTCATCTCGAGTAGCCTCTCGAACTGAATCTGAGGTAAGGCATTTGTTAATGGATCGGCAGTGTTCTCCTCTGTAGCAACTCTCTAGACCTCGATCTCCCGGCGATCTATGATCTCCCTGATCAGGTGATACCGCCTTAAGATGTGTCTAGACTTCTGATGGGACCTGGGTTCCTTCGCTAAAGCTATAGCTCCGTTGTTGTCGCAATACAGAGGTATTGGATCAACAATGGTAGGAACCACCTGAAGTTCTGTGAGGAACTTCTTCATCCAGATCGCTTCTTTTGCGGCATCGCAAGCATTAATATACTCCGCTTCCATCGTCGAGTCAGCAACGGTGTCCTGCTTAGAACTCTTCCAGCACACCGCCCCTCCATTGAGGTTAAAGACATAACCTGACATGGACTTGGAGTCATCCTTGTCAATCGGGAAGCCAGAATCAGCAAAGGCCTCGAGCTGGAGGTCTTTTCCGCCGTAAACCAAGAACATCTCCTTAGTCCTTCTCAGGTACTTGAGAATGTTCATTACTGCTATCCAGTGCTTCTCCCCTCGGTCTGACTGATACCTGCTTACCACGCTCACTGCGTAAGCAACATCTGGTCTGGTGCACAACATCGCATACATTATAGAGCCTACCGCAGAAGCGTATGATATAATAGACATACGATCCCTTTCCAAATCAGTCTTGGGAGACATCTCTTTGGAGAGAGTGATTCCGTGACAAGCCGGTAAACTACCGCGCTTAGAATCTTCCATACTGAATCTTTTCAGTATAATGTTGTTATACCTGGACTGCGAAAGTCCCAACATCCTCTTGGATCTATCACGATAGATCCGGATCCCCAGAATGTAAGAGGCATCATCCAGGTCTTTCATGGAGAACCTGTGTGATAAGAATCCTTTGACAGATTATAGCATAGGAATGTCATTTCCTATCAAAAGAATGTCATCCACTTACAAGACGAGGAATACGACAGTTCGTGCTACAATTTTACTATATATACATGGTTCATCTAGATTTTTTATAAAGTCATATTCTTTGACCGTTTCATCAAAACAGATGTTCCAACTCCGTGATGCTTGCTTTAGTCCATAAATGGACTTAAGCAACTTGCACACTTTCCCGCTGCTCCCATTCTGATTGAAACCTTCTGGCTGATCCATATAGACGCACTCTTCCAAATGACCATTTAGAAAAGCCGTCTTTATGTCCATCTGCCAGATCTCATAATCATGGAAGGCGGCAATAGCAAGAAGGACCCAAATGGATTTGAGCATAGCCACTGGAGAAAAAGTCGTCTTTGACGAAAACCCTTTGCAACAAGTTTAGCCTGTAAGTCCATGCTACCTCTCCCGGTACTTTCGGGCAAGCGGAATTTGGTGAAAAACAATTTTCTATAGGTGGTAACATGGACACAAAACCGGATCTTTGTTAAACATCTTACTAACAACCTAACTAGGAGTCGTTAACTACTCGGTTTGGGGTTATACCTTTCTTTCTTGAACTCCTTCGTCTTCAAGCCTCGATGGTTGTCCGGATCATCTTCACTCCGTCGTCTCCTTGCGCCGAAGATCGATCCACCTGAAATCTTCTACCTTTGGCTTCTTCTTCGGTCTTTGAAGAAACTAGTTCACTTGGTTTGCTAAACCTTATGAACTAGAGTGAGTAGAGAAGAGTGTGTTGGGATTTTCTCTATGGTTCTTGGTTCTCAACAAATGAGACAAGTGAACCATAGACTAAGAAGAGGGAGAGCAAGAGGAAGAGGATGAGAGCTCAAGAAAGCAAGACTTTTCTCTCTTGGCTCTCATAATCCAAAGCCATCATCACAAAAATAGTAATCAAGTATTGTGTAAATGGTTTAAGTCAAAATGGCTATATCATTTCATGCACTCATATTGCACAAGAGAACAAGCAAGTGAAAAGTCTTTGCCATGAAATGATAGCCATTGTCATCATGATGGTCAACTAGTCCAACCTAGTCAACCGGTCAACAAAGTCAACAAGTCAACAAAGTCAACCCCTCAACAACCATTTCACCACAATACTTAATTAATATTATTGTTAATCATATATCATATTCTCATTAGGGTTGAGCAAAAAGTCAATAGTCAACAATCAACGGTCAACAACCCTAATGAGAATCCTCTGCCTTTGTCTCTCCGTCAACTGTGCTTACACACCCGCATCCACGTTCCGAGGAACACGAATACATACTGGATAAAACCAATCCCAATACGTATACTAGGATCTGGCTTAAACCAAAGCCCGCTAGTGTAAACTGTCCGGACACTAAACGTGCACAAGTGCACAGATGTGACTGAACCCTGTCGCAAAACCATGCGACCTGTCGTAAAACCATGCGACCTCTACTCTTTTGCCTAAAGGCGAATAGGTTTCTGTGTGGGACTCTAAAGACTCGACACTACGCTGGCAGTGGGTTTAACCACAGACCGCAAGCGGCACTAGCTGTGCGTAACGGTCAGTAGGTAGATGCCGACAAGAAGACTGACGAGGTGAAACCCATCTGAACTCCTACTGAGCCTGAATGTGACAATCTCCGTACAGTCCGGTCTGTTCGTCTGATACATCGCATGGCGGGCCTACGGGGGCGGTAAACGTTAGTCCCCTAATAGCGGTACAAGTCGTGTCTGAGTGAAGCCCAAAACACCCTGAGATAACACTGGAAGCCTACCAGTATATCTCGATTGCCCTGGCCAGGGACTACTCGTGTAATGGCTCTCCTAGACACAGCGCAATGTCAACCCCCAATAGCGGGAGAGATGAATCCTGTCTAACCGTCACTGCCTCCAAGTGCTTCGGGACTGTACCCAACTACTACCTTTTTGCACGACTCCTTTGAGCCGTGGTAGGGTAGTAATCAAAGTACAGTGGGAACACACTCGAGGCGAAGTGACAGTGTCAAGTCAGCGGACTAAGCTGTACTCATGTCACCTGGGAACTGATCACTGACGATTGGTATAATACCAACCGGTCAGTTCCCGACGAGTCCTGTCCAGTGTACTCGTAACCTAACGAGCATACGTATACTATCTCCAGTACGACGTACTGATGGCTGTGGGACAGACCATCTCCCACACTGGGATGAGAAGCGCATACGCTAGTCTACTCCGGAGTATTGATGCCCTGTCTCGATAGTCCTGCGACTAGGGACCTGTATAAGGATGTGCTTATAGATTACCCAGCCCCTACTAGTGTGACTGCCATCACAACGCTGGTAATGAAGCAAAAATTCCTAAGGGCTCCACTAATGTGTATAGGTGATATACTAAAATAAACACATGTACACATTGAAGTAGAAACAAACCAAGTAGCATACTACTATATTGAGCAAGATTGCTTATACAAGGTGAATATCCAATGCTTCCATTAAGTAATATACAAACTAGTATGATACAGTAATGGCCTCTAGGGCATATACACTAACAATCTCCCACTTGCACTAAGGCCATGTACTGGCGTATCGAAGACCTATCATCTCGATCAGCCGCTCGAACTGAGTGTGGGGCAAGGCCTTGTTGAATGGATCTCCAGTGTTATCTTCTGAAGCGACCCTCCGAACCTCGATCTCCTGGCGATCCACGATCTCCCTGATCAGGTGATACCGCCTCAAGATGTGTCTGGATCACTGATGGGACCTGGGTTCCTTCGCTAAAACTATAGCCCCGTTGTTGTCGCGATATAGAGGTATTGGATCAACAATGGACGGAACCACCTGAAGTTCTTTCAAGAACTTCCTCATCCAGACAGCTTCTTTTGCGGCATCAGATGCAGCGATGTATTCCGCTTCCATCGTCGAGTCTGCAACGGTTTCCTGTTTGGAACTCTTCCAACACACCGCCCCTCCATTGAGGGTAAAGACAAAACCCGACAAGGACTTGGAATCATCCTTGTCACTCTGGAAGCTGGAGTCAGCAAAGGCCTCGATCTGGAGGTCTTTTCCGCCATACACCAAGAACATCGCCTTAGTCTTTCTCAGGTACTTGAGAATGTTATTTACCGCTATCCAGTGTTTCTCCCCAGAGTTTGACTGATACCGGCTTACCACACTCAGTGCAAAAGCTACATCCGGTCTGGTACACAACATCACATACATTATAGAGCCTACCGCAGAAGCATAGGGTATAATAGACATGCGATCCCTCTCCAAATCAGTCTTGGGAGACATCTCTTTAGAGAGGGTGATCCCGTGACAAGACGGTAGGTTACCGCGCTTGGAATCTTCCATACTTAATCTTTTCAGTATGGTGTCGATGTACCTGGACTGAGAAAGTCCTAATATCCTCTTGGACCTATCACGATGGATCCGGATCCCCAGGATGTATGAGGCATCACCCAGGTCTTTCATGGAGAACCTGTATGACAAGAACCCCTTGACAGATTGTAGCATAGGAATGTCATTTCCTATTAAGAGAATGTCATCCACGTATAAAACGAGGAATACTACAGTTCTCGCTACAAATCTACTATAGATGCATGGTTCATCTGGATTTTTGATAAAGCCAAATTCCTTGACCGTCTCATCAAAACAGATGTTCCAACTCTGCGATGCCTGCTTTAGTCCGTAAATGGACTTGAGCAACTTGCACACCTTTCCGCTGATCCCACTCTGAATGAAACCCTCTGGCTGGTCCATATAGACACACTCCTCTAAATTTCCATTTAGAAAAGCGGTCTTTACGTCCATCTGCCAAATCTCATAATCGTGGAAGGCAGCAATGGCAAGAAGGATCCGAATGGATTTCAGCATAGCTACTGGAGAAAAGGTCTCGTCATAGTCCAAACCAGGTCTGTGACGAAAACCCTTTGCAACCAGTCTAGCTTTATAGGTCTCAACCTGTCCATCTACACCAATCTTCCTTTTGAAGATCCACTTGCATCCTACGGGTTTTACCCCGTCTGGAGCAACGTCCAACGTCCATACTTTGTTGGTGTACATGGACTCCATTTCGGTCCGCATTGCATCCAGCCATTTTACCGAGTCAACGCTCTGAACGGCCTGCTGGAAGCTAGTAGGCTCATCATAATCTATGATGCAATCCTCTCTATCCCCGTCTATGAGAAAACCATAGTATCTCTCGGGCGGATGAGACTGCCTACTACTCCTGCGGAGCGGCGTAGGAATGTCCTGTTCTTTTGAACCCTCTGGTTCCACTAAGCTTTCAGTAATAGCTCGTGGTTCTGGAATTTCTTCCAGTTCTACTGTGCTCCCACTTATCTGGGTTTCCAAAAACTCAGTTTCCAAGAAGTAGGCATGACGAGAAACAAAAACTTTTTGTTCCTCTACGCAGTAGAAAAAATATCCCTTGGAGTTCTTTGGATATCCCACGAACATACACTGTACTTAGCGTGCCTCGAGCTTGTCTGCATGCTACTTTTTAACAAAAGCTGGACATCCCCATGTCTCAATGTGCTTAAGATAGGGTCTCTTCCCACACCACATCTCATATGGTGTAGTAGGCATAGTCTTAGTAGGAACTCGGTTCAAAAGGTATGCAGCTGATTCTAGCCCATACCCCCAGAATGATCGCGGTAACTCAGCGTTACTCATCATGGACCATACCATATCCAATAGGGTTCGGTTCCGTCTCTCCGATACACCGTTATGTTGCGGAGTATATGGAGGAGTAAGCTGAGAGAGAATTCCGTTCTCTTTTAAATAGTCCAGGAACTCAGTAGTCAAGTATTCACCACCTCGATCCGATCTTAGAATCTTGACACTTTTGCCGGTTTGTTTTCCTACTTCATTCTTTTATTCCTGGAATTTTCCAAAGGCTTCGGACTTATGTTTCATTAAGAAGACATAATCGTACCTTGAAAAGTCATCCGTAAAAGTAATGAAGTAAGAATAACCGCTTCGCGCATGTGTAGACATTGGACCGCACACGTCGCTGTGTACGAGTCCCAAGAGCTCGCTCGCTCTTACTCCGTGTCCAGTGAACGGAGTCTTTGTCATCTTTCCTTTGAGACAGGATTGACAAGTGGCATACGATTGATATTCGAACGGATTCAAATATCCTTCTGTATGTAACTTCGTCAACCTTCTCTCATTGATGTGACCTAGTCTACAATGCCATAAGAAAGTCTGATTTATTTCCGGAGACATTCTTTTGTGTGTATTCTGGACATTGAAAATCTGTGGTTGGTTTAATACGTATATACCATTGCTTAATGTACCTGACCCAATCAGAACTTGATTAAGGTGAATGTTTACAACATTTCTTACAAACGCAAATTCATAACCTTCTTTAGAAACCAAAGATACAGAAATTATATTACAAGTTGCGTTGGGTACAAAAAAGCAATTACGCAAAACCAAAACATGTCCATCTGAAATTCCCAGGTGATAGTCCCCCACGGCCTTAGTATCCATGCTAGCTCCGTTTGCAACTTTGAGGGTCATGTCACCTGCCTTCAAACCCTACGGTTTCTCAACACATGCAAAGAATTACAGATATGAGATCCTGATCCGGTATCCAATACCCAGGAAGTAGAGTTTATTGAAAGACAGTTTTCAATAACATACACACCTGAAGCTGAAGCCGCAACCTGCTTCAATTCTTGTGTCCTGGCTTTCCAAGCCCTGCAATCAGTCTTCCAGTGTCCTTTCTTATGACAATAGAAGCATTCTTCTTTATCCACAAGCTGCCCCGCTTTCTTTGTTGCCTTTGCCTTTCCCTTCGTATCCACTTTACCAACACCGGCCCTTGGTTTGGCGGGGACTTTCTTCTTCTTTCCCTTGGCTTTCGCCTTGGACCTAGAAGAGGAAGATCCTCCTATAAACAAAGTGGATGTTTCCCTACCTTTCTGTAGGGTGCCCTCTGCACTCCTCGGCATGTTGAGGAGCTCTGAAAGTTCAACTTCTTTTTCTTGTAAGTTGAAGTTCAGGATGAACTGGGCATAAGTGGAAGGAAGGGACTGGAGAATCAAGTCCGTATAGAGCTCGTTCTCTAACGTGGTCCCAAGTTCCGCGAGCTCCTCAATGAAGCCAATCATCTTAAGCACGTGTTCCGCTACCGATGATCCGATGGCCAACCTTGCCGAAAATAACTTTTTCGACACTTCGTATCTTGCGATACGAGATTGCTCTCCATACAGTTCTTTTATATGGAGAAATATGGATTCGAGGTCCATATTCTCGTGCCTCCTCTGATGTTCGTTGTCCATAGAGGCAAGTTCGAGGCACTTGGTCTTCGCGCTATCAATCTCCCAAGTCTTACGGATTTCCTTATCCGCGACGCTGGAGGTGGGACCTAGGACAGGGGGAGCTTTGGTGGTAAGAAGATACCCCAGCTTGTCGTAAGTGATTGCCATTTTGACATTCCTGAGCCAATCTTTGTAGTTTGGCCCTGTCAGTATGTTTTTATCTAGAAGTAACTTAAGTCCAGTCATGTCGATTGGTCGCTGCAATTAGGAGAGAGAAGAAGAAACACTCAGCATGATGCTCTTGCAAGTTTAGAGTGGTTTTTAGTTTGTCTAAACAGGATGGCTCCCACTGTTTCTCGAATCCCTCCTCAAAATAAAAAGGAAGAATTAGTCAGGATCAATCTCACCGTACAATACTTGCTTAACCGTTCGGCCAGGCTGGTGTCGGTACTTCGAGGGAGGTTTTCCAACGCTTTCGCGAAGTTCCTTAATTTAAGAACCTCTTTTCCCTGGGGGCGTAGCCCCGCTAACACCTTTCTAGAAACCTACTTATTTTATAGCATTGATCGTTAAGTGAGAAATTTCCCGAGGAGTAGCATATACTAACAGTAGGATCGGGATCCAAATATCATCGCGTGATGAAACTGAAGGAATCCTACCAGAATCATCACACTCCAAATGGTATGCAACACTAGCAAGTTTCAGTTCTTTTGAAACACCCGATGTGGATTTTTGCCCCATGCTCTTATGACCTTGACTTTGGCCAACAAATCATAAGTCACATGTCAAGTTCTACCCATCGTTCTCCAGGTTAATTTGAATCCACCCGTACCTACCCTTGGCTTTGGCCAACAAGGCAGTACGACTGTGCAAACCAACGCATCTATCTATGCTGCACATGAATACCCAATAGCTACCAATCACTATGCCTTGACTTTGGCCAACAAACATAGCTTGAATACTATTGACTATTCATGTGAAACGACGGAGGGCTACGAATGGTTTTGGCGAAACCGTGAACATAGAGAACTTGATATAATCGATGGAACGAGATAGCTTTTAAAAGGAGTGGCTCAAACTCCACATTTTAAAAGTTGATTTTGAAAAGAACCGAGTGGTTTTTCGAAAGTGTTCCAACGACTTTTACTTGGTTTATTTTCTTGCATTAGTTCTTTTAATGCGTGATATTCTTGCATTAGTTCTTTTAATGTGTCCCATCATTTAATCCTACCATTGCAGAAAACAACCAAAATATGACGTACGCTTATGCCATTCGCATTCGCCATGGGGCCCCGTCATTACCCGTTAGGTTACCTAACTAACGACAGAGTAGGGGCTAGGTTAGCGCGGCTGTAAAACATAAGCAACGCCTAAATAATATCATATATAGATATATTGCAATGATAGCCATTTCAGATCACAGATGAAAACATTGGATATACTAGGAACCTGCAATTCGTACGAGCCTGTAACGAAAAGCAGATTACACGGTCGCGGTGAATAACCAAAACCCCACCCAAGACCCCTACGGGTGCGGCAAACTACCCGCCAAGTACCCGAAGCGAAGCAACCTCCCTCAACCCTGTGAGTAGGCCACTCGGCACTTCGGCATACCCGGTAGTTTGTGCACCCCCTCCATGGGTCTTTCTTAGGAGCAAAAACAGTAAAAAGAAATTATACAATGACGGCTACAACCCCGACCCGGTTGTGCAGCCATACAAATAATTATTACATCAATTTAAAAATTTACATGAATTGAAAGAAAAGAAAACTCTCGTCTCACAACCCCCGGCTATTCACCCACGACAATCCAATGAGTTCATATACACAATCCAACAACATTACAGATCCCAGATTTGTATAACCCCCACTAATCGACATATAGCGATTAGCAGACGTTCAATACAAATATCACATCACAGAAAAACCCGTCAGCTTAAGTCTTTTAGAAGTTCGATCAAAAATACGGATTTTTAGGCCCCAAATATAAAATTTTCGTTCTGGAAAATCTGGGCAGAAAATACATATTCCAAAAATCCCAAAATACCCCATAGAACAAACTGCAGTGAAGACGATCCAGAGAGGAGCTCAATCGGCCGCGGAACCACGGCAATAGCTTGCTATTGCCGCGTTTCCGCGGTGGTTTGGTGAGATCTCTGGACCGTTTTTCTACAGTAGACTATAAAAACCCTGAGTCGATTTTTAAAGCATGATTTATTACTTTTACAGCACTTTGAAAATCGACAGCAAGTTTAAAATCCGGGTGTATTTCGCGACTTTTTCTTCGATCGAATTTCTAATTACTTTGCAAACATGTTAGATAGAGTTTAACTAGGCTCTGATACCACTGTAAGTCCATGCTACCTCTCCCGGTACTTTCGGGCATGCGGAATTTGGTGAAAAACAATTTTCTAGAGGTGGTAACATGGACTCAAAAACGGATCTTTGTTAAACATCTAACTAACAACCTAATTAGGAGTCGTTAACTACTCGGTTAGGGGATTATACCTTTCTTTCTTGAACTCCTTCGACTTCAAGCCTCGATGGTTGTCCGGATCGGCTTCACCCCGTCGTCTCCTTGCGCCGAAGATCGATCCACCTGAAAGCTTCTACCTTTGGCTTCTTCTTCGGTCTTTGAAGAAACTAGTTCACTTGGTTTGCTAAACCTTATGAACTAGAGTGAGTAGAGAAGAGTGTGTTGGGATTTTCTCTATGGTTCTTGGTTCTCAACACATGAGACAAGTGAACCATAGACTAAGGAGAGGGAGAGCAAGAGGAAGAAGATGAGAGCTCAAGAACAAGAGAGAGAATGAGAATGATAGAATGAGCAAGACTTTTCTCTCTTGGCTTTCATAATCCAAAGCCATCATCACAAAAATAGTAATCAAGTATTATGTAAATGGTTTAAGTCAAAATGGCTATATCATTTCATGCACTCATATTGCACAAGATAACAAGCAAGTGAAAAGTCTTTGCCATGAAATGATAGCCATTGTCATCATGATGGTCAACTAGTCCAACCTAGTCAACCGGTCAACAAAGTCAATAAGTCAACAAAGTCAACCCCTCAACAACCATGTCACCACAATACCTAATTAATATTATTGTTAATCATATATCATATTCTCATTAGGGTTGAGCAAAAAGTCAATAGTCAACAGTCAACGGTCAACAACCCTAATGAGAATCCTCTACCTCTGTCTCTCCGTCAACTGTGCATACACACCCGCATCCCCATTCCGAGGAACACGAATACATACTGGATAAAACCAATCCAAATACGTATACTAGGATCTGGCTTAAACCAAAGCCCGCTAGTGTAAACTGTCCGGACACTAAACGTGCACAAGTGCACGGATGTGACTGAACCCTGTCGCAAAACCATGCGACCTCTACTCTTTTGCCTAAAGGCGAATAGCTTTTTGTGTGGGACTCTAAAGACTCGACACTACGCTGGCAGTGGGTTTAACCACAAACCGCAAGCGGCACTAGCTGTGCGTAAAGGTCCCCAGGTAGATGCCGACAAGAAGACTGACGAGGTGAAACCCATCTGAACTCCTACTGAGCCTGAATGTGAAAATCTCCATACAGTCCGGTCTGTTCGTCTGATACATCGCATGGAAGGCCTACGGGGGCGGTAAACGTCAGTCCCCTAATAGCGGTACAAGTCGTGTCGGAGTGAAGCCCAAAACACCCTGAGATAACACTGGAAGCCTACCAGTATATCTCGATTGCCCTGGCCAGGGACTACTCGTGTAATGGCTCTCCTAGACTGTTGGAGATAGTGCCCTCATAGTCAATTATTGGATCGCAGGTACGTGATTGCAATGATTGCGGAGGACCTATCCCGGTAGGACAGTCTTACTCGAGATGATAGTATTATATCTGGTTTGCCTTTATCAGTCGTGTACATGTTCAGGTGACTGATTGCATGTTACACTTTGATAGAGCCCTTAGGATCTTGCTTTACTACCAACAGTATGATGGCGATCATATACATGAGAGTTGGGTAGTTTATATGCATATCCATAATTGTGGTCCCTAGTCGTGGGAGTTTCGAGACAGGGCATCGATACTCCGGAGTAGACTAGTGTGTACAGTCGAGACCCCGACGAGGGGCGGTGGCCGGTCTCACAAGCCACTGGTGTCAGTTGGATCACCTAAGATGTATACAGGTGCTTATTGGGTTATGAGTACACCGGACAGGACTCGCCGGGAATCTTCTAGTTAGTACTATACCTATCGTCAGATAGCAGTTCCCTGGTGACATGTGTACAGGTTAGTTCATCGACCTGAGGTCGTCATTTGTCTCGTATGAGTTCCCACTGTGCTTTGATTTCTACCCTACCACGGCTCAAAGGAGTCGTGCAAACAGGTAGCTTTTGGGTACAGTCCCGAGCCATATGGAGGCACCTGAGCGGATCGGCAGAGGATTCGTCTCTCCCGGTATTGGGGGCGAGATCGTGCTGTGTCTAGGAGAGCCATTACACAAAGCCCACGGCCGTGGCAGGAGATTTACTGGTAGGTACTCCAGTAGTATCTCAGGGTGTTATTGGGCTTCACTCCGACACGACTTATACTGCTATTGGGGGTCTGACGTTGCTAGCCCCCTAGGCGGATATGCGATACTCATTGACGAACGGACCGGACTGTATATACATTGTCACTGTTAGGCTCAGTAGGGTTTTCGGAGGAGTTCGCTCATCGGTCTCCCTTGAGTTCGCTCCTCGGCCACCCTTGAGGTCAGTCCATAGGCAGCCGTTACGCATAGCTAGTGCCGCTGACGGTTTGTGGTTAAACCCACTGCCAGGGTACTGACGAGTCATTAGAGTCCCCCACAGACAGTTTTCAAAGTTCGGGCGAAACGTTGTAGAGGCCGTATGGTTTTATGGCAGGGTTCGGAAAATGCACGTGCGTTTACGCACGTGTTATTTTTCGGGCAGATAATACTGGTCGGCTTTGGTTTAAGCCGGATCCGAGTATTATATTGAGTAGGTATAATATCTTTGTCTCAGTTGCATTTGCATTCGGTCGTAATGCAAATGCGGGTATATTTATACAGTTTCGGGGTTATCCTGAAAGTTGTTTCAGGATCACTTTTGGAAGTTGCCAGTTTCCAGTTTTCTATCAGCCGTCTTTTAACATTTGGTTAAAGACGGATTTATCTTTTCTACAGATACGGTGAGTCAGTGTTCTAGAATATTCTAGATGAGGTGACTAGGCTTTTTGGTGTAGGGTTTTCATTGGTTGCATTTATTAAAGGGTGACTAGGTTTAGTGAGTCATGCTTTGTATTAATGCATTCTTGTTTTGGTTAAGATATTTTAAAAGTGAGAAGCTTTTGCTTAAGGTCACCCCCTTCTCCTACGGTCACCTCCCTCTTGCTATATATGGCTTGCCCTCTCTCTCTCCTCACTCACTCTCTCACTTGATAGTTTTTCATGGTTGGAAAAAAGATTATGATAGATTTGGGGTGTATGGAATCCACAGCTCATTTCATTCCATCACCCAATTCCCTCGGCAACTTCATTAACCGATCGTCCACGGATTTGGACGAAGTGAGACAAAGTCATCTACTCATTCTCTACATCATTCTTGGTCGTCTCTTTTAGCAAACTTGACGATCGAGTTGCCTCGAGTCAGAGGCGGGAGCCCGTTTAAAGAACCGATCATGTGGTGCCATCTCGACGAGGAGATCGGAGATCGACGAGATCGGAGCAGCCGCAACGGAGCGTGGGATGATGGTTGAAGAACGAAGGACTCGGATCGTTCGGTATAACCATTCTACACTCTTTACAGTATGTTAGTTTAGCAATAATGGCAGATCCGGGTTAAAGTATACGATAGCACCAGTTAAAAAGTTTTTGTTCCGCATTTGGCGTCTGTAGACTGCCGGGGTGCTAGCGTAGACTTACACTGGTATCAGAGCCTCACCATTTTGCTATACTAACTTGTGCTAACGCGTTTAAAACATCGATCCGACCGGAAATCGAAAACTGCAAAAATCCAAGCCGACAGTTTCTGTTGATTTTTTATGGTCTCAAAATTTATTTCTGGATGTCTTAAAAATCAGAGCAGGGTTTTTTAAGACATCTGAGAAAAAATGGTCACGTGATCCCACTAAAGCGCCGCGCTTCCGCGGTCAAACCTAGGGTTTGACCGCGGAACCTCCGCGCTTCAGAGGGAACAGTGAACCAATTTTTCTCAGTTGGCTTTATTTGGGATTTTGTGATTTTTGGTATATAACATTTTGGCCCAGATTTTGTTACTGTTCACCAGTAAGCAGTGGGGCCCACTTTTTGATATTTGGTCGATCGAAATTTAAACACGTTAGGTTACAGTGCTTACATTATATCTCCGACCGGGAATGTCATTTGATCGGTAAACCGCGTTTAATTGCTATAGTTCTTTTAGACGGGTTTGCGAACGTGACATTCGCGTTGATGTTCTGTGTTGTGCTGTGATGTTGCGGATTTGTCGTGGTGGATAGCAGTGTGCAATGGTAGTACAGTTTGTGGTTATTTGTACATTTGATATTGCGGGGCGAGCGTCCAACTTGTGGACAGCCGTCACTGCCTGTTGTATAATATTCTTTTGGGGCACGACCAGGTTGCGGTCGATGTACCTATTGTACTATTTTTCATTACTGTACTAGGTTTTGCCCCGAGACGGAGTGCACGGATAGCCGGGTTCGGGAGGGCAACGGGTCCGCATCTCATGGCTTTGGGAGGCAGAGGGGTCCCACTTCAGAATTGGCAGACTATTCGCCGTACTCGTAGGGGGTACAGGTTGACCCAAGGAGGGGTGCTCAATTTACCGGATTCCGTGAAGTGCCGGTTGTTCCATTCACTATGCTGTGGGGACTACCTCGCTTCAGGTTTTGGCGGGTAACTTGCCGCACCCGTAGGGGTCTAGGTTTCATTACACAGGCTATCCACACGACAGGGGAACGTCGAGTTTCAGCAGCGGCTCTGTGAAACTCGGGGATCCCAGATATCTGTATTGTTCTGTGATGCTTATTACTTTTCTGTAATGTTGCATACTATCACGCCTGGAGCGATTATTGTATATTGGTTTATATACTATTAGATGTTGTATATGTTTTACACCCGTGCTAGTCCAGCCCCCGCTCTGTCGTTAGTTAAGTAACCTAACGAGTGATGACGGGACCCAGTGACGAATGCGGATGGCAAATACGTACATTTTATTTTCGTTCTTTTCTGGTGTGATTGATTGATGGGACTGCGTTGATTCTGATCAATGCAAAGTAAAACAAACCTGTTTGAGTTGTTGGAACAATTTTAAAAAGGTGTTATTACAAAGACGTTTCTTTTTGTTATGCATAGCGGTATTCAGTGTGAATATCCAGCACCTCATTCGACGAGGCAAGGGCTGATATCCCTTCACCGGGAAAGACCCCTTGGACAGAAGTTTGCGTCAGAGTAATAACTTCACTATAGTCGATTACAAGTTGCTTTGCATAGCGGTATTCAGTGGAATATCCTGCACCTCATTCCACGAGGAAAGAGCCGAGATCCCTTTACCGGGAATGACCTCTTTAGCAAAAGGTTTTCGCCATTATATTTTAAAAAAGCTATCAGGTTCCTTCAGCGATATCAAGTTCACTACGTTAAAGGTTTTTCGCCAAAAACCAGCCGTAGCCCTCCGTCGTTTCTTATGGATGGTCAGTAGTATTCAAGCTATGTTTGTTGGCATACGTCAAGGCATAGTGTTTGGTAGCTGCTGGGTATTCATTTGTTGCATAGATAGATGAGTTGGTTTGGGACAGTCGTATTACCTTGTTGGCATACGTCAAGGGTATGTACGGGTGGGTTCAAATTAACAAGATAATGACGGGCAGAACTTGACATGTGACTTATGATTTGTTGGCATACGTCAAGGTCATAAGAGCATGGGGCAAGAAAATGATATCGGGAGTTTCTAAAGAAACTGAAACTTGCCAAGTATGCGCATACCTTCTGGAGTATGAATAACGTGGATGCATTCCATCACGTTAACATGCGATGAGAGTTGGATCCCGATTCCCACTGATGAGTTGGTTTACTCTTCGGGTGATCCCGATTGATTCTTCTTTAGGTTTGGAGGAGAATTTGACAGGACAGTGGGAGGTTTCCGGATTAGATAAAATGATGACCATTCTGATCTAGGTTAGAGTGCACGCAGAGTGTTTCTTTTCTCTCTCTCTCATTGGCAGCGACCTTTGACCGACCCTAGACTATGACTCAGTGACCAGGTTGGCCGAACCTTCTTAAAATACTGGCTTTTGGATTGTCTGAGTTGCATAAGTCATTGCCACTCCTTCTTTTACCCTTTGAATTTCTCAGAACACCCGTATTACTACGGATATCCACTTCCATTGGATAGATCCATCGTATGGTTATATACGAACTCGAAGGGACTTCTTCGGGGATGGATCCAGGTTCAGGAGAAATAGAATTGGTTTATTCAGTTGTCTTTTATTATCACCTTCTCTCAGGTTGCGAGAGCTCCTTGGTTTAGGAGAGTACACCTATTACGCCTATTGGATAGTCTTATTCCAAACCATAGGCTGGTGCCGAAAGGTAGGGAATGAAGAAAACCAATTAGCCTAAGTAGGGTGTGCAGAAGGTAATATGTAAAGATAAAATAAAGGGATTAGAAAGAGGGCAAAGTAAATTGCGACAGATATCATTCACGACCAAAACCGCGTACTTCATCGCCGCTCCTATTTCACCTTTAAAAGAATAAGGTATTATTCAGTTGTCTTTTATCGTCACCTTCTCTCGAGATGCGAGTACTCCTTGGTTTAGGAGGGTACACCTATTATGCTTACTGGATAGTCTTCTTCCAAACCATAGGCTGGTGCCGAACGGTAGGGAAGGAAGAAAACCATTTAGCCTAACGATGGTGTACAGAAGGTAACGACTAAAGACAAATAAAGGGATTTGGAGAGATGGCAATAAAATATACGGTTGAAGTCATGAATTGGATTATGGAAGAGGCATTGCTATGAATACCAGGATACCCCCTACGAAACACTTTCATGTTTCAGTGCATTGTTAAAGGAAAAACTGTTTTCCCGATTAGACACTTACTCCAAGGGTATGTATTTACCAGGTTTCATTCTCATATCTGTATGGTTTTACAGATGATGAGTGGGAGTAAGATATTGGGAATTAGGTGATCATCCTCATTATATCGGAATTCGTTGTAATTGGTGATAGTTGAGGAAATCGCCAGGGTACAGTTTTCCACCTACAACGCACAGGTTTTGAGTTGTTAAACTCAGCGGACTTATACAGATTATTGTATGTTGTCCAAGTGTCCATCAGGACAAAGGAGTAGGTCCTCGTACTATGTTCAATTTACTTATAACTTCTCTAGTATTTAGACAAGTGTTTCGTAGAAATACAAGGTCTAAGTTTTGAGAAATTGTGGGTATAAGAATAAAGTGGAGAACCAGGTGTCACAAGTATCGGGATTCTTCAAAGAGATCGAAGATATAGATTCTTGTGATTGGTATTCAGATGATAGTGATGGTTTTTGAGAAACGAGTTTCTCTTTCAGGTTACTCATAATTGGATGGATTCCTAAGTTGAGTAATGCTGATTAGCCTCTTTCCATTAAGTTGATATGCACTGGAGACAGCTGCATGGATTGAATCTTGGTTCCAATTAAATAAGTGCCAAAGTTTCTGTATTGGATATAGAATGGATCGTACCTTAAAAGAAATTAAGGTACGGGGAGTTGTCCAGCTTATGATTAAAACCGGACACTAGATAACTCAGGGCACGTTTCTGTAATGGCTGTTTGTGGGTTGACCCTGGCTATGACGAGGGTTGATATTCTACCATTTGGAAGATCAATAGTGATATTGTTCTTGACTCGCCACAGTTTTAGTAAAAATGGATCTTTTTTCAGAAAACAGTAGTAGGAGTATGGTAGAACTGGAAGTGATTCCAGAACCGCGAACGATTACGGAAAATTTAATAGGACCTATACATTCAATCAAGTTTGACATTCCAATAGCCACTCCGCAGGTATGGTAGGTAACCTCAGACACCCGAGAGGTACTTCGGTAGGCTCAAGGACGGTGACAGGGAGGTTCTTATCTACCAAGACTTGACACTACTATTGTTCCGAGATATGAGACCCGGTAGGAGGGTTGTCGTAGTCAGTGGGAGCAACGGAAGCATGGTGGGCAAGTAGCTTATGTCTATTTATAGACTTGAGCAAATATAGCGGAGATAGATCATCTAATTTTGATGTGACAGTCATGGGTTTGACTTCAATCAGAATAGGGGATGGATCAGTTAAGAAGGTAGTAGGGTGTGATGTCATGGTATCTGGATGACATACACAGAGTAGGAAGTAAAATTCCTATACTACGATCGGTTGTACTTTGGTCGTCACACAGTTATTTCTCCAGACAGGATATGGATATAATATTTGACATTCTAGTTTCTAGATCTATGGTTTTAGATCTGGATTTGGGTAGTTTCCCAATGTGGGTACTTTGACAGTATTCTAATGGTTTTTAGAATAGATGACTCCTAGCATGGTGGTGTACCTGCAGGTGATGGAGTCACCCTCTCTAAAGGTGTCGTATAGACTAAAGGGGAGAGGGCTGTTCATGATTGGCAGATCACTTGCTTAGGCAATTGAGTCAATCATGAGATGTCAAGTACCACACCAAATGTTGGTTTTGCACTAGATGCAATAAGTTTGTATTAATCCAATCCTGGAGAAATATAAGGAAGCAGTTTTAGAACATAAGTACATGTTCTACGGATTTGATGACGGCAGCCTCCTTCGGGAGACGGTTATCATTCCAGGCTTCAAAGGTGACGTGGATGACAGAGTGACTGTCAGAGTTTTAGTTTTCCCTCTGACGAGGGACAGTATTATGGACAGGTGGTTCCAGAGGATACTGTGGGTGGCATGGTGCAGGATACTGATTAGGTTCAGTGATCCATACAGTCTAAGAAGTTTGGATATGGAGTTCATTTATGAACTAAGGTCCCATCAGATATCCAGACATGTTCTAAGACAGGTATTACTCAATTCGGGAGATGGTTTTCTCCGCGAACTTGAGATTAAGAGAGATACAGAAAGAAACTTCTAGGCGGATCCACTCACCGAGGCTATTTCTCGAACACAATAGTTTTACAAACGGGCTTTGTGAAACTGATTAGTAGAGGAGTTGGGTGTTGGTTTCACACGGGCTGTGAGTACGCAACATCGCAATAATTAGCCTTGAGTGCAAGTGGAAGATTGTTGGAGATAGTGCCCTCATAGTCAATTATTGGATCGCAGGTACGTGATTGCAATGATTGCGGAGGACCTATACCGGTAGGACAGTCTTACTCGAGATGATAGTATGCTATCTGGTTTGCCTTTATCAGTCGTGTACATGTTCAGGTGACTGATTGCATGTTACACTTTGATAGATCCCTTAGGATCTTGCTTTACTACCAACAGTATGATTGCGATCATATACATGAGAGTTGGGTAGTTTATATACATATCCTTAATTGTGGTCCCTAGTCGTGGGAGTTTCGAGACAGGGCATCGATACTCCGGAGTAGACTAGTGTGTACAGTCGAGACCCCGACGAGGGGCGGTGGCCGGTCTCACAAGCCGCTGGTGTCAGTTGGATCACCTAAGATGTATACAGGTGCTCATTGGGTTATGAGTACACCGGACAGGACTCGCCGGGAATCTGCTAGTTAGTACTATACCTATCGTCAGATAGCAGTTCCATGGTGACATGTGTACAGGTTAGTTCATCGACCTGAGGTCGTCATTTGTCTCGTATGAGTTCCCACTGTGCTTTGATTTCTACCCTACCACGGCTCAAAGGAGTCGTGTAAACAGGTAGCTTTTGGGTACAGTCCCGAGCCATATGGAGGCACGTGAGCGGATCGGCAGGGGATTCGTCTCTCCCGGTATTGGGGGCGAGATCGTGCTGTGTCTAGGAGAGCCATTACACAAAGCCCACGGCCGTGGCAGGAGATTTACTGGTAGGTATTCCAGTAGTATCTCAGGGTGTTATTGGGCTTCACTCCGACACGACTTATACTGCTATTGGGGGTCTGACGTTGCTAGCCCCTAGGCGGATATGCGATACTCATTGACGAACGGACCGGACGGTATATACATTGTCACTGTTAGGCTCAGTAGGGTTTTCGGAGGAGTTCGCTCATCGGTCTCCCTTGAGTTCGCTCCTCGGCCACCCTTGAGGTCAGTCCATGGGCAGCCGTTACGCATAGCTAGTGCCGCTGACGGTTTGTGGTTAAACCCACTGCCAGGGTACTGACGAGTCATTAGAGTCCCCCACAGACAGTTTCCCAAGTTCGGGCGAAACGTTGTAGAGGCCGTATGGTTTTATGGCAGGGTTCGGAAAATGCACGTGCGTTTACGCACGTGTTATTTTTCGGGCAGATAATACTGGTCGGCTTTGGTTTAAGCCGGATCCGAGTATTATATTGAGTAGGTATAATATCTTTGTCTCAGTTGCATTTGCATTCGGTCGTAATGCAAATGCGGGTATATTTATACAGTTTCGGTGTTATCCTGAAAGTTGTTTCAGGATCACTTTTGGAAGTTGCCAGTTTCCAGTTTTCTATCAGCCGTCTTTTAACATTTGGTTAAAGACGGATTTTTCTTTTCTACAGATACGGTGAGTCAGTGTTCTAGAATATTCTAGATGAGGTGACTAGGCTTTTTGGTGTAGGGTTTTCATTGGTTGCATTTATTAAAGGGTGACTAGGTTTAGTGAGTCATGCTTTGTATTAATGCATTCTTGTTTTGGTTAAGATATTTTAAAAGTGAGAAGCTTTTGCTTAAAGTCACCCCTTCTCCTACGGTCACCTCCCTCTTGCTATATATGGCTTGCCCTCTCTCTCTCCTCACTCACTCTCTCACTTGATAGTTTTTCATGGTTGGAAAAAAGATTATGATAGATTTGGGGTGTATGGAATCCACAGCTCATTTCATTCCATCACCCAATTCCCTCGGCAACTTCATTAACCGATCGTCCACGGATTTGGACGAAGTGAGACAAAGTCATCTACTCATTCTCTACATCATTCTTGGTCGTCTCTTTTAGCAAACTTGACGATCGAGTTGCCTCGAGTCAGAGGCGGGAGCCCGTTTAAAGAACCGATCATGTGGTGCCACCTCGACGAGGAGATCGGAGATCGACGAGATCGGAGCAGCCGCAACGGAGTGTGGGATGATGGTTGAAGAACGAAGGACTCGGATCGTTCGGTATAACCATTCTACACTCTTTACAGTATGTTAGTTTAGCAATAATGGCAGATCCGGGTTAAAGTATACGATAGCACCAGTTAAAAAGTTTTTGTTCCGCATTTGGCGTCTGTAGACTACCGGGGTGCTAGCGTAGACTTACATAGACACAGCGCGATGTCAACCCCCAATACCGGGAGAGACGAATCCTGTCTAACCGTCACTGCCTCCAAGTGCTTCGGGACTGTACCCAACTACTACCTGTTTGCACGACTACTTTGAGCCGTGGTAGGGTAGTAATCAAAGTACAGTGGGAACACACTCGAGGCGAAGTGACAGTGTCAAGTCAGAGGACTAAGCTGTACTCATGTCACCTGGGAACTGATAACTGACGATAGGTATAATACCAACCGGTCAGTTCCCGACGAGTCCTGTCCAGTGTACTCGTAACCTAATGAGCACCCGTATACTATCTCCAGTACGACGTACTGATGGCTGTGGGACAGACCATCTCCCACACTTGGATGAGAAGCGCATACGCTAGTCTACTCCGGAGTATCGATGCCCTGTCTCGATAGTCCTGGACTGGGGACCTGTATAAGGATGTGCTTATAGATTACCCAGCCCCCACTAGTGTGACTGCCATCACAACGCTGGTAATCAAGCAAAAATCCTAAGGGCTCCACTAATGTGTATAGGTGATATACTAAAATAAACACATGTACACATTGAAGTAGAAACAAACCAAGTAGCATACTACTATATTGAGCAAGATTGTTTATACAAGGTGAATATCCCAAGCTTCCATTAAGTAATATACAAACTAGTATGATACAGTAATGGCCTCTAGGGCATATACACTAACATAGCCTTATAGGTTTCCACCTGTCCATCTGCACCAATCTTTTTCTTGAAGATCCATCTGCATCCTATGGGTTTTACCCCATCTGGAGCAAAGTCCAAAGTCCATACTTTGTTGGTGTACATGGACTCCATCTCGGTCCGCATTGTATCTAGCCATCGTACCGAGTCGCCGCTTTGGATGGCCTGCTTGTAGCTATTAGGTTCATCATCATCAATGATGCAATCCTCTCTATCCCCATCTATGAGAAAACCGTAGTATCTCTCAGGCGAATAAGACGGCCTGCTACTCCTGCGAAGGGGGTGCAGGAATGTCCTGTTCTTCTTGAACTACTGGTTCTACCAAACTTTCAGTAGTAGTTTGTGGTTCTGGAATTTCTTCCAGTTCTATTTCGCTCTCACTTGTTTCCTTTTCTAAAAACTGTTGTTCTAGAAAATAGGCATTGCGAGAAAAAAAAAACCTTTTGTTCCTCTGCGTAATAGAAGAAATACACCTTGGAGTTCTTTGGATATCCCACAAACTTACACTGTACTGATCGTGCCTCGAGTTTGTCCGCATGCTGCTTTTTAACAAAAGCTGGACATCCTTATATCTTCATATGCTAAAGATGTGGTTTCTTCCCACTCCACATCTGATATGGCATGGTAGGCACAGTCTTGGTAAGAGCCCTGTTCAAAATATATCCCGCTGATTCTAGCGCATAACCCCAGAAAGATCGCGGTAACTCAGCATTACTCATCATGGAACGTACCATATACAATAGGGTTCGATTCCGTCTCTCCGATACACCGTTATGCTGTGGAGTGTATGGAGGAGTAAGCTGAGAGAGAATACCTTTCTCTTTTAGGTAACCTAAGAACTCGGCACTTAAGTATTCACCACCTCGATCAGATCTCAGTGTCTTGATACTTTTGCCGGTTTGGTTTTCTACTTCATTCTTATACTCTTGGAATTTTTCAAAAGCCTCGGATTTATGTTTCATCAAGAAAATGAATCCGTTCCTAGAGTAATCATCCGTAAAAGTAATGAAATAGGAAAAACCACCTCTTGCATGTGTAGACATTGGACCACATACATCGCTGTGTATGAGTCCTAAAAGCTGGCTCGCTCTTACTCCATGTCCAGTGAATGGAGTCTTTGTCAACTTTCCTTTGAAACATGATTGACAAGTGGCATAAGTTTGATATTCGAACGAATCCAAATATCCTTCTCTATGTAACTTAGTTAACCTTGTCTCATTGATGTGACCCAGTCTACAATGCCATAAGAAAGCATTATTTAAATTTGGAGACTTTCTTTTTAGTGTGTTCTGGATATTGAAAATTTGTAATTGGTTTAAGACATATATACCGTTATCCAGTGTACCGGACCCAATCAAACCATGATTAAGGTGGATGTTAACAACAACGCTTACAAACGTGAAATCATAACCTTCTTTCGATAACAAGGAAACTGATATGATATTACACGTTAAACTTGGTACACAAAAACAGTTATGCAAAACTAAAAATATGTCCACTCGTCAATCCAAGGTGATAATCCCCTACGGACACAGCTCCTACGCTAGCTCCGTTAGCAACCTTCAGGGTCTATCACCAACCTTCAGCACTCTACGGTTTCTCAGTGCCTGCAATGAATTGCATATATGAGATCCTGATCCGGTATCCAATACCCAGGAAGTAGAGTTGATTGACAGACAATTCTCAAATATAAACACACCTGAAGTCGAAGCCACAGCTTGCTTCGGTTCCTGGTTCTTGGCATTCCAAGCTTTGCAATCCTTTTTCTAGTGCCCTTTCCTATGACAGTGGAAGCACTCATCCTTTGCCACTACTGGCACCGCAATCTTTTTCTTTCCCTTCACTCCCACCTTACTAACACCTCCTCTAGGTTTGGTAGCGGCCTTATTCTTCCATCCTTTGGCCCTAGCCTTGGACCCGGAAGAAGAAGCACCGCGAACAAACATAGCGGGTGTTTCCCTTGACTTCTGCAAGGTGCCCTCTGCATTCCTCAACATGTTAAGGAGATCTGGAAGTTCAACTTCTTTTCTTTGAATGTTGAAATTCAGAATAAACTGGGCGTAGGTGGAAGGAAAGGACTGGAGAATCAAGTTTGTATAGAGCTCGTTCTCCAAAGTCGTCCTAAGGTCTGCGAGCTCTTCTATATAGCTAATCATCTTTAGGACATGTTCTCCTACAGATTATCCGACGGCCAACCTCGCCAGAAACAAGTTCTTTGAGGTCCCGTATCTTTCTATACGAGATTGCTCCCCATACAGATCCTTTGTATAGAGAAATATGGATTCAAGATCCATATCCTCGTGCCTCCTCTGATGTTCATTATTCATCGAGGCAAGTACGATGCACATGGCCTTCGCACAATCTAACTCCCAGGTCTTGTGGATTTCTTTATCCGCATTACTGGATTTAGGACCAGGGACAGCAGGTTCCTTAGTGGTAAGGACATACCCTAATTTGTCATAAGTCAAAGCCATTTTGACATTCCGCAGCCAATCTTTATAGTTTAGCCCTGTCGGTATATTTTTCTCTAATAGTAAGTTAAGGCCTGTCATGTTTTGGGTCGCTGCAATGAGAGAGAGAGGGAACACTTTAGCATGATGTTCTTGCAAGTTTAGAGTGGTTTTTAGTTTGTCTAAACTGGATGGTTCCCACTGTTTCTTGAATCCCTCCTCAAACCAAAAAGGAAGAACTAGCCAGGACTATTCTCACCGTACAATACTTGCTTAACCATTCAGCCAGGCCGGTGTCGGTACTTCGAGGGAGGTTTTCCAATGCTTTCGCGAAGTTCCTTAATTAAACAACCTCTTTTCTCTGGGGGCGTAGCCCCGATGACACCTTTCTCGACACCTACTTGGTTTATCGCATTGATCGTTAAGTGACGAATCTCCTGATGAGTAGCATATACTCACAGTAGGATCGAGATCCAAATATCATCGTATGATAATGCTGAAGGAATCCTACCAACATTCATCAAACTCCAAATGGTATGCATCTCTTTGCAAATTTCAGTTTCTTTAGAAATTCCCGATATAAATTTTTGCCCCATGCTCTTATGACCTTGGCGTTGGTCAAAATGTCATAAGTTGTTAGTGTTTATGCCCTAGAAGGCCATTACTATATCATACTAGTTTGTATATTACTTAATGGAAGCTTGGGATATTCACATGTATATAACAGTCTTGCTAAACATGGTAGTATGCTACTTGGTTTTTCTATCTTAATATGTGAGTGTACGTATTGATAGAGCTCTTAGGATCTTGCTTGACTACCAGCGTTGTGATGGCAGTCACACTAGTGGGGGCTGGGTAGTCTACAAGCACATCCTTATTCAGGTCCCTGGTCGTTGGATTATCGAGACAGAGTATCGATACTCCGGAGTAGACTAGTGTGTATGCTTCTCATCCCAGTTGGGGAGATGGTCTGTCCCACAGCCGTCAGTACGTCGTACTGGAGATAGTATACAGGTGCTCGTTAGGTTACGGGTACACCGGACAGGACTCACAGGGAACTGTTGGTTGGTTTTATACCAGTCGTCAGTGAACAGTTACCAGGTGACATGAGTATAGCATAGTCCGCAGACTTGACACTGCTACTTCTCCTCTAGTGTGTCCTACTGTTCTTAGATTGCTACCCTACCACGACTCAAAGGAGTCGTGCAAACAGGTAGCAGTTGGGTGCAGTCCCGAGCACTTGGAGGTAGTGGCGGTTAGACAGGATTCGTCTCTCCCGGTATTGGGAGTTGATATTGCGCTGTGTCAGAGAGCCATTATGCAAAGTCCCTGGCCAGGGCAAGCGAGATTTGCTGGTAGGTTCCAGTAGTTTCTCAGGGTGTAATGGGCTTCCCTCCGACACGACTTATACCGCTATTAGGGGACTGACGCTTGCCGCCCCCTAGGCACGATATGCGATAGTCTTGGATGAACGGACCGGACTGTATGGAGATTGTCACATCAGACTCAGTAGGAGTTCGGATGGGTTCCCTCATCGGCCTTCTTATCGACATCTACCTGGGGACCGTTTCGTACAGCTAGTGCCGCTTGCGGTCTGTGGTTAAACCCACTGCCAGCGTAGTAGTCGAGTCTCTAGAGTCCCACACAGAGAGTTTCCCTACTCCAGGCGAAACGATATAGAGGTCGTATGGTTTTACGACATGGGTTCGGACGCATACGTGTGTTTACGCATGTACGACTTTCGGACAGTTTTTACCAGTCGGCTTTGGTTTAAGCCAGTTACTGGTATCCGGTTATTGGATTTACACAGTCTAAAGTTTTTCCGTATTTTTGCGGAAAGGAGGGGCGTTCTCGTAATTGTGCGAGAAGCTTCTAGAAGGTGGTGACTAAGGAGGTTAAGGTGGCATATAGAATGATTGTGATTAGTGAGTCACCTAGATGATTCATACATGTCTTTTGTCATTATAATGAATCATCACTAGATATTATCAAGCATGGTTGTTAAATTGTGATTTATTCTTTTCTTGATAAAAACAATATGCTTGATATATATCATCTTCTCTCACTATTCTCTTATCATTATCTTTATCATCTTCTCTCTCCTCAAGCTCTCCCTCTTAAAAGACTAATCCTCCCCTCTCATGAGTTGAGTACAAGGATTAGTAAGACTAATTAATCCATAACCCTCTCTATATTACACCTAGCTTCTTTGATTAGCTCTTAAAGAAGTTTAGTTGCCTCAAGTTTAGAGGCTAAGCTTGGAGTAAAGCTCTCGGGTGGATCGTCTACTACTTCGAGAAGGCCGAGGAGGAGGAGGAGTTCACAAAGACGAAGGACACGATTCGTTAGGTATAATCCTTGAACATAGTAGCATAGAAACTATATGTTTGTAGTTAGTTATCGTTTAGCTTCGATTCATGCGGTTAGTCGATGTTTGTTCACTAAACAAGTTCGTTTTTGAAAATTCCGCCTCCCCACAAGTACTGGGGTGTTGTACATCGACTTACATTGGTATCAGAGCCTCGCTAAACAATAAATAACTTACTTGCAAATTTGTATGAATTTCGAACGGAAAAAATGAAGCCGGAGAAACCCAAAATCTCAAGTTTCTGTTGAATTTTAAATGAAGTCCAAAATTTTTTCAGGGAGGTTCAGAAAGCTTAATAAGACACCAGAAGAACACCCAAGAAATTTGGGGTCCTGAATCGTCTACCGAGCCGCGGAACCGCGGCGGATCCCACCGATCCGCCGCGCTTCCGCCGCCGAGTTGCCGATTCAGGAACCCAAATTCCCTGTGTTGCTTCTCTGTGTGATTTGGGATTTTCTGGAATATTTTATTTTTGCTAAGGTTTCAGATTTACAGAGCAGTATTGGAGCAAAATTAAAAGTGTTTAATCGATCGAAATTATACAGTATTTGCTTGTTGGATTATATCTGTGTTTGTATTATGTGTTCGTAAACCTCCCCTAACTGCTAGTATGTCAGTTGGCAGGGGGTTGCACATTTCTGAAATGGATTTTATCTGTTTGTGCATATGAACTGTGTTGGAATGTTGTGATGTATAGCCGGGGTTATGTGATGGGTTATCATTTAATTCATATGATGTAAATGTAATTTGTTGTAATATTATTTTGCGGGGCACTTCCAGGTTGCGGTTGTAGCCACCGTTGTATTATTTCATTTTACTGTTTTTGCTCCTAGGACAGACCCAAGGTGGGGTGCACAAACTGCCGGGCGGGTAGTTTGCCGCACCCGTAGGGGTCGTGGGTGGAGTAATGGCTATTCATCACAACTGTGTAATCCGTATTTTGTTGCAGGCTCAAAACAAACACGGATTGCTTGCAAATCCAATTAAGTTCATCTGTGATCTGGAATGAATATTATTGCGTCAGACGAATGTAAAATATCTATATATATGATAGCTATTTAGACGTCACTTATGTTTTACACCCGCGCTAGCCCAGCCCCCACTCTGTCGTTAGTTAAGTAACCTAACGGGTAATGACGGGACCCCGTGGCGAATGCGGATGGCATAAAAGGACGTTGTATTTTCGTTGTTTTCTGCAATGATAGGTTAATGATGGGACGCATTATCTATAATGCAAAGAAAATAAACCAAAGTTTTAATCGTTGGGACATTTTAAAAGAAACCACTCGGTTAATTTTAAAAACAGATATTTTTAAATGCGGAGCTTTAACCCCTCCATTTAAAAGCTATCAGGTTCCTTCGGTTATATCAAGTTCACTACGTTCACGGTTTCGCCAAAACCAGTCGTAGCCCTCCGTCATTTCTTATGGATGGTTGTTCAGTCAATAAAACTCCACATTTGTAGTACATTTTTCCTACCATTTTTATATTAAAAAAGGACTTTATTATAATATATTATACATATGAGGGTTTATGTGTAAAAACATTATTTTCCATGTGTTAATATATTTTGATTATCATTTGGTAGGAAAATGTATGCAAATAATATTATTGACCTAATCCTAGTAGAACAAAGTCTACTAAAATCTTATTTGAGTTGTTGTGCGGAATATTTCCAAGTTGTGCAGAATTTTTCAAGGCTAGAATCAAGCAAATCAAGTTGTTGAAGAAATCTTGCCTAATTAAGAATTAAAACTTGGAGACCAAGTCTGGAAGCAACCGAGAAAATATTTTCAGATTCTGAAGATTCCTACGATTGCCAAATGTCACCAGATGAAAGACCAAGAAAAATCATCAATTGATCTCGACCCATGAGCGCGGATCCGCGGCCAAACACACCCTTGGGCCGCGGATCCGCCGCAGTTTGAGGAGGTTGGAAGGAAGGATTTTGGGGCATTAATCTAGGCTGAAATTTAACAAGTTTTCAACAATAAGATTCTGGCTTTGCACTATAAAAAGGCACCGAGAGCCTCTTGGAAAAATCATCAAGCCGAAGAGATCACGAAGCTCCCGACGCTCACGCATCCAGGCTGATCATCGACTGTTCGACTACCTCCTTTGGAAAGATCGAGAAGCAAATCAAGCCGAAGAGATCACGAAGTCCAGGACGGCTCACGCATCCAGGCTGATCATCAACTGTTCATCTACCTCCTTCGGAAGAGCTCGAGAAGCAAACCAAGTTTTGTAATTATTTTCTAAGGAATAAAGTGTAGATTGTTCAAGTTGATTAATAAAGGTAGTTGTTTTAATTCTTTTGCATTTTACATTATGTTTTCTCTCTCTTTCTTTTCATCTTCTTCTCCCAACATGCGCGAGTAATTCTCCGCTTGTTAGGGTTCGTAGGATTAAGTTAGGCTAATGGACGATGAAAATAACTAAACCCTTTTTAAGTCCTATAAAGTTTAGGAACTTCATCAAAAGAATCATTAACATCCTAATCGGGCGCGCTAGCAATTCTTTGCTAGTTCCGACCGCGATTAGAGATTAGATTAATGATTGTTTTGGTAAAAGCTAGATATGAACGGAGTTCCGTGTCGAGATAAGGGTTAAGAGTGGGATTCCTTTTCCCTCCAGAAACCCTAATCTACACGCATCACCGTCGTTCTAGTTCTAAATCTATTAATGGATAAAAAAGGTAACTTTTAATTAATCGTCCATGACTACTAAATCCTAACGAACCCTACAAGCCCTCTTATTATATTATCTAAGTCTCTAAAATAATCTAGATCTATATTTTACATTCTTGTTTAACCTAGATCTAGAAACCATTCTATAAAATTCTTTATCCCTCCTCTCTTTCTCAACACATCTAAAGTAAAAGTAAAAGGTTCCACGTTTCCCAGAGGACGACCCGTACTCATCTCGGTCTAGCTACGCGCGACACCGTTCTGATTGCGGTTAAACTACAAACACAAATTTTCACATCAATCAAATGGCGCCGTTGCCGGGGATACGTGTGTAATTTTTTATTTTTACTATTTGTGTTCAATTCTTAGACGAGTTATATCATTATTAACACAAAACTGCAAATTGCATATTTAACGATTTGTGCGTGAATTTTTGCAAGGAGATCTGGAATCACAGAATTAAGGGAAACAGGAAACAGAGACATTTGTAGAGATCCAAAGGAGCACATAGGGACACAGAAAAATTTTCAGCAAGCGATCCTTCCACCTCGCGGTGGAACCGCGGCACTATGGTGTTTCCTGCGGCGGAAACGCAGCTTCTTGGAGTGATTAGGGCTACAGAACTCTCTGGTAAGATTCTCAACTCCTTCTCTCTCTCCTCAAATCCAATAAAATCTATCTTCTGCAGGATTCTTTGCAAAATTGCGCCGCTCAAAAATCTTTTTTGCAAAAAGTTTTGTGATTGGTTTTGTTTTGCATATTTAATACGGATTTTAAGGGGCAAAGACCAAATCAAGATTATGTGGGGATTTCATCACCCTTCCTAAGCCCTACAAATCACAAACCGAGCATATTGAACAACCCTTCATTAATTTAAAAAATATCTAGACCAGACTCTAAGGACTGTCGAGCTCAATAGGAAAAAGACTAGTATAGGCATCGGCCGTTTATCCTAACTGACATTGCGGTGTCTAGGCTAGTGGTTTTTAATTAGGCCTACTGTAGTGGTGGTTCCTTCCCACTTACCTGGCCGTACTTGTCCGTGAAGAGGCGGTTTGAGGTCCTATTTCTAGCCTTAGTTAGGAGCTGTCTAGAGACTGACCTAGGTAACCTTAGTTCTAGGGTTGCTTGTGCATCTTAGGGTGATTTGTCTTGAGTCCCACTTTTTCAAAGCAAACCAATTTTAAATCACACACAAGCTGCCACTTGCACTAAACCCGCTTAGTGCATGCTCGGCTGGACACGGGATCCTAGTGCCCGTCTTGTCCGCGTTCCTGCTATCGACGCCGAAGTCGGTACTTCTTCATCTTCTTTTTCCCCACCACACACCACATCGACCGTGAAGGATGGCACTCCATCTAATTCTAACACCACGCTGCCACCGCCCGAAGGTGCGCAGAATCCACCGCGCATCTCTCTCCAAGAGAGATGCTATCCTATTCGTGGTCCTCTTCCTACTTGTCTATCTCTTCCACCACCTAACGGGGATAATTTCGAAATTAAACCCCACTACATCAATCTGCTGCCCAAATTTCACGGGCTTGAGTCGGAAGACGCATACGTTTTCATCACCAAATTCGAAAACGTATGCGCAATGATGGGTACTTCACAATTGACTTTAGATGCTATGCGCTTACGTCTTCTCCCATTCACATTGTGCGACTTGGCAGAAAAATGGCTTTATAATACTGCCGCACACTCTATCGCTAATTGGGATGAATTCGTCATAGCATTTCTTAAGATGTTTTACCCAAATCATAAGACTGCACATGTTAGGAGCGAGATCAATCAGTTCACCCAGCTCCCTATTGAACCATTTTGGAGGTATTTTGAACGTTTCAAAGATCTGCTTGTCCAATGCCCCCATCACGGAATACAAAGATGGGATTTAGTTCGGATTATATATGAGGGCATTAATCCAGCGACAAAGCAGATGCTTGAAACAATGTGTCAATGCAATTTCATGTCTAAAGATGACGGTGAAGCATGGAAATATCTGGAAGATCTCGCTGAACACACGTTGCAGTGGCAAAGCGTAAGACCACCTTCAACTAAGGGAGGTATTCACCAACTCGACGTTTCCATCGCAGTAAAAGCCGAAATGGCAGCGATGCAGAAGAAACTCGACGCTATTGAAAGCAGATTCTCATCAGTCACCCTAAATCAGGTTACGCTTCCTAAGACCGTGTGTGGTTGCTGTTCGGATCCTTCACACTTAATGGAAGAATGTCCTATGAATGCATCGTTTCAAGCTAATGCTTCTTTTCAGCAGCGACCTAGAAATGATCCTTATTCTTCCACATATAATCAAGGATGGAGGAATCATCCTAACTTTGCTTGGAATCAAAACCAACAAAGTAATTATCAAAGACCTCCTCCACAGCAACCAAAACCACAGAATCAGCCCCCCTTTCAGTCACAAAATTTCCAAAATCCGACCAACATTTCTACACCACAAATGGCCGGTACTGACAACTCGCTTGCACAAACATTGGATATGTTCATGAAACAATCCATGCAAAATTCGGCTGAGATAAGGTCTTCTATTGATACCCTAACGAAAAACTCCTCCTCCCATGGTGAGAGTATTAAATCAATAGAAAACCAAATCGCACAGTTAAACGCCGCAATGAGTGCGAGAGAGAAAGGGAAACTCCCATCTCAACCCCTGCCGAATCCTGGCCATTCACAAAGTCATAATGTGAATGCCATTACTACGTTGAAATCGGGGAGAGTGCTGAACAACCAAGTGGGTGAGTAAATTGATGATAGTGACACATTTGATACCCCTTCTTCTTCTTCTTCCCCTAACTCGTCTAGTCTCCCACCTTCGTCTGAGCCTATTCTCCGTTTTCCCCAAGGCTCAAACATTTCACCAAATCTATCTAAGTCGATTCCCACTCCAATTTTGGGATCGAATCCGTCGCCACAGTCTTCTCCACAAACGTTGGACCCAAAACTTATTGATCGAGCTCTATTTCCAAACCGATTAAGGGCCAACCGACCTATCCCACAAATGGAGATGATTGTGGAAATGTTTAAGAAAGTTAGCGTGAATATTCCTCTCCTAGATGCTATTCAACAAGTCCCATCTTATGCAAGAATCCTTAAAGACTTGTGCAATAGGAAGAGAAAAACTCAAGTGCCTAAAAAGGTTTTCATGACGAGTAATGTTAGCACAGCTTTTACCCAACAAATACCAAAGAAACGTAAGGACCCCGGCTGTCCTACAATCTCTATCTCTGTTGGGGGTAAAAATATAAATCGTGCTTTACTCGATCTAGGCGCTAGCGTCAACTTGCTTCCTTATTCAGCATACGAGAAGTTAGGAATTGGAGAGTTAAAACCCGCCCATTGTACTCTCCAAATGGCTGATCGATCTATCACCAAACCTCGGGGCGAACTAGAGGATGTGTTAATTAAAGTCGGGGAATTCATATTTCCCGTGGACTTTATTGTTTTAGATACACAACCAGTAGCAAACCCACGCAATCAAATCCTGGTGATACTTGGTCGACCCTTCCTAGCAACTTCTAATGCTGTGATTAATTGTCGTAACGGTTCTAAGAACTTATCCTTCGGCAAAATGACAATTGAGCTTAATATTTACAAGCTAGGAAGTCAGCCATCAGAACCTTCTGCTCAATTGCTGGATGTTTGTTCCATTCACGAGATAGCTTCCGAAAGCTGCATGGATGAGGAACTTTGCTTTGATGTTCTCGACAACACTAATGAGACATCGTTTGATCTTACACCACTTCACGGTGAGGATATGTTCAATGAGTCCGACCTTGAGATTGAACCCGTTGACTCGTTGCAAAAGTCAGCAGCACTTTCCGAGTCAATATCTTATGCAAGTTTTGAACCTCTTAAGGAGTCCGAATATCATTCCGTTACCCCTCCTTCTATTGTCTCTCCGCCAATTCTTGATCTCAAACCGCTACCTTCTCATCATAAATATGCATATTTAGGAGAGAATGAGACTTTGCCAGTGATTATTTCCGCTTCTCTAGCCTTAGAGCAAGAGAATGCACTTTTGGCAGTGTTGAGATCGAATCGGGAAGCATTTGGTTGGACAATGGCCGACATCAAAGGGATTAGTCCCTTAATTGTTGAACATCACATACATCTGATGGATGAAGCCAAACCAACCTGAGACCCACAAAGACGGTTAAATCCCATTATGAAGGAGGCGGTAAAGAAAGAAATCGTCAAGTGTCTTGATAGTGGAATAATTTACCCCATATCTGATAGTCAATGGGTAAGTCTAATTCATGTGGTCCCTAAAAAGCTGGCATCACGGTCATCACTAACGAGGCTAATGAGTTAATCCAAACACGCACCCAAACTGGGTGGCGCGTATGTATTGATTACAGGAAACTCAATGCCGCGACGAGGAAAGATCACTTCCCTCTACCTTTCATTGACCAGATGTTAGAACGATTAGCGGGACACGAATACTACTGTTTCTTGGACGGATACTCTGGTTACAACCAGGTCCCCATCGCGGAAAAGTATCAAGATAAAACCACTTTTACTTGTCCTTTCGGAACTTTTGCTTATAGACGCATGCCCTTTGGGTTATGCAACGCTCCAGCTACATTTCAGCGGTGCATGATGGGGATATTTTCAGATATGGTGGAAAATTTTCTAGAAATTTTTATGGACGATTTCTCCATTTTTGGGGACTCCTTTGAGGACTGCCTTCGTAATCTTGACGCTGTTCTTACCCGCTGTAAGGATAAGAACTTGACTTTGAATTGGGAAAAATGTCATTTTATGGTCCAAGAAGGTATTGTACTTGGACATATAATTTCACATAAAGGCATTGAGGTTGATAGAGCTAAAATAGATGTCATTTAAAACCTCCCTCGTCCCAATTGCGTCAAAGATATACGATCCTTCCTTGGTCATGCAGGATTTTATAGGAGATTTATTAAGGACTTTAGCAAAATTGCTAGACCCTTAACCCTTCTATTGGCCAAGGACACTACTTTTCACTTCGATTCGGATTGTGAGGCTGCTTTTGAATTGCTTAAAGAATCACTCACTACAGCCCCCGTTCTATCATCTCCGGATTGGAACCACCCGTTCGAGCTTATGTGTGACGCATCAGATTTTGCTATTGGTGTTGTCTTAGGACAGCATATTGATAAGATGCCACATGTAATTTACTATGCAAGTAGGACCTTGAATGATGCACAAATAAATTACACAACTACCGAGAAAGAACTCTTGGCAGTTGTATTTGCATTAGAAAAGTTCAGGCCCTACTTGATTGGCTCGCCTATTGTGGTTTACACAGATCACTCCGCCCTACGACATCTTTTAACGAAGAAGGATGCAAAGGCCAGGCTAATACGTTGGATCCTATTGTTACAAGAATTTGATCTTGTTATCAAAGACAAGAGTGGATGTGAAAACGTAGTAGCCGACCATCTTTCACGCATCACTTCTTCGCCAACTGTGACCGTGCCGATAAATGACTCATTTCCCGACGAACAGCTCTTGAATGTATCCTACGAACCTTGGTTCGTGGATATCGTGAACTATCTTGTGACGGGACTTATACCTAGCGATTGGTCGAAACAAGACAAACTTCAGTTTTTATCCCAAGTAAAATATTTTTACTGGGATGAACCATATCTATTCAAGTATTGTTCCGATCAAATCATTCGCAGGTGTGTCCCTAACGATGAATTCAAGAGCATGTTATCATTTTGTCATGATCAGGCATGCGGCGGTCACTTTGGACCTCGAAAAACGGGGGAGAAAGTTTTGCAATGTGGCTTTTATTGGCCAACATTATTTAAAGATGCATTTGAACATTGCAAAACTTGTCCGCGATGTCAGCATTTGGGTCGGATTTCACGAAGGAACGAGATGCCGCTCCAACCTATATTGGTTGTGGAAATATTTGATGTTTGGGGTATTGATTTTATGGGCCCTTTTCCCAACTCCTTTGGGAATCTATATATCTTGTTAGCGGTTGATTATGTCTCGAAGTGGGTGGAAGCTATACCGTGTCGCACTAATGACAACAAATTTGTCATTAAGTTCCTTAAAGAAAATATCTTCTCGCGATTCGGACACCCTCGCGCTATCATTAGCGACAACGGGACACATTTCTGCAATAGGTCTTTCGAGGCCTTGATGCGGAAATATTCAATCACTCACAAGCTTTCTACGCCCTATCACCCCCAAACAAGCGGGCAGGCTGAGATCTCAAATAGGCAGATCAAACAGATATTGGAGAAGACTGTTTCGAAAAACCGTAAAGATTGGTCAACCAAATTGACGGATGCTCTTTGGGCATTCCGCACCGCTTATAAGACCGATCTTGGTATGTCTCCATACCGCCTTGTGTTTGGGAAGGCATGCCACCTCCCTGTCGAGATTGAACATAAGGCAATGTGGGCTATTAAAGAGCTTAATTTTGATCTTGATCATGCGGGCAGCTATCGGAAGCTGCAATTGAATGAGCTAAGCGAACTCCGCGATGAAGCTTACGATAATGCGGTGATAGTAAAGAATAGGACTAAAGTATTCCACGATAAAAATCTTTCTAGAAAAACCTTCACATCGGGGCAACAAGTCCTTCTTTACGATTCCCGTCTCCATCTTCATCCGGGTAAGCTTCAATCTCGTTGGAAAGGACCTTTTGTGGTGCGGTATGTACACCCGCACGGGGCGGTTGAAGTCGAAAATTTAAAAAACGGTTCGATTTTTAAAGTAAATGGGCATAGATTAAAACCGTATTTTTCTGCTGACCCCGCGGAGGAACTCCTGGTTTTACAGGAGCCGCTTTATCAAAACTAAACTTTCCTCCGCCTCACCTCCATGTTTTTATATCATTTTCTCATTTTAAGAATGGAGGTGAGTAAAAATGATTTGATTTAATATCTGTGCGTGTCAAAGAATAAGTTTGGGGGAATTTTTCATTATTTTACCCCTTGTATCTCTCCCTTTGTATACAGGTCCATATTCTCAAAAGGCTACATCAGTGAGGACACTGCTGAAAACAGGTTTGGGGGGAGGTTTGTATTCACTGAATTATCTTTGACACCAGGCATTAAAAATTTTTTTTTTAACAAAAGAATAGAAAGTGAAAAATTACATCGAAAAGATTGGAATAGTTTAAGAAAACCAAGAAAATTAAAAGTTTTCTTACACGAACTGGTAATAAGTAGTTATGAGCTGTTGTCCCAAGGGTTAGTAAGATGAAGGAAGTCACTAATCTGAGGATAAAAATAAGTCTGAAAAATAGTTTCTATTCTGGAAGCCGAACATTTGAATGTTGATACCCTACTATATGCACTTACACACGTCTTGAAACTCGGGATATTAGAGGATACCTTGAAATGCTCTTGTCTAAAAGCCAAAGTATGAAGGAAGTGAAAAAAAATGAAGAAAATATAAAAATGGTGAAAAGAAAAAAATCAACACTGGTTTTGTATCGCCAAGGCAAAAATAAAAAAATATAGCGAGGGTGCCTCTTCACCTAGTGCCCTAAGGCCAACTGGTCTGGGAGTCACTGCTAAGCCTTAGGTGGTGCAAGACGAGGAAAATATTATCACCAAATCAGCAAGCACACGAGTAATCGGTCTGTTAGTACCTCAAGAAGTATTAACGGTCGTATGAAAATGTGTGAGCAAATCTAAATATTCATCAAATTAAAAAGTACTAAGGTAGATGGACAAGAGTATGATAGCTTGAATTGAATTCTCCGAGTGTAGGGATATTCTTTACACACACGTGGGGTTATATGATCAATGTTTGGATGAAAGGTAGAAATGAAGAATAAAGACGATGTTTTATTGAGAGATGATGTGATTTCTAACATTTTTTCATGACTATTAAGATAGGGCTCATGACAACTGAAAAGCTAGTATAGTTGGAAACTCTTCTTTTCAAAGTATTTCTTTTATGGTTCTTATCTTTATATGTAAATTTCACCATCTTTCTTTTGTTATAGGATTTTGTGGGTGTAATCCGCTGAAAACCCTCAGGAGACAACACTCCTCCTACTAGGGACACCTAGAGGTTTAACGGCTTGTTGCACGTGCTCAGTGCAATCGTGTCTGCCTACGAAAGTGTGCCTAGTTTTCTCCTTTCTTTTTCTCCTCTTAAATAAACTAGTTTGCTCGGGACAATCAAAGATAAGTTTGGGGGTATTTGTTCAGTCGATAAAACTGCACATTTGTAGTACATTTTTCCTACCATTTTTATATTAAAAAAGGACTTTATTATAATATATTATACATATGAGGGTTTATGTCTAAAAACATTATTTTCCATGTGTTAATATATTTTAATTATCATTTGGTAGGAAAATGTATGCAAATAATATTATTGACCTAATCCTAGTAGAACAAAGTCTACTAAAATCTTATTTGAGTTGTTGTGCAGAATATTTCCAAGTTGTGCAGAATTTTTAAAGGCTAGAATCAAGCAAATCAAGTTGTTAAAGAAATCTTGCCTAATTAAGAATTAAAACTTGGAGACCAAGTCTGGAAGCAACCGAGAAAATATTTTCAGATTCTGAAGGTTCCTACGATTGCCAAATGTCACCAGATGAAAGACCAAGAAAAATCATCAATTGATCTCGACCCATGAGCGCGGATCCGCGGCCAAACACACCCTTGGGCCGCGGATCCGCCGCAGTTTGAGGAGGTTGGAAGGAAAGATTTTGGGGCATTAATCTAGGCTGAAATTTAACAAGTTTTCAACAATAAGATTCTGGCTTTGCACTATAAAAAGGCACCGAGAGCCACTTGGAAAAATCATCAATCCGAAGAGATCACGAAGCTCCCGACGCTCACGCATCCAGGCTGATCATCGACTGTTCGACTACCTCCTTAGGAAAGATCGAGAAGCAAATCAAGCCGAAGAGATCACGAAGTCCAGGACGGCTCACGCATCCAGGCTGATCATCAACTGTTCATCTACCTCCTTCGGAAGAGCTCGAGAAGCAAACCAAGTTTTGTAATTATTTTCTAAGGAATAAAGTGTAGATTGTTCAAGTTGATTAATAAAGGTAGTTGTTTTAATTCTTTTGCATTTTACATTATGTTTTCCCTCTCTTTCTTTTCATCTTCTTCTCCCAACATGCGCGAGTAATTCTCTACTTGTTAGGGTTCGTAGGATTAGGTTAGGCTAATGGACGATGAAAATAACTAAACCCTTTTTAAGTCCTATAAAGTTTAGGAACTTCATCAAAAGAATCATTAACATCCTAATCGGGCGCGCTAGCAATTCTTTGCTAGTTCCAACCGCGATTAGAGATTAGATTAATGATTGTTTTGGTAAAGGCTAGATATGAACGGAGTTCCGTGTCGAGATAAGGGTTAAGAGTGGGATTCCTTTTCCCTCCAGAAACCCTAATCTACACGCATCACCGTCGTTCTAGTTCTAAATCTATTAATGGATAAAAAAGTTAACTTTTAATTAATCGTCCATGACTACTAAATCCTAACGAACCCTAAAAGCCCTCTTATTATATTATCTAAGTCTCTAAAATAATCTAGATCTATATTTTACATTCTTCTTTAACGTAGATCTAGAAACCATTCTATAAAATTGTTTATCCCTCCTCACTTTCTCAACACATCTAAAGTAAAATTAAAAGGTTCCACGTTTCCCAGAGGACGACCCGTACTCACCTCGGTCTAGCTACGCGCGACACCGTTCTGATTGCGGTTAAACTACAAACACAAATTTTCACATCAATCAAATGGCGCCGTTGCCGGGGATACGTGTATAATTTTTTATTTTTACTATTTGTGTTGAATTCTTAGACGAGTTATATCATTATTAACACAAAACTGCAAATTGCATATTTAACGATTTGTGCGTGAATTTTTGCAAGGAGATCTGGAATCACAGAAATAAGGAAAACAGGAAACAGAGACATTTTTAGAGATCCAGAGGAGCACAGAGGGACACAGAAAAATTTTCAGCAAGCGATCCTTCCACCTCGCGGCGGAACCGCGGCACTAAGGTGTTTCCTGCAGCGGAAACGCGGCTTCTTGGAGGGATTAGGGCTACAGAACTCTCTGGTAAGATTCTCAACTCCTTCTCTCTCTCCTCAAATCCAATAAAATCTATCTTCTGCAGGATTCTTTGCAAAATTGCGCCGCTCAAAAATCTTTTTTGCAAAAAGTTTTGTGATTGGTTTTGTTTTGCATATTTAATACGGATTTTAAGGGGCAAAGACCAAATCAAGATTAGGTGGGGATTTCATCACCCTTCCTAAGCCCCACAAATCACGAACCGAGCATATTGAACAACCCTTCATTAATTTAAAAAATATCTAGACCACACTCTAAGGACTGTCGAGCTCAATCGGAAAAAGACTAGTATAGGCATCGGCCGTTTATCCTAACTGACATTGCGGTGTCTAGGCTAGTGGTTTTTAATTAGGCCCACTGTAGTGGTGGTTCCTTCCCACTTACCTGGCCGTACTTGTCCGTGAAGAGGCGGTTTGAGGTCCTATTTCTAGCCTTAGTTAGGAGCTGTCTAGAGACTGACCTAGGTAACCTTAGTTCTAAGGTTGCTTGTGCATCTTAGGGTGATTTGTCTTGAGTCCCACTTTTTCAAAACAAACCAATTTTAAATCACACACAAGCTGCCACTTGCACTAAACCCGCTTAGTGCAAGCTCGGCTGGACACGGGATCCTAGTGCCCGTCTTGTCCGCGTTCATGCTATCGACGCCGAAGTCGGTACTTCTTCATCTTCTTTTCCCCCACCACACACCACATCGACCTTGATGGACGGCACTCCATCTAATTCTAACACCATGCTGCCACCGCCCGAAGGTGCGCAGAATCCACCGCGCATCTCTCTCCAAGAGAGATGCTATCCTATTCGTGGTCCTCTTCCCACTTGTTTATCTTTTCCACCACCTAACGGGGATAATTTCGAAATTAAACCCCACTACATCAATCTGCTGCCAAATTTCACGGGCTTGAGTCGGAAGACGCGTACGTTTTCATCACCAAATTCGAAAATGTATGCGCAATGATGGGTACTTCACAATTGACTTTAGATGCTATGCGCTTACGTCTTCTCCCATTCACATTGTGCGACTTGGCAGAAAAATGGCTTTATAATACTGCCGCACACTCTATCGCTAATTGGGATGAATTTGTCGTAGCATTTCTTAAGAAGTTTTACCCAAATCATAAGACTGCACATGTTAGGAGCGAGATCAATCAGTTCACCCAGCTCCCCATTGAACCATTTTGGAAGTGCTTTGAACGTTTCAAAGATCTGCTTGTCCAATGCCCCCATCACGGAATACAAAGATGGGATTTATGTCGGATTATATATGAGGGCATTAATCCAGCGACAAAGCAGATGCTTGAAACAATGTGTCAATGCAATTTCATGTCTAAAGATGACGGTGAAGCATGGAAATATCTGGAAGATCTCGCTGAACACACGTTGCAGTGGGAAAGCGTAAGACCACCTTCAACTAAGGGAGGTATTCACCAGCTCGACGTTTCAATCGCAGTAAAAGCAGAAATGGCAGCGATGCAGAAGAAACTCGACGCTATTGAGAGCAGATTCTCATCAGTCTCCGTAAATCAGGTTACGCTTCCTAAGTCCGTGTGTGGTTGCTGTTCGGATCCTTCACACTTAACGGAAGAATGTCCTATGAATGCATCGTTTCAAGCTAATGCTTCTTTTCAGCAGCGACCTAGAAATGATCCTTATTCTTCCACATATAATCAAGGATGGAGGAATCATCCTAACTTTGCTTGGAATCAAAACCAACAAAGTAATTATCAAAGACCTCCTCCACAGCAACCACAACCACAGAATCAGCCCCCCTTTCAGTCACAAAATTTCCAAAATCCGACCAACATTTCTACACCACAAATGGCCGGTACTGACAACTCGCTTGCACAAACTTTGGATATGTTCATGAAACAATCCATGCAAAATTCGGCTGAGATAAGGTCTTCTATTGATACCCTAAAAAAAAACTCCTCCTCCCATGGTGAGAGTATTAAATCAATAGAAAACCAAATCCCACAGTTAAACGCCGCAATGAGTGCGAGAGAGAAAGGGAAACTCCCATCTCAACCCCTACCGAATCCTGGCCATTCACAAAGTCATAATGTGAATGCCATTACTACGTTGAAATCGGGGAGAGTGCTGAACAACCAAGTGGGTGAGCAAGTTGATGATAGTGACACATTTGATACCCCTTCTTCTTCTTCTTCCCCTAACTTGTCTAGTCTCCCACTTTCGTCCAAGCCTATTCTCCGTTTTCCCCAAGGCTCAAACATTTCACCAAATCTATCTAAGTCGATTCCCACTCCAATTTTGGGATCGAATCCGTCGCCACAGTCTTCTCCACAAACGTTGGACCCAAAACTTATTGATCGAGCTCCATTTCCAAACCGATTAAGAGCAATCTTATATCGCAGGATATGAGGCCTCGAACGAATTTATTCAAGCGAGGTCGGTTGACGGGTCATCTGTAAGGGACGACGTCCTTATGATGACTAGCTGTATTGATGAGCTCAAGGACCTGGAGACCACGTTGGGAAACAGGTCATATACTGACTTATTTCCACAGTCCCTACCCTCTACTTTCACCCTGAAAGAAACCAGGGAGACACAAGTTCTGCTTAATAGGGGACCTTCTTCTTCTTTATCCAAGGCGAAAGCAAAGGGTGAAAAGAAGAAGACCTCTACAAAGCTGTTATACGGTGTCAGCAAAGTAGGAGGAAAGGGAAGAGAAAAAGTTTCGGGACTTGGTAAAGGTAAGGAGGGACATTCCTATTGTTGTGGGAATGGACATTGGCAGAAGGATTGCAGGGCTTTGGAAGCCAGTAGCCAAGATACGAAGCATGTTGTGGCTTCAGCCTCAAGTGTGTTTGTAATTGAGAACTGTTTGTCAATTAACTCTACTTCCTGGATACTTGATACCGGAGCAGGATCTCATATCTGTAATTCATTACATGCTTTGAGAAACCGTAAAGTTATCAGGATAGGTGATTTGTCTCTCAGAGTTGCAAACAGAATGAGCGTGGACGCTGAATCCGTGGGAGAATATCGCCTAGGTTAGACAAGTGGGCAGATATTGATTCTACGTAACTGTCTGTATGTACCTAGTTTGACTTGAAATATCATATCAATGTCCTCACTTTCAAGAGAGGGATATGACTTTACATTCGTAAGCGATGTAGTTCACATCCACCTAAATCAAGTTCTGATTGGGTCCGGTATATTAGATGACGGTATATACGTATTAAATCAAGCTCAGGTTTTCAATGTCCAGAACACACTTAAAAGAAAGTCTCCAGAAGTGAATCAGGCTTTCTTATGGCATTGTAGACTAGGTCACATCAATGAAACACGGTTAACGAAGTTACATAGAGAAGGATTTTTGAATCCGTTCGAATATCAATCTTATGCCACTTGTGAATCTTGTCACATGGGAAAGATGACAAAGACTCTGTTTTCTGGACACGGAGTAAGAGCGAGCGAGCTCTTAGGACTCGTACACAGTGACGTGTGTGGTCCAATATCTACACATGCGCGAGGTGGTTATTCCTACTTCATTACTTTTACGGATGATTTCTCTAGGTATGGACATATCTTCTTGATGAAGCATAAATCCGAGGCCTTTGAGAAATTCCAAGAATACAAGAATGAAGTGGAAAACCAAACAGGCAAAAGTATTAAGACACTGAGATCTGATCGAGGTGGTGAATACTTAAGTGCCGAGTTCCTGGGTTACTTAAAAGAGAAATGAATTCTCTCTCAGCTTACTCCTCCATACACACCACAACACAATGGTGTATCGGAAAGAAGGAATCGAACCCTATTAGATATGGTTCATTCCATGATGAGTAAGGCTGAGTTACCGCGATGATTCTGGGGTTATGCGCTAGAATCAGCGGCATATCTTTTGAACAAGGTTCCAACCAAGACTGTGCCTACCACGCCATATCAGATGTGGAGTGGGAAGAAACCCTATCTTCAGTACCTGAAGACATGGGGATGTCCAGCTTTTGTAAAAAAGCAGCATCCGGACAAGCTCGAGGCACGCTCAGTAGAGTGTAAGTTTGTGGGATATCCAAAGAATTCAATGGGATATTGCTTCTACTACGCAGAGGAACAAAAGGATTTTGTTTCTCGTCATGCCCGCTTCTTCGAAACTGAATTTTTAGAAAATCAGAAGAGTGGGAGCGCAGTAGAACTTGAAGAAATTCCAGAACCACAAGCTATTACTGAAAGTTTGGTGGAACAAGAAGTTTCAGAAGAAAGGGACATACCAGCGCCTATCCGCAGAAGTAGTAGGCAGTCTCATCCGCCCGAGAGAGACTACGGTTTTCTCATAGACGGGGATAGAGAAGATTGCGTCATTGATAATGACGACACTACTAGCTTCCAGCAAGCCATTCAGAGCGGTGACTCGGTAAAATGGCTGGATGCAAAGCGGACCGAAATGGAGTCCATGTACACTAACATAGTATGGACTTTGGACACTGCTCCAGATGGGGTGAAACCCGTAGGATGCAAGTGGATCTTCAGAAAGAAGATTGGTGTAGATGGACAGGTTGAAACCTAAAAGGCTAGACTTGTTGCAAAGGGTTTCCGTCAAAGACCTGGTTTGGACTATGTCGAAACCTTTTCTCCAGTGGCTATGCTGAAATCCATTCGGGTCCTTCTTGCTATTGCTGCCTTCCATGATTTTGAAATCTGGCAGATGGACGTAAAGACGGCTTTTCTGAATGGAAATATAGAAGAGTGCGTCTATATAGATCAGCCAGAGGGATTCATTCAGAGTGGGAGCAGCGGTAAAGTATGCAAGCTGCTTAAATCCATTTATGGACTAAAGTAGGCATCGCGGAGTTGGAACATCTGTTTTGATGATACTGTCAAAGAATTCGACTTTATCAAAAATCCAGATGAACCATGCATATACAGTAAGATTGTAGGGAGAGTTGTTGTATTCCTCGTCTTGTACGTGGATGACATTCTCCTAATAGGAAATGATATTCCTATGCTACAGTCAGTCAAAAGATTCTTGTCACAGAAATTCTCCATGAAGGACCTGGGTGATGCCACCTACATTCTGGGGATCCAGATCTATCGTGATAGATCAAAGAGGATGTTGGGACTTTCACAGTCCAGGTACATAGACACCATATTGAAAAGATTCAGTATGGAAGACTCAAAGCGCGGTAACCTACCGGCTTGTCACGGAATCACCCTCTCCACAGAGATGTCTCCCAAGACTATTTGGAAAGGGAACGCATGTCAATTATACCCTACGCTTCTGCGGTAGGCTCTATAATGTATGCAATGTTATGTACCAGAACAGATGTAGCACACGCATTGAGCGTTGTAAGCCGGTATCAGGCAAACCCAGGGGAGAATCACTGGATAGCGGTAAAGAACATTCTCAAGTACCTGAGAAGGACTAAGGAGATGTTCTTGGTTTACGGCGGAAAGGACCTCAAGATGGAGGCCTATGCTGATTCCGGCTTCCAGAGTGACAAGGATGACTCCAAGTCCATGTCGGGTTATGTCTTTACCCTCAATGGAGGGGCGGTCTGTTGGAAGAGTTCCAAGCAGGACACCGTTGCTGACTCAACGATGGAAGCGGAGTACATAGCTGCTTGCGATGCCGCAAAAGAAGCTGTCTGGATGAAAAAGTTCCTCACAGAACTTCAGGTGGTTCCTACCAGTGTTGGTCCAAAACCTCTGTATTGCGACAACAACGGCGCTATAGTTTTAGCGAAGGAACCCAGGTCCCATCAGAAGTCCAGACACATCTTAAGGCGGTATCACCTGATCAGGGAGATCGTAGATCGCCGGGAGATCGAGGTAAAGAGAGTAAATACAGAGGATAACATTGCTGATCCATTCACTAAGGCCCTACCTCAGATTCAGTTCGAAAGGCTACTCGAGATCATCGGTTTTCGATATGCCAGTACATGGCCCTAGTGCAAGTGGGAGATTGTTAGTGTTTATGCCCTAGAAGGCCATTACTGTATCATACTAGTTTGTATATTACTTAATGGAAGCTTGGGATATTCACATGTATATAACAGTCTTGCTAAACATGGTAGTATGCTACTTGGTTTTTCTATCTTAATATGTGAGTGTACGTATTGATAGAGCTCTTAGGATCTTGCTTGACTACCAGCGTTGTGATGGCAGTCACACTAATGGGGGCTGGGTAGTCTACAAGAACATCCTTATTCAGGTCCCTGGTCATTGGATTATCGAGACAGAGCATCGATACTCCGGAGTAGACTAGTGTGTACGCTTCTCATCCCAGTTGGAGAGATGGTCTGTCCCACAGCCGTCAGTACGTCGTACTGGAGATAGTATACAGGTGCTCGTTGGGTTACGGGTACACCGGACAGGACTCACAGGGAACTGTTGGTTGGTTTTATACCAGTCGTCAGTGAACAGTTCCCAGGTGACATGAGTACAGCATAGTCCGCAGACTTGACACTGCTACTTCGCCTCGAGTGTGTCCTACTGTTCTTAGATTGCTACCCTACCATGACTCAAAGGAGTCGTGCAAACAGGTAGCAGTTTGGTGCAGTCCCGAGCACTTGGAGGCAGTGGCGGTTAGACAGGATTCGTCTCTCCCGGTATTGGGAGTTGATATCGCGCTGTGTCAGAGAGCCATTACGCAAAGTCCCTGGCCAGGGCAAGCGAGATTTGCTGGTAGGTTCCAGTAGTTTCTCAGGGTGTAATGGGCTTCCCTCAGACATGACTTATACCGCTATTAGGGGACTGACGCTTGCCGCCCCTAGGCACGATATGCGATAGTCTTGGACGAACGGACCGGACTGTATGGAGATTGTCACATCAGACTCAGTAGGAGTTCGGATGGGTTCCCTTATCGGCCTTCTTATCGACATCTACCTGGGGACCGTTACGTACAGCTAGTGCCGCTTGCGGTCTGTGGTTAAACCCACTGCCAGCGTAGTTGTCGAGTCTCTAGAGTCCCACACAGAGAGTTTCCCTACTCCAGGCGAAACGATATAGAGGTCGTATGGTTTTACGACATGGGTTCGGACGCATACGTGTGTTTACGCACGTACGACTTTCGGACAGTTTTTACCAGTCGGCTTTGGTTTAAGCCAGTTACTGGTATCCGGTTATTGGATTTACACAGTCTAAAGTTTTTCCGTATTTTTGCGGAAAGGAGGGGCGTTCTCGTAATTGTGCGAGAAGCTTCTAGAAGGTGGTGACTAAGGAGGTTAAGGTGGCATATAGAATGATTGTGATTAGTGAGTCACCTAGATGATTCATACATGTCTTTTGTCATTATAATGAATCATCACTAGATATTATCAAGCATGGTTGTTAAATTGTGATTTATTCTTTTCTTGATAAAAACAATATGCTTGATATATATAATCTTCTCTCACTATTCTCTTATCATTATCTTTATCATCTTCTCTCTCCTCAAGCTCTCCCTCTTAAAAGACTAATCCTCCCCTCTCATGAGTTGAGTACAAGGATTAGTAAGACTAATTAATCCATAACCCTCTCTATATTACACCTAGCTTCTTTGATTAGCACTTAAAGAAGTTTAGTTGCCTCAAGTTTAGAGGCTAAGCTTGGAGTAAAGCTCTCGGGTGGATCGTCTACTACTTCGAGAAGGCCGAGGAGGAGGAGGAGTTCACAAAGACGAAGGACACGATTCGTTAGGTATAATCCTTGAACATAGTAGCATAGAAACTATATGTTTGTAGTTAGTTATCGTTTAGCTTCGATTCATGCGGTTAGTCGATGTTTGTTCACTAAACAAGTTCGTTTTTGAAAATTCCGCCTCCCCACAAGTACTGGGGTGTTGTACATCGACTTACAACTCACAGTAGGATCGGGATCCAAATATCATCGTATGATAATGCTGAAGGAATCCTACCAACATTCATCAAACTCCAAATGGTATGCATCTCTTTGTAAATTTCAGTTTCTTTAGAAATTCCCGATATAAATTTTTGCCCCATGCTCTTATGACCTTGGCGTTGGTCAAAATGTCATAAGTCACATGTCAAGTTCTACCCATCATTATCTTGTTAATTTGAACCCATCCGTACATATCCCTAACGTTGGCCAAATGATAGTACGACTGTCCCAAACTAACTCATCTATCTATGCAACAAATGAATACCCGGCAACTACCAAACACTATGCCTTGGCGTTGGTCAAAATACATAGCTTGAATACTACTGAATACCCAAATGAAATGACGGAGGGCTACGAATGGTTTTTGCGAAACCGTGAATGTAGTGAACTTGATATGATCGAAGGAACCTGATAGCTTTTAAAAGGAGTGGTTAAAGCTCCGCAATTAAAAATATCTTCTGTTTGAAAAATAACCGAGTGGTTTCTTTTAAACTGTTCCAACGATTCAACTTTGGTTTATTTTCTTTGCATTAATATAATGTGTCCCATCATTAACCTATCATTGTAGAAAAACAACAAAAATACAACGTCCTCTTATGCCATCCGCATTCGCCACTGGGTCTCGTCATCACCCATTAGGTTACTTAACTAACGACACAGCGGGGGCTGGGCTAGCGTAGGTGTAAAACATAAGTGACGTCTAAATTGTTATGTCCACGTTACCTCTCCCGGTACATTCGGGGTTGCGGAAACGGTAAAACAAAATTTTTTCTTGACTGGAAAACATGGACCGTACAATACGGATCTTGGATAAACTACACAATAGTAACCTAACTAGAGATTTATCTACTCGGTTAGGGTTTTATACCTAGTCTTGAACTCCTTCCTTTCTTGTTGTTCTTCTCCTTGCTTGCTCCTTGTGGTAGTTTGAACGGCTCCTCCTTCTCGTCTCCTCTTTGCAGAAGATAGATCCACCCGAGGGCCTCGAACTTGAGCTCCTACCTCAACCTAGAGGTAACTAAGGTATTTTGTTTGCTAAACCTAGTACCCTAGAATGAGTAGAGATGTGTTGTGGTGGCTTTGTCTCAAAAACTTATGATTTCCAACACATGGAACACTTAAGGTTTGAGAGAGGAAGAAGAAGAGCTTTTGCAAAGAGAGAGAAAAGATATGATAGAATGAGAGCTCTCTTTTGCAACCATGCTCATATGAGAGAATAATAGATTAATGATAATAATTAAAAGAAAAATGTGATGGTGAGTATGGAATGACCATTATCATTTCATAATAAATGCAATTTGCAAAGATCAAGAAGCATCTTTGATATGAAATGATTATGGTCAAAATGTCAACAATGGTCAAAATGTCCACCATGGTCAAATGGTCAACCTAACCATCACATAACAATCTTTAATTATCATTATTAATCATATTTATTATTCTCATTAGGGTTTGGAAAAAATCAAAGGTCAACAAGTCAACCAAAGTCAAATGGTCAACAACCCTAATGAGAATCCTCTGCCTCTATCAACTGTGCATACACACCCGCATCTGCGTTCCGTGGAACACGAATACAATGAGACAAAACCAATCATAATACAAATACCAGTATCAGGCTTAAACCAAAACCCACTACTAATAACTGCCCGGTCACCAAACGTGCACAAGTGCGCGAGTGTGAACGAACCCTGTCGTAAAACCATGCGACCTCTACTCAGTTTTGCCCAAAGGCGAGTAACCCTCTGTGTGGAACTCTAGAGACTCGACACTACGCTGGCAGTAGGGTTAACTAAAGACCGCAAGCAGCACTAGCTGTTCGTAACGGTCCCCCGGTAGATACCGATGAGAAGACTGACGAGGTGAACCCATCCGAACTCCTACTGAGCCTGTATATAACAATCTCCGTACAGTCCGGTCTGTTCGTCTAAGAGTATCGCATGGTGGGCCTAGGGGTGGCAAATGTCAGTCCCCTAATAGCGGTACAAGTCGTGTCGGAGTATAGCCCAAAACACCCTGAGAAACTACTGGTAACACTACCAGCAAATCTCGCTTGCCCTGGCCAGGGACGACTATGTGTAATGGCTCTCCTAGACACAGCGTGATATCAACCCCCAATACCGGGAGAGACGAATCCTGTCTAACCGTCACTGCCTCCAAGTGCTTCGGGATTGCTCCCAACTACTACCTGTTTGCACGACTCAGTAGAACCGTGGTAGGGTAGTAATCAAAGAACAGTGGGAACACACTCGTGGCGAAGTGACAGTGTCAAGTCAGCGGACTAAGCTGTACTCATGTCACCTGGGAACAGTTAACTGACGATAGGTATAATAACAACCAACAGTTCCCAACGAGTCCTGTCCAATGTACTCATAACCTAACGAGCACCCGCATACTATCTCAAGTACGACGTACTGACGGCTGTGGGACAGACCGTCACCCCAGCTGGGATGAGAAGCGCATACGCTAGACTATTCCGGAGTATCGATGCCCTGTCTCGATAGTCCTACGACTAGGGACCTGTAAAAGGATGTGCTTGTGGATTACCCAACCCCCACGAGTGTGATCGCCATCACAACGCCGGTAATCAAGCAAAGATCATAAGGGCTCCACTAATGCGTATAGGTGATATACTGAAAGAAACACATGTACACATTAAAGCAGAGACAAACCAAGTAGCATACTACTATTTTGAGCAAGAATATCAATACAAGGTGAATATCCCAAGCTTCCATTAAGTAATATACAAACTAGTATGATACAGTAATGGCCTCTAGGGCATATACACTAACAATCTCCCACTTGCACTAAGGCCATGTACTGGCATATCGAAGACCTATCATCTCGATCAGCCGCTCGAACTGATTCTGGGGTAAGGCCTTCGTGAATGGATCCGCCGTGTTGTCTTTTGTGTCTACTCTCCGTACCTCTATCTCCTGGCGATCAATGATCTCCCTGATCAGGTGATACCGCCTTAAAATGTGTCTGGATTTCTGATGGGACCTTGGTTCCTTCGCTAAAGCTATAGCCCCATTGTTATCGCAATACAAAGGTATTGGGTCAACAATGGACGGAACCACCTGAAGTTCACTAATGAACTTCTTCATCCAGACCGCCTCTTTTGCGGCATCGCTTGCAGCAATGTATTCAGCCTCCATCGTCGAGTCTGCGACGGTATCCTGTTTGGAACTCCTCCAACATACCGCCCCTCCGTTGAGGGTAAACACAAAACCTGAGACAGACTCGCTGTCATCTTTGTCACTCTGGAAGCTTGAATCGGTAAAGGACTTAACCCTGAGGTCCCCATTACCGTAAACCAGGAACATCTCCTTAGTCCTTCTCAGGTACTTGAGAATGTTCTTCACTGCCGTCCAGTGGTCCTCACCTGGGTCTGACTGATACCGGCTCACCACGCTCAGCGCGTAAGCTACATCTGGTCTTGTACATAACATCGCATACATTATAAGTCCTACCGCTGAAGCGTAGGGTATAGTGCTAATGCGAACCCTCTCCTCGTCAGTCTTAGGAGACATCTTCTAGGAGAGGGTAATTCCGTGCAATGCGGGTATGTTTCCGCGCTTGGAATCCTCCATACTAAATCTCTTTAGTACGGTCTCTATGTGCCTGGACAGCGAAAGTCCCAGTAGTCTCTTGGATGTATCTCTGTAGATCTTGATCCCCAGAATGTACGAGGCATCACCCAGGTGTAAGTCTACGCTAGCGCCCCGGCAGTCTACAGACGCCAAATGCGGAACAAAAAACTTTTAACTGGCGCTATCGTATACTTTAACCCGGATCTGCCATTATTGCTAAACTAACAAACTGTAAAGAGTGTAGAAAGGTTATACCGAACGATCCGAGTCCTTCGTTCTTTAACCATCATCCCACGCTCCGTTGCGGCTGCTCCGATCTCGTCGATCTCCGATCTCCTCGTTCAGGTGGCACCACGTCACTGATTCTTTAAACGGGCTCCCGCCTCTGACTTGAGGCAACTCGATCGTCAAGTTTGCTAAAAGAGACGACCAAGAATGATGTAGAGAATGAGTAGATGACTTTGTCTCACTTCGTCCAAATCCGTGGACGATCGATTAATGAAGTTGCCGAGGGAATTGGGTGATGGAATGAAATGGACTGTAAAATTCCATGCACCCCAAATACTATCATATCTTTTCTACAAATGAAACATCAAGTGAGAGAGTGAGGGAGGAGAGAGAGGGCCGGCCATATATAGGTAGAGGGAGGTGAGTGTAGGAGAGAGGGGAGAGTAACCTTAAGCAAAAGATCATGAACAAATATCCTTAGCTAAACAAAATGCTTTAATGTTAAAGCATGAGTCATAAACCTAGTCATCATGCATTAATGAACCATTAAAGCAACCAATGAAAACACAACACCAATTAATCCTTGTCACCTCATCTAGATGCTTCTAGAACACTGACTCACCCACATCCAAGAAAAGATAAATCCGTCTTTAACCAAATGTTAAAAGACGGCTGATAGAAAACTGGAAACTGGCAACTTCCAAAAGTGATCCTGAAACAACTTTCAGGATAACCCTGTATCTGTATAAATATACCCGCATTTGTATTACGACCGAATACAAATGCAACTGAGACAAAGATATTATACCTACTCAATATAATACTCGTATCCGGCTTAAACCAAAGCCGACCAGTATCATCTGCCCGAAAAATAACACGTACGTAAACGCACGTGCATTTTCCGAACCCTGCCATAAAACCATACGGCCTCTACAACGTTTCGCCCGAACTTGGGAAACTGTCTGTGGGGGACTCTAATGACTCGTCAGTACCCTGGCAGTGGGTTTAACCACAAACCATTAGCGGCACTAGCAATGCGTAACGGCTGCCCATGGACTGACCTCAAGGGAGGCTGATGAGCGAACTCATCCAGAAACCCTACTGAGCCTAACTGTGACAATGTATATACAGTCCGGTCTGTTCGTCTATGAGTATCGCATATCTGCCTAGGGGGATAGTAACGTCAGACCCCCAATAGCAGTATAAGTCGTGTCGGAGTGAAGCCCAATAACACCCTGAGATACTACTGGAGTACCTACCAGTAAATCTCCTGCCACGGCCGTGGGCTTTGTGTAATGGCTCTCCTAGACACAGCACGATCTCTCCCCCAATACCGGGAGAGACGAATCCCCTGCCGATCCGCTCACGTGCCTCCATATGGCTCGGGACCGTACCCAAAAGCTACTTGTTTGCACGACTCCTTTGAGCCGTGGTAGGGTAGAAATCAAAGCACGGTGGGAACTCACACGAGACAAATGACGACCTCAGGTCGATGAACTAACCTGTACACATGTCACCAGGGAACTGCTATCTGACGATAGATATAGTACTAACTAGCAGATTCCCGGCGAGTCCTGTCCGGTGTACTCATAACCCAATGAGCACCTGTATACATCTTAGGTGATCCAACTGACACCAGTGGCTTGTGAGACCGGCCACCGCCCCTCGTCGGGGTCTCGACTGTGCACACTAGTCTACTCCGGAGTATCGATGCCCTGTCTCGAAACTCCCACGACTAGGGACCTCAATTAAGGATATGCATATAAACTACCCAACTCTCATGTATATGATCGCCATCATACTGTTGGTAGTAAAGCAAGATCCTAAGGGCTCTATCAAAGTGTAACATGCAATCAGTCACCTGATCATGTATACGACTGATAAAGGCAAACCAGATAGCATACTATCATCTCGAGTAAGACTGTCCTACCGGTATAGGTCCTCCGCAATCATTGCAATCACGTACCTGTGATCCAATAATTGATTATGCGGGCACTATCTCCTACAATCTCCCACTTGCACTCAAGGCTAATTATTGCGATGTCGACTACTCACAGCCCATGTGAAACCGAACATCCAACTCCTCTACTAATCAGTATCACAAAGCCCGTTTGTAAAACTATTGTGTTCGAGAAATAGCCTAAGTGAGTGGATCCGCCTAGAAGTTTCTTTCTATATCTCTCTTAATCTCAAATTCGCGGAGAAAGCCATCTCCCGAATTGAGTAATACCTGTCTTAGAATATGTCTGGATATCTGATGGGACCTAGTTCATAAATGAACTCCAAATCCAAACTTCTTAGACTGTATCGATCACTGAACCTAATCAGTATCCGGCACCATGCCACCCACAGTATCCTCTTGGACCACCTGTCCATAATACTGTCCCTCTTCGTCAGAGGGAAAAACTATAACTCTGACAATCACTCTGTCAACCATGTCACCTTTGAAGCCTGGAATGATAATCGTCTCCCGAAGGAGGCTGCCGTCATCAAATCCGTAGAACATGTACTTATGTTCTAAAACTGCTTCCTTATGTTTCTCCAGGATTGGATTAATACAAACTTATTGCATCTAGTGCAAAAACAACATCTGGTGTGGTACTTGACATCTCATGATTGACTCGATTGCCTAAGCAAGTGATCTGCCAATCATGCACATCCCTCTCCCCTTTAGTCCATAAGACACCTTTAGAGAGGGTGACTCCATCACCTGCAGGTACACCACCATACTAGGAGTCATCTATTCTAAAAACCATTAGAATACTGTCAAAGTACCCACATTGGGAAATTACCCAAATTCAGATCTAAAAACCATAGATCTAGAAACCAGAATGTCAAATATTATATCCAAATCCTGTCTGGAGAAACAACTGTGTGACGACCACAGTACAACCGATCGTAGTATAGGAATTTTACTTCCTACTCTGTGTATGTCATCCAGATACCATGACATCACACCCTACTACCTTCTTAACAGATCCATCCCCTATTCTGATTGAAGTCAAACCCATGACTGTCACATCAAAATTAGATGATCTATCTCCGCTATAACTGCTGAAGTCTATAAATAGATATAAGCATCTTGCCCACTATGCTTCCGCTGCTCCCACTGACTACGACAACCCTCTTACCGGGTCTCATAACCTGGAACAACAGTAGTGTCAAGTCTTGGTAGATATGAACCTCCCTGTCACCGTCCTTGAGGCTACCGAAGTATCTCTCGGGTGTCTAAGGTTACCCACCATATCTGCGGAGTGGCTATTGGAATGTCAAACCTTGTTGAATATATAGGTCCTATTAAATTTTCCGTAATCGTTTGCGGTTCTCGAATCACTTCCAATTCTACCATACTCCCACTACTGTTTTCTGAAAAAAAGATCCATTTTTTACTAAAACTGTGGCAAGTCAAGAACAATATCACTATTGATCTTCCAAATGGTAGAATATCAACCCTCGTCGTAGCCAGGGTCAACCCACAAACAGCCATTACAGAAACGTGCCCTGAGTTATCCAGAGTCTGGTTTGAAGCATAAGCTGGACAACTCCCCGTACCTTAATATCTTTTAAGGTACGAACTATTCTATATCCAATATAGAAACTTTGGCAATTATTTAATTGGAACCATATTCAAACCATGCAGCTGTCTCCAGTGCATATCAACTTAATGGAAAGAGGCTAATCAGCATTACTCAACTTAGGAATCCATCCAATTATGAGTAACCTGAAAGAGAAACACGTTTCTCAAAACCATCACTATCATCTGAATACCAATCACAAGAATCTACATCTTCGATCTCTTTGAAGAATCCCGATACTTGTGACACCTGGTTCTCTACTTTATTCTTATACCCACAACTTCTCAAAACTTAGACCTTGTATTTCTACGAAACACTCGTCTAAATACTAGAGAAGTTATAAGTAAACAGAACATAGTACGAGGACCTACCCCTTTGTCCTGATCGACACTGGACAACATACAATACTCTGTATAAGTCCGCTGAGTTGAACAACTCATAACCTGTGCGTTGTAGGTAGAAAACTGTACCCTGGTGATTTCCTCAAATATCACCAATTACAACGAATTCCGATATAATGAGGATGATCACCTAATTCCCAATAACTTACTCCCACTCATCATCTGCAAAACCATACAGATATGAGAATGAAACCTGGTAAATACATACCCTTGGAGTAAGTATCTAATCGGGAAAACAGTTTTTCTTTTAACAATGCACTGAACATGAAAATGTTTCTTAGGGGTATCCTGGTATTCATAGCAATGCCTCTTCCATAATCCAATTCATGACTTCAACCGTATATTTTATTGCCGTCTCTCCAAATCCCTTTATTTGTCTTTAGTCGTTACCTTCTGTATACCATCGTTAGGCTAAATGGTTTTCTTCCTTCCCTACGGTTCGGCACCAGCCTATGGTTTGGAAGAAGACTATCCAGTAAGCATAATAGGTGTACCCTCCTAAACCAAGGAGTACTCGCAACTGAGAGAAGGTGATGATAAAAGACAACTGAATAATACCTTATTCTTTTAAAGGTGAAATAGGAGTGGCGATGAAGTACGCGGTTTTGGTCGTGAATGATATCAGTCGCAATTTACTTTGCCCTCTTTCTAATCCCTTTATTTTGTCTTTACATATTACCTTCTGCACACCCTACTTAGGCTAATTGGTTTTCTTCATTCCCTACCTTTCGGCACAAGCCTATGGTTTGGAATAAGACTATCCAATAAGCGTAATAGGTGTACTCTCCTAAACCAAGGAGCCCTCGCAACCTGAGATAAGGTGATAATAAAAGACAACTGAATAAACCAATTCTATTTCTCCTTAACCTGGATCCATCCTCGAAGAAGTCCCTTCGAGTTCGTATATAACCATACGATGGATCTATCCAATGGAAGTGGATATCCGTAGTAATACGGGTGTTCTGAGAAATTCAAAGGGTAAAAGAAGGAGTGGCAATGACTTATGCAACTCAAACAATCCAAAAGCCAGTATTTTAAGAAGGTTCGGTCAACCTAGTCACTGAGTCATAGTCTAGGGTCGGTCAAAGGTCGCTGCCAAAGAGAGAGAGAAAAGAAACACTCTGCGTGCACTCTTACCTAGATCAGAATGGTCATCACTTTATCTAATCCGGAAACCTCCCACTGTCCTGTCAAATTCTCTTCCAAACCTAAAGAAGAATGAATCGGGATCACCCGAAGAGTAAACCAACTCATCAGTGGGAATCAAGATCCAACTCTCATCGCATGATAACGTGATGGAATGCATCCACGTTACTCATACTCCAGAAGGTATGCGCATACTTGGCAAGTTTCAGTTTCTTTAGAAACTCCCGATATGATTTATGCCCCATGCTCTTATGACCTTGGCGTATGTCAACAAATCATAAGTCACATGTCAAGTTCTGCCCGTCATTATCTTGTTAATTTGAACCCACCCGTACATACCCTTGACGTATGCTAACAAGGTTATACGACTATCCCAAACCAACTCATCTATCTATGCAACAAATGAATACCCAGCAGCTACCAAACACTATGCCTTGACGTATGCCAACAAACATAGCTTGAATACTACTGACCATCCATAAGAAACGACGGAGGGCTACGACTGGTTTTTGGCGAAAAAACCTTTAACGTAGTGAACTTGATATCGCTGAAGGAACCTTATAGCTTTTTAAAATATAGTGGCGAAAACCTTTTGCTAAAGAGGACACTCACGGTAAAGGGATCTCGGCTCTTTCCTCGTGGAATGAGGTGCAGGATATTCTACTGAATACCGCTATGCAAAGCAACTTGTAATCGACTATAGTGAAGTTATTACGCTGACGCGAACTTCTGCCCAAGGGGTCAGTCCCGGTGAAGGGATATCGGCCCTTGCCCCGTCGAATGAGGTGCAGGATATTCCACTGAATACCGCTGTGCATAACAAAAGAAAACGCCTTTGCAATAACACTTTTTAAATTTGTTCCAACAACTGTAAACAGGATTGTTTTACTTTGCGTTGATCAGAATCAACACAGTCCCATCATTTAATCACACCAGAAAAGAACGAAAATAAAATGTACGTATATGCCATCCGCATTCGTCACTGGGTCCCGTCATCACCCGTTAGGTTACTTAAGTAACGACAGAGCGGGCACTGGACTAGCACGGGTGTAAAACATATACAACATCTAATAGTATATAAACCAATATACAATAATCGCTCCAGGCGTGATAGTATGCAACATTACAGAAAAGTAATAAGCATCACAGAACAATACAAATAATCTGGGATCCCCGGGTTTCACAGAGCCGCTGCTGAAACCGGACGTTCCCCTGTCGTGTGGATAGCCTGTGCAATGAAACCTAGAACCTTACGGGTGCGGCAAGTTACCCGCCAAAACCTGAAGCGAGGCAGCCCCCTACAGCATAGTGAATGGACAACCAAGCACTCCACGGAATCCGGTAATCTTGGGCACCCCTCCTTGGGTCAATCTGTACCCCTTACGAGTGCGGCGAATAGTCTGCCAATTCTAGAGTGGGACCCCTCTGCCTCTCAAAGCCATGAGATGCGGACCCGTTGCCCTCCAGAACCCGGCTATCCGTGCACTCCGTCGTGGGGCAAAACCTAGTACAGTAATGAAAAATAGTACAATAGGTACATCGACTGCAACTTGGTCGTGCCACAAAAGAATATTATACAACAGGCAATGACGGCAGTCCACAAGTTGGACGCTCGCCCCGCAATATCAAATGTACAAATAAACTCAACCTGTACTACCATTGCACACTGCTATCCACCACGACAAATCCGCAACATCACAGCACAACACAGAACAACAACGCGAATGTCACGTTCGCAAACCCGTCTAAAAGAACTATAGCAATCAGACGCGGCTTACCGATCAAATGACATTCCCGGTCGGAGATATAATGTAAGCACTGTAAACTAACATGTTTAAATTTCGATCGACAAAATATCAAGAAGTGGGCCCCATGACTTACTGGTGAACAGTAACAAAACCTGGGCCCAAAAGATATATACCAAAAACCCCAAAATCCAACAGAGAACCCACTGTACAAATTTGGGAGCATGAGCTCACCAAGTGGCCGCGGATGCGCGGCCAAACCATGGGTTTGCCCGCGTTTCCGCGGCAGTTTGGTGGAGTCACGTGCCCAAATTTGGTCGTGGTTCTTAGAAAAGCCTGCACAGATTTCTGAGACATGTAGAATAATTTTAGGAGATCATTTGAAATCGACAGAAACTGTTAGCATGGAATTTTGTAGTTTTCGATTTTCGGTTCGATCGATCTTTTAAACGCGTTAGCACAAGTTAGCATAGCAAAATGGTTAAGCTCTGATACCACTGTAAGTCTACGCTAGCGCCCCGGCAGTCTACAGACGCCAAATGCGGAACAAAAAACTTTTAACTGGCGCTATCGTATACTTTAACCCGGATCTGCCATTATTGCTAAACTAACAAACTGTAAAGAGTGTGGAAAGGTTATACCGAATGATCCGAGTCCTTCGTTCTTTAACCATCATCCCACGCTCCGTTGCAGCTGCTCCGATCTCATCGATCTCCGATCTCCTCGTCCAGGTGGCACCACGTTACTGATTCTTTAAACGGGCTCCCGCCTCTGACTTGAGGAAACTCGATCGTCAAGTTTGCTAAAAGAGATGACCAAGAATGATGTAGAGAATGAGTAGATGACTTTGTCTCACTTCGTCCAAATCCGTGGACGATCGGTTAATGAAGTTGCCGAGGGAATTGGGTGATGAAATGAAATGGACTGTAAAATTCCATGCACCCCAAATACTATCATATCTTTTCTACAAATGAAACATCAAGTGAGAGAGTGAGGGAGGAGAGAGAGGGCCGGCCATATATAGGTAGAGGGAGGTGAGTGTAGGAGAGAGGGGAGAGTAACCTTAAGCAAAAGATCATGAACAAATATCCTTAGCTAAACAAAATGCTTTAATGTTAAAGCATGAGTCATAAACCTAGTCATCATGCATTAATGAACCATTAAAGCAACCAATGAAAACACAACACCAATTAATCCTTGTCACCTCATCTAGATGCTTCTAGAACACTGACTCACCCTCATCCAAGAAAAGATAAATCGGTCTTTAACCAAATGTTAAAAGACGGCTGATAGAAAACTAGAAACTGGCAACTTCCAAAAGTGATCCTGAAACAACTTTCAGGATAACCCCGTATCTGTATAAATATACCAGCATTTGTATTACGACCGAATACAAATGCAACTGAGACAAAGATATTATACCTACTGAATATAATACTCGGATCCGGCTTAAACCAAAGCCGACCAGTATCATCTGCCCGAAAAATAACACGTGCGTAAACGCACGTGTATTTTCCGAACCCTGCCATAAAACATTACGGCCTCTACAACGTTTCGCCCGAACTTGGGAAACTGTCTATGGGGGACTCTAATGACTCGTCAGTACCCTGGCAGTGGGTTTAACCACAAACTGTCAGCGGCACAAGCAATGCGTAACGGCTGCCCATGGACTGACCTCAAGAGAGGCTGATGAGCGAACTCATCCAGAAACCCTACTGAGCCTAACAGTGACAATGTATATACAGTCCGGTCCGTTCGTCTATTAGTATCGCATATCTGCCTACGGGGCTAGTAACGTCAGACCCCCAATAGCAGTATAAGTCGTGTCGGAGTGAAGCCCAATAACACCCTGAGATACTACTGGAGTACCTACCAGTAAATCTCCTGCCATGGCCATGGGTTTTGTGTAATGGCTCTCCTAGACACAGCACGATCTCGCCCCCAATACCGGGAGAGACGAATCCCCTGTCGATCCGCTCACGTGCCTCCATATGACTCGGGACCGTACCAAAAAGCTACCTGTTTGCACGACTCCTTTGAGCCGTGGTAGGGTAGAAATCAAAGCACGGTGGGAACTCACACGAGACAAATGACGACCTCAGGTCGATGAACTAACCTGTACACATGTCACCAGGGAACTGCTATCTGACGATAGATATAGTACTAACTAGCAGATTCCCGGCGAGTCCTGTCCAGTATACTCATAACCCAATGAGCACCTGTATACATCTTAGGTGATCCAACTGACACCAGTGGCTTGTGAAACCGGCCACCGCCCCTCGTCGGGGTCTCGACTGTACACACTAGTCTACTCCGGAGTATCGATGCCCTGTCTCGAAACTCCCACGACTAGGGACCTCAATTAAGGATATGCATATAAACTACCCAACTCTCACGTATATGATCGCCATCATACTGTTGGTAGTAAAGCAAGATCCTAAGGGCTCTATCAAAGTGTAACATGCAATCAGTCACCTGATCTTGTATACGACTGATAAAGGCAAACCAGATAGCATACTATCAACTCGAGTAAGACTGTCCTACCGGTATAGGTCCTCCGCAATCATTGCAATCACGTACCTGTGATCCAATAATTGATTATGAGGGCACTATCTCCAACACCATGTTCTTCATGGAGAACCGTTGTGACAAAAATAGCTTGACCGATTGTAGAATAGGAATTTCATTTCCTATCAAGAGAATGTCGTCCACGTACAAGACTAGGAACACGACAATTCGTCCTACAATCTTCTTATAAACACAAGGTTCATTTTCGTTCTTGATGAAATCAAATTCCTTGATTGCCTCATCAAAACAGATGTTCCAGCTCTGCGATGCCTGTTTTAATCCATAAATGAATTGGAGCAACTTGCACACCTTCCCGCTGCTCCCATTGTCTACGAAACCTTCTTGTTGATCCATGTAAACGCACTCTTCCAAACAGCCGTTTAGAAAAGCCGTTTTAACATCCATCTACCAGATTTCATAGTCATGGAAGGCAGCAATGGTAAGTAGGATCCGAATGGATTTGAGCATAGCCACTGGAGAAAAAGTTTCGTCATAGTCCAAACCAGGTCTTTGACGAAAACCTTTTGCAACGAGTCTAGCCTTATAGGTTTCCACCAGCCCATCTACACCAAGTTTCATTTTGTAGATCCATTTGCATCCAACGGGTTTTACCCCAGGTGGAGCAATATCCAAGGTCCACACTTTATTGGCGTATATAGACTCCATTTCGGATTGCATTGCTTCCTGCCACTTATCAGAGTCCCAACTGACAATGGCCTACCTGAAACTGGTAGGGTCATCTTCTTCCAAGATGCAATCCTCTCGATCACTGTCTATGAGAAAACCGTAGTATCTCTCGGGCGGATGAGAAATCCTACCAGATCTGCGCAGTGGCTGAGGTTCGTTGGGTGTAACTGAATCTAGCAGTTCCTCTAAATCTTAAGTCAAAGTTCGAGTTTCTGGAATTTCATCCAGTTCTAGCGTGCTGCCACTAATATTTTTAACAAGAAATTCTTTTTCCAAAAATGTGGCATTCCTGGAAACAATTATCTTCTATTCCTCTGCATGGTAGAATAGATACCCAGCTGAATCTTTTGGGTATCCCACAAACTTGCATAAAACTGCCCGTGCCTCAAGTTTGTCTGGGTTCTGCTCTTTGACATAAGCTGGGCAACCCCAAATCTTAATACGTTTAAGATACAAACTCTTACCACTCCATATTTCATACGGAGTCTTAGGCACAGATTTGGATGGAACTTGATTCAACAGATGCGCTGCAGTTTGAAGTGCATATCTCCAGAATGAAAGAGGCAACTCTGCACTACTCATCATGGAGCGAACCATATCCAATAGGGTATGATTCCACCGCTCCGATACACCGTTGTGCTGTGGTGTATAAGGAGGAGTAAGCTGAGAGAGAATACCATTCTGTTTTAAGTAATCTAGGAATTCCGGGCTTAAGTACTCCCCTCCTCTATCGGACCGTAGGATCTTGATACTTTTGCCAGTCTGGTTCTCTACATCGTTTCTGAATTCCTTGAATTTCTCAAAAGGTTCAGATTTGTGTTTCATAAGATACACATATCCGAATCTAGAGAGATCGTCAGTGAATGTGATGAAGTATGAGAACCCATCCCTTGCATGTATAGACATCGGACCACATACCTCACTGTGTATGAGTCCCAAGAGCTCTGCTGCCCTTTCTCCATGTCCGGTGAACGGAGATTTGGTCATCTTCCTTTTGAGACAAGACTGAAAAGTTTCATAAGATGAAAACTCGAACGCATCCAAGAGTCCATCTTTATGCAATTTACTTTGTCTTTTCTCTCCGATATGACCAAGTCTACAATGCCACAAGTAGGATTCATTCGTATCTGAATTCTTCCTCTTGTGTGTGTTTTGTATATTGAGAACTGTATTCTGATTTAGAACGTAGATACCATTACACAGTGTACCTATAGGTTTCGTAGACACACTCAAGAGATTCCACAAGGCATCAACCATGCCAAACGAAAATTTTCCGGTGCCGAGAAACCCTAATATAGATCATTAACTAGAAGAAAAGGCGAAAAGCTAGCATGTAAACAACTTTATTGCTAAGTGAAAGGGATTACAACCTTTGTAGATCCGGTCCTCCACTTCTTCAGCTCCGTGTTGACGTCCCTCCGCTGCGATCATCGGATCCCGGACTCTAGCGATGGTTTCGTCGGAGAAATGATCGGGCTAAGTCATTGACTTCGAGGACGAAGATGATCTACGTCGGGGAGACTCAAACTCAAGCTATTCCTTCACTTGGTCATAAACTTTGTGAAGAGAACACCCTATACTACATGGAAAGTGGTAGAGGATGAAGAAATAGGAAGTGGGCTCACTTTAGAATTGGATTTCTCACTCATTTTCTCATGATGCCATTGGAGCTAGCAAGCTTTTTCAAGCTTGATGAAGATGATGAAGAAGAAAAGAATATTATGAATAATATCCAAAATGAAACTTATCCAATACAAATGGAACCATGGTTGAGTTAAGCCCTCATGCTTAACTCATGTAGAGAATTAACCATAGCATAAGGTTAAGGGTTGGGTTAGCTAATATCTTGAACAAATGACAAAAGAGTTAACTTTGTCAATGTTCATCAAGCTTCATGAAGCTTGATAACTTTGACCAAAGTCACACTCTTTTGTTATTTGTGTAGGAAAATAGTAAACCCTAATCTAACCTTGATATGGTTCAAGTCTCATACACACAACTTGTTTGTATCATCAAGCATGATACAAACATGTAAACTTGCATATATCACATATAAACAATGTGCACATCCAAGTAAGAAAATCAATCTTAAATGAACCAATACTAGTTAATGTAAAGTAACATATCAAATATATAATTATACATTAAATCATTAAATCAACACTTGATTTAACGATCCGGTCGTATCGCATATAACCGACTAATATCAAGTGTATCAATGTATCGAATCAACACTTGATTCGGTAACCCGGCTATATCTCATATAACCGTCCAATGATACAAATCGCGAGAATAGAATACAGTATCACATACTGGTATTATTCTCGGTCCTGCACATATCTCATATGCGCTCCTATTTCGTTTCGCTTGAGCCAGGAAACCCCTGTGTAGGACTCTAAAGACTCGTCAATACGCCAGCAGTAGGTGATGATCATATCAAAACACCCACAAGCCGCAAGCGGTCTGCTAAACGTAACGGCCACCCGGGTATTGAGCGATCAGAAGATCAACTAGCAAGCCCGCTCACACTCCTGTGAATCCAACGAGTAACACTACCGTACAGTCCGGTCTGTTCGTCTGATATGTCGCATATCTCGTCTAGGGGTGGTAAACGTCAAACCCCAATAACTCGATAAGTCGCGTCGATATGAGGCTCATAACGGGTCGAGAAACTACAGTTAACACTTACCAGTAAATCCCTAAAGCAACCTTGGCCAAACACTTCCTGTTATAGCCAATCGAATACTGCGCAACATCAACTCCCTATACCGGGAGAGACGAATCCCCTCCTATCGCTCATTGCCTCCATGTGATTCGGGACTGTACCCAAAAACCACCTTTTTGCACGCCCTGTTGGACGTGGTATAATGGAAATCAAAGCACAGTGGGAATCACACAAGACTCTATGACAATCTCGGGTCTGCAGACTAACCTGCACCAGTGTCACCAGAGAACTGCCATCTGACGTAAGGTATAATACCATCTGGGAGTTCTCGGCGAGTCCGTCCAGTGTACCCAGTTTTCACTGAGCAGCCGTATATCATCTCTGATGTCAAAACCAATGGATATGGGATCATCCATCGCCCATCTGTATGGGTCGAGAAACTACACGCTAGTCTACTCTGGTATATCGATGCCCCGTCTCGATACACCCACGACTAGGGACCTTGAAGGATGTACTTATGGACTACCATGTCCCCACTAGTATGATCTGCATCGTAGTCCAGGTAGTCAAGTACACATCCTAAGGGCTTTACCAACATGTAACAGAGAGACAATCAGTGTACACGTTAAGGTAAAGAGCAACCAGATAGCATACTATCATGTCGAGCAAGAAAGCCATCCCTATATATGTCCAAGCATCCACTACAATATACATCCTATGTATAGTAATGGCCTCTAGGGCATACATATAACTAACAATGTAGTATCTCAAACTCAACCATCCCATAAAAGTCTCTCTTTGGGAAAAGGCCTTTCGTGAGTGGATCCGCCGTGTTGTCCTATGAGTCTACTCTCCTAACCTCAATCCCATGGAGATCAACCATCTCCACGATCAGGTGATACTGCCTAAGAATATGTCTGGATCACTGATGGGACGGGCGTTCCTAGGCATAAGCCACAACTCCATTGTCACACAATGGGAGGAACGAAGTTCATCTTATGAGCTTATATACACCCAGACTGCCTCTTTGGTAGCATCTTTGGTAGCAATGTATCCAGCCTTTATCGTCTAGTACGCCATGGTATCTAGCTTGGAACTCTTCCAACATACTGTCCCTTTACAGAGGGTAAAGACAATGCCTGTGACTGACATTCAGTCATCCTTATCACCCAGGAAACTTTCCAGTGATTCTCCCCAGGATCGATTGATAGCTTCTTACTACAACTAGTGAGTATCCTAACATCCAATTATATCTATCTCATAGATCCAAAATAAGCATTTAGGAGGTATCACTTTGATCCTATATGGAGAATCCTTGTGATAAGTGGAGATTGATCGAGCGTAGGATAGGAAACTCCTTCCCTATCAAGAGTATATCATCCACGTACTCTACGAGGATCACCAGCATACTCTCTACTACCTTTTTGTATATACAAGGTTCATCTACCATTTTGATGATGTCAAACTCTTTGACTAACTCATCAAAATAGATGTTCTAACTCCATGATGCATGTTTTATCACATAAAACATCTTGCACAAGTTTCCGCTGCTCCCACTGTCTACGAAACCCTCTGACTGTGTACTTACAGACTCTCTCTTCTAAAACATCATTTAGAAAAGCAGTCATGACACTCAACCGCCAGATATCTTAGTCATAGTATGTAGCCTTGGTAAGTAGGATCTGGATGGACTTTGTTGGAGATAGTGCCCTCAGAGTCAATTATTGGATCACAGGCACGTGATTGCAATGATTGAGGGAGGACCTATCCCGTTAGGACAGTCTTACTCAAGATGATAGTATGCTATCTGGTTTATCTTTATCATCGTGTACTGCTTTAGGTGACCTGACATGTCGCTATTACACGTTGATAGAGCCCCAAGGATTCTTGCTTGACCACCAGCAGTATGAGGGCGATCATATAAGTGGGAGCTGGGGTCTATAAGCACATCCTTAAAAGGTCCCTAGTCGTGGGAGTTTCGAGACAGGGCATCGATACTCCAGAGTAGACTAGTGTATACATTCGAGACCCCGACGAGGGGCGGTGGCCGGTCTCACAAGCCATTGGTGTCAGTTGGATCACCTAAGATGTATACAGGTGCTCATTGGGTTATGAGTACAACGGACAGGACTCGCCGGGAACATGCTAGTTGGTCTTATACCTGACGTCAGATAGCAGTTCCCTGGTGACATGTGTTCAGGTTAGTTCATCGACCTGGGGATCATCATTTGTCTCGTGTGAGTTCCCACGGTACTTTGATTACTACCCTATTACGCTCCAAGGAGACGTCCAAACAGGTTTTAGTTGGGTATAGTCCCGAGCCACATGGAGGCAGTAAGCGGATCTTCAGGGGTTCGTCTCTCCCGGTATTGGGGGTGAGGTCGCGCTGTGTCTAAGAGAGCCATTACACGAAGCCCTCGGCCGAGGTAGGAGATTTACTGGTAGGTATTCCAGTAGTATCTCAGGGTGTTCTGGGCTACACTCCGACACGACTTGTACCGCTTTTGGGGGTCTGACTTTTACCAACCCCCTAGGCCCGCCATGCGATGCTCATAGACGAACGGTCCGGACTGTACGGATATTGTCACTGACAGGCTCAGTAGGGTGTCAGGCTGAGTTCGCTCACAGACGTCCCTTTTGATCAATAGCTGGTGGCCCGTCACGTATGGCTAATACCTCTGACGTGCTAGTGGTTAAATCCACAGCCATAGTATTGACGAGTCTTTAGAGTCCACCACACGTTCAGTTACTCAAGTTTCGGGCGAAACGCTGTAGAGGCCGTATGGAGATATGTCAGGGTTCGATCAGATACGTGCGGTATTGCACGGATCAGGATCGAAACGCTGTAGAGGCCGTATGGAGATATGGCTTTGGTTTAAGCCGGATCCTAGTATAGTACAGTGTAGATTTTGTCTCATTGCATTTGTATTTCGGTCGGAATACAGATGCGGGTGTGTATACACAGTATCGGGGTTTTCCTGTAATTTATTACGGAACCAGTTTTCTGGAGTTGCCAGTTTGTTTTCCGTTTCAGCCATATTTCTTTGTATCTTTCATGGGCCGAAGATTGGCGGAGGAGGGCTTATTTGCATTTGTGAAAATAAACATTTTGGAAGGGGGTCTTTGCATATTATTGTATCATGATACTTGCACCACCATTTGACTTCTTGACTTCATGATGGTTCATGATGGTTGGACTTTGTTTTGTGATGAGTGATAGTTGAGTGAGGTTCTTGCTTTGTGATCATTGCTTTTTATCATGACCTTTTCTCTCTTGCATTATTTGTGTGGCTTCATGATACATACACCACTCACTCATTCTCACTCTTCCCTCACCATTGCATGGCCGGCCATACCATGAAGGGGTTGTCCAAGATTTCTCATGTGGGATTTTTGCTCTTTTGCTTTTGAAAAAATCCCACAAGTTCCATTTCCATGAGCTTGTATCATTCCTCCACCAAAAGGGCAATTTCCTAAACCCCAGATGAGACATAACACTACACCATTCTGCAGCAAACCTTGGGCACATCGACTCGCCAACTTCGTGCCCGAGTTGCCTCGGTATAAAGGTGGGAGCCCGTAAAAGAAGCAGGCGACGTGGTGCCCTTCCGGCGACTTAGTGGAGACCGGAGATTCCGCGGGAGAGCGGGACGATGACAAGAAGACCGGAGGACACGGATCACTCGGTATATCTCTCTTCCCATCTTGTAGTTAGTTAGGACTAGATTAATGGCACGGTCCGGGTATATAGTGCACGGTGGTGCCGGTATTTGAAAAGTTAAAGTTTATCACCGCTTCCGCATTCCGGCGCCGGATTGACGGCCGGGGCGCCGCCGTGCACTTACAGTGGTATCAGAGCCTCGCCATTAACATAGTATAGCTTTGTCTAATGTGTTTTACATTTCCGATCGAACAAAATTCCAAAACCGCATTTTCCAAGAGCATCAGTTTCTGTCGAAATTTTTTGGAGTCCAAAAATTTTTCAGGTTGTTGAATAGTGATGTAGTGGAAGTTCTAAGCATTTTGTAGAAATTCGATACAGTAACTCGACTACGGGAGCGCGGAACCGCGGCCAAAACCCCCTTTGGGCCGCGGTTCCGCCGCACTATGATCTCCTTGATGTATCAAATTTCTGCAGTTGCTTTCTGGGTTGAAAATAGGGTTTTTGGAATATTAATTTTTTGGCCCAGAATTTCTTTAAGTGCTACAGTAATGCTTGGGGCCCACTTGGTAAAATTTGATCGATCGGATGTTTTAAACACAGTAGTTCACAGTATTTACATTATATCTGCGACCGTGAATGTCACTTGATCGGTAAATCCTGTCTAACTGCTATAGCCCGGTTAAACGTATTTGCGAACGCGACATTCACGTTGATGTTCTGTGTATTGCTGTGATGTTGCGGATTGGTCGTGGAGGATAGCCTGGATGCAATGCTAGTACTGTTTTTGGTTGTATTATGTACATTTGATATTGCGGGGCGAGCGTCCGACATGTGGACTGCCGTCACTGCCTGTTTGTATTATTATTTTGGGGCACGACCAGGTTGCGGTCGATGTACCCGTTGTATGTATATTTTACTTTATGTACTAGGATTACCCCGCGGAGGGGTGCACGGATAGCCGTGTTCTAAAGGTCAACGGGCCCGCATCTCATGGCATTGAGATGGGGGGGCTTCACTCTAGAATTGGCGGGCTATTCGCCGCACTCGCAGGGGGGAAAGGTTGACCCAGGAGGGGTGCCCAAGTTACCGGATTCCGTGAAGTGCTGGGTGGTCCATTCACGTTGCTGAAGGGGGCTGCCTCGCTTCAGGTTTTGGCGGGTAACTTGCCTCGCCCGTAGGGGTCTAGGATTTCATTGCACAGGCTATCCACATGACCGGGGGAACGTCGGGATTCAGTAGTGACTCTGTGAAACCCGGGATCCCAGATATCTGTATTGTTCTGTGATGCTGTACATTTCTGTGATGTTGCATTTTATCACGCCTTGAGCGAATATAATATATTGGTATATATATATTAGTAGATGTTGTATATGTTTTGCATCCGCGCTAGTCCAGTCCCCGCTCTGTCGTTAGTTAGCTAACCTAACGGGTAATGACGGGACCCAGTGGCGAATGCGGATGGCATATACGTACATCAGTATATTTTCGTTCTTTGTGGTGTGATCAATTGATGGAACTGCGTTGATTCGGATCAATGCAAGTTAAAAACAAACCTAATATGATGTTGTTGGAACACTTTTTCAAAAAGCTGTTATTGCAAGGACGTTCTCTTTTGTTTTGCATCGTGGTATTCAGTTGGAATATCCTGCTCCTCAGTCGACGAGGCAAGGGCCGAGATCCCTTCACCGGGAGTGACCCCTTGGACAGAAGTTTGCGTCAGGGCATTAACTTCACTATAGCCAATTACTTTTGCTTTGCATCGTGGTATTCAGTTGGAATATCCTGCACCTCATTCTACGGGGAAAGAGCCGAGATCCCTTCACCGGGAGTGACCTCTTTAGCAAAGGTTTTCGTCACTATACTTTCTAAAAAGCTATCCGTTCCTTCAACGATATCAAGTTCATTACGTTAAAGGTTTTCGCCAGAAACCATTCGTAGCCCTCCGTCATGTCATATGGGTGGTCAATAGTATTCAAGCTGTGTATGTTGGCCAAAGTCAAGGCACAGTGATTGGTAGCTATTGGGTATTCATATGCAGCATAGATAGATGCGTTGGTTTGTGACAGTCGTATAGCCTTGTTGGCCTTCGTCAAGGGCTTGTGCTGGTGGGTTCAAATCAACCTGGAGAATGACGGGTAGAACTTGACATGTGACTTATGATTTATTGGCCTTCGTCAAGGTCATAAGAGCATGGGGCAGAAATCACATCGGGAGTTTCTAAAGAAACTGAAACTTGCCAGATATGCGCATACCTTCTGGAGTATGATAGCATGAGCGGATTCCGCCACGTTATCATGCGATGATAGTTGGATCCCGATTCCCTCTGATGAGTTAGTTTACTCCTCGGGTGACCCCGACTAGTTCTTCTTTCAGGTTTGGAGGAGAATTTGACGGTACAGTGGGAGGTTTCCAGATTAGATAAATTGGTAACCATTCTAATCTAGGATAGAGTGCACGCTGAGTGTTTCTTTTCTCTCTCTCTTTGGCAGCGACCATTGACCTGACCCTAAGACTATGACTCAGTGACCAAAATTAACCGAACCTTCTTAAACACTGTCTTTTGGATTGTCAGAGTTGCAATCCTCATTGCCACTCCTACTTTTACCCTCTTTTCCAGTACACCCCGTATTACTACGAACGTCCACTTCCATTGGACAAAACCATCGTATGGTTATATACGAACTCGAAGGAATTTATTCGAGGATGGTTTCCGGGTCTGGAGAAAATGGATAGGACTATTCAGTTGTCTTTTCCTTTTACCTTCTCTCAGGTTGCGAGTACTCTTTGGTTTAGGAGATAGTACACCTATTACGCAAATTGGATAGTCTTCTTCCAAACCATAGGCAGGTGCCGACCGGTGGGGAATGAAGAAAACCAATTAGCATAACGATTATGTGCAGAAGGTATTAAGTTAAGACAAAGCAAGGGATTAGTAAGAGGGCAAAGTAAACTGCGACTGCTATTCACGACCAAACTAAGTATTTCTTCGCCAATCCTAAATCACCTTTGTATTTCTCCAGGACACTCCATACCACTATGAAGATCCACAGTTTATTGGATACTCCATCGTATGGTTATATACGAACTCGAAAGGAACTTATTCCAGTTCGGGGATGGATTCTGGTTCAGGAGAAATAGGAATAAGTTTTATTCGGTTGTCTTTTATCTTCACCTTCTCTCGCTATGCGAGTGTTCCTAGGATTAGGACAGTACACCCATTATGCTTATTGGATAGTCTTCTCCCAAAACATAGGCTGGTGCCGAACGATAGGGAAGGAAGAAAACCATTTGGCCTAAAGGGGTGTACAGAAGGTAATGACTAAAGACATAGAAAGGGATTTGGAAAGATGGCAAAGAATTACACGGTTACAGTTGTGAATCTGGATAATGGAAAGGACATTACTAGGAATACCGGGATACCCCATCGAAACATTTGAATGTTTCAGTTTCACTGTGTACTGTTAAAGGATAACTGATTTCCCAGTTAGACACTTACTCCACGGTATGTATTTACCAGGTATGATTATCTCATCTGTATGGCTTTGCAGATGATGAGTGGGAGTAAGTTATTGGGAATTGGGTGATCATCCTCATTATATCGGGATTCGTTGTAATTGGTGATATTTGAGGAAGTCACCTAGGTTGTTTGCTGGACGGCAAATATTTGGTTTTGAATATCCGCTGTTATGCACCGATTTCAAATTGATATATCTGTACGTCTATTTTCATAGAGTGAGATATACCTTTATGAAATTATGTCTGTGACATTTACCTATATCAGTGGATGGTTAGGTAAGGAGCATTAAACAGCGGTGTAATTCTTCTTAACCATTAGTACAGTTTTCAACCTACGACACACAGTGAATGAGGTATCAGACTTAAGGGTCTTATACAGAGTATTGTATGTTGTCCAGGGTCCATCAGGACAGAGGGGTTGGTCCTCGTACTATATTCGGTTTACTTATGACTTCTCTAGTTTTTAGACAGGTGTTTCGTGGAAACACAGGGTCCGAATTTTGAGAAGTTATAGGTATTTGAATAAAGTAGAGAACCAGGTATTGCAAGTATCGGGATTCTTCAAAGTGATCGAAGATGTAGATACTTGTGTATGGTGTTCAGTTGATAGTAATGATTAAGAGAACTTGCTTCTCTTTCGGGTTACTCATAATTGGAAGCATTCCTAAGTTGGGTAACGCTGATCGGCCTCCTTCCATTTAGTTGAAATGCACTGGAGACAGCTGCATGATTTGAATCTGGTTCAATTAAATTAGTGTCTCTGGTTCTATATTGGATATAGAACAGTTCATATCCTAACCATTTTAAGGTACGAGGAGTTGTCCGGCTTATGATTAAAACCAGACACTGGACAACTCAAGGCACGTTTCTGTAATAGCTGTTTGTGGGTTGACCCAGGCTATGACGAGGGTTGACTTTCTACCATCTGGATGATCAATAGCGATATTGTTCTAGACTCGCCACAGTTTTAATAAAAATGGATTTTTCAGAAAACAGTAGTGGGAGTATGGTTGAACTAGAAGTGATTCCAGAACCACAAACGATTACTGAAGATTTGATAGGAACCTAAAGATTCAATCTGGTTTGACATTCCATTAGCCACTCCGCAGATAAGGTGGGTAACCTCAGGCACCCGAGAGGTACTTTTGTAGCCTCCAAGACGGTGACAGGGTGGTTCTTGTTTACCCACAGTTGCCATTGCTGTTGTTCTCCCCAGGATCGATTGATACCTTCTCACTACAACTAGTGAGTATCCTAACATCCAATTAGATCTATCTCATAGATCCAAAATAAGGATTTAGGAGGTATCACTTTGATCCTATATGGAGAATCCTTCTGATAAGCGGAGATTGATCGAGCGTAGGATAGGAAACTCCTTCCCAATCAAGAGTATGTCATCCACGTACTCTACGAGGATCACCAGCATACTCTCTACTACCTTTTTGTATATACAAGTTCCATCTACCATTTTGATGATGTCAAACTCTTTGACTAACTCATCAAAACTGATCTTCCAACTCCGCGATGCCTGTTTTATCACATAAAACATCTTGCACACGTTTCCGCTGCTCCCACTGTCTACGAAACCCTCTGACTGTGTACTTACAGACTCTCTCTTCTAAAACATCATTTAGAAAAGCAGTCATGACACCCAACCGCCAGATATCGTAGTCATGGTATGTAGCCGTGGTATGTAGAATCTGGATGGACTTTGTTGGAGATAGTGCCCTCAGTGTCAATTATTGGATCACAGGCACATGATTGCAATGATTGAGGGAGGACCAATCCCGGTAGGACAGTCTTACTCAAGTTGATAGTATGCTATCTGGTTCATCTTTATCATCGTGTACTGCTTTAGGTGACCTGACATGTTGCTATTACACGTTGATAGAGCAACTAGGATTCTTTCTTGACCACCGGCAGTATGAGGGCGATCATATAAGTGGGAGCTGGGGTCTATAAGCACATCCTTAAAAGGTCCCTAGTCGTGGGAGTTTCGAGACAGGGCATCGATACTCCAGAGTAGACTAGTGTATACATTCGAGACCCCGATGAGGGGCGGTGGCCGGTCTCACAAGCCATTGGTGTCAGTTGGATCACCTAAGATGTATACAGGTGCTCATTGGGTTATGAGTACACCGGACATGACTCGTCGGGAACATGCTAGTTGGTCTTATACCTGACGTCAGATAGCAGTTCCCTGGTGACATGTGTTCAGGTTAGTTCATCGACCTGGGGATCGTCATTTGTCTCGTGTGAGTTCCCACTGTACTTTGATTACTACCCTACCACGCTCAAAGGAGACGTGCAAACAGGTTTTCGTTGGGTACAGTCCCGAGCCACATGGAGGCAGTGAGCGGATCTTCAGGGGTTCGTCTCTCCCGGTATTGGGGGTGAGGTCGCGCTGTGTCCAGGAGAGCCATTACACGAAGCCCTCGGCCGAGGCAGGAGATTTAGTGGTAGGTATTCCAGTAGTATTTCTGGGTGTTCTGGGCTACACTCCGACACGACTTGTACCGCTTTTGGGGGTCTGACTTTTACCAACCCCCTAGGCCCGCCATGCGATGCTCATAGACGAACGGACCGGACTGTACGGATATTGTCACTGACAGGCTCAGTAGGGTGTCAGGCTGAGTTCGCTCACAGACGTCCCTTTTGATCAATAGCTGGTGGCCCGTCACGTATGGCTTATACCTCTGACGTTCTAGTGGTTAAATCCACAGCCATAGTATTGACGAGTCTTTAGAGTCCACCACACATTCAGTTACTCAAGTTTCGGGCGAAACGCTGTAGAGGCCGTATGGAGATATGGTAGGGTTCGATCAGATACGTGCGGTATTGCACGGATCAGGATCGAACGGATAATACTAGCCGGCTTTGGTTTAAGCCGGATCCTAGTATAGTACAGTGTAGATTTTGTCTCATTGCATTTGTATTTCGGTCGGAATACAGATGCGGGTGTGTATACACAGTATCGGCGTAATCCTATAATTTATTACGGGACCAGTTTTCTGGAGTTGCCAGTTTTTTTTCCTTTTCAGCCATATTTCTTTGTATCTTTCATTGGCCGAAAATTCGTGGAGGAGGGCTTATTTGCATTTGTGCAAATAAACATTTTGGAAGGGGGACTTTGCATATTATTGTATCATGATACTTGCACCACCATTTGACTTCTTGACTTCATGATGGTACATGGTTGGACTTTGTTTTGTGATGAGTGATAGTTGAGTGAGGTTCTTGCTTTGTGATCATTGCTTTTTATCATGACCTTTTCTCTCTTGCATTATTTGTGTGGCTCCATGATACATACACCAGTCACTCATTCTCACTCTTCCATCACCATTGCATGGCCGGCCATACCATGAAGGGGCTGTCCAAGATTTCTCATGTGGGATTTTTGCTCTTTTGCTTTTGAAAAAATCCCACAAGTTCCATCTCCATGAGCTTGTATCATTCCTCCACCAAAAGGGCAATTTCTTAAACCCCAGATGAGACATAACACTACACCATTCTGCAGCAAACCTTGGGCACGTCGACTCGCCAGCTTCATGTCCGAGTTGCCTCGGTATAAAGGTGGGAGCCCGTAAAAGAAGCAGGTGACGTGTTGCCCTTCCGGCGACTTGGTGGAGACCGGAGATTCCACGGGAGATCGGGACGACGACGAGAAGACCGGAGGACACGGATCACTCGGTATATCTCTCTTCCCATCTTGTAGTTAGCTAGGACTAGATTAATGGCATGATCCTGGTATATAGTGCGCGGTGGTACCGGTATTTGAAAAGTTAAAGTTTATCACGGCTTCCGCATTCCGGTGTCGGATTGACGGCCGGGGCGCCGCCGTGCACTTACAGACTTAAGCATAGCAACTTAGAAAAGGTTTCATTATAATCCATACCTGGTCAATGATGCAAACCTTTAACAAGTCTAGCTTTGAAAGTCTTAACTTTTCCATGTACACCAAGTAATCTTCTCAAGATATACTTGCTCCTGATGGGGATTTAACCCTTCAGATAAAGCAACCAAAGTCCATACTTTGTTGGTGTAAAGGGATTCCATCTCCGATCGCTAAGCATCCAGCCATTCTTACAGAGTCACACTCCTGATGGCCAGCTCGAAACTAGTTGGGTCATCATCTCATGATGCAATCCTTGCTCCCACAGTCATAGAGAAACCGAAGTATCTCTCAGGTGGGTGAGAAACCCTACAAGATCGGCGGAGAGGCTGGGGTTCGTTGGTTGCTATTGAATCCTTTGGTTCTGCCAAATCATCAGCTGCAGTTTTGTATAGCTGGAACCTTTCCAGTTCTACCTCATGACCACTAATTTCTTCACAAGAAATTCCCTTTCACAAAGGTGGCATGCTGAGAAACAAAACATTTTTGTTCCTCGGTTAGGTAGAAGATATTCCTTTGCATATGCTCGGGATATCCAACAGACTTCCACAGTCCTGACTTTGCCTCGAGCTTGTCCGGATTATGCTTTTAGACATAGGCCGGACAACCCCAAATCTTAACAAACTTAAGATATGGGCTCTTCCCTTTCCATATCTCATATGAAGTGGTAGGCAATTGATTTGATCGGAACCCTATTCAATAGGTATGCAACTTCATAAGTGCATAACTCCCTAAAAGGAAATAGGAAACTCAGTAGTACTCATCATAGAGCACACCACATCACATAGGGTGCTGTTGCTCTGCCCCGATATACCATCGTGCTATGGTGTATACGGAGGAGTAATGCTCCAGGAATCCCATTCTTAGAATAGTCCAGGAATCCCGTGCTCAAGTATTCTCCTCCTTGATCACATCAAAGGACATAATACTTTTACCCGTATTTTGGTTCTCTACATCTAACTTATATTCTGTGAATATCTCAAAAATTTCGGACTTGTGTTTCAACAGGAACATATGTCTGAATCATGAGAGATTATCAGAGAATGTAATGAAGTACAAAGAACCGGTCTAGGTATGTGTAGACAGGGGACCTTCATCATCAGCATGTATCAATCCCAAGAGTTCACTAACTCTTTCTCTGTTTCCAATAAACAGAGCTATGGTCATCTAATCTTTGTGACATGATTGGCAAGTTTTATAAGATGTAAATTCAAACTGATTTAAATATGCATCTAAATGTAACTTCAGCCAGTCGGGTCGCATTGATATGACCTAGTCTACAATGCCTCAAGAAGGATTCGTTCATTTCTGAACTCTTCCTCTTGTGTGTGTTCTATATACTAAGAACTGTGGTTTGATTTAGATCGTCAATGCTTTTAGATTGCGTGCCTGAACCGATCAACTCTTGATATAGGAAATGTTCAAAACATTATCCAACAATACAAAATTATATCTTTCTTTACTAATAAAGAGACTAATATAATTTTGTATATCAGGTTCGGTATCTAATGACAATTGTTCAGAATCAATGTATTCAGGTAATACAGGGTGACAGTGACCAACAGACTTGGCTGCAACACTTGCACCATTTTCTGTCTCATGAAACTTATCACTCGTTCTCAGTTCTCTACCTTTCTGTAGCCCATGTAACAGATTCATATGCGGGATCCTGATCCGGTATCACATACTCAGGACGTAAAGGATACTGAGAAACGGTTCTATGTAACGAACACACGCGAAGATGATACATCAACATGCACACTCTTCGTTTGGGCGGCACGGGAATTCTGGTAATCCCCAATTTCTTGCTCTGTCTTATAACATTTATAAGTTGGAGCGGGACCAACGTTCCTCAGCTCAGTATAACAAGCGGGTTCGGTCAATATATCCGTTTTATTATCTTGATTAAGGCGTGATATGGTCGCTACCTGGAGAGAGAGAGAGAAGAAAACACTCTGTGTGCGCTCTTGCAAGATCAGATTGGTTATTATTTTATCTAATCAGGATGGCTCCCACTGTTTTTATCAAATCTTCCTTCAAACCCTAAAAGGAAAGACTAGTCGGGATTAATTACACGCTACAAGTTCGCCAATCTTTCAGCCAGGCCAGTGTCGGTACTTTGAGGGAGGTTCCCGGTGCTTTCGCACGGACCTAATTACAGTAAACCTTGTTTTCCCAGAGGCGTAACCCCGTTGACACCTTTCTAGACACCTACTTGATCGGCTAATTGTAATGTGTAAAACTCTCCCAGGAGTAACAATTACTCGCAGTGGGTATCGGGATCCAACTATCTCATAAAAGGTATGCAATCTCATTGCAAATTTCAACACTTGAAATTCCCGATAATATTTTGCCCCTAGCGTCCTATGACCTTGACAGAGGTCAACAAACCATAGGCTGCTAGTCAAGTTCAGCCCGTCATTTCCTGATTGAAGTAAACCCACCCGCACGACCCTTGACAGAGCTCAACAAGGTCGCATGACTACCCTAAATCATTCACATCATATGCTTATACAGATAAGCACTAATCAGCTACCGCACACTACGCCTTGACAGAGGTCAACAAACGCAGCACGAATACTAACCAGTACATATCTGAAATGAAGGAGGGTTACGACAGGTTTTTAAGAAAACCTTTTGCGTAATGAACTTGATATCGTTGTAGAATCAAATGATTTTAAAATGGAGTGTTTTTTAGGCTTTTCTAGTTTTGCTAAAGGGGTCACTCCCGGTGAAGGGATCGTCGGCCCTTTCCTCATCGAAGAAGAAGCAATCAAAAGACAAACCGAGGGTTGTAGCATCTGCCAGTTATTGCTAAACGAGTCACTCCCGGTGAAGGGATCTCGGTCCTTTCTTTATCGAATAAGGTGCAGGATGTTCTACGAGGAACACCGCGATGCAAAGCAAGAACTGTAGCTACCTGTTTTTGAAAATTCGATTCCACAACATCTTAGGTTTCTTTTTCTTTCATTAATCACATTAATGAAGTCCCATCATTTAAATCACCTAAACATTACAGATAAATACGACGTACACTTATGCCATCCGCATTCGTCTCGATGTCCCATCGTGCACCGTTAGATTAGGTAACTAACGACAGAGCGGGGCAAGGCTAGCGCGAGTGCAAAACATAAGTAACGACTATATAATATATCATATATACTATATACAGTATCTATCTCAACATATCAAATGATCACATCACAGATATCGCAGAAGAAGAAACATATGAAATATTGGATATACTAGGACATTCGTGTTTTCAATACGAGCCAGTATAAAACACGGATTCCACGGTCGTGATGAATAGCCAAACCCACACCCCTAGACCCCTATGAGAGCGGAAAGCAACCTTACCAATTCTAGAGTTAGGAGACCCGGACTCGACTCCTCGAGTTGGTCTCCCACTGGACTCCAGAACCCGGTTACTTGTGCCCTCCTTCTTGGGTCTATCCTAGTGCGGAAAAGTAAATAATATACAAACGGTGACATCTTCCGCAACCAGGAAGTGCCCCAATAAAAGAATATTACATACAAGTTATTTTTACATGAATGAAAATAAAAACTCTCATCTCACATAAAAACCCCCGGCTATTCAAAACGCGACGATCCAATATAACATATCCAGCAACACATAACATCACATGTCATCAACGTAAGTAAATGTGCGCATCCCAATTGTCGTTGACATATAGCAACGAAACCGGTGATATCACATATTACACTTACGGTGGCAGAAAAGAATGTGTAAAACTACAACAGTTGGAATCCGCAAACTCTTTAGACATCGCATGCCTAAACAAATGAATTCCTTAGACATCGCATGCCTAACAATTATAAACCCCGCATTTTAGTCTCTATATCGAAAACATTTTTCAATATCTAGTCGGGCAATTCAACAAGATTCCCTAAAAACTGATCGAATGCTCGTCGCAAAATTTAGTAGGCGACCGCACCCCCGATACCGTCGACGAAGTGCACTAAGGCGGAACACCGTTGCCGCGAGCACCCGAACGGATGCTTTTGGCTACGGGGATCTCCTACAGTCACTTGGTCGGGGCTATGGGGTGTAGCTGTCTATTAAGTTTATCCGGCGAGTATCCGCGTACACTACGTGATTGCGACGGACTTTTGATCACATCAAAATTCCGTGGCAACCGATCAAGTGAGACTAAAGTGCTATGTTTATAACGTCCAAATCAGTTATCTCATAACTACTTGTGGATTCCAAATATTGCATCACATTCCAGATAAATAGAAAATGTTAAACTTTCCGATCGAACAATCAAACCCCCAAGTTTTCCCGAAACAGCTCAACACATGAAATAAGTTTAAAAACATTCACTTCATGCCTCAGTACTAACGGTCCAGCCGTAGAAGGGTCAAGCCAACGCCTCACATGTGGCACGCCGTACTGCCCTAAACCCTAAGGTTCAAAGGGCAGTTCAAGACGGTTACATAATCGAGTTAAGGTTTGTTGTCTTCTAGAGGGACCATCGCGATACTTGCACTACTTAGAATGTTCTTAAACGACGGAAAAATCCAACACTTGGAAATTTCCCGGCAGGGGAAAAATTGGGTATTTATATCCGGTCGAACCTTTTAACATGTTCTAAAAATATCTGAAAAACATAACAAAATTAAATTCTCCGATCGAATCGACGATTACCAAATAAACCCCCAGAAAACTCAACACTTGAGTCAGTTTAAAAATACCCATAAAATAGCACTTTAATATATAAGAATTACTGTAAAAACAAAATTACCCAATCCCATTGTACGGCCGCGGATCCGCGGCCCAAGCACGGTACGGCCGAGGTTCCGCGGCGGTTTGGAAGAATTAGGTGCTCGAATTTCACCAAAATTCTTATATTTCCCTGCTTTATTTTTCAGGTATTTTTAATTCAGAAGATACACAGTTTTAAAAAAAAAGGACAGAGAGGGGGTAAACTTGGACGTATCGGGTTCGTTCGGAGTTTTAACTTCGTTAACACATCGCCTAAAGCTCTAGCTTGGCTCTGATACCACTGTAGGGTTTCTAGGCACACTCAAAAGGTTCCACAAGGCATCAACCATGCCGAACAAAAATTTTCCGGTGTCGAGAAACCATAATATAGATCGTTAACTAGAAGTAAAGGCGAAAAGCTAGCAAGTAAACAACTTTATTGCTAAGTGAAAGGGATTACAACATTTGTAGATCCGGTCCTCCACTTCTTTAGCTCCGTGTTGATGTCCCTCCGCTGCGATCATCGGATCCCGGACTCTCGCGATGGTTTTGTCGAAGAAATGATCGGGCTAGGTCATTGACTTCGAGGCTGAAGATGATCTACGTCGGGGAGACTCAAACTCAAGCTATTCCTTCACTTGGTCATAAACTTTGTGAAGAGAACACCCTATACTACATGGCAAGTGGTAGAGGATGAAGAAATAGGAAGTGCGCTCACTTTAGAATTGGATTTCTCACTCATTTTCTCATGATGCCATTGGAGCTAGCAAGCTTTTTCAAGCTTGATGAAGATGAAGAAGAAGAAAAGAATATTATGAATAATATCCAAAATGAAACTTATCCAATAAAAATGGCACCATGGTTGAGTTAAGCCCTCATGCTTAACTCATGTAGGGAATTAACCATAGCATAAGGTTAAGGGTTGGGTTAGCTAATATCTTGAACAAATGACAAAAGAGTTGACTTTATCAATGTTCATCAAGCTTCATGAAGCTTGATAACTTTGACCAAAGTCACACTCTTTTGTTATTTGTTTAGGAAAATAGTAAACCCTAATCTAACCTTGATATGGTTCAAGTCTCATACACACAACTTGTTTGTATCATCAAGCATGATACAAACATGTACACTTGCATATATCACATATAAACAATGTGCACATCCATGTGAGAAAATCAATCTTAAATGAACCAATACTAGTTAATGTAAAGTAACATATCAAATATATAATTATACATTATATCATTAAATCAACACTTGATTTAACGATCCGGTCATATCGCATATAACCGACTAATATCAAGTGTATCAATGTATCGAATCAACACTTGATTCGGTAACCCTGCTATATCTCATATAACCGTCCAATGATACAAATCGTGAGAATAGAATCCAGTATCACATACTAGTATTATTCTCGGTCCTGCACATATCTCATATGTGCTCCTATTTCATTTCGCTTGAGCCAGGAAACCCCTGTGTAGGACTCTGAAGACTCGTCAATACGCCAGCAGTAGATGATGATCATATCAAAACACCGACAAGCCGCAAGCGGTCTGCTAAACGTAACGGCCACCCGGGTATTGAGCGATCAGAAGATCAACGAGCTAGCCCGCTCACAATCCTGTGAATCCAACGAGTAACACTACCGTACAGTCCGGTCTTTTCGTCTGATATGTCGTATATCTCGTCTACGGGTGGTAAACGTCAGACCCCAATAACTCGATAAGTCATGTCTATATGAGGCTCATAACGGGTCGAGAAACTACTGGTAACACTTACCAGTAAATCCCTAAAGCAGCCTTGGCCAAGGACTTCCTGTTATAGCCAATAGAACACTGCGCAACATCAACTCCCTTTACCGGGAGAGACGAATCCCCTCCTATCGCTCATTGCCTCCATGTGATTCGGGACTGTACCCAAAAACCATCTTTTTGCACGCCCTCTTAGACGTGGTATGATGGAAATCAAAGCACAGTGGAAATCACACAAGTCTCTATGACGATCTCGGGTCTACAGACTAACCTGCACCAGTGTCATTAGAGAACTGCCATCTGACATAAGGTATAATACCATCTGGGAGTTCTCGGCGAGTCCGTCCAGTGTACCCAGTTTTCACTGAGCACCCGTATATCATCTCTGATGTCAAACACCAATGGATATGGGATCATCCATCGCCCATCTGTATGGGTCGAGATGTTACACGCTAGTCTACTCTGGTATATCGATGTCCCGTCTCGATACACCCACGAATAGGGACCTTGAAGGACGTACTTATGGACTACCATGTCCCCACTAGTATGATCTGCATCATAGTTCAGGTAGTCAAGTACACATCCTAAGGGCTTTACCAACATGTAACAGAGAGACAATCAGTGTACACGTTAAGGTAAAGAGCAACCAGATAGCATACTATCATGTCGAGCAAGAAAGTCATCCCTATATATGTCCAAGCATCCACTACAATATACATCCTATGTATAGTAATGGCCTCTAGGGAATACATATAACTGACATTACCTTCTGCAACCATTACCTTATGAATTTAGATTTTCATGATATTTCTATCAAGAGCAAAGTTATATCCATCTTTATCGAGTAAAGAAACTGATATGATGTTGCAAACCATGGAATGTACATAGTAGCAGTCGTTCAAAATCATAGTATTGTCATTTGGCAACACTAGGTGATATTCACCGACGGCTGCAGCATAAACTTGTGCTCCGTTCGCTACTCTGAACGACATATCACCAGGTACAACTTTCCTACTTTTTCTCAGTCCCTGCAATAAATTACAGATATGAGATCCTGATCCAGTATGAAGTACCCAGGAGGTAGGACTAACCGTAAAGCAGTTCTCAATTACAAGAACACCTGAAGTAGATGCAAAACCATGCTTCTTCTTCAACTGGGTATCCTTGGAATCCATATTAACCTCTTTGCCTTGCTCATACTTATGCCTGTTATCGTAAATTAGAGCCAAACCAACATTCCCCAGCCCCGAATAAGAATTCGGATCGGTCAAGCGATACATTTTATTATCTTGATTAGGGCGTGAAATGGTTGCTACCTGGAGAGAGAGAGAAAAGAAACACTTAGCGTGCGCTCTTGCAAGATTAGATTGGTTTATTAATTTAACTAACCAGGATGGCTCCCACTGTTTCCTCAAATTCTTCTTCAAACCTTAAAAGAAGAATTAGTCAGGATTAATATCACGTCACAATACTTGCTTAACCTTTCAGCCAGCTGGTGTTGGTACCTCGAGGGAGGTTTTCCAACGCTTTCGTGAAGTTCCTTAATTAAGTAACCTCTTTTCCCTGATGGCGTAGCCCCGCTAACACCGTTCTAGACACCTACTTGGTTTATAGCATTGATTATTAAGTTAAATAATCTCCCGAGAGTAATCCAACTCATCAGTGGGATCGAGATCCAACTATCATTGTGTGATGACCTAGATGGAATCCACTCTAGTCACCACACTCCAGAAGGTATGCTAAATCTGCAAGTTTCAGTTTCTTTAGAAACTCCCGATGTGGTTTTTGCCCCTAGGACCCAAGTGACCTTGACACGGTCAACAAATCAAAGAGTCCTACTCAAGTTCAACCCGTCATTATCTTGATTGCATTAAACCCACCCGCATAACCCTTGACACAGCCAACAAGGTTATACGACTATCCTAACCAATCACATTGTATCCAGCAGATAAGCAATACTCAGCTACTGTTCACTGCGCCTTGACACAGTCAACAAACGCAGCACGTACTAAGTATAACTTATAAGAAATGACGGAGGGCTACGGCTGGGTTTTGGCGAAAAACCCGTTAACGTAATGAACTTGATATCGTTGAAGGAACGTGATACCATTTTTTTTTTGAAAATATAGTGGCGAAAACTTTTGCTAAAGAGGTCACTCCCTGTGATGGGATCTCGGTTTTTTCCTCGTCGAATGAGGTGCAGGATATTCCAAACTGAATACCTCGATGCAAAGAAAGAATAATCGACTATAGTGAAGTTATTACCCTGACGCAAACTTTTATCCATGGGGTCACTCCCGATGAAGGGATCTCGGCCCTTGCCTCGTTGACTGAGGTGCTGGGCATTCATAACCGAATACCTCTGTGCAAAACAAAAGTGAATGGCCTTGCAATAACAGATTTTTGAAAATTGTTCCAACAACGTCTTTTAGGTTTATTATCTTGCATTAATTTAATGCGTCCCATCAATTAATTCTACCATTACAGAAAACAACGAAAATATGACATACGCTTATGCCATCCGCATTCGCCACGGGGTCCCGTCATCACCCGTTAGGTTACTTAACTAACGACAGAGCGGGGGCTGGACTAGCGCAGATGCAAAACATAAGCAACGCCTAAATAGATATCATATATAGATATATAAATCCATTCGTCAGATGCAATGATAGCCATTCCAGATCACAGATGAATACTTTGGATATACTAGGAATCTGCATTTCGTTCGAGCCTGCAACGAAAGACAGATTACACGGTCGCGACGAATAGCCAAACCCCACCCTAGACCCCTATGGGTGCGGCAAACTATCCGCCAATTACCCGAAGCGAAGCAACCTCCCTCAACAATGTGAGTAGGCCACTCGGCACTTCGAGATACCCGGTTGTTTGTGCACCCCACCTTGGGTCTATCCTAGGAGCAAAAACAGTAAAAAGAAATTATACAATGACGGCTAACACCCCGACCCGGTTGTGCGGCCATACAAATAATATTACATCAATTTACATATTACAAGAATTGAAAGAATAAGAAAACTCTCATCTCACAACCCCCCCGGCTATTCATCCGCGACAATCCAACGAATTCATATACACAAACCATCAACATTACAGATCACAGATATGTATAACCCCCACTAATCGATGTATAGCGATTAGCAGACATTCAATACATATATCACATTACAGATACAACCCATTAGCCAATGTCTACAGAAAATCGACCAAAAAATACGGATTTTTAAGCCCCAAAAACAAATTTTGCTTTCTGGAAAATCTGGGCCGAAAAAACATATTCCAAAAATCCCAAAATACCCCATGAGAACACCGCAGGAAACCGGACTCACAACCGAGTTAACTTGGCCGCGGTTCCGCGGCGCTTTAACCGAGTTAGTGGATAGAATTTCTCCAGTGTTCTATAAAAAGAAAGATCCGATTTTTAGTGAATGATTTATTATTTTTAGAACAGAAATAAAAATCGGCAGAAACTTGATTTTTCCCGGGTGTTTTGCGGTATTTTGTCCGGTTAAAATTCTAGATACTTTGCTAACATGCTAAGGTGTGTTTAGTTAGGCTCTGATACCACTGTTAGTTCCACGTTACCTCTCCCGGTACTTTCGGGGTTGCGGAAACGGTAAAACGAAAAATTTTCTTGACTGGATAACATGGACAGTACAATACGGATCTTGGCTAAACTACACACTAGCAACCTAACTAGAGATTTATCTACTCGGTTAGGGTTTTATACCTAGTCTTGAACTCCTTCCTTTCTTGTTGTTCTTCTCCTTGCTTGCTCCTTGTGGTAGTTTGAACGACTCCTCCTTCTCGTCTCTTCTTTGCCGAAGATAGATCCACCCGAGGGCCTCGAACTTGAGCTCCTACCTCAACCTAGAGGTAACTAAGGTATTTGGTTTGCTAAACCTAGTACCGTAGAATGAGTAGAGATATGTTGTGGTGGCTTTGTCTCAAAAACATATGATTTCCAGCACATGGAACACTTAAGCTTTGAGAGAGGAAGAAGAAGATCTTTTGCAAAGAGAGAGAAAAGATATGATAGAATGAGAGCTCTCTTTGCAACCATGCTCATATGAGAGAATAATCGATTAATAATAATAATTAAAAGAAAAATGTGATGGTGAGTATGGAATGACCATTATCATTTCATAATAAATGCAATTTGCAAAGATCAAGAAGCATCTTTGATATGAAATGATTATGGTCAAAATGTCAACAATGGTCAAAATGTCCATAATGGTCAAATGGTCAACCTAACCATCACATAACAATCTTTAATTATCATTATTAATCATATTTATTATTCTCATTAGGGTTTGGAAAAAGTCAACGGTCAACAAGTAAACCAAAGTCAAATGGTCAACAAACCTAATGAGAATCCTCTGCCTCTGCCTCTATCAACTGTGCATACACACCCGCATCCGCGTTCCGTGGAACACGAATACAATGAGACAAAACTAATCACAAAACAAATACCAGTATCAGGCTTAAACCAAAGCCCACTACTAATAACTGCCCGGTCACCAAACGTGCATAAGTGCGCGAGTGTGAATGAACCCTGTCGCAAAACCATGCGACCTTTATTCAGTTTTGCCCAAAGGGGGGTAACCCTCTGTGTGGGACTCTAAAGACTCGACACTACGCTGGCAATGGGGTTAACCACAGACCGCAAGCGGCACTAGCTGTTCGTAACGGTCCCCAGGTAGATGCCGATGAGAAGACTGACGAGGTGAAACCATCCGAACTCCTACAGAGCCTGTATGTGACAATCTTCGTACAGTCCGGTATGTTCGTCTAAGAGTATCGCTTGGCGGGCCTAGGGGTGGCAAACGTTAGTCCCCTAATAGCGGTATAAGTCGTGTCGGAGTATAGCCCAAAACACCCTGAGAAACTACCGGTAACACTACCAGCAAATCTCGCTTGCCCTCGCCAGGGACGACTGTGTGTAATGGCTCTCCTAGACACAACGCGATATCAACCCCCAATACCGGGAGAGACGAATCCTGTCTAACCATCACTGCCTCCAAGTGCTTCGGGACTGCTCCCAACTATTACCTGTTTGCACGACTCAGTAGAACCGTGGTAGGGTAGTAATCAAAGAACAGTAGGAACACACTCGAGGCGAAGTGACAGTGTCAAGTCAGCGGACTAAGCTGTACTCATGTCACCTGAGAACTGTTAACTGACGATAGGTATAATACCAACCAACAGTTCCCAACGAGTCCTGTCCAGTGTACTCGTAACCTAACGAGCACCCGCATACTATCTCAAGTACGACGTACTGACGGCTGTAGGACAGACCGTCTCCCCATCTGGGATGAGAAGCGCATACGCTAGTCTACTCCGGAGTATCGATGCCCTGTCTCGATAGTCCTACGACTAGGGACCTGTATAAGGATGTGCTTGTGGATTACCCAGCCCCCACGAGTGTGATCGCCATCACAACGCCGGTAATCAAGCAAAGATCCTAAAGGCTCCACTAATACGTATAGGTGATATATTGAAAGAAACACATGTACACATTAAAGCAGAGACAAACCAAGTAGCATACTACTATATTGAGAAAGATTGTTTATACAAGGTGAATATCCCAAGCTTCCATCAAGTAATATACGAACTAGTATGATACAGTAATGGCCTCTAGGGCATATACACTAACAATCTCCCACTTGCACTAAGGCCATGTACTGGCGTATCGAAGACCTATCATCTCGATCAGCCGCTCGAACTGAGTCTGGGGTAAGGCCTTCGTGAATGGATCCGCCGTGTTGTCTTTTGTGTCCACTCTCCGTACCTCGATCTCCTGGCGATCAATGATCTCCCTGATCAGGTGATACCGCCTTAAGATGTGTCTGGATTTCTGATGGGACCTTGGTTCCTTCACTAAAGCTATAGCCCTATTGTTATCGCAATACAAAGGTATTGGGTCAACAATGGACGGAACCACCTGAAGTTCACTAATGAACTTCTTCATCCAGACCGCCTCTTTTGCGGCACCGCTTGCAGCAATGTATTCAGCCTCAATCGTCGAGTCTGCGACGGTATCCTGTTTGGAACTCCTCCAACATACCGCCCCTCCGTTGAGGGTAAACACAAAACCCGAGACAGACTTGTTGTCATCTTTGTCACTCAGGAAGCTTGAATCGGTAAAGGACTCGACCCTGAGGTCTCCATTACCGTAAACCAGGAACATCTCCTTAGTCCTTCTCAGGTACTTGAGAATGTTCTTCACTGCCGTCCAGTGGTCCTCACCTGGGTCTGACTGATACCGGCTCACCACACTCAGTGGATAAGCTACATCTGGTCTTGTACATAACATCGCATACATTATAGATCCTACCGCTGAAGCATAGGGTATAGTGCTCATGCGAACCCTCTCCTCGTCAGTCTTAGGAGACATCTTCTTGGAGAGGGTAATTCCGTGCAATGCGGGTATGTTACCGCGCTTGGAATCCTCCAACTAAATCTCTTTAGTACGGTCTCTATGTGCCTGGATTGCGAAAGTCCCAGCAGTCTCTTGGATCTATCTCTATAGATCTTGATCCCCAGAATATACGAGGCATCACCCAGGTTCTTCATGGAGAACCGTTGTGACAAAAATAGCTTGACCGATTGTAGCATAGGAATGTGATTTCCTATTAAGAGAATGTCGTCCACGTACAAGACTAGGAACACGACAATTCGTCCTACAATCTTCTTATAAACACAAGGTTCATTTTCTTTCTTGATGAAATCAAATTCCTTGATTGCCTCATCAAATCAGATGTTCCAGCTCCGCGATGCTTGTTTTAATCCATAAATGGATTTGAGCAACTTGCACACCTTCCCGCTGCTCCCATTGTCTACGAAACCTTCTGGCTGATCCGTGTAAACGCACACTTCCAAACAGCCGTTTAGAAAAGCTGTTTTAACATCCATCTACCAGATTTCATAGTCATGGAAGGCAGCAATGGCAAGTAGGATCCGAATGGATTTGAGCATAGCCACTGGAGAAAAAGTTTTGTCATAGTCAAAACCAGGTCTTTGACGAAAACCTTTTGCAACGAGTCTAGCCTTATAGGTTTCCACCTGCCCATCTACACCAAGTTTCTTTTTGTAGATCCATTTGCATCCAACGGGTTTTACCCCAGGTGGAGCAATATCCAAGGTCCACACTTTATTGGCGTACATAGACTCCATTTCGGATTGCATTGCTTCCTGCCACTTATCAGAGTCCCAGCTGACAATGGCCTGCCTGAAACTGGTAGGGTCATCTTCTTCCAAGATGCAATCCTCTCGATCCCCGTCTATGAGAAAACCGTAGTATCTCTCGGGCGGATGAGAAATCCTACCAGATCTGCGGAGTGGCTGAGGTTCGTTGGGTGTAACCGAATCTAGCGGTTCCTCCAAATCTTTAGTCAAAGTTCGAGTTTCTGGAATTTCATGCAGTTCTACCATGCTTCCACTAATATTTTTAACAAGAAATTCTTTTTCCAAAAATGTGGCATTCCTGGAAACAATTATCTTCTGTTCCTCTGCATGGTAGAATAGATACCCACTTGACTCTTTTGGGTATCCCACAAACTTACATAAAACTGCCCGTGCCTCAAGTTTGTCTGGGTTCTGCTTTTTGACATAAGCTGGGCAACCCCAAATCATAATACATTTAAGATACAAACTCTTACCACTCCATATTTCATACGGAGTCTTATGCACGGATTTGGATGGAACTTGATTCAACAGATGCGCTGCAGTTTGAAGTGCATATCCCAAGAATGAAAGAGGAAACTCTGCACTACTCATCATGGAGCGAACCATATCCAATAGGATACGATTCCTCCGCTCCGATACACCATTGTGCTGTGGTGTATAAGGAGGAGTAAGCTGAGAGAGAATACCATTCCCTTTTATGTAATCTAGAAATTCCGTGCTTAAGTACTCCCCTCCTCTATCAGACAGGAGGATCTTGATACTTTTGCCAGTCTGGTTCTCTACTTCGTTTCTGAATTCCTTGAATTTCTCAAAAGCTTCAGATTTGTGTTTCATAAGATACATATATCCGAATCTAGAGAGATCGTCAGTGAATGTGATGAAGTACAAGAACCCACCCCTTGCATGTATAGATATCGGACCACATACATCACTGTGTATGAGTCCCAAGAGCTCTGCTGCCCTTTCTCCATGTCCGGTGAACGGAGATTTGGTCATCTTCCTTTTGAGACAAGACTGAAGAGTTTCATAAGATGAAAACTCGAACGTATCCAAGAGTCCATCTTTATGCAACTTACTTAGTCTTTTCTCTCCGACATGACCAAGTCTACAATGCCACAAGTAGGATTCATTCGTATCTGAATTCTTCCTCTTGCGTGTGTTTTGTATATTGAGAACTGTATTCTGATTTAGAACGTAGATACCATTACACAGTGTACCTTCTACAACCATTACCTTATGAAGGTAGATTTTCATGATATTTCTATCAAGAACAAAGTTATATCCATCTTTATCGAGTAAAGAAACTGATATGATGTTGCAAACCATGGAAGGTACATAGTAGCAGTCGTTCAAAATCATAGTATTGCCATTTGGCAACACTAGGTGATATTCACCGACGGCTGCAGCATAAACTTGTGCTCCGTTCGCTACTCTGATCGACATATCACCAGGTACAACTTTCCTAATTTTTCTCAGTCCCTGCAATAAATTACAGATATGAGATCCAGATCCGGTATCAAGTACCCTGGAGGTAAGACTGACTGTAAAGCAGTTCTCAATTACCAGAACACCTGAAGTAGATGCAAAACCATGTTTCTTCTTCAACTGGGTATCCTTGGAATCCATATAAACCTCTTTCCCTTGCTCATACTTATGATTGTTGTCGTAAGTTAGAGCCGAACCAACGTTCCCCAGCCCCGAATAAGAATTCGGATCGGTCAAGCGATACATTTTATTACCTTGATTAGGGCGTGAAATGGTTGCTACCTGGAGAGAGAGAAAAGAAACACTTAGCGTGCGCTCTTGCAAGATTAAATTGGTTTATTAATTTATCTCACCAGGATGGCTCGCACAGTTTCCTCAAATTCTTCTTCAAATATTAAAAGAAGAATTAGTCAGGATTAATCGCACGTCACAATACTTGCTTAACCTTTCAGCCAGGCTGGTGTTGGTACTTCGAGGGAGGTTTTCCAATGCTTTCGCGAAGTTCCTTAATTATGTAACCTATTTTCCCTGGAGGCGTCGCCCCGCTAACACCGTTCTAGACACCTACTTGGTTTATAGCATTGATTGTTAAGTTAAATAATCTCCCGAGAGTAATCCAACTCATCAGTGGGATCGGGATCCAACTATCATTGTGTGATGACCTAGACGGAATCCACTCTAGTTACCACACTCCAAAAGGTATGGTGAATCTGCAAGTTTCAGTTTCTTTAGAAACTCCCGATGTGGTTTTTGCCCCTAGGACCCAAGTGACCTTGACACGGTCAACAAATCAAAGAGTCCTACTGAAGTTCAACACGTCATTATCTTGATTGCATTAAACCCACCCGCATAACCCTTGACACCGCCAACAAGGTTATACGACTGTCCTAACCAATCACATTGTATCCAGCAGATAAGCAATACTCAGCTACCGTTCACTGCGCCTTGACACAGTCAACAAACGCAGCACGAATACTAAGTATAACTTATCAGAAATGACGGAGGGCTACGGCTGGGTTTTGGCGAAAAACCCGTTAACGTAACGAACTTGATATCGTTGAAGGAACGTGATACCCTTTTTTTTTGAAAGTATAGTGGCGAAAACTTTTGCTAAAGAGGTCACTCCCTGTGAAGGGATCTCGGCTCTTTCCTCGTCGAATGAGGTGCAGGATATTCCAAACTGAATACCTCGATACAAAGCAAGAATAATCAACTATAGTAAAGTTATTACCCTGACGCAAACTTTTATCTAAGGGGTCACTCCCGATGAAGGGATCTCGGCCCTTGCCTCGTCGACTGAGGTGCTGGGCATTCATAACCGAATACCTCTGTGCAAAACAAAAGTGAACGTCCTTGCAATAACAGCATTTTGAAAATTGTTCCAACAACGTCTTTTAGGTTTATTATCTTGCATTAATTTAATGCGTCCCATCAATTAATCCTACCATTGCAGAAAACAACGAAAATATGACGTACGCTTATGCTATCCGCATTCGCCACGGGGTCCCGTCATCACCCGTTAGGTTAATTAACTAACGACAGAGCGGGGGCTGGACTAGCGCGGATGCAAAACATAAGCAACGCCTAAATAGATGTCATATATAGATATATAAATCCATTCGTCAGATGCAATGATAGCCATTCCAGATCACAGATGGATACTTTGGATATACCAGGAATCTGTATTTCGTTCTAGCCTGCAACAAAAGACAGATTACACGGTCGCGATGAATAGCCAAACCCCACCCTAAACCCCTACGGGTGCGGTAAACTACCCGCCAAGTACCCGAAGCGAAGCAACCTCCCTCAACAATGTGAGTAGGCCACTCGGCACTTCGAGATACCCGGTAGTTTGTGCACCCCACCTTGGGTCTATCCTAGGAGCAAAAACAGTAAAAAGAAATTATACAATGACTGCTACAACCCCGACCCGGTTGAGCGGCCATACAAACAATATTACATCAATTTACATATTACAAGAATTGACTGAATAAGAAAACTCTCATCTCACAACCCCTCCGGCTATTCATCCGCGACAATCCAACGAATTCATATACACAAACCATCAACATTACAGATCACAGATATGTATAAACCCCACTAATCGATGTATAGCGATTAGCAGACGTTCAATACATATATCACATTACAGATACAACCCATTAGCCAAAGTCTACAAAAAATCGACCAAAAAATACGGATTTTTAAGGCCCAAAAACAAATTTTGCTTTCTGAAAAATCTGGGCAGAAAAAACATATTCCAAAAATCCCAAAATACCCCTATGAGAACACCGCAGGAAACCGGACTCACAACAGAGTTAACTCGGCCGCGGATCCGCGGCATAAGCAAGCTTATGCCGCGGTTCCGCGGCGCTTTAACCGAGTTAGTGGATCGAATTTCTCCAATGTTCTATAAAAAGCCAGAGCCGATTTTTAGTGAATGATTTATTATTTTTAGAACAGAAATAAAAATCGGCAGAAACTTGATTTTTCCGAGGTGTTTTGCGGTATTTTGTCCGGTCGAAATTCTAGATACTTTGCTAACATGCTAGGGTGTGTTTAGTTAGGCTTTGATACCACTGTTAGGTCCACGTTACCTCTCCCGGTACTTTCGGGGTTGCGGAAACGGTAAAACAAAAATTTTTCTTGACTGGATAACATGGACCGTACAATACGGATCTTGGCTAAACTACACACTAGCAACCTAACTAGAGATTTATCTACTCGGTTAGGGTTTTATACCTAGTCTTGAACTCTTTCCTTTCTTGTTGTTCTTCTCCTTGCTTTCTCCTTGTGGTGGTTTGAACGACTCCTCTTTCTCGTCTCCTCTTTGCCGAAGATAGATCCACCCGAGGGCCTCAAACTTTAGCTCCTACCTCAACCTAGAGCTAACTAAGGTATTTGGATTGTTAAACCTAGTACCCTAGAATGAGTAGAGATGTGTTGTGGTGGCTTTGTCTCAAAAACTTATGATTTCCAAATCAAACCCTAACCATGTTTAATCTTCACTAATCAAGTTGCATTAGTAATTATAACATGTTACAACATTATATATAACATATATAATATATTTTGCAACAAAAGAAAATAATACATTTAACATATATCGCATATATATCAATGTATTATCCGGTGAGAAAAAGAAATAATAAAGCGAGCCAATATTAGATAATGTAATGCAATATATCATATATATAACTATACATTAAATTATCGAATCAACACTTAATCCGATAATCCGGCTATATCGCATACAACCGACTACTATATCATGTACCGATTCATCGAATCAGCACTTGATCCGATGACCCGGCTGATATCAAATATCGCCGGCCGATATCATATATCGCGAGAATAGAATACGATATCTCATATCGTATTATCCTCGGTCCTGCACATATCATATATGTGTTCCTAGTCCGTTTTTCCTGAGTCAAGAAACCTCTGTGTAAGACTCTAAAGAATCGTCAATACGCCGGTAGCAGGTGATGATCATAACAAACACCCACAAGCTGCAAGTGGTCAGCTAAACGTAACAGCCACCCAGGTATTGAGCGATCAGAAGATCAACAAGCAAGCCTGCACATTCTCCGGTGGATCCAAATAGTAACACTCCCGTACAGTCTGGTCTCTTCGTCTGATATGTTGCATATCTAGTCTATGGGTGGTATACGTCAGACCCCAGTAACCGATAAGTCGTGTCGATACGAGGCTCATAACAGGTTGAGAACCTACTGATAACACTTACCAGTAGTACTCAATATCCGCCCTAGCCAGGGACTTCCAGTTATTGCCAATCGAACACAGCACAATATCGACTCCCTATACCGGGAGAGACAAATCCCCTCCTATCGCTCATTGCCTCCATATGATTCGAGAATGTACCCAAAAGCCACCGTTTTGCACGCCCTCTTGGACGTGGTAAGGTGGAAATCAAAGCATAGTGGGAATCACACAATACTCTATGACGATCTCGGGTCTACAGACAACCCTGTACCAGTGTCATCAGAGAACTACCATCTGACGTGAGGTATAACACCATCTGGGAGTTTCGGCAAGTCCGTCCAGTGTACCCAGTCTCCACTGAGCACCCGTACACCATCCTTGATGTCAAACACCGATGGATATGGGATCATCCATCGCCCATCATATGGGTCAAGATGCGTATACGCTAGTCTACTCTGGTGTATCGATGCCCTGTCTCGATACACCCTCGACTAGGAACAGTTATAGGATGTACTCATCGACTACTCTGGCCCCACTAGTATGATCTCATCATAGTCCCAGCTGTCGAGTACATATCATAAGGGCTTTATCAACATGTGAAAGTAAGACAGTAAACTAATATAAGTCAACATGTTAAGATAAAGTGAAACCAAATAGCATACTATCATGACGAGCAAGAAAGTCCTCTCTATATATATCCAAGCATCCATTATAATATACATCATATGAACAACAATGGCCTCTAGGGTATATACATATCTAACTAACGCAACATCAACTCCCAATACAGGGAGAGACGAACCCCTCCTATCGCTCATTGCCTCTATATGATTCGGGACTGTACCCGAAAGCCACCGTTTTGCACGTTCTCTTAAACATGGTAAGGTGGAAATCAAAGCACAGTGGGAATCACACAAGACTCTATGACGATCTCGGGTCTACTGACTAACCTGTACCAGTGTCACCAGAGAACTGCCATCTGACGTGAGGTATAAAACCATCTCGGAGTTCTCGGCGAGTCCGTTCAGTATACCCAGTCTCTACTGAGCACCCATATACTATCTCTGATATCAAACACCAATGGATATGGGATCATGCATTGCCCATCTACATCATCTACATGGGTCGAGAAGCTATACGCCAGTCTACTCCGGTATATCGATGCCCTGTCTCGATACACCTACGACTAGGAACATTTGAAGGATTAACTTAACGACTACTCTGTCCCTACTAGTATGATCTGCATCGTAGTCCTGGTAGTCAAGTACTCATCCAAAGGGCTTTATCAACATGTAATATAGAGACAATCAGTGTACATGTTAAGATAAAGAGCAACCAGATAGCTTACTATCATGTCGAGAAAGAAAGTCCTCCTTATATATGTCCAAGCATCCACTACAATATACATCGTATGTACAGTAATAGCCTCTAGGGCATACATATTACTAACAATCTCCCACTTGCACTAGGGCCATCTGTTGTAGTATCCCATAGCCAACAATCAGCAGTGGTTGTAGTATCCCATACTCTACCATCCCATAAAATTCTCTCCTGGGAATAGGCCTTTGTGAGTGGATCCGCCCTGTTCTCCTCTGTGGCTACTCTCCTAACCTCGATCTCCCTGGAGATCATCCATCTCCATGATCAGGTGATACTGCCTAAGAATATGTCTGGATTTCTAATAGGACGGGGGTTCCTAGGCCTAAGCCACAACTCCATTGTCACACAATGGTAGGAACGAAGTTCATCTCATGAACTTTTATACATCCAGACTTCCTCTTTGGTTGTATCCTTGGTAGCAATGTATCTAGCCTTTATCGTCTAGTATGCCATGGTATCTAGCTTGGAACTCTTCCAACATACCGTCCCTCCACAGAGGGTAAAGACGATACATGGGACTGACATTCAGTCGTCCTTACAACCCTGAAAGATTTCCAGTGATTCTCCCGATGATCGATTGATACCATCTCACTACACCTAGTGAGAATCCTAACATCCATTTAGATCTATCTCATAGATCCAAAACCCATTATTTAGGAGGTATCACCTTGATCCTATATGGAGAATCCTTATGATAAGAGGAGATTGACCGAGTGTAGCATAGGAAACTCAGTTCCTATCAAGAGTATGTCATCCACGTACAATATGAGGATCACTACCGTACTCCCTACTGCCTTTTTGTATATACAAGGTTCATCTACCATTTTGATGAAGTCAAACTCTTTGACTACCACATTAAAATAGATGTTCCAACTCCGCGATGCCTGCTTTAACCTATAAAGCAACTTGCACACGTTTCCGCTGTTCCCACTGTCTACGAAGCCCTCTGGCTGTGTAATTATAGACGCTCTCTTCTAAATCACTATTTAGAAAAGCAGTCATGACACCCAACCGCCAAATATCGTAGTTATGGTATGTAGCAATGGCAAGTAGGATTCGGATGGACTTAAGCATAGACACTAGAAAAGGTTTTATCAATATCCACACCTGGTCGATGACGAGAACCTTTTGCAACAAGCCTTAGCTTTGAAAGTCTTGACTTTTCCATGTACACCAAGTAATCTTCTCAAGATATACTTTCTCCTGATGAGGATTTAACCCTTCAAATATAGCAACCAAAGTCCATACTTTGTTGGTGTATTTCTATCTCAGATCGCTTAGCATCCAGCCATTCTCACAGAGTCCCCACTCTTGATGGCCTGCTCCAAACTAGTTAGGTCATCATCTCATGATGCAATCCTCGTTCCCACTGTCATAGAGAAAACCGAAGTATCCCTCAGGTGGATGAGGAACCCTACCAGATCGGCGGAGAGGCCGAGGTTCGTTGGGAACTATTGAATCCTCCGGTTCTACCAAATCATCAGCTGCAGTTTGTATAGCTGGAACTCCTTCCAGTTCTACCTCATGACCACTAATTTTTCCACAAGAAATTCCCATTCCAAAAGGTGTCATGTTGATAAACAAAATGTTAGTTATATGTATGCCCTAGAGGCCATTACTGTACATTGGATGTATATTGTAGTGGATGCTGGGACATATATAGGTAGGACTTTCTTGCTCGACATGATAGTACGCTATCTGGTTGCACTTTATCTTAACATGTATACTTTCTGTCTCTCTGATTACATGTTGATAAAGCCCTTAGGATGTGTACTCGACTTCCAGGACTATGATGTAGATCATACTAGTAGGAACTGGGTAGTCCATGAGTACATCCTTCAAATGTTCCTAGTCGAGGGAATATCGAGACGGGGCATCGATATTCCAGAGTAGACTAGCGCATATCTTCTCGACCCATGCGATGGGCGATGGATGATCCCATATCCATTGGTGTTTGACATCGAAGATGGTATGCGGGTGCTCAGTGGAGACTGGGTACACTGAACGGACTCGCCGAGAACTCCCAGATGGTATTATACCTCACGTCAGATGGCAGTTCTCTGGTGACACTAGTACAGCTTAGTCTGTTGACCCGAGATCGTCATAGAGTCTTATGTGTCTCCCACTGTGCTTTGATTTCCACCCTACCACGGCTCTTCTGAGTTGTGCAAACAGGTGGTTTTTGGGTACAGTCCCGATTCACATGGAGGCAATGAGCGATAGGAGGGGATTCGTCTCTCCCTGTATTGGGGGTTGATGTTGCGCTATGCTCGACTGGCCATAACAGGAAATCCCTGGCCAGGGTTGCAGTGACCTACTGGTAAGTGTTATCAGTAGTTTCACACATGTCATGGACTTCACGTCGGCATGACCTATCAAGCTATTGGGGTCTGACGTTTACCACCCCTAGGCGAGATATGCGACATATCAGACAAACAGACCGGACTGTACGGTAAGTGTTACTGGTTGGATTCATAGGAGTGTGAGTGGGCTTGCTCGTCGATCTTCTGATCGCTCAATACCCGAGTGGCCGTTATGTTTAGCAGACCGCTTGCGGCTTGTGGGTGTTTGATATGATCATCACCTGCTGCCGGCGTATTGACGAGTCTTTAGAGTCCTACATAGAGGTTTTTCTGGCTCAAGCGAAACGAAATAGGAGCGCATATGAGATATGTGCGGGACCGAGAATAATTCATGTATGTGATACCTTATTCCATTCTCGCGATGAATGTATCGATTGGTTATTTGCGATATAACCTAGTTATCGAATCAAGGATTGACTCGATAAGCCGATACATTGGATACTAGCCGGTTATATGCGACATGACCGGATCGTTAAATCAAGTGTTGATTTAATTATTTGATGTATAATAATATATTTGATATATTACTTTGCATTAACTAGTATTGGTTCACTTTAAATGGATTTTCTCACTTGAAATGCACAAGTTGTATATGTGATATACTTTTGTGCACAAGATTGTATCATGTTTGATGATACATGCAAGCTAGGGTTAGTGTAAAGAATGTACCATGGTTAAACTAATGGTTAGGGTTTTGTTTTTCCATTTACTTATTTATCTATTTATTTATCTTATTCATTTTGGAAAAGAGAAAGATGAATGGTGTCTTTATTTGTTTTTAGTTGAACATTCATGAAACTTTGACTAAGTCACCATTCTTGTCTCATGCTTAACCCTAACTATATGAACTAACAATAGTACATTCTCTACACTTAACCAAGGGTTAGTAAATGATAAGTATTGATTTATTTATCTAATTTACATAACTTATCATATCTTCATCTTCTTCTTCTTCTTCATCTTTTTCTTCCATGAAGAAAGCTTGCTACATCAATGGTGATTGATGAAAAAGTGTGAGAAATCCAAATCTAAAGTCTACCCACTTCCTATTTCTTCATCCTCTACCTCTTGCCAAGTAGTATAGGGTGTTTCCTTCACAAGTTTTCTTGACTTGGTGAAGTTGGAGCTTGATCTAGCGATGCCTCGACGTAGATCATCTTCGGCATCGTCGTCGATGACCTAGCCCGCTTATTCTCCGATGAAGCCGACGCTAGAGCCCAAGATCTGATTTGTACTGCGAGGATACTTCATCGTGGAGCCTAGGAGGTGGAGGACCGAATCTACAAAGGTTGTAGCCACTTCCCTTTAGCTATATTTCCGTTTACTTGCTTGCATCGCCTTGATTTCTAGTTAACGATCCGTATTAAGGTTTGTAGGCACAAAGAATTTTTTGATTTGTGCATGTTTGATCACTTGTGAGACTCCATTAGAGTGCCTAGGAACCCTACAGTGGTATCAGAGACTAGCTAGAGCCTTAGGCGATGCGTAGACGGAGTTAGAAGTCCGATCGACCCGAAACCCCGATTTTAACATGATCTCTGGACTTTTTTGAAATTCGTGGATTTTTGTGAATTAAAAATATGCAGAAAAATCAGCAGGTATTCCTAAGAATTACTGTGAAATTCGAGAGCATGATTCCTTTATAGTGCGGCGGAACCGCGGCACAAGCATGGCTTGTGTTGCGGTTCCGCGGCCAAGTTGTCCCATCATCTGTATAAATTTTCACAGTAACTCCTAGTTTTTAGTGCTGGTTTTCCTGGGAATATTTTAATATTTATTCCAGAGTTTTATTTTTTGGGTTGTATTGGGAACTCAGTGTATCGATCGGATTGTCTAATTTTGTCAGTGTGTTTTTCCAGGTATTCTTAGAATATGTTAAAAAGTTCGACCGGATATAAATACCCAATTTTTCCCCTGTCGGGAAATTTCCAAATGTTGGATTTTTCCGTAGTTTAACGACGTTCTAAGTAGTGCAAGTAACGCGATGGACCCTCTAGAAGACAACAAACCTTAACTCGATTATGTGACCGTCTTGAACTGCCATTTGAACCTTAGGGTTTGGGGCAGTACGGCGTGCCACATGTGAGGCGCTGGCTTGACCCTTCTACGGCTGGACCGTTGGTACTGAGGCACGAACTGAATGTTGTTAGACTTATTTCATGTGTTGAGCTGTATCGGGAAAACTTAGGTATTCGAATGTTCGATCGGAAAGTTTAACATTTTCTATTTATCCGGAATGTGATACAATAATTGGAATTAACAAGTAATTATGAGATAACTGAATGAATGTTATAAACATAGCTGTTTAGTCTCACTTTATCGGTTGCCACGGAATTTTGATGTGATCAAAAGTCCGTCGCAATCACGTAGCGTACGCGGATACTCGCCGAGTAAACTTAATAGACAGCGTCACTCCATAGCCCCGACCAAGTGACTGTAGGAGAAACCCGTCGCCGAAAGCATCCGTTCGGGTGCTCGCGGTAGCGGTGTTCCGCCTTGGTGCACTTTGTCGACGGCGTCGGGGGTGCGGCCGTCTACTGAAGTTTGAGACGAGCATTCGATCAGAATGTCGGGAATCATGTTGAATTGCCCGACTTGATATTGAAAAGAGTTTTCGATAATGAGACTAAAATGCGGGGTTTATAATTGTTAGGCATGCGATGTCTAAAGAATTCATTTGATTAGGCATGTGATGTCTAAAGGAGTTGCGGATTCCAACTGTTGTAGTTTTACACTTTCTTTTCTGTGACCGTAAGTATAATATGTGATATCGCCGGTGTCGTTGCTATATGTCAACGACAATTAGGATGCGCAAATTTACTTACGTTGATGACATGTGATGTTATGTGTTGCTGGATATGTTATATTGGATCGTCGTGTTTGAATAGACGGGGGGTTTTTCTGTGAGATGAGTGTTTTTCATTTTCATTCATGTAAAAACTTGTATGTAATATTCTTTTATTGGGGCACTTCCAGGTTGCGAAAGTTGTCACCGTTTGTATATTATTTCTTTTCCGCATTAGGATAGACCCAAGGAGGGCAGCATAAGTAACCGGGTTCTAGGGTCCAGTGGGAGACCAACTCGAGGAGTCGAGTCCGGGTCTCCTAACCCTAGAATTGGTAGGGTTGCTTGCCGCTCTCGTAGGGGTTTAGGGGTGTGGGATTGGCTATTCATCACGACCGTGGAATCCGTGTTTATACTGGCTCGTATTAAAAACACGGACGTCCTAGTATATCCAATATTTCATATGTATTTTCTGCTGCATTATCTGTAATGTGATCATGTGATGTTCTGTGACAGATATTATATATAGTATATATGATATATTATATAGACGTTGCTTATGTTTTACACCCCCGCTAGCCCTGCCTCGCTCTGGCGTTAGTTACCTAACCTAACGGTGCAGACGGGACATCGAGGCGAATGCGGATGGCATAAGCGTACGTTATATTTATCTGTGATGGTTAGGTGGACTTAAATGATGGGATATTCATTAATGAGATTAATGAAAGAAAATAAACCTAATTGATGTTGTGAAATCGAATTTCAAAATAAACAGGTAGCTACAGTTCTTGCTTTGCATCGCGGTGTTCCTTGTAGAACATCCTGCACCTTATTCGATAGGGAAAGGACCGAGATCCCTTCACCGGGAGTGACTCCTTTAGCAATAACTGGCAGATGCTACATCACTCGGTTTGTCTTTTGATAGCTTATATAGTTTCCGCTTTTCACAGTGATATATATGATATATCCCGCACCTCATTCGACGAGGAAAGGGCCGACGATCCCTTCACCGGGAGTGACCCCTTTAGCAAAACTAGAAAAGCCTCAAAAACATTCCATTTAAAAACCATTTGATTCCGCAACAAGATCAAGTTCAAAGCGTTAAAGGTTTTCATAAAAACCATTCGCAACCCTCCGTCATTTTAGGAAGTAGAGTACTTAGTATTCGTGCTGTGTTTGTTGACCATAGTCAAGGCACAGTGTACGGTAGCTAAGTGATGTCTTCCTACACCGCATATGATGCGATTAGTTAGGACAGTCGCGTGACTTTGTTGACCTTAGTTAAGGGTCATGTGGGTGGGTCTGATTAATCACGAATTGACGGGTAGAACTTGACTAGTACTTATGATTTGTTGACCATAGTTAAGGTCATAGGTGCTAGGGGTAAAAACTATTATCGGGAGTTTCAAGTGTTGAAACTTGCAAAGAGATTGCATACCTTCTATATGATAGTTGGATCCCGATACCCACTGCGAGTAATTGTTACTCCTGGGAGAGTTTTGCACTTTGCAATTAGCCGATCAAGTAGGTGTCTAGAAAGGTGTCAACGGGGTTACGCCTCTGGGAAAATGAGGTTTACTGTAATTAGGTCCGTGCGAAAGCACGGGGAACCTCCCTTAAAGTACCGACACTGGCCTGGCTGAAAGATTGGCGAACTTGTAGAGTGTAACTAATCCTGGCTAGTCTTTCCTTTTAGGGTTTGAAGGAAGATTTGATAAAAACAGTGGGAGCCATCCTGATTAGATAAAATATATAACCAATCTGATCTTGCAAGAGCGCACGCAGAGTGTTTTCTTCTCTCTCTCTCCAGGTAGCGACCATATCACGCCTTAATCAAGATAATAATATGGATGTATTGACCGAGCCCGCTTATTATACTGAGCTGGCGAACGTTTGTCCCGCTCCGACTTATAATTGTTATAAGAACGAGCAGGAAATAGGGGAATACCAGAATTCCTATGCCGCCCAAGCGAAGAAAGTGCATATGATGCATCTTCTTCGGGTGTGTTCATTAAACAGAACTGTTTCTCAGTATCCTCTGTATCTTGGGTATATGATACCGGATCAGGATCCCAGATATGTAATCTGTTACATAGGGCTACAAAAGGGTAGAAAAACTGGGAATGGGTGATAAGTTTCATTAGACAGAAAACGGGGCAAGTGTTGCATCCAAATCTGTTGGTCACTGTCACCCTGTATTACCAGTACATTGATTCTGAACAAATGCTATTAGATACCGAACCTGATATACAAAATCATAGCAGTCTCTTTATTAGTAAAGAAGGATATAATTTTGTATTGTTGGATAATGTTTTGAACATTTCCTATATCAAAAATTGATCGGTTCAGGCACGTTATCTAAAAGCATTGACGTTCTAAATCAAACTGCAGTTCCTAGTATACAGAACACACACAAGAGGAAGAGTTCAGAAATGAACGAATCCTTCTTGAGGCATTGTAGACTAGGTCACATCAATGCTACCCGACTGGCTGAAGTTACATTTTAGATGCATATTTAAATCAGTTTGAATTTACATCTTGTGAAACTTGCCAGTCATGTTACAAAGATTAGATGACCATAGCTCTGTTTATTAGAAATAGAGAAAGAGTTAGTAAACTCTTGGGACTGATACATGATGATGTATGTAAAGTCTCCTGTCTACACATGCCAGGACTGGTTCTTCATACATCATTATATTCTCTGATAATCTCTTAAGATTCAGTCATATGTTCCTGTTGAAACATAAGTCCGAAGCTTTTGAGGTATTCACAGAATATAAGTTGGAAGTAGAGAACCAAAATACGGGTATAAGTATTATGTCCTTTGATTAGATCAAGGAGGAGAATACTTGTGCATGGAATTCCTGGATTATTCTAAAGGAGAATGAGATTCTCTCTCAGCATTACTCCTCCGAATAACCATAGCACATTGGTGTATCGGGGCGGAGCAATCACACCCTATATGATAAGGTGTGCTCTATGATGAGTACTACTGAGTTACCTTTTTCCTTTTGGGGGTTATGCACTTGAGAAGCTGCATACCTATTGAATTAGGTTTGAATCAAATCAGTGCCTACCACTCCATATGAGATATGATATGGGAAGAACCCATCTCTTAAGAGAGTTAAGATTTGTAGTTGTCCGGTCTATGTTTAAAGCAAAATACGGACAAGATCGAGGCAATGTCAGTTCTGTAGAACTGGAAAGGTTCCAGCTATACAAACTGCAACTGATGATTTGACAGAACCAAAGGATTCAATAGTCCCCGACGAACCTCAGCCTCTCCGCCGATCTAGTAGGGTTCCTCAACCGCCTGAGAGATACCTCGGTTTCTCGATGACAGTGGGAGCAAGGAATGCATCATGAGATGATGACCCAACTAGTTTCGAGCAGGCCATCAAGAGTAGGGACTCTGTAAGAATGGCTGGATGCTTAGCGATCTGAGATGGAATCCATGTACACCAGCAAAGTATTGACTTTGGTTGCTATATCTGAAGGGTTAAATCCCCATCAGGAGCAAGTATATCTTGAGAAGATTACTTGGTGTAGATGGAAAAGTTGAGACTTTCAAAGCTAGGCTTATTAAAGGTTTTAGTCATCAACCAGGCATGGATAATGATGAAACCTTTTCCAAGTGACTACGCTTAAGTCCATCCGGATCCTACTTAACATTGCTACATACCATGACTGCGATATCTGGTGGTTGGGTGCCCTGACTGCTTTTCTAAATACTGATTTAGAAGAGAACGTCTATAAGAACACAGCCAGAGGTCTTCGTAAACAGTGGGAGCAGCAGAAACGTGTGCAAGTTTCTTTACATAATGAAGCAGGCATCGCGGAGTTGGAACGTCTGTTTTGATGTGATAGTCAAACTGTTTGACTTCATCAAAATGGTAGACGAACCTTGTATATACAAAAGGGTAGTAGAGAGTAAGGTGGTCATCTTCGTATTGTACGTAGACAACATACTCTTGATAGGAAAAGAGTTTCCTATACTACGATCGGTCAATCTCCTATTATCACAAGGATTCTCCAAATAGGATCAAAGTGATACCTCCTAAATCCTGAGTTTTCATCTATGAGATAGATGTAATTGGATGCTAGGATTCTCACTAGATGTAGTGAGATGGTATCAATCGATCATGGGGAGAATCACTGGAAGAGTTCCAGGGTGATAAAGACGACTGAATGTCAGTCACAGGAACTGTCTTTACCCTCAGTAAAGGGACAGTATGTTGGAAGAGTTCCAACCTCGATACCGTGGCAAACTAGACGATAAAGGCTGGTAACATCGCTATTAAAGATACTACCAAAGAGGCAGTTTGGGTGTATATTGGTTCATAAGATGAATTAGGTTCCTGCCATTGTATGACAATGGAAGTGTGGCTTCGGCCCTGGAACCCTGGATCCATCAGTGACCCAGACAAATTCTGTGGCAGCATCACCTGATCATGGAGATTGTTGATCTCCAGGTTGATCGAGGTTAGGAGAGTAGATTCAGAGGACAACACGGCGGATCCACTCACGAAGGCCTATTCCCAAAGAGAGACTTTTTAGGGGGTGGTTGAGTATGTGATACTGCAACCACTGCTACAGAAGGCCCTAGTGCAAGTGGGAGATTGTTAGTAATATGTATGCCCTAGAGGCCATTACTGTACATTGGATGTATATTGTAGTGGATGCTGGGACATATATAGGTAGGACTTTCTTGCTCGACATGATAGTACGCTTTCTGGTTGCACTTTATCTTAACATGTATACTTTCTGTCTCTCTGATTACATGTTGATAAAGCCCCTAGGATGTGTACTCGACTTCCAGGACTATGATGTAGATCATACTAGTGGGGCCTGGGTAGTCCATGAGTACATCCTTCAAATGTTCCTAGTCGAGGGAATATCGAGACGGGGCATCGATATTCCAGAGTAGACTAGCGCATATCTTCTCGACCCATGCGATGGGCGATGGATGATCCCATATCCATTGGTGTTTGACATCGAAGATGGTATGCGGGTGCTTAGTGGAGACTGGGTACACTGAATGGACTCGCCGAGAACTCCCAAATGGTACTATACCTCACGTCAGATGGCAGTTCTCTGGTGACACTGGTACAGCTTAGTCTGTTGACCCGAGATCGTCATAGAGTCTTGTGTGTCTCCCACTGTGCTTTGATTTCCACCCTACCACGGCTCTACTGAGTTATGCAAACAGGTGGTTTTTGGGTACAGTCCCGATTCACATGGAGGCAATGAGCGATAGGAGGGGATTTGTCTCTCCCGGTATTGGGGGTTGATGTTGCGCTATGCTCGACTGGCCATAACAGGAAATCCCTGGCCAGGGTTGCAGTGACCTACTGGTAAGTGTTATCAGTAGTTTCACACATGTCATGGACTTCACGTCGGCATGACTTATCAAGCTATTGGGGTCTGACATTTACCACCCCTAGGCGAGATATGCGACATATCAGACGAACAGACCGGACTGTACGGTAAGTGTTACTGGTTGGATTCACAGGAGTGTGAGCGGGCTTGCTCGTCGATCTTCTGATTGCTCAATACCCGGGTGGCCGTTACGTTTTGCAGACCGCTTGCGGCTTGTGGGTGTTTGATATGATCATCACCTGCTGCCGGCGTATTGACGAGTCTTTAGAGTCCTACACAGAGGTTTCCTAGCTCAAGCGAAACGAAATAGGAGCGCATATGAGATATGTGCGGGACCGAGAATAATTCGTGTATGTGATACCGTATTCCAATCTAGCGATGAATGTATCGATTGGTTATATGCGATATAACCTAGTTATCGAATCAAAGATTGACTCGATAAGCCGATACATTGGATACTAGCCGGTTATATGCGACATGACCGGATCGTTAAATCAAGTGTTGATTTAATGATTTGATGTATAATTATATATTTGATATATTACTTTGCATTAACTAGTATTGGTTCACTTTAAATGGATTTTCTCACTTGAAATGCATAAGTTGTATATGTGATATACTTTTGTGCACAAGATTGTATCATGTTTGATGATACATGCAAGCTAAGGTTAGTGTAAAGAATGTACCGTGGTTAAACTAATGGTTAGGGTTTTGTTTTTCCATTTACTTATTTATCTATTTATTTATCTTATTCATTTTGGAAAAGAGAAAGATGAATGATGGCTTTATTTGTTTTTAGTTGTACATTCATGAAACTTTGACTAAGTCACCATTCTTGTCTCATGCTTAACCCTAACCATATGAACTAACCATAGTACATTCTCTACACTTAACCAAGGGTTAGTAAATGATAAGTATTGATTTATTTATCTAATTTACATAACTTAACATATCTTCATCTTCTTCTTCTTCTTCATCTTCTTCTTCCATGAAGAAAGCTTGCTACATCAATGGTGATTGATGAAAAAGTGTGAGAAATCCAAATATAAAGTCTACCCACTTCCTATTTCTTCATCCTCTACCTCTTGCCAAGTAGTATAGGGTGTTTCCTTCACAAGTTTTCTAGACTTGGTGAAGTTGGAGCTTGATCTAGCGATGCCTCGACGTAGATCATCTTCGGCATCGTCGTCGATGACCTAGCCCGCTTTTTCTCCGATGAAGCCGACGCTAGAGCCCAAGATCCAATTTGTACAGTGAGGATACTTCATCACGGAGCCTAGGAGGTGGAGGACCGGATCTACAAAGGATGTAGCCACTTCCCTTTAGCTATATTTCCGTTTACTTGCTTGCATCGCCTTGATTTCTAGTTAACGATCCGTATTAGGGTTTGTAGGCACAAGGAATTTTTTGATTTGTGCATGTTTGATCACTTGTGAGACTCCATTAGAGTGCCTAGGAACCCTACACAAAACACCTTTTGCTCCTTAGTGCGGTAGAAGATATTCCCTTGCGAATGCTTGGGATATCCAACAATGTTCCACAGAACTGACCTTGCCTCGTCCTTGTCCGGATTTTTCTTTTAGACATAGGCCGGACAACCCCAAATCTTAACTTACTTGAGAGATGGGCTCTTCCCATACTATATCACATATGGAATGGTAGGCACCTGATTTGGTTGGAGCCCTATTCAATAGGTCTGCAGCTTCTCATGTGCATATCTTCCAAAAGGAAATAGGCGATTCAGTAGTACACATCATAGAGCACATCTTATCACATAGGGTGCAATTGCTCCACCCCGATATACCAACGTGTTGTGGTGTATATGGAAGAGTAATGCTGAGAGAGAATCTCTTTCTCCTTTAGAATAATCCAGGAATTCCGTGCTCAAGTATTCTCCTCCCTGATCACAACAAAGGACATAATACTTATACCCATGTTGGTTCTTTGCTTCTGACTTATATTCTTTGAATTTCTCAAAAGTTTCAGACTTGTGTTTCAACAGGAACACATGTGCAAATCTTAAGAGATCATCAGTGAATGTAATGAAGTACAAAGGATCAGACCGGACATGTGTAGACAGGGGACCTACATACATCATCATGTATCAATCCCAAGAGTTCACTAACTCTTTCTCTGTTTCCAATAAACAGAGCTATGGTCATCTTATCTTTGTGACAAGACTGGCAAGTTTCATAAGATGTAAATTCAAACTGATTTAAATATGCATCTTTATGTAACTTTTGCTAGTCTGGTCGCATTGATATGACCTGGTCTACAATGCCTCAAGAAGGATTCGTTCATTTCTGAATTCTTCTTCTTGTGTGTGTTCTGTACTGTAAGAACTATAGTTTGATTTAGAACATATATGCTTTTAGATAACATGCTTGAACCTATCACTCTTGATATATGAAATGTTCAAAACATTATCTAACTATACAAAATTATATTCTTCTTTACTTAATAAAGAGACTGATATGATGTTGTATATCAGGTTCGGTATCTAATAATATTCGTTCAGAATCAATGTATTTGGTAATACAGGGTGATAACTTCCAACTGCTTTGGCTGCAACACTTGCACCGTTTCTAACACTTAAAACTTTATCACCCGTTCTAAGTTCTCTACCAATCTGTAGCCCATGTTACAGATTACATATGTGGGATCCTGATCCGGTATCACATACCCAGGACATAGAGGATACTGAGAAACAGTTCTCGGTAATGAACGCACCCGAAGAAGATGCATCATCATGTACTTTCTTCGTTTGGGCGGCACGGGAATCCTGGTAATCCTCTATTTCCTGCTTGGTCTTATAACAATTATAAGTTGGAGTGGGATCAACGTTCCTTTAGCTCGGTATAACAAGCGGGTTTGGTCAATAAATCCGTATTATTATCTTGATTAAGGCGTGACATGGTCTCTACCTGGAGAGAGAGAGAAGAAAACACTCAGTGTATGCTCTTGCAAGATTAGATTGGTTATTAATTTATCTTATCAGGATGGCACCCACTGTTTTAGTCAAATCTTCCTTCAAACCCTAAAAGGAAAGACTAGCCGGGATTAATTACACCATACAAGTTCGCCAATCATTCAGCCAGGCCAGTGCCGGTACTTTGAGGGAGGTTCCCCGTGCTTTCGCACTGACCTAATTAAAATAAACCTCGTTTTCCCAGGGACGTAACCCCATTGACACCTTTCTAGACACCTACTTGATCGGCTAATTCTAATGTATAAAACTATCCCAGGAGTAACTCTTATTCGTAGTGGGTATTGGGATCCAACTATCTCATAGAAGGTATGCAATCTCATTACAAATTTGAACACTTGAAATTCCCGATAATGTTTTTCCCCTAACGTGCTATGACCTTGACGCATGCCAAACAACCCATAGTCTGCTAGTCAAGTTCAACCCGCACATTTCATGATTGAAATCAACCCACTCGTACGACCCTTGACACATGCCAAACAACGCCGTATGAATACCCAAATCCAATCGCACCGTATGCTAGCAGATAAGCACTAGTTAGCTACCGTATACTACGCCTTGACGCTTGCCAAACTACCGCAGCACGAATACTAAGTAGTACTTATCTGAAATGACGGAGGGCTACGACAGGTTTTTAAGAAAACCTTTTGCGTAATGAACTTGATATCGTTGTAAAATCAAATGATTTAAATGGATTGTTTTTAGGCTTTTACTACTTTCGCTAAAGAGGTCATTCCCTGTGAAGGGATCTTGGCTCTTCCTTCGTCGAATGAGGTGCAGGATATTCACAATACCACTATGCAAAGCAGAAAATAGAAAAACAATCAAAAGACAAAACCGAGGTTTTAGCATCTGCCAGTTATTGCTAAAGAGGTCACTCCCGGTGAAGTGATCTCGGCTCTTTCCTTATCGAATAAGGTGCAGGATATTCTACAAGGAATACCGCTATGCAAAACAACAATTAGAGCTACCTGTTTTTGAAAATTCGATTCCACAACATCTTTAGGTTTATTTTCTTTCATTAATATCATTAATGAAGTCCCATCATTTTAAGTTACCTAAACATCATAGATAAATACAACGTACGCTTATGCTATCCGCATTCGCCTAGGTTTCCCCTCGTGCACCGTTAGGTTAGGTAACTAACGGCAGAGCGGGGCAGGACTAGCGCGGGTGTAAAACATAAGCAACGTCTATATAATATATCACATATACTATATCCAGTATCTATCTCAACATATACAGTGATCACATTATAGATAAATCGCAGCAGAACACAACATATGAAATATTGAATATACTAGGATTTCCGGATTTTATTTTAAGCCTGTATAAAACACGGATTCCACAGTCGTGATGAATAGGCAAACCCACATCCCTAAACCCCTATGAGAGCGGCAAGCTACCCTACCAATTCTAGAGTTAGAAGACCCGGTCTCGACTCCTCGAGATGGTCTCCCACAGAACCCTAGAGCACGGTTACTTGTGCTCCCCGCCTTGGGTCTATCCTAATGCGGAAAAGTAAATAATATACAATGGTGACATCATCCTCAACCCAAAAGTGCCCTAATAAAATAATATTACATACAATGAATTTTACATGAATTAAAATGAAAAACTCTCATCTCACATAAAACCCCCGGCTATTCATAACACGACGATCCAATATAATATATCCCGGCAACACATAACATCACATGTCATCATGTAACGCTTTAGAAATCTTTTAGGCGATTTTCCGTTTTTTAGTAAAATAAATTGTGTTTTCCGTTAAAACCTAGAAGCGATCTTTTAGCAGTATAGAATTCACTGTACCTAGTTTAGCTAGGAAATTGCTAGTTCGCGGTTTTTGGTAAGCCACTTGTAATTTTGGTGCATTTTAATATTTTTCCCTAATTAAAATAATATTTTAAGCTTTTAATTATCCACTTAATTAGTGGTAATTACAATTTTGTTTGGGTTAATTACTACTAAGGTGAATCTATGCTAAGTTAATCACTAGTTTAAGCTTAATTCTTTCTCTCCAAAATATCTAGATATTTGTGAAATTTAAAATGAATTTTTAAAGAAAAGAATGAGGTTGCTTAGGATATTATTTGCATTAATGAGCATTTATTGTTATTTTTAGCTAGATATTTCAACACATTTCACAAAACCCCCCTCTCTTTTTACCTTGGCCGAACCCTAACCCCTTGCCGCCCAATTCATTTCCCCACTCCATTTGCACTTCTCCAAGCTTCTAAAAATCATCAAAAATCCCCAAATTCTCACACAAACTCATAAATAAATCCATACCCTTCATTCTTCAACTCTAAACAAGCTTAGATCATCATGAAAGACTTCATTTTGGAGGACTAAATTTGGAGTTAGTTGCAAATTTGTGCTCTTGAGGAGATATAAAATTTCTAAACCTGATCCTTATTTGTTGTGTTAAATTCTTTAAGTTAGCTTATTAGATGTTAATTTAAGCTTTCATTTGCATGTTTGGAAATTTCTAGAAATGGTTCTTGATAATCAAGTTAGGGTTTTGTTTAGTGAAATGGTTAAGTGTGAAGTTTAGACAAAAGGAAACTTAACCTAGTTGCTAGATTGTTAAATGATATTTTTCTAATTATCTAATTAGCTTAATTGCAAACTGAACTTTTACTAAATCACTTTTGGGTGAGATTAAAATTGTAGTAAAGCTTTGTGTGGTTTAATTAAGCTTTTATGTGATAATTGTGATTGCTAGTTTTGGTAAAAATGGTAGATTTAGGCGGCAAAGTTGCTTACTAGTTTTTTGGATAATTTAGGCGCGGGTTACTTTTGACGTTGCGAAGTTATATATATTAGAATCCACCATATATTTTGTGTTGGGAATGCGCGAACGGTACTATCGGGGTCTAGGCTTGGTGGTTGTATCATCCTAGCTATGGTTATGCCGATATCGTGCGCGTTTTGTGCACTGAGTGCACAGTGTGTTTATCTTGTGGGCGTTATCCTTGCGTTTCATTGTCTTTGTATCGGCGCAAGATGTTTAACCTTATGTGTTGTGTTTGGGAAATCTTAGGATCGTAGGCGAGGACTCCGGACGCTGCAGAGAAGGGAAAGTGAGTGGTTGGCTTTACTTAGACTAAGATCATCTGTGAGTAGATTTAACATCTACAGAAGAATCGCCCACATGGCGTTACGCGTTTGGGCTAGATATGCTATGATATTAGTCGCATGTTTATATTGCATATATAGAGTTTGCGTATAAATTTCATTACATATTATTACTTGTTGTGCCTGGACATGTACCCATTGGACACTGCACTATTATTGAAGGCTCATGTTGCACGAGCACTGATTGTATGCCACCCACACCGTCAATAATTGCCATGATATGCACAACACACATACATATATGATATTATTTGGTTAGGGACATTGGGACATTGATTCATATTCCATTGTGCATATGACGTATAGCATACTTGTATACCTACATGCTTACACATATGCCTTGACATGCCTACATGCTAGTTACCCATATACCTATATGGTATTGTACCATTAGTGACAGGTATATACACATATGAGATATAGCTACATGTACATCTTGCATACATACTTACATGTACACCCGTATACCTTGACATAGCTACACATATACCGGGAGGATATTACATCATTATTGATAGGTACATGCTCATATACCTTGTTGTAGTTACATGTTCACCTTTATATATGATGTTGCGTTTGGTTCAGAGAAATTAGGAACCGCATGATATACTTAATAACTCGTTGTAGTTAAATAGAGGTTTTTGCTTTGCATGCTCATATTACTGTTTCATGTTACATATATTATATTTCATGGATTTCGTATTGCAATATGGTTTTCATATGATGTTTTCTGGATGTTTTAATCCTGCGTATATATATCAGTGGTATGGGACGCTGATATACATTTGTATATATGCAAATATATATATATATATATATATATATCAGTGGTATGGGGCGCTGTTCTATATGTACACCTACATAATATATCATCATAATGACCTATGCAAGTATACTTATTCATTATCGATATGAGGAGCCTATGTGCTCGATATGAGGGGCCTATGTGCTCGATATGAGGGGCCTATATGCTCGGGGCCTAAGTGCTCGATATGAGGGGCCTATATGCCCGATGAGAGGGCCCTATGTGCCCGATGTGAGGGCCGATATTATGGTCGATATGTGGGCCGATCCGGACTGTCGGATCCCTATATATATATATATGTGTGTGTGTGTGTGTGTGTGTGTGTGTGTGTGTTGATGCTAGACACTGGTTTTCATGTTATTTTCGGATGTCGATGTTAGACACTCAAGTTCCATGGGATTTACAGGATGTGTTTTATTCCGTACTCGGCATTTATTTGATATGCATTGCTTCATGTATTAGTAGTACCTGATAGAGTACATTTCATGACTGTTGTATATACATATTTCCAGTTATTGCTATCATCTTGCATGTGTTAGATGTCGCAGTACATGCATACTTGCGATTACCTGCATATTTTATTTACTATTCATGAGTTGGAAACTCTCCCCCGTTGTGCAACAGTGTTTTGCAGGTAGTCCCTCAGGGCAGTTGCGGCAGGGCTTTCATCTTTCATATCATCTTTTGCAGCGGATACCGCTACGGCTGACTGGGTGCAGTTTTGTTATATGTGGGTTTTGCGGTTATCCGATGTTGCTCATTGTATATTCGTTGTATCCAGTACTCTCCATCTACTACTTTCATGTATTGACTTAGAGACGAGTTGTGAAGACGATATTGTATATTATTTGTGACTTGGAGGTCTTTTATGCAGTTTCACCTTATATCGTCTTTTTCTTCGCTACGGCATCGTATTTTTGCTTGTGGTGGTTGTTTTCCGCCTTTGGGAGTGGATTTGCTCCCGTTAGGGATGCTTTACTTATTTATTTGTATGTACCCATTTTTGGGGCTAGTTTTTACAAAAGAGGTGCTGCCAAAATTTTTAAGAAAGTAAATTTGGACTTTAAAGAATTTGTACTTGAGATTTTCAAAAGTTTTAACAATGTTCTTATCACTTACTACTTTTGATGGTTTAGATTGCTAGGTTTTTGGTTTACTTAAATTACGCTACGCCTATAGACGTTGCGTAGTTTAAGGGCCTTCACATGCCAATTTTGTGTCGTGACAAAATTGGTATCAGAGCACTAGGTTTTACCTTTCGGAGTGTAGGATGACCTTGATTTGATAGAGAAGGTAGCTTAAGCAGAGTGATGTAGCATGTGTACGTCCGCGGCAAACTTACGACACTGTACTCCGCCTAAAGTGACCTAAGTACTAATTTACTTGAAATTCCTTCCTTGATGATACATATCCTTGTGATTCGATTTCCGTATTCTTATCGAATCCTATTTCCATTTATAGCCTTTTGCCGCCGATGACTTGAAGGCTCAAAGAGAGGCAGCGAGGGCCGAGGTCAGATTTGACTCGTTTCGGACTAGGACTGACCAGGACGGTACGCTCGTTGCACAGGAGCAGATTGATCCGCCTTCGATAGATCGTATCGCTAGGCTTGAGGCACATATGCAGGACTTGCGCCAGATGATGAGGTCGTTGGTTGAGGCTAGTCGAGCGCAGCGAAAGGAGGTTGTTACCCCTGTTACCTAGTTATACCTTACGATCAGCACACAGCACCTATGGACGCAGCCCTATTAGCTGAAGAGCGTCTTTCCGAGACTTTAGGAGTTCAAGGACAGAGAAGGGCTCGTGCAAGAGTACCAGCCCAGAGACAGAGGCTTAGTCACCGTGATAAGTTTCGTGCACGTCGCGGGAGTAGCAGAGGCTTGGGACGAGGCCAGTTGTTTAGCTCTTATCCTAGGAGGGTCATCAGTTTTTATCTGGATGTTACCGGTGCGGGAGTTTGGGTCATCGGGTTCGGGATTGCACTGAGCCACGTGAGCATGAGGCATCTGTACCATGTGATACCGTGTCACCTTCACCTCAGGGAGAGTCTCCTTTTGCGCCCATTGTCGATCCGCGTCAGACTTATGATCAGAGAGGTCGTGGTCGCGGAGGATTTCTTCCGAGAGTACAGGATGGTAGAGGAGGAAGACATCCAGTTGCGAGTAGAGGGCAGACACGAGCGTTTGATTCTACTCATCGGGACGTGCGGGCGTCCAATGCAGAGTTTTCAGGTATTCATATTCGTATGTTCTTTTGTTACACATGTTTGTTTAATTTGGGATCTATGCCCTCGTTTGTTCTACACACTTCGTGCCGAGGATTGGTCCGAGAGTCGTGTATGCTAGATCAGCCGTTGTTGTGTTTACTCCTGTGAGCGATCCTTTGGTTGCGCGACACGTGTTTTGGTCATGTGCCAATTGGGTAGGAGATAGAGATTCGTCCGTCGATTTGATCCTTCTAGAGATTTTGGATTTTGACGTTCTCCTGGGCACGGACTGCTTGGCTACGTGCTATGCGTCTATGGACTGCCGCAAGAAGACAGTCAAGTTTTGTTTTCCCGGTGAGTCAGTTCTTGTTGTGCGGGGGGACTGTGGTGCTGCCCCTCGCAGCTTGATTTCAACCTTTTTCGCTAGTCGGCTTTTGAGAAGAGGATGTCGAGGATTCTTGGCTTCCATTCGTGATACAGGAGCCACAGTGGGCTCGTTGGACCGGGTTTCTTTTGGGCGAGATTTTCCGACGTTGTTCCAGATGAACCGGCGGAGCTTAGGGAGCTTAAGGATCAGCTGCAGAGTTGCTAGATATGGGGACTTGTGCGTCCGACTGTTTCGCTTTGGGGAGCTCCTACTCTGTTCGTCAAGAAGAAGGACGGCAGTTTGAGGTTGTGTATTGATGGATCGTCAATTGTTAGGTAAGGAGTATTAAACAGCAGTGTAAATCTTCATAACCATAAGTACAGTTTTCAACCTACGACACACATGGATTGAGTTATTAGAATCAGGGGACATATACAGAGTATTGTATGTTGTCCAGTGTCCATTAGGACAGAGGGGTTGGTACTCGTACTAGATTCTGTTTACTTGTGACTTCTCTGGTTCTTAGACATGTGTTTCGTAGAAACACAAGGTCTGGGTTTTGAGAAGTTATAGGTATAAGAATAGAGTAGAGAACCAGGTATTCTAAGTATCGGGATTCTTCAAAGTGATCGAAGATGTAGATACTTGTGTATGGTATTCAGTTGATAGTAATGATTAAGAAAACTTGCTTCTCTTTCAGGTTACTCATAATTGAAGTATTCCTAAGTTGAGTAACGCTGATTGGCCTCCTTCCATTTAGTTGACATGCACTGGAGACAGTTGCATGATTTGAATCTGGTTCAATTAAATCAGTGCCTCTGTTTCTGTATTGGATATAGAACAGTTCGTATCTTGACGTTGTTAAGGTACGGGGAGTTGTCCGGCTTATGCTTAAAACCAGACTCTGGATGTCTCAAGGCACGTTTCTGTAATGGATGTTTGTGGGTTGACCCGGGCTATGACGAGGGTTAATTTTCTACCATCTGGAAGATCAATAGTTATATTGTTCTTGACTCGCCACAGTTTTAATAAAAATGGATTTTTTCAGAAAACAGAAGTAGGAGTATGGTAGATCTGGAAGTGATTCCAGAACCGCAAACGATTAGTGAAAATTTGATAAGAACCTAAAGATTCACTCTGGTTTGACATTCCATTGGCCACTCCGCAGATATGGTGGGTAACCTCAGGCATTAGAGAGGTACTTCGGTATGCTCAAAGACGGTGACAGGGAGGTTCTTGTTTACCCAGACTTGACACTACTGTTGTTCCAGACTATGAGACCCGGCAGGAGGATGAGTATAGCGTCGTTCTGAACTGGCTTTAGAAGTGTACGTCTATATGACTCTGCCAGAGGGTTGTCGTAGTCAGAGGGAGCAGCGGAAGCAAGGTGGACAAATGGCTTATGTCTATTTATAGACTAAAGCAGATACAGATGAGATAGATCATCTATTTCTGATGTGACAGTCATAGGTTTGACTTCATCAGAATAGGGGATGGATCTGTTAAGAAGGAAGTAGGGTGTGATGTCCTGGTATTTGGATGACACATACAGAGTAGGAAAGGAAACTCCTATACTACGATCGGTTATACTTTGGTTGTCACACGGTGGTTTCTCCACATGGGACTTGGATATTATATCAGACATTCTGGTTACTGGATCTATGGATTTAGATCTAGATTTGGGTAGTTTCATAATCTGGGTACTTAGACAGTATTCTAAAGGTGCTTTAGAATGGACGACTCCTGGCATGGTGGTGTACCTGTAGGTGATGGAGTCATCCTCTCTAAAGGTGTCTTACAGACTAAAAGGGAGAAGGATGTGCATGATTGGCAGATCACTTGCTTAGGCAATTGAGTCAATTATGAGATGTCAAGTACCACACCAGATGTTGTTTTTTGCAATAGATGCAATAAGTTGATATTGATCCAATCCTGCAGAAACACTCGGAAGCAGTTCTAGAATATAAGTAGATGTTCTAGGGATATGATAACAACAGCCTCTTTTAGGAGACAGTTATCATTCCAGGCTTCCAAGGTGACCTGGATGACAGAGATGTTGTCAAAGTTATAGTTTTCCCTCCAACGAGGGGCGGTATTTTGGACAGGTGGTCCAGGAGGATACTGAGGGAGGCATCTCGCAGGATACTGATTAAGTTCAGTTGACGATACAGTCTAAGAAGTTTGGATTTGGAGTTCATTTATGAGCTTGGTCCCATCAGACATCTAGACACATTCTAAGACAAGTATTGCTCATTTTGGGAGATGGCTTTCTCCGCGAACTTGAGATATAGAGAGACATAGAAAGAAACATCATAGCGGATCCACTCACTGAGGCTATTCCTCGAACGCAATAGTTTCGCAAACGAGCTTTGTGAGACTCACTAGTAGAGGAGTTGGGTGTTCGGTATCACACGGGCTGTGAGTATGCGACATCGCAATAATTAGCCTTGAGTGCAAGTGGGAGATTGTTGGAGATAGTGCCCTCAGAGTCAATTATTGGATCACAGGCACGTGATTGCAATGATTGAGGGAGGACCTATCCCGGTAGGACAGTCTTACTTAAGATGATAGTATGCTATCTGGTTTATCTTTATCATCATGTACTGCTTTAGGTGACCCTACAGGTCACTATTGCACGTTGATAGAGCCCTTAGGATTCTTGCTTGACTACCAGCAGTATAAGGGCGATCATATACGTGGGAGCTGCGGTCTATACGCACATCCTTAAAAGGTCCCTAGTCATGGGAGTTTCGAGACAGGGCATCGATACTCCAGAGTAGACTAGTGTATACAGTCGAGACCCCGACGAGGGGCGGTGGCCGATCTCACAAGCCACCGGTGTCAGTTGGTTCACCTAAGATGTATACAGGTGCTCATTGGGTTATGAGTACACCGGACAGGACTCGCCTGGAACCTGCTAGTTGGTATTATACCTGACGTCGGATAGCAGTTCCCTGGTGACATGTGTGCAGGTTAGTTTATCGACCTGAGATCGTTATTTGTCTCGTGTGAGTTCCCACTGTGCTTTGATTACTACCCTACCACGGCTCAAAGGAGTCATGCAAACAGGTTTTAGTTGGGTACAGTCCCGAGCCACATGGAGGCAGTGAACGGATCTGCAGGGGTTCATCTCTCCCGGTATTGGGGGTGAGGTCGCGTTATGTCTAGGAGAGCCAGTACATGAAAAGTCCTTGGCCAAGGCAGGAGATATACTGGTAGATATTCCTGTAGTATCTCTGGGTGTTCTGGGCTGATCTCCGACACGACTTGTACCGCTTTTGGGGATCTGACTTTTACCAATCCCTTAGGCCCGCCATGCGATGCTCATAGACGAACGGACCGGACTGTACGGATATTGTCACTGACAGGCTCAGTAGGGTATCAAGATGAGTTCGCTCATCGACGTCCCTTTTGTTCAATACCTGCTAGCTCGTTACGTATAGGCTAATACCTCTGACGTGCTATTGGTTAAATCCACAACCAAAGTATTGACGAGTTTTTAGAGTCCCCCACAGACCGTTTTCTCAAGTTTCGGGCGAAACGCTGTAGAGGCCGTGTGGAGATATGGCAGGGTTCGATCAGATACGTACGGTATTGCACGGATCATGATCGGACAGTTAATACTAGCGGGCTTTGGTTTAAGCCGGATCCTAGTATTGTACAGTGTAGATTTTGTCTTATTGCATTTTTATTCGGTCAGAATACAAATGCGGGTATGTATATACAGTAGCGGGGTTTTCCTGTAATTTATTGCAGGATCAGTTTTCCGAAGTTGCCAGTTTGTTTTCCGTTTCGGCCTTATTTCTTTGTATCTTTAATTGGCTGAAGATTGGTGGAGTCGGGCTTATTTGCATTTATGCAAATAAGCATTTTGGAGGTTTGTTTTTGCAAGATGTAGTGTCATGATGATTGCACCATCCCTTGACTTTCTTGACTTCATGATTGCTTGACTTTGTGATGAGATGATTGGTTGGTGGAGTGTTGCTTTTGGTTGATGATCATTTCTTTCATCATGATACCCCTTTTCTCTCTCTTTGATGATTGACTCACTCACACACTTCATTCATACACTCTCCTCTCATTCCTTGCTAGTATGATGGCCGGCCAAAGAGAGGGAGGGGCTGCCCATTTTTGTGTGGGGATTTTTGGTTCTCTTGTGCTTGCAAATATCCTCAACTTCATCTCCAAAAATTCCACATCTCATTCCTCCACAAAAGGGCAACTTCTAGTGACCCAAATTGAGATAGCACTACACTACATCCTAGAGCAATTCTTAGGCACGTCGGCTTGCCAACTTCGTGCCCGAGTTGCCTCGGTCCAGAGGTGGGAGCTCGTAAAAGAAGCCGGCGACGTGGTGCCCTTCCGACGAGGAGGTGGAGACCGGACATTCCGCGGGTGATTGGGACGACGACGAGAAGACCGAAGGACACGAATCGATCGGTATATCACTCTACCCGTTCTTTAGTTAGCTAGGATTAGTTTAATGGCCCGATCCGGGACTTTTGTGCGCGGTGGTGCCATTCTAAAAGTTTAAAGAAATTTATCGCTTCCGCACTTACAGTGATATCAGAGCCAGGCCATTAACCCAGTCTAGCTTGGTCCAATGTGTTTACATCTTCGATCGAACAAAGTTCCAAAACTCGCGTTTTCAAAAGCATCAGTTTCTGTCGAAATTTTTTTAGCTCCAAAAATTTTTCAGGTTGTTGCAGAATACTGTGCAGGGAATTCTAAGCACTCTGTGAAAATTTGGTCGCGTGATCTCACCATACCACCGCGGAACCGCGGACAAACCCATGCTTGGGCCGCGGTTCCGCGTCCACTTTTACAGTTCAGTGTACCAAATTTTTACAGAGAGTTCCTGTGTAGAAAATAGGGTTTTTGGAACATTCTTTTTGGGCCCAGAATTTCTTTAAGTTCTACAGTACTGCTTGGGGGCCCACTTGGGTAAATTTGATCGATCGAAAATTTTAAACATGTTGGTTCACAGTATTTACATTATATCTGCGACCGTGAATGTCACTTGATCGGTAAATCCTGTCTATAGCCCGGTTAGATGGATTTGCGAATGTGACATTCACATTGATGTTCTGTGTTGTGTTATGATGTTGCGGATTGGCCGTGGGGGATAGCCTGGATGCAATGCTATTACAGTTTTGGTTGTATTATGTACATTTGATATTGCGGGGCGAGCGTCCGACATGTGGACTGTCGTCACTGCCAGTTTGTATATTATTCTTTTAGGGCACGACCGGGTCGAGGTCGATGTACCCGTTATATGTATATTTTACTTTCTGTACTAGGATTACCCCGCGGAGGGGTGCACGGATAGCCGGATTCTAGAGGGCAACGAGCCCGCATCTCATGGCATTGAGACGGAGGGGGCTTTACTCGAGAATTGGCGGGCTATTCGCCGCATTCGTAGGGGGTACAGGTTGACCGAGGAGGGGTGCCCAAGTTACCGGATTCCGTGAAGTGCTGGGTGGTCCAATCAAGTTGCTGAAGGGGGCTGCCTCGCTTCAGGTTTTGGCGGGCAACATGCCGCGCCCGTAGGGGTCTAGGATTTCATTGCACAGGCTATCCACACGACCAGGGGAACGTCGGGTTTCAGTAGCGGCTCTGTGAAACTGTAACACCTTAGGTCGTGTTTAGGGGTTAATTATATTTTACTAGATAGCTTTTGGTAAAAGTTTACCAAATTAAGTTTCAGATAATTTATTCTAATTAATGAGTATTTTATTAGAATTTTTCTAGGCACACACACACTTGTGCATGTAAACTAGGGTTTAGATTTGGGGTTAAAACCATGATTAACAACCATGGTGGGTTAACCTATTTGTATTAAGTGTTTTGGGCTTTAATGGGGTTTTATTTATTTGAGTGTTTTGTTAATTTGTTTTTCTTTTCTTTTCTTTTGTTGACTTGGTGCATGAGAGAGGGAGTATGGGCATGGCTTGAGCCATGCTCATTAAATGAAGAGAGAGGGAAAGAGAGAGGGGGGTTTGACTTGGGGCCTCATTTCTTTCCTCACAACTCACACAGACACACTCAGCTGAGAGAGAGAGAGAGAGAGAGAGAGAGGCAGCAGCTGCAGAGGCAGCATCAGCAGCAGCAGCAGCAAGCAGTAACAACAGCAGCAGCAGGCAGTGGCAGCAGCTGCAACACCAACAGCAGCCCCTACAGCTGCAGCAGCACTCCCATCTTCTCCACCTCCTTTCTCCTTGCACTTAGGGTCTTGTAAGGTATAGAATCCGAGCCCAACTTCTTGTTTGTTTAACGTATGTGTAGTTTAGCTTCGGTTTCTGTATAAAGCGAGATTTTGTGCTTGAAATGGTGATTTGTGTGGACTTATGGTTTAGTGCTGTTAATATTGGTTAACCTAGCCTAATTAGGTGTTATTAAGGCCATGTAAACCTAGTTAGACCCCAGATTACACCAAAATACCATAGGGTTTCTAATTGTGCAAATTTAGTGTTTTTAAGTGAACTTTTTGGATTTCTGTGACCTGCTATAGGCCCGAGTAGTTCAGGTTGAATTTGAGTTAACTGGAGCTTGTATACAAGGCATAGACCACACCACCAGAGCCCGAGACCCCCGCCCCATAGCGAGGCCGCCGATTTATTCTTTCTGGCCGCAATTTGCGGCCAGATAGGGGAATTTTTGGGTGATGTTTGGATGGGTAGGAGTCTGTTGTTATTTCTAGGCCAGTGGTATGTATAGTTTTGTAAGTTGTTAGCCTGGGTAGAATCTGAGACGTTATATCGTATTTCTAGTACGTTTGTTTCGCGCGATACGCGCGATACGCGAGAGGGTTTCATGATTTAGCGTATCGCGGCGTATCGGAGTTAGTTTTAGACGCGTGCACACGTTTAGCGTATCGTACACACGCGCGTTTAGTTCGCGACGTGAGCGTATCGTTTGACTTCGATATCGCGTTTTGCGAGATAGTTGTTTATATATGGATTCTTGTGTAAATCCAGGTTCGCAGGCGGGTACGTCGGACGAAGCTAAGAAAGGAAAGCAGGTGGTCGGCTACGAGTAGCGCACGACCAGGTGAGTAGATTTAACATCTACGGGGAAATCGCCCGTATGGCGTTAAGCGTCAGGTCGAGTCAGGATATTAGATTGTAGATGTTCATATGGACTGTAGTAGCATACCTTATTGTTGCATATAGAAATGATAGCATATGACACTGCACTGTCACTAACGGTTCAAGTCGCACGAGCACGATTGATATGCTACACTCACACCGTTAGTAATTGCCATGACACTCACATTATAGGATTGCTACAAATCATATATCATACTGATTCTACCTTATTGATGTTGTCATGATTTGCCGCATAACAGCATATGTTATATTCATACCTGCGCACATGCACACTGTATATTCATACCAGTGCACACATATATTGATATCTTCATACCTGCGCACATGCACACTGTATATTCATACCAGTGCACACATATATTGATATCTTCATACCTGCGCACATGCACACTGTACATTCATGCCAGTGCACACATATATTGATATCTTCATACTTTCTTAGATTACGCATTGAGATATGTTGTTTCCATGTTAATTCTGGATTTTGGGGAACCGTGGATATTTCAAAGAGAATAGTTAATTATTTAAAAACCCGGTTTCCCTTGATATGATATTTCGGTGCGTCCACCATGTGTTTTCTCGGTACTAGAGTGATATATGTGAACCCGAATCGAGGAGTTGGATGAGGCCGATTACGGGTACATGGTGGACCCGGTATGGTACCCCGGGGTGAGAACGGTTTCGCTGTGTAGTAGACGGTGAGCCTGGCAGAGGGACTACTACCTACCGGTGATTGGTTTGACCTGGCGGTTATCCGGAGGATACCGACCATAGCCTATGGATGGATACGGGACGACTCATACTGCCGAGGCCGAGGGCCGATACCGCAGACAGAGCCCGTGGGCTGATCCGCACTGACGGATGCCCTATACAGGAGGATTTGCGTGTCGATGCTTGGCATAAGTATTTCTTGATATTTTGGGTGCCGATGTTGGGCACTCACGGTTATATGAGATTTACAGGATTGGAGGACCGAGGAGGATGACGACGCCTGAGTAGTATTGGGATTTGGGTACATTGTTGGGTACCGATTATACTTTCCACGATCACATTCCGTGTAGATGTTATATTTCCCATGCTCAGTATGTAGTAATTGATATCTCATCCTGTATCTATTATACCTGATATAGTACACATTGCTATACATGATCATTGCATACCCTGTTCATTCTATATAGGGTTGTTAGATTGCATTGCTATACCTGGTCATTGCATACCCTGTTCATTCTATATAGGGTTGTTAGATTGCATTGCTATACCTGATCATTGCATACCCTGTTCATTCTATATAGGGTTGTTAGATTGCATTGCTATACCTGATCATTGCATACCATGTTCATTCTATATAGGGTTGTTAGACTGCATTGTTATACCTGATCATCACATTTCTTGCTCATCACATGGAGATGTTATTAGATCGCACTTGTTGCATGATTTGAGCATCCAGTTCATCATATAGACGTTATCTGTTGATATAGGTTAGAGTATCGTAGCACGTACATACTCGCGATTACCTTTATATGTTATCTTCTATTCACGAGTTGGCAACTCACCCCCGTTGTGCCACAGTGTTTGCAGGTTGCCCTTCGGAGTAGTCGCGGCAGGCTGCATTCTTGCATCTTTTGACACAGATACCCCTACAGTTGGTGTACTAGCTCTTTTGCTGATAGGTGGGTTTTGTGCGGTATCTGGTTATCTTGCAGTTATGTACATTGTTGTATCTAGTACTCTCCATCTACCACTTATGTATTGACTTAGAGACCAGTTGTGAGGACGATGTATATTATTTTGTATTCTAGCGTCGAGCTCGTTGTGAGCCGACTTTACTTATGCAGTTTATTCCATCTGTGATGTTTCCCACCTGTTGCTCATTTTCTTCGCTACGGCGTCGTATATTGTTATCTTAGTGATTGTCTACTTAAGATTTCTTGACATCTTAGTAATTTGTTCTATGAATTGCTTAAATCACTCTAGACTTTTACTGGTTTGATTTCTGGGTTTTCGGCTTACTTAGTTGCGTTACGCCTGTAGACATTACGTGGTTGAGTGCCGGTCACGGGCCAAACTTTGGGTCGTGACAGAAACCCGGGGATCCCAGATATTTGTATTGTTCTGTGATGCTTATAACATTTCTGTGATATTGCATTTTATCACGCCTTGAGAGAAATATTATATATTGATATATATACTAGTAGATGTTGTATATGTTTTGTATCTGCACTAGTCCAGTCCCCGCTCTGTCGTTAGTTAACTAACCTAACGGGTAATGACGGGACCTAGTGGCGAATGCGGATGGCATATACGTACGTCATTATTTTCGTTCTTTATTGGTGTGATCAGTTGATGGGACTGCGTTGATTCGGATCAATGAAAGTTAAAAACAAACCTATTCTGATGTTGTTGGAACATTTTTCAAAAAGCTGTTATTGCAAGGACGTTCACTTTTGTTTTTCACAGTGGTATTCGGTTATGAATATCCAGCACCTCAGTCGACGAGGCAAGGGCCGAGATCCCTTCACTGGCAGTGACCCCTTAGACAGAAGTTTGCGTCAGGGCAATAACTTCACTATAGTCGTTTACTTTTGCTTTGCATCGTGGTATTCAGTTGGATTATCCTGCACCTCATTTTACGGGGAAAGAGCCGAGATCCCTTCACCGGGAATGACATCTTTAGCAAAGGTTTTCGTCATTATATTTTTAAAAGCTGTCCGGTTCCTTCAACGATATCAAGTTCATTACGTTAATGGTTTTCGCCAGAAACCATTCGTAGCCCTCCGTCGTTTCATATGGATAGTCAATAAGTATTCAAGCTGTGTATGTTGGCCAAAGTCAAGGCACAGTGATTGTTAGCTATTGGGTATTCATATGCAGCATAGATATGTAAGTCCATATTGCGACCCCCGGTTCTTACGGGGAGGCGGAAACGGTATAAAAATCAAATTTTTAGCGCAAGGGGCAACATGGACTAACATGAGTCGAGATCTTTTCTAAACTAAACTAGCAAACATGCAAAGGAGAGTTAACTACTCGGCAAAGTGGTTATACCTAACTTGAACTCCTTCTTCTTGAAACCTAGTAGAGGTTGATGGTTCTCTTCTCGTCGCCTTCTTCCGTCGAAGATGGATCCACCTGAGGGTTCAACCTTCGGGCTCTTTCTCGAACTTGGAGAGAACTAGAATCTCCGGCTTGCTAAACCTTTGATCCTAGAGTGAGTAGAGAGTGTCTAAGGGGTGCTTTTCTTTTAAGGAGAGGGATTCTCAACACATGAGAAGGGTTCTCCTTTTGCTAGAGGAAGAAGAAGATGAAGTGAGGAGAGAGAAGCTAAATGAAAGAATGAGCTCTTTTTCTTTTGCAACCATAACATAAAGCAAAAGAATTATCAAATAATAATAATAATGAAAATGAAAAAGGTTGATGGAAGGTTTAGGAATGACCATTATCATTTCAAACATTAAATGAATTTGCTAGAATCAAAGAGCATCTTTCTTTTGTAATGATGATGGTCAAAACTTCAACCATGGAGAACAAGTCAACCATGGTCAACAAGTCAACATAAAAACCAACCATGACACAATTTTATTTTATTAATATTATTAATTGATATAAAATAAATCCATTAGGGTTTGGAAAAAGACGACTGTCAACTGTGCATGCGCACCCGTTCCGAAACCCTAATGAAAGTCCTCTTCCTCCTCCTCAAATAACTGTGCATACACACCTGCATTCTTGTTCCGAGGAACATGAATACTGATAGATAAAAGAAACCCCAAAACATATACCAGTATCTGACTCAAACCAGAGCCAGCCATTAATATCCGTCCGGACTCCAAACGTGCACAAGTGCGCGGATGAGAACGAACCCTGTCGCAAAACCATGCGACCTCTACTCTGTTTTGCCCAGAGGCGAATACCCTCTGTGTGGGACTCTAAAGACTCGACACTACGCTGGCAGTGGGTTTAACCACAGACCGCAAGCGGAACTAGCTGTGCGTAACGGTCCCCAGGTAGATGCCGACAAGAAGGCTGACGAGGTGAAACCCCATCTGTACTCCTACTGAGTCTGAATGTGACAGTCTCCGTACAGTCCGGTCTGTTCGTCTGATACATCGCATGTCGGGCCTAGGGGGCGGTAAAATGTCAGTCGCCTAATAGCGGTACAAGTCGTGTCGGAGTGAAGCCCAAAACACCCTGAGATAACACTGGAAGCCTACCAGTATATCTCGCTTGCCCTGGCCAGGGACTACTCGTGTAATGGCTCTCCTAGACACAGCGCGATGTCAACCCCCAATACCGGGAGAGACGAATCCTGTCTAACCGTCACTGCATCCAAGTGCTTCGGGACTGCACCCAACCACCACCTGTTTGCACGACTCCTTTGAGCCGTGGTAGGGTAGTGATCAAAGTGCAGTGGAAACACACTCGAGGCGAAGTGCCAGTGTCAAGTCAGCGGACTAAGCTGTACTCATGTCACCAGGAAACTGATAACTGACGATAGGTATAATACCAACCTGTCAGTTCCCGACGAGTCCTGTCCAGTGTACTCGTAACCCAACGAGCACCCGTATACTATCTCCAGTACGACATACTGATGGCTGTGGGACAGACCATCTCCCACACTGGGATGAGAAGCGCATACGCTAGTCTACTCCGGAGTATCGATGCCCTGTCTCGATAGTCCTGCGACAAGGGACCTGTATAAGGATGTGCTTATAGATTACCCAGCCCCCACTAGTGTGACTGCCATCACAACGTTGGTAATCAAGCAAAGATCCTAAGGGCTCCACTAATGCGTATAAGTGATATACTGAAATAAACACAAGTACACATTGAAGTAGAAACAAACCAAGTAGCATACTACTATATTGAGCAAGATTGTTTATACAAGGTGAATATCCCAAGCTTCCATCAAGTAATATACAAACTAGTATGATACAGTAATGGCCTCTAGGGCATATACACTAACAATCTCCCACTTGCACTAAGGCCATGAACTGGCGTATCGAAGACCTATCATCTCGATCAGCCGCTCGAACTGAGTCTGGGGTAAGGCCTTGGTGAATGGATCTGCAGTGTTCTCTTCTGAAGCAACCCTCCGAACCTCGATCTCCTTGCGATCCATGATCTCCCTGATCAGGTGATACCGCCTCAAGATGTGCCTGGATCTCTGATGGGACCTGGGTTCCTTCGCTAAAGCTATAGCCCCGTTGTTGTCGCAATACAAAGGTATTGGGTCAACAATGGACGGAACCACCTGAAGTTCTTTTAAGAACTTCCTCATCCAGACAGCTTCTTTTGCGGCATCAGATGCAGCGATATATTCCGCTTCCATAGTCTGGTCCGCAACGGTTTCCTATTTGGAGCTCTTCCAACACACCGCCCCTCCATTGAGGGTAAAGACGAAACCCGACAGGGACTTGGAATCATCCTTGTCACTCTGGAAGCTGGAGTCAGCAAAGGCCTCGATCTGGAGGTCTTTTCCGCCATACACCAAGAACATCTCCTTAGTCCTTCTCAGGTACTTGAGAATGTTCTTTACCGCTATCCAGTGTTTCTCCCCAGGGTTTGACTGATACCGGCTTACCACACTCAGTGCATAAGCTACATCCGGTCTGGTACACAACATCTCATACATTATAGAGCCTACCGCAGAAGCGTAGGGTATAATAGACATGTGATCCCTCTCTAAATCAGTCTTGGGAGACATCTCTTTAGAGAGGGTGATCCCGTGACAAGCCGGTAGATTACCGCGCTTGGAATCTTCCATACTGAATCTCTTCACTATGGTGTCGATGTACCTGGACTGAGAAAGTCCTAATATCCTCTTGGATCTATCACGATGGATCCGGATCCCCAGGATGTATGAGGCATCACCCAGGTCTTTCATGGAGAACCTGTGCGACAAGAACCCCTTGACAGATTGTAGCATAGGAATGTCATTTCCTATTAAGAGAATGTCATCCACGTATAAAACGAGGAATACTACAGTTCTCGCTACAAATCTACTATAGATGCATGGTTCATCTGGATTTTTGATAAAGCCAAATTCCTTGACCGTCTCATCAAAACAGATGTTCCAACCCCGCGATGCCTGCTTTAGTCCATAGATGGACTTAAGCAACTTGCACACCTTTCCGCTGCTCCCACTCTGAATGAAACCCTCTGGCTGATCCATATAGACACACTCCTCTAAATTTCCATTTAGAAAAGCGGTCTTTACGTCCATCTGCCAAATCTCATAATCGTGGAAGGCAGCAATGGCAAGAAGGATCCGAATGGATTTCAGCATAGCCACTGGAGAAAAGGTTTCGTCATAGTCCAAGCCAGGTCTTTGACGGAAACCCTTTGCTACAAGTCTAGCTTTATAGGTCTCAACCTGCCCATCTACACCAATCTTGCTTTTGAAGATCCACTTGCATCCTACGGGTTTTAACCCGTCTGGAGCAATGTCCAACGTCCATACTTTGTTGGTGTACATGGACTCCATTTCGGTCCACATTGCATCCAGCCATTTTACCGAGTCAACGCTCTGAACGGCCTGCTGGAAGCTAGTAGGCTCATCATAATCTATGATGCAATCCTCTCTATCCCCGTCTATGAGAAAACCGTAATATCTCTCGGGCGGATGAGACTGCCTACTACTCCTGCGGAGCGGCATAGGAATGTCCTGTTCATTTGAACCCTCCGGTTCCACTAAGCTTTCAGTAATAGTCTGTGGTTCTGGAATTTCTTCAAGTTCTACTGCGCTCCCACTTATTTCTTTTTCTAAGAACTGGTGTTCTAGAAAGTGGGCATGATGAGAAACAAGAACTTTTTGTTCCTCTGCGTAGTAGAAGAGATATCCCTTGGAGTTCTTTGGATATCCCACAAACTTACACTGTACTGAGCGCGCCTCGAGCTTGTCCGCATGCTGCTTTTTAACAAAAGCTGGACTTCCCCAAGTCTTAATGTGACTGAGATGGGGCCTCTTCCCACACCACATCTCATACGGTGTAGTAGGCACAGTCTTAGTAGGAACTCGGTTCAAAAGGTACGCAACTGATTCTAGCGCATACCCCCAGAAGGATCGCGGTAACTCAGCGTTACTCATCATGGACCGTACCATATCCAATAGGGTTCGGTTCCGTCTCTCCGATACACCGTTGTGTTGCGGAGTGTATGGAGGTGTAAGCTGAGAGAGAATTCCGTTCTCTTTTAAATAATTCAGGAACTCGGCACTTAAGTATTCTCCACCTCGATCCGATCTTAGAATCTTGATACTTTTGCCGGTCTTTTTCTCTACCTCATTCTTATATTCCTGGAACTTTTCAAAGGCTTCGGACTTATGTTTCATTAAGAAGACATAACCGTACCTTGAGAAATCATCCGTAAAAGTAATGAAGTAAGAGTAACCGCTTCGCGCATGTGTAGACATTGGACCGCCCACGTCGCTGTGTACGAGCCCCAAGAGCTCGCTCGCTCTTACTCCGTGTGCAGTGAACGGAGTCTTTGTCATCTTTCCTTTGAGACAGGATTGACAAGTGGCATACGATTGATATTCGAACGAATCCAAATATCCTTCTGTATGTAACTTAGTCAACCTTCTCTCATTGATGTGACCCAGTCTACAGTGCCATAAGAAAGTCTGATTGATTTCTGGAGACTTTCTTTTGTGTGTATTCTGGACATTGAAAGTCTGTGGTTGGTTTAATACGTATATACCATTGCTCAATGTAGCTGACCCAATCAGAACTTGATTAAGGTGAATGTTTACAACATTACTTACAAACGCAAATTCATAACCTTCTTTAGAAACCAAAGATACAGAAATGATATTACAAGTTGCGTTGGGTACAAAAAAGCAATTATGCAAAACCAAAACATGCCCATCTGTCATTCCCAGGTGATAGTCCCCCACGGCTTTAGCATCCATGCTAGCTCCGTTCGCAACTCTGAGGGTCATGTCACCTGCCTTCAAAAACCTACGGTTTCTCAACGCCTGCAAAGAATTACAGATATGAGATCCTGATCCGGTATCCAATACCCAGGAAGTAGAGTTTATAGAAAGACAGTTTTCAATAACATACACACCTGAAGCTGAAGCCGCAACCTGCTTCAGTTCCTGTGTCCTGGCTGTAAGTCTACGCTAGCGCCCCGGCCGTCTACAGACGCCAAAATGCGGAACAAAACTTTTAAACTGGCGCTATCGTATACTTTAACCCGGATCTACCATTATTGCTAAACTAACAAACTGTAAAGAGTGTAGAAAGGTTAAACCGAACGATCCGAGTCCTTCGTTCTTTAACCATCATCCCACGCTCCGTTGCGGCTGCTCCGATCTCGTCGATCTCCGATTCCTTCGTCGAGGTGGCACCACGTCGACGATTCTTTAAACGGGCTCCTGCCTCTGACTTGAGGCAACTCGATCGTCAAGTTTGCTAAAAGAGACAACCAAGAATGATGTAGAGAATGAGTAGATGACTTTGTCTCACTTCGTCCAAAGCCGTGGACGATCTGTTAATGAAGTTGCCGAGGGAATTGGGTGATGGAATGAAATGAACTGTAAAATTCCATGCACCCCAAATACTATCATATCTTTTACAACCATGAAAAACTTAAGTGAGAGAGAGTGTGGAGGAGAGAGAGGGCCGGCCATTCTTATAGAAGAGGAGGAGGTGACCGTAGGAGAAAGAGAGTAACCTTAAGCAAAATATCATATGTGAACACAAACTAAATATCTTGCATAAAGATCTTAAGGAAAACAAGAAATGGTTGAAATCAAAGCATGTGTCATAATCCTTGTCACCAAATTCTAGAACCTTCTAGAAGCTTGACTCACTCTCATCCAAGAAAAGATAAATCCGTCTTTAACCGAAAGTTAAAAGACGGCTGATAGAAAACTGGAAACTGGCAACATCCAAAAGTGATCCTGAAACGACTTTCAGGATAACCCCGAAACTGTATAAATATACCCGCATTTGTATTACGACCGAATACAAATGCAACTGAGACAAAGATATTATACCTACTCAATATAATACTCGGATCCGGCTTAAACCAAAACTGACCAGTATCATCTGCCCGAAAAATAACACGTGCGTAAACGCACGTGCATTTTCCGAACCCTGCCATAAAACCATACGGCTTCTACAACGTTTCACCCGAACTTGCGAAACTGTCTGTAGGGGACTCTAATGACTCGTCAGTACCCTGGCAGTGGGTTTAACCACAAACCATCAGCGGCACTAGCAATGCGTAACGGCTGCCCATGGACTGACCTCAAGGGATGCCGATGAGCGCACTCATCCGGAAAACCCTTCTGAGCCTAACAGTGACAATGTATATACAGTCCGGTCCGTTCGTCTATGAGTATCGCATGTAAGTCGATGTACTTCACCCCAGTACTTGTGGGGAGGCGGAATTTTCAAAAACGATCATGTTTAAAGAACGAACATCGACTAACCGCTTGAATCGAAGCTAAACGATAACTAACCAAACATAAAGTTGTTCTAAACTACTATGCTTAGGGATTATACCTATCGAAACTAGTCCTTCGTCTTTACGATCTCCTTGTTCTCCTCGGCCTTCTCTAGGTAGTAGACGATCCACCCGAGAGCAAAACTCCAAGCTAAACCTCTAAACTTGAGGCAACTAACCTTCTTGGATTGCTAATCAAAGAAGCTAGAATGAAATAGAGTGATGGTTATGGATTGTTTAGTCTAACTAATCCTTTGATCTCAACTCATGAGGTGTAAGGATTAGGGTTTGAAGATGATAGCTTGAGGAGAGAGAAGGTGAGAAATTATCTAATGAGAATAGTAAATCTATCATAATATATATGAACCTTTAAAATTCATCAATAAAAGAAAAACTAAATGATGAATAATGAAGTTTCATAAATATCTAGTGGTGATTCATAACCATGACTCATTAAGCATTTATCATGCATTAATGATATGCATGAATCACCCTCATGACTCACTAAACTCATTTAATGCAAATGACACCTAAACCTCCTTAGTCACCACTTCTAGAAGCTTCTCGAGTGATTACGAGAACGCCCCTCCGATCCGTAAAAATACGGAAAAACTTTAGACTGTATAAATCCAATAACCGGATACCAGTAACTGGCTTAAACCAAAGCCGACTGGTAAAAACTGTCCGAAAGTCGTACGCGCGTAAACGCACGTATGCGTCCGAACCCTTTGTCGCAAAACCATGCAACCTCTATATCGTTTCGCCTGGAGTAGGAAACTCTCTGTGTGGGACTCTAGAGACTCGACTACTACGCTGGCAGTGGGTTTAACCACAGACCGCAAGCAGCACTAGCTGTACGTAATGGTCCCCAGGTAGTTGTCGATAAGAAGGCCGATGAGGAAACCCATCCGAACTCCTACTGAGTCTGATGTGACAATCTCCATACAGTCCGGTCCGTTCGTCCAAGACTATCGCATATCGGGCCTCGGGGGGCGGCAAGCGTCACTCCCCTAATAGCGGTATAAGTCGTGTCGGAGGGAAGCCCATTACACCCTGAGAAACTACTGGAACCTACCAGCAAATCTCGCTTGCCCTGGCCAGGGACTTTGCGTAATGGCTCTCTGACACAGCACGATATCTACTCCCAATACCGGGAGGGATGAATCCTGTCTAACCGCCACTGCCTCCAAGTGCTCGGGACTGCACCCAACTGCTACCTGTTTGCACGACTCCTTTGAGCCGTGGTAGGGTAGCAATCTAAGAACAGTGGGACACACTCGAGGCGAAGTAGCAGTGTCAAGTCTGCGGACTACGCTGTACTCATGTCAACTGGGAACTGTTCACTGACGACTGGTATCAAACCAACCAACAGTTCCCTGTGAGTCCTGTCCGGTGTACCCGTAACCTAACGAGCACCTGCATACTATCTCCAGTACGACGTACTGACGGCTGTGGGACAGACCATCTCCCCAACTGGGATGAGAAGCATACACACTAGTCTACTCCGGAGTATCGATGCTCTGTCTCGATAATCCAACGACCAGGGACCTGAATAAGGATGTGCTTGTAGACTACCCAGCCCCCACTAGTGTGACTGCCATCACAACGCTGGTAGACAAGCAAGATCCTAAGAGCTCTATCAATACGTACACTCACATATTAAGATAGAAAAACCAAGTAGCATACTACCATGTTTAGCAAGACTGTTATATACATGTGAATATCCCACGCTTCCATTAAGTAATATACAAGCTAGTATGATACAGTAATGGCCTTCTAGGGCATAAACACTAACAATCTCCCACTTGCACTAGGGCCATGTACTGGCATATCATAGACCAATGATCTCGAGCAGCCTCTCGAACTGAATCTGAGGAAGGGCCTTTGTGAATGGATCAGCAATGTTCTCTTCTGAAGCAACTCTCCGAACCTCGATCTCCTGACGATCAATGATCTCCCTGATCCGGTGATACCGCCACAAGATGTGTCTGGACTTCTGATGGGACCTTGGTTCCTTCGCTAAAGCTATAGCTCCGTTGTAGTCGCAATACAGAGGTATTGGATCAACTATGGTAGGATCCACCTGAAGTTCTGTTAGGAACTTCTTCATCCAGACTGCTTCTTTTGCGGCATCGCAAGCAGCTATATACTCTGCTTCCATCGTCGAGTCAGCAACGGTGTCCTGCTTGGAGCTCCTCCAGCACACCGCACCTCCATTGAGGGTAAAGACATAACCCGACATGGACTTGGAATCGTCCTTATCACTCTGGAAGCCGGAATCAGCAAAGGCCTCCAACCTGAGGTCTTTTCCGCCGTAAACCAAGAACATCTCCTTATTCCTCCTCAGGTACTTTAGAATGTTCTTTACTGCTATCCAGTGTTTCTCCCCTGGGTCTGACTGATACCGGCTTACCACGCTTAGTGCGTAAGCTACATCTGGTCTGGTACACAACATCGCATGCATTATAGAGCCTACCGCAGAAGCGTAGGGTATAATAGACATGCGTTCCCTTTCCAAATCAGTCTTGGGAGACATCTTTTTGGAGAGGGTGATTCCGTGACAAGCCGGTAGGTTACCGCGCTTAGAATCTTCCATACTGAATCTTTTCAGTACAGTGTCGATATACCTGGACTGCGAAAGTCCCAACATCCTCTTGGATCTATCACGATAGATCCGGATCCCCAGAATGTAAGAGGCATCACCCAGGTCTTTCATGGAGAACCTGTGTGACAAGAATCCTTTGACAGATTGTAGCATAGGAATGTCATTTCCTATCAATAGAATGTCATCCACGTACAAGACGAGGAATACGACACTTCTGGCTACAACTTTACTATATATGCACGGCTCATCTGGATTTTTGATAAAGTCATATTCTTTTACTGTCTCATCAAAACAGATGTTCCAACTCCGCGATGCCTGCTTTAGTCCATAAATAGACTTAAGCAGCTTGCATACTTTCCCGCTGCTCCCACTCTGATTGAAACCCTCTGGCTGATCTATATAGACGATCTCTTCTAAATTTCCATTCAGAAAAGCCGTCTTTACGTCCATCTGCCAGATTTCATAATCATGGAAGGCAGCAATAGCAAGAAGGACCCGAATGGATTTGAGCATAGCCACTGGAGAAAAAGTTTCGTCATAGTCCAAACTAGGTCTTTGACGAAAACCCTTTGCAACAAGTCTAGCCTTATAGGTTTCCACCTGTCCATCTACACCAATCTTTTTCTTGAAGATCCATTTGCATCCTATGGGTTTTACCCCATCTGGAGCAAAGTCCAAAGTCCATACTTTGTTGGTGCACATGGACTCCATTTCGGTCCGCATTGCATCTAGCCATCGTACCGAGTCGCCGCTCTGGATGGCCTGCCGGAAGTCAGTAGGTTCATCATCTTCTATGATGCAATCCTCTCTATCCCCGTCTATGAGAAAACCGTAGTATCTCTCAGGCGGATGAGACGGCCTACTACTCCTGCGGAGGGGTGCGGGAATGTTCTGTTCTTCTTGAACCTCTGGTTCTACCAAACTTTCAGTAGTAGCTTGTGGTTCTGGAATTTCTTCCAGTTCTATTTCGCTCCCACTCTTCTGATTTTCTAAAAATTCAGTTTCTAAGAAGTGGGCATGACGAGAAACAAAAACCTTTTGTTCCTCTGCGTAATAGAAATAATATCCCTTGGAGTTCTTTGGATATCCCACAAGCTTACACTGTACTGAACGTGCCTCGAGCTTGTCCACATGCTGCTTTTTTACAAAAGCTGGACACCCCCATATTCTAAAATGTTTTAGACAGGGTTTCTTCCCACTCCACATCTGATATGGTGTGGTAGGCACAGTCTTGGTTGGAACCTGGTTCAAAAGATATGCCGCTGATTCTAGCGCATAACCCCAGAAAGATCGCGGTAACTCAGCATTACTCATCATGGATCGTACCATATCTAGTAGGGTTCGATTCCGTCTCTCCGATACACCGTTGTGCTGTGGAGTGTATGGAGGAGTAAGCAGAGAGAGAATACCTTTCTCTTTTAGGTAACCTAGGAACTCGGCACTTAAGTATTCTCCACCTCGATCAGATCTTAGTGTCTTAATACTTTTGCCTGTTTGGTTTTCCGCTTCACTCTTGAATTCCAGGAATTTCTCAAAGGCCTCTGATTTATGCTTCATTAAGAAAACATATCCATACCTAGAGATATCATCTATAAAAGTAATGAAGTAGGAATAACCACCTCTCGCATGTGTAGACATTGGACCACATACATCGCTGTGTATGAGTCCTAAGAGCTCGCTCGCTCTTACTCCTTGTCCAGTGAATGGAGTCTTTGTCATCTTTCCTTTGAGACAAGATTGACAAGTGTCATAAGTTTGATATTCGAACGTGTCCAAATATCCTTCTCTATGCAACTTAGTCAACCTTCTCTCATTGATGTGACCCGGTCTACAATGCCATAAGAAAGCTTTATTTAAATCTGGAGACTTTCTTTTTAGTGTGTTCTGGACATTGAAAATTTGGAGTTGGTTTAAAACATATATGCCGTTATTTAATGTACCTGACCCAATCAAACCATGATTAAGGTGGATGTTGACAACATCTCTTACAAACGTGAAATCATAACCTTTATTTGATAACAAGGAAACTGATATGATATTACACGTTAAGCTTGGTACAAAATAACAGTTATGTAAAACCAAAATGTGTCCACTCGTCAATCCTAGGTGATAGTCCCCGACGGACGCAGCTCCCATGCTAGCTCCGTTAGCAACCTTTAGGGTCATATCACCTTCCTTCAGCACTCTACGGTTTCTCAGTGCCTGCAATGAATTGCAAATATGAGATCCTGATCCGGTATCCAATACCCAGGAAGTAGAGTTGATCGACAGACAATTCTCAATTACAAACACACCTGAAGTCGAAGCCACAGCTTGCTTCGGTTCCTGGTTCTTGGCGTTCCACGCCTTGCAATCCTTCTTCCAGTGCCCTTTCCTGTGACAATGGAAGCACTCATCCTGACCAACTATCGGTACTGCTTTCTTTTTCTTTCCCTTCCCTCCCACCTTACTAACACCTCCTCTAGGTCTGGGTGCGGCCTTCTTCTTCCTTCCTTTGGCCCTAGCCTTGGACCCGGAAGAAGATGTACCGCCAACAAACATAGCGGGTGTTTCCCTTGCCTTCTGCAAGGTGCCCTCCGCACTCCTTAACATGTTCAGGAGTTCCGCAAGTTCAACTTCTTTTCCTTGAAGATTGAAGTTGAGGATAAACTGGGCGTAGGTGGGAGGAAGGGACTGGAGAATAAGGTCTGTATAGAGCTCATTATCCAAAGTCATCCCAAGGTCTGCGAGCTCTTCTATATAGCCGATCATCTTTAGGACATGTTCACCTACCGATGACCCGACAGCCAACCTCGCTCGAAACAAGTTCTTAGAGGTCCCGTATCTTGCTATACGAGATTGCTCTCCATAAAGTTCCTTTGTATGGAGAAATATGCCATCTAGGGACATATCCTCATGCCTCCTCTGATGTTCATTGTTCATCGAGGCAAGCACGATGCACTTGGCTCTCGCGCAATCTAAATCCCAGGTTTTGCGGATTTCCTTATCCGCATTGCTGGATTTGGGACCAGGGACAGCAGGTGCCGTAGCGGTGAGGACGTACCCCAGTTTGTCATAGGTCAAAGCCATTTTGACATTCCGCAGCCAATTTTATAGTTTGGCCCCGTCAGTATATTTTTCTCTAAAAGTAACTTAAGTCCAGTCATTTTCAGGGTCGCTGCAATTAGGAGAGAGAGAACAAAACTCTTTAGCATGATGCTCTTGCAAGTTTAGAGTGGTTTTTAGTTTATCTAAACTGGATGGCTCCCACTGTTTCTCGAATCCTTCCTCAAACCATAAAAGAAGAATTAGCCAAGACTATTCTCACCGTACAATACTTGCTTAACCGTTCAGCCAGGCTGGTGTCGGTACTTCGAGGGAGGTTTTCCAACGCTTTCGCGAAGTTCCTTAATTAAATAACCTCTTTTCTCCGGGGGCGTAACCCCACTGACACTTTTCTGAACACCTACTAGGTTTATAGCATTGATCGTTAAGTGACGAATATCCTGATAAGTAGCATATACTCACAGTAGGATCGGGATCCAAATATCATCGTATGATAATTTTGAAGGAATCCTACCAACATTCATCAAACTCCAAATGGTATGCATCTCTTTGCAAATTTCAGTTTCTTTAGAAATTCCCGATATGGATTTTTGCCCCATGCTCTTATGATCTTAACTAAGGGCCAACAAATCATAAGTCACATGTCAAGTTCTGCCCATCATTATCCTGTTGATTTGAACCCATCCGTATACTCTTGACTAAGGGCCAAACAAAGTAATACGACTGTCCCAAACCAACTCATCTATCTATGCAACAAATGAATACCCCAGCAGCTACCAATCACTATGTCTTGACTAAGGGCCAAACAAACATAGCTTGAATACTACTGACCATTCATAAGAAATGACGGAGGGCTACGACTGATTTTGGCGAAACCGTGAACGTAGTGAACTTGATATAACCGAAGGAACCTGATAGCTTTTAAAAGGAGTGGTTAAATCTCCGCATTTAAAAATATCTGTTTTAAAAATAACCGAGTGGTTTCTTTTAAATTGTTCCAACGATTTAAACTTTGGTTTATTTTTCTTTGCATTATAGATAATGCGTCCCATCATTAACCTATCATTGCAGAAAACAACGAAAATACAACGTCCTCTTATGCCATCCGCATTCGCCACGGGGTCCCGTCATCACTCGTTAGGTTACTTAACTAACGACAGAGTGGGGGCTGGGCTAGCGCGGGTGTAAAACATAAGTGACGTCTAAATAGCTACAATATATATAGATATTTTACATTCGTCTGACGTAATGATATTCATTCCAGAACACAGATAAACAATATTGGATTTGCAAGCAATCTGTATTTCTTTTGAGCCTGCAAGAAAAGACAGATTACACAGTTGTGATGAATAGCCGTTACCCCACCCTCGACCCCTACGGGTACGGCAAACTACCCACCCGACAGTCTGTGTACCCCACCTTGGGTCAGTCCTAGAAGCAAAAACAGTAAAATGAAATAATACAACGGTGGCATCAACCGCAACCTGGATGTGCCCAGCAAAATAATATTACAACAAATTACATTTACAACAAATGAATTAAACAATAACTCATTGCTAAACCCCGGCTAAACACCACAACAGTCCAATACAGTTTATATGCACAAACAGATATAACCATTTCAGAAATGTGCAACCCCCTGCCAACCGATATACTAGCAGTTAGGGGAGGTTTACGAACACATTAAACAATCACAGATATAATCCAATATGCAAATACTGTACAATTTCGATCGATTAAACATCTTTAATATTGCTCCAAAATCTGCTCTGTTTACTGGAAACCTGAGCAAAATTAAAATATTCCAGAAAATCCCAAATACCAGAGAGGACCCATACATGAAAGATGAGTCCATGACTCGGCAACTCGGCCGTGGAACCGCGGCGGATCGGTGGGATCCGCCGCCCTTCCGCGGCGCTTTAGCCGAGTCATGGGCTCGAATTTCATGGGTGTTCTCCTGGACTCTTTTCTAGCTTTCTGAGCAACCCTGAACAATTTTAGGACATCATTTTAAACTCGACAGAAACTGAAATATTTTAGGGTTTTCCGTCTTCGTTTTTCCGTTCGAAATTCGTACAAATTTGCAATCAAGTTATTTATTGTTTAGCGAGGCTCTGATACCACTGTAAGTCGATGTACTTCACCCCAGTACTTGTGGGGAGGCGGAATTTTCAAAAACGATCATGTTTAAAGAACGAACATCGACTAACCGCTTGAATCGAAGCTAAACGATAACTAACCAAACATATAGTTGTTCTAAACTACTATGCTTAGGGATTATACCTATCGAAACTAGTCCTTCGTCTTTACGATCTCCTTGTTCTCCTCGGCCTTCTCTAGGTAGTAGACGATCCACCCGAGAGCAAAACTCCAATCTAAACCTCTAAACTTGAGGCAACTAACCTTCTTGGATTGCTAATCAAAGAAGCTAGAATGAAATAGAGTGATGGTTATGGATTGTTTAGTCTAACTAATCCTTTGATCTCAACTCATGAGGTGTAAGGATTAGGGTTTGAAGATGAGAGCTTGAGGAGAGAGAAGGTGAGAAATTATCTAATGAGAATAGTAAATCTATCATAATATATATGAACCTTTAAAATTCATCCATAAAAGAAAAACTAAATGATGAATAATGAAGTTTCATAAATATCTAGTGGTGATTCATAACCATGACTCATTAAGCATTTATCATGTATTAATGATATGCATGAATCACCCTCATGACTCACTAAACTCATTTAATGCAAATGACACCTAAACCTCCTTAGTCACCACTTCTAGAAGCTTCTCGAGTAATTACGAGAACGCCCCTCCGATCCGTAAAAATACGGAAAAACTTTAGACTGTATAAATCCAATAACCGGATACCAGTAACTGGCTTAAACCAAAGCCGACTGGTAAAAACTGTCCGAAAGTCGTACGCGCGTAAACGCACGTATGCGTCCGAACCCTTTGTCGCAAAACCATGCAACCTCTATATCGTTTCGCCTGGAGTAGGAAACTCTCTGTGTAGGACTCTAGAGACTCGACTACTACGCTGGCAGTGGGTTTAACCACAGACCGCAAGCGGCACTAGCTGTACGTAACGGTCCCCAGGTAGTTGTCGATAAGAAGGCCGATGAGGAAACCCATCCGAACTCCTACTGAGTCTGATGTGACAATCTCCATACAGTCCGGTCCGTTCGTCCAAGACTATCGCATATCGGGCCTAGGGGCGGCAAGCGTCAGTCCCCTAATAGCGGTATAAGTCGTGTCGGAGGGAAGCCCATTACACCCTGAGAAACTACTGGAACCTACCAGCAAATCTCGCTTGCCCTGGCCAGGGACTTTGCGTAATGTCTCTCTGACACAGCACGATATCTACTCCCAATACCGGGAGGGATGAATCCTGTCTAACCGCCACTGCCTCCAAGTGCTCGGGACTGCACCCAACAGCTACCTATTTGCACGACTCCTTTGAGCCGTGGTAGGGTAGCAATCTAAGAACAGTGGGACACACTCGAGGCGAAGTAGCAGTGTCAAGTCTGCGGACTACGCTGTACTCATGTCACCTGGGAACTGTTCACTGACGACTGGTATCAAACTAACCAACAGTTCCCTGTGAGTCCTGTCCGGTGTACCCGTAACCTAACGAGCACCTGCATACTATCTCCAATACGACGTACTGACGGCTGTGGGACAGACCATCTCCCCAACTGGGATGAGAAGCGTACACACTAGTCTACTCCGGAGTATCGATGCTCTGTCTCGATAATCCAACGACCAGGGACCTGAATAAGGATGTGCTTGTAGACTACCCAGCCCCCACTAGTGTGACTGCCATCACAACGCTGGTAGACAAGCAAGATCCTAAGAGCTCTATCAATACGTACACTCACATATTAAGATAGAAAAACCAAGTAGCATACTACCATGTTTAGCAAGACTGTTATATACATGTGAATATCCCAAGCTTCCATTAAGTAATATACAAGCTAGTATGATACACTAATGGCCTTCTAGGGCATAAACACTAACATCGCATATCTGCCTAGGGGGCTAGTAACGTCAGACCCCCAATAGCAGTATAAGTCGTGTCGGAGTGAAGCCCAATAACACCCTGAGATACTAATGGAGTACCTACCAGTAAATCTCCTGCCACGGCCGTGGGCTTTGTGTAATGGCTCTCCTAGACACAGCACGATCTCGCCCCCAATACCGGGAGAGACGAATCCCCTGCCGATCCGCTCACGTGCCTCCATATGGCTCGGGACTGTACCCAAAAGCTACCTGTTTGCACGACTCCTTTGAGCCGTGGTAGGGTAGAAATCAAAGCACAGTGGAACTCACACGAGACAAATGACGACCTCAGGTCGATGAACTAACCTGTACACATGTCACCAGGGAACTGCTATCTGACGGTAGATATAATACTAACTAGCAGATTCCCGGCGAGTCCTTTCTGGTGTACTCATAACCCAATGAGCACCTGTATACATCTTAGGTGATCCAACTGACACCAGTGGCTTGTGAGACCGGCCACCGCCCCTCGTCGGGGTCTCGACTGTACACACTAGTCTACTCCGGAGTATCGATGCCCTGTCTCGAAACTCCAACGACTAGGGACCATAATTAAGGATATGCGTATAAACCAACCAACTCTCACGTATATGATCGCCATCATACTGTTGGTGGTAAAGCAAGATCCTAAGGGCTCTATCAAAGTGTAACATGTAATCAGTCACCTGAACATGTACACGACTGATAAAGGCAAACCAGATAGCGTACTATCATCTCGAGTAAGACTGTCATACCGGTATAGGTCCTCCGCAATCATTGCAATCACGTACCTGTGATCCAATAATTGACTATGAGGGCACTATCTCCAACAAACTCCCACTTGCACTCAAGGCTAATTATTGCGATGTCGACTACTCACAACCCATGTGAAACCAACACCCAACTCCTCTACTAATCAGTTTCACAAAGCCCATTTGTAAAACTATTGTGTTAGAGAAATAGCCTTAGTGAGTGGATCCGCCTAGAAGTTTCTTTCGATATCTCTCTTAATCTCAAATTCGCGGAGAAAGCCATCTCCCGAAATGAGTAATACCTGTCTTAGAATATGTCTGGATATCTGATAGGACCTAGTTCATAAATGAACTCCAAATCCAAACTTCTTAGACTGTATCGATCACTGAACCTAATCAGTATCCGGCACCATGCCACCCACAGTATCCTCTTGAACCACCTGTCCATAATACCGTCCCTCTTCGTCAGAGGGAAAACTATAACTCTGACAATCATTCTGTCATCCATGTCACCTTTGAAGCTTGGAATGATAACCGTCTCCCGAAGGAGGCTGCCATCATCAAATCCGTAGAATATGTACTTATGTTCTATAACTGCTTCCTTATGTTTCTCCAGGATTAGATTAATACAAACTTATTGCATCTAGTGCAAAAACAACATCTGGTGTGGTACTTGACATCTCATGATTGACTCAGTTGCCTAAGCAAGTGATCTGCCAATCATGCACATCCCTCTCCCCTTTAGTCTGTAAGACACCTTTAGAGAGGGTGACTCCATCACCTGCAGGTACACTACCATGCTAGGAGTCAACTATTCCAAAAACCATTAGAATATCTGTCAAAGTACCCACATTGGGAAACTACCCAAATCCAGATCTAAAACCATAGATCTAGAAACCAGAATGTCAAATATTATATCCATATCCTGTTTGGAGAAACAACTGTGTGACGACCACAGTACAACCGATCTAAAACCATAGATCTAGAAACCAGAATGTCAAAAATTTTACTTCCTACTCTGTGTATGTCATCCAGATACCATGACATCACACCCTATTACCTTCTTAACTGATCCATCCCCTTATTCTGATGAAGTCAAACCTATGACTGTCACATCAAAATTAGATGATCTATCTCCGCTATAACTGCTCACGTCTATAAATAGATATAAGCATCTTGCCCACTATGCTTCCGCTGCTCCCACTGACTACGACAACCCTCCTACCGGGTCTCATATCCTGGAATAACAGTAGTGTCAAGTCTGGGTAGATAAGAACCTCCCTGTCACCGTCCTTGAGGCTACCGGAGTACCTCTCGGGTGTCTGAGGTTACCCACCAAATCTGCGGAGTGGCTATTGGAATGTCAAACCTGATTGAATATATAGGTCCTATTAAATTTTCCGTAATCGTTCGCGGTTCTGGAATCACTTCCAGTTCTACCATACTCCCACTACTGTTTTCTGAAAAAGATCCATTTTACTAAAACTGTGGCGAGTCAAGAACAATATCACTATTGATCTTCCAAATGGTAGAATATCAACCCTCGTCATAGCCAGAGTCAACCCACAAACAGTCATTACAGAAACGTGCCCTGAGTTATCCAGAGTCTGGTTTTAAGCATAAGCTGGACAACTCCCCATTCCTTAATATCTTTTAAGGTACGAACTATTCTATATCCAATATAGAAACTTTGGCACTAATTTAATTGGAACCATATTCAAATCATGCAGCTGTCTCCAGTGCATATCAACTTAATGGAAAGAGGCTAATCAGCATTACTCAACTTAGGAATCCATCCATTTATGAGTAACCTGAAAGAGAAACACGTTTCTCAAAACCATCACTATCAATTGAATACCAATCACAAGAATCTATATCTTCGATCTCTCTGAAGAATACCGATACTTGTGATACCTGGTTCTCTACTTTATTCTTATACCCATAACTTCTCAAAACTTAGACCTTGTATTTCTACGAAACACTTGTCTAAATACTAGAGAAGTTATAAGTAAACAGAACATAGTACGAGGACCTACCCCTTTGTCCTGATGGACACTGGACAACATACAATACTCTGTATAAGTCCGCTGAGTTAAACAACTCAAAACCTGTGCGTCGTAGGTTGAAAACTGTACCCTGGTGATTTCCTCAAATATCACCAATTACAACGAATTCCGATATAATGAGGATGATCACCTAATTCCCAATATCTTACTCCCACTCATCATCTGTAAAACCATACAGATATGAGAATAAAACCTGGTAAATACATACCCTTGGAGTAAGTGTCTAATCGGGAAAACAGTTTTTCTTTAACAATGCACTGAAACATGAAAATGTTTCGTAGGGGTATCCTGGTATTCATAGCAATGCCTCTTCCATAATCCAATTCATGACTTCAACCGTATATTTTATTGCCGTCTCTCCAAATCCCTTTATTTGTCTTTAGTCATTACCTTCTGTACACCATCGTTAGGCTAAATGGTTTTCTTCCTTCCCTACCGTTCGGCACTAGCCTATGGTTTGGAAGAAGACTATCCAGTAAGCATAATAGGTGTACCCTCCTAAACCAAGGAGTACTCGCATCTTGAGAGAAGGTGATGATAAAAGACAACAGAATAATACCTTATTCTTTTAAAGGTGAAATAGGAGTGGCGATGAAGTACGCGGTTTTGGTCGTGAATGATATCAGTCGCAATTTACTTTGCCCTCTTTCTAATCCCTTTATTTTGTCTTTACATATTATCTTCTGCACACCCTACTTAGGCTAATTGGTTTTCTTCATTCCCTACCTTTCGGCACCAGCCTATGGTTTGGAATAAGACTATCCAATAAGCGTAATAGGTGTACTCTCCTAATACCAAGGAGCCCTCGCAACCTGAGAGAAGGTGATAATAAAAGACAACTGAATAAACCAATTCTATTTATCCTGAACCTGGATCCATCCTCGAAGAAGTCCCTTCGAGTTCGTATATAACCATACGATGGATCTATCCAATGGAAGTGGATATCCGTAGTAATACGGGTGTTCTGAGAAATTCAAAGGGTAAAAGAAGGAGTGGCAATGACTTATGCAACATAGACAATCCAAAAGCCAGTATTTTAAGAAGGTTCAGTCAACTTGGTCACTGAGTCATAGTCTAGGGTCGGTCAAAGGTCGCTGCCAAAGAGAGAGAAAAGAAACAATCTGCGTGCACTCTAACCTAGATCAGAATGGTCATCACTTTATCTAATCTGGAAACCTCCCACTGTCCTGTCAAATTCTCCTCCAAACCTAAAGAAGAATCAATCGGGATCACCCGAAGAGTAAACCAACTCATCAGTGGGAATTAGGATCCAACTCTCATCGCATGATAACGTGATGGAATGCATCCACGTTACTCATACTCTAGAAGGTATGCGCATACTTGGCAAGTTTCAGTTTCTTTAGAAACTCCCGATATGATTTATGCTCCATGCTCTTATGACCTTGGCGTATGTCAACAAATCATAAGTCACATGTCAAGTTCTGCCCGTCATTATCTTGTTAATTTGAACCCACCCGTACATACCCTTGACGTATGCCAACAAGGTAATACGACTGTCCCAAACCAACTCATCTATCTATGCAACAAATGAATACCCAGCAGCTACCAAACACTATGCCTTGACGTATGCCAACAAACATAGCTTGAATACTACTGACCATCCATAAGAAACGACGGAGGGCTACGGCTAGTTTTTGGCGAAAAACCTTTAACGTAGTGAACTTGACATCGCTGAAGGAACCTGATAGCTTTTTAAAATATAGTGGCGAAAACCTTTTGCTAAATAGGTCACTCCCGGTAAAGGGATCTCGGCTCTTTCCTCGTGGAATGAGGTGCAGGATATTCCACTGAATACCGCTATGCAAAGCAACTTGTAATCGACAATAGTGAAGTTATTACCCTGACGCAAACTTCTGTCCAAGGGGTCGGTCCCGGTGAAGGGATATCGGCCCTTGCCCCGTCGAATGAGGTGCAGGATATTCCACTGAATACCGCTATGCATAACAAAAGAAAACGTCTTTGCAATAACACTTTTTAAATTTGTTCCAACAACTGTAAACAGGTTTGTTATACTTTGCGTTGATCAGAATCAACACAGTCCCATCAATTAATCACACCAGAAAAGAACGAAAATAAAATGTACGTATATGCCATCCGCATTCGTCACTGGGTCCCGTCATCACCCGTTAGGTTACTTAACTAACGACAGATCGGGGACTGGACTAGCGCGGGTGTAAAACATATACAACATCTAATAGTATATAAACCAATAAACAATAATCGCTCCAGGCGTGATAGTATGCAACATTACAGAAAAGTAATAAGCATCACAGAACAATACAGATAATCTGGGATCCCCGAGTTTCACAGAGCCGCTGCTGAAACTCGACGTTCCCCTGTCGTGTGGATAGCCTGTGCAATGAAACCTAGACCCCTACGGGTGCGGCAAGTTACCCGCCAAAACCTGAAGCGAGGCAGCCCCCTACAACATAGTGAATGGACCACCCAGCACTCCACGGAATCCGGTAATCTTGAGCACCCCTCCTTGGGTCAACCTGTACCCCCTACGAGTGCGTCGAATAGTCTGCCAATTCTAGAGTGGGACCCCTCTGCCTCTCAAAGCCATGAGATGCGGACCCGTTGCCCTCCCGAACCCGGCTATCCGTGCACTCCGTCGCGGGGCAAAACCTAGTACAGTAATGAAAAATAGTACAACAGGTACATCGACTGCAACCTGGTCGTGCCCCAAAAGAATATTATACAACAGGCAGTGACGGCAGTCCACAAGTTGGACGCTCGCCCCGCAATATCAAATGTACAAATAAACACAAACTGTAATACCATTGCACACTGCTATCCACCACGACAAATCCGCAACATCACAGCACAACACAGAACATCAACGCGAATGTCACGTTCGCAAACCCGTCTAAAAGAACTATAGCAATCAGACGCGGTTTACCGATCAAATGACAATCCCGGTCGGAGATATAATGTAAACACTGTAAACTAACGTGTTTATATTTTGATCGACCAAATATCAAAAAGTGGGCCCCACGACTTACTGGTGAACAGTAACAAAAACTGGGCCAAAACGATATTTACCAAAAACCCCAAAATCCAACAGAGAACCCACTGTACAAATTTGGGAGCATGAGCTCACCAAGTGACCGCGGAAGCGCGGTCAAACCATGGGTTTGACCGCATTTCCGCGGCGGTTTGGTGGGGTCACGAGCCCAAATTTTGTCGTGGGTCTTAGAAAAGCCTGCACAGTATTCTGAGACATGTAGAAAAATTTTACGAGGCCATTTAAAATCAACAGAAACTGTCAAGTTAGTATAGCAAAATGGTGAGGCTCTGATACCACTGTAAGTCTACGCTAGCGCCCCGGCCGTCTACAGACGTCAAAATGCGGAACAAAACTTTTAAACTGGCGCTATCGTATACTTTAACCCGGATCTACCATTATTGCTAAACTAACAAACTGTAAAGAGTGTAGAAAGGTTATACCGAACGATCCGAGTCCTTCGTTCTTTAACCATCATCCCACGCTCCGTTGCGGCTGCTCCGATCTCGTCGATCTCTGATTCCTTCGTCAAGGTGGCACCACGTCGACGATTCTTTAAACGGGCTCCCGCCTCTGACTTGAGGCAACTCGATCGTCAAGTTTGCTAAAAGAGACGACCAAGAATGATGTAGAGAATGAGTAGATGACTTTGTCTCACTTCGTCCAAAGCCGTGGACGATCGGTTAATGAAGTTGCCGAGGGAATTGGGTGATGGAATGAAATGAACTGTAAAATTCCATGCACCCCAAATACTATCATATCTTTTACAACCATGAAAAACTCAAGTGAGAGAGAGTGTGGAGGAGAGAGAGGGCCGGCCATTCTTATAGAAGAGGAGGAGGTGACCGTAGGAGAAAGAGAGTAACCTTAAGCAAAATATCATATGTGAACACAAACTAAATATCTTGCATAAAGATCTTAAGGAAAACAAGAAATTGTTGAAATCAAAGCATGTGTCATAATCCTTGTCACCAAATTCTAGAACCTTCTAGAACCTTCTAGAAGCTTGACTCACTCTCATCCAAGAAAAGATAAATCCGTCTTTAACCGAATGTTAAAAGACGACTGATAAAAACTGGAAACTGGCAACTTCCAAAAGTGATCCTGAAACGACTTTCAGGATAACCCCGAAACTGTATAAATATACCCGCATTTGTTTTACGACCGAATACAAATGCAACTGAGACAAAGATATTATACCTACTCAATATAATACTCGGATCCGGCTTAAACCAAAGCCGACCAGTATCATCTGCCCGAAAAATAACACGTGCGTAAACGCACGTGCATTTTCCGAACCCTGCCATAAAACCATACGGCCTCTACAACGTTTCGCCCAAACTTGGGAAACTGTCTGTGGGGGACTCTAATGACTCGTCAGTACCCTGGCAGTGGGTTTAACCACAAACCGTCAGCGGCACTAGCAATGCGTAACGGCTGCCCATGGACTGACCTCAAGGGATGCCGATGAGTGCACTCATCCGGAAAACCCTACTGAGCCTAACAGTGACAATGTATATATAGTCCGGTCCGTTCGTCTATGAGTATCGCATATCTGCCTAGGGGGCTAGTAACGTCAGACCCCCAATAGCAGTATAAGTCGTGTCGGAGTGAAGCCCAATAACACCCTGAGATACTACTGGAGTACCTACCAGTAAATCTCCTGCCACGGCCGTGGGCTTTGTGTAATGGCTCTCCTAGACACAGCACGATCTCGCCCCCAATACCGGGAGAGACGAATCCCCTCCCGATCCGCTCACGTGCCTCCATATGGCTCGGGACTGTACCCAAAAGCTACCTGTTTGCATGACTCCTTTGAGCCGTGGTAGGGTAGAAATCAAAGCAAAGTGGGAACTCACACGAGACAAATGACGACCTCAGGTCGATGAATGTCACGACCCGAAAGAGCACGTGACTGGCCCTTGAACCATATGAAGCCTATAGGACTCCATCTGATCCAAGTAAGCCAAAAGCCCAGAAATCTAAAACCATTTTTGAGAATAAGTAAAGAAAACTGGTTTAAAGAAGTGATGAAATACAGGTTTGAAATCAAGGTTTTTAAATAACTAAGCCGAAGGTACGTTTTGAAAACAATAAAGTCTTTTCTAAAAATTTCGGCAGAGTTTCTTTTGAAAAACTGGCCCCGAATGGGGTACAACAAGTATAACAATATGTATGCAATGATAATGGCATCCCCAAGCGGGAGCTAGCTCTTCGTCAATCGACGGTCACAACCACATATGCAGCAATAATATACAACGCCTAGTGGCGAGGATCAAATCCAAAGAAAACTCAAAAGCAATAAGAAAAAAAACGCAATACTACTAAGCGCGACTCTAAGGTCGAAATAATACATCACTAGTCTAGGTCTGAAACAATACAAGTTTTGGTTGATGGAAATTCTAGATACAATGAAATAAATAAATACAATGGTGGTTCTTGATGCGAAAGAATCCACCTACCAAAGCAAGTCACCCGCAAGAAGAAAGTGTGCCAGAAATGCCGCAATAGAACCTGTACGGCAGAACCTGCAAGAACTGTGGCACAACGGGGGTGAGTTGCCAACTCGTGAATATAAACATCTACAAGCAGAAACCGAATGCAAGACCTAAACCTAAGTCAACGATCAATAATATAATCCACAAGAGTACATCTGAGTGTAATAGGGTGGCAAGGTAACATCTAATCATGTATGTAGTGCCAGGTACTCAGGTAATCACATGTCATCAGTGTAAGGTATGTCTGCATGAAGTAACCACGAAGAAATATCAATGATATCAATACACATATATTAGCGTCCCATACCACTATTATTGGTGTAAGGGTATATATAACAGCGCCCTCATACCCTGTTATATATACAAATAAAGTATGATCAATGTAAAACCAGTTTGTATATGATCCAAGTCTGTATATAATCTATGTCTGTATGTATGTGGAACCCGTCCACTCGTCACCCACTGACGATAAGCATCAAGTATGCAAGTATGAGGATATAAACAATATCATGGAAAAACATCATGAAAACCCGTGCCTAGCATCGACACGTAAATCCTCATCCATATGGGGCTCCGTCGGCGGTATCGGCCCTCGGCCCCCGGCAGTACGAGTCAACCCATGTCCATCTCTGGGCTCCGTCTGCGGTATCGGCCCTCGGCCCCCGGCAGTACGGGTCAGCCCATCTCTCGACTGCGGCCGGTATCCTCCAGATATCCGCCGAGCTCAAATACAATCACCGGTAGGTACTCGCCCGCCTCCAGGCTCAATCGGCAAACCCATCGATAATCTCGCCGAGGGGAACCATACCGGGCCCACCACGAACCCGCAAACGGATCATCACCTCCTCGAATCGGGTTTCAAGCACACGTCTCAGCACCGAGAAAACGCGTGGTGGACGCACCGAAATATCATATCACGAGGTACCGGGTTTTCATAAAAGTGCCTCTTTTCTTAAATAACCCCACGGTCCTCAAAATCCAGAAATCACATGAAAATCCAACATCAGGAAGTAAATCCAATGCGATGTGCTATGCAGTCAATCCATGACGTATGCGACATGTAAAGAACAGTAATCATATCGGAAATCATGCAACATGGAATAGTAATGTGCATATGTCGAAGAAAGAATCATCTCATGAATGCAATAGTACTACAGTGTAGTGACATGGCAATTATCGATGATGAAGTGTGTGAGCCGGCAAATAGTGTACGTGGAACATACGCATCATCGATAATGGTGCTGGTGTCCTAGCAGCATGATAATAATATAGCAATGAACATATGCCAGCAATGCGAATAGCATGAAGATGCAGAAATCTAGTAGTCAACACCACAGTAAAGTATCTACTATGCAACTACACCTAAGTATCAGGTCAATCAGGAGGGGTAGGTGTGGAAACCACCTAAATCTGGGTCGGTATATATATAAAGATATATAGTCGGTGATCTCGCCTCAATGTCATATCAAAAGATATCCTCGAGTTATGAGTGCGGATCTATCATCAATATCGGCACGTACGGTAAATCATCGTACGGCATCCCCAAAAGCTGGGTAGGGGTCAACATCTCACTGTCTCATCACATAACAGATATCACCATCATCAGAACATATAGTCTGGAGTACTACTGTATGTCCAGTACAAAACGGTAACATCAGTAAAGTATGCATGCGGGGGTAAACACATATCCCAAGCCCGCAAGAATCACAAGTCATATCCCACATATGAATCGTATCAAATCACCGATCCCAGGGCACCAAGCCCACATCATCGACTCATCTCCAAAGTCATCACATATCATCAATCATAGTGCAAGTACAAGTGATAAGCAAGGGTGTGTGTATAGGTGTAATTCTATCCTAGGGTTCGCGACTATGAACTGCACTAGTCACTTCTAACCCTGTACTATCCATAATACACCTAATATCACGATAACTACATAATAATCTATCTACGGACTGCGTGGGTGCTATACGCCATCCACCCGACTTCCCCCTGTAGATATAATCTACTCACCTTGCTTCTCGTGTGCCAAAGCCGATGTCGCTATCGTCACCTCCTTTGCCTCAACATCACGCGGGGTACCTACAAGTATATATCACAATGCTAAAGCACATGAAAATCACATCGGAAACCAAAATAGCACACGCTACCCGCATAGGTAAAAACCTATCGACTCGTATGTAAACACAATCAAAATCCACTTGTCGTTGACGTCCAAACGCCACCTGACAGGAATGAATCACCAAATACCAAAATCCATGCTAAAACAAGTCCCAAATTATACACCAACATAGGAAAATCAACCCAGATTTCACCCTAGATGGAATCAGTCAAAACTAGACATACTCAGGGTCAAAACTAGAGGAAATGGGGGCTTGCACAGAAAACGAGGCAATTCCTTAAAATACCTTATTTTATAATTTTCCATAATTTTTCCCCATTTATCTGTATTTAATTATTCCAGAATATTAAAATATTCATTAAAATAATATTAAATTATAAAATTTCCCAAAAATCATATTTTATTATTTTGAAGACGTTACAATCTACCCCCCTTAAAGAAATTCGGTCCCCGAATTTAAATTTAAACACCCAAATACTAAAATATTTCAATACAAATTCCAAGTCATCGGGGCTCCGAAATCATCTATACATAAAACATCATAGCGCAATGCATGCGTATGAGTACTGAGCAGATAATTCAAAAGCAACACTCCATCAAGCATCCGCAATCATCGGAGTTATGGTAACGACACAATGTCAAATCCAATACAAAATCAATATGATATGGACCAAGACTATACATGTAGACACCCAATCTATACATGTAATTAGCTGATGCAACTGTATGCCAAATCTTTTTAAGTCGCTCTGCGATGCGCGTAACACTGCACAGTGGCGGACGTTTCTCATAAGAAAATAACTATATATGTGTATATATATCCTTTGTTTAATAAGCACGTTCCACCATTTTGAAAATAATCAGAAGGGTTTCCTTGTTTTTAAAACGTTTTGTGTCATATCGGACACGTAGGTATATACTGAGACTATAGCTCGCTTTTCGGAAATCCCTTCGATAACTATCGATGCATGCAAAATATATCCAGACACTGTCAACTGACTAGTCCTGCTCAGTATGAAAGCAAATATCCCACATCATAAAAATGTACTGCTCCAAAAGGAATAAATTCCAAAAAAGCACATAACACCACCCTGTGCGTCTGACGCGCACGGAAATCAAAATCCATATATGCGCTAAACATGTGCACAAAACAACATCTAGGTGCAACGGGTGTGCACGAAGCATCTGTCATAGACAACATGTGTGCCTGACAGCCAAAACAGGTGCATCTGAAATGCACGAAGAATCTCGATTTAGTGCATCTGGTGTGCCCCAAAATCGTATCTCAAAACATGCGCCCAACATGCGCGAAAATCCAAATCGGTGCATCCATCATGCACGAATGAAAATCTAGACCCTGTGCACTCAATATGCACGGAATCACAAAATCCAATAGCAACGTCGAATATGCGTAAGTCAAACCCCAAAGCACGGAGTGCAAGAATCCACATCAATATCACAATCAAAATCGACATACCGAAAGGCATCAAATCGAAGTCAGGTGCAATCGTAATGCACAAAATATAAATCCGGTGCAACAAAGGCACGAAATATAAATCTGATGCGATAAACGCAAGAAACATAAAACTGGTGCGACAAATGCACGAAGTATAGAACCGGTGCATCCCATGCACAAATACCAAGCAATAACTCAAATACGTAAGCAGCAACACCAAGTGTATCCAGATATGAAGAAAATCATAAACGTGTGCAGCTGCGGGCACAAAACACATATCGATGCACTACAAGTACATATAAGCTATACCGAGTGCAAAATCAAAACACTAAAATTACATGAAACTCTGCTGGAAACGTAAATCAAATCACCAGTATAAAATAGGCATGAAATCGCAATCAACAGCTCAAGAGTAATAACTATGTACAAGGTATAAATACCCAGTAGGTGCAACCATGGTGCACAAAATCAAATATCATGAAATTCAGTCATCAAAACTAAATCATGCAAACAGAACGCCCAAAATACCGAAATCCAAAATGACGGATACGTGATAATCGAATCACAAAATCACAAATCATAAATACCGTCGTCGGTAGTTCCTCCTTCAAGGTCGAGAAGGAGTCGGTGCAATCCACTGCTAGCAACGCAGGATATCTACCTGCCTCTTGCTCACGATCTGGTGTCCTCTGGCTCTCTGGGTCCTTATCTTCTCCGTGGATTTCCAATCTCACAGTCAACCGGCTCATCGGCCCTGTCAGATGTGCTAACGGGGACGATTCTGTTCTGGCACTTCTCTGGTCACCTCTCGGTCAAACCTCACGACCACTCGTAAGGCAGCATATCACTGGCGTCGGCTTCTGGCTCTCTGAAAGCACGTCACACATCTGATCCTGGGTGCAATCATCATGGCAGCAATGTCCTGGATGGGATCCTGCTCAAGGTCGCTTCCAAGCATGCCTATGCCGATCTGTACAGAGGCTGGCCTTCCTGCACAACCTCTTCTCGCTCAAAAGACACCTGTGTCCTCAGCACAATATTTTCTCAGAAACTGGTCACATCCCAACGTCTTTGTAAGCATATCAGGTCTCTAGTCTCGACGGGAAGCAATGACAGCTCGTCAGTGTCTCACACGAACCTCTTGTTCCACCTGTATCTATCGCCGTCCATTATGGCGTCATGCTAAGCTACGATGCACCGCACTGTTCTCGGCCGCAGTCAATCTGAAGTCTCTCGTACGGACTCGAAATCGCGTACTCTGTAGCTTCATCATTCCGTAGAAGATGTCAGGCCGAACTGGTCCTCGGGAACACGTCCCAACCATCGGAGGAATACTTATCACTCGTCCGTCCTTGGTCAATCCGCAACGCATCTAGGTAAGTTCCTTTATCCGAACTTAGTCGACTACCCCGTCGACAATGCCGAACTCTGTCCTACTGGGTGTGCGCAATACGACCACTCCTGGTCTAGGTCTTCTCGTATCGTACTCCAGAAAGGTCCTGTCGAGGTTCCTTCTCAAATCTCAAACCTGCCGAAATGCCCGGAAGTCGTCATCCGATGCTGAAGCTAAAGCTCATTCCGGAACGGCTGCATACATATTACGCTTCTTTCTAGAAGATCTATCCACATACCACGCCTCGGGGTGCGTATCACATCTCTGATGTCAGCGGAGTGGGACGTCATCTCGTCGAAATATCTTGCGAACTCTTTTCTTCACTCTGCGTCAATGTCGACTGATTCGGACTCGTCTCATCATGGCTGCATGTATTGTGCTCCAACGGCTATGCTCGCATCTGGAGTCTCCCAAGCAGTGTGCCATCACGATATCCGAAGATGTCGAACCATCCGATCGACTCGCCAGATCCTCATAATCCCCCAAGAGCTCACATCTCGGGTACAGTTTAATAGTATCGAGTACATGCCACAGCGTCGGTGGTCCAGCCGTAGAAGGGAAAACCCAAGCCTCACTAATGGCGCCGAGGAACCGCCGCAAACCCGAAGGTTCAAAGGCTTTCACACGGTCATTAAGTCGAGTTAGGATTTCATTCTTCTAAAGGGTCCATAGAATCACCTGCATGTCTTTCCGTATACTTTAAACTTGGAAAATAGGTTCCTGACATTCGATCGTCTCTATCGACTCTCAACGAACCTGCGTGAAGTCGTCTCTATCTGGAATCGATCCACCTGATGACTCGCATCGGGTAAGCAAACTCACCACACGTCCTAATCATTCATCCTCGGTGACTAGCGACTCGCTATCATAACTCCAAGAACATGCTCATGCTGCAGTAGCTCCAACCATCTGGGCGATATCTCGTCTTTTGCAGTAGCAACTGGCTCATACGCCTGTACGCCGAACAACGCCTCAATCCTCCAGGAAAGGCAATACATAAGCGGTCATCTCTGAGTCGTTCTGCTCTAGATCTGAGTAAGACTCTCCACACAGGAAATCTTCAACTCATCTGGGCCTGCTCTGGCGCAAAATCGGACGAATCACCTTCGTCTCTCAAATCGGGTAGACTAGCTATCATCAGTCGCATGACTGCCCGAAAGCTCCGGCAATCTCAGCTCGTAAGCTCCGAAAGCAACATCCTGTCAATCTCAGCCACAGCTGGTCCATCTGTCTGCACGGTAGGCGACATCACAATCTCTGAGGTATGCTGTACATCAACAGTCTTCTCTCAACTGGCAGCTCTAACAATGGCCCGATCATCCGGTGCAAGACCAAGCACTCGCCTCCACTAGAGGTCACAATCACCAACACTAACTCGAGACGTTCCCATGTCACCAGAAAACACAATGGTCGGCCCTCGTACCAAACGAGCTCACACCGGCCGTAACCCTAGCAGCAGCCCAAACTGCGCTCAAACATGGTGACAGGAACCCCAGTCGAGTATCAAAGAGAGCACATCAATGGCAAGAAAGGAAACAACAGATCCAAAGTGGATACATGATCATAGGAAGGAACAGCATCAATGGAGGTAAGATCATGAAACTAATAGAATCGGGGATCTCAAATGGATGTATAATCCAGGATATGAAGAGAATCACTGATCTCGAAAGTATGTACATCCTATGGTTCCTTAAGCGGAGTGGCGTGTCGTAAGTATGCCGCGGAACATACCAACGGTACGTCACTCTACTTTAGTCACCTAATCCATCAACCAAGGGTCATCCTAATACGACGAATGTTCGGGTCGAATACCCCCTCGACCAAGTCTAAGTTCCGTAAGGTCAAGCCTAAGTTTCGTATATAAACAACGCCCTAGGCTCCACATAGTCAAACTCAGACTCGAACCAAGGTCAACCTAGCGCTCTGATACCAACTTTGTCACGACCCGAAAGAGCACGTGACTGGCCCTTGAACCATATGAAGCCTATAGGACTCCATCTGATCCAAGTAAGTCAAAAAGCCCAGAAATCTAAAACCATTTTTGAGAATAAGTAAAGAAAACTGGTTTAAAGAAGTGAAGAAATACAGGTTTGAAATCAAGGTTTTTAAATAACTAAGCCGAAGGTACGTTTTGAAAACAATAAAGTATTTTCTAAAAATTTCGGCAGAGTTTCTTTTGAAAAACTGGCCCCGAATGGTGTACAACAAGTATAACAATATGTATGCAATGATAATGGCATCCCCAAGCGGGAGCTAGCTCTTCGTCAATCGACGGTCACAACCACATATGCAGCAATAATATACAACGCCTAGTGGCGAGGATCAAATCCAAAGAAAACTCAAAAGCAATAAGAAAAAAAACGCAATACTACTAAGCGCGACTCTAAGGTCGAAATAATACATCACTAGTCTAGGTCTGAAACAATACAAGTTTTGGTTGATGGAAATTCTAGATACAATGAAATAAATAAATACAATGGTGGTTCTTGATGCGAAAGAATCCACCTACCAAAGCAAGTCACCCGCAAGAAGAAAGTGTGCCAGAAATGCCGCAATAGAACATGTACGGCAGAACCTGCAAGAACTGTGGCACAACGGGGGTGAGTTGCCAACTCGTGAATAGAAACATCTACAAGCAGAAACCGAATGCAAGACCTAAACCTAAGTCAACGATCAATAATATAATCCACAAGAGTACATCTGAGTGTAATAGGGTGGCAAGGTAACATCTAATCATGTATGTAGTGCCAGGTACTCAGGTAATCACATGTCATCAGTGTAAGGTATGTCTGCATGAAGTAACCACGAAGAAATATCAATGATATCAATACACATATATTAGCGTCCCATACCACTAATATTGGTGTAAGGGTATATATAACAGCGTCCTCATACCCTGTTATATATACAAATAAAGTTGATCAATGTAAAACCAGTCTGTATATGATCCAAGTCTGTATATAATCTATGTCTGTATGTATGTGGAACCCGTCCACTCGTCACCCACTGACGATAAGCATCAAGTATGCAAGTATGAGGATATAAACAATATCATGGAAAAACATCATGAAAACCCGTGCCTAGCATCGACACGTAAATCCTCATCCATATGGGGCTCCGTCGGCGGTATCGGCCCTCGGCCCCCGGCAGTACGAGTCAACCCATGTCCATCTCTGGGCTCCGTCTGCGGTATCGGCCCTCGGCCCCCGGCAGTACGGGTCAGCCCATCTCTCGACTGCGGCCGGTATCCTCCAGATATCCGCCGAGCTCAAATACAATCACCGATAGGTACTCGCCCTCCTCCAGGCTCAATCGGCAAACCCATCGATAATCTCGCCGAGGGGAACCATACCGGGCCCACCACGAACCCGCAAACGGATCATCACCTCCTCGAATCGGGTTTCAAGCACACGTCTCAGCACCGAGAAAACGCGTGGTGGACGCACCGAAATATCATATCACGTGGTACCGGGTTTTCATAAAAGTGCCTCTTTTCTTAAATAACCCCACGGTCCTCAAAAACCAGAAATACATGAAAATCCAACATCAGGAAGTAAATCCAATGCGATGTGCTATGCAGTCAATCCATGACGTATGCGACATGTAAAGAACAGTAATCATATCGGAAATCATACAACATGGAATAGTAATGTGCATATGTCGAAGGAAGAATCATCTCATGAATGCAATAGTACTACAGTGTAGTGGCATGGCAATTATCGATGATGAAGTGTGTGAGCCGGCAAATAATGTACGTGGAACATACGCATCATCGATAATGGTGCTGGTGTCCTAACAGCATGATAATAATATAGCAATGAACATATGCCAGCAATGCGAATAGCATGAAGATGCAGAAATCTAGTAGTCAACACCACAGTGAAGTATCTACTATGCAACTACACCTAAGTATCAGGTCAATCAGGAGGGGTAGGTGTGGAAACCACCAAAATCTGGGTCGGTATATATATAAAGATATATAGTCGGTGATCTCGCCTCAATGTCATATCAAAAGATATCCTCGAGTTATGAGTGCGGATCTATCATCAATATCGGCACGTACGGTAAATCATCGTACGGCATCCCCAAAAGCTGGGTAGGGGTCAACATCTCACTGTCTCATCACATAACAGATATCACCATCATCAGAACATATAGTCTGGAGTACTACTCTATGTCTAGTACAAAACGGTAACATCAGTAAAGTATGCATGCAGGGGTAAACACATATCCCAAGCCCGCAAGAATCACAAGTCATATCCCACATATGAATCGTATCAAATCACCGATCCCAGGGCACCAAGCCCACATCATCGACTCATCTCCAAAGTCATCACATATCATCAATCATAGTGCAAGTACAAGTGATAAGCAAGGGTTTGTGTATAGGTGTAATTCAATCCTAGGGTTCGCGACTATGAACTGCACTAGTCACTTCTAACCCTGTACTATCCATAATACACCTAATATCACGATAACTATATAATAATCTATCTACGGACTGCGGGGGTGCTATACGCCATCCACCCGACTTCCCCCTGTAGATATAATCTACTCACCTTGCTTCTCGTGTGCCAAAGCCGATGTCGCTATCTTCACCTCCTTTGCCTCAACATCACGCGGGGTACCTACAAGTATATATCACAATGCTAAAGCACATGAAAATCACATCGGAAACCAAAATAGCACACGCTACCCGCATAGGTAAAAACCTATCGACTCGTATGTAAACACAATCAAAATCCACTTGTCGTTGACGTCCAAACGCCACCCGACAGGATTGAATCACCAAATACCAAAATCCATGCTAAAACAAGTCCCAAACTATACACCAACATAGGAAAATCAACCCAGATTTCACCCTAGATGGAATCAGTCAAAACTAGACATACTCAGGGTCAAAACTAGAGGAAATGGGGGCATGCACAGAAAATGAGGCAATTCCTTAAAATACCTTATTTTAGAATTTTCCATAATTTTTCCCCATTTATCTGTATTTATTTATTCCAGAATATTAAAATATTCATTAAAATAATATTAAATTATAAAATTTCCCAAAAATCATATTTTATTATTTTGAAGACGTTACAATGAACTAACCTGTACACATGTCACCAGAGTACTGCTATCTGACGGTAGATATAATACTAACTAGCAGATTCCCGGCGAGTCCTGTCCGGTGTACTCATAACCCAATGAGCACCTGTATACATCTTTGGTGATCCAACTGACACCAGTGGCTTGTGAGACCGGCCACCGCCCCTCGTCGGGGTCTCGACTGTACACACTAGTCTACTCCGGAGTATCGATGCCCTGTCACGAAACTCCCACGACTAGGGACCATAATTAAGGATATGCGTATAAACCACCCAACTCTCACGTATATGATCGCCATCATACTGTTGGTGGTAAAGCAAGATCCTAAGGGCTCTATCAAAGTGTAACATGTAATCAGTCGCCTGAACATGTACACGACTGATAAAGGCAAACCAGATAGCGTACTATCATCTCGAGTAAGACTGTCATACCGGTATAGGTCCTCCGCAATCATTGCAATCACGTACCTGTGATCCAATAATTGACTATGAGGGCACTATCTCCAACACTGGCCTTCCAAGCCCTGCAATCTATCTTCCAGTGTCCACTCTTATGACAATAGAAGCATTCCTCCTTTCCCACAAGCTTCCCCGCAATCATTGTTGCCTTTTCCTTTCCCTATGTACCCACTTTACTAACACCGCCTCTTGGTTTGGCGGGGGCTTTCTTCCTCTTTCCCTTGGCTTTCTCCTTGGACCTAGAGGAAGAAGATCCTCCTACAAACAAAGCGGGTGTTTCCCTACCTTTCTGTAGGGTGCCCTCTGCGCTCCTCAGCATGTTGAGGAGTTCTGAAAGTTCAACTTCCTTTTCTTGCAAGTTGAAGTTCAGTATAAACTGGGCGTAAGTGGATGGAAGGGACTGGAGAATTAAATCCGTATAGAGTTCACTTTCCAACGTGGTCCCAAGTTCCGCGAGCTCCTCAATGTAGCCAATCATCTTAAGCACGTGGTCCGCTACCGATGATCCGACGGCCAACTTTGCCGAAAACAACTTTTTCGACACTTCGTATCTTGCGATACGAGACTGCTCTCCATACAGTTCTTTTGTATGAAGAAATATGGATTCCAAATCCATATTCTCGTGCCTCCTCTGATGTTCGTTGTCCATAGAGGCAAGCACGAGGCACCTGGCCTTCGCGCAATCAATCTCCCAAGTCTTACGGATTTCCTTATCCGCGAAGCTGGAGGTGGGACCTGGGACGGGGGGAACTTTGGTGGTAAGAAGATACCCCAGCTTGTCGTAAGTGATTGCCATCTTGACATTCCTGAGCCAATCTTTGTAGTTTGGCCCTGTCAATTTATTTTTATCTAGAAGTAACTTAAGTCCAGTCATGTCGATTGGTCGCTGCAATTAGGAGAGAGAGAAGAAACACTTTAGCACGATGCTCTAGCAAGTTTAGAGTGGTTTTTAATTTGTCTAAACAGGATGGCTCCCACTGTCTCTCGAATCCCTCCTCAAACCATAAAGGAAGAATTAGTCGGGATCAATCCCACCGCACAATACTTGCTTAACCGTTCAGCCAGGCCAGTGTTGGTACTTCGAGGGAGGTTTTCCAACGCTTTCGCGAAATTCCTTAATTAAATAACCTCTTTTCCCTGGGGGCGTAGCCCCGCTAACACCTTTCTAGGAACCTACTAGGTTTATAGCATTGATCGTTTAGTGAGAAATTTCCCGAGGAGTAGCATATACTCACAGTAGGATCGGGATCCAAATATCATCGCGTGACGAAACTGAAGGAATCCTACCAGAATCACCACACTCCAAATGGTATGCAAATCTAGCAAGTTTCAGTACTTATGAAACTCCCGATGTGGATTTTTTCCCCATGCTCTTATGACCTTGACTTTGGCCAAAATATCATAAGTCACATGTCAAGTTCTACCCGTCACTATCCAGGTTAATTTGGATCCACCCGTACCTACCCATGACTTTGGCCAAAATGGCAGTACGTCTGTCCCAAACCAACGCATCTATCTATGCTACACATGAACACCCAATAGCTACCAATCACTATGCCTTGACTTTGGCCAACATACATATCTTGAATACTATTGCCTATTCATGCGAAACGACGGAGGGCTACGAATGGTTTTGGTAAAACCGTGAACGTAGTGAACTTGATATAATCGATGGAAAGAGATAGCTTTTAGAAGGAGTGGCTCAAGCTCCGCATTTAAAAGTTAGTTTTGAAAAGAACCGAGTGGTTTTTCGAAAGTGTTCCAACGATTTAAACATGGTTTATTATCTTGCATTAGTTCTTTTAATGCGTGATATTCTTGCATTAGTTCTTTTAATGCGTCCCATCATTTAATCCTACCATTGCAGAAAACAACCAAAATATGACGTACGCTTATGCCATATGCATTCGCCACGGGGCCCCGTCATCACCCGTTAGTTACTTAACTAACGACAGAGCGGGGGCTGGGCTAGCGCGGCTGTAAAACATAAGCAACGCTTAAATAGAAAGCAATGATAGACATTACAGATCACAGATGAATACATTGGATATACTAGCAATCCGCAATCCTTTCGAGCCTGGAACGAAAAGCGGATTACAGGGTCGCGGTGAATAGCCAATACCCCACCCAAGACCCCTACGGGTGCGGCAAACTACCCGCCAAGTACTCGGCAGTTTGTGCACCCCTCCATGGGTCTATCCTAGGAGCAAAAACAGTAAAAAGAATTATACAATGACGGCTACAACCCCGACCCGGTTGTGCGGCCAAACAAAAAATAATATTACATCAATTTACATTTACAATGAATGAAAGAAAATCAAAAGCTTATCTCACATCCACCCCGGCTATTCACCCGCGACAGTCCAACACATTCATATACACATTCCAATATCAAACACAGATCACAGATATGTATAACGCCGACTAATCGACTTATAGCGATTAGCCGACGTTCAATACATTCAAACATCACAGATATAACCATCATAGCCAAAGTGTAGCGAAGTACGAAAAAAATACGGAATTATAGGCCCCCAAAAACAAATTTCTATTCTGGAAAATCTTGGCACATATAATATATCTTAAAAATCCTAAAACCAACACAGAGAAACACTGCACCAAAATCGATCACGAGAGGACAACAAACGGCGGCGGTTCCGCGGCAAATTCCTACCTCATGCCGCGGAACCGCGGCGGTTTGAATGAATCAGGGGATCGTTTTTCTTGGGTGTTCACACAAAACCCTGAGCCGAATTTAGGTGTGTAACAAATCTCGTTTTGACCAGAAAAATTTTTAACAGAAACTAGGGTTTTGTAAAAGTTTGGTTTTTGGATTTTCCGGTTCCGAACTTCCTTACACTTCACTACCAAGCTAGTTTAAGTTTAGTTAGGCTCTGATACCACTGTAAGTCCATATTGCGACCCCCGGTTCTTACGGGGAGGCGGAAACGGTATAAAAATCAAATTTTTAGCGCAAGGGGCAACATGGACTAACATGAGTCGGGATCTTTTCTAAACTAAACTAGCAAACATGCAAAGGAGAGTTAACTACTCGGCAAAGTGGTTATACCTAACTTGAACTCCTTCTTCTTGAAACCTAGTAGAGGTTGATGGTTCTCTTCTCGTCGCCTTCTTCCGTCGAAGATGGATCCACCTGAGGGTTCACCCTTCGGGCTCTTTCTCGAACTTGGAGAGAACTAGAATCTCCGGCTTGCTAAACCTTTGATCCTAGAGTGAGTAGAGAGTGTCTAAGGGGTGCTTTTTTCTTTCAAGGAGAGGGATTCTCAACACATGAGAAGGGTTCTCCTTTTGCTAGAGGAAGAAGAAGATGAAGTGAGGAGAGAGAAGCTAAATGAAAGAATGAGCTCTTTTTCTTTTGCAACCATAACATAAAGCAAAAGAATTATCAAATAATAATAATAATGAAAATGAAAAAGGTTGATGGAAGGTTTAGGAATGACCATTATCATTTCAAACATTAAATGAATTTGCTAGAATCAAAGAGCATCTTTCTTTTGTAATGATGATGGTCAAAACTTCAACCATGGTCAACAAGTCAACCATGGTCAACAAGTCAACATAAAAACCAACCATGACACAATTTCATTTTATTAATATTATTAATTGATATAAAATAAATCCATTAGGGTTTGGAAAAAGACGACTGTCAACTGTGCATGCGCACCCGTTCCGAAACCCTAATGAAAGTCCTCTTCCTCCTCCTCAAATAACTGTGCATACACACCTGCATTCTTGTTCCGAGGAACATGAATACTGAGAGATAAAAGCAACCCCAAAACATATACCAGTATCTGACTCAAACCAGAGCCAGCCAGTAATATCCGTCCGGACTCCAAACGTGCACAAGTGCGCGGATGAGAACGAACCCTGTCGCAAAACCATGCGACCACTACTCTGTTTTGCCCAGAGGCGAATACCCTCTGTGTGGGACTCTAAAGACTCGACACTACGCTGGCAGTGGGTTTAACCACAGACCGCAAGCGGCACTAGCTGTGCGTAACGGTCCCCAGGTAGATGCCGACAAGAAGGCTGACGAGGTGAAACCCCATCTGTACTCCTACTGAGTCTGAATGTGACAGTCTCCGTACAGTCCGGTCTGTTCGTCTGATACATCGCATGTCGGGCCTAGGGGGCGGTAAAACGTCAGTCCCCTAATAGCGGTACAAGTCGTGTCGGAGTGAAGCCCAAAACACCCTGAGATAACACTGGAAGCCTACCAGTATATCTCGCTTGCCCTGGCCAGGGACTACTCGTGTAATGGCTCTCCTAGACACAGCGCGATGTCAACCCCCAATACCGGGAGAGACGAATCCTGTCTAACCGTCACTACCTCCAAGTGCTTCGGGACTGCACCCAACCACCACCTGTTTGCACGACTCCTTTGAGCCGTGGTAGGGTAGTGATCAAAGTGCAGTGGGAACACACTCGAGGCGAAGTGCCAGTGTCAAGTCAGCTGACTAAGCTGTACTCATGTCACCTGGGAACTGATAACTGACGATAGGTATAATACCAACCTGTCAGTTCCCGACGAGTCCTGTCCAGTGTACTCGTAACCCAACGAGCACCCGTATACTATCTCCAGTACGACGTACTGATGGCTGTGGGACAGACCATCTCCCACACTGGGATGAGAAGCGCATACGCTAGTCTACTCCGGAGTATCGATGCCCTGTCTCGATAGTCCTGCGACTAGGGACCTGTATAAGGATGTGCTTATAGATTACCCAGCCCCCACTAGTGTGACTGCCATCACAACGCTGGTAATCAAGCAAAGATCCTAAGGGCTCCACTAATGCGTATAAATGATATACTGAAATAAACACAAGTACACATTAAAGTAGAAACAAACCAGGTAGCATACTACTATATTGAGCAAGATTGTTTATACAAGGTGAATATCCCAACCTTCCATCAAGTAATATACAAACTAGTATGATACAGTAATGGCCTCTAGGGCATATACACTAACAAGATAGATGCGTTGGTTTGGGGCAGTCGTACTACTATTTTTGCCAAAGTCAAGGGTATGTACGGGTGGGCTCAAATTAACCTGGAGAATGACGGATAGAACTTGACATGCGACATATGATATGTTGGCCAAAGTCAAGGTCATAAGAGCATGGGGTAAAAATCCACATCGGGAGTTTCTAAGGAAACTGAAACTTGCCTGATATGCGCATACCTTCTGGAGTGTGATAACGTGAGCGGATTCCGTCACGTTATCATGCGATGATAGTTGGATCCCGATTCCCACTGATGAGTTGGTTTACTCCTCGGGTGATCCCAACTAATTCTTCTTTCAGGTTTGGAGGAGAATTTGACGGTACAATGGGAGGTTTCCAGATTAGATAAATTGGTAACCATTCTGATCTAGGTTAGAGTCCATGCTGAGTGTTTCTTTTCTCTCTCTCTTTGGCAGCGACCATTGACCCGACCCTAGACTTGACTCAGTGACCAAAATTAACCGAACCTTCTTAAACACTGGCTTTTGGATTGTCTGAGTTGCAAACCTCATTGCCACTCCTACTTTTACCCTTTTCTCCAGGACACCCCGTATTACTATGAACGTCCACTTCCATTGGACAAAACAATCATATGGTTATATACGAACTCGAAGGAATTTATTCGAGGATAGTTTCCGTTTCTGGAGGAAACGGATAGGACTATTCAGTTGTCTTTTCCTTTTACCTTCTCTCAGGTTGCGAGTACTCCTTGGTTTAGGAGATAGTACACCTATTATGCAAATTGGAAAGTCTTCTTCCAAATCTTAGGCTGGTGTCGAACGGTGGGGAATGAAGAAAACCAATTAGTATAACGATGGTGTACAGAAGGTATTAAGTAAAAACATATCAAGGGATTAGTAAGAGGGCAAAGTAAATTGCGACTGATATTCACGACCAAACCAAGTATTTCTTCACCAATCCTAAAATCACCTTTGTATTTCTCCAGAACACTCCGTATCACTACGAAGATCCACAGTTTATTGGATACTCCATCGTATGGTTATGTACGAACTCGAAAGGAACTCGTTCCAGTTCGGGGATGGATTCAGGTTCAGGAGAAATAGGAATAAGGTTTATTCGGTATTCTTTTATCTTCACCTTCTCTCGCATTGCGAGTGCTCCTAGGATTTGGATAGTACACCCATTATGCTTATTGGATAGTCTTCTTCCAAACCATAGGCTGGTGCCGAACGGTAAGGAAGGAAGAAAACCATTTGGCCTAAAGGGGTGTACAGAAGGTAATGACTAAAGACATATAAATGGATTTGGAAAGAGATGGCAAAGAATTATACGGTAACAGTTGTGAATTTGATAATGGAAGAGGTATTACTAGGAATACCAGGATACCCCTATGAAACATTTCAATATTTCAGTTTCACTGTGTACTGTTAGAAGAAAACTGATTTCCCAATTAGTCCTTACTCTAGGATATGTATTTACCAGGCTTGATTCTCACATCTGTATGGTTTTACAGATGATGAGTGGGAGTAAGTTATTGGGAATTGGGTGATCATCCTCATTATATCGGGATTCATTGTAATCTGTAATATTTGAGGAAACCACCCGGGATGTTTGCCAGACGGCAAATATTTGGTTTTGAATATCCGCTGTTATGCACCAATTTCAAATTGATATATTTGTACGTCTATTTTTATAGAGTGAGATATACCTTTTTGAAATTATGTCCATGACATTTACCTATATCAGTGGATTGTTAGGTAAGGAGCATTAAACAGCGGTGTAATTCTTCATAACCATAAGTACAGTTTTCAACCTACGACACACATGGATTGAGTTATTAGACTCAGGGGACATATACAGAGTATTGTATGTTGTCCAGTGTCCATTAGGACAGAGGGGTTGGTACTCGTACTAGATTCTGTTTACTTGTGACTTCTCTGGTTCTTAGACATGTGTTTCGTAGAAACACAAGGTCTGAGTTTTGAGAAGTTATAGGTATAAGAATAGAGTAGAGAACCAAGTATTGTAAGTATCGGGATTCTTCAAAGTGATCGAAGATGTAGATACTTGTGTATGGTATTCAGTTGATAGTAATGATTAAGAGAACTCGCTTCTCTTTCAGGTTACTCATAATTGGAAGTATTCCTAAGTTGAGTAACGCTGATCGGCCTCCTTCCATTTAGTTGACATGCACTGGAGACAGTTGCATGATTTGAATCTGGTTCAATTAAATCAGTGCCTCTACTTCTGTATTGGATATAGAACAGTTCGTATCTTGACGTTGTTAAGGTACGGGGAGTTGTCTGGCTTATGCTTAAAACCAGACGCTGGATGTCTCAAGGCACGTTTCTGTAATGGCTGTTTGTGGGTTGATCCGGGCTATGACGAGGGTTGATTTTCTACCATCTGGAAGATCAATAGTGATATTGTTCTTGACTCGCCACAGTTTTAATAAAAATGGATTTTTTCAGAAAACAGAAGCGGGAGTATGGTTGAACTGGAAGTGATTCCAGAACTGCAAACGATTACTGAAAATTTGATAAGAACCTAAAGATTCAATCTGGTTTGACATTCCATTGGCCACTCCGCAGATATGGTAGGTAACCTCAGGCACTCGAGAGCTACTTTGATATGCTCAAGGACGGTGACAGGGAGGTTCTTGTTTATCTAGATTTGACACTACTGTTGTTCCTGTAACATTTTGAAAATCGTTTCGGTGAAATTTCGGAAAAATCGGTAAAATAAGGGGGTTTTCTGTAAAATGTCAAAATATAAATACATTTATTATAAAATTAAATATACATATTCTAGCTATGTAATTGCTAGTATTTGGTGTTTATTGAGTCACTGGTGAAATTTCAAATTTTCTGAAAATTTTTCCGAAATTAATTATTTTAATATTATTTTAAGCCGTCACTGATACATTTAATTAGGGAAAATTACAAATTGGAATGCGTTGATACAAATTTTATAATTCTTGACACACTAAACTGACATGTAAAATATTGTTTCTGAAACGAAATCGTTTGCCAAAACGGTTTAGAAATTATTGAAGAAAAAAGGATTTTTTAGTGAATTTAGTGTAAATGGATGTTCGGGGTATAGTATTTATCACTTTCCATCACTCCACACCCATACCCACACTCACACACCCCAATTTTTCCTTCCCCTTGGCTGAATTCAGCAGCCCCCCCTCAATTGTCCCTACTTGTGTTGCGAAAGAAAAGAGAATGATAGAAGTAAAAGGTGGACTTTTTGACCCCATTCTCTCTCCAATCACCTCACACTCTCTTCTCCCCCCTCATTGGCCAAGCCATTTCTGAATTCCTGCAGCCCCTCCCCTCTCTTTCTCTCATCTCATCTCTTCTCCAAAAATCCCACCCTTTTTACCTTCAAAAATTCATCAAATTCCATCCAAAATCAAAACAAAATCAAAATCCAACTCCTACCCATTTTTCATTTGCCTATCTAGCATGGATCTAGGGAATAAGATTTCAATTTGGGAGGCTATGGGTGCTTGTGGATCTTCAAATGTTTTTGGGTATAATTTCTAAACCTTTTGCTTAATTTGTTAGTTAATTTCTTAAAGCAAATTTATTTAAGTGTTAATTAGGTTTTAGTTGCAAGTTTGGAAATTCTAGAATTGGGTATGGATCAAGTTAGGGTTTTATATCATTTGATCAAGGTTTAGGTGTATAATTTAACATATTATGGCATGTAAAATCTTACCTAGTAACTAGTTTGCTAATTGTTATTTTAAAATTTGTCTAATTAAGCTATTTTGCTAACAAGGGTTTTTGGAAAATTATTAAATGCTTTAGATTAAATATAATTATGGTTTCATATTATTATTAATATTATATTGAGTGGTTTAATGCCTTTAGTTCATGAAAATCCAAGCTAAATTGTTGTTTGTATATTTTTGCTATAAAATTGTTAAAATTGGGTATTTTGTAAACTAGAATTTTGGGGTCAATGGAATTTAATGAGATTAAATTATGGGAATTGTTTTTATGACTTATTTAAGATATTTAATAAGTATTATGGCCGCTAGATTTGTATAAACGTCGAGTTTTGTACTAAAACGGGTAATTTTTGCTTGCTAGATTTTCGGAAAAATGGCTTTTAAGGTGAATTTGTGGTTTTTGTGAATTCTAACCTATTTTATATTATAATCAGTGTTCGTGAATGCGCAAATGAGAGTGTTTGGGTTTTTCTAGATGGTTTGAAGTTTTTACATCGACATCGAGGGTTGGTTCGGCTATTCATGCACGCGTAGGCGATAGGTTTTGACCTATGCGTGATACGCGTGCCGATTTGATTTTCGTATGCCGTTTCGATTTCGAATTTGGTTTTAATGCGATACGGTGCGTTATGATATGTAAGTACCCCATGTGGACTTCGAGACGACAAGAAAGCGCATGGCAACGTCGGCACCGGCGAGCGAGGACCCGGTGAGTAGATTTATATCTACGGGGAGAAGTCGGGTGGATGGCGTATAGCACCCCCGCAGTTCGCAGTGATGTATACGAATACGTATACACTTAAAAATATATTATAATAATATGAGGCTTTGAGGATAAAGGTAGATGCCAGGTATTCATGGATTAGTTTAGTGTTAGTTGCGAAACCCTAGATTAGTTGTTACACCCACACACGCGTACACACACATGCATACATCTATGTTATTACCTATGCGTATATGGGGATATGTGTTTATGTGTTCACATGGATATGTGACTATGTGTTCACATACTGGATTTGAGGATAATGTTTGGGATTTTAAGTGAGTCGATGAAATTGATATGAGGCCGTGAGATCGGTGATATGGCAGGGTACGTATTTGAGATACGACATGACGTTGTAGTGGGTCCTTTGACGTAGTGTTTCACACACGTGCATGCATATTTAGACGGTATCAGTATTGTACTAGACGTAGATCAGTACCCCGATCATGATATTTGATAAAGAGGATACCAGATGAATAGTATGATGAATGTGATATTGACCCGTACCCAGATTTGGGATGCCGTACGACGGATTTACGTACGAGCTATATATTGATGATTGATCCGCACTCTTGACTTGGGATGTCTGATTATAGATATGGTATCGGATATGATATTATTGAGGCGGGATCACCGACTAATATATATAAAGGTATGTATATGTATCGGCTCAGATATTAGCGGTTCCTTACCTGTAGTCCAGCTTGTTAGCTTAGCCATTTAGTTTAGATTAGTTATTAGATTAGATTTGACTCCTACCTATTTCAAAAGCTAACGAATCGTGAGTATTTTAAAAGACAGGTCAAGGGATCCTACAGGTATTTCAAAAGACGTATCTTTTTATAAAAACACCGTAGCCCCTATTTTCAAAATCCCATGATTCGTGTTATTTCAAAAGGCACCATTTGTAGGATTTATATTAGGGTAATGAAGATTAGTTATCGTTGCGTCTATTATTCAGCTCCCGCTCATTATTATTGTTCGCTCCGCATCGCATGCTTATATTATGATTCATATCCTATTATTAATATCATGCTGTTAGGACACCAGCACCATTACCGATGATGCGTATGTACCACGTACACTTACTTGCCGGCTCACACACATCTTCATCGGTAATTGCCATGTCACGTACACCTTAGAAAATATTATGGCTTAACTTAGCTTGATAGCTAGTAGTTTGACATGATATTAGTGTACTTACCTTATATGCCAGCTTAGATATTGTAGTTATTACTTGTCACTTCATGCATGTTATTTTTCACTGTTGTGTCGCATTCATGGATTCTCATGCCTATATTCACTGTTTACATGCTATTGATGACTTGGATTCGGATTTCATGAGATATCTTGGATTTGGATGAAAACCGCAAAAACATAAATAAACCTTTTCTCTCTTTTAAAATAAAAAGTGCGGTTTTCCCATGATGTATGAGTCGTCCACCATGAGTTTGCTGATGGATTTCGAGACCCGATTCGAGGAGTGGAGGAACCGTTTCGGGTACTTGGTGGGCCCGGTGCGGTATCCCGGGGCAAGAGGATCGTGTTGTTAACGTTGAGCCTGGCAGGGGAGCACTACCGACCGGTGATATTACCCGACGCGTCGGATATCCGGAGGATACCGTCGTGGTCTTGAGATAGATGGTAGGGGCCGGTCTGGATTGATGGCGCCCTAGATATTGAGATTGAGATTTTGAGATTTTAAGATATTGAGGTACAGAGATTGTGAGACAGAGATTGTGAGACAGAGATATTGAGATATTTGGACACTTGTTTTGTGTCGATGCTGGGCACTGTTATATGCTGATTTCCTTTATGGTACCTCACTTTTAAAATACAGAAATCTCACTGATTTATGAAAGCGGTTTTCTTCAGTACATGCATTCTGTTTCATGCATTCATACATTGCTACCTGAGGCACTGACACGGGCACATGGAATTACACTTGGGTTAGATATTTGCCCTAACCATTGTTATGGGTTGCTTTATATATATTTGAGGATATATTATGATCACTGACCTAGGATTACGTTATTTATGCGATTTCTTTTCGTAGATGTTTTTCTATTCACGAGTTGGCAACTCACCCCCGTTGTGCCCCAGTTTCTTGCAGGTTTCGCCGTACAGGTTTCATTACGGCTTGCTGGCACTATTTCCATTTCCGGGTGTCTTGCTAGTAGGTGGGTTTATTTGTATCGCACCCATCATTATATCTTGTATTATTCTGTTGTATCTAGAAGTTCCATCAACCAAACATGTATTTATTTTTGAGATAGAGACCAGTGATGTTATTCTTTCGACCTTAGAGTCGCGCGTTGTATTTCTGTGGTTTTCTTGTGGTTTTGAGTTTCCATTTGAATTTTGGTTCTTGCCGTTGGCGTTGTATATTATATTACTTGTGTGGTTGTGACCGTCGATTGACGAAGAGCTAGCTCCTGCTTGGGGATGCCTTTTTATTGATTTCGTATACTATTCATGTTGTATCCTGTTTGGGGGCCAGTATTTACAAAGGAGACTCTGCCGAAATTTTCGGGAAATATTTGATGTTTGTTTAAAAACCACATAATTCGGCTTATTCTATTAAAACTACTTGTTTTAAATTGGTTTTCCTTCACTCTGCTAATTTTTTTGGTTTGGATTTCTGGGATTTCGGCTCACTTAGATTACGTACGCCTCGAGACGTTCGTAGTTTAAGTGCCGGTCATGTTCCGTACTTTCGGGGCGTGACAAAGTTGGTATCAAAGCGTTAGGTTTTACCTTCGGAGCGTAGGATGACCCTTGGTTGATGGAATAGGTGACTAAAGTAGAGCGACGTACCGTAGGTATGTTCCGCGGCATATTTACGATACGCTACTCCACTTAAGAAGCCTTAGGATGTACATTTCTTTGCTCAGTATTATATTCATTCCGATCTAGCCTCATCAGTACCAGTTATGGTTTTGCTGCCACGATTACGGGCAGGGAGAGCTACGAATAGAGTTGCTGTCAACACGAGCTCGTTACGAACAAGGACTGACCAGGGCTTGATTCCGGCGACACACGATTGCAGAGATGTGTCTTTTTATTGTGTTTTCGCGCCACGAGCGTTTGATGTATCGCTGTATGAGATTACTCGGACGTGCAGATCAGCACTAGAGGATTGAGCCAATCATAGAGGCCAGCCAGATTTTGATGACCGTTGGCGTATTGCTTATTCATGGTGATTGAGGCACTGCTCAGCGTGCAGATGAGTGAGCCAGTTATTATTGCGAACGACGAGATATCGCCCCAGGTGTTGGAGCTATTGCAGAACGAGTTGTACTAAGAGATGATAGAAGGTCGCTAGTCACCCGAGGATGAATGACTAGGACATGTGATTCGTTCGCCTACCCCGATGCGAGGTCATCAGATAGATTAATTGCAGCTAGAGACGACTTCAGGCGGAGACGTAGAGAGTCGACAAAGACGATCGAATGTCGGAAACCTATTATTCCAAGTTTAAAGTATTCGGAAAGACATGCAGGAAATTCTATGGACCCTCTAGAAGAATGAAATCCTAACTCGACTTAATGACCGTGTGAAAGCCTTTGAACCTTAGGGTTTGCGGCAGTTCCGCGGCTCCATTAGTGAGGCTTGGGTTTTCCCTTCTACGGCTGGACCATCGATGCTGTGGTACGTACTCGATACTGTTAAATTGTACCCAAGATGTTGAGCTCTTGGGGGATTATGAGGTTTTGACAAATCGATCGGATGGTACGACTTCATTCGGATGCCCGGTGGTGAGATGCATTTCTTGGGAGACTCCAGATACGAGGATAGCCGTAGGAGCTCAGTCCATGCAGCCCCGAAGAGACGAGTCCGAAGCAGTCGACATTAAAGAAAGTGGAGTAAGAGGTTCGTACGAGATCTTGATGAGACGATGTTCCACTCCGCTGACATCAGAGATGCGATACGCATGCTGAGGCATTGTACTTGGATATACCTTCCTGAAGGAGTCGCGATGAGTATGCTGCCGTTTCGGAACGAGAATAGATCTAGTAAGGGACGCTGACTTCCGGACAGTTCGGCAGAGACGAGATTTGGGAGAGATTTCGACAGGACCTTTCTGGAATGAATTACGCGAAGACTTGGACCCAGGAGTGGTCATGTTATGCACACCGGCAGGCCAGAGTTCAGGATCGTCGATGAGACATGCTATGAGTGATCACGACAATTGGCCAGAGGTTCTTAGAGGAAGTGCTTGAGCGGGGACTATTCCTCCATAGTTGATTTCGGTATTTTGGGCGATCTATTTGGATGATTGATTTTGATGATTGAGTTTCATGATATTTGTTTTCATGGACCATAGTTGCACCTACTGAGTATTTACGATTTTTGCACAGTTGTTGCACTTGAGATAGTTTTCGTGCCTTGGATTTTCGTGCATGTTGAGCACATGTTTGAGATGCGATTTTGGTGCACAGCAGATGCACTAAATCGAGATTTTTCGTGCATGTCATACGCACCTGATTTTGCTTTCAGGCACACACGTTGCCTATGACAAATGTTGTGTGCACACCCAATGCACTAGATGTTGTTTCTGTGCGCATGTATGGCACATATATGGGTTTTGATTTCCGTGTGTACCAGACGCACGTAGTATTCATATGCGTATTTTGGAATTGATTTCTTATACAGCAGTATGTTTTTATGATATTTGCTATTTGTTTTCATACTGAGCAGGACTAGTCAGAGGACAGTACCTGAATATATTTTGCATTCATTAATAGTTATTGAAGGGATTTCCAAAAAGCGAGGTATAGTCTTAGTATTTACCTACGTGTCTGATATAACACGAAATGTTTAAAATAAGGAAACCCTTCTAAATTGTTTCCCAAAACGGCGGAACGTACATTTCAAACAAAGGTATATATGTATATAGTTATTTTCTTATGATAGACGTCCGCCATTGTGCAGTGTTATGCGCATTGCACAGCGACTTAAAAGATTTGGCATGCATTTCCTCCTCATATTTACTTGTATAGTTCCGATTTATAGCATATCGGTCTTGCTTTGGATTTGGCATTGTGTCTTCACCAAGACTCCGATGATTGAGGGATGCTTGACGGAGTTTTGATTTTGAGTTATATGCTCATTTTTCATGCGCATGCGCTGCGCTACGACTTATTTTACGTATTTATGAATTTGGAGCCCCGACGACTTGATGGTTTTGCTTAGATGTTTTAGTATTTGGGGGAGTTTTTAATTTAAATTCGGAGACCGAATTTCTTTAAGGGGGTAAATTGTAACATTTTGAAAATCGTTTCGGTGAAATTTCGGAAAAATCGGTAAAATAAGGGGGTTTTCTGTAAAAAGTCAAAATACAAATATCTTTATTATAAAATTAAATATATATATATTCTAGCTATGTAATTGCTAGTATTTGGTGTTTATTGAGTCACTGGTGAAATTTCAAATTTTCTGAAAATATTTTCGAAATTAATTATTTTAATATTATTTTAAGCCGTCACTAATACATTTAATTAGGGAAAATTACAAATTGGAATGGGTTGATACAAATTTTATAATTCTTGCACACTAAACTGACATGTAAAATATTGTTTCTGAAACGAAATCGTTTGCCAAAACGGTTTAGAAATTATTGAAGAAAAAATGCTTTTTTAGTGAATTTAGTGTAAATGGATGTTCGGGGTATAGTATTTATCATTTTCCATCACCCCAAACCCATACCCACACTCACACACCCCCATTTTTCCTTCCCCTTGGCTGAATTCAGCAGCCCCCCCCCTCAATTGTCCCTACTTGTGTTGCAAAAGAAAAGAAAAGAAAAGATAATGATAGAAGTAAAAGGTGGACTTTTTGACCCCATTCTCTCTCCAATCACCTCACACTCTCTTCTCCTCCTTCATTGGCCAAGCCATTTCTGAATTCCTGCAGCCCTCCCCTCTCTTTCCCTCATCTCATCTTTTCTCCAAAAATCCCACCCTTTTTACCTTCAAAAATTCATCAAATTCCATCCAAAATCAAAACAAAATCAAAATCCAACTCCTACCCATTTTTCATTTTCCTATCTAGCATGGATCTAGGGAATAAGATTTTAATTTGGGAGGCTATGGGTGCTTGTGGATCTTCAAATGTTTTTGGGTATAATTTCTAAACCGTTTGCTTAATTTGTTAGTAAATTTCTTAAAGCAAATTTATTTAAGTGTTAATTAGGTTTTAGTTGTAAGTTTGGAAATTGTAGAATTGGGTATGGATCAAGTTAGGGTTTTATATCATTTGATCATGGTTCAAGTGTATAATTTAACATATTATGGCATGTAAAATCTTACCTATTAACTAGTTTGCTAATTGTTATTTTAAAATTTGTCTAATTAAGCTATTTTGCTAACTAGGGTTTTTGGAAAATTATTAAATGCTTTAGATTAAATATAATTATGGTTTCATATCATTATGAATATTATATTGAGTGGTTTAATGCCTTTAATTCATGAAAATCCAAGCTAAATTGTTGTTTGTATATTTTTGCTATAAAATTGTTAAAATTGGGTATTTTGTAAACTAGAATTTTGGGGTCAATGGAATTTAATGAGATTAAATTATGAGAATTATTTTTATGACTTATTTAAGATATTTAATAAGTATTATGGCCGCTAGATTTGTTTAAACGTCGAGTTTTGTACTAAAACGGGTAATTTTTGCTTGCTAGATTTTCGGAAAAATGCCTTTTAAGGTGAATTTGTGGTTTTTGTGAATTCTAACCTATTTTATATTATAATTAGTGTTCTTGAATGCGCAAATGAGAGTGTTTGGGTTTTTCTAGATGGTTTGAAGTTTGTACATCGACATCGAGGGTTGGTTTGGTTATTCTTGCACGCGTAGGCGATAGGTTTTGACCTATGCGTGATACGCGTGCCGATTTGATTTTCGTATGCCGTTTCGATTTCGAATTTGGTTTTAATCCGATACGGTGCGTTATGATATGTAGGTACCCCATGTAGACTTCGAGACAACAAGCAAGCGCATGGCGACGTCGGCACCGGCGAGCGAGGACCAGGTGAGTAGATTTATATCTACGAGGAGAAGTCGGGTGGATGGCGTATACCACCCCCGCAGTTCGCAGTGATGAATACGAAAACGTATACACTTAAATATATATTATATTAATATGAGGCTTTGAGGATAAAGGTAGATGCTAGGTGTTCATGGATTAGTTTAGTGTTAGTTGCGAAACCCTAGATTAGTTGTTACACCCACACACGCGCACACACACATGCATACATCTATGTTATTACCTATGCGTATATGGGGATATGTGTTTATGTATTCACATGGGTATGTGACTATGTGTTCACATATTGGATTTGAGGATAATGTTTGGGATTTGAGGTGAGTCGATGAAATTGATTTGAGGCCGTAAGATCGGTGATATGGCAGGGTTCGTATTTGAGATACGACATGACGTTGTAGTGGGTCCTTTGACGTAGTGTTTCACACACGTGCATGCATACTTAGGCGGTATCAGTATTGTACTAGACGTAGATCAGTACCCCGATCATGATATTTGATAAAGAGAATACCAGATGAATAGTATGATGAATGTGATATTGACCCGTACCCAGATTTGGGATGCCGTACGACGGATTTACGTACGAGCTATATATTGATGATTGATCCGCACTCTTAACTTGGGATGTCTGATTATAGATATGGTATCGGATATGATATTATTGAGGCGGGATCACCGACTAATATATATACAGGTATGTATATGTATCGGCTCAGATATTAGGCGGTTCCTTACCAGTAGTCCAGCTTGTTAGCTTAGCCCTTTAGTTTAGTTTAGTTATTAGATTAGATTTGACTCCTACCTATTTCAAAAGCAAACGAATCGTGGGTATTTTAAAAGACAGGTCAAGGGATCCTACGGATATTTCTAAAGACGTATCTTTTCATAAAAACACCGTAGCCCCTATTTTCAAAACCCCATGATTCGTGTTATTTCAAAAGGCACCATTTGTAGGATTTATATTAGGGTAATGAAGATTAGTTATCGTTGCGTCTAGTATTCAGCTCCCGCTCATTATTGTTGTTCGCTCCGCATCGCATGCTTATATTATGATTCATATCCTATTATTAATATCATGCTGTTAGGACACCAACACCATTACCGATGATGCGTATGTACCACGTACACTTACTTGCCGGCTCATACACATCTTCATCGGTAATTGCCATGTCACGTACACCTTAGAAAATATTATGGCTTAACTTAGCATGATAGCTAGTAGTTTGACATGATATTAGTGTACTTACCTTATATGCCAGCTTAGATATTGTAGTTATTACTTGTCACTTCATGCATGTTATTTTTCACTGTTGTGTCGCATTCATGGATTCTCATGTCTATATTCACTGTTTACATGCTATTGATGACTTGGATTCGGATTTCATGAGATTTCTTGGATTTGGAGGAAAACCGCAAAAACATAAATAAACCTTTTCTCTCTTTTAAAATAAAAAGTGCGGTTTTCCCATGATGTTTGAGTCGTCCACCATGAGTTTGCTGATGGATTTCGAGACCCGATTCGAGGAGTGGAGGAACCGTTTCGTGTATATGGTAGGCCCGGTGCGGTACCCCGGGGCAAGAGGATCGTGTTGTTGACGTTGAGCCTGGCAGGGGAGCACTACCGACCGGTGATATTACCCGACGCGTCGGATATCCGGAGGATACCGTCGTGGTCTTGAGATAGATGGTAGGGGTCGGTCTGGATTGACGGCGCCCAAGATATTGAGATTGAGATATTGAGATTTTGAGATATTGAGGTACAGAGATTGTGAGACAGAGATATCGAGATATTTGGACACTTGTTTTGTGTCGATGCTGGGTACTGTTTTATGCTGATTTCATTTAAGGTACCTCACTTTTAAAATACAGAAATCTCACTGATTTATGAAAGCAGTTTTCTTCAGTACATGCATTCTGTTTCATGCATTCATACATTGCTACCTGAGGCACTGACACAGGCACATGGAATTACACTTGGGTTAGATATTTGCCCTAACCATTGTTATGGGTTGCTGGTTATAAATTTGAGGATATATTATGATCATTGACCTAGGATTGCGTTATTTATGCGATTTCTTTTCGTAGATGTTTTTCTATTCACGAGTTGGCAACTCACCCCCGTTGTGCCCCAGTTTCTTGCAGGTTTCGCCGTACAGGTTCCATTACGGCTTGCTGGCACTATTTCCATTTCCGGGTGTCTTGCTAGTAGGTGGGTTTATTTTTATCGCACCCATCATTATATCTTGTATATCATTATTCTGTTGTATCTAGAAGTTCCATCAACCAAACATGTATTTATTTTTGAGATAGAGACCAGTGATGTTATTCTTTCGACCTTAGAGTCGCGCGTTGTATTTCTGTGGTTTTCTTGTGGTTTTGAGTTTCCTTTTGAATTTTGATTCTTGCCGTTGGCGTTGTATATTATATTACTTGTGTGGTTGTGACCGTCGATTGACGAAGAGCTAGCTCCCGCTTGGGGATGCCTTTTTATTGATTTCGTATACTATTCATGTTGTATCCCGTTTGGGGGCCAGTATTTACAAAGGAGACTCTGCCGAAATTTTCGGGAAATATTTGATGTTGTTTTAAAAACCGCATAATTCGGCTTATGCTATTAAAACTACTTGTTTTAAATTGGTTTTCTTTCACTCTGCTAATTTTCTTGGTTTGGATTTCTGGGATTTCGGCTCACTTAGATTACGTACGCCTCGAGACGTTCGTAGTTTAAGTGCCGGTCATGTTCCGTACTTTCGGGGCGTGACAGTTCCAAACTATGAGACCCGGCAGGAGGATGAGTATAGCGTCATTCTGAACTGGCTTTAGAAGTGTACGTCTATATGACTCTGCCAGAGGGTTGTCGTAGTCAGTGGAAGCAGCGGAAGCATGGTGGACAAGTGGTGATCAGTCGAAAATATTGTATATTTTAGCCGGCAATTTCCTTAACATTTGCATACAATTAGAAGTGTTCGGCATTCATATTTTACATATTAGCAAATCTGTCACAAAATATGAGATTGCATGTATTAGACTTTCAAACCGACACTTTAAGGGAAATTAACCGCATTTCATGGCATCGCATCATTTCTGTATTTGCGCAACACTTGTCTTGAGTCTGTGCAGGAATTACGGAAGAAAAGCAAAAGAGCTGATCAACATTACGCCAATTCAATCATTTCAGATCTGGTACCAATTTAGAAGGAATTATAAAATTCTATATATCAAACAGAGGGCCATACAACAGCCCAAGACAACTGCAGAAAATACAAGCTTCAACTCCCACAAGTAGCCGCGGAAGCGCGGCGGGAGTAGGCTTTAGCCGCGGATCCGCTGCGCTTCTGCCACGTCAGCAGATGAATTTTTGGGCACAATTCTCAACTCTGGTCCCACAGTCCTCTCTGATACTTCAAATCCCAGAATTCTCTCGAAGCTACTACAGATCAGCAAAGAAGATTAAAGCAAGGCTAATCCCAATTAAGCTCCTAATTAATCCTCTTCTAGAAGCTCCTCCTAACTAATCACATCTAGAAGGTTCTCCCCTAACTAACTTTTGGAGGGAAATTTGAATTTCCTCAACAAACTTTAGGAGGGAAACTTAGAATTTGAAATCCTAGATCTAGGGTTAGTTATCTATAAATAGCAACCTAGACCTAGGGTTAAAAGCTAATCTTCATTAGTTAAATAATCCCTCTTTCATCATCTTCTTCCACAAGTCTCGTGACAAGGCTTGTGCGAAACCCTAACCCTAATTCCACTCCAAATCCAAGATCTTGAGTACCAAATCAAGCAAGAAGCCTTCAACCTTTTAGGAGCCGAGCCGATCTTCAATCTGGCAAGTGATCCAAGCTGATCCGCGATCCACGGAGACGAACGAAGCCAAGTCGACGATCAAGTTCTTCCTCTTGTAGTTCTTGAACGAATGTACCTAAATTATTGATATAAATAAAAGGTGAAATTCTTTAATCTTGCTTTCTTTTAATTCTTGCATCATGATTAGATCTCAATTTGTAATTGTTGCTCTTGTTGTGATGTGTGAGTAAAACTCCACTCGTTAAGGAGTCGAGACGATTGTAGAATGATGATGTAACAAATCTTAATACGATTTTTAAGTCCTACGAGTGTTGTAAACCCTATCAAGTTCAAGAATCGATGACCTAGTTTCGTAGCAATGCTTTCTTGATTGTGATCGCTCGAAATTAGGGATCTACGATCGTTTCTTGAATCTACTAGAGGCTAGAATGTGAATGATATCGACGAAAGAACAAGGGATAAGATGAAACCCTAGTTTCACAAGAAATCCCTAATTCTCGATCGATCATCATCGATCTAGTATCAATTCATCGAAGGATAAGAATACGTAATTGTAAGATTACATCACATCTATAGATCCGATCGATTCCTACGAACCTCATTTCAATTCTTAAGATTTGGTTTGGAAAAATCATTAAACGATCAATTCTTCATTCTCTCTTTTAATGCTTTCTTAGATCTAGTTTCTTCTCATTCTTGAACTTCAACTATAAATCTTGAATTGTTTTGTTTTCTTTCTTTAAAGTTTCAATTCATCTAATTCGAAAGACGAACGATTACACTTTCCCTGTGGACGATCCGCACTCACATACAAACTACAATCCGACACCGTAGTTGATTGCGGTCAAATAATTTTTGGTTGTGATTTCTTTACAATTCCATACTACACATCGAGAATTCTTTTCAATCAAATGGCGCCGTTGCCGGGGACTATTTGATTCGATACTTTTACATCCAATCACAGAAATTATAACAATCAAATGGCGCCGTTGCCGGGGACTATTTGATTCGATACTTTTACATCCAATCACAGAAATTATAACAATCAAAAGGCTCCGTTGCCGGGGATAGTGCGCTAATAGTTCGTATTTTGAAATTTGAGTTGAAAATTTTATTCCATCTAAATTTTGTGATCAAAATTTGTGCAAACACTAATACGTGTGTTGTGATTTGATTGCGAAGAAATCTGGAATCATTGGAGCTGTGGAAAAAAATTTCTGAACATTCCAGGGGACTCAGAAGCTGAACAGAAGCTCTCTGTAAAAATCTTGTGCAGTGAACTTACCACCCAAGCGCGGAAGCGCGGTACCAGAGCCTCATCCGCGGCGGATCCGCCGCAGGTTTAGCTCTTCTCTGCATCATTTTTTCTCTGTAAGTCCCTCACTTTCTTATCTTCTCCTCTGTCTGCTCCAACTAATAATTTGCTGCAGGTTTCTTTGCAAATAAATCGCAGCGCCGCAAAAGCAAAATAAATTTGTGCGTGTTTTTGATTCTTGTGGTTGTTGCATATTAATACGGAAATTTAAGAGGCACGACCAAATCCAAATTAGGTGGGGAGTTCATTACCCTTCCTAGGCCCCGAAAATCGCAAAACTTGCATCCGCATTTACCCTCATTAATTAAAAGAAATCTAGAGATGACTCTAAGGACCGTCGCGCTCAATTAGGACAGAAGGAGGCCGTGGGTAATTCATTGCTTATCCGAGTTTTCCTGTGGTGCCTAAGGCGAGTGTGTCTAAGGCTAGTGGTTTTTAATTAGGCCCACTACTTACGAAGTGGAGTACCTTCCCACTTACCTGGCACTTATCCGGCCACCGGGGGAAAAAGAGGCAGTGGAGGATTCTATCCTGCGACTTGTCTTTTGGCAGTTAGGAGCGGTCTAGAGTTTGACCTAGGTGTCCCGTAGATTTTAGGGTTTTGTGTGTTGCATTTGTTTTGTTGCATCATATTTTCAAAAATCCGTCCAATTTTCAAAACAGACACCACATTCATATCATTTCCCCTAATTATAAATTCACGCTGCCACTTGTACTAACCCTTTTTAGTGCAAGATAGGCTGGACACGGGTGTCTAGTGCCCGTTAGTCCGCGTTTCCTTTTATCGACCCTAAATTCGGTATTTCTACATTTACTTTTCTTTTACCCACCACCACACCCACATCGATGGATCCACCTCCATCGAACTTCTTTTCCACTACTCTGCCGCCGTCCGTTGGTGCGCAGAATCCACCTCGCATCTCTCTCCAAGAGAGATGCTATCCAACACGAAGCCCACTTTCCACCTGTCTTTCCACACCACCAGCCAATGGGGAAAATTTTCAAATAAAACCCCAATACATCAACCTTCTACCAAAATTTCACGGTCTCGAGTCTAAAGACGCATATGTGTTTATCACGAAATTTGAAAATGTATGCGCAATGATGGGTACTTCACAGCTTTCTGTGGATGCTTTCCGTCTTCGTCTTCTCCCATTTACCTTGTGCGATTTAGCCGAGAAGTGGATATATAACACCACCGCACATTCCATTTCAAATTGGGACGAATTCGTCAAAGCATTCCTTAAGAAATTCTACGCACATCAAAGAACAGCTCGAGTCCGTAGCGAAATCTATCAATTCACCCAGCTTCCAAATGAAACATTTTCAAAATGTCTTGAACGTTTCAAGGATCTGTTACTCCAATGTCCACATCACGGCATCCCGAGATGGGAATTGTGCCGAATCATTTATGAGGGCATTACTCCTTACACAAGACAGACCCTTGAATCCATGTGTCAAGGCAACTTTATGACCAAAGATGATTGGGAAGCCTGGAAATTTCTAGAAGATTTCGCAGAAAAATCTTTACAGTGGGAGGGTGTGAGTCAATCATTTAAGGATGGCAATGATATTTCCATAGGAGTTAGAGCTGACATTGCAGCTATCAATAAGAAACTCGAGAATATGGAAAACAAATTTTTAGCCGCCGCCCTAAGTCAAATATCACTCTCCAAAACTGTATGTGGTTGTTGTTCTGATCCGTCTCACTTGAAGGAAGAATGTCCGTTTCAAGGTCATGAGCTTACCAATGCCTCATTTCAAAGACCTAGAAACGATCCATCTTCCTCCACATATGATCAGGGTTGGAGGAATAACCCTAACTTTGCTTGGAACCAATCACAATTTCAAAACACGGTTCCAAACCAAAACAATTTCCTAGGGGTCCCTCCACCACAATAGCAGCCACCACTTCAATTGAGCCAGCACCCCTTCCAATCACAAAACTTTCAAAATCCGGCCAACTCTTTTGCACCGTCTAGTTCTTTACAATTGACCGGTACAGATAATACCTCTGCACTAGCACAAACCTTGGATACTTTCATGAAACAATCCATCCAAGGGACGGCAAGTTTGCAATCTTCCGTCGAGAATGTAATGAAGATCATTATCTCTCAAAATGAGAACATCAAATCGATGGAAGAACAAATTGTTAGTTGTATGTATGCCCTAGAGGCCAGTATTGTACAGATGTTGTATATTATATTGGATGCTTGGACATATATAGAGATGACTTTCTTGCTCGACATGATAGTATGCTATCTGGTTGCTCTTTATCTTAACATGTACACTAGTCTCTTTATACTGTCTTATAGTTACATGTTGGTAAAGCCCTTAGGATGTGTACTTGACTACCTGGACTATGATGCAGATCATACTAGTGGGGACATGGTAGTCTATAAGTACATCCTTCAAGGTCCCTAGTCGTGGGTGTATCGAGACGGGGCATCGATATACCAGAGTAGACTAGCGTATACGCTTCTCGACCCATGTGATGGGCGATGGATGATCCCATATCCATTGGTGTTTGACATAAGAGATGGTATACGGGTGCTCAGTGGAGACTGGGTACACTGGACGGACTCGCCGAGAACTCCCAGATGGTATTATACCTCACGTCAGATGGCAGTTCTCAGGTGACACTTGTACAGGTTAGTCTGTAGACCCGAGATCGTCATAGAGTCTTGTGTGATTCCCACTGTGCTTTGATCTCCACCTTACCACGTCCATAAGGGCGTGCAAAACGGTGGTCTTTGGGCATAGTCCCGAGTCACATGGAGGCAATGAGCGATAGGAGGGGTTTCGTCTCTCCCGGTATTGGGGGTTGATGTTGCGCTGTGCTCGATTGGCCGTAACAGGGAAGTCCCTGGCCAGGGCTGATCAGAAATTTGCTGGTAAGTGTTACCAGTAGTTTCTCGACCCGTTATGAGCCTCACATCGGCACGACTTATCGGGTTATTGGGGTCTGACGTTTACCACCCCTAGACTTGATATGCGACATATCAGACGAAGAGACCGGACTGTACGGTAAGTGTTACTGGTCGGATTCGCAGGAGTGTGAGCGGGCTAGCTCGTCGATCTTCTGATCGCTCAATACCCGGGTGGCCGTTACGTTTAGCAGACCGCTTGGGGCTTGTGGATGCTTGATATGATCATCATCTGCTACCGGCGTATTGACGAGTCTTTAGAGTCCTACACAGAGGTTTCCTGGTTCAAGCGAAACGAAATAGGAGCACATATGAGATATGTGCGGGACCGAGAATAATGCGTGTATGTGATACCGCATTTCATTCTCGCGATAAATGTTTCGATTGGTTATATTCGATATGACCTAGTTATCGAATCATTGATTCGATAAATCGATACATTAGATACTAGTCGGTTGTATGCGACATGACCGGATCATTGAATCAAGTGTTGATTTAATGATTTAATGTATAATTATATATTTGATATATTACTTTGCATTAACTAGTATTGGTTCACTTTAAACGGATTTTTCTCACTTGATGAACATTGTATATGTGATATGCTTTTGTGCACATTTTTGTATCATGTTTGATGATACTTGTTCATTTGGTTAAGTGTAAAGAAGTAAACCATGGTTAAGTAGATAATTAGGGTTTTGATTCTTTCTCTCATTTATTTATCCATTCTTTATTTATATAAATGGATAAATGAAAACATTATGGTTTCTTTATATCATGAAGCTTGTTGAAGCTTCATGAAGCTTTGACTAAAGAAACCATTTTGTTTTCTAGCTTAACCCTAACCCTTCTCATTGACCATGGTCTTTTCTCTACACTTAACCTTGGTTAAGATATGATAAGTATTGATTTATTTTTCATTTTATATCAACACTTATCATATTCTTTCTTCTTCTTCATCTTCATCTTCAAGAAAGAAACCTTGATGTCTTTAATGGCAACTTGAGATCTAGTGAGAGAAATCCAAATCTAAAGTGAACCCACCTCCTATTTCTTCATCCTCTACCTCTTGCCAAGTTGTTTTGGGTGTTTTCTTCACAAGTTTCACTAATTTGTGAAGTCGAAGCTTGAACTAGTGCAACCTCGACGTAGATCGTCTTTGACACGAAGCCGACGACCTAGCTCACCCGTTTTCCCGATGAAGCCGACGAATGAGTCTAGGATTCATGATGTACAGCGAGAAGACTTCTTTGCGGAGCCGAGGAGGTGGATATCCGGATCTACAAAGGTTGTAGCATCCTAACTTTTAGTTAAGTAGTTAACTAAGTTTTCATTTCGCCTAAACATCTAGTCTAAGATCCGTAGTCTAGGGTTTCTCGGCACCATTTTTTTTAAATTGGCATGTTCGATGCCTTGTGAGACCTCACTAGAGTGCCTATGAACCTTTCACTGGTATCAGAGCCTAGCTAGAGCCTTAGGCGAAGTCCCGACGACGTTTGAAACCCGATCAAACCGAAACCCTAAACGCTAAAATGCTCTCTGGACTTTTTCTAAAAATTCGGATTTTTGTCAATTAAAAATATGCAGAAAATCAAGCAGGGTGTTATGTGAATTACTGTGAAATACGAGGACCTGAATCAACTTTTCCACCGCGGAAGAGCGGCACATGCTAGGCATGTGCGGCGGTTCCGCGGCCGTACTGTTCCTTTATGTGATGTTTTCTGCACAGTAACTCATATAATTCAATGCTTTGTTTTCTGGGACATTTTTATTGTGACTCTACAGAAGAGTATTCTGGGGTACTATTGGGAATCAGTGTTTCGACTGGATTATTAAATTTCGTCTTTTGTGTATTTCCGGATAATTTTTAGAATATGTTAAAAAGTTCGACCGGATATAAATACCCAATTTTTCCCCTGTCGGGAAATTTCCAAGTGTTGGATTTTTCCGCAGTTTAACGACATTCTAAGTAGTGCAAGTAACGCGATGGACCCTCTAGAAGACAGCAAACCTTAACTCGATTATGTGACCGTCTTGAACTGCCCTTTGAACCTCCGGGTTTGGGGCAGTACGGCGTGCCACATGTGAGGCGTTGGCTTGACCCTTCTACGGCTGGACCGTTGGTACTGAGGCACGAACTGAATGTTGCTAGACTCATTTCATGTGTTGGACTGTATCGGGAAAACTTGGGTATTCGACTGTTCGATCGGAAAGTTTAACATTTTCTGTTTATCCGGAATGTGATACAATAATTGGAATTCACAAACAGTTATGAGATAACTGAATGAATGTTATAAATTTAGCAGTTTAGTCCCATATGATATTGAAAAGAGTTTTCGATAATGAGACTAAAATACGGGATTTATATCTGTTAGGCATGTGATGTCTAAGTATTTCATTTGATTAGGCATGTGATGTCTAAAGAAGTTACGGATTCCAATTGTTGTAGTTTTACACTTTCTTTTCTGTGACCGTAAGTGTAGTATGTTCATATCGCCGGTTTCATTGCTATACGTCAACGACAATTGGGGTATGCATACTTACTTACGTTGATGACATATGATGTTATGTGTTGCTGGATATGTTATATTGGATCGTCGTGTTCGAATAGCCGGGGGGTTTTTATGTGAGATGAGTGTTTTTCATTTTCATTCATGTAAAAACTTGTATGTAATATTCTTTTATTTGGGGCACTTCCAGGTAGTGGAAGTTGTCACCCTCTGTATATTATTTACTTTTCCGCATTAGGATAGTCCCAAGGAGGGGAGCACAAGTAACCGGGTTCTGGGGTCCAGTGGGAGACCAACTCGAGGAGTCGAGTCCGGGTCTCCTAACCCTAGAATTGGCATGGTTGCTTGCCGCTCTCGTAGGGGTCTAGGGGTGTGGGATTGGCTATTCATCGTGACCGTGGAATCCGTGTTTTATACTGGCTCGTATTGAAAACACGGACGTCCTAGTATATCCAATATTTCACATGTTTGTTCTGCTGCGATATCTGTGTTGTGACTCTGTGATGGATATAGTAGTATATAGTATATATGATATATTATATAGACGTTACTCATGTTTTACACCAGCGCTAGCCCTGCCCTGCTCTGTCGTTAGTTACCTAACCTAACGGTGCACGAGGGGACATCGAGGCGAATGCGGATGGCATAAGTGTACGTCATATCTATCTGTGATGTTTAGGTATTTAAATGATGGGACTTCATTAATGTGATTAATGAAAGAAAAGAAACCTAAGATGTTGTAGAATCAGATTTTAAATAAAACAGGTAGCTACAGTTCTTGCTTTGCATAGCGGTATATATGATATACCCCGCACCTTATTCGATGAGGAAAGGACCGAGATCCCTTCACCGGGAGTGACTCCTTTAGCAATAACTGGCAGATGCTACACACTCGGTTTGTTTTTGATTGCTTTTATAGTTTTTGCTTTGCACAGCGATATATATGATATATCCCACACCTCATTCGACGAGGAAAGGACCGAGATCCCTTCACCGGGAGTGACTCCTTTAGCAAAACTAGAAAAGCCTCAAAATCACTCCATTTTAAAAACTCCATTTGATTATACAATGATATCAAGTTCATTACGCAATAGGTTTTCAGAAAAACCTGTCGTAGCCCTCCGTCATTTCAGATAAGTACTATTTAGTATTCGTGCTGCGGTTGTTTGGCATGCGTCAAGGCGTAGTGTACGGTAGCTAACTAGTATTTATCTGCTTATGCATATGATGCAGATTGGATTAGGGTATTCGCACGGCGTTGTTTGGCATGCGTCAAGGGTCGTGCGGGTGGGTTTAATTCAATCAGGAAATGATGGGTTGAACTTGACTAGCGGACTATGGGTTGTTTGGCATGCGTCAAGGTCATAGCACGCTAGGGGCAAAATATTATCGGGAATTTCAAGTGTTGAAATTTGCAATGAGATTGCATACCTTCTATGAGATAGTTGGATCCCGATACCCACTGCGAGAAAGAGTTACTCCTGAGAGAGTTTTACACATTGCAATTAGCTGATCAAGTAGGTGTCTAGAAACGTGTTAACGAGGTTACGCCTCTGGGAAAACGAGGTTTACATTAATTAGGTTCGTGCGAAAGCACGGGGGACCTCCCTCAAAGTACCGACACTGGCCTGGCTGAAAGATTGGCGAACTTGTAGTGTGTAATTAATCCCGGCTAGTCTTTCCTTTTAGGGTTTGAAGGAAGATTTGATAAAAAGCAGTGGGAGCCATCCTGATTAGATAAGATAATAACCAATCTGATCTTGCACGAGCATACGCTAAAGTGTTTTCTTCTCTCTCTCTCCAGGTAGCGACCAGTTTATGCCTTAATCAAGATAATAATATGGATGTATTGACCGAACCCGCATGTTATACTGTGCTGGGGAACGTTGGTTCCGTTCTTTCCTATAAGAGTTATAGGAATGAACAGGATATAAGGGAATACCAGGATTCCCATGCCACCCGAATGAAGAAAGTACATGTTGATGCATTTTCTTCGGGTGTGTTCGTTACTGAGAACTGTTTCTCTATTTGCTCTACGTCCTGGGTATTGGATACCGGGTCGGGATCCTATATATGTAATCAGTTACATGGGCTAAGGAAAGGTAGAGAACTTGGAGAAGGTGATAAAGACATTAGAGTTGGAAATGGTGCAATTGTTGCAGCTAAGACTGTCGGGGAATATCACCTTGTATTACGAACTGGTAATACATTGGTTCTGAACGAATGCTATTACATGCCGAACCTGATATGCAACATTATATCGGTTTCTTTATTAAGTAAAGAGGGATATAATTTTGTATTACAGGACAATGTTATGAACATTTTCCATAACCAAAAGTTGGTTGGATCAGGCACGTTATGCATGTAAGTCGATGTAGTACACCCCAGTACTTATGGGGAGGCGGAATTTACAAAAACTTATCAAGTTTAAACAACGAACATCGACTAACCGCTTGAATCGAAGCTAAACTCTAAATAACCGTATTCTAAAGTTTCATCTCACAAGTGATTAGGGATTATACCTAATGAAACCGGTCCTTCTTCTTTACGTCCTCCTTTGTTCTCCTCGGCCTTCTCTAGGTAGTAGACGATCCACCCGAGAGCGAAACTCCAAGCTAAACCTCTAACTTGAGGTAACTAATCAACTTTGATTGCTAATCAAAGATGAGAGGATGATATAGAGTGAAGGTTATGGATTGTTTAGTCTAACTAATCCTTTGATCTCAACACATGAGGATTAAGGATTAGGGTTAGAAGATGAGAGCTTGAGGAGAGAGAATGTGTGATATGATAATGAGAGAAGAGAGAGAGTGTATCATAATATTATGAAGCATTCTTATTTTCAAATAATCAATAAAGGAAATGAATAAGCATGCTTCACAAAATATCTTGTGATGATTCATTAACATGAGTCATTAAGCAATAAATGTGCATTAATGAAGTGAATGAATCACCACTATGACTCACTCTCTTTCCAAAACAAACCTTCTTAGTCACATCTTCTAGAAGCTTCTCGAGTAATTACGAGAACGCCCCTCCGATCCGTAAAAATACGGAAAAACTTTAGACTGTAAAAATCCAATAACCGGATACCAGTAACTGGCTTAAACCAAAGCCGACTGGTAAAATCTGTCCGAAAGTCGTACGCGCGTAAACGCACGTATGCGTCCGAACCCTTTGTCGCAAAACCATGCAACCTCTATATCGTTTCGCCTGGAGTAGGAAACTCTCTGTGTGGGACTCTAGAGACTCGACTACTACGCTGGCAGTGGGTTTAACCACAGACCGCAAGCGGCACTAGCTGTACGTAACGGTCCCCAGGTAGTTGTCGATAAGAAGGCCGATGAGTAAACCCATCCGAACTCCTACTGAGTCTGATGTGACAATCTCCATACAGTCCGGTCCGTTCGTCCATGACTATCGCATATCGGGCCTAGGGGGGCGGCAAGCGTCAGTCCCCTAATAGCGGTATAAGTCGTGTCGGAGTGAAGCCCATTACACCCTGAGAAACTACTGGAACCTACCAGCAAATCTCGCTTGCCCTGGCCAGGGACTTTGCTTAATGGCTCTCTGACACAGCACGATATCTACTCCCAATACCGGGAGGGACGAATCCTGTCTAACCGCCACTGCCTCCAAGTGCTCGGGACTGCACCCAACTGCCACCTGTTTGCACGACTCCTTTGAGCCGTGGTAGGGTAGCAATCTAAGAACAGTGGGACACACTCGAGGCGAAGTAGCAGTGTCAAGTCTGCGGACTACGCTGTACTCATGTCACCTGGGAACTGTTTACTGACGACTGGTATAAAACCAACCAACAGTCCCCTGTGAGTCCTGTCCGGTGTACCCGTAACCTAACGAGCACCTGTATACTATCTCCAGTACGACGTACTGACGGCTGTGGGACAGACCATCTCCCCAACTGGGATGAGAAGCGTACACACCAGTCTACTCCGGAGTATCGATGCTCTGTCTCGATAATCCAACGACCAGGGACCTGAATAAGGATGTGCTTGTAGACTACCCAGCCCCCACTAGTATGACTGCCATCACAACGCTGGTAGACAAGCAAGATCCTAAGAGCTCTATCAATACATATACTCACATATTAAGATAGAAAAACCAAGTAGCATACTACCATGTTTAGCAAGACTGTTATATACATGTGAATATCCCAAGCTTCCATTAAGTAATATACAAGCTAGTATGATACAGTAATGGCCTTCTAGGGCATAAACACTAACAATCTCCCACTTGCACTAGGGCCATGTACTGGCATATCGCAGACCAATGATCTCGAGCAGCCTCTCGAACTGAATCTGAGGAAGGGCCTTCGTGAATGGATCAGCAATGTTCTCTTCTGAAGCAACTCTCCGAACCTCGATCTCCTGACGATCAATGATCTCCCTGATCAGGTGATACCGCCTCAAGATGTGTCTGGACTTCTGATGGGACCTTGGTTCCTTTGCTAAAGCTATAGCTCCGTTGTTGTCGCAATACAGAGGTATTGGATCAACTATGGTAGGAACCACCTGATGTTCTGTTAGGAACTTCTTCATCCAGACTGCTTCTTTTGCGGCATCGCAAGCAGCTATATACTCCGCTTCCATCGTCGAGTCAGCAACGGTGTCCTGCTTGGAGCTCTTCCAGCACACCGCCCCTCCATTGAGGGTAAAGACATAACCCGGCATGGACTTGGAATCGTCCTTATCACTCTGGAAGCCGGAATCAGCAAAGGCCTCTAACCTGAGGTCTTTTCCGCCGTAAACCAAGAACATCTCCTTAGTCCTCCTCAGGTACTTGAGAATGTTCTTTACTGCTATCCAGTGTTTCTCCCCTGGGTCTGACTGATACCGGCTTACCACGCTCAGTGCGTAAGCTACATCTGGTCTGGTACACAACATCGCATACATTATAGAGCCTACCGCAGAAGCGTAGGGTATAATAGACATGCGTTCCCTTTCCAAATCAGTCTTGGGAGACATCTCTTTGGAGAGGGTGATTCCGTGACAAGCCGGTAGATTACCGCGCTTAGAATCTTCCATACTGAATCTTTTCAGTACAGTGTCGATATACCTGGACTGCGAAAGTCCCAACATCCTCTTGGATCTATCACGATAGATCCGGATCCCCAGAATGTAAGAGGCATCACCCAGGTCTTTCATGGAGAACCTGTGTGACAAGAATCCTTTGACAGATTGTAGCATAGGAATGTCATTTCCTATCAATAGAATGTCATCCACGTACAAGACGAGGAATACGACACTTCTGGCCACAACTTTACTATATATGCACGGTTCATCTGGATTTTTGATAAAGTCATATTCTTTGACTGTCTCATCAAAACAGATGTTCCAACTCCGCGATGCCTGCTTTAGTCCATAAATGGACTTAAGCAGCTTGCATACTTTCCCGCTGCTCCCACTCTGATTGAAACCTTCTGGCTGATCCATATAGACGCTCTCTTCTAAATTACCATTCAGAAAAGCCGTCTTTACGTCCATCTGCCAGATTTCATAATCATGGAAGGCAGCAATAGCAAGAAGGACCCGAATGGATTTGAGCATAGCCACTGGAGAAAAAGTTTCGTCATAGTCCAAACCAGGTCTTTGACGAAAACCCTTTGCAACAAGTCTAGCCTTATAGGTTTCCACCTGTCCATCTACACCAATCTTTTTCTTGAAGATCCATTTGCATCCTATGGGTTTTACCCCATCTGGAGCAAAGTCCAAAGTCCATACTTTGTTGGTGTACATGGACTCCATTTCGGTCCGCATTGCATCTAGCCATCGTACCGAGTCGCCGCTCTGGATGGCCTGCTGGAAGTCAGTAGGTTCATCATCATCTATGATGCAATCCTCTCTATCCCCGTCAATGAGAAAACCGTAGTATCTCTCAGGCGGACGAGACGGCCTACTACTCCTGCGGAGGGGTGCGGGAATGTTCTGTTCTTCTTGAACCTCTGGTTCTACCAAAATTTCAGTAGCTGCTTGTGGTTCTGGAATTTCTTCCAGTTCTATTTCGCTCCCATTTGTATCCTTTTCTAAAACTTGTTGTTCTAAAAAATGGGCATTACGAGAAACAAAAACCTTTTGTTCCTCTGCGTAATAGAAGCAATATCCCTTGGAGTTCTTTGGATATCCTACAAGCTTACACAGTACTGATCGTGCCTCGAGCTTGTCCACATGCTGCTTTTTTACAAAAGCTGGACATCCCCAAATCCTTACATACTGAAGATAGGGTTTCTTCCCACTCCACATCTGATATGGAGTGGTAGGCACAGTTTTGGTTGGAACTCTGTTCAAAATATATGCCGCTGATTCTAGCGCATATCCCCAGAAAGATCGCGGTAACTCAGTATTACTCATCATGGATCGTACCATATCCAATAGGGTTCGATTCCTTCTCTCCGATACACCGTTGTGCTGTGGAGTGTATGGAGGAGTAAGCTGAGAGAGAATTCCTTTCTCTTTTAGGTGACCTAGGAACTCGGCACTTAAGTATTCTCCACCTCGATCAGATCTCAGTGTCTTAATACTTTTGCCTGTTTGGTTTTCCGCTTCATTCTTGAATTCCAGGAATTTCTCAAAGGCCTCTGATTTATGCTTCATTAAGAAAACATATCCATACCTAGAGAAATCATCTGTAAAAGTAATGAAGTAGGAATAACCACCTCTCGCATGTGTAGACATTGGACCGCATACATCGCTGTGTATGAGTCCTAAGAGCTCGCTCGCTCTTACTCCTTGTCCAGTGAATGGAGTCTTTGTCATCTTTCCTTTGAGACAAGATTGACAAGTGTCATAAGTTTGATATTCGAACGTGTCCAAATATCCTTCTCTATGCAACTTAGTCAACCTTCTCTCATTGATGTGACCCAGTCTACAATGCCATAAGAAAGCTTTATTTAAATCTGGAGACTTTCTTTTTAGTGTGTTCTGGACATTGAAAATTTGGAGTTGGTTTAACACATATATGCCGTTATTTAGAGTACCTGACCCAATCAAACCATGATTAAGGTGGATGTTGACAACATCTCTTACAAACGTGAAATCATAACCTTTATTTGATAACAAGGAAACTGATATGATATTACACGTTAAGCTGGGTACAAAATAACAGTTATGTAAAACCAAAATGTGTCCACTCGTCAATCCTACGTGATAATCCCCGACGGACGCAGCTCCCACGCTAGCTCCGTTAGCAACCCTGAGGATCATATCACCTTCCTTCAGCACTCTACGGTTTCTCAGTGCCTGCAATGAATTGCAAATATGAGATCCTGATCCGGTATCCAATACCCAGGAAGTAGAGTTGATCGACAGACAATTCTCAATTACAAACACACCTGAAGTCGAAGCCACAGCTTGCTTCGGTTCCTGGTTCTTGGCGTTCCACGCCTTGCAATCCTTCTTCCAGTGCCCTTTCCTGTGACAATGGAAGCACTCATCCAGGCCAACTACCGGTGCTGTAAACTTTTTCTTTCCCTTCTTTCCCACCTTACTAACACCTCCTCTAGGTCTGGGTGCGGCCTTCTTCTTCCTTCCTTTGGCCCTAGCCTTGGACCCGGAAGATGATGAACCGCCAACAAACATAGCGGGTGTTTCCCTTGCCTTCTGCAAGGTGCCCTCTGCACTCCTTAACATGTTCAGGAGTTCCGCAAGTTCAACTTCTTTTCCTTGAAGATTGAAGTTGAGGATAAACTGGGCGTAGGTGGGAGGAAGGGACTGGAGAACAAGGTCTGTATAGAGCTCATTATCCAAAGTCGTCCCAAGGTCCGCGAGCTCTTCTATGTAGCCAATCATCTGTAGGACATGTTCACCTACCGATGACCCGACAGCCAACCTCGCTCGAAACAATTTCTTAGAGGTCTCGTATCTTGCTATACGAGATTGCTCTCCATAAAGTTCCTTTGTATGGAGAAATATGCCATCTAGGGACATATCCTCGTGCCTCCTCTGATGTTCATTGTTCATCGAGGCAAGCACGATGCACTTGGCTCTCGCGCAATCTAAATCCCAGGTTTTGCGGATTTCCTTATCCGCATTGCTGGATTTGGGACCAAGGACAGCAGGTGCTGTAGCGGTGAGGACGTACCCCAGTTTGTCATAGGTCAAAGCCATCTTGACATTCCGCAGCCAATCTTTATAGTTTGGCCCCGTCAGTATATTTTTCTCTAAAAGTAACTTAAGTCCAGTCATTTTCAGGGTCGCTGCAATTAGGAGAGAGAGAAGAAAACTCTTTAGCATGATGCTCTTGCAAGTTTAGAGTGGTTTTTAATTTATCTAAACTGGATGGCTCCCACTGTTTCTCGAATCCTTCCTCAAACCATAAAAGAAGAATTAGCCAAGACTATTCTCACCGTACAATACTTGCTTAACCGTTCAGCCAGGCCGGTGTCGATACTTCGAGGGAGGTTTTCCAACGCTTTCGCGAAGTTCCTTAATTAAATAACCTCTTTTCTCTGGGGGCGTAACCCCGCTGACACTTTTCTGGACACCTACTAGGTTTATAGCATTGATCGTTAAGCGACGAATATCCTGATAAGTAGCATATACTCACAGTAGGATCGGGATCCAAATATCATCGTCTGATAATGCTGTAGGAATGCTACCAACATTCATCAAACTCAAAATGGTATGCATCTCTTTGCAAATTTCAGTTTCTTTAGAAATTCCCGATATAAGTTTTTACCCCATGCTCTTATGACCTTGGCGTTGGTCAAAATGTCATAAGTCACATGTCAAGTTCTACCCATCATTATCTTGTTAATTTGAACCCATCCGTATATATCCCTGACGTTGGCCAAATGATAATACGACTGTCCCAAACCAACTCATCTATCTATGCAACAAATGAATATCCAGCAGCTACCAAACACTATGCCATGACGTTGGCCAAAACTGCATAGCTTGAATACTACTGAATACCCAAATGAAATGACGGAGGGCTACGACTGGTTTTGGCGAAACCGTGAACGTAGTGAACTTGATATAATCGAAGGAACCTGATAGCTTTTAAAAGGAGTGGTTAAGACTCCGCATTTAAAAAATATCTGTTTTAAAAATAACCGAGTGGTTTCTTTTAAATTGTTCCAACGATTTAAACTTTGGTTTGTTTTACTTTGCATTATAGATAATGCGTCCCATCATTAACCTATCATTGCAGAAAACAACGAAAATATAACGTCCTCTTATGCCATCCGCATTCGCCACGGGGTCCCGTCATCACCCGTTAGGTTACTTAACTAACGACAGAGCGGGGGCTGGGCTAGCGCGGGTGTAAAACATAAGTGACGTCTAAATAGCTATAATAAATATAGATATTTTACATTCGTCTGACGCAATGATATTCATTCCAGAACACAGATAAACAATATTGGATTTGCAAGCAATCTGTATTTCTTTTGAGCCTGCAAGAAAAGACAGATTACACAGTTGTGATGAACAGCCGTTTACCCCACCCTCGACCCCTACGGGTACGGCAAACTACCCACCCGGCAGTCTGTGTACCCCACCTTGGGTCAGTCCTAGGAGCAAAAACAGTAAAATGAAATAATACAACGGTGGCTACGACCGCAACCTGGAAGTGCCCCGCGAAAATAATATTACAACAAATTACATTTACAACAAATGAATTAATCAATAACCCATTGCTAACCCCGGCTATACATCACAACAGTCCAATACAGTTTATATGCACAAACAGATATAACCAATTCAGAAATGTGCAACCCCCTGCCAACCGACATACTAGCAGTTGGGGGAGGTTTACGAACACATTAAACAATCACAGATATAATCCAATACGTAAATACCGTATTTTTCGATCGAATAAACAACATCAATATTGCTCCAAAATCTGCTCTGTTAAACAGTAACCTGAGCAATAATTAAATATTCCAGAAAACCCCAAATGTCACAGGGGACCCACACAAGAAAGACGAGTCCATGACTCGGCCAAAGCGCCGCGGAAGGGCGGCGGATCCTACCGATCCGCCGCGCTTGCGCGGCCGAGTTGCCGATTCATGGGCTCGAATTTCTTGGGTGTTCTCCTGGACTTCTTTCTAGCTCTCTGAACACACCAGAAAAATTTTAGGACTTTATTTTAAGTTCGACAGAAACTAAACAGAATTAGGGTTTTCCGGCTTCGTTTTTTCGTTCGAAATTCGTACAAATTTGCGATTAAGTTATTTAGTGTTTAGCGAGGCTCTGATACCACTGTAAGTCGATGTAGTACACCCCAGTACTTATGGGGAGGCGGAATTTACAAAAACTTATCAAGTTTAAACAACGAACATCGACTAACCGCTTGAATCGAAGCTAAACTCTAAATAACCGTATTCTAAAGTTTCATCTCACAAGTGATTAGGGATTATACCTAATGAAACCGGTCCTTCTTCTTTACGTCCTCCTTTGTTCTCCTCGGCCTTCTCTAGGTAGTAGACGATCCACCCGAGAGCGAAACTCCAAGCTAAACCTCTAACTTGAGGTAACTAATCAACTTTGATTGCTAATCAAAGATGAGAGGATGATATAGAGTGAAGGTTATGGATTGTTTAGTCTAACTAATCCTTTGATCTCAACACATGAGGATTAAGGATTAGGGTTAGAAGATGAGAGCTTGAGGAGAGAGAATGTGTGATATGATAATGAGAGAAGAGAGAGAGTGTATCATAATATTATGAAGCATTCTTATTTTCAAATAATCAATAAAGGAAATGAATAAGCATGCTTCACAAAATATCTTGTGATGATTCATTAACATGAGTCATTAAGCAATAAATGTGCATTAATGAAGTGAATGAATCACCATTATGACTCACTCTCTTTCCAAAACAAACCTCCTTAGTCACATCTTCTAGAAGCTTCTCGAGTAATTACGAGAACGCCCCTCCGATCCGTAAAAATACGGAAAAACTTTAGACTGTAAAAATCCAATAACCGGATACCAGTAACTGGCTTAAACCAAAGCCGACTGGTAAAATCTGTCCGAAAGTCGTACGCGCGTAAACGCACGTATGCGTCCGAACCCTTTGTCGCAAAACCATGCAACCTCTATATCGTTTCGCCTGGAGTAGGAAACTCTCTGTGTGGGACTCTAGAGACTCGACTACTACGCTGGCAGTGGGTTTAACCACAGACCGCAAGCGGCACTAGCTGTACGTAACGGTCCCCAGGTAGTTGTCGATAAGAAGGCCGATGAGTAAACCCATCCGAACTCCTACTGAGTCTGATATGACAATCTCCATACAGTCCGGTCCGTTCGTCCATGACTATCGCATATCGGGCCTAGGGGGGCGGCAAGCGTCAGTCCCCTAATAGCGGTATAAGTCGTGTCGGAGTGAAGCCCATTACACCCTGAGAAACTACTGGAACCTACCAGCAAATCTCGCTTGCCCTGGCCAGGGACTTTGCGTAATGGCTCTCTGACACAGCACGATATCTACTCCCAATACCGGGAGGGACGAATCCTGTCTAACCGCCACTGCCTCCAAGTGCTCGGGACTGCACCCAACTGCCACCTGTTTGCACGACTCCTTTGAGCCGTGGTAGGGTAGCAATCTAAGAACAGTGGGACACACTCGAGGCGAAGTAGCAGTGTCAAGTCTGCGGACTACGCTGTACTCATGTCACCTGGGAACTGTTTACTGACGACTGGTATAAAACCAACCAACAGTCCCCTGTGAGTCCTGTCCGGTGTACCCGTAACCTAACGAGCACCTGTATACTATCTCCAGTACGACGTACTGACGGCTGTGGGACAGACCATCTCCCCAACTGGGATGAGAAGCGTACACACCAGTCTACTCCGGAGTATCGATGCTCTGTCTCGATAATCCAACGACCAGGGACCTGAATAAGGATGTGCTTGTAGACTACCCAGCCCCCACTAGTATGACTGCCATCACAACGCTGGTAGACAAGCAAGATCCTAAGAGCTCTATCAATACATATACTCACATATTAAGATAGAAAAACCAAGTAGCATACTACCATGTTTAGCAAGACTGTTATATACATGTGAATATCCCAAGCTTCCATTAAGTAATATACAAGCTAGTATGATACAGTAATGGCCTTCTAGGGCATAAACACTAACAATGCAATGGCATTTATGTTCTAAATCAATCAACAGTTCTGAGCATAACAAACACACACAAGAGGAAGAGTTCTGAACTCAACGAATCCTTCTTGTGGCATTGTAGACTGGGCCACATCAATGCGACACGACTAGCTAAGTTGAATAAAGATGGATATTTAAATCCGTTTGAATTTTCATCTTATGACACTTGCCAGTCATGTCTCAAAGGCAAGATGACCAAAACTCCGTTTACGGGACACGGAGAAAGAGTTACCGAGCTCTTGGGACTTATACATAGTGATGTATGCGGTCCCATGTCTACACATGCCAGGGATGGTTCTTCATACTTCATTACATTCACTGACGATCTCTCTAGGTTCGGGTATGTGTTCCTGATGAAACACAAATCAGAAGCTTTTGAGAAATTTAGGGAATATAAGCAAGAAGTTGAGAACCAAACCGGAAAAAGTTTTAAAATCTTACGATCTGATCGAGGAGGAGAATACTTAAGCAATGAATTCCTGGACTTCCTAAAAGAGAATGGGATTCTCTCTCAGCTGACTCCTCCATATACACCACAGCACAACGGTGTATCAGAACGGAGGAACCGCACCCTATTAGATATGGTACGCTCTATGATGAGCACAGCTGAGTTACCTATTTCCTTCTGGGGATATGCGCTTGAGACAGCCATGGACCTATTGAATAGAGTTCCTACCAAATCAGTGCCTACCACTCCATATGAGATATGGAAAGGGAAAAGACCACATCTTAATTACATTAAGATATGGGGTTGTCCAGCCTATGTCAAAAGACAGAATCCGGACAAACTAGAGGTAAGATCCGTCTTATGTAAGTTTGTAGGATATCCCAAGAATTCATAAGGGTATATCTTCTACCATCCCGAGGAACAAAAAGTGTTTGTTTCTCGACATGCCACATTCTTAGAAAAGAGTTTTCTTATGAAACAGATAAGTGGCATTGAGGTAGAACTGGAAGAGGTTCCAGCGACACAGACTACAACAGAAGATTCGGTTGAACCAGAGGATTCCGTAGTTCCCGATGAACCCCAGCCACTCCGCCGATCTAGTAGGGTTCCTCGCCAACCTGAGAGATACTACGGTTTTCTCATGGATGGAGGGAGCGAGGATTGCATCATGGAGGATGATGACCCAACTAGCTTCGAGCAGGCCATCATGAGTGGGGACTCAGTGAAATGGCTGGATGCTATGCGGTCTGAGATGGATTCCTTGTACACCAACAAAGTATGGACTTTGGAAGTTGCTCCTGAAGGGGTAAAACCCATTGAGAGCAAGTGGATCTTCAAGAAGAAACTTGGTGTAGATGGGAAAGTGGAGACTTTCAAAGCTAGACTTGTAGCAAAGGGTTTTCGTCAAAGACCAGGTGTGGACTATGACGAGACCTTTTCTCCAGTGGCTATGCTTAAATCCATCCGGATCATGCTTGCCATCGCTGCATATCATGATTACGAAATCTGGCAAATGGATGTTAAGACCGCCTTTCTAAATGGTGATTTAGAAGAGTGCGTGTACATGACTCAGCCAGAGGGCTTCGTAGATAGTGGGAGCAGCGGGAAGGTGTGCAAGCTGCTTAAATCCATTTATGGATTAAAGCAAGCATCGCGGAGTTGGAATATCTGCTTTGACGTCGTTATCAAAGAGTTTGATTTCGTCAAAAATCCAGATGAACCTTGTATCTACAAGAAGGTGGCAGAGAGTAAGGTTGTCTTCCTCGTATTGTACGTGGACGACATTCTCTTGAAAGGAAATGATATTCCTATGCTGCAATCGGTCAAGCTCTTCTTATCACAAAGATTCTCAATGAAAGATCTTGGTGATGCCTCCTGCATATTGGGAATAAGGATCTATAGAGATAGATCCAAACGGATTTTGGGATTGTCCCAATCCAGGTACATTGACACCATACTAAAGAGGTTTAGTTTGGAAGAGTCCAAGCGTGGGAACTTACCCACGATCTCTGGAGTCACTCTCTCCAAAGAGATGTCTCCCAAGACTGATTTGGAGAGAGCTCGCATGCAAGGGATACCCTATTTTTCGGCAGTAGGCTCTATCATGTATGCGATGCTATGTACCAGACCCGATGTAGCATACTCACTAAGTATAGTGAGCAGGTATCAAGCTGATCCTGGAGAGAGTCACTGGACAGCTGTGAAGAGCATTCTCAAGTACTTGCGAAGGACTAGAGATATGTTCTTGGTATATGGTAACGGAGAACTCCAAGTGGAGTCCTTTACCGATTCGAGCTTCCAGAGTGATAAGGACGACTCTAAGTCGTAGTCGGGCTTTGTCTTTACCCTTTACGGAGGGGCGGTTAGCTAGAAGAGTTCAAGCAGGAAACCGTGGCAGACTCGACGATGGAGGCTGAATACATCGCTGCCAACGATGCTGCTAAAGAAGCTGTCTGGATCAAGAAGTTCATTTCTGAACTTGGAGTGGTTCCATCCATTGAGCATCCAATACCTTTGTATTGCGATAACAATGGAGCGGTGGCTTTGGCCAAGGAACCCAGGTCCCATCAGCAATCCAGGCATATTCTAAGGCGGTATCACCTGATCCGGGAGATAGTTGATCGCCGGGAGATCGAGGTCAGGAGAGTTGACACGAAGAACAACACGGCGGATCCACTCACGAAGGCCATTCCCCAGACACAGTTTGAGAGACTCTTCGGGATGCTCGGTATGCGATACTACAGCAGCTGGCCCTAGTGCAAGTGGGAGATTGTTAGTTGTATATATGCCCTAGAGGCCAGTATTGTACAGATGTTGTATATTATATTGGATGCTTGGACATATATAGAGATGACTTTCTTGCTCGACATGATAGTATGCTATCTGGTTGCTTTTTATCTTAACATGTACACTAGTCTCTTTATACTGTCTTATAGTTACATGTTGGTAAAGCCCTTAGGATGTGTACTTGACTACCTGGACTATGATGCAGATCATACTAGTAGGGACATGGTAGTCTATAAGTACATCCTTCAAGGTCCCTAGTCGTGGGTGTATCGAGACGGGGCATCGATATACCAGAGTAGACTAGCATATACGCTTCTCGACACATGTGATGGGCGATGGATGATCCCATATCCATTGGTGTTTGACATAAGAGATGGTATACGGGTGCTCAGTGGAGACTGGGTACACTGGACGGACTTGCCGAGAACTCCTAGATGGTATTATACCTCACGTCAGATGGCAGTTCTCAGGTGACACTTGTACAGGTTAGTCTGTAGACCCGAGATCGTCATAGAGTCTTGTGTGATTCCCACTGTGCTTTGATCTCCACCTTACCACGTCCATAAGGGCGTGCAAAACGGTGGTCTTTGGGCACAGTCCCGAGTCACAGGGAGGCAATGAGCGATAGGAGGGGTTTCGTCTCTCCCGTTATTGGGGGTTGATGTTGCGCTGTGCTCGATCGGCCGTAACAGGGAAGTCCCTGGCCAGGGCTGATCAGAGATTTGCTGGTAAGTGTTACCAGTAGTTTCTCAACCCGTTATGAGCCTCACATCGGCACGACTTATCGGGTTATTGGGGTCTGACGTTTACCACCCCTAGACTTGATATGCGACATATCAGACGAAGAGACCGGACTGTACGGTAAGTGTTACTGGTCGGATTCGCAGGAGTGTGAGCGGGCTAGCTCGTCGATCTTCTGATCGCTCAATACCCGGGTGGCCGTTACGTTTAGCAGACCGCTTGCGGCTTGTGGATGCTTGATATGATCATCATCTGCTACTGGCGTATTGACGAGTCTTTAGAGTCCTACACAGAGGTTTCCTGGTTCAAGCGAAACGAAATAGGAGCACATATGAGATATGTGCGGGACCGAGAATAATGCGTGTATGTGATACCGCATTTCATTCTCGCGATAAATGTTTCGATTGGTTATATTCGATATGACCTAGTTATCGAATCATTGATTCGATAAATCGATACATTAGATACTAGTCGGTTGTATGCGACATGACCGGATCATTGAATCAAGTGTTGATTTAATGATTTAATGTATAATTATATATTTGATATATTACTTTGCATTAACTAGTATGGGTTCACTTTAAACGGATTTTTCTCACTTGATGCACATTGTATATGTGATATGCTTTTGTGCACATTTTTGTATCATGTTTGATGATACTTGTTCATTTGGTTAAGTGTAAAGAAGTAAACCATGGTTAAGTAGATAATTAGGGTTTTGATTCTTTCTCTCATTTATTTATCCATTCTTTATTTATATAAATGGATAAATGAAAACATTATGGTTTCTTTTTATCATGAAGCTTGTTGAAGCTTCATGAAGCTTTGACTAAAGAAACCATTTTGTTTTCTAGCTTAACCCTAACCCTTCTCATTGACCATGGTCTTTTCTCTACACTTAACCTTGGTTAAGATATGATAAGTATTGATTTATTTTTCATTTTATATCAACACCTATAATATTCTTTCTTCTTCTTCATCTTCATCTTCAAGAAAGAAACCTTGATGCCTTTAATGGCAACTTGAGATCTAGTGAGAGAAATCCAAATCTAAAGTGAATCCACCTCCTATTTCTTCATCCTCTACCTCTTGCCAAGTTGTTTTGGGTGTTTTCTTCACAAGTTTCACTAATTTGTGAAGTCGAAGCTTGAACTAGTGCAACCTCGTCGTAGATCGTCTTTGACACGAAGCCGACGACCTAGCTCACCCGTTTTCCCGATGAAGCCGACGAATGAGTCTAGGATTCATGATGTACAGCGAGAAGACATCGTTACGGAGCCGAGGAGGTGGATATCCGGATCTACAAAGGTTGTAGCATCCTAACTTTTAGTTAAGTAGTTAACTAAGTTTTCATTTCGCCTAAACATCTAGTCTAAGACCCGTAGTCTAGGGTTTCTCGGCACCATTTTTTTTAAATTGGCATGTTCGATGCCTTGTGAGACCTCACTAGAGTGCCTAGGAACCTTTCACATTGCACAACTAAAAGCCGAAATGAGTGCACGAGAGAAAGGGAAACTTCCAGCTCAACCTTTACCTAATCTTAGCTATTCACATAATGTGGATGCAATCACGTTGAGATCTGGAAGAGTGCTTGACCATCACCTTGGGGAAGAGTTTGATGATACTGATAAATCAATCAATAGAACCCCGGCTGAGACCTTTCCTCACACACACACTTCTAACCCCAGTTCTTCTACCCCACCATCTTCTTCCGAGCTTATTCTCCATTTCCCAAAAGGCTCGCCACTACAGCCCACCTCTTTTACCCCTCCACGTACGATCCCCACTTCTATTCTTGGATCGATTCCACACACACTTTCTTCTCCTATGATGGAGCCAGCGCTTACTGCTAAAGCACCTTATCTTAATCGGTTAAGGGCTAACACACCGAGTCCACATATGGAGAAGATTATGAACATTTTTAAGAAAGTAAACACCAACATCCCTCTCCTAGATGCCATCCAACAAGTTCCTTCCTATGCGAATCCAGTGCCCAAGAAGATTTTCATGGAAAAAATAATAGACACGGCTTTCCCCCAACAATTATCGAGGAAACGTAAGGATCCTGGATATCCTACTATTTCCGTTTCTATTGGGGAAAAACACATTAACCGTGCTCTATTAGACCTTGGCGCTAGTGTTAACTTGCTACCATACTCAGTTTATGAGCAATTAGGAATCGGAGAGTTGAAGCCAACCAATTGCACTCTCCAGATGGCTGACCGATCAATCACCAAACCTAGGGGTGAACTGGAGGATATGTTAATAAAAATCGGAGAATTTATATTCCCGGTAGATTTTATTGTAATTGATACACAGCCTATAGCGAACCCACGGAATCAAATTTCGGTGATTTTAGGTCGCCCCTTTTTGGCCACTTCCAATGCTATAATCAACTGTCGTAATGGTTCTATGACCCTATCTTTCGTGAATAGGTCAATAGAGCTGAACATTTACAAGTTGGGAAGTGTACCCTCCGAACCTACTGCTCAGGTATGTTCTGTCGACTTAATGGATGTCGACAGCAGCGAATTTAATGATCCTCCTGATATCGATCTTGACTCTTTTCATATGTTGTTGTTTGACCCAACTATGTATCATACACATACGGACTCTTCCACCGAGATGTCCGGGTCAACAACTAACACCGATTATGAACTGCTTTTAGAGTCTGTAGATCACCCCGCACTTTGTGATGACATTATTCATCGGGGTATTGATGGAACTTTTGAGGAAATCTTCGCTGATGAACTCGCATTTTTAAATGACACGGGTGTTGAGATGAATCATGTCCCACTCACTGAAATTGAACCTCCACCCCTTCTTTTGACTTGTAAAAAGAATGCGAGCAATCCATCATATTCACTGCATCGTCTCTCCAATATGAGACGCACACACACTCTCTTCCACCACTTAACCTTTCCCCACTTCTTCTTCCACCAACCCGAGCACTGCATTGATAAAATTTTTGAATGGTTGGTGTTAACATTCGGTCTTTGCAAATCTTGGCATCGACCAATGATTTTTGACCCCCACTTGTGATTTTCAAAGCTTAACATTGCATAACTCAAGTTTGGGGGGGGGGTACATTATCGGGCTCTTGAAAAGAAATTTTTACAAAATGATGAGCCAAAAATAAGTTTGGGGGAGGATCTTCACTTAAATATTTTGCCCCCACTAATAAATTCCTCCCAAGCTTACAGGTTTTTCGAGATTTAGCAGATGGCAACAGTGAGGACACTGTTGAAAACAAGTTTGGGGGAGGTTTGTGCTTATTTTCGCATCATTTGCATCATACATTGCATAAGCACAAAACATTTTTTCGAAAAAAAACCATAAAAATTTAAAATTTTTCAAAATTATAAAAATATTATTTGTACATAAATAAGATAATAAAAGTTTAGATAGTGAACAATTACATCCATGAGATTAGAAAAATTTAAGAAAACTAAGACAATTAGAAGTTTTCTTATACGAACTAGTAATAAGTAGTTATGAGCCGTTGTCCCAAGGGTTAGTAAGATGAAAGACGTCACTAATCTGAGGATAAAAATAAGTCTGAAAAATAGTTTCTATTCTGGAAGCCAAACATTTTGAACGTTGCAACCCTGCTATTCGCACTTACACACATCTTAAAGCCTGGGATAGTAGAGGATACCTTGAAATGCTCTTGTCTTAAAGCCAAAAGTATGGAAAAAAAATATGGTGAGAAAAATGGACACTGGTTTTTTTATCACCGAGGGCAATAAAAAATATATAGCAAATGGTGCTTCTTCACCTAGTGCCCTAAGGCCAACTGGTCTGGGAGTCACTGCTATGCCTGAGGTGGTGCAATACGAGGAAAATACACCAAGCACGCAAGCACATTAGTAATCGGTCGGTTAGTACCTCAAGAAGTATTAACGGTGGCATAAAAGTGTGTGAGCAATCTCGTTTATCAAAAAGTACTGAGGTTGATGTGCAAGAGTATGATAGCTTGAATTGAATTCTCCGGGTGTAGGGATGTCTTTACACACACGCAGGGTTATATGATCGATGTTTGGAAGACAGATAGGAATGAAGAATAAGACGATGTTTTATTGAGGGAGGACGTGATTTCTGACATCTTTTCATGACCATTAAGATAGGGCTCATGACAACCGAAAAGCTAGCTTAGTTGGAAACCCTAATTTTCAAGGCTTTTCTTTTACGATTCTTTTCTTTAAATGTAATATTCATGATCTTGCTTTTATTATTGGATTTTGTGGGTGCAATCCGCTGAAAACCCTCAGGAGACAACACTCCTCCTACTAGGGACACCTAGAGGTTTAAAGGCTTGTTGCACGTGCTCAGTGCAATCGTGTTGCCTATGAAAGTGTGCTAGTTAGTTTTTCTCTTTCTTTATTTTCTCCTTCCCTTTTTAATAAAACATTCGCTCGAGACGATCGAAATTAAGTTTGGGGCTATTTGATCAGTCGAAAATATTGTATATTTTAGCCGGCAATTTTCTTAACATTTGCATACATTTAGAAGTGTTCGGCATTCATATTCTACATATTAGCAAATCTGTCACAAAATATGAGATTGCATGTATTAGACTTTCAAACCGACACTTTAAGGGAAATTAACCGCATTTCATGGCATCGCATCATTTCTGTATTTGCGCAACACTTGTCTTGAGTCTGTGCAGGAATTACGGAAGAAAAGCAAAAGAGCTGATCAACATTACGTCAATTCAATCATTTCAGATCTGGTAGCAATTCAGAAGGGATTATAAAATTCTATATATCAAACAGAGGCCCATACAACAGCCAAAGACAACTGCAGAAAATACAAGCTTCAACTCCCACAAGTAGCCGCGGAAGCGCGGCGGGAGTAGGCTTTAGCCGCGGATCCGCCGCGCTTCTGCCACGTCAGCAGATGATTTTTTGGGCACAATTCTCAACTCTGGTCCCACAGTCCTCTCTGATACTTCAAATCCCAGAATTCTCTCGAAGCTACTACAGATCAGCAAAGAAGATTAAAGAAAGGCTAATCCCAATTAAGCTCCTAATTAATCCTCTTCTAGAAGCTCCTCCTAACTAATCACATCTAGAAGCTTCTCCCCTAACTAACTTTTGGAGGGAAATTTGAATTTCCTCAACAAACTTTAGGAGGGAAACTTAGAATTTGAAATCCTAGATCTAGGGTTAGTTATCTATAAATAGGAACCTAGACCTAGGGTTAAAAGCTAATCTTCATTAGTTAAATAATCCCTCTTTCATCATCTTCTTCCACAAGTCTCGTGACAAGGCTTGTGCGAAACCCTAACCCTAATTCCACTCCAAATCCAAGATCTTGAGTACCAAATCAAGCAAGAAGCCTTCAACCTTTTAGGAGCCGAGCCGATCTTCAATCGGGCAAGTGATCCAAGCTGATCCGCGATCCACGGAGACGAGCGAAGCCAAGTCAACGATCAAGTTCTTCCTCTTGTAGTTCTTGAGCGAATGTAACTAAATTGTTGATATAAATAAAAGGTGAAATTCTTTAATCTTGCTTTCTTTTAATTCTTGCATCATGATTAGATCTCAATTTGTAATTGTTGCTCTTGTTGTGATGTGTGAGTAAAACTCCGCTCGTTAAGGAGTCGGGACGATTGTAGAATGATGATGTAACAAATCTTAATACGATTTTTAAGTCCTACGAGTGTTGTAAACCCTAGCAAGTTCAAGAATCGATGACCTAGTTTCGTAGCAATGCTTTCTTGATTGTGATCGCTCGAAATTAGGGATCTACGATCGTTTCTTGAATCTACTAGAGGCTAGAATGTGAATGATATCGACAAAAGAACAAGGGATAAGATGAAACCCTAGTTTCACAAGAAATCCTTAATTCTCGATCGATCATCATCGATCTAGTATCAATTCATCGAAGGATAAGAATACGTAATTGTAAGATTACATCACATCTATAGATCCGATCGATTCCTACGAGCCTCATTTCGATTCTTGAGATTTGGTTTGGAAAAATCATTAAACGATCAATTCTTGATTCTCTCTTTTAATGCTTTCTTAGATCTAGTTTCTTCTCATTCTTGAACTTCAACTATAAATCTTGAATTGTTTTGTTTTCTTTCATTAAAGTTTCAATTCATCTAATTCGAAAGACGAACGATTACACTTTCCCTATGGACGATCCGCACTCACATACAAACTACAATCCGACACCGTAGTTGATTGCGGTCAAATAATTTTTGGTTGGGATTTCTTTACAATTCCATACTACACATCGAGAATTCTTTTCAATCAAGTGGCTTATGTCTATTTGTAGACTAAAGCAGATACAGCGGAGATAGATCATCTATTTCTGATGTGACAGTCATAGGTTTGACTTCATCAGAATAGGGATGGATCTGTTAAGAAGGAAGTAGGGTGTGATGTCCTGGTATTTGGATGACACACACAGAGTAGGAAGGAAACTCCTATACTACGATCGGTTATACTTTGGTTGTCACACAGTGGTTTCTCCACATGGGACTTGGATATTATATCAGACATTCTGGTTAATGGATCTATGGTTTTAGATCTAGATTTTGGTAGTTTCACAATCTGGGTACTTAGACAGCATTCTAAAGGTGCTTTAGAATGGACGAATCCTGGCATGGTGGTGTACCTGAAGGTGATGGAGTCACCCTCTCTAAAGGTGTCTTACAGACTAAAGGGGAGAGGGATGTGCATGATTGGCAGATCACTTGCTTAGGCAATTGAGTCAATCATGAGATATCAAGTACCACACCAGATGTTGTTTTTTGCAATAGATGCAATAAGTTGATATTGATCCAATCCTGGAGAAACTGTCGGAAGCAGTTCTAGAACATAAGCAGATGTTCTAGGGATATGATAACAACAGCCTCTTTTAGGAGACAGTTATCATTCCAGGCTTCCAAGGTGACCTGGATGACAGAGAGGTTGTCAGAGTTATAGTTTTCCCTCTGACGAGGGGGGGTATTTTGGACAGGTGGTCCATGAGGATACTGAGGGAGGCATGTCGCAGGATACTGATTAAGTTCAGTTGACGATACAGTCTAAGAAGTTTGGATTTGGAGTTCATTTATGAGCTTGGTCCCATCAGACATCCAGACACATTCTAAGACAAGTATTGCTCATTTTGGGAGATGGCTTTCTCCGCGAACTTGAGATATAGAGAGACATAGAAAGAAATAACAGAGCGGATCCACTCACTGAGGCTATTCCTCGAACGCAATAGTTTCGCAAACGAGCTTTGTGAGACTCACTAGTAGAGGAGTTGGGTGTTCGGTATCACACGGGCTGTGAGTATGCGACATTGCAATAATTAGCCTTGAGTGCAAGTGGGAGATTGTTGGAGATAGTGCCCTTAGAGTCAATTATTGGATCACAGGCACGTGATTGCAATGATTGAGGGAGGACCTATCCCGGTAGGACAGTCTTACTCAAGATGATAGTATGCTATCTGGTTTATCTTTACCATCGTGTACTCTTTAGGTGACCCTACAGGTCACTATTGCACGTTAATAGAGCCCTTAGGATTCTTGCTTGACTACCGGCAGTATGAGGGCGATCATATACGTGGGAGCTGGGGTCTATAAGCACATCCTTAAACGGTCCCTAGTCGTGGGAGTTTCGAGACTGGGCATCGATACTCCAGAGTAGACTAGTGTATACAGTCGAGACCTCGACGAGGGGTGGTGGCCGGTCTCACAAGCCACTGGTGTCAGTTGGTTCACCTAAGATGTATACAGGTGCTCATTGGGTTATGAGTACACCGGACAGGACTCGCCGGGAACCTGCTAGTTGGTATTATACCTGACGTCAGATAGCAGTTCCCTGGTAACATGTGTGCAGGTTAGTTCTGTTAGTGTATATGCCCTAGAGGCAATTACTGTATCATACTAGTTTGTATATTACTTAATGGATGCTTGGAATATTCACAGTTGTATAAACAATCTTGCTCAAAATGGTAGTATGCTACTTCGTTTGTTTCTACTTTAATGTGTAAATGTGTTTATTTTATTATATCACCTATACGCATTAGTGGAGCCCTTAGGATCTTTGCTTGATTACCAGCGTTGTGATGGCAGTCACACTCGTGGGGGCTGGGTAATCCATAAGCACATCCTTATACAGGTCCCTAGTCACAGGACTATCGAGGCCGGGCATCGATACTCCGGAGTAGACTAGCGTATGCGTTTCTCATCCCAGCAGGGGAGACGGTCTGTCCCACAGCCGTCAGTACGTCGTACTTGAGATAGTATGCGGGTGCTCGTTAGGTTACGAGTACACTGGACAGGACTCGTAGGGAACTGATTGGTTGGTATTATACCTATCGTCAGTTGTCAGTTCCTAGGTTACATGAGTACAGCTTAGTCCGCTGACTTGACACCGTCACTTCGCCTTGAGTGTGTTCGCACTGTACTTTGATTACTACCCTACCACGGCTCAAAGGAGTCGTGCAAAAAGATAGTAGTTGGGTGCAGTCCCGAAGCACTTGGAGGCAGTGACGGTTAGACAGGATTCGTCTCTCCCGGTATTGGGGGTTGACATCGCGCTGTGTCTAGGAGAGCCATTACACGAGTAGTCCCTGGCCAGGGCAAGCGAGATATACTGGTAGGCTTCCATTATTATCTCAGGGTGTTCTGGGCTTCACTCCGACACGACTTGTCCCGCTATTAGGGGACTGATGTTTACCGCCCCTCTAGCCTGCCATGCGATGTAACAGACGAACAGACCGGACTGTACGGAGACTGTCACATTCCGGCTCAGTAGGAGTTCAGATGGGTTTCACCTCGTCAGTCTTCTTGTCGGCATCTACTTGGGGACCGTTACGCACAGTTAGTGCCGCTTTCGGTCTGTGGTTAAAACCCACTGCCATCGTAGTGTCGAGTCTTTAGAGTCCCACACAGAAAGCTATTCGCCTTTAGGCAAATGAGTAGAGGTCGCAAGGTTTTGCGACAGGTCGCATGGTTTTGCGACAGGGTTCGGTCACATCCGTGCACTTATGCACGTTTAGTGTACGGACAGTTAACACTAGCGGACTTTGGTTTAAGCCAGATCCTAGTGTACGTTTTGGGATTGGTTTTATCTCGTATGTATTCGTGTTCCTCGGAACGCGGATGCGGGTGTGTATGCACAGTTGACAGAGAGACAGAGGCAGAGGATTCTTATTAGGGTTGTTGACTGTTGACTGTTGACTATTGACTTTTTGATAAACCCTAATGAGAATATGAAATATAATTAACAATAATATTAATTAAGTATTATAGTGACATGGTTGTTGAGGGGTTGACTTTGTTGACTTGTTGACTTTGTTGACCGGTTGACTAGGTTGGACTAGTTGACCATCATCATGACAATGGCTATCATTTCATGGCAAAGACTTTTGCTTGCTTGATTCTCTTGTGCAAAATGAGTGCATGAAATGATATGGCCATTTTGACTTAAACCATCACATAATACTTGATTGCTATTATTGGTTATGATGGCTTGGGATTATGAGAGCCAAGAGGGAAAAAGTCTTTCTCATTCTCTCATTTCCTTTCTCTCTCTTGCTTGAGCTCTCCCTCTTCCTCTTGCTCTCTCTTGTCTATAGTTCACTTGTCTCATATGTTGAGAAGCAAGAACCATAGAGAAAAATCCCAACACACTCTCCTCTACTCACTCTAGTTCACAAGGTTTAGCAAACCAAGTGAACTAGTTTCTTCGAAGTTCGAAGAAGAAGCCTAAGGTAGAAACTTTCGGATGGATCGATCTTCGGCGAAAGGAGACGACGGGATGAGGTCGATCCGTACACCATCAAGAGTTGAAGACGAAGGAGTTCAAGAAAGAAAGGTATAACCCCCTAACCGAGTAGTTAACAACTCCTTGTTAGGTTGTTAGGTAGATAGTTTAACAAAGATCCGTTTTGAGTCCATGTTACCGCCTCTAGAAAACTATTTTTCATCATTTCCGCAAGCCCGTAAGTACCGGGAGAGGTAGCATGGACTTACAGTGGTATCAGAGCCTAGTTAAACTCTATCTAACATGTGAGCAAAGTAACTAGAAGATCGATCAAAGAAAAAGTCGCGAAACGAACCCGAAATATCAAGTTTATGCCGAATTTTTTCTGTTAAAAAAATAATAAATTTTATCTTAAAAATCGGCTCAGGCTTTTTTTTTAAACACCCAAGAAATTTGGACCAACGAACCGATCGAAGCGCCGCGGAAACGCGGTGGGAGCACGCTCCCGCCGCGGTTCCGCGGCTGAGTTGATTCGGCCGTGGTGCAAATTTAGTGCTCTGTGTTTTGGGGTTGTTTTGGGATTTTTAAAATATGTTTTTTCTGCCCAGATTTTCCAGAAAGAAAATTTTGTTTTTGGGGCTTTAAAAACCGTATTTTGATTGATTTTCTAATGACTTAAGCTGACGGGTATATATCTGTGATGTGTTATTTGTATTGAACATCTGCTAATCGCTATATGTCGATTAGTGGGGGTTATACAAATCTGTAATCTGTAATTTTGCTGGTATGTGTATATGAATTCATTGGATTATCGCGGGTGAATAGCCGGGGGTTATGAGACGAGAGTTTTCTTTTCTTTCAATTCATGTAAATTTGTAAATTGATGTAATATTATTTATATGGCCGCACAACCGGGTCGGGGTTGTAGCCGTTATTGTATAATTTCTTTTTACTGTTTTTTCTCCTAGGATAGACCCATGGAGGTGGTGCACAAACTACCAGGTATCCCGAAGTGCCGAGTGGCCTACTCACGGAGTTGAGGGAGGTTGCTTCGCTTCGGGTACTTGGCGGGTAGTTTGCCGCACCCGTAGGGGTCTTGGGTGGGGTATTGGCTATTCACCGCGACCGTGTAATATGCTTTTCGTTACAGGCTCGTACGAATTGCGGGTTCCTAGTATATCCAATGTGTTCATCTGTGATCTGAAATGGCTATCATTGCAATATATCTATATATGATATTATTTAGGCGTTGCTTATGTTTTTCAGCCGCGCTAGCCCAGCCCCCGCTCTGTCGTTAGTTAAGTAACCTAACGGGTAATGACGGGGCCCCGTGGCGAATGCGAATGGCATAAGCGTACGTCATATTTTGGTTGTTTTCTGCAATGGTAGGATTAAATGACGGGATGCATTAAAAGTACTAATGCAAGAAAATAAACCAAGTAAAAGTCGTTGGAACACTTTCGAAAAACCACTCGGTTCTTTTCAAAACCAATTTTTAAATGCGGAGCTTGAGCCACTCCTTTTAAAAGCTATCACGTTCCATCGATTATATCAAGTTCACTACGTTCACGGTTTAGCCAAAACCATTCGTAGCCCTCCATCATTTCAGTTAAATATTCGGTAGTATTCAAGCTATGTATTTTGACCTCACGCCAAGGCATAGTGATTGGTAGCTGTTGGATTTTTATCTGTTGCATAGATAGAATGTGTTGGTTTGGGACAGCCGTACTGCCATTTTGGCCTACGTCAAGGGTAGGTACGGGTGGGTTCAAATCAACCTGGATAATGATGGGTAGAACTTGACATGTGACTTATGACATTTTGACCTCACGCCAAGGTCATAAGAGCATGGGGCAAAAATCCACATCGGGAGTTTCATAAGTAATGAAACTTGCTAAAGTTGCATACCATTTGGAGTGTGATGATTCTGGTAGGATTCCTTCAGTTTCGTCACGCGATGATATTTAGATCCCGATCCTACTGTGAGTATATGCTACTCCTCAGGAAATTTCTCACTAAACGATCAATGCTATAAACCTAGTAGGTGTCTAGAAAGGTGTTAGCGGGGCTGCGCCCCCAGGGAAAAGAGGTTCTTAAATTAAGGAACTTCACGAAAGCATTTGAAAACCTCCCTCGAAGTATCGACACTGGCCTGGCTGAACGGTTAAGCAAGTATTGTGCGGTAAGATTGATCCGGACTAATTCTTCCTTTTTGGTTTGAGGAAGGATTCGAGAAACAGTGGGAGCCATCCTGTTTAGACAAATTAAAAACCACTCTAAACTTGCAAGAGCATCATGCTGAGTGTTTCTTTTCTCTCTCCTAATAGCAGCGACTAATCGACATGACTGGACTTAAGTTATTACTAGATAAAAACATAATGACAGGGCCAAACTACAAAGATTGGCTCAGGAATGTCAAAATGGCATTCACTTACGACAAGCTGGGGTATCTTCTTACCACCAAAGCTCCCCCTGTCCCAGGTCCCAAAACCAGCGTCGCGGATAAGGAAATCCGTAAGACCTGAGAAATCGACTGCGCGAAGGCCAAGTGCCTCGTGCTTGCCTCTATGGACAACGAACATCAGAGGAGGCACGAGAATATGGACCTCGAATCCATATTTCTCCAGACAAAAGAACTGTAAGGAGAGCAATCTCGTATCGCAAGATATGAAGTGTCGAAGAAGTTGTTTTCGGCAAGATTGGCCGTCGGATCATCGGTAGCGGAACACGTGCTTAAGATGATTGGCTACATTGAGGAGCTCGCGGACCTTGGGACAACGTTGGAGAATGAGCTCTATACGGACTTGATTCTCCAGTCCCTTCCTTCTACTTACGTCCAGTTTATCCTGAACATCAACTTACAAGAAAAGGAAGTTGAACTTTCAGAACTCCTCAACATGCTGAGGAGCGCAGAGGCCACCCTACAGAAAGGTAGGGAAACATCCACTTTGTTTGTAGGAGGATCTTCCTCTTCTAGGTCCAAGGCGAAAGCCAAAGGAAAGAAGAAGAAAGCCCCTGCCAAACTAAGGGGCGGTGTTGGTAATGTGTATACAAAGGGAAAGGCAAAAGAAACAAAGAAAGTAGGGAAGCTTGTGGATAAAGAAGAATGCTTTTACTGTCATAAGAGTGGACACTGGAAGAAAGATTGCAGGGCTTGGAAGGCCAAAACACAGGATCTGAAGCAAGTTGTTGTTAGTTGTATATATGTCCTAGAGGCCAGTATTGTACAGATGTTGTATATTATATTGGATGCTTGGACATATATAGAGATGACTTTCTTGCTCGATATGATAGTATGCTATCTGGTTACTCTTTATCTTAACATGTACACTAGTCTCTTTATACTGTCTTATAGTTACATGTTGGTAAAGCCCTTAGGATGTGTACTTGACTACCTGGACTATGATGCAGATCATACTAGTGGGGACATGGTAGTCCATAAGTATATCCTTCAAGGTCCCTAGTCATGGGTGTATCGAGACGGGGCATCGATATACCTGGGTAGACTAGCGTATACGCTTCTCGACCCATGTGATGGGCGATGGATGATCCCATATCCATTGGTGTTTGACATAAGAGATGGTGTACGGGTGCTCAATGGAGACTGGGTACACTGGACGGACTCGCCGAGAACTCCCAGATGGTATTATACCTCACGTCAGATGGCAGTTCTCAGGTGACACTTGTACAGGATAGTCTGTAGACCCGAGATTGTCATAGAGTCTTGTGTGATTCCCACTGTGCTTTGATCTCCACCTTACCACGTCCATAAGGACGTGCAAAACGGTGGTCTTTGGGCACAGTCCCGAGTCACATGGAGGCAATGAGCGATAGGAAGGGTTTCGTCTCTCCCGGTATTGGGGGTTGATGTTGCGCAGTGCTCGATTGGCCGTAGCAGGGAAGTCCCTGGCCAGGGCTGATCAGAGATTTGCTGGTAAGTGTTACCAGTAGTTTCTCGACCCGTTATGAGCCTCACATCGGCACGACTTATCGGGTTATTGGGGTCTGACGTTTACCACCCCTAGACTTGATATGCGACATATCAGACGAAGAGACCGGACTGTACGGTAAGTGTTACTGGTCGGATTCCCAGGAGTGTGAGCGGGCTAGCTCGTCGATCTTCTGATCGCTCAATACCCGGGTGGCCGTTAGGTTTAGCAGACCGCTTGCGGCTTGTGGATGCTTGATATGATCATCATCTGCTACCGGCGTATTGACGAGTCTTTAGAGTCCTACACAGAGGTTTCCTGGTTCAAGCGAAACGAAATAGGAGCGCATATGAGATATGTGCGGGACCGAGAATAATGCATGTATGTGATACCGTATTTAATTCTCGCGATTAATGTTTCGTATGGTTGTATGCGATATAACCTAGTTATCGAATCGAAGATCGGTTCGATAAATCGATACATTGAATCTTAGTCGGTTATGTGCGACATGACCGGATCATTGAATCAAATGTTGATTTAATGATTTAATGTATAATTATATATTTGATATATTACTTTGCATTATCTAGTATTGGTTCACTTTAAACGGATTTTTCTCACTTGGATTGCATATTGTATATGTGATATACTTTTGTGCAAATATATGTATCATGTTTGATGATGCATGTAATTTTAGCTTTGTGTAAAGAATGCAACCATGGTTATGAGAGTGGTTAGGGTTTAAGATTTATTCTCTTATTATTAAATCCATTTATTATTTATTAAATAGATTTATGGAAACAAAAGGGTTTCATTTTATCATTAAGTGTGGTGAAGCTTCATGAAGCTTTTTGTGATGATGCCATTTTGTCTCCTTGCTTAAACCTAACCACTCCCACTAACCATGGTCAATTCTCTACACTTGACCATGGTTAGAAGATGATAAGAATTCCTTTATTATTCATTTTAGAAATAACTTATAATAAGTTTTCTATCATCTTCTTCTTCTTCTCAAAGTGAGAAACCTTGATGCCATTAATGGCAACTTGTGATCTAGAGTGAGAAATCCAAATCTAAAGTGAACCCATCTCCTATTTCTTCATCCTCTACCTCTTGCCAAGTGGTTTTGAGTGTTTTCTTCATAAGTTTTACAAGTTTGTGAAGTCGGAGCTTGAACTAGTGCAACCTCGACGTAGATCGTCTTTGACACGAAGCCGACGACCTTGCTCGCCCGATTTTCCGATGAAGCCGACGTGTGAGTCGAGGATTCATGATGGACAGCGAGAGCATGACCAAGTGGAGCTAAGGAGGTGGAAATCCGGATCTACAAAGGTTGTAGCATCTAACCTATAGTTAATTTGTTAACTAGCTTTATCGTTTCGCCTAAACATCCAGTCTAAAGATCCGTAGTCTAGGGTTTCTCGGCACAAAAATTTTAAATTGGCATGTCCGATGCCTTGTGAGACCTTACTAGAGTGCCTAGGAACCTTTCACTGGTATCAGAGCCTAGCTAGAGCCTTAGACGAAGTCCAGACGGAATTTGAAGTCCGAACGAACCCGAATCCCGATCACAAAAATGCTCTCTGTCCCGATTTTAAAAATGTGGATTTTTGTGTATTAAAAGTGTCCAGGAAATTCAGTAAACAATTCTAAGGATTACGGTAAAAACTCAGGCCCATGATTCAATTAAACGGCGACGGAACCGCGGCAGAAGCCCTGCTTCTGCGGCGGTTCCGCGGCAGTTTGTTGACATCATCATTCACTGTTTGTATTGTAATTCATTATTTCTGGTGCTGGATTTTCTGGAATTTTTTAATATTTATTCAAGAGTTGAATTTTCAGCAGTTGTTTTGGGGATTCGGTGTTTCGATCGGGTTATCAAATTTTGTCTATTTGGTTTTCCGGATAAATTTTAGAATATGTTAAAAAGTTCGATCGGATATAAATACCCAAATTTTCCCCTGTCGGGAAATTTCCAAGTGTTGGATTTTTCCGTAGTTTAACGACGTTCTAAGTAGTGCAAGTAACGTGATGGACCCTCTAGAAGACAACAAACCTTAACTCGATTATGTGACCGTCTTGAACTGCCCTTTGAACCTTCGGGTTTGGGGCAGTACGGCGTGCCACATGTGAGGCATTGGCTTGACCCTTCTACGGCTGGACCGTCGGTACTGAGGCATGAACTGAATGTTGTTAGACTTATTTCATGTGTTGGACTGTATCGGGAAAACTTGGGCATTCGACTGTTCGATCGGAAAGTTTAACATTTTCTGTTTGTCTGGAATGTGATACAATAATTGGAATTCACAAACAGTTATGTGATAACTGAATGAATGTTATAAATTTAGCAGTTTAGTCCCATATGATATTGAAAAGAGTTTTCGATAATGAGACTAAAATGCGGGATTTATATCTGTTAGGCATGTGATGTCTAAGTATTTCATTTAATTAGGCATGCGATGTCTAAAGAAGTTGCGGATTCCAATTGTTGTAGTTTTACACTTTCTTTTCTGTGACCGTAAGTGTAGTATGTTCATATCGACAGTTTCATTGCTATATGTCAAAGACAATTGGGGTATGCATACTTACTTACGTTGATGACATGTGATGTTATGTGTTGCTGGATATGTTATATTGGATCGTCGTATTCGAATAGCCGGGGGTTTTTATATAAGATGAGTGTTTTTCATTTTCATTCATGTAAAAACTTGTATGTAATATTCTTTTATTTGGGGCACTTCCAGGTAGCGGAAGATGTCACCTTTTGTATATTATTTACTTTTCCGCATTAGGATAGACCCAAGGAGGGGAGCACAAGTAACCGGGTTCTGGGGTCCAGTGGGAGACCAACTCGAGGAGTCGAGTCCGGGTCTCCTAACCCTAGAATTGGCAGGGTTGCTTGCCGCTCTCGTAGGTGTCTAGGGGTGTGGGATTGGCTATTCATCACGACCGTGGAATCCGTGTTTTAAACCGGCTCGTATTGAAAACACGGACGTCCTAGTATATCCAATATTTCATATGATTATTCTGCTGCGATATTTGTGATGCGATTCTGTGATGGATTTAGTATATGATATATATGATATATTATATAGACGTTACTTATGTTTTACACCCGCGCTAGCCCTGCCCTGCTCTGTCGTTAGTTACCTAACCTAACGGTGCACGAGGGGACATCGAGGCGAATGCGGATGGCATAAGTGTACGTCATATCTATCTGTGATGTTTAGGTATTTAAATGATGGGACTTCATTAATGTGATTAATGAATGATAAGAAACCTAAGATGTTGTAGAATCGAATTTTAAAATAAAACAGGTAGCTACAGTTCTTGCTTTGCACAGCGGTATATATGATATACCCTGCACCTTATTCGATGAGGAAAGGACCGAGATCCCTTCACCGGGAGTGACTCCTTTAGCGATAACTGGCAGATGCTACAGACTCGGTTTGCTTTTGACTGCTTTTGGGTTTTTGCTTTGCACAGCGATATATATGATATATCCCGCACCTCATTCGACGAGGAAAGGACCGAGATCCCTTCGCCGGGAGTGACTCCTTTAGCAAAACTAGAAAAGCCTCAAAATCACTCCATTTCAAAACTTCATTTGATTCTACAACGATATCAAGTTCATTACGCAATAGGTTTTCAGAAAAACCTGCGTAGCCCTCCGTCATTTAAGATAGGTTACATATAGTATTCGTGCTACATTTGTTGGCTTTCGTCAAGGTGTAGTGTGCGGTAGCTATGTGCTGTTTATCTGCTGCATATGATGCGACTGGATTAGGGTAGTCGTACGGCTTTGTTGGCTTTCGTCAAGGGTCGTGCGGGTGGGTTTGATTCAGTCAAGAAATGTACGGGTTGAACTTGACTAGCGGGCTGTGATTTGTTGGCTTTCGTCAAGGTCATAGCACGCTAGGGGCAAAAATATTATCGGGAATTTCAAGTGTTGAAATTTGCAATGAGATTGCATACCTTCTATGAGATAGTTGTATCCCGATACCCACTGCGAGTAAGAGTTACTCCTGGGAGAGTTTTACACATTGCAATTAGCTGATCAAGTAGGTGTCTAGAAAGGTGTTAACGAGGTTACGCCTCTGGGAAAACGAGGTTCGTTAATTAGGTTCGTGCGAAAGCACGGGGGACCTCCCTCAAAGTACCGACACTGGCCTGGCTGAAAGATTGGCGAACTTGTAGTGTGTAATTAATCCCGGCTAGTCTTTCCTTTTAGGGTTTGGAGGAAGATTTGATAAAAAGCAGTGGGAGCCATCCTGATTAGATAAGATAATAACCAATCTGATCTTGCACGAGCATACACTAAAGTGTTTTCTTCTCTCTCTCTCCAGGTAGCGACCAGTTCATGCCTTAATCAAGATAATAATATGGATGTATTGACCGAACCCGCATGTTATACTGTGCTGGGGAACGTTGGTTCCGTTCTTTCTTATAAGAGTTATAGGAATGAACAGGATATAGGGGAATACCAGGATTCCCATGCCACCCGAATGAAGAAAGTACATGTTGATGCATTTTCTTCGGGTGTGTTCGTTACTGAGAACTGTTTCTCCATTTGCTCCACGTCCTGGGTATTAGATACCGGGTCAGGATCCCATATATGTAATCAGTTACATGGGCTCAGGAAAGGTAGAAAACTTGGAGAAGGTGATAAAGACATTAGAGTTGGAAATGGTGCAATTGTTGCAGCTAAGACTGTCGGGGAATATCACCTTGTATTACCAACTGGTAATACATTGGTTCTGAACGAATGCTATTACATGCCGAACCTGATATGCAACATTATATCGGTTTCTTTATTAAGCAAAGAAGGATATAATTTTGTATTACAGGACAATGTTATGAACATTTTCCGTGACCAAAAGTTGGTTGGATCAGGCACGTTATGCAATGGCATTTATGTTCTAAATCAATCAACAGTTCTGAGCATAACAAACACACACAAGAGGAAGAGTTCAGAACTGAACGAATCTTACTTGTGGCATTGTAGACTGGGTCACATCAATGTGACACGACTGGCTAAGTTGCATAAGGATGGATATTTGAAACCTTTCGAATTTTCATCTTATGACACTTGCCAGTCATGTCTCAAAGGCAAGATGACCAAAACTCCGTTTACGTGACACGGAGAAAGAGTTACCGAACTCTTGGGACTAATACATAGTGCATAGTGATGTATGTGGTCACATGTCTACACATGCCAGGGATGGTTCTTCGTACTTCATTACATTCACTGACGATCTCTCAAGATACGGACATGTGTACTTGATAAGACACAAGTCTGAAGCTTTTGAGAAATTTAGAGAATATAAACAAGAAGTCGAAAACCAAACCGGAAAAAGTATTAAAATCCTTCGATCTGATCGAGGAGGTGAATACTTGAGCAATGAATTCCAGGACTTTCTAAAAGAGAATGGGATTCTCTCTCAACTGACTCCTCCATATACACCACAGCACAACGGTGTATCAGAACGGAGGAACCGCACCTTATTAGATATGGTGGGCTCTATGATGAGCACAGCTGAGTTACCTATTTCCTTCTGGGGGTATGCGCTTGAGACAGCCATACATCTATTGAATATGGTCCCCACCAAATCTGTGCCTACCACTCCATATGAGATATGGAAAGGGAAGAGACCAAGTCTTAACTATGTTAAGATATGGGGTTGTCCAGCCTATGTCAAACGACAAAATCCGGACAAACTCGAGGCACGGTCTGTTCTATGCAAATTTGTAGGATATCCCAAGAATTCTCAAGGGTATATCTTCTACCATCCTGAGGAACAAAGAGTGTTTGTTTCTCGGCATGCCACCTTTTTAGAAAAGGAATTTCTTGAAAAGGAGATTAGTGGTCATGAGGTAGAACTGGAAGAGGTTCCAGCTGCAGAAGCTACAACAGAAGATCTGGTGGAACCAGAGGATTCCGTAGTTCCCGATGAACCCCAGCCTCTCCGCCGATCTGGTAGGGTTTCTCGTCCACCTGAGAGATACTACGGTTTTCTCATTGATGGTGGGAGCGAGGATTGCATCATGGAGGATGATGACCCAACTAGCTTCGAGCAGGCCATCACGAGTGGGGACTCAGTGAAATGGCTGGATGCTATGCGGTCTGAGATGGATTCCATGTACACCAACAAAGTATGGAATTTGGAAGTTGCTCCTGAAGGGGTAAAACCCATTCGGAGCAAGTGGATCTTCAAGAAGAAACTTGGTGTAAATGGGAAAGTGGAGACTTTCAAAGCTAGACTTGTAGCAAAGGGTTTTCGTCAATGACCAGGTGTGGACTATGACGAGACCTTTTCTCCAGTGGCTATGCTTAAATCCATCCGGATCATGCTTGCCATCGCTGCATATCATGATTACGAAATCTGGCAAATGGATGTTAAGACCGCCTTTCTAAACGTTGATTTAGAAGAGTGCGTGTACATGACTCAGCCAGAGGGCTTCGTAGACAGTGGGAGCAGCGGGAAGGTGTGCAAGCTGCTTAAATCCATTTATGGATTAAAGCAAGCATCGCGGAGTTGGAACATCTGCTTTGACGTCGTTATCAAAGAGTTTGATTTCGTCAAAAATCCAGATGAACCTTGTATCTACAAGAAGGTGGCAGAGAGTAAGGTTGTCTTCCTCGTATTGTACATGGACGACATACTCTTGATAGGAAATGATATTCCTATGCTGCAATCGGTCAAGCTCTTCTTATCACAAAGATTCTCAATGAAAGATCTTGGTGATGCCTCCTGCATATTGGGAATTAGGATCTATAGAGATAGATCCAAACGGATTTTGGGATTGTCCCAATCCAGGTACATTGACACCATACTAAAGAGGTTTAGTATGGAAGAGTCCAAGCGTGGGAACTTACCCACGATATCTGGAGTCACTCTCTCCAAAGAGATGTCTCCCAAGACTGATTTGGAGAGAGCTCGCATGCAAGGGATACCCTATGCTTCGGCAGTAGGCTCTATCATGTATGCGATGCTATGTACCAGACCCGATGTAGCATACTCACTAAGTATAGTGAGCAGGTATCAAGCTGATCCTGGAGAGAGTCACTGGACAGCTGTGAAGAGCATTCTCAAGTACTTGCGAAGGACTAGAGATATGTTCTTGGTTTATGGTAACGGAGAACTCCAAGTGGAGTCCTTTACCGATTCGAGCTTCCAGAGTGATAAGGACGACTCTAAGTCGCAGTCGGGATTTGTCTTTACCCTTTACGGAGGGGCGGTTAGCTGGAAGAGTTCCAAGCAGGAAACCGTGGCAGACTCGACGATGGAGGCTGAATACATCGCTGCCAACGATGCTGCTAAAGAAGCTGTCTGGATCAAGAAGTTCATTTCTGAACTTGGAGTGGTTCCATCCATTGAGCATCCAATACCTTTGTATTGCGATAACAATGGAGCGGTGGCTTTAGCCAAGGAACCGAGGTCCCATCAGCGATCCAGGCATATTCTGAGGCGGTATCACCTGATCCGGGACATAGTTGATCGCCGGGAGATCGAGGTCAGGAGAGTTGACACGAAGAATAACACGGCGGATCCACTCACGAAGGCCATTCCCCAGACGCAGTTTGAGAGACTCTTCGGGATGCTCGGTATGCGATACTACAGCAGCTGGCCCTAGTGCAAGTGGGAGATTATTAGTTGTATGTATGTCCTAGAGGCCAGTATTGTACAGATGTTGTATATTATATTGGATGCTTGGACATATATAGAGATGACTTTCTTGCTCGATATGATAGTATGCTATCTGGTTACTCTTTATCTTAACATGTACACTAGTCTCTTTATACTGTCTTATAGTTACATGTTGGTAAAGCCCTTAGGATGTGTACTTGACTACCTGGACTATGATGCAGATCATACTAGTGGGGACATAGTAGTCCATAAGTACATCCTTCAAGGTCCCTAGTCGTGGGTGTATCGAGACGGGGCATCGATATACCAGTGTAGACTAGCGTATACGCTTCTCGACCCATGTGATGGGCGATGGATGATCCCATATCCATTGGTGTTTGACATCAGAGATGGTGTACGGGTGCTCAATGGAGACTGGGTACACTGGACGGACTCCCCGAGAACTCCCAGATGGTATTATACATCACGTCAGATGGCAGTTCTCAGGTGACACTTGTACAGGATAGTCTGTAGACCCGAGATCATCATAGAGTCTTGTGTGATTCCCACTATGCTTTGATCTCCACCTTACCACGTCCATAAGGGCGTGCAAAACGGCGGTCTTTGGGCACAGTCCCGAGTCACATGGAGGCAATGAGCGATAGGAGGGGTTTCGTCTCTCCCGGTATTGGGGGTTGATGTTGCGCAGTGCTCGATTGGCCGTAGCAGGGAAGTCCCTGGCCAGGGCTGATCAGAGATTTGCTGGTAAGTGTTACCAGTAGTTTCTCGACCCGTTATGAGCCTCACATCGGCACGACTTATCGGGTTATTGGGGTCTGACGTTTACCACCCCTAGACTTGATATGCGACATATCAGACGATGAGACCGGACTGTACGGTAAGTGTTACTGGTCGGATTCGCAGGAGTGTGAGCGGGCTAGCTCGTCGATCTTCTGATCGCTCAATACCCGGGTGGCCGTTACGTTTAGCAGACCGCTTGCGGCTTGTGGATGCTTGATATGATCATCATCTGCTACCGGCGTATTGACGAGTCTTTAGAGTCCTACACAGAGGTTTCCTGGTTCAAGCGAAACGAAATAGGAGCGCATATGAGATATGTGCGGGACCGAGAATAATGCGTGTATGTGATACCGTATTTAATTCTCGCGATTAATGTTTCGTATGGTTGTATGCGATATAACCAAGTTATCGAATCGAAGATCGGTTCGATAAATCGATACATTGAATACTAGTCGGTTATGTGCGACATGACCGGATCATTGAATCAAATGTTGATTTAATGATTTAATGTATAATTATATATTTGATATATTACTTTGCATTAGCTAGTATTGGTTCACTTTAAACGGATTTTTCTTACTTGGATTGCAAATTGTATATGTGATATACTTTTGTGCAAATATATGTATCATGTTTGATGATGCATGTAGTTTTGGCTTTGTGTAAAGAATGCAACCATGGTTATGAGAGTGGTTAGGGTTTAAGATTTATTCTCTTTTTATTAAATCCATTTATTATTTATTAAATAGATTTATGGAAACAAAAGGGTTTCATTTTATCATGAAGTGTGGTGAAGCTTCATGAAGCTTTTTGTAATGATGTCATTTTGTCGCCTTGCTTAAACCTAACCACTCCCACTAACCATGGTCAATTCTCTACACTTGACCATGGTTAGAAGATGATAAGAATTCCTTTATTATTCATTTTAGAAATAACTTATAATAAGTTTTCTATCATCTTCTTCTTCTTCTCAAAGTGAGAAACCTTGATGCCATTAATGGCAACTTGTGATCTAGAGTGAGAAATCCAAATCTAAAGTGAACCCATCTCCTATTTCTTCATCCTCTACCTCTTTCCAAGTGGTTTTGGGTGTTTTCTTCAAAAGTTTTACAAGTTTGTGAAGTCGGAGCTTGAACTAGTGCAACCTCGACGTAGATCGTCTTTGACACGAAGCCGACGACCTTGCTCGCCCGATTTTCCGATGAAGCCGACGTGTGAGTCGAGGATTCATGATGGACAGCGAGAGCATGACCAAGTGGAGCTAAGGAGGTGGAAATCCGGATCTACAAATGTTGTAGCATCTAACCTATAGTTAATTTGTTAACTAGCTTTATCGTTTCGCCTAAACATCTAGTCTAAAGATCCGTAGTCTAGGGTTTCTCGGCACAAAAATTTTAAATTGGCATGTCCGATGCCTTGTGAGACCTTACTAGAGTGTCTAGGAACCTTTCACTGGTATCAGAGCCTAGCTAGAGCCTTAGGCGAAGTCCAGACGTAATTTGAAGTCCGAACGAACCCGAATCCCGATCACAAAAATGCTCTCTGTCCCGATTTTAATAATGTGGATTTTTGTGTATTAAAAGTGTCCAGGAAATTCAGTAAACAATTCTAAGGATTACGGTAAAAACTCAGGCCCATGATTCAATTAAACGGCGGCGGAACCGCGGCAGAAGCCCTGCTTCTGCGGCGGTTCCGCGGCAGTTTGTTGACATCATCATTCACTGTTTGTACTGTAATTCATTATTTCTGGTGCTGGATTTTCTGGAATTTTTTAATATTTAATCAAGAGTTGAATTTTCAGCAGTTGTTTTGGGGATTCGGTGATTCGATCGGGTTATCAAATTTTGTCTATTTGGTTTTCCGGATAAATTTTAGAATATGTTAAAAAGTTCGATCGGATATAAATACCCAAATTTTCCCCTGTCGGGAAATTTCCAAGTGTTGGATTTTTCCGTAGTTTAACGACGTTCTAAGTAGTGCAAGTAACGCGATGGACCCTCTAGAAGACAACAAACCTTAATTCGATTATGTGACCGTCTTGAACTGCCCTTTGAACCTTCGGGTTTGGGGCAGTACGGCGTGCCACATGTGAGGCATTGGCTTGACCCTTCTACGGCTGGACCGTCGGTACTGAGGCATGAACTGAATGTTGTTAGACTTATTTCATGTGTTGGACTGTATCGGGAAAACTTGGGCATTCGACTGTTCGATCGGAAAGTTTAACATTTTCTGTTTGTCTGGAATGTGATACAATAATTGGAATTCACAAACAGTTATGTGATAACTGAATGAATGTTATAAATTGAGCAGTTTAGTCCTATATGATATTGAAAAGAGTTTTCGATAATGAGACTAAAATGCGGGATTTATATCTGTTAGGCATGTGATGTCTAAGTATTTCATTTAATTAGGCATGCGATGTCTAAAGAAGTTGCGGGTTCCAATTGTTGTAGTTTTACACTTTCTTTTCTGTGACCATAAGTGTAGTATGTTCATATCGCCGGTTTCATTGCTATATGTCAAAGACAATTGGGGTATGCATACTTACTTACGTTGATGACATGTGATGTTATGTGTTGCTGGATATGTTATATTGGATCGTCGTATTCGAATAGCCGGGGGTTTTTATGTGAGATGAGTGTTTTTCATTTTCATTCATGTAAAAACTTGTATGTAATATTCTTTTATTTGGGGCACTTCCAGATAGCGGAAGATGTCACCTTTTGTATATTATTTACTTTTCCGCATTAGGATAGACCCAAGGAGGGGAGCACAAGTAACCGGGTTCTGGGGTCCAGTGGGAGACCAACTCGAGGAGTCGAGTCCGGGTCTCCTAACCCTAGAATTGGCAGGGTTGCTTGCCGCCCTCCTAGGGGTCTAGGGGTGTGGGATTGGCTATTCATCACGACCGTGGAATCCGTGTTTTATACTGGCTCGTATTGAAAACACGGACGTCCTAGTATATCCAATATTTTATATGATTATTCTGCTGCGATATCTGTGATGCGATTCTGTGATGGATTTAGTATATGATATATATGATATATTATATAGACGTTACTTATGTTTTACACCCGCGCTAGCCCTGCCCTGCTCTGTCATTAGTTACCTAACCTAACGGTGCACGAGGGGACATCGAGGCGAATGCGGATGGCATAAGTGTACGTCATATCTATCTGTGATGTTTAGGTATTTAAATGATGGGACTTCATTAATGTGATTAATGAATGATAAGAAACCTAAGATGTTGTAGAATCGAATTTTAAAATAAAACAGGTAGCTACAGTTCTTGCTTTGCACAGCGGTATATATGATATACCCTGCCCCTTATTCGATGAGGAAAGGACCGAGATCCCTTCACCGGGAGTGACTCCTTTAGCGATAACTGGCAGATGCTACAGACTCGGTTTGCTTTTGACTGCTTTTGGGTTTTTGCTTTGCACAGCGATATATATGATATATCCCGCACCTCATTCGACGAGGAAAGGACCGAGATCCCTTCGCCGGGAGTGACTCCTTTAGCAAAACTAGAAAAGCCTCAAAATCACTCCATTTCAAAACTTCATTTGATTCTACAACGATATCAAGTTCATTACGCAATAGGTTTTCAGAAAAACCTGCGTAGCCCTCCGTCATTTCAGATAGGTTACATATAGTATTCGTGCTACATTTGTTGGCCTTCGTCAAGGTGTAGTGTGCGGTAGCTATGTGTTGTTTATCTGCTGCATATGATGCGACTGGATTAGGGTAGTCGTACGGCTTTGTTGGCTTTCGTCAAGGGTCGTGCGGGTGGGTTTGATTCAGTCAAGAAATGTACGGGTTGAACTTGACTAGCGGGCTGTGATTTGTTGGCTTTCGTCAAGGTCATAGCACGCTAGGGGCAAAAATATTATCGGGAATTTCAAGTGTTGAAATTTGCAATGAGATTGCATACCTTCTATGAGATAGTTGGATCCCGATACCCACTGCGAGTAAGAGTTACTCCTGGGAGAGTTTTACACATTGCAATTAGCTGATCAAGTAGGTGTCTAGAAAAGTGTTAACGAGGTTACGCCTCTGGGAAAACGAGGTTCATTAATTAGGTTCGTGCGAAAGCACGGGGGACCTCCCTCAAAGTACCGACACTGGCCTGGCTGAAAGATTGGCGAACTTGTAGTGTGTAATTAATCCCGGCTAGTCTTTCCTTTTAGGGTTTGGAGGAAGATTTGATAAAAAGCAGTGGGAGCCATCCTGATTAGATAAGATAATAACCAATCTGATCTTGCACGAGCATACGCTAAAGTGTTTTCTTCTCTCTCTCTCCAGGTAGCGACCAGTTCATGCCTTAATCAAGATAATAATATGGATGTATTGACCGAACCCGCATGTTATACTGTGCTGGGGAACGTTGGTTCCGTTCTTTCTTATAAGAGTTATAGGAATGAACAGGATATAGGGGAATACCAGGATTCCCATGCCACCCGAATGAAGAAAGTATATGTTGATGCATTTTCTTCGGGTGTGTTCGTTACTGAGAACTGTTTCTCCATTTGCTCCACGTCCTGGGTATTAGATACCGGGTCAGGATCCCATATATGTAATCAGTTACATGGGCTCAGGAAAGGTAGAGAACTTGGAGAAGGTGATAAAGACATTAGAGTTGGAAATGGTGCAATTGTTGCAGCTAAGACTGTCGGGGAATATCACCTTGTATTTCCAACTGGTAATACATTGGTTCTGAACGAATGCTATTACATGCCGAACCTGATATGCAACATTATATCGGTTTCTTTATTAAGCAAAGAAGGATATAATTTTGTATTACAGGACAATGTTATGAACATTTTCCGTGACCAAAAGTTGGTTGGATCAGGCACGTTATGCAATGGCATTTATGTTCTAAATCAATCAACAGTTCTGAGCATAACAAACACACACAAGAGGAAGAGTTCAGAACTGAACGAATCTTACTTGTGGCATTGTAGATTGGGTCACATCAATGTGACACGACTGGCTAAGTTGCATAAGGATGGATATTTGAAACCTTTCGAATTTTCATCTTATGACACTTGCCAGTCATGTCTCAAAGGCAAGATGACCAAAACTCCGTTTACGGGACACGGAGAAAGAGTTACCGAACTCTTGGGACTAATACATAGTGATGTATGTGGTCCCATGTCTACACATGCCAGGGATGGTTCTTCGTACTTCATTACATTCACTGACGATCTCTCAAGATACGGACATGTGTACTTGATAAGACACAAGTCTGAAGCTTTTGAGAAATTTAGAGAATATAAACAAGAAGTCGAAAACCAAACCGGAAAAAGTATTAAAATCCTTCGATCTGATCGAGGAGGTGAATACTTGAGCAATGAATTCCTGGACTTCCTAAAAGAGAATGGGATTCTCTCTCAACTGACTCCTCCATATACACCACAGCACAACGGTGTATCAGAACGGAAGAACCGCACCTTATTAGATATTGTGCGCTCTATGATGAGCACAGCTGAGTTACCTATTTCCTTCTGGGGGTATGCGCTTGAGACAGCCATACATCTATTGAATATGGTCCCCACCAAATCTGTGCCTACCACTCCATATGAGATATGGAAAGGGAAGAGACCAAGTCTTAACTATGTTAAGATATGGGGTTGTCCAGCCTATGTCAAACGACAAAATCCGGACAAACTCGAGGCACGGTCTGTTCTATGCAAATTTGTAGAATATCCCAAGAATTCTCAGGGGTATATCTTCTACCATCCTGAGGAACAAAGAGTGTTTGTTTCTCGGCATGCCACCTTTTTAGAAAAGGAATTTCTTGAAAAGGAGATTAGTGGTCATGAGGTAGAACTAGAAGAGGTTCCAGCTGCAGAAGCTGCAACAGAAGATCTGGTGGAACCAGAGGATTCCGAAGTTCCCGATGAACCCCAGCCTCTCCGCCGATCTGGTAGGGTTTCTCGTCCACCTGAGAGATACTACGGTTTTCTTATTGATGGTGGGAGCGAGGATTGCATCATGGAGGATGATGACCCAACTAGCTTCGAGCAGGCCATCACGAGTGGGGACTCAGTGAAATGGCTGGATGCTATGCGGTCTGAGATGGATTCCATGTACACCAACAAAGTATGGACTTTGGAAGTTTCTCCTGAAGGGGTAAAACCCATTGGGAGTAAGTGGATCTTCAAGAAGAAACTTGGTGTAGATAGGAAAGTGGAGACTTTCAAAGCTAGACTTGTAGCAAAGGGTTTTCGTCAAAGACCAGGTGTGGACTATGACGAGACCTTTTCTCCAGACTTGTAGCAAAGTGGATCTTGCTCAATATAGTTGTATGCTACTTGGTTTGTTTCTACTTTAATGTGTACATGTGTTTATTTTATTATATCACCTAAACGCATTAGTGGAGCCCTTAAGATCTTTGCTTGATTACCAGCGTTGTGATGGCAGTCACACTCGTGGGGGCTGGGTAATCCATAAGCACATCCTTATACAGGTCCCTAGTCGCAGGACAGGGCATCGATACTCCGGAGTAGACTAGCGTATGCGCTTCTCATCCCAGCAGGGAAGACGGTTTGTCCCACAGCCGTCTGTACGTCGTACTTGAGATAGTATGCGGGTACTCGTTAGGTTACGAGTACACTGGATAGGACTCGTAGGGAACTGATTGGTTGGTATTTTACCTATCTTCAGTTGTCAGTTCCTAGGTGACATGAGTACAACTTAGTCCGCTGACTTGACACTGTCACTTCGCCTCGAGTGTGATCCCACTGTACTTTGATTACTACCCTACCACGGCTCAAAGGAGTCGTGCAAAAAGGTAGTAGTTGGGTGCAGTCCCGAAGCAATTGGAGGCTGTGACGGTTAGACAGGATTCGTCTCTCCCGGTATTGGGGGTTGACATCGCGCTGTGTCTAGGAGAGCCATTACATGAGTAGTCCCTGGCCAGGGCAAGCGAGATATACTGGTAGTCTTCCAGTGTTATCTCAGGGTGTTCTGGGCTTCTTTCCGACACGACTTGTACCGCTATTAGGGGACTGACGTTTACCGCCCCCTAGGCCCGCCATGCGATGTATCAGACGAACAGACCGGACTGTACGGAGACTATCGTATTCAGGCTCAGTAGGAGTTCAGATGGGTTTCACCTCGTCAGTCTTCTTGTCGGCATCTACCTGGGGACCGTTACGCACAGCTAGTGCCGTTTGCGGTCTGTGGTTAAAACCCACTGCCAGCATAGTGTCGAGTCTTTAGAGTCCCACACAGAAAGCTATTCGCCTTTAGGCAAAAGAGTAGAGGTCGCATGGTTTTGCGACAGGTCGCATGGTTTTGCGACAGGGTTGGGTCACATCCGTGCACTTATGCACGTTTAGTGTCCGGACAGTTAACACTAGCAGGATTTGGTTTAAGCCAGATCCTAGTGTACGTTTTGGGATTGGTTTTATCTCGTATGTATTCGTGTTCCTCGGAATGCGGATGCGGGTGTGTATGCACAGTTGACAGAGAGACAGAGGCAGAGGATTCTCATTAGGGTTGTTGACTGTTGACTATTGACTTTTTGCTAAACCTTAATGAGAATATGAAATATAATTAACAATAATATTAATTAAGTATTATAGTGACATGGTTGTTGAGGGGTTGACTTTGTTGACTTGTTTACTTTGTTGACCGGTTGACTAGGTTGGACTAGTTGACCATCATCATGACAATGGCTATCATTTCATGGCAAAGACTTTTGCTTGCTTGTTTCTCTTGTGCAAAATGAGTGCATGAAATGATATGGCAATTTTGACTTAAACCATCACATAATACTTGATTGCTATTATTGGTTATGATGGCTTTGGATTATGAGAGCCATGAGGGAAAAAGCCTTTCTCATTCTCTCATTTCCTTTCTCTCTCTTGCTTGAGCTCTCCCTTTTCCTCTTGCTCTCTCATGTCTATGGTTCACTTGTCTCATGTGTTAAGAAGCAAGAACCATAGAGAAAAATCCCAACACACTCTCCTCTACTCATTCTAGTTCACAAGGTTTAGCAAACCAAGTGAACTAGTTTCTTCAAAGTTCGAAGAAGAAGCCAAAGGTAGAAGCTTTCGGGTGGATCGATCTTCGGCGCAAGAAGACGACGGGGTGAAGCCGATCCGTACACCATCAAGAGTTGAAGACGAAGGAGTTCAAGAAAGAAAGGTATAACCCCCGAACCGAGTAGTTAATAACTCCTAGTTCGGTCGTTAGGTAGAGAGTTTAACAAAGATCCGTTTTGAGTCCATGTTACCGCCTCTAGAAAATTGTTTTTCTTCATTTCCGCAAGCCCGTAAGTACCGGGAGAGGTAGCATGGACTTACAAGTTCATCGACCTGAGATCGTCTTTTGTCTCGTGTGAGTTCCCACTTTGCTTTGATTACTACCCTACCACGGCTCAAAGGAGTCGTGCAAACAGGTTTTAGTTGGGTATAGTCCCGAGCCACATGGAGGCAATGAGCGGATCTGCAGGGGTTCGTCTCTCCCGGTATTGGGGGTGAGGTCGCGTTGTGTCTAGGAGAGCCAGTACATAAAAAGTCCTTGGCCAAGGCAGGAGATTTACTGGTAGGTATTTCAGTAGTATCTCAGGGTGTTCTGGGCTGATCTCCGACACGACTTGTACCGCTTTTGGGGGTCTGACTTTTACCAACCCCCTAGGCCCGCCATGCGATGCTCATAGAAGAACGGACCGGACTGTACGGATATTGTCACTGACAGGCTCAGTAGGGTGTCAGGATGAGTTCGCTCATCGACGTCCCTTTTGGTCAATACCTGGTAGCCCGTTACGTATAGGCTAATACCTCTGACGTGATATTAGTTAAATCCACAACCAAAATATTGACGAGTCTTTAGATTCCCCCACAGACCGTTTTCTCAAGTTTCGGGCGAAACGCTGTAGAGGCCGTATGGAGATATGGCAGGGTTCGATCAGATACGTGCGGTGTTGCACGGATCATGATCGGACGGTTAATACTAGCGGGCTTTGGTTTAAGCCGGATCCTAGTATTGTACAGTGTAGATTTTGACTCATTACATTTGTATTCGGTCCGAATACAAATGCGGGTATGTATATACAGTAGCGGGGTTTTCCTGTAATTTATTGTGGGATCTGTTTTCCGAAATTGCCAGCTTGTTTTCCGTTTCGACCATATTTCTTTGTATCTTTCATTGGCTGAAGATTGGTGGAAGAGGGCTTATTTGCATTTGTGCAAATAAGCATTTTGGAGGGTTGTTTTTGCAAGATGTAGTGTCATGATGATTGCACCATCCATTGACTTTCTTGACTTCATGATTGCTTGACTTTGTGATGAGATGATTGGCTGGTGGAGTGTTGCTTTAGGTAGATGATCATTTCTTTCATCATGATACCCCTTTTCTCTCTCTTTGATGATTGACTCACTCACACACTTCATTCATACACTCTCCTCTCATTCCTTGCTAGTATGATGGCCGGCCAAAGAGAGGGAGGGGCTGCCCATTTTTGTGTGGTGATTTTTGGTTCTCTTGTGCTTGCAAAAATCCCCAACTTCATCTCTAAAAATTCCACATCTCATTCCTCCACAAAAGGGCAACTTCTCGTGACCCCAAATGAGACATAGCACAACACTACATTCTACAGCAATTCTTGGGCACGTCGGCTCGCCAACTTCGTACCCGAGTTGCCTCGGTCCAGAGGTGGGAGCCCGTAAAAGAAGCCGGCGACGTGGTGCCCTTCCGGCGAGGAGGTGGAGACCGGACATTCCGCGGGAGATCGGGACGACGACAAGAAGACCGAAGGACATGGATCGATCGGTATATCTCTCTACCCGTTCTTTAGTTAGCTAGGATTAGTTTAATGGCCCGATCCGGGACTTTTGTGCGCGGTGGTGCCGGTCTAAAAGTTTAAAGAAATTTATCGCTTCCGCATTTTGGCCTCGGATTGACGGCCGGGGCACCGCCGTGCACTTACACCAGGAAGGGGGTACCTTTTTTAGACTGAGGCATGCGTGCTGAGTTTTCAGTGGTTGAAGACTCGGTTGACGACTGCACCAGTTCTATCTTTGCTTTCTGGATCGGGCGACTTTGTTGTTTACTTTGATGTTTTGCGAGTGGGGCTCGATTGTGTTCTGATGTGGCACTATAGAGTTATCGCTTATACTTCCCGACAGTTGGTGGAAGTACGAGCAGGGTTATCCCACTCATGAACTGGAGATGGCCACGGTGGTCGTGCGTTGAAGATTTGGAGACACTACTTGTACGGAGAGTCGTGTCAGATTTTCACAGACCACCAGAGCTTATTGTTCATCTTCCTGCAGCGGGATCCGAAGTTGAGACTGTAGGGTTACTAGGCACATACAAGAGGTTCCATAAGACATCAACCATGGCAAATTAAATTTTTCCGGTGCCGACAAACCTTAAACTAGATCGTTAACTAGAGATTATGCGAAAACAACAAGCTAGCAAACAACTTTGCTACTAAGTGAATGGAAATACAACCTTTGTAGATCCGGTCCTCCACTTCTAAAGCTCCGTGTTGACGTCCCTCCGCTGCGATCATCGGATCTCGGACTCTTGTGATGGTTTCGATGGAGAAATGATCGGGCTAGGTCATTGACTTCGAGGCCGAAGATGATCTACGTCGGGAAGACTCAAACTCAAGCTATTCTTTCACTTGGTCAAAAACTTTGTGAAGAGAACACCCTATACTACATGGCAAGTGGTAGAGGATGAAGAAATAGGAAGTCGGTTCACTTTAGAATTGGATTTCTCACTCTTTTTCTCATGGCACCATTGGAGCTAGCAAGCTTTTGTGAGCTTGATGAAGATGAAGAAGAAGAAAAGAATCATATGAATCATTATCCAAAATGAAACTTAACAAATAAATAATGGCACCATGGTTTAGTTAAGCCCTCATACTTAACTCATGTAGAGAATTAACCAAAGCATTAGGTTAAGGGTTGGGTTTACTAATATCTTATACAAATGACAAAAGAGTTGACTTTGTCAATGTTTATCAAGCTTCATGAAGCTTGATAACTTTGACCAAAGTCACACTCTTTTGTTATATGCTTAGGAAAATAGTAAACCCTAATCCAACCTTAATTTGGTTTAAGTCTCATACACACAACTTGTTTGTATCATCAAGCATGATACAAACATGTACACTTGCATATATCACATATAAACAATGTGCACATTCAAGTGAGAAAATCAATCTTAAGTGAACCAATACTAGTTAATGTAAAGTAATATTTCAAATATATAATTATACATTAATCATCACTTGATTTAACGATCCGGTCATATTGTATATAACCGACTAATATCTTTAGTAACAACTTATCGAATCAATACTTGATCCGATAACCCGGCTATATCGCATACAACCGATCAATGTCATAAATCGCGAGAACAGAATACAGTATCACATACTGGTATTATTCTCGGTCCCGCACATATCTCATATGCGCTCCTATTTCGTTTCGCTTGAGCCAGGAAACTCCTGTGTAGGACTCTAAAGACTCGTCAATACGCCGGCAGCAGGTGATGATCATATCAAACACCCACAAGCCGCAAGCGGTCTGCTAAACGTAACGGACACCCGGGTATTGAGCGATCAGAAGATCAATGAGCAAGCCCGCTCACACTCTTGTGAATCCAATCAATAACACTACCGTACAGTCCGGTCTGTTCGTCTGATATGTCGCATATCTCGTTTAGGGGTGGTAAACGTCAGACCCCAATAACTCGATAAGTCGTGTCGATATGAGGCTCATAACGGATCGAGAAACTATTGGTAACACTTACCAGTAAATCCCTAAAGCAGCCTTGGCCAAGGACTTCCTGTTATAGCCAATCGAGCACTGCGCAACATCAACTCCCTATACCGGGAGAGACGAAACCCCTCCTATCGCTCATTGCCTCCATGTGATTCGGGACTTACCCAAAAGCCACCTTTTTGCACGCCCTCTTGGACATGGTATGATGGAAATCAAAGCATGGTGGGAATCACACAAGACTCTATGACGATCTCGGGTCTACAGACTAACCTGCACCAGTGTCACCAGAGAACTGCCATCTGACGTAAGGTATAATACCATCTGGGAGTTCCTGGCAAGTCCGTCCAGTGTACCCAGTCTCCACTGAGCACTCGTATATCATCTCTGATGTCAAACACCAATGGATATGGGATCATCCATCGCCCATCTGTATGGGTCGAGAAGGTATACGCTAGTCTACTTTGGTATACCGATGCCCCGTCTCGATACACCCATGACTAGGGACTTTGAACGATGTACTTATGGACTACCACGTCCCCACTAGTATGATCCGCATCATAGTCCAGGTAGTCAAGTACACATCCTAAGGACTTTACCAACATGTAACAGAGAGACCATCAATGTGCACGTTAAGGTAAAGAGTAACCAGATAGCATACTATCATATCGAGCAAGAAAGTCATCCCTATATATGTCCAAGCATCCACTACAATATACATCCTATGTAAAGTAATTGCCTCTAGGGCATATATATAACTAACAATCTCCCACTTGCACTGGGGCCATCTGATAGCAGTGGTTGTAGTATCTCATACTCAACCATCCTATAAAAGTCTCTCTCTGGAAAAAGGCCTTTGTGAGTGGATCCGCCTTGTTGTCCTCTGAGTCTACTCTCCTAAACTCGATCCCCTGGAGATCAACCATCTCCTCGATCAGGTGATACTTCCTAAGAATATGTCTGGATCACTGATGGGACGGGCGTTCCTTGGAATAAGCCATAACTCCATTGTCACATAATGGGAGGAAAGAAGTTCATCTCATGAACTAATATACACCCAGACTGCCTCTTTGGTAGCATCTTTGGTAGCGATGTATCCAGCCTTTATCATCTAGTATGCCACGGTATCTAGCTTGGAACTCTTCCAACATACCATCCATTTACTAAGGGTAAGGACAATGCCTGCGACTGACATTCAGTCGTCCTTATCATCCGGGAACCTCTCCAGTGATTCTCCCCAGGATCAATTGATACCATCTCACTACAACTAGTGAGTATCCTAACATCCAAGTAGATCTATCTCATAGATCCAAAATCCAGGATTCAGGAGGTATCATTATGATCCTATATGGAGAATCCTTGTGATAAGCGGAGATTGACCGAGCGTAGCATAAGAAACTACTTCCCTATCAAGAGTATGTCATCCAGGATTCAGGAGGTATCATTATGATCCTATATGGAGAATCCTTGTGATAAGCGGAGATTGACCGAGCGTAGCATAAGAAACTACTTCCCTATCAAGAGTATGTCATCCACGTACTCTACGAGGATCACCAGCATACTCCCTACTACCTTTTTGTATATACAAGGTTCATCTACCATTTTGATGATGCCAAACTCTTTGACTAATTCATCAAAACAGATGTTCCAACTCCGCGATGCCTGCTTTATCACATAAAACATCTTGCATACGTTTCCGCTGCTCCCACTGTCTATGAAGCCCTCTGGCTGTGTACTTATAGACGCTTTCTTCCAAATCATCATTTAGAAAAGCAGTCAAGACACCCAACCGCCAGATATCGTAGTCATGATATGTAGCCGTAGCAAGTAGGATCTGGATGGACTTAAACATAGCTACTTAGAAAAGGTTTCATCATAATCCATAGCTGGTCAATGATGCAAACCTTTAATAAGTCTAGCTTTGAAAGTCTCAACTTTTCCATGCACACCAAGTAATCTTCTCAAGATATACTTGCTCCTGATGGGGATTTAACCCTTCTGATAAAGCAACCAAAGTCCATACTTTGTTGGTGTATAAGGATTCCATCTCAGATCGCTAAACATCCAGCCATTCTTATAGAGTCCTACTCCTGATGGCCAGCCCGAAACTAGTTGGGTCATCATCTCATGATGTAATCCTTGCTCCCACTGTCATAGAGAAACCGAAGTATCTCTTAGGTGGGTGAGGAACCCTACTAGATCAGTGGAGAGGCTGAGGTTCGTTGGTTGCTATTGAATCTTTTGGTTCTACCAAATCATCAGTTGCAGTTTCTATAGCTGGAAATCTTTTCAGTTCTACCTCATGACCACTAATTTCTTCACAAGAAATTCCCTTTTACAAAGGTGGCATGCTGAGTAACAAAATATCTTTTGTTCCTCGGTTAGGTAGAAGATATTCCCTTGCGTATGCCTAGCATATCCAACAAACTTCTACAGAGTTGACTTTGCCTCGAGCTTGTCCGGATTTTGCTTTTTAGACATAAGCCGGACAACCCCAAATCTTAACTGACTTAAGAGATGGGCTCTTCCCTTTCCATATCATATATGAAGTGGTAGGCAACTGATTTGATCGGAACCCTATTCAATAGGTATGCAACTTCATAAGTGCATAACTCCCTAAAAAAAATAGGAAACTCAGTAGTACTCATCAGAGAGCACACCATATCACATAGGGTGCTATTGCTCCGCTCCGATACACCGAGGTGCTGAGGTGTATACGGAGGAGTAATGCTGAGAGAGAATCTCATTCTTAGAATAATCCAGGAATCCCGTGCTTAAGTATTCTCCTCCTTGATCACATCAAAGGACATAATACTTATACCCGTATTTGGTTCTCTACTTCTAACTTATATTCTGTGAATATCTCAAAAGGTTCGGACTTGTGATTCAACAGGAACATATGTCTGAATTTTGAGAGATTATCAGAGAATGTAATGAAGTACAAAGAACCGGTCTTGGCATGTGTAGACAGGGGACCTTCATACATCAGCATGTATCAATTCTAAGAGTTCACTAACTCTTTCTCTGTTTCCAATAAACAGAGCTATGGTCATCTTATCTCTGTGACATGACTGGCAAGTTTCACAAGATGTAAATTCAAACTAATTTAAATATGCATCTTAATGTAACTTTAGCTAGTCGGGTCGCATTGATATGACCTAGTTTACAATGCCTCAAGAAGGATTTGTTCATTTCTGAACACTTCCACTTTTGTGTGTGTTCTATATACTAAGAACTGTAGTTTGATTTAGAACGTTAATGCTTTTAGATAAAGTGCCTGAACCGATCAACTCTTGATTTAGGAAATGTTCAAAACATTATCCAACAATACAAAATTATATCCTTCTTTATCTAAATAAAAAGACTGATATGATTTTGTATATCAGGTTCGGTATCTAATAACATTTGTTCAGAATCAATGTATTCTGTTAATACAGGGTGACAGTGACCAAAAGACCAGGCTGCAACACTTGCACCGTTTCCTGTCTCATGAAACTTATCACCCGTTCTCAGTTCTCTACCTGTCTGTAGCCCGTGTAATATATTACATATGTGGGATCCTGATCCGGTATTATATACTTAGGACGTAAAGGACATTGAGAAACAGTTCTCTGTAATGAACACACCCGAAGATGATGCATCAATATGCACTTTCTTCGTTTGGGCGGCACGGGAATTCTGGTAATCCCCAATTTCCTGCTCTGTCTTATAACAATTATAAGTTGGAGAGGGACCAACGTTCCCCAGCTCAGTATAACAAGCGGGTTCGGTCAATATATCCGTTTTATTATCTTGATTAAGGCGTGACATGGTCGCTACCTAGAGAGAGAGAGAGAAGAAAACACTCAGCGTATGCTCTTGCAAGATCAGATTGGTTATTATTTTATCTAATCAGGATGGCTCCCACTGTCTTTATCAAATCTTCCTTCATACCCTAAGAGGAAAGACTAGCCGGGATTAATTACACCCTACAAGTTCGCCAATCTTTCAGCCAGGCCAGTGTTGGTACTTTGAGGGAGGTTCCCCGTGCTTTCGCACGGACCTAATTAAAGTAAATCTCGTTTTCCCAGAGGCGTAACCCCGTTGACACCTTTCTACACACCTACTTGATCGGCTAATTGTAATGTGTAAAACTCTCCCAGGAGTAACAATTACTCGCAGTGGGTATCGGGATCCAACTATCTCATAGAAGGTATGCAATCTCATTGCAAATTTCAACTCTTGAAATTCCCGATAATGCTTTTGCCCCTCACGTACTATGACGTTGACGAATGCCAAACAACCCATAGTGCGCTAGTCAAGTTCAACCCGTACATTTCTTGATTGAATTGAACACACCCGTACGACCCTTGACGAATGCCAAACAACGCCGTACGAATACCCTAATCCAATCTGCATCATATGCATAAGCAGATAAATACTGGTTAGCTACTGTACACCACGCCTTGACGAATACCAAACTACCGCAGCACGAATACTAAGTAGTGCTTATCAGAAATGACGGAGGGCTACGACAGGTTTTTCAGAAAACCTTTTGCGTAATGAACTTGATATCGTTGTAGAATCAAATGATTTTAAAATGGAGTGTTTTTTAGGCTTTTCTAGTTTTGCTAAAGGGGTCACTCCCGGTGAAGGGATCGTCGGTCCTTTCCTCATCGAATAAGGTGCAGGATAAATCATATATACCGCTATGCAAAGCAAGAACTATAGGAGCAATCAAAAGACAAACTGAGAGTTATAGCATCTACCAGTTATTGCTAAAGGGGTCACTCCCGATGAAGGGATCTTGGCCCTTTCCTTATCGAAAAAGGTGCAGGATGTTCTACAAGGAACACCGCGATGCAAAGCAAGAACTGTAACATTTCAAAAAGATACAATATTAATTTTGGGAATTTTTATAATTTAATATTATTTTATTGAATATTTTAATATTTTGGTATTATTAAATACAAATAAATGGGAAAAATTTTGGAAAATTCTAAAATAGGATAAATTAGAGAATTATGCCATTTCTAAGTTTAATTGATTAGTTATATGCTAAATTAGTGCTAATCGCGATTAAAAATCGCTAATCGGTTTTTAGCATTTTTGTGCAAAACATGCACATATCACTTTTTCACACTTGTGTTACATTTTTATTGCCATGGTTTGTTTTGGGGTTACTATTTGAGTGAGAAGGGTTTTAAGGAAAAAGAAAAGAAAAGAGAAAAGAATTTAGTAGTAGGTGAGACAGAGAGAGAGAGGTATGGTTTCACTTTGACTTAGCCATCTCTTCATTCTTCTTTCATTTTCCCTCTCCCTCTTCCCCTCCTCCTGCTGCTGCTCCTCCCTCACTTCCCTCCCCTCTTCAAAGCCCTCTAAACACATCCAAAACAACTCCAAAATCCAATCTCCATTTCATTAAATGTGTGCACAAGCTCTTGATATACACTTTGGACTAAAGAAGCAAGGATTTCGGCCACTAGAGGCAACTCAAGAAAATTCTTGAGTTGCCAAATGAGGTATTTTCTGGATCATTAACTTAGTTTTAGCATTTCCTTTACCCCCATGTTATGATTGAACCGATATTGTGTGATTTGGTGACTTGAGGTAAAACCTAGTTAGGGTTGTGAAAAATTATGAGTTGTAATGTGAAATTGAGTTCAATAGAGGCTACACCAACACCCTAGTGTATGAATTGAGACCCTGACCTGAAGCCTAAACCCAGAATACGAATTTTAGAAACCGATATCGGAGAAATTGTGGAATCTGTGAAGGGTATATTGAATCTGCTATCACCCGAGGCATCCTAAATTAAAATTGATTGGACAGTGACATGTGCAGGTACCCAGTAAGCTACCACCAAGACCCCAACCCCTAACTCATCAACACGGCCGTAGATTTATTCCAATTGGCCGCAATTTGCGGCCAGACCTACCCCATTTTGGCTCGTTTTGGTTTTGGTGTTCCCTTATCAGTAGTTTAGACCCCTGACATATGTAGATTTGTATAATTTGACGTAGGGTGAAATCTGGGACCCTTTTCCCTAGTTGCTGTTCTGGATTCGTGTTTCCGTATTCCGTATTTTTAATTCTACATCTGTGTCTTGTGATTTACCTCGACTATTTGGCGTTTATACGACGATATAGAGGATTTATTGATGGTTTTGAAGGCGTGCCATAGGTTCTAACCTATAAGCCTCTTATCGTATCGTTTTAGGTTTCGTGTGCCGTTTTAGCTTTGATTTGGTTTTAATGCGCATATATGACACTTTGACGTGTAGGTACCCCATGAAGACTACGGGACGACAAGCAAACGCGTGGTGACATCGAAAGATGGAGACGCAAGGTGAGTAGATTATATCTACATGGGGAAGTCGGGTGGATGGCGTATAGCACCCCCGCAGTCCGTAGTTGTGATATTATATATATGATAGTTAGGTGTACTATGGACAGTGTAGGGTTAGAAATAACTAGTGTAGTTCATAGTCGCGAACCCTAGAATAGATTTACACCTACACGCACACCCTTGCATATTCATTATACTTGCACTGTGTTTGATGATATTGGATGACATTGGAGATGAGTCGATGATGTTGGGCATTGTGCCGCGAGATCGGTGTTTTGATGTGATTCGTATTTGGGATACAATACGTGATCTCTAGCGGGCCTTAGGACGTGTGCTTGCACACGCAGTATATTGATGGTATCAGTTGTACTAGACTTGGATCAGTACCCCAGATTATGTGATATGATGATAGTGATACCTGAGATGCGATGAGATAGTGTGATATTGACCCGTACCCAGCTATTGGGATGTCGTACGACGATTTACCGTACGAGCCTGTATTGATGATAGATCCGCACTCATGACTCGAGGATGTCTTACGATATACTGTATCGTTCACGATATTATTGAGGCGGGATCACCGACTATTATATCTATATATGTATCGACTCAGATTTAAGTGGTTTCCATACCCCTCCCGATTTACTTCATACTTAGATCTGTAGTTGCATAGTAGATGTTAGACAAGACCCGAGTCATACCTATTTCAAAAACTAGGAATCAGGAATATCTTAAAAGACAAGTAAAGAGATTCTACGGGTATTTTTCAAAGGCCGTATCTTTCTTAAAATATACTGTAACCCTTATTTTACTAAAAATCCTGATTCGTCTTATTTCAAACGACATAACTGCATGATATATACATATTGATGTAGATTCTTCACTGTGGTGTTGATTATTTGATTTCCGCATATTCATGCTATTCACATTGCTTTGCATATGTTTATTGCTATATTATTATCATGCAGTTAGGACACCAGCACCATTATCGATGATGCGTATGTTCCACTACACTATTTGCCGGCTCACACACTTCATCATCGATAATTGCCATGCCACTGCACTGTAGTACTGTTGCGTTCATGATATGATTCTTGCATGGCATATTGTACACTTTTACCTGTACACAAACATAGATGATTCTGACTTGATTAGTGATTTGGGAACCGCAAGATGTTCTTAAAAACTGATTCGTTTTAAAAGAGCGGTTTCCCTCGACATGTGCACATTACTATTCCATGTTGCATGACTTATGATATGCTTACCTTTCTTACATGTCGCATACAACATGTTTTGATTATACGCATTGAGATATGTTGTTTCCATGATATTTCTGGATTTGGGAACCGTGGGTATTTCAAAAGAGAATATATAATTGTGCAAAAAACCCGGTTACCCTTGATATGATATTTCAGTGCGTCCACCATGTGATTTCTCGGTGCTGAGAGCGACATGTGAAACCCGATTCGAGGAGGCGGATGAGGCCGATTGCGGGTAAATGGTAGACCCGGTATGGTACCCCGGGACGAGAACGGTTTCGCTGTGTAGTAGACGGTGAGCCTGGCAGAGGGACTACTACCTACCGGTGATTGTATTTGAGCTCGGCGGATATCTGGAGGATAACAACTGGAGTTGAGAGATGGATATGGGCTGATCCGTACTGTCGGGGCCGAGGGCCGATACCGCAGACGGAGCTCCATATGGACGAGGATATGGGCTGACCCGTACTGCCGGGGCCGAGGGCCGATACCGCAGACGGAGCCCCATATGGACGAGGATTTACGTGTCGATGCTAGGCACGGGTTTCATGATGTTTTTCCATGATTTTGTTTATATCCTCATATTTGCATACATGGTGCTTATTGTCATTGGGTGACGGGTGGACGGGTTCCACGTTTATTGTCATTAGGTGACGGGTGGACGGATTCCACGTATATACAGACATGAATCACATACAGACTGGATTGACATTGATCATACTTCATTTGTATATATAACAGGGTATGAGGGCGCTGTTATTTATACCCTTACACCAATATTAGTGGTATGGGACGCTAATATATATGTATTGATACTTCATCATTTTTACTTCATGCAGACATACCTTACATCCATGACATGTTATTACCTGAGTACTTGGCACTACATACCGGTTTAGATGTTGCTTTGCCAACTTATCTGTATCAGGCTTATTCTTTGAGGTTTATATACTGATCGTTTTGACCTAGGATCATGTCTTGCATTCAGTTTCTGCTTGTAGATATTCTCTATTCACGAGTTGGAAACTCACCCCCGTTGTGCCACAGTTCTTGCAGATTTTGCCGTACAGGTTTCATTGCGGCATTTTTGGCACATTGCTTCCTCGCGGGTGAATTGCATTTGGTAGGTGGGTTCTTTTGCATCAAGAATCACCATTGTACTTGTATTATTCTTGTATCTAGAAATTCCATCAACAAAACTTGTGTATTGTTTTAGACTTAGACTTTTGTGATGTATTATTCGACCTTAGAGTCGCGCTTAGTAGTATTGCGGTTTTCATGCTTATTAAGTTTCTTCTCGTTTAACCCTCGCCATTCGGCGTTGTATATTATTATTGTTTGTGTGGTTGTGACCGTCGATTGAAGAAGAGCTAGCTCCCGCTTGGGGATGCCTTTTATTATTGCATATATATTGTTCTTGTTGTACCCCGTTCGGGGCCAGTATTTACAAAAGAAACTCTGCCGAAATTTTTAGAAAAGACTTTACCTTTTAAAAATGCACATTCGGCTTAATTATTTAAAAAACCTTTATTTCAAACATGTCTTCCTTCACTTCTTTAAAAAACCAGTTTTCTTTACTTACTCTTAAAATGTTTTTAGATTTCTGGGCTTTTAGCTTACTTGGATCAGATGGAGTCCCATAGACTTCATATGGTTCAAGGGCCAGTCACGTGCTCTTTCGGGTCGTGACAAGAACTGTAGCTACCTGTTTTTGAAAATTCGATTCTACAACATCTTTTAGGTTTCTTTTTCTTTCATTAATCATATTAATGAAGTCCCATCATTTAAATCACCTAAACATCACAGATAAATACGACGTACACTTTTGCCATCCGCATTCGCCTCGATGTCCCCTCGTGCACCGTTAGGTTAGGTAACTAACGGCAGAGTGGGACAGGGCTAGCGCGGGTGTAAAACATAAGTAATGTCTATATAATATATCGTATATACTATATACAATATCTATCTTAACATATCAAATGATCACATCACAGATATCGCAGCAGAAGAAACATATGAAATATTGGATATACTAGGACGTCCGTGTTTTCAATACGAGCCTGTATAAAACACGGATTCCACGGTCGCGATGAATAGACAAACCCACACCCCTAGACCCTTACGAGAGCGGCAACCAACCCTACCAATTCTAGAGTTAGAAGACCCGGACTCGACTCCTCGAGTTGGTCTCCCACTGGACTCCAGAACCCGGTTACTTGTGCTCTCCTCCTTGGGTCTATCCTAGTGCAGAAAAGTAAATAATATACAAACGGTGACATCTTCCGCAACCTGGAAGTGCCCCAATAAAAGAATATTACATAAAATAAATTTTACATGAATGAAAATAAAAACTCTCATCTCACATAAAAACCCCGGCTATTCAAAACGCGACGATTTATTATAACATATCCAGCAACACATAACATCACATGTCATCAACGTAAGTAAATGTGCGCATCCAAATTGTCGTTGACATATAGCAACGAAACCGGCGATATCACATATTACACTTACGGTCATAGAAAAGAAAGTGTAAAACTGCAACAGTTGGAATCCGCAATCTCCTCAGACATCGCATGCCTGACCAAATGAATTCCTTAGACATCACATGCCTAACAATTATAAACCCCGCATTTTAGTCTCTATATCGAAAACACTTTTCAATATCTAGTCGGGCAATTCAACAAGATTCCCGAAAAGCTGATCGAATGCTCGTCGCAAACTTTAGTAGGCGGCCGCACCCCCGATACCGTCAACGAAGTGCACCAAGGCGGAACACCGCTGCCGCGAGCACCCGAACGGATGCTTTTGGCGATGGGGTTCTCCTACAGTCACTTGGTCGGGGCTATGGGGCGTGGCTGTCTATTAAGTTTACCGGCGAATATCCGCGTACGCTACGTGATTGCGACGAACTTTTGATCGCATCAAAATTCCATGGCAACCGATCATTTGAGACTAAAGTGCTATGTTTATAACATTCATATTAGTTATCACATAACTACTTATGAATTCCAAATATTGTATCACATTCCAGATAAACAGAAAATGTTAAACTTTCCGATCGAACAGTCAAACACCCAAGTTTTCCCGAAACAGCTCAACACATGAAATAAGTTTAAAAACATTCACTTCATGCCTCAGTACCAACGGTCCAGCCGTAGAAGTGTCAAGCCAACGCCTCACATGTGGCACGCCGTACTGCCCCAAACCCTAAGGTTCAAAGGGCAGTTCAAGACGGTCACATAATCGAGTTAAGCTTTGTTGTCTTCTAGAGGGACCATCGCGTTACTTGCACTACTTAGAACGTCATTAAACTACGGAAAAATCCAACAATTGGAAATTTCCCGGCAGGGGAAAAAGTGGGTATTTATATCCGGCCGAACTTTTTAACATGTTCTAAAATACCCGGAAAACCATAAACGAGGTTAAAAATATCCAATCGAATCAGTGAGTCCCCAATACACCCCAGAAAACTCAACTGTTGAGTATAATTAAAAGTGCCCAGAAACATCAGGAATCACATACGGGGGAAACTGTACAAAATTGAAACTCCAACTCATCAATTGCACCGCGGAACCGCCGCCAATGGCATGTCATTGCCGCGGTTCCGCGACCGTTTAAGTGATTTACAGTCTCGTTTTGTACAGTTAATCTTATATTTAGCTGCACTATTTTCTGAGCATTTTTAATTGGGAAAAATCCACAGTTTTTAAAATTGTACAGAGAGGGGTGAAAAACGGGGATTTCGGGTTCGATCGGACATCTAACATCGTCTACACTTCGCCTAAAGCTCTAGCTAGGCTCTGATACTGCTGTAGGGTTACTAGGCACACACAAGAGGTTCCACAAGGTATCAATCATGCCAAATTAAAATTTTCCGGTGCCGAGAAACCCTAAACTAGATCGTTAACTAGAGATTATGCGAAAACAACAAGCTAGAAAATAACTTTGCTACTAAGTGAATGGAAATACAACCTTTGTAGATCTGGTCTTCCACTTATAAAGCTCCATGTTGACGTCCCTCCGCTGCGATCATCGGATCCCGGACTCTTGTGATGGTTTCGACGGAGAAATGATCGGGCTAGGTCATTGACTTCGAGGACGAAGATGATCTACGTCGGGAAGACTCAAACTCAAGCTATTCCTTCACTTGGTCAAAAACATTGTGAAGAGAACACCCTATACTATATGGCAAGAGGTAGAGGATGAAGAAATAGGAAATGGGTTCACTTTAGAATTGGATTTCTCACTCTTTTTCTCAAGGCACCATTGGAGCTAGCAAGCTTTTGTGAGCTTGATGAAGATGAAGAAGATGAAAAGAATCATATGAATCATTATCCAAAATGAAACTTATCAAATAAATAATGGCACCATGGTTGAGTTAAGCCCTCATGCTTAACTCATGTAGAGAATTAACCAAAGCATTAGGTTAAGGGTTGGGTTAACTAATATCTTATACAAATGACAAAAGAGTTGACTTTGTCAATGTTTATCAAGCTTCATGAAGCTTGATAACTTTGACCAAAGTCACACACTTTTGTTATATGCTTAGGAAAATAGTAAACCCTAATCCAACCTTGATTTGGTTCAAGTATCATACATACAACTTGTTTGTATCATCAAGCATGATAGAAACATGTACACTTGCATATATCACATATAAACAATGTGCACATTCAAGCGATTAAATCAATCTTAAGTGAACCAATACTAGTTAATGTAAAGTAATATATCAAATATATAATTATACATTAAATCATTAAATCAACACTTGATTTAACGATCCGGTCATATTGTATATAACCGACTAATATCTTTAGTAACAACTTATCGAATCAACACTTGATCCGATAACCCGGCTATATCGAATACAACCGATCATTGTCACAAATCGCGAAAACAGAATACAGTATCACATACTGGTATTATTCTCGATCCCGCACATATCTCATATGCGCTCCTATTTCGTTTCTCTTGAGCCAGGAAACTCCTATGTAGGACTCTAAAGACTCGTCAATACGCCGGCAGCAGGTGATGATCATATCAAACACCCACAAGCCGCAAGCGGTCTGCTAAACGTAACGGCCACCCGGGTATTGAGCGATCAGAAGATCAACGAGCAAGCCCGCTCACACTCCTGTGAATCCAAGCAGTAACACTACCGTACAGTCCGGTCTGTTCGTCTGATATGTCGCATATCTCGTCTAGGGGTGGTAAACGTTAGACCCCAATAACTCGATAAGTCGTGTCGATATGAGGCTTATAACGGGTCGAGAAACTACTGGTAACACTTACAGTAAATCCCTAAAGCAGCCTTGGCCAAGGACTTCCTGTTATAGCCAATCGAGCACTGCGCAGCATCAACTCCCTATACCGGGAGAGACGAAACCCCTCCTATCGCTCATTGCCTCCATGTGATTCGGGACTGTACCCAAAAGCCACCTTTTTGCACGCCCTCTTGGATGTGGTATGATGGAAATCAAAGCACAGTGGGAATCACACAAGACTCTATGACGATCTCGGGTCTACAGACTAACCTGCAACAGTGTCACCAGAGAACTGCCATCTGACGTAAGGTATAATACCATCTGGGAGTTCTCGGCGAGTCCGTCCAATGTACCCAGTCTCCACTGAGCACCCATATATCATCTTTGATGTCAAACACCAATGGATATGGGACCATCCATCGCCTATCTGAATGGGTCGAGAAGGTATACGCTAGTCTACTCTGGTATATCGATGCCCCGTCTCGATACACCCACGACTAGGGACTTTGAAGGATCTACTTATGGACTACCACGTCCCCACTAGTATGATCCGCATCATAGTCCAGGTAGTCAAGTACACATCCTAAGGGCTTTACCAACATATAACAGAAAGACCATCAGTGTACACGTTAAGGTAAAGAGTAACCAGATAGCATACTATCATATCGAGCAAGAAAGACATCCCTATATATGTCCAAGCATCCACTACAATATACATCCTATTTATAGTAATGGCCTCTAGGGCATACATATAACTAACAAAGACAGCGTCGTTGGATGGAGCTTATGAAGGATTGTGATTGTGAGATCCTTTATTTCTCGTGGCAATACGATTGTGGTAGCTGATGTTTTGAGTCGTAGGCCCGGGGGTAGCTTGTTCCAGTTGTGCTGTCACGACCCGAAATTGGCATGTGACGGCCCTTAAACTACCCAACGTCTACAGGCGTAACGCAATTTAAGTAAGCCGAAAACCCAACAATCTCAACCATCAAAAGTAGTAAGTGATAATAGCATTTTCAAAACTTTTGAAATCTCAAACCAAATTCTTTATAGTCCAACTTTACTTTCTTAAAAATTTTGGCAGCTCCTCCTTTGTAAAAACTAACCCCAAAAATGGGTACAACATAAATATAAGTAAAACATCCCCAACGGGAAAAAATCCACGCCCAAAGGCGGAAAACAACCACCACAACAGATATACGACGCCGTAGCGAAGAAATAAAAGACGATATAAGTAAAATTTTATAAAAGACATCTAACTCACTAAAATATACAATATCGTCCTCACATCAAGTCTCTAAGTCATACACATGAAAGTGGTAGATGGAGAGTACAGGATACAACGAATATACAATACGCAACAGCGGATAACCGTAAAACCCACCTATAGCAAAACTGTACACAATCAGCCATAGCGGTATCCGCTGTAAAAGATGATGCGATAGATAGAAAAGCCTGTCGCGACTGCCCTGAGGGACTACCTGCAAAACACTGTGGGACAACGGGGATGAGTTGCCAACTCGTGAATAGTAAATAACATATGCAGGCAATCGCAAGTATACACGTACAGCGGGAATCTAATACATGCAAGCGGATAGCAATAAATGGTCATATGTATGCAACAGTCATGAAAGGTACTCTAGCAGGTACAACTAATCCATGAAGCAATAATATGACTATATATATATATATATATATATGCAACAGTCATGAAAGGTACTCTATCAGGTACTACTAATATATGAAGCAATGCATATAAAATGAATGAGGAGTATGGAATAAAACTTGTCATTCTTACGGAATCCTGACCTCGAGACAGGACCCAAGTCCATCAAGACAATCTATATCCCAAATTTCCTCAAATCAGCCCCCAAATTGACTCTCATATCCTGTAAGTCTCATGTATCCTGAAGGTACAATTTCAAGTATATCTCATATATTCTGAACGTACGATATCAAGTAAACCTCATATATCCTGAATGTATAGTGTCAAGTAAATCTCATATATCCTGAATGTATAATATCAAGTAAATCTCATATATCCAATATCCAGTATCGAGTGAGTTTCATATAAAGTGAGTGTCCAACATCGACACCCAAAAACATCATGAAACAAGTGTCTAGCATCGACACATAAATACTGGTCTATCAGGTGCTGTCACCATGACTGGCCCCCTGATAGGTACGTATCATACGCTATTCCGAATACTCGAGTGCCTAGCTCTGACACTCAAAATCCGACGTATCCATACGTACATGTCCCCGGCCTGTATCCCCACGATACCCGTCGAGTCAAAGGTACAGTCACCGGTAAGTAGGGTTCCCATATCAGGCCTCATCGGCATGTTACATCGACAACCCTTTCTTGCCCCGGGGTACCTCCGGGCCCCACAATATACCCTCACACGGCCCACTACGCCTCCTCGCATGGGGTATATATATATCAGAACCGATAAAACTCATGGTGGCTGCTGAAATATCATATAAAGAGAAACCAGGTTTTTCAAATAATGCATAATTTCATGAAACTACCACGTTCCTCAAATCCAGAAAACATCAAGTAATGAATAAGTATAAATGCATGAATCAATACACATATATCAGCGTCCCATTCCACTAATATTTGTATATAGGCATATATAACAGCGTCCCATTCCACTGTTATATATACTTAGGAGTAAGAATATCAGAGAACATAATATGAAATCCATGAATGTAATATATGCAACATGAAACAGTAATATGAGTATATAAAGAAAAAACCGCTATTTAACTGCAACAAGTTAATATATATCATGCGGTTCCTAATTTCCTCCAAGTCCATATAACATCAAATAAAGGTAAACATGTAGTTATAGCCAGTTGTGCGTAACTATGTCGATATAGCAAGATATGTTTATCTACCCTATCACTAATGATGTAATACCCTACAGGTATACGTGTAAGTAGGTATGCAAGCTGTACAAGTAGCTATGTCTCATATGTGTATATACCTGTCACTAATGGTACGATACCATATAGGTATATATGTAACTAGCATGTAGGCATGGAAAGGTATACTACCTATCATATGCGCCAACGCATAAGAATCAATGACCCCACGTCAATGACAAAACAGTACCACATAGGTATGTGTAGCCCTAACTAGGTAAGTGAGTATACATGTAAGTATGTATGCACGGTGTACATGTATGTATGTGTGCATACCAAGGCATATGTGTTAGTGTATATGCCCTAGGGGTCATTATTGTATCATACTTGTATGTATATTACTTAATGGAAGCTTGGGATATTCAAAGTTGTATATACAGTCTTGCTAAAAATGGCAGTATGCTACTTGGTTTGTGTCTACTTTAATATGTGCATATATTTCTCGTAACGTATCACTTATACATATTAGTAGAGCCCATAGGTTCTTTGCTTGATTACCAGCGTTGTGATGGCAGTCACACTAGTGGGGGCTGGGTAGTCTATAAGCAACATCTTATACATGTCCCTAGTCATAGGATCATCAAGACAGGGCATCGATACTCCGGAGTAGACTAGTGTGTACGCTTCTCATACCAGTTGAAGAGATGGTCTGTCCCACAGCCATCAGTACGTCGTACTGGAGATAATATACAGGTGCTCGTTAGGTTACGGGTACACCGGACATGACTTGCAGGGGAACTGATTGGTTGGTATTATACCCGTCGTCAGTTAACAGTTCCCAGGTGACATGAGTACAGCATAGTCCGCAGACTTGACACTGCTACTTTGCCTCGAGTGTGTCCCACTGTTCTTAGATTGCTACCCTACCACGGCTCAAAGGAGTCGTGCAAACAGGTAGCAGTTGGGTGCAGTCCCGAGCACTTGGAGGCAGTGGCGGTTAGACATCATTTGTCTCTCCTAGTATTGGGAGTTGATATCGCGCTGTGTCAGAGAGCCATTACGCAAAGTCCCTGGCCAGGGAAAGCGAGATTTACTGGTAGGTTCGAGTAGTTTCTCAGGGTGTAATGGGCTACACTCCGACACGACTTATACCGCTATTAGGGGACTGACGCTTGCCGCCCCTAGGCTCATTATGCGATAGTCTTAGACGAACAGACTGGACTGTACGGAGATTGTCACATCATGATCAGTAGGAGTTCGGATGGGTTTCCTCAACGGCCTTCTTATCGACATCTACCTCGGGACCGTTACGTACAGCTAGTGCTGCTTGCGGTCTGTGGTTAAACCCACTGCCAGCATAGTGTCGAGTCTTTAGAGTCCCATACAGAGGGTTTCCCTGCTCCAGGCGAAACGATATAGAGGTCGTATGGTTTTACGACAAGGGTTCGGACGCATACGTGTGTTTACGCCCGTGCGACGTTCGGACAGTTTTTACTAGTCGGCTTTGGTTTAAGCCAGATTCTAGTATCGGGTTATTGGAATTATACAGTCTAAAGTTTTTCCGTGTTTTCACGGATTGGAGGGGCGTTCTCGTAATTATCCGGGAAGCTTCTAGAAGAATGGTGAGTTGGAAGCTAAGGTGGCATTTGCATTAATTGGATTAGTGAGTCATGTAGTGATTCATGCTATGAGTTAATGGTTCATTTATTGATATATATGACTCATATGATGAATCACTTAGGGTATTAATGAAACATGATGATAAAGCTTTATTTATTATTTACTTAATAATATCATATGTTTCATATATACACAAATGATTTCATTCATCCAAAGTAATTCATATTCTCACCTTCTCTCTCCTCAAGCTCTCCCTCTTCAAACCCCAACCCTAACCTCTCATGTGTTTAGATCAAGGGTTAGCTAGACTAATACATCCATAAGCTCACTCTATATCCCCTAGGTAGCTTAGATTAGCACTTTGAGCAACCTAGTTATCTCAAGTTAGAGATCAAGCTTGGCGTAGGAGCTCTCGGGTGGATCGTCTTTGACTCGAGGAGGCCGTTGAGGTGCCGATGTTCTAAGGAGCCCATGAGGAGTGGAGGACAGAGATGAAGACCCGAAGGACAAGTAATGTGAGGTATAACTTCGAATCCGAGTAGTTAATCCTCTCGTAGTTTTCTAGTAATGGTTTAGATACGATTCTTGCGCTCAAGTCCGTGTTACGAAGCTTTGATAATCGTTTTTCATATATTCCGCCTCCCCGCAAGTTAGTGGGGTGCGTGACATGGACTTACAGTGGTATCAGAGCCAACTAAACTATTACTAGCTTGTTAGCAACTAATTAGAAGTTCGATCGACGGAAAACACGAAAACAAAACCCTGTTACCCTATCAGTTTCTGTTAATTTTAAACATGTCTAAAAAATTATTTGATATGCCTTAAAATTCACAGCAGGGAATTGTAAGAATATTGGGAAAATACGAGCCCCTAACTCGGCAAGACGGCCGCGGATCCACGGCAAGAAGGTGCTTTTGGCCGTGGATCCGCCGCCGAGTCAACGCCGTGTTGACTCGGATTTGCTCTGTTATTCATATTGTTTGGTGTTTCTGTTTCCTGTATATTCTGTTTCTACCCAGGTTGCTTCTTTGCTGTTTTGCTTTTGGGGTAAACACGGAATATGGTTATCGATTGATGTTCTAAGATATTTGCTAATTGGGTTTCTATCTGTAATGTTTAATGTGTTCGTAAACCTCCCCGAACTGCTTGTATGTCGGTTGGCAGGGGGTTGCACATTTCTGTAATGTTTACTGTTTGTGTATATGGACTTGATTGGAATATTGTGATGATTAGCCGGGGTTTGAGATGTGTTTTATATTCATTCATTCGATGTAAATGCAATATGATGTAATATTATTTTGCGGGGCACATCCAAGTTGCGGTTATAGCCACCGTTGTATTATTTCATTTTAACTGTTTTTGCTCCTAGGATAGACCCAAGGTGGGGTACACAAACTACCGGGTACGTTGAAGTGTTTAGTGGCCTACTCACGTCGTTGAGGGAGACCGCTTCACTTCGGGTATTTGGCTGGTAGTTTGCCATACCCGTAGGGGTCTGGGGTGGGGTAATGGCTATTCATCACAACTGTGTAATCCGTTTTTTATTGCAGGCTCAAAGCAAATGCGGATTGCTAGTATATCCAATAAAGTTCATCTGTGATCTGGAACGCTTATTATTGCGTCTGACGAATGTACAATATCTATATATGATAGCTATTAGACGTCACTTATGTTTTTCACCCGCGCTAGCCCAGACCCCGCTCTGTCGTTAGTTAAGTAACCTAACGGGTGATGACGGGACCCCGTGGCGAATGCGGATGGCATAAGAGGACATGGTATTTTCGTTGTTTTCTGCAATTATAGGATAAATGATGGGACACATTATTATAATGCAAAGAAAATAAACCAAAGTTTAATCGTTGAAACAAATTTAAAAGAAACCACCCGGTTATTTTAAAAGATCAGAATTTTTAATTGCGGAGCTTTAACCACTCTTTTTAAAAAGTATCAGGTTCCTTCGATTATATCAAGTTCACTACGTTCACGGTTTTGCCAAAACTATTCGTAGCCCTCCGTCATTTCATTTGGGCATTCAATAGAATTCAAGCTATGTATATTTGGCCCTTAGTCAAAACATAGTGTTTGGTAGCTGCTGGGGTATTCATTTGTTGCATAGATAGATGCGTTGGTTTGGGACAGTCGTATTACTTTTCTTGGCTCTTAGTCAAGAGTATATACGGGTGGGTTCAAATTAACCTGGATAATGACGGGTAGAACTTGACATGTGACTTATGACATATTTGGCCCTTAGTCAAAGTCATAAGAGCATGGGGCAAAAAATCCCTATCGGGAGTTTCTAAAGAAATTGAAATTTGCTTGTGTTGCAAACTATTTTGGAGTTTGATGAATGTTGGTAGGATTCCTTCAACATTATCATACGATGATATTTTGGATCCCGATCCTACTATGAGTATATGCTACTTATCAGGAGATTCGTCACTTAACGATCAATGCTATAAACCAAGTAGGTGCCTAGAAAGGTGTCAGCGGGGTTATGCCCCCAGAGAAAAAAGGTTCTTTAATTAAGGAACTTCGCGAAAGCGTTGGAAAACCTCCCTCGAAGTATCGACACTGGCCTGGCTGAACGGTTAAGCATGTATTGTACAGTGAGAATAGTCCTGGCTAGTTCTTCCTTTTTGGTTTGATGAGGGATTCGAGAAACAGTGGGAGCCATCCTGTTTAGATAAACTTAAAACCAATCTAAACTTGCAACAGCATCATGCTAAAATGTTTTCTTCTCTCTCTCTTAATTGCAGCAACCTTGTGACCACGACAAGGTTACATCTAGATAACAAATTGACTGAATCTGACTTATATAACTGGCAAAGGTCTGTCCAGATGTCCATTGCCTATAACAAGCTGGACCACCCTATTACTACTCAAGATCCCGCCGTCCCAGGTCCAGTTTCCACCGTCGCGGAAATGGATATCCGTCAGACAAGGGAAAAGGATAAAGCGAAACCCAAGTGTCTCATGTTAGCTTCAGTTGATGGTGTATACCAGAAGCAGCACTAGAAGATGGACTCAATTTCCATCTTTCTCCATAACAAAGATTTTTATGGAGAGAAATCACATATCACAAGATATGAGACCTCGACCGAATTAATTCAAGCGAGGTTGGCCGTTGGGTCATATGTAAGGGACAACGTCCTTACAATGACTAGCTATATTGATGAGCTCCAGGACCTGGATACCACGTTGGGAAACGAGTCAGATACTGACTTGATTCTACAGTCTCTGCCTTCTACCGTGAAGGAAACCAGGGAAGTAGAAGAAAAGAGAAAGGCAAAAGTTTCGGGACTGAATGTAGTAAAAGAGGAATGCTCCTATTGTTACGAGATTGGGCATTGGCAGAAAGATTGCAGGGCTTTTGAATCCAGTAGCAAGGATATGAAGCGTGTTGTGGCTTCAGCCTCAAGTGTATTTATAATTGAGAACTGTTTGTCAATTAACTCTACTTCCTGGATACTAGATACCGGAGCAGGATCTCATATCTATAATTTATTACATGCTTTGAGAAATAGTAGAGTTATAAAGGTAGGTGATTGGTCTCTCAGAGTTACAAACGGAATGACAGTAAACGCTGAATCCGTGGGAGAATATCGCCCAGGTTTGACAAGTGGGCATATATTGATTTTACGTAACTGTTTATATGTACCTAGTATGACCTGTAATATCAAATCAGTGACCTCACTTTCGAGAGAGGGATATGATTTTACATTCGTAAGCGATATAGTTAACAGCCACCCAAATCAAGTTCTGATTGGGTCCGGTACATTAGATAACGGTATATACGTATTAAGTCATGCTCAGGTTTTCAATGTCTAGAACACACTTAAAAGAAAGTCTCCAGAAATAAATCAGGATTTCTTATGGTATTGTAGACTAGGTCACATCAATGAGAGAAGGTTGACTAAGTTACATAGAGAAGGATATTTGAATCCGTTCGAATATCAATCTTATGCTACTTGTGAATCTTGTCTCAAAGGAAAGATGACAAAGACTCCGTTCACTGGACACGGAGTAAGTGCAAGCGAGCTCTTGGGACTCGTACACAGTGACGTGTGCGGTCCAATGTCTACACATGTGCGCGGTGGTTATTCCTACTTCATTACTTTTATGGATGATTTCTCTAGGTATGGATATGTCTTCTTAATGAAGCATAAATCCGAGGCCTTTGAGAAGTTCCAAGAATACAAGAATGAAATGGAAAAACAAACAGGCAAGAGTATAAAGACACTGAGATCTGATCGAGGTGGTGAATACTTAAGTCCCGAGCTCCTGGTTTACTTAAAAGAGAATGGAATTCTCTCTCAGTTTATTCCTCCATACACGACACAACATAACGGTGTATCGGAAAGGAAGAATCGAACCCTATTGGATATGGTTCGTTCCTTGATGAGTAACGCTGAGTTACGGTGATCATTCTGGGGATATGCACTAGAATCATCTGCATATCTTTTGAACCAGGTTCCCACCAAGACTATGCCTACCACACCATATCAGATATGGAGTGGGAAGAGACCCTATCTTCAGTATCTAAAGATTTGGGGATGTCCGGCTTATGCTAAAAAGAAGCATGCGGACAAACTCGAGGCCCGATCAGTACTATGTAAGTTTGTGGGATATCCAAAGAACTCCAGATGGTATCCATTCTATTACGCAGAGGAACAAAAGGTTTTTGTTTCTCGTAATACCCATTTTCTAGAATATCAGTTTTTAGAAAAGAAAATAAGTGGGAACGAAATAGAACTGGAAGAAATTCCAGAACCACAAACTACTACTGAAAGTTTGGTAGAACCAGAAGTTCAAGAAGAACAGGATATTGCCGCACCCCTCCACAGGAGTAGTAGGAAGTCTCATCCGCCCGAGAGATACTACGGTTTTCTCATTGACGGGGATAAAGAGGATTGCACTGTTGACTATGATGAGCCTACTAGCTTCCAGCAAGCCATTCAGAGCGGTAACTCAGTAAAATGGCTGGATGCAATGCGGACCGAAATGGAGTCCATGTACACTAACAAAGTATGGACTTTGGACATTGCTCCAGATGGGGTAAAACCCGTAGGATGCAAATGGATTTTCAAAAAGAAAATTGGTGTAGATAGACAGGTTGAAACCTACAAGGCTAGACTGGTTGCAAAGGGTTTCCGTCAAAGACCTGGTTTGGACTATGACGAAACCTTTTCTCCAGTAGCTATGCTTAAATCCATTCGGGTCCTTCTTGCTATTGCTGCCTTCCACGATTATGAAATCTGGCAGATGGACGTAAAGACGGCCTTTCTAAATGGTAATTTAGAAGAGAGCGTCTATATGGATCAGCCAGAGGGATTCATTCAGAGTGGGAGCAGCGGTAAAGTATGCATGCTGCTTAAGTCCATTTATGGACTAAAGCAAGCATCGCGGAGTTGGAACATCTTTTTTGATGATGCGGTTAAAGAATTTGACTTTATCAAAAATCCAGATGAACCATGCAAATACAGTAAGATTGTAGGGAGAGCTGTAGTATTCCTCGTCTTGTACGTGGATGACATTCTCCTAATAGGAAATGATATTCCTATGTTAAAGTCAGTCAAAAGATTCTTATCACAGAAATTCTCCATGAAAGACCTGGGTGATGCCACCAACATTTTGGGGATCTGGATCTATCGTGATAGATCAAAAAGGATGTTGGGACTTTCACAGTCCAGGTACATAGACACCATAGTGAAAAGATTCAATATGGATGATTCTAAGCGCGGTAACCTACAGGCTTGTCACGGAATCACCCTCTCCAAAGAGATGTCTCCCAAGACTGATTTGGAAAGGGATCGCATGTCGACTATACCCTACGCTTCTGCGGTAGGCTCTATAGTGTATGCGATGTTATGTACCAGACCAGATGTAGCATACGCATTGAGCATTATAAGCCGGTATCAGGAAAACCCAGGGGAGAAGCACTGGATAGAAGTAAAGAACATTCTAAAGTACCTGAGGAGGACTAAGGAGATGTTCTTGGTGTATGGCGGAAAAGACCTCCAGATTGAGGCCTTTGCCGACTCCGGCTTCCAGAGTGACAAAGATGACTCCAAGTCCATGTCGGGTTATGTCTTTACCCTCAATGGAGGGGCGGTCTGTTGGAAGAGATCCAAACAGGAGACCGTTGCTGACTCAACGATGGAAGCGGAGTACATAGCTGCTTGCGATGCCGCAAAAGATGCTGTCTGGATGAAGAAGTTCCTCACAGAACTTCAGGTGGTTCCTACCAGTGTTGATCCAATACCTCTGTATTGTGACAACAACGGCGCTATCGCTTTATCGAAGAAACCCAGGTCCCATCAGAAGTCCAGACACATCATAAGGCGGTATCACCTGATCTGGGAGATCGTCGATCGCCGGGAGATCGAGGTGAAAAGAGTAGAGACAGAGAATAACATTGCCGATCCATTCACAAAGGCCCTTCCTCAGACGCAATTCGAGATAATAGGTCTACGATATGCCAGCTCATGGCCCTAGTGCAAGTAGGAGATTGTTAGTGTATATGCCCTAGGGGCCATTATTGTATCATACATGTATGTATATTACTTAATGGAAGCTTGGGATATTCACAGTTGTATATACAGTCTTGCTAAAAATGGTAGTATGCTACTTGGTTTGTATCTACTTTAATATGTGCATATGTTTCTTGTAACGTATCACTTATACATATTAGTAGAGCCCATAGGTTCTTTGCTTGATTACCAGCGTTGTGATGGCAGTCACACTAGTGGGGGCTGGGTAGTCTATAAGCAACATCGTATACATGTCCCTAGTCGTAGGGTTATCGAGACAGGGCATCGATACTCCGGAGTAGACTAGTGTGTACGCTTCTCATAGTTGGGGAGATGGTTTGTCCCACAGCCATCAGTACATCGTACTGGAGATAGTATACAGGTGCTCGTTAGGTTACGGGTACACCGGACAGGACTCGCAGGGGAACTGATTGGTTAGTATTATAAACGTCGTCAGTTAACAGTTCCCAGGTGACATGAGTACAGCATAGTCCGCAGACTTGACACTGCTACATCGCCTCGAGTGTGTCCCACTGTTCTTAGATTGCTACCCTACCACGGCTCAAAGGAGTCGTGCAAACAGGTAGCAGTTGGGTGCAGTCCCGAGCACATGGAGGCAGTGGCGGTTAGACAGGATTCGTCTCTCCTGGTATTGGGAGTTGATATCGCGCTGTGTCAGAGATCCAGTACGCAAAGTCCCTGGCCAGGGCAAGCGAGATTTACTGGTAGGTTCCAGTAGTTTCTCAGGGTGTAATGGGCTACACTCGGACACGACTTATACCGCTATTAGGGGACTGACGCTTGCCGCACCTAGGCTCGATATGCGATAGTCTTAGACGAACAGACCGGACTGTACAGAGATTGTCACATAAGGCTCAGTAGGAGTTCGGATGGGTTTCCTCATCGGCCTTCTTATCGACATCTACCTGGGGACCGTTACGTACAGCTAGTGCCACTTACGGTCTGTGGTTAAACCCACTGCCAGCGTATTATCGAATCTTTAGAGTCCCACACAGAGGGTTTCCCTGCTCCAGGCAAAACGATATAGAGGTCGTATTGTTTTACGATAAGGGTTCGGACGCATACGTGTATTTACGCACGTGCGACGTTCGGACAGTTTTTACTAGTCGGCTTTGGTTTAAGCCAGATTCTAGTAACGGGTTATTGGATTTATACAGTCTAAAGTTTTTCCGTGTTTTCACGGATTGGAGGGGCGTTCTTGTAATTTTCCGGGAAGCTTCTAGAAGCATGGTGAGTTGGAGGCTAAGGTGGCATTTGCATTAATTGGATTAGTGAGTCATGTAGTGTTTCATTCTATGAGTTAATGGTTCATTTATTGATTTAGATGACTTATATGATGAATCACTTAGTGTATTAATGAAACATGATGGTAAAGCTTTATTTATTATTTACTTAATAATATCATATGTTTCATATATACACAAATGATTTCATTCATCCAAAGTAATTCATATTCTCACCTTCTCTCTCCTCAAGCTCTCCCTCTTCAAACCCTAACCCTAACCTCTCATGTGTTGAGATCAAGGGTTAGCGAGACTAATACATCCATAAGCTCACTCTATATCCCCTAGGTAGCTTAGATTAGCACTTTGAGCCACCTAGTTATCTCAAGTTAGAGATCAAGCTTGGCGTAGGAGCTCTCGGGTGGATCGTGTTTGACTCGAGAAGGCCATTGAGGTGTCGATGTTCCAAAAAGCCCATGAGGAGTGGAGGACAGAGATGAAGACCCGTAGGACAAGTAACGTGAGGTATAACTTCGAATCCGAGTAGTTAATCCTCTCGTAGTTTGCTAGTAACGGTTTAGATACGATTCTTGCGCTCAAGTCCGTGTTATGAAGCTTTGATAATTGTTTTTCATATATTCCCCCTCCCCGCAAGTTAGTGGGGTGCGTGACATGGATTGACAATATGTGTTAGCATGTAGGTATACAGGTTTGCTATATGTCATATGCACAAAAGTAAATAGGGATCATGTCTCAATGTCCCTAAACAATACAATATCACATATGTATAGGTGTTGTGCGTGTCATGGAAATTATTGACGGTTTTTGTGTAGCATACAATTAGTGCTCGTGAAATATGAACCGTCAATAATAGTGTTGTGTCTCATTAATACTAAGTCCATACACAAGGAAATGCGATATGCAACAAAGGTACACATGCACAATCAATATCCATATACATCTAACTAATAGTCATGTCATTTGATCTAGCCCAGACGCATAACGCCATGCGGACGATCCCCCTGTAGATGTTAAATCTACTCACCAACCATCCTGGCTAAGTAAAGGCATCAACCCGCTTTCCCTTCTTCGCAGCGCCCGAAGTCCTCGCCTGCGATCCTAAAAGCATATAACAATATAACAAGTATATATTAGCAATCGATCAATAACACGTACCAACTACGTTTGACCGACACACCAAATACAAACCTACTCTCAAGTGTTCATCAAGTGGCTAACGCGCATAGCGACACTACGAAACCAACTCAAGAGCAAAAGCTACACAAAGACATGAACGACATCGGCATGACCCTAGCTAGGAACGCAAAGCGACACTACTACCAAGCCTAGATCCTGATCGTGCCGATCGCGCATTCAAAACACAAAAATAAACGTGGAATCTAATATAAATAACGTCGCAACGTCAAAAGAAACCCACGCCAAAACTTACCGAAATCTAGTAATCAACTTATCTCATTTTAGCGCAAAACTACAAGTTTTTAGCAAAAATAGAATTACAAACATAACAATATAGCAAGATTTAACCATTGAAACCCTTATTATAATTTTAATCTCACTTAATTAGGATTTAGTAAAAGTCTAGTTTGCTAATTAGCTTAATTATCCAATTAGGAAAATATCAATTAACAAACTAGCAACTTGGTTAGTTTTCATTTGTCTAAAATTATCAACTAACCATATCTCTAATCAAAACCCTAACTAGTAAACTGTAAAGTGTTTTAAGAAATTATACCGATCGATCTGTGTTCTTCGGTCATTAGCTATCATTCCACGCTCCTCGCGGCATCTCCGATCTCCGGTCTCCTCGTCGAAGTGGCACCACGTCAACGAATCTTTATACGGCCTCCCGCTTCAAACCGAGGCAACTCGGACATCCAGTTTGCTAACCGACATGTCCAAGATTGAAGTAGAGAGAGTGTAGAATACTTTGTCTCAAGGCACCCAAGCTATTGGGTGAAGGTAAATTGAAGTTGCCTTTTGGAATGATGAAATGAGCTTGGAATTTGCAATGAATCAAATTCCTTACCCATGTAAATGGGCTCGGCCAAATGGGGGGCTGAATTGTGCTCGGCCACATGTGTAGGGGTGAGCACAAGGAAATGAAGGGGTGACCATATACAAATATCTTAAAGATCTTAAGAAAATATCCAAAGCAGTAAAAAAGACTTTAATGCTTGCAATGAGTCACAAATAACACCTCATCATCATTCTAGAAACATTAAACCATGACTCATCAACTTAGCCACAAGAATCCCCATCAAATGAATTTCGGCCATGATGAAGATCAATGAAAGAAATGTGGCCAAAAAAAGAATGCACATATGAAACCATTAATTAAATGCATAAATAACACATTAAAATAATATTTAATTAGGGAAAAATTCTATGTGAACCAAAACTTTCCATTGACCCCCAAAGCCCGCGCACTAGTTTGATTCTAGCTAAAATAGGAGCCGACAAGCCTATACAGAAGTTTGATCACAATCGGGTTAAAACGGAAAACTCCGACTTTTTTACCCTAAAAATGGAAAATTCGAAAAACGATTTCTAAAACGTTACATATGCGCAGTTCAGAAACAGTCTTCTGTAGATTTACAGTTCTTGTGCGACAGATGAGTATAGCTTATGTTCGCCTCTACTAAGGGGACAACTTGCTCATGTCCGCACCCGTCCACTTTTACTTAATCGTTTTCGTGAGGCACAACCGCCGATGCTCATTTGTTTGAGATTTTGAGCTTGTTCGGCAGGGTAAAAATTCAAAGTTCTGATTTATGGCGAGGGTGTGCTACGTTTAGGGACGCGATTGTGTGTACCCGATGCTGATGGGTAGAGACGCGACGTCCTAGAGCAGGCACATCAGTCAGCTTTCTGTGTCCACTCAGTTTACTCTGTTGTTCTTTGATAAGTTTGTGCATTTGCACGGAGTTCCTTCATGCGTTGTATCCAATAGAGGCACCTAGTTCGCTAGCCGTCTTCGGCAGAAGCTTCAGGAAGCCTTGGGTACTGGTTGAGCTTTAGCTCCGCTTTTCCATCTGTAAGCCGATGGTCAAATAGAGCAGACTATACAGACTCTGAAGGATATACTTGTGCGTACGTACTAATTTTTTGTTGGCAGTTAAGATCGTCACTTGCCATTGATGGAGTTCTCCTACGATAACGGTTATCAGGAGCCGTTTCAGATGGCAACTTTCAGGCCTTCTGTGGTAGGTTGTGTAGATCGCCAGTCTGTTTTACCGACTCCGTGAGAGCAGGATTTTTAGACCCTAGCTAGTCTAGAGACTTCGGAGATGATCTAGTGGTTCAGGTTAGGATGAGAGCAGCCCAGTGCAAACAGAAGTTTTATGCCGACCGTGGTCGTTTCAGACTTAAGTTCGTAGTGGGAGATCATGTATTCCTACGGATTTTTCGATGAATAGCATGTTGAGTTTTGGGAAGCTTAGTCCCAGATTGTAGGTCCTTTTGAGATCCTTGAAGCGAGTTAGTACCGTTGCCTATAATTTGGCACTTCCGCCAAAATTTTTGAGTATTCATCCCGTATTCCTTGTGTTGATGCTTTGCAAATACCTTTATGACCTTTCTCACATGATTCGGCACCAGACCATTTACCTTAGACGTGATTTTTTTTCGTTCACCAGCAGCTGATAGTGTTAGTGGATCGGCAGGCGGAGAAACATCGGTCAAGGGTCTTTCCATCTGTGGAGGTTTCTTTGGCGTAGCCGTATAGTGAGGTGATCACTTGGGAGGCTGCGAGCGAGATTTTGGAGTTTTGCACTCATCTCTTTGAAGGTATGCATAGTAAGAATTTTAAATTCGGGGACCGAATTTCTTTAAGGGGGGAAGATTGTAACGCTTTAGAAATCGTTTAGACGATTTTCCATTTTTAGGTAAAATAAATTGTGTTTTCCGTTAAAACCTAGAAGTGATCTTTTTGCAGTATAGAATTCACTGCACCCAGTTTGGCTAGGAAATTGCTAGTTTGCGGTTTTTGGTAAGCCACTTGTAATTTTGGTGCATTTTAATATTTTTCCCAAATTAAAATATTATTTTAAGCTTTTAATTATGCACTTAATTAGTGGTAATTACAATTTTGTTTGGTTTAATTACTACTAAGGTGAATCTATGCTAAGTTAATCACCGGTTTAAGCATAATTCTTTCTCTCCAAAATATCTAGATATTTGTGAAATTTAAAATGAATTTTTAAACAAAAGAATGAGGTGGCTTAGGATATTATTTGCATTAATGAGTATTTATTGTTATTTTTAGCTAGATATTTCCACACATTTCACAAACCCCCCCTCTCTTTTTACCTTGGCCGAACCCTAACCCCTTGCTGCCCACTTCATTTCCACACTCCATTTGCACTTCTCCAAGCTTCTAAAAATCATCAAAAATCCCCAAATTATCACACAAACTCATAAATAAATTCATACCCTTCATTCATCAACTCTAAACAAGCTTAGATCATCATAAAAGACTTCATTTTGGAGGACTAAATTTGGAGTTAGTTGCAATTTTGTGTTCTTGAGGAGGTATAAAGTTTCTAACCCTAATCCTTATTTGTTGTGTTAAATTCTTTAAGTTAGCTTATTAGATGTTAATTTAAGTTTTCATTTGCATGTTTGGAAATTTCTATAAATGGTTCTTGATAATCAAGTTAGGGTTGTGTTTAGTGAAATGGTTAAGTGTGAAGTTTAGACAAAAGGAAACTTAACCTAGTTGCTAGATTGTTAAATAATATTTTCCTAATTATCTAATTAGCTTAATTGCAAACTAAACTTTTACTAAATCGCTTTTGGGTGAGATTAAAATTGTAGTAAAGGTTTGTGTGGCTTAATTAAACTTTTATGTGATAATTGTGATTGCTAGTTTTGGTAAAAATGGTAGATTTAGGCTAAAATGAGGTAAAGTTGCTTACTAGTTTTTCGGATAATTTAGGCGTGGGTTTCTTTTGACGTTGCGACGTTATATATATTAGATTCCACCATATATTTTGTGTTGGGAATGCGCGATCGGTACGATCGGGGTCTAGGCTTGGTGGTTGTGTCATCCTAGCTAGGGTTATGCCGATATCGTGCGCGTTTTGTGCACTGAGTGCACAGTGTGTTTATCTTGTGGGCTTTATCCTTGCGTTTCATTGTCTTTGTATCGGCGCAAGATGTTTAACCTTATGTGTTGTGTTTGTGAAATTTTAGGATCGCAGGCGAGGACTTCGGACGCTGCGGAGAAGGGAAAGCGAGTGGTTGGCTTTACTTAGCCCAAGAACATCTGTGAGTAGATTTAACATCTACAGGGGAATCGCCCGCATGACGTTATGCGTCTGGGCTAGATATGATGTAATATTAGTCGCATGTTTATATTGCATATATAGATTTTGCGCATAAACTTCATTGAATATTATTACTTGTTATGCTTGGACCTGTACCCATGTGACACTGCAGTATTGTTGACGGCCCATGTTGCACGAGCACTGATTGGATGCCACCCACACTGTCAATAATTGCCATGACACGCACAACACACATACATATATGATATTGTTTGGTTAGGGACATTGGGACATTGATTCATATTCCATTGTGCAAATGACGTATAGCATACATGTATACCTATATGCTTACACGTATGCCTTGACATGCTTACATGCTAGTTACCCATAAACCTATATGGTATTGTACCATTAGTGACAGGTATATACACATATAAGACATAGCTACATGTACATCTTGCATACATTCTTACATGTACACCCGTATACCTTGATATAGCTACATATATACATGGAGGGTATTACATCATTATTGATAGGTACATGCTCATATACCTTGTTGTAGTTACATGTTCATCTTTATATATGAGGTTGCATTTGGTTCAGAGAAATTAGGAACCGCATGATATACTTAATAACTCATTGCATTTAAATAGCGGTTTTTCCTTTATATGCTCATATTACTGTTTCATGTTGCATATATTATATTTCATGGATTTCGCATTGTAATATGGTTTTCATATGATGTTTTCTGGATGTTTTAATCCTGCGTATATATATCAGTGGTATGGGACGCTGATATACATATGTGTATATATATATATATCAGTGGTATAGGACGATGTTTTATATGTACACCTACATAATATATCATCATAATGACCTATGCAAGTATACTTATCATTGTTGATATGAGGAGCCTATGTGCTCGATATGAGGGGCCTATGTGCTCGATATGAGGGGACTATGTGCATGGGGCCTATGTGCTCGATATGAGGGGCCTATATGCTCGGGGCCTATGTGCTCGATGTGAGGGTCGATATTATGGTCGATATGTGGGCCGATCCGGGCTGACGGAGCCATATATATATATATATATGAGTATTTACGTGTCGATGTAGACACTAGTTTTCATGGTGTTTTCGGGTATCGATATTAGACACTCAGATTTCATGAGACTTACAGGATGTGTTTTATTTCGTACTCCGTATTTATTTGATATGCATTCCTTCATGTATTAGTAGTACCTGATTGAGTACCTTTCATGACTGTTGCATATACATATTGCCAGTTATTGCTATCATCTTGCATGTGTTAGATGTCGCAGTACGTGCATACTTGCGATTACCTGCATATGTTATTTACTATTCATGAGTTGGCAACTCACCCCCGTTGTGCCACAGTGTTTTGCAGGTAGTCCCTCAGGCCAGTCGCGGCAGGGTTTTCATCTTTCGTATCATCTTTTGCAGCGGATACCGCTACGGCTGACTAGGTGAAGTTTTTCTATAGATGGGTTTTACGGTTATCCGATATTGCTCATTGTATATTCATTGTATCCAGTACTCTCCATCTACTACTTTCATGTATTGACTTAGAGACGAGTTATGAGGACGATATTGTATATTATTTATGACTTGGAGGTCTTTTATGCAGTTTCACTTTATATCGTCTTTTTCTTCGCTACGGCGTCGTATTTTTGCTTGTGGTGGTTGTTTTCCTCCTTTGGGCGTGGATTTTCTCCCGTTGGGGATGCTTTACTTATTTATTTGTATGTACCCATTTTTGGGGCTAGTTTTTACAAAGGAGGTTCTTCCAAAATTTTTAAGAAAGTAAATTTGGACTTTTAAAGAATTTGTACTTGAAATTTTTAAAAGTTTTAACAATTTTCTTATCACTTACTACTTTTGATGTTTTAGATTGTTGGGTTTTCGGCTTACTTAAATTGCGTTACCCCTGTAGACGTTGCGTAGTTTAAGGGTCATCACGTGCCAATTTCGGGTCGTGACACATCAACATAAGTAAATATGCGTATCCCAATTGTCGTTAACGTATAACAACGAAACCGGCGATACACCACAAATTACACTTACGGTCGTAGAAAAGAAAGTGAAAAATTACAACAGTTGGAATCCGCAACCACCTTAGACATCACATGCATAACCAAATGAATTCTTTAGACATCGCATTCCTAACAATTATATACCCCGCATTTTAGTCTCAATCTCGAAAACAATTTTCTATATCTAGTCGGGCAATCCAACAAGATTCTCGACATTCTGATCGAATGCTCGTCGGAAACTTTAGTAGACGGCCGCACCCCCGATACCGTCGACGAAGTGCACTATAGAGGAACACCGCTGCCGCGAGCACCCGAACGGATGCTTTTGGCGATGGGGTTCTCCTACAGTCACTTGGTCGGGGCTATGGAGCGTGGCTATCTATTAAGTTTACCCGGCGAGTATTCGCGTAAGCTACGTGATTGCGACGGACTTTGATCACATCAAAATCCCGTGGCAACCGATCAAATGAGACTAAACTGCTAGATTTATAAAATTCAAACTAGTTATCTCATGACTACATGTGGATTCCAAATATTGTATCCCATCACATAATATCCGAACGACGTTAAACTTTTTGATCGATTCATCAAAGTCTCATAATTTCCCCATAGCTCAACACTTGAGCACAGTTCAATAATACCCAGAAGATGCCACAGTACCTATGAACCAGCCGTAGAAAGGTCAAACCAACGCCTCACATGTGACAACGCTGAACTACCACAAATCCTAGGGTTTAGTGGTGGTTCTGACAGCTACATAATCGACTTAAGGTTTCTTTCTTCTAGAGGGTCCACAGAATCACTTGGATATTTTTCCGAATACGTTAAACTTGGAAAAATGGGTTTTTGACATTCGATCGAACTTTTTAACTTCGCCTAGACAACATGAGAATAACCCGAAACAATGTTAAAACTACAAATACGAAACACTCTGAATTGCTTATAGTGTAAAATTAAATCACATGCAAAATTAACAAAAATAAACAACACCTGAAACATCAAAACCAAGTCACTGGAACACAGTCAAAAATTCAGAGGGTTCTGCTCGGATTTGGCCGAGATGGGGGGGTTGTAGCCGGCCAAAAAATCTTAGAATGGCCTTAAATTTCTCCAGTGTTCATGTTATATCCCTTATAGCACTCTGTACTTGTTTTAAAAAAAATTTGACAACCTTTTAAAATCGACAGAAACTACAATTTCGTGTTTCATGTTTCGGAGTATTTCGGTTTCGTAATCTTAACAAAATCCGTATAAATTTCTAGCATGGCTCTGATACCACTGCTGGGTTACCTACCATGGCAGCAAGGTTTCGGGAGGCATCGTCCATGCCAAATTCAAAAATTTGCCGTTCTAGCTAACCCTAACCGTAGAATCGTATACTAGAAATCGATGGAAAAGTAAATGCAAACACTTTTCAAGTAAAGAGAGCAAGGAATACAACCTTTGTAGACCAGTCCTTCACTTCAATAGCCTCGTGTAGTAGTCCATTCGCTGCGATCGTGAACTCCAGACTCTAGAGAGGCTCCCATGAAGAAACGAACATGCTTGCTTCGAAGTCTTCGAGGCCGAAGATGATCTACGTCGAGGAGACACTAACCCAAACTATCTCTTCACTAATTATGAAATTAGTGAAGCAAACACCATATACTAAATGGCAAGTAGTAGAGGATGATGAAGTAGGAAGTGGGCTAACTTTAGATTTGATTTTCTCAGATTTTTTCTCATACCTCCAACGAAGCTAGAAAGCTTTTTAGGAGGAAGAAGAAGAATGAACTCATCAAGTGAGAGTGAATATTATCATGAGATTAGAAATGCAACCATGGTGAAATAATATCATGGCTAACTCATGTAGAGAATAAACCATAGCATAGGGTTAAGGTTTGGATTAATAAATATCTTAAGTTAGAAAAAAGAGTGGACTTTGTCAATGATTATCCATATGCTTCATCCAAGCATTGACCATGACAAATTCTCACTAATTTGTTTAACTTAATAATAAATATGAAACCCTAATTAAACCAAGCATGGTATAAGTCTCATACACCCTTGTTGCATGTGTAACCTAGCATGACACAAACATGTACACAAACATACATATCACATATATACATTGTGCACATCAAGTGAGAAAAGAAATCATAAGTGAGCTTAATGTTAGTTAATGTAACTTAATATATCAAATATATAATTATACATTAAATTATTAAATCAACACTTGATTTAATAATCCAGCTATATCATATATAACCGACTAATATCATATGTAACAACTTATCGAATCAACTCTTGATCGATAACCCGACTATATCTCATATAACTGACCAATGTCACAAATCGCGAGAATAGAATACGGTATCTCATATCGTATCAATCACGGTCCCACACATATCACATATGTGCTCCTACTCCGATTCGCTTGAGCCAGGAAACCTCTGTGTAGGACTCTAAAGACTCATCAATACGCCGGCAGTAGGTGATGATCATATCAAACACGCACAAGCCGCAAGCGGTCTGCTAAACATAACGGCCACCCGGGTATTGAGCGATCAGAAGATCAACAAGCAAGCCTGCTCACACTCTTGCGAATCCAATCAGAAACACTACCGTACAGTCCGGTCTCTTCGTCTGATATGTTGCATATCTCGTCTAGAAGTGGTAAACGTCAGACCCAATAACTCGATAAGTCGTGTCGATATGAGGCTCATAACGGGTCGAGAAACTACTGATAACACTTACCAGTATATTTCTGAAGCAGCCCTGGCCAGGGACTTCCTGCTATAGCTAATCGTGCACAGCACAACATCAACTCCCAATACCGGGAGAGACAAAACCCCTCCTATTGCTCATTGCCTCCATATGATTCGGGACTGTACCCAAAAGCCACCGTTTTGTACGTTTTCTTGAACGTGGTAAGGTGGAAATCAAAGCACAGTGGAAATCACACAAGACTCTATGACAATCTCGGGTCTACAGCCTAACCTGTACCAGTCTCACCTGAGAACTGCCATCTGACGTGAGGTATAATACCATCTGGGAGTTCTCGGCGAGTCCGTTCAGTGTACACAGTCTCCACTAAGCACCCTTATACTATCTCTGATGTCAAACACTAATGGATATGGGATCATCCATCGCCCATCTACATTGGTCGGAAGCTATACGCTAGTCTACTCTTGTATATTGATGCCCTGTCTCGATACACCTATGACTAGGAATATTTGAAGGATTTACTTAACGGCTACTCTGTCCCCACTAGTATGATCTGCATCATAGTCCTGGCAGTCAAGTACTCATCCTAAGTGCTTTATCAACATGTAATATGGAGACAATCAGTGTACATGTTAAGATAAAGAGCAACCAGATAGCATACTATCATGTCGAGCAAGAAAGTCCTCCCTATATATGTCCAAGCATCCACTACAATATACATCGTATGTACGGTAATGGCCTCTAGGACATACATATTACTAACAAAAATATGGAGATATGAAAGTATTGAATGGAAATACCTTAACCAAGAGACAACTTGCACATGCACAAAAGTGTATAGGAGCTTATGTTAAATCGATAGTGAGAAGTGAAAAATAGGGATTGAAGTTTCTACCCCAAGCGAACAGAGTTTCTAATTCTTGATACTAAACACCAGGACTAGATTTGATACGAACTTTACGAAACTTTCTTGACGGGATTCTGTGGGTGTAATTTGCTGAAAACCCTAATGAGACAACACCCGTTCTCTATGGCAACCTAAAGGTTTAACGGCTTGTTGCACATGCTCTGTGCAACCGTAACGCCTACAAAAGTGAGCTAGGTTTTTGTTTTTCTTTAAAATAAAACGGGGACGAGCAAAAGATAAGTTTGGGGGTATTTGTTCATATCATATCATTGCATTTTATAACCCTCATTCTCACTTTGTATATAAATTAATGTTTTTAACCCCCTCTGCTAATCTTAGACAGATCACAGGTACAAAAGATAAAAATTCACATTTTCGAGCTAAAGCTGGAATATTCTGAGTCGATATGAATATGCTCTTTGTTCTAGATTTCAAAGTACTCTAAAAATATTTCAAAACACAGAAATATGACCCAGAGGAAAATACAAGACATGCATTTCAAGTCACTTCCATAAATTCAAAGTCCAACCGTGGATCTTCGGTGAAATGAACTGAGATGACCGCAAATCGCCGTTCGACTTGCGCTTCAGGCTTTTGAATTTGGGCCCATGGTTTGTTAATGCAAGAGCAGCCTAAGAAGCTACCAGAACCGATTATTTAGATCTTTAAATAGATGCGAGCAAAGGGGGAAAATAAAGCTTTCATTTTATTTGGAATTAGATTAGAATTAGGATATTCTCTCATATTCTTGCTTGTTTGCTTCACCATAGCTCCCAAGCTTTAAGATGGAGCTTAGATAGATTAGTTTAGCTTCTTATCATAATTAGATAATAAATCCATTCCAAATTGTAGTTGAATACTTAATTAGAAATAGAATTTGTTGCTTTATGTAAGTCGATGTCGCACACCCCACATGGACGTGGGGAGACGGAATTTATAAAAAACGATTCTTATGACAAGCAACATCGACTATACTTCCATGATCTTTCAGAAACCATAACTAGCCAAACATAAGGAGGTTCTAAAATACTATGATAGAGTTTTATACCTCCTGTAAGTCGATGTCGCGCACTCCCCGGGTTCACGAGGAGGCGAAATATTTAAAAAACGATTTTTACAAAGCTCGCAACACTGACTTGAACTCCAGGATCGATGCTAAACCCTAACTAGCAAACATGAATGAGGTTAACTACTCGGAAAGAAGTTTATACCTCAAGTTACATGTCCTTCAGGTATTCTTGTCACTATCCTTCTCCTTGTCATAGGCTCCACGGATCGTTTGGATCGGGCCTCCTCGTCGGTCCTCTCATGTCAAATACGATCCACCCGAGAGTCTGTAGATCGAGCTCCCACCTCAAATCTGAAGTAACTAGGGAACCTAGTTCGCTACAATAGATGACCTAGATGATGTAGAGAGTATAGATGGAATGGTTTTTCTCTCATAGCCTTATGTTTCTCAACACATGAGACAAGAAAAGCTAGAGGTAGAAGAAGAAGTTCTTGAGGAAAAGCTAGTGAGGAGTTTCCATAGAAAAGAGAATGAACTCGCTTGTCTCAAACTGAACCATACCTCTTTCTCAATAGAATAATTCATATTAGAAAATCAAATATGGTTCATATTCAACTTAGTGAGTCATGGCTTGAAAACCCTCCATGCGTCACTAAGAGCCATGCTCAAAAATATGCAAAAATCCACCTCATTTCCTCCACCTTATAATGCAATAAACATTTAACCTAAAATGTTAATACATAATATGAGGTGTCTTCTTCTAGAAGCATCTTTGAACAAATTACAAAAATGCCCCTCATCCGTATATACATACCCGTATCCGTATTCCGAAAAATACGAATACAAAAGAGACGTAAATAATCCATCAGTATAATACTAAGATCCGGCTTAAACCAAAGCCCACTAGTATTATCTATCCTAATCATCATCCGTGCATAAGTACACGTACGTGATCGAACCCTATCGTAAAACCATACGACCACTACATCATTTGCCCGATGTAGGGAAACCCTCTGTGTGGGACCCTAAAGACTCGACACTACGCTGGTAGTGGATTTAACCACAAGCCGCAAGCGGTACTAGCTGTACGTAACGGAAACCCAGGTATACGTCGATAAGAAGGCCGATGAGCAAACTCATTCGAACTCCTACCGAGCTGTGATAATCTCCGTACAGTCCGGTCAGTTCGTCTAAGAGTATCGCATATCGGGCCTAGGGGCGGTAATCGTAAGACCCCTAATAGCGCAATAAGTCGTGTCGGAGAGTAGCCCAAAACACCTTGAGAAACTACTGGAGTACCTACCAGTAAATCTCACTTTCCTTGCCTAAGGACTTTCTGTAATAGCCTTTCGAACACAGCGCGATATCAACTCCCAATACCGGAAGAGATGAATCTTATCTAACCGCCACTGCCTCCAAGTGCTTCGGAACTGCACCCAACTACTACTTGTTTGCATGACACCTTTGAGCCGTGGTAGGGTAGTAATCAACGAATAGTGGGAATGCAAGTCCACGTCACGCACCCTACGAGCTCGCGGGGAGGCGGAATATATTAAAAACAATTATCAAAGCTTCGTAACACGGACTTGAGCATACGGATCGTGTCTAAACCATTACTAGCAAACTACGGGAGGTTTAACTACTCTGATTCGAAGTTATACCTCACGTTACTTGTCCTTCGGGTCTTCATCGCTGTCCTCCACCCCTCGTCAGCTCTATGGAACATGGATACCTCAACGGCCTCCACGAGTGAAAGACGATCCACCCGAGAGTCTATAGTCCGAGCTCTAATCTCAAATCCGAGATAACTATGGCTTCTAGTTTGCTAATCTAGAAGTCCTAGAGAGTGTAGAGTAATTAGATGGATTACTTAGTCACTTAAACCCTAGGATTCTCAACTCATGAGAGCTTTTAGGGTTTTGAGGAAGAAGATGAAGACTTGAGGAGAGAGAAAGCTTTTGTGATAATGATAATGAATAATACTCATGAAAGAATATAATGAAGCATACAAATATCTCTTGATAAATATCTAGAAATATCTTGTGAGCTTCATTTAACCCTAAGGGTGAATCACCTCATGAGTCATTAAGCATTTAATGAAAACATACACCTCATATCTCCACCTCATTTGTGTTTAATCCAAAAGAAATAAATACAAATGAGTCACCTTCTTCTAGAAGCTTCCCGACAAATTATGAGACTGTCCCTCCCATCCGTATTTCCAAAAAACACGGATAATCTTTGACTGAATAAATCCATCTGTATAATACTAGAATTTGGCTTAAACCAAAGCCCACTGGTACTATCTGCCCGATCATAATACGTGCACATGTGTACGTAAGTGATCGCGGCCCTGCCGTAAAACCATACGGCCTCTACATCTTTTTCCTGGTGCAGGGAAGCTCTCTGTGTGGGACTCTAAAGACTCGACACTACGCTGGCAGTGGGTTTAACCACAGGCCGCAAGTGGTACTAGCTGTACGTAACGGTCCCCAGGTAAATTTCGATAAGAAGGACGATGAGGAAACCCATCCGAACTCCAACTGAGTCTGATGTGACAATCTTCGTACAGTTCGGTCTGTTCGTCTAGGACTATCGCATATCAGGCCTAGGGGGGCGGTAAACGTCAGACCTCTAATAGCGGTATAAGTCGTGTCGGAGTGAAGCCCATTACACCTTAAGAAACTACAGGAAGACTACCAGTAAATCTCGTTTGCCCTGGCCAGGGACTTTGTGTAATGGCTCTCCATACACAGCGCGATATCAACCCCCAATACCGGGAGAGATGAATCCTGTCTAACTGCCACTGCCTCCAAGTGCTTCGGGACTGCACCCAACTACTACCTGTTTGCACGACTCCTTTGAGCCGTGGTAGGGTAGTAATCTAATCACAGTGGGAACACACACGAAGCGAAGTAGCAGTATCAAGTCGACGAACTAAGCTGTACTCATGTCACCTGGGAACTGCTATCTGACGATGGGTATAAAACCAACCTGCAGTTCCCTGCGAGTCCTGTCCGGTGTAACCGTAACCTAACGAGCATCTGCATACTATCTCCAGTACAACGTACTGATGGCTGTGGGACAGACCATCTCCCCAACTGGGATGAGAAGCGTATACACTAGTCTACTCCGGAGTATCGATGCCCTGTCTCGATAATCCTACGACCAGGGACCTGTATAGGATGTTTCTTATAGACTATCCAGCCCCCACTAATGTGACTGCCATCACAACACTGGTAATCAAGCAAAGATCCTACGGGCTCTACTAATATGTATAAGCGATACGTTAATAGAAACATATGCACATATTAAAGTAGACACAAACCAAGTAGCATACTACCATTTTTAGCAAGACTGTCAATACAACTGTGAATATCCCGAGCTTCCATTAAGTAATATACAAACTAGTATGATACAGTAATAGCCTCTAGGGAATGTTCTTTACTGCTATCCAGTGCTTCACCCCTGGGTTTGCTTGATATAGGTTTACAATGCTCAATGCGTATGCTACATCTGGTCTGGTACATAACATCGCATACATTATAGAGCCTACCGCAGAAGCGTAGGGTATAATTGACATGCGATCCCTTTCCAAATTAGTCTTGGGAGACATCTCTTTGGAGAGGTTGATTCCGTGACAAGCCAGTAGGTTACCACGCTTAGAATCTTCCATACTGAATCTTTTCAATATGGTATCTATGTACCTGGACTGCGAAAGTCCTAACATTCTCTTTGATCTATCACGATAGATCTGGATCCCCAGAATGTAGGTGGCATCACCCAGGTCTTTCATGGAGAACTTCTGTGACAAGAATCTTTTGACTGACAGTAGCATAGGAATATCATTTCCTATTAGGAGATTGTCATCCACGTATAAGATGAGGAATACAACAGATCTCCCTACAATCTTACTGTATATGCTGTAAGTCGACATTGTACACCCCACGAGTTGCAGGGAGGCGGAAATATGAAAAACAATCATTTTGTTTGAAACAACATCGACTAACCATAAGGATCTTTGCTAAACTATAACTAACACTAACATAGGAGTAATTAACTACTATGAAAGAAGATTATACCTAATGAACCAAGTCCTTCTTCTTCTCGTTAACCACCTCCTCATTGGCCTCCTCTTTGTAATAGATGATCCACCCGAGAGCTTCTACTCCAAGCTTTGCCTCTAATCATGAGGTAACTAGGTTACTCAAAGTGCTAATCTAAGCAACCTAGGGAATATAGAGTATGATTATGGAATAATGAGTCTTGCTAATCCTTGATCTCAACACATGAGAGGTTAGGATTAGGGTTTGAAGAGAGAGAGCTAGAGGAGAGAGAATGTGAGAGTGAGAATGATATGAAATAATATCTCTTCTTGAATATATGAAGCATAATGATTTATTAAATGAATAAATCAAATGATTTATCAACCATGCTTCATTTATTCATTATGAGTGATTCATCTCATGAGTCATTAGTCATTAAATGCACCATTAACTAGATGAATGAATCACACAAATGAGTCAATAAATCAATAAATGCAATGCCACCTTAACCCCCAAGTCATCATCCTTCTAGAAGCTTCTCGCCAAATTACGAGAACGCCCCTCCTATCCGTGAAAACACGGAAAAACATTAGACTGTATAAATCCAATGATCGAATACTAGAATCTGGCTTAAACCAAAGCCGGCTAGTAAAAACTCTTCGAACATCGTACGTGCGTAAAAACACGTATGCGTCCGAACCCTTGTCGTAAAACCATACGACCTCTATATCGTTTCGCCCGGAGCAGGGAAAAGCTCTGTGTGGGACTCTAAAGACTCGACTACTACGCTGGCAGTGGGTTTAACCGCAGACCGCAAGCAGCACTAGCTGTACGTAACGGTCCCCAGGTAGATGTCGATAAGAATGCCAATGAGGAAGCCCATCCAAACTCCTACTGAGCCTGATGTGACAATCTCCATACAGTCCGGTCTGTTCGTCTAGGACTATCGCAATGTAGGGTTGCTAGGCACTCTCACAAGGGTCTACGAGACATCAACCATGCCCCATTAAAATTTTAGCCGTACAGAACAACCGAAAGCCGGATCTTTAAACTAGGGATTAGACGTTAAATACTTTAACACTAAGTGAGAGGGATTGCAACCTTTGTAGATCCGGTCCTTCACTTTTTAAGCTCCGTGTTGATGTCCCTTCGCTGCGATCAACGTGTTCCGGACTCTCGAGAGGCTCCACGAAGAGAAAGATGCAGTCTTGCTTCCGATCTTCGATAACAAAGATGATCTACCTTGAAGTTTCATTAACACAAGCTAACACCCACTAAATGAAGTGAACAAACTCATATAAAGGGCAAGGGTAGATGAGGATGATGAAGTAGGATTTTTTCTCCCATTTGTTTTCATATTCTCACTCATTTTCATAACAAAGCAAAAAGCTAGAAAGCTTTTGCTCAAAGGAAGAAGAAGGAAGAAGATGATGAATCAACATCAAAACCTTTTGTGATGAATAATGAAAGGATAAATATGATGATTAATGCAACCATGGTCAACTAAACCCATGTAGAGAATTAACCAGGGCTAGGGTTTGGGTTGGGTTAAAAGTGAGTCACTTGAAAATATCAAGCATAATATCTTTTCCAAGACAAAACTAAACCTTCTAGAATCATCTAGAAAAACTTAACCCAAATCAAACCCTAACCATGTTTAATCTCCACTAATCATGTTGCATTAGTTATCATATCATGTTACAATATTATATATCACATAGATAATATTTATTGTAACAAAATAAAATAAAACAATTAACATATATCGCATATATAACAATGTATTTTCCGAGTGAGAAAAAGAATCTTTTAGTGAGATAATATTAGTTAATGTAATTTAATATATCATATATTAAATTATCGAATCAGTACTTGATCCGACAATCCGGCTATATCGCATATAACCGACTAATATTTATCCGTACCGATTCATCGAATCAACACTTGATCCGATGACCCGGCTATATCACATAAACCCGGCCGATATCTCATATCGCGAGAATCCAATACGGTATCACATACCGCATTATCCTCGGTCCCTCACATATCACATATGTGCTCTTACTTCGTTTTGCATGAGTCAAGAAACCTCTGTGTAAGACTCTAAAGAATAGTCAATACGCCGGCAGTAGGTGATAATCATATCAAACACCCACAAGCTGCAAGCGGTCAGCTAAACGTAACAACCACCCAGGTATTAAGTGCTCAGAAGATCAACAAGCAAGCCTGTACATTCTCCTATGAATCCAATCAGTAACACTCCCGTACTGTCCGGTCTTGTCGTCTGATATGTCGCATATCTCGCCTAGGGGTGGTAAACGTCAGACCCCAGTAGCTCGATAAATCGTGTCGATATGAGGTCTATAACAGTTCGTGAAACTACTGATAGCACTTACCAGTAGATCTCAGCAACCCTGGCCAGGGATTTCCGGGTATAGCCAATCGAACACAGCGCAACATCAACTCCCTATACCGGGAGAGACGAATCCCCTCCTATCGCTCATTGCCTCCATGTGATTCGAGACTGTACCCAAAACCCACCTTTTTGCTCACCCTCTTGGATATGGTATGATGAAAATCAAAGCACAGTGGGAATCACACAAGAATCTATGACGATCTCGGGTCAACAGACTACTCTGTACCAGTGTCACCGGAGAACTGCCATCTGACGTGAGGTATAATACCATCTGGGAGTTCTCGGCGAGTCCGTCCAGTGTACACAGTCTCCACTGAGCACCCATACACCATCTTTGATGTTAAACACTGATGGATATGGGATCATCTATCGCCCATCATATGGGTCAAGATGCGTATACGCTAGTCTACTCTGGTGTATCGATGCCCTGTCTCGATACACCCTCGAATAGAAACAGTTATAGGATGTACTCGTCGACTACCGTGGCCCCACTAGTACGATCTCATCATAGTCCTAGTAGTCGAGTACATATCCTAAGGGCTTTATCAAAATGTAACATAGAGACAATCAGAGTACATGTTAATATAAAGTACAACCAGATAGCATACTATCATGTCGAGCAAGAAAGTCCTCCCTATATATGTCCAAGCATCCATTACAATATACATCGTATGTACAGTAATGGCCTCTAGGGCATACATATAACTAACAATCTTCCACTTGCACTAGGACCATCTGATGTGGTATCGCATACCCAACAATTAGCTGCGGTTGAAGTATCTCATACTCAACCATCCCATAAAAGTCTCTACTGGGAAAAAGGCCTTTGTGAGTAGATCCGCGCTGTTGTCCTCTGTATCTACTCCCCTAACCTCGATCTCCCTGGGGATCAACCATCTCTATGATCAGGTGATACTGCCTAAGAATTATATCTAGATTTCTGATAGGACAGCAGTTCCTTGGGTAAAGCCACAACTCAATTGTCACACAATGGTAGGAACGAAGTTCATCTCATGAACTTATATCTATCCAGACTGCCTCTTTGGTAGCATCTTTGGTAATGATGTATCTTGCCTTTTATCGTCTAGTAAGTCACGGTATCTAGTTTGGAACTCTTCCAACATACCGTCCCTCCACTAAGGGTATAGACAATGCCTGCGACTGACATTCAGTCGTCCTTATCACCCTGGAACCTTTCCAGTGATTCTCCCAAGGATCGATTGATTCCATCTCACTACAACTAGTGAGTATCCTAACATCCAATTAGATCTATCTCATAGATCCAAAACCCAGGATTTGGGAGGTATCACTTTGATCCTATATGGAGAATCCTTGTGATAAGCGGAGATTGACCGAGCGTAGCATAGGAAACTCCTTCCCTATCAAGATTATGTCATCCACGTACTTTACGAGGATCACCACCATACTCTCTACTACCTTTTTGTATATACAAGGTTCATCTACCATTTTGATGAAGTCAAACTCTTTGACTACCACATCAAAGCAGATGTTCCAACTCCGCGATGCCTGCTTTATCCTATAAAGCATCTTGCACACGTTTCCGCTGCTCCCACTTTCTACGAAGCCCTCTGGCTGTGTACTTATAGTCGCTCTTTTCCAAATCATCATTTAGAAAAGCAGTCATGACACCCAACCGCCATATATCGTAGTCATGGTATGTAGCAGTGGCAGGTAGGATCTGGATGGACTTAAGCATAGCTTTGAAAGTCTCAACTTTTCCATGTACACCAAGTAATCTTCTCAAGATATATTTTCTCCTGATGGGGATTTGAACCTTCAGATAAAGCAACCAAAGTCCATACTTTGTTGGTGTATAAGGATTCCATCTCAGATCGCTAAGCATCCAGCCATTCTTACAGAGTCCCACTCGTGATGGCCAGCTCGAAACTAGTTGGGTCATCATCTCATGATGTAATCCTCGCTCCCACTGTCTTAGAGAAATCAAAGTATCTCTCAGGTGGGTGAGGAACCCTACTAGATCGGCGGAGAGGCTGAGGTTCGTTGGAAACTATTGAATCCTTTGGTTCTACCAAATCATCTGCTGTAGTTTGTTTAGCTGGAACTACTTCCAGTTTTACATAGCTGACGTTGCCTCGAGCTTGTCTGGATTTTGCTTTTAGATATAGGCCGGACAACCCTAAATCTTAACAAACTTAAGATATGGGGTCTTCCCTTTCCATATCACATATGAAGTGGTAGGCAACTGAATTGATTTGAACCCTATTCAATAGGTATGCAGCTTCTCAAGTGCATAACTCCCAAAAGGAAATAGGAAACACAGTAGTACTCATCCTAGAGCACACTATATCCCATAGGGTGCTTTTGCTCCGCCCCGATATACCATCGTGCTATGGTGTATTCGGAGGAGTAATGCCTAGAGAGAATCTCTTTCTCCTTTAGAATAGTCCAGGAATTCCGTGCTCAAGTATTCTCCTCCCTGATTTCATCAAAGGACATAATACTTATACCCGTTGTTGGTTCTCTACTTCTAACTTATATTCTTTGAATATCTCAAAAGCTTCGGACTTGTGTTTCAACAGGAACATATGTCTGAATCTTGAGAGATCATCAGACAATGTAATGAAGTACAAAGAATCGGTCTTGGCATGTGTAGACAGGAGACTTTCATACATCAGCATGTATCAATCCTAAGAGTTCACTAACTCTTTCTCTGTTTCTAATAAACAGAGCTATGGTCATCTTATCTTTGTGACATGACCGGCAAGTTTCACAAGATGTAAATTCAAACAAATTTAAATATGCATCTTAATGTAACTTCAGCTAGTCGGGTCGCATTGATATGACCTAGTCTATAATGCCTCAAGAAGGATTCGTTCATTTCTGAACTCTTCCTCTCGTGTGTGTTCTGTATACTAAAAACTATACTTTGATTTAGAACGTCAATGCTTTTAGATAACGTGCCTGAACCGATCAACTCTTGATATAGGAAATGTTCAAAACATTATCCAACAATACAAAATTATATCCTTTCTTTACTAATAAAGAGACTGATATGATGTTGTACATCAGGTTCGGTATCTAATAACATTCGTTCAAAATCAATGTATTCTGGTAATACAGGGTGATAGTGACCAACAGACTTGGCTGCAACACTTGCACCGTTTTCTATCTCATGAAACTTATGACCCGTTCTTAGTTCTCTACCTTTCTGTAGCCCATGTAACAGATTACATATGCGGGATCCTGATCCGGTATCTCATACCCAGGATGTAAAGGATACTGAGAAACAGTTCTATGTAATGAACACACCCGAAGATGATGCATCAACATGCACTTTCTTCGTTTGGGCGGCACGGGAATTCTGGTAATCCGCAATTTCCTGCTCTGTCTTATAACAATTATAAGTTGGAGCGGGACCAACGATCCCCAGCTCAGTATAACAAGCGGGTTTGGTCAATTCATCCGTTTTATTATCTTGATTAAGGCGTGATATGGTCGCTACCTGGAGAGAAAGAGAGAAGAAAACACTCATCGTATGCTCTTGCAAGATTAGATTGGTTATCTAATATATCTAATCAGGATGTCTCCCACAGTTTTAATCAAATCTTCCTTCAAACCCTAAAAGGAAAGACTAGCCGGGATTAATTACACGCTACAAGTTCGCCAATCTTTCAGCCAGGCCAGTGTCGGTACTTTGAGGGAGGTTCCCCGTGCTTTCACACGGACCTAATTAAAGTAAACCTCGTTTTCCCAGGGGCGTAACCCCGTTAACACCTTTCTAAACACCTACTTGATCAGCTAATAGTAATGTGTAAAACTCTCCCAGGAGTAACTCTTACTCGCAGCGGGTATCGGGATCCAACTATCTTATAGAAGGTATGCAATCTCATTGCAAATTTCAACACTTGAAATTCCCAATAATATTTTACCCCTAGCGTCCTATGACCTTGACAGAGGTCAAAAAACCATAGGCTGCTAGTCAAGTTCAACCTGTCATTTCCTGATTGAAGTAAACCCACCCGCATGACCCTTGACAGAGGTCAACAAGGTCGCACGACTACCCTAAATCAATCACATCATATGATTATACAGATAAGCACTAATCAGCTACCGCACACTACGCCTTGACAGAGGTCAACAAATGCAGCACGAATACTAAATACTACTTATCTAAAATGACGGAGGGCTACGACAGGTTTTTAAGAAAACCCTTTGCGTAATGACCTTGATATCGTTGTAGAATCGAGTGATTTTAAATGGAGTGTTTTTTAGGCTTTTCTAGTATTGCTAAAGGGGTCACTCCCGGTGAAGGGATCGTCGCCCCTTTCCTCATCGAATAAGGTGCAGGATATTTCACAAATATCGCTGTGCAAAGCAAGAACTATAGCAGCAATCAAAAGACAAACCGAGTTTGTAGCATCTGCTAATTTCACTAAAGAGGTCACTCCCGGTGAAGGGATCTCGGCTCTTTCCTTATCGAATAAGGTGCTGAATGTTCTACAAGGAACACCGCTATGCAAAGCAAGAACTAGAACTACCAGTTTTTAAACAAGTTTCTACAACAACTTAGGTTTCTTTTAGTTTCATTAATCTCATTAATGAAGTCCAATTTTATTATGCTTCACAAGCATCTCATTTGAAACGAAATCTGCAATATAACATATATCTCATATATATAATATAAATCTTCGTCTCAGGCAGTAATATGATCTCATCACAGAACAATTGCAGCAGAAGAACATATATGGAATATTGGATATACTAGGACGTCCATGTTTTAATACGAGCTTGTATAAAAACACGGATTCCACGGTCGCGATGAATAGCCAAACCCACATCCCTAGACCCCTACGAGAGCGGCAAGCAACACTGCCAATTCTAGAGTTAGGATACCCGGTCTCGACTCCTCGAGATGGTCTCCCACTGGACCCCAGAACCCGGTTACTTGTGCTCCCCGCCTAGGGTCTACCTAATGCGGAAAAGTAAATAATATACAATGGTGACATCATCATCAGCCCAGAAGTGCCCCAATAAAAGAATATTACATACAAATCAATTTTACATGAATGAAAAAGAAAAAACTCTCATCTCACATAAAACCCCCGGCTATTCAGAACGCGACGATCCAATATAACATATCACAGCAACACATAATATCTCATATCATCAACGTAAGCAAGTATGCGTATCCCGATTGTCGTTGATGTATAGCAACAAAGCTGGCGATACACTACATACTACGCTTACGGTTACAGAAAAGAAAGCGTAAAACCACAACAGTTGGAATCCGCAACCTCCTTAGACATCACATGCCTAATCAAATGAATTTCTTAGACATCGCATGCCTAACAATTATAAACTCTGCATTTTAGTCTTATTATCGAAAACTCTTTTCAATATCAAGTCGGGCAATTCAATAAGATTCCCGACATTCTGATCGAATGCTCGTCGCAAAATTTAGTAGACGGCCGCACCCCCGGATGCCGTCGACGAAGTGCACTAAGGCGGAACACCGCTGCCGCGAGCACCCAAACGGATGCTTTTGGCAACGGGGTTCTCCTACAGTCACTTGGTCGGGGCTATGGGGCGTGGCTGTCTGTTAAGTTTATCCGGCGAGTATCCGCGTACACTACGTGATTGCGACGGACTTTTGATCACATCAAAATTCCGTGGCAACCGATAATTTGAGACTAAACTGCTATGTTTATAATATTCAAATCAGTTATCTCATAACTATTTGTGGATTCCAAATTTTGTATCAAATTCCAGATAAATAGACAACGTTAAACTTTCCGATCGAATAATCAAACACCCAAGATTTCCCCAATTTATCTCAACACTTGAAATCAGTTTAAAAACATCCATCACATTCCACAGTACCAATGGTCCAGCCGTAGAAGGGTCAAGCCAACGCCTCACATGTGGCACGCCGTACTGCCACAAACCCTAAGGTTTAGAGGCAGTTCAAGACGGTCACATAATCGAGTTAAGGTTTGTTGCCTTCTAGAGGGTCCACCGCGTTACTTGCATAACATAGAACGTTCCTAAACTACGAAAAAATCCAACGCATGGAAATTTTCCGGGTCGGCAAAAAGTGAGTTATTGATATCCGGTTGAACTTTATAACAGTTTATAAAAATTACCCGGACAAAATAAACGAAGTTAAAATATCCGATCGAATCATCGAGTCCCCAATACAACCCTATAAAACTCAACACTTGAGTGGAATTAAAAAATTCCCGGAAAAAAATGACAAGAAAGGACCTAAGAATAAATATATGAAATATGAGGGACTAAGTCAAAATTTTGGCCGCAGAACCGCCGCCAAATCCTTAGTTTGGCCGCGGTTCCGCGGTCATGTGAGCGACTTAGTGGACCGTACTTCACAGTAATTCTTAGTTTTTCCTGCTTGTTTTACTGAGCATTTTTAATTCATAAAAAATCACATTTTTGAAAAATATCCAGAGAAGGGTATTCGTCGGGGTTTCCGGGTTCGATCGGACTTTAAACTTCGCTTAAACTTCTCCTAAAGCTCTAGGTTGTCTTTGATACCACTGTAGGGTTGGTAGGCAAGCTCACAAGGGTCTACGAGGTATCAACCATGCCCGATTAAAATTTTAGCCGTGCCGAACAACCCAAAGCCGGATCTTTAGACTAGGGATTAGGCGAAAACAAGCATGTTAAACACTTTAACACTAAGTGAGAGGGATTACAACCTTTGTGGATCCGGTCCTTCACTTCTTAAGCTCCGTGTTGAGGTCCCTTCGCTGCGATCATCGTGTTCCGGACTCTAGAGAGGCTCCACGAAGAGAAAGATGCAGTCTTGCTTCCGATCTTCGATAAAAAAGATGATCTTCCTTGAAGTTTCATTAACACAAGCTAACACTCACTAAATGAAGTGAACATACTCATATAAAAGGCAAGGGTAGATGAGGATGATGAAGTAGGATTTTTGCTCTCATTTGTTTTCATATTCTCACTCATTTTCATCACAAAGCAAAAGGCTAGAAAGCTTTTGCTCAAAGGAAGAAGAAGGAAGAAGATGATGAATCAACATCAAAACCTTTTGTGATGAATAATGAAAGGATAAATATGATGATTAATGCAACCATGGTCCATGTAGAGAATTAACTAGGGCTAGGTTTTGGGTTGGGTTAAAAGTGAGTCATTTGAAAATATCAAGCATAATATCTTTTCCAAGACAAAACTAAACCTTCTAGAATCATCTAGAAAAACTTAGCCCAAATCAAACCCTAACCATGTTTAATCTCCACTAATCATGTTGCATTAGTTATCATATTATGATACAATATTATATATCACATATATAATATTTATTGTAACAAAATAAAATAATACAATTAACATATATCGCATATATATCAATGTATTACCCGAGTGAGAAAAAGAATCTTTTAGAGAGCTAATATTAGTTAATGTAATTTAATATATCATATATATTATTATACATTAAATTATCGAATCAACACTTGATCCGACAATCCGGCTATATCGCATATAACCGACTAATATTTATCCGTACAGATTCATCGAATCAACACTTGATCCGATGACCCGGCTATATCACATATACCCGGCCGATATCTCATATCGTGAGAATCCAATACGGTATCACATACCGCATTATCCTCGGTCCCGGACATATCACATATGTGCTCCTACTTCGTTTTGCCTGAGTCAAGAAACCTCTGTGTAGGACTCTAAAGAATCGTCAATACGCGGGCAGTAGCTGATGATCATATCAAACACCCACAAGCTGCAAGTGGTCAGCTAAACGTAACAGCCACCCAGGTATTGAGCGCTCAGAAGATCAACAAGCAAGCTTGTACATTCTCTTGTGAATCCAATCAGTAACACACTCGTATAGTCCGGTCTCGTCGTCTGATATGTCGCATATCGCTCCTATGGGTGGTAAACGTCAGACCCCAGTAGCTCGATAAGTCGTGTCGATATGAGGTCTATATCAGTTCGAGAAACTACTGATAACACTTACCAGTAGATCTCAGCAACCCTGGCCTGGGATTTCCGGGTATAGTCAATCGAACACAGCGCAACATCAACTCCCTATACCGAGAGAGACGAATCCCCTCCTATCGCTCATTGCCTCCATGTAATTCGGAACTGTACCCAAAAGCCACCTTTTTGCACGCCCTCTTAGACATGGTATGAACAGTTGGAATCACACAATACTCTATGACGATCTCGGGTCAACAGACTACTCTGTACCAGTGTCACCGGAGAACTACCATCTGACGTAAGGTATAATACCATCTGGGAGTTCTCGGCGAGTCCGTCCAGTGTACCCAGTCTCCACTGAGCGCCCGTACACCATCCTTGATGTCAAACACTGATGGATATGGTATCATCCATCGCCCATCATATGGGTCAAGATGCGTATACGCTAGTCTACTCTGGTGTATCGATGCCCTGTCTCGATACACCCTCGACTAGGAACAGTTATAGGATGTACTCATCGACAACTGTGGCCCCACTAGTATGATCTCATCATAATCCTAGTAGTCGAGTACATATCTTAAGGTCTTTATCAACATGTAACATAGAGATAATCAGTTACATGGGCTTAGGAAAGCTAGAGAACTTGGAGAAGGTGATAAATGTTGGAGATAGTGCCCTCAGAGTCAATTATTGGATCACAGGCACGTGATTGCAATGATTGAGGGAGGACCTATCCCGGTAGGACAGTCTTACTCGAGATGATAGTATGCTATCTGGTTTACCTTTATCATCGTGTACTGCTTTAGGTGACCTGACAGGTTACTATTACACGCTGATAGAGCCCCTAGGATTCTTGCTTGACTGCCAGCAGTATGAGGGCGATCATATAAGTGAGAGCTGGAGTCTACAAGCACATCCTTAATAGGTCCCTAGTCGTGGGAGTTTCGAGACAGGGCATCGATTCTCCAGAGTAGACTAGTGTATACAGTCGAGATCCCGACGAGGGGCGGTGGCCGGTCTCACAAGCCATTGGTGTCAGTTGGATCACCTAAGATGTATACAGGTGCTCATTGGGTTATGAGTACACCGGAAAGGACTCGCCGGGAACATGCTAGTTGGACTTATACCTGACGTCAGATAGCAGTTCCCAGGTGACATGTGTACAGGTTAGTTCATCGACCTAGGGATCGTCATTTGTCTCGTGTGAGTTCCCACTGTACTTTGATTACTACCCTACCACGGCTCAAAGGAGTCGTGCAAACAGGTTTTAGTTGGGTACAGTCCCGAGCCACATGGAGGCAGTGAGCGGATCTTCGGGGGTTCGTCTCTCCCGGTATTGGGGGTGAGGTCGCGCTGTGTCTAGGAGAGCCATTACACAAAGACCTTGGCCAAGGCAGGAGATTTACTGGTAGGTATTCCAGTAGTATCTCAGGGTGTTCTGGGCTACACTCCGACACGACTTGTACCGCTTTTGGGGGTCTGACTTTTACCAACCCCCTAGGCCCGCCATGCGATACTCATAGACGAATGGACCGGACTGTACGGATATTGTCACTGACAGGCTCAGTTGGGTTTCGGGGTGAGCTTCCTCATCGACGTCCCTTTTAGTCAATAGCTGGTGGCCCGTCACGTATTGGCTTATACCTCTGACGTGCTAGTGGTTAAATCCACAGCCATAGTATTGACGAGTCTTTAGAGTCCACCACACTTTCAGTTACTCAAGTTTCGGGCGAAACGCTGTAGAGGCCGTATGGAGATATGGCAGGGTCGGATCAGATATGTGCGGTATTGCACGGATCAGGATCGGACAGTTTGTACTAGTGGCCGTATGGTTATATGGCAAGGTTCGATCAGGTACGTGCGGTATTGCACGAATCAGGATCGGATGGATTTTACTAGCCGGCTTTGGTTTAAGCCGGTCCTAGTTTAGTACAGTGTAGATTTTGTCTCTTTGCATTTGTATCCGGACGGAATACAGATGCGGGTGTGTATGCACAGTATGGGGGTTTTCCTATAATTTATTACGGGACCAGTTTTCTGGAGTTGCCAGTTTGCTTTCCGTTCCGGCCGGTTTTTCTTTGTTCTTTCCCGGCCAGACTTTTCCGATGGAGGGACTAATTTGCAATTGTGCAAATTGGTATTTGTGGAGGACTTATTTGCATAAGGGTTGACATGATAAGCATATTTGCTTTTCATGATTTTATGAGATTAGGATGTATTTGAGGTTGATGTAAAGTTTAGTGATGATTATGTTTGGATGTGGTCACCCTCCTCCTTTTACTACACTCACCTCCCTCTTGCTTCATATTGTTATCCTCCACCATTTCTAAATGGGTGAGATTATTATCATGGTTGAAAAAAAAAAGAAAGAGAGAAGAAGAAAATGAGAGCTTCATCTTTGAGAGAAAGAAAAATGAGAGTGATTCATTTTGTGTATATCATTCTTCATCTCATTCCATTGCTAGAAAATTGAAAGCACCAATTTTCTATACACCATTCCTCCATCTATGGCAACCAACCCCAAAAGAGACTATCACTCTACACTACACTTCCTACAGCAAATCTTGGACGCGTCGATTCGCCAGCTTCGCGCCCGAGTTGCCTCGGTATTGAGGTGGGAGCCCGTAAAAGTACCCGGCTTCGTGGTGCCCTTTCCGACGAGGAGGAGACGACCGGAGATCCCGCGAGGAAATCGGAGTGGAGATGAAGACCGGAGGACTCGGATCAGTCGGTACATCTCTAACCTATCTTGTTACTTAGCTTAGACTAGTTTAATGGCACGATCCGGGGTTTAGTGCTCGGTGGTGCCGGTTTGCTAAGTCCGCAAAATTTTAAGTTTACCACCGTTTCCGCCTTTGGCAGTCGGATTGACGGCCGGGGCGCCGCCGTGCACTTACAGTGGTATCAGAGCCTCGCCATTAACATAGTCTAGCTTGGTGTAATGTGTTTTTCTGTTTCGATCGATCGAATGTTCCAAAACTGCATTTTAGTTCGAATCAGTTTCTGTTGAAAATTTTTGGTCTCGAAAATTTTTTCAGGTTGTAAAATATTGATGTACTGGAAAATCTAAGAGTTCTGTAAAAATTTGACGAAGTAACTCCACAGTGGGAGCGCGGAAGCGCCGCGAAAACCCCATTCCCGCGGCCCTTCCGCCGCGCACTATTCACATCACTTCACCAATTTTTTTCAGAGGCCTTCTGGGCTTAAAATATGGGTTTTGGAATATTAAAATTGGGCCCAGGATTTCTGTGAGTGCTACAGTTTTGATTGAGGGCCCACTTGTTAATTTTTGATCGATCGGATATTTTAAACACATTTTTCACAGTATTTACATTATATCTGCGACCGTGAATGTCACTCGATCGGTAAATCCTGTCTAACTGCTATAGCCCGGTTAGACGGATTTGCGAACATGACTTTCACGTTGATGTTCTATGTTTATGCTGTGATGTTGCGGATCGGTCGTGGGGATAGCCTGGATGCAATGCTAGTACAGTGTTGTGGTATTATGTACATTTGATATTGCGGGGCGAGCGTCCGACATGTGGACTGCCGTCACTGCCTGTTTGTATTATTCTTTTGGGGCACGACCTGGTTGCGGTCGATGTACCCATTGTATGTATATTTTACTTTCTGTACTAGGATTACCCCGCGGAGGGGTGCACGGATAGCCGGGTTCTAGAGGGCAACAAGCCCGCATCTCATGGCATTAGGACGGAGGGGGCTTCACTCTAGGATTGGCGGGCTATTCGCCGCACTCGTAGGGGGTACAGGTTGACCCAGGAGGGGTGCCCAAGTTGCCGGATTTCGTGGAGTGCTGGGTGGTCCATTCACGGAGCTGAAGGGGGCTGCCTCGCTTCAGGTTTTGGCGGGTGACTTGCCGCGCCCGTAGGGGTCTAGGATTTCATTGCACAGGCTGTCCACACGACCAGGGGAACGTCGGGTTTCAGTAGTGGCTCTGTGAAACCCGGGGATCCCAGATATCTGTATTGTTCTGTGATGCTGTACATTTCTGTGATGTTGCATTTTATTCACGCCTTGAGCGAAATATAATATATTGGTATATATATTAGTAGATGTTGTATATGTTTTTCACCCGCGCTAGTCCAGTCCCCGCTCTGCCGTTAGTAAGCTAACCTAACGGGTGATGACGGGACCCAGTGGCGAATGCGGATGGCATATACGTACGTCAGTATATTTTCGTTCTTTGTGGTGTGATCAATGATGAGACTGCATTGATTCGGATCAATGCAAGTTAAACAAACCTATTCTGATGTTGTTGGAACACTTTTCAAAAAGCTGTTATTGCAAGGACGTTCACTTCTGTTTTGCATCGTGGTATTCATTTGGAATATCCTGCTCCTCAGTCGACGAGGCAAGGGCCGAGATCCCTTCACCGGGAGTGACCCCTTGGACAAAAGTTTGCGTCAAGGCATTAACTTCACTTAGCCGATTACTTTTGCTTTGCATCGCGGTATTCATTTGGAATATCCTGCACCCCATTCTACGGGGAAAGAGCCGAGATCCCTTTACCGGGAGTGACCTCTTTAGCAACGGTTTTCGTCACTATATTTTAAAAAGCTATCCGTTCCTTCGACGATATCAAGTTCTTTACGTTAAAGGTTTTCGCCAGAAACCATTCGTAGCCCTCCGTCATTTCAGACGGGTAGCACGTAGTATTCATGCTATGTTTGTTGACCTTCGTCAAGGCATAGTGTATGGTAGCTGCTTGTTACTTTTCTGTTGCATAGATAGATGCGTTGGTTTGGGACAGTCGTATAGCCTTGTTGACCTTCGTCAAGGGCTTGTACGGGTGGATTCAAATTAACCTGGATAATGACGGGTAGAACTTGACATGTGACTTATGATTTGTTGACCTTCGCCAAGGTCATAAGAGCATGGGGCAGAAATCACATCGGGAGTTTCAAAAGAACTGAAACTTGCCAGATATGCGCATACCTTCTGGAGTGTGATACCGTGAGCGGATTCCGTCACGTTGTCATGCGATGATAGTTGGATCCCGATTCCCACTGATGAGTTGGTTTACTCCTCGGGTAACCCCGACTAATTCTTCTTTCAGGTTTGGAGGAGAATTTGAGGTACAGTGGGAGGTTTCCTGATTAGAAAAAGTGATAACCATTCTGATCTAGGTTAGAGTGCACGCTGAGTGTTTCTTTTCTCTCTCTCTTTGGCAGCGACCATTGACCCGACCCTAGACTATGACTCAGTGACCAAGTTGACCAAACCTACTTAACACTGGCTTTTGGATTGTCAGAGTTGCAGACCTCATTGCCACTCCTGCTTTTACCCTTTTCTCTAGGACACCCGTATTACTACGAACGTCCACTTCCATTGGACAAAACCATCGTATGGTTATATACGAACTCGAAGGACTTCGAGGATGGTTTCTGGTTCTGGAGAAAACGGATAGGATTATTCAGTTGTCTTTTCTTTTCACCCTCTCTCAGGTTGCGAGTACTCCTTAGTTTAGGAGTAGTACACCTATTATGCAAATTGGATAGTCTTCTTCCAAACCATAGGCTGGTGCCGACCGGTAGGGAATGAAGAAAACCAGTTAGCCCAAACGGTGTACAGAAGGTATTAAGTTCAGACAAAGAAAGGGATTAGTAAGAGGGCAAAGTAAATTGCGACTGATATTCACGACCAAACCAAATATTTCTTCGCCAATCCTAAATCACCTTTGTATTTCTCCAGGACACTCCGTATCACTACGAAGATCCACAGTTTATTGGATACTCCATCGTATGGTTATATACGAACTCGAAAGGAACTTGTTCCAGTTCGGGGATGGATCCTGGTTCAGGAGAAATAGGAATAAAGTACATTCAGGTGTCTTTTATCTTCACCTTCTCTCGCGATGCGAGTGCTCCTAAGATTAGGACAGTACACCCTTTATGCTTTTTGGATAGTCTTCTTCCAAACCATAGGCTGGTGCCGAACGGTAGGGAAGGAAGAAAACCAATTGGCCTAAAGGGGTGTGCAGAAGGTAATGACTAAAGACATATAAAGGGATTTGGAGAGGTGGCAAAGAATTATATGGTTATAGTTGTGAATCTGGATAATGGTAGAGGCATTACTAAGAATACCAGGATACCCCAACGAAACATTTCAATGTTTCAATTTCACTGTATACTGTTAATGGAAAACTGATTTCCCGATTAGACACTTACTCCAGGGTCTGTATTTACCAGGTATGATTCTCACATCTGTATGGTTTTACAGATGATGAGTGGGAGTAAGTTATTGGGAATTGGGTGATCATCCTCATTTTTGAGGAAGTCACCTGGGTTGTTTGCCAGTCGGCAATTATTTGGTTTTGAATATCCGCGGTTATGCACCAATTTCAAAATGAAATATCTGTACGTCTATTTTTATAGAGTGAGATATACCTTTTGATATTATGTCGATGACATTTACCTATATCAGTGGATGGTTAGGTAAGGAGCATTGAACAGCGGTGTAATTCTTCTTAACCAAAAGTACAGTTTTCAACCTACGACACACAGTGAATGAGTCACTAGATTCAAGGGACTTATACAGAGTACTGTATGTTGTCCAGGGTCCATCAGGACAGAGGGGTTGGTCCTCGTACTATATTCGGTTTACTTATGACTTCTCTAGTTTTTAGACAAGTGTTTCGTGCAAACACAGGGTCTGAATTTTGAGAAGTTATAGGTATTTGAATAAAGTAGAGAACCAGGTGTTGCAAGTATCGGGATTCTTCAAAGTGATCGAAGATGTAGATACTTGTGTATGGTATTCAGTTGATAGTAATGATAAAGAGAAATTACTTCTCTTTCAGGTTACTCATAATTGGAAGCATTCCTAAGTTGAGTAACGCTGATCGGCCTCTCTCCATTTAGTTGACATGCACTGGAGACAGCTGCATGATTTGAATCTGGTTAAATTAAATCAGTGCCTCTGGTTCTATATTGGATATAGTACAGTTCATATCTTAACATTGTTAAGGTACGGGGAGTTGTCCGGCTTATGATTAAAACCAGACTCTGGATAACTCAAGGCACGTTTCTGTAATGGCCGTTTATGGGTTGACCCAGGCTATGACGAGGGTTGACTTTCTACCATCTGGGAGATCAATAGAAATATTGTTCAAGACTCGCCACAGTTTTATTAAAAATGGATTTTTTCAAAAACAGCAGTGGGAGTATGGTAGAACTGGAAGTGATTCCAGAACCGCAAACGATTACTGAAGATTTGATAAGGAACCCAAAGATTCAATCTGATTTGACACTCCATTGGCCACTCCGCAGATAAGGTGGGTAACTTCAGGCACCCGAGAGGTACTTCGGTAGCCTCAAGGACGGTGACAGGGAAGTTCTTGTTTACCCACACTTGCCATTGTTGTTGTTCCAGGCCGCGAGACCCGGTGGGAGGATGAGTATAGCGTCGTTCTAAACTAGCTTTAGAAGTGTACGTCTATATGACTCTGCTAGAGGGTTGTCGTAGTCAGTGGGAGCAGCGGAAGCATTGGTGGACATCAGGCTTATGTCTATTTATAGACTAAAGCAGATGTAGCGGAGATAGATCATCTATTTCTGATGTGACAGTCATAGGTTTGACGTCATCAGAATAGGGGATGGATCTGTTGAGAAGGTAGTAGAAAGGAAACTCCTATACTACAATCGGTTATACTTTGGTCGTCACACAGTGGTTTCTCCACAAAGGACTTGGACATTATATCAGACATACTGGTTACTAGATCTATGGTTTTAGATCTAGATTTGGGTGGTTTCCTAATCTGGGTACCTTGACAGCATTCTATGAGTATTTAGAATGGACGACTCCTGGCACGGTAGTGTACCTTCAAGTAATGGAGTCGCCCTCTCTAAAGGTGTCTTTTAGACTAAAGTAGAGAGGGATGTGTATGATTGGCAGATCACTTGCTTAGGCAATTGAGTCAATCATGAGATGTCAAGTACCACACCAGATGTTGTTCTTGCACTAGATGCAATAAGTTGATATTGATCCAATCCTGGAGAAACAGTCGGAAGCAGTTTTAGAACATAAGTGGCTGTTCTAGGGATATGATAACGGCTGCCTCTTTTAGGAGACGGTTATCATTCCAGGCTTCCAAGGTGACCTGGACGACAAGGAGGTTGTCAGAGTTATAGTTTTTCCCTCTGACGAGGGGCAGTATTTTGGACAGGTGGTCCAAGGCAATACTGAGGGTGGCATGGCGCAGGATACTGATTAAGTTCAGTTGACGATGCAGTCTAAGAAGTTTGGATTTGGAGTTCATTTTGAGCTAAGTCCCATCAGACATCCAGACACTCTAAGACAAGTATTGCTCATTTCGGGAGATGGCTTTCTCCGCGAACTTGAGATATAGAGAGACATAGAAAGAAACATCAAGGCGGATCCACTCACTGAGGCTATTCCTCGAACGCAATAGTTTCACAAACGGGTTTTGTGAGACTGACTAGTAGGGGAGTTGGGTGTTCGGTATCACACAAGCTGTGAGTATGCGACATCGCAATAATTAGCCTTGAGTGCAAGTGGGAGATTGTTGGAGATAGTGCCCTCAGAGTCAATTATTGGATCACAGGCACGTGATTGCAATGATTGAGGGAGGACCTATCCCGGTAGGACAGTCTTACTCGAGATGATAGTATGCTATCTGGTTTACCTTTATCATCGTGTACTGCTTTAGGTGACCTGACAGGTTACTATTACACGCTGATAGAGCCCCTAGGATTCTTGCTTGACTGCCAGCAGTATGAGGGCGATCATATAAGTGAGAGCTGGAGTCTACAAGCACATCCTTAATAGGTCCCTAGTCGTGGGAGTTTCGAGACAGGGCATCGATTCTCCAGAGTAGACTAGTGTATACAGTCGAGACCCCGACGAGGGGCGGTGGCCGGTCTCACAAGCCATTGGTGTCAGTTGGATCACCTAAGATGTATACAGGTGCTCATTGGGTTATGAGTACACCGGACAGGACTCGCCGGGAACAAGCTAGTTGGACTTATACCTGACGTCAGATAGCAGTTCCCAGGTGACATGTGTACAGGTTAGTTCATCGACCTGGGGATCGTCATTTGTCTCGTGTGAGTTCCCACTGTACTTTGATTACTACCCTACCACGGCTCAAAGGAGTCGTGCAAACAGGTTTTAGTTGGGTACAGTCCCGAGCCACATGGAGGCAGTGAGCGGATCTTCGGGGGTTCGTCTCTCCCGGTATTGGGGGTGAGGTCGCGCTGTGTCTAGGAGAAGCCATTACACAAAGACCTTGGCCAAGGCAGGAGATTTACTGGTAGGTATTCCAGTAGTATCTCAGGGTGTTCTGGGCTACACTCCGACACGACTTGTACCGCTTTTGGGGGTCTGACTTTTACCAACCCCCTAGGCCCGCCATGCGATACTCATAGACGAACGGACCGGACTGTACGGATATTGTCACTGACAGGCTCAGTTGGGTGTCGGGGTGAGCTTCCTCATCGACGTCCCTTTTAGTCAATAGCCGGTGGCCCGTCACGTATTGGCTTATACCTCTGACGTGCTAGTGGTTAAATCCACAGCCATAGTATTGACGAGTCTTTAGAGTCCACCACACTTTCAGTTACTCAAGTTTCGGGCGAAACGCTGTAGAGGCCGTATGGAGATATGGCAGGGTCCGATCAGATATGTGCGGTATTGCACGGATCAGGATCAGACAGTTTGTACTAGTGGCCGTATGGTTATATGGCAAGGTTCGATCAGGTACGTGCGGTATTGCACGAATCAGGATCGGACGGATTTTACTAGCCGGCTTTGGTTTAAGCCGGTCCTAGTTTAGTACAGTGTAGATTTTGTCTCTTTGCATTTGTATCCGGACGGAATACAGATGCGGGGTGTGTATGCACAGTATGGGGGTTTTCCTGTAATTTATTACGGGACCAGTTTTCTGGAGTTGCCAGTTTGCTTTCCGTTCCGGCCGGTTTTTCTTTGTTCTTTCCCGGCCAGACTTTTCCGATGGAGGGACTAATTTGCAATTGTGCAAATTGGTATTTGTGGAGGACTTATTTGCATAAGGGTTGACATGATAAGCATCTTTGCTTTTCATGATTTTATGAGATTAGGATGGATTTGAGGTTGATGTAAAGTTTAGTGATGATTATGTTTGGATGTGGTCACCCTCCTCCTTTTACTACACTCACCTCCCTCTTGCTTCATATTGTTATCCTCCACCATTTCAAAATGGGTGAGATTATTATCATGGTTGAAAAAAAAAAGAAAGAGAGAAGAAGAAAAGAGAAGAAAATGAGAGCTTCATCTTTGAGAGAAAGAAAAATGAGAGTGATTCATTTTGTGTATATCATTCTTCATCTCATTCCATTGCTAGAAAATTGAAAGCACCAATTTTCTATACACCATTCCTCCATCTATGGCAACCAACCCCAAAAGAGACTATCACTCTACACTACACTTCCTACAGCAAATCTTGGACGCGTCGATTCGCCAGCTTCGCGCCCGAGTTGCCTCGGTATTGAGGTGGGAGCCCGTAAAAGTACCCGGCTTCGTGGTGCCCTTTCCGACGAGGAGGAGACGACCGGAGATCCCGCGAGGAAATCGGAGTGGAGATGAAGACCGGAGGACTCGGATCAGTCGGTACATCTCTAACCTATCTTGTTACTTAGCTTAGACTAGTTTAATGGCACGATCCGGGGTTTAGTGCTCGGTGGTGCCGGTTTGCTAAGTCCGCAAAATTTTAAGTTTACCACTGTTTCCGCCTTTGGCCGTCGGATTGACGGCCGGGGCGCCGCCGTGCACTTACAATAAAGACATAAGGGTTGGAAATGGTGCAATTGTTGCAGCTAAAACCGTCGGGAAATATCACCTTGTATTACCAACTGGTAATACATTGATTCTGAACAAATGCTATTACATGCCGAACCTGATATGCAACATTATATCGGTTTCTTTACTAAGTAAAGAGGGATATAATTTTGTATTACAGGATAATGTTATGAACATTTTTTTGAACCAAAAGTTGGTTGGATCAGGCACGTTGTGCAATGGCATTTATGTTCTAAATCAATCAACAGTTCTAAGCATAACAAACACACACAAGAGGAAGAGTTCAGAACTGAACGAATCCTTCTTGTGGCATTGTAGACCGGGTCACATCAATGCGACACGACTAGCTAAGTTGCATAAGGATGGATATTTGAAACCGTTCGAATTTTCATCTTATGACACTTTCCAGTCATGTCTCAAAGGCAAGATGACCAAAACTCCGTTTACGGGACACGGAGAAAGAGTTACTGAACTCTTAGGACTGATACATAACGATGTATGCGGTCCCATGTCTACACATGCCAGGGATGGTTCTTCATACTTCTTTACATTCACTGACGATCTCTTAAGATACGGACATGTGTTCTTTATAAAACACGAGTCTGAAGCTTTTGAAAAATTTAGTGAATATAAACAAGAAGTCGAGAACCAAACCGGGAAAAGTACTAAAATCCTTTGATTTGATTGAGGAGGTGAATACTTGAGCAATGAATTCCAGGACTTCCTAAAAGAGAATGGGATTCTCTCTCAGCTGACTCCTCCATATACACCACAGCACAACGGTGTATCAGAACGGAGGAACCGCACCCTATTAGATATGGTGCGCTCTATGATGAGCGCAGCTGAGTTACCTATTTCCTTCTGGGGGTATGCGCTAGAGACAGCCATACATCTATTGAATATGGCCCCCACCAAATCTGTGCCTACCACTCCATATGAGATATGGAAAGGGAAGAGACCTTGTCTTAACTATGTTAAGATATAGGGTTGTCCAGCCTATGTCAAATGACAAAATCCGAAAAAATCGAGGCACGGTCTGTTCTATGCAAATTTGTAGGTTATCCCACGAATTCACAAGGGTATATCTTCTACCACACTGAGGAACAAAGTGTGTTTGTTTCTCGGCATGCCACCATTTTAGAAAAGGAATTTCTTGTAAAAGAGATTAGTGGTCATGAGGTAGAACTGGAAGAGGTTCCAGCTACAAAAGCTGGAACAGAAGATCTGGTGGAACCAGAGGATTCCGTAGTTCCCGATGAACCCCAGCCACTCCGCCGATCTAGTAGGGTTCCTCACCCACCAGAGAGATACTACGGTTTTCTCATGGATGGTGGGAGCGAGGATTACATCATGGAGGATGATGACCCAACTAGTTTCGAGCAGGCCATCATGAGTGGGGACTCAGTGAAATGGCTGGATGCAATGCGGTCGGAGATGGAATCCATGTACACCAACAAAGTATGGACTTTGGAAGATGCTCCTGAATGGGTAAAACCCATTGGGAGCAAGTGGATTTTCAAGAAAAAACTTGGTGTAGATGGGAAAGTGGAGACTTTCAAAGCTAGACTTGTTGCAAAGGGTTTTCGTCAAAACCAGGTGTGGACTATGACGAAACCTTTTCTCCAGTGGCTATGCTTAAATCCATCCGAATCATGCTTGCTATCGCTGCATATCATGACTACGAAATCTGGCAAATGGATGTTAAGACCGCCTTTCTAAACGGTGATTTAGAAGAGAGCGTGTACATGACTCAGCTAGAGGGCTTCGTAGCTAATGGGAGCAGCGGGAAGGTGTGCAAGCTGCTTAAATCCATTTATGGATTAAAGCAAGCATCGCAGAGTTGGAACATCTGCTTTGACGTCGTTATCAAAGAGTTTGATTTCGTCAAAAACGTAGATGAACCTTGTATCTACAAGAAGGTGGCAGAGAGTAAGGTTGTCTTCCTCGTATTGTACGTGGACGACATACTCTTGATAGGAAATGACATTCCTATGCTGCAATCGGTCAAGCTCTTCTTATCACAAAGATTCTCAATGAAAGATCTAGGGGATGCCTCCTACATCTTGGGGATTAAGATCTATAGAGATAGATCCAAACGGATACTTGGATTGTCCCAATCCAGGTACATTGACACCATACTAAAGAGGTTTAGTATGGAAGAATCCAAGCGTGGGAACTTACCCACGATCTCTGGACTCACTCTCTCCAAAGAGATGTCTCCCAAGATTGATTTGGAGAGAGCTCGTAAGCAAGGGATACCCTATGCTTCGGCAGTAGGCTCTATCATGTATGCGATGCTTTGTACCAGACCCGATGTAGCACACTCACTAAGTGTAGTGAGTAGGTATCAAGCCGATCCTGGAGAGAGTCACTGGACTGCTGTGAAGAGCATTCTCAAGTACTTACGAAGGACTAAAAAGATACTCTTGGTGTATGGTAACGGAGAACTCCAAGTGGAGTCCTTTACCGATTCGAGCTTCCAAAGTCATAAGGACGACTCTAAGTCGCACTCGGGATTTGTCTTTACCCTTTACGGAGGGGCGGTTAGCTGGAAGAGTTCCAAGCAGGAAACCATGGCAGACTCGACGATGGAGGCTGAATACATCGCTGCCAACGATGCTGCCAAAGAGCCTGTCTGGATCAAGAAGTTCATTACTGAACTTGGAGTGGTTCCATCCATTGAGAATCCAATACCTTTGTATTATGATAACAATGGAGCGGTGGCTTTGGCCAAGGAACCTATGTCCCATCAGCGATCCAGGCATATTCTGAGGCGGTATCACCTGATCCGGGAGATAGTTGATCACCGGGAGATCGAGGTCAGGAGGGTTGACACGAAGAACAACGCAGCGGATCCACTCACGAAGGCCATTCCCAGATACAGTTTGAGAGACTCTTCGGGATGTTTGGTATGCGATACTGTAGCAGCTGGCCCTAGTGCAAGTGGGAGATTGTTAGTTGTATGTATGCCCTAGAGGCCAGTATTGTACAGATGATGTATATTATATTGGATGCTTGGACATATATAGAGAGGATTTTCTTGCTCGATACGATAGTATGCTATCTGGTTGCTCTTTATCTTAACATGTATACTTGTCTCTTGATGCTGTCTTATAGTTACATGTTGGTAAAGCCCTTAGGATGTGTACTTGACAACCTGGACTATGATGCAGATCATACTAGTGGGGACAGAGTAGTCCATAAGTACATCCTTTAATATTCCTAGTCGTAGGTGTATCGAGACAGGGCATCGATATACCAGAGTAGACTAGCGTATACGCTTCTCGACCCATGAGATGGGCGATGGATGATCCTATATCCGTTGGTGTTTGACATCAGAGATCGTATACGGGCGCTCAGTGGAGACAGGGTACACTGGACGGACTCGCCGAGAACTACCATATGGTATTATACCTCACGTCAGATGGCAGTTCTCTGGTGACACTTGTGCAGGTTAGTCTGTAGACCCGAGATCGTCATAGAGTCTTGTATGATTCCCACTGTGCTTTTACTTCCTCCTTACCACGTCCAAGAAGGCATGCAAAATGGTGGTTTTTTGGGTACAGTCCCGAGTCACATTGAGGCAATGAGCGATAGGAGGGGTTTCGTCTCTCCCGGTATTGGGGGTTGATGTTGCGCTGTGCTCGATTGGCCGTTACAGGGAAGTCCCTGGCCAGGGTTGATTTAGAGATTTGCTGGTAAGTATTACCAGTAGTTTCTCGACCCGTTATGAACCTCACATCGGCACGACTTATCGGTTATTGGGGTCTGACGATTACCACCCCTAGACTTGATGCGACATATCAGACAAGGAGACCGGACTGTACGGGAAGTGTTACCGGCAGGCTTTTACAGGAGTTGGAGTGGGCTTGCTTGCTGATCTTCTGATCGCTCAATACCCGGGTAGCCGTTACATCCAGCTAGTACTGCTGACGGCTTATGGGTGCTCGATGTGATCATCACCTACTGCCGGCGTATTGACGAGTCTTTAGAGTCCTACATTGAGGTTTTACTGGCTCAGGCAAAACGAAATAGGAGCACGTATGTGATATGTGCGGGACCGAGAATAATACGTATATGTGATACCGTATTCTATTCTCGCGACTTTTTGTATCGGTCGGTTATATATGATATAGCCGGGTTATCGAATCAAGTGTTGATTCGATAAGTCGATACAATGGATGTTAGTCGGTTATATGAGATATGACCGGATTATTAAGTCAAGTGTTGATTTAATAATTTAGTGTATAATTGTATATTAGATATACTAGTTTACATTAACTAACACTTGTTCACTTAAGGATTTTTCTCACATGTGCACACTTTAATATATATATGTGATATATATTAAAATGTGTTTTCTTTTTTGTATCATGGTTGACGATACACTTGACATGGGTGTGTAAGACATACACCATTCTATTTATTATGGTGGGTTATAATTATTTAAGGTAATTACAAAATTAGTGGAATTTTGGAAAGAGCATGAAGCTTGTAGAAGCTTGCTTTGCTTTGACAAAGTCCACTATCTTTGTCTTTACTTTAGATTTTTGTTAACCTAACCATTTAGATTAGCCATGGTTATGATACTCACTCACCATGGTTAGCTCACTCACTTGATCATTATCCTCATCTTTTCTTTTGTTCATCTTCTTCTTCTTCTTTGAGCAAAAGAAAAGCTTGCTAGGGTTTCAAAAAGAGAGTGAAAGATTGTGAGAAATAAAATTCCAAAGAGAACCCACTTCCTATTTCTCCATGCTCTACTAGACTAGCACTTTAGTTTAGGGTGTTTGCTTCACTAATTCTCTAGTTAGTGAAGTAGAACCTTGAGTTGGCATCCCCTCGACGTAGATCATCTTCGGCCTCGAAGACTTCAAGCAAGGACACTCCTTTAGCCTCATGAAGCCATGCAAGAGTCCGGGAGAACCACGATCGCAATGAAGGGACTCCAACAAGGAGCTAATGAAGTGAAGGACCGATCTACAAAGGTTGCATTTCGTATTCACTTAGTCGTAAATGTAGTTTACTAGCATGTGAAACCCAAATTTTCTAGCAACGATCTTGTTTAGGGTTATTCGGCACGGCTAAACGGGCATGGTTAATGCCTTGTAGAACCTTATTAGAGTGCCTAGTAACCCTACAGCTATAGCTCCGTTGTTGTCGCAATACAGCGGTATTGGATCTGTTGGATATATATGCCCTAGAGGCCTTCATTGTATAAGATGCTAGGGATATTTATGTACATGACAGTCTTGCTTGATATGATAGTACGCTATTTGGTTTGTCTTTATCTTAACATATGATATATTTTACTTGGTATTTATATATACATGTTGATAAAGCCCATAGGGTGTTTGCCTGACTACCGGCGTTATGATGGTTGTCATACTAGTGGGAGCTGGATAGTCAATAGGCACATCCTTAGATGTCCCTGGTCGCAGGAGTATCGAGACTGGGCATCGATACTCCGGAGTAGACTAGTGTATACATATCTAGACCCTGACGAGGGGCGATGGATTGGTCCCGCAGCCATTGGTGGTGTGCACCTAAGATTGTATACAGATGCTCTCTTGGTGTGAGTACAACGGACAGGACTCGCCGAGAACTGACTGAATGGTATTATACCTAACGTCAGATAGCAGTTCTCCGGTGACATGTGTGCAGATAGTCTGTTGACTTAAAGTCATCATTTTTCTCGTGTGAGTTCCTACTGTGCTTTAATTATTACCCTACCACGGCTCAAAGGAGTCGTGCAAACAGGTTTTTGTTGGGCACAGTCCCGAGCGACGTGGCGGCAGTGAGCGACTGTTAAGGATTCATCTCTCCCGGAATAGGGAGTTGATATCGCACTGTTGTCGGTTGGTCATTACTATAAGTCCCTGGCCAGGGCCGATTGAGATTTACTGATGGACTGATCAGTAGATTCTCGGATGGTCTTGAGCCATACCGACACAACTTGTACGGTTATTAGGGGTCTGACGTCCACCACCTCCCTAGGCCATACATGTGATACTCTTAGACGAACAGACCGGACTGTGCGGATACTGTCACGGACAGGCTCAGTAGGATTACGGATAGGTTACCTCATCGGCTTTCTTATCGACAACTACCTGGGGACCATTACGTACAGCTAGTGCCGCTTGCGGTCTGTGGTTAAACCCACTGCCAGCGTTGTAGTCGAGTCTTTAGAGTCCCACACAGAGATTTCCCAAACCCAGGCGAAAAGATATAGAGGTTGTATGGTTTTACAACAAAGGTTCGGACGCATACGTGTTTAAACGCCCGTACGACATTCGGACAGTTTTTACTAGCCGGATTTGGTTTAAGCCAGATTCTAGTATCAGGTTATTGGATTTATACAGTCTAAAGTTTTTCCGTGTTTTCACGGATGACATGGGCGTTCTCGTAATTTTCCGAGAAGCTTCTAGAAGGATGTGACATGAGGGGTTAAGGTGGCATTTTCATTAATTGCTTTAGTGACTCATTCATATGAATCATCATATCATTAATGCATCATTAATGATCTAATGACTCACATGATGAATCACTCTTCTTGAATAAATGAATCATGGTGAATAATCATTTAATTGATATTATTTGATAATTCATTATATTTGATATATTCAAGTGAGAAGCTTTTCTCTTCTCATTATCATTTCCACCTTCTCTCTCCTCAAGCTCTCTCTCCTTCTCCAAACCCTAATCCTACTGCTCAGGAGTTGAGTACAAGGATTAGTAAAGACTAAATACTCCATAACCTAACTCTACATCACCTTAGTTCCTTTATTAGCAACTAGAGAAACTAAGTAACCTCATGTTTAGAGGTAATAGCTTGGATTAGGGTTCTCGGGTGGATCGTCTATCACGGAAGGAAGCCGAAGAGGATGTGGAGATCCAAGGAGGCCGTAGAGATCGTAAAGACGAAGGACTAGAATCGTTTGGTATAATCTCTTTACATAGTAGCTTTGAACTCTATGGTTTTGTTAAGTATTGTTTAGAAAAGATCATTGGTTAGTCGATGTTTGCTTTATAAACACGGTTGTTTTTCAAATTTCCGCCTCCCCGCAACTCGTGGGGTATTGCACATCGACTTACAGTGGTATCAGAGCCTCACTAAACAATAATTAACACACTTGCAAAGTTGTATGAATTTCGAACGGAAAATAAACCGGAAAAAACCCCGATATCACATAGTTTCTGTCGATTTGAAAATGAAGTCCAAAATTTTTCAGGGACCTCCAGAATGACCAGCATGAAAATATAAGAACACACAAGAAAAATGGGCTCCTGAATCGGCCAAAGAGCCGTGGAACCGCGGCCGATCCCATAGATCCACCGCGGATCCGCGGCCGAGTTGTGGCCGATTCAGCCCAGTTTTCTTCTGTGCATCTTTTGTGATATTTTGTATTTTCTGGTATGATTTAATTTTTGCTCAGGTTTCTGATTTGCAGAGAAGTATTGGAGCAAAATTTAATGTGTTTAATCGATCGAAATTATACGATGTTTGCTTGTTTGATTATATTTGTGAAATGTATTATGTGTTCGTAAACCTCCCCTAACTGCTAGTTTGTCGGTTGGCAGGGGGTTGCACATATCTGTTATGTTATTTTTAACTGTTTGTGTATATAAACTGTATTGGACTGTTGTGGTGATTAGCCGGGTTTTGTGATGGGTTATTGTATTAATTCATTCGATGTAATTGTTATAAGTTGTAATATTATTTCGCGGGGAACATCTAGGTTGCGGTTGTAGCCACCGTTGTATTATTTCTTTTTACTGTTTTTGCTCCTAGGATAGACCCAAGGTGGGGTGCACAAACTACCGGGTATTTGAAGTGTTGAGGCAGACCGCTTCACTTCTGGTACTTGGCGGGTAGTTTGCCGTACCCATAGGGGTCTGGGGTGGGGTAATGGCTATTCATCACAACTGTGTAATCCGTCTTTCATTGCAGGCTCAATAGAAATGCGGATTTCTTGCAAATCCAATATTGTTTATCTGTGATCTGGAATGCCTATTATTGCGTCTGGCGAATGTACAATATCTATATATGATAGCTATTTAGACGTCACTTATGTTTTACACCCGCGCTAGCCCAGCCCCCACTCTGTCGTTAGTTAAGTAACCTAACGGGTGATGACGGGACCCAGTGGCGAATGCTGATGGCATAAGAGGACGTTATATTTTCGTTGTTATCTGTAATGATAGGTTAATTGATGGGACGCATTATTATTAATGCAAAGAAAATAAAACCTAAACTTAATCGTTGGAACAATTTCGAAACCACTCGGTTTTCTTCGAAAAGCAAATTTTAAATGCGGAGCTTAAACCACTCCTTTTAAAATAAAAGCTATCATAGTTTCTTCGATTATATCAAGTTCACTACGTTAACGGTTTTTTGCCAAAAACCATCCGTAACCCTCCGTCGTTTCATGTAGACAGCACATCGTATTCATGCTATACTTGTTAGCCTACGTCAAGGCATAGTGTATGGTAGCAGTGTGTTTGCCTATTTGTTGAATAGATAGATGCATTAGTTTAAGACAGACGTACACCTTGTTAGCCTACGTCAAGGGCTTGTACGATGTACTTAAATTGATCAGGACAACGATGGGTAGAACTTGACTTGCGTCTTATGATTTGTTGGCCTACGTCAAGGTCATAAGAGCTTGGGGGTAAAAATCACATCGGGAGTTTCAAACATAAAGGAAACTTACAGATTTAGCATACCTTATGGAGTGTGGTGACTAGAGTGGCTTCTAGGGCATCAGGCAATGATAGTTGGATCCCGATCCCACTGATGTGTAGGATTACTCTCGAGAATTTTTCTCACCTAACAATCAATGCTATAAACCAAGTAGGTGTCTAGAAAGGTGTTAGAGGGGCTACGCCTCCAGAGAAAAGAGGTTCTTTAATTAAGGAACTTCGCGAAAGCGTTGGAAAACCTCCCTCGAAGTACCAACACCAGCCTGGCTGAAAGGTTAAGCAAGTATTGTGACGTGTGATTAAATCCTGACTAGTTCTTCTTTTAGGTTTTGAAGAAGGATTTGAGGAAACAGTAGGAGCCATCCTGTTTAGATATATTAATAACCAATCTAAACTTGCAAGAGCATATGCCAAGTGTTTTCTTTTCTCTCTCTCTGGCAGCTACTATGACAGGACTAAAACTATTACTTGAAAAAAATATACTGACTGGGCAGAACTATAAAGATTGGCTAAGGAACGTCAATATTGCACTGACTTATGACAAAGTAGCTTATGTTACCACCGATGTTCCTCCTCTTATCCCAGGACCAGATTCCTCAGTTGTGGACATGGAAGTTCGCAAAACCTGGGATCTAGACTGTGAGCAGGCTAAGTGTATCGTGCTGGTGTCCATGAACAATGAACTCCAGAAACAGCACGAGAGTATGGATATTATATCCATCTTTCTCCATCTCAAAGAGTTGTATGGAGAGCACTCACGTATCGCGAGGTACGAAACCTCAAGGAAACTCTTCCAGATGAGGTTAGCTCCAGGATCGCCTGTAGGAGAGCACGTCCTCAAAATGATCAGCCTCATTGAGGAACTCGCAAACCTGGGATGCATGCTAGAGAACGATTTGTATATCGACTTGATTTTGCAGTCCCTTCCCCACACCTTCTCTAAGTTCGTGCTGAACTTCAACATGCACGAAATGGAAGCGGATCTTCCAAAGCTCCTCAATATGTTGAGGGTAGCAGAGACCTCCTTGAAAAAGGAGAAGACCCCCGTTCTGTATGTTGGCCAATCATCTTCTTCTAAATCTAAAGCGAAAGCTAAAGGGAAGAAGAAGTTGAAAGCCACCAAACCGAAAGGAGGGGTCAAGAAGGTGCAGGGAACGAACAAGGCAGGAAGGGTGAGGACAGAAAAGAACGAGTGCTTCTATTGTCACAAGCAAGGGCACTGGAAAAAGGATTGTCAGGCCTTCAAAGACAAGGACATGAAGCAAGTAGTTGCTTCAACTTCAGGTGTGTTTGTAATCGAAAATTGTCTTTCAGTTAACTCTACATCATGGGTACTTGATACCGGTTCTGGTTCTCACATCTGTAACTCATTGCAGGATCTGAGAAATAGTAGAGTGCTGGGGACAGGTGATATGACTCTCCGGATGGGCAATGGAATGCATGTAGATGCAATTGCAATAGGGGAATATCACCTAGGGTTGACTAGTGGGCATATTTTGGTGTTGTACAGCTGTTTTTGTATTCCCAGTATGTTGTGTAATATTATATCATTATCTTCGTTATCGAATGAAGGATATAGTTTTGCGCTTGAAAGAAATGTTATGAACATTCACCTAAATCAAGAACTTATTGGGTATGGCACACTCGAAAACGGCATATACATACTTAATCAACCTCAAATTTTCAATATTCAAAACACGCGTAAAAGAAAGGCTCCGGATTCAAATCAAGCCTTCCTATGGCATTGTAGACTTGGTCATATAAACGAAACAAGGTTGACTAAGTTACATAAAGATGGATATCTAGATCCGTTTGAATATTCATCATATGCAACTTGTCAATCATGTATCAAAGGAAAAATGACCAAATCTCCGTTCACCGGACACGGAGAAAGAGCCACTGAACTCTTGGGACTAGTACACAGTGATGTATGTGGTCCGATGTCTACGCATGCACGAAGTGGTCACTCCTACTTCATCACTTTTACGGAAGACTTATCTAGGTATGGACATGTGTTCTTAATGAAGCATAAATCCGAGGCTTTTGAGAAGTTTAAGGAGTATAAAAATGAAGTAGAGAAACAAACTGGTAAAAGCATCAAGACACTTCGATCTGATCGAGGTGGAGAATACTTAAGTACCCATTTCCTTCAATGCTTAAAAGAGAATGGAATTCTCTCTCAGCTTACTCCGCCTTATACACCTCAGCATAATGGTGTATCAGAAAGGAGGAATCGCACTCTGTTAGACATGGTGCGTTCAATGATGAGTAGTGCTGAGTTGCCACTTTCCTTCTGGGGATTTGCTCTAGAATCAGCAGCATACCTATTAAATAGAGTTCTGACTAAGTCTGTACCTACCACTCCATATGAAATATGGAGCGGGAAGAGACCATATCTCAAGTATATCAAGATATGGGGGTGTCCGGTATATGTTAAAAAGCATAATCCGGACAAGCTCGAGGCACGATCGGTTTTATGCAAGTTTGTAGGATACCCCAAGCATTCAAGAGGGTATATGGTCTACCACACTGAATGTAACGTTTTGAAAATCATTTCGGTGAAATTTCGAAAAAACGGTAAAATATGGGGGTTTTCTGTAAAAAGTCAAAATGCAAATATCTTTATTATAAAATTAAATATACATATTCTAGCTATGTAATTTCTAGTATTTGGTGTTTATTGAGCCACTGGTGAAATTTCAAATTTTCTGAAAAAAAAATTATTTTATGATTATTTTAAGTCGTCACTAATACATTTAATTAGGGAAATTACAAATTGGAATGAGTTGAAAAAAAATTTTTGCATCATAAAACATTGAATAAAATTTTATCATGTGGTTTTTGGAACGAAATCATTTGCCAAAACGGCTTAGAAATTATTGAAGAAAAAGGCTTTTTTTTTAGCGTAAATGGATGTTTGGGGTATAGTATTTATTATTTTTCATCACCCCACACCTGTACCCACACCCACACACCCCCATTCACTTCTCCCCTTGGCTGAATTCAGCAGCCCCCATCTTTTTCCCCACTTGAATTTCAAAGGAAAGAAATGAAAGAAAAGAAAAGAAAATGGATAAATGAGGTGGACTTTTGACTTTGGTTTGACCTTGACTTTCTCCCCCCACTTTCCTGTAACGCCTTGAAAAGTTGTTTTGGTGTTTTCCTGAAAATCGGTGAAAATTCGGTATTTTTCCGAAAACCGTCCTTTTTGTTATTTTGCAGTTTAGGACTAATTATACCTAAAATGGATAGGTAATTGCTCGTTTTTAGTAGCTAATTAGTTACTTATGAAATTCTGGTCGTTTAAAAATTTTCCCTAATTTTTCAATTTTTTAATATTATTTTAAGCCCGTAAGAAAATACATTAAATTAGCGATAAATACAAAACTTTTTTGGGATAATTTTAATCTTTAAAATTATGTTAATTAAAATCTATTTGTAACATAAATTTTTAGTATTTTATTTTGATTTTTAACTAATTTTTATTATAGAAAACGAAAATTATTGAATTTAAGCTTAAACTTGCAATTTTGGACTTGTAGGGGTCTTTTTGCATAAAAAATTTTTGTGCACTCTCTCTCACTCACCATGGCCGGCCTCATACTGTTGTAACACCCCAAGAATTTTCTTTCCCTCTTTTTGACTTTAAATTATGTGAGAATGGGCTAAAAAAGGGTTATATATATATTTATTTGAGGTAAGGGTATTATGGTAATATGAGAGGGTTGACTTGGAATTTTTTTCCCCAACTCCACCACACCTCTCCCCACTCCCTTGCTGCTGAAAATCCTGCAGAAACAGCCCCAATTTCCCTTCTCTTTTTCCTTCCAAAATTCATCACAATTCCATCAAAATTCAACAAAAATCCATAGATTTCTTCACAAATTCAACACAAAACCCTATTCTATCTCTTCTCAAGCCCAAATGGGTTTAAATCTTGGAGAAAGGAGGTGTCTTGGAAGGCTTGAGAAAGCTTAGGATTGAACTTTTAAGGTATAACTTCTAATCAAATGGTTACATTGTTCCTTAGGTGTGCTAATTAGAACTTTGAAAATTGTTTTAGTGTTAATTTCTAATCTAGTTTTTTAGTTCATGGCTTGACTTTTAATTAGGGTTTAGAAAACCATTAATTAGTTAATTAAGTTATTTTGTTATCTAGTTTTATGCAAACTTAATTTAAGAGATTACTTTGCTTAAGTGGGCTTCGATATGTGTTAATTTTGGTTTTTCAAGTGTGAAATTGGATTTAAATTGTTGGTTATAAAAATCAAGAAAGGGATTTGTGTATGGATATAGGTTGAAGCATGGTTGTTGTGTTGTAATTTTAATTGTAGTGGCTTTCTAATGGTTTAATTTGGATATTTGTGTGATAATGTGTGCACTTTGTCGCTAATTGTCGATGTTTGCACCAATTTTGCAATTTCTAGCTTACTAGGTTTTATGTAAATTATTGTGACGAATTAATTGCGATATGTAGATTATATTGTTGGCATATCCTATGACATTTAGGATGTGTGAGTGCGGATTTTTTGGTGTTCGGGTTTTAGTTTTGCCGGGCGACCAAATCGGCGATTTTTGCAGTTTTTGCGATTTTCGCGTGTGTTCCGCGCATCTTGTGCACGTTGTACATAGCTAGTGAACGTTGGTATTCTCGTTCGGGATTTGCGTCATTTCATGATATGTAACCTTATGTCTTGTATTGATGTAAATTCTAGGTTCGGTCGCGGAGGCTTCGGATGCGGCACGAAAAGGGAAAGCGGTGATCGGACGTAGCTAGCTGAGGATTTCTGTGAGTAGATGTAACATCTACGGGGGAATATCGTTGGATGGCGCAAGTCGCCCGATAGTTTTAGTAACTTAAAAGATTCTTAGTAATATTAGTAATTAGGGGTTTAATACTTGTATGATTATTTGCTACATTCATGCCTTATATTGACATACATATACGAACCCATTCTATAGGACACATGCACCATTGCCAGGGTTTTTATATGCAGCATGAGCATTATTCATGCTTACACACACACCCTGGTAATTGCCATGCCACCACACTAGATAACCTTTAATTTGAAACCTTTTACTAATTGATACTTAAACTCGCGCTATTGCTTTAATTCCTTAAAATGAAATCGTAGGATTGCTATTCATGTCCATGTGCTTCATCATATTAATTGTTCATGCCTAATTTATTTATCACACATCGCAACTCGATTATTGATACCATATGCATTCATTATCATTGACATATGCACTTATGAGGATTTCTTGAGATTTTATGATATTTCTGGATTTCGGGGGAAAGCCGCAAAATTTCTAAACTTATTATATTTTTAAAATATGTAAATTTCGGTTTTCCAGTGATGTAAGTGTCGTCCACCATGAGTTTGCTGTTGTTTTGAAGATCCGTGTCGAGGAGTGGAGGAACCGTTACGGGTACATGGTGGGCCCGGTATGGTACCCCGGGGCAAGATGAATGTGGTGTTGACGTTAAGCCTGGCAGGGGACGAATTACCTACCGGTGACTGTTTGGCACGGCGGATATCCAGAGGATACCGACCGTGGCCGCGAGATGATGAGATTTTGATATTGAGCTGGGTCAGCCGGATGGCTGAGGCCAGAGAAACTATAACATGGATATATGAGATTTGTGATAGTTTTGAGGTGTCGTTGCTGGACACAGGTTCTTGTTGATTCTATTGGTATTGTGCTGATATTTCAAAAGAGATTCTTAAAGGGAAAAACATGATTTCTTATACTTACACATTCAGATCACGAGTTGACTCGCATTGCATTCATACCTGCTAGTATATTCATATTGCATACATACTTGCCATTATGTCCCGCCTTACCAATATTTAGATGCTAGGATGCTTGTGTGCATGCATACAATAGCCTGTGTAGATGTTATTTATTACTCACGAGTTGGCAACTCACCCCCGTTGTGCCATAGCCTTTTGCAGGTCCGCTCCGTCAGAGCAGTAGCGGCGGGCGCTCTTATTTCTTTTGCCTGGACTCGAGGTCTTGCTCTTAGGTGGGTTATATCATTATTTTTGTACCACCTTGTATATTCTTGTATCTAGTGTACTCCATCTACTGTTTCTACCAGTATTATTGTATATTGACCTAGAGATGAGACTATGAGGTTTGTGGACTTTTATGCTGTATTTTGGGGTCGAGCTCACTTGAGTCGACATGCTATTTTTCTTATGCTTCATTATGATTATTTCGCATGTCGTTGCTTTATATTGCGTGGGATTTGTGACCGCCTTGTGGCGAAGAGCTAGCTCCCGCTTGGGGATGCCTTATTTGTTGGATTCATATATATTCTTGTTGTACCCATTTTGGGGGCCAGTATTTACAAAGGAGACTCTGCCGAAATTTTCAGAAAAATTTGTATTGTTCTTAAAAAGGGTTTTATATGACTTATTTGATAAACTCGCTTTCAATTGATTGGGTTTTCTTCACTCTTCTGCTTATTTGGTTTTGGTTCTGGGCTTTGGCTTACTTATTTTACGGACGCCTTGAGACGCTTCGTAAACTTAAGTACCAGTCACGTCCGTACCCTGCGGGTCGTGACAAAGTTGGTATCAGAGCGATAGGTTTTACCTTTTTGAGTGTAGGATAAACCTTGGTAGATGGAGTAAGTGACTTAAGTAGGGTAACGTAGCGTGTGTATGTCCGCGGCATACTTGCGATACGGTACTCTGCCTAAGTGACTTTAGGATATACTTGCTTGGAAATTCCTTCTTCAATTCCGTGTATCCTATGATTCTCCTGCACCATTCTTATTGTCCTATTCCTGTACCAGTCACTATGCCGCCGAAGGCTACGAGGGCACAGAGGGCTGCCGCCCGAGACGAGATTCGAGCTGGCTCGTCCGAGACTAGGACTGAGCAGGGTGGTATGCCTACGCCGCAGGGACAGACCGATCCACCTTCTCCTGGCCGTATGGATAGGCTTGAGACTGGTATGGAGGAGTTGCGACAGATGATGGGGAGCATGCAGGAGCTACGTCAGATGGTAGGATCCCTAGTTGCAGCCAGTCGTACACCGAGGCCGGATGACGTACCTACTACATCACAGACGACCATGATACCTGCCACCACTACTACCAACGTGGCCATTCCGGTTTCGCTACAGGATTTCATGAGGCTGAGACCTCCAGTATTCACCGGCACCGAGGCAGCGGAGGACCCACAGACATTCCTTGACAGTTTAGCCAGGATCTGCCGTTCGCTGAGATGTTCGGATGATCGATGGGTAGAGCTTGCGAGTTTCCGACTAGAGGGTCTCGCGCAGACATGGTGGGAGTCAGTCTTGAGAGGTCGAGCTGCAGGTCTACCGCCTATGACTTGGGCCGAGTTTACAGCGGTCTTTCTAGCTCGTTTCCTCCCGGAGAGCGTTCGTGACGCCAGAGCTCGCAGCTTCGAGCCTTAGTCAAGACACCAGGGATGACGGTGTCTGAGTATGACATCAAGTTTACACAGTTATCCCGATATGCTCAGTATTTGGTGGATACCGAAGAGAAGATGGTGAAGAGGTTCGTACAGGGACTTGATGCCCAGCTATATCTTGTCGTTGGTGCCCAGCATTTCGACACTTATTCAGCCGCTATGGACACAGCATTACTGATGGAGGCACGCATATCATAAACTTCGGCCGTTTCTGGGCCGAAGAGGATTCGCACCGATGTGCCGTTGCAGAGGCAGCGCTCCAGATTCTTTCCGAGAGATGGGCCTGGCAGAGGATTTGGACAGGGTCAGTTATATGGTTCATATCCACAGGGACAGCAGCCGTCGCCAGGATGTTTTGGGTGCAGGAGTCCGCACCACCGTATCAGAGACTGTCCGGTGAGACGAGAGGGAGAGGCGACAGTTCCACATGTGACCCTACCACCATTACCACCTCCTCCCCAGAGAGCCCTACTTCCTATCACTGGTAATGCTCCACGACAGTTCGATGCACCCAGAGGCCGTGGACGTGGTGGTCCTATCCAGAGGGGACGAGGAGGCAGAGGCCGAGGCCGAGGACAGCCTACTATCGGTGGAGGACAGGCCCGAGTATTTGCTTTTACACCGCAGGATGCGCAGGCATCCAATGCCGTTGTGACAGGTACCTTGCCAGTTTGTTCTTTCGACGCACGGGTATTATTTGACCCAGGTTCCACACATTCATACGTCTCTGCACACTTTGCACCGATGTTGGGCCGTGAGTCGTCGTCGTTAGATCATCCGCTTGTTGTTGTTACTCCGGTAGGCGAGTCGTTTGTCGCTCATTTTGTATTTCGTTTGTCTTCCGTTCGTATCGTGGAGAGGGATTCATCAGTTGATTTGATTCTCCTCGATATGTTGGACTTTGATGTGCTTCTGGGCATGGATTGGCTAGCCACTTGTTATGCTTCGGTGGACTGCCGTGAGAAGGCGGTCATATTTAGCTTTCCGGGAGAGCCAGTCCTTGTTGTTCAGGGAGACCGCGGCGTCACCCTTCCCAGCTTGATTTCGTCTCTTCGCGCTGATCAGCTCTCTCGGAAGGGATGTCAGGGATTCTTAGCGTATATTTGTGATACTCGAACTGCTGAGGTTCCGTTGGACCGGGTCCCGGTTGTTTGTGAGTTCCCTGATGTTTTCCCTGATGAGCTACCTGGGCTACCGCCTGAGCGCGATGTTGAGTTCTGCATTGATTTGATTCCCGGCTCGGGGCCTATTTCTATACCGCCTTATCGGATGGCCCCGGCTGAGCTTCGAGAGCTGAAGGATCAGTTGCAGGATTTGTTAGAGAAGGGGCTTATTCGACCTAGTGTTTCTCCGTGAGGTGCTCCGATCTTGTTTGTCAAGAAGAAGGACGGAAGTTTGCTCTTATGTATCGACTACCACCAGCTGAACAAGGTTACCGTGCGGAACAGATATCCGTTGCCACGCATTGATGATTTGTTCGACCAGATTCAGGGTGCGGGGTATTTTTTTTTTCTTTTTTTTTCGAGGATCGACTTGCGATCAGGGTACCATCAGCTGCGAGTTCGACAGGAGGATATACCGAGGACAGCTTTCCGCATGCGCTATGGCCACTATGAGTTTTTGGTGATGTCGTTCGGACTCACCAACGCCCCAGCAGCATTCATGGATTTGATGAACCGTACATTCAGGCCGTATCTTGACTTGTTCATCATCGTGTTATCGACGATATCTTGGTGTACTCCCGGAGCAGAGAGGAGCACGAGCAGCACTTGCAGATTACGTTACAGACTCTGAAGGAGCACCAGCTGTTCGCAAAGTTCTCCAAGTGTGCATTCTGGCTGGACAGCGTCGGATTCTTGGGTCACGTGGTTACGAGAGACGGCATTTGTGTGGACCCGAAGAAGATTGAGGCCGTTCAGCAGTAGTCCAGACCGAGATCAGTTACGGAGATCCGCAGTTTCTTAGGCCTGGCTGGCTACTACAGGCGATTCGTTCAGGATTTCTCCCGTATTGCTGCACCTATAACCGGATTGACCCGGAAGGGAGTTCTTTTCGTTTGGACGGAGGAGTGCGAGCACAGTTTTCAGCAGCTACGGACTTGTTTGACTACGGCGCCGGTGTTATCTTTGCCTTCAGGATCAGGCGGATTCGTGGTTTATTGTGACGCTTCACGAGTGGGGCTAGGGTGCATATTGATGCAGTATGGCCGGGTGATCGCTTATGCTTCTCGGCAGTTGAAGAAGCATGAACAGAACTACCCCACTCATGATTTGGAGATGGTTGCAGTGGTCTTTGCACTGAAGATTTGGCGACATTACCTATACGGCGAGTCGTGTCAGATATTCACCGATCACAAGAGCTTAAAGTACATATTTCAGCAGCGAGACCTGAACCTCAGACAGCGTCGTTCGATGGAGTTAGTGAAAGACTATGACTGCGAGATCTTATATCACCCAGGTAAGGCGAATGTAGTGGCAGATGCATTGAGCAGGAGGCCCAGGGGTAGTCTATCCTTTTTGCGCGCAGTGCAGAGGCAGTCGTCAGCAGATTGGCAGATGTTATGCGACAGCCGAGTTGAGTTCGAATTCACTCAGACAGGGGGACAGCTCGAGCATATTCGTGCACGCCCACAGTTGCTTGACCGTATATATGAGGCACAGCGCAGTGACGACCGTTGCTCAGAGATCATGGCACAGATGGGACAGGGCATATTTTCCGAGTTCGTGATTGACGATCAGGGGATTTTACGCTATGGATCTAGACTGTGCGTACCAGATGCTGATGGATTACGGCGCGACATTCTTGAGGAGGCACACCGATCAGTGTATAATGTCCACCCCGGTTCCACCAAGATGTACCATGATATGAGAGAGACCTACTGGTGGGACGGGATGAAGAGGGACATTGCGGAGTTTGTATCGAGATGCCTGACTTGTCAGCAAGTCAAGGCCGAGCACCAGAGGCCCGCAGGAGAGCTACAGCCGTTACCCATTCCGGAGTTGAAATGGGAGCAGATTTCGATGTATTTCGTTGTGGGTCTACCCAGGACCAGTCGAGGGTACGACTCCATCTGGGTGATCGTAGATCGATTGACGAAAGCGGCTCACTTCCTGCCAGTGAAGACGACTTTCGGCTTCGCTCAGTATGCTCAGCTCTATATTGACGAGATCGTGCGACTACATGGCGTACCGACTTGTATCGTGTCAGATCGAGGCACTCAGTTTACCAGCCGACTATGGCAGAGTCTTCAGGAGGCTTTGGGCACTCGTTTGAGCTTCAGCACAGCGTTTCATCCGCAGACCGACGGACAGTCAGAGCGGACCATTCAGACTCTCGAGGACATGCTCAGAGCATGCGTTTTAGACTTCGGCGGTAGCTGGGATCGTCATTTACCTCTGGTGGAGTTCACCTACAACAACAGCTTCCAGGATACTATTCAGATGGCACCTTTCGAGGCATTGTATGTGAGGAGATGCAGATCGCCCGTCTGTTGGACAGAGCTCAGCGAGAGCAGTATTTTGGGGCCGCAGCTTGTGGAGGAGACGACAGCGAAGATACAGTTGATCCGAGACCGGATGAGGGAAGCTCAGAGCAGACAGAAATCGTATGCAGACAGGCGCCGTCACAGGTTAGAGTTCGCAGTTGGCGATCATGTTTTTCTGAGGGTCTCTCCGATGAAGGGCGTGATGCGATTTGGGCGAAAAGGAAAGCTTAGCCCTAGATTCGTAGGTCCCTTCGAGATCCTCGAGCGTGTCGGCGCTGTTGCATATCGTTTGGCTCTTCCACCCAGCATTCCCGATGTTCACCCCGTCTTCCATGTTTCGATGCTCCGTAAGTACCTTCACGACCCTTCGCATGCGATTCAGCACCCGACAGTCCAGCTAGAGCGCGACCTTTCTCTTGCAGAGCAGCCGGTGGCCATCCTGGATCGGCAGGTGAAGAAGTTGAGATCGAAGATTATACCAACCATCAAGGTCCTTTGGAGTAGCCCGAGCAGCGAGGAGGTTACCTAGGAGACCGAGGGCGAGATGAGGAAGAAATATCCCCATCTCTTTGAAGGTGCGCGTAGTTATATTTTTAAATTCGGAGACCGAATTTCTTTAAGGGGGGAAGATTGTAACGCCTTGAAAAGTCGTTTTGGTGTTTTCCTGAAAATCGGTGAAAATTCGGTATTTTTCTGAAAACCGTCCTTTTTGTTATTTTACAGTTTAGGACTAATTATACCTAAAATGGATAGGTAATTGCTTGTTTTTAGTAGCTAATGAGTTACTTATGAAATTCTGGTCGTTTAAAAATTTTCCCTAATTTTTCAATTTTTTAATATTATTTTAAGCCGGTAAGAAAAATACATTAAATTAGCGATAAATACAAAACTTTTTTGGGATAATTTTAATCTTTAAAATTATGTTAATTAAAATCTATTTGTAACATAAATTTTTAGTATTTTATTTTGATTTTTAACTAATTTTTATTATAGAAAACGAAAATTATTGAATTTAAGCTTAAACTTGCAATTTTGGACTTGTAGGGGGTCTTTTTGCACAAAATTTTTTTGTGCACTCTCTCTCACTCACCATGGCCGGCCTCATACTGTTGTAGCACCCCAAGAATTTTCTTTCCCTCTTTTTGACTTTAAATTATGTGAGAATGGGCTAAAAAAGGGTTATATATATATTTATTTGAGATAAGGGTATTATGGTAATATGAGAGGGTTGACTTGGACTTTTTTCCCCAACTCTACCACACCTCTCCCCACTCCCTTGCTGCTGAAAATCCTGCAGAAACAGCCCCAATTTCCCCTCTCTTTTTCCTTCCAAAATTCATCACAATTCCATCAAAATTCAACAAAAATCCATAGATTTCTTCACAAATTCAACACAAAACCCTATTCTATCTCTTCTCAAGCCCAAATGGGTTTAAATCTTGGAGAAAGGAGGTGTCTTGGAAGGCTTGAGAAAGCTTAGGATTGAACTTTTAAGGTATAACTTCTAATCAAATGGTTACATTGTTCCTTAGGTGTGCTAATTAGAACTTTGAAAATTGTTTTAGTGTTAATTTCTAATCTAGTTTTTTTAGTTCATGGCTTGACTTTTAATTAGGGTTTAGAAAACCATTAATTAGTTAATTAAGTTATTTTGTTATCTAGTTTTATGCAAACTTAATTTAAGAGATTACTTTGCTTAAGTGGGCTTCGATATGTGTTAATTTTGGTTTTTCAAGTGTGAAATTGGATTTAAATTGTTGGTTATAAAAATCAAGAAAGGGATTTGTGTATGGATATAGGTTGAAGCATGGTTGTTGTGTTGTAATTTTAATTGTAGTGGCTTTCTAATGGTTTAATTTGGATATTTGTGTGATAATGTGTGCACTTTGTCGCTAATTGTCGATGTTTGCACCAATTTTGCAATTTCTAGCTTACTAGGTTTTATGTAAATTATTGTGACGAATTAATTGCGATATATAGATTATATTGTTGGCATATCCTATGACATTTAGGATGTGTGAGTGCGGATTTTTTGTTGTTCGGGTTTTAGTTTTGCCGGGCGACCAAATCGGCGATTTTTCCAGTTTTTGCGATTTTCGTGTGTGTTCCGCGCACCTTGTGCACGTTGTACCTAGCTAGTGAACGTTGGTATTCTCGTTTGGGATTTGCGTCATTTCATGATATGTAATCTTATGTCTTGTATTGATGTAAATTCCAGGTTCGGTCGCGGAGGCTTCGGATGCGGCACGAAAAGGGAAAGCGGTGATCGGACGTAGCTAGCTGAGGATTTCTTTGAGTAGATGTAACATCTACGGGGGACTATCGTTGGATGGCGCAAGTCGCCCGATAGTTTTAGTAACTTAAAAGATTCTTAGTAATATTAGTAATTAGGGGTTTAATACTTGTATGATTATTTGCTACATTCATGCCTTATATTGACATACATATACGAACCCATTCTATAGGACACATACACCATTGCCAGGGTTTTTATATGCAGCATGAGCACTATTCATGCTTACACACACACCCTGGTAATTGCCATGCCACCACACTAGATAATCTTTAATTTGAAACCTTTTACTAATTGATACTTAAACTCGCGCTATTGCTTTAATTCCTTAAAACGAAATCGTAGGATTGCTATTCATGTGCATGTGCTTCATCATATTAATTGTTCATGCCTAATTTATTTATCACACATCGCAACTCGATTATTGATACCATATGCATTCATTATCATTGACATATGCACTTATGAGGATTTCTTGAGATTTTATGATATTTCTGGATTTCGGGGGAAAGCCGCAAAATTTCTAAACTTATTATATTTTTAAAATATGTAAATTACGGTTTTCTAGTGATGTAAGTGTTGTCCCCCATGAGTTTGCTGTGGTTTTGGAGATCCGTGTCGAGGAGTGGAGGAACCGTCACGGGTACATGGTGGGCCCGGTATGGTACCCCGGGGCAAGATGAATGTGGTGTTGACGTTGAGCCTGGCAGGGGACGGATTACCTACCGGTGACTGTTTGGCACGACGGATATCCAGAGGATACCGACCGTGGCCGTGAGATGATGAGATTTTGATATTGAGCTGGGTCAGCCGGATGGCTGAGGCCAGAGATACTATAACATGGATATATGAGATTTGTGATAGTTTTGAGGTGTCGTTGCTGGACACAGGTTCTTGTTGTTTCTATTGGTATTGTGCTGGTATTTCAAAAGAGATTCTTAAAGGGAAAAACATGATTTCTTATACTTACACATTCAGATCACGAGTTGACTCGCATTGCATTCATACCTGCTAGTATATTCATATTGCATACATACTTGCCATTATGTCCCGCCTTACCAATATTTAGATGCTAGGATGCTTGTGTGCATGCATACGATAGCCTGTGTAGATGTTATTTATTACTCACGAGTTGGCAACTCACCCCCGTTGTGCCATAACCTTTTGCAGGTCCGCTCCGTCAGTGCAGTAGCGGCGGGCGCTGTTGTTTCTTTTGCCTGGACTCGAGGTCTTGCTCTTAGGTGGGTTATATCATTATTTTTGTACCACCTTGTATATTCTTGTATCTAGTGTACTCCATCTACTGTTTCTACCAGTATTATTGTATATTGACCTAGAGATGAGACTGTGAGGTTTGTGGACTTTTATGCTGTATTTTGGGGTCGAGCTCACTTGAGTCGACATGCTGTTTTTCTTATGCTTCATTATGATTATTTCGCATGTTGTTGCTTTATATTGCGTGGGATTTGTGACCGCCTTGTGGCGAAGAGCTAGCTCCCGCTTGGGGATGCCTTATTTGTTGGATTCATATATATTCTTGTTGTACCCATTTTGGGGGCCAGTATTTACAAAGGAGACTCTGCCGAAATTTTCAGAAAAATTTGTATTGTTCTTAAAAAGGGTTTTATATGACTTATTTGATAAACTCGCTTTCAATTGATTGGGTTTTCTTCACTCTTCTGCTTATTTGGTTTTGGTTCTGGGCTTTGGCTTACTTATTTTACGGACGACTTGAGACGCTTCGTAAACTTAAGTGCCAGTCACGTCCGTACCCTGCGGGTCGTGACATTTCCCTACCTCCCCCTCTCTCCTCTCCCCCTCCCATTCCAGCCGACCCCCCCTCTCCTACAGCAGCAACAGCCCCCCCGTTTCCCTTCTCTTTTCTCTTCAAAACTTCATCAAAAATTGCTCCAAAATCCATCAAAAAAATCCCAAAACCCAAATCCGACTCCTACCCATTTTAGCTTAGCCCGTATAGCATGGATCTTTGTGAAAAGAGAGCATTTTGCAGGGTCATGTATGCTTGTGGATCATCAAATGTTTTTGCGTATAATTCTAAACATTTTTGCTAAATTTGTTACTAATTTCTTAAAGCTAATTTAATTAAGTGTTAATTTGGTTTGAGTTTAATTGCATGATTAAAGATTTCTAGCTAGGGTTTGTTGTGGAAATGAGTTGTGTTTGATTGTGCATGGTTTAGTGATGTGGATTAACATATTTAGTATTGAAGAAAACTAATCTAGTTGTTAATTGCAAGTTGTTACTTGAAAAATGTCCAAATTAAGCTTTTTGTTGCAAACTAGGTTTTTTGATTTAATTCGAAATATGAGATTAAAAATATGGTTAGGGTTTTTATCATATTATTAACTCTATTAAGTGCAGTTTAACACTTTAGTTCATGGAAATCCAACCTAAATTGTAGTTTGTGCATTTTGCTATGAAATTGTTAAAAAGGGTATTTTGTAAACTAGAATATTAGGGTTTTTGGAATTTAATGAGATTAAATTCCGGAAATTGTTTCTATGACTTATTTAAGATATTTAATAAGTATATTGGCCGCTACATTCATTTAAACATCATCTTTTGTACAACAACGGCGAATTGTGCTTGCTAGATTTACGGAAAAATGACTTTTTAAGTGAAATTGGGGTTTTTGTGAGTTTTAACCTAGTTTATATTAAAATTAGTGTTCGTGAATGTGCAAATGAGTGTGATTGGATTTTTCTCGATGGTTTGACGTTTGTACATCGACATCGAGGGTTGGTTTTGTTAGTGTATATGCCCTAGAGGCCATTACTGTATCATACTAGTTTGTATATTACTTAATGGATGCTTGGGATATTCACCTTGTATATACAATCTTGCTCAAAATAGTAGTATGCTACTTGGTTTGTCTCTACTTCAATGTGTACTTGTGTTTATTTTACTATATCACTTATACGCATTAGTGGAGCCCTTAGGATCTTTGCTTGATTACCAGCGTTGTGATGGCAGTCACACTAGTGGGGGCTGGGTAATCTATAAGCACATCCTTATACAGGTCCCTAGTCGCAGGACTATCGAGACAGGGCATCGATACTCCGGAGTAGACTAGCGTATGCGCTTCTCATCCCAGTGTGGGAGATGGTCTGTCCCACAGCCATCAGTACGTCGTACTGGAGATAGTATACGGGTGCTCGTTGGGTTACGAGTACACTGGACAGGACTCGTCGGGAACTGACAGGTTGGTATTATACCTATCGTCAGTCGTCAGTTCCCAGGTGACATGAGTACAGCTTAGTCCGCTGACTTGACACTGGCACTTCGCCTCGAGTGTGTTCCCACTGCATTTTGATCACTACCCTACCACGGCTCAAAGGAGTCGTGCAAACAGGTGGTGGTTGGGTGCAGTCCCGAAGCACTTGGAGGCAGTGACGGTTAGACAGGATTCGTCTCTCCCGGTATTGGGGGTTGACATCGCGCTGTGTCTAGGAGAGCCATTACACGAGTAGTCCCTGGCCAGGGCAAACGAGATATACTGGTAGGTTTCCAGTGTTATCTCAGGGTGTTTTGGGCTTCGCTCCGGCACGACTTGTACCGCTATTGGGGGACTGACGTTTACCGCCCCCTAGGCCCGCCATGCGATGTATCAGACGAACAGACCGGACTGTACGGAGAATGTCACATTCAGACTCAGTAGGAGTTCAGATGGGGTTTCACCTCGTCAGCCTTCTTGTCGGCATCTACCTGGGGACCGTTACGCACAGCTAGTGCCGCTTGCGGTCTGTGGTTAAACCCACTGCCAGCGTAGTGTCGAGTCTTTAGAGTCCCACACAGAGGGTATTCGCCTCTGGGCAAAACAGAGTAGAGGTCGCATGTTTTTGCGACAGGGTTCGTTCTCATCCGCGCACTTGTGCACGTTTGGAGTCCGGACGGATTATACTGGCAGGCTCTGGTTTGAGCCAGATACTGGTATATGTTTTGGGGGTTGCTTTTATATCTTGGTATTCTTGTTTTTCGGAACGAGAATGCAGGTGTGTATGCACAGTTACTTGAGGCGGAGAATGAGGTTTTTCATTAGGGTTTCGGATCGGGTGCGTATGCACAGTTGACAGTTATCATTTTCCAAACCCTAATGGATTTATATATTATCTATTAATAATAATAATTAAATGAGAATTATGTTATGGTTGTTATTGTTGACTTGTTGACCTTGGTTGACTTGTTGACCATTGACCACTTTCATGCCTTCAAAAGTCCTCCTTGATTTATGCTTACATTTTTAAATGAAGCATGGTAGTGGTCATTCCAAATTACCATCAACTATTCTCATTTTCAATTATTATTATTAGATAATTATTTTCTTTTGCATTATGGTTGCAAGATAGAATATGATAGCTCATTCTATCATATTCATTCTCTCTCCTCTCTTCATCTTCTTCTTCCTCTAGTCAAGAGAAACCTTCTCATGAGTTGAGAATCCTTCTCTTGAAAAAGAAAAGCAAACCCTAGTCACTCTCTCTACTCATTCTAGGATGATGGTTTAGCAAACCGGAAACCCTAGTTCACTCAAAGATCGAGGAAGAGCCCAAAGACGAACCTTCGAGGTGGATCCATCTTCGACGGGAGAAGGCGACGTAAAGAGAACCATCAACCTCTACAAGGTTTGAAGAAGAAGGAGTTCAAGTTAGGTATAACCATCTTCCATAGTAGCTAACTCTCTTTAGCTAGTATACTAGTTCAAGTTTAGATAACGATCCCGACCATGTTTAGTCCATGTTGCCTCTTGCGATAAAAATTCGTTTTTTATACCGTTTCCGCCTCCCCGTAAGCACCGGGGGTCGCAATATGGACTTACAGTGGTATCAGAGCCTAACTAAACTTAAACTAGCTTGGTAGTGAAGTGTAACGAAGTTCGGAACCGTAAAAACCCTAAAACCGTATTTTTGAAAAACCTGAGTTTCTGTTGAAATTTTTTTGGCTCAAAATGAAAAAATTTATATTTGTAAAATCATCTCAGGCTTTTCTAAGAATAACCATGGAAAACGATCCAGTGAGGAGCTCAAAGCGCCGCGCATCCGCGGCACGAGGTAGGCTCGTGCCGCGGAACCGCCGCGCTTTGTCGTCTTCTGCGCCTCGTTTTTCGTGCAGTGTCTGTAATTTTTGGTTTTGGGATTTTTGAGATATATTATATGTACCCAGATTTTCCAGAAAAGAAATTTCCTTTTGGGGTCCTATAATTCCGTATTTTTCCGAACTTCACTACACTTTGGCTATATTGGTTATATCTGTGATGTTTGCATGTATTGAACGTCGGCTAATCGCTATAAGTCGATTAGTCGGGGTTATACATGATCTGTAATGTGCTGGAATGTGTATATGAATGTGTTGGACTGTCGCGGGTGAATAGCCGGGGTTGGATGTGAGATGAGCTTTTGTTTTTCTTTCATTCATTTGTAAATGTAAATTGATGTAATTATATTATTTGTTTGGCCGCACAACCGGGTCGGGGTTGTAGCCGTCATTGTATAATTCTTTTTACTGTTTTTGCTCCTAGGATAGACCCATGGTGGGGTGCACAAACTACCGGGAACTTGGCGGGTAGTTTGCCGCACCCGTAGGGGTCTTGGGTGGGGTATTTGCTATTCACCGCGACCGTGTTATCCGCTTTTCGTTTCAGGCTCGAAAGAAATGCGGATTGCTAGTATATCCAATGTATTCATCTGTGATCTGTAATGTCTATCATTGCTTTCTATTTAGGCGTTGCTTATGTTTTACAGCCGCGCTAGCCCAGCCCCCGCTCTGTCGTTAGTTAAGTAACCTAACGGGTGATGACGGGGCCCCGTGGCGAATGCATATGGCATAAGCGTACGTCATATTTTGGTTGTTTTCTGCAATGGTAGGATTTAAATGATGGGACGCATTAAAAGAACTAATGCAAGAATATCACGCATTAAAAGAACTAATGCAAGATAATAAACCAAGTTTAAAGTCGTTGGAACACTTTCGAAAAACCACTCGGTTCTTTTCAAAACCAACTTTTAAATGCGGAGTTTGAGCCACTCCTTTTAAAAGCTATCTCGTTCCATCGACCAAATCAAGTTCACTACGTTCACGGTTTTGCCAAAACCATCCGTAGCCCTCCATCATTTCAGTTAAATATTCGGTAGTATTCAAGCTATGTATTTTGACCTCACGCCAAGGCATAGTGATTGGTAGCTGCCGGATATTTATCTGTTGCATAGATAGAATGCGTTGGTTTGAAACAGTCGTACTGCCATTTTGGCCTACGTCAAGGGTATGTACGGGTGGATTCAAATTAACCTGGATAATGATGGGACGAACTTGACATGTGACTTATGACATTTTGACCTCACGCCAAGGTCATAAGAGCATGGGGCAAAAATCCACATCGGGAGTTTCATAAGTACTGAAACTTGCTAGATTTGCATACCATTTGGAGTGTGATGATTCTGGTAGGATTCCTTCAGTTTCGTCACGCGATGATATTTGGATCCCGATCCTACTGTGAGTATATGCTACTCCTCGGGAAATTTCTCACTTAACGATCAATGCTATAAACCTAGTAGGTGCCTAGAAAGGTGTTAGCGGGGCTACGCCCCCAGGGAAAAGAGGTTCTTTAATTAAGGAACTTCGCGAAAGCGTTGGAAAACCTCCCTCGAAGTACCGACACCAGCCTGGCTGAACGGTTAAGCAAGTATTGTACGGTGGAATTGATCCTGACTAGTTCTTCCTTTATGGTTTGAGGAGGGATTCGAGAAACAGTGGGAGCCATCCTGTTTAGACAAACTAAAAACCACTCTAAACTTGCAAGAGCATCATGCTGAGTGTTTCTTCTTCTCTCTCCTAATTGCAGCGACCAATCAACATGACTGGACTTAAGTTACTCCTAGATAAAAACAAGCTGACAGGGCCAAACTACAAAGATTGGCTCAGGAATGTCAAGATAGCAATCACTTATGACAAGCTGGGGTATCTTCTTACCACCAAAGCTCCCCCTGTCCCTGGTCCAACTTCCAGCGTCGCGGATAAGGAAATCCGCAAGACTTGGGAGATTGATAGCGCGAAGGCCAAGTGCCTCCTGCTTGCCTCGATGGACAACGAACATCAGAGGAGGCATGAGAATATGGACATGGAGTCCATATTGCTTCATACAAAAGAACTGTATGGAGAGCAATCACGTATCGCAAGATACGAAGCGTCGAAAAAGTTGTTTTCGACAAGAATGGCCGTCGGATCATCAGTAGCCGAGCACGTGCTAAAGATGATCGGTTACATTGAGGAGCTCGCTGACCTAGGGATCACATTGGAGAGTGAGCTATATACGGATATAGTTCTCCAGTCCCTTCCTTCCACTTACGCCCAGTTTATAATGAATTTCAACCTACAAGAAAAGGAGGTTGAACTTTCAGAGCTCCTCAACCTGCTGAGGAGCGCAGAGGGCACCCTACAGAAAGGTAGGGAAACATCCACTTTGTTTGTAGGAGGATCATCTTCTTCTAGGTCCAAGGCGAAAGCCAAGGGAAAGAAGAAGAAAGCCCCCGCCAAACCAAGGGGCGGTGTTAGTAAAGTGGATACGAAGGGAAAAGGAAAAGCAACAAAGATAGCTGGGAAGCTTGTGGATAAGGAAGAGTGCTTCTTTTGTCATAAGAAAGGACACTGGAAGAATGATTGCAGGGCCTGGAAGGCCAGAACACAGGAATTGAAGCAGGTTGCAGCTTCAGCTTCAGGTGTGTATGTTATTGAAAACTGTCTTTCAATAAACTCTACTTCCTGGGTATTGGATACCGGATCAGGATCTCATATCTGTAATTCTTTGCAGGCGTTGAGAAACCGTAGGGATTTGAAGGCAGGTGACATGACCCTCAGAGTTGCGAACGGAGCTAGCATGGATGCTAAAGCCGTGGGGGACTATCACCTGGGAATGTCAGATGGACATGTTTTGGTTTTGCGTAATTGCTTTTTTGTACCCAACGCAACTTGTAATATCATTTCTGTATCTTTAGTTTCTAAAGAAGGTTATGAATTTGCGTTTGTAAGTAATGTTGTAAACATTCGCCTTAATCAAGTTCTGATTGGGTCAGGTACTTTGAGTAATGGTATATACGTATTGAACCAACCACAGATTTTTAATGTCCAGAATACACACAAAAGAAAGTCTCCAGAAATAAACCAGACTTTCTTATGGCACTGTAGATTGGGTCACATCAATGAGAGAAGGTTGACGAAGTTACATACAGAAGGGTATTTGAATGCGTTCGAATATCAGTCGTATGCCACTTGTCAATCCTGTCTCAAGGGAAAGATGACAAAGACTCCGTTTACTGGACATGGAGAAAGAGCGAGCGAGCTCTTGGGACTCGTACACAGTGACGTGTGCGGTCCAATGTCTACACATGCCCGAAGCGGACATTCTTACTTCATTACTTTTACGGATGACTTCTCTAGGTACGGTCATATCTTCTTAATGAAGCATAAGTCCGAAGCCTTTGGAAAATTCCAGGAGTATAAGAATGAAGTAGAGAAACAGACCGGCAAAAGTATTAAGATTCTAAGATCGGATCGAGGTGGAGAATACTTAAGTGCCGAGTTCCTGGACTATTTAAAAGAGAACGGAATTCTCTCTCAGCTTACTCCTCCATACACCCCGCAACATAACGGTGTATCGGAGAGAAGGAACCGCACCCTATTGGATATGGTGCGGTCCATGATGAGTAACGCTGAGTTACCGCGATCATTCTGGGGGTATGCGCTAGAATCAGCTGCATACCTTTTGAACCGAGTTCCGACTAAGACTGTGCCTACCACCCCATATGAAATGTGGAGTGGGAAGAAACCATATCTTCAATATCTGAAGATCTGGGGATGTCCGGCTTTTGTCAAAAAGCAGCATGCGGACAAACTCGAGGCACGCTCAGTGCTGTGCAAGTTTGTGGGATACCCAAAGAGCACCAGGGGGTATCTTTTCTACTACGCAGAGGAACAAAAAGTCCTTGTTTCTCGCAATGCCCACTTTCTAGAACACCAGTTCTTGGAAAAGGAAATTAGTGGGAGCACAGTAGAACTGGAAGAAGTTCCAGAACCACAGACTGTTACTGAAAGCTTAGTGGAACCAGAGGGTTCAACAGAACAGGACATTCCTACGCCGCTCCGCAGAAGTAGTAGGCAGTCTCATCCGCCCGAGAGATACTACGGTTTTCTCATAGACGGGGATAGAGAGGATTGCATCATAGATTATGATGAGCCTACTAGCTTCCAGCAGGCCGTTCAGAGCGTTGACTCGGTGAAATGGCTGGATGCAATGCGGACCGAAATGGAGTCCATGTACACCAACAAGGTATGGACGTTGGACATTGCTCCAGACGGGGTAAAACCCGTAGGATGCAAGTGGATCTTCAAAAGGAAGATTGGTGTAGATGGACAGGTTGAGACCTATAAAGCTAGGCTGGTAGCAAAGGGTTTCCGTCAAAGACCTGGCTTGGACTATGACGAAACCTTTTCTCCAGTAGCCATGCTGAAATCCATTCGGATCCTTCTTGCCATCGCTGCCTTCCACGATTATGAGATCTGGCAAATGGACGTAAAGACAGCTTTTCTAAATGGAAATTTAGAGGAGTGTGTCTATATGGACCAGCCAGAGGGCTTCATTCAGAGTGGGAGCAGCGGAAAGGTGTGCAAGTTGCTTAAGTCCATCTATGGACTAAAGCAGGCATCGCGGAGTTGGAACATCTGTTTTGATGAGACGGTCAAAGAATTTGGCTTTATCAAAAATCCAGATGAACCATGCATCTATAGTAGATTTGTAGCGAGAACTGTAGTATTCCTCGTTTTATACGTGGATGACATTCTCTTAATAGGAAATGACATTCCTATGCTACAATCTGTCAAGGGGTTCTTGTCACACAGGTTCTCCATGAAAGACCTGGGTGATGCCTCATACATCCTGGGGATCCGGATCCATCGTGATAGATCCAAGAGGATATTGGGACTTTCTCAGTCCAGGTACATCGACACCATAGTGAAGAGATTCAGTATGGAAGATTCCAAGCGTGGTAACCTACCGGCTTGTCACGGGATCACCCTCTCTAAAGAGATGTCTCCCAAGACTGATTTGGAGAGGGATCGCATGTCTATTATACCCTACGCTTCTGCGGTAGGCTCTATAATGTATGCGATGTTGTGTACCAGACCGGATGTAGCTTATGCACTGAGTGTGGTAAGCAGGTATCAGTCAAACCCTGGGGAGAAACACTGGATAGCGGTAAAGAACATTCTCAAGTATCTGAGAAGGACTAAGGAGATGTTCTTGGTGTATGGCGGAAAAGACCTCCAGATCGAGGCCTTTGCTGACTCCAGCTTCCAGAGTGACAAGGATGATTCCAAATCCATGTCGGGTTTTGTCTTTACCCTCAATGGAGGGGCGGTGTGTTGGAAGAGTTCCAAACAGGAAACCGTTGCAGACTCGACGATGGAAGCGGAATACATCGCTGCATCAGATGCCGCAAAAGAAGCTGTCTGGATGAGGAAGTTCTTGAAAGAACTTCAAGTGGTTCCGTCCATTGTTGATCCAATACCTCTGTATTGCGACAACAATGGGGCTATAGCTTTAGCGAAGGAACCCAGGTCCCATCAGAGATCCAGGCACATCTTGAGGCGGTATCACCTGATCAGGGAGATCGTGGATCGCAAGGAGATCGAGGTTCGGAGAGTAGCTTCAGAAGACAACACTGCAGATCCATTCACCAAGGCCCTGCCCCAGACTCAGTTCGAGCGGCTGATCGAGATGATAGGTCTTCGATACGCCAGTACATGGCCTTAGTGCAAGTGGGAGATTGTTAGTGTATATGCCCTAGAGGCCATTACTGTATCATACTAGTTTGTATATTACTTAATGGATGCTTGGGATATTCACCTTGTATATACAATCTTGCTCAAAATAGTAGTATGCTACTTGGTTTGTCTCTACTTCAATGTGTACTTGTGTTTATTTTACTATATCACTTATACGCATTAGTGGAGCCCTTAGGATCTTTGCTTGATTACCAGCGTTGTGATGGCAGTCACACTAGTGGGGGCTGGGTAATCTATAAGCACATCCTTATACAGGTCCCTAGTCGCAGGACTATCGAGACAGGGCATCGATACTCCGGAGTAGACTAGCGTATGCGCTTCTCATCCCAGTGTGGGAGATGGTCTGTCCCACAGCCATCAGTACGTCGTACTGGAGATAGTATACGGGTGCTCGTTGGGTTACGAGTACACTGGACAGGACTCGTCGGGAACTGACAGGTTGGTATTATACCTATCGTCAGTCGTCAGTTCCCAGGTGACATGAGTACAGCTTAGTCCGCTGACTTGACACTGGCACTTCGCCTCGAGTGTGTTCCCACTGCATTTTGATCACTACCCTACCACGGCTCAAAGGAGTCGTGCAAACAGGTGGTGGTTGGGTGCAGTCCCGAAGCACTTGGAGGCAGTGACGGTTAGACAGGATTCGTCTCTCCCGGTATTGGGGGTTGACATCGCGCTGTGTCTAGGAGAGCCATTACACGAGTAGTCCCTGGCCAGGGCAAACGAGATATACTGGTAGGTTTCCAGTGTTATCTCAGGGTGTTTTGGGCTTCGCTCCGGCACGACTTGTACCGCTATTGGGGGACTGACGTTTACCGCCCCCTAGGCCCGCCATGCGATGTATCAGACGAACAGACCGGACTGTACGGAGAATGTCACATTCAGACTCAGTAGGAGTTCAGATGGGGTTTCACCTCGTCAGCCTTCTTGTCGGCATCTACCTGGGGACCGTTACGCACAGCTAGTGCCGCTTGCGGTCTGTGGTTAAACCCACTGCCAGCGTAGTGTCGAGTCTTTAGAGTCCCACACAGAGGGTATTCGCCTCTGGGCAAAACAGAGTAGAGGTCGCATGTTTTTGCGACAGGGTTCGTTCTCATCCGCGCACTTGTGCACGTTTGGAGTCCGGACGGATTATACTGGCAGGCTCTGGTTTGAGCCAGATACTGGTATATGTTTTGGGGGTTGCTTTTATATCTTGGTATTCTTGTTTTTCGGAACGAGAATGCAGGTGTGTATGCACAGTTACTTGAGGCGGAGAATGAGGTTTTTCATTAGGGTTTCGGATCGGGTGCGTATGCACAGTTGACAGTTATCATTTTCCAAACCCTAATGGATTTATATATTATCTATTAATAATAATAATTAAATGAGAATTATGTTATGGTTGTTATTGTTGACTTGTTGACCTTGGTTGACTTGTTGACCATTGACCACTTTCATGCCTTCAAAAGTCCTCCTTGATTTATGCTTACATTTTTAAATGAAGCATGGTAGTGGTCATTCCAAATTACCATCAACTATTCTCATTTTCAATTATTATTATTAGATAATTATTTTCTTTTGCATTATGGTTGCAAGATAGAATATGATAGCTCATTCTATCATATTCATTCTCTCTCCTCTCTTCATCTTCTTCTTCCTCTAGTCAAGAGAAACCTTCTCATGAGTTGAGAATCCTTCTCTTGAAAAAGAAAAGCAAACCCTAGTCACTCTCTCTACTCATTCTAGGATGATGGTTTAGCAAACCGGAAACCCTAGTTCACTCAAAGATCGAGGAAGAGCCCAAAGACGAACCTTCGAGGTGGATCCATCTTCGACGGGAGAAGGCGACGTAAAGAGAACCATCAACCTCTACAAGGTTTGAAGAAGAAGGAGTTCAAGTTAGGTATAACCATCTTCCATAGTAGCTAACTCTCTTTAGCTAGTATACTAGTTCAAGTTTAGATAACGATCCCGACCATGTTTAGTCCATGTTGCCTCTTGCGATAAAAATTCGTTTTTTATACCGTTTCCGCCTCCCCGTAAGCACCGGGGGTCGCAATATGGACTTACAGGTTTGACTATTCTTGCATGTGTAGGCGATAGGTTTGGACCTATGCGTGATACGCGTGCCGATTTGATTTTCGTATGCCGTTTCGATTTCGAATTTAGTTTTAATGCGATACGGTGCGTTATGATATGTAGGTACCCCATGTATACTTCGAGACGACAAGCAAGCGCGTGGCGACGTCGGCACCGGCTAGCGAGGACCAGGTGAGTAGATTTATATCTACGGGGAGAAGTCGGGTGGATGGCGTATAGCACCCCCGCAGTTCGTGGTGATGTATACGAATACGTATGCACAAATATATATATATTGTTTCAGTATATTGATGATAATATGGATATTTGGTGTTCTTGGATGATTTAGTGTCCCGAAACCCTAGAGTAGTGGTCGCACTACACATGCACACACCAACCCATACTTGCATACTTTCTTCTTTCATTTATGCTTATATGGGATTCTTTATAGTTATGTGTTCACATGGGTATGGGACTATGTGTTCACATACGGATTGAGGATCATACTTGGGATTGAGCTGAGTCGATGAGATTTGATTTGAGGCCGTGAGATCGGTGATATAGCAGGGTTCGTATCTTAGATACGACATGACGTTGTAGCGGGTCCTTGACGTAGTGTTTCACACACGTCCATGCATACTTAGGCTGTATCAGTATGGTACTAGACGTAGATCAGTACCCCGATAATGATATTTGATAAAGAGGATACCTGGTGAATAGTATGATGAATGTGATATTGACCCGTACCCAGATTTGGGGATGCCGTACGACGGATTTACGTACGAGCTATATTTTGATGATTGATCCGCACTCTTGACTTGGGATGTCTGGTTATGGATATGATATTATTGAGGCGGGATCACTGACTATATATATACATGTATGTATATATATCGACTCAGATGATAGGAGGTTTCCTTACCTGTAGTTCAGCTTGTTAGTTCAGCCGTATAGTTTAGTGTAGTTGTTAGATTAGATTAGACTCCTACCTATTTCAAAACTAACGAATCGTGGGTATTTTAAAAGACAGCCCAAGGGATCTTACGGATATTTCAAAAGACGTATCTTTTCATAAAAACACCGTAGCCCCTATTTTCAAAACCTCATGATTCGTGTTATTTAAAAAGGCACCAATTTGTATGACTTATATTAGATTAATGCAGATTAGCTATCGTTGTGTCTAGTTTTCTGCTCCCGCACATTATTGCTGTTCGCTCTGCCTCGCATACTTATTTTGCTGCATATTTCATTATTGATATCATGCTGTTAGGACACCAGCACTATTACCGATGATGCGTATGTACCACGTACACCTACTTGCCGGCTCACACACATCTTCATCGGTAATTGTCATGTCACGTACACTTTAGAGAATATATTTGCTTGACTTAGCTTGTTAGCTAGTAGTTTTGACATGATATTAGTGTACTTCCCTTATATGCCCTATTAGACATTGTAGTTATTACCTGCCACTTCATGCATACTGTTATTCAGTTGTTCATGCCTAGTTTATTAATCATACATTGCAACTTGGTTATTGATAACATATGCGTTCATTATCATTGACATATGCACTTGTGATGATTTCTTGAGATTTATGATATTTCTGGATTTCGGGGAAGCCGCAAAATTTACAACTTATGATCTTTTAAAATATAAAATGTTGCGGTTTTCTAGTGATGTAAAGTGGCGTCCACCATGAGTTTGCTGTGGTTTTCGAGATCCGTGTCGAGGAGTGGAGGAACCGTCACGGGTACATAGTGGACCCGGTATGGTACCCCGGGGCAAGAGGAATGTGTTGTTGACGTTGAGCCTGGCTGGGGAGCACTACCTACCGGTGATATTACCCGACGCGTCGGATATCCGGAGGATACCGTCGTGGTCTTGAGATGGATGGTAGGGGCCGGTCTGGACTGACGGCGCCCTAGATATTGAGATTGAGACATTGATATTTCAAGACATTGAGATTTATGTTTTGTGTCGATGCTAGACACTGTTGATACTGATTTCATTTATGATACCTCAGTTTAAAAATACAAAGGAAATCTCACTAAATTATGAAAACAGCTTCTTCATTTACACGTATTCTGTTTTCATGCATTCATACCTCACTCATATGATATATTGCTACCTGAAGCACTGACACGGGCACATGAGTTTACACTCGGGTTAGATATTTACTCTAGCCTTGTTATAGGTTGCATGTTATATATTGAGGATATATTATGATCATTGACCTAGGATTGCGTTATTTATGTGATTTCTGTGCGTAGATGTTTTTCTACTCACGAGTTGGCAACTCACCCCCGTTGTGCCACAGTTCTTGCAGGTTTCGCCGTACAGGTTTCATTACGGCTTTGCTGGCACTATTTCCATTTCCGGGTGGCTTGCTAGTAGGTGGGTTATTTGTATCTTATCCATCATTATATCTTGTATATTATTATTCAGTTGTATCTAGAAGTTCCATCAACCAAACATTTATTTATTGAGATAGAGACCAGTGTTGTTTATTCTTTCGACCTTAGAGTCGCGCATTATATTTCTGGTGGTTTTGAGTTTCCTTTTGAGTTTTGATCCTCGCCGTTGGCGTTGTATATTATATTGCTTGTGTGGTTGTGACCGTCGATTGACGAAGAGCTAGCTCCCGCTTGGGGATGCCTTTTTCTGATTTCGTATACTATTCATGTTGTATCCCGTTTGGGGGCCAGTATTTACAAAGGAGATTCTGCCGAAATTTTCTGTAAATTTTTGATGTTTTAAAAACCGCATAATTCGGCTTATGCTATTGAAATTACTTGCTTTAAGTTGGTTTTTCCTGCACTCTACTACTTTTCTTGGTTTGGATTTCTGGGTTTTCGGTTTACTTAGATTACGTACGCCTCGAGACGTTCGTAGTTTAAGTGCCGATCTTGTTTCGTACTTTCGGGTCATGACAAAGTTGGTATCAGAGCGTTAGGTTTTACCTTCGGAGCGTAGGATGACCTTTGGTTGATGGAATAGGTGACTAAAGTAGAGTGACGTACCGTTGGTATGTTCCGCGGCATATTTACGACACGCCACTCCACTTAAGAAGCCTTAGGATGTACATTTCCTTGTTCAGTATTATATTCCTTCCTGATCTAGCCTCATCGGTACCAGTTTGGTTTTGCTGCCACGATTACGGGCAGGGGGAGCTACAGCTAGAGTTGCGGTCAGCACGAGCTCGTCACGAACGAGGACTGACCAAGGCGAAATTCCGGCGACACACGATTGCAGAGATGTGTCTTTTTACTGTGTTTCCGCGCCACGAGCGTTTGGCGGATCGCTTTTATGAGATTACTCGGAGGTGCTGATCGACACTAGAGAATTGAGCCAATGATGGAGGCCAGCCAGATTTGATGACCGCTGGTGTGTTGCTTACTCCTGGTGATTGAGGCACTGTTCAGCGTGCAGACGAGCGAGCCAGTTGTTGCTGCGAGCGACGAGATACCTCCCCATATGTTGGAGCTATTGCGAGGCGAGTTATACGAATAGATGATAGAAGGTCGCTAGTCACCCGAGGATGAATGACTAGGACAGGTGGTTCGTTCGCTTACCACGATGCGAGGTCATCGGATAGATTGATTCCAGCTAGAGACGACTTCACGCAGAGACGTGAGGGTCGACAGAGACGATCGAATGTCGAAAACCTATTATTCCAAGTTTAAAGTATTCGGAAAGACATGCAGGCAATTCTATGGTCCCTCTAGAAGAATGAAACCCTAACTCGACATAATGACCGGGTGAATGCCTTTGAACCTTCGGGTTTGCGGCAGTTCCACGGCGCCATTTGTGAGGCTTGGGTTTGCCCTTCTACGGCTGGACCACCGATGCTGTGGTATATATATTCGATACTATTAAACTGTGCCCAAGATGTTGAGCTCTTGGGGGATTATGAGGTTTTGACGAATCGATCGAATGGTTCGACTTCAATCGGATGCTAGGTGGTGAGATGCATTCTTGGGAGACTCCAGATACGAGGATAGTCGTTGGAGCTCAGTCCATGCAACCGCGACGAGACGAGTCCAAGAAGACGACATTAGAGAAAAGTTAAGTAAGATGTTCGTACCAGATCTAGATGAGATGACGTTCCACTCCGCCGACATCAGAGATGCGATGCGCATGCCGAGGCATGGTACTTGAATTTACCTTCCAGAAGGAGTCGCGATGAGTATGCAGTCGTTCCAGAGCAAGATGCAGATATAAGAAAGGACGATGACTTCCGGACAGTTGGCAGAGATGAGACATGGAAGTGACCGTGAGCAGGATTCCTTCCAGGACACTGCTGCAATGATACTTGCACCCAGGATCAGATGTGTCACGTACATTCAGAGAGCCAGAGGCCGACGCCGGTGAAATGCTGTCTTACGAGTGGTCGCGATGATTGACCGAGAGATGACCAGAGAAGTGCCAGAATGGGATCATCCCCGTTAGCACACCTGACAGGGCCGATGAGCCGATGGACCGAAAGATTGGTAATTCACAGTGAAGACCTTGACCCAGGAGTGGTCATGGTTACGCACATCAGCAGTGAGGTCATGATCATCGACGAGACGTCCCACTAGTGACCGTGACAGTTGGCCGAGATTCTTAGAGGATGCGCTTGAGCGGTACTGTTCCGCCATTATTGATTTCGATGTTTTGGGTGATTTATTCGTATGATTCGATTTTGATGATTGAGGATTTACGATCTTTGCACAGTGTTGCACTTGATATCGTTTTCGTGCTTTAGTTTCACATGTTTGTGATTTTACGGTTTTAAACAGTTGAGTTGGTTTTGTGCGTTGCATGCACACGAATTGGTTCCTGTACTCTGTATAGTTATTATATGCTTGCAGTGCAGTGATACGCCTTTTGTGCACTTAGATGCACTGGAATTCGATTTCGATTGTGATACTCGATATTTGTTTTGTGCACCTTGTGCACCTGATTGATTTTGCGCACGTTCGGCGCTTGATATTGGATTTCATGATTTCGTGCACGATGGATGTACCTGATTTGGATTTTCGCGCATGTTGGGCGCATGTTTTGAAGGGTGATTTTGGTGCACACCAGAGGCACTAAATTGAGAATTTTTCGTCCATGTCAGATGCACCTGATTTTGCTGTCAGGCACACACGTTGCCTACGACAGATGTTTCGTGCACACCCGATGCACTTAGATGTTGTTTCTGTGCGCATGTATGGCACATTCAAGGATTTTGATTTCCGTGCGCACCAGACGCACGTAGCATTCATGTGCATAATTTGGGATTGATTTCGTATAGAGCAGTACGTTTTTATGATATTGCTATGTGTTTTCATACTGAGCAGGACTAGTCAGAGGACAGTACCTGAATATATTTTGCATGCATTGATAGTTATTGAAGGGATTTCCAAAAAGCGAGCTATAGCCTCAGTATTTACCTACGTGTCTGATATGACACGAAATGTTTAAAACAAGGAGACCCTTCTAAATTGTTTCCAAAACGGCGGAACGTACATTTCAAACAAAGGTATATATGTATATAGTTATTTTCTTATGATAGACGTCCGCCACTGTGCAGTGTTATACGCGTTGCACAGCGACTTAAAGAGATTGGCATGCATTTTCCTTCAGATACTTACAGATATAGATTCGATGTTTACATGTATAGTTTCGAGTTATATCATATTGGTTTGATTTGGATTTGGCATTGATGTCTTCTCCATGACTCCGATGATTGCGGGATGCTTGACAGAGTTTTGATTTGAGTTATATGCTCATTTTTCAAGCGCATGCGCTGCGCTACGATTTGTTTTATGTATTTACAATTTCGGAGCCCCGACGACTTGATGGTTTTGGCTTAAATGTTTTAGTATTTGGGGGGGGGGTTTTAATTTAAATTCGGGGAACGAATTTCTTTAAGGGGGGAAGATTGTAACGTTTTGAAAATCGTTTTGGTGAAATTTCGAAAAAACGGTAAAATAAGGGGGTTTTCTGTAAAAAGTCAAAATGCAAATATCTTTATTATAAAATTAAATATACATATTCTAGCAATGTAATTGCTAGTATTTGGTGTTTATTGAGCCACTGGTGAAATTTCAAATTTTCTGAAAAAAAAATTATTTTATTATTATTTTAAGCCGTCACTAATACATTTAATTAGGGAAATTACAAATGGGAATGAGTTGAAACAAATTTTGTGCATCATAAAACATTAAATAAAATTTTATCTTATGGTTTTTGGAACGAAATCATTTGCCAAAACGGTTTAGAAATTATTGAAGAAAAAAGGCTTTTTTTTAGCGTAAATGGATGTTTGGGGTATAGTATTTATCATTTTTCATCACCCCACACCCGTACCCACACCCACACACCCCCATTCACTTCTCCCCTTGGCTGAATTCAGCAGCCCCCATCTTTTTCCCCACTTGAATTTCAAAGGAAAGAAATGAAAGAAAAGAAAAGAAAATGGATAAATGAGGTGGACTTTTGACTTTGGTTTGACCTTGACTTTCTCCCCCCACTTTCCCTACCTCCCTCTCTCTCCTCTCCCCCTCCCATTCCAGCCGACCCCCCCTCTCCTACAGCAGCAGCAGCCCCCCCATTTCCCTTCTCTTTTCTCTTCAAAACTTCATCAAAAATTGCCCCAAAATCCATCAAAAAAATCCCAAAACCCAAATCCGACTCCTACCCATTTTAACTTAGCCCGTATAGCATGGATCTTTGTGAAAAGAGAGCATTTTGGAGGTCCATGGATGCTTGTGGATCTTCAAATGTTTTTGGGTATAATTCTAAACATTGTTGCTAAATTTGTTACTAATTTCTTAAAGCTAATTTAATTAAGTGTTAATTTGGTTTATGTGAGTTTAATTGCATGATTAAAGATTTCAAGCTAGGGTTTGTTGTGGAAATGAGTTGTGTTTGATTGTGTATGGTTTAGTGATGTGGATTAACATATTTAGTTTTGTAGAAAACTAATCTAGTTGTTAATTACAAGTTGTTACTTGAAAAATGTCCAAATTAAGCTTTTTGTTGCAAATATGTTTTTTGATTTAATTCGAAATATGAGATTAAAAATATGGTTAGGGTTTTTTTATCATATTATTAACTCTATTAAGTGTAGTTTAACACTTTAGTTCATGGAAATCCAACCTAAATTGTAGTTTGTGCATTTTGCTATGAAATTGTTAAAAAGGGTATTTTGTAAACTAGAATATTAGGGTTTTTGGAATTTAATAAGATTAAATTCCGGAAATTGTTTCTATGACTTATTTAAGATATTTAATAAGTATATTGGCCGCTACATTCATTTAAACATCATGTTTTGTACAACAACGGCGAATTGTGCTTGCTAGATTTACGGAAAAATGACTTTTTAAGTGAAATTGGGGTTTTTGTGAGTTTTAACCTAGTTTATATTAAAATTAGTGTTCGTGAATGTGCAAATGAGTGTGATTGGATTTTTCTCGATGGTTTGACGTTTGTACATCGACATCGAGGGTTGGTTTGACTATTCTTGCATGTGTAGGCGATAGGTTTGGACCTATGCATGATACGCGTGCCGATTTGATTTTCGTATGCCGTTTCGATTTCGAATTTAGTTTTAATGCGATACGGTGCGTTATGATATGTAGGTACCCCATGTGGACTTCGAGACGAAAAGCAAGCGCGTGGCGACGTCGGCAGCGGCTAGCGAGGACCAGGTGAGTAGATTTATATCTACGGGGAGAAGTCGGGTGGATGGCGTATAGCACCCCCGCAGTTCTTGGTGATGTATACGAATACGTATGCACACATATATATATTGTTTCAGTATATTGATGATAATATGGATATTTGGTGTTCTTGGATGATTTAGTGTCCCGAAACCCTAGAGTAGTGGTCGCACTACACATGCACACACCAACCCATACTTGCATACTTTCTTCTTTCATTTATGCTTATATGGGATTCTTTATAGTTATGTGTTCACATGGGTATGGGACTATGTGTTCACATACGGATTGAGGATAATACTTGGGATTGAGCTGAGTCGATGAGATTTGATTTGAGGCCGTAAGATCGGTGATATAGCAGGGTTCGTATCTTAGATACGACATGACGTTGTAGCGGGTCCTTGACGTAGTGTTTCACACACGTCCATGCATACTTAGGCGGTATCAGTATGGTACTAGACGTAGATCAGTACCCCGATCATGATATTTGATAAGGAGGATACCAGGTGAATAGTATGATGAATGTGATATTGATCCGTACCCAGATTTGGGGATGCTGTACGACGGATTTACGTACGAGCTATATTTTGATGATTGATCCGCACTCTTGACTTGGGTTGTCTGGTTATAGATATGATATTATTTAGGCGGGATCACCGACTGAATATATACAGGTATGTATATATATCGACTCAGATGATAGGCGGTTTCCTTACCTGTAGTTCAGCTTGTTAGTTCAGCCGTATAGTTTAGTGTAGTTGTTAGATTAGATTAGACTCCTACCTATTTCAAAACTAACGAATCGCGGGTATTTTAAAAGGCAGCCCAAGGGATCTTACGGATATTTCAAAAGACGTATCTTTTCATAAAAACACCGTAGCCCCTATTTTCAAAACCTCATGATTCGTGTTATTTAAAAAGGCACCAATTTGTAGGAATTATATTAGATTAATGCAGATTAGCTATCGTTGTGTCTAGTTTTCAGCTCCCGCACATTATTGCTGTTCGCTCTGCCTCGCATACTTATTTTGCTGCATATTTCATTATTGATATCATGCTGTTAGGACACCAGCACTATTACCGATGATGCGTATGTACCACGTACACCTACTTGCCGGCTCACACACATCTTCATCGGTAATTGTCATGTCACGTACACTTTAGAGAATATATTTGCTTGACTTAGCTTGTTAGCTAGTAGTTTTGAAATGATATTAGTGTACTTCCCTTATATGCCCTATTAGACATTGTAGTTATTACCTGCCACTTAATGCATACTGTTATTCAGTTGTTCATGCCTAGTTTATTAATCATACATTGCAACTTGGTTATTGATACCATATGCGTTCATTATCATTGACATATGCACTTGTGATGATTTCTTGAGATTTATGATATTTCTGGATTTCGGGGATTCCGCAAAATTTACAACTTATGATCTTTTAAAATATAAAATGTTGCGGTTTTCTAGTGATGTAAAGTGGCGTCCACCATGAGTTTGCTGTGGTTTTCGAGATCCGTGTCGAGGAGTGGAGGAACCGTCACGGGTATATGGTGGACCCGGTATGGTACCCCGGGACAAGGGGAATGTGTTGTTGACGTTGAGCCTGGCTGGGGAGCACTACCTTCCGGTGATATTACCCGACGCGTCGGATATCCGGAGGATACCGTCGTGGTCTTGAGTTGGATGGTAGGGGCCGGTCTGGACTGACGGCGCCCTAGATATTGAGATTAAGACATCGATATTTCAAGACATTGAGATTTATGTTTTGTGTCGATGCTAGACACTGTTGATACTGATTTCATTTATGATACCTCAGTATAAAAATACAAAGGAAATCTCATTAAATTATGAAAACATCTTATTCATTTACACGTATTCTGTTTTCATGCATTCATACCTCACTCATATGATATATTGCTACCTGAGGCACTGACACGGGCACATGAGTGTACACTTGGGTTAGATATTTACCCTAGCCTTGTTATAGGTTGCATGTTATATATTGAGGATATATTATGATCATTGACCTAGGATTGCGTTATTTATGCGATTTCTGTGCGTAGATGTTTTTCTACTCACGAGTTGGCAACTCACCCCCGTTGTGCCACAGTTCTTGCAGGTTTCGCCGCACAGGTTTCATTACGGCTCTGCTGGCACTATTTCCATTTCCGGGTGGCTTGCTAGTAGGTGGGTTATTTGTATCTTAACCATCATTATATCTTGTATATTATTATTCAGTTGTATCTAGAAGTTCCATCAACCAAACATTTATTTATTGAGATAGAGACCAGTGTTGTTTATTCTTTCAACCTTAGAGTCGCGCATTATATTTCTGGTGGTTTTGAGTTTCCTTTTGAGTTTTGATCCTCACCATTGGCGTTGTATATTATATTACTCGTGTGGTTGTGACCGTCGATTGACGAAGAGCTAGCTCCCGCTTGGGGATGCCTTTTTCTGATTTCGTATACTATTCATGTTGTATCCCGTTTGGGGGCCAGTATTTACAAAGGAGATTCTGCCGAAATTTTAAGTAAATTTTTGATGTTTTAAAAACCGCATAATTCGGCTTATGCTATTGAAATTACTTGCTTTAAGTTGGTTTTTCCTGCACTCTACTACTTTTCTTGGTTTGGATTTCTGGGTTTTCGGTTTACTTAGATTACGTACGCCTCGAGACGTTCGTAGTTTAAGTGCCGGTCATGTTCCGTACTTTCGGGTCGTGACACTGAAGAACAAAAGGTGTTTGTCGCTCGCCACATTGTCTTCTTAGAAAGATAATTTCTTGCAAAAGAAATTAGTGGGAGCGCGGTAGAGTTGGAAGAAATTCCAGAACCTCAAACTGCTACCGAGGACTTAGTAGAACCTCAAATTTCAATAGAACATGACGAACCAACGCCACTACGTAGATCTAGTAGGCTTTCTCATCCTCCTGAAAGATACTATGGTTTTCTTCTAGATGGGGATCGAGAGGATTGCATCATTGATGATGATGAACCTACTAGTTTTCAGCCGGCTATCACGAGTAGTGACTCGATGAAATGGCTGGATGCTATGAGATCCGAAATGGAATCCATGTACACCAATAAAGTATGGACTTTAGAAGTTGCTCCTCCTGGAGAAAAACCAGTTGTATGCAAATGGATCTTCAAAAAGAAGATTGGTGCATTTGGACAAGTGGAAACCTATAAAGCTAGACTCGTAGCAAAAGGTTTTAGTCAAAGACCAGGATTGGACTATGATGAAACCTTTTCACCTGTAGCTATGCTTAAATCCATTCGGATCATGCTTGCCATTGCTGCCTTCCTTGACTATGAAATCTGGCAGATGGATGTAAAAACATCTTTTCTAAATGGACATTTAGAAGAGAGTGTTTACATAGATCAACCAGAAGGTTTCTTAGACAGAGGGAGCAGCGGAAGAGTGTGCAAATTGCTTAAATCCATTTATAGATTAAAGCAAGCATCGCAGAGTTGGAACATCTGCTTTGATGAGACAGTCAAGGAATTTGACTTTATCAAAAATGTAGATGAACCATGTATTTATAGGAAGATTGTAGAAGAAGTAGTAGTCTTCCTCGTTTTGTACGTCGACGACATACTACTGATAGGGAATGATATCCCTACGCTACAATCAGAAAAGCTCTTTTTGTCATAGAAATTCTCCATGAAAGACTTGGTAGATGCATCATACATTCTGGGCATTAAGATCTATCGTGATAGATCTAATAGAATGTTGGGACTTTCACAGTCCAGGTATATAGACACTATACTAAAGAGATTTAGTATGGAAGATTCCAAGCGTGGCAATATGCCCGCTTGTCACGGGATAACCCTCTCTAAAGAGATGTCTCCAAAGACTGATGAAGAGAGGGCTCGCATGGGCATTATACCCTACGCTTCGGCGGTAGGATCTATAATGTATGTGATGTTATGTACCAGACCGGATGTAGCTTACATACTTAGTGTGGCAAGCAGGTATCAGTCTGACCCAGGTGAGAAGCATTGGATAGCGGTAAAGAACATTCTCAAGTACCTGAGAAGGACTAAGGAGATGTTCTTGATTTACGGTAATGGGGACCTCCAGGTTGAGGCTTTTACCGACTCCGGATTCCAAAGACAAAGATGATTCTAAATTCATTTCGGGTTTTGTGTTTACCCTCAATGGAGGGGCGGTATGTTGGAGGAGTTCCAAACAGGATACCGTCGCAGACTCAACTATGGAGGCCGAGTATATAGCTGCTAGTGAAGCCGCAAAAGAGGCTGTCTGGACGAGGAAGTTCATTTCTGAACTTCAGGTGGTTCCGTCCATTGCCAATCCAATGCCTTTGTATTGTGATAACAATGGGGCTGTAGCATTAGCGAAGGAACCAAGGTCCCATCAGAAATCCAGGCATATCTTAAGGAGGTTTCACCTGATCAGGAAGATCGTGGATCGTCGGGAGATCGAGATACGGAGAGTGGACACAAAAGACAACACGGCAGATCCATTCACCAAGGCCATCCCTCAAGTACAGTTCGAGAGGCTGTTCGAGATGTTGGGCATGCGGTACACCAGCAACTGGATCTGGGGGTGACAGTGGGTACTCATTGCGCCAATTATAGGCCTTAGTGCAAGTGGGAGATTGTTGGATATATATGCCCTAGAGGCCTTCATTGTATAGAATGCTAGGGATATGTATTTACATGACAGTCTTGCTTGATATGATAGTACGCTATTTGGTTTGTCTTTATCTTAGCATATGATATATTTTACTTGGTATTTATATATACATGTTGATAAAGCCCATAGGGTCTTTGCCTGACTACCGGTGTTATGATGGCTGTCATACTAGTGGGAGCTGGATAGTCAATAGGCACATCCATAGATGTCCCTGGTCGCAGGAGTATCGAGACTGGGCATCGATACTCCGGAGTAGACTAGTGTATACATATCTAGACCCTGACGAGGGACGATGTATTGGCCCCACAGCCATTGGTGGTGTGCACCTAAGATTGTATATATATGCTCACTTGGTGTGAGTACACCGGACAGGACTCGCCGAGAACTGACTGGATGGTATTATACCTAACGTCAGATAGAAGTTCTAAGGTGACATGTGTGCATATAGTCTGTTGACTTAAAGTTATCATTTGTCTCGTGTGAGTTCCCACTGTGCTTTGATTATTACCCTACCACGGCTCAAAGGAGTCGTGCAAACAGGTTTTAGTTGGGCACAGTCCCGAGCCACGTGGAGGCAGTGAGCGACTGTTAGGGATTCGTCTCTCACGGTATAGGGAGTTGATATCGCACTGTGGTAAGTTGGTCATTACCATAAGTCCCTGGCCAGGGCTGATTGAGAATTACTGATGGACTGATCAGTAGATTCTCGGATGGTCTTGAGCCATACCGACACGACTTGTACGGTTATTAGGGGTCTGACGTCCACCACCTCCTTAGACCATACATGCGATACTCTTAGACGAACAGACCGGACTGCGCGGATATTGTCACGAACAGGCTCGGTAGGATTTCAGATGGGTTACCTCATCGGCTTTCTTATCGACAACTACTTGGGACCGTTACGTACAGCTAGTGCCGCTTGCGGTCTGTGGTTAATCCAACTGCCAGCATTATAGTCGAGTCTTTAGAGTCGCACACAGAGATTTCCCAAACCCAGGCGAATAGATATAGAGGTCGTATGGTTTTACGACAAAGGTTCGGACGCATACGTGTTTAAACGCACGTACGACATTCGGACAGTTTTTACTAGTCGGCTTTGGTTTAAGCTAGATTCTAGTATCAGGTTATTGGATTTATACAGTCTAAAGTTTTTCCGTGTTTTCACGGATGACAGGGGCGTTCTCGTAATTTTCCGAGAAGCATCTAGAAGGATGTGACATGAGGGGTTAAGGTGGCATTTTCATTAATTGCTTTAGTGACTCATTCATATGAATCTTCATATCATTAATGCATCATTAATGATCTAATGACTCATATGATGAATCACTCTTCTTGAATAAATGAAGCATGGTGAATAATCATTTAATTGATATTATTTGATTATTCATTATGTTCGATATATTCAAGTGAGAAGCTTTTCTCTTCTCATTATCATTTCCACCTTCTCTCTTCTCAAGCTCTCTCTCCTTCTCCAAACCCTAATCCTACCACTCATGTGTTGAGTACAAGGATTAGTAAAGACTAAACACTCCATAACCTAACTCTGCATCACCTTAGTTCCTTTATTAGCAACTAGAGAAACTAAGTAACCACAAGTTTAGAGGTAATAGCTTGGATTAGGGTTCTCGGGTGGATCGTCTATCACGGAAGGAAGCCGAGGAGGACGTGGAGATCCAAGGATGCCGTAGAGATCGTAAAGACGAAGGACTAGAATCGTTTGGTATAATCTCTTTACATAGTAGCTTAGAACTCTATGGTTTTGTTAAGTATTGTTTAGAAAAGATCTTCGGTTAGTCGATGTTCGCTTTATAAACACGATTGTTTTTCAAATTTCCGCCTCCCCGCAACTTGTGGGGTGTTGCCCATCGACTTACAGGATCAACACTGGTAGGAACCACCTGAAGTTCTCTTAGGAACTTCTTCATCCAGACCGCTTCTTTTGCGGCATCGCAAGCAGCAATATACTCTGCTTCCATCGTTGAGTCAGCAACGGTGTACAGCTTGGAACTCTTCCAGCACACCGCCCCTCTATTGAGGGTAAAGAAATAACCTGACATGGACTTGGAGTCATCCTTATCACTCTGGAAGCCGGAATCAGCAAAGGCCTCGATCTTGAGGTCTTTTCCGCCGTAAACCAAGAACATCTCCTCAGTCCTTCTCAGGTTCTTGAGAATGTTCTTCACTGCTATCTAGTGCTTCTCCCCTGGGTCTGACTGATACCTGCTTACCATGCTCAGTGCGTGAGCTACATCCAGTCTGGTGCACAACATCGCATACATTATAGAGCCTACCGCAGAAGCGTAGGGTATAATAGACATGCGATCCCTTTCCAAATCAGCATTGGGAGACATCTCTTTAGATTGGGTGATTCAGTGACAAGCCGGTAGATTACTGCGCTTAGAATCTTCTATACTGAATCTTTTCAGTATAGTGTTGATATACTTGTACTGCGAAAGTCCCAACATCCTCTTGGATCTATCACGATAGATCCGGATCCTCAGAATGTAAGAGGCATCACCCAGGTCTTTCATGGAGAACTTGTGTGACAATAATCCTTTGACAGATTGTAGCATAGGAATGTCATTTCCTATCAATAGAATGTCATCCACGTACAAGACGTGGAATACGACAGTTTATGCTACAATTTTACTATATAAACATGGTTCATCTGGATTTTTTATTAAGTCATATTCTTTGACCGTTTCATCAAAACAGATGTTCCAACTTCGCGATGCCTGCTTTAGTCTAGAAATGGTCTTAATCAACTTGCACACTTTCCCGCTGCTCCCACTCTGATTGAAGCTATCTGGCTGATCCATATAGACGCACTTTTCTAAATTACCATTTAGTAAAGCCGTCTTTACGTCCATCTGCCAGATTTCATAATCATGGAAGGCAGCAATAGCAAGAAGGACCTGAATGGATTTGAGCATAGACACTGGAGAAAAGATTTCGTCATAGTCCAAACCATGTCTTTGACGAAAAACCTTTGCAATAAGTCTAGCCTTATAGGTTTCCACCTGTCTATCTACACCAATCTTTTTCTTGAAGATCCTTTTGTATCCTATGGGTTTTACCCTATCTGGAGCAAAGTCCAAAGTCCATACTTTGTTGGTGTACATGGACTCCATTTCGGTTCGCATTGCATCTAGCCATCGTACCGAGTCGCCGCTATGGATGGCCTGCTGGAAGCTAGTAGGTTCATCATCATCAATGACGCAATCCTCTCCATCCCCATCTATAAGAAAGCCGTAGTATCTCTCAGGTGGATGAGATGGCCTATTACTCATACGGAGGGGTGCGGGAATGTCCTGTTCTTCTTGAATTACTGGTTCTACCAAACTTTCAGTAGTAGTTTATGGTTCTGGAATTTCTTCCAGTTCTATTGCGTTCCCACTTGTTTCCTTTTCTAAAAACTGATGTTCAAGAAAATGGGCATTACGAGAAAGAAAAACCTTTTGTTCCTCTGCGTAATAGAAGGAATACCCCCTGGAGTTCTTTGGATATCCCACAAACTTACACCGTACTGATCGTGCCTCGAGTTTGTCCGCATGCTGCTTTTTAACAAAAGCTGGACATCCCCATATCTTTAGATACTGTAGATAGAGTTTCTTCCCACTCCACATCTGATATGGAGTGGTAGGCACAGTCTTGGTAGGAGCTCTGTTCAAAAGATATGCCGCTGATTCTAGCGCATAACCCCAGAAAGATCGCGGTAACTCAGCATTACTCATCATGGAACGTACCATATCCAATAGGGTTCGATTCCGTCTCTCCGATACACCGTTATGCTGTGGAGTGTTTGGAGGAGTAAGCTGAGAGAGAATTCCTTTCTCTTCTAGGTAAACTAGGAACTCAGCACTTAAGTATTCACCACCTCTATCAGATCTCAGTGTCTTAATAATTTTTTCGGTTTGGTTTTCTACTTCATTCTTATACTCTTGAAATTTCTCAAAAGCCTCGGATTTATGTTTCATCAAGAAAATGAATCCGTACCTAGAGTAATCATCTGTAAAAGAAATGAAATAGGAAAAACCACCTCTTGCATGTGTAGACATTGGACCACATACATCGCTGTGTATAAGTCCTAAAAGCTCGCTCACTCTTACTCCATGTCCAGTGAATGGAGTCTTTCTCATCTTTCCTTTGAGACATGATTGACAAGTGGCATAAGTTTGATATTCGAACGAATCCAAATATCCTTCTGTAGGTAACTTAGTTAACCTTGTCTCATTGATGTGACCCAGTCTACAATTGTCATGACCCGATAATTTGGCCCGTGACCGGCACTTAGCCACGTAACGTTTACAGGCGTAACACGACTAAGTAAGCCGAAACCCAGAAATCAAAACCAATAAATATAGAGTGTTTAAAACATTTTTTTCAAAGAAACAGTTATAAATGTCTAGAAAACTTTAATTAATTTAGTAGAAATCCTTTTTAAGTTCAAGTGTTATTTAATAGCTGGCAACATTTCCTTTATAAAAATTTGTCCCGAAAAGCGGTAAATGACAAGATGTGAGTAAAATGACATGTGGGATAAATAGGGCACCACAATGATAATGTACGACGACAAGAAATATATAACTGTAAAAATAAGCCGGCTCACAACGAGCTCGACACCAGAGTACAAAATAACATACATCGTCCTTACAACTGTTTCTAAGTCAATACATAAAGGTAGATGGAGAATACTAGATACATCAATATACAGCTGAAAAGTAAACAGGTACCGTACAAAACCCACCTAATAGCAAAAAGGCTAACACGCCTCAGTAATGGTATCTGTACCAAAAGATGCGGAAACAGCCAGCCGTGACTACTCCAAAGGGTAACCCGCAAACACTGTGGCACAACGGGGGTGAGTTGCCAACTCGTGAGTAGTAGATAACATATAAAGGTAATCGCGAGCAAGCACGTACTGCGCTACTCTATCATATGCCAACAGATGATATCAATGTGTGATAAGCAGTATATGTGCAATAATCATGCAAGCACTCTATCAGGTAATGCAACTACAGGATGAGATACAATAATGAATGCTGAGCATGGAAAATATAACATCTACACGGAATGTCACGTGGAATATATATATTCGGTGTCTATCAATGCACCCAAATCCCAAAATAGCTCAGGCGCCGGCACTCTCATCGGCCCTCCAATCCTGTAAATCTCTGAGAATCACTAGTGCCCAATATCGGCACCCAAATATCATAAATACTCGTGTCCAGCATCGACACGCAAATCCTCATCCATCGGGCATCCGTCAGTCCAGATCAGCCCACGGGCTCCGTCTGCGGTATCAGCCCTCGGCCCAAGCAGTACGGATCATCCTGCATCCATCTATCGACTCTGGTCAGTATCCTCCGGATAACCGCCAGGTCCAACCAATCACTGGTAGGTAGTAGTCCCTCCGCCAGGCTCACCGTCTACTGCACAGCGAAACCGTTCTCGCCCCGCGGTACCATACCGGGTCCACCATGTACCCGTAATCGGCCTCATCCAGCTCCTCGACTCGGGTTCACACATATCACTCTAGCACCGAGAAAACATATGGTGGACGCACCGAAATATCATATCAAGGGAAACCGGGTTTTTAAATGATAACATATTCTTTTTGAAATAGCCACGGTTCCCAAATCCAGAAGTCACATGTAATCCAACTGTAACACTTTGGATTTCCGTTTGATTGCATTTCGTGATAATTAGTGATTGTATGTGTTAGTATATATATGTGTTTATTGGATTATTAGTTAGTTAGTAGTGTTAGCATCATTTTCCTTGTGTAGTGTACACTTGCACACTTTGAAATTTTTGAGACTTAGGGTTTTGGTAGCATGTAACCATTTTTCTTGTGTTGCATGGTTGTTATTTTTCCCCACCATTTTAACCTAAACAAAACCCCATTCTATAATTCAATCCTATTAAACAAATGAGCATGGTGTTAGGTATGAAAACCTTGACTTTTTGACCCCTTTTCTTCTCTCTTCTCTCTCTTTTCCCCATTCTAAAATCCAACAGCAATTCCTGCAGCAAAACCCCCATCTTTCCTCCATATTTTCTTTTCTTTTCATTCCCCTTTGATCCATACACAAATCCTACACAAAAACCACACATTTTCATCACAAAACCTTAGAAAAAGTGAGCTTTTTGAGGTGTTTGAAGTAAATCTGCATACTTGAGGGAAAAAGCTGGAACTTTTGGTCTTTCCAAGGATCTTAGAAGGTATTAACTCATACTTGCACTTCTTTTCCTTAGACTTGTTGTATTCTTTAGTAAAAATCTCATTTTTGTGTTTTTTTTATGATATTTAAGGATATTTGTGATTCACATGTTAAATTAAGGTTTTGTTAGTTGTGTTAGCTCTATTAAGTGTTATTGGAGCTATCTTAGGCCAAGTTTTGTTTCAGTTTGCACAAAAATACCCTAAAGTTCCATTTTAGTGCAAAGTGTGGATTTTAACTAGAAATAAGGCCCTGTATGATCTGCTGTTACCCGAGACTATTCAGTGTAAATCTAGATGTTACTGTAGCATGTATGGGGGGTATAGAGTGCACACACCCAACCTGGGAGCCCAATTCCCATTTGGGGCCGCCGAATATTGCATTCTGGCCGCAATTTGCGGCCAGATGGGGGAGCCATGGGTTGGGGTTTAGGGTGTGGGTGTCTGCTACTATGCGGGTTGTTTTGGTATATATATTTTTGCAATATCTTTCCTGTATCAAAATCTGGAGGTGATTACCTATTTTCCCGTATTTTCAATCTTTCGCGACACGCGTGATACGTGTGTGTGGGTTTGGGGTTTTTGCGTATCGCGGAGCGTCAGAGTGATTTCAGGCGCGTAACCATACGTTTTAGCGTATCGCGCACACGCGCGCTTGGTTCGCGACACGAGTTACTAGTTCGGCTTTAATGTCGCGTTTGTGTGACTTCAAGCTTACGTGTGATATATTGTGTAATTCTAGGTTCGCAGGAGAGTACGGCGGACGCCGCGCAGAAGGGGAAACAAGTTGTTGGCTATACCTAGCGAGGGACTACGGTGAGTAGATTTCACATCTACGGGGATATCGCCCGCATGGCGTTCTACGTCAGGGCTGATAGGACCTTATAGTTTCCTTTGTATACATTGACTATTCGTGGCTAGTATTTTAGTGCATGCTGCATTCCCTGATATTTGGATATAAACTAGAATTGATAGAACACCGCACCATTACTAACGGTCCATGTTGCACGAGCACTATCCTGCATGTTACACACACACCGTTAGTAATTGCCATGACACTCACACTGTAGTATATCACATCGGATCATCATATTGAACATCATCTATATGTGACTTGACATGCTATTCATACTTGATACCTATATCACATCGGATCATCATATTGTAGCTCATCTATATGTGACTTGACATGCTATTCAAACTTGATACCTATATCACATCGGATCATCATATTGTAGCTCATCTATATGTGACTTGACATGCTATTCATACTTGATACATATATCACATCGGATCATCATATTGTAGCTCATCTATATGTGACTTGATATGCTATTCATACTTGATACCTATATCACATCGGATCATCATATTGTAGCTCATCTATATGTGACTTGGCATGCTATTCATACTTGATACCTATATCACATCGGATCATCATATTGTAGCTCATCTATATGTGACTTGACATGCTATTCATACTTAATACCTATATCACATCGGATCATCATATTGTAGCTCATCTATATGTGACTTGACATGCTATTCATACTTGATACCTATATCACATCGGATCATCATATTGTAGCTCATTTATATGTGACTTGACATGCTATTCATACTTGATGCCTATATCACATCGGATCATCATATTATAGCTCATCTATATGTGACTTGACATGCTATTCATACTTGATGCCTATATCACATTGGATCATTATATTGTAGCTTATCTATATGCGACTTGACATGATATTTATATTGGACGCACATATCATATCGGATCATTGACTTGCATTTTGCTTTGGATTACATGTGATTTCTGGATTTGGGAACCGTGGCTATTGCAAATATGTAATCATTTGAAAACCCGGTTCACTTGATATGATATTTCGGTGCGTCCACCATGTGTTTTCTCAGTGCTAGAGTGATATATGTGAACCCGAATCGAGGAGCTGGTTGAGGCCGATTACGGGTACATTGTGGACCCGGTATGGTACCCCGGGGCGAGAACGGTTTCGCTATGTAGTAGACGGTGAGCCTGGCAAAGGGACTACTACCTACCGGTGCTTGGTTGGACCTGACAGTTATCTGGAGGGTACTGATCAGAGTCTATAGATGGATGCGGGGTGATCCGTACTGCTGGGGCCGAGGGCCGACACCGCAGACGGAGCCCGTGGGCTGACCCGGACTGACGGGGCCCGATGGATGAGAATTTGCGTGTCGATGCTGGACACGAGTATTTATGATATTTCGGTGCCGATGTTGGGCACTCAGGATTCTCAGAGATGTACAGGATTTGAGGGCCGATGAGAGTGCAGGCGCCTGAGCTATTTGGGGGATCTGGGTGCATTGATGGACACCGATTATATATTCCACGTTGACATTCCGTGTAGATATTATATTGCCCCTGCTCAGCATTTACTATTATACCTCACCCTGTAGTTACATTACCTGATAGAGCACTTGCATGATTTATTGCACATACTGCTTATCACATATTGATATCATCTGTTGGCATATGATAGAGTAGCGCAGTACGTGCATGCTCGCGATTACCTTTATATGTTATCTCTATTCACGAGTTGGCAACTCACCCCCGTTGTGCCACAGTGTTTGCAGGTTGCCCTTCGGAGTAGTCGCGGCAGGCTGCGGTTGAATCTTTTGACATAGATACCCCCATAGTTGGTGTACTAGCTCTTTTGCTGATAGGTGGGTTTTGTCCGGTATCTGTTTATCTTCAGTATGTACATTGTTGTATCTAGTATTCTCCATCTACCATGTATGTATTTGACTTAGAGACAGTGTGAGGACGATGATGTATTATTATTTGTATTCTGGTGTCGAGCTCGTTGTGAGCCGACTGTACATGCCGTTTATCCTTTCTGTGATGTTCCCACTTGTGGATCTTGATCTTCGCTACGGCGTCGTATATTGCTATCTTGGTGATTGTTTACTTAGATTTCTTATCATGTTAGTAAGTGCTTTCATTTAAAACTTATAACACTCTATGCTTAAACTGGTTTGATTTCTGGGTTTTCGGTTCACTTAGTCGCGTTACGCCTGTAGACGCTACGTGGTTAAGTGCCGGTCACGGGCCAAACTTTGGGCCGTGACACCAACCCAATATGTAAGTCAATGCGATGTGATATATGCACCAAGTATGAATATCATGTCAGGTCACATAAAATATGAGCTACAGTGTAATGATCCGATGTGATATTTGTACCAAGTATGAAAATCATGTCAGGTCACATAAAAGATGAGCTATAGTGTAATGATCCGATGTGATATATGCATCAAGTATGAATATCATGTCAAGTCACATAAAAGATGAGCTACAGTGTAATGATCCGATGAGATATATGCATCAAGTATGAATATCATGGAAATTCTACAGTGTGAGTGTCATGGCAATTACTAACGGTGTGTGTGTCACATACAGGACAGTGCTCGTGCAACTTGAACCGTTAGTAATGGTGCGGTGTTCTATCAATTCTAATCTATATACATATAGCAGGGAATGCAGTATGCACCGAATAGTCCATGGATGCAAATGTAGTTATAAGGTCCTATCAGCCCTGATGTAGAACGCCATGCGGGCGATATCCCCGTAGATGTTAAATCTACTCACCGGGTCGCGTGCTACACATAGCCGACCACTTGCTTTCCCTTCTTGGCGGCGTCAAACGTACCTGCCTGCGAACCTGGAATTTCACAGAATATCACACATGAGCTCAAATCAACAAAAACGCGATATTAAGGTCAAACTAGTGACCCGTGTCGCGAACTAAGCGCGCGTTTGCGCGATACGGTAAATCGCGTGATTACGTGCTTGAATCTACCCCGACGCGTCGTGATACGCAGAAATCCCAAACCCACAAACGTATCACGCGTGTCGTGATGGTTTAAAAAAAATACGAGAAACAGGTATTTAGCTCCAGATTTTCCTACAGCAAGAATTAAATAAAATTGCACATGCCATGAGTCGAAGGATAGCAGAAGACACCTATAGGGCCAAAACCCAACCAAAACCCTCCCCATCTGGCCGCAATTTGCAGCCAGAATCAATATTCCGGCGGCCACAGTACGGATTTTGGGGGTCGTGTACTACCTTGGGTATCATCACCTAACAACTATACTGCAATCATTTCAAAATTATTCTGAACTCACCGGGTCAATAGCAGTTCACAGGAAGCTAGAAATCGCCTAAAACGATGAATTTTGCGTCAAACAGATATCTGGTGGTATTTTAGTGAAATTGGAGGCTAAGCTAGGTTAATATGGGCCTAACAACACTTAATCAACTTAGTTTAACCACAACACACTTCACTTGGTCAAAGTTTCCACTAATCACCACATAAAGCACTAAAAACACATAACTATCGCTAAACGAAACTAACTACACAATTTAAGCGAAAGTAGGAATAAGTTTAGAGATTATACCCTCAAGGAATCTCACAAGCAAGTAGAAGGAGAAGAAGAAGAGGGGATGGAGCTGCTGGAGTGTTGTTGCTGCTGCCTAGAGCTGCTGCTGCCGCTTGTAGCTGCTGCTGCTGTTGCATGAGCTGCTGTTGCTGAAGCTGGAGCTGCTGCTGCTGAGTTTGCTGCTGCTGCTGCTGTGTCTTCTGCTGCTACTACTGTGAGTGTTGTGAGGGTGTGTGTGTGTGAGTGTATGAGTGAGAGAGGTTGAGAGAAAAACACAAGAATGAGAGGAAAAGAAAAGATAACACCCAATGTCAACCCCTCCACTCTCTCTCTTCATTAAATGCAAGCATGGGCTTTGCCATGATGCCTTCTCTCTCTCTCATTCTCTCAAGTCTACACCCTAAAACAAATTTTTAAATTAAACAACCATCAATTAACTAAATAGACTTAATTAAAACCAAAAAGACTTAATCCCCAGTTTACATGCACATGTGTGTGCAATCTTAGGAAAATTTTAGAAAAATATTTATTAAATTTGAAAAATTATTTGAAAATAAATTTGGTAAACTTTTTATTAAAACCTCTTTATTTAAATATACATAGCCACTAAACACATTCTAGGGTGTTACAATCTTCCCCCCTTAAATGAATTCGTCCCCGAATTTAAAATATAAAGCAACACGTACCTTCAAAGAGATGAGGGAACTTCTTCCGCATCTCGCCCTCGGCCTCCCAAGTGATCTCATCACCATTCGGGCTGCACCAAAGCACCTTCACTGATGGCAAGACCTTCGATCTAAGTTTCTTCACCTGCCGGTCCAAGATCATGACTGGTTGCTCGGTGAACTTAAGATCGCGCTCGAGCTGAGCGGTCTGATGCTTAATCATGTGCGAAGGGTCATGCAGGTATCTGCGAAGCATCGACACGTGGAATACGGGGTGAACATCTGGGAAGTCGGGTGGAAGAGCCAAACGATAAGCTACAATGCCCACAAGCACGAAGATCTCGAAGGGACCTATGAATCTGTGTCACGACCCGAGAAATTCGACTCGTGACCGGCACTTAACCACGCAACGTCTACAGGCGCAACGCGGCTAAGTAAGCCGAACCCAGAAATCAAAACCAATAAATATAGAGTGATTTAAAACATTTTTGTAAAAGCAATAGTACATGTCTGAAAAACTTCCATTTATTTAGTAGAAATCCTTTTTAAGTTCAATAGTTATAAGTTTTAAAATTTTGGTAACATTTCCCTTTTTTTTTAAAACATTAGCCCCGAAAGTCGGGTAAAAGCAAGGTGTAGCAGGAATAATAAGTGACATGAATAAAGCATCACAATATGATATACGACGCCGTAGCGAAGATACACAGTAAAACAAGGACAATATCATAAAAGATGAGACTGCATAAAGTAAAGTCGGCTCACATGCGAGCTCGACACCAGAATATAAAACCATACATATCGTCCTCACAACTGTCTCTAAGTCAATACAGAAAGTAGATGGAGAGTAATAGATACATCAATATACAACTGAAAGATAACAGATACCGTACGAAACCCACCTAAACAGCAAAATGGCTATCTCTGCTCAAAAGGGGTATCTGTGCCAAAAGATGCGATAACAGCCAGCCGTGACTACTCCTAAGGGCAACCTGCAAACACTGTGGCACAACGGGGGTGAGTTGCCAACTCGTGAATAGAGATAACATATAAAGGTGATCGCAAGCATGCACATATAGCGTGGCTCTACTAATGCCAGCAGATGATATCAATGCATGTCAACAGTGGATACAATAGTAATGCATGTACTCTAGCAGGTAAATGCCACAGGATGAGATGTATAGTAATCAATACTGAGTATGGGATAAATAATATCTACATGGACCATGTCAACATGGAAAACAATGATCGGTGCCTCAAACTGCACCCAAATCCCACATATACTCAGGCGCCGGCACACCCATCGGCCCTCAAATCCTGTATATCTTGGAGGAATCACGAGTGCCTAACATCGGCACCCAAAACATCATAAAATACTCGTGTCCAGCATCGACACGTAAATCCTCGAATATCGGGCGCCGTCAATCCGGACCGGCCCCACGGGGTCTGTCTGCGGTATCGGCCCTCGGCCCCGGCAGCACGGATCATCCCGCATCCATCACTCGACTCTGGTCAGTATCCTCCGGACAACTGCCAGGTCCAACCAATCACCAGTAGGTACTCGCCCGCCTCCAGGCTCAATCGGCAAATCCCATCGATCATCTCGCCGAGGGGAACCATACCGGGCCCACCACGAACCCGCAAACGGAACATCCACTCCTCGAATCGGGTTTCAAGCACACGTCTCAGCACCGAGAAAACACGTGGTGGACACACCAAAATATCATACCACGAGGTACCGGGTTTTTCAAAATAGCATATCTTTCCTTAAATAATTCCACGGTCCTCAAAACAGAAATCACATGAAAATCCAATACCAATAGTAAAATCCAATGCGAGGTACAATATACATCAATCCATGGTATGGGTACAAGGGGAAAACCGCTTTTTAAAGTAGTTTCATTTCCGGTTTTAAAAGATGTCATGCGGCTCCAAATATACATGAAGGTCATATCAAATCACATATGAAGCGAACTATAGCAATATAATCTTGGCAGCTCTATAGTGAGTGTGGCATGGCAATTACTAACGGTGTGTGTGTAGCATGCAAATAGTGCCCGTGCAGCATAAACCGTTAGTAATAGTGCGGTGTTCTATCAGTTCTAAGCAATATATATACAAACACAGCAGGGAATGCAATATGCGATGATAGTCTATGGGGTGCATGCAACATATAATAATAAAGTCCTATCATCCCTGACGCATAACGCCATGCGGGCGATATCCCCGTAGATGTGAAATCTACTCACAGTGTCTTGCGCTAAGTGTATCCGACCACTTGCTTGCCCTTCTTCGCAGCGTCCGTCTCACTGGCCTGCGAACCTAGAATCACATACACATATCACACATAAGCTTAATTCACAAAAACGCAACACTATAATCCAACAAGAAACCCATGTCGCAAACCAATCGCGCGTGTGCGCGATACGCTAAAACGTGTAATCACGCGCCACGAAACTACCCCGACACGCCGCGATACGCAGAAACCCAAACCTACTCACGTATCGCGCGTGTCGCGAAGGTTTAGAAAACGGCAAAATAGGTATTTGGTCCCAGATTTTTCTACAGAACCAAACTCCCAAAAATATATATACCAAAATACTACACACAGTAGCAGACACCCAATGGACCAAACAAAACCCAATTCCCTACCCATCTGGCCGCAAATTGCGGCCAGAATGAAGATTTTGGCGGCCGGAGTGGGGAGTCAGGGGGTCGGGTTTCACCTGGTGTATCAGCTCTACACCACTACACTACAGTCTTCACAATTTCATTCTGAACTCACTGGGTCAATAGCAGTTCCAGAAAAATCACATTTTGCACAAATACGACAATTGCATCGAATAGTAAAGTTGGTGGTATTTTAGTGAAATCGGGGTTGGACTAGGTTACACTGGCCTCAACAGACCACAATCATCCTACTGGAACCAACTTACATCCTATAAGCACAAAGTTCCTATTAAACATCCCATATCGCACTAAAACGCACCAATATCCATTAACCGATGCAAATCTACACTAACCAAGCTAACTAGGGACTAAGTTAGTAAATATACCTCATACTTAACCCTAGGAAGCTGGAGGAAGGTGGAGAAGTGGAGGGAAGAGGCTACACTTGCTGTTGGTGCTCACTGCTGTTGCTGCTGCTGTTGCTGTTTCTTTCTACTGCTGCTGTTGCTTCTTCTCCTGCTGCTGCTGCTTCAGGAGCTGGGGTTCTGGGCTGAAGGTAAGTGTGTGGGTGTGTGTGAGTGAGTGTGAGAGTTTGAGAGAAAATACAAGGAAAATGAGAGGCTACAATCATTCACACAAAAGTCACCCCTCTCTCTCTCTCACCTCATTTAATGCAAGCATGGCCTAAGCCATGATGCACTCTCTCTCTCTCACACAAGTCAACACTTAATCCAAATTTTAAATTAAAGCAACCTCTGTAATTAGCTAATTAAACTTACTTTAAACCCAAAGGACTTAATCCTAAAATTAACCCACCATGGTTAATAATTATTGTATTTACTTAATTTAAAAACCCTAGTTTACATGCACATATATGTGCAAGCCTAGGAAAATTTTGGAAAAATATTTATTAGATTAGGAAAAATATTTAAAACACAATTTGGTAAACTTTTTAGTAAAAACCATTATTTAATTATAATTATTCACTAACCCTTATCCTAAGGTGTTACAATCTCTCCCCCTTAAAGAAATTCGTCCCCGAATTTCAAAAATCTAACTAAGGTTACATTCAAAAAGATGGGGATACGTCTTCATCATTTCGCTTTCGGTCTCCCAAGTGACCTCTTCACGGTTCTGACCACGCCAAAGTACCTTAACTGATGGAATGTCCTTCGATCTCAGTTTCTTCACTTGTCGATCCAAGATCATCACCGGCTGCTCTGCATAGGAAAGGTCGCGCTCAAGCTGGATCGTCGGATGCTGAATCGCGTGCGAGGGATCATGTAGATATCTGCGGAGCATCGAAACATGGAATACGGGGTGCACGTCTGGAAAGCTGGGCGGAAGGGCTAACCGGTAAGCTACTGCACCGACACGCTCGAGGATCTCGAAGGGGCCCACATACCTGGGGCTAAGCTTCCCCTTCTTCCCAAACCTCATCACACCTTTCATTGGGGAGACCCTCAAGAAAACATGATCACCAACCGAAAACTCAAGTCTGCGTCGTCGACGGTCTGCATAAGCCCTCTGCCTACTCTGCGCTGCTCTCATCCTATCGTGAATCAACTGGATCTTCGCGGTCGTCTCCTCAACGATCTGTGGCCCTAAGATACTGCTCTCACTGAGCTCTGTCCAACAAGTAGGCGACCTACATTTCCTCCCCATAAAGAGCCTCAAATGGTGCCATCTGAATAGTCTCCTGGTAGCTGTTATTGTAGGAGAACTCCACTAGGGCAAATGATGATCCCAGCTACCTCCGAAATCTAGTACACAAGCTCTGAGCATGTCCTCGAGAGTCTGGATGGTCCGCTCTGACTGTCCGTCGGTCTGCGTATGAAATGCCGTGCTGAAACTCAAGCGAGTGCCCAAAGCCTCCTGAAGCCTCTGCCATAGCCTACTGGTAAACTGGGTGCCTCTGTCGGACACAATGCACGTCGGAACTCCGTGTAGTCGCACTATCTCGTCAATATAGATCTGGGCATACTGAGTAAATCCGAAAGTCGTCTTCACTGGTAAGAAGTGAGCCGCTTTTGTCAAACGATCCACGATCACCCAGATGGAGTCATACCCCCTACTAGTCCTGGATAGACCCACCACGAAATCCATCGAAATCTGTTCCCATTTCCACTCCGGAATGGGTAACGGCTGTAGCTCTCCCGCGGGCCTCTGGTGCTCAGCCTTGACTTACTGACAAGTCAGGCATCTCGATACAAAATCTGCAATGTCCCTCTTCATTCCGTCCCACCAGTAAACATCTCTCATGTCATGATACATCTTGGTGGAACCGGGATGGACGCTATACACCGATCGATGTGCCTCCTCAAGAATCTCACGCCTCAGTCCCTCAGCATCAGGTACGCACAGTCTGACTCCAAACCGTAGTATCCCCTGATCATCGACCACGAACTCGGAAAATCGGTCCTGTCCCATCTGTGCCATGATCTCTGAACATCGGTCATCACTGAGCTGCGCCTCACGTATACGATCGATCAACTGTGGGCGTGCACGGACATGCGCTATCTGTCCTCCAATCGACGTGAACTCGAACTGTACTCGACTGTCGCATAATATCTGCCAATCTGCGGATGACTGCTCCTGTACTGCGCTCAAACAAGATAAACTACTCCCGGGCCTCCTGCTCAAAGCATCCGCCGCCACATTTGCCTTGCCCGGGTGATATAAGATCTCGCAGTCATAATCCTTCACTAACTCCATCCATCGACGCTGTCGAAGGTTTAGGTCCCTCTGCTGGAATATATATTTCAGACTCTTGTGATCCGTAAATATCTGGCACGACTCCCCGTATAGGTAGTGTCGCCAGATCTTAAGTGCGAAGACCACTGCTGCCATCTCTAAATCATGAGTGGGGTAGTTCTGCTCGTGCTTCTTCAATTGTTGCGAGGCATACGCGATCACCCTATCATGCTGCATCAGAACGCATCCCAATCCCACTCGAGAAGCATCACAAAAGACCACAAATCCGCCCGGTCCGGAAGGTAAAGATAACACCGGTGCCGTCGTCAGCCGTGTCCGTAACTGCTGAAAACTGTGCTCGCACTCCTCCGTCCAATCGAAGGGAACTCCTTTCCGGGTCAACCCGGTCAACGGTGTAGCAATACGTGAGAAGTCCTGCACAAAACGCCTGTAATAACCGGCCAATCCCAAAAAGCTGCGAATCTCCATCACTGATGTGGGTCTGGGCCAACGCTGAATGGCCTCGATCTTCCTCGGGTCAACACATATACCGTCTCGTGAAATCACGTGACCCAAGAAGTCCACGTTGTCTAGCCAAAAAGCACACTTGGAGAATTTCGCATAAAGTTGGTGCTCCCTTAATGTCTGCAATGTAACCCGCAGGTGCTGCTCGTGCTCCTCACTACTCCGGGAATACACCAAGATATCGTCAATGAAGACTATAATGAACAGATCCAAGTAAGGCCGGAAAATACGGTTCATCAAATCCATGAAGGTTGCTGGCGCATTGGTGAGTCCGAACGACATCACCAAGAACTCGTAATGGCCGTAGCGCGTACGGAAAGCTGTCAGGGGAATGTCCTCCTGTCGAACCCGCAGCTGATGATAGCCCGATCGCAAATCGATCCTCGAAAAGTACCCTGCCCCCTGAAGCTGGTCGAACAAATCATCGATACGCGGCAAAGGATACCTGTTCCGCACTGTCACCCTGTTCAGCTGGCGGTAGTCGATACAAAGACGCAAACTGCCATCCTTCTTCTTGACGAACAGGACTGGAGCACCCCAAGGAGAAACACTGGGTCGAATAAGTCCCTTGTCCAGCAAATCCTGTAACCGACCCTTCAGCTCACGAAGTTCCGCCGGGGCCATCCGATAGGGCGGTATAGAAATAGGCCCCGAACCAGGAACCAAATCAATACAGAAAGAAATGTCGCGCTCGGGCGGCAACCCAGGAAGCTCGTCAGGGAACACATCAGGAAACTCGCTAACAACCGGAACCTGATCCAATGGAACCTCTGTAGCGCGAGCATCGCGAACATATGCGAGAAACCCCTGACATCCCTTCCTCATAAGCTGTCCAGCGCGAAAAGAAGAAATCACACTGTGAGGGGTGGCACTACGGTCCCCCAACACAACAAAAACCGACTCACCGGGAAAGCAGAATCTAACTGTCTTCTCACGGCAGTCCACAGAAGCATAGCACGTGGCTAACCAATCCATGCCCAAAAGAACGTCGAAGTCCAACATCTCCAGAAGGATCAAGTCGACAGGCAACTCTCTCTCGCCAATACAGACGATACAGGATCGGAACACGTGCCTAGCCACAAACGACTCTCCCACAGGAGTAGTCACCACAAGCGGCTGATCAAGCAAGCCGGACTCTCTACCCAAACTCGGCACAAAGTGTGTGGATACGTATGAGTGTGTGGATCCGGGATCGAACAATACATGTGCATCAACCGAACATACATGGAGGATACCTGAAACCACTGCATTGGACGCCTGCGCGTCCTGATGTGTCAAAGCAAAGACCCTCGCCTGTCCACCACCTGTAACTGACTGACCTCTGCCTCGGTCATCACGTCCTCTCTGAGCAACTCCTCCACGCCCACGACCTCTCGGTGCATAAGTCTGGCGCGGAGCAACGGTAGGCGCAACGGGCAACGCCCTCTGGGGTGGTGAAGGTGGTAAGGTAACATGCGGTGCTGCCGCCTCCCTCCGGTGTGTCTCTGGACAATCTCGAATGAGGTGAAGTAGGCTGCCACACCTGTAGCAACCCCGCGGCGACTGCTGACCTTCCTGGGGATACGAACTAAACATCCGACCTCGTCCCGAATCTCTGCTACCCCTCGTACCGGAACGATACCTGTCGCGGCGTCTGAATGACTGCTTCCGTGCGGAAATACTGGTACGAACTCTTTTCGGCTCTGGAAGTATCGAAGTCTCAACAAGGTGCTCCTCGACCACTAGGGCTGCGTCTACAGCTGCTGCATAGGTCTCGTAGTGCTGCGCGCTGATCGCGAGGAACACTGGTGAAAGCTAGCCTCGAACAAATCTCCGGACTCGCAACTCCTCGGTGGCCACTAAATGTGGGGTGTAGACTGCTAGCTCTGTAAACAGTACGTCATACCCTGCCACTGTCATCCCTGGCGTCTGGCGCAAAGACTCAAACCTGCGTGCTCGGGCATCTCTAACACTCCGGGGAAGGAAACGGGCTAGAAATATGGTCACGAACTCCGTCCAGGTCATAGGAGGAAGACCTGCTGCTCTGCCCTTCTCCACTGAATCACACCATTTCTGTGCAAGACCTTCCAGGCGAAAGCTCGCGAACTCAACCCATCTCGCATCTGCACATCTGAGGGAACGGCATATCCTGGTCATCCTGTCGATGAAAGACTGTGGGTCCTCGGCTGTATCGGTGCCTGTGAAAACTGGAGGCTTCAGCCTCATGAACTCTGATAGCGATACTGTAATCACTTCCGTGGCTGCAGGGGAAACTGGCTGTGCGGTAGGCACCATCGCGGTCTCTGGAACTGGTGGAGCTACCTCTGGTCGCTGCGCTCGAAGCGTCTCAACTAACGATCCTATCATCTGGCGCATCTCCTGCATACCAGCCCCTAACGAGGCGATCTGCTCTGTCACGGCAGGAACAGCCTGCTCGGGTACAACCGGCGTACTGCCCGGATCAGTCCTCGTCTCGGACGAGTCAACACGAATCTCGGCCCTCGCGGCCGCTCTCTGTGCCCTCATAGTCTTAGGCGGCATAATGGCTGAAAGAAAATTTGGATTCGATAAGAACACGGAAATCGAATCACAAGAATATAAGGAGGGATCAAATCACTAAGTCCTAAGGTCGCGTAGGCGGAGTACCGTGTCGTGAGTATGCCGCGGAACATACGCACGCTACGCTACCCTGCTGCAGCTACCTACTCCATCATACCAGGGTCATCCTACACTCCGAAGGTAAAACCTACGCTCTGATACCAACTTTGTCACGACCCGAGAAATTCGACTCGTGACCGGCACTTAACCACGCAACGTCTACAGGCGCAACGCGGCTAAGTAAGCCGAACCCAGAAATCAAAACCAATAAATATAGAGTGATTTAAAACATTTTTGTAAAAGCAATAGTACATGTCTGAAAAACTTCCATTTATTTAGTAGAAATCCTTTTTAAGTTCAATAGTTATAAGTTTTATAATTTTGGTAACATTTCCCTTTTTTTTTAAAACATTAGCCCCGAAAGTCGGGTAAAAGCAAGGTGTAGCAGGAATAATAAGTGACATGAATAAAGCATCACAATATGATATACGACACTGTAGCGAAGAATACACAGTAAAATAAGGACAATATCATAAAAGATGAGACTGCATAAAGTAAAGTCGGCTCACATGCGAGCTCGACACCAGAATATAAAACCATACATATCGTCCTCACAACTGTCTCTAAGTCAATACAGAAAGTAGATGGAGAGTACTAGATACATCAATATACAACTGAAAGATAACAGATACCGTACGAAACCCACCTAAACAGCGAAAAGGCTATCTATGCTCAAAAGGGGTATCTGTGCCAAAATATACGATAACAGCCAGCCGTGACTACTCCCAAGGGCAACCTGCAAACACTGTGGCACAACGGGGGTGAGTTGCCAACTCGTGAATAGAGATAACATATAAAGGTGATCGCAAGCATGCACATATAGCGTGGATCTACTAATGCCAGCAGATGATATCAATGCATGTCAACAGTGGATACAATGGTAATGCATGTACTCTAGCAGGTAAATGCCACAGGATGAGATGTATAGTAATCAATACTGAGTATGGGATAAATAATATCTACATGGACCATGTCAACATGGAAAACAATGATCGGTGCCTCAAACTGCACCCATATCCCACATATACTCAGGCACCGGCACACCCATCGGCCCTCAAATCCTGTATATCTTGGAGGAATCACGAGTGCCTAACATCGGCACCCAAAACATCATAAAATACTCGTGTCCAGCATCGACACGTAAATCCTCGAATATCGGGCGCCGTCAATCCGGACCGGCCCCACGGGGTCTGTCTGCGGTATCGGCCCTCGGCCCCGGCAGCACGGATCATCCCGCATCCATCACTCGACTCTGGTCAGTATCCTCCGGACAACTGCCAGGTCCAACCAATCACCGGTAGGTACTCGCCCGCCTCCAGGCTCAATCGGCAAATCCCATCGATCATCTCGCCGAGGGGAACCATACCGGGCCCACCACGAACCCGCAAACGGAACATCCACTCCTCGAATCGGGTTTCAAGCACACGTCTCAACACCGAGAAAACGCGTGGTGGACACACCAAAATATCATACCACGAGGTACCGGGTTTTTCAAAATAGCATATCTTTCCTTAAATAATTCCACGGTCCTCAAAACAGAAATCACATGAAAATCCAATACCAATAGTAAAATCCAATGCGAGGTACAATATACATCAATCCATGGTATGGGTACAAGGGGAAAACCGCTTTTTAAAGTAGTTTTATTTCCGGTTTTAAAAGATGTCATGCGGCTCCCAATATACATGAAGGTCATATCAAATCACATATGAAGCGAACTATAGCAATATAATCATGGCAGCTCTATAGTGAGTGTGGCATGGAAATTACTAACGGTGTGTGTGTAGCATGCAAATAGTGCCCGTGCAGCATAAACCGTTAGTAATAGTGCGGTGTTCTATCAGTTCTAAGCAATATATATACAAACACAGCAGGGAATGCAATATGTGATGATAGTCTATGGGGTGCATGCAACATATAATAATAAAGTCCTATCAGCCCTGACGCATAACGCCATGCGGGCGATATCCCCGTAGATGTGAAATCTACTCACCGTGTCTTGCGCTAAGTGTATCCGACCACTTGCTTGCCCTTCTTCGCAGCGTCCGTCTCACTGGCCTGCGAACCTAGAATCACATACACATGTCACACATAAGCTTAATTCACAAAAACGCAACACTATAATCCAACAAGAAACCCATGTCGCAAACCAATCGCGCGTGTGCGCGATACGCTAAAACGTGTAATCACGCGCCACGAAACTACCCCGACGCGCCGCGATACGCAGAAACCCAAACCTTTTTTCGTATCGCGCGTGTCGCGAAGGTTTAGAAAACGGCAAAATAGGTATTTGGTCCCAGATTTTTCTACAGAACCAAACTCCCAAAAATATATATACCAAAATACTACACATAGTAGCAGACACCCAATGGACCAAACAAAACCCAATTCCCTACCCATCTAGCCGCAAATTGCGGCCAGAATGAAGATTTTGGCGGCCGGAGTGGGGAGTCAGGGGGTCGGGTTTCACCTGGTGTATCAGCTCTACACCACTACACTACAGTCTTCACAATTTCATTCTGAACTCACTGGGTCAATAGCAGTTCCAGAAAACTCACATTTTGCACAAATACGACAATTGCATCGAATAGTAAAGTTGGTGGTATTTTAGTGAAATCGGGGTTGGACTAGGTTACACTGGCCTCAACAGACCACAATCATCCTACTGGAACCAACTTACATCCTATAAGCACAAAGTTCCTATTAAACATCCCATATCGCACTAAAACGCACCAATATCCATTAACCGATGCAAATCTGCACTAACCAAGCTAACTAGGGACTAAGTTAGTAAATATACCTCATACTTAACCCTAGGAAGCTGGAGGAAGGTGGAGAAGTGGAGGGAAGAGGCTACACTTGCTGTTGGTGCTCACTGCTGCTGCTCCTGAACTTTGCTGCTGCTGCTGCTGCTTCTTTCTGCTGCTGCTGTTGCTTCTTCTCCTGCTGCTGCTGAGTGCTTGTTGCTGCTGCTTCAGGAGCTGGGGTTCTGGGCTGAAGGTAAGTGTGTGGGTGTGTGTGAGTGAGTGTGAGAGTTTGAGAGAAAATACAAGGAAAATGAGAGGCTACAATCATTCACACAAAAGTCACCCTCTCTCTCTCTCACCTCATTTAATACAAGCATGGCCTAAAGCCATGATGCACTCTCTCTCTCTCACACAAGTCAACACTTAATCCAAATTTTAAATTAAAGCAACCTCTTTAATTAGCTAATTAAACTTACTTTAAACCCAAAGGACTTAATCCTAAAATTAACCCACCATGGTTAATAATTATTGTATTTACTTAATTTAAAAACCCTAGTTTACATGCACATATGTGTGCAAGCCTAGGAAAATTTTGGAAAAATATTTATTAGATTAGGAAAAATATTTAAAACACAATTTGGTAAACTTTTTAGTAAAAACCATTATTTAATTATAATTATTTACTAACCCTTATCCTAAGGTGTTACAATCTGGGGCTAAGCTTCCCCTTTCATCCAAACCTCATCACTCCCTTCATCGGAAAGACCCTCAGAAAGACGTGATCGCCAACTGCGAACTCTAATCTGCGGCGGCGCCTGTCAGCATACGATCTCTGCCTGCTCTGAGCTGTCCTCATCCTGTCTCGAATCAGTTGTATCTTCTCAGTCGTCTCCTGTACGATCTGTGGCCCCAAAATACTGCCCTCGCTGAGCTCGGTCCAACAGACGGGCGATCTGCATCTCCTCCCATACAAAGCCTCGAAAGGTGCCATCTGAATAGTATCCTGGAAGCTACTATTGTAGGAGAACTCTATCAAGGGTAAATGATGGTCCCAGCTACCACCAAAATCTAAAACGCAAGCTCGAAGCATGCCCTCGAGAGTCTGAATGGTCCGCTCTGACTGTCCGTCGGTCTGCGGATGAAATGCTGTGCTGAAACTCAAGCGCGTGCCCAAAGCCTCCTGAAGCTTCTTCCATAGTCGGCTGGTAAACTGGGTGCCTCTGTCGGACACAATACACATCGGGACTCCATGCAGTCGTACAATCTCGTCGATGTAAATCTGGGCATATTGAGCAAATCCGAAAGTCGTCTTCACTGGCAGGAAGTGAGCCCCCTTCGTCAGACGATCCACGATCACCCAGATGGAGTCATACCCTCTCCTAGTCCTGGGTAGACCCATAATGAAATCCACCGAAATCTGTTCCCATTTCCACTCCGGAATGGGTAACGGCTGTAGCTCTCCCGCCGGCCTCTGGTGCTCGGCCTTGACTTGCCGACAAGTCAGGCATCTAGACACAGAATCTGCAATGTCCCTCTTCATTCCGTCCCACCAGTAAACATCTCTCAAATCATGGTACATCTTGGTGGAACCCGGATGAACGCTGTATGTCGATCTATGCGCCTCCTCAAGAATCTCACGCCGAAGCCCCTCAGCATCTGGTACGCACAGTCTAATCCCAAATCGCAGTATCCCTTGATCATCGATCACGAAATCGAAAAATCTGCCCCGTCCAATCTGTGCCATGATCTCTGAACATCGGTCATCACTTTGTTGTGCCTCATGTATACGGTCAAGTAACTGTGGGCATGCACGAACATGCGCAAGCTGTCCCCCGATCGGCGTGAACTCAAACTGCACTCGGCTGTCGCATAATACCTGCCAATCTGCCGATGACTGCCTCTGCACTGCGCTCAAACAAGATAGACTGCCCCCGGGCCTCCTGCTCAGAGCATCTCCACTACATTCGCCTTGCCCGGGTGATACAAGATCTCGCAGTCGTAGTCCTTTACCAGTTCCATCCAACAGCGCTGTCGGAGATTCAGGTCCCGCTGCTGAAATATATATTTTAAGCTCTTGTGATCAGTGAATATCTGGCACGACTCGCCATATAGGTAATGTCGCCAGATCTTGAGTTCAAATATCACTGCGGCTATCTCCAAATCATGAGTAGGGTAGTTCTGTTCATGTCTCTTCAGCTGCCGTGAAGCGTACGCGATCACCCTGCCATGCTGCATTAATACGCACCCTAGCCCCACACGTGAAGCGTCACAAAAGACTGCAAATCCGCCTGATCCTGAAGGCAACGATAATACTGGCGTCGTAGTCAAACAAGTCCGTAGCTGCTGAAAACTGTGCTCGCAATCCTCCGTCCAATCGAAGGGAACTCCCTTCCGGGTCAATCCAGTCAAGGGTCCAGCAATACGGGAGAAATCCTGTACAAATCGCCTGTAGTAACCGGTCAATCCTAGAAAACTGCGTATCTCAGTAACGGATGTAGGTCTGGGCTAACTCCGAACGGCCTCGATCTTCCTCGGGTCCACACATATACCATCCCGTGTAATCACGTGACCCAAGAAGTCTACGCTGTCGAGTCAGAATGCGCACTTGGAGAATTTTGCATAAAGCTGGTGCTCCCTCAAAGTCTGCAGTGTGATCCGCAGGTGCTGCTCGTGCTCCTCTCTGCTCCGGGAATACACCAGTATGTCGTCAATGAACACGATGATGAACAAATCCAAATATGGCCGGAATATACGGTTCATCAAGTCCATGAATGCTGCTGGCGCATTGGTGAGTCCGAACGACATCACCAAAAACTCATAATGGCCGTAGCGCGTACGGAAAGCTGTCCTGGGTATATCCTCCTGTCGAACTCGCAGCTGATGATAGCCTGATCGTAAATAGATCCTCGAAAAGTATCCTGCCCGCTGAAGCCGGTCGAACAAGTCGTCGATGCGTGGCAACGAATATCTGTTCCGCACGGTCACCCTGTTCAGCTGCCGGTAGTCGATACATAAATGTAAGCTTCCGTCCTTCTTCTTAACAAACAGGACCGGAGCACCCCAAGGAGAAACACTGGGTCGAATAAGTCCCTTGTCCAGCAAATCTTGCAACTGACTCTTCAACTCACTAAGCTCCGCCGGGGCCATCCGGTAAGGCGGTATAGAAATAGGCCCCGTGCCGGGAATCAAATCGATACAAAAAGCAATGTCGCGCTCAGGCGGTATCCCAGGAAGCTCGTCAGGGAACACATCAGGGAACTCACATACAATCGGAACCTGGTCCAATGGAAAATCTGTAGCTCTAGTGTCGCAAACATAGGCTAGAAATCCCCGACTTCCCTTCCTCAACAGCTGTCCAGCGCGAAGAGAAGAAATCAAAAAGTGAGGAGTGGCACCATGGTCACCCTGCACGATAAAAGCCGACTCGCCGGGAAAACAGAACCTCACTCTCTTCTCGCGGCAGTCAACAGAAGCATAGCACGTGGCTAACCAATCCATGCCCAAAAGAACGTCGAAGTCCAACATCTCAAGAAGGATCAAATCGACAGGCAGATCTCTATCGCCAATACGGACGACGCAGGATCGGAACACGTGCCTAGCAACAAACGACTCTCCCACGGGAGTGGTCACAACAAGCGGCTGATCAAGCAGACTGGACTCTCTACCCAAACTCGGCACGAAGTGTGTGGTTACGTACGGGTGCGTGGATCCAGGATCGAACAACACGTGTGCATCAAAGGAACATACTGATAAGGTACCTGAGGCCACCGCATTGGACGCCTGCGCGTCCTGATGCGTCAAAGCAAAAACCCATGCCTGTCCTCCACCTGCAACTGTCTGTCTTTGCCGACAGCTGGTTGTCCTCTATGAACAATTCCTTCGTGACCACGACCTCTCTGTGCATGAGTCTGACGCGGAGTATCAGTAGGTACAATAGGCAACGCCCTCTGGGGTGGTGAAGGTGGTAAGGTAACATGCGGTGCTGCTGCCTCCCTCCGGTGTATCTCAGGACAATCTCGCACATGATGATAAGAACTCCCGCAACAGAAACATCCCGATGATGGTCGCTGACCCTCCTGGGGATAGGAGCTGAACAACCGGCCTCGCCTCGAATCTCTGCCACCTGCAAGGTGCCTATCACGGCGCCTAAAAGGCTGTCTCTGCACTGATGTATCTGCACGAACTCTCTTCGGCTCTGGGACTGCCGGAGTCTCAGCAAGGTGCTCCTCAACCAATAAGGCTGCATCTACAGCTGCTGCATAGGTCTCGTAGTGCTGCGCGCTGATCTCAAAGAACAGTGGTGTGAGCAAGCCTCGGAAAAATCTCTTGACTCGCATCTCCTCGGTAGCCACTAGGTACGGAGCATAAACTGTTAGCTCGGTGAACAGCACATCGTACTCTGCCACTGTCATCTCTGGCGTCTGGCGCAAGGACTCAAATCTGCGTGCTCGGGCATCCCTAACACTCTGGGAAGGAAACGGGCTAGAAATACGGTCACAAACTCTGTCCAGGTCATAAGAGGAAGACCTGCTGCTCTGCCCTTCTCGACCTATTCGCACCATTTCTGCGCAAGTCCTTCCAGGCGCAAGCTCGCGAACTCGACCCATCTCGCATCTGCGCATCTGAGGGAACGGTATATCTGGGCCATCCTATCAATAAAAGACTGTGGGTCCTTGGCTGCATCGGTTCCTGTGAAGACCGGAGGCTTCAGTTTCATAAATTCTGATAGCGATACTGTAATCACCTCCGTGGCTACAGGGGCAACTGGCTGTACGGTCGGTACTATCGCGGTCCCAGTGACTGGTGGAGCTACCTCTGGTCGCTGCGCTCGAAGCGTCTCAACTAGCGATCCTATCATCTGGCGCATATCCTGCATGCTGGATCCCACCGTCTGGCGCATCTCCAGCATACCAGCCCCTAGCGTGGCCATCTGATCTGTCATAGGAGGAACAGTCTGCTCAGGTACAATGGGTGCACTGCTCGGATCAGTCCTCGTCTCGGACGAGTCAACTCAAATCTTGGCCCTCGCGGCCGCTCTTTGCGTCCTAGTAGTCTTTGGCGGCATAATGGCTGAAACGGAAAATAGGATTCGATAAGGATACAGAGATCGAATCGCAAGGATGTATACAGTAATGAAGAAATTTCAATCAATAAGTCCTAAGGTCGCGTAGGCGGAGTACCGTGTCGTGAGTATACCGCGGAACATACACACGCTACGCTACCCCTGCTGCAGCTACCTACTCCATCATACCAGGGTCATCCTACACTCCGAAGGTAAAACCTACGCTCTGATACCAACTTTGTCATGACCCGATAATTTGGCCCGTGACCGGCACTTAGCCACGTAACGTCCCCAGGCGTAACGCGACTAAGTAAGCCGAAACCCAGAAATCAAAACCATTAAATATAGAGTGTTTAAAAAATTTTTGTAAAAAAAACAGTTATAAATGTCTAGAAAACTTTAATTAATTTAGTAGAAATCTTTTTTAAGTTCAAGTGTTATTTAATAGCTGGCAACATTTCCTTTATAAAAATTTGTCCCGAAAAGCGGTAAAAGAGAAGATGTGAGTAAAATGACATATGGGATAAATAGGGCATCACAATGATAATGTACGACAGCAAGAAATATAGAACTGTAAAAATAAGCCGGCTCACTACGAGCTCACACCAGAGTACAAAATAACATACATCGTCGTCACAACTGTTTCTAAGTCAATACATGAAGGTAGATGGAGAATACTAGATACATCAATATACAACTGAAAAGTAAACAGGTACCGTACAAAACCCATATAATAGAAAAAGGGCTAACACGCCTCAGTAATGGTATCTGTGCCAAAAGATGTGGAAACAGCCAGCCGTGACTACTCCAAAGGGCAACCCGCAAACACTGTGGCACAACGGGGGTGAGTTGCCAACTCGTGAGTAGTAGATAACATATAAAGGTAATCGCGAGCATGCACGTACTGCGCTACTCTATCATATGCCAACAGATGATATCAATGCGTGATAAGCAGTACGTGCAATAATCATGCAAGCACTCTATCAGGTAATGCAACTATAGGATGAGATACAATAATGAATGCTGAGCATGGAAAATATAACATCTACACGGAATGTCACGTGGAATATATATATTCGGGGTCTATCAATGCACCCAAATCCCAAAATAGCACAGGCGCTGGCACTCTCATCGGCCCTCCAATCCTGTAAATCTCTGAGAATCACGAGTGCCCAATATCAGCACCCAAATATCATAAATACTCGTGTCCAGCATCGACACGCAAATCCTCATCCATCGGGCATCCGTCAGTCCGGATCAGCCCACGGGCTCCGTCTGCGGTATCGGCCCTCGGCCCCGGCAGTACGGATCATCCCGCATCCATCTATTCACTCTGGTCAGTATCCTCCGGATAACCGCCAGGTCCAACCAATCACCGGTAGGTAGTAGTCCCTCCGCCAGGCTCACCGTCTACTGCACAGCGAAACCGTTCTCGCCCCGAGGTACCATACCGGGTCCACAATGTACCCGTAATCGGCTTCATCCAGCTCCTCGATTCGGGTTCACACATATCACTCTAGCACCGAGAAAACACATGGTGGACGCACCGAAATATCATATCAAGGGAAACAGTGTTTTTAAATGATTACATATTCTTTTTGAAATAGCCACGGTTCCCAAATCCTGAAGTCACATGTAATCCAACCCAATATGTAAGTCAATGCGATGTGATATATGCACCAAGTATGAATATCATGTCAGGTCACATAAAAGATGAGCTACAGTGTAATGATCCGATGTGATATATGAACCAAGTATGAATATCATGTCAGGTCACATAAAAGTTGAGCTACAGTGTAATGATCCGATGTGATATTTGTACCAAGTATGAATATCATGTCAGGTCACATAAAAGATTAGCTACAGTTTAATGATCCGATGTGATATATGCATCAAATATGAATATCATGTCAAGTCACATAAAAGATGAGCTACAATGTAATGATCCGATGAGATATATGAATCAAGTATGAATATCATGGAAATTCTACAGTGTGAGTGTCATGGAAATTACTAACGGTGTGTGTGTCACATACAGGATAGTGCTCGTGCAACTTGAACCGTTAGTAATGGTGCGGTGTTCTATCAATTCTAATCTATATAAATATAGCAGGGAATGCAGTATGCACTGAATAGTCCATGGATGTAATTGTAGTTATAAGGTCCTATCAGCCCTGACGTAGAACGCCATGCGGGCGATATCCCCGTAGATGTTAAATCTACACACCGGGTCGCGTGCTACGCGTAGCCGACCACTTGCTTTCCCTTCTTGGCGGCGTCAGACGTACCTGCCTGCGAACATGGAATTTCACTGAATATCACACATGAGCTCAAATCTACAAAAACGCGATATTAAGGTCAAACTAGTGACGTGTGTCGCGAACTAAGCGCGTGTGTGCGCGATACGCTAAATCGCGTGATTACGCGCCTGAATCTACCCCGACGTGTCGCGATACGCAGAAATCCCAAACCCACACACGTATCACGCGTGTCGCGAAGGTTTAAAAAAAAACGAGAAACAGGTATTTAGCTCCAGATTTTCTTACAGCAAGAATTAAATAAAATTGCACATGCCATGAGTCTAAGGATAGCAGAAGACACCAATAGGGCCAAACCCCAACTAAAACCCTCCCTATCTGGCCGCAATTTGCGGCCAGAATCGATATTCCGGCGGCCACAGTACGGATTTTGGGGGTCGTGTTCTACCTGGGGTATCAGCACCTAACAACCATACAGCAGTCATCTCAAAATTATTCTGAACTCCCCGGGTCGATAGCAGTTCACAGGAAGCTAGAAATCGCCTAAAACGATGAATTTTGCGTCAAACAGATATCTGGTGGTATTTTAGTGAAATTGGGGGCTAAGCTAGGTTAATATGGCCCTAACAACACTTAATCAACTTAGTTTAACCACAACACACTTCACTTGGTCAAAGTTCCTACTAATCACCACATAAAGCACTAAAAACACATAACTATCGCTAATCGAAGCTAACTACACAATTTAAGCGAAAGTAGGAATAAGTGTAGAGATTATACCATCAAGGAATCTCACAAGCAAGTAGAAGGAGAAGAAGAAGAGGGGATGGAGCTGCTGGAGTGCTGTTGCTGCTGCCTGTAGCTGCTGCTGCTGTTGCCTGAGCTGCTGGTGCTGAAGCCGGAGCTGCTGGTGCTGAAGCTGGAGCTGCTGCTGCTGCTGTGTCTTCTGCTGCTGCTGCTGTGAGTGCTGTGAGGGTGTGTGTGTGTGAGTGTATGAGTGAGAGAGGTTGAGAGAAAAACACAAGAATGAGAGGAAAAGAAAAGATAACACCCAATGTCAACCCCTCCACTCTCTCCTTTCATTAAATGCAAGCATGGGCTTTGCCATGATGCCTTCTCTCTCTCTCTCATTCTCTCAAGTCAACACCCCAAAACAAAATTTTAAATTAAACAACCATCAATTAACTAAACAGACTTAATTAAAACCCAAAAGACTTAATCCCCAGTTTACATGCACATGTGTGTGCAATCTTAGGAAAATTTTAGAAAAATATTTATTAAATTTGAAAAATTATTTGAAAATCAATTTGGTAAACTTTTTATTAAAATCCCTTTATTTAAATATACTTAGCCACTAAACACATTCTAGGGTGTTACAACAATACCATAAGAAAGCCTTATTTAAATCTGGAGACTTTCTTTTTAGTGTGTTCTGGACATTGAAAATCTGTAATCGGTTTAAGACATATATACCGTTATCTAGTGTACCGGACCCAATCAAACCATGATTAATGTGGATGTTAACAACATTGCTTACAAACGTGAAATCATAACCTTCTTTTGATAACAACGAAACCGATATGATATTACATGTTAAACTGGGTACACAAAAACAGTTATGCAAAACCAAAATATGTCCACTCGTCAATCCAAGGTGATAATCCCCTATGGACACAGCTCCCACGCTAGCTCCGTTAGCAACCGGGAGGGTCATATCACCAACCTTCAGCACTCTACGGTTTCTCAGTTCCTGCAATGAATTGCATATATGAGATCCTGATCTGGTATCCAATACCCAGGAAGTAGAGTTGATTGACAGACAATTCTCAATTACAAACACACCTGAAGTCGAAGCCACAGCTTGCTTCGGTTCCTGGTTCTTGGCATTCCAAGCTTTGCAATCCTTTTTCCAGCGCCCTTTCCTATGACAGTGTAAGCACTCATCCTTTGCCGCTACTGGCACCGCAATCTTTTTCTTTCCCTTCGCTCCCACCTTACTAACACCACCTCCAGGTTTGGTGGCGGCCTTATTCTTCCTTCCTTTAGCCCTAGCCTTGGACCCGGAAGAAGAAGCACCGCGAACAAACATACCGGGTGTATCCCTTGCCTTCTGCAAGGTGCCCTCTGCACTCCTCAACATGTTAAGGAGTTCTGGAAGTTTAACTTCTTTTCTTTGAATGTTGAAATTCAGAATAAACTGGGCGTAGGTGGAAGGAAGGGACTGGAGAATCAAGTCTGTATAGAGCTCGTTCTCCAAAGGCGTCCTAAGGTCTGCGAGCTCTTCTATATAGCCAATCATCTTTAGGACATGTTCTCCTACAGACGATCCGACAGCCAACCTCGCCTGAAACAGGTTCTTCAAGGTCTCGTATCTTGCTATACGAGATTGCTCAACATACAAATCCTTTGTATGGAGAAATATGGATTCAAGATCCATATCCTCGTGCCTCCTCTGATGTTCATTATTCATCGAGGCAAGCACGATGCACTTGGCCTTCGCACAATCTAATTCCTAAGTTTTGTGGATTTCCTTATCCACAAGACTGGATTTAGGACCAGGGACAGCAGGTGCCTTGGTGGTAAGGACATACCCCAATTTGTCATAAGTCAAAGCCATCTTGGCATTCTGCAGCCAATCTTTATAGTTTGGCCCTGTTAATATATTTTTCTCTAATAATAACTTAAGGCCTGTCATGTTTTGGGTCGCTGCAATGAGAGAGAGAGAACACTTTAGCATGATGCTCTTGCAAGTTTAGAGTGGTTTTTAGTTTATCTAAACAGGATGGCTCCCATTGTTTCTCGAATCCTTCCTCAAACCAAAAAGGAAGAACTAGCCAGGAATATTCTCACGGTACAATACTTGCTTAACCGTTCAGCCTGGCCGGTGTCGGTACTTCGAGGGAGATTTTCCAACGCTTTCGCGATCCTTAATTAAATCACCTCTTTTCTCTTGGGGCGTAGCCCCGCTGACACCTTTCTTGGCACCTACTTGGTTTATAGCATTGATCGTTAAGTGATGAATCTCCTGATGAGTAGCATATACTCACAGTAGGACCGGGATCCAAATATCATCGTGTGATAATGCTGAAGGAATCCTACCAACATTCATCACACTCCAAATGGTATGCATCTCTTTGCAAATTTCAGTTTCTTTAGAAATTCCCGATATATATTTTTTCCCCATGCTCTTATGACCTTGGCGTTAGGTCAAAATGTCATAAGTCACAAGTCAAGTTCTATCCATCATTATCTTGTTAATTTGAACCCATCCGTACATACCCCTGACGTAGGCCAAATGATAATACGACTGTCCCAAACTAACTCATCTATCTATGCAACAAATGAATACCCAGGAGCCACCAAACACTATACCTTGGCGTTAGGTCAAAATACATAGCTTGAATACTATTGCATACCCAAATGAAATGACGGAGGGCTACGAATGGTTTTGGCGAAACCGTGAACGTAGTGAACTTGATATGATCGAAGGAACCTGATAGCTTTTAAAAGGAGTGGTTAAAGCTCTGCAATTAAAAAAATATCCTCTGTTTTAAAATAACCGAGTGGTTTCTTTTAAACTGTTCCAGCGATTCAACTTTGGTTTATTTTCTTTGCATTAATATAATGCGTCCCGTCAATTAACCTATCATAGCAGAAAACAACGAAAATAAAACGTCCTCTTATGCCATCTGCATTCGCCACTGGGTCCCGTCATCGCCCGTTAGGTTACTTAACTAATGACAGAGCGGGGACTGGGCTAGCACGGGTGTAAAACATAAGTGACGTCTAAATAGCCATCATATATAGATATTGTATATTCGTCAGACGCAATAATAGGCATTCTGTAGGGTTGCTATGCACGCTCACAAGGTTCTACGAGGTGTCAACCATGCCCGATTTAAAATTTAGCATTGCCGAACAACCCGATACGAGATCTTTAAACTAGAGATTAGGCGAAAACTAACATGTTAAACACTTTAACACTAAGTGAGAGGGATTACAACCTTTGTAGATCCAGTCCTTCACTTCTTAAGCTCCGTGTTGAGGCCCCTTCGCTGCGATCATCGTGTACTGGACTCTCGAGAGGCTCTGCGAAGAAAAAGATGGTGTCTTGCTTCCGATCTTCGATAACATAGATGATCTTCCTTGAAGTTTCATTAACACAAGCTAACACTCACTAAATGAAGTGAACACCCTCATCTAAAGGGCAAGGATAGATGAGGATGATGAAGTAGGATTTTTGCTCTCATTTATAATCTTTTTCTCACACTCATTCATCACTTGGAAAAAAGCTAGTAAGTTTTTTCCATGAAAGAAAAGAAGAAGGAAGAAGAAGATGAATAATATCAATAATTCCTTTTGTGATGAATAATGATAGACTTGATAAGGTTAGAAATGCAACCATGGTTGAATAAACCTTTGTAGAGAATTAACCAAGGCTAGGGTTTGGGTTAGGTTAAGAATGAGTCACTTGAAAATATCTTTTCCAAGACAAAAAAGAAAACCTTATAGAATCTACTAGAAGTCATAACCCTAATCCAAATCCTAACCATGTTTAAACTCCACTAATCATGTTGCATTAATAATCATATGATATTACAATATTATATCACATATATAATATTTATTGTTACAAAATAAAATAATACAATTAACATATATCGCATATATATCAATGTATTACCCGAATGAGAAAAAGAATCTTTTAGTGAGCTAATATTAGTTGATGTAATTTAATATATCATATATATTATTATACATTAAATTATCGAATCAACACTTGATCCAACAATCCGGCTATATCGCATATAACCGACTAATACGATGACCCTGCTATATCACATATACCCGGCCGATATCTCATATCGCGAGAATCCAATACGGTATCACATACCGCATTATCCTCGGTTCCGCACATATCACATATGTGCTCCTACTCCGTTTGCCTAAGTCAAGAAACCTCTGTGTAGGACTCTAAAGAATCGTCAATACACCGGCAGTAGGTGATGATCATATCAAACACCCACAAGCTGCAAGCGGTCAGCTAAACATAACAGCCACCCAGGTATTGAGCGCCAAGAAGATCAACAAGTAAGCCTGTACATTCTCCTGTGAATCCAATCAGTAACACTCCCGTACAGTCCGGTCTCGTCGTCTGATATGTCGCATATCTCGCCTAGGGTTGGTAAACGTCAGACCCCAGTAGCTTGATAAGTCATGTCGATATAAGGTCTATAACAGTTCGAGAAACTACTGATAACACTTACCGGTTGATCTCAGCAACCCTGGCCAGGGATTTTCGGTTATAACCAATCGAACACAGCACAACATCAACTCCCTATACCGGGAGAGACGAATCCCCTAATATCGCTCATTGCCTCAATGTGATTCGGGACTGTACCCAAAAGCCACCTTTTTGAACTCCCTCTTGGACGTGGTATGAAGGAAATCAAAGCACAGTGGGAATCACACAAGACTCTATGACGATCTCGGGTCAACAGACTACTCTGTACCAGTGTCACCGGAGAACTGCCATCTGACATGAGGTATAATACCATCTAGGAGTTCTCGGCGAGTCCGTCCAGTGTACCCAGTCTATACTGAGCACCCGTACACCATCCGCGTTGTCAAAACACCCATGGATATGGGATCATCCGTCGCCCATCATATGGGTCAAGATGCGTATACGCTTGTCTACTCTGGTGTATCGATGCCCTGTCTCGATACACCCTCGACTAGGAACTGTTATAGGATGTACTCGTCGACTACCGTGGCCCCACTAGTATGATCTCATCATAGTCCCAGTAGTCGAGTACATATCCTAAGGGCTTTATCAACATGTAACATAGAGACAATCAAAGTACATGTTAAGATAAAGTACAACCAGATAGCATACTATCATGTCGAGCAAGAAAGTCCTCCCTATATATGTCCAAGCATCCATTACAATATACATCGTATGTACAGTAATGGCCTTTAGGGCATACATATAACCGACAATCTCCCACTTGCACTAGGGCTATCTGTTGTAGTATCACATACCCAACAATTAGCTGCGGTTGAAGTATCTCATACTCAACCATCCCATAAAAGTCTCTACTGGGAAAAAGGCCTTTGTGAGTGGATCCGCGCTGTTGTCCTCTTTGTCTACTCTCCTAACCTCGATCTTCTTGGAGATCAACCATCTCCATGATCAGGTGATACTGTCTAAGAATTATATCTGGATTTCAGATGGGACAGGGGGTTCCTTGGCAAAAGCCACAACTCCATTGACACACAATGGTAGGAACGAAGTTCATCTCATGAACTTATATATCCAGACTGCCTCTTTGGTAGCATCCTTGGTAATGATGTATCTTGCCTTTAATCGTCTAGTAAGTCACGGTATCTAGCTTGGAACTCTTCCAACATACCGTCCCTCCACTGAGGGTAAAGACAATACCTGCGACTGACATTCAGTCGTCCTTTTCACCCTGGAACCTTTCCAGTGATTCTCCCCAGGATCGATCGATACCATCTTACTGCAACTAGTGAGAATCCTAACATCCAATTAGATCTATCTCATAGATCCAAAACCCAGGATTTAGTAGGTATCACTTTGATCCTATATGGAGAATCCTTGTGATAAGCGGAGATTGACCGAGCGTAGCATAGGAAACTCCTTTCCTATCAAGAGTATGTCATCCACATACTCTACGAGGATCACCACCAAACTCTCTACTACCTTTTTGTATATACAAGGTTCATCTACCATTTTGATGAAGTCAAACTCTTTGACTACCACATCAAAGCAGATGTTCCAACTCCGCGATGCCTGCTTTATCCTATAAAGCATCTTGCACACGTTTCCGCTACTCCCACTATCTACGAAGCCCTCTGGCTGTGTACTTATAGACGCTCTTTTCCAAATCATCATTTAGAAAAGCAGTCATGACACCCAACCGCCATATATCGTAGTCATGGTATGTAGCAGTGGCAAGTAGGATCTGGATGGACTTAAGCATAGCTTTGAAAGTCTCAACTTTTCCATGTACACCAAGTAATCTTCTCAAGATATATTTTCTCCTGATGTGGATTTGACCCTTCAGATAAAGCAACCAAAGTCCATACTTTGTTGGTGTATAAGGATTCCATCTCAGATCGCTAAGCATCCAGCCATTCTTACAGAGTCCCACTCCTGATGGCCAGCTCGAAACTAGTTGGGTCATCATCTCATGATGTAATCCTCGCTCCCACTGTCATAGAGAAACCAAAGTATCTCTCAGGTGGGTGAGGAACCCTACTAGATCGGCGGAGAGGCTGAGGTTCGTTGGAAACTATTGAATCATTTGGTTCTACCAAATCATCTGCTGTAGTTTGTTTAGCTGGAACTACTTCCAGTTTTATAGAGCTGACGTTGCCTCGAGCTTGTCTGGATTTTGCTTTTAGACATAGGCCGGACAACCCTAAATCTTAACAAACTTAAGATATGGGATCTTCCCTTTCCATATCACATATGAAGTGGTCGGCAACTGAATTGATTTGAACCCTATTCAATAGGTATGCAGCTTCTCAAGTGCATAACTCCCAAAAGGAAATAGGAAACACAGTAGTACTCATCCTAGAGCACACTATATCCCATAGGGGGCTTTTTCTCCGCCCCGATATACCATCGTGCTATGGTGTATTCGGAGGAGTAATGCCGAGAGTGAATCTCATTCTCCTTTAGAATAGTCCAGGAATTCCGTGCTCAAGTATTCTCCTCCCTGATTTCATCAAAGGACATAATACTTATACCCGTTGTTGGTTCTCTACTTCTAACTTATATTCTTTGAATATCTCAAAAGCTTCGGACTTGTGTTTCAACAGGAACATATGTCTGAATATTGAGAGATCTTTAGACAATGTAATGAAGTACAAAGAATCGGTCTTGGCATATGTAGACAGGAGACTTTCATACATCAGCATGTATCAATCCCAAGAGTTCACTAACTCTTTCTCTGTTTCTAATAAAAAGAGCTATGGTCATCTTATCTTTGTGACATGACCGGCAAGTTTCACAAGATGTAAATTCAAACAAATTTAAATATGCATCTTAATGTAACTTCAGCTAGTCGGGTCGCATTGATATGACCTAGTCTATAATGCCTCAAGAAGGATTCGTTCATTTCTGAACTCTTCCTCTCGTGTGTGTTCTGTATACTAAAAACTGTACTTTGATTTAGAACGTCAATGCTTTTAGATAACGTGCCTGAACCGATCAACTCTTGATATAGGAAATGTTCAAAACATTATCCAACAATACAAAATTATATCCTTTCTTTACTAATAAAGAGACTGATATGATGTTGTACATCAGGTTCGGTATCTAATAACATTCATTCAAAATCAATGTATTCTGGTAATACAGGGTGATAGTGACCAACAGACTTGGCTGCAACACTTGCACCGTTTTCTATCTCATGAAACTTATGACCCGTTCTCAGTTCTCTACCTTTCTGTAGCCCATGTAACAGATTACATATGCGGGATCCTGATCCGGTATCTCATACCCAGGACGTAAAGGATACTGAGAAACAGTTCTATGTAATGAACACACCCGAAGATGATGCATCAACATGCACTTTCTTCGTTTGGGCGGCACGGGAATTCTGGTAATCCGCAATTTCCTGCTTGTCTTATAACAATTATAAGTTGGAGCGGGACCAACGATCCCCAGCTCAGTATAACAAGCGGGTTTGGTCAATTCATCCGTTTTATTATCTTGATTAAGGCGTGATATGGTCGCTACCTGGAGAGAGAGAGAGAAGAAAACACTCATCGTATGCTCTTGCAAGATTAGATCGGTTATCTAATATATCTAATCAGGATGTCTCCTACTGTTTTAATCAAATCTTCCTTCAAACCCTAAAAGGAAAGACTAGCCGGGATTAATTACACGCTACAAGTTCGCCAATCTTTCAGCCAGGCCAGTGTCGGTACTTTGAGGGAGGTTCCCCGTGCTTTCACACGGACCTAATTAAAGTAAACCTCGTTTTCCCAGGGGCGTAACCCTGTTAACACCTTTCTAAACACCTACTTGATCGGCTAATAGTAATGTGTAAAACTCTCCCAGGAGTAACTCTTACTCGCAGCGGGTATCGGGATCCAACTATCTTATAGAAGGTATGCAATCTCATTGCAAATTTCAACACTTGAAATTCCCAATAATATTTTACCCCTAGCGTCCTATGACCTTGACAGAGGTCAAAAAACCATAGGCTGCTAGTCAAGTTCAACCTGTCATTTCCTGATTGAAGTAAACCCACCCGCACGACCCTTGACAGAGGTCAACAAGGTCGCACGACTACCTTAAATCAATCACATCATATGTTTATACAGATAAGCACTAATCAGCTACCGCACACTACGCCTTGACAGAGGTCAACAAATGCAGCACGAATACTAAATACTACTTATCTAAAATGACGGAGGGCTACGACAGGTTTTTAAGAAAACCCTTTGCGTAATGACCTTGATATCGTTGTAGAATCGAGTGATTTTAAATGAAGTGTTTTTTAAGCTTTTCTAGTTTTTCTAAAGGGGTCACTCCCGGTGAAGGGATCGTCGCCCCTTTCCTCATCGAATAAGGTGCAGGATATTTCACAAATATCGCTGTGCAAAGCAAGAACTATAGAAGCAATCAAAAGACAAACCGAGTTTGTAGCATCTGCTAGTTTCACTAAAGAGGTCACTCCCGGTGAAGGGATCTCGGCTCTTTCCTTATCGAATAAGGTGCTGAATGTTCTACAAGGAACACCGCTATGCAAAGCAAGAACTAGAGCTACTGGTTTTTAAACAAGTTTCTACAACAACTTAGGTTTCTTTTAGTTTCATTAATCTCATTAATGAAGTCCAATTTTATTATGCTTCACAAGCATCTCATTTGAAATGAAATCTGCAATATAACATATATCTCATATATATAATATAAATCTTCGTCTCAGGCAGTAATATGATCTCATCACAGAACAATTGCAGCAGAAGAACATATATGGAATATTGGATATACTAGGACGTCCGTGTTTTAATACGAGCTTGTATAAAAACACGGATTCCACGGTCGCGATGAATAGCCAAACCCACATCCCTAGACCCCTACGAGAGCGGCAAGCAACACTGCCAATTCTAGAGTTAGGATACCCGGTCTCGACTCCTCGAGATGGTCTCCCACTGGACCCTAGAACCCGGTTACTTGTGCTCCCCGCCTAGGGTCTACCTAATGCGGAAAAGTAAATAATATACAATGGTGACATCATCATCAGCCCAGAAGTGCCCCAATAAAAGAATATTACATACAAATCAATTTTACATGAATGAAAAAGAAAAAACTCTCATCTCACATAAAACCCCCGGCTATTCAGAACGCGACGATCCAATATAATATATCACAGCAACACATAATATCTCATATTATCAACGTAAGCAAGTATGCGTATCCCGATTGTCGTTGATGTATAGCAACAAAGCTGGCGATACACTACATACTACGCTTACGGTTACAGAAAAGAAAGCGTAAAACCACAACAGTTGGAATCCGCAACCTCCTTAGACATCGCATGCCTAATCAAATGAATTTCTTAGACATCGCATGCCTAACAATTATAAACTCTGCATTTTAGTCTCATTATCGAAAACTCTTTTCAATATCAAGTCGGGCAATTCAATAAGATTCCCGACATTCGAATCGAATTCTCGTCGCAAACTTTAGTAGACGGCCGCACCCCCGGATGCCGTCGACGAAGTGCACTAAGGCGGAACACCGCTGCCGCGAGCACCCGAACGGATGGTTTTAGCAACGGGGTTCTCCTACAGTCACTTGGTCGGGGCTATGGGGCATGGCTGTCTGTTAAGTTTATCCGACGAGTATCCGCGTACACTACGTGATTGCGACGGACTTTTGATCACATCAAAATTCCTTGGCAACCGATCAATTTAAGACTAAACTGCTATGTTTATAATATTCAAATCAGTTATCTCATAACTATTTGTGGATTCCAAATATTGTATCAAATTCCAGATAAATAGACAACGTTAAACTTTCCGATCGAATAATCAAACACCCAAGATTTCCCCAATTTATCTCAACACTTGAAATCAGTTTAAAAACATCCATCACATTCCACAGTACCAATGGTCCAGCCGTAAAAGGGTCAAGCCAACGCCTCACATGTGGCACGCCGTACTGCCACAAACCCTAAGGTTTAGAGGCAGTTCAAGACGGTCGCATAATCGAGTTAAGGTTTGTTGTCTTCTAGAGGGTCCACCGCGTTACTTGCATAACATAGAACGTTCCTAAACTACGAAAAAATCCAACGCATGGAAATTTTCCGGGTCGGCAAAAAGTGAGTTATTGATATCCGGTCGAACTTTATAACAGTTTATAAAAATTACCCGGACAAAATAAACGAAGTTAAAATATCCGATCGAATCAACGAGTCCCCAATACAACCCTATAAAACTCAACACTTGAGTGGAATTAAAAAATTCCCGGAAAAACATGACAAGAAAGGACCTAAGAATAAATATATGAAATATGAGGGACTAAGTCAAAATTTTGGCCGCGGAACCGCCGCCAAATCCTTAGTTTGGCCGCGGTTCCGCGGTCATGTGAGCGACTTAGTGGACCGTACTTCACAGTAATTCTTAGTTTTTCCTGCTTGTTTTTCTGAGCATTTTTAATTCATAAAAAATCACATTTTTGAAAAATATCCAGAGAAGGGTATTCGTCGGGGTTTCCGGGTTCGATCGGACTTTAAATTTCGCTCAGACTTCTCCTAAAGCTCTAGGTTGGCTTTGATACCACTGTAGGGTTGGTAAGCACGCTCACAAGGGTCTACGAGGTATCAACCATGCCCGATTAAAATTTTAGCCGTGCCGAACAACCCAAAGCCGGATCTTTAGACTAGGGATTAGGCGAAAACAAGCATGTTAAACACTTTAACACTAAGTGAGAGGGATTACAACCTTTGTAGATCCGGTCCTTCACTTCTTAAGCTCCGTGTTGAGGTCCCTTCGCTGCGATCATCGTGTTCCGGACTATAGAGAGGCTCCACGAAGAGAAAGATGCAGTCTTGCTTCCGATCTTCGATAACAAAGATGATCTACCTTGAAGTTTCATTAACACAAGCTAACACTCACTAAATAAAGTGAACATACTCATATAAAAGGCAAGGGTAGATGAGGATGATGAAGTAGGATTTTTGCTCTCATTTGTTTTCATATTCTCACTCATTTTCATCACAAAGCAAAAGGCTAGAAAGCTTTTGCTCATAGGAAGAAGAAGGAAGAAGATGATGAATCAACATCAAAACCTTTTGTGATGAATAATGAAAGGATAAATATGATGATTAATGCAACCATGGTCCATGTAGAGAATTAACTAGGGCTAGGTTTTGGGTTGGGTTAAAAGTGAGTCACTTGAAAATATCAAGCATAATATCTTTTCCAAGACAAAACTAAACCTTCTAGAATCATCTAGAAAAACATAGCCCAAATCAAACCCTAACCATGTTTAATCTCCACTAATCATGTTGCATTAGTTATCATATTATGTTACAATATTATATATCACATATATAATATTTATTGTAACAAAATAAAATAATACAATTAACATATATCGCATATATATCAATGTATTACCCGAGTGAGAAAAAGAATCTTTTAGCGAGCTAATATTAGTTAATGTAATTTAATATATCATATATATTATTATACATTAAATTATCGAATCAACACTTGATCCGACAATCCGGCTATATCGCATATAACCGACTAATATTTATCCGTACCGATTCATCGAATCAACACTTGATCCGATGACCCGGCTATATCACATATACCCGGCCGATATCTCATATCGCGAGAATCCAATACGGTATCACATACCGCATTATCCTCGGTCCCGGACATATCACATATGTGCTCCTACTTCGTTTTTCCTGAGTCAAGAAACCTCTGTGTAGGACTCTAAAGAATCGTCAATACGCGGGCAGTAGCTGATGATCATATCAAACACCCACAAGCTGCAAGTGGTCAGCTAAACGTAACAGCCACCCTGGTATTGAGCGCTCAGAAGATCAACAAGCAAGCCTGTATATTCTCCTGTGAATCCAATCAGTAACACACTTGTACAGTCCGGTCTGGTCGTCTGATATGTCGCATATCTCTCCTATGGGTGGTAAACGTCAGACCCCAGTAGCTCGATAAGTCGTGTCGATATGAGGTCTATATCAGTTCGAGAAACTACTGATAACACTTACCAGTAGATCTCAGCAACCCTGGCCTGGGATTTCCGGGTATAGTCAATCGAACACAGCGCAACATCAACTCCCTATACCGGGAGAGACGAATCCCCTCCTATCGCTCATTGCCTCCATGTGATTCGGAACTGTACCCAAAAGCCACCTTTTTGCACGCCCTCTTAGACATGGTATGAACAGTTGGAATCACACAAGACTCTATGACGATCTCGCGTCAACAGACTACTCTGTACCAGTGTCACCGGAGAACTGCCATCTGACGTGAGGTATAATACCATCTGGGAGTTCTCGGCGAGTCCGTCCAGTGTACCCAGTCTCCACTGAGCACCCGTACACCATCCTTGATGTCAAACACTGATGGATATGGTATCATCCATCGCCCATCATATGGGTCAAGATGCGTATACGCTAGTCTACTCTGGTGTATCGATGCCCTGTCTCGATACACCCTCGACTGGGAACAGTTATAGGATGTACTCATCGACAACTGTGGCCCCACTAGTATGATCTCATCATAGTCCTAGTAGTCGAGTACATATCTAAAGGGCTTTATCAACATGTAACATAGAGATAATCAGTTACATGGGCTTAGGAAAGCTAGAGAACTTGGAGAAGGTGATAAAGACATAAGGGTTGGAAATAGTGCAATTGTTGCAGCTAAAACCGTCGGGAAATATCACCTTGTATTACCAACTGGTAATACATTGATTCTGAACAAATGCTATTACATGCCGAAACTGATATGCAACATTATATCGGTTTCTTTACTAAGTAAAGAGGGATATAATTTTGTATTACAGGATAATGTTATGAACATTTTTTTAACCAAAAGTTGGTTGGATCAGGCACGTTGTGCAATGGCATTTATGTTCTAAATCAATCAACAGTTCTAAGCATAACAAACAAACACAAGAGGAAGAGTTCAGAACTGAACGAATCCTTCTTGTGGCATTGTAGACCGGGTCACATCAATGCGACACGACTAGCTAAGTTGCATAAGGATGGATATTTGAAACCGTTCGAATTTTCATCTTATGACACTTGCCAGTCATGTCTCAAAGGCAAGATGACCAAAACTCCGTTTACGGGACACGGAGAAAGAGTTACTGAACTCTTAGGACTGATACATAACGATGTATGCGGTACCATGTCTACACATGCCAGGGATGGTTCTTCGTACTTCTTTACATTCACTGACGATCTCTCAAGATACGGACATGTGTTCTTGATAAAACACGAGTCTGAAGCTTTTGAAAAATTTAGTGAATATAAACAAGAAGTCGAGAACCAAACCGGGAAAAGTACTAAAATCCTTTGATTTGATTGAGGAGGTGAATACTTGAGCAATGAATTCCTGGACTTCATAAAAGAGAATGGGATTCTCTCTCAGCTGACTCCTCCATATACACCACAGCACAACGGTGTATCAGAACGGAGGAACCACACCCTATTAGATATGGTGCGCTCTATGATGAGCGCAGCTGAGTTACCTATTTCCTTCTGGGGGTATGCGCTAGAGACAGCCATACATCTATTGAATATGGCCCCTACCAAATCTGTGCCTACCACTCCATATGAGATATGGAAAGGGAAGAGACCTTGTCTTAACTATGTTAAGATATGGGGTTGTCCAGCCTATGTCAAATGACAAAATCCGGACAAACTCGAGGCACGTTCTGTTCTATGCAAATTTGTTGGATATCCCAAGAATTCACAAGGGTATATCTTCTACCACACTGAGGAACAAAGGGTGTTTGTTTCTCGGCATGCCACCATTTTAGAAAAGGAATTTCTTGTAAAAGAGATTAGTGGTCATGAGGTAGAACTGGAAGAGGTTCCAGCTACAAAAGCTGGAACAGAAGATCTGGTGGAACCAGAGGATTCCGTAGTTCCCGATGAACCCCAGCCACTCCGCCGATCTAGTAGGGTTCCTTACCCACCAGAAAGATACTACGGTTTTCTCATGGATGGTGGAAGCGAGGATTGCATCATGGAGGATGATGACCCAACTAGTTTCGAGCAGGCCATCATGAGTGGGGACTCAGTGAAATGGCTGGATGCAATGCGGTCGGAGATGGAATCCATGTACACCAACAAAGTATGGACTTTGGAAGATGCTCCTGAAGGGGTAAAACCCATTGGGAGCAAGTGGATCTTCAAGAAAAAACTTGGTGTAGATGGGAAAGTGGAGACTTTCAAAGCTAGACTTGTTGCAAAGGGTTTTCGTCAAAAACCAGGTGTGGACTTTGACGAAACCTTTTCTCCAGTGGCTATGCTTAAATCCATCCGAATCATGCTTGCCATCGCTGCATATCATGACTACGAAATCTGGCAAATGGATGTTAAGACCGCCTTTCTAAACGATGATTTAGAAGAGAGCGTGTACATGACTCAGCTAGAGGGCTTCATAGCTAGTGGGAGCAGCGGGAAGGTGTGCAAGCTGCTTAAATCCATTTATGGATTAAAGCAAGCATCGCAGAGTTGGAACATCTGCTTTGACGTCGTTATCAAAGAGTTTGATTTCGTCAAAAACGTAGATGAACCTTGTATCTACAAGAAGGTGGCAGAGAGTAAGGTTGTCTTCCTCGTATTGTACGTGGACGACATACTCTTGATAGGAAATGACATTCCTATGCTGCAATCGGTCAAGCTCTTCTTATCACAAAGATTCTCAATGAATGATCTAGGGGATGCCTCCTACATCTTGGGGATTAAGATCTATAGAGATAGATCCAAACGGATACTTGGATTGTCCCAATCCAGGTACATTGACACCATACTAAAGAGGTTTAGTATGGAAGAATCCAAGCATGGGAACTTACCCATGATCTCTGGACTCACACTCTCCAAAGAGATGTCTCCCAAGATTGATTTGGAGAGAGCTCGCATGCAAGGGATACCCTATGCTTCGGCAGTAGGCTCTATCATGTATGCGATGCTTTGTACCAGACCCGATGTAGCACACTCACTAAGTGTAGTGAGTAGGTATCAAGCCGATCCTGGAGAGAGTCACTGGACTGCTGTGAAGAGCATTCTCAAGTACTTACGAAGGACTAAAAAGATACTCTTGGTGTATGGTAACGGAGAACTCCAAGTGGAGTCCTTTACCGATTCGAGCTTCCAAAGTCATAAGGACGACTCTAAGTCGCACTCGGGATTTGTCTTTACCCTTTACGGAGGGGCGGTTAGCTGGAAGAGTTCCAAGCAGGAAACCATGGCAGACTCGACGATGGAGGCTGAATACATCGCTGCCAACGATGCTGCCAAAGAGGCTGTCTGGATCAAGAAGTTCATTACTGAACTTGGAGTGGTTCCATCCATTGAGAATCCAATACCTTTGTATTATGATAACAATGGAGCGGTGGCTTTGGCCAAGGAACCTATGTCCCATCAGCGATCCAGGCATATTCTGAGGCGGTATCACCTGATCCGGGAGATAGTTGATCACCGGGAGATCGAGGTCAGGAGGGTTGACACAAAGAACAACGCAGCGGATCCACTCACGAAGGCCATTCCTAGATACAGTTTGAGAGACTCTTCGGGATGCTTGGTATGCGATACTGTAGCAGCTGGCCCTAGTGCAAGTGGGAGATTGTTAGTTGTATGTATGCCCTAGAGGCCAGTATTGTATAGATGATGTATATTATATTGGATGCTTGGACATATATAGAGAGGATTTTCTTGCTCGATATGATAGTATGCTATCTGGTTGCTCTTTATCTTAACATGTATACTTGTCTCTTGATGCTGTCTTATAGTTACATGTTGGTAAAGCCCTTAGGATGTGTACTTGACAACCTGGACTATGGTGCAGATCATACTAGTGGGGACAGAGTAGTCCATAAGTACATCCTTTAATATTCCTAGTCGTGGGTGTATCGAGACAGGGCATCGATATACCAGAGTAGACTAGCGTATACGCTTCTCGACCCATGAGATGGGCGATGGATGATCCCATATCCGTTGGTGTTTGACATCAGAGATCGTATACGGGCGCTCAGTAGAGACAGGGTACACTGGACGGACTCGCCGAGAACTCCCAGATGGTATTATACCTCACGTCAGATGGCAGTTCTCTGGTGACACTTGTGCAGGTTAGTCTGTAGACCCGAGATCGTCATAGAGTCTTGTATGATTCCCACTGTGCTTTTACTTCCTCCTTACCATGTCCAAGAGGGCATGCAAAATGGTGGTTTTTTGGGTACAGTCCCGATTCACATGGAGGCAATGAGCGATAGGAGGGGTTTCGTCTCTCCCGGTATTGGGGGTTGATGTTGCGCTGTGCTCGATTGGCCGTTACAGGGAAGTCCCTGGCCAGGGTTGATTTAGAGATTTGCTGGTAAGTATTACCAGTAGTTTCTCGACCCGTTATGAACCTCACATCGGCACGACTTATCGGTTATTGGGGTCTGACGATTACCACCCCTAGACTTGATGCGACATATCAGACAAGGAGACCGGACTGTACGGGAAGTGTTACCGGCAGGCTTTTACAGGAGTTGGAGTGGGCTTGCTTGCTGATCTTCTGATCGCTCAATACCCGGGTAGCCATTACGTCCAGCTAGTACCGCTGACGGCTTATGGGTGCTCGATGTGATCATCACCTACTGCCGGCGTATTGACGAGTCTTTAGAGTCCTAGATTGAGGTTTTACTGGCTCAGGCAAAACGAAATAGGAGCACGTATGTGATATGTGCGGGACCGAGAATAATGCGTGTATGTGATACCGTATTCTATTCTCGCGACTTTTTGTATCGGTCGGTTATATATGATATAGCCGGGTTATCGAATCAAGTGTTGATTCGATAAGTCGATACAATGGATGTTAGTCGGTTATATGAGATATGACCGGATTATTAAGTCAAGTGTTGATTTAATATTTTAGTGTATAATTGTATATTAGATATACTAGTTTACATTAACTAACACTTGTTCACTTAAGGATTTTTCTCACATGTGCACACTTTAATATATATATGTGATATATATTAAAATGTGTTTTCTTTTTTGTATCATGGTTGACGATACACTTGACATGGGTGTGTAAGACATACACCATTCTATTTATTATAGTGGGTTATAATTATTTAAGGTAATTACAAAATTAGTGGAATTTTAGAAAGAGCATGAAGCTTGTAGAAGCTTGCTTTGCTTTGACAAAGCCCACTAGCTTTGTCATTACTTTAGATTTTTGTTAACCTAACCATTTAGATTAGCCATGGTTATGATACTCACTCACCATAGTTAGCTCACTCACTTGATCATTATCCTCATCTTTTCTTTTGTTCATCTTCTTCTTCTTCTTTGAGCAAAAGAAAAGCTTGCTAGGGTTTCAAAAAGAGAGTGAAAGATTATGAGAAATAAAATTCCAAAGAGAACCCACTTCCTATTTCTCCATGCTCTACTAGACTAGCACTTTAGTTTAGGGTGTTTGCTTCACTAATTCTCTAGTTAGTGAAGTAGAACCTTGAGTTGGCATCCCCTCGACGTAGATCATCTTCGGCCTCGAAGACTTCAAGCAAGGACACTCCTTTATCCTCATGAAGCCATGCAAGAGTCCGGGAGAACCACGATCGCAGTGAAGGGACTCCAACAAGGAGCTAATGAAGTGAAGGACCGATCTACAAAGGTTGCATTTCGTAATCACTTAGTCGTAAATGTAGTTTACTAGCATGTGAAACCCAAATTTTCTAGCAACGATCTTGTTTAGGGTTATTCGGCACGACTAAAATTTGAAACGGGCATGGTTGATGCCTTGTAGAACCTTATTAGAGTGCCTAGTAACCCTACAGCTATAGCTCCGTTGTTGTCGCAATACAGCGGTATTGGATCTGTTGGATATATATGCCCTAGAGGCCTTCATTGTGTAAGATGCTAGGGATATGTATGTACATGACAGTCCTGCTTGATATGATAGTACGCTATTTGGTTTGTCTTTATCTTAACATATGACATATTTTACTTGGTATTTATATATACATGTTGATAAAACCCATAGGGTGTTTGCCTGACTACCGGCGTTATGATGGTTGTCATACTAGTGGGAGCTGGATAGTCAATAGGCACATCCTTAGATGTCCCTGGTCGTAGGAGTATCGAGACTGGGCATCGATACTCCGGAGTAGACTAGTGTATACATATCTAGACCCCTGACGAGGGGCGATGGATTGGTCCCGCAGCCATTGGTGGTGTGCACCTAAGATTGTATACAGATGCTCTCTTGGTGTGAGTACACCGGACAGGACTCGCCGAGAACTGACTGAATGGTATTATACCTAACGTCAGATAGCAGTTCTCCGGTGACATATGTGCAGATAGTCTGTTGACTTAAAGTCATCATTTTTCTCGTGTGAGTTCCCACTGTGCTTTGATTATTACCCTACCACGGCTCAAAGGAGTCGTGCAAACAGGTTTTTGTTGGGCACAGTCCCGAGCCACGTGGAGGCAGTGAGCGACTGTTAAGGATTCGTCTCTCCCGGTATAGGGAGTTGATATCGCACTGTTGTCGGTTGGTAATTACTATAAGTCCCTGGCCAGGGCCGATTGAGAATTACTGATGGACTGATCAGTAGATTCTCGGATGGTCTTGAGCCATACCGACACAACTTGTACGGTTATTAGGGGTCTGACGTACACCACCTCCCTAGACCATACATGCGATACTCTTAGACGAACAGACCGGACTGCGCGGATACTGTCACGGACAGGCTCAGTAGGATTACGGATAGGTTACCTCATCGGCTTTCTTATCGACAACTACCTGGGGACCGTTACGTACAGCTAGTGCCGCTTGCGGTGTGTGGTTAAACCCACTGCCAGCGTTGTAGTCGAGTCTTTAGAGTTCCACACAGAGATTTCCCAAACCCAGGCAAAAAGATATAGAGGTTGTATGGTTTTACAACAAAGGTTCGGACGCATACGTGTTTAAACGCACGTACGACATTCGGACAGTTTTTACTAGCCAGATTTGGTTTAAGCCAGATTCTAGTATCAGGTTATTGGATTTATACAGTCTAAAGTTTTTCCGTGTTTTCACGGATGAGAGGGGCGTTCTCGTAATTTTCCGAGAAGCTTCTAGAAGGATGTGACATGAGGGGTTAAGGTGGCATTTTCATTAATTGCTTTTGTGACTCATTCATATGAATCATCATATCATTAATGAATCATTAATGATCTAATGACTCACATGATGAATCACTCTTCTTGAATAAATGAATCATGGTGAATAATCATTTAATTGATATTGTTTGATAATTCATTATATTTGATATATTCAAGTGAGAAGCTTTTCTCTTCTCATTATCATTTCCACTTTCTCTCTCCTCAAGCTCTCTCTCCTTCTCCAAACCCTAATCCTACTGCTCATGAGTTGAGTACAAGGATTAGTAAAGACTAAACACTCCATAACCTAACTCTACATCATCTTAGTTCCTTTATTAGCAACTAGAGAAACTAAGTAACCTCTAGTTTAGAGGTAATAGCTTGGATTAGGGTTCTCGGGTGGATCGTCTATCATGGAAGGAAGCCGAAGAGGATGTGGAGATCCAAGGAGGCCGTAGAGATCGTAAAGACGAAGGACTAGAATCGTTTGGTATAATCTCTTTACATAGTAGCTTTGAACTCTATGGTTTTGATAAGTATTGTTTAGAAAAGATCATTGGTTAGTCGATGTTCATTTTATAAACACGGTTGTTTTTCAAATTTTCGCCTCCCCGCAACTCGTGGGGTATTGCACATCGACTTACAGTGGTATCAGAGCCTCACTAAACAATAATTAACACACTTGCAAAGTTGTATGAATTTCGAATGGAAAACAAACCGGAAAAAACCCCGATATCACATAATTTCTGTCGATTTTAAAATGAAGTCCAAAAATTTTTCAGGGACCTCCAGAATGACCAGCATGAAAATATAAGAACACACAAGAAAAATGGGCTCCTGAATCGGCCAAAGAGCCGTGGAACCGCGCCCGATCCCACCGATCCACCGTGGATCCGCGGCCGAGTTGGGGCCGATTCAGCCCAGTTTTCTTCTGTGCATCTTTTGTGATATTTTGTATTTTCTGGTATGATTTAATTTTTGCTCAGGTTTCAGATTTGCAGAGAAGTATTGGAGCAAAATTTAATGTGTTTAATCGATCGAAATTATACGATGTTTGCTTGTTTGATTATATCTGTGAAATGTATTATGTGTTCGTAAACCTCCCCTAACTGCTAGTATGTCGGTTGGCAGGGGGTTGCACATATCTGTTATGTTATTTTTAACAGTTTGTGTATATAAACTGTATTGGACTGTTGTGGTGATTAGCCGGGTTTTGTGATGGGTTATTGTATTAATTCATTCGATGTAATTGTTATAAGTTGTAATATTATTTCGCGGGGCACATCTAGGTTGCGGTTGTAGCTACCGTTGTATTATTTCTTTTTACTGTTTTTGCTCCTAGGATAGACCCAAGGTGGGGTGCACAAACTACCGGGTATTTGAAGTGTTGAGGCAGACCGCTTCACTTCTGATACTTGGCGGGTAGTTTGCCGTACCCATAGGGGTCTGGGGTGGGGTAATGGCTATTCATCACAACTGTGTAATCCGTCTTTCATTGCAGGCTCAATAGAAATGCGGATTTCTTGCAAATCCAATATTGTTTATCTGTGATCTGGAATGCCTATTATTGCGTCTGGCGAATGTACAATATCTATATATGATAGCTATTTATACGTCACTTATGTTTTACACCCGCGCTAGCCCAGCCCCCGCTCTGTCGTTAGTTAAGTAACCTAACGGGTGATGACGGGACCCAGTGGTGAATGCGGATGGCATAAGAAGACGTTGTATTTTCGTTGTTATCTGTAATGATAGGTTAATTGATGGGACGCATTATTATTAATGCAAAGAAAATAAAACCTAAACTGAATCGTTGGAACAATTTCAAAACCACTCGGTTTTCTTCGAAAAGCAAATTTTAAATGCGGAGCTTAAACCACACCTTTTAAAATAAAAGCTATCATAGTTCCTTCGATTATATCAAGTTCACTACGTTAAAGGTTTTTTGCCAAAAACCATCCGTAACCCTCCGTCGTTTCAAGTAGACAGCACATCGTATTCATGCTATGCTTGTTAGCCTACGTCAAGGCATAGTGTATGGTAGCAGTGTGTTTGCCTATTTGTTGAATAGATAGATGCATTAGTTTAAGACAGACGTACACCTTGTTGGCCTACGTCAAGGGCTTGTACGATGTACTTAAATTGATCAGGACAACGACGGGTAGAACTTGACTTGCGTCTTATGATTTGTTGGCCTACGTCAAGGTCATAAGAGCTTGGGGTAAAAATCACATCGGGAGTTTCAAATATAAAGGAAACTTAAAGATTTAGCATACCTTATGGAGTGTGGTGACTAGAGTGGCTTCCATCTAGGGCATCATGCAATGATAGTTGGATCCCGATCCCACTGATGTGTAGGATTACTCTCGAGAATTTTTCTCACATAACAATCAATGCTATAAACCAAGTAGGTGTCTAGAAAGGTGTTAGAGGGGCTACGCCTCCAGGGAAAAGAGGTTCTTTAATTAAGGAACTTCGCGAAAGCGTTGGAAAACCTCCATCGAAGTACCAACACCAGCCTGGCTGAAAGGTTAAGCAAGTATTATGGCGTGTGATTAAAACCTGACTAGTTCTTCTTTTAGGTTTTGAAGAAGGATTTGAGGAAACAGTGGGAGCCATCCTGTTTAGATATATTAATAACCAATCTAAACTTGCAAGAGCATATGCTGAGTGTTTTCTTTTCTCTCTCTCTGGCAGCTACCATGACAAGACTAAAACTATTACTTGAAAAAAATATACTGACTGGGCAGAAATATAAAGATTGGCTAAGGAACGTCAATATTGCACTGACTTATGACAAAGTAGCTTATGTTACCACCGATGTTCCTCCCCTTATCCCAGGACCAGATTCCTCAGTTGTGGACATGGAAGTTCGCAAAAGCTGGGATCTAGACTGTGAGCGGGCTAAGTGTATCGTGTTGGTGTCCATGAACAATGAACTCCAGAAACAGCACGAGAGTATGGATATTATATCCATCTATCTCCAGGTCAAAGAGTTGTATGGAGAGCACTCACATATCGCGAGGTACGAAACCTCAAGGAAACTCTTCCAGATAAGGTTAGCTCCAGGATCGCCTGTAGGAGAGCACGTCCTCAAAATGATCAGCCCCATTGAGGAACTCGCAAACCTGGGATGCGTTCTAGAGAACGATTTGTATATCGACTTGATTTTGCAGTCCCTTCCCCACACCTTCTCTCAGTTCGTGCTGAACTTCAACATGCACGAAATGGAAGCGGATCTTCCAAAGCTCCTCAATATGTTGAGGGTAGCAGAGACCTCCTTGAAAAAGGAGAAGACCCCCGTTCTGTATGTTGGCCAATCATCTTCTTCTAAATCTAAAGCGAAAGCTAAAGGGAAGAAGAAGTTGAAAGCCACCAAACCGAAAGGAGGGGTCAAGAAGGTGCAGGGAACGAACAAGGCAGGAAGGGTGAGGATAGAAAAGAACGAGTGCTTCTATTGTCACAAGCAAGGGCACTGGAAAAAGGATTGTCAGGCCTTCAAAGACAAGGACATGAAGCAAGTAGTTGCTTCAACTTTAGGTGTGTTTGTAATCGAAAATTGTCTTTCAGTTAACTCTACATCATGGGTACTTGATACCGGTTCTGGTTCTCACATCTGTAACTCATTGCAGGATCTAAGAAATAGTAGAGTGCTGGGGACAGGTGATATGACTCTCCGGATGGGCAATGGAATGCATGTAGATGCAATTGCAATAGGGGAATATCACCTAGGGTTGACTAGTGGGCACATTTTGGTGTTGTACAGCTGTTTTTGTATTCCCAGTATGTTGTGTAATATTATATCAGTATCTTCGTTATCGAATGAAGGATATAGTTTTGCGCTTGAAAGAAATGTTATGAACATTCACCTAAATCAAGAACTTATTGGGTATGGCACACTCGAAAACGGCATATACATACTTAATCAACCTCAAATTTTCAATATTCAAAACACGCGTAAAAGAAAGGCTCCGGATTCAAATCAAGCCTTCCTATGGCATTGTAGACTTGGTCATATAAACGAAACAAGGTTGACTAAGTTACATAAAGATGGATATCTAGATCCGTTTGAATATTCATCATATGCAACTTGTCAATCATGTATCAAAGGAAAAATGACCAAATCTCCGTTCACCGGACACGGAGAAAGAGCCACTGAACTCTTGGGACTAGTACACAGTGATGTATGTGGTCCGATGTCTACGCATGCACGAAGTGGTCACTCCTAGTTCATCACTTTTACGGATGACTTATCTAGGTATGGACATGTGTTCTTAATGAAGCATAAATCCGAGGCTTTTGAGAAGTTTAAGGAGTATAAAAATGAAGTAGAGAAACAAACTGGTAAAAGCATCAAGACACTTCGATCTGATCGAGGTGAAGAATACTTAAGTACCAGTTTCCTTGAATGCTTAAAAGAGAATGGAATTCTCTCTCAGCTTACTCCGCCTTATACACCTCAGCATAATGGTGTATCAGAAAGGAGGAATCGCACTCTGTTAGACATGGTGCGTTCAATGATGAGTAGTGCTGAGTTGCCACTTTCCTTCTAGGGATTTGCTCTAGAATCAGCAGCATACCTATTAAATAGAGTTCTGACTAAGTCTGTACCTACCACTCCATATGAAATGTGGAGCGGGAAGAGACCATATCTCAAGTATATCAAGATATGGGGGTGTCCGGTATATGTTAAAAAGTATAATCCGGACAAGCTCGAGGCACGATCGGTTTTATGCAAGTTTGTAGGATACCCCAAGCATTCAAGGGGGTATATGGTCTACCACACTGAATGTAACGTTTTGAAAATCGTTTCGGTGAAATTTCGAAAAAACGGTAAAATAAGGGGGTTTTCTGTAAAAAGTCAAAATGCAAATATCTTTATTATAAAATTAAATATACATATTCTAGCTATGTAATTGCTAGTATTTGGTGTTTATTGAGCCACTGGTGAAATTTCAAATTTTCTGAAAAAAAAATTATTTTATTATTATTTTAAGCCGTCACTAATACATTTAATTAGGGAAATTACAAATTGGAATGAGTTGAAATATATTTTGTGCATCATAAAACATTAAATAAAATTTTATCATATGGTTTTTGGAACGAAATCATTTGCCAAAACGGATTAGAAATTATTGAAGAAAAAAGGCTTTTTTTAGCGTAAATGGATGTTTGGGGTATAGTATTTATCATTTTTCATCACCCCACACCCGTACCCACACCCACACCCCCCCATTCACTTCTCCCCTTGGCTGAATTCAGCAGCCCCCATCTTTTTCCCTACTTGAATTTCAAAGGAAAGAAATGAAAGAAAAGAAAAGAAAATGGATAAATGAGGTGGACTTTTGACTTTGGTTTGACCTTGACTTTCTCCCCCCACTTTCCCTACCTGCCCCTCTCTCCTCTCCCCCTCCCATTCCAGCCGACCCCCCTCTCCTACAACAGCAACAGCCCCCCCCGGTTTCCCTTCTCTTTTCTCTTCAAAACTTCATCAAAAATTGCCCCAAAATCCATCAAAAAAATCCCAAAACCCAAATCCGACTCCTACCCATTTTAGCTTAGCCCGTATAGCATGGATCTTTGTGAAAAGAGAGCATTTTGGAGGGTCATGGATGCTTGTGGATCTTCAAATGTTTTTGGGTATAATTCTAAACATTTTTGTTAAATTTGTTACTAATTTCTTAAAGCTAATTTAATTAAGTGTTAATTTGGTTTGAGTTTAATTGCATGATTAAAGATTTCAAGCTAGGGTTTGTTGTGGAAATGAGTTGTGTTTGATTGTGCATGGTTTAGTGATGTGGATTAACATATTTAGTTTTGTAGAAAACTAATCTAGTTGTTAATTACAAGTTGTTACTTGAAAAATGTCCAAATTAAGCTTTTTGTTGCAAACAAGGTTTTTTGATTTAATTCGAAATATGAGATTAAAAATATGGTTAGGGTTTTTATCATATTATTAACTCTATTAAGTGTAGTTTAACACTTTAGTTCATGGAAATCCAACCTAAATTGTAGTTTGTGCATTTTGCTATGAAATTCATAAAAAGGGTATTTTGTAAACTAGAATATTAGGGTTTTTGGAATTTAATGAGATTAAATTCCGGAAATTGTTTCTATGACTTATTTAAGATATTTAATAAGTATATTGGCCGCTACATTCATTTAAACATCATGTTTTGTACAACAACGGCGAATTGTGCTTGCTAGATTTACGGAAAAATGACTTTTTAAGTGAAATTGGGGTTTTTGTGAGTTTTAACCTAGTTTATATTAAAATTAGTGTTCGTGAATGTGCAAATGAGTGTGATTGGATTTTTCTCGATGGTTTGACGTTTGTACATCGACATCGAGGGTTGGTTTGACTATTCTTGCATGTCTAGGCGATAGGTTTAGACCTATGCGTGATACGCGTGCCGATTTGATTTTCGTATGCCGTTTCGATTTCGAATTTAGTTTTAATGCGATACGATGCGTTATGATATGTAGGTACCCCATGTGGACTTCGAGACGACAAGCAAGCGCGTGGCGACGTCGGCACCGGCTAGCGAGGACCAGGTGAGTAGATTTATATCTACGGGGAGAAGTCGGGTGGATGGCGTATAGCACCCCCGCAGTTCGTGGTGATGTATACGAATACGTATTCACACATATATATATTGTTTCAGTATATTGATGACAATATGGATATTTGGTGTTCTTAGATGATTTAGTGTCCCGAAACCCTAGAGTAGTGGTCGTACTACACATGCACACACCAACCCATACTTGCATACTTTCTTCTTTCATTTATGATTTATATCTACGGGGAGAAGTCGGGTGGATGGCGTATAGCACCCCCGCAGTTCGTGGTGATGTATACGAATACGTATTCACACATATATATATTGTTTCAGTATATTGATGACAATATGGATATTTGGTGTTCTTAGATGATTTAGTGTCCCGAAACCCTAGAGTAGTGGTCGTACTACACATGCACACACTAACCCATACTTGCATACTTTCTTCTTTCATTTATGCTTATATAGGATTCTTTATAGTTATGTGTTCACATGGGTATAGGACTATGTGTTCACATACGGATTGAGGATGATACTTGGGATTGAGCTGAGTCGATGAGATTTGATTTGAGGCCGTGAGATCGGTGATATAGCAGGGTTCGTATCTTAGATACGACATGACATTGTAGCGGGTCCTTGACGTAGTGTTTCACACACGTCCATGCATACTTAGGCGGTATCAGTATGGTACTAGACATAGATCAGTACCCCGATCATGATATTTGATAAAGAGGATACCAGGTGAATAGTATGATGAATGTGATATTGACCCGTACCCAGATTTGGGGATGCCGTACGACGGATTTACGTACGAGCTATATTTTGATGATTGATCCACACTCTTGACTTGGGATGTCTGGTTATGGATATGATATTATTGAGGCGGGATCACTGACTATATATATACAGGTATGTATATATATCGACTCAGATGATAGGCGGTTTCCTTACCTGTAGTTCAGCTTGTTAGTTCAGCCGTATAGTTTAGGGTAGTTGTTAGATTAGATTAGACTCCTACCTATTTCAAAACTAACGAATCGTGCGTATTTTAAAAGACAGCCCAAGGGATCTTACGGATATTTCAAAAGACGTATCTTTTCATAAAAACACCGTAGCCCCTATTTTCAAAACCTCATGATTCGTGTTATTTAAAAAGGCACCAATTTGTACGACTTATATTAGATTAGTGCAGATTAGCTATCGTTGTGTCTAGTTTTCAGCTCCCGCACATTATTGCTGTTCGCTCTGCCTCGCATACTTATTTTGCTGCATATTTCATTATTGATATCATGCTGTTAGGACACCAGCACTATTACCGATGATGCGTATGTACCACGTACACCTACTTGCCGTCTCACACACATCTTCATCGGTAATTGTCATGTCACATACACTTTAGAGAATATATTTGCTTGACTTAGCTTGTTAGCTAGTAGTTTTGACATGATATTAGTGTACTTCCCTTATATACCCTATTAGACATTGTAGTTATTACCTGCCACTTCATGCATACTGTTATTCAGTTGTTCATACCTTGTTTATTAATCATACATTGCAACTTGGTTATTGATAACATATGCGTTCATTATCATTGACATATGCACTTGTGATGATTTCTTGAGATTTATGATATTTCTGGATTTCGGGGAAACCGCAAAATTTACAACTTATGATCTTTTAAAATATAAAATGTTGCTGTTTTCTAGTGATGTAAAGTGGCGTCCACCATGAGTTTACTGTGGTTTTCGAGATCCGTGTCGAGGAGTGGAGGAACCGTCACGGGTACATGGTGGACCCGGTATGGTACCCCGGGGCAAGAGGAATGTGTTGTTGATGTTGAGCTTGGCTGGGGAGCACTACCTACCGGTGATATTACCCGACGCGTCGGATATCCGGAGGATACCGTCGTCGTCTTGAGATGGATGGTAGGGGCCTGTCTGGACTGACGGCGCCCTAGATATTGAGATTGAGACATTGATATTTCAAGACATTGAGATTTATGTTTTGTGTCGATGCTAGACACTGTTGATACTGATTTCATTTATGATACCTCAGTTTAAAAATACAAAGGAAATCTCACTAAATTATGAAAACAGCTTCTTCATTTACACGTATTCTGTTTTCATGCATTCATACCTCACTCATATGATATATTGCTACCTGAAGCACTGACACGGGCACATGAGTTTACACTCGGGTTAGATATTTACCCTAGCCTTGTTATAGGTTTCATGTTATATATTAAGGATATATTATGATCATTGACCTAGGATTGCGTTATTTATGCGATTTCTGTGCGTAGATGTTTTTCTACTCACGAGTTGGCAACTCACCCCCGTTGTGCCATAGTTCTTGCAGGTTTCGCCGTACAGGTTTCATTACGGCTTTGCTGGCACTATTTCCATTTCCGGGTGGCTTGCTAGTAGTTGGGTTATTTGTATCTTATCCATCATTACATCTTGTATATTATTATTCAGTTGTATCTAGAAGTTCCATCAACCAAACATTTATTTATTGAGATAGAGACCAGTGTTGTTTATTCTTTCGACCTTAGAGTCGCGCATTATATTTCTGGTGGTTTTGAGTTTCCTTTTGAGTTTTGATCCTCGCCGTTGGCGTTGTATATTATATTGCTTGTGTGGTTGTGACCGTCGATTGACGAAGAGCTAGCTCCCGCTTGGGGATGCCTTTTTCTGATTTCGTATACTATTTATGTTGTATCCCGTTTGGGGGCCAGTATTTACAAAGGAGATTCTGCCGAAATTTTCAGTAAATTTTTGATGTTTTAAAAACCGCATAATTCGGCTTATGCTATTGAAATTACTTGCTTTAAGTTGGTTTTTCCTGCACTCTACTACTTTTCTTGGTTTGGATTTCTGGGTTTTCGGTTTACTTAGATTACGTACGCCTCGAGACGTTCGTAGTTTAAGTGCCGGTCATGTTCCGTACTTTCGGGTCGTGACAAAGTTGGTATCAGAGCGTTAGGTTTTACCTTCGGAGCGTATGATGACCTTTGGTTGATGGAATAGGTGACTAAAGTAGAGTGACGTACCGTTGGTATGTTCCGCGGCATATTTACGACACGCCACTCCACTTAAGAAGCCTTAGGATGTACATTTCCTTGTTCAGTATTATATTCCTTCTTGATCTAGCCTCATCGGTACCAGTTTGGTTTTGCTGCCACGATTACAGGCAGGGAGAGCCACATCTAGAGTTGCGGTCAGCACGAGCTCGTCACGAACGAGGACTGACCAGGGCGAAATTCCGGCGACACACGATTGCAGAGATGTGTCTTTTTACTGTGTTTCCGCGCCACGAGCGTTTGGCGGATCGCTTTTATGAGATTACTCGGAGGTGCTGATCGACACTAGAGAATTGAGCCAATGATGGAGGCCAGCCAGATTTGATGACCGCTGGTGTGTTGCTTACTCCTGGTGATTGAGGCACTGTTCAGCGTGCAGACGAGCGAGCCAGTTGTTGCTGCGAGCGACGAGATATCGCCCCATATGTTGGAGCTATTGCGAGGCGAGTTGTACGAATAGATGATAGAAGGTCGCTAGTCACCCGAGGATGAATGACTAGGACAGGTGGTTCGTTCGCTTACCTAGATGCGAGGTCATCGGATAGATTGATTCCAGCTAGAGACACTTCACGCAGAGACGTGAGGGTCGACAGAGACGATCTAATGTCGAAAACCTATTATTCCAAGTTTAAAGTATTCAGAAAGACATGCAGGCAATTCTATGGTCCCTCTAGAAGAATGAAACCCTAACTCGACATAATGACCGGGTGAAAGCCTTTGAACCTTCGGGTTTGCGGCAGTTCCACGGCGCCTTTAGTGATGCTTGGGTTTGCCCTTCTACGGCTGGACCACCGATGCTGTGGTATATATATTCGATACTATTAAACTGTGCCCAAAATGTTAAGCGCTTGGGGGATTATGAGGTTTTGACGAATCGATCGAATGGTTCGACTTCAATCGGATGCTAGGTGGTGAGATGCATTCTTGGGAGACTCCAGATACGAGGATAGTCGTTGGAGCTCAGTCCATGCAGCCGCGACGAGACGAGTCCAAGCAGACGACATTAGAGAAAAGTGAAGTAAGATGTTCGTACCAGATCTAGATGAGATGACGTTCCACTCCGCCGACATCAGAGATGCGATGCGCATGCCGAGGCATGGTACTTAGATTTACCTTCCAGAAGGAGTCGCGATGAGTATGCAGTCGTTCCAGAGAAAGATGCAGATATAAGAAAGGACGATGACTTCCGGACAGTTGGCAGAGACGAGACATGGAAGAGACCGTGAGCATGATTCCTTCCAGGACACTGCTGCAATGATACTTGCACCCAGGATCAGATGTGTCACGTACATTCAGAGAGCCAGAGGCCGACGCCGGTGATATGCTGTCTTACGAGTGGTCGCGATGATTGACCGAGAGATGACCAGAGAAGTGCCAGAATGTGATCATCCCCGTTAGCACACCTGACAGGGCCGATGAGCCGATGGACCGAAAGATTGGTAATTCACAGTGAAGACCTTGACCCAGGAGTGGTCATGGTTACGCACATCAGCAGGACAGAGTTCATGATCATCGACGAGACGTCCCACTAGTGACCGTGACAGTTGGCCGAGATTATTAGAGGATTCGCTTGAGCGGTACTGTTCCGCCATTATTGATTTCGATGTTTTGGGTGATTTATTCGTATGATTCGATTTTGATGATTGAGGATTTACGATCTTTGCACAGTGTTGTACTTGATATCGTTTTCGTGCTTTAGTTTCACATGTTTGTGATTTTACGGTTTTAAACAGTTGAGTTGGTTTTGTGCGTATGCATGCACACGAATTGGTTCCTGTACTCTGTATAGTTATTATATGCTTGCAGTGCAGTGATACGCCTTTTGTGCACTTAGATGCACTGGACTTCGATTTCGATTGTGATACTCGATATTTGTTTTGTGCACCTTGTGCACCTGATTGATTTTGCGCACGTTCGGCGCTTGATATTGGATTTCATGATTTCGTGCACGATGGATGCACCTGATTTGGATTTTCGCGCATGTTGGACGCATGTTTTGAAGGGTGATTTTGGTGCACACCAGAGGCACTAAATTGAGAATTTTTCGTGCATGTCAGATGCACCTGATTTTGCTGTTAGGCACACACGTTGCCTACGACAGATGTTTCGTGCACACCCGATGCACTTAGATGTTGTTTCTGTGCGCATGTATGGCATATTCATGGATTTTGATTTCCGTGCGCACCAGACGCACGTAGCATTCATGTGCATAATTTGGGATTGATTTCGTATAGAGCAGTACGTTTTTATGATATTGCTATGTGTTTTCGTACTGAGCAGGACTAGTCAGAGGACAGTACCTGAATATATTTTGCATGCATTAATAGTTATTGAAGGGATTTCCAAAAAACGAGCTATAGCCTCAGTATTTACCTACGTGTCTGATATGACACGAAATGTTTAAAACAAGGAGACCCTTCTAAATTGTTTCCAAAACGGCGGAACGTACATTTCAAACAAAGGTATATATGTATATAGTTATTTTCTTATGATAGATGTCCGCCACTGTGCAGTGTTATACGCGTTGCACAGCGACTTAAAAAGATTGGCATGCATTTTCCTTCAGATACTTACAGATATAGATTCGATGTTTACATGTATAGTTTCGAGTTATATCATATTGGTTTGATTTGGATTTGGCATTGATGTCTTCTCCATGACTCCGATGATTGCGGGATGCTTGACGGAGTTTTGATTTGAGTTATATGCTCATTTTTCAAGCGCATGCGTTGCGCTACGATTTTTTTTATGTATTTACAATTTCGGAGCCCCGACGACTTGATGGTTTTGGCTTAAATGTTTTAGTATTTGGGGGGGAGTTTTAATTTAAATTCGGGAACCGAATTTCTTTAAGGGGGGAAGATTGTAACGTTTTGAAAATCGTTTCGGTAAAATTTCGAAAAAACGGTAAAATAAGGGGGGTTTCTGTAAAAAGTCAAAATGCAAATATCTTTATTATAAAATTAAATATACATATTCTAGCTATGTAATTGCTAGTATTTGGTGTTTATTGAGCCACTGGTGAAATTTCAAATTTTCTGAAAAAAAAATTATTTTATTATTATTTTAAGCCGTCACTAATACATTTAATTAGGGAAATTACAAATTGGAATGAGTTGAAACAAATTTTGTGCATCATAAAACATTAAATAAAATTTTATCTTGTGGTTTTTGGAACGAAATCATTTGCCAAAACGGTTTAGAAATTATTGAAGAAAAAAGGCTTTTTTTAGCGTAAATGGATGTTTGGGGTATAGTATTTATCATTTTTCATCACCCCACACCCGTACCCACACCCACACACCCTGTAACACTTTGATTTTCCCGTTTGTTTGGTGTTGGTGATAATTAGAAGTCGTGCATGTTTTTATGTTTGTGTGTGCGTAGGATTTATAGTTGTTATGGGTAGTGTGTGTGCATTTTGGGATAGGTCTTGTGCTTGTGTACACCTTGCATACTTAGACTTTTTGTAACTTGTTAACCATTCTTGGTGCATGGTTGCAAGTTTAAATTTTTCCCCATCATTTAATCCTTGCATAAACCATTGATTTTATTCATATCTTAACCCTTTTAATAAATTCAAATCCAAATAAACAAATAGGTATGGTGGTTAGGTGAAGGGTGGACTTTTTGACCCTTTTCTTCTCTTCTCTCTCTCTCTTTCCCCCATCTGAATTCTCTGCAGAAATTCCAGCAAATAAACCCCCATTCTCTTCATTTTTCTTCTCCTTTTCACTTCCCTTTGATTCCCAAGCAAAACCCTACCCAAATCAATACTTTTTCCTTCGATAAACCATGAAAACTTGAGGTTTTTGAGGAGTTCTTGGGCAAACCTGCACAACTGAGGGAAAAGCTGAAAACTTTGGTGTCTCTAAGGTCAATTTAAGGTATAAATCTCAATCCTAGCACCCAATTTCCACAACTTGCATGTTTAGTTTAGAAATATCACTTTTTGTGCCATTTTAGTGCTTTTGGAGGGGGTTTAGTGTATCATGTTAAAACTTATGTTGTAGTGGCTTGATTGGCTTATTAACAAGTTATTGGTGAGTGATTAGACCTAGGTTTGTTTCAGATTTCATCAAAATACCATAAAGTTCCATTTTGTGCAAAATGTGTGTTTTGAACTGATTTTAGACACTGTAAGAATCTGCTGCTATCCGAGACTTTTCAGAACAAATCTAGCAATTGATTTAGCATGTATGTATGGTATGAAGTGCACCGACCAAACCTGGGGACCCAATTCCCAAGTCTGGCCGCCAAAAATGGCATTCTGGCCGCAAATTGCGGCCAGACTGGGGAGGTTTGGGTTGGGGTTTGGGGGTGTGGGTCTCTGCTTATATGTAGGTTATTTTGGTATATATATATTTTCAATATCTTTCCTGTATCAAAATCTGGGGTAGAATACCTATTTTCCCGTATTTTCAACCTTTCGCGACACGCGTGTTACGTGTGTGTGGGTTTTGGGTTTCTGCGTATCACGACGCGTCGGAGTGATTTCAGACGCGTAACCACACGTTTTAGCGTATCGCGCACACGCGCGCTTGGTTCGCGACACGAGTTACTTGTTGGGTTTTAATGTCGCGTTTGTGTGATTTCGAGCTTACATATGATATATTGTGTAATTCTAGGTTCGCAGGCGAGTACGGCGGACGCAGTGAAGAAAGGGAAGCAGGTTGTTGGCTACACCTAGCGAGAGACTACGGTGAGTAGATTTCACATCTACGGGGATATCGCCCGCATGGCGTTCTACGTCAGGGCAGATAGGACCTTATAGTGTTCCATATATATATTGCATGTTCATGGTTACTAGCTAGTGCATTGCATACCTTCTACACACTTATATCACATCGGATCATAGCATTGTAGTTCATCTATTTGTGACATGACCATATATTCATACCTGCTATATATATCATATCGGATCATCATATTGTAGTTTAGTATATATGACATGAATTGATATTCATACCTGCTACACATATCACATCGGATCATCATACTGTAGTTTATTATATATGACATGACTTGATATTCATACCTGCTACACATATCACATCGGATCATCATACTGTAGTTTATTATATATGACATGACTTGATATTCATACCTGCTACACATATCACATCGGATCATCATACTGTAGTTATTATATATAACATGACTTGATGTTCATACCTGCTATATATATCATATCGGATCATCATATTGTAGTTTAGTATATATGACATGAATTGATATTCATACCTGCTACACATATCACATCGGATCATCATACTGTAGTTTATTATATATGACATGACTTGATATTCATACCTGCTACACATATCACATCGGATCATCATACTGTAGTTATTATATATGACATGACTTGATGTTCATACCTGCTATATATATCATATCGGATCATCATATTGTAGTTTAGTATATATGACATGAATTGATATTCATACCTGCTACACATATCACATCGGATCATCATACTGTAGTTTATTATATATGACATGACTTGATATTCATACCTGCTACACATATCACATTGGATCATCATACTGTAGTTATTATATATGACATGACTTGATGTTCATACCTGCTATATATATCATATCGGATCATCAAATTGTAGTTTAGTATATATGACATGAATTGATATTCATACCTGCTACACATATCACATCGGATCATCATACTGTAGTTTATTATATATGACATGACTTGATATTCATACCTGCTACACATATCACATCGGATCATCATACTGTAGTTTATTATATATGACATGACTTGATGTTCAAACCTGCTACACATATCACATCGGATCATTGCATTGTAGCACATTATATGTGACATGATTTGATATTCATACCTGATGCATATGTCACATCGGATTATTGTCTTGTAACTTATCTATATGTAACTTGACCGGATATTTACATTTGACGCACATATCATATCGGATCATTGACTTGTATTTGTTTGGATTATATGTGATTTCTGGATTTGGGAACCGTGGCTATTTCAAATATGTAATCATTTAAAAACCCGGTTCCCTTGATATGATATTTCGCTGCGTCCACCATGTGTTTTCTCGGTGCTAGAGTGATATATGGAAACCCGAATCGAGGAGGCGGTTGAGGCCGATTACGGGTACATGGTGGACCCGGTATGGTACCCCGGGGCGAGAACGGTTTCGCTGTGCAGTAGACGGTGAGCCTGGCAGAGGGACCACTACCTACCGGTGATTGGTTGGGCCTGACAGTTATCCGGAGTATACTGATCAGAGTCTATAGATGGATGTGGGTGACCCGGACTGACGGGGCCCGATGGATGAGGATTTGCGTGTCGATGCTGGAAACGAGTATTTATGATATTTGGGTGCCGATGTTGGGCACTCGGGACTCTCAGAGGTGTACAGGATTCGAGGGCCGATGAGGGTGCCGGCGCCTGAGCTATTTGGGGGATCTGGGTGCATTGATGGACACCGATATACATTTATCCCACATTGACTTTCCGTGTAGATACTATATTTCCCCATGCTCAGCATTTATTATTTGTACCTCATCCTGTAGTTACATTACCTGATAGAGCATTTGTACCTCATCCAGTAGATGCATTACCTGATAGAGCATTTGTACCTCACCCAGTAGATGCAGTACCTGTTAGAGCACCTGCATGATTATTGCACATACCGCTTATCACCTTTTGATATCACCTGTTGGCATATGTTAGAGTAGCGTAGTATGTGCATGCTCGCGATTACCTTTATATGTTATCTCTATTCACGAGTTGGCAACTCACCCCCGTTGTGCCACAGTGTTTGCAGGTTGCCCTTCGGAGTAGTCGCGGCAGGCTGCGGTTGCATCTTTTGACACAGATACCCCCATAGTTGGTGTACTAGCTCTTTTGCTGATAGGTGGGTTTTATGTGGTATCTGTTTATCTTTCTGTATGTGCATTGTTGTATCTAGTATTCTCCATCTACCATGTATGTATTTGACTTAGAGACAGTGTGAGGACGATGTTGTACCTTATTTGTGTTCTGGTGTCGTGCTCGTTGTGAGCCGACTTTTCTTATACAGTTTTTATGCTATCTGTGATGTTCCCACTTGTGGATCTTAAGCTTCGCTACGGCGTCGTATATTGTTATCTTGGGATTGTTTACTTAGATTTCTTATCATGTTAGTTGGTGTTTTCATTTAATTCTTATTACACTCTATACTTTCACTGGTTTGTTTTCTGGGTTTCCGGTTCCCTTAGTCACGTTACGCCTGTAGACGTTACGTGGTTAAGTGCCGGTCACGGGCCAAACTTTGGGTCGTGACAAAGTTGGTATCAGAGCGTAGGTTTTACCTTTCGGAGTGTAGGATGACCCTGGTATGATGGAGTAGGTAGCTGCGGCAGGGTAGCGTAGCGTGTGTATGTTCCGCGGCATACTCACGACACGGTACACCGCCTACGCGACCTTAGGACTTGTTTATATAAATTTCCTTCTTGAGTATATACATTCTCGTGATTCGATTTCCGTATCTTTATCGAATCCTATTGTTCCTTTCAGCCAATATGCCGCCAAAGACTACGAGGGCTCAGAGAGCGGCCGCGAGGGCCGAGATTCGAGTTGACTCGTCCGAGACGAGGACTGATCCGGGCAGTGCCCCGTTGTACCTGAGCAGACTGTTCCTCCTTTGACAGATCAGATCGCCACGCTAGGGGCTGGTGTGCAGGAGATGCGCCAGACGGTGGGATCTAGCATGCAGGAGATGCGTGACATGATAGGATCGCTAGTTGAGACGCTTCAAGCACAGCGACCAGAGGTAGCTCCACCTGTTCCAGCGACCGCGATGGTACCTACCACACAGCCAGTTGCCCCTGCAGTCACAGAGGTGATTACGGTATCGCTGTCAGACTTCATGAGGCTAAAGCCTCCGGCTTTCACAGGCACCGACACAGCCGAGGACCCCCAGTCCTTCCTTGATAAGATGGCCCGTATATGTCGTTCACTTAGATGCGCGGATGCGAGATGGGTCGAGTTAGCGAGCTTTCGCCTAGAGGGTCTTGCACAGAAGTGGTGTGATTCAGTTGAGAAGGGCAGAGCAGCGGGTCTTCCTCCTATGACCTGGACCGAGTTTGTAGCGCTATTCCTTGCCCGTTTTCTTCCTCAGAGTGTTAGGGATGCCCGAGCACGCAGATTTGAGTCCTTGCGCCAGACACCAGGGATGTCAGTAGCAGAGTACGACGTGCTGTTCACAGAGCTAGCTATCTATGCCCCGTACCTAGTGGCTACTGAGGAGTTGCGAGTTAAGAGATTTGTCCGAGGTTTGCTTACACCATTATTCCTTGCTATCAGCGCGCAGCATTACGAGACTTACTCAGCAGCAGTTGATGCGGCATTATTAGTAGAGGAGCGCCTTGCTGAGACTTCGGCAGTTCCAGGGCCGAAGAGAGTTCGTGCAGATACGTCAGTGCAGAGACGGCCATTCCAGCGTCGTGACAGGCACCTTGCAGGTGGCAGAGATTCGAGACGAGGCCGATTGTTTAGCTCCTATCCCCAGGAGGGCCAGAGACCGTCATCAGGATGTTACCGTTGCGGGAGTTCTTATCATCGTGTGCGAGATTGTCCCGAGGTACCCCGGAGTGGGGCGGCAGCACCGCGTGTTACATTACCACCTTCACCACCCCAGACGGCGTTGCCGATAGTACCTGCTGTTACTCCGCATCAGACGCATGCACGGAGAGGTCGTGGTCGTGGAGGATTTGTTCATAGAGGACGAGGTGGCCGAGGTAGAGGACAGCCAGCGGCCGGCAGGGGACAGTCAGTTGCAGGAGGAGGACAGGCACGGGTTTTTGCTTTGACGCATCAGGACGCGCAGGCGTCCAATGCGGTGGTCTCAGGTATCCTTTCTGTATGTTCGGTTGATGCACACGTGTTGTTTGATCCCGGATCCACGCACTCGTACGTATCCACACACTTTGTGCCGAGTTTGGGTAGAGAGTCCGGTTTGCTTGGCCAGCCGCTTGTTGTGACTACTCCTGTGGGAGAGTTGTTTGTTGCTAGGCACGTGTTCCGATCCTGTACCGTCCGTATTGGCGAGAGAGAGTTGCCGGTCGACTTGATCCTTCTTGAGATGTTGGACTTCGACGTTCTGTTGGGCATGGATTGGTTAGCCACGTGCTATGCTTCTGTTGACTGCCGCGAGAAGACAGTTCGATTTTGTTTTCCCGGCGAGCCGGTTGTTGTTGTGTTGGGGGACCGTAGTGCTACCCCTCACTGTGTGATTTCTTCTGTTCGCGCTGGACAGCTTTTGCGGAAGGGATGTCAGGGATTTCTCGCATATGTTTGCGATACTAGAGCTACAGAGGTTCCTCTGGATCAGGTTCCGGTGGTTAGCGAGTTCCCTGATGTGTTCCCTGACGAGCTTCCTGGGCTACCGCCCGAGCGTGATATTTCTTTCTGCATTGATTTGGTTCCTGGCACGGGGCCTATTTCAGTACCGCCTTATCGGATGGCCCCGGCGGAACTTAGAGAGTTGAAGGGTCAGTTGCAGGACTTGCTGGATAAGGGACTTATTCGACCCAGTGTTTCTCCTTGGGGTGCTCCAGTCTTGTTCGTCAAGAAGAAGGACGGCAGCATGCGTTTGTGTATTGACTACCGCCAGCTGAACAAGGTGACAGTGCGAAATCGATATCCTTTGCCACGCATCGACGATTTGTTCGACCAGCTTCAGGGGGCAGGATACTTTTCGAGGATCGATTTGCGATCAGGCTACCATCAGCTGCGCGTACGACAGGAGGACATTCCTAGGACGGCTTTCCGCACACGTTACGGCCATTATGAGTTTTTGGTGATGTCGTTCGGACTCACCAACGCGCCAGCAGCATTCATGGACATGATGAACCGTATTTTCCGGCCGTATCTTGACATGTTCATTATAGTGTTTATTGACGATATCTTGGTGTATTCTCGGAGTAGAGAGGAGCACGAGCAGCACCTGCGGATTTCACTGCAGACCTTGAGGGAGCATCAGCTTTTCGCCAAATTCTCCAAGTGTGCCTTCTGGCTAGACAGCGTAGACTTCTTGGGCCACGTGATTACACGAGATGGTATATGTGTCGACCCGAGAAAGATAGAGGCAGTTCGGAGTTGGCCTAGACCCACGTCAGTGACGGAGGTTCGTAGCTTTCTAGGGCTGGCAGGTTATTACAGGCGATTTGTGCAGGACTTCTCTCGCATTGCTACACCGTTGACCGGGTTGACCCGGAAGGGAGTTCACTTCGATTGGACGGAGGAGTGTGAGCACAGTTTCCAGCGGTTACGGGCTCTACTGACCACGACACCAGTGCTATCTTTGCCTTCAGGATCAGGCGGATTTGCGGTCTACTGCGATGCTTCACGAGTGGGGCTGGGATGCGTTTTGATGCAGCACGACAAGGTGATTGCGTATGCTTCACGGCAACTAAAGAAACATGAACAGAATTACCCTACTCATGATCTGGAGATGGCTGCGGTGGTCTTTGCACTCAAGATCTGGCGACATTATCTGTATGGAGAGTCGTGCCAGATATTCACCGACCACAAGAGCTTAAAATATATATTTCAGCAGCGAGACCTGAACCTTAGACAGCGCCGATGGATGGAGTTAGTGAAGGACTACGATTGTGAGATCTTATATCATCCGGGCAAGGCGAATGTAGTGGCAGATGCGTTGAGCAGGAGGCCCGGGGGTAGTCTATCTTGTATGAGCGCAGTGCAGAGGCAGTCGTCGGCAGATTGGCAGATCTTATGCGACAGCCGGGTACAGTTTGAGTTTACGCCGATCGGGGGACAGATGGCGCATGTTCGTGCACGCCCACAGTTGCTTGACCGTATATACGAGGCACAGCACAGTGATGACCGCTGTTCAGAGATCAGGACACAGATGGGACAGGGCAGATTTTCCGAGTTCGTGATCGACGATCAGGGGACACTACGATTTGGGGCTAGACTGTGCGTACCGGATGCTGAGGGATTGCGGCGCGAGATTCTTGTGGATGCACATCGATCGGTATATAGTGTTCATCCCGGTTCCACCAAGATGTACCACGATCTGAGAGATGTTTACTGGTGGGACGGTATGAAGAGGGATATTGCAGATTTTGTGTCGAGATGCCTGACTTGTCAACAAGTCAAGGCTGAGCACCAGAGGCCCGCGGGAGAGCTACAGCCATTACCCATTCCGGAGTGGAAATGGGAACAGATATCTATGGACTTCATTGTGGGTCTACCCAGGACTAGTCGAGGGTATGACTCCATCTGGGTGATCGTGGAACGTTTGACGAAAGCGGCTCACTTCCTACCGGTGAAGACGACTTTCGGATTTACTCAGTATGTCCAGGTTTACATTGATCAGATTGTGCGACTGCACGGAGTTCCGACATGCATCGTGTCCGATAGAGGCACCCAGTTTACCAGCCGACTATGGCAGAGGCTTCAGGAGGCTCTGGGCACTCGCTTGAGTTTCAGCACAGCATTCCATCCGCAGACCGACGGACAGTCAGAGCGGACTATTCAGACTCTCGAGGACATGCTCAGAGCATGCGTTTTAGACTTCGGAGGTAGCTGGGATCATCATTTGCCCTTAGTAGAGTTCTCCTACAACAACAGCTACCAGGAGACCATTCGGATGGCACCGTTTGAGGCTCTTTATGGGAGGAAATGCAGGTCGCCTACTTGTTGGACAGAGCTCAGTGAGAGCAGTATTTTAGGGCCACAGATCGTTGAGGAGACGACAGCGAAGATCCAGTTGATTCGCGATAGGATGAGAGCAGCCCAGAGTAGGCAGAAATCTTATGCGGACCGTCGTCGACGCAGACTTGAGTTTTCTGTTGGTGATCATGTTTTCTTGAGGGTCTCCCCAATGAAGGGCGTGATGAGGTTTGGAAGGAAGGGGAAGCTTAGTCCCAGATACGTAGGCCCCTTCGAGATCCTTGAGCGTATTGGTACAGTTGCGTATCGATTAGCCCTTCCGCCCAGTTTTCCAGACGTGCACCCCGTATTTCACGTTTCGATGCTCCGCCGATATCTTCATGATCCTTCGCATGCGGTTCAGCACCCGACGATCCAGCTTGAGCGCGATCTTTCCTATGCAGAGCAGCCAGTGATGATCTTGGATCGACAAGTGAAGAGATTGAGGTCGAAGGAGATACCGTCCGTCAAGGTACTTTGGCGTGGACAGAGCAGGGAGGAGGTCACTTGGGAGACCGAGAGCGAGATGAGGAAGAGGTATCCCCATCTTTTTGAAGGTGCGTATGTGTTAGATTTTAAATTCGGGAACCGAATTTCTTTAAGGGGGGTAGATTGTAACACTTTGATTTTCCCGTTTGTTTGGTGTTGGTGATAATTAGAAGTCGTGCATGTTTTTATGTTTGTGTGTGCGTAGGATTTATAGTTGTTATGGGTAGTGTGTGTGCATTTTGGGATAGGTCTTGTGCTTGTGTACACCTTGCATACTTAGACTTTTTGTAACTTGTTAACCATTCTTGGTGCATGGTTGCAAGTTTAAATTTTTCCCCATCATTTAATCCTTGCATAAACCATTGATTTTATTCATATCTTAACCCTTTTAATAAATTCAAATCCAAATAAACAAATAGGTATGGTGGTTAGGTGAAGGGTGGACTTTTTGACCCTTTTCTTCTCTTCTCTCTCTCTCTTTCCCCCATCTGAATTCTCTGCAGAAATTCCAGCAAATAAACCCCCATTCTCTTCATTTTTCTTCTCCTTTTCACTTCCCTTTGATTCCCAAGCAAAACCCTACCCAAATCAATACTTTTTCCTTCGATAAACCATGAAAACTTGAGGTTTTTGAGGAGTTCTTGGGCAAACCTGCACAACTGAGGGAAAAGCTGAAAACTTTGGTGTCTCTAAGGTCAATTTAAGGTATAAATCTTAATCCTAGCACCCAATTTCCATAACTTGCATGTTTAGTTTAGAAATATCACTTTTTGTGCCATTTTAGGGCTTTTGGAGGGGGTTTAGCGTATCATGTTAAAACTTATGTTGTAGTGGCTTGATTAGCTTATTAACAAGTTATTGGTGAGTGATTAGACCTAGGTTTGTTTCAGATTTCATCAAAATACCATAAAGTTCCATTTTGTGCAAAATGTGTGTTTTGAACTGATTTTAGACACTGTAAGAATCTGCTGCTATCCGAGACTTTTCAGAACAAATCTAGCGATTGATTTAGCATGTATGTATGGTATGAAGTGCACCGACCAAACCTGGGGACCCAATTCCCAAGTCTGGCCGCCAAAAATGGCATTCTGGCCGCAAATTGCGGCCAGACTGGGGAGGTTTGGGTTGGGGTTTGGGGGTGTGGGTCTCTGCTTATATGTAGGTTATTTTGGTATATATATATTTTCAATATCTTTCCTGTATCAAAATCTGGGGTAGAATACCTATTTTCCCGTATTTTCAACCTTTCGCGACACGCGTGTTACGTGTGTGTGGGTTTTGGGTTTCTGCGTATCGCGACGCGTCGGAGTGATTTCAGACGCGTAACCACACGTTTTAGCGTATCGCGCACACGCGCGCTTGGTTCGCGACACGAGTTACTTGTTGGGTTTTAATGTCGCGATTGTGTGATTTCGAGCTTACATATGATATATTGTGTAATTCTAGGTTCGCAGGCGAGTACGGCGGACGCAGTGAAGAAAGGGAAGCAGGTTGTTGGCTACACCTAGCGAGAGACTACGGTGAGTAGATTTCACATCTACGGGGATATCGCCCGCATGGCGTTCTACGTCAGGGCAGATAGGACCTTATAGTGTTCCATATATATATTGCATGTTCATGGTTACTAGCTAGTGCATTGCATACCTTCTACACACTTATATCACATCGGATCATAGCATTGTAGTTCATCTATTTGTGACATGACCATATATTCATACCTGCTATATATATCATATCGGATCATCATATTGTAGTTTAGTATATATGACATGAATTGATATTCATACCTGCTACACATATCACATCGGATCATCATACTGTAGTTTATTATATATGACATGACTTGATATTCATACCTGCTACACATATCACATCGGATCATCATACTGTAGTTTATTATATATGACATGACTTGATATTCATACCTGCTACACATATCACATCGGATCATCATACTGTAGTTATTATATATGACATGACTTGATGTTCATACCTGCTATATATATCATATCGGATCATCATATTGTAGTTTAGTATATATGACATGAATTGATATTCATACCTGCTACACATATCACATCGGATCATCATACTGTAGTTTATTATATATGACATGACTTGATATTCATACCTGCTACACATATCACATCGGATCATCATACTGTAGTTATTATATATGACATGACTTGATGTTCATACCTGCTATATATATCATATCGGATCATCATATTGTAGTTTAGTATATATGACATGAATTGATATTCATACCTGCTACACATATCACATCGGATCATCATACTGTAGTTTATTATATATGACATGACTTGATATTCATACCTGCTACACATATCACATCGGATCATCATACTGTAGTTATTATATATGACATGACTTGATGTTCATACCTGCTATATATATCATATCGGATCATCATATTGTAGTTTAGTATATATGACATGAATTGATATTCATACCTGCTACACATATCACATCGGATCATCATACTGTAGTTTATTATATATGACATGACTTGATATTCATACCTGCTACACATATCACATCGGATCATCATACTGTAGTTTATTATATATGACATGACTTGATGTTCATACCTGCTACACATATCACATCGGATCATTGCATTGTAGCACATTATATGTGACATGATTTGATATTCATACCTGATGCATATGTCACATCGGATTATTGTCTTGTAACTTATCTATATGTAACTTGACCGGATATTTACATTTGACGCACATATCATATCGGATCATTGACTTGTATTTGTTTGGATTATATGTGATTTCTGGATTTGGGAACCGTGGCTATTTCAAATATGTAATCATTTAAAAACCCGGTTCCCTTGATATGATATTTCGCTGCGTCCACCATGTGTTTTCTCGGTGCTAGAGTGATATATGGAAACCCGAATCGAGGAGGCGGTTGAGGCCGATTACGGGTACATGGTGGACCCGGTATGGTACCCCGGGGCGAGAACGGTTTCGCTGTGCAGTAGACGGTGAGCCTGGCAGAGGGACCACTACCTACCGGTGATTGGTTGGGCCTGACAGTTATCCGGAGTATACTGATCAGAGTCTATAGATGGATGTGGGTGACCCGGACTGACGGGGCCCGATGGATGAGGATTTGCGTGTCGATGCTGGACACGAGTATTTATGATATTTGGGTGCCGATGTTGGGCACTCGGGACTCTCAGAGGTGTACAGGATTCGAGGGCCGATGAGGGTGCCGGCGCCTGAGCTATTTGGGGGATCTGGGTGCATTGATGGACACCGATATACATTTATCCCACATTGACTTTCCGTGTAGATACTATATTTCCCCATGCTCAGCATTTATTATTTGTACCTCATCCTGTAGTTACATTACCTGATAGAGCATTTGTACCTCATCCAGTAGATGCATTACCTGATAGAGCATTTGTACCTCACCCAGTAGATGCAGTACCTGTTAGAGCACCTGCATGATTATTGCACATACCGCTTATCACCTTTTGATATCACCTGTTGGCATATGTTAGAGTAGCGTAGTATATGCATGCTCGCGATTACCTTTATATGTTATCTCTATTCACGAGTTGGCAACTCACCCCCGTTGTGCCACAGTGTTTGCAGGTTGCCCTTCGGAGTAGTCGCGGCAGGCTGCGGTTGCATCTTTTGACACAGATACCCCCATAGTTGGTGTACTAGCTCTTTTGCTGATAGGTGGGTTTTATGTGGTATCTGTTTATCTTTCTGTATGTGCATTGTTGTATCTAGTATTCTCCATCTACCATGTATGTATTTGACTTAGAGACAGTGTGAGGACGATGTTGTACCTTATTTGTGTTCTGGTGTCGTGCTCGTTGTGAGCCGACTTTTCTTATACAGTTTTTATGCTATCTGTGATGTTCCCACTTGTGGATCTTAAGCTTCGCTACGGCGTCGTATATTGTTATCTTGGGATTGTTTACTTAGATTTCTTATCATGTTAGTTGGTGTTTTCATTTAATTCTTATTACACTCTATACTTTCACTGGTTTGTTTTCTGGGTTTCCGGTTCCCTTAGTCACGTTACGCCTGTAGACGTTACGTGGTTAAGTGCCGGTCACGGGCCAAACTTTAGGTCGTGACACACCCCCATTCACTTCTCCCCTTGGCTGAATTCAGCAGCCCCCATCTTTTTCCCTACTTGAATTTCAAAGGAAAGAAATGAAAGAAAAGAAAAGAAAATGGATAAATGAGGTGGACTTTTGACTTTGGTTTGACCTTGACTTTCTCCCCCCACTTACCCTACCTCCCTCTCTCTCTTCTCCCCCTCCCATTCCAGCCGACCCCCCCTCTCCTACAGCAGCAGCAGCCTCCCCATTTTCCTTCTCTTTTCTCTTCAAAACTTCATCAAAAATTGCCCCAAAATCCATCAAAAAAATCCCAAAACCCAAATCCGACTCCTACCCATTTTAGCTTAGCCCGTATAGCATGGATCTTTGTGAAAAGAGAGCATTTTGGAGGGCCATGGTTGCTTGTGGATCTTCAAATGTTTTTGGGTATAATTCTAAACATTTTTGCTAAATTTGTTACTAATTTCTTAATGCTAATTTAATTAAGTGTTAATTTGGTTTATGTGAGTTTAATTGCATGATTAAAGATTTCAAGCTAGGGTTTGTTGTGGAAATGAGTTGTGTTTGATTGTGCATGGTTTAGTGATGTGGATTAACATATTTAGTTTTGTAGAAAACTAATCTAGTTGTTAATTACAAGTTGTTACTTGAAAAATGTCCAAATTAAGCTTTTTGTTGCAAAGTAGGTTTTTTGATTTAATTCGAAATATGAGATTAAAAATATGGTTAGGGTTTTTATCATATTATTAACACTATTAAGTGTAGTTTACCACTTTAGTTCATGGAAATCCAACCTAAATTGTAGTTTGTGCATTTTGCTATGAAATTCTTAAAAAGGGTATTTTGTAAACTAGAATATTAGGGTTTTTGGAATTTAATGAGATTAAATTCCGGAAATTGTTTCTATGACTTATTTAAGATATTTAATAAGTATATTGGCTGCTACATTCATTTAAACATCATGTTTTGTACAACAACGGCGAATTGTGCTTGCTAGATTTACGGAAAAATGACTTTTTAAGTGAAATTGGGGTTTTTGTGAGTTTTAACCTAGTTTATATTCAAATTAGTGTTCGTGAATGTGCAAATGAGTGTGATTGGATTTTTATCGATGGTTTGACGTTTGTACATCGACATCGAGGGTTGGTTTGACTATTCTTGCATGTGTAGGCGATAGGTTTGGACCTATGCGTGATACGCGTGCCGATTTGATTTTCGTATGCCGTTTCGATTTCGAATTTAGTTTTAATGCGATATGGTGCGTTATGATATGTAGGTACCCCATGTGGACTTCGAGACGACAAGCAAGCATGTGGCGACGTCGGCACCGGCTAGCGAGGACCAGGTGAGTAGATTTATATCTACGGGGAAAAGTCGGGTGGATGGCGTATAGCACCCCCGCAGTTCGTGGTGATGTATACGAATACGTATGCACACATATATATATTGTTTCAGTATATTGATGATAATATGGATATTTGGTGTTCTTGGATGATTTAGTGTCCCGAAACCCTAGAGTAGTGGTCGCACTACACATGCACACACCAACCCATACTTGCATACTTTCTTCTTTCATTTATGCTTATATGGGATTCTTTATAGTTATGTGTTCACATGGGTATGGGACTATGTGTTCACATACGGATTGAGGATGATACTTGGGATTGAGCTGAGTCGATGAGATTTGATTTGAGGCCGTGAGATCGGTGATATAGCAGGGTTCGTATCTTAGATACGACATGACGTTGTAGCGGGTCTGTCACGACCCGAAAGTACGGAACGTGACTGGCACTTAGATTACGAGACGTCTAAAGGCGTACCGTAACCTAAGTCAGCCAAAGCCCAGAAATCTAACCCAAAATCAAAAGAGAGTGAAGGAAAACCTTAAATGAAAACGGTTTTGAAATCAATTAAGTTGCAAAGAATCCCTTTTTAAAACATCAAAAATTTCTGAAAATTTCGGCAGAGTTTCCCCTGTATTTTCTATCCCCAAAAATGGGTACAACAAGATAATACATACGAAATCATATAAATGGCATCCCCAAGCGGGAGCTAGCTCTTCGCCCAAGGCGGATCACAACCACGTGCAATATAATAGTGATATCAAGAAAAAGAGCATAAAAAAAAACGCAAAATACCAGAAAACACACGTCGGCTCAAGTGAGCTCGACCCAAAAGAAACCACAAATATACATATCTCTCATTCTCATCACTAGGTCGCATATACAATACAAGTGGTAGATGGAGAATACTAGATACAATGATAAAGCAAAAAGAAATAAAGTATACTCGCAACCCACCTACGGGCGATGTCGCGAGTCTGAGCAAAAGGAACTGATGACAAGATAGCCCGCCGCTACAAGACTGACGGGTCCGACCTGCAAGACACTGTGGCACAACGGGGGTGAGTTGCCAGCTCGTGAGTAAATATAACATCTAATAAGGCAATCGTAAGAATGCACGCAATGCGGAACAACATGTATGTCCATATGTGATATAATAACTCTAGTATGCATGCTCATGTATGCAATATCTTTTCTAACTCTTTAAGTGTTTTAAATGTTAAAGTTACTGCATTCTTAACTTTTAGAAAACGAATGTCTGCATAATAGCTAAATATCATCAAGAAATCCTCAGAAAACCCGTGTCAAGCATCGACACCAAATAGGAATCATATCTGTCTCAATGTCGGGCTCCGTCAGTCCGGATCGGCCCATATCATAAATCTCACGACAACGGTCGGTATCCTCCGGATATCCGCCGCGCCAGACATCACCGGTAGGTAGTCTTCCCCTGCCAGGCTCATCGTCTACAACTCGATCTTCTTGCCCCGGGGTACCATACCGGGCCCACCATGTACCCGAGACGGTTCATCCACTCCTCGAATCGGGTCTCGAAATCCAACAGAAAACATGAAAACTCATGGTGGACGACACATACATCACGAGAAAACCGCAACTTTGTTTTAAAAATGATAAATATAAGCTTTTGTTAAATTCTTGCGGTTTTCCCCAAAATCCAGAAATCGCAGCAAAAACTGAAATCTTCAAGAAAATCATAATGTCCACATGTTATATATATGACGAATGTCTATGATATCAATGTGTATGATGTAAATTTTGGCTAGAGTTCTATGTGAATATGATGACGATGCGAGATATGTGCATGCGATGCAGTTTCATATATCAAGTATGAATGCAGGTGATGATATTAAGATAAACAGGTTCTATTGTGCACGTGGCATGTCAATTACCAAAGGCGTGTGTGTCACATGAATAGTGCGCGTGCAACAGATGCCAATGGTAATGGTGTTCGTGTCCTACGAAGTGATATCGCATATATGAAGATGAATGTCCATGCAATCTAGCATACGGTTAGCTGTGAGGGTATGCAATGTACATAAAGGGGTAAGCTATCTAACAATATAAATCTTGCATAAAGTAGGGTAATCCTAACTAGGGGGGGCGCCTCGCGCCATCCAGACGATTCCCCCATAGATGAATATATCTACTCACCTGAAATCCCCGCTAATCTGATACGGCCACCGCTTTGCCTTTTCGCGCCGTATCCGAAGTTTCCCCGACCGATCCTAAATTTGCACAACACCAAGTATAAGATTACATAACCCTAAACGATGCAAGTCACTATATACAATTATCGACGCTCTTAAATTAATCATAGCACGCCCTCGGTGCGCGGGAAAACACACGAAAATCGCTAATTTTTAGCTAAAATCGTCATTTCGGGGAAATCGACAAAACTACAACCCGACTAGACGAAACCCCACATTCGCGCACTCTAATAATCCTATACGAAGTTAATAATATCGCTAACCTAGCGCAATTTGAACGCATACTATTTTTCGTAAAAATCTAGTAAGCGATTTTCAAACCAAATCGATACAAACGTCGAAATTTATCGATTTAGCAAGCATATAATTTCACCATTAACCATTCTAATCAATTAGATAACCATCCCTAACATAATCCAACCATTATACTACAAACCCTAATTTTTAAAAATCAAAACCTTCTCTTGATTTTTCATGAACAAACAAAATAACTTAAATTTCACACTTAAACTACAAATCTAGCAAGCTTACACTACAATTAAACACTAGATTAAGATTGTACCTCACAAGTGATGATTCCTAGTTTGAACTAGCCTCCAAGACACCTCTTTTCTCCTCCTTTTAACAAAATTAGGGTTTGGGAAGAAGTGGAATGGGATTTAGGTTAGAATTAGTAAAGAAAATTGTGTATTTTTGTGGATTTTTGTTGATTTTAGAAGCAATTTTGAAGCAAGAAAGAGAGGGGAAAAATGGTGTTTCCAGCAGTGAGCTCGGCCTGGAGCAAGGGAGAGAGGTTGTGGGAGTTTTGTGGAAGTTTCTAGGTCAAAAAAAACATCATATGTTATCATTTAATGCTTTCATGTCAACCTTTTTGCAAAAAAAACCCATTTTTAAGCCATTTTTTCATAATTTTCCCACCAAAAATCTAAAAGTTTGCAAGACATGATATAATTTTATTAACACCATATTTTAGCTTATAAAGACTCCTAATTAAGAAATTTACCTAATTAAATTTGTATTTATCCCTAATTAAATGTATTTAAAAAAGGCTTAAAATAATAAAAAAAATAATTAATTACGAAAAAAAAATTTATTTAACTAGAAAATTTTAAATGACATTTTAGTGACAAAATTATAGTAATATCTTATTTAAATTTTGTATAATTAGGTCTACAATGAAAATTATCAATTTTGACTTTTTACGGAAAAAGCCGAAAAACTTGCCGATTACCGAAAAACTGCCTAAACGATTTTCGATGGGTTACAATCTTCCCCCCTTAAAGAAATTCGGTCCCCGAATTTAGAATTTAATTACGCGTACCTTCAAAAAGATGGGGATATCTCTTCCTCATCTCGACCTCGGTCTCCCAGGTGACCTCCTCGCTGTTCGGGCCACGCCAAAGGACTTTGACAGACGGTATGACCTTCGACCTCAATTTCTTCACCTGCCGATCCAAGATGACCACCGGCTGCTCGGTGAAAGAAAGATCACGCTCTAACTGGATCGTCTGGTGCTGAATCGCCTGGGAAGGATCATGAAGGTACTTGCGGAGCATCGAGACATGGAATACGGGGTGAACATCGGGGAAGCTGGGCGGAAGAGCTAACCGATAAGCGACTGGACCAACGCGCTCTAGGATCTCGAAAGGACCAACATATCTAGGACTCAGTTTTCCTTTCCGCCCAAATCTCATCACACCCTTCATCGGAGAGACCTTCAGGAAAACATGATCGCCAGCAGCGAACTCGAGTCGGCGACGACGCCTGTCAGCATAAGATTTCTGCCTGCTCTGTGCCGCTCTCATCCTGTCCTGAATCAGCTGTATCTTCTCAGTCGTCTCCTGTACGATCTGAGGCCCCAAAATACAGCTCTCCCTGAGCTCTGTCCAACATACAGGCGATCGACATCTCCTCCCATATAAAGCCTCGAAAGGTGCCACCTGAATCGTTTCCTGGAAGCTATTATTGTAGGAAAACTCGATCAAAGGCAAATGACGATCCCAGCTACCACCGAAATCTAAAACACAAGCTCTGAGCATGTCCTCAAGAGTCTGAATCGTACGCTCCGACTGACCGTCAGTCTGAGGATGAAAGGCTGTGCTAAAACTCAATCGGGTGCCCAAAGCTTCCTGTAGTTTCAGCCACAATCGGCTGGTAAACTGGGTGCCACGGTCGGACACGATGCAAGTCGGAACGCCATGCAGTCGCACTATCTCATCAATATAAACCTGGGCGTACTGAGAAAATCCAAAAGTGGTCTTCACTGGCAGAAAGTGAGCCGCTTTCGTCAGTCGATCCACAATCACCCAAATAGAGTCATACCCTCGACTGGTCCTGGGTAGACCCACAACGAAGTCCATGGAGACCTGCTCCCACTTCCACTCAGGGATGGGCAAAGGCTGTAACTCGCCGGCTGGCCTCTGGTGCTCGGCCTTGACTTGCTGACAAGTCAGGCATCTCGACACAAAATCTGTAATATCCTTCTTCATCCCGTCCCACCAGTAAACCTCTCTCAAATCACGGTACATCTTGGTGGAACCTGGATGCACACTATATACGGATCTATGTGCCTCCTCGAGAATATCACGCCTCAGTCCCTCTGAATCTGGCACACACAGTCGAGTCCCAAATCGAAGTATCCCCTGATCATCAATCACGAACTCGGAAACTCTGCCCTGTCGAATCTGCTCAATAATCTCTAAGATACGGGCATCGCCGGACTGTGCCTCGTGGATACGGTCAAGTAACTGTGGGCGTGCTCTGAAATGGGCCAGCTGTCCCCCTGTAGGAGTAAACTCGAACTGTACTCTGCTATCACATAAAACCTGCCAATCCGCCGTCGACTGCATCTGTACTGCGCTCAAACAAGATAAGCTGCCTCCGGGCCTCCTACTCAAAGCATCTGCCACCACATTCGCCTTGCCCGGATGGTATAAAATCTCACAGTCATAATCCTTCACCAACTCCATCCAACGGCGCTGCCTCAGGTTCAAATCTCGCTGCTGGAAGATATATTTCAAACTTTTGTGGTCAGTGAATATCTGGCACGACTCACCGTATAGGTAATGTCTCCAGATCTTGAGTGCAAATACCACTGCAGCCATCTCTAAATCATGGGTGGGGTAGTTCTGCTCGTGCTTCCTCAGCTGCCGAGAAGCATACGCGATAACTCTGTCGTGCTGCATCAGTACACATCCCAGCCCCACTCTAGAAGCATCACAATATACCACGAACCCGCCTGATCCTGAAGGCAATGCTAACACTGGTGCAGTAGTCAGACGAGTCTTCAACTGCTGGAAGCTATCCTCACATGCCTGGGTCCAATCAAAAGGAACCCCCCTCCGGGTCAACCCGGTCAACGGTGCAGCAATGCGGGAGAAATCCTGGACGAAACGTCGATAATAGCCGGCCAGACCTAAAAAACTGCGGACCTCTGTGACTGATACCGGTCTAGGCCAACGCTGAACTGCCTCGATCTTCTTCGGGTCCACGCAAATACCATCTCTCGTAACCACATGACCCAAGAAGTCGACACTGTCTAACCAGAATGCGCACTTGGAAAATTTGGCGAACAGCTGATGCTCCCTCAAAGTCTGCAATGTGATACGTAAGTGCTGCTCATGCTCCTCCCGGCTCCGAGAATAAACCAAGATGTCGTCAATGAACACAATGATGAACTGATCGAGATACGGCCTGAATACGCGGTTCATCAAATCCATAAATGCTGCCGGGGCATTGGTGAGCCCGAACGACATCACCAAGAACTCATAATGACCATATCGAGTACGGAAAGCTGTCTTCGGAATATCCTCCTTCCGAACCCGTAACTGGTGATAACCTGACCGTAAATCAACCTTCGAGAAGAACCCTGCACCCTGGAGCTGATCAAATAAGTCATCAATGCGGGGTAGGGGATACCTGTTCCGCACAGTAACCCGGTTCAGCTGACGATAATCAATGCATAAACGCATACTTCCGTCCTTCTTCTTAACAAACAAGACGGGAGCACCCCAAGGTGACACACTCGGTCAGATAAGCCCCTTGTCCAGCAAGTCCTGTAACTGATCCTTTAGCTCTCTCAGCTCCGCCGGGGCCATCCGATAAGGAGGTATAGAAATAGGCCCCGTGCCGGGGATCAAGTCAATACAGAACTCAATCTCGCGCTCTGGTGGCAGACCAGGCAGCTCGTCAGGGAATACATCAGGGAACTCTCTCACAATAGGGACCTGGTCCAACGGAACCTCTGTGGAGCTAGTATCACAAACATAAGCTAAGAATCCCTGACACCCTTTCCTTAAGAGCTGACCAGCGTGAAGAGAAGAAATCAAGCTGGGAAGGGTAGCACTACGATCTCCCTGAATAATAAGAACCGGCTCACCAGGAAAACTGAATCTAACTGCTTTTTCACGGCAGTCCACGGATGCATAGCAGGTGGCTAGCCAGTCCATACCAAGAAGAACGTCAAAGTCTAGCATATCGAGGAGAATCAAATCTACAGAAGAATCTCTCTCACCGATACGAACGGAACAAGATCGGTACACAAAACGGGCAACAAAAGACTCGCCTACCGGGGTAATAACGACAAGCGGCTGATCTAACGGAGAAGACTCTCGGCCCAACCTCGGTGCAAAATACGTGGAAACATAGGAATGTGTGGAGCCTGGATCAAATAATACCCGTGCATCAAAAGAACATACTGGCAGAGTACCTGTCACGACGGCATTGGATGCCTGTGCATCCTGAGGAGTCAATGCGAACACTCGAGCCTGTCCACCGCTAATAGCTGGCTGTGCCCTGCCTCTACCTCGGCCTCTGCCTCTGCCTCTGTCGCCTCGTCCTCTCTGAACCGGACCGCCACGCCCACGGCCTCTAGAAGCATCTGGCTGGCGGGAAGCATCATCAGGAGTAGGAAGTAAAGCTCTCTGAGAAGGTGGTGAGGGTGGTAAGGTCACATGCGGGACTGTCGCCGCGCCCGGACGTCCCATGGTACAGTCTCTGACACGGTGATACTGACTCCCGCACCGAAAACATCCTGGAGATGACTGCTGGGTCTGTGGATATGAACCAAATAACTGACCTCGTCTCAATCCTCTGCCTCCACCATCTCCCGGAAATAATCTATCACGATGTCTGCCCATCTGCCGCTGAGCTGGCGTATCAGTACGGATCCTCTTCGGCCCAGAAGCGACCGGAGTCTCAGAAATACGCTCCTCCAAAAGTAAGGCTGCATCCATCGCGGCTGCGTATGTATCAAAGTGCTGGGTGCCGATGGCAAGGAATAGCTGTGTATCAAGCCCCCGTACAAACCTCTTTATTCTCTTCTCTTCTGTGTCGACTAGGTACGGTGCATATCGAGACAACTGGGTAAACTGTATATCATACTCCGACACTGTCATCCCAGGAGTCTTGCGCAAAGACTCAAAACTACGGGCTCGAGCATCTCGGACACTCTCCGGAAGAAAACGGGCAAGAAATGCAGATGTAAACTCATCCCAGGTCATAGAAGGCAGACCTGCAGCTCGGCCTCTCTCTACTGAGTCGTACCATGTCTGGGCAAGACCCTCCAGACGAAAACTCGCAAACTCCACCAATCTATCCTCAGAACACCTCAACGAACGGCCAATCCGTGCCATCCTATCGAGAAATGTCTGTGGGTCCTCTGTCGTATCTGTACCGGTAAAAGCTGGAGGTCTCAATCTCATAAACTCCTGTAGTGAAACAGGGATAGTCTCCGTAGTAGCAGCAGGAGTGACCATCTGTGCAGCAGGTACGATCGTAGTCTGTGCGGTGGAAGGAACGTCCTCGGATCTCTGTGCCCGGCTGGACTCAACTAAAGATCCCATCATCTGCCGCAACTCTTGCATGCCGGCCTCTAATCTGGCAATACGGTCAGGATAAGGCGGATCAGTAGGACCCTGAGGGGTAGGCGTATCCTCCCGCTCGATCCTCGCCTCAGACGGGCCCGCCCGAATCTCATCCCTAGCGGCAGCCCGCTGAGCTCTCGTAGTCTTTGGCGGCATCGAAGCTAGAATAAGAAACAGGACCGATAAGGACATTGCAATTGAATCAAGAAATGCAAGGAATCAAGAAAGGAAATACAAGCAATTATGTCCTAAGGTTACTTAGGCGGAGTACCGTATCGTAAGTATGCCGCGGATCATACCCATGCTACGCCACTCTGCTTAAGTCACCTACTCCATCTACCAAGGTCGTCCTACACTCAGAAAGGTAAAACCTACGCTCTGATACCAACTTTGTCACGACCCGAAAGTACGGAACGTGACTGGCACTTAGATTACGAGACGTCTAAAGGCGTACCGTAACCTAAGTCAGCCAAAGCCCAGAAATCTAACCCAAAATCAAAAGAGAGTGAAGGAAAACCTTAAATGAAAACGGTTTTGAAATCAATTAAGTTGCAAAGAATCCCTTTTTAAAACATCAAAAATTTCTGAAAATTTCGGCAGAGTTTCCCCTGTATTTTCTATCCCCAAAAATGGGTACAACAAGATAATACATACGAAATCATATAAATGGCATCCCCAAGCGGGAGCTAGCTCTTCGCCCAAGGCGGATCACAACCACGTGCAATATAATAGTGATATCAAGAAAAAGAGCATAAAAAAAACGCAAAATACCAGAAAACACACGTCGGCTCAAGTGAGCTCGACCCAAAAGAAACCACAAATATACATATCTCTCATTCTCATCACTAGGTCGCATATACAATACAAGTGGTAGATGGAGAATACTAGATACAATGATAAAGCAAAAAGAAATAAAGTATACTCGCAACCCACCTACGGGCGATGTCGCGAGTCTGAGCAAAAGGAACTGATGACAAGATAGCCCGCCGCTACAAGACTGACGGGTCCGACCTGCAAGACACTGTGGCACAACGGGGGTGAGTTGCCAGCTCGTGAGTAAATATAACATCTAATAAGGCAATCGTAAGAATGCACGCAATGCGGAACAACATGTATGTCCATATGTGATATAATAACTCTAGTATGCATGCTCATGTATGCAATATCTTTTCTAACTCTTTAAGTGTTTTAAATGTTAAAGTTACTGCATTCTTAACTTTTAGAAAACGAATGTCTGCATAATAGCTAAATATCATCAAGAAATCCTCAGAAAACCCGTGTCAAGCATCGACACCAAATAGGAATCATATCTGTCTCAATGTCGGGCTCCGTCAGTCCGGATCGGCCCATATCATAAATCTCACGACAACGGTCGGTATCCTCCGGATATCCGCCGCGCCAGACATCACCGGTAGGTAGTCTTCCCCTGCCAGGCTCATCGTCTACAACTCGATCTTCTTGCCCCGGGGTACCATACCGGGCCCACCATGTACCCGAGACGGTTCATCCACTCCTCGAATCGGGTCTCGAAATCCAACAGAAAACATGAAAACTCATGGTGGACGACACATACATCACGAGAAAACCGCAACTTTGTTTTAAAAATGATAAATATAAGCTTTTGTTAAATTCTTGCGGTTTTCCCCAAAATCCAGAAATCGCAGCAAAAACTGAAATCTTCAAGAAAATCATAATGTCCACATGTTATATATATGACGAATGTCTATGATATCAATGTGTATGATGTAAATTTTGGCTAGAGTTCTATGTGAATATGATGACGATGCGAGATATGTGCATGCGATGCAGTTTCATATATCAAGTATGAATGCAGGTGATGATATTAAGATAAACAGGTTCTATTGTGCACGTGGCATGTCAATTACCAAAGGCGTGTGTGTCACATGAATAGTGCGCGTGCAACAGATGCCAATGGTAATGGTGTTCGTGTCCTACGAAGTGATATCGCATATATGAAGATGAATGTCCATGCAATCTAGCATACGGTTAGCTGTGAGGGTATGCAATGTACATAAAGGGGTAAGCTATCTAACAATATAAATCTTGCATAAAGTAGGGTAATCCTAACTAGGGGGGGCGCCTCGCGCCATCCAGACGATTCCCCCATAGATGAATATATCTACTCACCTGAAATCCCCGCTAATCTGATACGGCCACCGCTTTGCCTTTTCGCGCCGTATCCGAAGTTTCCCCGACCGATCCTAAATTTGCACAACACCAAGTATAAGATTACATAACCCTAAACGATGCAAGTCACTATATACAATTATCGACGCTCTTAAATTAATCATAGCACGCCCTCGGTGCGCGGGAAAACACACGAAAATCGCTAATTTTTAGCTAAAATCGTCATTTCGGGGAAATCGACAAAACTACAACCCGACTAGACGAAACCCCACATTCGCGCACTCTAATAATCCTATACGAAGTTAATAATATCGCTAACCTAGCGCAATTTGAACGCATACTATTTTTCGTAAAAATCTAGTAAGCGATTTTCAAACCAAATCGATACAAACGTCGAAATTTATCGATTTAGCAAGCATATAATTTCACCATTAACCATTCTAATCAATTAGATAACCATCCCTAACATAATCCAACCATTATACTACAAACCCTAATTTTTAAAAATCAAAACCTTCTCTTGATTTTTCATGAACAAACAAAATAACTTAAATTTCACACTTAAACTACAAATCTAGCAAGCTTACACTACAATTAAACACTAGATTAAGATTGTACCTCACAAGTGATGATTCCTAGTTTGAACTAGCCTCCAAGACACCTCTTTTCTCCTCCTTTTAACAAAATTAGGGTTTGGGAAGAAGTGGAATGGGATTTAGGTTAGAATTAGTAAAGAAAATTGTGTATTTTTGTGGATTTTTGTTGATTTTAGAAGCAATTTTGAAGCAAGAAAGAGAGGGGAAAAATGGTGTTTCCAGCAGTGAGCTCGGCCTGGAGCAAGGGAGAGAGGTTGTGGGAGTTTTGTGGAAGTTTCTAGGTCAAAAAAAACATCATATGTTATCATTTAATGCTTTCATGTCAACCTTTTTGCAAAAAAACCCATTTTTAAGCCATTTTTTCATAATTTTCCCACCAAAAATCTAAAAGTTTGCAAGACATGATATAATTTTATTAACACCATATTTTAGCTTATAAAGACTCCTAATTAAGAAATTTACCTAATTAAATTTGTATTTATCCCTAATTAAATGTATTTAAAAAAGGCTTAAAATAATAAAAAAAATAATTAATTACGAAAAAAAAATTTATTTAACTAGAAAATTTTAAATGACATTTTAGTGACAAAATTATAGTAATATCTTATTTAAATTTTGTATAATTAGGTCTACAATGAAAATTATCAATTTTGACTTTTTACGGAAAAAGCCGAAAAACTTGCCGATTACCGAAAAACTGCCTAAACGATTTTCGATGGGTTACAGGGTCCTTGACGTAGTGTTTCACACACGTCCATGCATACTTAGGCGGTATCAGTATGGTACTAGACGTAGATCAGTACCCCGATCATGATATTTGATAAAGAGGATACCAGATGAATATTATGATGAATGTGATATTGACCCGTACCCAGATTTGGGGATGCCGTACGACGGATTTACGTACGAGCTATATTTTGATGATTGATCTGCACTCTTGACTTGGGATGTCTGGTTATGGATATGATATTATTGAGGCGGGATCACCGACTGTATATATACATGTATGTATATATATCGACTCAGATGATAGGCGGTTTCCTTACCTGTAGTTCAGCTTGTTAGTTCAGCCGTAAAGTTTAGTGTAGTTGTTAGATTAGATTAGACTCCTACCTATTTCAAAACTAACGAATCGTTGGTATTTTAAAAGACAGCCCAAGGGATCTTACGGATATTTCAAAAGACGTATCTTTTTATAAAAACACCGTAGCCCCTATTTTCAAAACCTCATGATTCGTGTTATTTAAAAAGGCACCAATTTGTAGGAATTATATTAGATTAATGCAGATTAGCTATCGTTGTGTCTAGTTTTCAGCTCCCGCACATTATTGCTATTCGCTCTGCCTCGCATACTTATTTTGCTGCATATTTCATTATTGATATCATGCTGTTAGGACACCAGCACTATTACCGATGATGCGTATGTACCACGTACACCTACCTGCCGGCTCACACACATCTTCATCGGTAATTGCCATGTCACGTACACTTTAGAGAATATATTTGCTTGACTTAGCTTGTTAGCTAGTAGTTTTGACATGATATTAGTGTACTTCCCTTATATGCCATATTAGACATTGTAGTTATTACCTGCCACTTAATGCTTACTGTTATTCAGTTGTTCATGCCTAGTTTATTAATCATACATTGCAACTTGGTTATTGATACCATATGCGTTCATTATCATTGACATATGCACTTGTGATGATTTCTTGAGATTTATGATATTTCTGGATTTCGGGGAAGCCGCAAAATTTACAACTTATGATCTTTTAAAATATAAAATGTTGCGGTTTTCTAGTGATGTAAAGTGGCGTCCACAATGAGTTTGCTGTGGTTTTCGAGATCCGTGTCGAGGAGTGGAGGAACCGTCACGGGTATATGGTAGACCCGGTATGGTACCCCGGGGCAAGAGGAATGTGTTGTTGACGTTGAGCCTGGCTAGGGAGCACTACCTACCAGTGATATTACCCGACGCGTCGGATATCCGGAGGATACCGTCGTGGTCTTGAGATGGATGGTAGGGGCCGGTCTGGACTGACGGCGTCCTAGATATTGAGATTGAGACATCGATATTTCAAGACATTGAGATTTATGTTTTGTGTCGATACTAGACACTGTTGATACTGATTTCATTTATGATACCTCAGTATAAAAATACAAATGAAATCTCATTAAATTATGAAAACAGCTTCTTCATTTACACGTATTCTGTTTTCATGCATTCATACCTCACTCATATGATATATTGCTACCTGAGGTACTGACACGGGCACATGAGTTTACACTCGGGTAAGATATTTACCCTAGCCTTGTTATAGGTTGCATGTTATATATTGAGGATATATTATGATCATTGACCTAGGATTGCGTTATTTATGCGATTTCTGTGCGTAGATGTTTTTCTACTCACGAGTTGGCAACTCACCCCCGTTGTGCCACAGTTCTTGCAGGTTTCGCCGTACAGGTTTCATTACGGATTTGCTGGCACTATTTCCATTTCCGGGTGGCTTGCTAGTAGGTGGGTTATTTGTATCTTAACCATCATTATATCTTGTATATTATTATTCAGTTGTATCTAGAAGTTCCATCAACCAAACATTTATTTATTGAGATAGAGACCAGTGTTGTTTATTCTTTCGACCTTAGAGTCGCGCATTATATTTCTGGTGGTTTTGAGTTTCCTTTTGAGTTTTGATCCTCGCCGTTGGCGTTGTATATTATATTGCTCGTGTGGTTGTGACCGTCAATTGAGGAAGAGCTAGCTCCCGCTTGGGGATGCCTTTTTCTGATTTCGTATACTATTCATGTTGTATCCCGTTTGGGGGCCAGTATTTACAAAGGAGATTCTGCCGAAATTTTCAGTAAAATTTTGATGTTTTAAAAACCGCATAATTCGGCTTATGCTATTGAAATTACTTGCTTTAAGTTGGTTTTTCCTGCACTCTACTACTTTTCTTGGTTTGGATTTCTTGGTTTTCGGTTTACTTAGATTACGTACGCCTCGAGACGTTCGTAGTTTAAGTGCCGGTCATGTTCCGTACTTTCCGGTCGTGACACTGAAGAACAAAAGGTGTTTGTCGCTCGCCACATTGTCTTCTTAGAAAGATAATTTCTTGCAAAAGAAATTAGTGGGAGCGCGGTAGAGTTGGAAGAAATTCCAGAACCTCAAACTGCTACCGAGGACTTAGTAGAACCTCAGATTTCAATAGAACATGACGAACCAACGCCACTCCGTAAATCTAGTAGGCTTTCTCATCCTCCTGAAAGATACTATGGTTTTCTTCTACATGGGGATCGAGAGGATTGCATCATTGATGATGATGAACCTACTAGTTTTCAGCAGGCTATCACGAGTAGTGACTCAATGAAATGGCTGGATGCTATGAGATCCGAAATGGAATCCATGTACACCAATAAAGTATGGACTTTAGAAGTTGCTCCTCCTGGAGAAAAACCAGTTGTATGCAAATGGATCTTCAAAAAGAAGATTGGTGCATTTGGACAAGTGGAAACCTACAAAGCTAGACTCGTAGCAAAAGGTTTTCGTCAAAGACCAGGATTGGACTATGATGAAACCTTTTCACCTGTAGCTATGCTTAAATCCATTCCGATCATGCTTGCCATTGCTGCCATCCTTGACTATGAAATCTGGCAGATGGATGTAAAAACATCTTTTCTAAATGGACATTTAGAAGAGAGTGTTTACATAGATCAACCAGAAGGTTTCCTAGACAGTGGGAACAGCGGAAGAGTGTGCAAATTGCTTAAATCCATTTATAGATTAAAGCAAGCATCGCGGAGTTGGAACATCTGCTTTGATGAGACAGTCAAGGAATTTGACTTTATCAAAAATGTAGATGAACCATGTATTTATAGGAAGATTGTAGAAGAAGTAGTAGTCTTCCTCGTTTTGTACGTCGACGACATACTACTGATAGGGAATGATATCCCTACGCTACAATCAGTAAAGCTCTTTTTGTCATAGAAATTCTCCATGAAAGACTTGGGAGATGCATCATACATTCTGGGTATTAAGATCTATCGTGATAGATCTAATAGAATGTTGGGACTTTCACAGTCCAGGTATATAGACACTATACTAAAGAGATTTAATATGGAAGATTCCAAGCGTGGCAATATGCCCGCTTGTCACGGGATCACACTCTCTAAAGAGAAGTCTCCAAAGACTGATGAAGAGAGGGCTCGCATGGGCATTATACCCTACGCTTCGGCGGTAGGATCTATAATGTATGTGATGTTATGTACCAGACCGGATGTAGCTTACATACTTAGTGTGGCAAGTAGGTATCAGTCTGACCAAGGTGAGAAGCTTTGGATAGCGGTAAAGAACATTCTCAAGTACCTGAGAAGGACTAAGGAGATGTTCTTGATTTACGGTAATGGGGACCTCCTGGTTGAGGCTTTTACCGACTCCGGATTCCAAAGACAAAGATGATTCTAAATCCATTTCGGGTTTTGTGTTTACCCTCAATGGAGGGGCGGTATGTTTGAGGAGTTCCAAACAGGATACCGTCACAGACTCAACTATGGAGGCCGAGTATATAGCTGCTAGTGAAGCCGCAAAAGAGGCTGTCTGGATGAGGAAGTTCATTTCTGAACTTCAGGTGATTCCGTCCATTGCCAATCCAATGCCTTTGTATTGTGATAACAATGGGGCTGTAGCATTAACGAAGGAAACAAGGTCCCATCAGAAATCCAGGCATATCTTAAGGCGGTTTCACCTGATCAGGGAGATCATGGATCGTCGGGAGATCGAGATACGGAGAGTGGACACAAAAGACAACACGGCGGATCCATTCACCAAGGCCATCCCTCAAGTACAGTTCGAGAAGCTGTTCGAGATGTTGGGCATGCGGTACACCAGCAACTGGATCTGGGGGTGACAGTGGGTACTCATTGCGCCAATTATAGGCCTTAGTGCAAGTGGGAGATTGTTGGATATATATGCCCTAGAGGCCTTCATTGTATAGGATGCTAGGGATATGTATGTACATGACAGTCTTGCTTGATATGATAGTACGCTATTTGGTTTGTCTTTATCTTAGCATATGATATATTTTACTTGGTATTTATATATACATGTTGATAAAGCCCATAGGGTCTTTGCCTGACTACCGGCGTTATGATGGCTGTCATACTAGTGGGAGATGGATAGTCAATAGGCACATCCTTAGATGTCCCTGGTCGCAGGAGTATCGAGACTGGGCATCGATACTCCGGAGTAGACTAGTGTATACATATCTAGACCCTGACGAGGGGTGATGTATTGGTGCCACAGCCATTGGTGGTGTGCACCTAAGATTGTATACATATGCTCACTTGGTGTGAGTACACCGGACAGGACTCGCCGAGAACTGACTGGATGGTATTATACTTAACGTCAGATAGCAGTTCTAAGGTGACATGTGTGCAGATAGTCTGTTGACTTAAAGTCATCATTTGTCTCGTGTGAGTTCCCACTGTGCTTTGATTATTACCCTACCACGGCTCAAAGGAGTCGTGGAAACAGGTTTTAGTTGGGCACAGTCCCGAGCCACGTGGAGGCAGTGAGCGACTGTTAGGGATTCGTCTCTCCCGGTATAGGGAGTTGATATCGCACTGTGGTAGGTTGGTCATTACCATAAGTCCCTGGCCAGGGCTGATTGAGAATTACTGATGGACTGATCAGTAGATTCTCGGATGGTCTTGAGCCATACCGACACGACTTGTACGGTTATTAGGGGTCTGACGTCCACCACCTCCTTAGACCATACATGCGATACTCTTAGACGAACAGACCGGACTGCGCGGATATTGTCACGAACAGGCTCGGTAGGATTTCAGATGTGTTACCTCATCGGCTTTCTTATCGACAACTACTTGGGACCGTTACGTACAGCTAGTGCCGCTTGCGGTCTGTGGTTAATCCAACTGCCAGCATTGTAGTCGAGTCTTTAGAGTCGTACACAGAGATTTCCCAAACCCAGGCGAATAGATATAGAGGTCGTATGGTTTTACGACAAAGGTTCGGACGCAAACGTGTTTAAACGCACGTACGACATTCGGACAGTTTTTATTAGCCGGCTTTGGTTTAAGCTAGATTCTAGTATCAGGTTATTGGATTTATACAGTCTAAAGTTTTTCCGTGTTTTCACGGATGAGAGGGGCGTTCTCGTAATTTTCCGAGAAGCATCTAGAAGGATGTGACATGAGGGGTTAAGGTGGCATTTTCATTAATTGCTTTAGTGACTCATTCATATGAATCTTCATATCATTAATGCATCATTAATGATCTAATGACTCACATGATGAATCACTCTTCTTAAAAAAATGAAGCATGGTGAATAATCATTTAATTGATATTATTTGATAATTCATTATGTTCGATATATTCAAGTGAGAAGCTTTTCTCTTCTCATTATCATTTCCACCTTCTCTCTCCTCACGCTCTCTCTCCTTCTCCAAACCCTAATCCTACCACTCATGTGTTGAATACAAGGATTAGTAAAGACTAAACACTCCATAACCTAACTCTGCATCACCTTAGTTCCTTTATTAGCAACTAGAGAAACTAAGTAACCACAAGTTTAGAGGTAATAGCTTGGATTAGGGTTCTCGGGTGGATCGTCTATCACGGAAGGAAGCCGAGGAGGACGTGGAGATCCAAGGAGGCCGTAGAGATCGTAAAGATGAAGGACTAGAATCGTTTGGTATAATCTCTTTACATAGTAGCTTAGAACTCTATGGTTTTGTTAAGTATTGTTTAGAAAAGATCTTCGGTTAGTCGATGTTCTCTTTATAAACACGATTGTTTTTCAAATTTCCTCCTCCCCGCAACTCGTGGGGTGTTGCCCATCGACTTACAGGATCAACAATGGTAGGAACCACCTGAAGTTCTCTTAGGAACTTCTTCATCCAGACCGCTTCTTTTGCGGCATCGCAAGCAGCAATATACTCTGCTTCCATCGTTGAGTCAGTAACGGTGTCCTGCTTGGATCTCTTCCAGCACACCGCCCCTCTATTGAGGGTAAAGAAATAACCTGACATGGACTTGGAGTCATCCTTATCACTCTGGAAGCCGGAATCAGCAAAGGCCTCGATCTTGAGGTCTTTTCCGCCGTAAACAAAGAACATCCCCTCAGTCCTTCTCAGGTACTTGAGAATGTTCTTCACTGCTATCCAGTGCTTCTCCCCTGGGTCTGACTGATACCTGCTTACCACGCTCAGTGCGTGAGCTACATCCGGTCTGGTGCACAACATCGCATACATTATAGAGCCTACCGCAGAAGCGTAGGGTATAATAGACATGCGATCCCTTTCCAAATCAGTATTGGGAGACATCTCTTTGGATTGGGTGATTCAGTGACAAGCCGGTAGATTACCGCGCTTAGAATCTTCTATACTGAATCTTTTCAGTATAGTGTTGATATACCTGTACTGCGAAAGTCCCAACATCCTCTTAGATCTATCACGATAGATCCGGATCCCCAGAATGTAAGAGGCATCACTCAGGTCTTTCATGGAGAACTTGTGTGACAATAATCCTTTGACAGATTGCAGCATAGGAATGTCATTTCCTATCAATAGAATGTCATCCACGTACAAGACGTGGAATACGACAGTTTGTGCTACAATTTTACTATATAAACATGGTTCATCTGGATTTTTGATAAAGTCATATTCTTTGACCGTTTCATCAAAACAGATGTTCCAACTTCGCGATGCCTGCTTTAGTCTAGAAATGGACTTAAGCAACTTGCACACTTTCCCGCTGCTCCCACTCTGATTGAAGCCATCTGGCTGATCCATATAGACGCACTTTTCTAAATTACCATTTAGTAAAGCCGTCTTTACGTCCATCTGCCAGATTTCATAATCATGGAAGGCAGCAATAGCAAGAAGGACCCGAATGGATTTGAGCATAGCCACTGGAGAAAAGATTTCGTCATAGTCCAAACCATGTCTTTGACGAAAAACCTTTGCAATAAGTCTAGCCTTATAGGTTTCCACCTGTCTATCTACACCAATCTTTTTCTTGAAGATCCTTTTGCATCCTATGGGTTTTACCCTATCTGGAGCAAAGTCCAAAGTCCATACTTTGTTGGTGTACATGGGCTCCATTTCGGTTCGCATTGCATCTAGCCATCGTACCGAGTCGCCGCTATGGATGGCCTACTGGAAGCTAGTAGGTTCATCATCATCAATGACACAATCCTCTCCATCCCTATCTATAAGAAAGCCGTAGTATCTCTCAGGTGGATGAGATGGCTTATTAGTCATACGGAGGGGTGCGGGAATGTCCTGTTCTTCTTGAATTACTGGTTCTACCAAACTTTCAGTAGTAGTTTATGGTTCTGGAATTTCTTCCAGTTCTATTGCGTTCCCACTTGTTTCCTTTTCTAAAAATTGATGTTCAAGAAAATGGGCATTACAAGAAACAAAAACCTTTTGTTCCTCTCCGTAATAGAAGGAATACCCCCTGGAGTTCTTTGGATATCCCACAAACTTACACCGTACTGATCGTGCCTCGAGTTTGTCCGCATGCTGCTTTTTAACAAAAGCTGGACATCCCCATATCTTTAGATACTGTAGATAGAGTTTCTTCCCACTCCACATCTGATATGGAGTGGTAGGCACAGTCTTGGTAGGAGCTCTGTTCAAAAGATATGCCGCTGATTCTAGCGCATAACCCCAGAAAGATCGCGGTAACTCAGCATTACTCATCAGGGAACGTACCATATCCAATAGGGTTCGATTCCGTCTCTCCGATACACCGTTATGCTGTGGAGTGTTTGGAGGAGTAAGCTGAGAGAGAATTCCTTTCTCTTCTAGGTAAACTAGGAACTCAGCACTTAAGTATTCACCACCTCGATCAGATCTCAGTGTCTTAATAATTATGTCGGTTTGGTTTTCTACTTCATTCTTATACTCTTGAAATTTCTCAAAAGCCTCGGATTTATGTTTCATCAAGAAAATGAATCCGTACCTAGAGTAATCATCTGTAAAAGAAATGAAATAGGAAAAACCACCTCTTGCATGTGTAGACATTGGACCACATGCATCGCTGTGTATAAGTCCTAAAAGCTCGCTCTTACTCCATGTCCAGTGAATGGAGTCTTTCTCATCTTTCCTTTGAGACATGATTGACAAGTGGCATAAGTTTGATATTCGAACGAATCCAAATATCCTTCTGTAGGTAACTTAGTTAACCTTGTCTCATTGATGTGACCCAGTCTACAATTGTCACGACCCGATAATTTGGCCCGTGACCGGCACTTAGCCACGTAACGTTTACAGGCGTAACACGACTAAGTAAGCCGAAACCCAGAAATCAAAACCATTAAATATAGAGTGTTTAAAACATTTTTGTCAAAGAAACAGTTATAAATGTCTAGAAAACTTTAATTAATTTAGTAGAAATCCTTTTTAAGTTCAAGTGTTATTTAATAGCTGGCAACATTTCCTTTATAAAAATTTGTCCCGAAAAGCGGTAAATGACAAGATGTGAGTAAAATGACATGTGGGATAAATAGGGAACCACAATGATAATGTACGACGACAAGAAATATAGAACTGTAAAAATAAGCCGGCTCACAACGAGTTCGACACCAGAGTACAAAATAACATACATCGTCCTTACAACTGTTTCTAAGTCAATATATAAATGTAGATGGAGAATACTAGATACATCAATATACAGCTGAAAAGTAAACAGGTACCGTGCAAAACCCACCTAATAGCAAAAAGGCTAACACGCCTCAGTAATGGTATCTGTGCAAAAAGATGCGGAAACAGCCAGCCGTGACTACTCCAAAGGGCAACCCGCAAACACTGTGGCACAACGGGGGTGAGTTGCCAACTCGTGAGTAGTAGATAACATATAAAGGTAATCGCGAGCAAGCATGTACTGCGCTACTCTATCATATGCCAACAGATGATATCAATGTGTGATAAGCAGTATGTGCAATAATCATGCAAGCACTCTATCCGCTAATGCAACTACAATAATGAATGCTGAGCATGGAAAATATAACATCTACACGGAATGTCACGTGGAATATATATATTCGGTGTCTATCAATGCACCCAAATCCCAAAATAGCTCAGGCGCCGGCACTCTCATCGGCCCTCCAATCCTGTAAATCTCTGAGAATAACGAGTGCCCAATATCGGCACCCAAATATCATAAATACTCGAGTCCAGCATCGACACGCAAATCCTCATCCATCGGGCATCCGTCAGTCCAGATCAGCCCACGGGCTCCGTCTGCGGTATCAGCCCTCGGCCCCGGCAGTACGGATCATCCCGCATCCATCTATCGACTCTGGTCAGTATCCTCCGGATAACTGCCAGGTCCAACCAATCACTGGTAGGTAGTAGTCCCTCCGCCAGGCTCACCGTCTACTGCTCAGCGAAACCGTTCTCGCCCCGCGGTACCATACCGGGTCCACCTTGTATCCGTAATCGGCCTCATCCAGCTCCTCGACTCGGGTTCACACATATCACTCTAGCACCGAGAAAACACATGGTGGACGCACCGAAATATCATATCAAGAGAAACCGGGTTTTTAAATGATAACATATTCTTTTTGAAATAGCCACGGTTCCCAAATCCAGAAGTCACATGTAATCCAACTGTAACACTTTGGATTTCCGTTTGATTGCCTTTCGTGATAATTAGTGATCGTATGTGTTAGTATATATATGTGTTTATTGGATTATTAGTTAGTTAGTAGTGTTAGCATCATTTTCCTTATGTAGTGTACACTTGCACACTTTGACATTTTTGAGACTTAGGGTTTTGGTAGCATGTAACCATTTTTCTTGTGTTGCATGGTTGTTATTTTTCCCCACCATTTTAACCTAAACGAAACCCCATTCTATAATTCAATCTTATTAAACAAATGAGCATGGTGTTAGGTATGAAAACCTTGACTTTTTGACCCCTTTTCTTCTCTCTTCTCTCTCTTTTCCCCATTCTAAAATCCAACAGCAGTTCCAGCAGCAAAACCCCCATCTTTCCTCCATATTTTCTTCTCTTTTCATTCCCCTTTGATCCATACACAAATCCTACACAAAAACCACACATTTTCATCACAAAACCTTAGAAAAAGTGAGCTTTTTGAGGTGTTTGAAGTAAATCTGCATACTTGAGGGAAAAAGCTGGAACTTTTGGTCTTTCCAAGGCTCTTAGAAGGTATTAACTCATACTTGCACTTCTTTTCCTTAGACTTGTTGTATTCTTTAGTAAAAATCTCATTTTTGTGTTTTTTTGTGATATTTAAGGATATTTGTGATTCACATGTTAAATTAAGGTTTTGTTAGTTGTGTTAGCTCTATTAAGTGTTATTGGAGCTATCTTAGGCCAAGTTTTGTTTCGGTTTGCACAAAAATACCCTAAAGTTCCATTTTAGTGCAAAGTGTGGATTTTAACTAGAAATAAGGCCCTGTAGGATCTGCTGTTACCCGAGACTTTTCAGTGTAAATCTAGATGTTACTGTAGCATGTATGGGGGGTATAGAGTGCACACACCCAACTTGGGAGCCCAATTCCCATTTGGGGCCGCCGAATATTGCATTCTGGCCGCAATTTGCGGCCAGATGGGGGAGCCATGGGTTGGGGTTTGGGGTGTGGGTGTCTGCTACTATGTGGGTTGTTTTGGTATATATATTTTTGCAATATCTTTCCTGTATCAAAATCTGGAGGTGATTACCTATTTTCCCGTATTTCTATCTTTCGCGACACGCGTGATACGTGTGTGTGGGTTTGGGGTTTCTGCGTATCGCGGCGCGTCGGAGTGATTTCAGGCGCGTAACCACACGTTTTAGCGTATCGCGCACACGCGCTTGGTTCGCGACACGAGTTACTATATCGGCTTTAATGTCGCGTTTGTGTGACTTCAAGCTTACGTGTGATATATTGTGTAATTCTAGGTTCGCAGGCGAGTACGGCGGACGCCGCGCAGAAGGGGAAACAAGTTGTTGGCTATACCTAGCGAGGGACTACGGTGAGTAGATTTCACATCTACGGGGATATCGCCAGCATGGCGTTCTACGTCAGGGCTGATAGGACCTTATAGTTTCTTTTGTATACATTGACTATTCATGGCTACTATTTTAGTGCATGCTGCATTCCCTGATATTTGGATATAAACTAGAATTGATAGAACACCGCACCATTACTAACGGTCCATGTTGCATGAGCACTATCCTGCATGTTACACACACACCGTTAGTAATTGCCATGACACTCACACTGTAGTATATCACATCGGATCATCATATTGTAGCTCATCTATATGTGACTTGACATGCTATTCATACTTGATACCTATATCACATCGGATCATCATATTGTAGCTCATCTATATGTGACTTGACATGCTATTCATACTTGATACCTATATCACATCGGATCATCATATTGTAGCTCATCTATATGTGACTTGACATGCTATTCATACTTGATACCTATATCACATCGGATCATCATATTGTAGCTCATCTATATGTGACTTGACATGATATTCATACTTGATACCTATATCACATCGGATCATCATATTGTAGCTCATCTATATGTGACTTGACATGCTATTCATACTTGATACCTATATCACAGCGGATCATCATCTTGTAGCTCATCTATATGTGACTTGACATGCTATTCATACTTGATACCTATATCACATCGGATCATCATATTGTAGCTCATTTATATGTGACTTGACATGCTATTCATACTTGATGCCTATATCACATCGGATCATCATATTATAGCTCATCTATATGTGACTTGACATGCTATTCATACTTGATGCCGATATCACATCGGATCATCATATTATAGCTCATCTATATGCGACTTGACATGATATTTATATTGGACGCACATATCATATCGGATCATTGACTTGCATTTTGCTTTGGATTACATGTGATTTCTGGATTTGGGAACCGTAGCTATTGCAAATATGTAATCATTTGAAAACCCGGTTCCCTTGATATGATATTTCGGTGCGTCCACCATGTGTTTTCTCGGTGCTAGAGTGATATATGTGAACCCGAATCGAGGAGCTGGTTGAGGCCGATTACGGGTATATGGTGGACCCGGTATGGTACCCCGGGGCGAGAACGGTTTCGCTATGTAGTAGACGGTGAGCCTGGCAGAGGGACTACTACCTACCGGTGATTGGTTGGACCTGACAGTTATCCGGAGGATACTGATCAGAGTCTATAGATGGATGCGGGGTGATCCGTACTGCTGGGGCCGAGGGCCGACACCGCAGACGGAGCCCGTGGGCTGACCCGGACTGACGGGGCCCGATGGATGAGGATTTACGTGTCGATGCTAGACACGAGTATTTATGATATTTGGGTGCCGATGTTGGGCACTCAGGATTCTCAGAGATGTACAGGATTTGAGGGCCGATGAGAGTGCCGGCGCCTGAGCTATTTCGGGGATCTGGGTGCATTGATGGACACCGATTATATATTCCATGTTGACATTCCGTGTAGATATTATATTGCCCCTGCTCAGCATTTACTATTATACCTCACCCTGTAGTTACATTACCTGATAGAGCACTTGCATGATTTATTGCACATACTGCTTATCACATATTGATATCATCTGTTGGCATATGATAGAGTAGCGCAGTACGTGCATGCTCGCGATTACCTTTATATGTTATCTCTATTCACGAGTTGGCAACTCACCCCCGTTGTGCCACAGTGTTTACAGGTTGCCCTTCGGAGTAGTCGCGGCAGGCTGCGGTTGCATCTTTTGACATAGATACCCCATAGTTGGTGTACTAGCTCTTTTGCTGATAGGTGGGTTTTGTGCGGTATCTGTTTATCTTCAGTATGTACATTGTTGTATCTAGTATTCTCCATCTACCATGTATGTATTTGACTTAGAGACAGTGTGAGGATGATGATGTATTATTATTTGTATTCTGGTGTCGAGCTCGTTGTGAGCCGACTGTACTTGCAGTTTATCCTTTCTGTGATGTTCCCACTTGTGGATCTTGATCTTCGCTACGGCGTCATATATTGTTATCTTGGTGATTGTTTACTTAGATTTCTTATCATGTTAGTAAGTGCTTTCATTTAAAACTTATAACACTCTATGCTTAAACTGGTTTGATTTCTGGGTTTTCGGTTCACTTAGTCGCGTTACGCCTGTAGACGTTACGCGGTTAAGTGCCGGTCACGGGCCAAACTTTGGGCCGTGACACCAACCCAATATGTAAGTCAATGCGATGTGATATATGCACCAAGTATGAATATCATGTCAGGTCACATAAAATATGAGCTACAGTGTAATGATCCGATGTGATATTTGTACCAAGTATGAAAATCATGTCAGGTCACATAAAAGATGAGCTACAGTGTAATGATCCGATGTGATATATGCATCAAGTATGAATATCATGTCAAGTCACATAAAAGATGAGCTATAGTGTAATGATCCGATGAGATATATGCATCAAGTATGAATATCATGGAAATTCTACAGTGTGAGTGTCATGGCAATTACTAACGGTGTGTGTGTCACATACAGGATAGTGCTCATGCAACTTGAACCGTTAGTAATGGTGCGGTGTTCTATCAATTCTAATCTATATACATATAGCAGGGAATGCAGTATGCACCGAATAGTCCATGGATGCAAATGTAGTTATAAGGTCCTATCAGCCCTGATGTAGAATGCCATGCGGGCGATATCCCCGTAGATGTTAAATCTACTCACCGGGTCGCGTGCTACACATAGCCGACCACTTGCTTTCCCTTCTTGGCGGCGTCAAACGTACCTGCCTGCGAACCTGGAATTTCACAGAATATCACACATGAGCTCAAATCTACAAAAATGCGATATTAAGGTCAAACTAGTGACCCGTGTCGCGAACTAAGCGCGCGTGTGCGCGATACGCTAAATCGCGTGATTACGTGCTTGAATCTACCCCGACGCATCGTGATACGCAGAAATCCCAAACCAACACACGTATCATGCGTGTCGTGATGGTTTAAAAAAAATACGAGAAACAGGTATTTAGCTCCAGATTTTCCTACAGCAAGAATTAAATAAAATTGCACATGCCATGAGTCTAAGGATAGCAGAAGACACCTATAGGGCCAAACCCTAACCAAAACCCTCCCCATCTGGCCGCAATTTGCAGCCAGAATCAATATTCCGGCGGCCACAGTACGGATTTTGGGGGTCGTGTTCTACCTTGGGTATCAGCACCTAAAAACTATACTGCAGTCATTTCAAAATTATTCTGAACTCACCGGGTCAATAGCAGTTCACAGGAAGCTAGAAATCGCCTAAAACGATGAATTTTGCGTCAAACAGATATCTGGTGGTATTTTAGTGAAATTGGAGGCTAAGCTAGGTTAATATGGGCCTAACAACACTTAATCAACTTAGTTTAACCACAACACACTTCACTTGGTCAAAGTTCCCACTAATCACCACATAAAGCACTAAAAACACATAATTATCGCTAAACGAAACGAACTACACAATTTAAGCGAAAGTAGGAATAAGTTTAGAGATTATACCCTCAAGGAATCTCACAAGCAAGTAGAAGGAGAAGAAGAAGAGGGGATGGAGCTGCTGGAGTGCTGTTGCTGCTGCCTAGAGCTGCTGCTGCTGCCTGTAGCTGCTGCTGCTGTTGCATGAGCTGCTGTTGCTGAAGCTGGAGCTGCTGCTGCTGAGTTTGCTGCTGCTGCTGCTGTGTCTTCTGCTGCTACTACTGTGAGTGCTGTGAGGGTGTGTGTGTGTGAGTGTATGAGTGAGAGAGGTTGAGAGAAAAACACAAGAATGAGAGGAAAAGAAAAGATAACACCCAATGTCAACCCCTCCACTCTCTCTCTTCATTAAATGCAAGCATGGGCTTTGCCATGATGCCTTCTCTCTCTCTCATTCTCTCAAGTCTACACCCCAAAACAAAATTTTAAATTAAACAACCATCAATTAACTAAATAGACTTAATTAAAACCCAAAAGACTTAATCCCCAGTTTACATGCACATGTGTGTGCAATCTTAGGAAAATTTTAGAAAAATATTTATTAAATTTGAAAAATTATTTGAAAATAAATTGGTAAACTTTTTATTAAAACCTCTTTATTTAAATATACTTAGCCACTAAACACATCCTAGGGTGTTACAATCTTCCCCCCTTAAAGGAATTCGTCCCCGAATTTAAAATATAAAGCAACACGTTCCTTCAAAGAGATGAGGGAACTTCTTCCGCATCTCGCCCTCGGCCTCCCAAGTGATCTCATCACCATTCGGGCTGCGCCAAAGCACCTTCACTGATGGCAAGACCTTCGATCTAAGTTTCTTCACCTGCCGGTCCAAGATCACGACTGGCTGCTCGGTGAACTTAAGATCGCGCTCGAGCTGAATGGTCTGATGCTGAATCATGTGCGAAGGGTCATGCAGGTATCTGCGAAGCATCGACACGTGGAATACGGGGTGAACATCTGGGAAGTCGGGTGGAAGAGCCAAACGATAAGCTATATTGCCCACAAGCTCGAAGATCTCGAAGGGACCTAAGAATCTGGGGCTAAGCTTCCCCTTTCATCCAAACCTCATCACTCCTTCATCGGAGGGACCCTCAGAAACACGTGATCGCCAACTGCGAACTCTAATCTGCGGCGGCGCCTGTCAGCATACGATCTCTGCCTGCTCTGAGCTATCCTCATCCTGTCTCGAATCAGTTGTATCTTCTCAGTCGTCTCCTGTACGATCTGTGGCCCCAAAATACTGCCCTCAGCTGAGCTCGGTCCAACAGACGGGCGATCTGCATCTCCTCCTATACAAAGCCTCGAAAGGTGCCATCTGAATAGTATCCTGGAAGCTACTGTTGTAGGAGAACTCTATCAAGGGTAAATGATGATCCCAGCTACCACCAAAATCTAAAACGCACGCTCGAAGCATGCCCTCGAGAGTCTGGATGGTCCGCTCTGACTGTCCGTCGGTCTGCGGATGAAATGCTGTGCTGAAACTCAAGCGCGTGCCCAAAGCCTCCTGAAGCCTCTTCCATAGTCGGCTGGTAAACTGGGTGCCTCTGTCGGACACAATACACATCGGGACTCCATGCAGTCGTACAATCTCTTCGATGTAAATCTGGGCATATTGAGCAAATCCGAAAGTCGTCTTCACTGGCAGGAAGTGAGCCGCCTTCGTCAGACGATCCACGATCACCCAGATGGAGTCATACCCTCACCTAGTCCTGGGTAGACCCACAACGAAATCCATCGAAATCTGTTCCCATTTCCACTCCGGAATGGGTAACGGCTGTAGCTCTCCCGCCGGCCTCTGGTGCTCGGCCTTGACTTGCCGACAAGTCAGGCATCTAGACACAGAATCTGCAATGTCCCTCTTCATTCCGTCCCACCAGTAAACATCTCTCAAATCATGGTACATCTTGGTGGAACCCGGATGAACGCTTTATGTCGATCTATGCGCCTCCTCAAGAATCTCACGCCGAAGTCCCTCAGCATCTGGTACGCACAGTCTAATCCCAAATCGCAGTATCCCTTGATCATCGATCACGAACTCGGAAAATCTGCCCCGTCCAATCTGTGCCATGATCTCTGAACATCGGTCATCACTTTGTTGTGCCTCATGTATACGGTCAAGTAACTGTGGGCGTGCACGAACATGCGCAAGCTGTCCCCCGATCGGCATGAACTCAAACTGCACTCGGCTGTCGCATAATACCTGCCAATCTGCCGATGACTGCCTCTGCACTGCGCTTAAACAAGATAGACTGCCCCCGGGCCTCCTGCTCAGAGCATCTGCCATTACATTCGCCTTGCCCGGGTGATACAAGATCTCGCAGTCGTAGTCCTTTACCAGTTCCATCCAACAGCGCTGTCGGAGATTCAGGTCCCGCTGCTGAAATATATATTTTAAGCTCTTGTGATCAGTGAATATCTGGCACGACTCGCCATATAGGTAATGTCGCCAGATCTTGAGTTCAAATATCACTGCGGCTATCTCCAAATCGTGAGTAGGGTAGTTCTGTTCATGTCTCTTCAGCTGCCATGAAGCGTACGCGATCACCCTGCAATGCTGCATTAATACGCACCCTAGCCCCACACGTAAAGCGTCACAAAAGACTGTAAATCCGCCTGATCCTGAAGGCAACGATAATATTGGCGTCGTAGTCAAACAAGTCCGTAGCTGTTGAAAACTGTGCTCGTAATCCTCCTTCCAATCGAAGGGAAGTCCCTTCCGGGTCAATCCAGTCAAGGGTGCAGCAATACGGGAGAAATCCTGTACAAATCGCCTGTAGTAACCGGTCAATCCTAGAAAACTGCGTATCTCAGTAACGGATGTAGGTCTGGGCTAACTCCGAACGGCCACGATCTTCCTCGGGTCCACACATATACCATCCCGTGTAATCCCGTGACCCAAGAAGTCTACGCTGTCGAGCCAGAATGCGCACTTGGAGAATTTTGCATAAAGCTGGTGCTCCCTCAAAGTCTGCAGTGTGATCCGCAGGTGCTGCTCGTGCTCCTCTCTGCTCCGGGAATACACCAGTATGTCGTCAATGAACACGATGATGAACAAATCCAAATATTGCCGGAATATACGGTTCATCATGTCCATGAATGCTGCTGGCGCATTGGTGAGTCCGAACGACATCACCAAAAACTCATAATGGCCGTAGCGCGTACGGAAAGCTGTCCTAGGTATATCCTCCTGTCGAACTCGCAGCTGATGATAGCCTGATCGTAAATCAATCCTCGAAAAGTATCCTGCCCGCTGAAGCCGGTCGAACAAGTCGTCGATGCGTGGCAACGAATATCTGTTCCGCACGGTCACCCTGTTCAGCTGCCGGTAGTCGATACACAAACGTAATCTTCCGTCCTTCTTCTTAACAAACAGGACCGGAGCACCCTAAGGAGAAACACTGGGTCGAATAAGTCACTTGTCCAGCAAATCTTGCAACTGACTCTTCAACTCACTATGCTCCGCCGGGGCCATCCGGTAAGGCGGTATAGAAATAGGCCCCGTGCCGGGAATCAAATCGATACAAAAAGCAATGTCGCGCTCAGGCGGTAGCCCAGGACGATCGTCAGGGAACATATCAGGGAACTCACATACAATCGGAACCTCGTACAATGGAAAATCTGTAGCTCTAGTGTCGCAAACATAGGCTAGAAATCCCCGACTTCCCTTCCTCAACAGCTGTCCAGCGCGAAGAGAAGAAATCAAAAAGTGAGGAGTGGCACCATGGTCACCCTGCACGACAAAAGCCGACTCGCCGGGAAAACAGAACCTCACTCTCTTCTCGCGGCAGTCAACAGAAGCATAGCACGTGGCTAACCAATCCATGCCCAAAAGAACGTCGAAGTCCAACATCTCAAGAAGGATCAAATCGACAGGCAGATCTCTATCGCCAATACGGACGACGCAGGATCGGAACACGTGCCTAGCAACAAACGACTCTCCCACGGGAGTGGTCACAACAAGCGGCTGATCAAGCAGACTGGACTCTCTACCCAAACTCGGCACGAAGTGTGTGGTTACGTACGGGTGCGTGGATCCGGGATCGAACAACACGTGTGCATCAAAGGAACATACTGATAAGGTACCTTAGGCCACCGCATTGGACGCCTGCGCGTCCTGATGCCGCAAAGCAAAAACTCATGCCTGTCCTCCACCTGCAACTGTCTGTCTTTGCCGACAGCTGGCTGTCCTCTATGAACAATTCTTTCGTGACCACGACCTCTCTGTGCATGAGTCTGACGCGGAGTATCAGTAGGTACAATAGGCAACGCCCTCTGGGGTGGTGAAGGTGGTAAGGTAACATGCGGTGCTGCTGCCTCCCTCCGGTGTATCTCAGGACAATCTCGCACATGATGATAAGAACTCCCGCAACAGAAACATCCCGATGATGGTCGCTGACCCTCCTGGGGATAGGAGCTGAACAACCGGCCTCGCCTCGAATCTCTGCCACCTGCAAGGTGCCTATCACGGCACCTAAAAGGCTGTCTCTGCACTGATGTATCTGCACGAACTCTCTTCGGCTCTGGGACTGCCGGAGTCTCAGCAAGGTGCTCCTCAACCAATAAGGCTGCATTTACAGCTGCTGCGTAGGTCTCATAGTGCTGCGCGCTGATCGCAAGGAACAGTGGTGTGAGTAAGCCTCGGAAAAATCTCTTGACTCGCATCTCCTCGGTAGCCACTAGGTACGGAGCATAAACTGTTAGCTCGGTGAACAGCACATCGTACTCTGCCACTGTCATCTCTGGCGTCTGGCGCAAGGACTCAAATCTGCGTGCTCGGGCATCCCTAACACTCTGGGGAAGGAAACGGGCTAGAAATACGGTCACAAACTCTGTCCAGGTCATAGGAGGAAGACCTGCTGCTCTGCCCTTCTCGACCGATTTGCACCATTTCTGCGCAAGTCCTTCCAGGCGCAAGCTCGCGAACTCGACCCATCTCGCATCTGCGCATCTGAGGGAACGGTATATCCGGGCCATCCTATCAATAAAAGACTGTGGGTCCTCGGCTGCATCGGTACCTGTGAAGACCGGAGGCTTCAGCTTCATAAATTCTGATAGCGATACTGTAATCACCTCCATGGCTACAAGGGCAACTGGTTGTACGGTCGGTACCATCGCGGTCCCTGTGACTGGTGAAGCTACCTCTGGTCGCTGCGCTCAAAGCATCTCAACTAGCGATCCTATCATCTGGCGCATCTCCTGCATGCTGGATCCCACCGTCTGGCGCATCTCCAGCATACCAGCCCCTAGCGTGACGATCTGATCTGTCATAGGAGGAACAGTCTGCTCAGGTACAACGGGTGCACTGCCCGGATCAGTCCTCGTCTCGGACGAGTCAACTCAAATCTCGGCCCTCGCGGCCGCTCTCTGCGTCCTAGTAGTCTTTGGCGGCATAATGGCTGAACGGAAAATAGGATTCGATAAGGATACAGAGATCGAATCGCAAGGATGTATACAGTAATGAAGGAATTTCAATCAATAAGTCCTAAGGTCGCGTAGGCGGAGTACCGTGTCGTGAGTATACCGCGGAACATACACACGCTACGCTACCCTGCTGCAGCTACCTACTCCATCATACCAGGGTCATCCTACACTCCGAAGGTAAAACCTACGCTCTGATACCATCTTTGTCATGACCCGATAATTTGGCCCGTGACCGGCACTTAGCCACGTAACGTCTACAGGCGTAACGCGACTAAGTAAGCCGAAACCCAGAAATCAAAACCATTAAATATAGAGTGTTTAAAAAAATTTTGTAAAAAAAACAGTTATAAATGTCTAGAAAACTTTAATTAATTTAGTAGAAATCCTTTTTAAGTTCAAGTGTTATTTAATAGCTGGCAACATTTCCTTTATAAAAATTTGTCCCGAAAAGTGGTAAAAGAGAAGATGTGAGTAAAATGACATATGGGATAAATAGGGCATCACAATGATAATGTACGACAGCAAGAAATATAGAACTGTAAAAATAAGCCGGCTCACTACGAGCTCACACCAGAGTACAAAATAACATACATCGTCGTCACAACTGTTTCTAAGTCAATACATGAAGGTTGATGGAGAATACAAGATACATCAATATACAACTGAAAAGTAAACAGGTACCGTACAAAACCCACATAATAGCAAAAGGGCTAACACGCCTCAGTAATGGTATCTGTGCCAAAAGATGCGGAAACAGCCAGCCGTGACTACTCCAAAGGGCAACCCGCAAACACTGTGGCACAACGGGGGTGAGTTGCCAACTCGTGAGTAGTAGATAACATATAAAGGTAATCGCGAGCATGCACGTACTGCGCTACTCTATCATATGCCAACAGATGATATCAATGTGTGATAAGCAGTATGTACAATAATCATGCAAGCACTCTATCAGGTAATGCAACTATAGGATGAGATACAATAATGAATGCTGAGCATGGAAAATATAACATCTACACGGAATGTCACGTGGAATATATATATTCGGGGTCTATCAATGCACCCAAATCCCAAAATAGCACAGGCACCGGCACTCTCATCGGCCCTCCAATCCTGTAAATCTCTAAGAATCACGAGTGCCCAATATCGGCACCCAAATACCATAAATACTCGTGTCCAGCATCGACACGCAAATCCTCATCCATCGGGCATCCGTCAGTCCGGATCAGCCCACGGGCTCTGTCTGCGGTATCGGCCCTCGGCCCCGGCAGTACGGATCATCCTGCATCCATCTATCGACTCTGGTTAGTATCCTCCGGATAACCGCCAGGTCCAACCAATCACCGGTAGGTAGTAGTCCCTCCGCCAGGCTCACCGTCTACTGCACAGCGAAACCGTTCTTGCTCCGAGGTACCATACCGGGTACACCATGTACCCATAATCGGCCTCATCCATCTCCTCGATTCGGGTTCACACATATCACTCTAGCACCGAGAAAACACATGGTGGACGCACCGAAATATCATATCAAGGGAAACCGTGTTTTTAAATGATTACATATTCTTTTTGAAATAGCCACGGTTCCCAAATCCAGAAGTCACGTGTAATCCAACCCAATATGTAAGTCAATGCGATGTGATATATGCACCAAGTATGAATATCATGTCAGGTCACATAAAAGATGAGCTACAGTGTAATGATCCAATGTGATATATGCACCAAGTATGAATATCATGTCAGGTCACATAAAAGTTGAGCTACAGTGTAATGATCCGATGTGATATTTGTACCAAGTATGAATATCATGTCAGGTCACATAAAAGATTAGCTACAGTGTAATGATCCGATGTGATATATACATCAAATATGAATATCATGTCAGGTCACATAAAAGATGAGCTACAATGTAATGATCCGATGAGATATATGAATCAAGTATGAATATCATGGAAATTCTACAGTGTGAGTGTCATGGCAATTACTAACGGTGTGTGTGTCACATACAGGATAGTGCTCGTGCAACTTGAACCGTTAGTAATGGTGCGGTGTTCTATCAATTCTAATCTATATAAATATAGCAGGGAATGCAGTATGCACTGAATAGTCCATGGATGCAATTGTAGTTATAAGGTCCTATCAGCCCTGACGTAGAACGCCATGCGGGCGATATCCCCGTAGATGTTAAATCTACACACCGGGTCGCGTGCTACGCGTAGCCGACCATTTTCTTTCCCTTCTTGGCGGCGTCAGACGTACCTCCCTGCGAACCTGGAATTTCACAGCATATCACACATGAGCTCAAATCTACAAAAACGCGATATTAAGGTCAAACTAGTGACGTGTGTCGCGAACTAAGCGCGCGTGTGCGCGATACGCTAAATCGCGTGATTACGCGCCTGAATCTACCCCGACGCGTCGCGATACGCAGAAATCCCAAACCCACACACGTATCACGCGTGTCGCGAAGGTTTAAAAAAAATACGAGAAACAGGTATTTAGCTCCAGATTTTCTTACAGCAAGAATTAAATAAAATTGCACATGCCATGAGTCTAAGGATAGCAGAAGACACCTATAGGGCCAAACCCCAACCAAAACCCTCCCTATCTGGCCGCAATTTGCGGCCAGAATCGATATTCCGGCGGCCACAGTACGGATTTTGGGGGTCCTGTTCTACCTGGGGTATCAGCACCTAACAACTATACGGCAGTCATCTCAAAATTATTCTGAACTCCCCGGGTCGATAGCAGTTCACAGGAAGCTAGAAATCGCCTAAAACGATGAATTTTGCGTCAAACAGATATCTGGTGGTATTTTAGTGAAATTGGGGGCTAAGCTAGGTTAATATGGTCCTAACAACACTTAATCAACTTTGTTTAACCACAACACACTTCACTTGGTCAAAGTTCCTACTAATCACCACATAAAGCACTAAAAACACGTAACTATCGCTAATCGAAGCTAACTACACAATTTAAGCGAAAGTAGGAATAAGTTTAGAGATTATACCGTCAAGGAATCTCACAAGCAAGTAGAAGGAGAAGAAGAAGAGGGGATGCTGCCTGGAGCTGTTGCTGCTGCCTGTAGCTGCTGCTGCTGTTCCATGAGCTGCTGGTGCTGAAGCCGGAGCTGCTGGTGCTCAAGCTGGAGCTGCTGCTGCTGCTGTGTCTTCTGCTGCTGCTGCTGTGAGTGCTGTGAGGGTGTGTGTGTGTGAGTGTATGAGTGAGAGAGGTTGAGAGAAAAACACAAGAATGAGAGGAAAAGAAAAGATAACACCCAATGTCAACCCCTCCACTCTCTCTTTTCATTAAATGCAAGCATGGGCTTTGCCATGATGCCTTCTCACTCTCTCTCATTCTCTCAAGTCAACACCCCAAAACCAAATTTTAAATTAAACAACCATCAATTAACTAAACAAACTTAATTAAAACCCAAAAGACTTAATCCCCAGTTTACATGCACATGTGTGTGCAATCTTAGGAAAATTTTAGAAAAATATTTATTAAATTTGAAAAATTATTTGAAAATCAATTTGGTAAACTTTTTATTAAAATCCCTTTATTTAAATATACTTAGCCACTAAACACATTCTAGGGTGTTACTACAATACCATAAGAAAGCCTTATTTAAATCTGGAGACTTTCTTTTTAGTGTGTTCTGGACATTGAAAATCTGTAATCGGTTTAAGACATATATACCGTTATCTAGTGTACCGGACCCAATCAAACCATGATTAAGATGGATGTTAACAACATCGCTTACAAACGTGAAATCATAACCTTCTTTTGATAACAACGAAACCGATATGATATTACACGTTAAACTGGGTACACAAAAACAGTTATGCAAAACCAAAATATGTCCACTCGTCAATCCAAGGTGATAATCCCCTACGGACACAGCTCCCACGCTAGCTCCGTTAGCAACCAGGAGGGTCATATCACCAACCTTCAGCACTCTACGGTTTCTCAGTGCCTACAATGAATTGCATATATGAGATCCTGATCCGGTATCCAATACCCAGGAAGTAGAGTTGATCGACAGACAATTCTCAATTACAAACACACCTGAAGTCGAAGCCACAGCTTGCTTCGGTTCCTGGTTCTTGGCATTCCAAGCTTTGCAATCCTTTTTCCAGTGCCCTTTCCTATGACAGTGGAAGCACTCATCCTTTGCCGCTACTGGCACCGCAATCTTTTTCTTTCCCTTCGCTCCCACCTTACTAACACCACCTCTAGGTTTGGTGGCGGCCTTATTCTTCCTTCCTTTGGCCCTAGCCTTGGACCCGGAAGAAGAAGCACCGCGAACAAACATACCGGGTGTATCCCTTGCCTTCTGCAAGGTGCCATCTGCACTCCTCAACATGTTAAGGGGTTCTGGAAGTTTAACTTCTTTTCTTTGAATGTTGAAATTCAGAATAAACTGGGCGTAGGTGGAAAGAAGGGACTGGAGAATCAAGTCTGTATAGAGCTCGTTCTCCAAAGGCGTCCTAAGGTCTGCGAGCTCTTCTATATAGCCAATCATCTTTAGGACATGTTCTCCTACAGACGATCCGACAGCCAACCTCGCCTGAAACAGGTTCTTCGAGGTCTCGTATCTTTCTATACGAGATTGCTCACCATACAAATCCTTTGTATGGAGAAATATGGATTCAAGATCCATATCCTCGTGCCTCCTCTGATGTTCATTATTCATCGAGGCAAGCACGATGCACTTGGCCTTCGCACAATCTAATTCCTAAGTTTTGTGGATTTCCTTATCCGCAAGACTGGATTTAGGACCAGGGACAACAGGTGCCTTGGTGGTAAGGACATACCCCAATTTGTCATAAGTCAAAGCCATCTTGGCATTCTGCAGCCAATCTTTATAGTTTGGCCCTGTTAATATATTTTTCTCTAATAGTAACTTAAGGCCTGTCATGTTTTGGGTCGCTGCAATGAGAGAGAGAGAACACTTTAGCATGATGCTCTTGCAAGTTTAGAGTGGTTTTTAGTTTATCTAAACTGGATGGCTCCCATTGTTTCTCGAATCCCTCCTCAAACCAAAAAGGAAGAACTAGCCAGGACTATTCTCACGGTACAATACTTGCTTAACCGTTCTGCCTGGCCGGTGTCGGTACTTCGAGGGAGATTTTCCAACGCTTTCACGATGTTCCTTAATTAAATCACCTCTTTTCTCTTGGGGTGTAGCCCCGCTGACACCTTTCTTGGCACCTACTTGGTTTATAGCATTGATCGTTAAGTGACGAATCTCCTGATGAGTAGCATATACTCACAGTAGGACCGGGATCCAAATATCATCGTGTGATAATGCTGAAGGAATCCTACCAACATTCATCACACTCCAAATGGTATGCATCTCTTTGCAAATTTCAGTTTCTTTAGAAATTCCCGATATATATTTTTGCCCCATGCTCTTATGACCTTGGCGTTAGGTCAAAATGTCATAAGTCACAAGTCAAGTTCTACCCATCATTATCTTGTTAATTTGAAACCATCCGTACATACCCCTGACGTAGGCCAAATGATAATACGACTGTCCCAAACTAACTCATCTATCTATGCAACAAATGAATACCCAGGAGCCACCAAACACTATGCCTTGGCGTTAGGTCAAAATACATAGCTTGAATACTATTGCATACCCAAATGAAATGACGGAGGGCTACTAATGGTTTTGGCGAAACCGTGAACGTAGTGAACTTGATATGATCGAAGGAACCCGATAGCTTTTAAAAGGAGTGGTTAAAGCTCCGCAATTAAAAAAATATCCTCTGTTTTAAAATAACCGAGTGGTTTCTTTTAAACTGTTCCAGCGATTCAACTTTGGTTTATTTTCTATGCATTAATATAATGCGTCCCATCAATCAACCTATCATTGCAGAAAACAACGAAAATACAACGTCCTCTTATGCCATCTGCATTCGCCACTGGGTCCCGTCATCGCCCGTTAGGTTACTTAACTAATGACAGAGCGGGGACTGGGCTAGCACGGGTGTAAAACATAAGTGACGTCTAAATAGCCATCATATATAGATATTGTATATTCGTCAGACGCAATAATAGGCATTCTATAGGGTTGCTATGCACGCTCACAAGGTTCTACGAGGTGTCAACCATGCCCGATTTAAAATTTAGCATTGCCGAACAACCCGATACGACATCTTTAAACTAGAGATTAGGCGAAAACTAACATGTTAAACACTTTAACACTAAGTGAGAGGGATTAAAATCTTTGTAGATCCAGTCCTTCACTTCTTAAGCTCCGTGTTGAGGCCCCTTCGCTGCGATCATCGTGTACTGGACTCTCGAGAGGCTCCGCGAAGAGAAAGATGCTGTCTTGCTTCCGATCTTCGATAACATAGATGATCTTCCTTGAAGTTTCATTAACACAAGCTAACACTCACTAAATGAAGTGAACACCCTCATCTAAAGGGCAAGGATAGATGAGGATGATGAAGTAGGATTTTTGCTCTCATTTATAATCTTTTTCTCACACTCATTCATCACTTGGAAAAAAGCTAGTAAGTTTTTTCCATGAAAGAAAAGAAGAAGGAAGAAGAAGATGAATAATATCAATAATTCCTTTTGTGATGAATAATGATAGACTTGATAAGATTAGAAATGCAACCATGGTTGAATAAACCTTTGTAGAGAATTAACCAAGGCTAGGGTTTGGGTTAGGTTAAGAATGAGTCACTTGAAAATATCTTTTCCAAGACAAAAAAGAAAACCTTCTAGAATCTACTAGAAGTCATAACCCTAATCCAAATCCTAACCATGTTTAAACTCCACTAATCATGTTGCATTAATAATCATATGATATTACAATATTATATCACATATATAATATTTATTGTTACAAAATAAAATAATACAATTAACATATATCGCATATATATCAATGTATTACCCGAATGAGAAAAAGAATCTTTTAGTGAGCTAATATTAGTTGATGTAATTTAATATATCATATATATTATTATACATTAAATTATCGAATCAACACATGATCCGACAATCCGGCTATATCGCATATAACCGACTAATACGATGACCCGGCTATATCATATATACCCGGCCGATATCTCATATCGCGAGAATCCAATACGGTATCACATACCGCATTATCCTCGGTTCCGAACATATCACATATGTGCTCCTACTCCGCTTTGCCTGAGTCAAGAAACCTCTGTGTAGGACTCTAAAGAATCGTCAATACGCCGGCAGTAGGTGATGATCATATCAAACACTCACAAGCTGCAAGCGGTCAGCTAAACATAACAGCCACCCAGGTATTGAGCGCCAAGAAGATCAACAAGTAAGCCTGTACATTCTCCTGTGAATCCAATCAGTAACACTCCCGTACAGTCCGGTCTCGTCGTTTGATATGTCGCATATCTCGCATAGGGGTGGTAAACGTCAGACCCCAGTAGCTTGATAAGTCGTGTCGATATAAGGTCTATAACAGTTCGAGAAACTACTGATAACACTTACCAGTTGATCTCAGCAACCCTGGCCAGGAATTTTCGGTTATAACCAATCGAACACAACCCAACATCAACTCCCTATACCGGGAGAGACGAATCCCCTCCTATCGCTCATTGCCTCCATGTGATTCGGGACTGTACCCAAAAGCCACCTTTTTGAACTCCCTCTTGGACGTGGTATGAAGGAAATCAAAGCACAGTGGGAATCACAAAAGACTCTATGACGATCTCGGGTCAACAGACTACTCTGTACCAGTGTCACCGGAGAACTGCCATCTGACATGAGGTATAATACCATCTGGGAGTTCTCGGCGAGTCCGTCCAGTGTACCCAGTCTATACTGAGCACCCATACACCATCCTCGTTGTCAAAACATCCATGGATATGGGATCATCCGTCGCCCATCATATGGGTCAAGATGCGTATACGCTTGTCTACTCTGTTGTATCGATGCCCTGTCTCGATACACCCTCGACTAGGAACTGTTATAGGATGTACTCGTCGACTACCGTGGCCCCACTAGTATGATCTCATCATAGTCCCAGTAGTCGAGTACATATCCTAAGGGCTTTATCAACATGTAACATAGAGACAATCAGAGTACATGTTAAGATAAAGTACAACCAGATAGCATACTATCATGTCGAGCAAGAAAGTCCTCCCTATATATGTCCAAGCATCCATTACAATATACATCGTATGTACAGTAACGGCCTTTAGGGCATACATATAACTAACAATCTCCCACTTGCACTAGGGCTATCTGTTGTGGTATCACATACCCAACAATTAGCTGCGGTTGAAGTATCTCATACTCAACCCTCCCATAAAAGTCTCTACTGGGAAAAAGGCCTTTGTGAGTGGATCCGCGCTGTTGTCCTCTTTGTTTACTCTCCAAACCTCGATCTTCTTGGAGATCAACCATCTCCATGATCAGGTGATATTGTCTAAGAATTATATCTGGATTTCAGATGGGACAGGGGGTTCCTTGGCAAAAGCCACAACTCCATTGTCACACAATGGTAGAAACGAAGTTCATCTCATGAACTTATATATCCAGACTGCCTCTTTGGTAGCATCCTTGGAAATGATGTATCTTGCCTTTAATCGTCTAGTAAGTCACGGTATCTAGCTTGGAACTCTTCCAACATACCGTCCCTCCACTGTGGGTAAAGACAATGCCTGCGACTGACATTCAGTAGTCCTTTTCACCCTGGAACCTTTCCAGTGATTCTCCCCAGGATCGATCGATACCATCTTACTGCAACTAGTGAGAATCCTAACATCCAATTAGATTTATCTCATAGATCCAAAACCCAGGATTTAGTAGGTATCACTTTGATCCTATATGGAGAATCCTTATGATAAGCGGAGATTGACCGAGCGTAGCACAGGAAACTCCTTTCCTATCAAGAGTATGTCATCCACATACTCTACGAGGATCACCACCAAACTCTCTACTGTTAGTGTATATGCCCTAGAGGCCACTACTGTATCATACTAGTATGTATATTACTTAATGGAAGCTTGGGATATTCACCTTGTATTGACAATCTTGCTCAAAATGGTAGTATGCTACTTGGTTTGTTTCTACTTTAATGTGTGCATGTGTTTCTTTTAGCATATCGCCTTTACACATTAGTGGAGCCCTTAGGATCTTTGCTAGATTACCAGCGTTGTGATGGCAGTCACATTCGTGGGGGCTGGGTAATCTATAAGCAAATCCTTATGCAGGTCCCTAGTCGCAGGACTATCGAGACAGGGCATCGATACTCCGGAGTAGACTAGCGTATGCGCTTCTTATCCCAGCTTGGGAGACGGTCTGTCCCACAGCCGTCAGTACGTCGTACTTGAGATAGTATGCGGGTGCTCGTTAGGTTACGAGTACACTGGACAGGACTCGTCGGGAACTGTTGGTTGGTATTATACCTATCGTGAGTTATCAGTTCCCAGGTGACATGAGTATAACTTAGTCCGCTGACATGACACTGTCACTTCGCCTCGAGTGTGTTCCCACTGTACTTTGATTACCACCCTACCACGGCTCAAAGGAGTCGTGCAAACAGGTAGTTTTTGGGTGCAGTCCTGAAGCACTTGGAGGCAGTGACGGTTAGACAGGATTCGTCTCTCCCGGTATTGGGGGTTGACATCACGCTGTGTCTAGGAGAGCCATTACACGAGTAGTCCCTGGACAGGGCAAGCGAGATTGTAAGTGCACGGCGGCGCCCTGGCCGTCAATCCGACGGCCAAACGCGGAAACGGTGATAAACTTAATTTTTTGCGGACTTGGCAAAACGGCACCACCGCGCACTAAAACCGGATCGGGCCATTAAACTAAATCTAGCTAACTACAAAGAGAAGGGGAAGAGATATACCGATGATCCAAGTCCTCCGGTCTTCATCTCCACTACGATCTCCTCGCGGGATCTCCGTCCGTCTCCTCCTCGTCGGAAAGGGCACCACGAAGCCGGGTACTTTTACGGGCTCCCACCTCAATACCGAGGCAACTCGCGCATGAAGCCGGCTACTCGACATGCTCAAGATTTGCTGTAGGAATATAGTGTAGAGTGAATGTCTCACTTTGGGGTTGGTTGCCATAGATGGAGGAATGGTGTGTAGAAAATTGGTGCTTTCAATTTTCTAGCAATGGAATGAGATGAAGAATGATATACACCAAATGAATCACTCTCATTTTTCTCCTCTCAAGATGAAGCTCTCATTTTTTCTTCTCTTTCTTTTTCTCATCTCTTTTCTAAAATGAAAACTATCATCCTTAGAAAAAATGGTGGAGGATAGGTTATGAAGCATGAAGGGAGGTGATGGTAGGAGAAAGCAAGAGGTGACCACAACCTTAAACATCATCATAACCAATCTACATCAATCCTAATCCTTTCTTATCACATTAAAGCAAAGGAAAAGACTAAGAAAGAATCAAATGATGGTGGAAAAAGAAAAGATGCTTTCATAATTAAAACATATGCAAGAAAATCCTCCACAAAGTGTAATTTGCAAAACTGCAAATTACCCCCTCCATCGGAAAAGTCCGGCCGGGAAAGAACAAAGGAAAACCGGCCGGAACGGAAAGCAAACTGGCAACTCCAGAAAACTGGTCCCGTAATAAATTACAGGAAAACCCCCATACTGTGCATACACACCCGCATCTGTATTCCGACCGGATACAGATGCAACGAGACAGAATCTACACTGTACTATACTAGGATCCGGCTTAAACCAAAGCCGGCTAGTAAAATCCGTTCGATCCTGATCCATGCAATACCGCACGTATTTGATCGAACCCTGCCATATAACCATACGGCCACTAGTACAAACTGTCCGATCCTGATCCGTGCAATACCGCACGTATCTGATCGGACCCTGCCATATCTCCATACGGCCTCTACAGCGTTTCGCCCGAAAACTTGAGTAACTGAAAGTGTGGTGGACTCTAAAGACTCGTCAATACTATGGCTGTGGATTTAACCACTAGCACGTCAGAGGTATAAGCCAATACGTGACGGGCCACCAGCTATTGACTAAAAGGGACGTCGATGAGGAAGCTCACCCCGACACCCAACTGAGCCTGTCAGTGACAATATCCGTACAGTCCGGTCCGTTCGTCTATGAGCATCGCATGGCGGGCCTAGGGGGTTGGTAAAAGTCAGACCCCCAAAAGCGGTACAAGTCGTGTCGGAGTGTAGCCCAGAACACCCTGAGATACTACTGGAATACCTACCAGTAAATCTCCTGCCTTGGCCAAGGTCTTTGTGTAATGGCTCTCCTATACACAGCGCGACCTCACCCCTAATACCGGGAGAGACGAAACCCCCGAAGATCCGCTCACTGCCTCCATGTGGCTCGGGACTGTACCCAACTAAAACCTGTTTGCACGACTCCTTTGAGCCGTGGTAGGGTAGTAATCAAAGCACAGTGGGAACTCACACGAGACAAATGACAATCCCCTGGTCGATGAACTAACCTGTACACATGTCACTAGGGAACTGCTATCTGACATCAGGTATAAGACCAACTAGCATGTTCCCGGCGAGTCCTGTTCGGTGTACTCATAACCCAATGAGCACCTGTATACATCTTAGGTGAACCAACTGACACCAGTGGCTTGTGAGACCGGCCACCGCCCCTCGTCGGGGTCTCGACTGTATACACTAGTCTACTCTGGAGTATCGATGCCCTGTCTCGAAACTCCTACGACTAGGGACCTTTTAAGGATGTGCTTATAGACTACCAGCTCCCACGTATATGATCGCCCTCATACTGCCGGTGGTCAAGCAAGAATCCTAGGGGCTCTATCAACGTGCAATAGTGATCTGTCATGTCACCTAAAGCAGTACACGATGATAAAGGTAAACCAGATAGCATACTATCATCTCGAGTAAGACTGTCCTACCGGGATAGGTCCTCCCACAATCATTGCAATCACGTGCCTGTGATCCAATAATTGACTCTGAGGGCACTATCTCCAACAATCTCCCACTTGCACTCAAGGCTAATTATTGCGATGTCGCATACTCACAGCCCGTGTGATACCGAACACCCAACTCCCCTACTAGTCAGTTTCACAAAATCCGTTTGCGAAACTATTGCGTTCGAGGAATAGCCTCAGTGAGTGGATCCGCCTTGATGTTTCTTTCTATGTCTCTCTATATCTCAAATTCGCGGAGAAAGCCATCTCCCGAAATGAGCAATACCTGTCTTAGAATGTCTGGATGTCTGATGGGACTTAGCTCATAAATGAACTCCAAATCCAAACTTCTTAGACTGTATCGTCAACTGAACTTAATCAGTATCCTGCGCCATGCCACCCTCAGTATTGCCTTGGACCATCCGTCCAAAATACTGCCCCTCGTCAGAGGGAAAAACTATAACTCTGACAACCTCCTTGTCGTCCAGGTCACCTTGGAAGCCTGGAATGATAACCGTCTCCTAAAAGAGGCAGCCGTTATCATATCCCTAGAACAGCCACTTATGTTCTAAAACTGCTTCCGACTGTTCCTCCAGGATTGGATCAATATCAACTTATTGCATCTACTGCAAGAACAACATCTGGTGTGGTACTTGACATTTCATGATTGACTCAATTGCCTAAGCAAGTGATCTGCCAATCATGCACATCCCTCTCCCCTTTAGTCTGTAAGACACCTTTAGAGAGGGCGACTCCATTACTTGCAGGTACACTACCGTGCCAGGAGTCGTCCATTCTAAATACCCTTAGAATGCTGTCTAAGTACCCTGATTGGGAAACCACCCAAATCTAGATCTAAACCATAGATCTAGTAACCAGTATGTCTGATATAAAATCCATTTCCTTTGTGGAGAAACAACTGTGTGACGACCAAAGTATAACCGATCGTAGTGTAGGAGTTTCTTTTCCTACTCTGTGTATATCATCCAAATACCAGGATATCACACCCTACTACCTTCTCAACAGATCCATCCCCTATTCAGATGAAGTCAAACCCATGACTGTCATGTCAGAAATAGATGATCTATCTCCGCTACATCTGCTTTAGTCTATAAATAGACATAAGCCTGATATCCACCAATGCTTCCGCTGCTCCCACTGACTACGACAACCCTTTGGCAGAGTCATATAGACGTACACTTCTAAAACTAGTTTAGAAAGACGCTATACTCATCCTCCTGTCGGGTCTCGCAGCCTGGAACAACAACAATGGCAAGTGTGGGTAAACAAGAACTTCCCTGTCACCGTCCTTGAGGCTACCGAAGTACCTCTCGGGTGCCTGAAGTTACCCACCTTATTTGCGGAGTGGCCAATGGAATGTCAATCCAGATTGAATATTTAGGTTCCTTATCAAATCTTCAGTAATCGTTTGTGGTTCTAGAATTACTTCCAGTTCTACCATACTCCCACTACTGTTTTCTGAAAAAATCCATTTTTAATAAAACTGTGGCGAGTCAAGAACAATATTGCTATTGTTCATCCAGATGGTAGAAAGTCAACCCGCGTCATAGCCTGGGTCAACTGTAACGTTTTGAAAATCGTTTCGGTGGAATTTCGAAAAAACGGTAAAATAAGGGGGTTTTCTGTAAAAAGTCAAAATATAAATATCTTATTATAAAAATTAAATATACATATTCTAGCTATGTAATTGCTATTATTTGGTGTTTATTGAGCCGCTGGTGAAATTTCAAATTTTCTGAAAAAAATATTATTTTATTATTATTTTAAGCCGTCACTAATACATTTAATTAGGGAAAATTACAAATTGGAATGAGTTGAAACAAATTTTGTGCATCATAAAACATTAAATAAAAATTTATCATGTGGTTTTTGGAACGAAATCATTTGCCAAAACGGTTTAGAAATTATTGAAGAAAAAAGGCTTTTTTTTTAGCGTAAATGGATGTTTGGGGTACTGTATTTATCATTTTTCATCACCCCACACCCGTACCCACACCCACACACACCCATTTCCTCTACCCCTTGCTGAATTCAGCAGCCCCCCACTCATTCCCCCCCCCCACTTAAAGGTCAAAACAAACAAAGAAAAGAAAAGGGAATGAATGTATAAGAATGGGCTTTTGACTTTTCTTTGACTTTGAAACCAACACTCTCTCTCTCTCACTCTCCCACTCACCTCACCCTCCTCAAATTTCGGCCAGAAATTTGCACAGCCCTCCCCTCTCCAAATCCTCACATTCTTCACCTCTAAAATCCACAAAATTTCTTCAAAATCCACATAAAAACATCACTAATCTCAAATCCAACCTTGACCCATTATTTCTTTGCCCATGCTAGCTTGAATCCTTGGAGTAAGATGGCATTTTGGGGGCTATGTTTTGGCAAGTGTGGATCTCATTTCAAACTAATTTAAGGTATAACCCCTTTTCCAAATGATACTTGTTTTAGTCTAAGTTTTTAATTAAGTGTTTAATTAAGTTTTGATTGCAAGCTTGGAAATCAAGAAAGGTTTTGATTTAATGTTAGCATTTTGATCTATAGATTATGGTTGTAATGGGTAGCTTACCATCTTAGGATTTGAAGAATGTAAACTAGTAGTTAGATTGCAAATTGTTACATGAAAAATTGTTAAAATTGCATCATTGTGCAAACTAGGTTTTTAGGAATTTTGAATATATTTGAGTGAAAAATCTACTTAATATTTTTGTGACCTAATTAAGTTATTTGGTGAATATTGTGGCCACTAAAATTGTAGAACAAGATTAGTAGTTAGTTGTTAATGGTTAGTTTAAGGAAATTGTGTTAATTATGCTAATTTGCTAACTAGGCTTTTGAAATTGGTTGTATAATTGGGATTAAAAATGTGATTAAGGTTTGGATGACTTTATTAACATTATAAAATGTAGTTTAATGCTTTAAATCATGCAAATCCAAACTAGTTTGTTGTATGTGCATTTTGCTATAAAATGGTCGAAATTGGTTAAATTTGCAAACTAGTTTTTGTAAATATTGTGTTAAATCGAGAATTAAAATATGGTTAAGATTTCATCATATCTTACAAATTATATTGAGTGGTTAACCATTTAAAATATGCAAAACCAAGTTTAATTGTAAAATTATGAATTTTACATTAAAAAGTGTTAAAATTGATATTTTTGCAAACTAGGATTTTGGAAATTATGCAAATTTATGTGATTAAATTATGGAAATGGTTTTATTGACTTATTTAAGATATTTAATAAATATATTGGCCGCTACATTCATTTAAACATCGAGTTTTGTACTAAAACGGGTAATTTTGCTTGCTAGATTTTCGGAAAAACGTCTTTTAGAGTGAATTTGGGGTTTTCGTGATGTTTAACCTATTTTATATTAAAATTAGTGTTCGTGAATGTGCAAATGAGTGTATTTGGGTTTTTCTCGATGGTCTGGCGTTTGTACGCCGACGTTGAGGGTTTTTGGGTCGATTTGTGAAAGCAACCATAGGTTTTGACCTATGTGGGATTCGTGCGTCGTTTTGATCATGAGTCGGATTTTAATGGGATATGGTGCGTTATGATATGTAGGTACCCCCATATGGACTTCGAGACGACAAGCAAGCGCGTGGCAATGTCGGCACCGGCTAGCGAGGACCAGGTGAGTAGATTTATATCTACGGGGAGAAGTCGGGTGGATGGCGTATAGCACCCCCGCAGTCCGTAATTAGTACTATGTAGTATATTTGTATGTGTGATAGTTAGTGTGTTATGGTTAGTTAGGGGTAGAAATAACTAGCATAGTTCCTAGTTGCGAACCATAGGATAGATTTGCACCCACACGCATACACTTGTGTGTTTCTTATACTTGCACGGTGTTTGATGATATGGGATGACTTTGGAGTTGAGTCGATGATGTGGGCTTTATGCCGCGAGATCGGTGATTTGATATGATTCGTATTTGGGATACGAAATGTGATTCTTGCGGGTTCGGGATGTGTGTTTACCCCCGCATTCATACTTTGTAGATGATATCAGTGGTACTAGACTTAGATCAGTACCCCAGATTATATGATATGATAAGTGATATCTGAAATGTGATGAGATAGTGTGATATTGAACCGTACCCAGCTTTTGGGATGCCGTACGACGATTTACCGTACGAGCCTATATTGATGATAGATCCGCGCTCATGACTCGAGGATGCCAGATGATATACTGTATCGTACGCGATACTATTGAGGCGGGATCACCGACTTATACATATATATATCGACTCAGATGTTAGGCGGTTTCCTTACCTGTAGCTCAGCTTGTTAGTTCGGCCGTATAGTTTAGTGTAGTTGTTAGAGTAGATTAGACTTCTTACCTATTTCAAAAACTAACGAATCGTGGGCATTTTTAAAGACAGCTCAAGGGAATCTACGGACATTTCAAAAACGACGTATCTTTTCATAAAAACACCGTAGCCCTATTTTCAAAACCCCATGATTCGTGTTATTTCAAAAGGCACCATTCGTAGGACTTATATTAGATTAATGCAGATTAGTTTTGGTTACGTCTAGTTTCAGCTCCCACTTTTTTTTTGTGGTTCGCTTTGCATCGCATTCTTATATTATGTTTCATACTCCATTTTAATATCATGCTGATAGGACACCAGCACCATTACCAATGATGCGTATGTACCACGTACACTTACTTGCCGGCTCACACACATCTTCATCGGTAATTGCCATGTCACGTACACCTTAGAAAATATATTATTTCTTGACATAGCCTATTAGCGAATAGTTTGGACATTGTAGTTATTACCTGCTATTTCATGCATACTGTTATTCATTGTTATGCCGCATTCATGGATTCTCATGCATATATTCACTATTTTGCATGCTATTGTTGTTTGGATTTGGATTTCTATGAGATTTTCTGGATTTGGAGGAAAACCGCAAAAACACAAATAAACGTATTCTCTCTTTTAAAATAAAAAGTGCGGTTTTTCCATGATGTATGAGTCGTCCACCATGAGTTTGCTGATGGATTTGGAAACCCGATTCGAGGAGACGGATGAACCGTTTCGGGTACATGGTGGACCCGGTGCGGTACCCCGGGGCAAGATGAATGTGGTGATGACGTTGAGCCTGGCAGGGGAGCACTACCGACCGGTGATTTTACCTGACGCGTCGGATATCCGGAGGATACCGTCGTGGTCTTGAGATTTATGGTAGGGGCCGGTCTGGACTGACGGCGCCCTAGATATTGAGATTGAGACATTGATATTTCGAGACAGTGAGATTTATGTTTTGTGTCGATGCTAGACACTGTTGATACCTCAGTTTTAAAAATACGAAGGAAATCTCACTAATTTATGGAAACAGTTTCTTCATTTACATGTATTCTATTTCATGCATTCATACCTCATTCATATGATATATTGCTACCTGAGGCACTAACACGGGCACATGAGATTACACTCGGGTTAGATATTTACCCTAGCCTTGTTATAGGCTGCATGTTATATACTTACTTTTGAGGATATATTATGATCATTGACCTAGGATTGCGTTATTTATGCGATTTCTGTGCGTAGATGTTTTTCTATTCACGAGTTGGCAACTCACCCCCGTTGTGCCCCAGTTTCTTGCAGATTTGCCGTACAGGTTTCTTTACGGCTTGCGGGCTCAGTTTCATTCGGGTGATTTGCTAGTAGGTGGGTTTACTTGTATCATACCCCCATTATATATCTTGTATATCATTATTCTGTTGTATCTAGAAGTTCCATCAACCAAACATGTATCTATTGAGATAGAGACTAGTGTTGTTATTCTTTCGACCTTAGAGTCGCTCGTTATATTTCTGGTGGTTTGAGTTCCCTTTTGAGTTTTTGATCCTCGCCGTTGGCGTTGTATATTATATTGCTTGTGTGGTTGTGACCGTCGTTTGACGAAGAGCTAGCTCCCGCTTGGGGATGCCCTTTTTCTTGATTTCGTATACTATTCATGTTGTATCCCGTTTGGGGGCCAGTATTTACAAAGGAGACTCTGCCGAGATTTTCAGTAAAATTTTGATGTTTTAAAAACCGTATAATTCGGCTTATGCTATTGAAATTACTTGCTTTAGTTGGTTTTTCCTGCACTCTACTACTTTTCTTGGTTTGGATTTCTGGGTTTTCGGTTTACTTAGATTACTTACGTCTCGAGACATTCGTAGTTTAAGTGCCGGTCACGTTCCGTACTTTCGGGTCGTGACAAAGTTGGTATCAGAGCATTAGGTTTTACCTTCGGAGCGTAGGATGACCCTTGGTTGATGGAATAGGTGACTAAAGTAGAGTGACGTACCGTTGGTATGTTCCGCGGCATATTTACGACACGCCACTCCACTTATGAAGCCTTAGGATGTACATTTCCTTGTTCAGTATTATATTCCTTCCTGATCTAGCCTCGTCGGTACCAGTTTGGTTTTGCTGCTATGGTTACCGGCAGGGAGAGCTACGGCTAGAGCTGCGGTCAGCACAAGCTCGTCACGAACGAGGACTGACCAGGGCGAAATTCCGACGACACACGAGTGCAGAGATGTGTCATTTTACTGTGTTTCCGCGCCACGAGCGTTTGGCGGATCGCCTTTATGAGGTTACTCGGAGGTGCTGAACCGACACTAGAGGATTGAGCCACTGACAGAGGCCAGCCAGATTTTGATGACCGTTGGTGTGTTGCTTATTCATGATGGTCGAGGCACTGTTCAGCGTGCAGATGAGCGAGCTAGTTATTGCTGCGAACGACGAGATATTGCCCCAGATGATGTCGTTAGTGCAGAACGAGTTATACTAAGAGATGATAGAAGGTCGCTAGTCATCGAGGATGAATGACTAGGACTTGTGGATCGTTCGCCTACCCTGATGCGAGGTCATCAGATAGATTGATTCCAGCTGGAGACGATTTCACGCGGAGACGTTGAGAGTCGACAGAGACGATCGAATGTCAGCAACCTATTATTCCAAGTTTTAAGTAGTCGAAAAGACATGCAGGCAATTCTATGGTCCCTCTAGAAGAATGAAACCCTAACTCGACTTAATGACCGTGTGAAAGCCATTGAACCTTCGGGTTTGCGGCAGTTCTACGGCGCCATTAGTGAGGCTTGGGTTTGCCCTTCTACGGTTGGACCACCGATGCTGTGGTATGTACTCGATACTATTAAACTGTGTCCAAGATGTTGAGCTCTTGGGGGATTATGAGGTTTTGACGACTCGATCGGATGGCTCGACTTAATTCGGATGCTAGGTGGTAAGATGCATTTCTTGGGAGACTCCAGATACGAGGATAGCCGTTGGAGCTCAGTCCATGCAGCCACGACGAGACGAGTCCGAAGCGGTCGACATTAGAGAAAATGGAGTAAGAGGTTCGTATAAGATCCAGATATGAAGACGTTCCCCTCCGCCGACATCAGAGATGCGATGCGCATACCGAGGCAGAGTACTGGATATACCTTCCAGAAGGAGTCGCGATGAGTATGCAGTCGTTCCAGAGCAAGATGCAGATATAGGAAAGGACAATGACTTCCGGACAGTTGGCAGAGACGAGACATGGAAGAGACCGTGAGCAGGATTCCTTCCAGGACACTGCTGCAATGATACTTGCACCCAGGATCAGATGTGTCACGTATATTCAGAGAGCCAGAGGCCGATGCCAGTGATATGCTGTCTTATGAGTGGTCGCAATGATTGACCGAGAAATGACCAGAGAAGTGCCAGAATGGGATCATCCCCGTTAGTACACCTGACCAGGCCGATGAGCCGATGGACCGAAAAATTGGTAATCCACAGTGAAGACTTTGACCCAGGAGTGGTCATGGTTACGCACGCCAGCAGGACAGAGTTCATGATCATCGACGAGACGCCCCACTAGTGACCGCGACAGTTGGCCCGAGATTCTTAGAGGATGCACTTGAGCGGTACTATTCCACCATTATTGATTCCGATGTTTTGGGTGATTTATTCGTATGATTTGATTTTGATGATTGAGGATTTACGATCTTTGCATAGTGTTGCACTTGATATCGTTTTCGTTCTTTAGTTTCACATGTTTGTGATTTTACGATTTTAGACATTTGAGTTGATTTTGTGCATATGCACGCACACGAATTGGTTCCTGCACTCTGTATAGTTTATATATGCTTGTAGTGCAGTGATACGCCTTTTGTGCATTTAGATGCACTGGACTTTGATTTCGATTGTGATACTCGATATTTGTTTTGTGCACCTTGTGCACCTGAGTGAGTTTGCGCACGTTCGGCGCTTGATATTGGATTTCATGATTTCGTGCACGATGGATGCACCTGATTTAGATTTTCGCGCATGTTGAGCGCATGTCTTGAGATGCGATTTTGGTGCACACCAGATGCACTAAATCGAGATTTTTCGTGCATGTCAGATGCACCTGATTTTGCTGTCAGGCACACCCGTTGCCTACGACAGATGTTTCGTGCACACCCGATGTACTTAGATGTTGTTTCTGTGCGCATGTATGGCACATTCATGGATTTTGATTTCCGTGCGCACCAGACGCACGTAGTATTCATGTGCATATTTTGGGATGGATTTCTTATAGAGCAGTACGTTTTTATGATATTGCTATGTGTTGTCGTACTGGGCAGGACTAGTCAGAGGACAGTACCTGAATACATTTTGCATGCATTGATAGTTATTGAAGGGATTTCCAAAAAGCGAGCTATAGCCTCAGTATTTACCTACGTGTCTGATATGACACGAAATGTTTAAAACAAGGAGACCCTTCTAAATTGTTTCCAAAACGGCGGAACGTACATTTCAAACAAAAGTATATATGTATATAGTTATTTTATTATGGTAGACGTCCGCCACTGTGCAGTGTTATACGCGTTGCACAGCGACTTAAAGAGATTTGGCATGCATTTCCTTCAGATGCTTACAGATATAGATTCGATATTTACATTTATAGTTTCGAGTTATATCATATTGGTTTTGATTTGGATTTGGCATTGATGTCTTCTCCACGACTCCGATGATCGCGGGATGCTTGGAGGAGTTTTGATTTGAGTTATATACTCATTTTTCAAGCGCATGCGCTGCGCTACGAACTGTTTTATGTATTTACAATTTCGGAGCCCCGACGACTTGATGGGTTTTCTTAGATGTTTTAGTATTTGGGGGAGTTTGAATTTAAATTCGGGGACCAAATTTCTTTAAGGGGGGAAGGTTGTAACGTTTTGAAAATCGTTTCGGTGGAATTTCGAAAAAACGGTAAAATAAGGGGGTTTTCTGTAAAAAGTCAAAATATAAATATCTTATTATAAAAATTAAATATACATATTCTAGCTATGTAATTGCTATTATTTGGTGTTTATTGAGCCGCTGGTGAAATTTCAAATTTTCTGAAAAAAATATTATTTTATTATTATTTTAAGCCGTCACTAATACATTTAATTAGGGAAAATTACAAATTGGAATGAGTTGAAACAAATTTTGTGCATCATAAAACATTAAATAAAAATTTATCATGTGGTTTTTGGAACGAAATCATTTGCCAAAACGGTTTAGAAATTATTGAAGAAAAAAGGCTTTTTTTTTAGCGTAAATGGATGTTTGGGGTACTGTATTTATCATTTTTCATCACCCCACACCCGTACCCACACCCACACACACCCATTTCCTCTACCCCTTGCTGAATTCAGCAGCCCCCCACTCATTCCCCCCCCACTTAAAGGTCAAAACAAACAAAGAAAAGAAAAGGGAATGAATGTATAAGAATGGGCTTTTGACTTTTCTTTGACTTTAAAACCAACACTCTCTCTCTCTCACTCTCCCACTCACCTCACCCTCCTCAAATTTCGGCCAGAAATTTGCACAGCCCTCCCCTCTCCAAATCCTCACATTCTTCACCTCTAAAATCCACAAAATTTCTTCAAAATCCACATAAAAACATCACTAATCTCAAATCCAACCTTGACCCATTATTTCTTTGCCCATGCTAGCTTGAATCCTTGGAGTAAGATGGCATTTTGGGGGCTATGTTTTGGCAAGTGTGGATCTCATTTCAAACTAGTTTACGGTATAACCCCTTTTCCAAATGATACTTGTTTTAGTCTAAGTTTTTAATTAAGTGTTTAATTAAGTTTTGATTGCAAGCTTGGAAATCAAGAAAGGTTTTGATTTAATGTTAGCATTTTGATCTATAGATTATGGTTGTAATGGGTAGCTTACCATCTTAGGATTTGAAGAATGTAAACTAGTAGTTAGATTGCAAATTGTTACATGAAAAATTGTTAAAATTGCATCATTGTGCAAACTAGGTTTTTAGGAATTTTGAATATATTTGAGTGAAAAATCTACTTAATATTTTTGTGACCTAATTAAGTTATTTGGTGAATATTGTGGCCACTAAAATTGTAGAACAAGATTAGTAGTTAGTTGTTAATGGTTAGTTTAAGGAAATTGTGTTAATTATGCTAATTTGCTAACTAGGCTTTTGAAATTGGTTGTATAATTGGGATTAAAAATGTGATTAAGGTTTGGATGACTTTATTAACATTATAAAATGTAGTTTAATGCTTTAAATCATGCAAATCCAAACTAGTTTGTTGTATGTGCATTTTGCTATAAAATGGTCGAAATTGGTTAAATTTGTAAACTAGTTTTTGTAAATATTGTGTTAAATCGAGAATTAAAATATGGTTAAGATTTCATCATATCTTACAAATTATATTGAGTGGTTAACCATTTAAAATATGCAAAACCAAGTTTAATTGTAAAATTATGAATTTTACATTAAAAAGTGTTAAAATTGATATTTTTGCAAACTAGGATTTTGGAAATTATGCAAATTTATGTGATTAAATTATGGAAATGGTTTTATTGACTTATTTAAGATATTTAATAAATATATTGGCCGCTACATTCATTTAAACATCGAGTTTTGTACTAAAACGGGTAATTTTGCTTGCTAGTTTTTCGGAAAAACGGCTTTTAGAGTGAATTTGGGGTTTTCGTGATGTTTAACCTATTTTATATTAAAATTAGTGTTCGTGAATGTGCAAATGAGTGTATTTGGGTTTTTCTCGATGGTCTGGCGTTTGTACGCCGACGTTGAGGGTTTTTGGGTCGATTTGTGAAAGCAACCATAGGTTTTGACCTATGTGGGATTCGTGTGTCGTTTTGATCATGAGTCGGATTTTAATGGGATATGGTGCGTTATGATATGTAGGTACCCCCATATGGACTTCGAGACGACAAGCAAGCGCGTGGCAATGTCGGCACCGGCTAGCGAGGACCAGGTGAGTAGATTTATATCTACGGGGAGAAGTCGGGTGGATGGCGTATAGCACCCCCGCAGTCCGTAATTAGTACTATGTAGTATATTTGTATGTGTGATAGTTAGTGTGTTATGGTTAGTTAGGGGTAGAAATAACTAGCATAGTTCCTAGTTGCGAACCATAGGATAGATTTGCACCCACACGCATACACTTGTGTGTTTCTTATACTTGCACGGTGTTTGATGATATGGGATGACTTTGGAGTTGAGTCGATGATGTGGGCTTTATGCCGCGAGATCGGTGATTTGATATGATTCGTATTTGGGATACGAAATGTGATTCTTGCGGGTTCGGGATGTGTGTTTACCCCCGCATTCATACTTTGTAGATGATATCAGTGGTACTAGACTTAGATCAGTACCCCAGATTATATGATATGATAAGTGATATCTGAAATGTGATGAGATAGTGTGATATTGAACCGTACCCAGCTTTTGGGATGCCGTACGACGATTTACCGTACGAGCCTATATTGATGATAGATCCGCGCTCATGACTCGAGGATGCCAGATGATATACTGTATCGTACGCGATACTATTGAGGCGGGATCACCGACTTATACATATATATATCGACTCAGATGTTAGGCGGTTTCCTTACCTGTAGCTCAGCTTGTTAGTTCGGCCGTATAGTTTAGTGTAGTTGTTAGAGTAGATTAGACTTCTTACCTATTTCAAAAACTAACGAATCGTGGGCATTTTTAAAGACAGCTCAAGGGAATCTACGGACATTTCAAAAACGACGTATCTTTTCATAAAAACACCGTAGCCCTATTTTCAAAACCCCATGATTCGTGTTATTTCAAAAGGCACCATTCGTAGGACTTATATTAGATTAATGCAGATTAGTTTTGGTTACGTCTAGTTTCAGCTCCCACTTTTTTTTTGTGGTTCGCTTTGCATCGCATTCTTATATTATGTTTCATACTCCATTTTAATATCATGCTGATAGGACACCAGCACCATTACCAATGATGCGTATGTACCACGTACACTTACTTGCCGGCTCACACACATCTTCATCGGTAATTGCCATGTCACGTACACCTTAGAAAATATATTATTTCTTGACATAGCCTATTAGCGAATAGTTTGGACATTGTAGTTATTACCTGCTATTTCATGCATACTGTTATTCATTGTTATGCCGCATTCATGGATTCTCATGCATATATTCACTATTTTGCATGCTATTGTTGTTTGGATTTGGATTTCTATGAGATTTTCTGGATTTGGAGGAAAACCGCAAAAACACAAATAAACGTATTCTCTCTTTTAAAATAAAAAGTGCGGTTTTTCCATGATGTATGAGTCGTCCACCATGAGTTTGCTGATGGATTTGGAAACCCGATTCGAGGAGACGGATGAACCGTTTCGGGTACATGGTGGACCCGGTGCGGTACCCCGGGGCAAGATGAATGTGGTGATGACGTTGAGCCTGGCAGGGGAGCACTACCGACCGGTGATTTTACCTGACGCGTCGGATATCCGGAGGATACCGTCGTGGTCTTGAGATTTATGGTAGGGGCCGGTCTGGACTAACGGCGCCCTAGATATTGAGATTGAGACATTGATATTTCGAGACAGTGAGATTTATGTTTTGTGTCGATGCTAGACACTGTTGATACCTCAGTTTTAAAAATACGAAGGAAATCTCACTAATTTATGGAAACAGTTTCTTCATTTACATGTATTCTATTTCATGCATTCATACCTCATTCATATGATATATTGCTACCTGAGGCACTAACACGGGCACATGAGATTACACTCGGGTTAGATATTTACCCTAGCCTTGTTATAGGCTGCATGTTATATACTTACTTTTGAGGATATATTATGATCATTGACCTAGGATTGCGTTATTTATGCGATTTCTGTGCGTAGATGTTTTTCTATTCACGAGTTGGCAACTCACCCCCGTTGTGCCCCAGTTTCTTGCAGATTTGCCGTACAGGTTTCTTTACGGCTTGCGGGCTCAGTTTCATTCGGGTGATTTGCTAGTAGGTGGGTTTACTTGTATCATACCCCCATTATATATCTTGTATATCATTATTCTGTTGTATCTAGAAGTTCCATCAACCAAACATGTATCTATTGAGATAGAGACTAGTGTTGTTATTCTTTCGACCTTAGAGTCGCACGTTATATTTCTGGTGGTTTGAGTTCCCTTTTGAGTTTTTGATCCTCGCCGTTGGCGTTGTATATTATATTGCTTGTGTGGTTGTGACCGTCGTTTGACGAAGAGCTAGCTCCCGCTTGGGGATGCCCTTTTTCTTGATTTCGTATACTATTCATGTTGTATCCCGTTTGGGGGCCAGTATTTACAAAGGAGACTCTGCCGAAATTTTCAGTAAAATTTTGATGTTTTAAAAACCGCATAATTCGGCTTATGCTATTGAAATTACTTGCTTTAGTTGGTTTTTCCTGCACTCTACTACTTTTCTTGGTTTGGATTTCTGGGTTTTCGGTTTACTTAGATTACTTACGTCTCGAGACGTTCGTAGTTTAAGTGCCGGTCACGTTCCGTACTTTCGGGTCGTGACATCAACCCACAAACAGCCATTACAGAAACGTGCCTTGAGTTGTCCAGTGTCTGGTTTTAAGCATAAGCCGGACAACTCCCCGTACCTTAACAACGTTAAGATATGAACTGTTCTACATCCAATATAGAACCAGAGGCACTGATTTAATTGAACCAGATTCAAATCATGCAGCTATCTCCAGTGCATGTCAACTAAATGGAAGGAGGCCGATCAGCGTTACTCAACTTAGGAATGCTTCCAATTATGAGTAACCTGAAAGAGAAGCAATTTCTCTTTATCATTACTATCAACTGAATACCATACACAAATATCTACATCTTCGATCACTTTGAAGAATCCCGATACTTGCTACACCTGGTTCTCTACTCTATTCAAATACCTATAACTCCTCAAAACTTAGACCCTGTGTTTCTACGAAACACATGTCTAAGAACTAGAGAAGTCAAAAGTAAACAGAATATAGTATGAGGACCAACCCCTCTGTCCTAATGGACACTGGACAACATACAATACTCTGTATAAGTCCGCTGAGTCTAATAACTCTTTCACTGTGTGTCGTAGGTTGAAAACTGTACTTATGGTTAAGAAGAATTACACCGCTGTTTAATGCTCCTTACCTAACCATCCACTGATATAGGTAAATGTCATCGACATAATATCAAAAGGTATATCTCACTCTATGAAAATAGACGTACAGATATATCAATTTGAAATTGGTGCACATCAACGGATATTCAAAACCAAATATTTGCCGACCGGCAAACAGCCCAGGTGATTTCCTCAAATATCACTGATTCCAACGAATCCCGATATAATGAGGATGATTACCCAATTCCCAATAACTTACTCCCACTCATCATCTGTAAAACCATACAGATGTGAGAATCATACCTGGTAAATACATACCCTGGAGTAAGTGTCTAATCGGAAAATCAGTTTTCCATTAACAGTATACAGTGAAACTGAAACATTGAAATGTTTCGTTGGGGTATCCTGGTATTCCTAGTAATGCCTCTTCCAGATTCACGACTGTAACCGTATAGTTCTTTGCCACCTCTCCAAATCCCTTCATATGTCTTTAGTCTTTACCTTCTGTACACCCCTTTAGGCCAAATGGTTTTCTTCCTTCCCTACCGTTCGGCACCAGCCTATGGTTTGGAAGAAGACTATCCAAAAAGCATAAAGGGTGTACTGTCCTAATCCTAGGAGCACTCGCATCGCGAGAGAAGGTGAAGATAAAAGACACCTGAATGTACTTTATTCCTATTTCTCCTGAACCAGGATCCATCCCCGAACTGGAACAAGTTCCTTTCGAGTTCGTATATAACCATACGATGGAGTATCCAATAAACTGTGGATCTTCGTAGTGATACGGAGTGTCCTGGAGAAATACAAAGGTGATTTAGGATTGGCGAAGAAATACTTGGTTTGGTCGAGAATATCAGTCGCAATTTACTTTGCCCTCTTACTAATCCCTTGCTTCGTCTTAATCTTAATACCTTCTGTACACCGTTTAGGCTAATTGGTTTTCTTCATTCCCTACTGGTCGGCACCAGCCTATGGTTTGGAAGAAGACTATCCAATTTGCGTAATAGGTGTACTACTCCTAAACCAAGGAGTACTCGCAACCTGAGAGAGGGTGAAAAGAAAAGACAACTGAATAATCCTATCCGTTTTCTCCAGAACCGGAAACCATCCTCGAATTCCTTCGAGTTCGTATCTAACCATACGATGGTTTTGTCCAATGGAAGTGGACGTTCGCAATAATACGGGGTGTCCCAGAGAAAAGGGTAAAAGTAGGAGTGGCAATGAGGTCTGCAACTCTGACAATCCAAAAGCCAGCGTTAAGAAGGTTCGGTCAACTTGGTCACTGAGTCATAATCTTGGGTCGGGTCAATGGTCGCTGCCAGAGAGAGAGAAAAGAAACACTCAGCGTGCACTCTATCCTAGATCAGAATGGTTATCACTATTTCTAATCAGGAAACCTCCCACTGTACCTCAAATTCTCCTCCAAACCTGAAAGAAGAATTAGTCGGGATCACCCGAGGAGTAAACCAACTCATCAGTGGGAATCGGGATCCAACTCTCATCGCATGATAACGTGACGGAATCCGCTCACGTCATCACACTCCAGAAGGTATGCGCATATCTGGCAAGTTTCAGTACTTTTGAAACTCCCGATGTGATTTCTGCCCCATGCTCTTATGACCTTGACTAAGGCCAACAAATCATAAGTCACATGTCAAGTTCTACCCGTCATTGTCCAGGTTGATTTGAATCCACCCGTACAAGCCCTTGACTAAGGCCAACAAGGCTATACGACTGTCCCAAACCAACGCATCTATCTATGCAGCATATGAATACCCAATAGCTACCAAACACTGTGCCTTGACTAAGGCCAACAAACACAGCTTGAATACTATTGACTACCCAAATGAAACGACGGAGGGCTACGAATGGTTTCTGGCGAAAACCTTTAACGTAGTTAACTTGATATCGTTGAAGGAACGGATAGCTTTTTAGAAAATATAGTGACGAAAACCTTTACTAAAGAGGTCACTCCCGGTGAAGGGATCTCGGCTCTTTCCCCGTAGAATGGGGTGCAGGATATTCCAACTGAATACCACGGTGCAAAGCAAAAGTAATCGGCTATAGTGAAGTTAATGCCTTGACGCAAACTTCTGTCCAAGGGGTCACTCCCGGTGAAGGGATCTCGGCCCTTGCCTCATCGACTGAGGAGCAGGATATTCCAAATGAATACCACGATGCAAAACAAAAGTGAACGTCCTTGCAATAACAGCTTTTTGAAAAGTGTTCCAACAACATCAGATTAGGTTTGTTTATAAACTTGCATTGATCCGAATCAATGCAGTCCCATCAATTGATCACACCAAAAAGAACGAAAATATACTGATGTACGTATATGCCATCCGCATTCGCCACTGGGTCCCGTCATTACCCGTTAGGTTAGCTAACTAACGACAGAGCGGGGACTGGACTAGCGCGGATGCAAAACATATACAACATCTACTAATATATATACCAATATATTATATTTCGCTCAAGGCGTGAAAGAAATGCAACATCACAGAAATGTACAGCATCACAGAACAATACAGATATCTGGGATCCCCGGGTTTCACAGAGCCACTACTGAAACCCGACGTTCCCCTGGTCGTGTGGATAGCCTGTGCAATGAAATCCTAGACCCCTACGGGCGCGGCAAGTCACCCGCCAAAACCTGAAGCGAGGCAGCCCCCTTCAGCTCCGTGAATGGACCACCCAGCACTTCACGGAATCCGGCAACTTGGGCACCCCTCCTGGGTCATCCTGTACCCCCTACGAGTGCGGCGAATAGCCCGCCAATCCTAGAGTGAATCCCCCTCCGTCCCAATGCCATGAGATGCGGGCTTGTTGCCCTCTAGAAACCGGCTATCCGTGCACCCCACCGCGGGGCAATCCTAGTACAGAAAGTAAAATATACATACACCGGGTACATCGACCGCAACCAGGTCGTGCCCCAAAAGAATAATACAATCAGGCAGTGACGGCAGTCCACATGTCGGACGCTCGCCCCGCAATAACAAATGTACATAATACACCAACACTGTACTAGCATTGCATCCAGGCTATCCCCCACGACCGATCCGCAACATCACAGCATAAACATAGAACATCAACGTGAAAGTCACGTTCGCAAATCCGTCTAACCGGGCTATAGCAGTTAGACCGGATTTACCGATCGAGTGACATTCACGGTCGCAGATATAATGTAAATACTGTGAAAAATGTGTTTAAAATTTTCCGATTGATCAAACTTAACAAGTGGGCCCCCAAACAAAACTGTAGCACTCACAGAAAACCTGGGCCCAATTTTAATATTCCAAAACCCACATTTATCACTCAGGAACACACTGCAAAAATTTCGGGGGGTGAACAGTTACATCCGCGGCGGAAGCGCGGCCAAAGCAGGGGTTTGGCCGCCCTTCCGCGGCGGTATGGTGAGTTCGTGGTACCAAATTTTTACAGTAACCTTAAAAATCCCTGCACATCACTCTGAGACAACCAGAAAAATTTTTGCACTCAAAAAAAATTCGACAGAAACTGATGTGCATGAAAAATGCGTTTTCGGGATTTTGTTCGATCGGAAAAGTAAAACACATCAAACGAAGCTAGACTATGTTAATGGCGTGGCTCTGATACCACTGTAAGTGCACGGCGGCGCCCCGGCCGTCAATCCGACGGCCAAACGCGGAAACGGTGATAAACTTAAATTTTTGCGGACTTGGCAAAACGGCACCACCGCGCACTAAAACCGGATCGGGCCATTAAACTAAATCTAGCTAACTACAAAGAGAAGGGGAAGAGATATACCGACGATCCAAGTCCTCCGGTCTTCATCTCCACTCCGATCTCCTCGCGGGATCTCCGTCCGTCTCCTCCTCGTCGGAAAGGGCACCACGAAGCCGGGTACTTTTACGGGCTCCCACCTCAATACCGAGGCAACTCGCGCATGAAGCCGGCTACTCGACATGCTCAAGATTTGCTGTAGGAATATAGTGTAGAGTGAATGTCTCACTTTGGGGTTGGTTGCCATAGATGGAGGAATGGTGTGTAGAAAATTGGTGCTTTCAATTTTCTAGCAATGGAATGAGATGAAGAATGATATACACCAAATGAATCACTCTCATTTTTCTCCTCTCAAGATGAAGCTCTCATTTTTTCTTCTCTTTCTTTTTCTCATCTCTTTTCTAAAATGAAAACTATCATCCTTAGAAAAAATGGTGGAGGATAGATTATGAAGCATGAAGGGAGGTGATGGTAGGAGAAAGCAAGAGGTGACCACAACCTTAAACATCATCATAACCAATCTACATCAATCCTAATCCTTTCTTATCACATTAAAGCAAAGGAAAAGACTAAGAAAGAATCAAATGATGGTGGAAAAAGAAAAGATGCTTTCATAATTAAAACATATGCAAGAAAATCCTCCACAAAGTGTAATTTGCAAAACTGCAAATTACCCCCTCCATCGGAAAAGTCCGGCCGGGAAAGAACAAAGGAAAACCGGCCGGAACGGAAAGCAAACTGGCAACTCCAGAAAACTGGTCCCGTAATAAATTACAGGAAAACCCCCATACTGTGCATACACACCCGCATCTGTATTCCGACCGGATACAGATGCAACGAGACAGAATCTACACTGTACTATACTAGGATCCGGCTTAAACCAAAGCCGGCTAGTAAAATCCGTTCGATCCTGATCCGTGCAATACCGCACGTATTTGATCGAACCCTGCCATATAACCATACGGCCACTAGTACAAACTGTCCGATCCTGATCCGTGCAATACCGCACGTATCTGATCGGACCCTGCCATATCTCCATACGGCCTCTACAGCGTTTCGCCCGAAAACTTGAGTAACTGAAAGTGTGGTGGACTCTAAAGACTCGTCAATACTATGGCTGTGGATTTAACCACTAGCACGTCAGAGGTATAAGCCAATACGTGACGGGCCACCAGCTATTGACTAAAAGGGACGTCGATGAGGAAGCTCACCCCGACACCCAACTGAGCCTGTCAGTGACAATATCCGTACAGTCCGGTCCGTTCGTCTATGAGCATCGCATGGCGGGCCTAGGGGGTTGGTAAAAGTCAGACCCCCAAAAGCGGTACAAGTCGTGTCGGAGTGTAGCCCAGAACACCCTGAGATACTACTGGAATACCTACCAGTAAATCTCCTGCCTTGGCCAAGGTCTTTGTGTAATGGCTCTCCTAGACACAGCGCGACCTCACCCCCAATACCGGGAGAGACGAAACCCCCGAAGATCCGCACACTGCCTCCATGTGGCTCGGGACTGTATCCAACTAAAACCTGTTTGCACGACTCCTTTGAGCCCTGGTAGGGTAGTAATCAAAGCACAGTGGGAACTCACACGAGACAAATGACGATCCCCAGGTCGATGAACTAACCTGTACACATGTCACCAGGGAACTGCTATCTGACATCAGGTATAAGACCAACTAGCATGTTCCCGGCGAGTCCTGTCCGGTGTACTCATAACCCAATGAGCACCTGTATACATCTTAGGTGAACCAACTGACACCAGTGGCTTGTGAGACCGGCCACCGCCCCTCGTCGGGGTCTCGACTGTATACACTAGTCTACTCTGGAGTATCGATGCCCTGTCTCGAAACTCCTATGACTAGGGACCTTTTAAGGATGTGCTTATAGACTACCAGCTCCCACGTATATGATCGCCCTCATACTGCCGGTGGTCAAGCAAGAATCCTAGGGGCTCTATCAACGTGCAATAGTGATCTGTCATGTCACCTAAAGCAGTACACGATGATAAAGGTAAACCAGATAGCATACTATCATCTCGAGTAAGACTGTCCTACCGGGATAGGTCCTCCCACAATCATTGCAATCACGTGCCTGTGATCCAATAATTGACTCTGAGGGCACTATCTCCAACAGAGATATACTGGTAGGTTTCCAGTGCTATCTCAGGGTGTTATGGGCTACACTCCGACACGACTTGTACCGCTATTAGGGGACTGCTGTTTACCGCCCCCTAGGCCCGCCATGCGATGTATCAGACGAACAGACCGGACTATACAGAGATTGTCACATTCAGGCTCAGTAGGAGTTCAGATGTGATTCACCTCGTCAGTCTTCTAGTCGGCATCTACCTGGGGACCGTTACGCACAGCTAGTGCCACTTGCGGTCTGTGGTTAAAGCCACCGCCAGCGTAGTGTCGAGTCTTCAGAGTCCCACACAGAAAGCTATTCTCCTTTAGGCAAAAGAGTAGAGGTCGCATTGTTTTACGATAGGTCGCATGGTTTTGCGACAGGGTTCGGTCACATCCATGCACTTGTGCACGTTCAGTGTCCGGACAGTTAACACTAGCGGGCTTTGGTTTAAGCCAGATCCTAGTGTACGTTTTGGGATTGGTTTTATCTCATTTGTATTCGTGTTCCTCGGAACACGGATGCGGGTGTGTATGCACAGTTGACAGAGGTAGAGGATTCTCATTGGGGTTGTTCACTGTTGACTGTTCACTGTTGACCATTGACTTTTGCTAAACCCTAATAAGAATAAGAACTATGATTAATGATAATATTAATTAAGTATTATTTTGTCATAGTTGAGATGAGGGGTTGACTTTGTTGACTTGTTGACTTTGTTGACCGGTTGACTAGGTTGGACTAGTTGACCATCATCATTACAATGGCTATCATTTCATGGCAAAGACTTTTGCTTGCTTGTTTGTTTTTGCAAAATGAGTGCATGAAATGATATGGCCATTTGACTTGAACCATCACATAATACTCAATTACTATTATGAGTAATCATGGTTTTGGATTATGAGAGCTTGGATGGCAAAAGAGTTACTCATTCGTTCATTTTTTTTCTCTCTCTTACTTGACGTCTCCCTCTTGCTCTTCCTCTTGCTCTCTCTCTAGCTCAAGGCAACACCCTCTCATGAGTTGAGAAACATTGCCTTAGAGATAAAATAAAATCCAAATCACTTCTCTACTCATCCTAGTTCACAAGGTTTAGCAAACCTAGTGTTCTAGTTTCTTCAAGTTCGAAGAAGAAGCCAAAAGTAGAAGCTTTCGGGTGGATCCATCTTCGGCGCAAGGAGACGACGAGGTGAGGCCGATCCGTACACCGGAAAGAGTTGAAGACGAAGGAGTTCAAGAAAGGTATAACCACCTAACCGAGTAGGTAAAACTCTTGTTAGGTTTGTTAGTTAGTTATTTAACAAAGATCCGTATTTTGAGTGCTTGTTAAAGCCTCTTGAAAATCGTTTTTCATCATTTCCGCAAGCCCGTAAGTACCGGGAGAGGTAGCATGGACTTACAGTGGTATTAGAGCCTAGTTAAACACTATTTAACATGTTAGCATAGTAAATAGAAATTCGATCGGAGAAAAAGTCATGAAAAATCACCGAAAAATCATCTTTCTGCCGAATTTTTTTCCTGTTCAAAATCCAATAAATCTTACCTTAAAATTCAGCTGAGGGTTTTTAGAACAAACTGCAAAAAATTGGTCCACAGATTCGATCAACGAGCCGCGGATCCACGGTAGGAGCATGCTCCCGCTGTGGATCCGCCGCCGAGTTGACTCGGCCGTGGGGTAATTTTTGTGCAGTTTTTCCAGAGGGGTGTTTTGGGATTTTTACAATATATTTTTTCAGCCCAGATTTTCCAGAAAGAAAATTTTGTGTTTGGGGCCTAAAAATCCGTATTTTGATCGAACTTCTAAAGACTAATGCTAACGGGTTTATATCTGTGCTGTGTTATATGTATTGAAGGTCCGCTAATCGCTATACGTCGATTAGTGGGGGTTATACATATCTGTGATCTGTAATGTTGATGGTATGTGTATATAAATTCATTGGATTGTCGCGAGTGAATAGCCGGGGGTTGTGAGATGAGAGTTTTCTTTTCTTTCAATTCATGTAAAATATGTAAATTGATGTAATAATATTTGTATGGCCGCACAACCGGGTCGGGGTTGTAGCCGTCATTGTATAATTTCTTTTTACTTTTTTTGCTCCTAGGATAGACCCATGGTGGGGTGCACAAACTACCGGGTATCTCGAAGTGCCGAGTGGCATACTCACGTCGTTGAGGGAGGTTGCTCCGCTTCGGATATTTGGCAGGTAGTTTGCCGCACCCGTAGGGGTCTTGGGTAGGGTATTGGCTATTCACCGCGACCGTGTAATCCGCTTTTCGTTACAGGCTCGTACGAATTGCGGATTCCTAGTATATCCAATGTGTTCATCTATGATCTGAAATGGCTATCATTGCAATATATCTATATATGATATTATTTAGGCGTTGCTTATGTTTTGCATCCGCGCTAGTCCATCCCCCGCTCTGTCGTTAGTTAAGTAACCTAACGCGTAATGACGGGGCCCCGTGGCGAATGCGGATGGCATAAGCGTACGTCATATTTTGGTTGTTTTCTGCAATGATAGGATTAAATGATGGGACGCATTGGAATTAATGCAAGAAAAAATAAACCAAGTAAAAGTCGTTGGAACACTTTGAAAACCACCCGGTTCTTTTCAAAACCAAACTTTTAAATGCGGAGCATGAACCACTCTTTTTTGAAAGCTATCTCGTTCCATCGATTATATCAAGTTCACTACGTTCACGGTTTCTCCAAAACCATTCGTAGCCCTCCGTCGTTTCACATGAATGGTCAATAAGTATTCAAGCTATGTATGTTGGCCAAAGTCAAGGTATAGTGATTGGTAGCTATTGGGTATTCATGTGCAGCATAGATAGATGTGTTGGTTTGGGGCTGTCGTTCTACCATTTTGGCCAAAGTCAAGGGTATGTGCTGGTGGGCTCAAATTAACCGGGAGAATGACGGGTAGAACTTAACATGTGACTTATGATATTTTGGCCAAAGTCAAGGTCATAAGAGCATTGGGAAAAAATCCACATCGGGTGTTTCAAAAGAACTGAAACTTGCTAGTGTTGCATACCATTTGGAGTGTGATGATTCCGGTTGGATTCCTTCAGTTTTGTCACGCGATGATATTTGGATCCCGATCCTACTGTGAGTATATGCTACTCCTCGGGAAATTTCTCACTTAACGATCAATGCTATAAACCTAGTAGGTGTCTAGAAAGGTGTTAGCGGGGCTACGCCCCCAGAGAAAAGAGGTTCTTAAATTAAAGAACTTCGCGAAAGCGTTGGAAAACCTCCCTCGAAGTACCGACACTAGCCTAGCTGAACGGTTAAGCAAGTATTGTACGGTAAGATTGATCCTGACTAATTCTTCCTTTATGGTTTGAGGAGGGATTCGAGAGACAGTGGGAGCCATCCTGTTTAGAAAAACTAAAAACCACTCTAAACTTGCATGAGCATCATGCTGAGTGTTTCTTCTCTCTCTCCTAATTGCAGTGACCAATCGACATGACCGGACTTAAGTTACTACTAGATAAAAACATATTGACAGGGCCAAACTACAAAGATTGGCTCAGGAATGTCAAAATGGCAATCACTTATGACAAGTTGGGGTATCTTCTTACCACCAAAGCTCCCCTTGTCCCAGGTCCCAAAACCAGCGTCGTGGATAGGGAAATTCGTAAGACCTGGGAAATCGAGTGCGCAAAGGCCAAGTGCCTCGTGCTTGCCTCTATGGACAACGAACATCAGAGGAGGCACGAGAATATGGACCTCGAATCCATATTTCTCCATACAAAAGAACTGTATGGAGAGAAATCTCGTATCGCCAGATACGAAGTGTCGAAGAAGTTGTTTTCGGCAAGATTGGCCGTCGGATCATCGATAGCGGAACACGTGCTTAAGATGATTGGCTTCATAGAGAAGCTCGCGGACCTTGGGACCACGTTGGAGAATGAGCTCCATACGGACTTGATTCTTCTGTCCCTTCCTTCCACTTACGCCCAGTTCATCCTCAATTTCAACTTGCAAGAAAAGAAAGTTGAACTTTCAGAACTCCTCAACATGCTGAGGAGTGCAGAGGGCACCCTACAGAAAGGTAGGGAAACATCCACTTTGTTTGTAGGAGGATCTTCCTCTTCTAGGTCCAAGGCGAAAGCCAAGGGAAAGAAGAAGAAAACCCCCGCCAAACCAAGGGGCGGTGTTAGTAAGGTGGATACGAAGGGAAAGGCAAAAACAACAAAGAAAGCGGGGAAGCTTGTAGATAAGGAAGAGTGCTTTTACTGTCATAAGAGTGGGCACTGGAAGAAAGATTGCAGGGCTTGGAAGGCCAGAACACAGGATCTGAAGCAAGTGGCGGCTTCAGCTTCAGGTGCATATGTTATTGAAAACAGACTATCAATAAACTCTACTTCCTGGGTATTGGATACCGGATCAGGATCTCATATCTGTAATTCTTTGCAGGCGTTGAGAAACCGTAGGTTTTTGAAGGCAGGTGACATGACCACCCTCAAAGTTGCAAACGGAGCTAGCATGGATGCTAAGACCATGGGGGACTATCACCTGGGAATGTCAGATGGACATGTTTTGGTTTTACATAATTGCTTTTTTGTACCCAACGCAACTTGTAATATCATTTCTGTATCTTTGACTTCTAAAGAAGGTTATGAATTTGCGTTTGTAAGTAATGTTGTAAACATTCACCTTAATCAAGTTCTGATTAGGTCAGGTACATTGAGCAATGGTATATACGTATTAAACCAACCACAGATTTTCAATGTCCAGAATACGCACAAAAGAAAGTTTTCGGAAATAAATCAGACTTTCTTATGGCATTGTAGACTGGGTCATGATTGAAAGAATTAAAGTTAACCGCAATCAAGACGGTGTCGCTATGCAGCTAGCCGGTTGAGCACGGGTCGATCTACAGGCAGATGGTTGGATTTCCGCTCTTGTCTTAGACGAGTCAATAAAGAATTGTGTATATGTTTGTTCGATTCTAACCTATGTGTATTATTTTCAAGTATAAGGTTGTTAAGAAAAAGATACGAAATTGTAAGCTAAAGAAATCCGTACTCAAAACCTTTGAGCCGAGTCTTGACCAATTGAAGCTAAATCAATCGGCAACAACGTGGATTAGGGGATTTAAGCGCGGTATTCGTGGAATACGGCTTATTTACCCTTGTCCTTCCGTTCTTGTCTCTTGCTTTCGCCTTCGGCCAAACCGAACGCAACCGGTCGCGGTTTGGAATCACCGTTACCTTGTTAGGGTAGGGTGCCTAACAGAGCGCTTGCGTATGGTTTGGGCGGAGTTCAATGGAAAATAATGGGAAAAGGAAAAGAGAAAAGAAAATCATTAACTTATAATATCGTATTTCTTCTTAACAATAATAATTACAACATTCACAAAATAAACAACAAAGAGCAAAAGAAAAGAACAAAGAAAAGAAAAGATTACAAGTAATTAAGTGCATGAATATAAACTGCAAGAAAGAAAAGCAAGATAATAATAAGCAAGTAATAAAAAGCGATAAAAAGAACAAGAAAGTAGAACTCAAGACAAGCATGGGATCAATAACCAACCCTTAAACTTGCAAGCTCAATCAAGAGGTTGCAAGATCAAGAGAAGGGTAGAGAACGCATGTGAATTGAAGCGCTAATTCCACAAGAAAATACGCCCCTTGAGATCAATAACTAACCCTTAACCATTCAAGCTCAATGAAGAGGTTGAATGATCAAGAGAAAGCAAGAATCTCAAGGGGAAGAAGAAACAAAAGAGAATGATACAAAACCCTCATCTTCATTAATATCCACTCAATGCTCTCACTACATTTCCATGGAGGAAGAATGAAGAAGAAGAAGAAGAAGAACTATACAAAAAACTACAAAAGAGTGGACACAAAATTGGACCCTTTGCTTAGCTCAATTCTGGAGTATTTATAGGCAGGGAGCTGGAAATCTAGGGCAACATTCAGAACCTACATAAAAAGACCAAAATACCCACAAAAGTTGACAAGCTGTGGCGCCACTACGGCCGCGGATCCGCCGCCAATACCCCTTATTGGCCGCGGATCCGCGGCCCTATGATGGAGTCAGGGCATGGGCTTTTCTGTACGGCCCTGGTCTGCTGCCCCCTGTTGTTTGGTACATGTATTTTCTGATAATCTTTCCAGAATATCTTCAGAATTCTTAGTCAAAGATTGCTATCTTTTCTTCACTTTTGACTTCTATCTCTCTCGAGCTCCGCGCACCCATTGATTCTTGTGCTGCCCCCCCTCGTGCTCTTGCTTGACCCAGACACGAATGACCACTGTCATATGTCTTGTCTCAGGAACTGGTACTCGGCACTGGACGGATATGGATGACCGGAATCCGGCTTTTATCTGCTGTCAACAGATGTTTTGCTTTTGGCGTAACTGTGGAGATTTTATCTTGATTTGCAATATTTGGACTGGAAACCTGTACTCTGTAAATATGTAACAAACACGGATTAAAAGCACCTACCTATAAACACACGAGCATAAGAATGGGCGGTATAAAATGCAGTATTCTGTTGTGAACAAATACTCCCAAACTTTACTTTTGCTCGTCCCGAGCAAAACCAATTATTCACAAAAAATAAAATCCTAACCGCACTTTCGTAGGGAACGCGATTGCACTGAGCACGTGCAACAAGCCGTTAAACCCCTAGGTGTCCCTAGTAGGAGGAGTGTTGTCTCCTGAGGGTTTTCAGCGGATTACACCCACAAAATCCCGTCAAGCTAGTGTCATAAGTTAACATTGACTCTACTCCTACAGTTTAGTTTTTACGTTAGAAATTCTATCATCCTAAGTTAGAAATATCCAACCCTAATGCTTCACACCTCTAATCTATTTAACCTTAGATCATATTCGTTCCAAAAAAGTTTAGAAAGATGTTGGTTCCCCTGAGTTTTCCTTCTAAAGTGCGGCCTCAATTTAGGGATTTTTATCAACTTTACAGAAAACACAAGTCTTATTCTTTATTTCTATCTTTTATCCAAACATCGATTGTATACCCCTACGTGTGTGTATATTTGCACCCCTACACTCAAGAATTCAATTCAAGCTATAATACCCTTGCCCTAATACCTAATACTACTTCTTTTCATTAAGGATGGACGGATTTTCTCACACACCTTTCATGCGACTATTAATGCTTCCTGAGGCACTAACGGCCGATTACTGAATATGTGAACTTTAAAGCGTAAATAGCAGTTTCCAGGTCTTGACTTTATTCTATTTTTATCTTTTTCTTTTTCTTTTTCTTTTTCTTTTTTAAGACCGGATATATCTTTCAACATGCTCTTTTGGTGTTTAGCTTTAAATACCGTTTTTTCTTTCATAGTAGGCTTTCAGGCAAGAGTATTTCTAGGTATCCTCTACTATCCCAAGTTTCAAGGTGTGTATATGTGCAGTTTGTAGGGTATATACTTTCTAAATTTGAACTCAAGAAAAGAAACTATTTTTCAGACATATCCTCCGGTAAAGCTTCAATACTTTCCCTTTATCTTGACTTAACCCAAGAACTGAACTCAAGATTACATAGTTCTCAAAAAAAACTGTAAGGACGTATAATTACCAAGTTTAAACAGAATGAGGGTTATTTTTAGGGTTTTCAATTCCTAAGCCTAGAATTTAGTTATTTCTATCATATCAACTAAACTTTCAGAATAAAGATCTAAGTTACCATATTAGCTAACTTGACGACAAAGTTTTTATATTTTTTGGAAAATTTTCAATTTTTGTGGGTTTTTAATAAAGTATGCAAATGCAAAATATACAAATGAATGCGAAAGAAGAAAGCTTACCGAGCACACCCCCAAACTTAAACTTGACAGTGCCCTCACTGTCAGGCTACACCCAGAGGGTCAAAATTGTCGGCGCTCCCTAGAAACAAATTATATACAAAACAAAAAGGAAAACAAAAAATATATACAAAAAAGGAGTCCCCCCCAAACTTAAGTAAAACAGCGTTTCCACTGTTAAGCGTTGAAATTCAGGATTAGGGGGGAAAGAGAACAGTATCAAGCTATACAAGGCCTTACACAGGCCAAAAGTTAACACCAACCATTCAAAGATTTTATCGCTATAAAACAGTGGCTGGTGAAAGAAGACGTAGAGAAAAGAGATGGAGAATACGTGAGACCATATGCGGAGAGAAGCGGGATATGTCTCGGTATATGAGAGGAAGAAGAATGGCGGAAGGGAAAAAGAAGTGGAAGACGAACATGAGGGTGGAAATGGAGGAAATAGATTAGCACAATTTGTGATGACCGATGTGTAAAAAGCGATTGTGCTAATATATTTATCCGTCGAGAGATTGGGTCAAATCCCTCAAGATTCGTAAGAAGCCATGGGTACGCCGAACTTGGTAAACCAGACACAGTAAATAAAAGTGAGACGGGTTCTTGCAAGGTCGGAACGATGGAAAGGATGGAGGGAAGTGGTTGAGGAAGGGTATCGGTTAAAGGTTCAGGAGGGTGTACATAGTCAGTGGAAGGAACAGGATGAATTGGAAAATCCGACTCATCAAGCAAAACTGGTTCATCCTCAAAACTATCCTCAATATTCTCCTCAAAATTTAGCACATCCATGCTCTTCTCTTCAAAGTCCAGACGCATATGGGGTTCGGGAAAAACATTTAATGACTCGGGATGATGATTTGAAGAGACAAACTCAACCAAATCTACGGGTTCATCATGCAAAATATCCCCAGCGTCAATATCCTCAATCAAGTGAAAATCAAAATTCTCTGACACCTCATCAAAAGCATGGATATTAATCGATTCTGGTTCTAAGATATAGGTGTAGAGGTCAAAAGGATTAGGTATGGTTTCACTTGGAAGGGACCCTTCACAATCGGGCAAATCAAACACTACGAAGTCGCACAACTCATTCATCATTCTATCTTCAATTAATAAATCATGTGGGATACTCGATAGACTTTCAAAACAGGAGTTATGGGGTTTAATTTGGGACGGGTAGGTTTGATTTGGAAGGGGGTACATCTCACTCTCTCCACTCAAATTCACAGCCTGTCCTGCCGCCTCATCATACATTGAAAAAGTTGGAGCTAGTTGGAAACTAGCTACCGGGTCAGTAGGTTGTATGAGAGCGGCCATGGACGCATTCAAATCCATCATCTGTTGGCTTGATGCTATCCTAAAGTCTTCCAACGACTGTTCCAGACTAGACATGGGTTGTGAAGGGGTTTCAGGAAAAGATTCAAAGTTGTTTGGATACTGAAAACTCCCAAATGGCGGTTCTGAAGTAATGTCTAGGGAAGGTGCAAAAGTAGGGTAGGATTGGTAGGAATTGAATGGCTGGACAGGAGCAGAATCAACATCTGGATAGGAAGGTGAATAGAATTGTTGATCCCAAGAATTTGAAGTGGTGAAAGGAGTGAAAGATCGGCTACGAGATTGTTCAATACGTTCAGCAAGAGACATAGGTCTTGTGGCTACAACTGGACTTTCAAAAGGGGTATCAACGCAAGAATGGGTGAATGTTTGAAAAGGTTGATACGAAGTGGATTGTGGGGTCCAGTTGTTTGTCCTAGACGCGTCTATCCGATCTTTCAAAGAAATTTTGGGCATGGAGGGGTCGTTCGATGTTCGGCCAAAGCAAGAACCGTAAGAAGTAATGTCTGGTTGTGGGTACCAAAGTTCGGCAAGAGTTTTGCGCGGAGGGGTACCCATGATATGAAGAGAGAAAGAGAGAAAGGCAGAGAAAAGGAGGGGAAAAAGATTGTGATAACTTTTTTTTAGTTATATATTAACAAAAGAATGAAGTATACACACAAAAAGAATATGGAAAAAAACAATCACGACACAAAAATACCACACACCTAATCGTTCTAGGGTTCACCTAGGTCAACTAGACCCGCTCCAGAACTTGATTGTCGAAGTAAAACTGTGTCGAGAAAAGGGCTCAAGATACACTGATCACGAGGCCAGGTAAGTGCAGAGATAAGGGGAGGTTTTCCAACGCTTTCGCGAAGTTCCTTAATTAAATAACCTTTTCTCTTTTGGCGGTTTCGCCGTTAACACTTTTCTAGACACCCCGTAAACAATATACCGTTAAGCGAGGTTCTAAACACAGTTAACTTCTCCTAGTGAGCGCAAAGTCCTTAAGGCTTAAAGTCTAATTTCTTTTAAAATTTGTGCGGGTAAACGTTATGCTCAAGTTCGTGATTTGTGGGCCACGGAAAAGGTGATGAAATCCTTTACCGTATGTTGTGGGGTTCGCTTGCCCTTAAGTCCGTATTAATGTATGCAATGCGCAATTCAAAAATTCTATAAAGAATCAAACAATCGTTTTTTAGTTTAAGCGCGGCGCTGCAACAAATACGGGTTAGTCAATTTTTAGCGTTTTCTAGCGAACTTGCAAAGAATCCTGCAAAGAATAGTATATAGGATGCGTCGGATTTGAGAAGAAGGTGTTAGTAAAGTACGTACCGTTAAGTTTTGGGTTAGGAAACCCCCGTTGAATCAAATCCGGTAAGCTTGAAAAGTTCGCTTGCGCGGGTCAAACTACCCGGATCTTTGGCACTGTACATTGCAATCACCTTAACTTCGAAAGTACACTTTGCTCCCCACAATCGCAGTTTGCAAATCCGCAAAAAAATCTGCACTCTTGCCCACAAAAATGATTAAAAAAAACAAAAAGATTTTTTTTTTAAATATATACAAAAATAATATTAACCCGAATAACAGGAAAGAAAATACGCTACCATCTCCCCGGCAGCGGCGCCATTTGATTGAAAGAAATATAGTTAACTGCAATCAAGACGGTGTCGCTATGCAGCTAGCCGGTTGAGCACGGGTCGATCCACAGGGAGTTGGTTGGATTTCCGCTCTTGTCTTAGACGAGTCGATAAAGAATTGTGTATATGATTGTTCGATTCTAACCTATGTGTATTATTTGCAAGTATAAGGTTGTTAAGAAAAAGATACGAAATTGTAAGCTAAAGAAATCCGTACTCAAAACCTTTGAGCCAAGTCTTGACCAATTGAAGCTAAAGCAATCGGCAACAACGTGGATTAGGGGATTTAAGCGCGGTATTCGTGGAATACGGCTTATTTACCCTTGTCCTTCCATTCTTGTCTCTTGCTTTCGCCTCCGGCCAAACCGAACGCAAACGGTCGCGGTTAGGAATCACCGTTACCTTGTTAGGGCAGGGTGCCTAACAGAGCGCTTGCGTATGGTTTGGGCGGAGTTCAATGGAAAATAACGGGAAAAGGAAGAGAGAAAAGAAAATCTTTAATTTATAATATCGTATTTCTTCTTAACAATAATAATTACAACAGTCACAAAATAAACAACAAAGAGCAAAAGAAAAGAAAAGATTACAAGTAATTAAGTGCATGAATATAAATTGCAAGAAAGAAAAGCAAGATAATAATAAGCAAGTAATAAAAAGCGATAAAAAGAAAAAGGAAGTAGAACTCAAGACAAGCATGGGATCAATAGCCAACCCTTAAACTTGCAAGCTCAATCAAGAGGTTGCAAGATCAAGAGAAGGGTAGAGAACGCATGTGAATTGAAGCGCTAATTCCACAAGAAAATACGACCCTTGAGATCAATAACTAACCCTTAACCATTCAAGCTCAATGAAGAGGTTGAATGATCAAGAGAAAGCAAGAATCCCAAGGGGAAGAAGAAACAAAAGAGAATGATACAAAACCCTCATCTTCATTAATATCCACTCAATGCTCTCACTACATTTCCATGAAGGAAGAATGAAGAAGAAGAAGAAGAACTATACAAAAAACTACAAAAGAGTGGACACAAAATTGGACCCTTGGCATAGCTCAATTCTGGAGTATTTATAGGCAGGGAGCTGGAAATCTAGGGCAACATTCAGAACCTACATAAAAAGACCAAAATACCCACAAAAGTTGACAAGCTGCGGCGCTAGTACGGCCGCGGATCCGCCGCCAATACCCCCTATTGGCCGCGGATCCGCGGCCCTATGATGGAGTCAGGGCATGGGCTTTTCTGTACGGCCCTGGTCTGCTGCCCCCTGTTGTTTCGTACATGTATTTTTTGATAATCTTTCCAGAATATCTTCAGAATTCTTAGTCCAAGATTGCTATCTTTTCTTCACTTTTGACTTCTATCTCTTTCGAGCTCCGCGCACCCATTGATTCTTGTGCTGCCCCCCCTCGTGCTCTGTGCTTGTCCCAGACACGAATGACCACTATCATATGTCTTGTCTCAGGAACTGGTACTCGGCACTGGACGGATATAGATGACCGGAACCCGGCTTTAATCTGCTGTCAACAGATGTTCTGCTTTTGGCGTAACTGTGGAGATTTTGTCTTGATTTGCAATATTTAGACTGGAAACCTGTACTCTGTAAATATATAACAAACATGGATTAAAAGCACTTACCTATAAACACACGAGCATAAAAATGGGCGGTATAAAATGCAGTATTCTGTTATGAACAGGTCACATCAATGATAGAAGGTTGACGAAGTTACATACAGAAGGATATTTGAATCCGTTCGAATATCAATCGTATGCCACTTGTCAATCCTGTATCAAAGGAAAGATGACAAAAACTCCGTTCACTGGACACGGAGTAAGAGCGAGCGAGCTCTTGGGACTCGTACACAGCGACGTGTGCGGTCCAATGTCTACGCATGCACGAAGCGGTTATTCTTACTTCATTACTTTTACGGATGACTTTTCAAGGTACGGTTATGTCTTCTTAATGAAACATAAATCCGAAGCCTTTGGAAAATTCCAGGAATATAAGAATGAAGTAGAAAAACAAACCGGCAAAAGTATCAAGACACTAAGATCTGATCGAGGTGGTGAATACTTGAGTGCCGAGTTCCTGGATTACTTAAAAGAGAATGGAATTCTCTCTCAGCTTACTCCTCCATACACTCTGCAACATAACGGTGTATCGGAGAGACGGAACCGAACCCTATTGGATATGGTACGGTCCATGATGAGTAACGCTGAGTTACCGCGATCATTCTGAGGATATGCACTAGAATCAGCTGCATACCTTTTGAACCGTGTTCCAACTAAGACTGTGCCTACTACACCATATCAGATGTGGTGTGGGAAGAGACCCTATCTTAATCACATTAAGACATGGGGAAGTCCAGCTTTTGTCAAAAAGCAGTATGTGGACAAGCTCGAGGCACGCTCAGTACAGTGCAAGTTTGTGGGATATCCAAAGAACTCTAAGGGATATTTCTTCTATTGCGAAGAGGAAAAAAAGGTTTTTGTTTCTCAGCATGCCCACTTCTTGGAAACTCAGTTTTTGGAGAATCGGATAAGTGGGAGCGCAATAGAACTGGAAGAAATTCCAGAACCACGGACTATTACTGAAAGCTTAGTAGAACCAGAGGGTTCGAAAGAACATGACAATCCTACGCCGCTCCGCAGGAGTAGTAGGCAGTCTCATCCGCCCGAGAGATACTACGGTTTTCTCATAGACGGGGATAGAGAGGATTGCATCATTGATTATGATGAACCTACTAGCTTCCAGTAGGCCGTTCAGAGCGTTGACTCGGTAAAATGGCTGGATGCAATGCGGACCGAAATGGAGTCCATGTACACCAACAAAGTATGGACGTTGGACATTGCTCCAGATGGGGTAAAACCCGTAGGATGCAAGTGGATCTTCAAAAGGAAGAGTGGTGTAGATGGACAGGTTGAGACCTATAAAGCTAGACTTGTTGCAAAGGGTTTCCGTCAAAGACCTAGCTTGGACTATGACGAAACCTTTTCTCCGGTAGCTATGCTGAAATCCATTCGGATCCTTCTTGCCATTGCTGCTTTCCACGATTATGAAATTTGGCAGATGAACGTAAAGACCGCTTTTCTAAATGGAAATTTAGAGGAGTGTGTCTATATGGACCGGCCAGAGGGATTCATTCAGAGTGGGAGCAGCGGAAAGGTGTGCAAGTTGCTTAAGTCCATATATGGACAAAAGCAGGCATCGCGGAGTTGGAACATCTGTTTTGATGAGACGGTCAAGGAATTTGGCTTTATCAAAAATCCAGATGAACCATGCATCTATAGTAGATTTGTAGAGAGAAATGTAGTATTCCTCGTTTTATACGTGGATGACATTCTCTTGATAGGAAATGACATTCCTATGCTACAATCTGTCAAAGGGTTCTTGTCACACAGGTTCTCCATGAAAGACCTGGGTGATGACTCATACATTCTGGGGATCCGGATCTATCGTGACAGATCCAAGAGGATATTAGGACTCTCACAGTCCCGGTACATCGACACCATACTGAAAAGGTTCAGTATGGAAGATGCCAAGCGCGGTAATCTACCGTCTTGTAACGGGATCACCCTCTCCAAAGAGATGTCTCCCAAGACTGATTTGGAAAGGGATCGCATGTCTATTATACCATACGCTTATGCGGTAGGCTCTATAATGTATGCGATGTTGTGTACTAGACCAGATGTAGCTTATGCACTGAGTGTGGTAAGCCGGTATCAGTCAAACCCTGGGGAGAAACACTGGATAGCGGTAAAGAACATTCTCAAGTACCTGAGAAGGACTAAGGAGATGTTCTTGGTGTATGGCGGAAAAGACCTCCAGATCGAGGCCTTTGCTGACTCCAGCTTCAAGAGTGACAAGGATTATTCCAAGTCCATGTCGGGTTATGTCTTTACCCTTTATGGAGAGGCGGTGTGTTGGAAGAGTTCCAAACAGGAAACCGTTGCTGACTCGACGATGGAAGCGGAATATATCGCTGCTGCAGATGCCGCAAAGGAAGCTGTCTGGATGAAGAAGTTCCTCACGGAGCTTCAGGTGGTTCCTACCATTGTTGATCCAATACCGCTGTATTGTGACAACAACGGAGCTATAGATTTAACGAAGGAACCCAGGTCCTATCAGATGTCCAGGTACATCTTAAGGCGGTATCACCTGATCAGGGAGATCGTAGGTTGCCAGGAGATCGAGGTTCAGAGAGTTGCTACAGAAGATAACACTGCTGATCCATTCACAAAGGCCTTACTCCAGACTCAGTTCGAGCGGCTGATCGAGATGATAGGTCTTCGATACGCCAGTACATGGCCTTAGTGCAAGTGGGAGATTGTTAGTGTATATGCCCTGGAGGCCATTACTGTATCATACTAGTATGTATATTACTTAATGGAAGTTTGGGATATTCACCTTGTATTGACAATCTTGCTCAAAATGGTAGTATGCTACTTGGTTTGTTTCTGCTTTAATGTGTGCATGTGTTTCTTTTAGCATATTGCCTTTACACATTACTGGAGCCCTTAGGATCTTTGCATGATTACCAGCGTTGTGATGGCAGTCACACTCGTGGGGGCTGGGTAATCTATAAGCACATCCATATGCAGGTCCCTAGTCGCTGGACTATCGAGACAGGGCATCGATACTCCGGAGTAGACTAGCGTATGCGCTTCTTATCCCATCTTGGGAGACGGTCTGTCTCACAGCCGTCAGTACGTCGTACTTGAGATAGTATGCGGGTGCTCGTTAGGTTACGAGTACACTAGACAGGACTCGTCGGGAACTGTTGGTTGATATTATACCTATCATCAGTTATCAGTTCCCAAATGACATGAGTACAGCTTAGTCCGCTGACTTGACACTGTCACTTCGCCTCGAGTGTGTTCCCACTGTACTTTGATTACTACCCTACCACGGCTCAAAGGAGTCGTGCAACCAAGTAGTTTTTGGGTGCAGTCCCGAAGCACTTGGAGGCAGTGACGGTTAGACAGGATTCGTCTCTCCCGGTTTTGGGGGTTGACATCGTGCTGTGTCTAGGAGAGCCATTACACGAGTAGTCCCTGGCCAGGGCAAGCGAGATATACTGGTAGGTTTCCAGTGCTATCTCAGGGTGTTCTGGGCTACACTCCGACACGACTTGTACCGCTATTAGGGGACTAACGTTTACCGCCCCCTAGGCCCGCTATGCGATGTATCAGACGAACAGACCGGACTGTACAGAGATTGTCACATTTAGGCTCAGTAGGAGTTCAGATGGGTTTCACCTCGTCAGTCTTCTTGTCGGCATCTACCAGGAGACCGTTACGCACAGCTAGTGCTGCTTGTGGTCTGTGGTTAAACCAACTGCCAGCGTAGTGTCGAGTCTTTAGAGTCCCATACAGAAAGCTATTCGCCTTTAGGCAAAAGAGTAGATGTCGCATGGTTTTGCGACAGGTTGCATGGTTTTGCGACAGGGTTCGGTCACATCCATGCACTTGTGCACGTTAAGTGTCCGGACAGTTAACACTAGCGGGATTTGGTTTAAGCCAGATCCTAGTGTACGTTTTGGGATTGGTTTTATTTCGTTTGTATTCGTGTTCCTCGGAACGCGGATGCGGGTGTGTATGCACAGTTGACAGAGAGACAGAGGCAGATGATTCTCATTGGGGTTGTTGACTGTTGACTGTTCACTGTTGACCATTGACTTTTGCTAAACCCTAATGAGAATAAGAAATATTATTAATGATAATATTAATTAAGTATTATTGTGTCATGGTTGAGATGAGGGGTTGACTTTGTTGACCGGTTGACTAGGTTGGACTAGTTGACCATCATCATTACAATGGCTATCATTTCATGGCAAAGACTTTTGCTTGCTTGTTTGTTTTTGCAAAATGAGTGCATGAAATGATATGGCCATTTGACTTGAACCATCACATAATACTCAATTACTATTATGAGTAATCATGGTTTTGGATTATGAGAGCTTGGATGGCAAAAGAGTTACTCATTCTCTCATTTTTTTTTCTCTCTCTTGCTTGAAGTCTCCCTCTTGCTCTTCCTCTTGCTCTCTCTCTAGCTCAAGGCAACACCCTCTCATGAGTTGAGAAACATTGCCTAAGAGATAAAATAAAACCCAAATCACTTCTCTACTCATCCTAGTTCACAAGGTTTAGCAAACCTAGTGTTCTAGTTTCTTCAAGTTCGAAGAAGAAGCCAATGGTAGAAGCTTTCAGGTGGATCCATCTTCGGCGCAAGGAGACGACAAGGTGAGGCCGATCCATACACCGAAAAGAGTTGAAGACGAAGGAGTTCAAGAAAGGTATAACCCCCTAACCGAGTAGGTAAAACTCTTGTTAGGTTTGTTAGTTAGTTGTTTAACAAAGATCCGTATTTTGAGTCCATGTTACTGCCTATTGAAAATCGTTTTTCATCATTTCCGCAAGCCCGTAAGTACCGGGAGAGGTAGCATGGACTTACATCTACTACCTTTTTGTATATACAAGGTTCATCTACCATTTTGATGAAGTTAAACTCTTTAACTACCACATCAAAACAGATGTTCCAACTCCGCGATGCCTGTTTTATCACATAAAACATCTTGCACACGTTTCCGCTACTCCCACTGTCTACGAAGCTCTTTGGCTGTGTACTTATAGATGCTCTTTTCTAAATCAACATTTAGAAAAGCAGTCATGACACCCAACCGTCAGATATCGTAGTCATGGTATGTAGCCGTGGCAAGTAGGATCTGGATGGACTTAAGTATAGCTTTGAAAGTCTCAACTTTTCCATGTACACCTAGTAATCTTCTTAAGATATACTTGCTCCTGATGGGGATTTAACCCTTCAGATAGAGCAACCAAAGTCCATACTTTGTTGGTGTATAAGGATTCCATCTCAGATCGTTAAGCATCCAGCCATTCTTACAGAGTCCCACTCCTGATGGCCAGCTCGAAACTAGTTGGGTCATCATCTCATGATGCAATCCTCTCTCCCACTATCATAGAGAAACCGAAGTATCTCTCAGGTGGGTGAGGAACCCTACTAGATCGACGGAGAGGAAGAGGTTCGTTGGAAACTATTGAATCCTTTGGTTATACCAAATCATCTGCTGTAATTTGTATAGCTGGAACTCCTTCCACTTCTACCTCATGACCATTAATTTCTTCACAAGAAATTCCCTTTCACAAAGGTGGCATGCTTAGAAACAAAAATCTTTTGTTCCTCTGTTTTGTAGAAGATATTCCCTTGCGAATGCTTGGGATATCCAACAAACTTCTACAGAACTGACTTTGCCTCAAGCTTGTCCGGATTATGCTTTTAGACATAGGATCGACAACCCCAAATCTTAACAAATTTAAGATATGGGCACTTCCCTTTCCATATCACATATGAAGTGGTAGGCAACTGATTTGATTTGAACTCTATTCAATAGGTATGCAGCTTCTCAAGTGCATAACTCCTAAAAGGAAAAAAGAAACTCAATAGTACTCATCATAGAGCCCACCATATCACATAGGGTGCTATTGCTCCGCCCCGATATACCATAGTGCTATGGTGTATACGGAGGAGTAATGCCGAGAGAGAATCTCATTCTCTTTTAGAATAGTCCAGGAATCCCGTGCTTAAGTATTCTCCTCCTTGATCGCTTCAAAGGATATAATACTTATACCCGGTTTTTGGTTCTCTATTTCTTACTTTATATTCTGTGAATATCTCAAAAGCTTCGGACTTGTGTTTCAACAGGAACATATGTCTGAATCTTGAGAGATCATCAGAGAATGTAATGAAGTAAAAAGAACCGGTCTTCGCATGTGTAGACAGGGGACCTTCATACATCAGCATGTATCAATCCCAAGAGTTCACTAACTCTTTCTCTGTTTCCAATAAACAGAGCTATGGTCATCTTTTCTTTGTGACATGACCGACAAGTTTCACAAGATGTAAATTCAAACAAATTTAAATATCCATCTTAATGTAACTTCAGCTAGTCGGGTCGCATTGATATGACCTAGTCTACAATGTCTCAAGAAGAATTCGTTCATTTCTGGACTCTTCCTCTCGTGTGTGTTCTGTACATTAAGAACTGTGGTTTGATTTAGAATTTTTATGCTTTTAGATAACGTGCCTGAACCGATCAACTCTTGATATAGGAAATGTTCAAAACATTATCCAACAATACAAAATTATATCCTTTCTTTACTAATAAAGAGACTGATATGATGTTGTTTATTAGGTTCGGTATCTAATAACATTCGTTCAGAATCAATGTATTCTTGTAATACAGGGTGATAGCGACTAACGGACTTGGCTGCAACACTTGCACCGTTTTCTATCTCATGAAACTTATCACCCGTTCTCAGTTCTCTTCCTAACTGTAGCCCATGTAACAGATTACATATGCAGGATCCTGATCCGGTATCTCATACCCAGGACGTAAAGGATACTGAGAAACAGTTCTATGTAATGAACACACCCGAAGATGATGCATCAACAAGCACTTTCTTCGTTTGGGCGGCACGGGAATTCTGGTAATCCGCAATTTCTTGCTCTATCTTATAACAATTATAAGTTGGAGCGGGACCAACATTCCCCAGCTCAGTATAACAAGCGGGTTCGGTCAATGTATCCGTATTATTATCTTGATTATGGCGTGATATGGTCGCTACCTGGAGAGAGAGAGAAGAAAACACTCAGCGTATGCTCTTGCAAGATTAGATTGGTTATCTAATATATCTAATCAGGATGTCTCCCACTGTTTTAGTCAAATCTTCCTTCAAACCCCAAAAGGAAAGACTAGCCAGGATTAATTACACGTTACAAGTTCGCCAATCTTTCTGCCAGGCCAGTGACGGTACTTTGAGGGAGGTCCCCCGTGCTTTTGCACGAACCTAATTAAAGTAAACCTCGTTTTCCCAGGGGCGTAACCCCGTTGACACCTTTCTAGAAACCTACTTGATCGACTAATTGTAATGTGTAAAACTCTCCCAGGAGCAACTCTTACTCGCAGCGGGTATCGGGATCCAACTATCTCATAGAAGGTATGCAATCTCATTGCAAATTTCAACACATGAAATTCCCAATAATATTTTGCCCCTTGCATCTTATGACCTTGGCTAAGGTCAACAAATCATAAGTGCTAGCCAAGTTCAACCCGTCATTTCCCGATAGAATTAAACCCACCCGCACGACCCTTGGCTAAGGTCAACAAAGTCGCACGACTACCCTAACTCAATCGCATCATATGCTTATGTAGATAAGCACTAATTAGCTACCGCACACTACGCCTTGGCTAAGGTCAACAAACGCAGCACGAATACTAAGAAGTACTTATCTGAAATTGTAGCGTCTTGAAAAGTCGTTTTGGTGTTTTCCTGAAATTCGGTGAAAATTCGGTATTTTTCCGAAAACCGTCTTTCTTGTTATTTTGCAGTTTAGGGCTAATTATACCTTAAATGGATAGGTAATTACTTGTTTTTAGTAGCTAATGAGTTAATTATGAAATTTTGGTCATTTAAAATTTTTTCCCTATTTTTCAATTTTTTTATATTATTTTAAGCCGGTAAGAAAATACATTAAATTAGCAATAAATACAAATTTTTCCGGGCTAATTTTGATCTTTAAAATTATGATAATTAAAATCTAGTGGTAACATAAATTTTATTAATTTATTTTGATTTTTAACAAATTTTTATGAATTGAAACGAATTTATTGAATTTTGAGCTAAAACTTGAAATTTTTGAGTTCTAGGGGGCCTTTTTGCATAAAATTTCTTTTGTAAAACCCCTCTCTATTTTCCCTCAGCCCTAGGACAGCCCAACCCTGACCAAGTCCAGAAATTTCTGGCCTCTTTTCTTTAGTTGCTTTCTTGAGTTGATTTAAGGGTTTTTTTTGATTTATTTTAATTAAAATGAATAAGGTATGGTGCATTGACTTTTGTGGACTTGACCATGACTTTCCCCACTTGCCCACACCCTCCCCCATCCCCCTTGCTGGCCGAAACTGCACCTCCCCCTTCTTCATCTATTTTCTTCTCATTTCTTCACAATTCTTCAAGTTTAATTCATCAAAAATTAAAATTAAAGCTTGCAAATTCAAACCATTCTTCATCTTTCTTTTCATTCACCTCCCTAGCTTGGATCTTGATGCTTGAGGCCATCTTTTGGAGCAAAATCCATTCTTTGTAGATCTCAAGTGAGGTATAATTCTCATCAAAGTTACTTTCTTTTGTTGCTAAATTCCTTTAAATGCATGGTTTAGTGTTAAAAGTTAAATAATTTCTAATCTAGTTTAAAAAAAAAGAGTAGTTTGTTTAACTAGGGTTTTGAAGCCATAATAGTTAATTAAGTTGTTTTATAGTTAATCTAGTGGTTAATTAACTAATCTATATAGTTACCTTGTTGATGTAGTCTTCAATTGTGCTAATTTAGTTAAACTTAGAAGTGTGAAATTGTTGTTTTAGGATTTTCAAGAGAGGGTTATGTATGGAAAATGGTATTTGAAGCTTGATTAATGAGTTGTTTAGGGTTTAGAAATCCATTATTAGGTCAACTAATTTACTTTTTATCAAGTATTTTGCTATCTAACCTAAGAGGTTAATTTTCTTAAGTGGGCTTTTGTTGTGTTAATTTAAGTTTTCAAGTGTGGAAATTGATTTGGAATTTGCTAGGTTATAATTCAAGAAATGGTTGTTTATGGAAAATAGGATTGGAATCATTGCTATTGTGTTGTAATTAGTGTTTGTAGATTTCTTGTAGTGTGCTTGGGTAATTATGCTATATTGTAGTCGTTTTGTCGCAAATCGGCGATTTTTGCACCGATTTTGGAATGCAAATGCTTACTAGTTTTGTATAAAAATTATGTGATTAATTATTTTTGAGATCTTGATGATTGTAATGGCTTGTCCTACGACTTTTAGGATGCATGAGTGCGGATTTTTGGGTAGTCGGGTTTTAGTTTTGCCGGGCGACCAAATCGGCGTTTTTTGGCAGTTTTTGCGATTTTCGCGTGTGTTCCGCGCACTTTGTGCACGTTGTACCTAGCTAGCGAACTTTAGTAGTTTCGTTGGGGTTTTGCGTCGTTCTTGATATGTAACCTTATATTTGGTATTGATGTAAATTCCAGGTTCGGTCGCGGAGACGTCAGACTCGGCGCGAAAGGGAAAGGCGGTGATTGGACACAGCTAGCCAGGGATCCCGGTGAGTAGATGTAACATCTACGGGGGACTATCGTTGGATGGCGCAAGCCGCCCGATAGTTTTAGTAACTTACAGACCCTTAGTGATGTTAGTAATTAGGGGTGAAATACCTATTCGACTATTTGCTGCATCCATGCATTATATTGACATACCTATACGAAACCATTTCATAGGACACCTGCACCATTACCAGGGTTTTTATATGCAGCACGAGCACTATTCATGTTTACACACACACCCTGGTAATTGCCATGCCACCACACTAGATAACTTTTAAATTGAAACCTTTTACTAATTGATACTTAAACTGGTACTATTGCCTTTAATTCCTTAAAAATGAAACCGTAGTATTACTATTCATGTGCATGTACTTCATCATATTAATTGTTCATGCTTAATACATTAATCACACATCGCAACTTGATTATTGATATCATACGCATTCATTATCATTGATATGTGCACTTATGAGGATTTCTTGAGATTTTATAATATTGCTGGATTTCGGGGGAAAGCCGCAAAATTTCTGAACTTATTATATTTTTAAAATATGTAAATTGCGGTTTTCTAGTGATGTAAGTGTCGTCTACCATGAGTTTGCTGTGGATTTGGAAATCCGTGTCGAGGAGTGGAGGAACCGGCACGGGTACATGGTGGGCCCGGTAAGGTACCCCGGGGCAAGAGGAATGTGGTGATGACGTTGAGCCTGGCAGGGGACGGATTACCTACCGGTGACTTCATTAGGCACGGCGGATATCCAGAGGATACCGACCGGGGCCACGAGAGGATGAGATATTGATATTGTGATGGGTCAGCCAGATGGCTGAGGCCAGAGACACTATGACATGGTTTTATGAGATTTGAGACAGCTTTTAGGTGTCGTTGCTGGACACCGGTTCTCGTCGATTTCTTTGAGTATTATGCTGGCATTCTAAAAGAGTTTCAAAACACAAAAAGAGATAAAGTGTTCTTATATATATACCTATTGAGACCTCAGATATTCATGTTGCATACATATTAGTACACTGATGTTATATACACACCTACTAGTGCATCCAGTCATACCTGTATTATAGACGCTAGGATGCTTGTGTGCATGCATACGATAGCCTTTGTAGATGTTATTTATTACTCACGAGTTGGCAACTCACCCCTGTTGTGCCACAGTCTTTTGCAGGTCCGCTCCGTCAGTTCTGTAGCGGCGGGCGCACTTGTTCTTTTGCCTCTTTTGCCTGAGCTCGAGATTTGCTCATAGGTGGGTTATGTTATTATTTTTGTACCACCTTGTATATTCTTTGTATCTAGTACACTCCATCTACTGTTTCTACCAGATTATTGTATATTGACCTAGAAATGAGACTGTGAGGTTTGTGGATTTTATGCTGTATTTTGGGGTCGAGCTCACTTGAGCCGACATGCTACTTTTTTCATACTTCCTTAAGATTATTATACTTGTTGTCATTTATATTGCGTGGGATTTGTGACCGCCTTATGGCGAAGAGATAGCTCCCTCTTGGGGATGCCTTATTTGTTGGTTTTACATATATTCTTGTTGTACCCATTTTTGGGGGCCAGTATTTACAAAGGAGACTCTGCCGAAATTTTCGGAAAAAGTAGTATTGTTTTTAAAAGGGGTTTTACATGACTTATTTGATAAACTTGCTTTCAAATGTTTGGGTTTTCTTCACTCTTTTGCTTAATTGGTTTTGTTTTCTGGGTTTTGGCTTACTTATTTTACGGACGCCTTTAGACGTTTCGTAAACTTAAGTGCCAGTCACGTTCCGTACCCTGCGGGTCGTGACAAAATTGGTATCAGAGCGATAGGTTTTACCTTTGTGAGTGTAGGATAACCCTTGGTAGATGGAGTAAGTGACTTAAGCAGGGTAACGTAGCGTGCGTATGTCCGCGGCATACTTACGATACGGTACTCCGCCTAAGTGACTTTAGGATACTTGCTTGAAATTCCTTCTTCAATTCTGTGTATCCTATGATTCTTTTGCACTGTTCTTATTATCCTTTTTCTGTAATAGCCACTATGCCGCCAAAGGCTACGAGTGCGCAGAGGGCTGCCGCCCGTGATGATATCCGAGCAGGCTCGTCCGAGACGAGGACTGAGCAGGGTGGTATACCTATGCCTCAGGGACAGACTGATCCGCATTCCCCAGGTCGCATGGATTGGCTTGAGTCCGGTATGGAGGAGCTGCGACAGATGATGGGTGGCGTGCAGGAGTTACGACAGATGGTGGAATCGTTAGTAGAGGTCAATCGAGCACAGAGATCGGATATTACTCCCCCTGCGGTCGTTTCGAGACCGAGTCGGATTCGCACTGATATGTCAGCACCTAGGAGGGTTCGCAGAGGCCGTGGTGGATTCTTTAGGGGCCAGTTATATCGCCTTCACCCATATGATCAGCAGCCATGGTTAGGATGTTTTTGGTGTGGTAGCCTGCATCATCTTGTCAGAGACTGTCCGGTGAGACGACAGGGAGCAGCGACAGTTCCGCATGTGACCCTACCACCATCACCACCCCTTCCTCAGAGAGCCCTACTTCCTACCCCAGGTGATGCTCCACGCCAGTTAGGTGCACCCAGAGGCCATGGAAGCGGCGGTCCTGTTCAGAGAGGACGAGGAGGCAGAGGCCGAGGTCGAGGTCAGCCCGCTATCGGTGGAGGACAGGCCCGAGTATTTGCTTTGACACCGCAGGATGCGCAGGCATCCAATGCCGTTGTGACAGGTACTTTGCCAGTTTGTTCTTTCGACGCACGGGTATTATTCGACCCAGGTTCCACAAATTCGTACGTCTCTACACACTTTGCACCGATGTTGGGCCGTGAGTCATCGTCGTTAGATCAGCCGCTTGTTGTTGTTACTCCGGTAGGCGAGTCGTTTGTCGCTCGTTTTGTATTTCGTTTGTGTTCCGTTCGTATCGGGGAGAGGGATTCATCAGTTGATTTGATACTCCTCGATATGTTGGACTTTGATGTGCTTCTGGGCATGGATTGGCTAGCCACTTGTTATGATTCGGTGGACTGCCGTGAGAAGGCAGTCAGATTTAGCCTTCCGGGAGAGCCAGTCCTTGTTATTCAGGGAGACCGCGGTGTCGCCCTTCCCAGCTTAATTTCGTCTCTTCGCGCTGGTCAGCTCTTGCGGAAGGGATGTCAGGGATTCTTAGCGTTTGTTTGTGATACGCGAGCTGCAGAGGTTCCGTTGGACCGGGTCCCGGTAGCTTGTGAGTTCCCTGATGTTTTCCCTGATGAGCTACCTGGGCTACCGCCTGAGCGCGATGTTGAGTTCTGCATTGATTTGATTCCCGGTTCGGGGCCTATTTCTATACCACCTTATCGGATGGCCCCGGCAGAGCTTCGAGAGCTGAAGGATCAGTTGCAGGATTTGTTGGATAAGGGGCTTTTTCGACCGAGTGTTTCTCCGTGGGGTGCTCCGGTCCTGTTTGTCAAGAAGAAGGATGGAATTTTGCGCTTATGTATCGACTACCGCCAGCTGAACAAAGTTACCGTTCGGAACAGATATCCGTTGCCGCGCATTGATGATTTGTTCGACCAGCTTCAGGGTGCGGGGTATTTTTCGAGGATCGACTTGCGATCAGGATACCATCAACTGCGAGTTCGACAGGAGGATATACCGAGGACAGCTTTCCGCACGCGCTACGGCCACTACGAGTTTTTGGTGATGTCGTTCGGACTCACCAACGCCCCAGCAGCATTTATGGATTTGATGAACCGTACATTCAGGCCGTATCTTGACTTGTTCATCATCGTGTTTATCGACGATATCTTGGTGTACTCCCGGAGCAGAGAGGAGCACGAGCAGCACTTGCGGATTACGTTACAGACCCTGAGGGAGCACCAGCTGTTCGCGAAGTTCTCCAAGTGTGCATTCTGGCTGGACAGTGTCGGATTCTTGGGTCACGTGGTTACGAGAGACGGCATTTGTGTGGACCCGAAGAAGATTGAGGCTGTTCAGCAGTGGCCCCGACCTACATCGGTGAGATCCGTAGTTTTCTAGGCTTGGCGGGCTACTACAGGCGTTTTGTTCAGGACTTCTCCCGTATAGCTGCACCGTTGACCGGTTTGACCCGGAAGGGAGTTCCTTTCGTTTGGACAGAGGAGTGCGAGCGCAGTTTTCAGCAGCTACGGACTTGTTTGACTACGGCACCGGTATTATCTTTGCCTTCGGGATCAGGCGGATTTGTTGTCTGCTGTGATGCTTCGCGAGTGGGATTAGGATGCGTTTTGATGCAGCATGGCCGGGTGATCGCTTATGCTTCTCGGCAGTTGAAGAAGCATGAACAGAACTACCCTACTCATGATTTGGAGATGGCTGCAGTGGTCTTTGCACTGAAGATTTGGCGACATTACCTTTACGGCGAGTCGTGTCAGATATTCACCGATCACAAGAGCTTAAAGTACATATTTCAGCAGCGAGACCTGAACCTCAGACAGCGTCGTTGGATGGAGTTGGTGAAAGACTACGACTGCGAGATCTTATATCACCCCGGCAGGGCGAATGTGGTGGCAGATGCGTTGAGTAGGAGGCCCGGGGGTAGTCTATCCTTTTTGCGCGCAGTGCAGAGGCAGTCGTCAGCAGATTGGCAGATGTTATGCGACAGCAGAGTTGAGTTCGAGTTCACTCAGACAGGGGGACAGCTCGCGCATGTTCGTGCACGCCCACAGCTGCTTGACCGTATATATGAGGCACAGCGCAGTGACGACCGTTGCTCAGAGATCATGGCACAGATGGGACAGGGCAGATTTTCCGAGTTCGTGATCGACGATCAGGGGATTTTACGATATGGATCTAGACTGTGCGTACCAGATGCCGATGGATTGCGGCGCGACATTCTTGAGGAGGCACACCGATCAGTGTATAGTGTCCACCCCGGTTTCACCAAGATGTACCATGATATGAGAGAGACCTACTGGTGGGACGGGATGAAGAGGGACATTGCGGAGTTCGTTTCGAGATGCCTGACTTGTCAGCAAGTCAAGGCCGAGCACCAGAAGCCCGTAGGAGAGCTACAACCGTTACCCATTCCAGAGTGGAAATGGGAACAGATTTCGATGGACTTCGTTGTGGGTCAACCCAGGACCAGTCGAGGGTACGACTCCATCTGGGTGATCGTGGATAGATTGACGAAAGCGGCTCACTTCCTTCCAGTGAAGACGACTTTCAGCTTCGCTCAGTATGCTCAGCTCTATATTGACGAGATCGTGCGACTACATGGCGTACCGACTTGTATCGTGTCAGATCGAGGCACTCAGTTCACCAGCCGACTTTGGCAGAGACTTCGGGAGGCTTTGGGCACTCGTTTGAGCTTCAGAACAGCGTTTCATCCGCAGACAGATGGACAGTCAGAGCAGACCATTCAGACTCTCGAGGACATGCTCAGTGATGGAGATAGTGCCCTCAGAGTCAATTATTGGATCACAGGCACGTGATTGCAATGATTGAGGGAGGACCTGTCCCAGTAGGACAGTCTTACTCGAGATGATAGTATGCTATCTGGTTTACCTTTATCATCGTGTACTGCTTTAGGTGACCTGACACGTCGCTATTACACGTTGATAGAGCCCCTTGGATTCTTGCTTGACTGCCAGCAGTATGAGGGCGATCATATAAGTGAGAGCTGGAGTCTATAAGCACATCCTTAAAAGGTCCCTAGTCGTGGGAGTTTCGAGACAGGGCATCGATTCTCCAGAGTAGACTAGTGTATACAGTCGAGACCCCGATGAGGGGCGGTGGCCGGTCTCACAAGCTACTAGTGTCAGTAGGTTCACCTAAGATGTATACAGGTGCTCATTGGGTTATGAGTACACCGGACAGGACTCGCCGGGAACATGCTAGTTGGTCTTATACTTGACGTCAGATAGCAGTTCCCAGGTGACATGTGTACAGGTTAGTTCATCGACCTGGGGATCGTCATTTGTCTCGTGTGAGTTCCCACTGTACTTTGATTACTACCCTACCACGGCTCAAAGGAGTCGTGCAAACAGGTTTTAGTTGGGTACAGTCCCGAGCCACATGGAGGCAGTGAGCGGATCTTCGGGGGTTTCGTCTCTCCCGATATTGGGGGTGAGGTCGCGCTGTGTCTAGGAGAGCCATTACACAAAGACCTTGGCCAAGGCAGGAGATTTACTGGTAGGTATTCCAGTAGTATCTCAGGGTGTTCTGGGCTACACTCCGACACGACTTGTACCGCTTTTGGGGGTCTGACTTTTACCAACCCCCTAGGCCCGCCATGCGATGCTCATAGATGAACGGACCGGACTGTACGGATATTGTCACTGACAGGCTCAGTTGGGTGTCGGGCTGAGCTTCCTCATCGACGTCCCTTTTGGTCAATAGCTGGTGGCCCGTCATGTATTGGCTTATACCTCTGACATGCTAGTGGTTAAATCCACAGCCATAGTATTGACGAGTCTTTAGAGTCCACCACACTTTCAGCTACTCAAGTTTCGGGCGAAACGCTGTAGAGGCCGTATGGAGATATGGCAGGGTCCGATCAGATACGTGCGGTATTGCACGGATCAGGATCGGACGGTTTTGTACTAGTGGCCGTATAGTTATATGGCAGCGTTCGATCAGATACGTGCGGTATTGCACGCATCAGGATCGGACGGATTTTACTAGCCGGCTTTGGCTTAAGCCGGTCCTAGTTTAGTACAGTGTAGATTTTGTCTCATTGCATTTGTATCCGGACGGAATACAAATGCGGGTGTGTATGCACAGTATGGGGTTTTCCTGTAATTTATTACGGGACCAGTTTTCTAGAGTTGCCATTTTGCTTTCCGTTCCGGCCGGTTTTTCTTTGTTCTTTCCCGGCCGGACTTTTCCGATGGAGGGTGTTATTTGCAAGTTTGCAAATAACACTTTGTGGAGGGTTTTATTGCATAAGGTTTGATATGATAAGCATCTTTGCTTTTCATGCACTTAGTGTGATAAGAGAGGATTTGAAATGGATTTGAATTGTGATCATGATGATGCTTTGGATATGGTTACCCTCCACCTTTTACTACCATCACCTCCCTTCATATTGAGATTCCTCCACCATTTTGTTACTCACTTGATGCAAGAAGGTTTTCATGGTTAAGAAAAAGAGGAAAGAGAAGAAGAAAAGAAAAGAGAGAAAGAAAATGATGAGAGCTTCACCATGAGAGTTTCATTCTTGATCTTCTTTCCATGCTAGAAAAATGCAAGCACCATTTTTCTAGTCTTGATTCCTCTATCATCTGCAATGGCAACCAACCCCAATGTGAGACATACATTCTACATTACATTCCCTACAGTATATCTTGAGCATGTCGAGTAGCCGGCTTCATGCGCGAGTTGCCTCGGTATTGAGGTGGGTGTTGGAGATAGTGCCCTCAGAGTCAATTATTGGATCACAGGCACGTGATTGCAATGATTGAGGGAGGACCTATCCCGGGACGACAGTCTCACTCGAGATGATAGTATGCTATCTGGTTTACCTTTATCATCGTGTACTGCTTTAGGTGACCTGACTTGTCGCTATTGCACGTTGATAGAGCCCCTAGGATTCTTGCTTGACTACCGGCAGTATGAGGGCGATCATATACGTGGGAGCTGGTAGTCTATAAGCATATCCTTAAAAGGTCCCTAGTCGTAGGAGTTTCGAGACAGGGCATCGATACTCCAGAGTAGACTAGTGTATACAGTCGAGACCCCGACGAGGGGCGGTGGTCGGTCTCACAAGCCACTGGTGTCAGTTGGTTCACCTAAGATGTATACAGGTGCTCATTGGGTTATGAGTACACCGGACAGGACTCGCCGGGAACATGCTAGTTGGTCTTATACCGGACGTCAGATAGCAGTTCCCAGGTGACATGTGTACAGGTTAGTTCATCGACCTGGGGATCGTCATTTGTCTCGTGTGAGTTCCCACTGTACTTTGATTACTACCCTACCACGGCTTAAAGGAGTCGTGCAAACAGGTTTTAGTTGGGTACAGTCCCGAGCCACATGGAGGCAGTGAGCGGATCTTCGGGGGTTTCGTCTCTCCCGGTATTGGGGGTGAGGTCGCGCTGTGTCTAGGAGAGCCATTACACGAAGACCTTGGCCAAGGCAGGAGATTTACTGGTAGGTATTCCAGTAGTATCTCAGGGTGTTCTGGGCTACACTCCGACACGACTTGTACCGCTTTTGGGGGTCTGACTTTTACCAACCCCCTAGGCCCGCCATGCGATGCTCATAGACGAACGGACCGGACTGTACGGATATTGTCACTGACAGGCTCAGTTGGGTGTCGGGGTGAGCTTCCTCATCGACGTCCCTTTTAGTCAATAGCTGGTGGCCCGTCACGTATTGGCTTATACCTCTGACGTGCTAGTGGTTAAATCCACAGCCATAGTATTGACGAGTCTTTAGAGTCCACCACACTTTCAGTTACTCAAGTTTTCGGGCGAAACGCTGTAGAGGCCGTATGGAGATATGGCAGGGTCCGATCAGATACGTGCGGTATTGCACAGATCAGGATCGGACGGTTTGTACTAGTGGCCGTATAGTTATATGGCAGCGTTCGATCAGATACGTGCGGTATTGCACGGATCAGGATCGAACGGATTTTACTAGCCGGCTTTGGCTTAAGCCGGTCCTAGTTTAGTACAGTGTAGATTTTGTCTCATTGCATTTGTATCCGGACGGAATACAAATGCGGGTGTGTATGCACAGTGTGGGGTTTTCCTGTAATTTATTACGGGACCAGTTTTCTAGAGTTGCCATTTTGCTTTCCGTTGCGGCCGGTTTTCCTTTGCTCTTTCCCGGCCGGACTTTTCTGATGGAGGGGGTAATTTGCAGTTTTGCAAATTACATATTGTGGAGGTTTTATTTGTAAGATGGTTTATTATGAAAGCATCTTTTGATGCCTTTCTTATCCTTCATTATTCTTTGCTTTATGAGATTTGAAATGGATTTGAGGTTGATTTGAGATTTAGTGATGATTATGTTCTTGGATGTGGTCACCTCTTTTCTTTTCCTACACTCACCTCCCTCTTGATATGAGATTGTTCTTCCTCCACCATATTCTACACTTAAGGTAAAAAGGTATTCATGGTAGAAAAAAAGAGAAAGAGAAGAAGAAAAGAAAAGAGAGAAAGAAAAAGATGAGAGCTTCACCATGAGAGTTTCATTCTTGATCTTCTTTCCATGCTAGAAAAATGCAAGCACCATTTTTCTAGTCTTGATTCCTCCATCATCTTCAATGGCAACCAACCCCAATGTGAGACATACATTCTACATTACATTCCCTACAGTATATCTTGAGCATGTCGAGTAGCTGGCTTCATGCGCGAGTTGCCTCGGTATTGAGGTGGGAGCCCGTAAAAGTACCCGGCTTCGTGGTACCCTTTCCGACGAGGAGGAGACGGACGGAGATCCCGCGAGGAGATCGGAGTGGAGATGAAGACCGGAGGACTCGGATCGTATGGTATACTTCTCTACCCCCTCTCTAGATAGCTTAGACTAGTTTAATGGCACGATCCGGGGTTTAGTGCGCGGTGGTGCCGGTTTGCCAAGTCCGCAAAATTTTAAGTTTACCACCGTTTCCGCGTTTGGCCGTCGGTTTGACGGCCGGGGCGCCGCCGTGCACTTACAGTGGTATCAGAGCCTCGCCATTAACATAGTCTAGCTTCGTTTGATGTGTTTTACTTTTCCGATCGAACAAAATCCCGAAAACGCATTTTTCATGCACATCAGTTTCTGTCGAATTTTTTTTGAGTGCAAAAATTTTTCTGGTTGTCTCAGAGTGATGTGCAGGGAATTTTAAGGTTACTGTAAAAATTTGGTACCACGAACTCACCATACCGCCGCGGAAGGGCGGCCAAACCCCTGATTTGGCCGCGCTTCCGCCGCGGATGTAACTGTTCACCCCCCCAAATTTTTGCAGTATGTTCCTGAGTGAGAAATGTGGTTTCTGGGATATTAAAATTGGGCCCAGGATTTCTGTGAGTGCTACAGTTTTGATTGAGGGCCCACTTGTTAATTTTTGATCGATCGGATATTTTAAACACATTTTTCACAGTATTTACATTATATCTGCGACCGTGAATGTCACTCGATCGGTAAATCCGGTCTAACTGCTATAGCCCGGTTAGACGGATTTGCGAACGTGACTTTCACGTTGATGTTCTATGTTTTTGCTGTGATGTTGCGGATCGGTCGTGGGGATAGCCTGGATGCAATGCTAGTACTGTGCTGTTGTATTATGTACATTTGATATTGCGGGGCGAGCGTCCGACATGTGGACTGCCGTCACTGCCTGTTTGTATTATTCTTTTGGGGCACGACCTAGTTGCGGTCGATGTACCCGGTGTATGTATATTTTACATTCTGTACTAGGATTACCCCGCGGTGGGGTGCACGGATAGCCGGGTTCTGGAGGGCAACAAGCCCGCATCTCATGGCATTGGGACGGAGGGGGCTTCACTCTGGGATTGGCGGGCTATTCGTCGCACTCGTAGGGGGTACAGGTTGACCCAGGAGGGGTGCCCAAGTTGCCGGATTCCGTGGAGTGCTGGGTGGTCCATTCACGGAGCTGAAGGGGGCTGCCTCGCTTCAGGTTTTGGCGGGTAACTTGCCGCGCCCGTAGGGGTCTAGGATTTCATTGCACAGGCTATCCACACGACCAGGGGAACGTCGGGTTTCAGTAGTGGCTCTGTGAAACCCGGGGATCCCAGATATCTGTATTGTTCTGTGATGTTGTACATTTCTGTGATGTTGCATTTCTTTTCACGCCTTGAGCGAAATATAATATATTGGTATATATATTAGTAGATGTTGTATATGTTTTACATCCGCGCTAGTCCAGTCCCCGCTCTGTCGTTAGTTAGCTAACCTAACGGGTAATGACGGGACCCAGTGGCGAATGCGGATGGCATATACGTACATCAGTATATTTTCGTTCTTTGTGGTGTGATCAATTGATGGGACTGCATTGATTCGGATCAATGCAAGTTAAAAACAAACCTAATCTGATGTTGTTGGAACACTTTTTCAAAAAGCTGTTATTGCAAGGACGTTCACTTTTGTTTTGCATCGTGGTATTCATTTGGAATATCCTGCTCCTCAGTCGACGAGGCAAGGGCCGAGATCCCTTCACCGGGAGTGACCCCTTGGACAGAAGTTTGCATCAGGGCATTAACTTCACTATAGCCGATTACTTTTGCTTTGCACTGTGGTATTCATTTGGAATATCCTGCACCCCATTCTACGGGGAAAGAGCCGAGATCCCTTCACCGGGAGTGACCTCTTTAGCAATGGTTTTCGTCACTATATTTTCTAAAAAGCTATCCGTTCCTTCAACGATATCATGTTCATTACGTTAAAGGTTTTCGCCAGAAACCATTCGTAGCCCTCCGTCATTTCAGACGGGTAGCACGTAGTATTCATGCTATGTTTGTTGACCTTCGTCAAGGCATAGTGCATGGTAGCTGCTTGTTACCTTTCTGCTGCATAGGTAGATGCGTTGGTTTGGGACAGTCGTATAGCCTTATTGACCTTCGTCAAGGGCTTGTACGGGTGGATTCAAATTAACCTGGATAATGACGGGTAGAACTTGACATGTGACTTATGATTTGTTGACTTCGCCAAGGTCATAAGAGCATGGGGCAGAAATCACATCGGGAGTTTCAAAAGTACTGAAACTTGCCAGATATGCGCATACCTTCTGGAGTGTGATACCGTGAGCGGATTCCGTCACGTTATCATGCAATGATAGTTGGATCCCGATTCCCACTGATGAGTTGGTTTACTCCTCGGGTGACCCCGACTAATTCTTCTTTCAGGTTTGGAGGAGAATTTGAGGTACAGTGGGAGGTTTCCAGATTAGATAAATTGGTAACCATTCTGATCTAGGTTAGAGTGCACGCTGAGTGTTTCTTTCTCTCTCTTTGGCAGCGACCATTGACCCGACCCTAAGACTATGACTCAGTGACCAAGTTGACCGAACCTACTTAACACTGGCTTTTGGATTGTCAGAGTTGCAGACCTCATTGCCACTCCTACTTTTACCCTTTTCTCCAGGACACCCCGTATTGCTACGAACGTCCACTTCCATTGGACAAAACCATCGTATGGTTAGATACGAACTCGAAGGAATTCGAGGATGGTTTCCGGTTCTGGAGAAAACGGATAGGATTATTCAGTTGTCTTTTCTTTTCACCCTCTCTCAGGTTACGAGTACTCCTTAGTTTAGGAGTAGTACACCTATTATGCAATTTAGATAGTCTTCTTCCAAACCATAGGCTGGTGCCGACCGGTAGGGAATGAAGAAAACCAGTTAGCCTAAACGGTGTACAGAAGGTATTAAGTTAAGACAAAGCAAGGGATTTGTAAGAGGGCAAAGTAAATTGCGACTGCTATTCACGACCAAACCAAGTATTTCTTCGTCAATCCTAAATCACCTTTGTATTTCTCCAGGACACTCCGTATCACTACGAAGATCCCATTTTATTGGATAATCCATCGTATGGTTATATACGAACTCGAAAGGAACTTGTTCCAGTTCGGGGATGGATCCTGGTTCAGGAGAAATAGGAATAAAGTACATTCAGGTGTCTTTTATCTTCACCTTCTCTCGCGTTGCGAGTGCTCCTAGGATTAGGACAGTACACCCTTTATGCTTTTTGGATAGTCTTCTTCCAAACCATAGGCTGGTGCCGAACGGTAGGGAAGGAAGAAAACCAATTGGCCTAAAGAGGTGTGCAGAAGGTAATGACTAAAGACATATGAAGGGATTTGGAGAGGTGGCAAAGAATTATACGGTTATAGTTGTGAATCTGGATAATGGTAGAGGCATTATTAGGAATACCAGGAAACCCCAACGAAACATTTCAATGTTTCAGGTTCACTGTGTACTGTTAAAAGAAAACTGATTTCCCGATTAGATACTTACTCCAGGGTATGTATTTACCAGGTATGATGCTCACATCTGTATGGTTTTACAGATGATGAGTGGGAGTAAGTTATTGGGAATTGGGTGATCATCCTCATTATATCGGGATTCGTTGTAATTGGTGATATTTGAGGATGCCACCTGGGTTGTTTGCCGGTCGGCAAATATTTGGTTTTGAATATCCACTGTTGTGCACCAATTTCAAATTGATATATCTGTACGTCTATTTTCATAGAATGAGATATACCTTTTGATATTATGTCGATGACATTTACCTATATCAGTGGATAGTTAGGTAAGGAGCATTGAACAGCGGTGTAATTCTTCTTAACCATAAGTACAGTTTTCAACCTACGACACACAGTGAATGAGTCATCAGACTCAAGGGACTTATACAGAGTATTGTATGTTGTCCACGGTCCACCAGGACAGAGGGGTTGGTCCTCGTACTGTATTCTGTTTACTTATGACTTCTCTAGTTCTTAGACAGGTGTTTCGTAGAAACACAGGGTCGAAGTTTTGAGAAGTTATAGGTATAAGAACAAAGTAGAGAACCAGGTGTTGCAAGTATCGGGATTCTTCAGAGTGATCGAAGATGTAGATACTTGTGTATGGTATTCAGTTGATAGTAATGATAAAGAGAACTTGCTTCTCTTTCGGGTTACTCATAATTGGAAGTATTCCTAAGTTGAGTGATGCTGATCGGCCTCTTTCCATTTAGTTGACATGCACTGGAGATAGCTGCATGATTTGAATCTGGTTCAATTAAATCAGTGCCTCTGGTTCTATATTGGATGTAGAACAGTTCATATCTTAACGTTGTTAAGGTACGGGGAGTTGTCCGGCTTATGCTTAAAACCAGACACTGGACAACTCAAGGCACGTTTCTGTAATGGCTGTTTGTGGGTTGACCCAGGCTATGACGCGGGTTGACTTTCTACCATCTGGATGAACAATAGCAATATTGTTCTAGACTCGCCACAGTTTTATTAAAAATGGATTTTTTCAAAAACAGCAGTGGGAGTATGGTAGAACTGGAAGTGATTCCAGAACCGCAAACGATTACTGAAGATTTGATGAGGAACCTGAAGATTCAATCTGATTTGACATTCCATTGGCCACTCCGCAGATAAGGTGGGTAACTTCAGGCACCCGAGAGGTACTTCGGTAGCCTCAAGGACGGTGACAGGGAGGTTCTTGTTTACCCACACTTGCCATTGTTGTTGTTCCAGGCCGCGAGACCCGGCAGGAGGATGAGTATAGCGTCGTTCTGAACTAGCTTCAGAAGTGTACGTGTATATGACTCTGCCAGAGGGTTGTCGTAGTCAGTGGGAGCAGCGGAAGCATTGGTGGACATCAGGCTTATGTCTATTTATAGACTAAAGCAGATGTAGCGGAGATAGATCATCTGTTTCTGATGTGACAGTCATAGGTTTGACGTCATCAGAATAGGGGATGGATCTGTTGAGAAGGTAGTAGGAAGTGATATTCCTTTACTACGATCGGTTATACTTTGGTCGTCACACAGTGGTTTCTCCACAAAGGACTTGGATATTATATCTGACATACTGGTTACTAGATCTATGGTTTTAGATCTAGATTTGGGTGGTTTCCTAATCTGGGTACCTTGACAGCATTCTATGAGTATTTAGAATGGACGACTCCTGGTACGGTAGTGTACCTGCAAGTAATGGAGTCGCCCTCTCTAAAGGTGTCTTTTAGACTAAAGTAGAGAGGGATGTGCATGATTGGCAGATCACTTGCTTAGGCAATTGAGTCAATCATGAGATGTCAAGTACCACACCAGATGTTGTTCTTGCACTAGATGAAATAAGTTGATATTGATCCAATCCTGGAGAAACAGTCGGAAGCAGTTTTAGAACATAAGTGGCTGTTCTAGGGATATGATAACGGCTGCCTCTTTTAGGAGACGGTTATCATTCCAGGCTTCCAAGGTGACCTGGACGACAAGGAGGTTGTCAGAGTTATAGTTTTTCCCTCTGACGAGGGGCAGTATTTTGGACGGATGGTCCAAGGCAATACTGAGGGTGGCATGGCGCAGGATACTGATTAAGTTCAGTTGACGATACAGTCTAAGAAGTTTGGATTTGGAGTTCATTTATGAGCTAAGTCCCATCAGACATCCAGACATTCTAAGACAGGTATTGCTCATTTCGGGAGATGGCTTTCTCCGCGAATTTGAGATATAGAGAGACATAGAAAGAAACATCAAGGCGGATCCACTCACTGAGGCTATTCCTCGAACGCAATAGTTTCGCAAACGGATTTTGTGAAACTGACTAGTAGGGGAGTTGGGTGTTCGGTATCACACGGGCTGTGAGTATGCGACATCGCAATAATTAGCCTTGAGTGCAAGTGGGAGATTGTTGGAGATAGTGCCCTCAGAGTCAATTATTGGATCACAGGCACGTGATTGCAATGATTGAGGGAGGACCTATCCCGGGACGACAGTCTCACTCGAGATGATAGTATGCTATCTGGTTTACCTTTATCATCGTGTACTGCTTTAGGTGACCTGACATGTCGCTATTGCACGTTGATAGAGCCCCTAGGATTCTTGCTTGACTACGAGCAGTATGAGGGCGATCATATACGTGGGAGCTGGTAGTCTATAAGCACATCCTTAAAAGGTCCCTAGTCGTAGGAGTTTCGAGACAGGGCATCGATACTCCAGAGTAGACTAGTGTATACAGTCGAGACCCCGACGAGGGGCGGTGGTCGGTCTCACAAGCCACTGGTGTCAGTTGGTTCACCTAACATGTATACAGGTGCTCATTGGGTTATGAGTACACCGGACAGGACTCGCCGGGAACATGCTAGTTGGTCTTATACCGGACGTCAGATAGCAGTTCCCAGGTGACATGTGTACAGGTTAGTTCATCGACCTGGGGATCGTCATTTGTCTCGTGTGAGTTCCCACTGTACTTTGATTACTACCCTACCACGGCTCAAAGGATTCGTGCAAACAGGTTTTAGTTGGGTACAGTCCCGAGCCACATGGAGGCAGTGAGCGGATCTTCGGGGGTTTCGTCTCTCCCGGTATTGGGGGTGAGGTCGCGCTGTGTCTAGGAGAGCCATTACACGAAGACCTTGGCCAAGGCAGGAGATTTACTGGTAGGTATTCCAGTAGTATCTCAGGGTGTTCTGGGCTACACTCCGACACGACTTGTACCGCTTTTGGGGGTCTGACTTTTACCAACCCCCTAGGCCCGCCATGCGATGCTCATAGACGAACGGACCGGACTGTACGGATATTGTCACTGACATGCTCAGTTGGGTGTCGGGGTGAGCTTCCTCATCGACGTCCCTTTTAGTCAATAGCTGGTGGCCCGTCACGTATTGGCTTATACCTCTGACGTGCTAGTGGTTAAATCCACAGCCATAGTATTGACGAGTCTTTAGAGTCCACCACACTTTCAGTTACTCAAGTTTTCGGGCGAAACGCTGTAGAGGCCGTATGGAGATATGGCAGGGTCCGATCAGATACGTGCGGTATTGCACAGATCAGGATCGGACGGTTTATACTAGTGGCCGTATAGTTATATGGCAGCGTTCGATCAGATACGTGCGGTATTGCACGGATCAGGATCGAACGGATTTTACTAGCCGGCTTTGGCTTAAGCCGGTCCTAGTTTAGTACATTGTAGATTTTGTCTCATTGCATTTGTATCCGGACGGAATACAAATGCGGGTGTGTATGCACAGTGTGGGGTTTTCCTGTAATTTATTACGGGACCAGTTTTCTAGAGTTGCCATTTTGCTTTCCGTTCCGGCCGGTTTTCCTTTGCTCTTTCCCGGCCGGACTTTTCTGATGGAGGGGGTAATTTGCAGTTTTGCAAATTACATATTGTGGAGGTTTTATTTGTAAGATGGTTTATTATGAAAGCATCTTTTGATGCCTTTCTTATCCTTCATTATTCTTTGCTTTATGAGATTTGAAATGGATTTGAGGTTGATTTGAGATTTAGTGATGATTATGTTCTTGGATGTGGTCACCTCTTTTCTTTTCCTACACTCACCTCCCTCTTGATATGAGATTGTTCTTCCTCCACCATATTCTACACTTAAGGTAAGAAGGTATTCATGGTAGAAAAAAAGAGAAAGAGAAGAAGAAAAGAAAAGAGAGAAAGAAAAAGATGAGAGCTTCACCATGAGAGTTTCATTCTTGATCTTCTTTCCATGCTAGAAAAATGCAAGCACCATTTTTCTAGTCTTGATTCCTCCATCATCTTCAATGGCAACCAACCCCAATGTGAGACATACATTCTACATTACATTCCCTACAGTATATCTTGAGCATGTCGAGTAGCCGGCTTCATGCGCGAGTTGCCTCGGTATTGAGGTGGGAGCCCGTAAAAGTACCCGGCTTCGTGGTACCCTTTCCGACGAGGAGGAGACGGACGGAGATCCCGCGAGGAGATCGGAGTGGAGATGAAGACCGGAGGACTCGGATCGTATGGTATACTTCTCTACCCCCTCTCTAGATAGCTTAGACTAGTTTAATGGCACGATCCGGGGTTTAGTGCGCGGTGGTGCCGGTTTGCCAAGTCCGCAAAATTTTAAGTTTACCACCGTTTCCGCGTTTGGCCGTCGGGTTGACGGCCGGGGCGCCGCCGTGCACTTACAGTGGGAGCCCGTAAAAGTTCCCGGCTTCGTGGTGCCCTTTCCGACGAGGAGGAGACGGACGGAGATCCCGCGAGGAGATCGGAGTGGAGATGAAGACCGGAGGACTCGGATCGTATGGTATACTTCTCTACCCCCTCTCTAGATAGCTTAGACTAGTTTAATGGCACGATCCGGGGTTTAGTGCGCGGTGGTGCCGGTTTGCTAAGACCGCAAAATTTTAAGTTTACCACCGTTTCCGCGTTTGGCCGTCGGATTGACGGCCGGGGCGCCGCCGTGCACTTACAGTGGTATCAGAGCCTCGCCATTAACATAGTCTAGCTTTGTGTAATGTGTTTATCAGTTCCGATCGACCGAAATTCCCGAATACGCATTTTTCATGCACATCAGTATCTGTCGAATTTTTTTTGAGTGCAAAAATTTTTCTGGTTGTCTCAGAGTGATGTGCAGGGAATTTTAAGGTTACTGTAAAAATTTGGTACCACGAACTCACCATACCGCCGCGGAAGGGCGGCCAAACCCCTACTTTGGCCGCGCTTCCGCCGCGGAGGTAACTGTTCACGCCCCCAAATTTTTGCAGTGTGTTCCTGAGTGATAAATGTGGTTTTTGGAATATTAAAATTGGGCCCAGGTTTTCTGTGAGTGCTACAGTTTTGTTTGGGGGCCCAATTGTTAATTTTTGATCGATCGGATATTTTAAACACATTTTTCACAGTATTTACATTATATCTGCGACCGTGAATGTCACTCGATCGGTAAATCCTGTCTAACTGCTATAGCCCGGTTAGACGGATTTGCGAACGTGACTTTCACGTTGATGTTCTATGTTTATGCTGTGATGTTGCGGATCGGTCGTGGGGATAGCCTGGATGCAATGCTAGTACTGTGGTTGTATTATGTACATTTGATATTGCGGGGCGAGCGTCCGACATGTGGACTGCCGTCACTGCCTGTTTGTATTATTATTTTGGGGCACGACCTGGTTGCGGTCGATGTACCCGGTGTATGTATATTTTGCATTCTGTACTAGGGTTACCCCACGGTGGGGTGCACGGATAGCCGGGTTCTGGAGGGCAACAAGCCCGCATCTCATGGCATTGGGACGGAGGGGGCTTCACTCTGGGATTGGCGGGCTATTCGCCGCACTCGTAGGGGGTACAGGTTGACCCAGGAGGGGTGCCCAAGTTGCCGGATTCCGTGGACTGCTGGGTGGTCCATTCACGGTGCTGAAGGGGGCTGCCTCGCTTCAGGTTTTGGCGGGTGACTTGCCGCGCCCGTAGGGGTCTAGGATTTCATTGCACAGGCTATCCACACGACCAGGGGAACGTCGGGTTTCAGTAGTGGCTCTGTGAAACCCGAGGATCCCAGATATCTGTATTGTTCTGTGATGCTGTACATTTCTGTAATGTTGCTTTTCTTTCACGCCTTGAGCGAAATATAATATATTGGTATATATATTAGTAGATGTTGTATATGTTTTACATCCGCGCTAGTCCAGTCCCCGCTCTGTCGTTAGTTAGCTAACCTAACGGGTAATGACGGGACCCAGTGGCGAATGCGGATGTCATATACGTACATCAGTATATTTTCGTTCTTTTTGGTGTGATCAAATGATGGGACTGCATTGATTCGGATCAATGCAAGTTAAACAAACCTAATCTGATGTTGTTGGAACACTTTTCTAAAAGCTGTTATTGCAAGGACGTTCACTTCTGTTTTGCATCGTGGTATTCATTTGGAATATCCTGCTCCTCAGTCGACGAGGCAAGGGCCGAGATCCCTTCACCGGGAGTGACCCCTTGGACAGAAGTTTGCGTCAGGGCAATGATTTCACTATAGCCGATTACTTTTGCTTTGCATCGCGGTATTCATTTGGAATATCCTGCACCCCATTCTACGGGGAAAGAGCCGAGATCCCTTCACCGGGAGTGACCTCTTTAGTAAAGGTTTTCGTCACTATATTTTCTAAAAAGCTATCCGTTCCTTCGACGATATCAAGTTCTTTACGTTAAAGGTTTTCGCCAGAAACCATTCGTAGCCCTCCGTCATTTCAGTTAAATATTCGGTAGTATTCAAGCTATGTATTTTGACCTCACGCCAAGGCATAGTGATTGGTAGCTGCCGGGTATTTATCTGTTGCATTGATAGATGCGTTGGTTTGGGACAGTCGTACTACTATTTTGGCCTACGTCAAGGGTATGTACGGGTGGATTCAAATTAACCTGGATAATGACGGGTAGAACTTGACATGTGACTTATGATATTTTGACCTCACGCCAAGGTCATAAGAGCATGGGGCAAAAATCACATCGGGAGTTTCAAAAGAACTGAAACTTGCCAGATATGCGCATACCTTCTGGAGTATCATACCGTGAGCGGATTCCGTCACGTTATCATGCAATGATAGTTGGATCCCGATTCCCACAGATGAGTTAGTTTACTCCTCGGGTCACCCCGACTAATTCTTCTTTCAGGTTTGGAGGAGAATTTGAGGTACAGTGGGAGGTTTCCAGATTAGATAAATTGGTAACCATTCTGATCTAGGATAGAGTGCACGCTGAGTGTTTCTTTTCTCTCTCTCTGGCAGCGACCATTGACCCGACCCTAAGACTATGACTCAGTGACCAAGTTGACCGAACCTACTTAACACTGGCTTTTGGATTGTCAGAGTTGCAGACCTCATTGCCACTCCTACATTTACCCTTTTCTCCAGGACACCCCGTATTGCTACGAACGTCCACTTCCATTGGACAAAACCATCGTATGGTTAGATACGAACTCGAAGGACTTCGAGGATGGTTTCCGGTTCTGGAGAAAACGGATAGGATTATTCAGTTGTCTTTTCTTTTCACCCTCTCTCAGGTTGCGAGTACTCCTTGGTTTAGGAGTAGTACACCTATTATGCAAATTGGATAGTCTTCTTCCAAACCATAGGCTGGTGCCGACTGGTAGGGAATGAAGAAAACCAGTTAGCCTAAATGGTGTACAGAAGGTATTAAGTTCAGACAAAGCAAGGGATTAGTAAGAGGGTAAAGTAAATTGCGACTGCTATTCACGACCAAACCAAATATTTCTTCGCCAATCCTAAATCACCTTTGTATTTCTCCAGGACACTCCGTATCACTACGAAGATCCCATTTTATTGGATAATCCATCGTATGGTTATATACGAACTCGAAAGGAACTTGTTCCAGTTCGGGGATGGATCCTGGTTCAGGAGAAATAGGAATAAAGTACATTCAGGTGTCTTTTATCTTCACCTTCTCTCGCGTTGCGAGTGCTCCTAGGATTAGGACAGTACACCCTTTATGCTTTTTGGATAGTCTTCTTCCAAACCATAGGCTGGTGCCGAACGGTAGGGAAGGAAGAAAACCATTTGGCCTAAATGGGTGTACAGAAGGTAATGACTAAAGACATATGAAGGGATTTGGAGAGGTGGCAAAGAATTATACGGTTATAGTTGTGAATCTGGATAATGGAAGAGGCATTACTAAGAATACCGGGATACCCCACCGAAACATTTCAATGTTTCAGTTTCAATGTGTACTTAAAAGAAAACTGATTTCCTGATTAGACACTTGCTCCAGGGTATGTATTTACCAGTTTTGATTCTCACATCTGTAAGGTTTTACAGATGGTGAGTGGGAGTAAGTTATTGGGAATTGGGTGATCATCCTCATTATATCGGGATTCGTTGTAATCGGTGATATTTGAGGAAATCACCTGGGCTGTTTGCCGGTCGGCAAATATTTGGTTTTGAATATCCGTTGATGTGCACCAATTTCAAATTGATATATCTGTACGTCTATTTTCATAGAGTGAGATATACCTTTTGATATTATGTCGATGACATTTACCTATATCAGTGGATGGTTAGGTAAGGAGCATTAAACAGCGGTGTAATTCTTCTTAACCATAAGTACAGTTTTCAACCTACAACACACAGTGAAAGAGTTGTTAGACTCAGCGGACTTATACAGAGTATTGTATGTTGTCCAGTGTCCATTAGGACAGAGGGGTTGGTCCTCGTACTGTATTCTGTTTACTTATGACTTCTCTAGTTCTTAGACAGGTGTTTCGTAGAAACACAGGGTTGAAGTTTTGAGAAGTTATTGGTATAAGAATAAAGTAGAGAACCAGGTATTGCAAGTATCGGGATTCTTCAAAGTGATCGAAGATGTAGATACTTGTACATGGTATTCAGTTGATAGTAATGGTTAAGAGAACTTGCTTCTCTTTCGGGTTACTCATAATTGGAAGCATTCCTAAGTTGAGTAACGCTGATCGGCCTCTCTCCATTTAGTTGACATGCACTGGAGACAGCTGCATGATTTGAATCTGGTTCAATTAAATCAGTGCCTCTGGTTCTATATTGGATATAGAACAGTTCATATCTTAACGTTGTTAAGGTACGGGGAGTTGTCTGGCTTATGATTAAAACCAGACTCTGGATAACTCAAGGCACGTTTTTGTAATGGCTGTTTGTGGGTTGACCCAGGCTATGACGAGGGTTGACTTTCTACCATCTGGGAGATCAATAGAAATATTGTTCAAGACTCGCCACAGTTTTATTAAAAATGGATTTTTTCAAAAACAGCAGTGGGAGTATGGTAGAACTGGAAGTGATTCCAGAACCACAAACGATTACTGAAGATTTGATAAGGAACCTAAAGATTCAATCTGATTTGACATTCCAATTGGCCACTCCGCAGATAAGGTGGGTAACTTCAGGCACCCGAGAGGTACTTCGGTAGCCTCAAGGACGGTGACAGGGAAGTTCTTGTTTACCCACACTTGCCATTGTTGTTGTTCCAGGCTGCGAGACCCGGCAGGAGGATGAGTATAGCGTCGTTCTGAACTAGCTTCAGAAGTGTACGTGTATATGACTCTGCCAGAGGGTTGTCGTAGTCAGTGGGAGCAGCGGAAGCATTGGTGGACATCAGGCTTATGTCTATTTATAGACTAAAGCAGATGTAGCGGAGATAGATCATCTGTTTCTGATGTGACAGTCATAGGTTTGACGTCATCAGAATAGGGGATGGATCTGTTGAGAAGGTAGTAGGAAGTGATATTCCTTTACTACGATCGGTTATACTTTGGTCGTCACACAGTTGTTTCTCCACAAAGGACTTGGACATTATATCAGACATACTGGTTACTAGATCTATGGTTTTAGATCTAGATTTGGGTGGTTTCCTAATCTGGGTACTTAGACAGCATTCTATGAGTATTTAGAATGGACGACTCCTGGCACGGTAGTGTACCTGCAAGTAATGGAGTCGCCCTCTCTAAGGGTGTCTTTTAGACTAAAGTAGAGAGGGATGTGCATGATTGGCAGATCACTTGCTTAGGCAATTGAGTCAATCTTGAGATGTCAAGTACCACACCAGATGTTGTTCTTGCACTAGATGCAATAAGTTGATATTGATCCAATTCTGGAGAAACAGTCGGAAGCAGTTTTAGAACATAAGTGGCTGTTCTAGGGATATGATAACGGCTGCCTCTTTTAGGAGACGGTTATCATTCCAGGCTTCCAAGGTGACCTGGACGACAAGGAGGTTGTCAGAGTTAAAGTTTTTCCCTCTGACGAGGGGCAGTATTTTGGACGGGTGGTCCAAGGCAATACTGAGGGTGGCATGGCACAGGATACTGATTAAGTTCAGCTGACGATACAGTCTAAGGAGTTTGGATTTGGAGTTCATTTATGAGCTAGTTCCCATCAGACATCTAGACACTCTAAGACAAGTATTGCTCATTTCGGGAGATGGCTTTCTCCGCGAACTTGAGATATAGAGAGACATAGAAAGAAATACCAGAGCGGATCCACTCACTGAGGCTGTTCCTCGAACACAATAGTTTCACAAACGGTTTTTGTGAGACTGACTAGTAGAGGAGTTGGGTGTTCGGTATCACACGGGCTGTGAGTATGCGACATCGCAATAATTAGCCTTGAGTGCAAGTGGGAGATTGTTGGAGATAGTGCCCTCAGAGTCAATTATTGGATCACAGGCACATGATTGCAATGATTGAGGGAGGACCTGTCCCAGTAGGACAGTCTTACTCGAGATGATAGTATGCTATCTGGTTTACCTTTATCATCGTGTACTGCTTTAGGTGACCTGACACGTCGCTATTACACGTTGATAGAGCCCCTTGGATTCTTGCTTGACTGCCAGCAGTATGAGGGCGATCATATAAGTGAGAGCTGGAGTCTATAAGCACATCCTTAAAAGGTCCCTAGTCGTGGGAGTTTCGAGACAGGGCATCGATTCTCCAGAGTAGACTAGTGTATACAGTCGAGACCCCGACGACGGGCGGTGGCCGGTCTCACAAGCCACTGGTGTCAGTAGGTTCACCTAAGATGTATACAGGTGCTCATTGGGTTATGAGTACACCGGACAGGACTCGCCGGGAACATGCTAGTTGGTCTTATACCTGACGTCAGATAGCAGTTCCCTGGTGACATGTGTACAGGTTAGTTCATCGACCTGGGGATCGTCATTTGTCTCGTGTGAGTTCCCACTGTACTTTGATTACTACCCTACCACGGCTCAAAGGAGTCGTGCAAACAGGTTTTAGTTGGGTACAGTCCCGAGCCACATGGAGGCAGTGAGCGGATCTTCGGGGGTTTCGTCTCTCCCGGTATTGGGGGTGAGGTCGCGCTGTGTCTAGGAGAGCCATTACACAAAGACCTTGGCCAAGGCAGGAGATTTACTGGTAGGTATTCCAGTAGTATCTCAGGGTGTTTTGGGCTACACTCCGACACGACTTGTACCGCTTTTGGGGGTCTGACTTTTACCAACCCCCTAGGCCCGCCATGCGATGCTCATAGACGAACGGACCGGACTGTACGGATATTGTCACTGACAGGCTCAGTTGGGTGTCGGGCTGAGCTTCCTCATCGACGTCCCTTTTGGTCAATAGCTGGTGGCCCGTCACTTATTGGCTTATACCTCTGACATGCTAGTGGTTAAATCCACAACCATAGTATTGACGAGTCTTTAGAGTCCACCAGACTTTCAGCTACTCAAGTTTCGGGCGAAACGCTGTAGAGGCCGTATGGAGATATGGCAGGGTCCGATCAGATACGTGCGGTATTGCACGGATCAGGATCGGACGGTTTTGTACTAGTGGCCGTATAGTTATATGGCAGCGTTCGATCAGATACGTGCGGTATTGCACGCATCAGGATCGGACGGATTTTACTAGCCGGCTTTGGCTTAAGCCGGTCCTAGTTTAGTACAGTGTAGATTTTGTCTCATTGCATTTGTATCCGGACGGAATACAAATGCGGGTGTATATGCACAGTATGGGGTTTTCCTGTAATTTATTACGGGACCAGTTTTCTAGAGTTGCCACTTTGCTTTCCGTTCCGGCCGGTTTTTCTTTGTTCTTTCCCGGCCGGACTTTTCCGATGGAGGGTGTTATTTGCAAGTTTGCAAATAACACTTTGTGGAGGGTTTTATTGCATAAGGTTTGATATGATAAGCATCTTTGCTTTTCATGCACTTATTGTGATAAGAGAGGATTTGAAATGGATTTGAATTGTGATCATGATTATGCTTTGGATATGGTTACCCTCCACCTTTTACTACCATCACCTCCCTTCATATTGAGATTCCTCCACCATTTTGTTACTCACTTGATGCAAGAAGGTTTTCATGGTTAAGAAAAAGAGGAAAGAGAAGAAGAAAAGAAAAGAGAGAAAGAAAAAGATGAGAGCTTCACCATGAGAGTTTCATTCTTGATCTTCTTTCCATGCTAGAAAAATGCAAGCGCCATTTTTCTAGTCTTGATTCCTCCATCATCTTCAATGGCAACCAACCCCAATGTGAGACATACATTCTACATTACATTCCCTACAGTATATCTTGAGCATGTCGAGTAGCCGGCTTCATGCGCGAGTTGCCTCGGTATTGAGGTGGGAGCCCGTAAAAGTACCCGGCTTCGTGGTGCCCTTTCCGACGAGGAGGAGACGGACGGAGATCCCGCGAGGAGATCGGAGTGGAGATGAAGACCGGAGGACTCGGATCGTATGGTATACTTCTCTACCCCCTCTCTAGATAGCTTAGACTAGTTTAATGGCACGATCCGGGGTTTAGTGCGCGGTGGTGCCGGTTTGCTAAGACCGCAAAATTTTAAGTTTACCACCGTTTCCGCGTTTGGCCGTCGGATTGACGGCCGGGGCGCCGCCGTGCACTTACACTCAGAGCATGCGTTTTAGACTTTGGTGGTAGCTGGGATCGTCATTTACCTCTCGTGGAGTTCTCCTACAACAACAGCTTCCAGGATACTATTCAGATGGCACCTTTTGAGGCATTGTATGGGAGGAGATGCAGATCGCCCGTTTGTTGGACAGAGCTCAGCGAGAGCAGCATTTTGGGGCCGCAGCTTGTTGAGGAGACGACAGCGAAGATACAGTTGATCCGAGACCGGATGAGAGCGGCTCAGACCAGACAGAAATCCTATGCAGACAGGCGCCGTCGCAGATTAGAGTTCGCAGTTGGCGACCATGTTTTTCTGAAGGTCTCTCCGATGAAGGGCGTGATGCGTTTTGGGCGAAAAGGGAAGCTTAGCCCTAGATTCGTAGGTCCCTTCGAGATCCTCGAGCGGGTTGGCACTGTTGCTTATCGTTTGGCTCTTCCTCCCAGCTTTCCCGATGTTCACCCCGTCTTCCATGTTTCGATGCTCCGCAAGTACCTTCACGACCCTTCGCATGCGATTCAGCACCCGACAGTCCAGCTAGAGCGCGACCTTTCTTTTGCAGAGCAGCCGGTGGCCATCCTGGATCGGCAGGTGAAGAAGTTGAGGTCAAAGCTTATACCAACCGTCAAGGTCCTTTGGCGTAGCCCGAGCAGCGAGGAGGTTACCTGGGAGACCGAGGGTGAGATGAGGAAGAAATATCCCCATCTCTTCGAAGGTACGCGTAGCTATATTATTTTAAATTCGGGGACCGAATTCTTTAAGGGGGGAAGATTGTAGCGTCTTGAAAAGTCATTTTGGTGTTTTCCTGAAATTCGGTGAAAATTCGGTATTTTTCCGAAAACTGTCTTTCTTGTTATTTTGCAGTTTAGGGCTAATTATACCTTAAATGGATCGGTAATTACTTGTTTTTAGTAGCTAATGAGTTAATTATGAAATTTTGGTCATTTAAAAATTTTTCCCTATTTTTCAATTTTTTTATATTATTTTAAGCCGGTAAGAAAATACATTAAATTAGCAATAAATACAAATTTTTCCGGGCTAATTTTAATCTTTAAAATTATGATAATTAAAATCTAGTGGTGACATAAATTTTTATTAATTTATTTTGATTTGTAACAAATTTTTATGAATTGAAACGAATTTATTGAATTTTGAGCTAAAACTTGCAATTTTTGAGTTGTAGGGGGCCTTTTTGCATAAAATTTCTTTTGTGAAACCCCTCTCTCTTTTCCCTCAGCCCTAGGACAGCCCAACCCTGACCAAGTCCAGAAATTTCTGGCCTCTTTTCTTTAGTTGCTTTCTTGAGTTGATTTAAGGGTTTTTTTTGATTTATTTTAATTAAAATGAATAAGGTATGGTGCATTGACTTTTGTGGACTTGACCATGACTTTCCCCACTTGCCCACACCCTCCCCCATCCCCCTTGCTGGCCGAAACTGCACCTCCCCCTTCTTCATCTATTTTCTTCTCATTTCTTCACAATTCTTCAAGTTTAATTCATCAAAAATTCAAATTAAAGCTTGCAAATTCAAACCATCCTTCATCTTTCTTTTCATTCACCTCCCTAGCTTGGATCTTGATGCTTGAGGCCATCTTTTGGAGCAAAATCCATTCTTTCTAGATCTCAAGTGAGGTATAATTCTCATCAAAGTTACTTTCTTTTGTTGCTAAATTCCTTTAAATGCATGGTTTAGTGTTAAAAGTTAAATAATTTCTAATCTAGTTTAAAAAAAAAGAGTAGTTTGTTTAACTAGGGTTTTGAAGCCACAATAGTTAATTAAGTTGTTTTATAGTAAATCTAGTGGTTAATTAACTAATCTATATAGTTACCTTGTTGATGTAGTCTTCAATTGTGCTAATTTAGTTAAACTTAGAAGTGCGAAATTGTTGTTTTAGGATTTTCAAGAGAGGGTATGTATGGAAAATGGTATTTGAAGCTTGATTAATGAGTTGTTTAGGGTTTAGAAATCCATTATTAGGTCAACTAATTTACTTTTCTATCTAGTATTTTGCTAACCTAACCGAAGAGGTTAATTTTCTTAAGTGGGCTTTTGTTGTGTTAATTTAAGTTTTCAAGTGTGGAAATTGATTTGGAATTTGCTAGGTTATAATTCAAGAAATGGTTGTTTATGGAAAATAGGATTGGAATCATTGCTATTGTGTTGTAATTAGTGTTTGTAGATTGCTTGTAGTGTGCTTGGGTAATTATGCAATATTGTAGTCGTTTTGTCGCAAATCGGCGATTTTTGCACCGATTTTGGAATGCAAATGCTTACTAGTTTTGTATAAAAATTATGTGATGAATTATTTTTGAGATCTTGATGATTGTAATGGCTTGTTCTACGACTTTTAGGATGCGTGAGTGCGGATTTTTGGGTAGTCGGGTTTTAGTTTTGCCGGGCGACCAAATCGGCGTTTTTTTGGCAGTTTTTGCGATTTTCGCGTGTGTTCCGCGCACTTTGTGCACGTTGTACCTAGCTAGCAAACTTTAGTAGTTTTGTTGGGGTTTTGCGTCGTTCTTGATATGTAACCTTATATTTGGTATTGATGTAAATTCCAGGTTCGGTCGCGGAGACGTCAGACGCGGCGCGAAAGGGAAAGGCGGTGATTGGACACAGCTAGCCAGGGATCCCGGTGAGTAGATATAACATCTACGGGGGACTATCGTTGGATGGCGCAAGCCGCCCGATAGTTTTAGTAACTTACAGACCCTTAGTGATGTTAGTAATTAGGGGTGAAATACCTATTCGACTATTTGCTGCATCCATGCATTATATTGACATACCTATACGAAACCATTTCATAGGACACCTGCACCATTACCAGGGTTTTTATATGCAGCACGAGCACTATTCATGTTTACACACACACCCTGGTAATTGCCATGCCACCACACTAGATAACTTTTAAATTGAAACCTTTTACTAATTGATACTTAAACTGGTACTATTGCCTTTAATTCCTTAAAAATGAAACCGTAGTATTGCTATTCATGTGCATGTACTTCATCATATTAATTGTTCATGCTTAATATATTAATCACACATCGCAACTTGATTATTGATATCATACGCATTCATTATCATTGATATGTGCACTTATGAGGATTTCTTGAGATTTTATGATATTGCTGGATTTCGGGGGAAAGCCGAAAATTTCTAAACTTATTATATTTTTAAAATATGTAAATTGCGGTTTTCTAGTGATGTAAGTGTCGTCCACCATGAGTTTGCTGTGGATTTGGAAATCCGTGTCGAGGAGTGGAGGAACCGGCACGGGTATATGGTGGGCCCGGTAAGGTACCCCGGGGCAAGAAGAATGTGGTGATGACGTTGAGCCTGGCAGGGGACGGATTACCTACCGGTGACTTCATTGGGCACGGCGGATATCCAGAGGATACCGACCGGGGCCGCGAGAGGATGAGATATTGATATTGTGATGGGTCAGCAGGATGGCTGAGGCCAGAGACACTATGACATGGTTTTATGAGATTTGAGACAGTTTTTAGGTGTCGTTGCTGGACACCGGTTCTCGTCGATTTCTTTGAGTATTATGCTGGCATTCTAAAAGAGTTTCAAAACACAAAAAGAGATAAAATGTTCTTATATATATACCTATTGAGACCTCAGATATTCATGTTGCATACATATTAGTACATTGATGTTATATACACACCTGCTAGTGCATCCAGTCATACCTGTATTATAGACGCTAGGATGCTTGTGTGCATGCATACGATAGCCTTTGTAGATGTTATTTATTACTCACGAGTTGGCAACTCACCCCCGTTGTGCCACAGTCTTTTGCAGGTCCGCTCCGTCAGTTCTGTAGCGGCGGGCGCACTTGTTCTTTTGCCTCTTTTCCCTGAGCTCGAGATTTGCTCATAGGTGGGTTATGTTATTATTTTTGTACCACCTTGTATATTCTTTGTATCTAGTACACTCCATCTACTGTTTCTACCAGATTATTGTATATTGACCTAGAAATGAGACTGTGAGGTTTGTGGATTTTATGCTGTATTTTGGGGTCGAGCTCACTTGAGCCGACATGCTACTTTTTTCATGCTTCCTTATGATTATTATGCTTGTTGTCATTTATATTGCGTGGGATTTGTGACCGCCTTATGGCGAAGAGCTAGCTCCCGCTTGGGGATGCCTTATTTGTTGGTTTTACATATATTCTTGTTGTACCCATTTTTGGGGGCCAGTATTTACAAAGGAGACTCTGCCGAAATTTTCGGAAAAAGTAGTATTGTTTTTAAAAGGGGTTTTACATGACTTATTTGATAAACTTGCTTTCAAATGTTTGGGTTTTCTTCACTCTTTTGCTTAATTGGTTTTATTTTCTGGGCTTTGGCTTACTTATTTTACGGACGCCTTTAGACGTTTCGTAAACTTAAGTGCCAGTCACGTTCCGTACCCTGCGGGTCGTGACAGAAATGACGCAGGGCTACGACAGGTTTTTAAGAAAACCTTTTGCGTAATGAACTTGATATCGTTGTAGAATCGAGTGATTTTAAATGGAGTGTTTTTTAGGCTTTTCTAGTTTTGCTAAAGGGGTCACTCCCGGTGAAGGGATCGTCGGCCCTTTCCTCATCGAATAAGGTGCAGGATATTTCACAAATATCACTATGCAAAGCAACAACTATAGAAGCAACGAAAAGACAAACCGAGTTTGTAGCATCTGGTAGTTTCACTAAAGAGGTCACTCCCGGTGAAGGGATCTCGGCTCTTTCCTCATCGAATAAGGTGCTGGATGTTCTACAAGGAACACCGCTATGCAAAGTAAGAACTAGAGCTACCAGCTTTTAAACAAGTTTCTACAACATCTTAGGTTTCTTTTATTTCATTAATCTCATTAATGAAGTCCCATTTTATTATGCTTCAAAAGCATCAGATATGAAACGAAATCAAAAATATATAATATATATCTCATATATATAATATAAACATTCGTCTCAGGCAGTAATATGATCTCATCACAGAACATTGCAGCAGCAGTATATATATGAAATATTGGATATACTAGGACGTCCGTGTTTTTAATACGAGCCTGTATAAAACACGGATTCCACGGTCGTGACGAATAGCCAATCCCACATCCCTAGACCCCTACGAGAGCGGCAAGTAACACTGCCAATTCTAGGGTTAGGAGACCCGGTCTCGACTCCTCGAGATGATCTCCCACTGGACCCTAGAACCCGGTTACTTGTGCTCCCCGCCTTAGGTCTACCTAATACGGAAAAGTAAATAATATACAATGGTGACATCATCCTCAGCCCGGCAGTGCTTCAGTAAAAGAATATTACATACAAATAAATTTTACATGAATGAAAAATAAAAAAAAAACTCATCTCACATAAAACCCCCGGCTATTCAAAACGCGACGATCCAATATAACATATCACAGCAACACATAACATCACATGCCATCAACGTAAGTAAGTATGCATACACCGATTGTCGTCGATGTATAGCAACGAAAACCGGCGATACAACTACATACTACACTTACGGTCACAAAAAAGAAAGTGTAAAACTACAACAGTTGGAATCCGCAACCTTCTTAGACATCGCATGCCTAACCAAATGAATTCCTTAGACATCGCATGCCTAACAATAATAAACCCCGCATTTTAGTCTCATTATCGAAAACTCTTTTCAATATCAAGTCGGGCAATTCAACAAGATTCCCGACATCCTGATCGAATGCTCGTCGCAAACTTTAGTAGACGGCCACACCCCCGGATGCCGTCGACGAAGTGCACTAAGGCGGAACACCGCTGTCGCGAGCACCCGAACGGATACTTTTGGCGACGGGGTTCTCCTACAGTCACTTGGTCGGGGCTATGGGGCATGGTTGTCTGTTAAGTTTACCCGGCGAGTATCCGCGTACGTTACGTGATTGCGACGGACTTTTGATCACATCAAAATTCCGTGATAACTGATCATCTGATACTGAACTGCTAGATCTATAACATTCAAATTAGTTATCTCATAACTACCTGTGTGTTCCAAATATTGTATCACATTCCAGATAAAAAGACAGTGTTAAACTTTCCGATCGAATAATCAAACACCCAAGATTTCCTCAATATATCTCAACACTTGAAATCAGTTTAAAAACATCCATCACATGCCACAGTACCAATGGTCCAGCCGTAGAAAGGTCAAGCCAACGCCTCACATGTGGCACGTCGTACTGCCATAAACCGTAAGGTTTAGAGGCGGTTCAAGACGGTCACATAATCGAGTTAAGGTTTTGTCTTCTAGAGGGTCCACCGCGTTACTTACACGACTTAGAAAGTTTCAAACTCGAGAAAAAATACAACTTTTGAAAAAATTTCCGACTGGGGAAAAAGTGAGTTATTGATATCCGTTCGAACTTTTTAACAATTTCTAAAATTATCCGGACAAAACTAAACGAAGTTAAATTATCCGATCGAATCAACGAGTCCCCAATACAACCCTAGAAAACTCAACACTTGAGTGGAATTAAAAAATTCCCAGAAAAAAAATGACAAGAAAGGACCTAAGAATAAATATATGAAGTTCCAGGGACTAATTCACAATTTTGGTGTCGGAACTGCCGCAAAACCCTTGGTTTTGCCGCGGTTCCGCGGTCATTTGAGCGCATTAATTGTCCGTACTTCACAATAATTCTTAGTTTTTCCCGCTCTATTTTCTGAGCATTTTAAATTCAAAAAAAATCAACATTTTTGAAAATGTACAGAGAGGGGTAAAATCGGGGTTTTCCGGGTTCGATCGGACTTTAAACTTCTCTCAGACTATGCCTAAAGCTCTAGCTTGGCTCTGATAACACTGTAGGGTTGCTATGCACGCTCACAAGGTTCTACGAGGTATCAACCATACCCGATTTAAAATTTAGCCTTGCCGAACAACCCGATACGAGATCTTTAAACTACAGATTAGACGGAAACTAACATGTTAAACACTTTAACACTAAGTGAGAGGGATTACAACCTTTGTAGATCCGGTCCATCACTTCATAAGCTCCATATTGAGGTCCTGTAACATTTCCAAAATAATAAAATATTATTTTTAGGAATTTTTATAATTTAATATTATTTTATTGATTATTTTAATATTAAATTAATATTTAAATGCAAATAAATGGAGAAAAATTATGGAAAATTATGGAAAATTCTAAAATGGGTTATTTATTGGAATTATGCCATTTTTAAGTTTTTATGATCATTTATATGCTAATTTAGCGCTAATCGCGATTAAAAATCGCTAATCGGATTTTTTGGCTTTTTGTGCAAAATGTGCACATATCATCTTTGAACTTGTGTTACATTTTCTTGGCATGGATTTATTTTGGGATCACTATTGGTGTGAGAAGGATTAGGGATTTAAAAGAAAAGGAAAAGAAAAAGGAAAAGAGAAAAGAATTGGTAGTAGGTGAGAGAGAGAGGCATGGACCATTGACCAAACCCTTAGCCATTTTCTCTCCCTCTCATTTCTCTCCCTCTCTCATGCTTGCTGCTGCTGCATCTTCTTCATCTCCCTCCCCTCTTCAACTCCTCACTTCATCTCAAAAATCAATCCAAAACCCTAATCTCCTTTCATTAAAATTGTGCACAAGCCCGAGACCTACAAGATGGACCAAGAAAGCATGGATTTTGGCCACTAAGGGCAACTCAAGAAAATTCTTGAGTTTCCAAATGAGGTAATTACTGAACCATTAGCTTAGTTTTATCCTTACTTATACCCCTATGCAAGTTTAGAATCGAAATCGGGTGATTTGTGGATTTTAGGAAAAACTAGTAAGGGTTTGGGGAAGTTATGAGTTGTGATGGGATTTTAAGTTCAGTGGAGACCATAAGAGCACCCTAGTGCTAGAAACCCAGACCAACCCCACTGGAAATCCAAAAATACGGAATTACGGGACTTTCATGTCGGTTTGTGAGTGTTTAGAGTGTGCAGGGAAATCTAGAATATACTGGGACCTTTTAAGGTGAATTAAGTGATACCAGGGGCCCAATTGAGACCATAGGAGGCCACCCTGACCAGACGGACCCCATTGGAGATAGGGGGCTGGCCAGGCCGGTTTTGACATGTATGTGGCCGGCCAAGTTGTAGTGAAATGTTTCGGGGTTGGTCCAGTAGCTCAAATACATCATATACAGCACCCTGGACTTGTTTAATTGACTAAATTCGACCCGAGGTGAAATATGGGACCGTTTTCTTGGGTTGCTGCCTTAATTTCAGTATTTGGTTTTACGTATTTTGATTTCCATAATTTGGTGTTTGTACGTTATCTCGATCGTGTGACGTTTGTACGACTGCATCGAGTGATTTCGGGTTGTTTTGCGAAGGCTAACCGTAGGTTCTAACCTATAGGCCTTTTAGCGTATCGTATTGGTTTTAGCGTGTCGTTTCAATTTTTGATTTGGTTTTGATGCGATGCGATACGTGTGATATGTGTAGGTACCCCGCGACGATCCGAGGCGATGCAGAAGATGACGGTGATATCGACACCGACACGCAGGATACAGGTGAGTAGATTTATATCTACGGGGAGAAGTCGGGTGGATGGCGTATAGTACCCCCGCAGTCCGTGGTGTTGTATACGAATACGTATACACACGTATATTTGTTATGTGTGGTTTAGATTAGTGATGGTAATAATGGTATTATTGATGATCTGAATGTATTGGTTTAGTATAGTGCGAACCCTAGAGTAGTGGTTGCACCCACACATACACTTACACACATACTTGCATACATTCTTTCATTTGTTTATGTGCATATGATGATGCGTATATCTACACATGGGTATGGGACTATGTGTTTATATACGGGATTTGAGGATGATACGTGGGTTTGAGATGATACTTGATGTGAGGCCGTGAGATCGTTGAGGTGACATAGCTTGTCTTTGAGGTGCGAGATGATAGTTTTAGCGGGCCTTTGGACATGTGCTTTACCCGCATTCATATTCTTATAGATGGTATCGTTTTGTACTAGACTTGGAGTAGTACCCCAGATTATGCGATCTGATGATAGTGATACCTGATATGTGATGAGATAGTGTGATATTGACCCCTACCCAGCTATTGGGATGCCGTACGACGATTTACCGTACGAGCCGATATTGATGATAGATCCGCACTCATGACTCGAGGATATCTTACGATATGTTATTGAGGCGGGATCACCGACTATTATATCTATATATATGGACTCAGATGTAGGTGGTTTCATATTCCTCCTGTCTAGATTACTTAGTAGACCTTAGACTGAGCCGAGATATACCTATTTCAAAACTAACGAATCGGGGATATTTTTAAGATAGGCAGAAGGGTTATACGGATATTTCCAAATGATGCATCTTTTCCTAAAACACCGTAGCCCTTGTTTTACTAAAAACCCGATTCGTCTTATTTCAAATGGCACCACTGCATGACATGTACACATTGGTGTAGATTCTGTACTTTTGCGTTGATTATTCGATTCCGCATATTCATGATATCTGCATTGCATCGCTTGTACTGTGGTTATAGTTCAGTCATGCTGCTAGGACACCAGCACCATTATCGATGATGCATATGTTCCACGTACACTTGTTGCCGGCTCACACACTCGTCATCGATAATTGCCGTGCCACTACACTGTAGTACTATTACATTCAGTATATGATCCTTGCATGACATGATGATGTGCATACCTTCCTTTACATGTCGCAGACTTCATGCTTTTGATTATATGCATTGAGATATGTTGTTTCTATGATATTTTTGGATTTGGGAACCGAGGGTGTTTCAAAAGAGGATATGTCATTTCTTTAAAAACCCGGTTACCCTTGATATGATATTTCAGTGCGTCCACCATGTGTTTTCTCGGTGCTGAGAGCGACATGTGAAACCTGAATCGAGGAGGCGGATGAGACCGATTGCGGGTACATGGTGGACCCGGTAAGGTACCCCGGGGCAAGAAGCTCGTGGTGATGACGATGAGCCTGGCAGGGGGAGACTACCTACCGGTGATATTACCCGACACGTCGGATATCCGGAGGATACCGTCGTAGTCATGAGATGGATGGTAGGGGCCGATCTGGACTGACGGCGCCCAAGATTTTGTGATTGAGACATTGAGATTTCGAGATACAGAGGTATCGAGATACTGAGACTTATGTTTTGTGCCGATGCTGGGCACAGTTTTCATGATGTTTTCGAGTGCCGATGCGGGGCACTCCGGTTCCATGATATTGATGTGTCGCGAGGGACACGGGTGGATTATATCCTCATTTTTTTCCATGCACAGGTTATGATATATACTTGCATGATGGTTATTGTCAGTGGGTGACGAGTGGACGGGATCCACGTGTGTGCAGATTTGATTACATTGATCATACCTCATATTCTTGACATGCTATTACCTGAGGCACTAGCACGAGCACTTGGCATTACACTCATGTATAGAGATTACATTGCCAGTTTAGCATGTTTCAGCTTTATTCATATTGAGGTTTATTTATATCTGATCGTATTGACCTAGGATGGGTCATGCATTCGATCTCTGCTTGTAGATATCTTTCTATTCACGAGTTGGCAACTCACCCCCGTTGTGCCCCAGTTCTTGCAGGTTTGCCGTACAGTTCCATAGCGGCATTTCTGGCACACTGCTTCCTATGGGTGACTTGCTTGGTTAGGTGGGTTCTTTTGTATCAGAACCGCTATTGTATTTGTATTATTCAATGTATCTAGAATTTCCATCAACCAAAACTTGTATATTCTTTCAGACTTAGAGACAGTGTTGTATTATTTCGACCCTAGAGTCGCGCTGGTAGTATCAAGATTTCTGGCTGTTTTTGAGTTTTTTTCAGTTTAGATCCTCGCCCTTTGGCGTTGTATATTGTTGTTGCTTATGTGGTTATGACCGTCGATTGACGAAGAGCTAGCTCCCGCTTGGGGATTCCTTTATCATGTTATATATATTGTTCTTGTTGTACCCCGTTCGGGGCCAGTTTTTACAAAAGAAACTATGCCGAAATTTTTAGGAAGAATTACACATTTTAAAAATTCAAATTCGGCTTAGTTATTTAAAACTCGATTTTCAAACATGTTTTCTTTACCTCTTAAAACCAGTTTCTTTACTTATTCTTAGAAATGGTTTTAGATTTCTGGGCTTTTGGCTTACTTGGATCAGATGGAGTCCTATAGGCTTCATATGGTTCCAGGGCCAGTCACGTGCTCTTTCGGGTCGTGACAGGTCCCTTCGCTGCGATCATCGTGTACTGGACTCTCGAGAGGCTCCGCGAAGAGAAAGATGCAGTCTTGCTTCCGATCATCGATAACATAGATGATCTACCTTGAAATTTCATTAACACAAGCTAACACTCACTAAATGAAGTGAACACCCTCATCTAAAGGGCAAGGATAGATGAGGATGATGAAGTAGGATTTTTGCTCTCATTTATAATCTTTTTCTCACACCCATTCATCACTTGGAAAAAAGCTAGTATGTTTTTTCCATGAAAGAATATAAGAAGGAAGAAGAAGATGAATAATATCAATAATTCCTTTTGTGATGAATAATGATAGACTTGATAAGGTTAGAAATGCAACCCTGGTTGAATAAACCTTTGTACAGAATTAACCAAGGCTAGGGTTTGGGTTAGGTTAAGAACGAGTCACTTGAAAATATCTTTTCCAAAACAAAAAAGAAAACCTTCTAGAATCTACTAGAAGTCATAACCCTAATCCAAACCCTAACCATTTTTAAACTCCACTAATCATGTTGCATTAATAATCATATGATGTTACAATATTATATATCACATATATAATATTTATTGTAACAAAATAAAATAATACAATTAACATATATCGCATATATATCAATGTATTACCCGAATGAGAAAAAGAATCTTTTAGTGAGCTAATATTAGTTAATGTAGTTTAATATATCATATATATTATTATACATTAAATTATCGAATCAACACTTGATCCGACAATCCGGCTATATCGCATATAATCGACTAATACGATGACCCGGCTATATCACATATACCCGGCCGATATCTCATATCGCAAGAATCCAATACGGGATCACATATCGCATTATCCTCAGTCCAGCACATATCACATGTGTGCTCCTACTCCGTTTTGCCTGAGTCAGGAAACCTCTGTGTAGGACTCTACAGAATCGTCAATACGCCGGCAGTAGGTGATGATCATATCAAACACCCACAAGCTGCAAGCGGTCAGCTAAACGTAACAGCCACCCAGGTATTGAGCGCTCAGAAGATCAATAAGTAAGCCTGTTCATTATCCTGTGAATCCAATCAAGAACACTCCCGTACAGTCCGGTCTCGTCGTCTGATATGTCGCATATCTCGCCTAAGGGTGGTAAACGTCAGACCCTAGTAGCTTGATAAGCCGTGTCGATATAAGGTCTATAACAGTTCGAGAAACTACTAATAACACTTACCAGTAGATCTCAGCAACCCTGGCCAGGGATTTCCGGTTATAACCAATCGAACACAGCACAACATCAACTCCCTATAACGGGAGAGACGAATCCTCTCCTATCGCTCATTGCCTCCATGTGATTCGGGACTGTACCCAAAAGCCACCTTTTTGCATGCCCTCTTGGACGTGGTATGATGGAAATCAAAGCACAGTGGGAATCACACAAGACTATATGACGATCTCGGGTCAACAGACTACTCTGTACCAGTGTCACCGGAGAACTGCCATCTGACGTGAGGTATAATACCATCTGGGAGTTCTCGGCGAGTCCGTCCAGTGTACCCAGTCTCTACTGAGCACCCGTACACCATCCTTGATGTCAAAACACCGATGGATATGGGATCATCCGTCACCCATCATATGGGTCAAGATGCGTATACGCTAGTCTACTCTGGTGTATCGATGCCCTGTCTCGATACACCCTTGACTAGGAACTGTTATAGGATGTACTCGTTGACTGCCGTGGCCCCACTAGTATGTTCTCATCATAGTCCCAGTAGTCGAGTACATATCCTAAGGGCTTTATCAATATGTAACATAGAGACAATCAGAGTACATGTTAAGATAAAGTACAACCAGATAGCATACTATCATGTCGATCAAGAAAGTCCTCCCTATATATGTCCAAGCATCCATTACAATATACATCGTATGTACAGTAATGGCCTCTAGGGCATACAAATAACTAACACATTCCAGATCACAGATGAACATTATTGGATATACAAGCAATCCGCGTTTCCTTTGAGCCTACAACGAAAGACGGATTACACAGTTATGATGAATAGCCATTACCCTACCCTAGACCCCTACGGGTACGGCAAACTACCCGCCAAGTACCCGAAGTGAAGCGGTCTCCCTCAACAACGTGAGTAGGCCACTAAACATTTCAAAATACCCGGTAGTTTGTGCACCCCACCTTGGGTCTATCCTAGTTGCAAAAATCAGTAAATGAAATAATACAATGGTGGCTACAACCGCAACCTGGATGTGCCCCACGAAAGAATATTACATCATATTACAATTTACATTGAATGAATGAATATAAAAACCCATCTCAAACCCCGGCTAATAATCACAAAGATCCAATCATGTTCATAAACACAAATAGTAAAATCATTACAGAAATATGCAACCCCCAGCCAACCGACATACTAGCAGTTAGGGGAGGTTTACGAACACATTATACAAATCACAGATATAATCTAATTAGCCAAACATCGTAGAATTTCGATCGAGAAAACACAATTGATTCTACTCCAAAAACTTCTTTGTGCACATGAGACTTGAGCAGAAACAAAACATTCTAGAAAGAACAAAATTAACACAGAAGAGTTACTGGGAAAATTTGAGTCAACTCGGATTCAACTCGGCGGCGGATCCGCGGCGGATCAGTTGGATCGGTCACTGTTCCGCGGCGGTTTGGCCGAGTTAGGAACCCCAAATTTCTCCAATGTTCTTAAGTTTCCCATCTTGTAATTTTAGATGTCCCTGAAAAATTTTTAGACCTCGTTTTAAAATCGACAGAAACTTGGTGAAATTGATGTTTTTTCCGATTCGTTTTGCGATCGAATTTCTAACGACTTTGCTAACAAGTTAGTTATGGTTTAGCAAGGCTCTGATACCATTGTAAGTCGACGTTGTACACCCCACGAGTTTCGGGAAGGCGAAAATTTGAAAAACAATCATTTTGTTTGAAACAACATCGACTAACCGTAAGGATCTTTGCTAAACTATAACTAACACTAACATAGGAGTAATTAGCTACTATGAAAGATGATTATACCTAATGAACCAAGTCCTTCTTCTTCTCGTTAACCACCTCCTCGTTGGCCTCCTCTTTGTAATAGACGATCCGCCCGAGAGCTTCTACTCCATGCTTTGCCTCTAATCTTGAGGTAACCAGGTTACTCAAACTGCTAATCTAAGCAACCTAGGGAATATAGAGTATGATTATGGATTAAAGAGTCTTGCTAATCCTTGATCTCAACACATGAGAGGTTAGGATTAGGGTATGAAGAGAGAGAGCTTGAGGAGAGAGAAGGTGATATGAAATAATATCTCATCTTGAATATATGAAGCATAATGATTTATTAAATGAATAAATCAAATGATTTATCAACAATGCTTCATTTATTCATTATGAGTGATTCATCTCATGAGTCATTAGTCATTAAATGCAACATTAACTATATGAATGAATTACAGAAATGAGTCACTAAATCAATAAATGCAATTGCCACCTTAACCCCCAAGTCATCATCCTTCTAGAAGCTTCTCGCCAAATTACGAGAACTCCCCTCCTATCCGTGAAAACACGGAAAAACTTTAGACTGTATAAATCCAATAATCCGATACTAGAATCTGGCTTAAACCAAAGCCAGCTAGTAAAAACTGTTCGAACATCGTACATGCGTAAAAACACGTATGCGTCCGAGCCCTTGTCGTAAAACCATACGACCTCTATATCGTTTCACCCGGAGCAGAGAAACTCTCTGTGTGGAACTCTAAAGAATCGACTACTATGCTGGCAGTGGGTTTAACCACAGACCGCAAGCGGCACTAGCTGCACGTAACGGTCCACAGGTAGATGTCGATAAGAAGGCCGATGAGGAAATCCATCCGAACTCCTACTGAGCCTGATGTGACAATCTCCGTACAGTCCGGTCTGTTCGTCTAGGACTATCGCATATCGGGCCCAGGGGACGGCAAGCATCAGTCCCCTAAAAGCGATATAAGTCGTGTCGGAGCGAAGCCCATTACACCTTGAGAAACTACTGGAAAACCTACCAGTAAATCTCGCTTGCCCTGGCCAGGGACTTTGCGTAATGGCTCTCCAGACACAGCGCGATATTAACTCCCAATACCGGGAGAGACGAATCCTGTCTAACCACTACTGCCTCCAAGTGCTCGGGACTGCACCCAACTGCTACGTGTTTGCACGACTACTTTGAGCCGTGGTAGGGTAGCAATCTAAGAACAGTGGGACACACTCGAGGCGAAGTAGCCGTGTCAAGTCTGCGGACTATGCTATACTCATGTCACCTAGGAACTGTTAACTGACGACGGGCATAATACCAACCAACAGTTCCCTGCGAGTCCTGTCCGGTGTACCCGTAACCCAATGAGCACTTGTATACTATCTCCAGTATGACGTACTGATGGCTGTGGGACAGACCATCTCCCCAACTAGGATGAGAAGCGTACACACTAGTCTACTCCGGAGTGCCGATGCCGTATCTCGATAATCCCATGACTAGGGACCTGAAAAAGAATGTGCTTGTAGACTACACAGCCCCCACTAGTGTGACTGCCATCACAACGCTGGTAGTCCAGCAAGATCCTAAGGGCTCTATCAATACGTACACACATATTAAGATAGATAAAACCAAGTAGCATACTACCATGTTTAGCAAGACTGTTAATATAACTATGAATATCCCAAGCTTCCATTAAGTAATATACAAAGTATGATACAATAATGGCCCCTAGGGCATATACACTAACATATGCATGGTTCATCTGGATTCTTGATAAAGTCGAATTCTTTGACAGTATCATCAAAACAGATGTTCCAACTCCGCGATGCCTGCTTTAGTCCATAAATGGACTTAAGCAACTTGCACACTTTACCGCTGCTCCCACTCCGAATGAATCCCTCTGGCTGATCCATATAGACACATTCATCCAAATTACCATTTAGAAAAGCCGTCTTTACGTCCATATGCCAGATCTCATAATTTTGGAAGGCAACAATGGCAAGAAGGACCCGAATGGATTTGAGCATAGCCACTGGGGAAAAGGTTTCGTCATAGTCCAAACCAGGTCATTAACGAAAACCCTTTGCAACAAGTCTAGCCTTATAGGTTTCAACCTGTCCATCTACACCAATCTTCTTTCTGAAGATCCATTTGCATCCTACGGGTTTTACCCCATCTGGAGCAATGTCCAAAGTCCATACTTTGTTAGTGTACATGGACTCCATTTCGGTCCGCATTGCATCCAGCGATTTTACCGAGTCGCCGCTCTGAATTGCTTGCTGGAAGCTAGTAGGGTCATCATTATCAATGATGCAATCTTCTCGATCCCTGTCTATGAGAAAACCGTAGTATCTCTCAGGCGGATGAGACTGCCTACTACTTCTGCGGATAGGCGGTGGTATTTCCCTTTCTTCTGAAACTTCTGGTTCTACCATACTTTCAGTAACAGCTTATGGTTCTGGAATTTCTTCCAATTCTATTGCGCTCCCACTCTTCTGATTTTCTAAAAATTCAGCTTCCAAGAAGTGGGCATGACGAGAAACAAAAACCTTTTGTTCCTCTGCGTAATAGAAATAATACCCTTTGGAGTTCTTTGGATATCCCACAAACTTACACTGTACTGAGCGTGCCTCGAGCTTGTCCGGATGCTGCTTTTTTACAAAAGATGGACATCCCCATGTCTTCAGGTACTGAAGATAGGGTTTCTTCCCACTCCACATCTGATATGGTGTGGCAGGCACAGTCTTGGTTGGAACCTTGTTTAAAAGATATGGAGCTGATTCTAGTGCATAACCCCAGAAAGATCGCGGTAACTCAGCCTTACTCATCATGGAATGAACCATATCCAATAGGTTCGATTCCTCCTTTCCGATACACCGTTGTGTTGTGGTGTGTATGGAGGAGTAATCTGAGAGAGAATTCCATTCTTTTTTAACTAACCCAGGAACTCAGCACTTAAGTATTCACCACCTCGATCAGATCTCAGTGTCTTGATACTTTTGCCTGTTTGGTTTTCCACTTCATTCTTGTATTCTCGGAATTTCTCAAAGGCCTCGGATTTATGCTTCATTAAGAAGATATGTCCATACCTAGAGAAATCATCCGTAAAAGTAATGAAGTAAGAATAACCACCTCGGGCATATGTAGACATTGGACCACACACATCGCTGTGTATGAGTCCTAAGAGCTCGCTCGCTCTTACTCCGTGTCCAGTAAATAGAGTCTTTGTCATCTTTTCCATGAGACAAGATTCACAAGTAGCATAAGATTGATATTCGAACGGATTCAAATATCCTTCTCTATGTAACTTAGTCAACCGTGTTTCATTGATGTGACCTAGTCTATAATGCCATATGAAAGCCTGATTTATTTCCGGAGACATTCTTTTAAGTGTGTTCTGGACATTGAAAACCTGAGCTTGATTCAATATGTATATACCGTCATCTAATGTACCGGACCCAATCAGAACTTAATTTAGGTGGATGTGAACCACATCGCTTACAAATGTAAAATCATATCCTTCTCCGAAAGTGAGGACACTGATATGATATTACAAGTCAAACTAGGTACATACAAACAGTTACGTAGAATCAATATCTGCCCACTTGTCAAACCTAGACGATATTCTCTCACGGATTCAGCGTCCACGCTCATTCCGTTTGCAACTCTGAGAGAAAAATCACCCACCCTGATAACTCTACGGTTTCTCAAAGTATGTAATGAATTACAGATATGAGATCCATCTCCGGTATCTAGTACCCAGGAAGTAGAGTTAATTGACAAACAGTTCTCAATTACATACACACACGAGGCCGAAGCCACAACATGCTTCCTATCCTGGCTACTGGCTTCCAAAGCCCTGCAATCCTTCTATCAATGCCCGTTTCCATAACAATAGGAACATCCCTCCTTACCTACACCAAGTCCCGAAACTTTTGCTCTTCCCTTTCCTTCTACTTCATTGATACCGTATATTGGCTTTGTAGAGGTCTTCTTCTTTTCACCCTTTGCTTTCGCCCTGGATGCAGAAGAAGAAGGTCCCCCATTAAGCAGAGCGGGTGTCTCCCTGGTTTCTTTCAGGGCGTAAATAGAAGGTAGGGACTATGGAAATAAGTCAGCATATGACCTGTTTCCCAACGTAGTCTCCAGGTGCGTGAGCTCATCAATAGAGCTAGTCATTGTAAGGACGTCGTCCCCTACAAATGACCCGACAACCAACCTCGCTTGAAGTAATTCGTTCGAGGTCTCATATCTTGCGATACGAGTTTGCACTCCATATAAACTTTGTTATGGAGAAAAATGGAAATTAAGTCCATTTTCTCGTGCTGCTTCTGGTATACACCATCAACTGAAGCCAACACGAGGCACTTGGCATTCGCACTATCCTTTTCCCTCGTCTGACGGAAATCCATATCCGCGACGGTGGAAACTGGACCTGGGACGGTGGGGGCTTGAGTAGTAATAGGGTGGTCCAGCTTCTCATAGGCAATGGACATCTGGACAGACCTTTGCCAATCATAAAAGTCAGATTCAGTCATTTTGTTATCTAGATGTAACCTAGTCATGGTCACATGGTCGCTGCAATGAGAGAGTGTGTGTGTAACGTTTTAGAAATCGTTATGGGAATTTTTGCATTTTAGGGTTAAATTGTAGGTATTTTCCATTTTAACCCGACTGTGTTCAAACGACCATATAGACTTGTCAGCACCTAGTTTTGCTAAAATAAAGCTAGTGCGCAATCTTTGGGGGTATATGGGACGTTTTGGTTCAGATAGAATTTTTCCCAATTTTAATGTTATTTTAATGCGGTATTCGCATTTTGGGAAATTTCTGTTAAGTGATCTTTTTTGGAGATAGTGCCCTCAGAGTCAATTATTGGATCACAGGCACGTGATTGCAATGATTGAGGGAGGACCTATCCCGGTAGGACAGTCTTACTCAAGATGATAGTATGCTATCTGGTTTATCTTTATCATCGTGTACTGCTTTAGGTGACCTTACAGGTCGCTATTACACGTTGGCAGAGCCCCTAGGATTCTTGCTTGAATGCCCGCAGTATGAGGGCGATCATATACGTGGGAGCTAGTAGTCTATAAGCATATCCTTAAAAGGTCCCTAGTCGTGGGAGTTTCGAGACATGGCATCGATACTCTAGAGTAGACTAGTGTATACAGTCGAGACCCCGACGAGGGGCGGTGGCCGGTCTCACAAGCCACTGGTGTCAGTTGGTTCACCTAAGATGTATACAGGTGCTCATTGGGTTATGAGTAGACCAGACAGGACTCGCCGGGAACATGCTAGTTGGTCTTATACCTGACGTTAGATAGCAGTTCCGTGGTGACATGTGTACAGGTTAGTTCATCGACCTAAGATCATCATTTGTCTCGTGTGAGTTCCAACTGTACATTGATTACTACCCTACAACGCTCAAAGGAGACGTGCAAATAGGTTTTAGTTGGGTACAGTCCCGAGCCACATGGAGGTGTAGGGTTTCCTTAACACCTCTATTAGGGTTTAGAAGCATCAAACATGCTATAACAATAAAATTTTGAGGTGCTAAGCAAACAATACTATGAATCGAACTAGAATATATGAAGTAACTTTTAATAGTATCAACAATTAAGAGTTAAGTTATACTAAGTGATGAGACTACAACCTTTGTAGACCTCTTTGGAAGACTCCTTGGCTTTGAAAGGGTTCGCTTGATCGACTCCTCGTCCACGACGATCCACCCGAAGCACTTTGCCCTAAGCTTGATGCTTCCTTCGATCTTTGAAAAACTTGAAGAACAACACCCTACACAAGATAGCTAAGGTTGTGTAGGATAATGAAGTGGTTGCTATTCTTATTTAATACCTTTTCTTTTCTTTCTCTAACTCTATTTTAACGTTTAAAAGAGAGCTAGGGATTTGAGGAAGAAGATGGCTCTCACTTTTTCTTTTGGAGTGAAAATGATAATAATAATAAAAGAAAAATGAGAGAGAGAGATATATCTTTTCATAACCATAACTATAGTTAAATATAATATCTAGATATTTCAATTTAGGTTAAAGGCAAAAGAAAAAGAAACCATGGTTGAGTTAAATTCAACCATGGAAATGTGTAGAAAAGTGTAGAAGAAATGACTCATTAATCTTTTCTTTTGCCTTTAATCTTTATTGAAAATATCCATATATTATTTTATCTATAATATGATTCTTATATTGCCATCCTCTTTGTATCATCAACCATGACACTTTTCAAGTATGTATGTATGTATGCACATCATCATGTACATATATATGCATGTATCCATAAGAAGAAAATGATTTAAATAAATAATATAAAAGTCAATATTAAATCAACACTTGATTTAATAAATCGGTCATATCTTATACGACCCGACTAATATTAAATGCCCTATTAAAATACAGTATCATATACTAGTATTTAATCGAGGCTCCGCACATATCTCATATGTGCACCACTTCGTTTCACCAGAGCCGAGAAACTTCTATGTGGGACTCTAAGACTCGTCAATACGCCAGCAGTAGATGATGATCATATCAAACACCTACAAGCCGCAAGCGGTAAGCTAAACGTAACGGCCACCCGGGTATTGAGCGATTAGAATAAGAACAAGCGAACCTGTCAAAACTCCTGTCAATCCATCCGGCAACACTAACCGTACAGTCCGGTCTCTTCGTCAGATATGCTGCATATCGAGTCTAGGGATGGAATAGTCGGCCCCAATAACTCAATAAGTCATGCCGGTATATGGTCTATAACAGATCGAGAAACTTACTGATAACACTTATCAGTAATATCTCAGCAGCCCTGGCCAGGGACTTCCCGTTATAGCCAATCGTGCATAGCACAGCATCAACCCCTAATACCGCGAGAGAAGAAACCCCTCCTATCGCTCACTGCCTCCATATGCCTCGAGACTATACCCAAAATCCACCTGTTTGTATGACTCAGTAGAGCCGCAGTAGGGTGGAGATCAAAGTACAGTGGGAGGACACACAAGACTCTATGACGATCTCAGGTCTACAGACTAACCTGTACCAGTGTCACCTGATAACTGCTATCCGACGTATGATATAATACCATATAAGAGTTCTCGATGAGTCCGTTCAGTGTACCCAGTCTCACTGAGCACCCGTATACTATCTTCGGTGTCAACACACCAGACGGATATGGGATCATCCATCGCCCATCATATGGAACAAGAATGGTATACGCTAGTCTAAACTGGAATATAGATGCCCTGTCTCGATATACCTACGACTAGGAACATTTCAAGGATATGCTTATAAACTACAAATGTCCCACTAGTATGATCCGCATCATAATGCCAGTAGTCAAGCCAATATCCTTAAGGCTTTATCAACATGCACCAAATGAATATAAACATGATCAAGTGAACATATGATAAAGTAAAACTAGATAGCATACTATCATATCGAGCATGACAGTCCTCCGAATATATATATATATATATATACACATCAGTACATACACTATCTCATAATGGCCTCTAGGGTATACATATATCCAATAATCTCCCACTTGCACTAAGGCTAGTTATTGGCATATCTCATACCCAACATCTCAAAAAGTCGCTCATGCTGCGGCTGAGGGAGGGCCAGTGTGAATGGATCCGCAGCGTTGTTCTTTGTGTCTACTCTCTTAATCTCGATCTCGCGGCGATCAACTATCTCCCGGATCACATGATATCGCCTCAGGATTTGTCTGGACTTCTGATGGGACCTGGGCTTTTTGGCCAACGCCACAGCCCCATTATTGTCACAATATAGAGGTAATGGATCAATAATGGTTGGAACTACACCTAGATCCGCGTTGAACTTCCTTATCCAGACGGCTTCCTTGGCAACATCATTTGCAGCAATATATTCTGCTTCCATCGTTGAGTCTGCAACGGTATCCTGTTTGGAACTCTTTCAACTCACCGTCCCTCCATTGAGGGTAATTGCAAACCCTGAGATAGACTTGCTGTCATCCTTGTCACTCTGGAAGCTCGAATCGGTAAAGGCCTCCATTTGGAGATCCCCATTACCATATACCAAGAACAATTCTTTAGTCCTTCGCAAGTACTTAAGAATGTTCTTTACAGCAATCCAGTGATTCTCCCCTGGGTTAGATTGATACCTGCTTACTACACTAAGTGCATAAGCAACATCAGGGCGTGTATATAACATTGCATACATTATCGATCCTACTGCCGAAGCATAGGGAATAATGCTCAAGCGAGCTCTCTCTATATCAGACTTTGGGCAATCGTCTTTTGAGAGAGTGACTCCGTGGCAAGCGGGTAAGGCACCCCGCTTGGAGTCTTCCATACTAAACCTCTTTAGGATGGTGTTAATGTACTTGGTTTGGGACAATCCCAATAACCGTTTGGATCTATCCCTATAGATCCGTATACCCAATATGTATGTCGCATCACCCAGGTCCTTCATGGAGAACCTTTGTGATAAGAATGATTTGACCGACTGTAGCATGGGAATATCATTTCCTATCAGAAGTATGTCATCCACGTACAATACGAGGAATGCGACTTTTCTCCCTACAGTCTACTTATAAACATAAGGTTCATCTGGATTTTTGACGAAATCAAACTCTTTGATAACATCATCAAAACAGATGTTCCAACTCCGTGATTCCTTATTTAATCCATAAATGGATTTAAGCAACTTACATGCTTTACCGCTACTCCCACTGTCAATGAAGCCTTCTGGCTGATCCATATAAACGCATTCATCTAAATCACCATTTAGGAATGCAGTTTTAACATCCATCTGCTAGATTTCATAGTCGTAGTGAGCAGCAATAGCAAGTAGGATCCGAATGGATTTAATCATGGCTACCGGAGAGAAAGTCTCATTATAGTCCAAACCTGGTCTTTGACAAAAACCTTTCGCTACCAACCTTGCCTTATAGGTCTCCACCTGTCCATCTACACCGATCTTTCTTTTAAAGATCCATTTGCATCCCACAAGTTTTATCCCGGAGGGTACATCTTCCAAAGTCCATACTTTGTTGGTGTACATGGACTCCATTTCGGATCTCATGGCATCCAGCCATTTCACAGAGTCACCACTCGTGATAGCCTGATGAAAACTGGCAGGATCATCATCATCCATGATGCAATCTTCTCTATCACCATCAACGAGAAAACCGTAGTATCTCTCCGGTGGGCGAGAAGTCCTACCAGATCTACGGAGTGGCTGAGGTTCATTAGATTCTGTTATAACTTCAGGTTCAGCCAAGTTGTCATTGGTAACTTGTGTTTCTAGAACTTCTTCTAGATCTACCATATTGCCATTTGTATTGTTTGAAAAAATCTCATCTTCTAAAAAGGTGGCATATTGAGAAACAAATACTTTTTGTTCCTCTTTGTGGTAGAAAAGATACCCAAACGAATGTTTAGGATATCCTACAAATATACATTTGACTGATCGTGTCTCGAGTTTGTCTGGATTCTGCTTTTTAACAAAAGCCGGACAACCCCAAATCTTAACTCTTTTAAGAGATGGTTTCTTCCCATGCCATATCTCATATGGAGTGGTAGACACGGTCTTGGTTGGAACATTGTTTAACAGAAAAGCTGCTGTTTCCAATGCATGCCCCCAAAACGAGAGAGGTAACTCAGAATCACTCATCATGGATCGTACCATATCTAATAGGGTACGGTTCCTTCGTTCTGACACACCGTTGAGCTGTGGTGTGTAAGGTGGAGTGAGCTGAGAGAGAATCCCATTCTCTTTTAGGAAGTCTAAGACTCAGTACTTAAGTACACTCCACCTCAATCTGATCGAAGTATCTTGATACTCTTTCCTGTTTGGTTTTCTACTTCATGTTTATACTCCTTGAATTTCTCGAAAGCTTTAGATTTATGTTTTATCAAATACACATGACCAAATCTTGAGAAATCATCAGTAAAAGTTATGATGTATGAAAAACCGCCTCTAGCATGTGTAGACATTGGTCCGCATACATCACTATGTATGAGGCCTAGGAGCTCAGTAGCTCTTTCTCCGTATCCAGTAAAAGGGGTTTTGGTCATTTTACCTTTGATACAAGACTGGCATGTTGCCTAAGATTTATACTCAAATGAATTTAAATATCCATCTTTATGAAGCTTGTTTAGTCTTGTTTCATTAATATGACCAAGTCTACAATGCCAAAGAAAATCTTCATTTATCTCTGAAAATTTTCTTTTATTTTTGTGTTGTACGTTGAAAACTATGTGTTGATTAAGGACGTATATCCCGTTATTTAATGTACCACAACCAATCAACTCTTGATTCGGTCTAATGTTCATAACATTGTGTTGCACAGCAAAATGATACCCTTCATTGTCTAACAAGGAAACAGATATAATATTACAAAGCATACTTGGTACAAAATAACACGGGTTCAAAACCAATATACAACTCGAAGGCAAACCTAGGTGATACTCTCCTACTGAAACTGCATTTACATTGGAACCATTTCCAACTTGGCGAGTATGATCACTTGTCTTCAGAACTCTGCTATTTCTCAACGCCTGCACAGAATTGGAAATATGAGAACCCGAACCGGTATCCAATACCCAGGAAGCAGAGTTAATAGAAAAACAGTTTTCAATTACAAACACACCTGAAGCTGAAGCATCACCATGCTTCTTCTTGAATGCTAGGTACTCAATACAGTTCCTCTTCCAGTGTCCCGTCTTCTTGCAATGGAAACATTCAACTTTCTCTGATGCCCCAACCTTGGACTTGCCTTTTCCTTTCACCTTTTTGACTCCACCCTTAGGTTTGGTGGGTTTCTTCTTCATCTTTCCCTTGGCCTTAGCCTTTGGGTAAGAGGAGGAGGATTGCCTAACACTCATAACGGGAGTCTTCACTGACTTCAGTGTGCTCTCTGCACTCCTTAACATATTAAGGAGTTCAGGCAGTTCCTTCTCCAAGTTGTGCATGTTGAAGTTAACGATGAACTGAGCAAAGGTGGAGGGGAGAGACTGCAGAATAATATATGTATACTGTTCATTGTCCATTGTCCACCCAAGGTCCTCAAGCTCTTCTATGAGAGCTATCATTTTGAGAACATGGTCTTGTAGGGTGTTTTTCGTCACCCCAGTGAGATGGGAATACGCGCGCGCTTGTCAGGCGTACTACAGATTCCCCCGGCCTAGGGTAGGCCGGGGTTTAATGATTGTGGGGATCCGAATCTCCGGCAGCCGCGGACTAAGCTGCCGTTAATTACCCATCGCCTTTGGGGCGAGGGAACCTCCGATTAACGGGTTAAACTGGTCATGCGAACTCAATGTGCAGTATACGTGTGTTTTGAAAGGGGGTTTTGGATATATCGGGAGCCACGCGGAGTTTTTACGGGGGTCCCGCTACCCGGATAGCGGGCTGGGGGTCAAGGGGGCTAGCAGCCCCCTTGCGGGGTGCGGGGCAGCGCCCCGTTAGAAATTTTTTTCTAACAGGGACAGTGTCGTGGAGTACGTGTATGTATAAATTTGTATACATATGTATATATGTATATATGTACACAAAAAGAGGGGGAAAAGACATCCAAGGGATGCGCAGGTGCGCAAGCGCGCGCGCCACGTGTCGGCACGCGGGCGACTTGCGCAGTTGCGCAAGCGCGCGCGCCACGTGTCGGCACGCGGGCGACTTGCGCAGTTGCGCAAGCGCGCGCGCCACGTGTCGGCACGCGGGCGACTTGCGCACTTGCGCAGTTGCGCAAGCGCGCGCCACGTGTCGGCACGCGGGCGACTTGCGCACTTGCGCAGTTGCGCAAGCGCGCGCGCCACGTGTCGGCACGCGGGCGACTTGCGCACTTGCGCAAGCGCGCAGATGAGGCACAACAGGCTTTTAGCCTAAAAAAATTTCTCAGAAGAGAAATCAGAGAGGAGTTGGACTCCTTAATGTGTTTTTCTTCTTTTTTTGAGGGTTTAGTGAAAGATGTTCTTCTTCTTCCTCCTCTGTTAGCTGGATCTTGAAGATCAAGAGATGTGGGATTTCAAAATCTTTTCTTTTTGAGATCTGATGGAAGATCTGAGTTCCCCTTGATGGGTTTTGTGGTGAAAAACTAATTTGTTTTGAAAAAGGAAGAGTAAAACTCTTGATTTAATTCAAAAGAAAGAAGAAGCTTTTGGAACCTTGGAGAAGGAAGAAAGAGCTCAGCTCTGAAACTTTTTTTTGGAGAGAGAAAAAGTTATGAGATATTTTCATTATCTTTTGCCTTTATAGGCTATACACTTTACACATAGCCCCTTGGGCTTCTCAAAATGGCATTTTGCCTATCCCATGGCTCATGTGCCACTTCTTTTTGCACATAAGCCATGGGCTTTACAAAAATTTGGCTTTTTGCCTATTTTTCTTACATTTATCCGAAAATAAAATAAAAGAAAATGCAACAAAAATTATTTATTACAAAATTTTTATCTTGGCATGGGGGGAGGCCGGCCGCTTCATGTTCGGGCTCGACCCGGGCATGGGCCCACTGGGTCTGGGCTTGGGCCCACTTGGCTTGGGGTTGACTTGGATTTTGACTTGGTCAACCGGGGTGTAAATTTTTACCCCAACAAATTGCCCCCATCAATAAATGCACACCACATATGTGGGTCGTGTGCATGAAATTGATGGATCTTCTTTCACGTGGAGGCGACTTGATTTGGTCCCCGCTTTTTGGGAAGCTGGCACTGCCCTTTTTACGACATGGACGGTCGTTGCTTGACATGTATCCGAGACAGAGTGTTTGTGATAGACGTTTTCCCTGGCCGGAGTGATCTGGTTCCCGCTTTGTAGGAATCCTGCGCTGCCCTTTTTGCGACTTGGACGGTCGGTGCTGCCCTTTTAGCGACTTGGACGGTCGGTGCTGCCCTTTTAGCGACTTGGACGGTCGGTGCTGCCCTTTTAGCGACTTGGACGGTCGGTTCTGCCCTTTTTACGACATGGACGGTCGGTGCTGCCCTTTTAGCGACGTGGACGGTCGGTTCTGCCCTTTTTGCGACTTGGACGGTCGATGCTGCCATTTTAGCGACTTGGACGGTCGGTACTGCCCTTTTAGCGACGTGGACGGTCGGTTCTGCCCTTTTTGCGACTTGGACGGTCGATGCTGCCATTTTAGCGACTTGGACGGTCGGTACTGCCCTTTTAGCGACGTGGACGGTCGGTTCTGCCCTTTTTGCGACTTGGACGGTCGGTACTGCCCTTTTAGCGACGTGGACGGTCGGTTCTGCCCTTTTTGCGACTTGGACGGTCGATGCTGCCCTTTTAGCGACGTGGACGGTCGATACTGCCCTTTTAGCGACGTGGACGGTCGGTTTTGCCCTTTTTGCGACTTGGACGGTCGATGCTGCCATTTTAGCGACTTGGACGGTCGGTACTGCCCTTTTAGCAACGTGGACGGTCGGTTCTGCCCTTTTTGCGACTTGGACGGTCGGTACTGCCCTTTTAGCGACGTGGACGGTCGGTTCTGCCCTTTTTGCGACTTGGACGGTCGGTACTGCCCTTTTAGCGACGTGGACGGTCGATGCTGCCCTTTTTGCGACTTGGACGGTCGATGCTGCCCTTTTTACGACTGGGACGGTCGATTCTGCCCTTTTTGCGACTTGGACGGTCGGTGCTGCCATTTTTGCGACTTGGACGGTCGATGCTGCCCTTTTTACGACTTGGACGGTCGATGCTGCCCTTTTTGCGACTTGGACGGTCGATTCTGCCCTTTTTGCGACTTGGACGGTCGGTGCTTGATTTGACTTGCTCTGCTTCTTGTAGTGTCAGGGGTAGACTTGACTTGCTCCGCTTCTTGCGGTGTCGAGATTGGATTCTGACTTGCTCCGCTTTCTGTGGCGTCGGAGTGGAAGTTGACTTGTTGATTTTGATTTGGGTTGACATCAGCATCGCTATACTGGAATATGGTACCAGGAGCGAATCATCATCTGTCATGGAGAGGATTTTGGGATTTTGGTTTTTGTTTGGCATCTGCATTGCTGCACTGGAATAATGCCAGGAGCAACTCATCATTTGCCCCGAGAGGATTTGGGAGAAATTGGGATTGTTTTACGCCCGTGGATTGTATACGGTTTTGCAGGATGTATGATCCAGACCGTAGGGCCGGAAAAATTTTGGGACTTTGTCGGCGTCTGCATCGCTGCACTGGAATATGGTACCAGGAGCGACTCATCATTCGCCGTTGGGGTATGGGATTTGGAATTTGGTTGGCGTCTGTATCGCTGCACTGGAATATGGTACCAGGAGCGACTCATCATTCGCCATTTGGGGATTGGGGAGCGATGGCTTAGGAGACAGGTTTAGATCCCTATCGCCTAAGGCTTTTCAATTTTATGGGCCGTGAGGGTCCCATAAAAGCATTTTCTCCCTACGGGTCGTAAGGATCCCGCAGGTGTATTTTCTCCTTAGGAGTCGTGAGGACTCCTAAGTGTGTTTTTCCTTTATGAGTCGTAAGGATCCCACAAAGGTTTGTTCTCCTCATATATCGTGAGGACACATGAGTGGGTCTTATCAATGGAGCATCATTCCCAAAGCGGAGACCGGCCGCGTAACTGGTGATTACGGTGGGGCATGGGTATGATGAGAATTATTTGAGCCCGTGGATTGTATACGATGGTCAATTTGGGGACCCACCGCAGGGCCGGGAGAATTTTGAGAAATTGGATTTTGGTTGGCGTCTGCATCGCTGCACTGGAATATGGTACCAGGAGCGACTCATCATTCGCCGTTTGGGGACTTGGAATTTGGATCTTGTTTGGCATCAGCATTGCTGCATTGGAATAATGCCAGGAGTAACTCATCATTTGCCTTGGGAGGACTTGGGATTTGGGTTTTTGGTCGGCATCAGCACCGCTAACACTGAAGCGAGATGCCAGGAGCGAATCATCATTTGCCGTTGCCCGTTGGGGAACGATGGCTTAGGAGATAGGTTTGGATCCCTATCACCTAAGGCTTTTCAATTTTATGGGCCGTGAGGGTCCCATAAAAGCATTTTCTCCCTACGAGTCGTAAGGATCCCGCAGGTGTATTTTCTCCTTAGGAATCGTGAGGATTCCTAAGTGTGTTGCTCCTTTGTGAGTCGTAAGGATCTCACGCAGGGGGTTTCTCCTCACAAGGTCGAGAGGACTTTGCGAGTGTATTTCATCTCTTTTCACGAGTTTGCGCCCTTTCGGGTTTTCACAGACTCGCCGGTAGTCCTGCTGTTTTTACTCACGGAGCCCTTTCGGGTTTTCATCCGTGCCCATTTTGCTTGTGGACATACCGTTTATTTCTTTTTTTTTTTTTTTTTTGTGGCCGCTGGTGGGACTTTGAAGTAGTCCCACTGGCAGGATTTGGGAGAAATAGGGGTCATTTACGCCCGTGGATTGTATACGGTTTTGCATGATGTCTGATCCAGACCGTAGGGCTGATGTGCTCAATTCGCCTGCGACTTGGAGCATTCACGTGTAGTATTTCTTGAGATATCGACCATTGATGGGTGGCATGGGCCTTTCTCCCTCGGCACTTATTAGTTGGTAGGATCCTCCGTCAAACACTTTCTCGATGACGTATGGTCCTTCCCAGTTTGGCTCGAATTTTCCCTTGGCATGTCGATTGGGGATAATCGGTCTTTTGAGGACCAACACCAATTCACCTTTCTTGAAGGCGCGGAGACGGGTTATCTTGTCATAAGCCCGTGACATTTGGGCTCGGTATAGCTCCAGATTTTGTTGCACCGCGAGCCTCTTTTCTTCGAGGGCATCGAGTTCTTCAAGTCGAAGGAGCACGTTTTCTTCCTCCGTCAACTCATGTTGGACGGCCATTCTTAAGCTCGGAACTTCAACTTCGAGGGGGAGGACCGCCTCCACTCCGTAGAGCAATGAGTATGGAGTGGACTGAGTTGGAGTACGGTGCGTGGTACGATATGCCCACAATGCCTCGTGAAGCTTGAGATTCCAGTCTCTCTTGTTGGCTGACGCATTTTTCCTCAGGAGCTTGCATAGAGTCTTATTGAAGGCTTCGGCTAGCCCATTGGCTCTTGGACTATAGATGGAGGAATACCTCCAGTCTATCTTGTGCTGAGTAGCGAATCTTGATACATTGAAGCTCTTGAAAGAAGGCCCGTTGTCAGAAATGATTCTTCTTGGTGTACCGAAGCGGTATAGAATATTATGCTGGAAGAATGTCAGAATATCCTTTGTCTTGACTTCTTTTAGCGGGACAGCTTCAGCCCACCTGGAGAAGTAGTCTGTCGCGGCCAGTATGAACCGGTGGCCTTTAGATGACGGAGGATCAATTGGGCCAACAATGTCGGTGCCCCAAACTTCGAAGGGCCACGACGCCACTGTAGGATGCAATGGGTTGGGATGCTTGTGAATAAAATCACCGTGAATTTGGCAGATATAACATTTCTTTGCATGCTCTCCGCAATCCCGTATCATGGTGGGCCAGTAATACCCAAGCCGTTTGATTTGAAGTCGCATCTTGGGGCCAGATTGGTGAGCACCACAAACGCCTGAGTGGACATCTTTCATGACCTTTTGGGCTTCGGCCAATGACAAACACCTGAGCCAGACTTGGTCAAATGACCTGCGGTATAACGTGTCATTTACAAACACGTATCGGAGAGCTCTTTTCTTCAGCTGAATACTCACAGATTTTTCTTCGGGCAGCTTGTCGTATCGGAGGTACTCTATGAAGGGTTCTCTCCAATCGGGCTCGTCTTGAATGATCAAAGCTTCTTCTGCAGGACTGCTCTTCTGTTCCGTGCTCTCCTCTTCTCGTAGAGAGACTGGGGGTAGAATTTGCCGGCTCCTGACTGTGATCAGAATTTTGTCCATTTCAGGATCAGCCAGTTCCTTTGCCAAGCGAGCGAGTACATCAGCCTTTCCGTTCAACGCTCTAGGGACTCTCGTTAGTTCAATATGAGTGAACCGTTTCATGAGTTCCACCACTCGACCTCTATACCGAGCTAACTCGGGTTTGTATATCTTATAGTCGCCGCTTACTTGGTTGACGACGAGCTGGGAGTCACCGTAAACTCGTAGCCGACGGATTTCCATTTCTATGGCGAGCTCCAAACCAGCTATCAGAGCTTCATACTCAGCTTCATTGTTTGTCCGAGGCTCGGTGAGAGCAAAAGAACGCCGTAGGGTTCCCATTGATGGTGTGATGAACACCAATCCTATCCCTGCTTTTATCTCCGGGACGCTTGATTTACTGGAGGTTCTTATCGATGAGGCCCCATCGAAGTAGAGCTCCCAACATGGCTCGTCATTCTCGAGATGCAGCACTTGTTCGTCGGGTAACTCACAATTTAGTGGCGACCCTTCTGGTATGGGATGAGCAGCGAGAAAGTCTGCAAGAGCTTGCCCTTTTACTGCTTTCTGAGGAGTGTAAACTATGTCAAACTCAAGTAGCATGACAGCCCATCTTGCCATTCTGCCGGCTAGGCTTGCTTTGGTCATCAAGTGTTTGAGCGGGTCGACCTTGGAGATCAGCATAACCCGATGAGCGAGCAGATAGTGCCTCAGCTTCTTCACAGCAAATATCAGAGCTAGGCATTGCTTTTCGATTGGGGAGTAGTTGTGTTCCGCCCCGACTAGAGTTCGACTGAGGTAGTAGAGGGCATGTTCTTTTCCTTCCTCATTATTCTGGGCAAGGAGCGCACCGAGTGACTCTTCCAGCGCGGCAGTGTAGAGAATCAGCGGTTTATTTGGAATGGGAGAGGCCAGCACTGGAGGGTGCAACAAGTATTGCTTGATGCTTTCAAACGCTGCTTGACATTCAACATCCCAGATAAAAGGAGCTCCTTTCTTCATGAGCTTTGAGAAGGGCCTACATCTCCCTGATAAATTTGAGATAAAACTCCGTATATAAGCAAGCTTGCCTTGAAAAGATCTTAGCTGCGTCAGACTCTTCGGAGGGGGCATCTCCATGATGGCCTTTATCTTTGATGGGTCAACTTCGATCCCTCGATGTCGAACTATGAAGCCCAGGAATTTTCCCGATGACACGCCAAAAGCGCACTTCAGAGGATTCATCTTCAGATCGTATTCCCTCAGTCTGGTGAGAACGGTCCTGAGATCTTGGATATGATCGGCCTTGGCTTTAGTCTTGACGACCAGATCATCAACATAGCATTCGACGACTTTATGGATTAGGTCATCAAAGATATTAGTCATCGCCCTTTGATATGTAGCACCTGCGTTCTTCAGTCCGAATGGCATTACCTTGTAGCAATATATTCCGATCGGGGTACGAAATGCTGTGTGCTTCTCATCCTCAGGCGACATCTTGATCTGATTATATCCAGACGAGCCGTCCATAAAGGTGAACAGTTCGTAATTTGAGGTGTCATCGACCATCATTTCCATGACCGGTAGCGGAAAGTCGTCTTTAGGACATGCCTTATTGAGGTCCCTGAAATCGACACAAACTCGGATCTGCCCATTTTTCTTCTTCACTGGGACTATGCATGCGATCCAGTCTGCATATTTCTCTTCCCTGATGAAGCCGGCATCGATGAGCTTCTTGGTTTCCTCGGTGACCTTTTCTTCCAACTCCCTTCTCATTCTTCGAGGAGCTTGTTTGACTGGCTTAGCATCAGGAGATATAGCCAGCTTATGCACGGCTATCTCAGGGGAAAGGCCAGGCATTTCTTTGTACGTCCACGCGAAGCAGTCGACGAACTCACGCAGCAGGGCAATTATCTGCTCTTTCATTTCCTCCGACAAGAGTGAGCTGATGTAGGTCGGCCTTGGATTATCGGGCGTTCCTAAGTCAATCTCGGTTAGCTCATCAAAGGTTGCTTGTCCGCCATCTTCGAGCTCTTGAGGAGCTTCTTCTGGCTCGGCTATCTCGTCATCATCATTTGATCTTTTGCTGGTCTCACCAACATGGATCATGTAGCACGCTTTGGAATCAGGTTGAATGTAGCCTATGCCCCGTCTATCTGGAATCCGTCCATCGATGAGTGCTCGGACCTGGGGCGGATACCATAGCCCTTCGTAAAACTTTGCTTCGGACTCCGTTTGATATAACCGGCATCCGCACTTCTTAAAGTATTCCCGCATCTCGGGCGCATAGTATCTGGGATTGAGGACGGCTCTTATGCCCCTCTCATAAGGAAGGCACGCGACAGAAAGGTCGTCCGGGTGCACAACGGGGTTTGACCCATAAAACAAGATGCCCTTCTGTCCACTTTTCCTCCCGGGAACGTAGAAAGTTTTCAGCTGGTCCACGGTGGAGATTGATAATGCATCGAGCTCTTTGCACATTTGCTCTGGTACCCTTGTAACGGCTAGGGACCCTTCTGCAACTTCGAAGGTCTCTCGTAGTTTCGCTTGTTGCGTGGGGGTCCAATCTGCACCGCTGTTGCACGACAGGTCCTCCTCCTCTGACTCTTCAGTGTCACTGCCAAGATGAGGGCGGACTTTGCTGCTAGATGGGCCTTCAGTAACAGATTCGTCCGTATCGCTGCCGAAATGAGGGCGAGTTTTGCGGAAGGACGGGCTTCCGGCGTCGGACTCATCAGAGTCGCTGCCGAAATGCGGGCGCACTTGGGTATTTTTGCTTTTGAAAGTGATAGCCGGCGCAGATTTTCTTTTGAGTCTTGGGGCCCTTCTATCCTCGGTCAGTTGTGGCTTGGCATTTTGGTGGTTCGTAAAGTACCGAGAATCTTCATATCGGACTTCATGCACACCGAACGGCTGGATGTCTCCGTCAATGCGTCTTTCTTCGCCATTTTTAGTGTACTTCATGCATTGATGGAGAGTTGACGGAATGATGCCGTAATCGTGGAGCCACGGCCGCCCCAAGAGAATCTTATAAGACGTGTCGGCGTCGATCACGTATATCTTAGCTTCAGTTTCCAGATCCCCAAATTTGATTGGCAGAGCTATAGACCCCAGAACTTGCTGGCAATTTTGGTTGAAGCCTTGAATGACAATCCTTTCCCTTGACAGGTGTCGGACATCCATTGACAAACTCTTCAGAGTTCGCAAGTTCATGATGTTCACTGAGGACCCCGGATCAATCAATATGCGATTAATTCGATCTCCATCGCTGTACCCGGTCACGTAAAGCGGCCGATTATGCTCTGCCGTTCCCAGTAGCAAGTCTTCATCCTTAAATGTGACTGCGGCGGCATGCAAAGCGTGCTGGGCTTCTTTCATATTAATTTCCGCAAAGTGGGCCTGATACCGCTCGGGGTTTTGTAGAGCGTGGATGAGAACATCTCTAAGCTCCTTAGATAGGACCAAGGCGTCGTAGATGCTCAGGAGAGACGGAAGCTTCCGGAGATGCGCCAACACATTATAGTCCACCGAGGAAGGACTTATGTTTTCATCAGCCGGTTCTCTGCCATCTTCTTCATTAGTGACTTGTTTTTCCTTCCCTCTTGGGGCGTTGCCCTGATTTGGCGGTAGAGCCCTGCCGCTTCTGAGCTGGATTTGATTGGTCGTTGTGGTGAGATCCTCGTCCTCTTCCGGAAAACAGAGATCATCCTCGGAGTCGCTGCCAAGACGGATGGCGTAGCAGGTCACTACTGGGATCTCTTCATTGGAGTCTTCTTCTAACTCCTCCAGAATTTCAGCCGCTTGTACAGGGAAGAACTCTTTCAATTGAATCAATGTTCTTTCCTTTTGCTCATATTCTTCGAGGGAATCGATATAATTTTGAATGGTCGATCTCCCTGCAGACTCTTTTTCGCGCCGAGCTTCACTTTTCTTCTTCTTGAGCTTCTTGGATTTTGAGCCTGATGGAGCCGCATTGGCAGCTGGACTGGTAGGATTCTTCTGTCCTTCCCATTCCATCCTGGGTTCTTTCCGAAGTAGCTTTATCATCTTCTTCGTCTTATTAGATATGTGCGTACTCCACGGAGGCCACGATGAGTCAGTTTCTTTTGTCAGGGCAGCGGGTTCGGCTGTCTGCTCCCAGAAGGCTTCAGCTTCCGTCTGTATAAAGTTGGCGGTTGCAACTTGATTGTTCACCAACACGCTTTTGGACAGCTCGATCTCTCCAGCCTTGTACTGCTTCTCGACCCAATCCTTGAAGATATAGCAATCCTCGATCGCATGGCTCACTACTCGGTGGTACGGGCAATACAGGGGATTGTCGGTCATTTTTGCTTCTTGGGGTCTTTTCGACTCCGGCAGTTGTAGGCCGTTGTTCAAGGCATCTTTAAATATCTTGCGGACCTTGTCCCTTCTGAAAGAGTAAACCTTGTTCTTTTTCTCCTCTAGGGAAGGCCCATCTCCTCCCAGCAATGGCTTTCGAGACCGGTTGGTTTTGGATTCGCCCGCCCTTCGCTTTTCTTCATTGTCGGACGCATTGAAGACATTGGTATTGCTGGAACTCCCACTTCTACGGTTGTCGTGCCGCTTGCTTTTCCAGGTTTTGTCTCTCTGAGAGTCCGGCGGGGACACTTGCTTCGAGCGTTCTAACATTTGGACTTTCTTGGTTAGCTCCTGAAACGTCTTGAGGCCCGCTGTACACAAGAATGGGACCATCCAATTGCTGAGGTTCCCAATAAGAAGGCTGACGGACTGGTCCTGCTCCAGCGGCGGTTCGCACTTGACTGTGAGATTACGCCATCGAGCGATAAATTCAGTGTTGCTTTCATTCTTCCCCGGCTTGGTCCTCACAAGGTCGGCAATGGAGATTTTATCACTGACACTCATGAACCTTTGCCGAAACAGGGACTCCATTTGGGCAAAGGTAATGACGGACCTATCCGGTATACTCGCATACCAGTCGAAGGCGACGCCGGTCAGGCTGTTGACAAACTGACGAAGAAGGAGCGCATCGTTGCCCCCTGTATTTCCGCACGATGCTTTGAAGTGGACGACGTGCTGGTTTGCATTCCCCGTTCCATCAAATCTTCCGAACTTAGGAATGACGTAGCCGCTTGGGAACTCAATTAGATCGTACTGCGCGGGATATGGCCGCCCACTACTGCCGATTTCTTTCTGAGCTTCAGCTTCGGCCACCAATGTTTTAACCTTGCTGGTGACCAAATCCATTATCCGATCCTGTGTTAGCGGGATAGTGCTATCTGGGGCCAAGGCGTCCCCAGAAGCGGAATGTAGCCGGCTTTCATTCGGCTCGACCAGTCTTGGTCCCAAAGGAACAGGCATTGGCTGCCTCGGATTGTCATCACCCGGCTGATTAGTAGCGGCTTGTGCTTGATTAGGAGGCGCTCGAGCAATTTGAGCCGTAAGCTGCATCACCACGTTCGTTAAGTCGTCAATCTTTGAATAGAGCTTGGCCATCTCTTTATCTTTGCTCCTGAGCTGTTTTCGAAGTTCTTGAAGCAGCTCTTGCTCCGCGGTCCTAGGGCGGAAAGTCGGCTCTTCCTCGCTGTCCGAGCTCGACTCTGCATGGATCGAGGGGTCTATCTGCCTATCATCCTCATCGAGAGGGTCTTCTTCATCCAGCAGGGGCGGCTGTTCTTGGGCGGCGGCAACCACATTCAGGCTAGATTGGGCTTGGGATGTGGTGGCCCCGTCCTTGCTTTTGCTGCGAAGGTTGTCGCTAGGGCGCCCGCCCGCCATATAGACCGTATGGACGATATATCCGGCCGTCTTTCTATCATTGGCAGCTGATTTCATGGATCGCTGTCTTGACCCGCTTGCTTCGGTAGCCGGTAGTCGATTAAAGGCGGCTGGCCTAACCAGGTTCTTGAATGGTGCTGGCGCATCTTTCCTGGGTTTTCCCCGCTGCTTTCGTGCGGCACAGAGCGCTTGATAGACTCTTGATGAGACAGTGTCATACTTCTTCCGTTGGGGCCGGGACACGTCTCTTTGTGGCACTGTTCGGACCGCTGTCTTCTTGATTCTGGCGGTCATGGCGTTTTTCTGAACCCACTTCAGAGGCTCGAAGGAATTGCTGATTCTTACGTCCGACTCGGCCGTCGTCGCCGGGCGACCCTGCACTTGGAACTTCACATGATTCCATTTGGCCGAAGCCTTGTCCCTCTTGTTGGCTCGATACCTGAGCCGCTTCTGCCTTAACTTTTCTGTTCTAAGCACCTGGCAGACTTCGGCTTTTTGGGAAGACGCCGCAGACCGGTTGATAGAGGGCCTTGGAGATACGCCCGATTGTGCATTTGTTAGAGTCATCGCCTGAGCTCATCCGCAACTTTTAATGTTGCCCTTCACATCGGAAGTCTTGCCCCCAGCCAGAGCACCAGGGACTCGTTCAGACACCATCTTAAGTTTCGGTTGTGGTGCCTTGGCGATCACGACATTCAGCCTCTTACCCCTTGAGACCGGCTTGGCCACCTGTTCCGCTGGGATCTCTGCCAGATGAGCGCTTCCGGCAGGGTAGATGATGACAGAGCCAAACTGGCGGGGCGGTTCCTCCCATTGTCGACTGAGGCTTGCGGGGAGAACCACACGAGCGTTGATCTTGACCACGTACGGAATCGGGGTCGCTTTGGAAGCTGAAATCGTCTTGGGAGACATTGTCGTTGAAAGTTGATTGCTGCATGAAAAGAAAACATCATTTCAGTATAGGCAATCAATATGTATATTGACTGAGTTCGCATGAACGTTTAACCCGAAATATGGGAGGAGAGATAGGGTCCCACCGGGCGTGCCAGAATCTGTAGGGTGTTTTTCGTCACCCCAGTGAGATGGGAATACGCGCACGCTTGTCAGGCATACTACAGATTCCCCCGGCCTAGGGTAGGCCGGGGTTTAATGATTGTGGGGATCCGAATCTCCGGCAGCCACGGACTAAGCTGCCGTTAATTACCCATCGCCTTTGGGGCGAGGGAACCTCCGATTAACGGGTTAAACTGGTCATGCGAACTCAATGTGCAGTATACGTGTGTTTTGAAAGGGGGTTTTGGATATATCGGGAGCCACGCGGAGTTTTTACGGGGGTCCCGCTACCCGGATAGCGGGCTGGGGGTCAAGGGGGCTAGCAGCCCCCTTGCGGGGTGCGGGGCAGCGCCCCGTTAGAAATTTTTTTCTAACAGGGACAGTGTCGTGGAGTACGTGTATGTATAAATTTGTATACATATGTATATATGTATATATGTACACAAAAAGAGGGGGAAAAGACATCCAAGGGATGCGCAGGTGCGCAAGCGCGCGCGCCACGTGTCGGCACGCGGGCGACTTGCGCAGTTGCGCAAGCGCGCGCGCCACGTGTCGGCACGCGGGCGACTTGCGCACTTGCGCAGTTGCGCAAGCGCGCGCGCCACGTGTCGGCACGCGGGCGACTTGCGCACTTGCGCAGTTGCGCAAGCGCGCGCCACGTGTCGGCACGCGGGCGACTTGCGCACTTGCGCAGTTGCGCAAGCGCGCGTGCCGCGTGTCGGCACGCGGGCGACTTGCGCACTTGCGCAAGCGCGCAGATGAGGCACAACAGGCTTTTAGCCTAAAAAAATTTCTCAGAAGAGAAATCAGAGAGGAGTTGGACTCCTGAATGTGTTTTTCTTCTTTTTTTGAGGGTTTAGTGAAAGATGTTCTTCTTCTTCCTCCTCTGTTAGCTGGATCTTGAAGATCAAGAGATGTGGGATTTCAAAATCTTTTCTTTTTGAGATCTGATGGAAGATCTGAGTTCCCCTTGATGGGTTTTGTGGTGAAAAACTAATTTGTTTTGAAAAAGGAAGAGTAAAACTCTTGATTTAATTCAAAAGAAAGAAGAAGCTTTTGGAACCTTGGAGAAGGAAGAAAGAGCTCAGCTCTGAAACTTTTTTTTGGAGAGAGAAAAAGTTATGAGATATTTTCATTATCTTTTGCCTTTATAGGCTATACACTTTACACATAGCCCCTTGGGCTTCTCAAAATGGCATTTTGCCTATCCCATGGCTCATGTGCCACTTCTTTTTGCACATAAGCCATGGGCTTTACAAAAATTTGGCTTTATGCCTATTTTTCTTACATTTATCCGAAAATAAAATAAAAGAAAATGCAACAAAAATTATTTATTACAAAATTTTTATCTTGGCATGGGGGGAGGCCGGCCGCTTCATGTTCGGGCTCGACCCGGGCATGGGCCCACTGGGTCTGGGCTTGGGCCCACTTGGCTTGGGGTTGACTTGGATTTTGACTTGGTCAACCGGGGTGTAAATTTTTACCCCAACAGGTCTCCTACTGCTGTGCCAGCGGTCATGCGCATCCGAAACAGTTTCTTAGACGCTTCGTATCGTAATACGCGGGATTGCTCTCCATACAACTCTTTTGTATGGAGGAATATGGCTTGTACGTCCATATTCTCGTGCTGCTTTTGATGTGTGTTATCCATCGATGCAAGCGCGAGGCTTTTTGCCGTGGCACAGTCAGCATCCCATGTCTTGCGGATTTCCCTATCCGTAACTGAAGATTTAGGACCTAGGGGGGCAAGGCTGGAGCTGTAAGGACATATGATACTTTATCATAAGTCAAGGCTATGTTTAAATTCCTCATCCAGTCTTTATAGTTGGTCCCATTCAGCTTGTTTTTATCTAATAAAAGCTTAAGTCTTGTCATAGGTGTGTTCCATTAAGAGAGAGAAAAGAATACACTTAGCGAAAGCTCTTGAAAAGATCGGATTGGTTATTATCTTGTCTAATCGATGTCTCCCATTTTTTTTATCAAATTTTCTTTAAAACCTTTTAAAAAGAAAACTAGCCGGGATTAATTACATTCTACAACTTCGCCAACCTCTCAGCCGGGCCAGTGTCGGTACTCGAGGGAGGTTCCCCGTGCTTTCGCATGGACCTAATTAAAGTAAACCTCGTCTTCCCAGAGGCGTAGCCCCATTTGGCACCTTTCTAGACACCTACCGAGTCAGCTAATTGTAAAGTGCAAAATTCTCCCAGGAGCAACATTTGCTCGCAGTGGGATCGGGATCCTACTATCATATAGAAGGTATACAATCTCATTGTAATTTTCAACTCTTGAAATTCCCGATATTATTTTTACCCCTAGTACTTATGACCTTAACTAAAGTCAACATATCGTAAGTACTAGTCAAGTTCTTCCCGTCATTTCGTGATTAACTAGACCCACTCATATGACCCTTAACTAAAGTCAACATAATCATATGAATGTCCTAACTAATCTACATCATATGCAGTGTACGAAGACATCACTCAGCTACCGTACACTGCGCCTTAACTAAAGTCAAAATACGCAGCACGAATACTAAGTACTCTACTTCCTAAAATGACGGAGGGTTGCGAATAGTTTTTAAGAAAACTATTGACGCTTTGAACTTGATATCGTTGTAGAATCTAATGGGTTTAAAAGGAGTGGCTTAAGCTCCGCATTTTGAAACTTGCTTTCTTATAAAAGGGCCGAGTGTGTTTCAAATCTGATTCTACAACATCTTTTTAGGTTCATTTATCTTTTACATTAATCTCATTAATGTAGTCCCATCATTTAAATCCTATGCCATTACAGAAAGAAACGAAAATATAACGTACACTTATGCCACTCGCATTCGTCACAGTGTCCTGATATGCACCGTTAGGTTACTTAACTAACGGCATACTGGGACGGAGGTAGTGCGGGTGCAAAACATAAGTAACGTCTAATATATATCATATATATATATAATATTTCATTCGTCTCAGATATGCATTAAAAGATCACATCAGATAATAAAAGCAGCAGAAGCACATAAAGGATATCTAGGAGGTCCGTATTTTATATTTAGCCAGCAATAAAAAATACGGATTCCACGGTCGCGATGAATAGCCAAGCCCACACCCCTAGACCCCTACGAGAGCGGCAAGCGACCCTACCAATTCTGGAGTTTAGGAGACCCTGTCTCGACTCCTCTAGATGGCCTCCCACTGAACCCAAACCCGGTCACTTGTGCCCTCCACCTTGGGTCAATCCTAATGCGGAAAAGTAAATAATATACAACACTGGTGACAACAACCTCATCCCGGAAGTGCCCCAAATAAAAGAATATTACATACAATTTAATTATACATGAATTAAAAGAATACTCTCATCTCACATAAAAAAGAAAACCCCCGGCTATTCATTGCGACAATCCTGCATTTCAAATCTCATCGACACATAATATCAAATATCATCAACGTAAGTAAGTATGCATACACCGATCGTCGTTGATGTATAGCAACGAAAACCGGTAATACATACTACACTTACGGTCACAGAGAAATAAAATGAAAAAAAAATACAACAATTGGAATCTTTAACTGCCTTTAGACAACACAAACCCGGAATATCACATATACAAGATTTCATGCCTAAATAATGTAAAGCTCGCATTTGGGTCTCATTCAAGAAAACACCTTTTCAAAACAAACCGGATAATTCAACAAGATTTCCGTTTATCCCGAGACCGAACTGCTAGATTTACACGCAATAAACAAATTTCTAGATTTCAATTATTGTATCACATACTATTAAACTAAGCGACGTTGAAACATCCGATCAAACGATTTAAACAACCAGAGACTGCTCTGAAAGCTCAACACTTGAGCAGATTTTAAAAATACCAGTAACATCAGCAAACACATACGGGCCAGCACAAGAAAATACGGTCCATGAATCACCTACAGCACCACGGAACCGCCGCAACAAGGCCACTTTGGCCGCGGTTCCACGGTCCTATGGTCGATTTAGGGCATCGTTTTTCTGGTGGGCCCATATATTTCCCTGCTTAATTTTTTACATATTTGTAATTTGAAAAATTCCAGGTTTTGAAAAAATTTCCAGAGAGCACCCCCCGGGTGTCATTTTTCGTCCGTTCGATGTTTTCAACATCGTCTAGGTTACTACAAAGCACTAGCTTGGCTCTGGTACCACTGTAGGGTTTCCTTAACACCTCTATTAGAGTTTAGAAGCATCATACATGCTATAACAATAAAATTTTGAGGTGCTAAGCAAACTATACTATGAATCGAACTAGAATATATGAAGTAACTATTAATAGTATCAACAATTAAGAGTTAAGTTATACTAAGTGATGAGACTACAACCTTTGTAGACCTCTTTGGAAGACTCCTTGGCTTTGAAAGGGTTCGCTTGATCGACTCCTCGTCCATGACGATCCACCCGAAGCACTTTGCCCTAAGCTTGATGCTTCCTTCGATCTTTGAAAAACTTGAAGCACAACACCCTACACAAGATAGCTAAGGTTGTGTAGGATGATGAAGTGGTTGAAATTCTTATTTAATACCTTTTCTTTTCTTCCTCTAACTCTATTTTAACATTTAAAAGAGAGATAGGGTTTTTAGGAAGAAGATGGCTCTCACTTTTTCTTTTGGAGTGAAAATGATAATAATAATAAAAGAAAAATGAGAGAGAGAGATATATCTTATCATAACTATAGTTAAATATAATATCTACATATTTCAATTTAGGTTAAAGGCAAAAGAAAAAGAAACCATGGTTGAGTTAAATTCAACCATGGAAATGTGTAGAAAAGTGTAGAAGAAATGACTCATTAATCTTTTCTTTTGCCTTTAATCTTTATTGAAAATATCCATATATTATTTTATCTACAATATGATTCTTATATTGCCATCCTCTTTGAATCATCAACCATGACAATTTTCATGTATGTATGTATGTATGCACATCATCATGTACATATACATGCATGTATCCATAAGAAGAAAAGGATTTAAATAAATAATATAAAAGTCAATATTAAATCAACACTTGATTTAATAAATCGGTCATATCTTATACCAACCGACTAATATTAAATGCCCGATTAAAATACAGTATCATATACTAGTATTTAATCGAGGCTCCGTACATTTCTCATATGTGCACCACTTCGTTTTGCCAGAGCCGAGAAATTTCTATGTGGGACTCTAAGACTCGTCAATACGCCAGCAGTAGACGATGATCATATCAAACACCTACAAGACGCAAGCGGTCAGCTAAACGTAACGGCCACCCGGGTATTGAGCGATCAGAATAAGAACAAGTGAACCTGTAAAAACTCCTGTCAATCCATCCGGCAACACTAACCGTACAGTCCGGTCTCTTCGTCAGATATGCTGCATATCGAGTCTAGGGATGGAATCGTCGACCCCAATAACTCAATAAGTCATACCGGTATATGGTCTATAACAGATCGAGAAACTTACTGATAACACTTATGAGTAATATCTCAGCAGCCCTGGCCAAGGACTTCCCGTTATAGCCAATCGTGCAGAGCACAACATCAATCCCCAATACCGGGAGAGACGAAACCCCTCCTATCGCTCACTACCTCCATATGCCTCGAGACTTTAGCCAAAATCCACCTGTTTGTACGACTCAGTAGAGCCGCGGTAGGGTGGAGATCAAAGTACAGTGGGAGGACACACAAGACTCTATGACGATCTCGGGTCTACAGACTAACCTGCACCAGTGTCACCTGAGAACTGCTATCCGACGTATGATATAATACCATATAGGAGTTCTCGGTGAGTCCATTCAGTGTACCCAGTCTCACTGAGCACCCGTATACTATCTTCGGTGTCAACACACCAGACGGATATGGGATCATCCATCGTCCATCATATAGGACAAGAATGGTATACGCTAGTCTAAAGTGGAATATCGATGCCCTGTCTCGATATACCTACGACTAGGAACATTTCAAGGATATGCTTATAAACTACAGATGTCCCACTAGTATGATCCGCATCATAATGCCAGTAGTCAAGCCAATATCCTTAGGGCTTTATCAACATGCACCAAATGAATATAAACATGATCAAGTGAACATATGATAAAGTAAAACCAGATAGCATACTATCATATCGAGCAAGACTGTCCTCCGAATATATATATATATATATATATATACATATATATACACACACATCAGTACATACACTATCTCATAATGGCCTCTAGGGAATACATATATCCAACAGGAGGCAGTGAACGGATCTTCAGGGGTTCGTCTCTCCCGGTATTGGGGGAGAGGTCGCGCTGTGTCTAGGCGAGCCAGTACATGAAAAGTCCTTGGCCAAGGCAGGAGATTTACTGCTAGGTATTCCAGTAGTATCTCAGGGTGTTCTGGGCTACACTACGACACGACTTGTACCGCATTTTGGGGTCTGACTTTTACCAACCCCCTAGGCCCGCCATGCGATGCTTATAGACGAACGGACCGGACTGTATGGATATTGTCACTGACAGGCTCAGTAGGGTGTCAGCATGAGTTCGCTCACAGATGTTCCTTTTGGTCAATACCTGGTAGCCCATTACGTATAGGCTAATACCTCTGACGTGCTAGTGGTTAAATCAACAACCAAGGTGTTGACGAGTCTTTAGAGTCCCCCACAGATTCAGTTGCTCAAGTTTCGGGCAAAACGCTGTAGAGGCCGTATGGACATATGGCAGGGTTCGATCAGATACATGCGGTATTGCACAGATCATGATCGGACGGATAATACTTACGGGCTTTGGTTTAAGCCGGATCCTAGTATTGCACAGTGTAGATTTTGTCTCTTTGCATTTGTATTTCGGTTGGAATACAAATGCGGATATGTATATACAGTAGCGGGGTTTTCCTGTAATTTATTACGGGATCGGTTTTATGAAGTTGCCAGTTTGTTTTCCGTTTCGGCCATATTTCTTTGTATCTTTCATTGGCTGAAGATTGGTAGAGGAGGGCTTATTTGCATTTGTGCAAATAAGCATTTTGGAGGGTTGTCTTTGCATATTGTTGCATCATGATGGTGCACTTTCATTGACTCCATGACTTCATGATTGCTTGACTTTGGGTATGATGATTGGTTGATAGAGTATTGGTTTTGATGGATGATCATTGCTTATCATCATCACCCTTTCTCTCTCTTGCATTATGTTGTGGTTCACTCTCTTTGATTCTCACTCACTCCATTCTCACACACCACCATGAGCATGGCCGGCCAAGTGATATGGGGGCTGTCCGATTTCTTTTGGTGGGGTTTTTCATCTCCTTTGCTTGCTAAAAACTCATGAGCCACCACAAAAGTTGATATCTCCTTTCCTGCACTAAATGGGCAACTTCAAGTAACCCCAATGAGACATTGCACTACACTTATTCTATAGCAAATCTTGGGCACGTCGACTCGCCAACTTCGTGCCCGAGTTGCCTCGGTCCTGAGGTGGGAGCCCGTAAAAGAAGCCGGCGACGTGGTGCCCTTACGGTGAGGAGGTGGAGACCGGACATTCCGTGGGAGATCGGGACGACGACGAGAAGACCGAAGGACACGGATCGCTTGGTATATCTCTCTACCCGTTCTTTTGTTAGCTAGGACTAGTTTAATGGCCCGATCCGGGATTTTTGTGCGCGGTGGTGCCGGTTCAAAAGTTAAAGTAATTTATCGTTTCTGCATTTTGGCCTCGGATTGACGGCCGGGGCGCAGCCGTGCACTTACACTGGTATCAGAGCCACGCCATTAACCTAGTCTAGCTTGGTCTAACGTGTTTACATTTCCGATCGAAAAAAAATCCCAAAACCGCATTTTCATGTATATCAGTTCTCTGTCGAAATTTTTTTGGCTTCAAAAATTTTTCAGGTTGTTGCAGAATGATGTGTAGGGAATTCTAAGACTTCTGTAGAAATTTGGTTGCATGATGTCATAGTTCCACCGCGGAACCGCGGCCAAACCCATGCATTGGCCGCAGTTCCGCCGCCACCTTGACTCCTCTCTGCACCAAATTTTTGTTAGTTGTATGTTTGCCCTAGAGGCCAGTATTGTACAGATGATGTATATTATATTGGATGCTTGGACATATATAAAGATGACTTTCTTGCTCGATATGATAGTATGCTATCTGGTTGCTCTTTATCTTAACATGTATACTTGTCTTTTTATACTGTCTTAGAGTTACATGTTGGTAAAGCCCTTAGGATGTGTACTTGACTACCTAGACTATGATGCAGATCATACTAGTGGGGACATGGTAGTCCATAAGTACATCCTTCAAGGTCCCTAGTCGTGGGTGTATCGAGACAGGGCATCGATACACCAGTATAGACTAGCGTATATGCTTCTCGACCCATGAGATGGGCGATGGATGATCCTATATCCATTGGTGTTTGACATCAGAGATGGTATGCGGGTGCTCAGTGGAGACTGGGTACACTGGATGGACTCACCGAGAACTCCCAGTTGGTATTATACCTCACGTCAGATGGCAGTTCTCTGGTGACACTTGTACAGGTTGGTCTGTAAACCCGAGATCGTCATAGAGTCTTGTGTGATTCCTATTGTACTTTGATTTCCACCTTACCACGTCCATGAGGGCGTGAAAAATGGTGGTTTTTGGGTACAGTCCCGAGTCACATGGAGGAGATGAGCAATAGGAGGGGTTTCGTCTCTTGCGGTATTGGGGGTTGATGTTGCGCTGTGCTCGATTGGCCGTAACAGGGAAGTCCCTGGCCAGGGCTGATTCAAACATTTGCTGGTAAGTGTTACCAGTAGTTTCTCGACCCGTTATGAGCCTCACATCGGCAAGACTTATCAGTTATTGGGGTCTGACGTTTACCACCCTTAGACTTGATATGCGACATATCAGACGAGGAGACTGGACTGTACGGGAAGTGTTGCCGATTGGCTAGACGGGAGTTGTAGCAGGTTCGCTTGTTTTCTTCTGATCGCTCAATACCCGGGTGGCCATTACGTTTAGCTGACCGCTTGCGGCTTGGGGGTGCTTGATATGATCATCACCCACTGCCGGCGTATTGACGAGTCTTAGAGTCCCACAAAGGAGTTACCTAGTCCATGCGAAATGTTGTGGTGCGCGTATGCGATATGCGCATGGACCCGATTAAAATGCGCGTATGGGATACCGTATATTGATCGGGCGGCTTGCTTTTGGTGGGGTCATATGTGATATGGCCGTATTGATAAATCAAGTGTTGATTTATCATTTAACCATTAGATTTCTCACTTGAAATCCGTTCTTGTACATGATGGATGTATGCATGCATGTATGCTTTCTTTCTTTTAGTTTCATGCACATACGGATGTGCATACACACATACATACATACATCATCCTTCATGGTTGATTACACATGAAAAATGGTTGCAATATAAGACTCACACCTTGGTTAAATATATGGATTATTATTTAATTTGTGTTTAAAACAAAATGGAAAAAGAAATGATAATTCATGACTAGTTTCTACATCCTTCTTTAACCTAACCATCCTCACCTACCCTTAACCATGGATTAAACTTTCCTTCTATGTTTTAAACTCTAATTAAATAATATCTCAAACATTTAACCATGGTTTGACATGAGAAGAAATAAATATATATAGATATATTTTCATTTCTTTTCATAAGTTAATTTTTTCTCTTCTTCAAAAAAGAAAAGCTATCATCTTCTTCCTCCTTCTTCCTTTGCTCTCTAGTTTTTTATAGTAAGTAAAACACACATCAAGAAAGGTTTTTGAAGTGAGAATTAGAACCACAACATCATTCTACACAAGTCTAGCCCACTTATTTAGAGTGTTATCTTCTTTTCTTCTCTTGGAAAGTGATGTCGATAGCTTGGACGAAGGAGCTTCGGGTGGATCGTCGTGGACACTAAAAGACTTCAAGAGGACCTTCCTCCAACACTCAAGAGGCCAAAGAGTCTAGCGAAGGGAGCTATAAAGGTTGTACTCTCGAAACCCTAGTCTTTGTTGCCTTTAACATTTAGAAACCCTAATTTTCTAGGATCGATCATTTGTATGCTTGCTTAGCACCATAAAAATTTGAACTTTGTGACATGTGATGCTTCCAAACCCTTCATGAGGTGCTAGGCTAACCCAACATTGGTATCAGAGCCGACCTAGAACATTAGGCGACACTTCTACGAAGTAAAAACTCCGATCGAACCAAAATACGACATTACGGGACCTTCTCTGAACAATTTTTAAAATCTGGATATTTTCAGAATTAAAAATACTTAAAAAATACAGCAGGAAAATCTAAGAAGGACTGTGAAATTCGAAGCCATGAACAGTTCAAACCGCCGTAGAACCGCGGCCAATCCTTGCTTGGGCCGCGGATCCGCGGCCGTACATAGGAGTCATGGCTTGTTATTTGCGCAGTACAGCTTGTATAATGTTTTAGGTACGTTTAATCTGATTCTTGTTCTGTAAATTCTGGAGATGGTTTTGGACTCGTCGATTCGATCGGAATTTTCATTTCGTGAGTTTTCCGGATAAATTAGAAAGTATTGAAGTGTTTGAACGAGTATCATTTGCTCACTCTTCACGGGGTTTAAATATTTTGGAGATACGTGCAAGTTTTGTGGTGGACCCTCTAGAAGACAACAAACCTTAACTCGATTATGTGACCGTCTTGAGCTGCCCTTTGAACCTTAGGGTTTGGGGCAGTACGGCGTGCCACATGTGAGGCGTTGGCTTGACCCTTCTACGGCTGGACAGCTACTACTGTGTCACACTCTGGGTTTTTGAACTCCGCTCAAGTGTTGAGCTTTAGGGAATCTTGGGTATTTGATCGTTCGTTCAAAAACTTTAATACCGTCTATTTATCTGGAATGTGATGCAATGTGTGGAATTCATATTATAAGACATGAAATACGAGGTATGTGATATTTCGCATTTACGATGTCTAAAGAGAATGTGGATTCCAGATATTGCAGTTTTACACTTTCTTTTCTGTGACCATAAGTGTAGTACGTAGTGGTATTGCCGATTGTCATTGCTATACGTCGACGACAATTGGTGTATGCATACTTACTTACGTTGATGATATGAGATATTATGTGTTGCTGGGACATGATGTGCAGGATTGTCGCGATTGAATAGCCGGGGTGTTTTATGTGAGATGAGAGTTTTATATTTTCATTCATGTAAATTCAAATGTAATGTAATATTCTTTTATTTGGGGCACTTCCGGGTTGAGGTTGATGCCACCAGTGTTGTATATTATTTACTTTTCCGCATTAGGATGGACCGAAGGAGGGGAGCATGGGTGACCGGGTTCTGGAGTTCAGTGGGAGGCCATCTCGAGGAGTCGAGACTGGGTCTCCTAAACTCCAGAATTGGTAAGGTCGCTTGCAGCTCTTGTAGGGGTCCAGGGTGTGGGCTTGGCTATTCTTCGCGACTTTGGAATCCGTATTTTCTATTGTTGGCTAAATTCTAAATATGAACGTTCTAGTATATTCCACATTATATCTATGTTTCTGCTGCGATATCTGTGATGTGATCATTAGATATGTTCTGTGATGGATACAGTATAAAGTGTATATGATATATTATATAGGCGTTACATATGTTTTAAACTCGCGCTAGCCCTGCCCTGCTCTGCCGTTAGTTACCTAACCTAACAGTGCACGAGGGGACATCGAAGCGAATGCGGATGACATAAGTGTACGTCGTATTTATCTGTGATGTTTAGGTGAGTTAAATGATGGGACTTCATTAATGTGATTAATGAATGAAAAGAAACCTAAAAGATGTCGTTGAATCAAATTTTAATAAAAAGGGTAGCTACAGTTTTGCTTTGCATAGCGGTATATATGATATACCCTGCACCTTATTCGATGAGGAAAGAGCCGAAATCCCTTCACCGGGAGTGACCTCTTTAGCAAAACTGGCAGATGCTACAAAACTCGGTTTCGTTTTTGATTGCTTTTTGAGTTTTGCTTTGCACAGTGATGTATATGATATATCCTGCACCTTATTCCATGAGGAAAGAGCCGAGATCCCTTCACCGGGAGTGACATCTTTTGCAAAATTAATAAAAGCCTCAAAATCACTCCATTTCAAAATTTCACTTGATTCTACAACGATATCAAGTTCATTACGCAATAGGTTTTCAAAAAGAACCTGTCGTAGCCCTCCGTCATTTCATATAAGTTGTATATAGTATTCGTGCTACATTTGTTGGGTTTCGTCAAGGTGTAGTGTGTGGTAGCTATATGCTGCTTATCTGCTGCATATGATGAGACTGGATTAGGGTAGTCGTACGGCTTTGTTGGCTTTCGTCAAGGGTCGTGCAGGTGGGTTTAATTCAGTCAAGAAATGTACGGGTTGAACTTGACTAGCGGGCTGTGGTTTGTTGGCTTTCGTCATGGTCATAGCACGTTAGGGGCAAAATATTATCGGGAATTTCAAGTGTTGAAATTTGCAATGAGATTGCATACCTTCTATGAGATAATTGGATCCCGATACCCACTGCGAGTAATTGTTACTCCTGGGAGAGTTTTACACAGGACAATTAGCCGATCAACTAGGTGTCTAGAAAGGTGTCAACGGGGTTACACCTCTAGGAAAACGAGGTTTACTTTAATTAGGTCCGTGCGAAAGTACGGGGAACCTCCCTCAAACTACCGACACTGGCCTGGCTGAAACATCGGCGAAGTTGTAGGGTGTAATTAATCCCGGCTAGTCTTTCCTTTTTGGGTTTGAAGGAAGATTTGATAAAAACAGTGGGAGCCATCCTGATTAGATAAGATAATAACCAATCTGATGCTGCAAGAGCATACGCTAAAGTGTTTTCTTCTCTCTCTCTCCAGGTAGCGACCATGTCATGCCTTAATCAAGATAATAATATGGATGTATTGACCGAACCCGCAAGTTATTCTGTGCTGGGGGACGTTGGTTCCGTTCTTTCTTATAAGAGTTATAGGACTGAACAGGACATAGGGGAATACCAGGATTCCCATGCCACCCGAATGAAGAAAGTACATTTTGATGCATTTTCTTCGGGTGTGTTCGTTGCAGAGAACTGTTTCTCCATTTTCCCTACGTCCTGGGTATTAGATACCGGGTCAGGATCCCATATATGTAATCAGTTACATGGGCTCAGGAAAGGTAGAGAACTTGGAGAAGGTGATAAAGACATTAGAGTTGAAAATGGTGCAATTGTTGCAGCCAAGACTATCGGGGAATATCACCTTGCATTATCAACTGGTAATACATTAGTTCTGAACGAATTCTATTACATGCCAAACCTGATATGCAACATTATATCGGTTTCTTTGTTGAGTAAAGAGGGATATAATTTTGTATTACAAGATAATGTTATGAACATTTTCCGTAACCAAAAGTTGGTTGGATCAGGCACGTTGTGCAATGGCTTTTATGTTCTAAATCAATCAACAGTTCTGAGCATAACAAACACACACAATAGGAAGAGTTCAGAACTGAATGAATCCTTCTTGTGGAATTGTAGACTGGGTCACATCAATGCGACACGACTGGCTAAGTTGCATAAGGATGGATATTTGAAACCGTTCGAATTTTCATCTTATGACACTTTCCAGTCATGTCTCAAAGGCAAGATGACCAAAACTCCGTTTACGGGACACGGAGAAAGAGTTACCGAACTCTTGGGACTGATACATAGTGATGTATGCGTTCCCATGTCTATACATGCCAGAGATGGTTCTTCGTACTTCATTACATTCACTGACGATCTCTCAAGATACGGACATGTGTTCTTGATAAGACACAAGTCTGAAGCTTTTGAGAAATTTAGAGAATATAAACAAGAAGTCGAGAACCAAACCGGAAAAAGTATTAAAATCCTTCGATCTGATCGAGGAGGTGAATACTTGTGCAGTGAATTCCTGGACTTCCAAAAAGAGAATGGGATTCTCTCTCAGCTGACTCCTCCATATACACCACAGCATAACGGTGTATCAGAACGGAGGAACCGCACCCTATTAGATATGGTGCGCTCTATGATGAGCACAACTTAGTTACCTATTTCCTTCTGGGGGTATGCACTTGAAACAGCCATACATCTATTGAATATGGTCCCCACCAAATCTGTGCCTACCACTCCATATGAGATATGGAAACGGAAGAGACCATGTCTTAACTATGTTTGTTAGTGTATATGCCCTAGAGGCCATTACTGTATCATACTAGTTTGTATATTACTTGTTGGAAGCTTGGGATATTCACAGTTGTATATACAATCTTGCTCGAAATGGTAGTATGCTACTTAGTTTGTCTATGCTTTAATATGTGCATGCGTTTCTTTTAGCATATCGCTGATATACATATTAGTAGAGCCCTTAGGATTATTGCTTGATTACCAGCGTTGTGATGGCGCTCACACTCGTGGGGGCTGGGTAATCCATAAGCACATCCTTATACAGGTCCCTGGTCGTTGGACTATCGAGACAGGGCATCGATACTCCGGAGTAGACTAGCGTATGCGCTTCTCATCACAGCGTGGGAGACGGTCTGTCCCACAGCCGTCAGTACGTCGTACTTGAGATAGTATGCGGGTGCTCGTTAGGTTACGAGTACACTGGACAGGACTCGTCGGGAACTATTGGTTGGTATTATACCTATCGTCAGTTATCAGTTCCCAGGTGACATGAGTACAGCTTAGTCCACTGAATTGACACTGTCACTTCGCCTCGAGTGTGTTCCCACTGCACTTTGATTACTCCCCTACCGCGGCTCAAAGGAGTCGTGCAAACAGGTAGTTTTTGGGTGCAGTCCCGAAGCACTTGGAGGCAGTGACGGTTAGACGGGATTCGTCTCTCCCGGTATTGGGGGTTGACATCGTGTTGTGTCCAGGAGAGCCATTACACAAGTAGTCCCTGGCCAAGCCAAGCGAGATATACTGGTAGGTTTCCAGTGTTATCTCAGGGTGTTCTGGGCTACACTCCGACACGACTTGTACCGCTATTAGGGGACTGACGTTCACCGCCCCCTAGGCCCGCCATGCGATGTATCAGACGAACAGACCGGACTGTACGGAGATTGTCACATACAGGCTCAGTATGAGTTCAGATGGGGTCACCTCGACAGTCTTCTTATCGGCATCTACCTGGGGACCGTTACGTACAGCTAGTGCCGCTTGCGGTCTGTGGTTAAACCCACTACCAACGTAGTGTCGAGTCTTTAGAGTCCCATACAGAGGGCTATTCGCCTTTAGGCAAAATGAGTAGAGGTCGCATGGTTTTGCCACAGGGTTCGTTCACATCCGCGCACTTGTGCACGTTTGCTGTCCGGACAGCTTATACTAGCGGGCTTTGGTTTAAGTAAGATCCTAGTATATGATTTGGGATTGGTTTTTTCTCTTTGTATTCGTGTTCCTCGGATCACGAATGCGGGTGCGTATGCACAGTTGATTTAGTCTGAAGAAGAGGATTTTGATTAGGGTTAATGACCATTGTCATTTTATTAACCATAATGCTTATATGTGTTTTATAATTAATTGATATTAGCTATATATATATATATAATTGTGTTAGTTATATGTATGCCCTAGAGGCCATTACTGTACATTGGATGTATATTGTAGTGGATGATGGGACATATATAGGGAGGACTTTCTTGCTCGACATGATAGTATGCTATCTGGTTGCTCTTTACCTTAACGTGTATACTGATTGTCTCTCTGTTACATGTTGGTAAAGCCCTTAGGATGTGTACTTGACTACCTGGACTATGATGCGGATCATACTAGTGGGGACATGGTAGTCCATAAGTACATCCTTCAAAGTTTCTAGTCGTGGGTGTATCGAGACGGGGCATCGATATACCAGAGTAGACTAGCATGTACCTTCTCGACCCATACAGATGGGCGATGGATGATCCCATATCCATTGGTGTTTGACATCAGAGATGATATACGGGTGCTCAGTAGAGACTGGGTACACTGGACGGACTCGCCGATAACTCCCAGATGGTATTATACCTCACGTCAGATGGCAGTTCTCTGGTGACACAGGTACAGAGTAGTCTGTAGACCCGAGATCGTCATAGAGTCTTGTGTGGTTCCCACTGTGCTTTGATTTCCATCTTACCACGTCCAAGAGGGCATGCAAAACGGTGGTTTTTGGGTACAGTCCCTGTTCACATGGAGGCAATGAGCGATAGGAGGGGATTCGTCTCTCCCGGTATAGGGGGTTGATGTTGCGCTGTGTTCGATTGGCTATAACAGGAAATCCCTGGCCAGGGTTGCTGAGATTTACTGGTAAGTGTTACCGGTAGTTTCTCGAATTTTTATAGACCTCATATCGACACGACTTATTGAGCTATTGGGGTCTGACGTTTACCACCCCTAGGCATGATATGCGACATATCAGACGATCAGACCGGACTGTACGGTAGTGTTACTGGTTGGATTCACTGGAGTGTGAGCGGGCTTGCTCGTCGATCTTCTGATCGTTCAATACCCGGGTGGCCGTTACGTTTAGCAGACCGCTTGCGGCTTGTGGGTGTTTGATATGATCATTACCTGCTGCCGGCGTATTGACGAGTCTTTATAGTCCTACACAGAGGTTTCCTGACTCAAGCGAAACGAAATAGGAGCGCATATGAGATATGTGCGGGACCGAGAATAATGCGTGTATGTGATACCGTATTCTATTCTCGCGATGGATGTGTCGAATGGTTGTATGCGATATAACCTAATTATCGAATCAAGGATTGATTCGATAAATCGATACATTGTATACTAGTCGGTTGTGTGCGACATGACCGGATCATTAAATCAAGTGTTGATTTAATGATTTAATGTATAATTATATTTTTGATATATTACTTTGCATTAACTAGTATTGGTTCACTTTAAATGGATTTTCTCACTTGATGTGCACATTGTATATGTGATATACTTTTGTGCATTTGTTTGTATCATGTTTGATGATACATCCTTGTTTAGGTGTATGTTTAGTTTAAACCTTGGTTAAGTAAATGGTTAGGGTTGTGTTTAAATTTCTTATTTATTTATTTGTTAATTTATTCATTATGGAAATTAAAAAGAATGGTGGCTTATTTTGTTATTTTGTGGAAACTTCTTGAAGTGTTGAAAGCATAACCATTCTTGTTCTTTTCCTAAACCTAACCATTAACTCTAACCATGGTCTATTCTCTACACCTAACTTTGGTTAATATTATGATAAGTATCATATTATTTCTTATTCCAAAATACTTATCATAATAGATATCATCTTCTTCTTCTTCTTCACTTGAAGAAAACCTTTCTTCATCAATGGTGGATTGATGAAACAAGTGAGAAATCCAATTCTAAAGTCTACCCACTTCCTATTTCTTCATCCTCTACCTCTTGCCAAGTAGTAGAGTGTGTTTCCTTCACAAGTTTTCATGACTTGGTGAAGGTGGAGCTTGATTTAGCGATGCCTCGACGTTGATCATCTTCGGCATGGACATCGACGACCTGGCTCGCCTATTCTCCGATGAAGCCGACGCTAGAGCCCGGGAATTCACTAGGACAGCGAGGGGACTTCGTTGCGGAGCTATGGAAGTGGAGCACCGGATCTACAAAGGTTGTATTTCCGTTATCTTTCTGTTAAGTTGTTAACTAGATTTCATATTCGCCTAGATTTCTAGCCAACGATCCGTACACTAGGATTTCTCGGCACCGTAATTTTTGAAATTGGCATGGTTGATGCCTTGTGAGACCTCTTGAGAGTGCCTAGGAACCCTACAGTGGTATCAGAGCCTAGCTAGAGCCTTAGGCGAAGTACAGACAGAGTTTGAAGTCCGAACGACCCGAAACCCCAACCCTAAAAATGCTCTCTGTCCTTTTTTTTAAAATCTGGTCTTTTTCCAAATTAAAAATATGCAAAAAATCAAGCAGGGTTTTTTATGAGTTACTGTGAAAAACGGAGACCTAACTTCGTCATAACGCCGCGGAACCGCGGCCTAGACCCACGTGGCGCGGCGGTTCCGCGGCCGTAATGTTGACTCATTGACTCCGTTTTGCACAGTAATGTTTATAATTAATTCCTGTGTTTTCTGGGTAATTTTAATATATATTATACAGTTGAGTTTTCTGGGGTTGTTTTGGGATTACATGGATTCGATCGGATTGTCTAAACTTGTCTATGTGTTTTCCGGATAATTTTTAGAATATGTTAAAAAGTTCGACCGGATATAAATACCCAATTTTTCCCCTGTCGGGAAATTTCCAAGTGTTGGATCTTTCTGTAGTTTAAAGACGTTCTAAGTAGTGCAAGTAACTCGATGGACCCTCTAGAAGACAACAAACCTTAACTCGATTATGTGACCGTCTTGAACTGCCCTTTGAACCTTCGGGTTTGGGGCAGTACGGCGTGCCACATGTGAGGCGTTGGCTTGACCCTTCTACGGCTGGACCGTTGGTACTGAGGCACGAACTGAATGTTGTTAGACTTATTTCATGTGTTGATCTGTTTCGGGAAAACTTGGGTGTTCGATTGTTCGATCGGAAAGTTTGACATTTTCTATTTATCCGGAATGGGAAACAATAATTGGAATTCACAAGAAGTTATGAGATAACTGAATGAATGTTATAAACATAGCAGTTTAGTCTCACTTGATCGGTTGCCACGGAATTTTGATGTGATCAAAAGTCCGTCGTAATCACGTAGCGTACACGGATACTCGCCGGGTAAACTTTGTTAGTGTATATGCCCTAGAGGCCATTACTGTATCATACTAGTTTGTATATTACTTAATGGAAGCTTGGGATATTCACCTTGTATAAACAATCTTGCTCAATATAGTAGTATGTGTTAGTGTATATGCCCTAGAGGCTATTACTGTATCATACTAGTTTGTATATTACTTAATGGAAGCTTGGGATATTCACCTTGTATAAACAATCTTGCTCAATATAGTAGTATGCTACTTGGTTTGTTTCTACTTCAATGTGTACTTGTGTTTATTTCAGTATATCACTTATACGCATTAGTGGAGCCCTTAGGATCTTTGCTTGATTACCAGCGTTGTGATGGCAGTCACACTAGTGGGGGCTGGGTAATCTATAAGCACATCCTTATACAGGTCCCTAGTCGCAGGACTATCGAGACAGGGCATCGATACTCCGGAGTAGACTAGCGTATGCGCTTCTCATCCCAGTATGGGAGATGGTCTGTCCCACAGCCATCAGTACGTCGTACTGGAGATAGTATACGGGTGCTCGTTAGGTTACGAGTACACTGGACAGGACTCGCCGGGAACTGAAAGGTTGGTATTATACCTATCGTCAGTCATCAGTTCCCAGGTGACATGAGTACAGCTTAGTCCGCTGACTTGACACTGGCACTTCGCCTCGAGTGTGTTCCCACTGCATTTTGATCACTACCCTACCACGGCTCAAAGGAGTCGTGCAAACAGGTGGTGGTTGGGTGCAGTCCCGAAGCACTTGGAGGCAGTGCCGGTTAGACAGGATTCGTCTCTCCCGGTATTGGGGGTTGACATCGCGCTGTGTCTAGGAGAGCCATTACGCGAGTAGTCCCTGGCCAGGGCAAGCGAGATATACTGGTAGGTTCCAGTGTTATCTCAGGGTGTTTTGGGCTTCACTCCGACACGACTTGTACCGCTATTGGGGGACTGACGTTTTACCGCCCCCTAGGCCCGACATGCGATGTATCAGACGAACAGACCGGACTGTACGGAGACTGTCACATTCAGACTCAGTAGGAGTACCGATGGGGTTTCACCTCGTCAGCCTTCTTGTCGGCATCTACCTGGGGACCGTTACGCACAGCTAGTGCCGCTTGCGGTCTGTGGTTAAACCCACTGCCAGCGTAGTGTCGAGTCTTTAGAGTCCCACACAGAGGGTATTCGCCTCTGGGCAAAACAGAGTAGAGGTCGCATGGTTTTGCGACAGGGTTCGTTCTCCTCCGCGCACTTGTGCACGTTTGGAGTCCGGACGGATATTGCCAGCAGGCTCTGGTTTGAGCAGGATACTGGTATATGTATTGGGGTTGCTTTTATCTCTCAGTATTCATGTTCCTCGGAACAAGAATGCAGGTGTGTATGCACAGTTATTTGAGGACGAGGAAGATGATTTTCATTAGGGTTTCGGAACGGGTGCGTATGCACAGTTGACAGTCGTCGTTTTCCAAACCCTAATAGATTTATGAAATATCAATTAATAATAGTAATTAAATGAAATATTGTTATGGTTGATTTTGTTGACTTGTTGACCATGGTTGACTTGTTGACCATGGTTGAATGTTGACCACCATCATGCTTTGAAAGGATTCTCCTTGATTCATGCTTACACTCATTTAATGAAAGTATGATAGTGGTCATTCTAAATACAACCATCAACTATTTAATTTTTGAATTATTATTATTAATTAGATAATTCCTTTTCTTTTAGTCATGGTTGCAAAAGAAAAGAGCTCATTCTTTCATATCCATTCTCTCTCCTCACTTCATCTTCTTCTTCCTCAAGCTCAAGGTGATTCCTTCTCATGTGTTGAGAATCCTTTACCTTGAAAAGAAAACAACCCCCTTGACACTCTCTACTCATTCTAGGATCAAGGTTTAGCAAGCCGGAAACCCTAGTTCACTCAAAGATCGAGGAAGAGCCCAAAGGTAGAACTTTCGAGGTGGATCCATCTTCGACGGAAGAAGGCGACAAGAAGAGAACCATCAACCTCTACAAGGTTTGAAGAAGAAGGAGTTCAAGTTTAGGTATAACCTTCATCCGAGTAGCTAAGTCTCTTTAGCTTGTTTGCTAGTTTAGTTTAGACACGATCCCGACCTTGTTTAGTCCATGTTGCCTCTTGCGATAAAAATTTGTTTTTATACCGTTTCCGCCTCCCCGTAAGAACCGGGGGTCGCAATATGGACTTACAGTGGTATCAGAGCCTAACTAAACTTAAACTAGCTTGGTAGTGAAGTGTAACGAAGTTCGGAACCGAAAAAGTCACAAAACCGGAAAATTACAAAACCTGAGTTTCTGTTGAAATTTTTTTGGCTCAAAATGAAAAACGTTATACTTGTAAATTCGTCTCAGGGTTTTGTGAGAACACCCAAGAAAAACGATGCCCTAATTCATTCAAACCGCCGCGGTTCCGCGGCACGAGGTAGGCATGTGCCGCGGAACCGCCGCCGTTTGTTTTCCTCTCTGCATCGTTTTTCGTGCAGTGTTCTTATGGTGGGATTTTGTGATTTTTAAGATATATTATATGTGCCCAGATTTTCCAGAACTGAAATTTGCTTTTGGGGTCCGATAATTCCGTATTTTTTCCGAACTTCACTGCACTTCGACTATGATGGTTATATCTGTGATGCTTGCATGTATTGAACGTCGGCTAATCGCTATAAGATGATTAGTAGGGGTTATACATGATCTGTGTTTGATATTGGAATGTGTATATGAATGTGTTGGACTGTCGCGGGTGAATAGCCGGGGTGGATGTGAGATGAGCTTTTGTTTTTCTTTCATTCATTGTAAATGTAAATTGATGTAATAATTATTATTTGTTTGGCCGCACAACCGGGTCGGGGTTGTAGCCGTCATTGTATAATTCTTTTTACTGTTTTTGCTCCTAAGATAGACCCATGGAGGGGTGCACAAACTGCCGGGTACTTGGCGGGTAGTTTGCCGCACCCGTAGGGGTCTTGGGTGGGGTATTGGCTATTCACCGCGACCGTGTTATCCGCTTTTCGTTTCAGGCTAGAAAGGATTGCGGATTGCTAGTATATCCAATGTATTCATCTGTGATCTGTAATGTCTATCATTGCTTTCTTTTTAGGCGTTGCTTATGTTTTACAGCCGCGCTAGCCCAGCCCCCGCTCTGTCGTTAGTTAAGTAACCTAACGAGTGATGACGGGACCCCGTGGCGAATGCGAATGGCATAAGCGTACGTCATATTTTGGTTGTTTTCTGCAATGGTAGGATTTAAATGATGGGACGCATTAAAAGTACTAATGCAAGAATATCACGCATTAAAAGAACTAATGCAAGATAATAAACCAAGTTAAAATCGTTGGAACACTTTCGAAAAACCACTCGGTTCTTTTCAAAACTAACTTTTAAATGCGGAGTTTGAGCCACTCCTTCTAAAAGCTATCTCGTTCCATCGATTATATCAAGTTCACTACGTTCACGGTTTCGCCAAAACCATTCGTAGCCCTCCGTCGTTTCGTATGAATATTCAATAGTATTCAAGCTATGTTTGTTAACCTTCGTCAAGGCATAGAGTTTGGTAGCTGTTGGGTGTTCATATGTAGCATAGATAGATGCGTTGGTTTGGGACAGTCGTGTTGCCTTGTTGACCTTCGTCAAGGGTATATACGGGTGGGCTCAAATTAACCTGGATAATGACGGGCAGAACTTGACATGTGACTTATGATTTGTTGACCTTCGTCAAGGTCATAAGAGCATGGGGCAAAAATCCACATCGGGAGTTTCATAAGTACTGAAACTTGCTAGATTTGCATACCATTTGGAGTGTGGTGATTCTGGTAGGATTCCTTCAGTTTCGTCACACGATGATATTTGGATCCCGATCCTACTGTGAGTATATGCTACTCCTCGGGAAATTTCTCACTAGACGATCAATGCTATAAACCTAGTAGGTGCCTAGAAAGGTGTTAGCGGGGCTACGCCCCCAGGGAAAAGAGGTTATTTAATTAAGGAACTTCGCGAAAGCGTTGGAAAACCTCCCTCGAAGTACCGACACTGGCCTGGCTGAACGGTTAAGCAAGTATTGCACGGTGGGATTGATCCCGGCTAATTCTTCCTTTGTGGTTTGAGGAGGGATTCGAGAGACAGTGGGAGCCATCCTGTTTAGACAAATTAAAAACCATTCTAAACTTGCAAGAGCATCGTGCTAAAGTGTTCCTTCTCTCCCCCCTGCAGCGACCAAAATCGAAATGACTGGACTTAAGTTACTTCTAGATAAAAACATATTGACAGGGCCAAACTACAAAGATTGGCTCAGGAATGTCAAGTTGGCAATCACTTACGACAAGCTGGGGTATCTTCTTACCACCAAAGCTCTCCCCGTCCCAGGTCCCACCTCCAGCGTCGCGGATAAGGAAATCCGTAAGACTTGGGAGATTGACAGCGCGAAGGCCAGGTGCCTCGTACTTGCCTCGATGGACAACGATCATCAGAGGAGGCACGAGAATATGGATTTGGAATCCATATTTCTTCATACAAAAGAACTGTATGGAGAGCAGTCTCGTATCGCAAGATACGAAGTGTCGAAGAAGTTGTTTTCGACAAAATTGGCCGTCGGATCATCGGTAGCGGACCACGTGCTTAAGATGATTGGCTACACTGAGGAGCTCGCGGAACTTGGGACCACGTTGGACAGTGAACTCTATACGGATATAATTCTCCAGTCCCTTCCATCCACTTACGCCCAGTTCATACTGAATTTCAACTTGCAAGAAAAGGAAGTTGAACTTTCAGAACTCCTCAACATGCTGAGGAGCGCAGAGGGCACCCTACAGAAGGGTAGGGAAACACCCGCTTTGTTTGTAGGAGCATCTTCTTCCTCTAGGTCCAAGGCGAAAGCCAAGGGAAAGAGGAGGAAAGCCCCCGCCAAACCAAGAGGCGGTGTTAGTAAAGTGGGTACGAAGGGAAAAGATTTGGCAACAAAGATTGCGGGGAAGCTTGTGGGTAAAGAAGAATGCTTCTATTGTCATAAGAGTGGACACTGGAAGAAAGATTGCAGGGCTTGGAAGGCCAAGACACAGGAACTGAAGCAGGTTGCGGCTTCAGCTTCAGGTGTGTATGTTATTGAAAACTGTCTTTCTATAAACTCTACTTCCTGGGTATTGGATACCGGATCAGGATCTCATATCTGTAATTCATTGCAGGCGTTGAGAAATCGTAGGTTTTTGAAGGAAGGTGACATGACCCTCAGAGTTGCAAACGGAGCTAGCATGGATGCTAAAGCCGTGGGGGACTATCACCTGGGAATGTCAGATGGGCATGTTTTGGTTTTGCGTAATTGCTTTTTTGTACCCAACGCAACTTGTAATATCATTTCTGTATCTTTGGTTTCAAAAGAAGGTTATGAATTTGCGTTTGTAAGTAATGTTGTAAACATTCACCTTAATCAAGTTCTGATTGGGTCAGGTACACTGAGCAATGGTATATACGTATTGAACCAACCACAGATTTTCAATGTCCAGAATACACACAAAAGAAAGTCTCTAGATATCAATCAGGCTTTCTTATGGCATTGTAGACTGGGTCACATCAATGAGACACGGTTGACTAAGTTACATAAAGAAGGATACTTGGATCCGTTCGAGTATCAGTCTTATGCCACTTGTGAATCTTGTCTCATGGGAAAGATGACAAAGACTCCGTTCACTGGACACGGAGAAAGAGCGAGCGAGCTCTTGGGACTCATACACAGTGACGTGTGTGGTCCAATGTCTACACATGCGCGAAGCGGTTATTCATACTTCATTACTTTCACAGACGATTTCTCTAGGTATGGACATGTCTTCTTAATGAAGCACAAATCTGAAGCCTTTGAGAAATTTCGGGATTACAAGAATGAAGTTGAAAAACAAACAGGCAAAAGTATTAAGATTCTAAGATCGGATCAAGGTGGAGAATACTTGAGTGCCGAGTTCCTGGACTATTTAAAAGAGAATGGAATTCTCTCTCAGCGTACTCCTCCATACACTCCGCAACATAACGGTGTATCGGAAAGGAGGAATCGAACCCTATTGGATATGGTTCGTTCCATGATGAGTAAGGCTGAGTTACCGCGATCTTTCTGGGGCTATGCACTAGAAGCAGCTGCATATATCTTGAACAAGGCTCCCACCAAGACTGTGCCTACCACTCCATATCAGATGTGGAGTGGGAAGAAACCCTGTCTTATGTACCTTAAGATATGGGGATGTCCAGCTTTTGTAAAAAAGCAGCATGCGGACAAGCTCGAGGCACGATCAGTACAGTGCAAGTTTGTGGGATACCCAAAGAATTCCAGGGGGTATCTGTTCTATTCCGCTGAGGAACAAAAGGTTTTTGTTTCTCAACATGCCCGCTTCTTGGAAACTGAGTTTTTGGAAACTCAGATAAGTGGGAACGCAATAGAACTGGAAGAAATTCCAGAAACACAAGCTATTACTGAAAGCTTGGAAGAGCCAGTAAGTTCGAGAGAACAGGACATTCCTACGCCGCTCCGCAGGAGTAGTAGGCAGTCTCATCCGCCCGAGAGATACTATGGTTTTCTCATAGACGGGGATCGAGAGGATTGCATCATAGATTATGATGAGCCTACTAGCTTCCAGCAGGCCGTTCAGAGCGTTGACTCGGTAAAATGGCTGGATGCAATGCGGACCGAAATGGAGTCCATGTACACCAACAAAGTATGGACGTTGGACATTGCTCCAGACGGGGTAAAACCCGTAGGATGCAAGTGGATCTTCAAAAGGAAGATTGGTGTAGATGGACAGGTTGAGACCTATAAAGCTAGACTTGTAGCAAAGGGTTTCCGTCAAAGACCTGGCTTGGACTATGACGAAACCTTTTCTCCAGTGGCTATGCTGAAATCCATTCGGATCCTTCTTGCCATTGCTGCCTTCCACGATTATGAGATTTGGCAGATGGACGTAAAGACCGCTTTTCTAAATGGAAATTTAGAGGAGTGTGTCTATATGGATCAGCCAGAGGGTTTCATTCAGAGTGGGAGCAGCGGAAAGGTGTGCAAGTTGCTTAAGTCCATCTATGGACTAAAGCAGGCATCGCGGAGTTGGAACATCTGTTTTGATGAGACGGTCAAGGAATTTGACTTTATCAAAAATCCAGATGAACCATGCATCTATAGTAGATTTGTAGCGAGAACTGTAGTATTCCTCGTTTTATACGTGGATGACATTCTCTTAATAGGAAATGACATTCCTATGCTACAATCTGTCAAGGGGTTCTTGTCACACAGGTTCTCCATGAAAGACCTGGGTGATGCCTCATACATCCTGGGGATCCGGATCCATCGTGATAGATCCAAGAGGATATTAGGACTTTCTCAGTCCAGGTACATCGACACCATAGTGAAGAGATTCAGTATGGAAGATTCCAAGCGCGGTAACCTACCGGCTTGTCACGGGATCACCCTCTCTAAAGAGATGTCTCCCAAGACTGATATGGAGAGGGATCGCATGTCTATTATACCCTACGCTTCTGCGGTAGGCTCTATAATGTATGCGATGTTGTGTACCAGACCGGATGTAGCTTATGCACTAAGTGTGGTAAGCCGGTATCAGTCAAACCCTGGGGAGAAACACTGGATAGCGGTAAAGAACATTCTCAAGTACCTGAGAAGGACTAAGGAGATGTTCTTGGTGTATGGCGGAAAAGACCTCCAGATCGAGGCCTTTGCTGACTCCAGCTTCCAGAGTGACAAGGATGATTCCAAGTCCATGTCGGGTTTTGTCTTCACCCTCAATGGAGGGGCGGTATGTTGGAAGAGCTCCAAACAGGAAACCGTTGCAGACTCGACTATGGAAGCGGAATACATTGCTGCATCTGATGCCGCAAAAGAAGCTGTCTGGATAAGGAAGTTCTTAAAAGAACTTCAGGTGGTTCCGTCCATTGTTGACCCAATACCTCTGTATTGCGACAACAATGGGGCTATAGCTTTAGCGAAGGAACCCGGGTCCCATCAGAGATCCAGGCACATCTTGAGGCGGTATCACCTGATCAGGGAGATCGTGGATCGCAAGGAGATCGAGGTTCGGAGGGTTGCTTCAGAAGAGAACACTGCAGATCCATTCACCAAGGCCCTACCCCAGACTCAATTCGAGCGGCTGATCGAGATGATCGGTCTTCGATACGCCAGTACATGGCCTTAGTGCAAGTGGGAGATTGTTAGTGTATATGCCCTAGAGGCCATTACTGTATCATACTAGTTTGTATATTACTTAATGGAAGCTTGGGATATTCACCTTGTATAAACAATCTTGCTCAATATAGTAGTATGCTACTTGGTTTGTTTCTACTTCAATGTGTACTTGTGTTTATTTCAGTATATCACTTATACGCATTAGTGGAGCCCTTAGGATCTTTGCTTGATTACCAGCGTTGTGATGGCAGTCACACTAGTGGGGGCTGGGTAATCTATAAGCACATCCTTATACAGGTCCCTAGTCGCAGGACTATCGAGACAGGGCATCGATACTCCGGAGTAGACTAGCGTATGCGCTTCTCATCCCAGTGTGGGAGATGGTCTGTCCCACAGCCATCAGTACGTCGTACTGGAGATAGTATACGGGTGCTCGTTAGGTTACGAGTACACTGGACAGGACTCGCCGGGAACTGAAAGGTTGGTATTATACCTATCGTCAGTCATCAGTTCCCAGGTGACATGAGTACAGCTTAGTCCGCTGACTTGACACTGGCACTTCGCCTCGAGTGTGTTCCCACTGCATTTTGATCACTACCCTACCACGGCTCAAAGGAGTCGTGCAAACAGGTGGTGGTTGGGTGCAGTCCCGAAGCACTTGGAGGCAGTGCCGGTTAGACAGGATTCGTCTCTCCCGGTATTGGGGGTTGACATCGCGCTGTGTCTAGGAGAGCCATTACGCGAGTAGTCCCTGGCCAGGGCAAGCGAGATATACTGGTAGGTTCCGGTGTTATCTCAGGATGTTTTGGGCTTCACTCCGACACGACTTGTACCGCTATTGGGGGACTGGCGTTTTACCGCCCCCTAGGCCCGACATGCGATGTATCAGACGAACAGACCGGACTGTACGGAGACTGTCACATTCAGACTCAGTAGGAGTACAGATGGGGTTTCACCTCGTCAGCCTTCTAGTCGGCATCTACCTGGGGACCGTTACGCACAGCTAGTGCCGCTTGCGGTCTGTGGTTAAACCCACTGCCAGCGTAGTGTCGAGTCTTTAGAGTCCCACACAGAGGGTATTCCCCTCTGGGCAAAACAGAGTAGAGGTCGCATGGTTTTGCGACAGGGTTCGTTCTCCTCCGCGCACTTGTGCACGTTTGGAGTCCGGACGGATATTGCCAGCAGGCTCTGGTTTGAGCAGGATACTGGTATATGTATTGGGGTTGCTTTTATCTCTCAGTATTCATGTTCCTCGGAACAAGAATGCAGGTGTGTATGCACAGTTATTTGAGGACGAGGAAGATGATTTTCATTAGGGTTTCGGAACGGGTGCGTATGCACAGTTGACAGTCGTCGTTTTCCAAACCCTAATAGATTTATGAAATATCAATTAATAATAGTAATTAAATGAAATATTGTTATGGTTGATTTTGTTGACTTGTTGACCATGGTTGACTTGTTGACCATGGTTGAATGTTGACCACCATCATGCTTTGAAAGGATTCTCCTTGATTCATGCTTACACTCATTTAATGAAAGTATGATAGTGGTCATTCTAAATACAACCATCAACTATTTAATTTTTGAATTATTATTATTAATTAGATAATTCCTTTTCTTTTAGTCATGGTTGCAAAAGAAAAGAGCTCATTCTTTCATATCCATTCTCTCTCCTCACTTCATCTTCTTCTTCCTCAAGCTCAAGGTGATTCCTTCTCATGTGTTGAGAATCCTTCACCTTGAAAAGAAAACAACCCCCTTGACACTCTCTACTCATTCTAGGATCAAGGTTTAGCAAGCCGGAAACCCTAGTTCACTCAAAGATCGAGGAAGAGCCCAAAGGTAGAACCTTCGAGGTGGATCCATCTTCGACGGAAGAAGGCGACAAGAAGAGAACCATCAACCTCTACAAGGTTTGAAGAAGAAGGAGTTCAAGTTTAGGTATAACCTTCATCCGAGTAGCTAAGTCTCTTTAGCTTGTTTGCTAGTTTAGTTTAGACACGATCCCGACCTTGTTTAGTCCATGTTGCCTCTTGCGATAAAAATTTGTTTTTATACCGTTTCCGCCTCCTCGTAAGAACCGGGGGTCGCAATATGGACTTACAGTATGCTACTTGGTTTGTTTCTACTTCAATGTGTACTTGTGTTTATTTCAGTATATCACTTATACGCATTAGTGGAGCCCTTAGGATCTTTGCTTGATTACCAGCGTTGTGATGGCAGTCACACTAGTGGGGGCTGGGTAATCTATAAGCACACATCCTTATACAGGTCCTTAGTCGCAGGACTATCGAGACAGGGCATCGATACTCCGGAGTAGACTAGCGTATGCGCTTCTCATCCCAGTGTGGGAGATGGTCTGTCCCACAGCCATCAGTACGTCGTACTAGAGATAGTATACGGGTGCTCGTTAGGTTACGAGTACACTGGACAGGGCTCGTCGGGAACTGACAGGTTGGTATTATACCTATCGTCAGTCATCAGTTCCCAGGTGACATGAGTACAGCTTAGTCCGCTGACTTGATACTAGCACTTCGCCTCGAGTGTGTTCCCACTGCACTTTGATCACTACCCTACCACGGCTCAAAGGAGTCGTGCAAACAGGTGGAGGTTGGGTGCAGTCCCGAAGCACTTGGAGGCAGTGCCGGTTAGACAGGATTCGTCTCTCCCAGTATTGGGGGTTGATATCGCGCTGTGTCTAGGAGAGCCATTACACGAGTAGTCCCTGGCCAGGGCAAGCGAGATATACTGGTAGGTTCCAGTGTTATCTCAGAGTGTTTTGGGCTTCACTCCGACACGACTTGTACCGCTATTGGGGGACTGACGTTTTACCGCCCCCTAGGCCCGACATGCGATGTATCAGACGAACAGACCGGACTGTACGGAGACTGTCACATTCAGACTCAGTAGGAGTACAGATGGGGTTTCACCTCGTCAGCCTTCTTGTCGGCATCTACCTGGGGACCGTTACGCACAGCTAGTGCCGCTTGCGGTCTGTGGTTAAACCCACTGCCAGCGTAGTGCCGAGTCTTTAGAGTCCCACACAGAGGGTATTCGCCTCTGGGAAAAACAGAGTAGAGGTCGCATGGTTTTGCGACAAGATTCGTTCTCATCCGCGCACTTGTGCACGTTTGGAGTCCGGACGGATTATACTGGCAGGCTCTGGTTTGAGCCAGATACTGGTATATGTTTTGGGGGTTGCTTTTATATCTCGGTATTCTTGTTTCTCGGAACAAGAATGCAGGTGTGTATGCACAGATGCTTGAGGCGGAGAATGAGGTTTTTCATTAGGGTTTCGGAACGGGTGCGTATGCACAGTTGACAGTTATCATTTTCCAAACCCTAATGGATTTATGAATTATCTATTAATAATAGTAATTAAATGAGAATTATGTTATGGTTGATTTTTGTTGACTTATTGACCTTGGTTGACTTGTTGACCATTGACCACCATCATGCTTTGAAAGATCCTCCTTGATTCATGCTTACACTTCATTTAAAGAAGCATGATAGTGGTCATTCCAAAAATTACCATCAACTATTCTTATTTTCAATTATTATCATTTAGATAATTCTTTTCTTTTGCATTATGGTTGCAAGAGAGAAAAATATAGCTCATTCTATCATAACCTCTCTCTCTCCTCTCTTCATCTTCTTCTTCCTCAAGCTCAAGGTGACCCCTTCTCATGTGTTGAGAATCCATCACCTTGAAAAGAAAAGCAAACCCTAGTCACTCTCTACTCATTCTAGGTTGAAGGTTTAGCAAGCCGGAAACCCTAGTTCACTCAAAGATCGAGGAAGAGCCCAAAGGTCGAACCTTCGAGGTGGATCCATCTTCGACGGAGGAAGGCGACAAGAAGAGAACCATCAACCTCTACAAGGATTAAAGAAGAAGGAGTTCAAGTTTAGGTATAACCATCTTCCATAGTAGCTAACTCCTTTTAGCGTATTTGCTAGTTTAGTTTAGACACGATCCCGACCTAGTGCAGTCCATGTTGCCTCTTGCGATAAAAATTTGTTTTTTATACCGTTTCCGCCTCCCCGTAAGTACCGGGGGTCGCAATATGGACTTACAGTGGTATCAGAGCCTAACTAAACTTAAACTAGCTTGGTAGTGAAGTGTAACGAAGTTCGGAAACGAAAAATCACAAAACCGGAAAAATCACAAAAACTGAGTTTCTGTTGAATTTTTTTTGGCTCAAAATGAAAAACTTTATACTTGTAAAATCGTCTCAGGGTTTTGTGTGAACACCCAAGAAAAACGATACAGTGATTCGTCCAAACCGCCGCCCTTCCGCCGCGCGAGGTGGGTATTTGCCGCGGAAGCGCCGCGCTTTGTCTTCTTCTGTGCATCGTTTTTCGTGCAGTGTGTTTGTGTGTTGGTTTTGGGATTTTTGAAATATATTATATGTGCCCAGATTTTCCAGAAAAGAAATTTCCTTTTGGGGTCCTATAATTCCGTATTTTTCCGAACTTCACTGCACTTTGACTATGATGGTTATATCTGTGATGCTTGCATGTATTGAACGTCGGCTAATCGCTATAGGTCGATTAGTCGGGGTTATACATGATCTGTAATGTGCAGGAATGTGTATATGAATGTGTTGGACTGTCGCGGGTGAATAGCCGGGGTGGATGTGAGATGAGCTTTTGTTTTTCTTTCATTCATTGTAAATGTAAATTGATGTAATAATTATTATTTGTTTGGCCGCACAACCGGGTCGGGGTTGTAGCCGTCATTGTATAATTCTTTTTACTGTTTTTGCTCCTAGGATAGACCCATGGAGGGGGTGCACAAACTACCGAGAACTTGGCGGGTAGTTTTGCCGCACCCGTAGGGGTCTTGGGTGGGGTATTTGGCTATTCACCGCGACCGTGTTATCCGCTTTTCGTTTCAGGCTCGAAAGGATTGCGGATTGCTAGTATATCCAATGTATTCATCTGTGATCCGTAATGTCTATCATTGCTTTCTATTTAGGCGTTGCTTATGTTTTACAGCCGCGCTAGCCCAGCCCCCGCTCTGTCGTTAGTTAAGTAACCTAACGAGTGATGACGGGACCCCGTGGCGAATGCGAATGGCATAAGCGTACGTCATATTTTGGTTGTTTTCTGCAATGGTAGGATTTAAATGATGGGACGCATTAAAAGTACTAATGCAAGAATATCACGCATTAAAAGAACTAATGCAAGATAATAAACCAAGTTAAAATCGTTGGAACACTTTCGAAAAACCACTCGGTTCTTTTCAAAACTAACTTTTAAATGCGGAGTTTGAGCCACTTCTTCTAAAAGCTATCTCGTTCCATCGATTATATCAAGTTCACTACGTTCACGGTTTCACCAAAACCATTCGTAGCCCTCCGTCGTTTCATATGAATATTCAACGGTATTCAAGCTGTGTTTGTTGGCCTTAGTCAAGGCACAGTGTTTGGTAGCTGATGGGTATTCATATGTTGCATAGATAGAATGCGTTGGTTTGGGACAGTCGTATTGCCTTGTTGGCCATAGTCAAGGGTAGATACGGGTGGATTCAAATTAACCTGGATAACGACGGGTAGAACTTGACATGTGACTTATGATTTGTTGGCCTTAGTCAAGGTCATAAGAGCATGGGGCAAAAATCCACATCGGGAGTTTCATAAGTACTGAAACTTGCTAGATTTGCATACCATTTGGAGTGTGGTGATTCTGGTAGGATTCCTTCAGTTTCGCCACGCAATGATATTTGGATCCCGATCCTACTGTGAGTATATGTTACTCCTCGGGAAATTTCTCACTAGACGATCAATGCTATAAACCTAGTAGGTGCCTAGAAAGGTGTTAGCGGGGCAACGGCCCCAGAGAAAAGAGGTTATTTAATTAAGGAACTTCGCGAAAGCGTTGGAAAACCTCCCTCGAAGTACCGACACTGGCCTGGCTGAACGGTTAAGCAAGTATTGCACGGTGAGAATGATCCCGGCTAATTCTTCCTTTGTGGTTTGAGGAGGGATTCGAGAGACAGTGGGAGCCATCCTGTTTAGACAAATTAAAAACCATTCTAAACTTGCAAGAGCATCGTGCTAAAGTGTTCCTTCTCTCCCCCCTGCAGCGACCAAATCGAAATGACTGGACTTAAGTTGATTCTAGATAAAAACATATTGACAGGGCCAAACTACAAAGATTGGCTCAGGAATGTCAAGTTGGCAATCACTTACGACAAGCTGGGGTATCTTCTTACCACCAAAGCTCCCCCCGTCCCAAGTCCCACCTCCAGCGTCGCGGATAAGGAAATCCGTAAGACTTGGGAGATTGACAGCGCGAAGGCCAGGTGCCTCGTACTTGCCTCGATGGACAACGAACATCAGAGGAGGCACGAGAATATGGATTTGGAATCCATATTTCTCCATATAAAAGAACTGTATGGAGACCAGTCTCGTATCGCAAGATACGAAGTGTCCAAGAAGTTTTTTTCGACAAAGTTGGCCATCGGATCATCGGTAGCGGACCACGTGCTTAAGATGATTGGCTACACTGAGGAGCTCGCGGAACTTGGGACCACGTTGGACAGTGAAATCTACACGGATATAATTCTCCAGTCCCTTCCATCCACTTACGCCCAGTTCATACTGAATTTCAACTTGCAAGAAAAGGAAGTTGAACTTTCAGAACTCCTCAACATGCTGAGGAGCGCAGAGGGCACCCTACAGAAGGGTAGGGAAACACCCGCTTTGTTTGTAGGAGGATCTTCTTCCTCTAGGTCCAAGGCGAAAGCCAAGGGAAAGAGGAGGAAAGCCCCCGCCAAACCAAGAGGCGGTGTTAGTAAAGTGGGTACGAAGGGAAAAGAATTGGCAACAAAGATTGCGGGGAAGCTTGTGGGTAAAGAAGAATGCTTCTATTGTCATAAGAGTGGACACTGGAAGAAAGATTGCAGGGCTTGGAAGGCCAAGACACAGGAACTGAAGCAGGTTGCGGCTTCAGCTTCAGGTGTGTATGTTATTGAAAACTGTCTTTCTATAAACTCTACTTCCTGGGTATTGGATACCGGATCAGGATCTCATATCTGTAATTCATTGCAGGCGTTGAGAAATCGTAGGTTTTTGAAGGAAGGTGACATGACCCTCAGAGTTGCAAACGGAGCTAGCATGGATGCTAAAGCCGTGGGGGACTATCACCTGGGAATGTCAGATGGGCATGTTTTGGTTTTGCGTAATTGTTTTTTTGTACCCAACGCAACTTGTAATATCATTTCTGTATCTTTGGTTTCTAAAGAAGGTTATGAATTTGCGTTTGTAAGTAATGTTGTAAACATTCACCTTAATCAAGTTCTGATTGGGTCAGGTACACTGAGCAGTGGTATATACGTATTGAACCAACCACAGATTTTCAATGTCCAGAATACACACAAAAGAAAGTCTCCAGATATCAATCAGGCTTTCTTATGGCATTGTAGACTGGGTCACATCAATGAGACACGGTTGACTAAGTTACATAAAGAAGGATACTTGGATCCGTTCGAGTATCAGTCTTATGCCACTTGTGAATCTTGTCTCATGGGAAAGATGACAAAGACTCCGTTCACTGGACACGGAGAAAGAGCGAGCGAGCTCTTGGGACTCGTACACAGCGACGTGTGCGGTCCAATGTCTACACATGCGCGAAGCGGTTATTCATACTTCATTACTTTCACAGACGATTTCTCTAGGTATGGACATGTCTTCTTAATGAAGCACAAATCCGAGGCCTTTGAGAAATTTCGGGATTACAAGAATGAAGTTGAAAAACAAACAGGCAAAAGTATTAAGATTCTAAGATCGGATCGAGGTGGAGAATATTTAAGTGCCGAGTTCCTGGACTATTTAAAAGAGAATGGAATTCTCTCTCAGCGTACTCCTCCATACACTCCGCAACATAACGGTGTATCGGAAAGGAGGAATCGAACCCTATTGGATATGGTTCGTTCCATGATGAGTAAGGCTGAGTTACCGCGATCTTTCTGGGGTTATGCACTGGAAACAGCTGCACATCTCTTGAACCAAGTTCCTACTAAGACAGTGCCTACCACACCATATCAGATGTGGAGTGGGAAGAATCCCTGTCTTAAATCCTTTAAGACATGGGGATGTCCGGCTTTTGTAAATAAGCAGCATGCGGACAAGCTCGAGGCACGCTCGGTACAGTGCAAGTTTGTGGGATACCCAAAGAACTCCAAGGGGTATCTTTTCTACTACGAAGAGGAACAAAAAGTTCTTGTTTCTCGTCATGCCTACTTCTTGGAAACTGAGTTTTTGGAAAATCAGATAAGTGGGAGCGCAGTAGAACTGGAAGAAGTTCCAGAACCACAAACCATTACTGAAATCTTAGAGGAACCAGAGGGTTCGAAAGAACAGGACATTCCTATGCCGCTCCGCAGGAGTAGTAGGCAGTCTCATCCGCCCGAGAGATACTACGGTTTTCTCATAGACGGGGATCGAGAGGATTGCATCATAGATTATGACGAGCCTACTAGCTTCCAGCAGGCCGTTCAGAGCGTTGACTCGGAAAAATGGCTGGATGCAACGCGGACCGAAATGGAGTCCATGTACACCAACAAAGTATGGACGTTGGACATTGCTCCAGACGGGGTAAAACCCGTAGGATGCAAGTGGATCTTCAAAAGGAAGATTGGTGTAGATGGACAGGTTGAGACCTATAAAGCTACACTTGTAGCAAAGGGTTTCCGTCAAAGACCTGGCTTGGACTATGACGAAACCTTTTCTCCAGTGGCTATGCTGAAATCCATTCGGATCCTTCTTGCCATTGCTGCCTTCCATGATTATGAGATTTGGCAGATGGACGTAAAGACCGCTTTTCTAAATGGAAATTTAGAGGAGTGTGTCTATATGGATCAGCCAGAGGGTTTCATTCAGAGTGGGAGCAGCGGAAAGGTGTGCAAGTTGCTTAAGTCCATCTATGGACTAAAGCAGGCATCGCGGAGTTGGAACATCTGTTTTGATGAGACAGTCAAGGAATTTGACTTTATCAAAAATCCAGATGAACCATGCATCTATAGTAGATTTGTAGCGAGAACTGTAGTATTCCTCGTTTTATACGTGGATGACATTCTCTTAATAGGAAATGACATTCCTATGCTACAATCTGTCAAGGGGTTCTTGTCACACAAGTTCTCCATGAAAGACCTGGGTGATGCCTCATACATCCTGGGGATCCGGATCCATCGTGATAGATCCAAGAGGATATTAGGACTTTCTCAGTCCAGGTACATCGACACCAAAGTGAAGAGATTCAGTATGGAAGATTCTAAGCGCGGTAACCTACCGGCTTGTCACGGGATCACCCTCTCTAAAGAGATGTCTCCCAAGACTGATTTGGAGAGGGATCGCATGTCTATTATACCTTACGCTTCTGCGGTAGGCTCTATAATGTATGCGATGTTGTGTACCAGACCGGATGTAGCTTATGCACTGAGTGTGGTAAGCCGGTATCAGTCAAACCCTGGGGAGAAACACTGGATAGCGGTAAAGAACATTCTCAAGTACCTGAGAAGGACTAAGGAGATGTTCTTGGTGTATGGCGGAAAAGACCTCCAGATCGAGGCCTTTGCTGACTCCAGCTTCCAGAGTGACAAGGATGATTCCAAGTCCATGTCGGGTTTTGTCTTTACCCTCAATGGAGGGGCGGTATGTTGGAAGAGCTCCAAACAGGAAACCGTTGCAGACTCGACTATGGAAGCGGAATACATTGCTGCATCTGATGCCGCAAAAGAAGCTGTCTGGATAAGGAAGTTCTTAAAAGAACTTCAGGTGGTTCCGTCCATTGTTGACCCAATACCTCTGTATTGCGACAACAACGGGGCTATAGCTTTAGCGAAGGAACCCAGGTCCCATCAGAGATCCAGGCACATCTTGAGGCGGTATCACCTGATCAGGGAGATCGTGGATCGCAAGGAGATCGAGGTTCGGAGGGTTGCTTCTGAAGAGAACACTGCAGATCCATTCACCAAGGCCCTACCCCAGACTCAGTTCGAGCGGCTGATCGAGATCATAGGTCTTCGATACGCCAGTACATGGCCTTAGTGCAAGTGGGAGATTGTTAGTGTATATGCCCTAGAGGCCATTACTGTATCATACTAGTTTGTATATTACTTAATGGAAGCTTGGGATATTCACCTTGTATAAACAATCTTGCTCAATATAGTAGTATGCTACTTGGTTTGTTTCTACTTCAATGTGTACTTGTGTTTATTTCATTATATCACTTATACGCATTATTGGAGCCCTTAGGATCTTTGCTTGATTACCAGCGTTGTGATGGCAGTCACACTAGTGGGGGCTGGGTAATCTATAAGCACATCCTTATACAGGTCCCTAGTCGCAGGACTATCGAGACAGGGCATCGATACTCCGGAGTAGACTAGCGTATGCGCTTCTCATCCCAGTGTGGGAGATGGTCTGTCCCACAGCCATCAGTACGTCGTACTAGAGATAGTATACGGGTGCTCGTTAGGTTACGAGTACACTGGACAGGACTCGTCGGGAACTGACAGGTTGGTATTATACCTATCGTCAGTCATCAGTTCCCAGGTGACATGAGTACAGCTTAGTCCGCTGACTTGATACTAGCACTTCGCCTCGAGTGTGTTCCCACTGCACTTTGATCACTACCCTACCACGGCTCAAAGGAGTCGTGCAAACAGGTGGAGGTTGGGTGCAGTCCCGAAGCACTTGGAGGCAGTGCCGGTTAGACAGGATTCGTCTCTCCCGGTATTGGGGGTTGATATCGCGCTGTGTCTAGGAGAGCCATTACACGAGTAGTCCCTGGCCAGGGCAAGCGAGATATACTGGTAGGTTCCAGTGTTATCTCAGGGTGTTTTGGGCTTCACTCCGACACGACTTGTACCGCTATTGGGGGACTGACGTTTTACCGCCCCCTAGGCCCGACATGCGATGTATCAGACGAACAGACCGGACTGTACGGAGACTGTCACATTCAGACTCAGTAGGAGTACAGATGGGGTTTCACCTCGTCAGCCTTCTTGTCGGCATCTACCTGGGGACCGTTACGCACAGCTAGTGCCGCTTGCGGTCTGTGGTTAAACCCACTGCCAGCGTAGTGCCGAGTCTTTAGAGTCCCACACAGAGGGTATTCGCCTCTGGGCAAAACAGAGTAGAGGTCGCATGGTTTTGCGACAAGATTCGTTCTCATCCGCGCACTTGTGCACGTTTGGAGTCCAGACGGATTATACTGGCAGGCTCTGGTTTGAGCCAGATACTGGTATATGTTTTGGGGGTTGCTTTTATATCTCGGTATTCTTGTTTCTCGGAACAAGAATGCAGGTGTGTATGCACAGATGCTTGAGGCGGAGAATGAGGTTTTTCATTAGGGTTTCGGAACGGGTGCGTATGCACAGTTGACAGTTATCATTTTCCAAACCCTAATGGATTTATGAATTATCTATTAATAATAGTAATTAAATGAGAATTATGTTATGGTTGATTTTTGTTGACTTATTGACCTTGGTTGACTTGTTGACCATTGACCACCATCATGCTTTGAAAGATCCTCCTTGATTCATGCTTACACTTCATTTAAAGAAGCATGATAGTGGTCATTCCAAAAATTACCATCAACTATTCTTATTTTCAATTATTATCATTTAGATAATTCTTTTCTTTTGCATTATGGTTGCAAGAGAGAAAAATATAGCTCATTCTATCATAACCTCTCTCTCTCCTCTCTTCATCTTCTTCTTCCTCAAGCTCAAGGTGACCCCTTCTCATGTGTTGAGAATCCATCACCTTGAAAAGAAAAGCAAACCCTAGTCACTCTCTACTCATTCTAGGTTGAAGGTTTAGCAAGCCGAAAACCCTAGTTCACTCAAAGATCGAGGAAGAGCCCAAAGGTCGAACCTTCGAGGTGGATCCATCTTCGACGGAGGAAGGCGACAAGAAGAGAACCATCAACCTCTACAAGGATTAAAGAAGAAGGAGTTCAAGTTTAGGTACAACCATCTTCCATAGTAGCTAACTCCTTTTAGCGTATTTGCTAGTTTAGTTTAGACACGATCCCGACCTAGTGCAGTCCATGTTGCCTCTTGCGATAAAAATTTGTTTTTTATACCGTTTCCGCCTCCCCGTAAGTACCGGGGGTCGCAATATGGACATACAAACTTAATAGACAGCCTCACTCCATAGCCCCGACCAAGTGACTGTAGGAGAACCCCGTCGCCGAAAGCATCCGTCCGGGTGCTCACGGCAGCGGTGTTCCGCCTTGGTGCACTTCGTCGACGGTATCGGGGGTGCGGCCGTCTACTGAAGTTTGCGACGAGCATTCGATCAGGATGTCGGGAATCCTGTTGAATTTCCCGACTTGATATTGAAAAGTGTTTTCGATTTTGAGACTAAAATGCGGGGTTTATAATTGTTAGGCATGTGATGTCTAAGGAATTCATTTGGTCAGGCATGCGATGTCTGAGGTGGTTGCGGATTCCAACTGTTGTAGTTTTACACTTTCTTTTCTGTGACCGTAAGTGTAATATGTGATATCGCCGGTTTCGTTGCTATATGTCAACGACAATTGGGATGCGCATATTTACTTACGTTGATGACATATGATGTTATGTGTTGCTGGATATGTTATATTGGATCGTCGTGTTTGAATAGCCGGGGGTTTTTATGTGAGATGAGTGTTTTTCATTTTCATTCATGTAAAAACTTGTATGAAATATTCTTTTATTGGGGCACTTCCAGGTTGCGGAAGATGTCACCGTTTGTATATTATTTATTTTTCCGCACTAGGATAGACCCAAGGAGGAGGGCACAAGTAACCGGGTTCTGGAGTCCAGTGGGAGACCAACTCGAGGAGTCGAGTCCGGGTCACCAAACTCCAGAATTGGTAGGGTTGCTTGCCGCTCTTGTAGGGGTCTAGGGGTGTGGGTTTGGCTATTCATCACGACCGTGGAATCCGTGTTTTATACTGGCTCGTATTGAAAACACGGACGTCCTAGTATATCCAATATTTCATATGATTCTTCTGCTGCGATATCTGTGATGTGATCATGTGATGTTATGTGATAGATACAGTATATAGTATATATGATATATTATATAGACGTTACTTATGTTTTACACCAGCGCTAGCCCTACCCCGCTCTGTCGTTAGTTACCTAACCTAACGGTGCACGAGGGGACATCGAGGCGAATGCGGATGGCATAAGTGTACGTCGTATTTATCTGTGATGTTTAGGTAATATTAATGATGGGACTTCATTAATGTGATTAATGAAATAAAAGAAATCTAAGATATTGTAGAATCGAATTTCAAAATAAAACAGGTAGCTACAGTTCTTGCTTTGCACAGCGGTATATATGATATATCCTGCACCTTATTCAATAAGGAAAGGACCGAGATCCCTTCACCGGGAGTGACTCCTTTAGCAATAACTGGCAGATGCTACACCCTCGGTTTGTCTTCTGATTGCTTTTAAGAGTTTTTGCTTTGCACAGTGATATATATGATATATCCCGCACCTCATTCGACGAGGAAAGGACCGACGATCCCTTCACCGGGAGTGACTCCTTTAGCAAAACTAGAAAAGCCTCAAAAACACTCCATTTCAAAATTCCTTCGATCCTACAACGATATCAAGTTCATTACGCAATAGGTTTTCAGAAAAACCTGTCGTAGCCCTCCGTCATTTCAGATATGTACTGGTTAGTATTCGTACTACGTTTGTTGACCTCTGTCAAGGCGTAGTGTACGGTAGCTGATTAGCGCTTATCTGCATAAGCATATGATGTGATTGATTTAGGGTAGTCGTGCGACCTTGTTGACCTCTGTCAAGGGTCGTGCGGGTGGGTTTACTTCAATCAAGAAATGACGGGTTGAACTTGACTAGCAGCCTATGGTTTGTTGACCTCTGTCAAGGTCATAGGACGCTAGGGGGAAAACATTATCGGGAATTTCAAGTGTTGAAATTTGCAATGAGATTGCATACCTTCTATGAGATAGTTGGATCCCGATACCCACTGCGAGTAAGTGTTACTCCTGGGAGAGTTTTATACATTACAATTAGCCGATCAAGTAGGTGTCTAGAAAGGTTTCAACGGGGTTACGCCTCTAGGAAAACGAGGTTTACATTAATTAGGTTCGTGCGAAAGCACGGGGGACCTCCCTCAAAGTACCGACACTGGCCTGGCTGAAAGATTGGCGAACTTGTAGTGTGTAATTAATCCCGGCTAGTCTTTCCTTTTAGGGTTTGAAGGAAGATTTGATAAAAAGCAGTGGGAGCCATCCTGATTAGATAAAATAATAACCAATCTATTCTTGCAAGAGCGCACGCTGAGTGTTTTCTTCTCTCTCTCTCCTGGTAGCGACCATATCACGCCTTAATCAAGATAATAATACGGATTATTGACCGAACCCGCTTGTTATACTGAGCTGGGGAACGTTGGTCCCGCTCCAACTTATAATTGTTATAAGACAGAGCAGGAATTTGGAGAATACCAGATTTCCCGTGCCGCCCAAACGAAAAGAGTGCATGCTGATGCATCATCTTCGGGTGTGTTCATTACAAAGAACTGTTTCTCAGTATCCTCCGTATCCTGGGTATTTGATACCGGATCAGGATCCCAAATATGTTAGATGTTACATAGGGCTACAAAATGGTAGAAAAACTGAGAACGGGTGATAAGTTTCATGAGGCAGAAAACGGGGCAAGAGTTGCAGCCAAGTCTGTTGGTCACTGTCACCCTGTATTACCAATACATTGATTCTGAACGAATGTTATTAGATACCGAACCTGATATACAAAATCATATCTGTCTCTTTATTAGTAAAGAAACGATAAAATTTTGTATTGTTGGATAATGTTTTGAACATTTCCTATATCAAAAGTTGATCGGTTCAGGCACGTTATCTAAAAGCATAAATGTTCTAAATCAAACTACAGTTCTTAGTATATGGAACACACACAAGAGGAAGAGTTCAGAAATGAACGAATCCTTCTTGAGGTATTGTAGACTAGGTCAGATCAATGTGACCCGACAAGCTAGAGTTACATAAAGATGTATATTTAAATTAGTTTGAATTTACATCTTGTGAAACTCGCCAGTCATGTCACAAAGATAAGATGACCATAGCTCTGTTTATTGGAAACAGAGAAAGAGTTAGTGAACTCTTGGGATGATACATGTTGATGTATGTAAGGTCCCCTGTCTACACATACCAAGACTGGTTCTTTATACTTCATTATATTCTCTGAAAATCTCTCAAGATTCAGTCATATGTTCCTGTTGAAACATGAGTCCGAACCTTTTGAGATATTCACAGAATATAAGCGAGAAGTAGAGAACCAAAATACGGGTAAAAATATTATGTCCTTTGATGAGATCAAGGAGGAGAATACTTGTGCATAGAATTTCTGGACAATTCTAAAGGAGAATGAGATTCTCTCTCAGAATTACTCCTCCATATACACCATAGCACGATGGTATATCGGGGCGGAGCAGATACACCCTATTTGATATGGTGTGCTCTATGATGAGTACTACCGAGTTACCTATTTCCTTTTGGGAGTTATGCACTTATGAAGCTGCATACCTATTGAATTAAGGTTCGAATCAAATCAAAGCCTACCATTTCATATGTGATATGGAAAGGGAAGAGCCCATATCTTAAGTTAGTTAAGATTTGGGGTTGTCCGGCCTATGTCTAAAAGCAAAATCCGGACAAGCTCGAGGCAACGTCTGTTATGTAGAACTGGAAACGTTCCAGCTATACAAACTGGAGTTGAGGATTTGGTAGAACCGAAGGATTCAGTAGATTCCAACGAACCTCAGCCTCTCCGCCGATCTAGTAGGGTTCCTCACCCACCTGAGAGATACTTCGGTTTCTCTATGACAGTGGGAGCGAGGAATGCATCATGAGATGATGACCCAACTAGCTTCGAGCTGGCCATCAGGAGTGAGACTCTGTAAGAATGGCTGGATGTTTATCGATCTGAGATGGAATCCTTATACACCAACAAAGTATGGACTTTGGTTGCTATATCTGAAGGGTTAAATCCCCATCAGGAGCAAGTATATCTTGAGAAGATTACTTGGTGTACTTGGAAAGGTTGAGACTTTCAAAGCTAGACTTGTTAAAGGTTTTCGTCATCAACCACGCGTGGATAATGATGAAACCTTTTCCAGTATCTTTGCTTAAGTCCATCCAGATCCTACTTGCCACGGCTACATACCATGACTACGATATCTGGCAGTTGGGTGCCATGACATCTTTTCTAAATGATGTTTTAGAAGAGAACGTCTGTAAGTACACAGCCAGAGGGCTTCGTAAACAGTGGGAGTGTAAGTCGATGTAGTACACCCCAGTACTTATGGGGAGGCGGAATTTACAAAAACTTATCAAGTTTAAACAACAAGCATCGACTAACCGCATGAATCGAAGCTAAACCCTAAAAACCGTATTCTAGAGTTTCATCTCACAAAAGAGATTAGGGATTATACCTAATGAACCGGTCCTTCTTCTTTACGTCCTCCTTGGTTCTCCTCGGCCTTCTCTAGGTAGTAGACGATCCACCCGAGAGCGAAACTCCAAGCTAAACCTCTAACTTGAGGTAACTAATCAACTTTGATTGCTAATCAAAGATGAGAGGATGATATAGAGTGTGGGTTATGGATTGTTTAGTCTAACTAAACCTTTGATCTCAACACATGAGGATTAAGGATTAGTATCTTGAAGATGAGAGCTTGAGGAGAGAGAATGTGTAATATGATAATGAGAGAAGAGAGAGAGTGTATCATAATATTATGAAGCATTCTTTTTATCAAATAATGAATAAAGGAAATGAATAAGCATGCTTCACAAAATATCTTGTGATGATTCATTAACATGAGTCATTAAGCAATAAATGTGCATTAATGAAGTGAATGAATCACCACTATGACTCACTCTCTTTCCAAAACAAACCTCCTTAGTCACATCTTCTAGAAGCTTCTCGAGGAATTACGAGAACGCCCCTCCGATCCGTAAAAATACGGAAAAACTTTAGACTGTAAAAATCCAATAACCGGATACCAGTAACTGGCTTAAACCAAAGCCGACTGGTAAAATCTGTCCGAAAGTCGTACGCGCGTAAACGCACGTATGCGTCCGAACCCTTTGTCGCAAAACCATGCAACCTCTATATCGTTTCGCCTGGAGTAGGAAACTCTCTGTGTGGGACTCTAGAGACTCGACTACTACGCTGGCAGTGGGTTTAACCACAGACCGCAAGCGGCACTAGCTGTACGTAACGGTCCCCAGGTAGTTGTCGATAAGAAGGCCGATGAGTAAACCCATCCGAACTCCTACTGAGTCTGATGTGACAATCTCCATACAGTCCGGTCCGTTCGTCCATGACTATCGCATATCGGGCCTAGGGGGGCGGCAAGCGTCAGTCCCCTAATAGCGGTATAAGTCGTGTCGGAGTGAAGCCCATTACTCCCTGAGAAACTGCTGGAACCTACCAGCAAATCTCGCTTGCCCTGGCCAGGGACTTTGCGTAATGGCTCTCTGACACAGCACGATATCTACTCCCAATACCGGGAGGGACGAATCCTGTCTAACCGCCACTGCCTCCAAGTGCTCGGGACTGCACCCAACTGCTACCTGTTTGCACGACTCCTTTGAGCCGTGGTAGGGTAGCAATCTAAGAACAGTGGGACACACTCGAGGCGAAGTAGCAGTGTCAAGTCTGCGGACTACGCTGTACTCATGTCACCTGGGAACTGTTCACTGACGACTGGTATCAAACCAACCAACAGTTCCCTGTGAGTCCTGTCCGGTGTACCCGTAACCTAACGAGCACCTGTATACTATCTCCAGTACGACGTACTGACGGCTGTGGGACAGACCATCTCCCCAACTGGGATGAGAAGCGTACACACTAGTCTACTCCGGAGTATCGATGCTCTGTCTCGATAATCCAACGACCAGGGACCTGAATAAGGATGTGCTTGTAGTCTACCCAGCCCCCACTAGTGTGACTGCCATCACAACGCTGGTAGACAAGCAAGATCCTAAGAGCTCTATCAATACGTATACTCACATATTAAGATAGAAAAAACCAAGTAGCATACTACCATGTTTAGCAAGACTGTTATATACATGTGAATATCCCAAGCTTCCATTAAGTAATATACAAGCTAGTATGATACAGTAATGGCCTTCTAGGGCATAAACACTAACAATCTCCCACTTGCACTAGGGCCATGTACTGGCATATCGCAGACCAATGATCTCGAGTAGCCTCTCGAACTGAATCTGAGGAAGGGCCTTCGTGAATGGATCAGCAATGTTCTCTTCTGAAGCAACTCTCCGAACCTCGATCTCCTGACGATCAATGATCTCCCTGATCAGGTGATACCGCCTTAAGATGTGTCTGGACTTCTGATGGGACCTTGGTTCCTTCGCTAAAGCTATAGCTCCGTTGTTGTCGCAATACAGAGGTATTGGATCAACTATGGTAGGAACCACCTGAAGTTCTGTTAGGAACTTCTTCATCCAGACTGCTTCTTTTGCGGCATCGCAAGCAGCTATATACTCCGCTTCCATCGTCGAGTCAGCAACGGTGTCCTGCTTGGAGCTCTTCCAGCACACCGCCCCTCCATTGAGGGTAAAGACATAACCCGACATGGACTTGGAATCGTCCTTATCACTCTGGAAGCCGGAATCGGCAAAGGCCTCCAACCTGAGGTCTTTTCCGCCGTAAACCAAGAACATCTCCTTAGTCCTCCTCAGGTACTTGAGAATGTTCTTTACTGCTATCCAGTGTTTCTTCCCTGGGTCTGACTGATACCGGCTTACCACGCTTAGTGCATAAGCTACATCTGGTCTGGTACACAACATCGCATACATTATAGAGCCTACCGCAGAAGCGTAGGGTATAATAGACATGCGTTCCCTTTCCAAATCAGTCTTGGGAGACATCTCTTTGGAGAGGGTGATTCCGTGACAAGCCGGTAGATTACCGCGCTTTGAATCTTCCATACTGAATCTTTTCAGTACAGTGTCGATATACCTGGACTGCGAAAGTCCCAACATCCTCTTGGATCTATCACGATAGATCCGGATCCCCAGAATGTAAGAGGCATCACCCAGGTCTTTCATGGAGAACCTGTGTGACAAGAATCCTTTGACAGATTGTAGCATAGGAATGTCATTTCCTATCAATAGAATGTCATCCACGTACAAGACGAGGAATACGACACTTCTGGCCACAACTTTACTATATATGCACGGTTCATCTGGATTTTTGATAAAGTCATATTCTTTGACTGTCTCATCAAAACAGATGTTCCAACTCCGCGATGCCTGCTTTAGTCCATAAATGGACTTAAGCAGCTTGCATACTTTCCCGCTGCTCCCACTCTGATTGAAACCCTCTGGCTGATCCATATAGACGCTCTCTTCTAAATTTCCATTCAGAAAAGCCGTCTTTACGTCCATCTGCCAGATTTCATAATCATGGAAGGCAGCAATTGCAAGAAGGACCCGAATGGATTTGAGCATAGCCACTGGAAAAAAAGTTTCGTCATAGTCCAAACCAGGTCTTTGACGAAAACCCTTTGCAACAAGTCTAGCCTTATAGGTTTCCACCTGTCCATCTACACCAATCTTTTTCTTGAAGATCCATTTGCATCCTATGGGTTTTACCCCATCTGGAGCAAAGTCCAAAGTCCATACTTTGTTGGTGTACATGGACTCCATTTCGGTCCGCATTGCATCTAGCCATCGTACCGAGTCGCCGCTCTGGATGGCCTGCCTGAAGTCAGTAGGTTCATCATCATCTATGATGCAATCCTCTCTATCCCCATCTATGAGAAAACCGTAGTATCTCTCAGGCGGACGAGACGGCCTACTACTCTTGCGGAGGGGTGCGGGAATGTTCTGTTCTTCTTGAACCTCTGGTTCTACCAAACTTTCAGTAACAGCTTGTGGTTCTGGAATTTCTTCCAGTTCTACTTCGCTCCCACTCTTCTGATTTTCTAAAAATTCAGTTTCTAAGAAGTGGGCATGACGAGAAACAAAAACCTTTTGTTCCTCTGCGTAATAGAAATAATATCCCTTGGAGTTCTTTGGATATCCCACAAGCTTACACAGTACTGAGCGTGCCTCGAGCTTGTCCACATGCTGCTTTTTTACAAAAGCTGGACACCCCCATGTCCTAAAATGTTTTAGACAGGGTTTCTTCCCACTCCACATCTGATATGGTGTGGTAGGCACAGTCTTGGTTGGAACCTGGTTTAAAAGATATGCCGCTGATTCTAGCGCATAACCCCAGAAAGATCGCGGTAACTCAGTATTACTCATCATGGATCGTACCATATCCAATAGGGTTCGATTCCGTCTCTCCGATACACCGTTATGCTGTGGAGTGTATGGAGGAGTAAGCTGAGAGAGAATTCCTTTCTCTTTTAGGTAACCTAGGAACTCGGCACTTAAGTATTCTCCACCTCGATCAGATCTTAGTGTCTTAATACTTTTGCCTGTTTGGTTTTCCGCTTCACTCTTAAATTCCAGGAATTTCTCAAAGGCCTCTGATTTATGCTTCATTAAGAAAACATATCCATACCTAGAGAAATCATCTGTAAAAGTAATGAAGTAGGAATAACCACCTCTCGCATGTGTAGACATTGGACCGCATACATCGCTGTGTATGAGTCCTAAGAGCTCGCTCGCTCTTACTCCTTGTCCAGTAAATGGAGTCTTTGTCATCTTTCCTTTGAGACAAGATTGACAAGTGTCATAAGTTTGATATTCGAACGTGTCCAAATATCCTTCTCTATGCAACTTAGTCAACCTTCTCTCATTGATGTGACCCAGTCTACAATGCCATAAGAAAGCTTTATTTAAATCTGGAGACTTTCTTTTTAGTGTGTTCTGGACATTGAAAATTTGGAGTTGGTTTAACACATATATGCCGTTATTTAGAGTACCGGACCCAATCAAACCATGATTAAGGTGGATGTTGACAACATCTCTTACAAACGTGAAATCATAACCTTTATTTGATAACAAGGAAACTGATATGATATTACACGTTAAGCTGGGTACAAAATAACAGTTATGTAAAACCAAAATGTGTCCACTCGTCAATCCTAGGTGATAATCCCCGACGGACGCAGCTCCCACGCTAGCTCTGTTAGCAACCCTGAGGATCATATCACCTTCCTTCAGCACTCTACGGTTTCTCAGTGCCTGCAATGAATTGCAAATATGAGATCCTGACCCGGTATCCAATACCCAGGAAGTAGAGTTGATCGACAGACAATTCTCAATTACAAACACACCTGAAGTCGAAGCCACAGCTTGCTTCGGTTCCTGGTTCTTGGCGTTCCACGCCTTGCAATCCTTCTTCCAGTGCCCTTTCCTGTGACAATGGAAGCACTCATCCAGGCCAACTACCGGTGCTGTAAACTTTTTCTTTCCCTTCTTTCCCACCTTACTAACACCTCCTCTAGGTCTGGGTGCGGCCTTCTTCTTCTTTCCTTTGGCCCTAGCCTTGGACCCGGAAGAAGATGAACCGCCAACAAACATAGCGGGTGTTTCCCTTGCCTTCTGCAAGGTGCCCTCTGCACTCCTTAACATGTTCAGGAGTTCCGCAAGTTCAACTTCTTTTCCTTGAAGATTGAAGTTGAGGATAAACTGGGCGTAGGTGGGAGGAAGGGACTGGAGAACAAGGTCTGTATAGAGCTCATTATCCAAAGTCGTTCCAAGGTCCGTGAGCTCTTCAATATAGCCAATCATCTGTAGGACATGTTCACCTACCGATGACCCGACAGCCAACCTCGCTCGAAATAATTTCTTAGAGGTCTCGTATCTTGCTATACGAGATTGCTCTCCATAAAGTTCCTTTGTATGGAGAAATATGCCATCTAAGGACATATCCTCGTGCCTCCTCTGATGTTCATTGTTCATCGAGGCAAGCACGATGCACTTGGCTCTCGCGCAATCTAAATCCCAGGTTTTACGGATTTCCTTATCCGCATTGCTGGATTTGGGACCAAGGGCAGCAGGTGCTGTAGCGGTGAGGACGTACCCCAGTTTGTCATAGGTCAAAGCCATCTTGACATTCCGCAGCCAATCTTTATAGTTTGGCCCCGTCAGTATATTTTTCTCTAAAAGTAACTTAAGTCCAGTCATTTTCAGGGTCGCTGCAATTAGGAGAGAGAGAAGAAAACTCTTTAGCATGATGCTCTTGCAAGTTTAGAGTGGTTTTTAGTTTATCTAAACTGGATGGCTCCCACTGTTTCTCGAATCCTTCCTCAAACCATAAAAGAAGAATTAGCCAAGACTATTCTCACCGTACAATACTTGCTTAACCGTTCAGCCAGGCCGGTGTCGATACTTCGAGGGAGGTTTTCCAACGCTTTCGCGAAGTTCCTTAATTAAATAACCTCTTTTCTCTGGGGGCGTAACCCCGCTGACACTTTTCTGGACACCTACTAGGTTTATAGCATTGATCGTTAAGCGACGAATATCCTGATAAGTAGCATATACTCACAGTAGGATCGGGATCCAAATATCATCGTCTGATAATGTTGTAGGAATGCTACCAACATTCATCAAACTCAAAATGGTATGCATCTCTTTGCAAATTTCAGTTTCTTTAGAAATTCCCGATATAAGTTTTTGCCCCATGCTCTTATGACCTTGACTAAGGGCCAACAAATCATAAGTCACATGTCAAGTTCTGCCCATCATTATCCTGTTGATTTGAACCCATCCGTATACTCTTGACTAAGGGCCAACAAAGTAATACGACTGTCCCAAACCAACTCATCTATCTATGCAACAAATGAATACCCCAGCAGCTACCAATCACTATGTCTTGACTAAGGGCCAAACAAACATAGCTTGAATACTACTGACCATTCATAAGAAATGACGGAGGGCTACGACTGGTTTTGGCGAAACCGTGAACGTAGTGAACTTGATATAACCGAAGGAACCTGATAGCTTTTAAAAGGAGTGGTTAAATCTCCGCATTTAAAAATATCTGTTTTAAAAATAACCGAGTGGTTTCTTTTAAATTGTTCCAACGATGTAAACTTTGGTTTGTTTTACTTTGCATTACAGATAATGCGTCCCATCATTAACCTATCATTGCAGAAAACAACGAAAATATAACGTCCTCTTATGCCATCCGCATTCGCCACGGGGTCCCGTCATCACCCGTTAGGTTACTTAACTAACGACAGAGCGGGGGCTGGGCTAGCGCGGGTGTAAAACATAAGTGACGTCTAAATAGCTATAATAAATATAGATATTTTACATTCGTCTGACGCAATGATATTCATTCCAGAACACAGATAAACAATATTGGATTTGCAAGCAATCTGTATTTCTTTCGAGCCTGCAAGAAAAGACAGATTACACAGTTGTGATGAATAGCCGTTTACCCCACCCTCGACCCCTACGGGTACGGCAAACTACCCACCCGGCAGTCTGTGTACCCCACCTTGGGTCAGTCCTAGGAGCAAAAACAGTAAAATGAAATAATACAATGGTGGCTACAACCGCAACCTGGAAGTGCCCCGCGAAAATAATATTACAACAAATTACATTTACAACAAATGAATAAATCAATAAACCATTGTTAACCCCGGCTATACACCACAACAGTCCAATACAGTTTATATGCACAAACAGATATAACCATTTCAGAAATGTGCAACCCCCTGCCAACCGACATACTAGCAGTTGGGGGAGGTTTACGAACACATCAAACAATCACAGATATAATCCAATACGCAAATACTGTATTTTTCGATCGAATAAACAACTTGAAAATTGCTCCAAAATCTGCTCTGTTAAACAGTAACCTGAGCAATAATTAAATATTCCAGAAAACCCCAAATCTCACAGGGGACCCACACAAGAAAGACGAGTCCATGACTCGACCAAAGCGCCGCGGATGCGCGGCAGATCTCACCGATCCGCCGCGCTTCCGCGGCCGAGTTGCCGAGTCATGGGCTCGAATTTCTTGGGTGTTCTCCTGGACCCCTTTCTAGCTCTCTGAACACTCCAGAAAAATTTTAGGACTTCATTTTCACTTCGACAGAAACTTAACAGAACTAGGGTTTTCCGGGATCGTTTTTTCGTTCGAAATTCGTACAAATTTGCGATTAAGTTATTTAGTGTTTAGCGAGGCTCTGATACCACTGTAAGTCGATGTAGTACACCCCAGTACTTATGGGGAGGCGGAATTTACAAAAACTTATCAAGTTTAAACAACAAGCATCGACTAACCGCATGAATCGAAGCTAAACCCTAAAAACCGTATTCTAGAGTTTCATCTCACAAAAGAGATTAGGGATTATACCTAATGAACCGGTCCTTCTTCTTTACGTCCTCCTTGGTTCTCCTCGGCCTTCTCTAGGTAGTAGACGATCCACCCGAGAGCGAAACTCCAAGCTAAACCTCTAACTTGAGGTAACTAATCAACTTTGATTGCTAATCAAAGATGAGAGGATGATATAGAGTGTGGGTTATGGATTGTTTAGTCTAACTAAACCTTTGATCTCAACACATGAGGATTAAGGATTAGTATCTTGAAGATGAGAGCTTGAGGAGAGAGAATGTGTAATATGATAATGAGAGAAGAGAGAGAGTGTATCATAATATTATGAAGCATTCTTTTTATCAAATAATGAATAAAGGAAATGAATAAGCATGCTTCACAAAATATCTTGTGATGATTCATTAACATGAGTCATTAAGCAATAAATGTGCATTAATGAAGTGAATGAATCACCACTATGACTCACTCTCTTTCCAAAACAAACCTCCTTAGTCACATCTTCTAGAAGCTTCTCGAGGAATTACGAGAACGCCCCTCCGATCCGTAAAAATACGGAAAAACTTTAGACTGTAAAAATCCAATAACCGGATACCAGTAACTGGCTTAAACCAAAGCCGACTGGTAAAATCTGTCCGAAAGTCGTACGCGCGTAAACGCACGTATGCGTCCGAACCCTTTGTCGCAAAACCATGCAACCTCTATATCGTTTCGCCTGGAGTAGGAAACTCTCTGTGTGGGACTCTAGAGACTCGACTACTACGCTGGCAGTGGGTTTAACCACAGACCGCAAGCGGCACTAGCTGTACGTAACGGTCCCCAGGTAGTTGTCGATAAGAAGGCCGATGAGTAAACCCATCCGAACTCCTACTGAGTCTGATGTGACAATCTCCATACAGTCCGGTCCGTTCGTCCATGACTATCGCATATCGGGCCTAGGGGGGCGGCAAGCGTCAGTCCCCTAATAGCGGTATAAGTCGTGTCGGAGTGAAGCCCATTACTCCCTGAGAAACTGCTGGAACCTACCAGCAAATCTCGCTTGCCCTGGCCAGGGACTTTGCGTAATGGCTCTCTGACACAGCACGATATCTACTCCCAATACCGGGAGGGACGAATCCTGTCTAACCGCCACTGCCTCCAAGTGCTCGGGACTGCACCCAACTGCTACCTGTTTGCACGACTCCTTTGAGCCGTGGTAGGGTAGCAATCTAAGAACAGTGGGACACACTCGAGGCGAAGTAGCAGTGTCAAGTCTGCGGACTACGCTGTACTCATGTCACCTGGGAACTGTTCACTGACGACTGGTATCAAACCAACCAACAGTTCCCTGTGAGTCCTGTCCGGTGTACCCGTAACCTAACGAGCACCTGTATACTATCTCCAGTACGACGTACTGACGGCTGTGGGACAGACCATCTCCCCAACTGGGATGAGAAGCGTACACACTAGTCTACTCCGGAGTATCGATGCTCTGTCTCGATAATCCAACGACCAGGGACCTGAATAAGGATGTGCTTGTAGTCTACCCAGCCCCCACTAGTGTGACTGCCATCACAACGCTGGTAGACAAGCAAGATCCTAAGAGCTCTATCAATACGTATACTCACATATTAAGATAGAAAAAACCAAGTAGCATACTACCATGTTTAGCAAGACTGTTATATACATGTGAATATCCCAAGCTTCCATTAAGTAATATAGAAGCTAGTATGATACAGTAATGGCCTTCTAGGGCATAAACACTAACAGGGAGCAGCGGAAACGTGTGCAAGATGTTTTATCTGATAAAGCAGGCATCGCGGAGTTGGAACGTCTGTTTTGATGTGTTAGTCAAAGAGTTTGACATCATCAAAATGGTAGATGAACCTTGTATAAACAAAAAGGTAGTACGGAGTATGGTGGTGATCCTCGTAGAGTACGTGGATGACATACTCTTGATAAGAAAGGAGTTTCCTATGCTACGCTCGGTCAATCTCCGCTTATCATAATGATTCTCCATATAGGATCACTGGAAGTGTTCCAGAGTGATAAAGACGACTGAATGTCAGTCGCAGGCATTGTCTTTACCCTCACTAAAGGGACGGTATGTTGGAAGAGTTCCAAGCTAGATACCGTGACATACTAGACGATAAAGGCAGGATACATCGCTACTTAAGATGCTACCAGAGAGGATGTTTGGGTGTATATTAGTTTATGAGATGAACTACATTCCTACCATTGTGAGACAATGGTGTTGTGGCTTATGCCAAGGAACGCCGGTCCCATCAGTGATCCAGACTTATTCTAAGGCAGTATCGCCTGATCATGGAGATGGTGGATCTCCAGGGTGATCAAGGTTAGGAGAGCAGACTCAGTAGATAACACGGCGGATCCACTCACGAAGGCCTATTCCCAGAGAGAGACTTTTATGGGATGGTTGAGTATGAGATACTACAACCACTGCTACAGATGGCCCTAGTGCAAGTGGAAGATTGTTAGTTATATATATGCCCTAGAGACCATTACTGTACATTGGATGTATATTGTAGTGGATGTTGGGACATATATAGGGAGGACTTTCTTGCTCGACATGATAGTATGCTATCTGGTTGCTCTTTACCTTAACGTGTATACTGATTGTCTCTCTGTTACATGTTGGTAAAGCCCTTAGGATGTGTACTTGACTACCTGGACTATGATGCGGATCATACTAGTGGGGACATGGTAGTCCATAAGTACATCCTTCAAAGTCCATAGTCGTGGGTGTATCGAGACGGGGCATCGATATACCAGAGTAGACTAGCGTGTACCTTCTCGACCCATACAGATGGGCGATGGATGATCCCATATCCATTGGTGTTTGACATCAGAGATGATATACGGGTGCTCAGTAGAGACTGGGTATACTGGACGGACTCGTCGAGAACTCCCAGATGGTATTATACCTCACGTCAGATGGCAGTTCTCTGGTGACACTGGTACAGAGTAGTCTGTAGACCCGAGATCGTCATAGAGTCTTGTGTGGTTCCCACTGTGCTTTTGTCACGACCCGGAATTCGGCCCGTAACCGGCACTTAAACTACGTAACGTCTACAGGCGTACGTAACTTAAGTAAGCCGAAAACCCAGAAATCTAAACCACCCAAAACTGGATCAACGGAGAAACATAATTTAAAAGTTTTAGGAGTTGCCATTTAAAATCTCTAACTCTAGTTTTCTTTCATAAAAATTTCGGCAGCACCTCCTTTGTAAAACTGGCCCCGTAAACGGGTACAACACAGATAATATATAAACATCCCAAGTGGGAGAAAAATCACACCCACCGGCGGAGACAATCACCACAACAAGTATACGACGCCAAAGCGAAGAAATATCAAGAGAACGACTATATCAAGAAGTAAACATCTCCAAAATAACCTGCTTCTATGAGCACGGTTCCCAAAACCAATATAATACAACACTGATATCTCACAAGTCGTCTCTAAGTCATATACAACAAGGGTAGATGGAGAATACTAGATCCAACAAATGATATACAATATACAACGGATAACCGCAAACCCACCTATAATGCAACGGCCTCACTGCCCAAGGTAGCGGTATCCACAAAAGTAGTGATGATAAGCTGCCCCGCCGCGACTACTCAGAGGGTAAGTCCTGCAAAAACTGTGGCACAACGGGGGTGAGTTGCCAACTCGTGAATAGTAATTAACATCATACAGTAATCGCAAGTATGCACTAACATCAATGATCAATAACATGTGAACTGATAGCATGAGTATGACAATATGAATATGCAACTATCATGATATCCATATCAAATGAATACCGAGTGCGGGAAAGTAAATAATCTCATGCACATATCATAAGCATGAAAAACACGGTGTATCTCAACAACACCCAAATCCCAAAATACTCAGATCGGCCCTCGGATCGGCCCCCAAATCCTGTATATCTCATGAAATCTGAGTGTCAAACATCGACACTCAAAAACATAATCAAAACCAGTGCCTATCATCGACACATAAATACTGATATCCATACGTTCCTCGAAAACCAAGTATCCTACCTCGATACTTGCGTTTTCACGTATCGGTCTTTCTGATGTCCATACGTTCCTCGAAACCAAGTATCCCACCTCGATACTTGCGTTTCCACGTATCGGTCTGTCAAATCCCATATATCTCTCGGAAATTAAGTGCCCAACATCGACACCTTAATTTCCCATATCGCATCTCAAATGCATAAGTCCATATAATGTATCTCGCGGTTCCCAAGAACCCCAATCCAGAATACATATATATACAGCGTCCCATACCACTGATATATATGCAATACAAATCATGTAAATCCAAATCCAAAATACATATATATACGGCGTCCCATACCACCGATATATATGCTATAATAACTGTAATATCTACATCCAGAATACATATATACACAGCGTCCCATACCACTGATATATATGCAATAAAAACTGTAATATCCAAATCCAGAATACATATATACACAGCGTCCCATACCACTGATATATATGCAATAACAACTGATCATATAACAATAGCAAGGTATATGTGCTAACAAATAATATAGCATGGTATATGTGCTAACAGGTAATATAGCATGGTATACATATGAGCATGTAGGTATACAGGTATGTTCTATGTAATATGCATTGTCGCACAAGTATAACTGTTTAATGTCGCTAACCGATAGCAAGGTATATAAATAAGCAATTGTGTTGTGCCTATCATGTCAATTATCAACAGTGTGTGTGTAGCATATCATTGGTGCTCGTGCAACATGGACTGTCGATAATAGTGCAGTGTACATCAGGTTTAATGTCATGCACTACAAGTAACTATATGCAATGTGAATCATGCAATATCTCTATATAAGCAAATAAGCATACGGCTAATATGTACATGTCTAGCCCCGACGCGTAGCGCCATACGGGCGATTCCCCGTAGATGTTAAATCTACTCACACTGTGGTCTCCAGCTATGAAGATCCGACCACCTGCTTCCCTTTGTTCGCAGCGTCTGAAGTCCCCGCTTGCGACGCTATAATATCACAAACACAAGAAATAATGCGAATCTCTTAGAAGCAATCACAATACGCAAAACTACGTAATATAAAACGCATCAACGCACTAAACTAACTCACGAATACACGTCTAGTGCAAACACACGAAACGATACCTAAACCCAAACTGAGCACGTCGCAGCACGACACACGACTCGTGTCGCAACACGTATCACGCGAACTCAAAACACACGATTATAGGTAATCGATCCCAGATTTTGCATACTGCATCAACTAATAAAATCAACAGTACCAAACAACCCCAAATAAGAGCAGACAACTACCCACAGGAAACCCACCCCAACCCTCATCAAGTCGGCCGGCGTCGCCGGCCCCCTCTTCAAAGCTCGCCGGCCCAGACCGGCGGGGTGGTCCCCGTCTCCTGGGTGGTGTCTCAGGTCAACCTGCACATCTCTCTAAAGTTGTTGCTTTCATCACTAAAATTCCCAGGTCACAGCAGATACTCATATATCTAAAAATACACTAAAAACCCGATATCGCCTCATTCGATACAAACTACGTTCTACGCAGAATCTAACGATCAAAACTACACAAAAACTACAAATTAACAGTAGAGGCGTTATACCTAACAACTTTGCTCTCAAGTCCAAGCTTTTCCCCTCTCCAAGTGATCAAGATCAAGAATAACCCAAGTTTTTAGCTATTTTTGTGATAGGTTTCAGAATTTTGAGGGTTTGTGAGTTTGGAATGATAATTTGTGATGAATAATTGAGCAAGGGCAGTAGAGGATGAAGGATTTCGGCCAAGGGGTGAGGTGGAGGGTTTGTGAGGAATTTCCAAGCAATTTCCTTCATTAATTGCCTCATTAAAGACTTGCACACATACACACACATGCATGCATCTAATTCATTCTCTTATCTTTTCTTTTTCTTTAATTTCCAAGTTAAAAACTAGGCCACACACTAATCCCCTAGGTGAAGTGAGAAGGATTTCTAACTTAGAGGTTTTAAAGAAAAGATCGCTAGAAGAAATTTTCCCAAAATTTAAATACCGCATTAAAATAATATTAAAAATTGGGAAAAACCAAATTGAACCAAAACGTCCCATATACTCCCAAAGTTCGCGCACTAGCTTTATTTTAGCTAATCTAGGTGCTGGCAAGTATATATGGTCGTTTGTTCACAGTCGGGTAAAAACGGAAAATACCGACAAACTTACCCTAAAACGGACGAAATCGCATAACGATTTCCAACAAGTTACAATCTCCCCCCTTATAGAAATTCGGTCCCCGAATTACAATTTCATATTAAAACGTACCTTCAAAAAGATAAGGGAATTTCTCCCGCATCTCGCTCTCGATCTCCCAAGTGATCTCCTCACCAGTCGGACTACGCCACAGAACCTTTACAGAAGGCAAGTCCCTAGACCGAAGCTTCTTCACCTGCCGATCCAAAATAACTATAGGCTGCTCGGTGAACGAAAGATCACGCTCAAGCTGAACGGTCTCGTGCTGAATCATATGGGAAGGATCATGAAGGTATCTACGAAGCATCGACACATGAAAAACGGGGTGAACATCTGGAAAACTAGGCGGGAGCGCTAAACGATAAGCAACCGAACCTACTCGCTCAAGGATCTCGAAAGGACCTACAAATCTGGGACTGAGCTTCCCTCTCTTCCCAAATCGCATAACGCCCTTCATCGGAGAAATCTTCAGGAATACATGATCTCCCACTGCGAACTCAAGTCTGCGACGACGACGGTCGGCATAAGACTTCTGCCTGCACTGGGCTGTTCTCATCCTGTCCTGAATCAGCTGGATCTTCTCCGTAGTCTCCTGAACAAGCTGGGGTCCCAACACCAAACTCTCACTAAGCTCGGTCCAACAGACTGGCGATCGACACTTCCTACCATATAAAGCCTCAAAAGGTGCCATCTGAATAGTCTCCTGAAAGCTGTTATTATAGGAGAACTCAATCAACGGCAAGTGACGATCCCAACTGCCCCCAAAATCAAGCACACATGCACGGAGCATATCCTCCAGAGTCTGAATAGTCCGCTCCGTCTGACCATCTGTCTGCGGATGAAAAGCGGAGCTAAAATTCAATCTGGTACCCAAAGCTTCCTGAAGCTTCTGCCATAGACGGCTAGTAAACTGGGTACCTCTGTCGGATACTATGCATGTGGGAACACCGTGCAAACGCACAATCTCATCTATATAAAGCTGAGCGTACTGAGCATAGCCGAAAGTGGTCTTCACTGGAAGGAAGTGAGCCGCTTTCGTCAACCGGTCTACAACAACCCAAATGGAGTCATACCCTCTACTGGTCCTAGGTAGACCCACAATAAAATCCATGGAAATCTGCTCCCATTTCCACTCCGGAATGGGTAAAGGCTGCAACTCTCCAGCCGGTCTCTGATGCTCAGCCTTGACTTGCTGACAAGTCAGGCACCTCGAAACGAAGTCCGAAATATCTCGCTTCATCCCTTCCCACCAGTAGAAGTCTCTCAAGTCTCTGTACATCTTGGTGGAACCTGGATGAACGCTAAAAGTCGACTGATGTGCCTGCTCTAGGATCTCGCGTCTCAACCCATAAACATCCGGTACACACAAGCGAGTCCCGCATCGTAGCACACCCTGGTCATCTATCATGAACTCCGAAACTGTACCTCGTCGAACAAGCTCAAGAATCTCAGACAAACGAGCATCACTGGGTTGCGCCTCACGAATACGATCAACAAGTAGAGGACGGGCGCTGACATGAGCAAACTGTCCCCCAGTGGAGGTAAACTCGAACTGCACTCTACTATCACACAAGAGCTGCCAATCTGCAGAAGACTGACACTGAACGGCGCTCAGCTGGGACAAGCTACCCACGGGCCTACGACTCAAAGCATCGGCTACCACATTCGCCCTGCCCGGGTGATAAAGGATCTCACAATCATAATCCTTCACTAGCTCCATCCATCGGCGCTGTCTCTGGTTCAGATCTCGCTGCTGGAAGATGTACTTCAGACTCTTATGATCCGTGAAGATCTGACACGACTCTCCATACAAGTAGCGCCTCCAGATCTTCAACGCAAAAACTACCGCAGCCATCTCTAGATCGTGAGTGGGGTAATTCTGCTCGTGCTTCTTCAACTGCCTGGAAGCATATGCAATCACCCTATTATGCTTCATCAAAACACAGCCGAGCCCCACTCGAGAAGCATCACAATACACAACGTAGCCTCCCGATCCAGAAGGTAAAGAAAGAACTGGTGCTGTCGTCAACCGAGTCTTCAACTCCTGAAAACTCTGCTCGCACGCATCAGTCCAGAGGAAAGGAACCCCCTTCCGGGTCAATCCAGTCAGCGGTGCAGCGATACTCGAAAAATCCTGCACAAAACGGCGATAATAACCAGCTAAGCCCAAAAAGCTGCGGACCTCAGTCACCGATCCAGGTCTGGGCCAAAGCTGTACAGCCTCGATCTTCCTCGGGTCCACAAGAATCCCATCACTAGTCACCACATGACCCAGGAAGTCCACTCGATCAAGCCAAAACGCGCACTTTGAGAATTTAGCATACAACTGATGCTCTCTCAATATCTGCAAAGTAATCCCCAAGTGCTGCTCATGCTCCTCTCGACTCCTAGAGTAAACCAGTATGTCATCAATAAACACGATAATGAACTGGTCGAGGAACGGCCTGAAAATCCGGTTGATCAGATCCATGAACGCTGCTGGTGCATTGGTGAGTCCGAACGACATCACCAAAAACTCATAATGCCCATAGCGTGTACGAAAAGCAGTCTTCGGAATGTCATCATCCCGAACCCGCAACTGATGATAACCCGAACGCAAATCAATCTTCGAAAAATGTTTCGCACCCTGGAGCTGATCGAATAAATCGTCAATACGGGGTAAAGGATACCTATTCCGCACCGTAACACGGTTCAACTTACGATAATCCACACATAGCCTCAAACTGCCGTCCTTCTTCCTGACGAACAGAACAGGAGCTCCCCACGGCGAAACACTCGGACGCACAAGTCCCAAATCAAGCAACTCTTGCAATTGATCTTTAAGCTCTCTAAGCTCTGCCGGAGCCATCCGATAAGGCGGTATAGAAATAGGCTCCGTGCCAGGAATCAGATCAATGCAAAACTCAATATCGCGCTCTGGCGGCATTCCAGGTAACTCATCGGGAAAAACATCGGGAAACTCTCGCACGATAGAAACCTGGTCCAACAACTCCACTGTGGCTCCAGTATCATGAATGAACGCCAAGAATCCCCGACATCCCCTCCTCAAAAGCCGACTAGCGCACAAAACAGAAATCAAGCTGTGAGGGGCGGCACTACGGTCCCCCTGCACAACGAACACCGACTCGCCGGGAAAACAAAATCTAACTGTCTTCTCACGGCAGTCCACGGACGCATAGCAAGTAGCTAGCCAATCCATGCCCAACAACACGTCGAAGTACAACATCTCCAGAAGGATCAAGTCGACGGGCAGATCTCTGTCACCAATATGGACGACACAAGATCGAAACACATAACGCGCAACAAACGACTCTCCCACAGGAGTAGTCACGATCAGCGGCTGATCCAGCAAACACGACTCTCGGCCTAACCTCGGCACGAAGTGCGTAGAAACATACGAATGCGTGGATCCCGGATCAAAAAGAACATGCGCATCAAAAGAACATACAGAAAGAGTACCTGAAACCACGGCATTGGACGCCTGAGCGTCCTGGTGAGTCAAGGCAAAAACCCTAGCCTGACCTCTACCGGCTACTGGCTGTCCTCTGCCTCTGCCACCTCGACCTCTCGGTACAAAACCTCCGCGACCACGACCTCGCTGAACAGGAGTCTGACGTGGCGCAACTACTGGAACAAGAGGCAACGCTCTCTGAGGTGGAGAAGGTGGTAAGGTAATCTGCGGTACAGCTGGCTCGTTCACACGCGGCTCTATACAATCTCGAACCCGATGACCCAAACTACCGCACCGGTAACATCCAGAAACAAACTGCCGATCATCCTGAGGGTAAGAACCATAAAGTCGACCTCGTCCCGAACCGCCACTATCAGAACGAAAACTGTCTCGACGTCTAAACGTCTGCCTCGCTGCCGGATCACCTATACGAACTCTCTTCGGTCCCGGAACAACTGATAACTCAGCTAGACGCTCCTCTACCAAAAGAGCTGCATCCACCGCTGCCGCATACGTGTCACAATGCTGAACACTGATGGCTAAGAATATCTGGGTAAGTAGGCCTCGAACAAACCTCTTCACCCTCATCTCCTCAGTCGCCACCAGGTATGGAGCATATATCGACAGCTCAGTAAACAAAACATCATAATCCGACACCGTCATCCCCGGCGTCTGACGTAAAGACTCAAATCTGCGCGCTCGCGCATCCCTGACGCTCGGTGGAAGAAAACGAACGAGAAAAGACGTCACAAACTCAGCCCAGGTCATAGGAGCAAGACCAGCGGCTCTGCCTCTCTCCATCGACTCACACCACTTCTGGGCCATACCCTCCAGACGAAAACTGGCAAACTCTACCCATCTCTCGTCAGAACATCGGAGTGAGCGACAAATCCTGGCCATCCGGTCGATAAACGACTGCGGATCCTCGGTAACATCTGTACCCGTAAAAAACCAGAGGTCTCAGCCTCATGAAATCCGTCAACGACACAGCAATAACCCCCGGAGCTGCAACTGCGACTATCGGAACCGTAGGTACCATCGTAGCCTCCGCAGCGGGTGGAACAACCGCCTGCCCCTGCGCTCGGATGGTCTCTACCAAAGTCCCCACAATCTGGCGCAGATCCTGCATACCAGCTCCAATCATAGCAATATACTCCGGTACAACAGGCGTACCATCCCGGTCAGTCCTCGCCTCAGGCGAGTCAACTCTGACCTCGGCCCTCGCGGCCGCTCTCTGAGCCCTCGTAGTCTTCGGCGGCATATGGGCTATAAATTGAAACAAGATTCGATAAGGAAACGGAAATCGAATCACAAGATGTATATCAATCACGGAAGGAATATCAATCAACAAGTCCTAAGGTCACTTAGGCCGAGTACCGTGTCGTAAGTATGCCGCGGAACATACACACGCTACGTCATTCTGCTTAAGCCACCTACTCCATCATACCAAGGTCATCCTAGACTCCGAAAGGTAAAACCTAACGCTCTGATACCAACTTTGTCACGACCCGGAATTCGGCGCGTAACCGGCACTTAAACTACGTAACGTCTACAGGCGTACGTAACTTATGTAAGCCGAAAACCCAGAAATCTAAACCACCCAAAACTGGATCAACGGAGAAACATAATTTAAAAGTTTTAGGAGTTTCCATTTAAAATCTTTAACTCTAGTTTTCTTTCATAAAAATTTCGGCAGCACCTCCTTTGTAAAACTGGCCCCGTAAACGGGTACAACACAGATAATATATAAACATCCCAAGTGGGAGAAAAATCACACCCACCGGCGGAGACAATCACCACAACAAGTATACGACGCAAAAGCGAAGAAATATCAAGAGAACGACTATATCAAGAAGTAAACATCTCCAAAATAACCTACTTCTACGAGCACGGTTCCCAAAACCAATATAATACAACACTGATATCTCACAAGTCGTCTCTAAGTCATATACAACAAGGGTAGATGGAGAATACTAGATCCAACAAATGATATACAATATACAACGGATAACCGCAAACCCACCTATAATGCAACGGCCTCACTGCCCAAGGTAGCGGTATCCACAAAAGTAGTGATGATAAGCTGCCCCGCCGCGACTACTCAGAGGGTAAGTCCTGCAAAAACTGTGGCACAACGGGGGTGAGTTGCCAACTCGTGAATAGTAATTAACATCATACAGTAATCGCAAGTATGCACTAACATGAATGATCAATAACATGTGAACTGATAGCATGAGTATGACAATATGAATATGCAACTATCATGATATCCATATCAAATGAATACTGAGTGCGGGAAAGTAAATAATCTCATGCACATATCATAAGCATGAAAAACACGGTGTATCTCAACAACACCCAAATCCCAAAATACTCAGATCGGCCCTCGGATCGGCCCCCAAATCCTGTATATCTCATGAAATCTGAGTGTCAAACATCGACACTCAAAAACATAATCAAAACCAGTGCCTATCATCGACACATAAATACTGATATCCATACGTTCCTCGAAAACCAAGTATCCTACCTCGATACTTGCGTTTTCACGTATCGGTCTTTCTGATGTCCATACGTTCCTCGAAACCAAGTATCCCACCTCGATACTTGCGTTTCCACGTATCGGTCTGTCAAATCCCATATATCTCTCGGAAATTAAGTGCCCAACATCGACACCTTAATTTCCCATATCGCATCTCAAATGCATAAGTCCATATAATGTATCTCGCGGTTCCCAAGAACCCCAATCCAGAATACATATATATACAGCGTCCCATACCACTAATATATATGCAATACAAATTATGTAAATCCAAATCCAAAATACATATATATACGGCGTCCCATACCACCGATATATATGCTATAATAACTGTAATATCTACATCCAGAATACATATATACACAACGTCCCATACCACTGATATATATGCAATAAAAACTGTAATATCCAAATCTAGAATATATATATACACAGCGTCCCATACCACTGATATATATGCAATAACAACTGATCATATAACAATAGCAAGGTATATGTGCTAACAAATAATATAGCATGGTATATGTGCTAACAAGTAATATAGCATGGTATACATATGAGCATGTAGGTATACAGGTATGTTCTATGTAATATGCATTGTCGCACAAGTATAACTGTTTAATGTCGCTAACCGATAGCAAGGTATATAAATGAGCAATTGTGTTGTGCCTATCATGTCAATTATCAACAGTGTGTGTGTAGCATATCATTGGTGCTCGTGCAACATGGACTGTCGATAATAGTGCAGTGTACATCAGGTATAATGTCATGCACTACAAGTAACTATATGCAATGTGAATCATGCAATATCTCTATATAAGCAAATAAGCATACGGCTAATATGTATCATGTCTAGCCCCGACGCGTAGCGCCATACGGGCGATTCCCCGTAGATGTTAAATCTACTCACACTGTGGTCTCCAGCTATGAAGATCCGACCACCTGCTTCCCTTTGTTCGCAGCGTCTGAAGTCCCCGCTTGCGACGCTATAATATCACAAACACAAGAAATAATGCGAATCTCTTAGAAGCAATCACAATACGCAAAACTACGTAATATAAAACGCATCAACGCACTAAACTAACTCACGAATGCACGTCTAGTGCAAACACACGAAACGATACCTAAACCCAAACTGAGCACGTCGCAGCACGACACACGACTCGTGTCGCAACACGTATCACGCGAACTCAAAACACACGATTATAGGTAATCGATCCCAGATTTTGCATACTGCATCAACTAATAAAATCAACAGTACCAAACAACCCTAAATAAGAGCAGACAACTACCCACAGGAAACCCACCCCAACCCTCACCAAGTCGGCCGGCGTCGCCGGCCCCCTCTTCAAAGCTCGCCGGCCCAGACCGGCGGGGTGGTCCCCGTCTCCTGGGTGGTGTCTCAGGTCAACCTGCACATCTCTCTAAAGTTGTTGCTTTCATCACTAAAATTCCCAGGTCACAGCAGATACTCATATATCTAAAAATACACTAAAAACCCGATATCGCCTCATTCGATACAAACTACGTTCTACGCAGAATCTAACGATCAAAACTACACAAAAACTACAAATTAACAGTAGAGGGGTTATACCTAACAACTTTGCTCTCAAGTCCAAGCTTTTCCCCTCTCCAAGTGATCAAGATCAAGAATAACCCAAGTTTTTAGCTATTTTTGTGATAGGTTTCAGAATTTTGAGGGTTTGTGAGTTTGGAATGATAATTTGTGATGAATAATTGAGCAAGGGCAGTAGAGGATGAAGGATTTCGGCCAAGGGGTGAGGTGGAGGGTTTGTGAGGAATTTCCAAGCAATTTCCTTCATTAATTGCCTCATTAAAGACTTGCACACATACACACACATGCATGCATCTAATTCATTCTCTTATCGTTTCTTTTTCTTTAATTTCCAAGTTAAAACCTAGGCCACACACTAATCCCCTAGGTGAAGTGAGAAGGATTTCTAACTTAGAGGTTTTAAAGAAAAGATCGCTAGAAGAAATTTTCCCAAAATTTAAATACCGCATTAAAATAATATTAAAAATTGGGAAAAACCAAATTGAACCAAAACGTCCCATATACTCCCAAAGTTCGCGCACTAGCTTTATTTTAGCTAATCTAGGTGCTGGCAAGTATATATGGTCGTTTGTTCACAGTCGGGTAAAAACGGAAAATACCGACAAACTTACCCTAAAACGGACGAAATCGCATAATGATTTCCAACACGTTACAGCTTTGATTTCCATCTTACCACGTCCAAGAGGGCGTGCAAAACGGTGGTTTTTGGCTACAGTCCCGAGTCACATGGAGGCAATGAGCGATAGGAGGGGATTCGTCTCTCCCGGTATAGGGGGTTGATGTTGCGCTGTGTTCGATTGGCTATAACAGGAAATCCCTGGCCAGGGTTGCTGAGATTTACTGGTAAGTGTTACCGGTAGTTTCTCGAATTGTTATAGACCTCATATCGACACGACTTATAAAGCTATTGGGGTCTGACGTTTACCACCCCTAGGCAAGATATGCGACATATCAGACGATCAGACCGGACTGTACGGTAGTGTTACTGGTTGGATTCACTGGAGTGTGAGCGGGCTTGCTCGTCGATCTTCTGATCGCTCAATACCCGGGTGGCCGTTACGTTTAGCAGACCGCTTGCGGCTTGTGGGTGTTTGATATGATCATCACCTGCTGCCGGCGTATTGACGAGTCTTTAGAGTCCTACACAGAGGTTTCCTGACTCAAGCGAAACGAAATAGGAGCGCATATGAGATATGTATGGGACCGAGAATAATGCGTGTATGTGATACCGTATTCTATTCTCATGATGGATGTGTCAAATGGTTGTATACGATATAACCTAATTATCGAATCAAGGATTGATTCGATAAATCGATACATTGTATACTAGTCGGTTGTGTGCGACATGACCGGATCATTAAATCAAGTGTTGATTTAATGATTTAATGTATAATTATATTTTTGATATATTACTTTGTATTAACTAGTATTGGTTCACTTTAAATGGATTTTCTCACTTGATGTGCACATTGTATATGTGTTATACTTTTGTGCGTTTGTTTGTATCATGTTTGATGATACATCCTTGTTTAGGTGTATGTTTAGTTTAAACCTTGGTTAAGTAAATGGTTAGGGTTGTGTTTAAATTTCTTATTTATTTATTTGTTTATTTATTCATTATGGAAATTAAAAAGAATGGTGGCTTATTTTGTTATTTTGTGGAAACTTCTTGAAGTGTTGAAAGCATAACCATTCTTGTTCTTTTCCTAAACTTAACCATTAACTCTAACCATGGTCTATTCTCTACACCTAACTTTGGTTAATATTATGATAAGTATCATATTATTTCTTATTCCAAAATACTTATCATAATAGATATCATCTTCTTCTTCTTCTTCTTCACTTGAAGAAAACCTTTCTTCATCAATGGTGGATTGATGAAACAAGTGAGAAATCCATTTCTAAAGTCTACCCACTTCCTATTTCTTCATCCTCTACCTCTTGCCAAGTAGTAGAGTGTGTTTCCTTCACAAGTTTTCATGACTTGGTGAAGGTGGAGCTTGATTTAGCGATGCCTCGACGTAGATCATCTTCGGCATGGACATCGACGACCTAGCTCTCCTATTCTCCGATGAAGCCGACGCTAGAGCCCGGGAATTCACTAGGACAGCGAGGGGACTTCGTTGCGGAGCTATAGAGGTGGAGCACCGGATCTACAAAGATTGTATTTCCGTTATCTTTCTGTTAAGTTGTTAACAAGATTTCATATTCGCCTAGATTTCTAGCCAACGATCCATACACTAGGGTTTCTCGGCACCGTAATTTTTGAAATTGGCATGGTTGATGCCTTGTGAGACCTCTTGAGAGTGCTTAGGAACCCTACAAATTGTGCATGGTTAGGATTGTTGACATTTTGACCATACTTGACTTGTTGACCTTAGTGGACATGTTGACCATCATCATTCCATATAAAGGATGCTCTTTGATCCTTGCAATTTTCATTTAATGTGAAATGATAATGGTCAAGTCTTGATTAACCATGACAATTATCTAGCTAATTATCTATTTTTTATAATTCACACATATATGTGAGAATGGCTTATTATTCTCTCATTTTATCATATAATTTCTCTCTCTTGCTCTTCCTCTTCCTCAAGCTCTCCCCTCTAATGTGTTGAGAAACACTTGAGTTTGAGAGAAAACCTCTTCTAGATAATCTCTACTCTCATCTAGGGTTCTAGGATTAGCACTTCTAGCACCTTAGTTACTTCTAGCTTGAAGTTGAAGTCAAAGGTTGAGGGTTTCGGGTGGATCCTTCTTCGACTCGAGAAGGCGACAAGGCGATCTCTTTCTTACACTCCAAGGAGCAAGGAGAGAAGGACATAAAGCCCTAGGTATAACCATTTTTTCTTGTAGCTAATTTCTGGTTAGCTTTTAGTTATTTTTGTTTAGTAAACATCCCGACTTTGTCTAGTCCATGTTGCTTAGAGTAGTAAAAATCCGATTTTTATTCCGTTTTCCGCCTCCCCGAAAGCACCGAGGGGGGGGGGCAACGTGGACTTACAGTGGTATCAGTGCCTAACTAAACATAAACTAGCTAGGTAGTAAAGTGTATGGAAGTTCAATCGGAAAAAATCACAAAACTAAAAACGCAAAATCCTGTTGAAATTTTTTCTGCGCAAAATAAAATAAATCTTACGTCAAAAATCATCTCAGGGTTTTGTGAAGAAAGCCACCAAAAACGATCCAGTGAATCGCTCAAAGCGCGGCGGTTCCGCGGCAAAAGCATGCCTATTGCCGCGGAACCGCGGCTGTTTTGACTCGGTTCTGGGTCGAGTTTGGTGCATTGTTCTTCTGGCTTGGTTTTGGGATTTTTAAGATGGTTTATTTGTGCCCAGGTTTTCCAGAAATGAAATTTGTTTTTGGGGGCCTATAAATCCGTATTTTTGATCGAACTTCACTACACTTTGACTAATGGGTTATATCTGTGATGTTTATATGTATTGAACGTCTGCTAATCGCTGTAAGTCGATTAGTAGGGGTTATACATATCTGTGATCTGTGTTTGATGATGGAATGTGTATATGAATGCGTTGGATTGTCATGGGTGAATGGCCGGGGTGGATGTGAGATGAGTGTTTCTTTTTCTTTCATTCATTGTAATGTGTAAATTGATGTATTATTATTTGTATGGCCGCACAACCGGGTCGGGGTTGTAGCCGTCATTGTATAATTCTTTTTACTGTTTTTGCTCCTAGGATAGACCCATAGAGGGGGTGCACAAACTACCGGGTATCTCGAAGTGCCGAGTGCCCTACTCACGGTGTTGAGGGAGGTTGCTTCGCTTCGGGTACTTGGCGGGTAGTTTGTCGCACCCGTAGGGGTCTTGGGTGGGGTATTTGGCTATTCACCGCGACTGTGTAATCCGCTTTTCGTTGCAGGATCGAAAGGATTGCGGATTCCTAGTATATCCAATGTATTCATCTGTGATCTGTAATGTCTATCATTGCTATATATTTAAATACTATAACTATTTAGGCGTTGCTTATGTTTTACAGCCGCGCTAGCCCAGCCCCCGCTCTGTCGTTAGTTAAGTAACCTAACGCGTGATGACGGGGCCCCGTGGCGAATGCGAATGGCATAAGCGTACGTCATATTTTGGTTGTTTTCTGCAATGGTAGGATTAAATGATGGGACGCATTAAAAGAACTAATGCAAGAAAATAAACCAAGTAAAAGTCGATTGGAACACTTTGAAAACCACTCGGTTCTTTTCAAAACTAAACTTTTAAACGTGGAGCTTGAACCACTCCTTTTAAAAGCTATCTCGTTCCATCGATTATATCAAGTTCACTACGTTCACGGTTTCGCCAAAACCATTCGTAGCCCTCCGTCATTCCACATGAATGGTCAAAAAGTATTCAAGCTATGTATTTTGGCCAAAGTCAAGGCATAGTGATTGGTAGCTATTGGGTATTCATGTGCAACATAGATAGATGCGTTTGTTTGGGACAGTCGTGCTGCCATTTTGGCTAAAGTCAAGGGTAGGTACGGGTGGGTCCAAATTAACCAGGAGAATGACGGGTAGAACTTGACATGTGACTTATGATATTTTGGCCAAAGTCAAGGTCATAAGAGCATGGGGCAAAAATCCACATCGGGAGTTTCATAAGTTCTGAAACTTGCTAGCACTGCATACCATTTGGAGTGTGATGATTCTGGTAGGATTCCTTCGGTTTTATCACGCGATGATATTTGGATCCCGATCCTACTGTGAGTATATGCTACTCCTCGGGAAAACTCTCACTTAACGATTAATGCTATAAACCTAGTAGGTGTCTAGAAAGGTGTTAGCGGGGCTACGCCCACAGGGAAAAGAGGTTGCTTAATTAAGGAACTTCGCGAAAGCATTGGAAAACATCCCTCGAAGTACCGACACTGGCCTGGCTGAACGGTTAAGCAAGTATTGTATGGTGAGATTGATCCCAACTAATCCTTTCTTTACGGTTTGAGGAGGGATTCGAGAGACAGTGGAGCCATCTAGTTTAGACAAACTAAAAACCACTCTAAACTTGCAAGAGCGTAATGCTAAAGTGTTTCTTTTCTCTCTCCTAATTGCAGCGACCATTCAACTTGACCGGACTTAAGTTATTACTAGATAAAAACATACTGACAGGGCCAAACTACAAAGATTGGCTTAGGAATGTCAAGATAGCAATCACTTACGACAAGTTGGGGTATGTCCTTACCACCAAAGCTCCCCCTGTCCCAGGTCCCACCTCCAGCGTCGCGGATAAAGAAATCTGTAAGACATGGGAGATCGATTGAGCGAAGGCCAAATGCCTCGTGCTTGCCTCGATAGACAACGAACATCAGAGGAGGCATGAGAATATAGACCTGGAGTCCATATTTCTCCATACAAAAGAACTGTATGGAGAGCAGTCTCGTATCGCAAGATACGAAGTGTCGAAGAAGCTATTTTCGGCAAGATTGGCCGTCGGATCATTGGTAGCGGAACACGTGCTTAAGATGATTGGCTACATAGAGGAGCTCGTGGACCTTGGGACCACGTTGGAGAATGAACTCTATACTGATTTGATTCTCCAGTCCCTTCCTTCCACTTATGCCCAGTTTATCCTTAACTTCAACATGCAAGGAAAGGAGGTTGAACTTTCCGAACTTCTGAACATATTGAGGAGTGCTGAGGGCACCATACAGAAGGGTAGGGAGACATCCACTTTGTTTGTAGGAGGATCTTCCTCTTCTAGATCCAGGGCGAAAGCCAAGGGTAAGAAGAAGAAAGCCCCCGCCAAACCAAGAGGCGGTGTCAGTAAAGTGGATACGAAGGGAAAAGGAAAGGCAACAAAGGTAGCGGGAAAGCTGGTGGGGAAGGAAGAATGCTTCTACTGTCACAAAAGTGGTCACTGGAAACAGGATTGCAAGGCTTGGAAGGCCAGAACCCAGGATTTGAAGCGAGTTGCGGCTTCAGCTTCTTGTGTTTATGTTATTGAAAACTGTCTATCAATAAACTCTACATCCTGGGTATTGGATACCGGATCAGGATCTCATATCTGTAATTCTTTGCAGGCGTTGAGAAAGCGTAGAGTTTTGAAGGCAGGTGACATGACCCTGAGAGTTGCAAACGGTGCTAGCATGGATGCTGAGGCCGTGGGGGACTATCACCTGGGATTGTCGGATGGACACTTTTTGGTTTTACGTAGTTGTTATTTTGTACCAAATGCAACCTCTAATATCATTTCTGTATATTTATTATCTAAAGAAGGTTATGAATTTGCATTTGTAAGTAATGTAGTGAACATTCACCTTAATCAAGTTTTGATTAGGTCAGGTATATTAAACAACGGTATTTACGTATTGAACCAACCATAGATTTTCAATGTCCAGAATACACACAAAAGAAAGTCTCCAGAAATCAATAAAACTTTCTTATGGCATTGTAGACTGGGTCACATCAATGAGAGAAGGTTGACTAAGTTACATACAGAAGGATATTTGGATCCGTTCGTATATCAATCGTATGCAACTTGTCAATCCTGTCTCAAAGGAAAGATGACAAAGAATCCGTTCACTGGACACGGAGTAAGAGCGAGCGAGCTCTTGGGACTCATACACAGCGATGTGTGCGGTCCAATGTCTACACATGCGCGAAGCGGTTATTCTTACTTCATTACTTTTACGGAAGACTTTTCAAGCTATGGTTATGTCTTCTTAATGAAACATAAATCCGAGGCTTTTGAAAAATTCCAGGAATATAAGAATGAAGTAGAAAAACAAACAGGCAAAAGTATCAAGGCACTAAGATCTGATCGAGGTGGTAAATACTTGAGTGCCGAGTTCCTGGGTTACTTAAAGGAGAATGGAATTCTCTCTCAGCTTACTCCTCCATACACTCCGCAACATAACGGTGTATCAGAGAGACGGAACCGAACCCTATTGGATATGGTACGGTCCATGATGAGTAACGCTGAGTTGCCGCGATCGTTCTGGGGATATGCGCTAGAATCAGCTGCATACCTTTTGAACCGAGTTTCAACTAAGACTGTGCCTACTACACCATATCAGATGTGGTGTGGGAAGAGTCCCTATCTTAATCACATTAAGACATGGGGGTGTCCAGCTTTTGTAAAAAAGCAGCATGCGGACAAGCTCGAGGCACGCTCAGTACAGTGCAAGTTTGTGGGATATCTAAAGAACTCCAAGGGATATTTCTTCTATTGCGAAGAGGAACAAAAGGTTTTTGTTTCTCGCCATGCCCACATTCTAGAACACCAGTTCATAGAAAAAGAAATAAGTGGGAGCGCAATAGAACTGGAAGAAATTCCAGAACCATGAGCTATTACTGAAAGCTTAGTAGAACCAGAGGGTTCGAAAGATCAGGACATTCCCACGCCACTCCGCAGGAGTAGTAGGCAGTCTCATCCGCCTGAGAGATACTACGGTTTTCTCATTGATGGCGATAGAGAGGATTGCATCATAGATTGTGATGAGCCTACTAGCTTCCAGCAAGCCATTCAGAGCGTCGACTCGGTAAAATGGCTGGATGCAATGCGGGCCGAAATGGAGTCCATGTACACCAACAAAGTATGGACGTTGGACATTGCTCCAAATGGGGTAAAACCCGTAGGATGCAAGTGGATCTTCAAAAGGAAGATTGGTGTAGATGGACAGGTTGAGACCTATAAAGCTAGACTGGTTGCAAAGGGTTTTTGTCAGCGACCTGGTTTGGACTATGACGAAACCTTTTCTCCAGTAGCTATGCTGAAATCCATTCGGATCCTTCTTGCCATTGTTGCCTTCCACGATTATGAGATTTGGCAGATGGACGTAAAGACCGCTTTTCTAAATGGACATTTAGAGGAGTGTGTCTATATGGACCAGCCAGAGGGTTTCATTCAGAGTGGGAGCAGCGGAAAGGTGTGTAAGTTGCTTAAGTCCATTTATGGACTAACGCAGGCATTACGGAGTTGGAACATCTGTTTTCATGAGACGGTCAAGGAATTTGGCTTTATCAAAAATCCAGATGAACCATGCATCTATTGTAGATTTGTAGCGAGAACTCTGGTATTCCTCGTTTTATACGTGGATGACATTCTCTTAATAGGAAATGACATTCCTATGCTACAATCTGTCAAGGGGTTCTTGTCACACAGGTTCTCCATGAAAGACCTGGGTGATGCCTCATACATTCTGGGGATCCGGATCTACCGTGACAGATCCAAGAGGATTTTAGGACTTTCAAAGTCCAGGTACATCGACACCATACTGAAAAGATTCAGTATGGAAGATTCCAAGCACGGTAATCTACCGGCTTGTCACGGGATCACCCTCTCCAAAGAGATGTCTCCCAATACTGATTTGGAGAGGGATTGCATGTCTATTATACCCTACGCTTCTGCGGTAGGCTCTATAATGTATGCGATGTTGTGTACCAGACCAGATGTGGCTTATGCACTGAGTGTGGTAAGCAGGTATCAGTCAAACCCTGGGGAGAAACATTGGATAGCAGTAAAGAACATTCTCAAGTGCCTGAGAAGGACTAAGGAGATGTTCTTGGTGTATGGCGGAAAAGACCTCCAGATTGAGGCCTTTGCAGACTCCAGCTTCCAGAGTGACGAGGATGATTCCAAGTCCATGTCGGGTTTTGTCTTTACCATCAATAGAGGGGCGGTGTGTTGGAAGAGCTCCAAACAGGAAACCGTTGCTGACTCGACTATGGAAGCGGAATACATCGCTGCATCTGATGCCGCAAAAGAAGCTGTCTGGATGAGGAAGTTCTTGAAATAACTTCAGGTGGTTCCGTCCATTGTTGACCCAATACTTCTGTATTGCGACAACAACGGGGCTATAGCTTTAGCGAAGGAACCCAGGTCCCATCAGAAATCCAGACACATCTTGAGGCGGTATCACCTGATCAGGGAGATCGTGGATCGCCAGGAGATCGAGGTTCGGAGGGTTGCTTCAGAAGATAACACTGCAGATCCATTCACCAAGGCCTTGCCCCAGACTCAGTTCGAGCGGCTGATCGAGATGATAGGTCTTCGATACGCCAGTAAATGGCCTTAGTGCAAGTGGGAGATTGTTAGTGTATATGCCCTAGAGGCCATTACTGTATCATACTAGTTTGTATATTACTTGATGGAAGCTTGGGATATTCACAGTTGTATATACAATCTTGCTCGAAATGGTAGTATGCTACTTGGTTTGTTTCTGCTTTAATATGTGCATGTGTTTCTTTTAGCATATCGCTGATATACATATTAGTAGAGCCCTTAGGATTATTGCTTGATTACCAGCGTTGTGATGGCGCTCACACTCGTGGGGGCTGGGTAATCCATAAGCACATCCTTATACAGGTCCCTGGTCGTTGGACTATCGAGACAGGGCATCGATACTCCGGAGTAGACTAGCGTATGCGCTTCTCATCCCAGCGTGGGAGACGGTCTGTCCCACAGCCGTCAGTACGTCGTACTTGAGATAGTATGCGGGTACTCGTTAGGTTACGAGTACACTGGACAGGACTCGTCGGGAACTGTTGGTTGGTATTATACCTATCGTCAGTTATCAGTTCCCAGGTGACATGAGTACAGCTTAGTCCGCTGACTTGACACTGTCACTTTGCCTTGAGTGTGTTCCCACTGCACTTTGATTACTACCCTACCACGGCTCAAAGGAGTCGTGCAAACAGTTAGTTTTTTGGTGCAGTCCCGAAGCACTTGGAGGCAGTGACGGTTAGACAGGATTCGTCTCTCCCGGTATTGGGGGTTGACATCGCGCTGTGTCCAGGAGAACCATTACACAAATAGTCCCTGGCCAGGGCAAGCGAGATATACTGGTAGGTTTCCATTGTTATCTCAGGGTTTTCTGGGCTACACTCCGACACGACTTGTACCGCTATTAGGGGACCGACGTTCACCGCCCCCCTAGGCCCGCCATGCGATGTATCAGACGAACAGATCGGACTGTACGGAGACTGTCACATACATGCTCAGTAGGAGTTCAGATGGGGTCACCTCGTCAGTCTTCTTATCGGCATCTACCTAGGGACCGTTACGTACAACTAGAGCCACTTGCGTTCTGTGGTTAAACCCACTGCCAGCGTAGTGTCGAGTATTTAGAGTCCCACACAGAGAGCTATTCGCCTTTAGGCAAAATGAGTAGAGGTCGCATGGTTTTACGACAGGGTTCGTTCACATCCGCGCACTTGTGCACGTTTGCTGTCCGGACAGCTTATACTAGCGGGCTTTGGTTTAAGCAAGATCCTATTATATGATTTGGGATTGGTTTTATCTCTTTGTATTCGTGTTCCTTGAATCACGAATGCGGGTGCGTATACACAGTTGATTGAGTCAGAGGAGAGGACTTTGATTAGGGTTAATGACCATTGTCATTTTATTAACCCTATTGATCAGGGTTAATGACCATTGTCATTTTATTAACCCTAATGCTTATGTGTGTATTATAATTAATTGATATTAGCTATATATATATATAATTGTGCATGGTTAGGATTGTTGACATTTTGACCATACTTGACTTGTTGACCTTAGTTGACATGTTGACCATCATCATTCCATATAAAAGATGCTCTTTGATCCTTGCAATTTTCTTTTAATGTGAAATGATAATGGTCAAGTCTTGATTAACCATGACAATTATTTAGCGAATTATCTATTTTTTATAATTCACACATATATGTGAGAATGGCTTATTATTCTCTCATTCTATCATATACTTTCTCTCTCTTGCTCTTCCTCTTCCTCAAGCTCTCCCCTCTCATGTGTTGAGAAACACTTCTAGCACCTTAGTTACTTCTATCTTAAAGTTGAAGCCAAAGGTTGAGGCTTTCGGGTGGATCCTTCTTCGACTCGAGAAGGCGACAAGGCGATCTCTTTCTTACACTCTAAGGAGCAAGGAGAGAAGGACATAAAGCCCTAGGTATAACCATTCTTCCTTGTAGCTAATTTCTAGTTAGCTTTTAGTTAGTTTTGTTTAGTAAAGATCCCGACTTTGTCTAGTCCATGTTGTCTAGAGTAGTAAAAATCCGATTTTTATTCCATTTTCCGCCTCCCCGCAAGCACCGGGGTGGGCAACGTGGACTTACAATGTTAAGATATGGGGTTGTCCAGCCTATGTCAAACGACAAAATCCGGACAAACTCGAGGCACGGTCTGTTCTATGCAAATTTATAGGATATCCCAAGAATTCACAAGGGTATATCTTCTACCACCCTGAGGAACAAAGAGTGTTTGTTTCTCAGCATGCCACCATTTTAGAAAAGGAATTTCTTGCAAAAGAGATTAGTGGTCATGAGGTAGAACTGGAAGAGGTTCCAGCTACAAAAGCTGCAACAGAAGATCTGGTGGAACCAGAGGATTCCGTAGTTCCCAATGAACCCCAGCCATCCCGCCGATCTAGTAGGGTTCCTCGCCCACCTGAGAGATACTTCGGTTTTCTCATGGATGGTGGGAGCGAGGATTGCATCATGGAGGATGATGACCCAACTAGCTTCGAGCAGGCCATCACGAGTAGGGACTCAGTGAAATAGCTGGATGCAATGCGGTCCGAGATGGAATCCATGTACACCAACAAAGTATGGACTTTCGAAGTTGCTTCTGAAGGGGTAAACCCATTGGGAGCAAATGGATCTTCAAGAAAAAACCTGGTGTAGATGGGAAAGTGGAGACTTTCAAAGCTAGACTTGTAGCAAAGGGTTTTCGTCAAAGGCCAGGTGTGGACTATGACGAGACCTTTGCTCCAGTGGCTATGCTTAAATCCATCCGGATCATGCTTGCCATCGCTGCATATCATGATTACGAAATCTGGCAAATGGATGTTAAGACCGCCTTTCTAAACGGTGATTTAGAAGAGTGCGTGTACATGACTCAGCTAGAGTGTTTCGTAGATAGTGGGAGCAGCGGGAAGGTGTGCAAGCTGCTTAAATCCATTTATGGATTAAAGCAAGCATCGCGGAGCTGGAACATCTGTTTTGACGTCGTTATCAAAGAGTTTGATTTCGTCAAAAACGTAGATGAACCTTGTATCTACAAGAAGGTGGCAGAGAGTAAGGTTGTCTTCCTCCTATTGTACGTGGACGACATACTCTTGATAGGAAATGACATTCCTATGCTGCAATCGGTCAAGCTCTTCTTATCACAAAGATTCTCAATGAAAGATCTTGGTGATGCCTCCTGCATATTGGGAATAAGGATCTATAGAGATAGATCCAAACGGATATTGGGATTGTCCCAATCCAGGTACATTGACACCATACTAAAGAGGTTTAGTATGGAAGAATCCAAGCGTGGGAACTTACCCATGATCTCTGGAGTCACTCTCTCCAAAGAGATGTCTCCCAACACTGATTTGGAGAGAGCTCGCATTCAAGGGATACCCTATGCTTCGGCTGTAGGCTCTATCATGTACGCGATGCTATGTACCAGACCCGATGTAGCATACTCACTAAGTGTAGTGAGCAGGTATCAAGCTGATCCTGGAGAGAGTCACTGGACAGCTGTGAAGAGCATTCTCAAGTACTTACGAAGGACTAAGGAGATGCGCTCGGTGTATGGTAACGAAGAACTCCAAGTGTAGTCCTTTACCGATTCGAGCTTCCAGAGTGATAAGGACAACTCTAAGTCGCAGTCGGAATTTGTCTTTACCCTTTACGGACGGGCAGTTGTAAGTGCACGGCGGCGCTCCGGCCGTCAATCCGACGCCGGAATGCGGAAGCGGTGATTTACTTTAACTTTTTAAACCGGCACCACCGCGTACTAAATACCCGGATCGTGCCATTAATTAGTCCTAGCTAACTACAAGATGGGGAAGAGAGATATACCGAGTGATCCGAGTCCTCCGGTCTTCTCGCCATCGTCCCGATCTCCCGCGGGATGTCCGGTCTCCACCTCCTCACTAGAAAGGGCACCAAGTCGCCGGCTTCTTTTATGGGCTCCCGCCTCTATACCGAGTCAACTCGGGCACGAAGCTGGCGAGTCGACATGCCCAAGATTTGCTGTAGAATGGTGTTGAGAACTATGTGTCTCATTTGGGGTTTTTGGTTGCCTTTTTGGTGGAAGAAAAGAACTCAACTCTTGAGATGGAGATGTGGGGATTTTACCAAGCCAAAAATGTCAAAAATCCCCACCACAATTCTTTGGACAGTCCACCCTCTCATTTTGGCCTGCCAACTATCTAGGAGGAGAAGAGAGAGGAGTGTGTAGGGATCACAATATGATAGTGTGCACATCATGCAAGAGAGAGGCCAAAAATGAAATCATGAAAAGAAAATGATGACAAACACAAACCCACACTCCACAACCAACTCCCATCATCACATCCAAAGTCAAGCTATCATGGAAAAAGAAAGTCAAGTGAGGTCAATGGATGGTGCACTATCATGATACAATAATAATGCAAAGAACACCCTCCACAAATGCTTATTTTCACAAATGCAAATAGGCCCTCCACCACCAATCTTCGGCCAATGAAATATACAAAGAAATATGGCCGAAACGGAAAGCAAACTGGCAACTCCAGAAAACTGGTCCCGTAATAAATTACAGGAAAATCCCGATACTGTGTATACACACCCGCATCTATATTCCGACCGAATACAAATGCAATGAGACAAATCTACACTGTACAATACTAGGATCCGGCTTAAACCAAAGCCCTCCAGTATTAACCGTCCGATCCTAATCCATGCAATGCCGCACGTATCTGATCGAACCCTGCCATATCTCCATACGGCCTCTACAGCGTTTCGCCCGAAAACTTGAGCAACTGAATGTGGGGGACTCTAAAGACTCGTCAAAACCTTGGTTGTGGATTTAACCACTAGCACGTCAGAGGTATAAGCCAATACGTAACGGGCAACCAGGTATTGACCAAAAGGGACGTCGATGAGCGAACTCATCCTGACACCCTACTGAGTCTGTCAGTGACAATATCCGTACAGTCCGGTCCGTTCGTCTATGAGCATCGCATGGCGGGCCTAGGGGGTTGGTAAAAGTCAGACCCCCAAAAGCGGTACAAGTCGTGTCAGAGTGTAGCCCAGAACACCCTGAGATACTACTGGAATACCTACCAGTAAATCTCCTGCCTCAGCCGAGGGCTTCGTATAATGGCTCTCCTAGACACAGCGCGACCTCACCCCCAATACCGGGAGAGACGAACCCCCGAAGATCCGCTCACTGCCTCCATGTGGCTCGGGGCTGTACCCAACTAAAACCTATTTGCACGTCTCCTTTGAGCGTGGTAGGGTAGTAATCAAAGTACAGTGGGAACTCACACGAGACAAATGACGATCCCCAGGTCGATGAACTAACCTGTACACATGTCACCAGGGAACTTCTATCTGACGTCAGGTATAAGACCAGCTAGCATGTTCCCGGCGAGTCCTGTCCGGTGTACTCATAACCCAATGAGCACATGTATACATCTTAGGTGAACCAACTGACACCAGTGGCTTGTGAGACAGGCCACCGCCCCTCGTCGGGGTCTCGACTGTATACACTAGTCTACTCTGGAGTATCGATGCCCTGTCTCGAAACTCCCACGACTAGGGACCTTTTAAGGATGTGCTTAAAGACTACCAGCTCTCACGTATATGATCGCCCTCATACTGCTGGTAGTCAAGCAAGAGTCCTAGGGGCTCTATCAACGTGCAATAGCGACCTGTATGGTCACCTAAAGCAGTACACGATGATAAAGATAAACCAGATAGCATACTATCATCTTGAGTAAGACTGTCCTACCGGGATAGGTCCTCCCTCAATCATTGCAATCACGTGCCTGTGATCCAATAATTGACTCTGAGGGTACTATCTCCAACAATCTCCCACTTGCACTCAAGGCTAATTATTGCGATGTCGCATACTCACAGCCCGTGTGATACCGAACACCTAACTCCTCTACTAGTCAGTCTCACAAAGCTCGTTTGCGAAACTATTGCGTTTAAGGAATATCCTCAGTGAGTGAATCCGCCCTGATGTTTCTTTCTATGTCTCTCTATATCTCAAGTTCGCGGAGAAAGCAATCTCCCGAAATGAGCAATACCTGTCTTATAATGTGTCTGGATGTCTGATGGACCTAGCTCATAAATGAACTCCAAATCCAAACTTCTTAGACTGTATCGTCAACTGAACTTAATCAGTATCCCGCGCCATGCCTCCCTCAGTATTTCCTTGGACCACCTGTCCAAAATACTGCCCCTCGTCAGAAGGAAAACTATAACTCTGACAACCTCCTTGTCGTCCAGGTCACCTTGGAAGCCTGAAATGATAACTGTCTCCCGAATGAGGCTGTCATTATCATATCCCTAGAACATCAACTTATGTTCTAAAACTGCTTCCGACTGTTTCTTCAGGATTGGATCAATGTCAACTTAATGCATCTAGTGCAAGAACAACATCTGGTGTGGTACTTGACATCTCATGATTGACTCAATTGCCTGAGCAAGTGATCTGCCAATCATGCACATCCCTTTCCCTTTTAGTCTGTAAGACACTTTTAGAGAGGGTGACTCCATTACCTGCAGGTACACTACCGTGCCAGGAGTCGTCCATTCTAAATACTCTTAGAATGTTGTCTAAGTACCCTGATTGGGAAACCACCCAAATATAGATCTAAAACCATAGATCTAGTAACCAGTATGTCTGATATAATGTCCAAGTCCCATGTGGAGAAACCACTGTGTGACGACCAAAGTATAACCGATCGTAGTATAGGAGTGTCCTTTCCTACTCTGTGTATGTCATCCAAATACCATGACACAACTCCCTACTACCTTCTCAACAGATCCATCCCCTATTCTGATGAAGTCAAACCTATGACTGTCACGTCAGAAATAGATGATCTATCTCCGCTACATCTGCTTTAGTCTATAAATAGACATAAGCCACTTGTCCACCAATGCTTCCGCTGCTCCCACTGACTACGATAACCCTCTGGCAGAGTCATATAAATGTATACTTCTAAAGCAAGTTTAGAACGACGCTATACTCATCCTTCTGCCGGGTCTCACAGCCTGAAACAACAGCAATGGCAAGTCTGGGTAAACAAGAACTTCCCTATCACCGTCCTTGAGGCTACCGGAGTACCTCTCGGGTGCCTGCAGTTACCCACTTTGTCTGCGGAGTGCCAATGGAATGTCAAACCAGATTGAATATTTAGGTTCTTATTAAATCATCAGTAATCGTTTGTGGTTCTGGAATCACTTCCAGTTCTACCATACTCCCACTACTGTTTTCTGAAAAAATCCATTTTTATTAAAACTGTGGCGAGTCTAGAACAATATCGCTATTGATCTTCCAGATGGTAGAAAGTCAACCCTCGTCATAGCCTGGGTCAACCCACAAACAGCCATTACAAAAACATGCCTTGAGTTGTCCAGTGTCTGGTTTTAATCATAAGCCGGACAACTCCCCGTACCTTAACATCGTTAAGATATGAACTGTTCTATATCCAATATAGAACCAAAGGCACTGATTTAATTGAACCAGATTCAAATCATGCAGCTGTCTCCAGTGCATGTCAACTAAATGGAAGGAGGGCGATCAGCGTTTACTCAACTTAGAAATGCTTCCAATTATGAGTAACTTGAAAGAGAAGCAAGTTCACTTAATCACTACTATCAACTGAATACCATACACAAGTATCTACATCTTCGATCACTTTGAAGAATCCCGATACTTGCAATACCTGGTTCTTTACTTTATTCAAATACCTATAACTTCTCAAAATTCGGACCCTGTGTTTCCTCGAAACACTGGTCTAAAAACTAGAGAAGTCATAAGTAAACCGAATATAGTACGAGAACCAACCCCTCTGTCCTGATGGACCCTGGACAACATACAATACTCTGTATAAGTCCCTTGAGTCTGATAACTCAATCCCTGTGTGTCGTAGGTTGAAAACTGTACTTATGGTTAAGAAGAATTACACCGCTGTTTAATGCTCCTTACTTAACCATCCACTGATATAGGTAAATGTCACAGACATAATTTCAAAAAGGTATATCTCACTCTATAAAAATAGACGTACAGATATATCAATTTGAAATTGGTGCATGACAGCGGATATTCAAAACCAAATATTTGCCGACCGGCAAACAGCCCAGGTGATTTTCTCAAATATCACCGACTACAACGAATCCCGATATAATGAGGATGATCATCTAATTCCCACTAACCTACTCCCACTCATCATCTGTAAAACCATACAGATGTGAGAATCATACCTGGTAAATACATACCCTGGTGTAAGGACTAATTGGGAAATCAGTTTTCCTTTAACAGTACACAATGAAACTGAAACATTGAAATGTTTCGATGGGGTATCCTAGTATTCCTACTAATGCCTCTTCCATTATCCAGATTTACAACTGTAACCGTGTAATTCTTTGCCATCTTTCCAAATCCCTTTTTATGTCTTTAGTCATTACCTTCTGCACACCCCTTTAGGCCAAATGGTTTTCTTCCTTCCCTACCGTTCAGCATCAGCCTATGGTTTGGAAGAAGACTATCCAATAAGCATAATGGGTGTACTGTCCTAATCCCAGGAGCACTCGCAATGCGAGAGAAGGTGAAGATAAAACACAACCGAATAAACCTTATTCCTCTTTCTCCTGAACCAGAATCCATCTCCGAACTGGAACAAGTTCCTTTCGAGTTCTTATATAACCATACGATGGAGTATCCAATAAACTTGGGATCTTCGTAGTGATACGGAGTGTCATGGAGAAATACAAAGGTGATTTAGGATTGGCGAAGAAATACTTGGTTTGGTCGTGAATAGCAGTCGCAATTTACTTTGCCCTCTTACTAATCCCTTACTTTGTCTTAACTTAATACCTTCTGCACACCATCGTTATGCTAATTGGTTTTCTTCATTCCCCACCGTTCGGCACCAGCCTAAGGTTTGGAAGAAGACTATCCAATTTGCGTAATAGGTGTACTACTCCTAAACCAAGGAGTGCTCGCAACCTGAGAGAAGGTAAAAGGAAAAGACAACTGAATAGTCCTATCCGTTTTCTCCAGATCCGGAAACCATCCTCGAATAAATTCCTTCGAGTTCGTATATAACCATATGATGGTTTTGTCCAATGTAAGTGGACGTTCGTAGTAATACGGGGTGTCCTGGAGAAAAGGGTATAAGTAGGAGTGGCAATGAAGTTTGCAACTCTGACAATCCAAAAGCCGGTGTTAAGAAGGTTCGGTCAACTTAGTCACTGAGTCATAGTCTAGGGTCGGGTCAAAGGTCGGTGCAAAAGAGAGAGAGAGAGAAGAAACACTCAGCGTGCACTCTAACCTAGATCAGAATTGTTACCAATTTATCTAATCTTGAAACCTCCCACTGTACCGTCAAATTCTCCTCCAAACCTTAAAGAAGAATTAGTCGGGATCACCCGAGGAGTAAACCAACTCATCAGTAGTCGGGATCACCCGAGGAGTAAACCAACTCATCAGTGGGAATCGGGATCCAACTATCATCGCATGATAACGTGACGAAATCCGCTCACATCATCACACTTCAGAAGGTATGCGCATATCTGGCAAGTTTCAGTTTCTTTAGAAACTCCCGATGTGATTTTTTCCCCATGCTCTTATGACTTTGACGAAGGTCAACAAATCATAAGTCACATGTCAAGTTCTACCCGTCATTATCCAGGTTAATTTGAACCCACCCGTACAAGCACTTGACGAAGGTCAACAAGGCTATACGACTGTCCCAAACCAACGCATCTATCTATGCAGCAGAAAGGTAACAAGCAGCTACCATACACTATGCCTTGACGAAGGTCAACAAACATAGCATGAATACTACGTGCTACCCTTCTGAAATGAAGGAGGGCTACGAATGGTTTCTGCCGAAAACCTTTAACGTAATGAACTTGATATCGTTGAAGGAACGGATAGCTTTTATGAAAAATATAGTGACGAAAACCTTTGCTAAAGAGGTCACTCCCGGTGAATGGATATCGGCTCTTTCCCCGTAGAATGAGGTGCAGGATATTCCAACTGAATACCACGGTGCAAAGCAAAAGTAATCGGCTATAGTGAAGTTAATGCCCTGACGCAAACTTTTTTTCCAAGGGGTCACTCCCGGTAAAGGGATCTCGGCCCTTGCCTCGTCGACTGAGGAGCAGGATATTCCAACTGAATACGACGATGCAAAACAAAAGGGAACGTCCTTGCAATAACAGCTTTTTGAAAAGTGTTCCAACAACATCAGATTAGGTTTGTTTTTAACTTGCATTGGTCCGAATCAACGCAGTCCCATCAATTGATCACACCACAAAGAACGAAAATATACTGATGTACGTATATGCCATCCGCATTCGCCACTGGGTCCCGTCATTACCCGTTAGGTTAGCTAACTAACGACAGAGCGGGGACTGGACTAGCGCGGACGCAAAACATATACAACATCTACTAGTATATATATCAATATATAATATTTCGCTCAAGGCGTGATAAAAAGCAACATCACAGAAATGTACAGCATCATAGAACAATACAGATATCTGGGATCCCCGGGTTTCACAGAACCACTACTGAAACCCGACGTTCCCCTGGTCGTGTGGATAGCCTGTGCAATGAAATCCTAGACCCCTACGGGCGCGGCAAGTTACCCGCCAAAACCTGAAGCGAGGCAGCCCCCTTCAGCAGCGTGAATGGACCACCCGACACTTCACGGAATCCGGTAACTTGGGCACCCCTCCTGGGTCAACCTGTACCCCCTACAAGTGCGGCGAATAGCCCGCCAATTCTAGAGTGAAGCCCCTTCCGTCTCAATACCATGAGATGCGGGCCCGTTGCCCTCTAGAACCCGGCAATCCGTGCACCCCACCTTGGGGTAATCCTAGTACAGAAAGTAAAATATACATACAACGGGTACATCGACCGCAACCTGGTCGTGCCCCAAAATAATAATACAAACAGGCAGTGACGGCAGTCCACATGTCAGACGCTCGCCCCGCAATATAAAATGTACATAATACAACAAACTTGTACTACCACTGCAACCAGGCTATCCCCCACGACCAATCCGCAATATCACAGCAATACACAGAACATCAACGTGAAGGTCACGTTCGCAAATCCGTCTAACCGGGCTATAGCAGTTAGACAGGATTTACCGATCAAGTGACATTCACGGTCGCAGATATAATGTAAATAATGTGATCTAATGAGTTTAAAATATCCGATCGATCAAATTTTACCAAGTCGGCCCCAAACTTTACTGTAGCACTTAAAGAAATTCTGGGCCCAAAATTAATATTCCAAAAACCCCATTTTATTGTCATAAAGCTACTGTAGAAATTTGGCACGTTGATAACCTATTCTTGCCGCGGAACCGCGGCTATTACAGGGGTTTGGCCGCGGTTCCGCGGTCCTTCTAGGGAATCACAGTGTCGAGTTTTTACAGAATGCTTCTGATACCCTGAATGTACTTCTGCAATACACTGAAAAAATTTTGGAGCCCAAAAAATTTTAACAGAGAACTGATGCATGAGAAAACGCGGATTTTGGAATTTTGTTCGATCGGAAATGTAAACACATTAGACAAAGCTAGACTAGATTAATGGCGAGGATCAGATACCACTGTAAGTGCACGGCGGCGCCCCGGCCGTTAATCCGAAGCCGGAATGCGGAATCGTGGATTTACTTTAACTTTTCAAACCGGCACCACCGCACACTAAATACCCGGATCGTGCCATTAACTAGTCCTAGCTAACTGCAAGATGGGGAAGAGAGATATACCGAGTGATCCGAGTCCTCCGGTCTTCTCGCCATCGTCCCGATCTCCCGCGGGATGTCCGGTCTCCACCACCTCGCCGGAAAGGGCACCACATCGCCGGCTTCTTTTACGGGCTCCCGCCTCTATACCGAGGCAACTCGGGCACAAAGCTGGCGAGTCGACGTGCCCAAGATTTGCTGTAGAATGGTGTAGAGAACTATGTGTCTCATTTGGGGTTTTTGGTTGCCTTTTTGGTGGAAGAAAAGAACTCAACTCTTGAGATGGAGATGTGGGGATTTTACCAAGCCAAAAATGTCAAAAATCCCCACCACAATTCTTTGGACAGCCCACCCTCTCTTTTTGGCCGGCCAACTATCTAGGAGGAGAAGAGACAGGAGTGTGTAGGGATCACAATATGATAGTGTGCACATCATGCAAGAGAGAGGTCAAAAATGAAATCATGAAAAGAAAATGATGACAAACTCAAACCCACACTCCACAACCAACTCCCATCATCACATCCAAAGTCAAGCTATCATGGAAAAATAAAGTCAAGTGAGGTCAATGGATGGTGCACCATCATGATACAATAATAATGCAAAGAACACCCTCCACAAATTCTTATTTGCACAAATGCAAATAAGCCCTCCTCCACCAATTTTCGGCCAATGAAAGATACAAAGAAATATGGCCGAAACAGAAAGCAAACTGGCAACTCCAAAAAACTAGTCCCGTAATAAATTACTGGAAAACCCCGATACTGTGTATACAAACCCGGATCTGTATTCCGACCGAATACAAATGCAATGAGACAAATCTACACTGTACAATACTAGGATCCGGCTTAAACCAAAGCCCTCCAGTATTAACCGTCCGATCCTTATCCGTGCAATGCTGCACGGATCTGATCGAACCCTGCCATATCTCCATACGGCCTCTAAAGTGTTTCTCCCGAAAACTTGAGCAACTGAATGTGGGGGACTCTAAAGACTCGTCAACACCTTGGTTGTGGATTTAACCACTAGCACGTCAGAGGTATAAGCCAATACGTAACGGGCTACCAGGTATTGACCAAAAGGGACGTCGATGAGCGAACTCATCCTGACACCCTACTGAGCCTGTCAGTGACAATATCCGTACAGTCCGGTCCGTTCGTCTATGAGCATCGCATGGCGGGCCTAGGGTTTGGTAAAAGTCAGACCCCCAAAAGCGGTACAAGTCGTGTCAGAGTGTAGCCCAGAACACCCTGAGATACTACTGGAATACCTACCAGTAAATCTCCTGCCTCGGCCGAGGGCTTCGTGTAATGGCTCTCCTAGACACAGCGTGACCTCACCCCCAATACCGGGAGAGACGAACCCCCGAAGATCCGCTCACTGCCTCCATGTGGCTCGGGACTGTACCTAACTAAAACCTGTTTGCACGTCTCCTTTGAGCGTGGTAGGGTAGTAATCAAAGTACAGTGGTAACTCACACGAGACAAATGACGATCCCAGGTCGATGAACTAACTTGTACACATGTTACCAGGGAACTGCTATCTGACTTCAGGTATAAGACCAACTAGCATGTTCCCGGCGAGTCCTGTCCGGTGTACTCATAACCCAATGAGCACCTGTATACATCTTAGGTGAACCAACTGACACCAGTGGCTTGTGAGACCGGCCACCGCCCCTCGTCGGGGTCTCGACTGTATACACTAGTCTACTCTGGAGTATCGATGCCCTGTCTCGAAACTCCCACGACTAGGGACCTTTTAAGGATGTGCTTATAGACTACCAGCTCTCACGTATATGATCGCCCTCATACTGCTGGTAGTCAAGCAAGAGTCCTAGGGGCTCCATCAACGTGCAATAGCGACCTGTATGGTCACCTAAAGCATTACACGATGATAAAGATAAACCAGATAGCATACTATCATCTTGAGTAAGACTGTCCTACCGGGATAGGTCCTCCCTCAATCATTGCAATCACGTGCCTGTGATCCAATAATTGACTCTGAGGGCACTATCTCCAGCAGCAGTTAGCTGGAAGAGTTCCAAGCAGGAAACCCTGGCAGACTCGACGATGGAGGCTGAATACATCGCTGCCAACGATGTTGCCAAAGAGGCTGTCTGGATCAAGAAGTTCATTACTGAACTTGGAGTGGTTCCATACATTGAGAATCCAATACCTTTGTATTGCGATAACAATGGAGCGGTGGCTTTGGCCAAGGAACCCAGGTCCCATCAGCGATCCATGCATATTATGAGGCGGTATCACCTGATCCGGTAGATAGTTGATCGCCGGGAGTCGAGGTCAGGAGGGTTGACACGAAGAACAACACAGCGGATCCACTCACGAAGGCCATTCCCCAGACACAGTTTGTGAGACTCTTCGGGATGCTCGGTATGCGATACTACAGCAGCTGGCCCTAGTGCAAGTGGGAGATTGTTAGTTGTATGTTTGCCCTAGAGGCCAGTATTGTACAGATGATGTATATTATATTGGATGCTTGGACATATATAGAGATAACTTTCTTGCTCGATATGATAGTATGCTATCTGGTTGCTCTTTATCTTAACATGTTTACTTGTCTCTTTATACTGTCTTAGAGTTATATGTTGGTAAAGCCCTTAGGATGTGTACTTGACTACCTGGACTATGATACAGATCATACTAGTGGGGACATGGTAGTCCATAAGTACATCCTTCAAGGTTCCTGGTCGTGGGTGTATCGAGACGGGGCATCGATACACCAGTATAGACTAGCATATACGCTTCTCGACCCATGGGATGGGCGATGGATGATCCCATATCCATTGGTGTTTGACATCAGAGATGGTATGCGGGTGCTCAGAGGAGACTGGGTATACTGGACGGACTCGCCGAGAACTCCCAGTTGGTATTATACCTCACGTCAGATGGCAGTTCTCTGGTGAGACTTGTACAGGTTGGTCTGTAGACCCGAGATCGTGATAGAGTCTTGTGTGATTCACACTGTACTTTGATTTCCACCTTACTGCGTCCATGAGGGCGTGCAAAACGGTGGTTTTTGGGTACAGTCCTGAGTCACATGGAGCCAATGAGCGATAGGAGGGGTTTCGTCTCTCCCGGTATTGGGGGTTGATGTTGCGCTGTGCTCGATTGGCCGTAACAGGGAAGTCCCTGGCCTGGGCTGATTCAGAGATTTGCTGGTAAGTGTTACCAGTAGTTTCTCGACCCGTTATGAGCCTCACATCGGCACGACTTATCAGTTATTGGGGTCTGACGTTTACCACCCCCAGACTTAATATGCGACATATCAGACGAGGAGACTGGACTGTACGGGAAGCGTTGCCGATTGGCTCGACGGGAGTTGTAGCAGGTTCGCTTGTTTTCTTCTGATCGCTCAATACCCGGGTTGCCGTTACGTTTAGCTGACCGCTTGCGGCTTGGGTGTAACGTTTTAAAAATAATTAAATAAATAATTAAATGAATAAAAAAATTTAAGTGAATTTTATGAATTTCGGTAAAGTAAAATGTATTTTTCGTAAAATTAAACCGTGATTGTTTTTCATTATAATTTCAAAAATACCTATTTTAATTATGTAATTACTAGTAAATGGTGTTTATTTAGCCACTTATAAATTTTTAGTTTAATTAAATATTTTTCCTAAATTAATTATTTTAAATATTAACATAAACTTTATTTTTACACTAAATTAGTGTAAATTACAAATTTGAATGATTTTAATTTTTAAAAATGAACCATGTCATATTAGAATTTAGTGTGTATCATGCAAAATTTATTTGCAAATTTTTCCATTTTTCAAGAGCTTTCTTGAGTTGCTATAGTAAAGAAATAAAATAAAATAAAGAAATGCATGAAAAGACATAATGAAGTTATATTTTGGTGGAGACTTCTACTCATTTTCTCACCCTCTTCTTTCTCTCCCTCACCTCCAAAAAAATGGCCGGCGTCACCCCCAATGGTAGCCCCCATTTTCCTCATTTTATTTTGCTCCAAAATTCATCAAAAATCCTTTAAAAATTCAATAAAAATCCACAAAATCCTATTTATTTCATACCTTTTATTCCTTGCTCATTTTTATATGGAATTTGGAGATAAAAAGCATGCATTTTGGAGGTTCATTTTCTTGTTTGGATTTCATATTTTGGAGGTATAAATTTCCTTCTTTTGTTTATTTATTATTAGATGTTTCTTTTAAGCATGTTTAGATTTAATGAATTAATTCTATGTTCAATTTTTAAAATTCAAGTTTGGGTTTGTAAATTCAAGTTATGATTTTTATTAATTAATTAGGGTTATAATACTTAGTTTAACACTTTTATAATTGGAAAATCTTGCATGGTTGTTGAATTGTAAATTTTTCATTTAAAATTGTTTAAATTAGGAATTTTGCTAACTAGGTTTCTATAAAACATAATTTTTGGTGAAATAAAATTTCAATTAATATTTGTAACACTAGATTGTGGTCTTAATAAGGGTATTAACTTGTTGGTGGAATGGAAACTTAAATTGATTGCTAGTTTCTATTGATAATTGATAAATTGTGATAAAAATTGCTATTTTGTAAACTAGATTTTAGAAATTTCTAAATAAATGAGATTAAAAATATAATTTATGGTTTCATTAAATCATTATCATCATGAATTGTGGTTTAATACATTAATTCATGCAAAATCATGTTTTGTGGTGAAACTGTGGTATTTTGCTTGAAAAATGTTGAAAATTGTTAAAGGTTGCAAACTAGAAATTTCAAATTAATGCAAATTTGTGTAATAAAAATATAGTAACGGTTTGTATAGTCTAGTTATGCTATTTAATGAGTTTTATGACCATTGCTTTCATTTAAATGTCAAGTTTTGATGAAAAACGGTAAATTGGCATTTTCGGGTTTTACGAAATTGGACGGTTTGATGGATTTTAGGGTTTCGATGGATTTAATCATGTTTTATAATATAAGTAATGTGTTTTAAAACTACGAGTTATTTGCTGATGTTATCTCGATCCATCGGAGTTTGTACGCCGATATCGAGCGATATTTGGTGCTTTTGCGTGGACGGGACATAGGTTTTAACCTATGCTTGTTCCTTGCGTCGTTTTGACTTTTGTATGTGATTCAGTTTACGATGCTATTTATATGTTTGCGTTTAGGTACCCCTCACGTGGACTGCGGGCGATGAAGAGGAGAATGGCGACACCGTCTTCAGCAGACATGGACCAGGTGAGTAGATGTATATCTACGGGGGAAAGTCGGGTGGATGGCGTTTAGCACCCCCGCAACGTAGAATAGGAATAGTACTTATTGACATTAGGAAACAAGATGTGACCCTAGATTCTTATTGAGTAGAACCCTAGTAATGACCCTAGGCTGGACTAGACTGATTTAGGAAAACCATATCAGAGGATGAGTACCTTGGAAGAGGTTCGTAGGTTTCAGGTAGAAACACACACACGCACACACTGAAACTCGACATGGTGTATACGTGCATGTATATATACATATAGGACTAGGTATATGTATATATATATATATATACAACACGTGTATGGGATACATTGATGTGATATGATATCCGAGGTATGATGAAACAGTGTAACTGGGCTTGATGCCGTGATTCATGGCTATACAGTCGTATTATGTGTTAGCGGATCAGTAAAGAATGAGATAACGAACATATATACATAAATTATAATGGGTGGTGATGATATTGAGGTACATGGGACTCTAAAATAGTACCCGGACTGTAACTTGTGACTGATCATGATATGATATCTGTATGACTTGATTACGACATCATATAGGTGTGACCAGATGTCGATATCATATAAGTGTGACTTGATGACGATATGATATCACTATGACTTAATCACAATATGATACATATGACATGATATTTCTGAGGATAAACTAATGATGCATATTATGATGGCAATGATATATAATTGATGTAGGCGGTTACTGTTTAGCACCTTGATCATGAGATGTGTTGATGATGACATTATACGAATGATGAGACACCTAGGAGATACTTGACCCGAACCCCGATATTGGGATGACGTACGATGGATTTTACCGTACGAGGCATAGATATGATGATTGATCAGCACTCTTGTTTTGAGGAAGTCGTACTATGTACGTGACGCTATTGAGGCAGAATCGCCGACTATTAGAGATATGGACTCAGGCGTTAGGTGTACTTCTATCGACCAGTTCATAGGTTTAGTTTTCCTTAGGAGGGTTAGATGAACACTAGGTTAAGTTTAAGCCATATAGTGGTAGTGGTTTTTGAATATCAAATGAGTGGATAACACACATCCGTCTTTACTTTTTCACCGTAATCATAATGTTGCATGTTCATACATATGTTGCTATAATCAGTATAAACTTTACCTGTTAGGACACCGGCACCATTACCTATTGTTGGAGATAGTGCCCTCAGAGTCAATAATTGGATCACAGGCACGTGATTGCAAAGATTGAGGGGGGGACCTGTCCCAGTAGGACAGTCTTACTCAAGATGATAGTATGCTATCTGGTTTATCTTTATCATCGTGTACTGCTTTAGGTGACCTTACGAGTCGCTATTACACGTTGATAGAGCCCCTAGGATTCTTGCTTGACTACCAGCAGTATGAGGGCGATCATATAAGTGAGAGCTGGAGTCTATAGGCACATCCTTAAAAGGTCCCTAGTCGTGGGAGTTTCGAGACAGGGCATCGATTCTCCAGAGTAGACTAGTGTATACAGTCGAGACCCCGACGAGGGGCGGTGGCCGGTCTCACAAGCCACTGGTGTCAGTTGGTTCACCTAAGATGTATACAGGTGCTCATTGTTTTGTGAATACACCGGACAGGACTCGCCGGGAACCTGCTAGTTGGGATTATACCAGACGTCAGATAGCAGTTCCCAGGTGACATATGTACAGGTTAGTTCATCGACCTGAGATCGTCATTTGTCTCGTGTGAGTTCCCACTGTGCTTTGATTACTACCTTACCACGGCTCAAAGGAGTAGTGCAAACAGGTTTTAGTTGGGTACAGTCCCGAGCCACATGGAGGCAGTGAGCGGATCTGCAGGGGTTCGTCTCTCCCGGTATTGGGGGTGAGGTCGCGCTGTGTCTAGGAGAGCCAGAACATGAAAAGTCCTTGGCCAAGGCAGGAGATTTGCTGGTAGGTATTCTAGTAGTATCTCAGGGTGTTCTGGGCTACACTCCGACACTACTTGTACCGCTTTTGGGGGTCTGACTTTCACCAACCCCCTAGGCCCGCCATGCGATGCTCATAGACGAACGGACCGGACTGTACGGATATTGTCACTGACAGGCTCAGTAGGGTGTCAGGATGAGTTCGCTCATCGATGTCCCTTTTAGTCAGTATCTGGTAGCCCGTTACGTATTGGCTTATACCTCTGACGTGCTAGTGGTTAAATCCACAGCCATAGTATTGACGAGTCTTTAGAGTCCACCACACTCAGTTACTCAGGTTTCGGGCGAGACGCTGTAGTGGCCGTATGGAGATATCGCAGGGTTCGAACAGATACGTGCGGTATTGCACGGATCGTGATCGGACAGATTTTACTAGCTGGCTTTGGTTTAAGCCGGATCCTAGTATTAGATAGTGTAGTTTTGTCTCTTTGCATTTGTGTTCAGTGGGAATACAAATGAGGGCATGTATTTGCAGTTGCGGGGTTTTCCTGTAATTTATTACGGGATCGGTTTTCTGGAGTTGCCAGTTTGCATTCCGTTCCGGCCGGTTTTCTTTCATTCCTTCCCGGCCGGACCTTTTGATGGAGGGGGTTAATTGCACATTTGCAAATAACATTTTGTAGAGGGCTTTCATGCTTTTGTGAGGCATCATGAGTGTTCTTTCATAATGAGATTCCATTTGAATCAATCACCTGCATTTATGAGATGAGATTTTGTTGTGACCTTTCTTCTTATTCTTTCTTGCATTTCTCCTCTTGGATTTATTCTTTCCTTTTTTGCCCCTCCTCATTGATTAGTGGCCGGCCACATTTTGTTGGTGAGATGGGAGTGGCATTACTTGTGAGTGCTTTGATTTTCTTTTGGACATGTGGCTGTTAATTTCCATTCATGCATTTCGTGGCCCCCACATTCAATGTGATGATGAATTTATTTCCTAAGGTTGCATGAGCTAATTGATTTGCTCAGGGGCTGTTTTGCATTCCCAGAGAATTGATTTTCCTTTTCCTAAGCCAAATCACCACTTGCAATATTTTACAGAGCACAAAATTGTTTTTGGCAGAGCTCATTTTTTGGGCAAGCTCAAATTCCAGCAAGCTTTCATCCATGGAGATATTCTTGTGCTCAAATTCTTTTATCAAATGGCAACTTCAACCCCTAGAGACAAAGCCACTACACTACACCTACAGCATATCTTGGACGCGTCGGCTAGCCAACTTCGCGCCCGAGTTGCCTCGGTCAAGAGGTGGGAGCCCGTAAAAGAGATCGGCTACGTGGTGCCCTTTCCGACAAGGAGGTGATGGACGAAGTTTCCGCGGGAGATCAGAGTGGAGACGAAGACCGAAGGACACGGATCGCTTGGTATAACTTCTCTACTCTTTTCTAGTTTGCTAGTTATCTAGGTTAATGGCCCGATCCGGGTGAAAAGTGCGCGGTGGTGCCGGTTGCATGTTTTGCAAAGTTTTTGTTTCCGCGTTTCCGGCGTCGGATCGACGGCCGGGGCGCCGCCGCGGACTTACATTGGTATCAGAGCCACGCCATTAACCATGCCTAGCTTGCTCTAGTATGTTTAAAACCCGATCGAACAAAAATCGCAAAAACCGTATAATGCAGCATGTGTTCTCTGTTGAAATTTTTCCTGCTCCAAAAATTTTTCAGGTTGTCTCAGAATACTGTGTATGGATATAGAAGCAATCTGTGAAAATTTGGTGGCGCGATCTCTCCAAACCGCCGCGGAACCGCGGCCAAACCCATGCTTGGGCCGCGGTTCCTCCGCGCTTTTGATTGATCACTTGACCAAAATTTTGCAGATTCCTTCTGAGTTAAAAATAGGGGTTTTGGGATATTCTTTTTGGGTCCAGATTTTCTGTGAGTGCTACAGTATTGCTTGGGGGCCCACTTGATAAAATTTTTTCGATCGGATATTTTAAACATGCAAGTTCACAGTATTTACATTATATCTGCGACCGTGAATGTCAGTCGATCGGTAAATCCAGTCTAACTGCTATAGCCCGGTTAGACGGATTTGCGAACGTGACATTCACGTTGATGTTCTGTGATTGTGCTGTGTTGTTGCGGATCGGTCGGTGGGGATAGCCTGGATGCAATGTTAGTACAATTTTGTTTTATATGTACATTTGATATTGCGGGGCGAGCGTCCGACATGTGGACTGCTGTCACTGCCTGTTTGTATTATTTATTTTGGGGCACGACCAGGTTGCGGTCGATGTACCCGTTGTATGTATATTTTACTTTCTGTAGTAAGATTACCCCGCGGAGGGGTGCACGGATAGCCGGGTTCTAGAGGGCAACGAGCCCGCATCTCATGGCATTGAGACGGAGGGGGCTTTACTCTAGAATTGGCGGGCTATTCGCCGCACCCGTAGGGGGTATAGGTTGGCCCAGGAGGGGTGCCCAATTTACCGGATTCCGTGAAGTGCTGGGTGGTCCATTCACGGTGCTGAAGGGGGCTGCCTCACTTCAGGTTTTGGCGGGTAACTTGCCGCGCCCGTAGGGGTCTAGGTTTTCATTGCACAGGCTATCCACACGACCAGGGGAACGTCGGGTTTCAGTAGCGGCTCTGTGAAACCCGGGGATCCCAGATATCTGTATTGATCTATGTTGCATTTTTATCACGCCTTGAGCGAAAATTATATATTATATATATAATAGTAGATGTTGTATATGTTTTGCATCCGCGCTAGTCCAGTCCCCGCTTTGTCGTTAGTTAAGTAACCTAACGGGTGATGACGGGACCCAGTGGCGAATGCGGATGGCATATACGTACATCATTATTTTCGTTCTTTATTGGTGTGATCAATTGATGGGACTGCGTTGATTCGGATCAATGCAAGATATACAAACCTATTCTGATGTTGTTGGAACACTTTTTCAAAAGGCTGTTATTGCAAGGACGTTCTCTTTTGTTTTGTATCGTGATATTCAGTTGGAATATCCTGCTCCTCGGTCGACGAGGCAAGGGCCGAGATCCCTTCACCGGGAGTGACCCCTTGGACAAAAGTCTGCGTCAGGGCAGTAACTTCACTATAGCCGTTTACTTTTGCTTTGCATCGTGGTATTCAGTTGGAATATCCTACACCTCATTCTACGGGGAAAGAGCCGAGATTCCTTCACCGGGAGTGACCTTTTTAGCAAAGGTTTTCGTCACTATATTTTTATAAAGCTATCAGTTCCTTCAACGATATCAAGTTCATTACGTTAAAGGTTTTCACCAGAAACCATTCGTAGCCCTCCGTCGTTTCATATGGATAGTCAATAGTATTCAAGCTGTGTATGTTGGCCAAGGTCAAGGCACAGTGTTTGGTAGCTGTTGGGTATTCATATACAGCATAGATAGATGCGTTGGTTTGGGACAGTCGTACTGCCATTTTTGCCAAAGTCAAGGGTGGGTACGGGTGGGTTCAAATTAACCAGGAGAATGACGGGTAGAACTTGATAAAATATTATTTTTAGGAATTTTTATAATTTAATATTATTTTATTGATTATTTTAATATTAAATTAATAATTAAATGCAAATAAATGGAGAAAAATTACGGAAAATTATGGAAAATTCTAAAATGGGTTAATTATTGGAATTATGACATTTTTAAGTTGTTGTGATCATTTTGACACTAATTTAGTGCTAATCGCGATTAAAATCGCTAATCGGGTTTTTTGGCAATTTTGTGCAAAACTTGCACATATCACTTTTTTCTACACTTATGCATTTTCTTTCATGATATTTGGGGAACCACTATTCTTGTGAGATGGTATTTGAGAGAAAAGAAAAGGGAAAAAGAAAAGAAAAGAAAAGAAATTAGAGTGAGGGTAGGTGAGAGAGAGGATGGGCATTGTTGACTACCACCCTTAGCCATTTCTCCCACCATTTTCTTCCCTCTTCTTCCTCCTCCTACTGCTGCAACCTCACCTCATTCCCTCCCCTCTTCAAAGCCCAAAAACATCTCAAAAACAACCCTAAAACCCTAGGTCCGTTTCATTAAAAGTGTGCACGAGCCCGAGATCTACAAGATGGACTAGGAAAGTTGCTGTTTTGGTGCTGTGGGAAGATTCTTGAGTCTCTTTTGAGGTAATTCTTTCACAAATATTATAGTATTTCAAGTGATTTAGCCTCTTTTAAAGTTTGATGTCGATATTGGGTGAATTGTGGATATTTGGACAAAATTAGAGGAGATGAGGGTAATGTTGAGTTTTGACCTTGCAATTGAGTTTAGAGAGTGACCTTAGACCCTAATTGACCAATTCCCTACCCTAAAACAACCTGAAACCCAAAATACGGAATTTCGGGACTTTCATGTCGGTTTTTGAGAACCTGAAGCTTGCAGGGAAATCTGGAATACACTGAGACTGTTTCAGGCAAATTCAACAATACCAGGGACCAAATTGAGACCATAGGAGGCCACCCTGACCAAACGGACCCCATTAGGCATAGGGGGGCCGGCGAGGCCGGTTTTGGGAGGCTTGTGGCCGGCCAAGTAGTGAGGGAATGCTTCGGGGTTGGTCCAGTAGCTCAAGCACACCCTGCATAGCACCCTAGAGTTGTTGATTTGAGCTGATTTGGCCTGAGACGAAATCTGGGATCATTTTCTTGGGTTGCTGCTTTGAAATGTGAATTGGTTTTGTGTATTTTGATTTCCATATTTTGATATTTGTGTGTTATCTCGATCATGTGACGTTTGTACGTCTATATCGGGTGATTTCGAGTTGTTTTGCGAAGGCTAACCGTGGGTTCTAACCTATAAGCCTTTTTGCGTATCGTGTTGGTTTTAGCGTGTCGTTTCAAGTGTTGATTTGGTTTTGATGCGATGCGATACGTGTGATATGTGTAGGTACACCGCGACGATCCGAGGCGATGCAGAAGATGACGGTGACATCGACACCGACACGCAGGATACAGGTGAGTAGATTATATCTACAGGGGGAAGTCGGGTGGATGGCGTATAGCACCCCCGCAGTCCGTAATTAGTATTATGTAGTATATTTATGTGTGTGATAGTTATAGTGTGTTATGGTTAGTTAAGGCTAGAAATACCTAGCGTAGTTCCTAGTTGCGAACCACAGGATAGATTTGCACCCACACGCATACACATGTGTGTTTCTTATACTTGCACTGTACTTGATGTTATGGGATGACTTTGGAGATGAGTCGATGATGTGGGCTTTGTGCCGCGAGATCGGTGATTTGATATGATTCGTATTTGGGATACGAAATGTGATTCTTGCGGGCTTGGGATATGTGTTTACCCCCGCATGCATACTTCTTTGATGGTATCGATTGTACTAGACATAGAGTAGTACCCCAGACTATTTGATCTGATGATAGTGATACCTATTATGTGATGAGACAGTGAGATGTTGAACCCTACCTAGCTATTGGGGATGCCGTACGATGATTTACCGTACGAGCCGATGTTGATGATAGATCCGCACTCATAACTCGAGGATATCTTATGATATGACATTGAGGCGAGATCACCGACTATATACCTATATATATATCGACTCAGATGTTAGGCGGTTTCCTTACCTGTAGTTCAGCCGTATTGTTAGTGTAGTTGTTAGAGTAGATTAGACTTCTTACCTATTTCAAAAACTAACGAATCGTGGGTATTTTTAAGGATAGCTCAAGGGAATCTACGGATATTTCAAAAACGACGTATCTTTTCACAAAAACACCGTAGCCCCTATTTTCAAAACCCCATGACTCGTGTTATTTCAAAAGGCACCAATTGTAGGACTTATGTTAGATTAATGCAGATTAGTTTTAGTTACGTCCAGTTTCAGCTCCCACTCGCTTTTTGTGGTTCGCTTTGCATCGCATTTTTATACTATGTTTCATACTCCAGTATTAATATCATGCTGATAGGACACCAGCACCATTACCGATGATGCGTATGTACCACGTACACTTACTTGCCGGCTCACACACATCTTCATCGGTAATTGCCATGTCACGTACACCTTAGAATATATATTATTGCTTGACATAGCCTGTTAGCTAATAGATTAGACATTGTAGTTATTACCTGCTACTTCCTGCATACTGTTATTCATTGTTATGCCGCATTCATGGATTCTCATGCATATATTCACTATTTTGCATGCTATTGAAGTTTGGATTTGGATTTCTATGAGATTTTCTGGATTTGGAGGAAAACCGCAAAAACACAAATAAACATATTCTCTCTTTTAAAATAAAAAGTGCGGTTTTCCCATGATGTATGAGTCGTCCACCATGAGTTTGCTGATGGATTTGGAAACCCGATTCGAGGAGACGGATGAACCGTTTCGGGTACATGGTGGACCCGGTACGGTACCCCGGGGCAAGAGGAATGTGGTGATGACGTTGAGCCTGGCAGGGGAGTACTACCTACCGGTGATTTTACCCGACGCGTCGGATATCCGGAGGATACCGTCGTGGTCTGAGATTTATGGTAGGGGCCGGTCTGACGGCGCCCTAGATATTGTGGCTGAGACCTTGAGATATCAGGATATTAGGATTTCGTTTGTGCCGATGCTAGGCACAGTTTTATGCTGATTTCATTGTGGTACCTTATTTTTAAAATACAGGGGAAATCTCACTAAAGTATGAAAACAGTTGTTTCAAGTGAATGTATTCTGTTTTCATGCATTCATATCTCATTCATATGCTATATTGTTATCTGAGGCACTGACACAGACACATGAGATTGCACTCGGGTTAGATATTTACCCTAGCCTTGCTATAGGCTGCATGTTTTATATTGAGGATTTTCTATACTGATCGTATTGACCTAGGATTATGTCTTGTATTCGGTTTCTGCTTGTAGATATTTCTATTCACGAGTTGGCAACTCACCCCCGTTGTGCCACAGTTCTTGCAGGTTCTGCCGTACAGGTTTCATTGCGGCATTTCTGGCACACTGCCTTCTTGCGGGTGATTTGCTTTGGTAGGTGGATTCTTTCGTATCAAGAATCACCATTTTATTCATGTATTTCATTGTATCTAGAAATTGTCCATCAACCAAAACTTGTATATTGTTTCAGACCTAGACTTTAGTGTTGTATATTTCGACCTTAGAGTCGCGCTTAGTTGTATTACGGTTTTCTTGTTGCTTTTGAGCTTTCTTTTGGATTTGATCCTCGCCACTTGGCGTTGTATATTATTGTTGCATGTGTGGTTATGACCGTCGATTGACGAAGAGCTAGCTCCCGCTTGGGGATGCCTTTTATCATGTTATATATATTGTTCTTGTTGTACCCCGTTCGGGGCCAGTTTTTACAAAGGAAACTCTGCCGAAATTTTTAGGAAAAATTGCACATTTTAAAATTCATATTCGGCTTAGTTATTTAAAACTTGATTTTCAAACATGTTTTCTTTACCTCTTAAAACCAGTTTCTTTACTTATTCTTAAAAATGGTTTTAGATTTCTGGGCTTTTGGCTTACTTGGGTCAGATGGAGTCCTATAGACTTCATAGGATTCAAGGGCCAGTCACGTGCTCTTTCGGGTCGTGACAAAGTTGGTATCAAAGCGCTAGGTTGACCTTGGTTCGAATCTAAGTTTGACTATGTGGAGCCTAGGGCGTTTATATATATACGGAACTTAGGCTTGTCCTTACGGAACTTAGACTTGGTCGAGGGGGTATTAGACCCGAACTTTCGTCGTACTAGGATGACCCTTGGTTGATGGATTTGGTGACTAAAGTAGAGTGACGTACCGTTGGTATGTTCCGCGGCATACTTACGACACGCCACTCCACTTAAGGAACCATAGGATGTACATACTTTCGAGATCAGTGATTCTCTTCATATCCTGGATTATTCGTCCATTTGAGATTCCCGATTCTATTAGTTCCATGATCATACCTTCATTGATGCTGTTCCTTCCTATGATCATGTATCCACTTTGGATCTGTTGTTTCCCTTCTTGCCACTGGTGTACTCTCTTTGGTACTCGATTGAGATTCCTGTCACCGTGTTTGAGCGCAGTTTGGGCTGCTGCTAGGGTTACGGCCGATGTGAGCTCATTTGGTACGAGGGCCGACCATTGTGTTTTCTGGTGACATGGGAACGTCTCGAGTTAGTATTGGTGATTGTGACCTCTAGTGGAGGCGAGTGCTTGGTCTTGCACCGGATGATCGGGCCATTGTTAGAGCTGCCAGTTGAGAGAGGACTGTTGATGTACAGCATACCTCAGAGATTGTGATGTCGCCTACAGTGCAGACAGATGGACCAGCTGTTGCTGAAATTGACAGGATGTTGCTTTCGGAGCTTACGAGCTGAGATTGCCGTAGCTTTCAGGCAGATATGCGACAGATGATAGCTAGTCTACCCGATTTGAGAGACGAAGGTGATTCGTCCGATTTTGCGCTAGAGCGGGCCCAGTTGAGCTGAAGATTTCCAGTGTGAAGAGTCTTACTCAGATCTAGAGCAGGCTGATTCAGAGATGACCGCTTATGTATTGCCTTTCCTGGAGGATTGAGGCGTTGTTCGGCGTACAAGCATTTGAGCCAGTTGTTGCTGCGAATGATGAGATATCGCCCAGGTGATTGGAGCTACTGCAGCATGAGCATGTACTTAGAGAGATGATAGCGAGTTTCTAGTCACCGAGGATGAATGACTAGGACGTGTGGTGAATTCGCTTACCCCGATGCGAGGTCATCAGATAGATTGTTTCCAGCTAGAGACGACTTCACGCAGATTCGTTGAGAGTCGATTGAGACGATCGAATGTCAGGGACCTATTTTCCAAGTTTAAAGTATACGGAAGGACATGCAGGTGATTCTATGGACCCTCTAGAAGAATGAAACCCTAACTCGACTTAATGACCGTGTGAAAGCCTTTGAACCTTCGGGTTTGCGGCGGTTCCTCGGCGCCATTAGTGAGGCTTGGGTTTGCCCTTCTACGGCTGGACCACCGACGCTGTGGCATGTACTCGATACTATTAAACTGTACCCGAGATGTGAGCTCTTGGGGGATTATGAGGATCTGACGAGTCGATCGGATGATTCGACATCTTTCGGATATCGTGATGGGACACTGCTTGGGAGACTCCAGATGCGAGCGTAGCCGTCGGAGCGCAGTTCGTGTAGCCACGATGAGTTAAGTCCGAATCTGTCGACATTTGAGCAGAATGAAGAAAAGAGTTCGTACGAGATTTCGACGAGATGACGTCCCACTCCGCTGACATCAGAGATGTGATATGCACCCCGAGGCGTGGTATATGGATATATCTTCCAGAAAGAAGCGCGATAAGTATGCAGCCGTTCCGGAATAAGCTTTAGCTTCAGCATTGGATGATGACTTCCGGGCAATTCGGCAGGATTGAGATCTGAGAAAGGGACCTCGACAGGACCTTTCTGGAGTACGATACGAGAAGACCTAGACCAGGAGTGGTCGTGTTGCGCACACCCAGTAGGCCAGAGTTCGGTATTGTCGACGAGGTAGTTGATCAGGATCGGATAAAGGAACTTACCCAGATGCGTTGCGAATTGATCAAGGACGGACGAGTGATGAGTTTTCCTCCGATGGTAGGGACGTGTTCCCGAGGACCTGTTCGACCAGACAGCTTCTACAGAATGATGAAACTACAGAGTACGCGATTTCGAGTCCATGCGAGAGACTTCAGATTGACCGTGGCCGAGAACAGTGCAGTGCGTAGATAGTTTGGCGTGACACCATGGTGGACGACGATAGAGACAAGTGGAACAAGAGGTTCGTGTGAGACACTGACGAGCTGTCATTACTTTCCGTCGAGACCAGAGACTTGATATGCTTACAGAGGCGTTGGGATGCGGCCAATTTCTGAGAAAATGTTGTGCTGAGGACACAGATGTCCATTGAGCGAAAAGAGAGTATGCAAGAGTACCAGCCTTCGTACAGTTCGGCTTAGGCATGATTGGAAGAGACCCTGAGCAGGATTCCTTCCAGGACATTGCTGCAATGATGTTTGCACCCAGGATCAGATGTGTGACGTGCTTTCAGAGAGCCAGAGGCCGACGCCAGTGATATGCTGCCTTACGAGTGGTCGTGAGGTTTGACAGAGAGGTGATCAGAGAAGTGCCAGAACGGAATCGTCCCCGTTAGCACACCTGACAGGGCCGATGAGCCGATTGACCGCGAGTTAGGAAATCAGCAAAGAAGATAAGGACCCAGAGTCAGAGGACGCCAGACCGTGAGCAAGAGGCAGGTAGATATCCTGCGCTGCTAGCAGTGGATTGCACCGACTCCTTCTCGACCTTGAAGGAGGAGCTACCGACGACGGTATTTATGATTTGTGATTTTGTGATTCGGTCATCACGTATCCGTCATTTTAGATTTCGGTATTTTGGGCGTTCTGTTTGCTTGATTTAGTTTTGATGACTGAGTTTCATGATATTTGTTTCATGCACCCATTGGATATTTATATATTTTACGCCTAGCTATTACATTTGAGAGATTGATTGAGATTTCATGCCTACTGTATGCAGTGATTTGATTTGCACTTCCAGCATGGTTTTCATGCACCTTTAGTGCTTTGATATACGATTTTGGTGCACACCCGATGCACTAAATCGAGATTTCTTCGTGCATGTCAGATGCACCGGATTTTGGCTGTCAGGCATATACGTTGCCTATGACGGATGCTTCGTGCACACCCGTTGCACCTAGATGTTGATTTGTGCACCTGTTTAGCACATATTTGGATTTTTGATTTCCGTGCGCACCAGACGCACGGGATTGTGTTACGTGCATTTTTGGGATTTATTCCTTTTGGAGCAGTACTTTTTATGATGTTGGATTTTGCTTTCATACTGAGCAGGACTAGTCAGTGGACGGTACCTGGATATACTTTTGCATGCATCGATAGTTTTCGAAGGGATTTCCAAGGAGCGAGCTATAGTCTCGATATATATATACTTACGTGTCTGGTATGACACGAAATGTTTTAAAACAAGGAAACCCTTCTAAATTGCTTTTAAAACGGCGGAACATGTTTGGTAAACGAAGGATATATATATACATATATAGTTTTTCTTATGAAAAACGTCCGCCACTGTGCAGTGTTAGGTGCATCGCACAGCGACAAAAAAAAATTTGGCATGCTTTTGCATCAGCTATTTACATGTATAGATTGGATGTCTACATGTGTAGTTCTGATCCATATCATATCGATTTTGTATTGGATTTGACATTGTGTTTTTACCCTGACTCCGATGATTGCGGGATGCTTGATGGAGCGTTGTTTTTGAGTTATCTGCTCAGTACCTTTGCGCATGCATTGCGCTGTGACGCTCTATGTGTTGATGATTTCGGAGCCCCGACGACTTGGGATTTGTATCGAAATGTTTTAGTACTTGGGGGTTTTAAATTTAAATTCGGGGACCGAATTTCTTTAAGGGGGGTAGATTGTAACATTTCCAAAATAATAAAATATTATTTTTAGGAATTTTTATAATTTAATATTATTTTATTGATTATTTTAATATTAAATTAATAATTAAATGCAAATAAATGGAGAAAAATTACGGAAAATTATGGAAAATTCTAAAATGGGTTAATTATTGGAATTATGACATTTTTAAGTTGTTGTGATCATTTTGACACTAATTTAGTGCTAATCGCGATTAAAATCGCTAATCGGGTTTTTTGGCAATTTTGTGCAAAACTTGCACATATCACTTTTTTCTACACTTATGCATTTTCTTTCATGATATTTGGGGAACCACTATTCTTGTGAGATGGTATTTGAGAGAAAAGAAAAGGGAAAAAGAAAAGAAAAGAAAAGAAATTAGAGTGAGGGTAGGTGAGAGAGAGGATGGGCATTGTTGACTACCACCCTTAGCCATTTCTCCCACCATTTTCTTCCCTCTTCTTCCTCCTCCTACTGCTGCAACCTCACCTCATTCCCTCCCCTCTTCAAAGCCCAAAAACATCTCAAAAACAACCCTAAAACCCTAGGTCCGTTTCATTAAAAGTGTGCACGAGCCCGAGATCTACAAGATGGACTAGGAAAGTTGCTGTTTTGGTGCTGTGGGAAGATTCTTGAGTCTCTTTTGAGGTAATTCTTTCACAAATATTATAGTATTTCAAGTGATTTAGCCTCTTTTAAAGTTTGATGTCGATATTGGGTGAATTGTGGATATTTGGACAAAATTAGAGGAGATGAGGGTAATGTTGAGTTTTGACCTTGCAATTGAGTTTAGAGAGTGACCTTAGACCCTAATTGACCAATTCCCTACCCTAAAACAACCTGAAACCCAAAATACGGAATTTCGGGACTTTCATGTCGGTTTTTGAGAACCTGAAGCTTGCAGGGAAATCTGGAATACACTGAGACTGTTTCAGGCAAATTCAACAATACCAGGGACCAAATTGAGACCATAGGAGGCCACCCTGACCAAACGGACCCCATTAGGCATAGGGGGGCCGGCGAGGCCGGTTTTGGGAGGCTTGTGGCCGGCCAAGTAGTGAGGGAATGCTTCGGGGTTGGTCCAGTAGCTCAAGCACACCCTGCATAGCACCCTAGAGTTGTTGATTTGAGCTGATTTGGCCTGAGACGAAATCTGGGATCATTTTCTTGGGTTGCTGCTTTGAAATGTGAATTGGTTTTGTGTATTTTGATTTCCATATTTTGATATTTGTGTGTTATCTCGATCATGTGACGTTTGTACGTCTATATCGGGTGATTTCGAGTTGTTTTGCGAAGGCTAACCGTGGGTTCTAACCTATAAGCCTTTTTGCGTATCGTGTTGGTTTTAGCGTGTCGTTTCAAGTGTTGATTTGGTTTTGATGCGATGCGATACGTGTGATATGTGTAGGTACACCGCGACGATCCGAGGCGATGCAGAAGATGACGGTGACATCGACACCGACACGCAGGATACAGGTGAGTAGATTATATCTACAGGGGGAAGTCGGGTGGATGGCGTATAGCACCCCCGCAGTCCGTAATTAGTATTATGTAGTATATTTATGTGTGTGATAGTTATAGTGTGTTATGGTTAGTTAAGGCTAGAAATACCTAGCGTAGTTCCTAGTTGCGAACCACAGGATAGATTTGCACCCACACGCATACACATGTGTGTTTCTTATACTTGCACTGTACTTGATGTTATGGGATGACTTTGGAGATGAGTCGATGATGTGGGCTTTGTGCCGCGAGATCGGTGATTTGATATGATTCGTATTTGGGATACGAAATGTGATTCTTGCGGGCTTGGGATATGTGTTTACCCCCGCATGCATACTTCTTTGATGGTATCGATTGTACTAGACATAGAGTAGTACCCCAGACTATTTGATCTGATGATAGTGATACCTATTATGTGATGAGACAGTGAGATGTTGAACCCTACCTAGCTATTGGGGATGCCGTACGATGATTTACCGTACGAGCCGATGTTGATGATAGATCCGCACTCATAACTCGAGGATATCTTATGATATGACATTGAGGCGAGATCACCGACTATATACCTATATATATATCGACTCAGATGTTAGGCGGTTTCCTTACCTGTAGTTCAGCCGTATTGTTAGTGTAGTTGTTAGAGTAGATTAGACTTCTTACCTATTTCAAAAACTAACGAATCGTGGGTATTTTTAAGGATAGCTCAAGGGAATCTACGGATATTTCAAAAACGACGTATCTTTTCACAAAAACACCGTAGCCCCTATTTTCAAAACCCCATGACTCGTGTTATTTCAAAAGGCACCAATTGTAGGACTTATGTTAGATTAATGCAGATTAGTTTTAGTTACGTCCAGTTTCAGCTCCCACTCGCTTTTTGTGGTTCGCTTTGCATCGCATTTTTATACTATGTTTCATACTCCAGTATTAATATCATGCTGATAGGACACCAGCACCATTACCGATGATGCGTATGTACCACGTACACTTACTTGCCGGCTCACACACATCTTCATCGGTAATTGCCATGTCACGTACACCTTAGAATATATATTATTGCTTGACATAGCCTGTTAGCTAATAGATTAGACATTGTAGTTATTACCTGCTACTTCCTGCATACTGTTATTCATTGTTATGCCGCATTCATGGATTCTCATGCATATATTCACTATTTTGCATGCTATTGAAGTTTGGATTTGGATTTCTATGAGATTTTCTGGATTTGGAGGAAAACCGCAAAAACACAAATAAACATATTCTCTCTTTTAAAATAAAAAGTGCGGTTTTCCCATGATGTATGAGTCGTCCACCATGAGTTTGCTGATGGATTTGGAAACCCGATTCGAGGAGACGGATGAACCGTTTCGGGTACATGGTGGACCCGGTACGGTACCCCGGGGCAAGAGGAATGTGGTGATGACGTTGAGCCTGGCAGGGGAGTACTACCTACCGGTGATTTTACCCGACGCGTCGGATATCCGGAGGATACCGTCGTGGTCTGAGATTTATGGTAGGGGCCGGTCTGACGGCGCCCTAGATATTGTGGCTGAGACCTTGAGATATCAGGATATTAGGATTTCGTTTGTGCCGATGCTAGGCACAGTTTTATGCTGATTTCATTGTGGTACCTTATTTTTAAAATACAGGGGAAATCTCACTAAAGTATGAAAACAGTTGTTTCAAGTGAATGTATTCTGTTTTCATGCATTCATATCTCATTCATATGCTATATTGTTATCTGAGGCACTGACACAGACACATGAGATTGCACTCGGGTTAGATATTTACCCTAGCCTTGCTATAGGCTGCATGTTTTATATTGAGGATTTTCTATACTGATCGTATTGACCTAGGATTATGTCTTGTATTCGGTTTCTGCTTGTAGATATTTCTATTCACGAGTTGGCAACTCACCCCCGTTGTGCCACAGTTCTTGCAGGTTCTGCCGTACAGGTTTCATTGCGGCATTTCTGGCACACTGCCTTCTTGCGGGTGATTTGCTTTGGTAGGTGGATTCTTTCGTATCAAGAATCACCATTTTATTCATGTATTTCATTGTATCTAGAAATTGTCCATCAACCAAAACTTGTATATTGTTTCAGACCTAGACTTTAGTGTTGTATATTTCGACCTTAGAGTCGCGCTTAGTTGTATTACGGTTTTCTTGTTGCTTTTGAGCTTTCTTTTGGATTTGATCCTCGCCACTTGGCGTTGTATATTATTGTTGCATGTGTGGTTATGACCGTCGATTGACGAAGAGCTAGCTCCCGCTTGGGGATGCCTTTTATCATGTTATATATATTGTTCTTGTTGTACCCCGTTCGGGGCCAGTTTTTACAAAGGAAACTCTGCCGAAATTTTTAGGAAAAATTGCACATTTTAAAATTCATATTCGGCTTAGTTATTTAAAACTTGATTTTCAAACATGTTTTCTTTACCTCTTAAAACCAGTTTCTTTACTTATTCTTAAAAATGGTTTTAGATTTCTGGGCTTTTGGCTTACTTGGGTCAGATGGAGTCCTATAGACTTCATAGGATTCAAGGGCCAGTCACGTGCTCTTTCGGGTCGTGACATTACTCATAATTGGAAGCATTCCTAAGTTGAGTAACGCTGATCGGCCTCCTTCCATTTAGTTGACATGCACTGGAGACACCTGCATGATTTGAATCTGGTTCTAATTAAATCAGTGCCTCTCTTTCTATATTGGATATAGAACAGTTCATATCTTGACTTTGTTAAGGTACGGGGTGTTGTCCGGCTTATGCTTAAAACCAGACTCCGGATAACTCAAGACACGTTTCTGTAATGGCTTTTTGTGGGTTGACCCAGGCTATGACGAGTGTTGATTTTCTACCATCTGGAAGATCAATAGTGATATTGTTCTTGACTCGCCACAGTTTTATCAAAAATGGATTTTTTCAGAAAACAGTAGTGGGAGTATGGTAGAACTGGAAGTGATTCCAGAACCGCAAACGATTACTGAAGATTTGATAAGAAACTAAGGACTCAATCTGGTTTGACATTCCATTGGCCACTCCGCAGATATAGTGGGTAACCTCAGACGCTCGAGAGGTACTTCGGTATGCTCAAGGACGGTGGCAGGGAGGTTCTTGTTTACCCAGAATTTCCATTGCCGTTGTTCCAGACTGTGAGACCCGGCAGGAGGATGAGTATAGCGTCGTTCTAAACTAGCTTTAGAAGTGCACGTCTATATGACTCTGCCAGAGGGTTGTCGTAGTAAGTGGGAGCAGCGGAAGTATTGGTGGATATCAGGCTTATGTCTATCTATAGACTAAAGCAGATATAGCGGAGATAGATCATCTATTTCTGACGTGACAGTCATAGGTTTGACTTCATCAAAATAGGGGATGGATCTGTTAAGAAGGTAGTAGGGTGTGATGTCCTGGTATTTGATGACATACACAGAGTAGGAAGTGATATTCCTATACTACGATCGGTTATACTTTGGTCATCACACAGTAGTTTCTCCACACAGGAATTGGATATTATATTAGACATTCTGGTCACTAGATCTATGGTTTTAGATCTAGATTTGGGTGGTTTCCCAATCTGGGTACTTTGACAGCATTCTATGAGTATTTAGAATGGACGACTCCTGGCACGGTAGTATACCTGCAGGTGATGGAGTCACCCTCTCTAAAGGTGTCTTACAGACTAAAGGGGAGAGGGATACACATGATTGGCAGATCACTTGCTTAGGCAATTGAGTCAATCATGAAATGTCAAGTGTCACACCAGATGTTGTTCTTGCAGTAGATGCAATAAGTTGATATTGATCCAATCCTGGGGAAACATTAGGAAGCTGTTTTAGAACATAAGTGGATGTTCTAGGAATATGATAACAGCACTCTCCTTCGGGAGACAGTTATCATTCCGGGCTTCCAAGGTGACCCAGATGGCAGAGTGGCTGTCAGAGTTATAGTTTTTCCCCCTGACGAGGAGCAGTATTTTGGACAGGTGGTCCAGGTAGATACCGAGGGAAGGCATGGCGCAGGATACTGATTAAGTTCAGTTGACGATACAGTCTAAGAAGTTTGGATTTGGAGTTCATTTATGAGCTAGGTCCCATCAGACATCCAGACACATTCTAAGACAGGTATTGCTCATTTTGGGAGATGGCTTTCTCCGCGAACTTGAGATAAAGAGAGACATAGAAAGAAACACCAGAGCGAATCCACTCACTGAGGCTATTCCTCGAACGCAATAGTTTCGTAAACGAGCTTTGTGAGACTGACTAGTAGAGGAGTTGGGTGTTCGGTATCTCACGGGCTGTAAGTATGCGACATCGCAATAATTAGCCTTGAGTGCAAGTGGGAGATCGTTGGAGATAGTGCCCTCAGAGTCAATTATTGGATCACAGGCACGTGATTGCAATGATTGAGGGGAGGACCTGTCCCAGTAGGACAGTCTTACTCAAGATGATAGTATGCTATCTGGTTTATCTTTATCATTGTGTACTGCTTTAGGTGACCTTACGAGTCGCTATTACACGTTGATAGAGCCCCTAGGATTCTTGCTTGACTACCAGCAGTATGAGGGAGATCATATAAGTGAGAGCTGGAGTCTGTAGGCACATCCTTAAAAGGTCCCTAGTCGTGGGAGTTTCGAGACAGGGCATCGATTCTCCAGAGTAGACTAGTGTATACAGTCGAGACCCCGACGAGGGGCGGTGGCCGGTCTCACAAGCCACTGGTGTCAGTTGGTTCACCTAAGATGTATACAGGTGCTCATTGTTTTGTGAGTACACCGGACAGGACTCGCCGGGAACCTGCTAGTTGGGATTATACCAGACGTCAGATAGCAGTTCCAAGGTGACATGTGTACAGGTTAGTTCATCGACCTGAGATCGTCATTTGTCTCGTGTGAGTGCCCATTGTGCTTTGATTACTACCCTACCACGGCTCAAAGGAGTCGTGCAAACAGGTTTTAGTTGGGTACAGTCCCGAGCCTCATGGAGGCAGTGAGCGGATCTGCTGGGGTTCGTCTCTCCCGGTATTGGGGGTGAGGTCGCGCTGTGTCTAGGAGAGCCAGAACATGAAAATTCCTTGGCCAAGGCAGGAGATTTGCTGGTAGGTATTCCAGTAGTATCTCAGGGTGTTCTGGGCTACACTCCGACACGACTTGTACCGCTTTTAGGGATCTGACTTTCACCAACCCCCTAGGCCCGCCATGCGATGCTCATAGACGAACGGACCGGACTGTACGGATATTGTCACTGACAGGCTCAGTAGGGTGTCAGGATGAGTTCGCTCATCGATGTCCCTTTTAGTCAGTATCTGGTAGCCCGTTACGTATTGGCTTATACCTCTGACGTGCTAGTGGTTAAATCCATAGCCATAGTATTGACGAGTCTTTAGAGTCCACCACACTCAGTTACTCAGGTTTTGGGCGAAACGCTGTAGTGGCCGTATGGAGATATGGCAGGGTTCGATCAGATACGTGCGGTATTGCACGGATCGTGATCGGACGGATTTTACTAGACGGCTTTGGTTTAAGCCGGATCCTAGTATTAGATAGTGTAGTTTTGTCTCTTTGCATTTGTGTTCAGTGGGAATACAAATGAGGGCATGTATTTGCAGTTGCGGGGTTTTCCTGTAATTTATTACGGGATCGGTTTTCTGGAGCTGCCAGTTTGCATTCCGTTCCGGCCGGTTTTTTTTCATTCCTTCACGGCCGGACCTTTTGATGGAGGGGGTTATTTGCACATTTGCAAATAACATTTTGTGGAGGGCTTTCATGCTTTTGTGAGGCATCATGAGTGTTCTTTCATGATGAGATTCCATTTGAATCAATCACCTGCATTTATGAGATGAGATTTTGTTGTGACCTTTTTTCTTATTCTTTCTTGCATTTCTCCTTTTGGATTTATTCTTTCCTTTTTTGCCCCTCTTCATTGATTAGTGGCCGGCCACATTTTGTTGGTGAGATGGGAGTGGCATTACTTGTGAGTGCTTTGATTTTCTTTTGGACATGTGGCTGTTAATTTCCATTCATGCATTTCGTGGCCCCCACATTCAATGTGATGATGAATTTATTTCCTAAGGTTGCATGAGCTAATTGATTTGCTCAGGGGCTGTTTTCCATTCCCAGAGAATTGATTTTCCTTTTCCTAAGCCAAATCACCACTTGCAATATTTTACAGAGCACAAAATTGTTTTTGGCAGAGCTCATTTTTGGGCAAGCTCAAATTCCAGCAAGCTTTCATCCATGGAGATATTCTTGTGCTCAAATTCTTTTATCAAATAGCAACTTCAACCCCTAGAGATAAAGCCACTACACTACACCTACAGCATATCTTGGACGCGTCGGCTAACCAACTTCACGCCCGAGTTGCCTCGGTCAAGAGGTGGGAGCCCGTAAAAGAGATCGGCTACGTGGTGACCTTTCCGACGAGGAGGTGATGGACGAAGTTTCCGCGGGAGATCGGAGTGGAGACGAAGACCGAAGGACACGGATCGCTTGGTATAACTTCTCTACTCTTTTCTAGTTTGCTAGTTAGCTAGGTTAATAGCCCGATCCGGGTGAAAAGTGCGCGGTGGTGCCGGTTGCATGTTTTGCAAAGTGTTGTTTCCGCGTTTCCGGCGTCGGATCGACGGCCGGGGCGCTGCCGCGGACTTACATGATGTGCATATTCCACGCACACTTATTTGCCGGCTCACACACATCATCATCGGTAATTGCTATGTCACGTACACTTTAGATCATATTATCTTTTATGGATACATTCAGCTAACAGCTTGATTGATATAATATCGTGATTACTCTCAGATGTTTGTCTAGACATGGCATCATTACGTAGACATTCATGCATTCATATTTTCAGGTTATCATGCAGTATTATGGGGCATATACCGCCATTTATCATATTCTTACTCATGATTTTGAGATTTGGATTTCTATAAGATTTCTGGACTTTTGGGGAAAACCGCAAGAAAATATAAAAAAACTTCTCTCTCTCTCCTCCTTTCTTATTAAAATATAAGATGCGGTTTTCTCGTGATGTATGTGTCGTCCACCATGAGATTTCATGTTTTCTGATGGATTTCGAGACCCGATTCGAGGAGTGGATGAACCGTCTCGGGTACATGATGGGCCCGGTATGGTACCCCGGGGCAAGAAGATCGAGTTGTAGACGATGAGCCTGACAGGGGAAGGCTACCTATCGGTGATGTCTAGCGCGGTGGATATCCGGAGGATACCGACCGTTGTCGTGAGATTTGATGTTATGGGCCGATCCGGACTGACGGAGCCCGAGGATTGAGACTATGAGACTTGAGGTTTACGTGTTTGTGTCGATGCTTGACACGGATTTCCATGGACTTCATTGTTGAGATTTCAGATTCCTATACACATTTTACTATGATAACAGCTAAAGATTTCTTATACAGATATTTCTGGATTTCAGGATTGATTATTTTATATTCATGATGCATGCATATCCATTCATATGGCATAGTATTATATGAGGCACTGACACGAGCACGGAGTATCTGCATTTACACGTAGTTTTACCCTGCTATTACTAGATGATTGGGATATAATAGTGTATTATTATGACCTAGGATAGCGTCGTGCATTCGATTTCTTTTCGTAGATGTCTTCTACTCACGAGTTGGCAACTCACCCCCGTTGTGCCAAATTTTATTACAGGTTCGATGTACAGGTTTCCCTTGGCAGTTGCTGGCACATCATTTTCATTTCGGCTGATTTGCACGGTTGGTTGGTTCATTTGTTTCTGAACCGCCGTTGTATTTTTATTATTTCATTTGTATCTAGAAAGCTCCATCAACCAAACTTGTATTATTTGATAGTTTATTGGGCCAGTCTTTTATTTCGACCTTAGAGTCGCGCATGTATTATTCTCATCTGGTGGTTTTGTTTTCTTTTGAGTTTTGAGCCTCGCCCTTTGGCGTTGTATATTATTGTGCTTGTTGTGGTTGTTTCCGCCTGTTGGCGTTGAGCTAGCACCCGTTCGGGGATGCTTTTTATTGTTTATGTATATTATACTTGTTGTACCCGTTTGGGGCCAGTTTTTACAGAGGAGACTCTGCCGAAATTTTTGGGAAAATTTGCTGATATTTTAAACTTGTTCCTTCATGTTTCCTTTTACTGCTTCTTCTTCTTTTTCATGGTTTAGATTTCTGGGCTTCGGCTTACTTAGGTTACGTGGCGCCTCTAGACGCTTCGTAATCTAAGTGCCGGTCACGTTCCGTACTTTTGGGTCGTGACATTGGGGGTGCTTGATATGATCATCACCCACTGCCGGCGTATTGATTAGTATTAGAGTCCCATAAAGGAGTTACCTAGTCCAGGAGAAACGTTGTGGTGCGCGTATGCGATATGCGCATGGACCCGATTAAAATGCGCATATAGGATACCGTATATTGATCGGGCGGCTTGCTTTTGGTGGGGTCATAGGTGATATGGCCGGATTGATAAATCAAGTGTTGATTTATCATTTAACCATTAGATTTTTCACTTGAAATCCTTTCTTGTACATGATGGATGTATGCATGCATGTATGCTTTCTTTCTTTTAGTTTCATGCACATATGGATGTGCATACACACATACATACATACATCATCCTTCATGGTTGATTACACATGGAAAATGGTGGCAATATAAGACTAACACCTTGGTTAAATATATGGATTATTATTTTATTTGTATTTAAAACAAAATGGAAAAGGAAAGGATAATTCATGACTAGTTTCTACATCCTTCTTTAACCTAACCATCCTCACCTACCATTAACCATGGATTAAACTTTCCTTCTATGTTTTAAACTCTAATTAAATAATATCTCAAACATTTAACCATGGTTTGACATGAGAAGAAATAAATATATATAGATATATTTTCATCTCTTTTCATAAGTTAATTTTTTCTCTTCTTCAAAATAGAAAAGCCATCAACTTCTTCCTCCTTCTTCCTTTGCTCTCTAGTTTTTTATAGTGAGCAAAACACACATCAAGAAAGGTTTTTGAAGTGAGAATTAGAACCACAACATCATTCTACACAAGTCTAGCCCACTTGTTTAGAGTGTTATCTTCTTTTCTTCTCTTGGAAAGTGAAGTCGATAGCTTGGACGAAGGAGCTTCGGGTGGATCGTCGTGGACACTAGAAGACTTCAAGTGGACCTTCCTCCAACACTCAAGAGGCCAAAGAGTCTAGCGAAGGGAGCTACAAAGGTTGTACTCTCGAAACCCTTGTCTTTGTTACCTTTAACATTTAGAAACCCTAATTTTCTAGGATCGATCCTTTGTATGCTTGCTTAGCACCATAAAAATTTGAATTTTGTGACATGTGATGCTTCCAAACCCTTCATGAGGTGCTAGGCTAACCCAACAATTTGCACAGTAGTCTTCTGACTTGAAAATATGGTTTTTAGAATATTCTTTTTGGCCCAGAATTTTTTTAAGTGCTATAGTAGTGCTTGGGGGCCCACTTAGGAAAATTTGATCGATCGAAAATTTTTAAACGCATTAGTTCAAAGTATTTACATTATATCTGCGACCGTGAATGTCACTTGGTCGGTCATTCCTATCTAACTGCTATAGCCCGGTTAGACGGATTTGCGAACGTGACATTCACGTTGATGTTCTGTGTTGTGCTGTGATGTTGCGGATTGGTCGTGGGGGATAGCCTGGATGCAATGTTAGTACAGTTTTTGTTGTATTATGTACATTTGATATTGCGGGGAGAGCGTCCGACATGTGGACTGCCGTCACTGCCTGTTGTATATTATTCTTTTGGGGCACGACCGGGTCGAGGTCGATGTACCCGTTGTATGTATATTTTACTTTTTGTACTAGGATTTCCCCGCGGATGGGTGCACGGATAGTCGGGTTCTAGAGGGCAACGAGCCCGCATCTCATGGCGTTGAGACGGAGGGGACCTCACTCTAGAATTGGCGGGCTATTCGCCGCACTCGTAGGGGGTACAGGTTGACCAAGGAAAGGTGCCCAAGTTACCGGATTCCGTGAAGTGCTGGGTGGTCCATTCACGTTGCTGAAGGCGGCTGCCTCTCTTCAGGTTTTGGCGGGTAACTTGCCGCGCCCGTAGGGGTCTAGGTTTTCATTGCACAGGCTATCCAAAGGACCAGGGGAACGTCGGGTTTCAGTAGCGGCTCTATGAAACCCGGGGATCCCAGATATCTGTATTGTTCTGTGATGCTTATTACATTTCCGTGATGTTGCATTTTATCACGCCTTGAGTGAAATATTATATATTGATATATATACTAGTAGATGTTGTATATGTTTTGCATCCGCGCTAGTCCAGTCCCCGCTCTGTCGTTAGTTAACTAACCTAACGGGTAATGACGGGACCCAGTGGCGAATGCGGATGGCATATACGTACGTCATTATTTTCGTTCTTTATTGGTGTTATCAATTGATGGGACTGCATTGATTCGGATCAATGCAAGCTAAACAAACCTATTCTGATGTTGTTGGAACATTTTTTTCAAAAAGCTGTTATTGCAAGGACGTTCTCTTTTGTTTTGCACAGAGGTATTCGGTTATGAATATCCAGCACCTCAGTCGACGAGGAAAGGGCCGAGATCCCTTCACCGGGAGTGACCCCATGGACAGAAGTTTGCGTCAGGGAAATAACTTCACTATAGCCGATTACTTTTGCTTTGCATTGTGGTTTTCAGTTGGAATATCCTGCACCTCATTCTACGGGGAAAGAGCCGAGATCCCATCACCGGGAGTGACCTCTTTAGCAAAGGTTTTCGTTACTATATTTTTAAAAGCTATCCGGTTCCTTCAAGGATAACAAGTTCATTACGTTAAAGGTTTTCGCCAGAAAGCATTCGTAGCCCTCCGTCATTTCATATGGATAGTCAATAGTATTCAAGCTGTGTATGTTGGCCAAAGTCAAGGCACAGTGATTGGTAGCTATTGGGTATTCATATGCAGCATAGATAGATGCGTTGGTTTGGGGCAGTCGTACTACTATTTTGGCCAAAGTCAAGGGTATGTATGGGTGGGCTCAAATTAACCTGGAGAATGACGGGTAGAACTTGACATGTGACTTATGATATGTTGGCCAAAGTCAAGGTCATAAGAGCATGGGGTAAAAATCCACATCGGGAGTTTCTAAAGAAACTGAAACTTGCCATATATGCGCATACCTTCTGGAGTGTGATAACGTGAGCGGATTCCGTCACGTTATCATGCGATGATAGTTGGATCCCGATTCGCACTGATGAGTTGGTTTACTCCTCGGGTGATCTCGACTAATTCTTCTTTCAGGTTTGGAGGAGAATTTGACGGTACAGTGGGAGGTTTCCAGTTTAGATAAATTGGTAACCATTCTGATCTAGGTTAGAGTGCACGCTGAGTGTTTCTTTTTTCTCTCTCTTTGGCAGCGACCATTGACCCGACCCTAGACTATGACTCAGTGACCAAAATTAACCGAACCTTCTTAAACACTGGCTTTTGGATTGTGAGAGTTGCAAACCTCATTGCCACTCCTACTTTTACCCTTTTCTCTAGGACACCCCGTATTACTACGAACATCCACTTCCATTGGACAAAACCATCGTATAGTTATATACGAACTCGAAGGAATTTATTCGAGGATGGTTTCTGGTTCTGGAGAAAATGAATAGGATTATTCAGTTGTCTTTTTCTTTTACATTCTCTCAGGTTGCGAGTACTCCTTGGTTTAGGAGATAGTACACCTATTACGCAAATTAGATAGTCTTCTTCCAAACCTTAGGCTGGTGCCGAACGGTGGGGAATGAAGAAAACCAATTTGCATAACGATGGTGTACAGAGGGTATTAAGTAAAGACACATCAAGGGATTAGTAAGAGGGCAAATTAAATTGCGACTGCTATTCATGACCAGACCAAGTATTTCTTCGCCAATCCTAAATCACCTTTGTATTTCTCCAGGACACTCCGTATCACTACGAAGATCCACAGTTTATTGGATACTCCATCATATGGTTATATACGAACTCGAAAGGAACTTGTTCCAGTTCGGGGATGGATTCTGGTTCAGGAGAATTAGGAATAAGGTTTATTCGGTTGTCTTTTATCTTTACCTTCTCTCGCATTGCGAGTGCTCCTAGGATTAGGACAGTACACCCATTATGCTTATTGGATAGTCTTCTTCCAAACCATAGGCTGGTGCCGAACGGTAGGGAAGGAAGAAAACCATTTGGCCTAAAGGGGTGTATAGAAGGTAATGAATAAAGACATATAAAGGGATTTGGAGAGGTGGCAAAGAATTATACGGTTATAGTTGTGAATCTGGATAATGGAAGAGACATTACTAGGAATACCCGGATACCCCTACGAAACATTTCAATGTTTCAGTTTCACTGTGTAATGTTAAAAGAAAACTGATTTCCCGATTAGATTCTTACTCCAGGGTATGTATTTACCAGGTATGATTCTCACATCTGTATGGTTTTACAGATGGTGAGTGGGTGTAAGTTATTGGGAATTGGGTGATCATCCTCATTATATCGGGATTCGTTGTAATCGGTGATATTTGAGGAAGTCACCTGGGTTGTTTGCCGGACGACAAATATTTGGTTCTGAATATCCGCTGTTATGCACCAATTTCAAATTGATATATCTGTACGTCTATTTTCATAGAGTGAGATATACCTTTTTGAAATTATGTCTATAACATTTACCTATATCAGTGGATGGTTAGGTAAGGAGTATTAAACAGCGGTGTAATTCTTCTTAACCATAGGTACAGTTTTCAACCTACGATACACAGGGATTGAGTTATTAGACTCAAGGGACTTATACAGAGTATTGTATGTTGTCAAGTGTCCATCAGGACAGAGGGGTAGGTACTCGTAGTAGATTCTGTTTACTTATGACTTCTCTGGTTCTAAGACATGTGTTTCGTAGAAACACAAGGTCTGAGTTTTGAGAAGTTATAGGTATAAGAATAGAGTAGAGAACCAGGTGTTGCAAGTATCGGGATTCTTCAAGGTGATCGAAGATGTAGATACTTGTGTATGGTATTCAGTAATGATTAAGAGAACTTGCTTCTCTTTACTCATAATTGGAAGCATTCCTAAGTTGAGTAACGCTGATCGGCCTCCTTCCATTTAGTTGACATGCACTGGAGACAGCTGCATTATTTGAATCTGGTTCAATTAAATCAGTGCCTCTATTTCTATATTGGATATAGAACGGTTCATATCTTAACGATGTTAAGGTACGGGGAGTTGTCCGGCTTATGCTTAAAACCAGACACTGGATGACTCAAGGCACGTTTCTGTAATGGCTGTTTGTGGGTTGACCCGGGCTATGACGAGGGTTGACTTTTTACCATCTGGAAGATCAATAATGATATTGTTCTTGACTCGCCACAATTTTAATAAAAATGGATTTTTTTTAGAAAACACTAGTGGGAGTATGGTAGAACTGGAAGTGATTCCAGAACCGCAAACAATTACTGAAGATTTGATAAGAACCTAAAGATTCAATCTGGTTTGACATTCCATTGGCCACTCCGCAGATACGGTGGGTAACCTCAGGCACCAGAGAGGTACTCAGGTAGCCTCAAGGACGGTGACAGGGAGGTTCTTCTTTACCCAGACTTGCCATTGCTGTTGATCCAGACTGTGAGACCCGACAGGAGGAGGAGTATAGCATCGTTCTAAACTGGCTTTAGAAGTGTACGACTATATGACTCTGCCAGAAGGTTGTCATGGTCAGTGGGAGCAGCGGAAGCATAGTGGGCAGGTGGCTTATGTCTATTTATAGACTAAAGCAGATATAGCGGAGATAGATCATCTATTTCAGATGTGACAGTCATGGGTTTGACGTCATCAGAATATGGGGTGGATCTGTTAAGAAGGTAGTAGGGTGTGATGTCCTGGTATTTGAATGACATACACAGAGTAGGAAGTGAAGTTCCGATACTACGATCGGTTATACTTTGGTTGTCACAAAGTAGTTTCTCCACGTGGGACTTGGATATTATATCAAGACATATTGGTTACTGGATCTATGGTTTTAGATCTAGATTTGGGTAGTTTCCTAATCTGGGTACTTAGACAGCATTCTAAGAGTATTTAGAATGGACGACTCCTGGCACGGTAGTGTGCCTGCAGGTGATGGAGTCACCCTCTCTAAAGGTGTCTTACAGACTAAAGAGGAGAGGGATGTGCATGATTGGCAGATCACTTGCTTAGGCAATTGAGTCAATCATGAGATGTCAAGTACCACACCAGATGTTGTTTTTGCAGTAGGTGCAATAAGTTGATATTGATCCAATCCTGGAGGAACATTAGGAAGCAGTTTTAGAACATAAGTGGGTGTTCTAGGGATATGATAACAACAGCCTCTTTTAGGAAACAGTTATCATTCCAGGCTTCCAAGGTGACCTGGACGGCAGAGTGGCTGTCAGAGTTGTAGTTTTCCCTCTGACGAGGGGCGGTATTGTGGACAGGTGGTCCAGGAGGATACTGAGGTAGGCATGGCGCAGGATACTGATTAAGTTCAGTTGACGATACAGTCTAAGAAGTTTGGATTTGGAGTTCATTTATGAGCTAGGTCCCATCAGACATCCAGACACATTCTAAGACAGGTATTGCTCATTTCGGGAAATAGTTTTCTCCGCGAACTTGAGATAAAGAGAGACATAGAAAGAAACATTAGAGCTGATCCACTCACTGGGGCTATTCCTCGAACGCAATAGTTTCGCAAACGAGCTTTGTGAGACTGACTAGTAGAGCAGTTGGGTGTTCGGTATCACACGGGCTGTGAGTATGCGACATCGCAATAATTAGCCTTGAGTGCAAGTGGGAGATTGTTGGAGATAGTGCCCTCAGAGTCAATTATTAGATCACAGGCACGTGATTGCAATGATTGAGGAAGGACCAATCCCGGTAGGACAGTCTTACTCAAGATGATAGTATGCTATCTGGTTTATCTTTATCATCGTGTACTGCTTTATGTGACCTTACAGGTCGCTATTACACGTTGGTAGAGCCCCTAGGATTCTTGCTTGAATGCCAGCAGTATGAGGGCGATCATATACATGGGAGTTGGTAGTCTATAAGCACATCCTTAAAAGGTCCCTAGCCGTGGGAGTTTCGAGACAGGGCATCGATACTCCAGAGTAGACTAGTGTATACAGTCAAGACCCCGATGAGGGGCGGTGGCCGGTCTCACAAGCCACTGGTGTCAGTTGGTTCACCTAAGATGTATACAGGTGCTCATTGGGTTATGAGTACATCGGACAGGACTAGCCGGGAACATGCTAGTTGGTCTTATACCTGACGTCAGATAGCAGTTCCCTGGTGACATGTGTACAGGTTAGTTCATCGACCTGAGATCATCATTTGTCTTGTATGAGTTCCCACTGTACTTTGATTACTACCTTACCACGCTCAATGGAGACGTGCAAACATGTTTTAGTTGGGTACAGTCCCGAGCCACATGGAGGCAGTGAGCAGATCTGCAGGGGTTCGTCTCTCCCGGTATTGGGGGTGAGGTCGTGTTGTGTCTAGGAGAGCCAGTACATGAAAAGTCCTTGGCCATGGCAGGAGATTTACTGGTAGGTATTCCAGTAGTATCTCAGGGTATTCTGGGCTATACTCCGACACGACTTGTACCGCTTTTGGGGGTCTGACTTTTACCAACCCCTAGGCCCGCCTTGCGATGCTCATAGACGAACGGACCGGACTGTACGTTTATTGTCACTGACAGGATCAGTAGGGTGTCAGCATGAGTTCGCTCACAGACGTCCCTTTTGGTCAACACCTGGTAGCCCGTTACGTATAGGCTAATACATCTGACGTGCTTGTGGTTAAATCTACAACCAAGGTGTTGACGAGTCTTTAGAGTCCCCCACAGATTCAGTTGCTCAAGTTTCTGGCGAAACGCTGTAGAGGCCGTATGGAAATATGGCAGGGTTCGATCAGATACGTGCGGTATTGCACAGATCATGATCGGACGGATAATACTAGCGGGCTTTGATTTAAGCCGGATCCAAGTATTGCACAGTGTAGATTTCGTCTCTTTGCATTTGTATTTCGGTCGGAATACAAATGCGGATATGTATATATACAGTTGCGGGGTTTTCCTGTAATTTATTACGGGATCAGTTTTATGAAGTTGCCAGTTTGTTTTCCGTTTCGGCCATATTTCTTTGTCTTTTTCAGTGGCTGAAGATTGGTGGAGGAGGGCTTATTTGCATTTGTGCAAATAAGCATTTTGGAGGGTTGTCTTTGCATATTGTTGCATCATGATGGTGCACTTTCATTGACTCCATGACTTCATGATTGCTTGACTTTGGGTATGATGATTGGTTGATAGAGTATTGGTTTTGATGGATGATCATTGCTTATCATCATCACCCTTTCTCTCTCTTGCATTATGTTGTGGTTCACTCTCTGTGATTATCACTCACTCCATTCTCACACACCACCATGAGCATGGCCGGCCAAGTGATATGGGGGCTGTCCCATTTATTTTGGTAGGGTTTTTCATCTCCTTTGCTTGCTAAAAACTCATGAGCCACTACAAAAGTTGATATCTCCTTTCCTCCACTAAATGGGCAACTTCTAGTAACCCCAATGAGACATTGCACTACACTTATTCTACAGCAAATCTTGGGCACGTCGACTCGCCAACTTCGTGCCCGAGTTGCCTCGGTCCAGAGGTGGGAGCCCGTAAAAGAAGCCGGCGACGTGGTGCCCTTCCGGCAAAGAGGTGGAGACCGAAAATTCCGCGGGAGATCGGGACGTCGACGAGAAGACCGAAGGACACGGATCGCTTGGTATATCTCTCTACCCATTCTTTTGTTAGCTAGGACAATTTTAATGGCCCAATCCGGGATTTTTGTGCGCGGTGGTGCCGGTTCAAAAGTTAAAGTAAATTATCGTTTCCGCATTTTGGCCTCGGATTGACGGCCGGGGCTCCGCCGTGCACTTACAATCTTTTCTTCAAATTAAGTTGAGTTAATCCAAAACCTTCTCACATATCTAGATATTTGTTGTGAAATTGGATTAAAGAAAAAGAAAAGAGAATGAATTTAGATGCATGCATGTGCATTATTGTGTATGTGAATGCATTTAATGGATTAAATGATGGTAAGTACGAAACCCTCACAAATCACTCACCTCCTCCTCTTGGCCGAGATCCCTTCTCTCTCTACTGCCCCTTGCTCATTTCTTTTCCATTCTTGCATCATTCTAGCACACTAAATCCTCAAAATCCAAAACATATCACAAAACTTACCAAAAATCCTTTTTTTTAGCATCTTGGATCACTTGGAGATAAGGAAAGCTAGGAGCTTATGAGCAAAGTTGTTAGGAATAACCCCTATACTGTTAATTAGGAGTTTTTGTGTTATTTAGCTCGTGTTTTATGGTTTAGAACACTTGTTTTATCGATTAGTGCGATATCGGGTTTTAAAGTCTTTTAGAGCTTTTAATATGTGCTGTGATCTGGAGAATTTAGTGTTTGACCAAACAAAATATTAGAGAAGTACTAGTGAACCTGAGACACCACCTGAGAGATGGGGGCCACCCCACAGGCCGGGGCCGGCGACCCTGTTTAGACCATAATATTGCATTTTCCATTCCCCTATTCTTATCCTTGTTATAAATAAACAGGTACTCTTGACGCACGTTTGTTGCATATTACAGGATACAGGTTTCTGGAGCAAATACAGTGAAAAAGACACAAAACAACAGAAAAGGGACTTTTGACCAACAATTAGACGGATCCTAGTCAAGCCCAGTTCACATAGGTGCAAGGCAACGAATGTCAAGGTGAAACGGTTAAAAAGACCAATACAAGTCTTCACTGAAGATCTGGAGAAGAGTAAGAAGCCAACAGAGAAAAAGAAGTATAAAAATAAGAAGCCCTAGAAATCCTGAACCAAGCCAAGAATTTTGGTGAGCCAAGCCCACCAAAGGGCCGCGGATCCGCGGCCCAAGCCAACATTTGCCGCGATCCGCGGCCATTCAGAGCCCGTGTCGGTGGATTTTTGGCGTGTCGGTGCGATGGTTCGGGTGTTGGGATTTTTAGAGGTCAAATCAGTAATTGCGCATGTGCGAGACTCTGAAACCCTAATTCTCCTGTTTACTTATAAATTGTAATCTCAAAATTGTAAAATGTTATGCCTCTTTTCAATCAATAAAATTCAGAATTGCTGGGAGTTATTTTCATATCTGTTCTTCTTGTTTGGAGGGAGCCGTCAACCTAGTAAGGTGAATTATGTTTTTTCTTCTTTTAATTAAAATGTTTTCTCATCCCCTAATGAGCGAGTAATCTCCTCGCTTGTTAGGGTTAGCTTTAGGGAAAGGGTTGAGAGATGAGATCTCTCAACCCTTTCAATGCCACTTTCACATAATGAATTAGAACTACACGCATACGAGCACAACCGCTCCCTGCGGCATCCTACCCTTCGAGGTAACGATGAACCGTCGTATAAAGGGCCGGTTGCGCGCGTTTTCCGTAGGTGTTAGGGTAATTATCAACAAAGGAAGGATACAAATCTAGAGGAAGAAACATCTTCCCAAAAGATTTGGATCCACTTTATTAATAATTACATTAACATCTAATAGATCTAAAAAAGAAGGCATTGAAAGCGGTGAGGAAAAACGTTAATCTCCAAAACTTCCCCTAAGCCTAACCCTAGCAAGACTCTTAATTAGATTAATTAGATCCTGTTTTTATAGATTTTTATAAACCAACCAAAACGACATTTTGAATCAACTTGTTAAAACACATAAAAGGAATTTACCCGTCTCTGTGGATCGACCCGTACTCACTGGCTAGATGTGAAGCGACGCCGTTTCTGATTGCGGTAAAAACAAGTTTTGACACTTAATCAAATGGCGCCGTTGCCGGGGACGGCGTAATCTTTCTTTTTGTGAATTTTCGGGTTGATATAAATTTTAAAAATTATAAAAATCTGAAAATATAAAAAAAATACAAAAATTATCAACTTTGATCTGTTTGAAGGGTTTGCTATTTGAATCTTGCAGGAACCGCAAAGACTTTTTGGATCTGGAGTTTTACAGAAGGTCAAAACAGAAAAGGGAACATAAGAACAGAGAGGAATCACAAGTACAGAGCAGCACAAAATTTTCCAGAGGCTGAATCCACCAAGGTGCCACGCTTCCGCCGCAAAACGAGGCTTCCTGCCGCGGTTCCGCGCTCCTATTGCCACGTCAGTGCATCATTTTTGCACGGCTTGCTCTCTTTTCTTCCCCTCAGTAACCTACAATATATCCACTGTAAAAATTTTCTGCAGGGTTCTTTGCGCTAAAAAATCTTTTTCCCCCTTCTTAATAACAGATTTTCTGCAGGTTTCTTTGCGCTGCGCTAAAAATTGATTGCAAGTGAAATTGTATTGTTTTGCATAATTTAATCGGACTCTAAGGGGCTAATTGACCAATCTCAGATTGGGTGGGGATTTCATCACCCTTCCCAGGACCCCAGAAAACACCTAAAGCATTTTGCATCGACCACAATTAATTAAAAAAGATTAGACTCAGACCTAAGGACATCGAGCTTAATAGAAAAAGGACTAGTATAGGCATCGGCCGTTTATCCTAACCTACTTTGCGGTGTCTAGGCTAGTGGTTATTAATTAGGCCCACTGTAGTGGTGGTTCCTTCCCACTTACCTGGCCGTATTTGTCCGTGAAGAGGCGGTTTGAGGTCCTATTTCTAGCCCTAGTTAGGAGCTGTCTAGCAGACCTAGGCAACCCTAGATCTAGGCCTGATTGTGCATGTGTGGTTGATACATTTGTGTCACGAGTCCCATTTTCTAAAACTTTCTCGCAAAACTCTCCAATAAAAAAAAATATAAAGAAAAATCTTTTCAAAACTTGCAACTTGCCGCTAAGAAAACTTGCAACTCACTTCCACTCACTTCTTCTCATTGACGTTATCTTACCCCCACATTCTGTTTTTCTATTTTTTTTCAGACTGCACTACCCTTTAGTGTATGTCATTTTGGACTAGGGATACTAACGCCCGATTAGTCCGTGTTTCGTTGGTACCGACCAACGAACCGTTCGACGAACCCTTCGTCGACGTTCCCTCCATTTCCTTACCTCCACCTTCAAATTCTTTCACCGAAGGTATGTCTGTAAGTGCACGGCGGCGCCCCGGCCGTCAACCCGACGGCCAAACGCGGAAACGGTGCTGAACTTTAAAATTTTTGCGGACTTGGCAAAACGGCACCACCGCGCACTAAAACCGGATCGGGCCATTAAACTAAATCTAGCTAACAACAAAGAGAAGGGGAAGAGATATACCGACGATCCAAGTCCTCCGGTCTTCATCTCCACTCCGATCTCCTCGCGGGATCTCCGTCCGTCTCCTCCTCGTCGGAAAGGGCACCACGAAGCCGGGTACTTTTACGGGCTCCCACCTCGATACTGAGGCAACTCGAGCATGAAGCCGGCAACTCGACATGCTCAAGATTTGCTGTAGGAATATAGTGTAGAATCAAAGTCTCTCTTTTGGGGTTTGGTTGCCATTTGAGGATGATGGAGGAATCAAAGAATAGAAAAATGGTGCTTGCATTTTTCTTGCAAGAAAATGAGATCAAGAATGAACTCTCAAGATGAACCTCTCATTTTCTTTCTCTCTTTTCTTTTTCTTCTTCTCTCTTTCTTTTTCAACCATGATAATGATCTTTCTCTCTTTGAAAATGGTGGAGGAAAAACTAATATGAAGCAAGAAGGGAGGTGAGTGTAGTAAAAAGGAGGAGGGTGACCACATCCAAGAACATAATCATCACTAAATCTCAAATCAACCTCAAATCCATTTCAAATCTCATAAAGCAAAGATGCTAACCATTATGAAGGAAAAAGAAAAGATGCTATCATAATGCATGAAACCCCTCCACAAAAGTAATTTGCAAAACTGCAAATTACCCCCTCCATCAGAAAAGTCCGGCCGGGAAAGAACAAAGAAAAACCGGCCGGAACGGAAAGCAAAATGGCAACTCAAGAAAACTGGTCCCATAATAAATTACAGGAAAACCCCACACTGTGCATACACACCCGCATTTGTATTCCGTCCGGATACAAATGCAATGAGACAATATCTACACTGTACTATACTAGGATCGGCTTAAACCAAAGCCGGCTAGTAAAATCCGTTCGATCCTGATTCGTGCAATACCGCACGTATCTGATCGAACGCTGCCATATAACTATACGGCCACTAGTACAAACCGTCCGATCCTGATCCGTGCAATACCGCACGTATCTGATCGGACCCTGCCATATCTCCATACGGCCTCTACAGCGTTTCGCCCGAAACTTGAGTAACTGAAAGTGTGGTGGACTCTAAAGACTCGTCAATACTATGGCTGTGGATTTAACCACTAGCACGTCAGAGGTATAAGCCAATACGTGACGGGCCACCAGCTATTGACCAAAAGGGACGTCGATGAGGAAGCTCACCCCGACACCCAACTGAGCCTGTCAGTGACAATATCCGTGCAGTCCGGTCCGTTCGTCTATGAGTATCGCATGGCGGGCCTAGGGGGTTGGAAAAAGTCAGACCCCCAAAAGCGGTACAAGTCGTGTCGGAGTGTAGCCCAGAACACCCTGAGATACTACTGGAATACCTACCAGTAAATCTCCTGCCTTGGCCAAGGTCTTTGTGTAATGGCTCTCCTAGACACAGCGCGACCTCACCCCCAATACCGGGAGAGACGAACCCCCGAAGATCCGCTCACTGCCTCCATGTGGCTCGGGACTGTACCCAACTAAAACCTGTTTGCACGACTCCTTTGAGCCGTGGTAGGGTAGTAATCAAAGTACAGTGGGAACTCACACGAGACAAATGACGATCCCCAGGTCGATGAACTAACCTGCACACATGTCACCAGGGAACTGCCATCTGACGTCTGGTATATGACCAACTAGCATGTTCCCGGCGAGTCCTGTCCGGTGTACTCATAACCCAATGAGCACCTGTATACATCTTAGGTGAACCAACAGACACCAGTGGCTTGTGAGACCGGCCACCGCCCCTCGTCGGGGTCTCGACTGTATACACTAGTCTACTCTGGAGTATCGATGCCCTGTCTCGAAACTCCCACGGCTAGGGACCTTTTAAGGATGTGCTTATAGACTCCAGCTCTCACTTATATGATCGCCCTCATACTGCTGGCAGTCAAGCAAGAATCCTAGGGGCTCTATCAACGTGCAATAGCGACATGTCAGGTCACCTAAAGCAGTACACGATGATAAAGGTAAACCAGATAGCAAACTATCATCTCGAGTAAGACTGTCCTACCGGGATAGGTCCTCCCTCAATCATTGCAATCACGTGCCTGTGATCCAATAATTGACTCTGAGGGCACTATCTCCAACAATCTCCCACTTGCACTCAAGGCTAATTATTGTGATGTCGCATACTCACATCCTGTGTGATACCGAACACCCAACTCCCCTACTAGTCAGTCTCACAAAACCCGTTTATGAAACTATTGCGTTCGAGGAATAGCCTCAGTGAGTGGATCCGCCTTGATGTTTCTTTCTATGTCTCTCTATATCTCAAGTTCGCGGAGAAACCCATCTCCCGAAATGAGCAATACTTGTCTTAGAATGTGTCTGGATGTCTGATGGGACATAGCTCATAAATGAACTCCAAATCCAAACTTCTTAGACTGTATCATCAACTGAACTCAATCAGTATCCTGCGCCATGCCACCCTCAGTATTGCCTTGGACCACCTGTCCAAAATACTGCCCCTCGTCAGAAGGAAAAACTATAACTCTGACAACCTCCTTGTCGTCCAGGTCACCTTGGAAGCCTGGAATGATAACTGTTTCTCGGATGAGGCTGTCGTTATCATATCCCTAGAACATACGCTTATGTTCTAAAACTGCTTCCGACTGTTTCTCCAGGATTGGATCAATGTCAACTTATTGCATCTAGTGCAAGAACAACATCTGGTGTGGTACTTGACATCTCATGATTGACTCAATTGCCTAAGCAAGTGATCTGCCAATCATGCACATCCCTCTCTACTTTAGTCTAAAAGACACCTTTAGAGAGGGCGACTCCATTACTTGCAGGTACACTACCGTGCCAGGAGTCCTCCATTCTAAATACTCATAGAATGCTGTCAAGGTACCCAGATTAGGAAACCACCCAAATCTAGATCTAAAACCATAGATCTAGTAACCAGTATGTCTGATATAATGTCCAAGTCCTTTGTGGAGAAACCACTGTGTGACGACCAAAGTATAACCGATCGTAGTAAAGGAATATCACTTCCTACTACCTTCTCAACAGATCCATCCCCTATTCTGATGACGTCAAACCTATGACTGTCACATCAGAAATAGATGATCTATCTCCGCTACATCTGCTTTAGTCTATAAATAGACATAAGCCTGATGTCCACCAATGCTTCCGCTGCTCCCACTGACTACGACAACCCTCTGGCAGAGTCATATAGACGTGCACTTCTAAAGCAAGTTTAGAACGACGCTATACTCATCCTCCTGCCGGGTCTCGCAGCCTGAAACAACAACAAAGGCAAGTGTGGGTAAACAAGAACTTCCCTGTCACCGTCCTTGAGGCTACCGGAGTACCTCTCGGGTGCTTGAAGTTACCCACCTTATCTGCGGAGTGGCCAATGGAATGTCAAATCAGATTGAATCTTTAGGTTCCTTATCAAATCTTCAGTAATCGTTTGCGGTTCTGGAATCACTTCCAGTTCTACCATACTCCCACTACTGTTTTTGAAAAAATCCATTTTTAATAAAACTGTGGCGAGTCTAGAACAATATTGCTATTGTTCATCCAGATGGTAGAAAGTCAACCCGCGTCATAGCCTGGGTCAACCCACAAACAGCCATTACAGAAACGTGCCTTGAGTTGTCCAGTGTCTGGTTTTAAGCATAAACCGGACAACTCCCCGTACCTTAACAATGTTAAGATATGAACTGTACTATATCCAATATAGAACCAGAGGCACTGATTTAATTGAACCAGATTCAAATCATGCAGCTATCTCCAGTGCATGTCAACTAAATGGAGAGAGGCCGATCAGCGTTACTCAACTTAGGAATGCTTCCAATTATGAGTAACCTGAAAGAGAAGTAATTTCTCTTTATCATTACTATCAACTGAATACCATACACATGTATCTACATCTTCGATCACTTTGAAGAATCCCGATACTTGCTACACCTGGTTCTCTACTCTATTCAAATACCTATAACTCCTCAAAACTTAGACCCTGTGTTTCTACGAAACACATGTCTAAGAACTAGAGAAGTCAAAAGTAAACAGAATACAGTACGAGGACCAACCCCTCTGTCCTAATGGACACTGGACAACATACAATACTCTGTATAAGTCCGCTGAGTCTAGTGACTCATTCACTGTGTGTCGTAGGTTGAAAACTGTACTTATGGTTAAGAAGAATTACACCGCTGTTCAATGCTCCTTACCTAACCATCCACTGATATAGGTAAATGTCATCGACATAATATCAAAAGGTATATCTCACTCTATGAAAATAGACGTACAGATATATCAATTTGAAATTGGTGCACAACAGCGGATATTCAAAACCAAATATTTGTCGACCGGCAAACAGCCCAGATGATTTCCTCAAATATCACCGATTACAACGAATCCCGACATAATGAGGATGATCACCCTATTCCCAATAACTTACTCCTACTCAACATCTATAAAACCATACAGATGTGAGAATCAAACCTGGTAAATACATACCCTGGAGTAAGTATCTAATCGGGAAATCAGTTTTCTTTTAACATTACACAGTGAGACTGAAACATTGAAATGTTTCATTGGGGTATCCTGGTATTCTTAGTAATGCCTCTACCATTATCCAGATTCACAACTATAACCATATAATTCTTTGCCACCTCTCCAAATCCCTTTATATGTCTTTAGTCATTACCTTCTGCACACCCCTTTAGGCCAATTGGTTTTCTTCCTTCCCTACCGTTCGGCACCAGCCTATGGTTTGGAAGAAGACTATCCAAAAAGCATAAAGGGTGTACTGTCCTAATCCTAGGAGCACTCGCATCGCGAGAGAAGGTGAAGATAAAAGACACCTGAATGTACTTTATTCCTATTTCTCCTGAACCAGGATCCATCCCCGAACTGGAACGAGTTCCTTTCGAGTTCGTATATAACCATACGATGGATTATCCAATAAAATGGGATCTTCGTAATGATACGGAGTGTCCTGGAGAAATACAAAGGTGATTTAGGATTGGCGAAGGAATACATGGTTTGGTCGTGAATATCTGTTGCAATTTACTTTGCCCTCTTACTAATCCCTTACTTTGTCTTAACTTAATACCGTCTGTACACCTCTTTAGGCTAACTGGTTTTCTTCATTCCCTACCGGTCGGCACCAGCCTATGGTTTGGAAGAAGACTATCCAATTTGCATAATAGGTGTACTACTCCTAAACTAAGGAGTACTCGCAACCTGAGAGAGGGTGAAAAGAAAAGACAACTGAATAGTCCTATCCGTTTTCTCCAGAACCTGAAACCATCCTCGAATAAATTCTTTCGAGTTCGTATCTAACCATACGATGGCTTTGTCCAATGGAAGTGGACGTTCGTAGTAATACGGGGTGTCCTGGAGAAAAGGGTAAAAGTAGGAGTGGCAATGAGGTTAGCAACCCTGACAATCCAAAAGCCAGTGTTTAAGAAGGTTCGGTCAACTTGGTCACTGAGTCAAAGTCTTAGGGTCGGGTCAATGGTCGCTGCTAAAGAGAGAGAGAAAAGAAACACTCAGCGTGCATTCTATCCTAGATCAGAATGGTTACCAATTTATCTAATCTGGAAACCTCCCACTGTACCTCAAATTCTCCTCCAAACCTGAAAGAAGAATTAGTCGGGAACACCCGAGGAGTAAACCAACTCATCAGTGGGAATCGGGATCCAACTATCATCGCATGATAACGTGACGGAATCCGCTCACGGTATCACACTCCAGAAGGTATGCGCATATCTGGCAAGTTTCAGTTCTTTTGAAACTCCCGATGTGATTTCTGCCCCATGCTCTTATGACCTTGGCGTGAGGTCAAAATATCATAAGTCACATGTCAAGTTCTACCCGTCATTATCCAGGTTAATTTGAATCCACCCGTACATACCCTTGACGTAGGCCAAAATAGTAGTACGACTGTCTCAAACCAACGCATCTATCTATGCAACAGATAAATACCCGGCAGCTACCAATCACTATGCCTTGGCGTGAGGTCAAAATACATAGCTTGAATACTACCGAATATTTAACTGAAATGACGGAGGGCTACGAATGGTTTCTGGCGAAAACCTTTAACGTAATGAACTTGATATCGTTGAAGGAACGGATAGCTTTTTAGAAAATATAGTGACGAAAACCTTTACTAAAGAGGTCACTCCCGGTGAAGGGATCTCGGCTCTTTCCCCGTAGAATGAGGTGCAGGATATTCCAACTGAATACCGCGATGCAAAGCAAAAGTAATCGGCTATAGTGAAGTTAATGCCCTGACGCAAACTTTTTGTCCAAGGGGTCACTCCCGGTGAAGGGATCTCGGCCCTTGCCTCGTCGACTGAGGAGCAGGATATTCCAAATGAATACCACGATGCAAAACAAAAATGAACGTCCTTGCAATAACAGCTTTTTGAAAAAGTGTTCCAACAACATCAGATTAGGTTTGTTTTTAAACTTGCATTGATCCGAATCAATGCAGTCCCATCATTTGATCACACCAAAAAGAACGAAAATATACTGATGTACGTATATGCCATCCGCATTCGCCACTGGGTCCCGTCATTACCCGTTAGGTTAGCTTACTAACGACAGAGCGGGGACTGGACTAGCGCGGATGAAAAACATATACAACATCTACTAATATATATACCAATATATTATATTTCGCTCAAGGCGTGAAAAGAAATGCAACATCACAGAAATGTATAGCATCACAGAACAATACAGATATCTGGGATCCCCGGGTTTCACAGAGCCACTACTGAAACCCGACGTTCCCCTGGTCGTGTGGATAGCCTGTGCAATGAAATCCTAGACCCCTACGGGCGCGGCAAGTCACCCGCCAAAACCTGAAGCGAGGCAGCCCCCTTCAGCGCCGTGAATGGACCACCCAGCACTTCACGGAATCCGGTAACTTGGGCACCCCTCCTGGGTCAACCTGTACCCCCTACGAGTGCGGCGAATAGCCCGCCAATCCTAGAGTGAAGCCCCCTCCGTCTCAATGCCATGAGATGCGGGCTTGTTGCCCTCTAGAACCCGGCTATCCGTGCACCCCACCGTGGGGTAATCCTAGTACAGAAAGTAAAATATACATACACCGGATACATCGACCGCAACCAGGTCGTGCCCCAAAAGAATAATACAATCAGGCAGTGACGGCAGTCCACATGTCGGACGCTCGCCCCGCAATAACAAATGTACATAATATAACAATACAGTACTAGCATTGCATCCAGGCTATCCCCCACGACCGATCCGCAACATCACAGCATAAACATAGAACATCAACGTGAAAGTCACGTTCGCAAATCCGTCTAACCGGGCTATAGCAGTTAGACAGGATTTACCGATCGAGTGACATTCACGGTCGCAGATATAATGTAAATACTGTGAAAAATGTGTTTTAAAATATTCCGATCGATCAAAAATTAACAAGTGGGCCCTCAATCAAAACTGCAGCACTCACATAAAACCTTGGCCCAATTTTAATATTCCAAAAACCACATTTTCAACTCAGGAACACACTGGAAAAATTTGGGGGGGTGAACAGTAAAATCCGCGGCGGAAGCGCCGCACGAGGTGGGGTTTCGCGGCGCTTGCGCGGCGGAATAGTGAGATCATGGTTCCAAATTTTTACAGTATGCTTCTATTTCCCTGCACATCACTCTCAGACAACCAGAAAAATTTTTCGAGAACAAAATATTTCAACAGAAACTGATGTGAACTGAAATACGTGTTTTCGGGATTTTGTTCGATCGGAAACGTAAAACACATCACACAAAACTGGACTATGTTAATGGCGAGGCTCTGATACCACTGTAAGTGCACGGCGGCGCCCCGGCCGTCAACCCGACGGCCAAACGCGGAAACGGTGCTGAACTTTAAAATTTTTGCGGACTTGGCAAAACGGCACCACCGCGCACTAAAACCGGATCGGGCCATTAAACTAAATCTAGCTAACAACAAAGAGAAGGGGAAGAGATATACCGACGATCCAAGTCCTCCGGTCTTCATCTCCACTCCGATCTCCTCGCGGGATCTCCGTCCGTCTCCTCCTCGTCGGAAAGGGCACCACGAAGCCGGGTACTTTTACGGGCTCCCACCTCGATACTGAGGCAACTCGAGCATGAAGCCGGCAACTCGACATGCTCAAGATTTGCTGTAGGAATATAGTGTAGAATCAAAGTCTCTCTTTTGGGGTTTGGTTGCCATTTGAGGATGATGGAGGAATCAAAGAATAGAAAAATGGTGCTTGCATTTTTCTTGCAAGAAAATGAGATCAAGAATGAACTCTCAAGATGAACCTCTCATTTTCTTTCTCTCTTTTCTTTTTCTTCTTCTCTCTTTCTTTTTCAACCATGATAATGATCTTTCTCTCTTTGAAAATGGTGGAGGAAAAACTAATATGAAGCAAGAAGGGAGGTGAGTGTAGTAAAAAGGAGGAGGGTGACCACATCCAAGAACATAATCATCACTAAATCTCAAATCAACCTCAAATCCATTTCAAATCTCATAAAGCAAAGATGCTAACCATTATGAAGGAAAAAGAAAAGATGCTATCATAATGCATGAAACCCCTCCACAAAAGTAATTTGCAAAACTGCAAATTACCCCCTCCATCAGAAAAGTCCGGCCGGGAAAGAACAAAGAAAAACCGGCCGGAACGGAAAGCAAAATGGCAACTCAAGAAAACTGGTCCCATAATAAATTACAGGAAAACCCCACACTGTGCATACACACCCGCATTTGTATTCCGTCCGGATACAAATGCAATGAGACAATATCTACACTGTACTATACTAGGATCGGCTTAAACCAAAGCCGGCTAGTAAAATCCGTTCGATCCTGATTCGTGCAATACCGCACGTATCTGATCGAACGCTGCCATATAACTATACGGCCACTAGTACAAACCGTCCGATCCTGATCCGTGCAATACCGCACGTATCTGATCGGACCCTGCCATATCTCCATACGGCCTCTACAGCGTTTCGCCCGAAACTTGAGTAACTGAAAGTGTGGTGGACTCTAAAGACTCGTCAATACTATGGCTGTGGATTTAACCACTAGCACGTCAGAGGTATAAGCCAATACGTGACGGGCCACCAGCTATTGACCAAAAGGGACGTCGATGAGGAAGCTCACCCCGACACCCAACTGAGCCTGTCAGTGACAATATCCGTGCAGTCCGGTCCGTTCGTCTATGAGTATCGCATGGCGGGCCTAGGGGGTTGGAAAAAGTCAGACCCCCAAAAGCGGTACAAGTCGTGTCGGAGTGTAGCCCAGAACACCCTGAGATACTACTGGAATACCTACCAGTAAATCTCCTGCCTTGGCCAAGGTCTTTGTGTAATGGCTCTCCTAGACACAGCGCGACCTCACCCCCAATACCGGGAGAGACGAACCCCCGAAGATCCGCTCACTGCCTCCATGTGGCTCGGGACTGTACCCAACTAAAACCTGTTTGCACGACTCCTTTGAGCCGTGGTAGGGTAGTAATCAAAGTACAGTGGGAACTCACACGAGACAAATGACGATCCCCAGGTCGATGAACTAACCTGCACACATGTCACCAGGGAACTGCCATCTGACGTCTGGTATATGACCAACTAGCATGTTCCCGGCGAGTCCTGTCCGGTGTACTCATAACCCAATGAGCACCTGTATACATCTTAGGTGAACCAACAGACACCAGTGGCTTGTGAGACCGGCCACCGCCCCTCGTCGGGGTCTCGACTGTATACACTAGTCTACTCTGGAGTATCGATGCCCTGTCTCGAAACTCCCACGGCTAGGGACCTTTTAAGGATGTGCTTATAGACTCCAGCTCTCACTTATATGATCGCCCTCATACTGCTGGCAGTCAAGCAAGAATCCTAGGGGCTCTATCAACGTGCAATAGCGACATGTCAGGTCACCTAAAGCAGTACACGATGATAAAGGTAAACCAGATAGCAAACTATCATCTCGAGTAAGACTGTCCTACCGGGATAGGTCCTCCCTCAATCATTGCAATCACGTGCCTGTGATCCAATAATTGACTCTGAGGGCACTATCTCCAACAATGTCGGGATTCAACCCCAATGATACCTTACCGACGGGAATGATTCCACCTCCGCCAGGTGCGAATAACCCGAATCTTCCGCCTGTTGTAGCGACCGCACGAGTCGCGCTCCAGGATCTCTTCTACCCCGTCTGCACTTCTTTACCTACATGTCTTTCACCCCCACCGGCAAATGGGGATAACTTTGAAATAAAACCACATTTCATCAATATGCTGCCTAAGTTTCATGGTTTGGAATCCGAAGATGCATATATTTTCATTAATAAATTCCAAAACGTTTGCGCCATGATGAAGACAACCAAATTAAGTGATGACGCAATAAGGCTAAGGGTCATTCCTTTTACCTTATGTGACCTAGGCGAGAAGTGGCTATACAGCACCGCATCACATTCCATTAGAAATTGGGATGAATTTGTATGAGCTTTTCTAAAAAAGTTCTATCCTCATCACAAAACTGCTAGAATCCGAAACGAGATTATACAATTTTCACAGCTTCCTTCCGAACCATTTTGGAAGTGCTTCGAGAGATTTAAAGACCTACTTGTTCAATGCCCTCATCATGGGATAGAAAGTTGGCAACTTTGCCAAACATTATACGAGGGATTGAACGCAGCAACGAAGCAGTTGCTAGAAACTATATGTCAAGGTCATTTTCTCTCCAAGTCTAGTGACGAAGCATGGCAGTTTCTTGAGGATTAAAGTGAGCAAACAATTCAGTGGGAGAGTACCAAGACCACATCTTCTTCTTCTGTTGGTCAATCTAGGGCCGGCATACATCAAGTAGATATGTCGATTGCTATGAAGGCCGAGATGACCTCACTTATGAAAAAGCAAGAAGCCATTGAGACTAAAATCTCATCGTCTTCTCCTGCCCCTACTCTACCCACACGAACTGTTTGTGCTTGTTGTTCTAATCCATCACATCTAACCGAAGAGTGTACTTATAATGCACCTATTCAAGGACAGGATCAAGTCAATGCTGCATTTCAGCAACGACAAAGAAACTATCCGTACTCTTCGGCATACAATCAGGGGTGGAGGAGTCACCCAAATCAACTGTTCCAAGGGAATAACAATTTTCAAAGACCTCCTCCACAACAACAACAAGCACCTTTACAAACTCAAAACCAGCAACCTTTCCAACAACAACCTTATACAAATCAAACGAACAATTTGGTTCAACCAAATGATGATAAGGTTATCTCGCTCGAAAAAAGTCTAGATGCATTTCTTAAGCAAACTACAGAATCCGCAGCAAGATTTGAAAGTTATGTTCAATCTTTAATGAATAACAATGCCTCACACGATCAAAGTATCAAATCTATTGAGGCACAAATTGAACAATTAACTGCTGCGTTGAGCGAGAGAGAAAAAGGAAAGCTTCCATCTCAACCATTGCCCAATCCCGGTCACACGCAAAACGCATATCCCAATCACAATGTAAATGCGGTGATCACGTTGAGATCCGGAAGAGAGTTGCAAAATAATGTGGGAACTCATGATGACATCCCCGCCGGTGGTTCTTCTTCGTCTTCTCCATCGTCATCATCCCCTTCTTCATTTTCTTCACTTCCTTCTTCACCTTTTTCTTTAGAGCCTATTCTCCACCCTTCACACGGCTCTACTTCTTCTGACTCGAACGGACCCATTTCTCACAACACGAACACATCCACACTGGGATCCGTTCCTACTCCACAGACTTTTGACTCAGCAAATTTTCAGAATGCTCCATTCCCAAACAAGTTGAGTCCTAATAAACCAAATGCACAAGTGGAGAAGATTGTGGAGATATTTAAGCAGGTTTGCATAAATATACCTCTCTTGGATGCTATCCAACAAGTCCCTTCATACGCGAAAATCTTAAAGGGCTTATGCACTTCGAAGAGAAAGGCATCTCAAGTACCCAAGAAAGTGCTAGTGGCTAGTGCAGTGAGCAATGCTATTAACCACCATCAAACCTTACCCCAAAAACGAAAGGACCCCGGCTGTCCTACGATTTCAATCACAATTGGGGATAAGAAAATTAATCGAGCACTTTTAGATCTTGGGTCTAGTGTTAACCTGATTCCCTAGTCCGTGTACGAACAATTAGGGGTTGGAGAGTTGAAACCCACTCGTTGCACTCTCCAAATGGCTGATCGATCAATCACCCATCCAACGGGTCAACTAGAGGATGTGTTGATCAAAGTCGGGGAGTTCATATTCCCTGTTGATTTTATCGTTATGGATACACAACCTGTTGCTAACCCAAGAAACCAAATTCCGGTGATTCTTGGTCGACCATTTTTGGCCATTTCCAATGCCGTAATAAATTGTCGCAATGGCTCCATGACTCTATCCTTCGGAAAGAGGTCTAGTGAGTTCAATATTTATAAGATGGGAAGTCTGCCCCCCGTACCTAAAACTAGTACACGAGAAGTTTTCTCTATTCACGAAATCACGCAGGAGGACTGCGAGCTTGAAAGATTTCTATTTGATGAAAACAGTTTTGACGCCACTAGTGCGTCCCTCCTTAAGCCTACCACCGTTGATACAACCGACATTGATTATGAATGTTTCACTTTTTCGGATGACGACGACTCACAGCCCGAATATGAGTCTTTTGAATTTTTGGATGAATTAGTCGAACCATCCGAATCGGTTGTTTACAGTGATTTCGAACCTGTGTTGGAGTCCTTTAAGTTCGAGGTAGATTCCGCAATGATTCTTTCGCCTCCGAAACTCGAACTAATGTCCTTACAGCCTCACCTTAAATATGCTTACATAGGTGAGAATGAGATTTTTCCCATTATCATATCAGCCTATCTAGCCTTCGAGCAAGAAAACGCTATTTTAAAAGTCTTACAAGATAGGCGGCAAGTTTTCAGTTGGACTATGGCGGACATCGAGGAGATCGGTTCCCTCATAATTGAATATCATACACAGTTGATGGATAATGCCAGGTCACTAGAGGACCCACAGGAACATCTTGGGGGTATTGTGGTGAGTCAACCTCCTCCCTTAGAAGTTGAAATACCCCATTTCTTTTAATAAGGTATGAGAATGCCAACACTCCACTGATTGCTGATCATTTACATTCTCGTTTCGATGCATCACCATCACCTGTATATTTACCTCCACACCTCCCATACCACTACTTCTATCTTCCCCAATTCTTTGCGGACCACCACAACTTATTTTTCCACCAACCAATATTCTTTACTGATAAATTTTTCAACTAGTTGGTGTTGACTTTTGGCCGATGCAAAATTTGGCAGTAATGTCTAACATAGTTTAAATGAAGTTTGGGGGAGGGCCTTTTTGTATATATTTTTGTTGACAATAAAAAAAATATTAAAAAATTATATATATAAATAAACAGGGGAGTGCCGGTAGTTTGACCCTCTTGGTCTAGCATGACAGTGAGGACACTGTCAAGTTCAAGTTTGGGGGTATGCTCGGTACGTCTTCATCCTTCGCATTCATTTGTACATATTTTTGCATTTGCATATTTATTTGAAAACCCATAAAAATTTGAAAAATTTCAAAAATTATAAAAATTAATGTATTCAATTTTGGCTAATTGACTAGAATTTGACAGATAGGTTAACTGGCTAGGAACAACTAGATCTTTGACATAGTAAATTAAAACCCTAAAGATAACCTTCTTTAAAGTTTAACGGTAGAAAGTATATGCCTTTGTAGTTTATTTAGAAATAGGCAAATTTTGGGTTCACTTCTTGGGCTAAGTCAAAATGAGGGAAGAGTATTGATGTTCTTATTAGAGTATAAGTTTGAAAAATAGTTCCTAGCTTAAGTCTAGATTCTGAAAATGTATACCCTACAATTTGCACAATCACGCACCTTGAAACTTGGAATAGTAGAAGAGATCTTGAAGTGCTCTTGTCTAAAGTCCTTAGTACGAGGAAAATAAAAGAAAAAAAATGTGAATGAAGAATAAAAAAATGGACACTGGTTTTTGTGATTACTTAAGGCTGCAAAAATAGAAAAATATTTAGCGAGGGTGCTTCATCACCTAGTGCCTTAGACCAACTGGTTTGGGAGTCACTGCTAAAGCCTTTGGGTGTTGCAAATACTAGGAAGTACGCTTTAAAGTGCAAACGCATTTTGTAATCGGTCGTTGGTACCTCAAGAATTATTAACGGTCGCATGAAGGATGTGTAGGCAAATTTCATTTAAAAATTCACTAATTAATAAGTGCTTTGGACAATGGACAAGAGTATGATTGCTTGATTTGAATTTCCAAGTGTCGGGGTGATATATACACACGCGTAGGGATATGTGATTGGAATTTAGATAAGAGAAAGGAATGAAGAATAGAACTTGTATCTTTAGTAGAGTTGATAAAGATTCCTAAGTGGAGATGGAACCCTATAAGGAAAACTTAAGAAATGCCGAAATCTAAGTAAGTCTATAGGATATATATAATCTTAAGTTAAATAATGAGGAAATGTGAAGAATATGGGTGGATAATTTACAAGTATAAGATAATAGAATTCCTTGTTAGAAAACCAAATTGGAAAACAAAAGTCAATGTGCTGAGTTGATAGGATTTTGTGGGTGTAATCCGCTGAAAACCCTCATGAGACAACACTCCTCCTACTAGGGACTCCTAGAGGTTTAACGGCTTGTTGCACGTGCTCAGTGCAATCGCGTTTCCCTGCGAAAGTGTGGTTCGGATGTTAGAGAATAAAATAATAAGTTTGCTCGAGGACGAGCAAAAGGTAAGTTTGGGGGTATTTGTTTAGACCATAATATTGCATTTTCCATTCCCCTATTCTTATCCTTGTTATAAATAAACAGGTACTCTTGACGCACGTTTGTTGCATATTACAGGATACAGGTTTCTGGAGCAAATACAGTGAAAAAGACACAAAACAACAGAAAAGGGACTTTTGACCAACAATTACACGGATCCTAGTCAAGCCCAGTTCACATAGGTGCAAGGCAACGAATGTCAAGGTGAAACGGTTACAAAGACCAATACAAGTCTTCACTGAAGATCTGGAGAAGAGTAAGAAGCCAACAGAGAAAAAGAAGTATAAAAATAAGAAGCCCAAGAAATCTTGAACCAAGCCAAGAATTTTGGTGACCCAAGCCCACCAAAGGGCCGCGGATCCGCGGCCCAAGCCAACATTTACCGCGGATCCGCGGCCATTCAGAGCCCGTGTCGGTGGATTTTTGGCGTGTCGGTGCGACGGTTCGGGTATTGGGATTTTTAGAGGTCAAATCAGTAATTGCGCATGTGCGAGACTCTGAAACCCTAATTCTCCTGTTTATTTATAAATTGTAATCTCAAAATTGTAAAATGTTATGCCTCTTTTCAATCAATAAAATTCAGAATTGCTGGGAGTTATTTTCATATCTGTTCTTCTTGTTTGGAGGGAGCCGTCAACCTAGTAAGGTGAATTATGTTTTTTCTTCTTTTAATTAAAATGTTTTCTCATCCCCTAATGAGCGAGTAATCTCCTCGCTTGTTAGGGTTAGCCTTAGGGAAAGGGTTGAGAGATGAGATCTCTCACCCCTTTCAATGCCACTTTCACCTAATGAATTAGAACTCCAAGCATACGAGCACAACCGCTCCCTGCGGCATCCTACCCTTCGAGGTAACGATGAACCGTAGTATAAAGGGCCGGTTGCGCGCGTTTTCCGTGGGGGTTAGGGTAATTATCAACAAAGGAAGGATACAAATCTAAAGGAAGAAACATCTTCCCAAAAGATTTGGATCCACTTTATTAATAATTACATTAACATCTAATAGATCTAAAAAAGAAGGCATTGAAAGCGGTGAGGAAAAACGTTAATCTCCAAAACTTCCCCTAAGCCTAACCCTAGCAAGACTCTTAATTAGATTAATTAGATCCAGTTTTTATAGATTTTTATAAACCAACCAAAACGACATTTTGAATCAACTCGTTAAAACACATAAAAGAAATTTACCCGTCTCTGTAGATCGACCCGTACTCACCGGCTAGCTGCGAAGCGACGCCATTTCTGATTGCGGTAAATACAAGTTTTGACACTTAATCAGACCCCTAAGGCGAGGTCCGACGACGCCGGCGATGTAGGGAGCTGCTTGGGTAGGGCTTCTGTGGGTAGTTGTTGTTGGAGATAGTGCCTTCAGAGTCAATTATTGGATCACAGACACGTGATTGCAATGATTGATGGAGGACCTATCCCGCTAGGACAGTCTTACTCATGATGATAGTATGCTATCTGGTTTATCTTTATCATCGTGTACTGCTTTAGGTGACCTGACAGGTCACTATTGCACGTTGATAGAGCCCCTAGGATTCTTGCTTGACCACCAGCAGTATGAGGGCGATCATATACGTGGGAGCTGGTAGTCTATAAGCACATCCTTAAATGGTCCCTAGTCGTGGGAGTTTCGAGATAGGGCATCGATACTCCATAGTAGACTAGTGTGTACATTCGAGACCCCGACGAGGGGCGGTGGCCGGTCTCACAAGCCACCGGTGTCAGTTCGTTCACCTAAGATGTATACAGGTGCTCATTGGGTAATGAGTACACCGGACAGGACTCGCCGGGAACATGCTAGTTGGTCATATACCAGACATCAGATGGCAGTTCCCTGGTGACATGTGTACAGGTTAGTTCATCGACCTGGGGATCATCATTTGTCTCGTGTGAGTTCCCACTGTACTTTGATTACTACCCTACGACGGCTCAAAAGAGTCGTGCAAACTGGTTTTAGTTGGGTACATTCCCGAGCCACATAGAAGCAGTGACCGCATCTTCAGGGGTTCGTCTCTCCCGGTATTGGGGGTGAGGTCGCGCTGTGTCTAGGAGAGCCATTACACGAAGCCCTCGGCCGAGGCAAGGAGATTTACTGGTAGGTATTCCAGTAGTATCTCAGGGTGTTCTGGGCTACACTCCGACACGACTTGTACCGCTTTTGGGGGTCTGACTTTTACCAACTCCCTAGGCCCGCCATGCGATGCTCATAGACGAACGGACCGGACTGTACGGATATTGTCACTGACAGGATCAGTAGGGTGTCAGGATGAGTTCGCTCATCGACGTCCCTTTTAGTCAATACCTGGTAGCCCGTTACGTATTGGCTTATACCTCTGACGTGCTAGTGGTTAAATCCACAACCAAGGTGTTGACGAGTCTTTAGAGTCCCCCACATTCAGTTACTCAGTTTTCGGGCGAAAAGCAGTAGAGGCCGTATGGAGATATGGCAAGGTCCGATCAGATACGTCCGGTATTGCACGGATCAGGATCGGACAGTTTGTACTATAGGCCGTATGGATATATGGCAGGGTTCGATCAGATACGTGCGGTATTGCACGGATCAGGATCAAACAGATACTATTAGCCGGCTTTGGTTTAAGCCGGATCCTAGTATAGTACAGTGTAGATTTTGTCTCATTGCATTTGTATTTCGGTCGGAATACAGATGCGGGTGTGTATGCACAGTATCGGGGTTTTCCTGTAATTTATTACGGGACCAGTTTTTCTGGAGTTGCCAGTTTGCTTTCCGTTTCGGCCAATTTCCTTTGTATCGTTCATTTGCCGAAGATTGGTGGAGGAGGGCTTATTTGCATTTGTTCAAATAAGTATTTGTGGAGGGGGTCTTTGCATATTTCCTTGTATCATGATAATGAACCATCCCTTGACTTCTTGACTTCTTCATGATTACTTGACTTTTTGAAGTCATCATGGTTTTGATAATGGTTGTGGTTGAGTGTGGTTATGGTTGTGTTCATTGCTTTTGATCATCATTCTTTTCTTGCATCATGATTGATACACATCCCTTTGCAGTTCACTCACTCTCTCAATTATTCATTCCGACCTCACCATTTTGGAGTGGCCGGCCAATTAGGGAGGGGCTGCCCAATTCATTTGGTGTGGGTTTTTGGCTCATTTCATGTTGCAAAAATCCCACAAGATCAATCTCCAAAACTCCAAGTGTCATTCCTCCACAAAAGGCAACCTCCATGAACCCCAAAGTGAGACATGAGCACTACACATTCTATAGCAAACCTTGGGCACGTCGACTAGCCAGCTTCGTGCCCGAGTTGCCTCGGTATTGAGGTGGGAGCCCGTAAAAGATGCAGACGATGTGGTGCCCTTCCGGCAAGGAGACGACGACCGGAGTTTCCGCCGGAGATCGGGACGACGACGAGAAGACCGGAGGACTCAGATCAGTCGGTATATCTCTCTTCCCCATCTTGTAGTTAGCTAGGACTAGTTAATGGTTCGATCTGGGTGTTAGTGAGCGGTGGTGCCAGTTCATGAAAAATTTAAGTTAACCATCGCTTCCGCATTTGGCCTCGGGATGGAGGCCGGGGCGCCGCCGTGCACTTACAGTGGTATCAGAGCCTCGCCATTAACATAGTCTAGCTTTGTTTAATGTGTTTATATTTCCAATCGACCAAAATTCCACAAACCCGCGTTTTCACGTACATCAGTTTTCTGTTGAATTTTTTCTTGCTCGAAAATTTTTTCAGGTTGTAGAAAAGTGATGTACTGGAAATTCTAAGAACACTGTAGAAATTCGATACAGTGACTCCACAGTGGGAGCGCGGAACCGCGGCCAAACCCCCCTTTGGGCCGCGGTTCCGCCGCACTATATTGAGATCACTGCATAAAATTTCTGCAGTTGCTCTCTGGGTTGAAAATAGGGTTTCTGGAATATTATGTTTGGGCCCCGAATTTCTTGATGTGCTACAGTAGTACTTGGGGGCCCACTTGATAAATTTGATCGATCGGATATTTTAAACACATTAGTTCACAGTATTTACATTATATCTGCGACCGTGAATGTCACTTGATCGGTAAATCCAGTCTAACTGCTATAGCCCGGTTAGACGGGTTTGCGAACGTGATTTTCACGTTGATGTTCTGTATTATGCTGTGATGTTGCGGATTGGTCGTCGGGGATAGCCTGGATGCAATGCTAGTACAGTTGTGGTTGTATTATGTACATTTGATATTGCGGGGCGAGCGTCCGACATGTGGACTGCCGTCACTGCCTGATTGTATTATTATTTTGGGGCACGACCAGGTTGCGGTCGATGTACCCGTTGTATGTATATTTTACTTTCTGTACTAGGATTACCCCAGGAGAGGTGCACGGATAGCCGGGTTCTAGAGGGCAACAAGCCCGCATCTCATGGCATTGAGACGGAGGGGGCTTCACTCTAGGATTGGCAGGCTATTCGCCGCACTCGTAGGGGGTACAGGTTGACCCAGGAGGGGTGCCCAAGTTACCGGATTCCGTGAAGTGCTGGGTGGTCCATTCACGGTACTGAAGGGGGCTGCCTCGCTTCAGGTTTTGGCGGGTAACTTGCCGCGCCCGTAGGGGTCTAGGATTTCATTGCACAGGCTATCCACAAGACCAGGGGAACGTCGGGTTTCAGTAGTGGCTCTGTGAAACCCGGGGATCCCAGATATCTGTATTGTTCTGTGATGCTGTACATTTCTGTGATGTTGCATTTTATCACGCCTTGAGCGAAATATAATATATTGGTATATATATTAGTAGATGTTGTATATGTTTTGCATCCGCGCTAGTCCAGTCCCCGCTCTATCGTTAGTTAGCTAACCTAACGGGTAATGACGGGACCCAGTGGCGAATGCGGATGGCATATACGTACATCAGTATATTTTCGTTCTTTGTGGTGTGATCAATTGATGGGACTGCGTTGATTCGGATCAATGCAAGTTAAAAACAAACCTAATCTGATGTTGTTGGAACACTTTTCAAAAAGCTGTTATTGCAAGGACGTTCACTTTTGTTTTGCATCGTGGTATTCAGTTGGAATATCCTGCTCCTCAGTCGACGAGACAAGGGCCGAGATCCCTTCACCGGGAGTGACCCCTTGGACAGAATTTTGCGTCAGGGCATTAATTTCACTATAGCCGATTACTTTTACTTTGCACCGTGGTATTCAGTTGGAATATCCTGCACCTCATTCTACGGGGAAAGAGTCGAGATCCCTTCACCGGGAGTGACCTCTTTAGCAAAGGTTTTTGTCACTATATTTTTAAAAGCTATCCGTTCCTTCAACTATATCAAGTTCTTTACGTTAAAGGTTTTCTCCAGAAACCATTCGTAGCCCTCCGTCGTTTCATATGGGTAGTCAATAGTATTCAAGCTGTGTTTGTTGGCCAAAGTCAAGGCACAGTGTTTGATAGCTGTTGGTTATTCATATGCAGCATAGATAGATGCGTTGGTTTGGAACATTCGTACTGCCTTGTTGGCCAAAGTCAAGGGTAGGTACGGGTGGATTCAAAACAACCTGGAGAATGACGGGTAGAACTTGACATGTGACTTATGATTTGTTGGCCAAAGTCAAGGTCATAAGAGCATGGGGCAGAAATCACATCGAGAGTTTCTAAAGAAACTGAAACTTGCCAGATATGCGCATACCTTCTGGAGTGTGATGACGTGAGCGGATTCCGTCATTTTATCATGCGATGATAGTTGGATCCCGATTCCCGCTGATGAGTTGGTTTACTCCTCGGGTGTTCCCGACTAATTCTTCTTTCAGGTTTGGAGGAGAATTTGACGGTACAGTGGGAGGTTTCCAGATTAGATAAATTGGTAACCATTCTGATCTAGGTTAGAGTGCACGCTGAGTGTTTCTTTTCTCTCTCTCTTTGGCAGCGACCATTGACCCGACCCTAAGACAATGACTCAGTGACCAAGTTGACCGAACCTTCTTTAACACTGGCTTTTGGATTGTCAGAGTTGCGAACCTTATTGCCACTCCTGCTTTTACCCTTTTCTCCAGGACACCCCGTATTACTACGAACGTCCACATCCATTGGACAAAACCATCGTATGGTTATATACGAACTCGAAGGAATTTATTCGAGGATGGTTTCCGGTTTTGAAGAAAACGGATAGGACTATTCAGTTGTCTTTTCTTTTACCTTCTCTCAGGTTGCGAATACTCCTTGGTTTAGGAGTAGTACACCTATTACGCAAATTGGATAGTCTTCTTCCAAACCTTAGGCTGGTGCCGACCGGTAGGGAATGAAGAAAACCAATTAGCCTAACGATGGTGTACAGAAGGTATTGAGTTAAGACAAAGAAAGGGATTAGTAAGAGGGCAAAGTAAATTGCGACTGCTATTCACGACCAAACCAAGTATTTCATTACCACTCCCATTTCACCTTTGTATTTCTCCAGGACACTCCGTATCACTACGAAGATCCACTGTCTATTGGATACTCCATCGTATGGTTATATACGAACTCGAAAGGAACTTGTTCCAGTTCGGGGATGGATTCTGGTTCAGGAGAAATAGGAATAAGGTTTATTCGGTTGTCTTTTATCTTTACCTTCTCTCGCTTTGCGAGTGTTCCTACGATTAGGACAGTACACCCATTGTGCTTATTGGATAGTCTTCTTCCAAACCATAGGCTGGTGCCGAACGGTAGGGAAGGAAGAAAACCATTTGGCCTAAAGGGATGTGCAGAAGGTAATGACTAAAGACATATAAAGGGATTTGGAGAGGTGGCAAGGAATTACACGGTTACAGTTGTGAATCTGGATAATGGAAGAGGCATTACTAGGAATACCAGAATACCCCTACGAAACATTTCAATGTTTCAGTTTCACTGTGTACTGTTAAAGGAAAACTGATTTCCCAGTTAGACACTTGCTCCAGGGTATGTATTTACCATGTATGATTCTCACATCTGTATAGTTTTACAGATGATGGGTGGGAGAAAGTTATTGGGAATTAGGTGATCATCCTCATTATATCGGATTCGTTGTAATCGGTGATATTTGAGGAAATCACCTGGGCTGTTTGCCGGTCGGCAAATATTTGGTTTTGAATATCCGTTGTTATGCATCAATTTCAAATCGATATATCTGTACATCTATTTTCATAGAGTGAGATATACCCTTTTGAAATTATGTCTACGACATTTACCTATATCAGTGGATGGTTAGGTAAGGAGCATTGAACAGCGGTGTAATTCTTCATAACCAAAGGTACAGTTTTCAACTTACGACACACAGTGAATGAGTTATCAGACTCAAGGGACTTATACAGAGTATTGTATGTTGTCCAGGGTCCATCAGGACAGAGGGGTTGGTCCTCGTACTATATTCGGTTTACTTATGACTTCTCTAGTTTTTAGACAGGTGTTTCTTGGAAACACAGGGTCCGAATTTTGAGAAGTTATAGGTATTTGAATAAAGTAGAGAACCAGGTATTGCAAGTATCGGGATTCTTCAAAGTGATCGAAGATGTAGATACTTGAGTATGGTATTCAGTTGATAGTAATGATTAAGAGAACTTGCTTCTCTTTCAAGTTACTCATAATTAGAAGCATTCCTAAGTTGAGTAACGCTGATCGGCCTCTTTCCATTTAGTTGACATGCACTGGAGACAGCTGCATGATTCTAATCTGGTTCAACTAAATCAGTGCCTCTGGTTCTATATTGGATATAGTACAGTTCATATCTTAACATTGTTAAGGTACAGGGAGTTGTCCGGCTTATGATTAAAACCAGACACTGGACAACTCAAGGCACGTTTCTGTAATGGCTCTTTGTGGGTTGACCCAGGCTATGACGAGGGTTGATTTTCTACCATCTGGAAGATCAATAGTGATATTGTTCTAGACTCGCCACAGTTTTATTAAAAATGGATTTTTTCAGAAAAAGGAAGTGCGAGTATGGTAGAACTGGAAGTGATTCCAGAATCACAAACGATTACTGAAGATTTCATAGGAACCTAAAGATTCAATCTGGTTTGACATTCCATTGTCCACTCCGCAGATAAGGCGGGTAACCTCAGGCACCCGAGGGGTACTCCGGTAGCCTCAAGGACGATGACAGGGAGGTTCGTGTTTACCCACACTTGCCATTGCTGTTGTTCCAGACTGTGAGACCCGGCGGGAGGATGATTATAGCGTCGTTCTAAACTAGTTTTAGAAGTGTACGTGTATATGACTCTGGCAGAGGGTTGTCGTAGTCAGTGGGAGCAGCGGAAGCATTGGTGGACAAGTAGCTTATGTCTATTTATAGACTAAAGCAGATATAGCGGAGATAGGTCATCAATTTCTGATGTGACAGTCATACGTTTGACTTCATCAGAATAGGGTGTGATGTCATGGTATTTGGATGACATACACAGAGTAGGAAGTGATATTCCTACACTACAATCGGTTATACTTTGGTCGTCACACAGTGGTTTCTCCACACAGGACTTGGATATTATATCAGACATACTGGTTACTAGATCTAGATTTGGGAGGTTTCCCAATTAAGTGTACTTAGACAGCATTCTAAGAGTATTTAGAATGGACGACTCCTGGCATGGTAGTGTACCTGCAGATGACGGAGTCACCCTTTCTAAAAGTGTCTTACAGACTAAAGGGGAGAGGGATGTGCATGATTGGCAGATCACTTGCTCAGGCAATTGAGTCAATCATGAGATATCAAGTACCACACCAGATGTTGTTCTTGCACTAGATGCAATAAGTTGACATTGATCCAATCCTGGAGAAACAGTCGGAAGCAGTTTTAGAACATAAGTGGATGTTCTAGGGTATTGATAACGACAGCCTCATTCGGGAGACAGTTATCATTCCAGGCTTTCAAGGTGACCCGGACGACAAGGAGGTTGTCAGAGTTATAGTTTTCCCTCTGACGAGGGGCAGTATTTTGGATAGGTGATCCAAGGCAATACTGAGGGAGGCCTGGCGCAGGATACTGATTAAGTTCAGTTGACGATACAGTCTAAGAAGTTTGGATTTGGAGTTCATTTATGAGCTAGGTCCCATCAGACATCCAGACACATTCTAAGACAGGTATTGCTCCTTTCGGGAGATGGGTTTCTCCGCGAACTTGAGATATAGAGAGACATAGAAAGAGACATCAAGGAGGATCCACTCACTAAGGCTATTCCTCGAACGCAATAGTTTCGCAAGCGATCTTTGTGAGACTGACTAGTAGAGGAGTTGGGTGTTCGGTATCACACGTGCTGTGAGTATGCGACATCGCAATAATTAGCCTTGAGTGCAAGTGGGAGATTGTTGGAGATAGTGCCCTCATAGTCAATTATTGGATCACAGGCACGTGATTGCAATGATTGATGGAGGACCTATCCCGCTAGGACAGTCTTACTCATGATGATAGTATGCTATCTGGTTTATCTTTATCATCGTGAACTGCTTTAGGTGACCTGACAGGTCACTATTGCACGTTGATAGAGCCCCTAGGATTCTTGCTTGACCACCAGCAGTATGAGGGCGATCATATACGTAGGAGCTGGTAGTCTATAAGCACATCCTTAAATGGTCCCTAGTCGTGGGAGTTTCGAGATAGGGCATCGATACTCTAGAGTAGACTAGTGTGTACATTCGAGACCCCGACGAGGGGCGGTGGCCGGTCTCACAAGCCATTGGTGTCAGTTCGTTCACCTAAGATGTATACAGGTGCTCATTGGGTAATGAGTACACCGGACAGGACTCGTCTGGAACATGCTAGTTGGTCATATACCAGACGTCAGATGGCAGTTCCCTGGTGACATGTGTACAGGTTAGTTCATCGACCTGGGGATCGTCATTTGTCCCGTGTGAGTTCCCACTGTACTTTGATTACTACCCTACCACGGCTTAAAGGAGTCGTGCAAACAGGTTTTAGTTGGGTACAGTCCCGAGCCACATGGAGGCAGTGAGCGCATCTTCAGGGGTTCGTCTCTCCCGGTATTGGGGGTGAGGTCGCGCTGTGTCTAGGAGAGCCATTACACGAAGCCCTCGGCCGAGGCAAGGAGATTTACTGGTAGGTATTCCAGTAGTATCTCAGGGTGTCCTGGGCTACACTCCGACACGACTTGTACCGCTTTTGGGGGTCTGACTTTTACCAACTCCCTAGGCCCGCCATGCGATGCTCATAGACGAACGGACCGGACTGTACGGATATTGTCACCGACAGGCTCAGTAGGGTGTCAGGATGAGTTTGCTCATCGACGTCCCTTTTAGTCAATACCTGGTAGCCCATTACGTATTGGCTTATACCTCTGACGTGCTAGTGGTTAAATCCACAACCAAGGTGTTGACGAGTCTTTAGAGTCCCACACATTCAGTTACTCAGCTTTCGGGCGAAAAGCTGTAGAGGCCGTAAGGAGATATGGCAAGGTCCGATCAGATACGTGCGGTATTGCACGGATCAGGATCGGATAGTTTGTACTATAGGCCGTATGGATATATGGCAGGGTTCGATCAGATACGTGCGGTATTGCACGGATCAGGATCAAACAGATACTACTAGCCGGCTTTGGTTTAAGCCGGATCCTAGTATAATACAGTGTAGATTTTGTCTCATTGCATTTGTATTTCGGTCGGAATACAGATGCGGGTGTGTTTGCACAGTATCGGGGTTTTCCTGTAATTTATTACTGGACCAGTTTTTTTGGAGATGCCAGTTTGCTTTCCGTTTCGGCCAATTTCCTTTGTATCGTTCATTGGCCGAAGATTGGTGGAGGAGGGCTTATTTGCATTTGTGCAAATAAGTATTTGTGGAGGGGGTCTTTGCATATTTCCTTGTATCATGATAATGAACCATCCTTTGACTTCTTGACTTCTTCATGATGACTTGACTTTTTGAAGTCATCATGGTTTTGATAATGGTTGTGGTTGAGTGTGGTTATGGTTGTGTTCATTGCTTTTGATCATCATTCTTTTCTTGCATCATGATTGATACACATCCCTTTGCACTTCACTCACTCTCTCAATTATTCATTCCGACCTCACCATTTTGGAGTGGCCGGCCAATTAGGGAGGGGCTGCCCAATTCATTTGGTGTGGGTTTTTGGCTCATTTCATGTTGCAAAAATCCCACAAGATCAATCTCCAAAACTCCAAGTGTCATTCCTCCACAAAAGGCAACCTCCATGAACCCCAAAGTGAGACATGAGCACTACACATTCTACAGCAAACCTTGGGCACGTCGACTAGCCAGCTTCGTGCCCGAGTTGCCTCGGTATTGAGGTGGGAGCCCGTAAAAGATGCAGACGATGTGGTGCCCTTCCGGCAAGGAGACGACAACCGAAGTTTCCGCAGGAGATCAGGACGACGACGAGAAGACCGGAGGACTCGGATCAGTCGGTATATCTCTCTTCCCCATCTTGTAGTTAGCTAGGACTAGTTAATGGTTCGATCTGGGTGTTAGTGCGCGGTGGTGCCAATTCATGAAAAATTTAAGTTAACCATCGCTTCCGCATTTGGCCTCGGGATGGAGGCCGGGGCGCCGCCGTGCACTTACAGTTGTCTGTTGTTGGTTAGGGGTGTTTGGTACTGTTTACATTTTTAGTAAATTCAGTATGCAAAATCTGGGATCGATTACCTATAATCTAGTGTTTTGAGTCCGTGTGATACGTATTATGACACGAGTAGTGAGCTTGTGTTGCTGCTGTACTCAGTTAGGTTTTGAGGTATCGTTGCGCACGTTAGCCACTAGACGTACACCCGCGAGTAAGTTTAGTGTGTTGGTGCGTTTTGAATAAGTAGTGTTACGTTATATTGATCGATTTCTGAGATGTTCGCAGTATTTCTTGTGTTTTGTGAAATTATAGCGTCGCAAGCGGGGACTTCGGACGCTGCGAACAAGGGGAAGCAGGTGGTCGGATTTTCATAGCTGGAGACCATTGGTGAGTAGATTTAACATGTACGGGGAAATCGCCCGTATGGTGTTATGCGTCGGGGCGAATATGATATGTTAGCTGCATAGTATTTGCATATTAGTTACTTTCATATGAGTGTCATGGCATAGCATTATCTGTTGTACTTGACTCATACCTTTAGATAAAATACATTACTGACGGTTCATGTTGCACGAGCACAAAATATTATGCTACACCCACATTGTCAGTAATTGCCATGACACGCACAAACCACCTACCTACGTGATACGTTAGTGGATAGGGATAGTTAAGGTAGTAGCCCTTATCCCATTGTGCATATGATATATTGTATGAAAGGTTAGCCTAGCACCTCATGAAGGGTTTGGAAGCATCATATGAACCGAAGAATGAATTTTTATGGTGCTAAGTAAACTTACAAAGGATCTATCCTAGAAAAATTAGGGTTTGTAAATTTTTCACATCATCATATGAAAGAAATGCTAGGGTTTAGAGAGTACAACCTTTGTAGCTCCCTACGCTAGACTCTTCGGCTACTTGGGGTTTGAAATAGCTCCGCTTGAACTCCTCGAGGTCACCGATGATCCACCCGGAGTCCGCTTTGTCCAAGCTTGCAACATTATCTGATCAAGTGAACGAAATCAAGCTAACACTCTAAACAAGTGGGCTAGACTTGTGTAGAATGGTGTTGTGGTTCTCTTTCTCACTTCAAAATCCAATCTTGATGAGTATATTGCTCACTAGAAAGAACTAGAGAGCAAGTTGAGAGAGGAAGAAGAAGATGATGGCAATATGAGAAGATGATAAGTTCAACCCTTTTAGAAAAATGGAAAAATATATCAATATATATTTTCTATCTATCATCTAAAACCATGGTTGAATCATTATTGTACTATAGTTAAAACACAAAAGGAAACTTTACCAAAGGTTAAAAGGTGGGTAAGAAAGGTTAGGTCAAAAGAAGAGTTTAGAAGAAATCAATAATGAACCTTTTCTTTACTTTTATGTTTTAGTATAAATACAATAATAATTCATAAATAAAACCATGGTGTGAGTCTTATATTGCCACCATTTTCATGTATATACAACCATGAAAGATTTATGTATGTATGTATGTGTATATGAACATCCATATGTGCATGAATCAAAAAGAAGGCATACATGCATGCATACATCCAACTAACTCTAGAAAGGATTTCAAGTGAGAAGCTAATGGTTAAATGATAAATCAACACTTGATTCATCAATCCGGCCATATCACATATTGTTGGAGATAGTGCCCTCAGAGTCGATTATTGGATCACAGGCACGTGATTGCAATGATTGAGGGAGGACCTATCCCGGTAGGACAGTCTTACTCAAGATGATAGTATGCTATCTGGTTTACCTTTATCATCGTGTACTGCTTTAGGTGACCTGACATGTCGCTATTGCACGTTGATAGAGCCCCTAGGATTCTTGCTTGACTGCCAGCAGTATGAGGGCGATCATATAAGTGAGAGCTGGAGTCTATAAGCACATCCTTAAAAGGTCCCTAGTCGTGGGAGTTTCGAGACAAGGGCATCGATTCTCCAGAGTAGACTAGTGTATACAGTCGAGACCCCGACGAGGGGCGGTGGCCGGTCTCACAAGCCATTGGTGTCAGTTGGTTCACCTAAGATGTATACAGGTGCTCATTGGGTTATGAGTACACCGGACAGGACTCGCCGGGAACATGCTAGTTGGTCTTATACCTGACGTCAGATAGCAGTTCCCAGGTGACATGTGTACAGGTTAGTTCATCGACCTGGGGATCATCATTTGTCTCGTGTGAGTTCCCACTGTACTTTGATTACTACCCTACCACGGCTCAAAGGAGTCGTGCAAACAGGTTTTAGTTGGGTACAGTCCCGAGCCACATGGAGGCAGTGAGCGGATCTTCGGGGGTTTCGTCTCTCCCGGTATTAGGGGTGAGGTCGCGCTGTGTCTAGGAGAGCCATTACACAAAGACCTTGGCCAAGGCAGGAGATTTACTGGTAGGTATTCCAGTAGTATCTCAGGGTGTTCTGGGCTACACTCCGACACGACTTGTACCGCTTTTGGGGGTCTGACTTTTACCAACCCCGTAGGCCCGCCATGCGATACTCATAGACGAACGGACCGGACTGTACGGATATTGTCACTGACAGGCTCAGTTGGGTGTCGGGGTGAGCTTCCTCATCGACGTCCCTTTTGGTCAATAGCTGGTGGCCCGTCACGTATTGGCTTATACCTCTGACGTGCTAGTGGTTAAATCCACAGCCATAGTATTGACGAGTCTTTAGAGTCCACCACACTTTCAGTTACTCAAGCTTTCGGGCGAAACGCTGTAGAGGCCGTATGGAGATATGGCAGGGTCCGATCAGATACGTGCGGTATTGCATGCATCAGGATCGGACAGTTTTGTACTAGTGGCCGTATGGTTATATGGCAGCGTTCGATCAGATACGTGCGGTATTGCACGGATTAGGATCGGACGGATATTACTAGCCGGCTTTGGTCTAAGCCGGATCCTAGTATAGTACAGTGTAGATTTTGTCTCATTGCATTTGTATCCGGACGGAATACAGATGCGGGTGTGTATGCACAGTGTGGGGTTTTCCTGTAATTTATTACGGGACCAGTTTTCTGGAGTTGCCAGTTTGCTTTCCGTTCCGGCCGGTTTTCCTTTGTTCTGTCCCGGCCGGACTTTTCCGATGGAGGGGGTTATTTGCAATTGTGCAAATAACTTTAGTGGAGGGGTTTTATTGCATAAAGATTGATTATGATAGCTTTCATTTCTTTTCAACCATGCTTTTGCTTTATGAGATTTGATTGTGATAAAGTGAGGGTATGGGTTCAATAGTATGAAGCATGGTGTATGTTTCTTTGTCTCTTGATGTGGTCACCTTTTCTTCACTCCTACACTCACCTCCCTTCATGCTTCATATCTTTGCTCCACCATTCTCTAAGTATGATAGGTTTTCATTTAGAAGAGAGAAGAGGAAAAGAAAGAGAAGAAAATGAGAGCTTCATCTTTGAGAGGAGAAAAATGAGAGTGATTCATTTTGTGTATATCATTCTTCATCTCATTCCATTGCTAGAAAATTGAAAGCACCAATTTTCTATATACCATTCCTCCATCTTCAAAAGGCAACACCAAAACCCCAATGAGACATAAGCACTACACTTCCTACAGCACATCTTGAGCATGTCGAGTTGCCGGCTTCATGCCCGAGTTGCCTCGGTATAGAGGCGGGAGCCCGTAAAAGATGCAGGCGACGTGGTGCCCTTCCGGCGAGGAGGCGACGACCGGAGATCCCGCGAGGAGATCGGAGAGGAGATGAAGACCGGAGGACTCGGATCAGTCGGTACATCTCTAACCTTCTCTTTGTAGTTAGCTAGATTTAGTTTAATGGCACGATCCGGGGTTTAGTGCGCGGTGGTGCCGGTTTGCAAAGTCCGCAAAATTTAAGTTTACCACCGTTTCCGCGTTTGGCCGTCGGGTTGACGGCCGGGGCGCCGCCGTGCACTTACACTGGTATCAGAGCCTCGCCATTAACATAGTCTAGCTTGGTGTAATGTGTTTTTCTGTTTCGATCGATCGAATGTTCCAAAACTGCATTTTTAGTTCGAATCAGTTTCTGTTGAAAATTTTTGGTCTCGAAAAATTTTTCTGGTTGTAAAATATTGATGTACTGGGAAATCTAAGGGTTCTGTAAAAATTTGACGATGTAACTCCACAGTTGGAGCGCGGATCCGCCGCGAAACCCCACCTCGTGCGGCCCTTCCGCCGCGCACTATTCACATCACATCACCAAATTTTTTCAGAGGCCTTCTGGGCTTAAAATATGGGTTTTGGAATATTAAAATTGGGCCCAGGGTTTCTGTGAGTGCTACAGTTTTGTTTGAGGGCCCACTTGTTAATTTTTGATCGATCGGATATTTCAAACACATTATTTCACAGTATTTACATTATATCTGCGACCGTGAATGTCACTCGATCGGTAAATCCGGTCTAACTGCTATAGCCCGGTTAAACGGATTTGCGAACGTGACTTTCACGTTGATGTTCTATGTTTATTCTGTGATGTTGCGGATCGGTCGTGGGGATAGCCTGGATGCAATGCTAGTACTGTATTGTTGTATCATGTATATTTGATATTGCGGGGCGAGCGTCCGACATGTGGACTGCCGTCACTGCCTGATTGTATTATTCTTTTGGGGCACGACCTGGTTGCGGTCGATGTACCCGGTGTATGTATCTTTTACATTCTGTACTAGGATTACCCCGCGGTGGGGTGCACGGATGGCCGGGTTCTAGAGGGCAACAAGCCCGCATCTCATGGCATTGAGACGGAGGGGGCTTCACTCTGGGATTGGCGGGCTATTCGCCGCACTCGTAGGGGGTACAGGTTGACCCAGGAGGGGTGCCCAAGTTGCCGGATTCCATGGAGTGCTGGGTGGTCCATTCACGGAGCTGAAGGGGGCTGCCTCGCTTCAGGTTTTGGCGGGTGACTTGCCGCGCCCGTAGGGGTCTAGGATTTCATTGCACAAGCTATCCACACGACCAAGGGAACGTCGGGTTTCAGTAGTGGCTCTGTGAAACCCGGGGATCCCAGATATCTGTATTGTTCTGTGATGCTGTTCATTTCTGTGATGTTGCATTTCTTTTCACGCCTTGAGCGAAATATAATATATTGGTATATATATTAGTAGATGTTGTATATGTTTTTCATCCGGGCTAGTCCAGTCCCCGCTCTGTCGTTAGTAAGCTAACCTAACGGGTAATGACGGGACCCAGTGGCGAACGCGGATGGCATATACGTACATCAGTATATTTTCGTTCTTTGTGGTGTGATCAATTGATGGGACTGCATTGATTCGGATCAATGCAAGTTAAAAACAAACCTAATCTGATGTTGTTGGAACACTTTTTCAAAAAGCTGTTATTGCAAGGACGTTCACTTTTGTTTTGCATCGTGGTATTCATTTGGAATATCCTGCTCCTCAGTCGACGAGGCAAGGGCCGAGATCCCCTCACCGGGAGTGACCCCTTGGACAGAATTTTGCGTCAGGGCATTAACTTCACTATAGCCGATTACTTTTGCTTTGCACCGTGGTATTCAGTTGGAATATCCTGCACCCCATTCTACGGGGAAAGAGCCGAGATCCCTTCACCGGGAGTGACCTCTTTAGTAAAGGTTTTCGTCACTATATTTTCTAAAAAGCTATCCGTTCCTTCAACGATATCAAGTTCATTACGTTAGAGGTTTTCGCCAGAAACCATTCGTAGCCCTCCGTCGTTTCATATGGATGGTCAATAGTATTCAAGCTGTGTATGTTGGCCAAAGTCAAGGCACAGTGTTTGGTAGCTGTTGGGTATTCATATGCAGCATAGATAGATGCGTTGGTTTGGGACAGTCGTACTGCCATTTTGGCCAAAGTCAAGGGTATGTACGGGTGGATTCAAATTAACCTGGAGAATGACGGGTAGAACTTGACATGTGACTTATGATATGTTGGCCAAAGTCAAGGTCATAAGAGCATGGGGTAAAAATCACATCGGGAGTTTCAAAAGTACTGAAACTTGCCAGATATGCGCATACCTTCTGGAGTGTGATACCGTGAGCGGATTCCGTCACGTTGTCATGCGATGAGAGTTGGATCCTGATTCCCACTGATGAGTTAGTATACTCCTCGGGTGACCCCGACTAATTCTTCTTTCAGGTTTGGAGGAGAATTTGAGGTACAGTGGGAGGTTTCCTGATTAGAAAAAGTGATAACCATTCTGATCTAGGATAGAGTGCACGCTGAGTGTTTCTTTTCTCTCTCTCTTTGGCAGCGACCATTGACCCGACCCTAAGATTTTGACTCAGTGACCAAGTTGACCGAACCTTCTTAACACCGGCTTTTGGATTGTCAGAGTTGCTAACCTCATTGCCACTCCTACTTTTACCCTTTTCTCCAGGACACCCCGTTTTACTACGAACGTCCACTTCCATTGGACAAAACCATCGTATGGTTAGATACGAACTCGAAAGATTTATTCGAGGATGGTTTCCGGTTCTGGAGAAAACGGATAGGACTATTCAGTTGTCTTTTCTTTTCACCCTCTCTCAGGTTGCGAGTACTCCTTGGTTTAGGAGTAGTACACCTATTACGCAAATTGGATAGTCTTCTTCCAAACCATAGGCTGGTGCCGACCGGTAGGGAAGGAAGAAAGCCAATTAGCCTAAACGGTGTACAGAAGGTATTAAGTTCAGACAAAGCAAGGGATTAGTAAGAGGGCAAAGTAAATTGCGACTGCTATTCACGACCAAACCAAGTATTTCTTCGCCAATCCTAAAATCACCCTTGTATTTCTCCAGGACACTCCGTATCACTACGAAGATCCCATTTTATTGGATAATCCATCGTATGGTTATATACGAACTCGAAAGGAACTTGTTCCAGTTCGGGGATGGATCCTGGTTCAGGAGAAATAGGAATAAAGTACATTCAGGTGTCTTTTATCTTCACCTTCTCTCGCGATGCGAGTGTTCCTAGGATTAGGACAGTACACCCTTTATGCTTTTTGGATAGTCTTCTTCCAAACCATAGGCTGGTGCCGAACGGTAGGGAAGGAAGAAAACCATTTGGCCTAAAGGGGTGTACAGAAGGTAATGACTAAAGACATATGAAGGGATTTGGAGAGGTGGCAAAGAATTATACGGTTATAGTTGTGAATCTGGATAATGGATGAGGCATTACTAGGAATACCAGAGTACCCCAACGAAACATTTCAATGTTTCAGTTTCACTGTGTACTGTTAATGGAAAACTGATTTCCCGATTAGACACTTACTCCAGGGTATGTATTTACCAGGTATGATTCTCACATCTGTATGGTTTTACAGATGATGAGTGGGAGTGAGTTATTGGGAATTGGGTGATCATCCTCATTTTTGAGGAAGTCACCTGGGTTGTTTGCAAGTTAGCAATTATTTGGTTTTGAATATCCGCGGTTATGCACCAATTTCAAATTGATATATCTGTACGTCTATTTTCATAGAGTGAGATATACCTTTTGATATTATGTCGATGACATTTACCTATATCAGTGGATGGTTAGGTAAGGAGCATTAAACAGCGGTGTAATTCTTCTTAACCAAAAGTACAGTTTTCAACCTACGACACACAGTGAATGAGTCACTAGACTCAAGGGACTTATACAGAGTATTGTATGTTGTCCAGGGTCCATCAGGACAGAGGGGTTGGTTCTCGTACTATATTCGGTTTACTTATGACTTCTCTAGTTTTTAGACAAGTGTTTCGTGGAAACACAGGGTCTGAATTTAGAGAAGTTATAGGTATTTGAATATAGTAGAGAACCAAGTGTTGCAAGTATCGGGATTCTTCAAAGTGATCGAAGATGTAGATACTTGTGTATGGTATTCAGTTGATAGTAATGATAAAGAGAAATTGCTTCTCTTTCAGGTTACTCATAATTGGAAGCATTCCTAAGTTGAGTAACGCTGATCGGCCTCCTTCCATTTAGTTGACATGCACTGGAGATAGCTGCATGATTTGAATCTGGTTCAATTAAATCAGTGCCTCTGGTTCTATATTGGATGTAGAACAGTTCATATCTTAACGTTGTTAAGGTACGGGGAGTTGTCCGGCTTATGATTAAAACCAGACTCTGGATAACTCAAGGCACGTTTCTGTAATGGCTGTTTGTGGGTTGACCCAGGTTATGACGAGGGTTGATTTTCTACCATCTTGACTCGCCACAGTTTTATTAAAAATGGATTTTTTCAGAAAACAGTAGTGGGAGTATGGTAGAACTGGAAGTGATTCCAGAACCGCAAACGATTACTGAAGATTTGATAAGGAACCTAAAGATTCAATCTGATTTGACATTCCATTGGCCACTCCGCAGATAAGGTGGGTAACTTCAGGCACCCGAGAGGTACTTCGGTAGCCTCAAGGACGGTGACAGGGAAGTTCTTGTTTACCCACACTTGCCATTGTTGTTGTTCCAGGCTGCGAGACCCGGCAGGAGGATGAGTATAGCGTCGTTCTGAACTAGCTTCAGAAGTGTACGTGTATATGACTCTGCCAGAGGGTTGTCGTAGTCAGTGGGAGCAGCGGAAGCATTGTTGGACATCAGGCTTATGTCTATTTATAGACTAAAGCAGATGTAGCGGAGATAGATCATCTGTTTCTGATGTGACAGTCATAGGTTTGACGTCATCAGAATAGGGGATGGATCTGTTGAGAAGGTAGTAGGAAAGGAAACTCCTATACTATGATCGGTTATACTTTGGTCGTCACACAGTGGTTTCTCCACAAAGGACTTGGACATTATATCAAACATACTGGTTACTAGATCTATGGTTTTAGATCTAGATTTGGGTGGTTTCCCAATCTGGGTACTTAGACAGCGTTCTAAGGGTATTTAGAATGGACGACTCCTGGCACGGTAGTATACCTGCAGGTAATGGAGTCACCCTCTCTAAAGGTGTCTTACAGACTAAAGTAGAGAGGGATGTGCATGATTGGCAGATCACTTGCTTAGGCAATTGAGTCAATCATGAGATGTCAAGTACCACACCAGATGTTGTTCTTGCACTAGATGCAATAAGTTGATATTGATCCAATCCTGGAGGAACAGTCGGAAGCAGTTTTAGAACATAAGTGCCTGTTCTAGGGATATGATAACGAAAGCCCCATTCGGGAAACAGTTATCATTCCAGGCTTCCAAGGTGACCTGGACGACAAGGAGGTTGTCAGAGTTATAGTTTTTCCCTCTGACGAGGGGCAGTATTTTGGACGGGTGGTCCAAGGCAATACTGAGGGTGGCATGGCGCAGGATACTGATTAAGTTCAGTTGAAGATACAGTCTAAGAAGTTTGGATTTGGAGTTCATTTATGAGCTACGTCCCATCAGACATCCAGACATTCTAAGGCAGGTATTGCTCATTTCGGGAGATGGTTTTTCTCCGCGAACTTGAGATATAGAGAGACATAGAAAGAAACTTCTAGGCGGATCCACTCACTGAGGCTATTCCTCGACCGCAATAGTTTCACAAACGGGATTTGTGAGACTGACTAGTAGAGGAGTTGGGTGTTCGGTATCACATGGGCTGTGAGTATGCGACATCGCAATAATTAGCCTTGAGTGCAAGTGGGAGATTGTTGGAGATAGTGCCCTCAGAGTCGATTATTGGATCACAGGCACGTGATTGCAATGATTGAGGGAGGACCTATCCCGGTAGGACAGTCTTACTCAAGATGATAGTATGCTATCTGGTTTACCTTTATCATCGTGTACTGCTTTAGGTGACCTGACATGTCGCTATTGCACGTTGATAGAGCCCCTAGGATTCTTGCTTGACTGCCAGCAGTATGAGGGCGATCATATAAGTGAGAGCTGGAGTCTATAAGCACATCCTTAAAAGGTCCCTAGTCGTGGGAGTTTCGAGACAAGGGCATCGATTCTCCAGAGTAGACTAGTGTATACAGTCGAGACCCCGACGAGGGGCGGTGGCCGGTCTCACAAGCCATTGGTGTCAGTTGGTTCACCTAAGATGTATACAGGTGCTCATTGGGTTATGAGTACACCGGACAGGACTCGCCGGGAACATGCTAGTTGGTCTTATACCTGACGTCAGATAGCAGTTCCCAGGTGACATGTGTACAGGTTAGTTCATCGACCTGGGGATCATCATTTGTCTCGTGTGAGTTCCCACTGTACTTTGATTACTACCCTACCACGGCTCAAAGGAGTCGTGCAAACAGGTTTTAGTTGGGTACAGTCCCGAGCCACATGGAGGCAGTGAGCGGATCTTCGGGGGTTTCGTCTCTCCCGGTATTGGGGGTGAGGTCGCGCTGTGTCTAGGAGAGCCATTACACAAAGACCTTGGCCAAGGCAGGAGATTTACTGGTAGGTATTCCAGTAGTATCTCAGGGTGTTCTGGGCTACACTCCGACACGACTTGTACCGCTTTTGGGGGTCTGACTTTTACCAACCCCGTAGGCCCGCCATGCGATACTCATAGACGAACGGACCGGACTGTACGGATATTGTCACTGACAGGCTCAGTTGGGTGTCGGGGTGAGCTTCCTCATCGACGTCCCTTTTGGTCAATAGCTGGTGGCCCGTCACGTATTGGCTTATACCTCTGACGTGCTAGTGGTTAAATCCACAGCCATAGTATTGACGAGTCTTTAGAGTCCACCACACTTTCAGTTACTCAAGCTTTCGGGCGAAACGCTGTAGAGGCCGTATGGAGATATGGCAGGGTCCGATCAGATACGTGCGGTATTGCATGCATCAGGATCGGACAGTTTTGTACTAGTGGCCGTATGGTTATATGGCAGCGTTCGATCAGATACGTGCGGTATTGCACGGATTAGGATCGGACGGATATTACTAGCCGGCTTTGGTCTAAGCCGGATCCTAGTATAGTACAGTGTAGATTTTGTCTCATTGCATTTGTATCCGGACGGAATACAGATGCGGGTGTGTATGCACAGTGTGGGGTTTTCCTGTAATTTATTACGGGACCAGTTTTCTGGAGTTGCCAGTTTGCTTTCCGTTCCGGCCGGTTTTCCTTTGTTCTGTCCCGGCCGGACTTTTCCGATGGAGGGGGTTATTTGCAATTGTGCAAATAAGTTTAGTGGAGGGGTTTTATTGCATAAAGATTGATTATGATAGCTTTCATTTCTTTTCAACCATGCTTTTGCTTTATGAGATTTGATTGTGATAAAGTGAGGGTATGGGTTCAATAGTATGAAGCATGGTGTATGTTTCTTTGTCTCTTGATGTGGTCACCTTTTCTTCACTCCTACACTCACCTCCCTTCATGCTTCATATCTTTGCTCCACCATTCTCTAAGTATGATAGGTTTTCATTTAGAAGAGAGAAGAGGAAAAGAAAGAGAAGAAAATGAGAGCTTCATCTTTGAGAGGAGAAAAATGAGAGTGATTCATTTTGTGTATATCATTCTTCATCTCATTCCATTGCTAGAAAATTGAAAGCACCAATTTTCTATATACCATTCCTCCATCTTCAAAAGGCAACACCAAAACCCCAATGAGACATAAGCACTACACTTCCTACAGCACATCTTGAGCATGTCGAGTTGCCGGCTTCATGCCCGAGTTGCCTCGGTATAGAGGCGGGAGCCCGTAAAAGATGCAGGCGACGTGGTGCCCTTCCGGCGAGGAGGCGACGACCGGAGATCCCGCGAGGAGATCGGAGAGGAGATGAAGACCGGAGGACTCGGATCAGTCGGTACATCTCTAACCTTCTCTTTGTAGTTAGCTAGATTTAGTTTAAAGGCACGATCCGGGGTTTAGTGCGCGGTGGTGCCGGTTTGCAAAGTCCGCAAAATTTAAGTTTACCACCGTTTCCGCGTTTGGCCGTCGGGTTGACGGCCGGGGCGCCGCCGTGCACTTACACATATGACCCCTACCAAAAGCAAGCCGCCCGATCAATACACGGTATCCTATACACGCATTTTAATCGGGTCCATGCGCATATCGCATACGCTCACCACAATGTTTCGCCTGGACTAGGAAACTCCATTGTGGGACTCTGAGACTCGTCAATACGCCAGCAGTGGGTGATGATCATATCAAGCACCCCCAAGCCGCAATCGGTCAGCCAAACGTAACGGCCACCCGGGTATTGAGCGATCAGAAGAGAACAAGCGAACCTGCTATAACTCCCGTCGAGCCAACCGGCAACACTTCCCGTACAGTCCGGTCTCCTCATCTGATATGTTGCATATCAAGTCTAGGGGTGGTAAACGTCAGACCCCAATAACCGATAATTCATGCCGATGTGAGGCTCATAACGGGTCGAGAAACTACTGGTAACACTTACCAGCAAATCTCTGAATCAGCCCTGGCCAGGGACTTCCCTGTTACGGCCAATCAAGCACAGTGCAACATCAACCCCAAATACCGGGAGAGAGGAAACCCCTCCTATCGCTCATTGCCTCCATGTGACTCGGAACTGTACCCAAAAACCACCGTTTTGCACGCCCTCATGGACGTGGTAAGGTGGAGATCAAAGCACAGTGGGAATCACACAAGACTCTATGACGATCTCGGGTCTACAGACTAACCTGCACAAGTGTCACCTGAGAACTGCCATCTGACGTGAGGTATAATACCATCTGGGAGTTCTCGGCGAGTCCGTCCAGTGTACCCAGTCTCCACTGAGCACCCGTATACCATCTCTTATGTCAAACACCAATGGATATGGGATCATCCATCGCCCATCTCATGGGTCGAGAAGCGTATACGCTAGTCTACTCTGGTATATCGATGCCCCGTCTCGATAAACCTACGACTAGGGACCTTGAAGGATGTACTTATGGACTACCATGTCCCCACTAGTATGATCTGCATCATAGTCCAGGTAGTCAAGTACACATCCTAAGGGCTTTACCAACATGTAACTATAAGACAGTTTAAAGAGACTAGTATACATGTTAAGATAAAGAGCAACCAGATAGCATACTATTATATCGAGCAAGAAAGTCATCTCTATATATGTCCAAGCATCCAATATAATATACATCATCTGTACAATACTGGCCTCTAGGGCATACAAACAACTAACAATCTCCCACTTGCACTAGGGCCAGCTGTTGTAGTATCGCATACCGAGCATCCCGAAGAGTCTCTCAAACTGTATCTGGGGAATAGCCTTCGTGAGTGGATCCGCCGTGTTGTTCTTCGTGTCAACCCTCCTGACCTCGATCTCCCGGCGATCAACTATCTCCGGGATCAGGTGATACCGCCTCAGAATATGCCTGGATCGCTGATGGGACCTTGGTTCCTTGGCCAAAGCCACCGCTCCATTGTTATCGCAATACAAAGGTATTGGATGCTCAATGGATGGAACCACTCCAAGTTCAGTAATGAACTTCTTGATCCAGATAGCCTCTTTAGCAGCATCGTTGGCAGCGATGTATTCAGCCTCCATCGTCGAGTCTGCTACGGTTTCCTGCTTGGAACTCTTCCAGCTAACCGCCCCTCCATAAAGGGTAAAGACAAATCCCGACTGTGACTTAGAGTCGTCCATATCACTCTGGAAGCTCGAATCGGTAAAGGACTCCACTTGGAGTTCTCCGTTACCATACACCAAGAGCATCTCTTTAGTCCTTCGCAAGTACTTGAGAATGCTCTTCACAGCTGTCCAGTGACTCTCTCCAGGATCAGCTTGATACCTGCTCACTACACTTAGTGAGTATGCTACATCGGGTCTGGTACATAGCATCGCATACATGATAGAGCATACAGCCGAAGCATAGGGTATCCCTTACATGCGAGCTCTCTCCAAATCAGTCTTGGGAGACATCTCTTTGGAGAGAGTGACTCCAGAGATTGTGGGTAAGTTCCCACGCTTGGATTCTTCAATACTAAACCTCTTTAGTATGGTGTCAATGTACCTGGATTGGGACAATCCCAATATCCTTTTGGATCTATCTCTATAGATCCTAATTCCCAATATGCAGGAGGCATCACCAAGATCTTTCTTTGAGAATCTTTGTGATAAGAAGAGCTTGACCGATTGCAACATAGGAATATCATTTCCTATCAAGATTATGTCGTCTACGTACAATACGAGGAAGACAACCGTACTCTCTGCCACCTTCTTGTAGATACAAGGTTCATCTACATTTTTGACGAAATCAAACTCTTTGATAACGACGTCAAAGCAGATGTTCCAACTCCGCGATGCTTGCTATAATCCATAAATGGATTTAAGCAGCTTGCACACCTTCCCGCTGCTCCCACTGTCTACGAAGCCCTCTGGCTGAGTCATGTACACGCACTCTTCTAAATCACCGTTTAGAAAGGCGGTCTTAACATCCATTTGCCAGATTTCGTAGTCATGATATGCAGCGATGGCAAGCATGATCCGGATGGATTTAAGCATAGCCACTGGAGAAAAGGTTTCTTCATAGTCCACACCTGGTCTTTGACGAAAACCCTTTGCAACAAGTCTAGCTTTGAAAGTCTCCACTTTCCCATCTACACCAAGTTTTTTCTTGAAGATCCACTTGCTCCTAATGGGTTTTACCCCTTCAGGAGCAACTTCCAAAGTCCATACTTTGTTGGTGTACATGGATTCCATCTCGGACAGCATTGCATCCAGCCATTTCACTGAGTCCTTACTCGTGATGGCCTGCTCGAAGCTAGTTGGGTCATCATCTTCCATGATGCAATCCTCGCTTCCACCATCAATGAGAAAACCGTAGTATCTCTCAGGCGGATGAGAAACCCTGCTAGATCGGCGGAGTGGCTGGGGTTCGTCAGGTACTCCTGAATTCTCTGGTTCTACCAAGTCTTCTGTTATAGTTTGTGTCAGTGGAACCTCTTCCAGTTCTACCTCAATACCACTTGTCTGTTTCGTAAGAAAACCCTTTTCTAAGAAAGTGGCATGTCGAGAAACAAACACTTTTTGTTCCTCGGAGTGGTAGAAGATATACCCTCGCGAATGTTTGGGATATCCAACAAACTTACATAGGACAGACCTTGCCTCGAGTTTGTCCGGATTTTGTGTCTTAACATAGGCCGGACAACCCCATATCTGAATAAAATTAAGACATGGTCTCTTACCATTCCATATCTCATATGGAGTGGTAGGCACTGATTTGGTTGGAACTCTATTCAATAGGTATGCAGCTGTCTCCAGTGCATATCCCCAGAAGGAAATAGGTAACTCAGCTGCACTCATCATAGAGCGCACCATATCTAATAGGGTGCGGTTTCTCCTCTCCGATACACCGTTGTGCTATGGTGTATAAGGAGGAGTAAGCTGAGAGAGAATCCCATTCTCTTTTAGATAATCTCTGAATTCATTTCTTAAGTATTCTCCTCCTCGATCAGATCGAAGGATCTTAATACTTTTGCCCGTTTGGTTCTCTACTTCGTTTTTATATTCTCTGAATTTCTCAAAAGCTTCAGACTTGTGTTTCATTAAGAACACATATCCGAATCTTGAGAGATCGTCAGTGAATGTAATGAAGTAGGAAGAACCATCCCTGGCATGTGTAGACATGGGACCGCATACATCGCTATGCACTAGTCCTAAGAGTTCTGTAACTTTTTCTCCGTGTCCCGTAAATGGAGTTTTGGTCATCTTGCCTTTGAGACATGAATGGCAAGTATCATAAGATGATAATTTGAACGAATTCAAATATCCATCTTTATGTAACTTAGCCAGTCGTGTCGCATTGATATGACCAAGTCTACAATGCCACAAGAAGGATTCGTTCATTTCTGAACTTTTCCTCTTGTGTGTGTTTTGTATATTGAAGACTGTATTTTGATTTAGAATGAATATGCAATTATGTAACGAGCCTGATGCAATCAATTTTTGATCTAGGAATATGTTCATAACATTATCCTTTACTACAAAATTATATCCTTCTTTACTTAATAAAGAAACTGATATAATGTTGCACATCATGTTCGGTATATAATAGCACTCATTTAGAATCAGAGTATCACCACTTGGTAATACTAGGTGATATTCGCCAACTGCTTTGGCTGCAATACTTGCACCATTCCCTACTTGAACGGAATGATCACCTTTTCCCAGTTCTCTACCTTTCCGTAGCCCATGCAACTGTTTACATATGTGGGATCCTGATCCGGTATCCAATACCCAGGACGTAGGGTGAACTGAAAAACAGTTCTCAATGACAAACACACCCGAAGAAGGTGCATCAACATGCATGTTCTCCAGTTGGGCGGCGTGAGAATCTAGATATTCTCCTGTTTCCTGTTCATTCTTATAACACTTATAAGATAGAACGGGTTCAACGTTCCCCTGCAAAGTATAACATGCGGGTTCGGTCAATACATCCATATTATTATCTTGATTAAGGCATGACATGGTCGCTACCTGGAGAGAGAGAGAGAAGAAAACACTTTAGCGTATGCTCTTGCAAGATCAGATTGGTTATTATCTTATCTAATCAGGATGGCTCCCACTGGTTTTTATCAAATCTTCCTTCAAACCCTAAAAGGAAAGATTAGCCGGGATTAATTACACCCTACAACTTCGCCGATCTTTCAGCCAGGCCAGTGTCGGTACTTTGAGGGAGGTTCCCCATGCTTTCGCACGGACCTAATTAAAGTAAACCTCGTTTTCCCAGAGGCGTAACCCCGTTGACACCTTTCTAGACACCTACTTGATCGGCTAATTGTCCTGTGTAAAACTCTCCCAGGAGTAACAATTACTCGCAGTGGGTATCGGGATCCAACTATCTCATAGAAGGTATGCAATCTCATTGCAAATTTCAACACTTGAAATTCCCGATAATGCTTTTGCCCCTAGCGTCCCATGACCTTGACGGAGGCCAAACTACCCACAGGGCGCTAGTCAAGTTCAACCCGTCATTTCTTGATTGAATTAAACCCACCCGTACGACCCTTGACGGAGGCCAAACTACGCCGTACGAATACCCTAATCCAATCGCATCATATGCTAGCAGATAAGCACTAGTTAGCTACCATACACTACGCCTTGACGGAGGCCAAACAACCGCAGCACGAATACTAAGTAGTACTTATCTGAAATGACGGAGGGCTACGCAGGTTTTTCTGAAAACCTATTGCGTAATGAACTTGATATCGTTGTAGAATCAAGTGAATTTTGAAATGGAGTGTTTTTGAGGCTTTTTGTAGTTTTGCTAAAGGGGTCACTCCCGGTGAAGGGATCGTCGGCCCTTTCCTCGTCGAATGAGGTGCGGGATATATCATATATATCACTGTGCAAAGCAGATACTATAGAAGCAATCAAAAGACAAACCGAGTGTGTAGCATCTGCCAGTTATTGCTAAAGGGGTCACTCCCGGTGAAGGGATCTCGGCCCTTTCCTCATCGAATAAGGTGCAGGGTATATCATATATACCGCTATGCAAAGAAAAACTGTAGCTACCCTTTTTATTTAAAAATTTGATTCTACAACATCTATTAGGTTTCTTTTCTTTCATTAATCACATTAATGAAGTTCCATCATTTAAGTCACCTAAACATCACAGATAAATACGACGTACACTTATGCCATCCACATTCGCCTCGATGTCCCCACGTGCACCGTTAAGTAACGCCTATATAATATATCATATATACTATATACTGTATCCATCAGAACATATCAAATGATCACATCACAGATATCGCAGCAGAAACATAGATATAATGTGGGATATACTAGGACGTCCGTATTTAGTATTTAGCCAATAATAGAAAATACGGATTCCATAGTCGTGATGAATAGCCAAGCCCACACCCTGGACCCCTACGAGAGCGGCAAGCGACCCTACCAATTCTGGAGTTTAGGAGACCCGGTCTCGACTCCTCGAGATGGCCTCCCACTGAACCCCAGAACCCGGTCACCCGTGCTCCCCTCCTTGGGTCTATCCTAATGCGGAAAAGTAAATAATATACAACACAGGTGTCATCGACCTCAACCCGGAAGTGCCCCAAATAAAAGAATATTACATTACATTTAAATTTACATGAATGAAAATATAAAACTCTCATCTCACATAAAAAACCCCGGCTATTCAATCGCGACAATCCTGCACATCATATCTCAGCAACACATAATATCTCATATCATCAACGTAAGCAAGTATGCATACCCCAATTGTCGTTGATGTATAGCAACGAAACCGGCGATATCGACATACTACACTTACGGTCACAGAAAAGAAAGTGTAAAACTGCAATATCTGGAATCCACATTCTCTTTAGACATCATAAATGCGAAATATCACATACCTCGTATTTCATGTCTTATGATATGAAACCACACATTGCATCACATTCCAGATAATTAGACAGTATTAAAGTTTTCGAACGAACGAACAAATACCCAAGATTCACTAAAGCTCAACACTTGAGCGGAGTTTAAAAACCGGAGTGTGACACAGTAGTAGCGGTCCAGCCGTAGAAGGGTCAAGCCAACGCCTCACATGTGGCACGACGTACTGCCCCAAACCCTAAGGTTCAAAAGGCAGTTCAAGATGGTCACATAATCGAGTTAAGGTTTGTTGTCTTCTAGAGGGACCACCACAAAACTTGCACGTATTTCCAAAATATTTAAACCCCGTGAAAAGTGAGCAAATGATACTCGTTCAAATACTTCAATACATTCTAATTTATCCGGAAAAGAAACGAAATGAAAATTCCGATCGAATCGTCGAGTCCAAAACCATCTCCAGAACAAACAGCACAACATTCAGATTAAAAATACCCTAAAAATTATAAAAGCAGAAACAAGAATTACTGTACAAAATTCATTAAGTGATTGTTGTGTACGTCCGCGGAACCGCGGCCTAAGCAATCTTAGACTGCGTTTCCGCGGCAATATAGACTGTTCATGGAATCGAATTTTACAGTAATTCTTATATTTACCTGCTGTAATTTTTACATATTTTTAATTCTGAAAAACAACAGTATTGGAAAAATGTCCAGAGAGCACTAAAAACCGTATTTTTTCGGTTCGATCGGAGTTTTAACTTCGCTAAAGTGTCGCCTAATGTTCTAGGTCGGCTCTGATACCAATGAAAGGTTAGCCTAGCACCTCATGAAGGGTTTGGAAGCATCATATGAACCAAAGAATGAATTTTTATGGTGCTAAGTAAACTTACAAAGGATCTATCCTACAAAAATTAGGGTTTGTAAATTTTTCACATCATCATATGAAAGAAATGCTAGGGTTTAGAGAGTACAACCATTGTAGCTCCCTACGCTAGACTCCTCGGCTACTTAGGGTTTGAAATAGCTCCGCTTGAACTCCTCGAGGTCACCGATGATCCACCCGGAGTCCGCTTTGTCCAAGCTTGCAAGTTTATCCGATCAAGTGAACGAAATCAAGCTAACACTCTAAACAAGTGGGCTAGACTTGTGTAGAATGGTATTGTGGTTCTCTTTCTCACTTCAAAATCGAATCTTGATGAGTATATTGCTCACTACAAAGAACTAGAGAGCAAGTTGAGAGAGGAAGAAGAAGATGATGGCAATATGAGAAGATGATAAGTTCAACCCTTTTAGAAAAATGGAAAAATATATCAATATATATTTTCTATCTATCATCTCAAACCATGGTTGAATCATTATTGTACTATAGTTAAAATACAAAAGGAAACTTTACCAAAGGTTAAAAGGTGGGTGAGAAAGGTTAGGTCAAAAGAAGAGTGTAGAAGAAATCAATAATGAACCTTTTCTTTCCTTTTATGTTTTAGTATAAATACAATAATAATTCATAAATAAAACCATGGTGTGAGTCTTATATTGCCACCATTTTCATGTATATACAACCATGAAAGATGTATGTATGTATGTATGTGTATATGTACATCCATATGTGCATGAATCAAAAAGAAGGCATACATGCATGCATACATCCAACTAACTCTAGAAAGGATTTCAAGTGAGAAGCTAATGGTTAAATGATAAATCAACACTTGATTTATCAATCCGGCCATATCACATATGACCCCTACCAAAAGCAAGTCGCCCGATCAATACACGGTATCCTATACGCGCATTTTAATCGGGTCCATGCGCATATCGCATACGCGCACCACAACGTTTCGTCTGGACTAGGAAACTCCATTGTGGGACTCTGAGACTCGTCAATACGCCGACAGTGGGTGATGATCATATCAAGCACCCCCAAGCCGCAAGCGGTCAGCCAAACGTAACGGCCACCCTGGTATTTAGCGATCTGAAGAGAACAAGCGAACCTGCTACAACTCCCGTCGAGCCAACCGGCAACACTTCCCGTACAGTCCGGTCTCCTCGTCTGATATGTCGCATATCAAGTCTAGGGGTGGTAAACGTCAGACCCCAATAACCGATAAGTCGTGCCGATGTGAGGCTTATAACGGGTCGAGAAACTACTAGTAACACTTACCAGCAAATCTCTGAATCAGCCCTGGCCAGGGACTTCCCTGTTACGGCCAATCAAGCACAGTGCAACATCAACCCCCAATACCGTGAGAGACGAAACCCCTCCTATCGCTCATTGCCTCCATGTGACTCGGGACTGTACCCAAAAACCACCGTTTTGCATGCCCTCATGGACGTGGTAAGGTGGAGATCAAAGCACAGTGGGAATCACACAAGACACTATGACAATCTCGGGTCTACAGACTAACCTGAACAAGTGTCACCTGAGAACTGCCATCTGACGTAAGGTATAATACCATCTGGGAGTTCTCGGCGAGTCCGTCCAGTGTACCCAGTCTCCATTGAGCACCCGTATACCATCTCTGATGTCAAACACCAATGGATATGGGATCATCCATCGCCCATCTCGTGGGTCGAGAAGCGTATACGCTAGTCTACTCTGGTATATCGATGCCCCGTCTCGATACACCTACGACTAGGGACCTTGAAGGATGTACTTATGGACTACCATGTCCCCACTAGTATGATCTGCATCATAGTCCAGGTAGTCAAGTACACATCATAAGGGCTTTACCAACATGTAACTATAAGACAGATTAAAGAGACTAGTATACATGTTAAGATAAAGAGCAACCAGATAGCATACTATTATATCGAGCAAGAAAGTCATCTCTATATATGTCCAAGCATCCAATATAATATACATCATCTGTACAATACTGGCTTCTAGGGCATACATACAACTAACAGTTGACACCTACATACGTGATATGGTAGTGGATAGGAATGATTGGAGTAGTAACTCTTATTCCATTATGCATATGAGATATTGTTGATACTTACATACGTTACATTGCATTGGGCAGGAATAGTTGAGGTAGTAACCCTTATTCCATTTCACATATACCTTACTATAGCTATATTGTACATCTTTCATACATATTGACATGTACACCCACATAGTCTATTACAGTTACATGTATATCATGCATATATATTGACATGTACACCACATACTCGATTTCAGTTACTTCTACAGCATGCATACAACTGACATGTATACCGCATATGCTTGCTATAGTTGTATATACCCTCAGAGGTATTGTTTTTATATGTGATATTGAGTTGTTGATCATTGTGCTAGGAAATGCATCATACCCACTTGCTTACATGTAGATACTTAAACCTTGCTACACTTACATATACACTTCATATGATGCTGCATTTTTTTTCGGAGGATTTTGGGAACCGCAAGAAATAATTTAAAAGATGGATTCATTTAAAGGGCGGTTTTCCCTTTATATGCTCATGTTGATGTTTTATGTTGCATATATCGGTTTTATATGGGTTTTACGCATTGAAATATGGATTTCATATGATTTATGGATTTGAGAACCGTGGGGGTACTTTCAAGAAACTATGTATTATTTGAAAACCCTGTTTCTCTTGATATGATATTTCAGTGAGTCCACCATGTGATTTCTCGGTTCTGAGATTTGGCTTGTGATACCCGATTCGAGGAGCGGGAGGCACCGTCTGCGAGTACATGGTGTACCCGGTATGGTACCCCGGGGCGAGTGGTGATTTCGTGGTGTAGATGATAAGCCTAGCGGTGGGACCACTACCTACCGGTGATTGTATTTGGACTCGGCGGTTATCGTAGGGATACCGACCGGAGTGAGGTATGGCATATCGTCATGGCCAGTCATGGTGACAGCGCCTGAGTTTTGAGGATTTACGTGTCGATGTTAGACACGGGTTGCATGTTGTTTCGAGTGTCGGTGTTAAACACTCAGGTTTCCATGGTTTTTACGTATCTTCGGTGGACATACGTGGTTGATATCCTTATATATATACTTACAGGTATATGTTTTCATGATGTTTCGGGTGTCTATGTTAGACACTCAGGTTCCATGAGTCTTACAGGATGTGAGGGCCGATCTGTGGATGCGGTGCCTGAGGATTTGGGATTTGATGTGTCAGTGAGGGACACTGGTGTTTTTCCATGCTAATGATTTTGCATGAGATATTATTGTATCATCCTACACACTCAGGATTATATTGATATGCATTGTTTCATGTAGTTGTAGTACCCTAATGATGTACCTTTAAATGATTGTTTCATATTCACTTATCATACTTATGCTATCGGATTACATGTGATAGATAGATCGATGTTCGTGCATACCTGCGATTACAGTATGATGTTATTTACTATTCACGAGTTGGCAACTCACCCCCATTGTGCCACAGTGTTTTGCAGGACTTACCCTCAGAGTATTCGCGGCAGGGCGTCTAATCATATCTACCTTTGCGGATACCGCTACGTTAGGCAGTGAGGCGTTTGCTTTTAGGTGGGTTTGCGGTTATCTGCCTATTCATTGTATATCTTTTTGTTGGATCTAGTATTCTCCATCTACCACTGTTGTATATGACTTAGAGACGACTTGTGAGGATTCAGTGTTGTATTATTTTGGTGACTTTGGGGTGCCGTGCTCGTGGGAGCCGGTGTGTTGAAAAGTTTACTTCTTATTTTAGTCGTTTCTTTGATATTTCTTCGCTTCGGCGTCGTATACTGTTGTGGTGATTGTCTCCGTCGTTGGGCATGATTTTCCTCCCATTTGGGACGCTTTATATATTATCTGTGTTGTACCCATTTTCGGGGCTAGTTTTTACAAAGGAGGTGCTGCCAAAATTTTCAAGGAAAACCAGAGTTATAGATTTTACTTGAAATTTTCAAAAGGTTAAAACTGTGTTTTTCTCCGTTAATCCAGATTTGGGTGGTTTAGATTTCTGGATTTCGGCTTACTTGAGTTTCGTACGCCTGTAGACGTTACGTAATTTAATTGCCGGTTACGGGCCAAGTTTCGGGTCGTGACAAAGTTGATATCAGAGCGTTAGGTTTTACCTTTCGGAGTATAGGATGCCCTTGGTATGATAAAGTAGGTAGCTTAAGCAGTGTGACGTAGCGTGTGTATGTTCCGCGGCATACTTACGACACGGTACTCCGCCTAAGTGACCTCAAGACTTATTTATTGATATTCTTCCGTGATGATATACATCCTTGTGATTCGATTCATGTTTCCTTGTCGAATCTTGTTTCAATTTCTAGCCTATATGCCGCCGAAGACTATAAGGGCACAGAGAGCGGCCGCGAGGGCCGAGGTCAGAGTTGACTCATCTGATGCGAGGACTGACCAGGGCGGTACGCCTGTTGTACCGGAGCATATTGCTATGATTGGAGATGGTATGTAGGATCTGCGCCAGATTGTGGGGACTTTGGTAGAGACCATCCGAGCGCAGGGGCAGGCAGTTGTTCCACCCGCTGCAGGGACCATGATGGTACCTACTGTTCCGGTAGTCGCAGTTGCAGCTCAGGAGGTTATTACCGTGTCACTAACAGAGTTCATGATTTTGAGGCCTCCGGTGTTTACTGGCACAGATGTTACTGAGGATCCGCAGTCGTTTATCGACCAGATGGCCAGGATTTGTCGTTCACTCTGATGCTCCGATGAGAGATGGGTGGAGTTTGCCAGTTTTTGTCTGGAGGGTCTGGCCCAGAAGTAGTGTGAGTCCTTGGAGAGGGGCAGAGCCGCTGGTCTTGCTCCTATGACCTGGGCTGAGTTTGTGACGGTGTTTCTCACCCGTTTTCTTCCACCGAGTGTCAGGGATGCGCGAGCGCGCAAATTTGAGTCATTATGTCAGACTCTGGCAATGACGGTGTCTGAGTATGATGTGCTGTTTACCGAGCTGTCGGTGTATGCTCCGTATCTGGTGGCGACTGAGGAGATGAGGGTGAAGAGGTTTGTCCGAGGCCTGCTTACCCAGTTGTTCCTAGCCATCAGCATTCAGCATTGCGACACGTATGCGGCAGCTGTCTAGCTGAGTCATCGGTTATTCCAGAACCGAAGAGGACTCGTACGGATGTATCAGCACAGAGACTGAGGTTTACACGCCGATGCAGAGTTCTTTCGAACTAGGGGAGTAGCAGAGATGTGGGACGTGGCCAGTTATTCAGTTCTTATTCCCAGGAGGGCCAGCGACCGCTTTTTGGATGCTTCGGGTGTGGCAGTCTACATCACCTTGTTCGGGATTGTACCGTGGTGCGTCAGAGAGGGCCAGCAGTACCGCAGGTTACCTTACCACCTTCTCTGCCTCAGAGAGCGTTGCCTTTTATTCCTGTTGTTGCGCCGCGTCAGACTCCTTCTCAGAGAGGTCATGGTCGCGGTGGTTTTGTGCGAAGAGGACGAGGTGGCAGAGGCAGGGGATAGCCAGTAGCCAGTAAAGGACAGGTTAGGCTTTTTGCCTTGACCCACCAGGACGCTCCGGCGTCCAATGCTGTAGTTTCGGGTACCTTTTATGTATGTTCTTTTGATGCACATGTTCTTTTTGATCCGGGATCTACGCATTCATATGTTTCTATGCACTTCATGCCGAGATTAGGCCGAGAGTCGTGTTTGCTGGATCAGCCACTTGTCGTGACTACTCCGGTGGGAGAGTCGTTTGTTGCGCGACTTGTGTTCCGATCGTGTGTTGTCTGTTTAGGAGACAAAGATCTGTCCGTCGACTTTATCCTTCTTGAGATGTTGGACTTCGACGTTCTGATGGGCATAGACTGGCTAGCTACTTGCTATGCGTCCGTAGTGTGCCGCGAGAAGACAGTTAGATTTTGTTTTCCCGGCGAGTCAGTGTTTGTTGTGGAGGGGGACCGTGGTGCCGCCCCTCACAGTTTGATTTCTATTCTGTGTGCTAGTCGGCTTTTGAGGAGGGGATGTCGAGGATTCTTGGCTTTCATTCATGATACTGCGGCCACAGTGGAGTCGTTGGACCAGGTTTCTACTGTATGAGAGTTTCCCGATGTCTTTCCCAATGAGTTACCTGGGTTGCTGCCAGAGCGCGATATTGAGTTCTGCATTGATCTGATTCCTGGAACGGAGCCTATTTCTATACTGCCTTATAGGATGGCTCCGGCAGAGCTTACAGAGCTTAAAGATCAATTGCAAGAGTTGCTTGATTTGGGACTTGTGCATCCGAGTGTTTCGCCGTGGGGAGCTCCTGTTCTGTTCGTCAAGAAGAAGGACGGCAGTTTGAGGTTATGTGTGGATTATCGTCAGTTGAACCAAGTTACGGTGCGGAACAGGTATCCTTTATCCCGCATTGACGATTTATTTGATCAGCTCCAGGGTGCGAACCATTTCTCAAAGATTTATTTACGTTCGGGTTATCATCAGTTTCGGGTTCGGAATGATGACATTCCGAAGACTGCTTTTCGTACGCGCTATGGGCATTATGAGTTTTTGGTGATGTTGTTCGGACTCACCAATATGCCAGCAGCGTTCATGGATCTGATGAACCGTATTTTCAGGCTGTTCCTCGACCGGTTTATTATACTGTTTATTGATGACATACTGGTCTACTCTAGGAGTCATGAGGAGCATGAGCAGCACTTGAGGATTGCTTTGCAGATATTGAGAGAGCACCAGCTGTATGCTAAATTCTCAAAGTGAGCATTTTAGCTTGATAGAGTTGACTTCCTGGGTCATGTGGTGACTGGTGATGGTATTCTTGTGGACCCGAGGAAGATCGAGGCAGTACAGCTTTGGCCCAGACCTGTATCGGTGACTAAGGTCCACAGCTTTTTGGGCTTAGCTGGTTATTGTCACCGTTTTGTGCAGGATTTCTTGAGTATCGCTGCACCGCTGACGGGACTGACCCGAAAGGGAGTTCCTTTTCTCTGGACTGATCCTTGCGAGCAGAGTTTTCAGCAGTTGAGGACTCGGTTGACGACAGCTCCAGTTCTTTCTTTACCTTCTAGATCGGGCGGCTATGTTGTTTATTGTGATGCTTCTAGAGTGGGGCTCGGCTGTGTTTTGATGCAGCATGGTCGAGTGATTGCGTATGCTTCTAGACAGCTGAAGAAGCAAAAGCAGAATTACCCCACCCATGATTTGAGATGGCCGCATTGGTCTTTACGTTGAAGATTTGGAGACACTACTTGTACAGGGAGTCGTGTCAGATCTTCACGGATCACAAGAGTTTGAAGTATATCTTCCAGCAGCGGGATCTGAACCTGAGACAGCGCTGATGGATGGAGCTAGTGAAGGATTACGATTGTGAGATCCTTTATCACCCAGGCAAGGCGAATGTGGTAGCTGATGCTTTGAGTCGTAGGCCCGGGGGTAGCTTGTCCCAGATGACCGCAGTTCAGCGTCAGTCTTCTGCTGATTGGCAGCTCTTGTGTGATGGTAGATTGTAGTTCGAGTTCACCTCCACTGGGGGACAGGTTTCTCATGTCCGCGCCCGTCCACAGTTATTTGATCGTATACGTGAGGCGCAACCCAGTGATGCCCGTTTGTCCAAGATTCTTGAGCTTGTTCAACAAGGTACAGTTTCGGAGTTCATGATAGATGACCAGGGTGTACTACGATGCGGGACTCGCTTGTGTGTACCAGATGTTGATGGGTTGAGACGCGAGATCCTACAGTAGGCACATCAGTCGGCCTTTAGCGTTCATCCAGGTTCCACCAAGATGTACCGGGACTTGAAGGACTTTTACTGGTGGGAAAGGATGAAACGCGATATTTCGTACTTCGTTTCGAGGTGCCTGTCTTGTCAGCAAGTCAAGGATGAGCATCAGAGACCGGCTGGAGAGTTGCAGCCTTTACCCATTCCGGAGTTGAAATGGGAGCAGATTTCCATGGACTTCATTATGGGTCTACCCAGGACCAGTAGGGGGTATGACTCCATTTGGGTGTTTGTTGACCGGTTGACGAAAGCAGCTCACTTCCTTCCAGTGAAGACCACTTTCGGTTATACTCAGTACGCTCAGCTATATATAGATGAGATTGTGCATTTGCACGGTATTCCCACATGCATAGTATCCGACAGAGGCACCCAGTTTACTAGCCGTCTATGGCAGAAACTTCAGGAAGCTTTGGGTACCCGGTTGAGTTTTAGCACCGCTTTTCATCCGCAGACTGATGGTCAGTCGGAGCAGACTATACAGACTCTGGAGGATATGCTCCGTGCATATGTGCTTGATTTTAGTGGCAGTTGGGATCGTCACTTGCCGTTGATTGAGTTCTCCTACAACAACAGCTTTCAAGAGACTATTCAGATGGCACCTTTTGAGGCTTTATATGGTAGGAAGTGTCGATCGCCAGTCTGTTGGACCGAGCTTAGTGAGAGTCTAGTTTTGGGACCCCAGCTAGTTCAGGATACTACGGAGAAGATCCAGCTGATTCAGGACAGGATGAGAGAAGCCTAGTGCAGGCAGAAGTCTTATGCCGACCGTCTTCGTCGCAGACTTGAGTTCGCAGTGGGGGTCATGTACTCCTGAGGATTTCTCCGATGAAGGGCGTTATGTGATTTTGGAAGAGGGGGAAGCTCAGTCCCAGATTTGTTGGTCCTTTCGAGATCCTTGAGCGAGTGGGTTCTGTTGCTTATCGTTTGGCACTCCTACCCAGTTTTCCGGATGCTCACCATGTTTTTCATGTATCGATGCCTCGCAGATACCTTCATGATCCTTCTCATATGATTCAGCACGAGACCGTTCAGCTTGAGCGCGATCTTTTGTTCACCGAGCAGCCGGTAGTTATTTTGGATCGGCAGGTGAAGAAACTTCGGTCAAGGGTCTTGCCGTCTGTGAAGGTTCTATGGTGTAGCCCTACTAGTGAGGAGATCACTTGGGAGGCAGAGAGCGAGATGCGAAAGAAATTCCCTCATCTCTTTGAAGGTACGCTTAGTATGAAATTTTAATTCGGGGACCGAATTTCTATAAGGGGTAGATTGTAACGTTTTAAAAATCGTTATGGGAATTTTTCAGTTTTAGGGTTAAATTGTCGGTATTTTCCGTTTTAACCCGACTGTGTTCAAACGACCATATAGACTTGCCAGCACCTAGTTTAGCTAAAATAAAGCTAGTGCGCAAGCTTTGGGGGTATATGGGACGTTTTGGTTCAGATAGAATTTTTCCCAATTTTAATGTTATTTTAATGCGGTATTTGCATTTTGGGAAATTTGTGTTAAGTGATCTTTTCTTCAAATTAATTTGAGTTAATCCAAAACCTTCTCACATATCTAGATATTTGTTGTGAAATTGGATTAAAGAAAAAGAAAAGAAAAGAGAATGAATTTAGATGCATGCATGTGCATTATTGTGTATGTGAATGCATTTAATGGCTTTAAATGATGGTAATTGCTAGGAAACTCTCACAAATCACTCACCTCCTCCCCTTGGCCGAGATTCCTTCTCCCTCTACTGCCCCTTGCTCATTTCTTTTCCATTCTTGCATCATTCTAGCACACTAAATCCTCAAAATCCCAAACATATCACAAAACTTACCAAAATTCCTTGTTTTTAGCATCTTGGATCACTTGGAGCAAAGGAAAGCTAGGAGCTTGTGAGCAAAATTGTTAAGTATAACCCCTATACTGTTAATTAGGAGTTTTTTTATTATTTAGCTCGTTGTTTATGGTTTAGAACACTTGTTTTATCGATTTGTGCGATATCGGGTTTTTAAGTCTTTTTAGAGCTTTTAATACCTGCTGTGATCTGGAGAAATTAGTGTTTGACCAAACAAAATTTTAGAGATGTACTAGTGAACCTGAGACACCACCTAAGAGACGGGGGCCACCCCACTGGCCGGGGCCGGCGACCCCTAAGGCGAGGTACGGCGACGCCGGCGAAGTAGGGAGCTGCTTGGGTAGGGCTTCTGTTGGTAGTTGTCTGCTGTTGGCTAGAGCTGTTTGGTACTGTTTACTTTTTTAGTAAATTTAGTATGTAAAATCTAGGATTGATTACCTATAATCTAGTGTTTTGAGTCCGCGTGATACGTATTGCGACACGAGTCGTGAGCTTGTGCTGTTGTTGTACTCAGTTAGATTTTGAGGTATCGTTGAGCAGGTTAGCCACTAGACGTACACTCGCGAGTTAGTTTAGTGTGTTGGTGCGTTTTGAATACGTAGTTTTACGTTATATTGATCGATTTCTGAGATGTTCGCATTATTTCTTGTGTTTTGTGAAATTATAGCGTCGCAAGCGAGGACTTCTGACGCCGCGAACAAGGGGAAGCAGGTGTTCGGATTTTCATGGGTGGAGACCATTGGTGAGTAGATTTAACATCTACGGGGAAATCGCTCGGATGGCATTATGCGTCGGGGCGAATATGATATGTTAGCTGCATAGTATTTGCATATTAGTTACTTTCATATGAGTGTAGCATTATCTGTTGTGCCTGACTCATACCCTTAGATATAACACATTACTGACGGTTCATGTTGCACGAGCACTAAATATTATGCTACACCCACATCGTCATTAATTGCCATGACACGCACAAACCACCTACCTACGTGATACGTTAGTGGATAGGGATAGTTAAGGTAGTAGCCCTTATCCCATTGTGCATATGATATATTGTTGACACCTACATACATGATATTATAGTGGATAGGAATGATTGGAATAGTAACTCTTATTCCATTATGCATATGAGATAGTGTTGATACTTACATACGTGACATTGCATTGGGCAGGAATAGTTGAAGTAGTAACCCTTATTCCATTTCACGTATACCTTACTATAGCTATATTGTACATCTTGCATACATATTGACATGTACACCCACATAGTCTATTACAGTTACATGTATAACATGCATATATATTGACATGTACACCACAAACTCGATTTTAGTTACTTGTACATCATGCATACATACTGACATGTATACTGCATATACTTGCTATAGTTGTATATACCCTCAGAGGTATTGTTTGTATATGTTATATTGAGTTGTTGATCATTGTGCTAGGAAATGCATCATACCCACTTGCTTACATGTAGATACTTAAACCTTGCTACACTTACATGTACACTTCATATGATGCTGCATTTGTTTTCGGAGGATTTTGGGAATCGCAAGATATAATTTAAAAGCTGGATTCATTTAAAGAGCGGTTTTCCCTTTATATGCTCATGTTGATGTTTTATGTTTTTGCATATATCGGTTTTATATGGGTTGTACGCATTGAGATATGGATTTCATATGATTTATGGATTTGGGAACCGTGGGGGTACTTTCAAGAAACTATGTATTGTTTGAAAACCCGGTTTCTCTTGATATGATATTTCAGTGCGTCCACCATATGATTTCTCGATTCTGAGATTTGGCTTGTGATACCCGATTCGAGGAGCGGGAGGCACTGTTTGCGGGTACATGGTAGACCCGGTATGGTACCCCGGGGCGAGTGGTGATTTCGTGGTGTTGACGATAAGCCTAGCGGTGGGACCACTACCTACCGGTGATTGTATTTGGACTCGGCGGTTATCGTAGGGATACCGACCGGAGTGAGGTATGACATATCGTCAGGGCCAGTCATGGTGACAGCGCCTGAGTTTTGAAGATTTACGTGTTGATGTTAGACACGGATTTCATGGTGTTTTGAGTGTCGGTGTTAGACACTCGGGTTTCCATAGTTTTTACGTATCGTCGGTGGACATATGTGGTTGATATCCTTATATATATATATACTTACAGGTATATGTTTTCATGATGTTTCAGGTGTCGGTGTTAGGCACTCAGGTTCCATGAGACTTACAGGATGTGACAGCCGATCTGTGAATGCGGTGCCTGAGGATTTGGGATTTGATGTGTCAGTGAGGGACACTGGTGTTTTTCCATGCTGATGATTTTGCTTGAGATTTTATTGTATCATCCTACACACTCAGGATTATATTGATATTCATTGTTTCATGTAGTTGTAGTACCCTGATGATGTACCTTTACATGATTGTAGCATATTCACTTATCATACTTATGCTATCGGATTACATGCGATAGATAGATCGCTGTTCGTGCATACCTGCGATTACAGTATGATGTTATTTACTATTCAAGAGTTGGCAACTCAGCCCCGTTGTGCCGTAGTGTTTTGCAGGACTTACCCTCAGAGTAGTCGCGGCAGGGCATCTTATCATATCTACCTTTGCGGATACCGCTACGTTAGGCAGTGAGGTCTTTGCTTTTAGATGGGTTTGCGGTTATCTGCCTGTTCATTGTATATCTTTTTGTTGGATCTAGTATTCTCCATGTACCACTGTTGTATATGACTTAGAGACGACTTGTGAGGATTCAGTGTTGTATTATTTTGGTGACTTTGGGGTGCCGTGCTCGTGGGAGCCGGTGTGTTGAAAAGTTTACTTCTTATTTTAGTCGTTTCTTTGATATTTCTTCGCTTCGGTGTCGTATCCTGTTGTGGTGATTGTCTCTGCCGTTGGGCGTGATTTTTCTCCTATTTGGGACGCTTTATATATTATCTGTGTTGTACCCGTTTTCGGGTCTAGTTTTTACAAAGGAGGTGCTGCCGAAATTTTCAAGAAGGAAAACCAGAGTTATAGATTTTACTTGAAATTTTCAAAAGGTTAAAACTTTGTTTTTCTCTGTTGATCCAGATTTGGGTGGTTTAGACTTCTTGGCTTCGGCTTACTTGAGTTGCGTACGCCTGTAGACGTTACGTAGTTTAAGTGCCGGTTACGGGCCAAAATTCGGGTCGTGACAGAGAGGGAACACTTTAGCATGATACTCTTGCAAGTTTAGAGTGGTTTTTAGTTTATCTAAACTGGATGGCTCCCACTGTTTCTCGAATCCTTCATCAAACCATAAAAGATTAATTAGCCAGGACTGATCTCACCGTATAATTCTTGCTTAACCGTTCAGTCAGGCTAGTGTCGGTATTTCGAGGGAGGTTTTACGACGCTTTCGCGAAGTTCCTTAATTAAATAACTTTTTTTCTCTGGAGGCATAGCCCCGCTGACACTGTTCTAGACACCTACTTGGTTTATAGCATTGATCGTTAAGTGACGAATCTCCTGATGGGTAGCAGATACTCACAGTAGGATCGGGATCCAAATATCATCGTACGATAATGCTGAAGGAATCCTACCAACATTATCAGACTCCAAATGGTATGCAACACTAGCAAGTTTCAGTTTCTTTAGAAACTCCCGATGTGGATTTTTGCCCCATGCTCTTATGAACTTGACGAAGGACAACAAATCATAAGTCACATGTCAAGTTCTGCCCATCATTATCCCTGTTAATTTGAACCCACCCGCACATACCCTTGACGAAGGCCAAAAAGGTATTACGACTGTCCCAAACTAACGCATCTATCTATGCTACATATGAATACCTCAGCAGCTACCAAACACTATGCCTTGACGAAGGCCAACAAACATAGCTTCAATACTACTGACCATTCATATGAAATGACGGAGGGCTACGACTGGTTTTGGCGAAACCGTGAACGTAGTGAACTTGATATAATCGAAGGAACCTGATAGCTTTTTAAAAGGAGTGGTTAAAGCTCCGCACTTAAAAAATCTGCTATTTTAAAATAACCGAGTGGTTTCTTTTAAATTTGTTCCAACGATTCAACTTTGGTTTGTTTTCTTTGCATTAATATAATGCGTCCCATCAATTAACCTATTATTGCAGAAAACAACGAAAATACAACGTCCGCTTATGCCATCCGCATTCGCCACTGGGTCCCGTCATTCACCCGTTTGGTTACTTAACTAACGACAGAGCGGGGGCTGGGCTAGCGTTGATGCAAAACATAAGCAACGCCTACTAGATATCATATATAGATATCGTACATTCGTCAGGCGCAATAATAGGCATTCCAGATTACATATGAACATTATTGTATATACAAGCAATCCGCGTTTCCTTTGAGCCTGCAATGAAAGACGGATTACACAGTTGTGATGAATAGCCATTACTCCACCCTAGACCCCTACGGGTACGGCAAACTACCCGCCAAGTACCCGAAGTGAAGCGGTCTCCCTCAACAACGTGAGTTGGCCACTAATCACTTCAAAGTACCCGGTAGTTTGTGCACCCCACCTTGGGTCTATCCTAGGAGCAGAAAACAGTAAATGAAATATTACAACGGTGGCTACAACCTCAGCCCGGATGTGCCCTGCAAAAGAATATTACATCATATTACAATTTAAATTGAATGAAAGAATATAAAAACTCATCTCAAAACCCCGACAAATCATCATAGCGATCCAATGAAGTTCATATACACAAACCAGTAAAAACCATTACAGAAATGTGCACCCCCTGCTAACCGACATACTAGCAATTAGGGGAGGTTTACGAACACATTAAACATCACAGATAAAACTTGATTAGCAAATAACTTAGAATTTCGATCGACAACCTTTTTCCGTGTGTACCCCCAAATGCAAGCCAGCACTAACATAACCTGGGCAGAAACAAAATATACAGGAAAACAGAACACCCAAAATTAAGAGTTACTGTGTAAAAACGAGTCAACTCGGAGTTGACTCGGCCATGGATCCGCGGCGGATTGCACTAATCCGCCGCGCTTCCGCGGCGTTCTAACCGAGTTAGCACCTCTTATTTCTCCAGTATTCTTAGAATTCCTTGCTGTGAATTTTCATACCTCTGAAATAATTTTTTCGACAGGTTTAAAATCGACAGAAACTTGAGGGGTCCGGGGTTAAGTTTTCGTGTTTTTCCGATGGTCAAAGTTCTAATTAGTTTCTAACAAGCTAGTAAAGGTTTGGTAGGCTCTCATACCACTGTAAATCCATGTCATGCACCCCACGATCTCTTGGGGAGGCGGAATATATGAAAAACAATTATCAAAGCTTCATAACACGGACTTGAGCACACGGATCGTGTCTAAACCATTACTAGCAAACTACGGGAGGTTTAACTACTCTGATTCGAAGTTATACCTCACGTTACTTGTCCTTCGGGTCTTCATCGCTGTCCTACACCCCTCGTCGGCTCTATGGAACATGGGTACCTCAACGGCCTCCTCGAGTCAAAGACGATCCATCCGAGAGTCTATAGTCTTAGCTCTAATCTCAAATCTGAGATAACTACGGCTTCTAGTTTGCTAATCTAGAAGTCCAAGAGAGTGTAGAGTAATTAGATGGATTACTTAGTCACTTAAACCCTAGGATTCTCAACTTATGAGAGCTTTTAGGGTTTTGAGGAAGAAGATGAAGACTTGAGGAGAGAAAGCTTTTGTGATAATGATAATGAATAATACTCATGAAAGAATATAATGAAGCATACAAATATCTCTTGATAAATATCTAGAAATATCTTGTGAGCTTCATTTAATCCTAAGGGTGAATCACCTCATGAGTCATTAAGCATTTAATGAAAACTTACACCTCATCTCTCCACCTCATTTGTGTTTAATCAAAAAGAAATAAAAACAAATGAGTCACCTTCTTCTAGAAGCTTCCCGACAAATTATGAGACTGCCCCTCCCATCCGTATTTCCGAAAAACACGGATAATCTTTGACTGAATAAATTCATCTGTACAATACTAGAATCTGGCTTAAACCAAAGCCCGCTAGTCCTATATGCCCGATCATAATACGTGCACAGGTGTATGTAAGTGATCGCGGCCCTGCCGTAAAACCATACGGCCTCTACACCTTTTTCCCGGTGTAGGGAAACTCTCTGTGTGGGACTCTAAAGACTCGACACTTTGCTGGCAGTGGGTTTAACCACAGGCCGCAAGCGGTACTAGCTGTACGTAACGGTCCCCAGGTAAATGTCGATAAGAAGGACGATGAGGAAACCCATCCGAACTCCAACTGAGTCTGATGTGACAATCTTCGTACAGTGCGGTCTGTTTTTCTAGGACTATCGCATATCAGGCCTAGGGGGGCGGTAAACGTCAGACCCCTAATAGCGGTATAAGTCGTGTCAGAGTAAAGCCCTTTACACCTTGAGAAACTACTGGAAGCCTACCAGTAAATCTCGTGTGCCCTGGCCAGGGACTTTGCGTAATGGCTCTCCAAACACAGCGCGATATCAACCCCCAATACCGGGAGAGACGAATCCTGTCTAACTGCCACTACCTCCAAGTGTTTCGGGACTGCACCCAACTACTACCTGTTTACACGACTCATTTAAGCTGTGGTAGGGTAGTAATCTAAATACAGTGGGAACACACTCGAGGCGAAGTAGCAGTATCAAGTCGACGGACTAAGTTGTACTCATGTCACCTGAGAACTGCTATTTGACGATGGGTATAAAACCAACCTGCAGTTCCCTGCGAGTCCTGTCCGGTGTACCCATAACATAACGAGCACCTGCATACTATCTCCAGTACAATGTACTGATAGCTGTGGGACAGACCATCTCCCCAACTGGGATGAGAAGCGTACACAATAGTCTTCTCCAGAGTATCGATGCCCTGTCTCGATAATCCTACGACCAGGGACCTGTATAAGATGTTGCTTATAGACTACCCAGCCCCCACTAGTGTGACTGCCATCACAACGCTGGTGATCAAGCAAAGATCCTAAGGGCTCTACTAATATTTATAAGCGATACGTTAAAAGAAACATATGCACATATTAAAGTAGACACAAACCAAGTAGCATACTACCATTTTTAGCAAGACTGTCCATACAACTGTGAATATCCCAAGCTTCCATTAAGTAATATACAAACTAGTATGATACAGTAATGGCCTCTAGGGCATAAACACTAACAGGGAACACACTCGAAGCGAAGTAGCAGTGTCAATTCGACGGACTAAGCTGTACTCATGTCACCTGGGAACTGCTACCCGACGATAGGTATAATACCAACCTGCATTCCCTAACGAGTCATGTCCAGTGTACTCATAACCCAATGTGCACCTGCATACTATCTCCAGTACGACGTATTAATGGCTGTGGGACAGACCATCTCCTCTGCTGGGATGAGAAGTGTCACAACCCGAAATTGGCACGTGACGGCCCTTAAACTATGCAACGTCTTCTGGCGTAACGCAATTTAGGTAAGCCGAAAACCAAGCAATCTAAACCATCAAAAGTAGTAAGTGATAATAGCATTTTTAAAACTTTTGAAATCTCAAACCAAATTCTTTAAAGTCCAACTTTACTTTCTTAAAAATTTCGGCAGCACCTCCTTTGTAAAAACCAACCCTAAAAATGGGTACAATATAAATATAAGTAAAGCATCCCCAACGGGAGCAAATCCATGCACAAAGGCAGAAAACAACTACCACAATAGATATACGACGCCGTAGCGAAGAAATAAAAGACGATATAAGTAAAACTGCATAAAAGACATCCAAGTCACCAAAATATACAATATCGTCCTCACATCAAGTCTCTAAGTCATACACATGAAAGTGGTAGATGGAGAGTACAGGATACAACGAATATACAATACGCAACATCGGATAACCGTAAAACCCAACTATAGCAAAACTGTACACGGTCAGCCGTAGCGGTATACGCAGCAAAAGATGATACGAAAGATGAAAAGCCTGCCGCGACTACCCTGAAGGACTACCTGCAAAACACTGTGGCACAACGGGGGTGAGTTGCCAACTCGTTAATAGTAAATGACATATGCAGGTAATCGCAAGTATGCACAAACAAAGCGAAACTAATGCATGCAAGTGGATAGCAATAAATGGTCATATGTATGCAACAGTCATGAAAGGTACTCTAGCAAGTACAACTAATACATGAAGCAATAATATGACAATATGTATATGCAACAGTCATGAAAGGTACTCTATCAGGTACTAGTAATACATGAAGTAATGCATATAAAATAAATGAGGAGTATGGAATAAAACATATCATTCTCACGGAATTCTGACCTCGTGACAGGACCAAAGTCCATCAAGAAAATCTAAATCCCAAATTTCCTCAAATCAGCCCCCAAATTGGCTCTCATATCCTGTAAATCTCATATATCCTGAATGTACAATATCAAGTAAATCTCTTATATCCTGAATATACAATATCAAGTAAATCTTATATATCCAATATCCAGTATCGAGTAAGTTTCATATAAAGTGAGTGTCCAACATCGACACCCAAAGACATCTTGAAACAAGTGTCTAGCATCGACACATAAATACTGGTCTATCAGGCGTTGTCACCACGACTGGCCCCCTGATAGGTACGTATCTTACGCTATCTCCAAAACTCGAGTGCCTAGCTCTGACACTCGAAATTCGACGTATCCATACGTACATGACTCCAGTCCGTATCCTCACATTAACCGCCGAGTCCAAATAATATCACCGGTAGGTACTTGCCCACCTTCCAGGCTCATCGGCATGTACAGTCGATCATCTTGCCGAGGGAAACCGTAGCGGGCTCCACCATGTACCCGCACACGGCCCACTGCACTCCTCGCATCAGGTATATATCACAATCTCAGAACCGAGAAATCTCATGGTGGACGCTGAAATATCATATCAAGAGAAACCGGGTTTTTCAAATACTGCATAATTTCATGAAACAACCACGGTCCTCAAATCCAGAAAAACATCAAGTAATGAATAAGTATAACTGCATGAATCAATACATATATATTAGCGTCCCATTCCACTAATATATATATATATATTTATATATATATATATATGTATGTATGTATATAACAGCGTCTCATTCCACTGTTATATATATTTAGGAGTAAAAATATCAGAGAACGTCATATGAAATCCATGAATGTAATATATGCAACATGAAATAGTAATATGAGCATATAAAGGATAAACCTCTATTTAACTGCAAAAAGTTAATATATATATCTTGCGGTTCCTAATTTCTCCAAGTCCATACAACATCAAATAAAGGTGAATATGTAGCTATAGCCAGGTATGCTAACCATATTGGCATAGCAAGATATGTGTATCTACCTATCAATAATAATGTAATACCCTCCAGGTATAAGTGTAAGTATGTATACGAGATGTACATGCAGTTATGTCTCGTATGTGTATATACCTATCACTAATGATACAATACCATATAGGTTTATAGATAACTAGCATGTAAGCATGTCAAGGAATATGTGTAAGCATGTAAGTATACAGGTATGCTATATGTCATATGCATAAAAGGAAATAAGGATCATGTCTCAATGTCCCTAAACAATACATTATCATATATGTATAGGTGTTGTACGTGTCATGGCAACTATTAACGGTGTGTGTAGTATACAACTAGTGCTCGTGAAACATGAACCGTCAATAATGGTGTTGTGTCTCATTAATACTAAGTCCATACACAAGGAAATGAGGTAAGCAACAAAGGTGTACATGCACAATCAATATCCGTATACTTCTAACTAATAGTCATGTCATTTGATCTAGCCCAGACGTATAACGTCATGTGGTCGATCCCCCTGTAGATGTTAAATATACTCGCCAATGTTCCTGGCTAAGTAAAGCCAACTACTCGTTTTCCCCTGTTCGCAGCGCCCGAAGTCCCCGCCTGCGATCCTGAAAGCATATAACAATATAACAAGTATATATTAGCAATCGATCAATAACACGTACCAGCTACGTATGACCGATGCACCAACTCCAAACATACTCTCAAGTGTTCATCAAGTGGCTAACGCGCGTAGCGACACTACGAAACCAACTCAAGAGCAAAAGCTACACAAAGACACGAACGACATCGGCACGACCTTAACTAGAAACGCAAAACGACACAACTACCAAGCCTAGACCCTGATCGTACCGATCGCTCATTCACAACACAAGATATATTGTGGAATCAATATAATTAATGTCGCAACGTCAAAAGAAACCCATGCCTAAAATTCACCGAAACCTAGTAAGCAATATATATCATTTTAGCACAAAACTACAACTTTTTACCAAACTAGTATTTACAAACATCACTAATTAGCAAGATTACACCATACGGACCCTTACTAGAATTTTAATCTTACTTAATTAGAATTTAGTAAAAGTCTAGCTTGTAATTAAGCTAATAGGATAATTAGAAAAATAACATTTAACAAACTAGCAAACTAGGTTAATTTTTTCTAATCTCCAATTAACCTTTAACCCAAACATCAAGTTTAAACACTAACTTGAACTTCTTTAAAATTGTAATGAATGAATTAAATAAGAGTTTAAAGCTATATTAACCAATTAATTAGCTAACTTAATGATTTTAGCAAAACAAATAAGGATTAGGGTTTGAAATTATACCTCTCAAGAACAAAATCTAGCAACTAGTTTCATCAACTTTTGCCTCCAAAGATCAAGATTTTCTTGAAGATCCATGCTAGTTTAGTGAAAGGAAATGATGGGTTAAGTTTTATTTATGAATTTGTGGATTTATTTTGGGATTTTTAATGAATTTGGAGAGCTTGGAGATGATGAAAAGAGCTAAGGAAAAGAAATGGACTGTCACGACCCGAAATTGGCACGTGACGGCCCTAATACTATGCAACGTCTACAGGCGTAATGCAGTAAAAGAAACCCAAAACCCAGAAATCTAAACCATTAAAAGTAGTAAGAATTTAAATAGAAGTTTTTAAGCATTTGAAATCTGAACCCAAATTCTTTAAAAGTCCAACTTTATTTCCTTTAAAATTTTAGCAGCAACTCCTTTGTAAAAACCAGCCCCAAAAATGGGTACAACGTAAATATATGTAAAGCATCCCAAACGGGAGCAAAAACACACCCAAAGACGGAAAACAACCACCACAACAGATATACGATGCCGTAGCGAAGAAATAAAAGACGATAGAAGTAAAACTGTATAAAAGACAGCCAAGCCTGGAAATAACATACAACATCGTCCTCACATCAAGTCTCTAAGCCAACATGAAGGTAGTAGATGGAGAGTACAAGGATACAAAGAATATACAATACAATACGAATAACCACAAAACCCACCTAAAGCAAAAACTGCACACTGTGAGCCGATGCGGTATCCGCAGCAAAAGATGATAGATAGATTTCCTCGACTACTCTGGGAATACAACCTGCAAAACAACTGTGGCATAACGGGGGTGAGTTGCCAACTCGTGAATAGTAAATAACATATGCAGGTAATCGCAAGTATGCACGTACAGCGCGAATCTAACATATGTAGGTTAAAAGCAGTAACAGGTTATATGAATGCAATAGTCATGAAAGGTACACTAACAGGTATAACTAATACATGAAGCAATAATAATATGAAAAACTGTATGCTGTAATCATGTAAGGTACTATATCGGTACTACTTATACATGAAGAAATGATATGAATAAAGGTATGTAAATGCAACAGTCATGGAAGGTACTCTATCAGGTACACAAATACATGAAGCAGTGCATAAACAGTAAATGTTGAGTATGGAATGAAACATGTCATTTCCACGGAATCCTTATATTGTGGTAGGATCAAAAGGTAGGATCAAAATCCATTAAGACAATCCAAATCCCAATTTCCTCAAATCAGCCCCTAAAATTGGCTCTCATATCATATAAGTCTCACAAATCCTGAATATACCACATCAAGTAATTCTCATATATTCTGAATGTACAAAATTAAGTAAGTCTCATATATCCTTTACATACAATATTAAGTAATCTCAAATGTCCTAAATCCAATATCAAGTGAATCTCTTACATCCTAGGTATAATTGCATGAATGAATATGATGATGTATATAAACTGATATGTATACATATATATTAGCGTCCCACTCCACTAATATATATATATATAGGAGTAAAAGAAACATCATGAAAACCTGTGTCAAGCATCGATACATAAATACTGATCTATCAGGTGCTGTCACCAAGACTGGCCCCCTGATAGGTACGTATCACACGCTATCCGAAAAGCTTGAGTGCCTGGCTCTGACCCTCGCCTTTCCACGTATCCTTACGTACATGACTCCCGTCGGTATCCCCATAATAACCTCCGAGTCATTGGTAATGTCACCGGTAAGTATGGTTCCCCCACTAACTCATCCCCTCACTGAGATTCTTGCCCGGAGTACCTCCGGGCCCCCACCATGTACCCGCACACGAACCCCTCCTTTCCTCGCGTGGGGTATATATATATATATATCATAACCGATAAATCTCATGGTGGATGCTGAAATATCATATCAAGAGAAACCGGGTTTTCCAAATAATGCACAATTTCATGAAAATACCACGGTCCTCAAATCCAGAAAACATCACGAAAAATCCATATCTCAATGCGAAAATCCATGAATAAAATATACGCAACATCAAACTGTAATGTAAGCATATAAAGGAAAAGCCGCTAATTAACTGCAACAAGTTAATATAAATATCATGCGGTTCCTAATACCTCCAATTCTAATTAACATCAAGTAAAGGTATATATGTAGCTATAACCAGATATATGTATAACCGTAAAGGTATAGCAAGATATAGGTATCTACCTATCAATAATGATGTAATATATCCTCCAGGTATAAGCAAAGTATGCATACGAGGTATACACGTAGCTATGTTATTATGTGTGTATGTACCTATCACTAATGGTACAATACCCTATAGGTAATACAGGTAACTAGCATATAAGAAAATCATGGCATATGTGTAAGCATGTAGGTATACAGGTATGCTATAAGTCATATGCATAAGGAAATATGAATCAATGTCTCAATGTCCCTAACCAACAATATCATATCTAAAAGGGGGTTGTGCGTGACATGTCAATTATTGACGGTGTGTGTGGCATACAATTAGTGCTCGTGCAACATGAGCCGTCAATAATATGTGCAGTTTCCAAAGAGTACTAGTCCAAGCACAACAATATGTCACGACCCGAGAGTTTCGACTCGTGACCGGCACTTAACCACGCAACGTCTACAGGCGTAACGCGGCTAAGTAAGCCGAACCCAGAAATCAAACCAATAAATATAGAGTGATTTAAAACATTTCGTAAAAACAGTCATGCGTGTCCGAAAAACATCTTATTAATTTAGTAGAAATCCTTTTTGGTTCAGGAGTTATAACTTTTATAATTTGGTAACATTTCCATTTTAAACATTTGCCCCGCAAATCGAGTAAAAGCAAGGTGTAACAGAAATGACAAGTGAAATGAATAAAGCATTGTAAATATGATATACGACGCCGTAGCGAAGAATACACAGTAAAGTAAAGACAATATCACAAAAGGTAAGACTGCATAAAATAAAGTCGGCTCACATGCGAGCTCAACACCAGAATATAGTATCATACATATCGTCCTCACAACTGTCTCTAAGTCAATACAGAAAGGTATATGGAGAGTACTAGATACATCAATATACAACTGAAAGATAACAGATACCGTACAAAACCCACCTAACAGCAAAAGGCTAACTCGCCTCAGAAAGGGTATCTGTGCCAAAAGATGCGGTAACAGCCAGCCGTGACTACTCCCAAGGGCAACCTGCAAATACTGTGGCACAACGGGGGTGAGTTGCCAACTCATGAATAGAGATAACATATAAAGGTGATCGCGAGCATGCACATATAGCGTGGCTCTACTAATGCCAGCAGATGATATCAATGCATGTCAAATAGAGGATGCAATAGTAATGCAAATACTCTAACAGGTAAATGCTACAGGATGAGATATATAGTAGTCAATACTGAGTATGGGATAAATAACATCTACATGGACTATGTCAACATGGAAAACCATAATCGGTGCCTCAGGCTGCACTCAAATCCCAAATACACTCAGGCGCCGGCACACCCATCGGCCCTCAAATCCTGTACATCTCTGAGAAATCACGAGTGCCCAACATCGGCACCCAAAATATCATAAAATACTCGTGTCCAGCATCGACACGCAAATCCTCGTATATCGGGCTCCGTCAGTGCGGATCGGCCCACGGGGTCAGTCTGCGGTGTCGGCCCTCGGCCCCGGCAGTACGGATCATCCCGCATCCATCTCTCGACTCTGGTCAGTATCCTCCGGACAACTGCCAGGTCCAACCAATCACCGGTAGGTACTCGCCCGCCTCCAGGCTCAATCGGCAAACCCATCGATCATCTCGCCGAGGGGAACCATACCGGGCCCACCACGAACCCGCAAACGGAACATCCACTCCTCGAATCGGGTTTCAAGCACACGTCTCAGCACCTAGAAAACGCGTGGTGGACAGACCAAAATATCATATCACGAGGTACCGGGTTTTTCAAAATAGTGCATTTTGTCTTAAATACTTCCACGTTCATCAAAACAGAAATCACATGAAAATCCAACACCAATAGTAAATCCAATGCGAGGTACAATATACATCAATCCATGGTATGTGTATAAGGGGAAAACCGCTTTTTAAAGTAGTTTCGTTTCCGGTTTTAAAAGATGTCATGCGGCTCCCAATATACATAAAAGTCATATCAAATCACATATGAAGCGAACTATAGCAATATAATCATGGCAGCTCTACAGTGAGTGTGGCATGGCAATTACTAACGGTGTGTGTGTAGCATGCAAATAGTGCCCGTGCAACATAAACCGTTAGTAATAGTGCGGTGTTCTATCAGTTCCAAGCATATATCTATAAACACATAGCAGGGAATGCGATATGCAATGACAGTCCATCGAGGTAAATGCAATATGTAATACTAAGTTCCTATCAGCCCTGACGCATAACGCCATGCGGGCGATATCCCCGTAGATGTGAAATCTACTCACCGTGTCTCGCGCTAAGTGTAGCCGACGACTTGCTTGCCCTTCTTCGCAGCGTCCGTCTCACTGGCCTGCGAACCTAGAATCGCATACACATTTCACACATATAAGCTCAATTTCACCAAAAACGCGACATTACGGTCAAACTAGAAACTCGTGTCGCAAACTAATCGCGCGTGCGCGCGATACGCTAAAACGTGTGATCACGCGCCTGAAACTACCCCGACGCGCCGCGATACGCAGAAACCCAAACCTACTCACGTATCACGCGTGTCGCGAAGGTTTAGAAAAACGGCAAAACAGGTACTTGGTCCCAGATTTCTACACAGAGCTAGATTTACAAAACTATATATATAACAACACCCTACACACCAGAACACACCTATTGGACCAAACAACACGCAAATCCCTACCCATCTGGCCGCAAATTGCGGCCAGAATAAGAATTCCGGCGGCCAAAGGGAAGAGTTAGGGGGTCGGGTTAAAACCATGGTATCAGCACCTCTCCACCATACTGCAGTATCCTCAATTTCATTCAGATCTCATCGGGTCAAAAGCAGATCCAGAAAAGCTCACTTTTGCACAAATACGACATTTTGCATCGAATAGTGAAACTGGTGGTATTTTAGTGTAATCGGGGTTGAACTAGGTTACAAAGGCCTCAAGAACTTACTAATGACTTACAGAAACCAATTCTCACCTCATTAGCACAAATTTCCGACTAAACACCCCATATCGCACTAAAACACACTAAAATCCATTAACCGAAGCAAAACTACACTAACTAAGCTAACTAGGGAATAAGTTTAGGAATTATACCTCATACTTAACCCTAGGAGCTGCAGGAAGGTGAAGAAGTGAAGGGAAGGGGCTGCACTAGGAGCTGGTGCTGCTGCTGCTCACTGTGCTGCTGTTGCTGTTGCTGTATGCTTGCTGCTGCTGCTTCAGTTGCTTCTGCTGCTGCTTCAGTTGCTTCTGCTGCTGCTTCAGGCCTCAGGTAAGTGTGTGTGTGTGTGAGTGTGTGTGAGAGTTGAGAGAAAGAAACAAAGAATGAGAGGGAAAAATCATCACTCCAAATGTCAACCCCTCACTTTCTTTCTCTTCATTAATGGCAAGCATGGGCTAAGCCATGATGCCCACTCCCTCTCTCTCACAAGTCAACACTTAACAATTCAAATTAAAGTTACTTCTAATTTAACTAATTAACCCACTTAAAACCCAAAAGGCTTAATCCACAAGATTAACCCACCATGGTTAATAATTATGGTATTAACTTAATTTAAAAACCCTAGTTTACATGCACATGTGTGTGCAAGCCTAGGAAAATTTTGGAAAAATATTTATTAAATTAGGAAAAATATTTAAAACACAATTTGGTAAACTTTTTGTTAAAAACCATTATTTAAATATATTTAGTCACTAAACAAATCCTAAGGTGTTACAATCTCTCCCCCTTAAAGAAATTCGTCCCCGAATTTCAAAAATCTAACTACGTTTACCTTCAAAAAGATGGGGATACGTCTTCATCATCTCGCTTTCGGTCTCCCAAGTGACCTCCTCACGGTTCTGACCACGCCAAAGTACCTTAACTGATGGAATGTCCTTCGATCTCAATTTTTTCACTTGTCGATCCAAGATCATCACCGGCTGCTCTGCATAGGAAAGGTCACGCTCAAGCTGGATCGTCGGATGCTGAATCACATGCGAAGGATCATGTAGATATCTGCGGAGCATCGAGACATGAAATACGGGATGCACATCTGGAAAGCTGGGCGGAAGGGCTAAACGGTAGGCTACTGCACCAACACGCTCGAGGATCTCGAAGGGGCCCACATACCTGGGACTGAGCTTCCCCTTCTTCCCAAACCTCATCACACCTTTCATTGGGGAGACCCTCAAGAAAACATGATCACCAACAGAAAACTCAAGTCTGCGTCGCCGACGGTCCGCATAAGACCTCTGCCTACTCTGGGCTGCTCTCATCCTATCGCGAATCAACTGGATCTTCGCTGTCGTCTCCTCAACGATCTGTGGTCCTAAGATACTGCCCTCACTGAGCTCTGTCCAACAAGTCGGCGACCTGCATCTCCTCCCATAGAGAGCCTCAAATGGTGCCATCTGAATGGTCTCCTGGTAGCTGTTATTGTAGGAGAACTCTACTAAGGGCAAATGATGATCCCAGCTACCTCCGAAATCTAATACACAAGCTCTGAGCATGTCCTCGAGAGTCTGGATGGTTCGCTCTGACTGTCCGTCGGTCTGCGGATGAAATGCTGTGCTGAAACTCAAGCGAGTGCCCAAAGCCTCCTGAAGCCTCTGCCATAGTCTACTAGTAAACTGGGTGCCTCTGTCGGACACAATGCACGTCGGGACTCCGTGTAGTCGTACTATCTGGTCAATGTAGATCTGGGCATACTGAGTAAATCCGAAAGTCGTCTTCACCGGTAGGAAGTGAGCCGCTTTCGTCAAACGATCCACGATCACCCAGATAGAGTCATACCCCCGATTAGTCCTGGGTAGACCCACCACGAAGTCCATCGAAATCTGTTCCCATTTCCACTCCGGAATGGGTAACGGCTGTAGCTCTCCCACGGGCCTCTGGAGCTCAACCTTGACTTGCTGACAAGTCAGGCATCTCGACACAAAATCTGCGATGTCCCTCTTCATTCCGTCCCACCAATAAACATCTCTCATATCGTGATACATCTTGGTGGAACCGGGATGGACGCTATATACCGATCGATGTGCCTCCTCAAGAATCTCGCGCCTCAGTCCCTCAGCATCTGGTACGCACAGTCTGACTCCAAACCATAGTACTCCCTGATCATCGATCACGAACTCGGAAAATCTGCCCTGTCCAATCTGTGCCATGATCTCTGAACATCGGTCATCACGGAGCTGTGCCTCACGTATACGATCGATAAACTGTGGCCGTGCACGGACATGCGCTATCTGTCCTCCAATCGGCGTGAACTCGAACTGTACTCGACTATCGCATAATATTTGCCAATCTGCCGATGACTGCTCCTGTACTGCGCTCAAACAAGATAAACTACTCCCGGGCCTCCTGCTCAGAGCATCCGCCACCACATTTTCCTTGCCCGGGTGATATAAGATCTCGCAGTCGTAATCCTTCACTAACTCCATCCATCGACGCTGCCGAAGGTTCAGGTCCCGCTGCTGGAATATATATTTCAGACTCTTGTGATCCGTGAATATCTGGCACGACTCGCCGTATAGGTAATGTCGCCAGATCTTAAGTGCGAAGACCACTGCTGCCATATCCAAATCATGAGTGGGGTAGTTTTGTTCATGTCTCTTCAATTGTCGCGAAGCATACGCGATCACCCTGTCGTGCTGCATCAAAACGCATCCCAACCCCACTCGAGAAGCATCACAGAAGACCACAAATCCGCCCGGTCCGGAAGGTAAAGATAACACCGGTGCCGTCGTCAGCCGAGTCCGTAACTGCTGGAAACTGTGCTCGCACTCCTCCGTCCAAACGAAAGGAACTCCCTTCCGGGTCAACCCGGTCAACGGTGTAGCAATAAGGGAGAAATCCTGCACAAAACGCCTGTAGTAACCGGCCAACCCCAAAAAGCTGCGAATCTCCGTCACCGATGTGGGTCTGGGCCAACGCTGAACGGCCTCGATCTTCCTCGGGTCAACACATATACCGTCTCGTGAAATCACGTGTCCCAAGAAGTCCACGCTGTCCAGCCAAAAAGCACACTTGGAGAATTTCGCATAAAGCTGGTGCTCCCTCAAGGTCTGCAATGTAATCCGCAGGTGCTGCTCGTGCTCCTCACTACTCCGGGAGTACACCAAGATATCGTCAATGATGACTATAATGAACAGATCCAAGTAAGGCCGGAAAATACGGTTCATCAAATCCATGAAGGCGGCTGGCGCAATGGTGAGTCCGAACGACATCACCAAAAACTCGTAATGGCCGTAACGCGTACGGAAGGCTGTCCTGGGAATGTCCTCCTGTCGAACCCGCAGCTGATGATAGCCTGATCGTAAATCGATCCTCGAAAAGTACCCTGCCCCCTGAAGCTGGTCGAACAAATCGTCGATACGCGGCAAAGGATACCTGTTCCGCACTGTCACCCTGTTCAGCTGGCGGTAGTCGATACACAGACGCAAACTGCCGTCCTTCTTCTTGAAAAACAGGACTGGAGCACCCCAAGGAGAAACACTGGGTCGAATAAGTCCCTTGTCCAGCAAATCTTGCAACTGACCCTTCAACTCTCGAAGTTCCGCCGGGGCCATCCGATAAGGCGGTATAGAAATAGGCCCCGAACCAGGAACCAAATCAATACAGAAAGAAATGTCGCGCTCGGGCGGCAACCCTGGAAGCTCGTCAGGGAACACATCAGGAAACTCGCTAACAACCGGAACCTGATCCAATGGAACCTGTGTAGCGCGAGCATCGCAAACATAGGCGAGAAATCCCTGACATCCCTTCCTCAAAAGCTGTCCAACGCGAAAAGAAGAAATCACACTGTGAGGGGCGGCACCACGGTCCCCCAACACAACAAAAACCGACTCACCGGGAAAGCAGAATTTAACTGTCTTCTCGCGGCAGTCCACAGAAGCATAGCACGTGGCTAACCAATCCATACCCAAAAGAACGTCGAAGTCCAACATCTCCAGAAGGATCAAGTCGACAGGCAACTCTCTCTCGCCAATACAGACAATACAGGATCGGAACACGTGCCTAGCAACAAACGACTCTCCCACAGGAGTAGTCACCACAAGCGGCTGATCAAGCAAGCCGGACTCTCTACCCAGACTCGGCACGAAGTGTGTGGATACGTACGAGTGTGTGGATCCGGGATCGAAAAATACATGTGCATCAACTGAACATACAGGAAGGATACCTGAAACCACTACATTGGACGCCTGCGCGTCCTGATGCGTCAAAGCAAAGACCCTCGCCTGTCCACCACCTGTAACTGACTGACCTCTGCCTCGGTCATCTCGTCCCCTCTGAGCAACTCCTCCACGCCCACGACCTCTCTGTGCATAAGTCTGGCGCGGAGCAACGGTAGGCACAACGGGCAACGCCCTCTGGGGTGGTGAAGGTGGTAAGGTAACATGCGGTGCTGCCGCCTCCCTCCGGTGTGTCTCTGGACAATCTCGAACGAGGTGAAGTAGGCTGCCACATCTGAAGCAACCCCGCGGCGACTGCTGACCTTCCTGGGGATACGAACTAAACATCCGACCTCGTCCCGAATCTCTGCTACTCCTCGTACCGGAACGATACCTGTCGCGGCGTCTGAATGACTGCCTCCGTGCGGAAATACTGGTACGAACTCTCTTCGGCTCTGGAACTACCGAAGTCTCAGCTAGGTGCTCCTCGATCACTAGGGCTGCGTCTACAGCTGCTGCATAGGTCTCGTAGTGCTGCGCGCTGATCGCGAGGAACAATGGTGTAAGCAAGCCTCAAACAAATCTCCGGACTCGCAACTCCTCGGTAGCCACTAAATATAGGGCGTAGACTGCTAGCTCTGTAAACAGTACGTCATACTCTGCCACTGTCATCCCTGGCGTCTGGCGCAAGGACTCAAACCTGCGTGCTCGGGCATCCCTAACACTCTGGGGAAGGAAACGGGCTAGAAATATGGTCATGAACTCCGTCTAGGTCATAGGAGGAAGACCTGCTACTCTGCCCTTCTCAACTGAGTCGCACCACTTATGCGCAAGACCTTCTAGGCGAAAGCTTGCGAACTCGACCCATCTCGCATCTGCGTATCTGAGGGAACGGCATATCCTGGCCATCCTATCTATGAAAGACTGGGGGTCCTCGGCTGTATCGGTGCCTGTGAATATTGGAGGCTTCAGCCTCATGAACTCTGATAGCGACACCGTGATCACCTCCGTGGCTGCAGGGGCAACTAGCAGTGCGGTAGGCACCATCGCGGTCTCTGGAACGGGTGGAGCTACCTCTGGTCGCTGCGCTCGAAGCGTCTCAACTAGCGATCCTAGCATCTGGCGCATCTCCTGCATGCTAGATCCCACCGTCTGGCGCATCTCCTGCATACCAGCCCCTAGCGTGGCGATCTGATCTGTCACGGCAGGAACAGCCTGCTCGGGTACAACCGTTGTACTTCCCGGATCAGTCCTCGTCTCGGACGAGTCAACTCGAATCTCGGCCCTCACGGCCGCTCTCTGTGCCCTCGTAGTCTTAGGCGGCATAATGGCTGAAAGAAAATTTGGATTCGATAAGAACACGGAAATCGAATCGCAAGAATATAAGGAGGGATCAAATCAATAAGTCCTAAGGTCGCGTAGGCGGAGTATCGTGTCGTGAGTATGCCGCGGAACATACACACGCTACGCTACCCTGCTGCAGCTACCTACTCCATCATACCAGGGTCATCCTACACTCCGAAGGTAAAACCTACGCTCTGATACCAACTTTGTCACGACCCGAGAGTTTCGACGCTTGACCGGCACTTAACCACGCAACATCTACAGGCGTAACGCGGCTAAGTAAGCCGAACCCAGAAATCAAACCAATAAATATAGAGTGATTTAAAACATTTCGTAAAAACAGTCATGCGTGTCCGAAAAACATCTTATTAATTTAGTAGAAATCCTTTTTGGTTCAGGAGTTATAACTTTTATAATTTGGTAACATTTCCTTTTTAAACATTTGCCCCGCAAATCGGGTAAAAGCAAGGTGTAACAGAAATGACAAGTGAAATGAATAAAGCATTGCAAATATGATATACGACGCCGTAGCGAAGAATACACAGTAAAGTAAAGACAATATCACAAAAGGTAAGACTGCATAAAATAAGGTCGGCTCACATGCGAGCTCAACACCAGAATATAGTATCATACATATCGTCCTCACAACTGTCTCTAAGTCAATACAGAAAGGTAGATGGAGAGTACTAGATACATCAATATACAACTGAAAGATAACAGATACCGTACAAAACCCACCTAACAGCAAAAGGCTAACTCGCCTCAGAAAGGGTATCTGTGCCAAAAGATGCGGTAACAGCCAGCCGTGACTACTCCCAAGGGCAACCTGCAAATACTGTGGCACAACGGGGGTGAGTTGCCAACTCGTGAATAGAGATAACATATAAAGGTGATCGCGAGCATGCACATATAGCGTGGCTCTACTAATGCCAGCAGATGATATCAATGCATGTCAAATAGAGGATGCAATAGTAATGCAAATACTCTAACAGGTAAATGCTACAGGATGAGATATATAGTAGTCAATACTGAGTATGGGATAAATAACATCTACATGGACTATGTCAACATGGAAAACCATAATCGGTGCCTCAGGCTGCACTCAAATCCCAAATACACTCAGGCGCCGGCACACCCATCGGCCCTCAAATCCTGTACATCTCTGAGAAATCACGAGTGCCCAACATCGGCACCCAAAATATCATAAAATACTCGTGTCCAGCATCGACATGCAAATCCTCGTATATCGGGCTCCGTCAGTCCGGATCGGCCCACGGGGTCAGTCTGCGGTGTCGGCCCTCGGCCCCGGCAGTACGGATCATCCCGCATCCATCTCTCGACTCTGGTCAGTATCCTCCGGACAACTGCCAGGTCCAACCAATCACCGGTAGGTACTCGCCCGCCTCCAGGCTCAATCGGCAAACCCATCGATCATCTCGCCGAGGGGAACCATACCGGGCCCACCACGAACCCGCAAACGGAACATCCACTCCTCGAATCGGGTTTCAAGCACACGTCTCAGCACCGAGAAAACGCATGGTGGACACACCAAAATATCATATCACGAGGTACCGCGTTTTTCAAAATAGTGCATTTTGTCTTAAATACTTCCACGGTCCTCAAAACAGAAATCACATGAAAATCCAACACCAATAGTAAAACTAATGCGAGGTACAATATACATCAATCCATGGTATGGGTATAAGGGGAAAACCGCTTTTTAAAGTAGTTTCGTTTCCGGTTTTTAAAGATGTCATGCGGCTCCCAATATACATAAAAGTCATATCAAATCACATATGAAGCGAACTATAGCAATATAATCATAGCAGCTCTACAGTGAGTGTGGCATGGCAATTACTAACGGTGTGTGTGTAACATGCAAATAGTGCCCGTGCAACATAAACAGTTAGTAATAGTGCGGTGTTCTATCAGTTCTAAGCATATATCTATAAACACATAGCAGGGAATGCGATATGCAATGACAGTCCATCGGGGTAAATGCAATATGTAATACTAAGGTCCTATCAGCCCTGACGCATAACGCCATACGGGCGATATCCCCGTAGATGTGAAATCTACTCACCGTGTCTCGCGCTAAGTGTAGCCGACGACTTGCTTGCCCTTCTTCGCAGCGTCCGTCTCACTGGCCTGCGAACCTAGAATCACATACACATATCACACATATAAGCTCAATTTCACCAAAAACGCGACATTACGGTCAAACTAGAAACTCGTGTCGCAAACTAATCGCGCGTGTGCGCGATACGCTAAAACGTGTGATCACGCGCCTGAAACTATCCCGACGCGCCGCGATACGCAGAAACCCAAACCTACTCACGTATCACGCGTGTCGCGAAGGTTTAGAAAAACGGCAAAACAGGTATTTGGTCCCAGATTTCTACACAGAGCTTGATTTACAAAACTATATATATAACAACACCCTACACACCAGAACACACCTATTGGACCAAACAACACCCAAATCCCTACCCATCTGGCCGCAAATTGCGGCCAGAATGAGAATTCCGGCGGCCAAAGGGAAGAGTTAGGGGGTCGGGTTCAAACCATGGTATCAGCACGTCTCCACCATACTGCAGTATCCTCAATTTCATTCAGATCTCATCGGGTCAAAAGCAGATCCAGAAAAGCTCACTTTTGCACAAATACGACATTTTGCATCGAATAGTGAAACTGGTGGTATTTTAGTGTAATCGGGGTTGAACTAGGTTACAAAGGCCTCAAGAACTAACTAATGACTTACAGAAACCAATTCTCACCTCATTAGCACAAAGTTCCCACTAATCACCCCATATCGCACTAAAACACACTAAAATCCATTAACCGAAGCAAAACTACACTAACTAAGCTAACTAGGGAATAAGTTTAGGAATTATACCTCATACTTAACCCTAGGGAGCTGCAGGAAGGTGAAGAAGTGAAGGGAAGGGGCTGCACTAGGAGCTGGTGCTGCTGCTGCTCACTGTGCTGCTGTTGCTGTTGTTGTATGCTTGCTGCTGCTGCTTCAGTTGCTTCTGCTGCTGCTTCAGTTGCTTCTGCTGCTGCTTCGGGCCTCAGGTAAGTGTGTGTGTGTGTGAGTGTGTGTGAGAGTTGAGAGAAAGAAACAAAGAATGAGAGGGAAAAATCATCACTCCAAATGTCAACCCCTCACTTTCTCTCTCTTCATTAATGGCAAGCATGGGCTAAGCCATGATGCGCACTCCCTCTCTCTCACAAGTCAACACTTAACAATTCAAATTAAAGTTATTTCTAATTTAACTAATTAACCCACTTAAAACCCAAAAGGCTTAATCCACAAGATTAACCCACCATGGTTAATAATTATGGTATTAACTTAATTTAAAAACCCTAGTTTACATGCACATGTGTGTGCAAGCCTAGGAAAATTTTGGAAAAATATTTATTAAATTAGGAAAAATATTTAAAACACAATTTGGTAAAATTTTTGTTAAAAACCATTATTTAAATATATTTAGTCACTAAACAAATCCTAAGGTGTTACACAATATCTAAGCAATAACGTGTAGTCGCAAATTCTAAATATGAAATAGAATATGCTACAAGTCCAGTCATTTCTAGCCCAGACGCATAACGCCATGCGGGCGATTCTCCTGTAGATGTTAATGTAGGGTTGCTAGGCACACTAACAAGATTCTACAAGGCATCTACCATGCCAAATCAAATTTTTATGTGCCGAATAAGCCTATGCAAGATCGTATACTAGAGATTAGGAGAAACTAAAAGCAAGCAAATTACTTTTCTACTAAATGAAAGGGATTACAACCGTTGCACATCCGGTCCTTCACTTCTAAAGCTCCGTGTTGACGTCCATTCGCTGCGATCATCGGGATCCCAGACTCTAGCGATGGTTTCTTTGGAGAAATGAGCGGGCTAGGTCGTTGACTTCGAGACCGAAGATGATCTACGTCGAGGAGACTCAAACTCAAGCTCCATCTTTACTAGGTCAAGAACTTTGTGAAGAGAACACCCTAAACTAAATGGCAAGTAGTAAAGGATGATGAAATAGGAAGTGGGTTCACTTTGGATTTGGATTTCTCACTCTAAATCTTCACTTGAAAATTTTCTAGAAAGCTTTCTTCTTCTTGAAGAAGAAGAAGAAGAAAGGAATAAGAATTATGAAATAACTAAAAATGAATAATCAAGTGAAGTATATCATAATGCAACCATGGGTGAGTTAACCTTTGTAGAGACTAAACCCTAGTTTGAGTTAATGGTTAGGTTAGTGAAAATCTCATGCAAAACAAAATGGTTAGACTTTGTCAAAGATGCTTAAAAGCTTCATGAAGATTCAAGCAAAGACAAAGAAAGCCACCATTTTTTTTTACTAAAATAAACAAAAACCCAAATCATTATCTCAAACATGGTGTAATTCATACACACACCCAAGTTTGCATGTATCATCAATAATGATATAAACTAGTGCACAAACATATATCATATATACAACTTGTGCACAAAAAGCCTTTGTGAGTGGATCCGCCGTGTTGTCCTCTGAGTCTACTCTCCTAACCTCGATCACCCTGGAGATCAACTATCTCCATGATCAGGTGATACTGCCTTGAATATGTCTGGGTCACTGATGGGACCATGGTTCCTTGGCCAAAGCCTCAACACCATTGTCATACAATGGTAGGATCCTAGTTCATCACATGAACTAATATACACCCAAACTGCTTCTTTGGTAGTATCTTTGATAGCGATGTCACCAGCCTTTATCGTCTAGTTTGACACGGTATCTCAGCTTGGAACTCTTCCAACATACAGTCCCTCCACTGAGGGTAAAGACAATGCTTGCGACTGACATTCAGTCGTCCTTATCACCCTGGAACTTTTCCAGTGATTCTCCCCAGGATCGATTGATACCATCTCACTACACCTAGTGAGAATCCTAATATCCATTTAGATCTATCGTAAAGATCCAAAACCCAAGATTTAGGAGGTATCACCTTTATCCTATACGGAGAATCCTTGTGATAAGCGGAGATTGACCGAGCGTAGCATAGGAAACTCTTTTCCTATCAAGAGTATGTTGTCCACGTACAATACGAGGATGACCACCTTACTCTTTACTACCTTTTTGTATGTACAAGGTTCATCTACCATTTTGATGAAGTCAAACACTTTGACTACCACATCAAAACAGACGTTCCAACTCCGCGATGCCTGCTTTATCCTGTAAAGCATCTTGCACACGTTTCCGCTGCTCCCACTGCCTACGAAGCCCTCTAGCTGTGTACTTATAGACGCTCTCTTCTAATTCATTATTTAGAAAAGTAGTCATGACACCCAACCGCCAGATATCGTAGTCATGGTATGTAGCCGTGGCAAGTAGGATCTGGATGGACTTAAGCACAGCCACTCGAAAAGGTTTCATCATTATCCACGCCTGGTCGATGACGAAAACCTTTAACAAGTCTAGCTTTGAAAGTCTCAACTTTTCCATCTACACCAAGTAATCTTCTCAAGATATACTTGCTCCTGATGGGGATTTAACCCTTCAGATATAGCATCCAAAGTCCATACTTTGTTGGTGTATATGGATTCCATCTCAGATCGCTAAGCATCCAGCCATTCTTACAGAGTCCTCACTCTTGATGGCCTGCTCGAAACTAGTTGGGTCATCATCTCATAATGCAATCCCCGCTCCCACTGTCATCGAGAAACCGAAGTATCTCTCAAGCGGATGAGGAACCCTACCAGATCGGCGGAGAGGCTGAGGTTCGTCGGGGACCATTAAATCCTTTGGTTCTATCAAATCATCAGCTATAGTTTGTATATCTGGAACTCCTTCCAGTTCTACAGAACTGACCTTGCCTCGATCTTGTCCGGATTTTGCTTTTGACATAGGCCGGGCAATCCCAAATCTTAATTTACTTAAGAGATGGGCTCTTCCCATACCATATTTTATATGGTGTGGTAGGCATTGATTTGATTGGAATCTAATTCAATAGGTATGCAGCTTCTCAAGTGCACAACCCCCAAAAGGAAATAGGTAACTCAGTAGTACTCTTCATAGAGCGCACCATATCTCATAGGGTGCGATTGCTCCGCCCCGATACACCGTTGTTCTGTGGTGTATTCAGAGGAGTAACACTTGAGAGAGAATTTCATTCTCCTTTAGAATAGTCCAAGAATTCCATGCACAAGTATTCTCCTCCCTGATCTCAACATAGGACATAATACTTATACCTGTATCGGTTCTCTACTTCTGACTTATATTCTTTGAATTTCTCAAAAGCTTCTGACATGTGTTTCAACAGGAACATGCGTCCGAATCTTGAAAGATCATCAGTGAATGTAAGGAAGTACAAAGAACCAGTCCTGGCATATGTAGACTGGGGACCTTTATACATCACTATGTATCAGTCCCAAGAGTTCACTAACTCTTTCTCTGTTTCCAGTAAATGGAGCTATGGTCATCTTATCTTTGTGACATGACTGGCAAGTTTCATAAGATGTAAATTTAAACTAATTTAAATATGCATCTAAATGTAACTTAGCTAGTCGGGTCGCATTGATATGACCTAGTCTACAATGCCTCAAGAAGAATTCGTTTACTTCTGTACTCTTCTTCTCGTGTGTGTTCTGTATACTAAGAACTGTAGTTTGATTTAGAACGTTAATGCTTTTAGATAACGTGCCTGAACCGATCAACTCTTGATATAGGAAATGTTCAAAACATTATCCAACAATACAAAATTATATCCTTTCTTTACTAATAAAGAGACTGATATGATGTTGTATATCAGGTTCGGTATCTAATACATTCGTTCAGAATCAATGTATTCTGGTAATACAGGGTGATAGTGACCAACAGACTTGGCTGCAACACTTGCACCGTTTTCTGTCTCATGAAACTTATCACCCATTCTCGGTTCTCTACCTTTCTTTAGACCATGTAACAGATTACATATGCGGGATCCTGATCCGGTATCTAATACCTAGGACGTAGAGGATACAGAGAAACGGTAGTTTGTAATTAACGTACCCGAAGGAGATGCATCTCATGCACTTTCTTCGTTTGGGCGGCATGGGAATCCTGGTATTCCCCTATTTCCTGTTCGGTCTTATAACAATTATAAGTTGAAGCGGGACCAACGTTCCCCAGCTCAGTATAACAAGCGGGTTCGGTCAATACATCCATATTATTATCTTGATTAAGGCGTGGCATGGTCGCTACCTGGAGAGAAAGAGAAGAAAACACTCTGCGTGCGCTCTTGCAAGATTAGATTGGTTATATATTTTATCTAATCTGGATGGCTCCCACTATTTTTATCAAATCTTCCTTCAAACCTTAAAAGGAAAGACTAGCCGGGATTAATTACACTCTACAAGTTCGCCAATCTTTCAGCCAGGCCAGTGCCGGTACTTTGAGGGAGGTTCCCCGTGCTTTCGCACGGACCTAATTAAAATAAACCTCGTTTTCCCAGGGACGTAACCCCGTTGACACCTTTCTAGACACCTACTTGATCGTCTAATTGTAAAGTGCAAAACTCTCCCAGGAGTAACAATTACTCGCAGTGGGTATCAGGATCCAACTATCATATAGAAGGTATGCAATCTCATTGCAAATTTCAACACTTGAAATTCTCGATAAAGGTTTTTACCCCTAGCACTTATGATCTTAACTATGGTCAACAAATCATAAGCACTAGTCAAGTTCTACCTATCATTTCGTGATTAATTAGACCCACCCACATGACCCTTAACTAAGGTCAACAAAGTCACGCGACTGTCCTAACTAATCGCATCATATGCGGTGTACGAAGACATCACTTAGCTACCGTACACTGTGCCGTGACTATGGTCAACAAACACAGCACGAATACTAAGACTCTACTTCCTAAAATGACGGAGGGTTGCGGATGGTTTTTAATAAAACCTTTAACGCTTTGAACTTGATCTCGCTGCAGAATCAAATTGTTTTTAAATGGAGTGTTTTCGAGGCTTTTGCTAGTTTCGCTAAAGAGGTCACTCCCGGTGAAGGAATCTTGGCTCTTTTCTCGTCGAATGAGGTGCAGGATATTCACAATACCACTATGCAAAGCAAGAACTAGAAAAGAAGTTAAAAGACAAACCGAAGGTTGTAGCATCTGCTAGTTATTTCTAAAGTGGTCACTCCCGGTGAAGGAATCTTGGCTCTTTCCTTATCGAATAAGGTGCTGGATGTTCTACAAGGAACACCGCTATGCAAAGCAACAACTAGAGCTACCTGATTTTTGAAATTTGATTCCACAACATCTTTTAGGTTTATTTTCTTTCATTAATCTCATTAATGAATGTCTCATCATTTATGTCCACCTAAACATCACAGATAAATACAACGTATACTTATGCCATCCGCATTCGCCTCGATGTCCCGTCTGCACCGTTAGGTTAGGTAACTAACGGCAGAACGGGGCAGGGCTAGCGCGGGTGTAAAACATAAGCAACGTCTATATAATATATCATATATACTATATACAATATTTATCTAAACATATCACATGATCACATCACAGATAACGAAGCAGAAAACAACAAATGAAATATTGGATATACTAGGACATCCGTATTTTATTTTGAGCCTATATAAAACACGGATTCCACGGTCGTGATGAATAGCCAATCCCACACCCGTAGACCCCTACGAGAGCGGCAAGCAACCCTACCAATTCTAGAGTTAGGAGACCCGGACTCGACTCCTCGAGATGGTCTCCCACTAGACCCTAGAACCCGGTTACTTGTGCTCCCCTCCTTGTGTCTATTCTAATGCGGAAAAGTAAATAATATACAATGGTGATATCATCCTCAGCCCGGAAGTGTCCCAATAAAAGAATATTACATCCAAGTTTTTACATGAATGAAAATGAAAAACACTCATCTCACATAAAACCCCCCCGGCTATTCAAACATGACGATCCAATATAACATATCCAGCAACATATAACAACACATGCTAGCAACGTAAGTAAATATGTGTATCCCAATTTTCGTTGACGTATAGCAACGAAACCGGCAAAACACCACATATTACACTTACGGTCGCAGAAAAGAAAGTGTAAAACTACAACAGTTGGAATCCGCAACCTCCTTAGACATCACATGCCTAACCAAATGAATTTCTTAGACATCGCATGCCTAACAATTATAAATCCCGCATTTTAGTCTCATTATCGAAAACACTTTTCAATATCAAGTCGGGCAATTCAACAAGATTCCCGACATCCTGAACGAATGCTCGTCGCAAACTTTAGTAGACGGCCGCACCCCCGATACCGTCGACAAAGTGAACTAAGGCGGAACACCGCTACCGCGAGCACCCGAACGGATGCTTTTGGCGACGGGGTTCTCCTACAGTCACATGGTCGGGGCTATGGGGCGCGGCTATCTATTAAGTTTACCCGGCGAGTATCCGCATACGCAACGTGATTACGACGGACTTTTGATCACATCAAAATTCCGTGGCAACCGATCAAGTGAGACTAAACTGCTAGATTTATAGCATTCAAATTAGTTATCTCATAACTACTTGTAGATTCCAAATATTGTATCGCATTCCAGATAAATAGACAATGTTAAACTTTCCGATCAAATAATCAAACACCCATGTTTTCCCAAATAGCTCAACACTTGAAATAGGTTTAAAAACATCCATTTCATGCCACAGTACCAACGGTCCAGCCGTAGAAGGGTCAAGCCAACACCTCACATGTGGCACGCCGTACTGCCCCCCCAAACCTTAAGATTCAAAAGGCAGTTCAAGACGGTCACATAATCGAGTTAAGGTTTGTTGTCTTCTAGAGGGTCCATCACGTTACTTGCACGATTTAAAACGTTCTTAAACTACGGAAAAATCCATCACTTGGAAATTTTCCGGCAGGGGAAAAAGTGAGTTATTAATATCCAGTCGAACTTTTTAACACTTTCTATAATTACCCGGAAAAACACATAGACGAAGTTAAACTTTACGATCGAATCAATGAACTCCCAATACAACCCAGAAAACTCAACTGCTGAGTATAGATTAAAAATTCACAGAAGAAATAGGAAACTGCTACGGGAATTACTGTAGGAAAACGGATCCCTAACCATTACATAAGGCCGCGGAACTGCCGCCAAAAGCAAGGTAAGGCCGTGGCTCCGCGGCGCTACAGTAGAGTTAGGCATTCGTTTTGTACAATTATCCATATATTTCCCTGCTCTATTTTCTGAGCATTTTTAATTAGGAAAAATCCACAGTTTTAAAAAAAATACAGAGAAGGGTATAGATTAGGGTTTTGGGGTTCGATCGGATTTCTAATTTCGTCTACACTTCGCCTAAAGCTCTAGCTAGGCTCTGATACCACTGCAGGGTTGATAGGCACACTAACAAGGTTTTACAAGGCATCTACCATGCCAAAATCAAATTTTTATGTGCCGAATAACCCTATGCAAGATCGTATACTAGAGATTAAGCGAAACTAAAAGCAAGAAAACTACTTTGCTACTAAGTGAAAGGGATTACAACCTTTGTAGATCCGGTCCTTCACTTCTAAAGCTCCGTGTTGACATCCTTTCGCTGCGATCATCGGGATCCCGGACTCTAGCGATGGTTTCTTTGGAGAAATGAGCGGGCTAGGTCGTTGACTTCGAGGCCGAAGATGATCTACGTCGAGGAGACTCAAACTCAAGCTCCATCTTCACTAGGTCAAGAACTTTGTGAAGAGAACACCCTAAACTAAATGGCAAGTAGTAGAGGATGATGAAATAGGAAGTGGGTTCACTTTGGATTTAGATTTCTCACTCTAAATCCTCACTTGAAAATTTTCTAGAAAGCTTTCTTCTTTTTGAAGAAGAAGAAAAAGAAGAAGAAAGGAATAAGAATTATGAATTAACTAAAAATGAATAATCAAGTGAAGTATATCATAATGCAACCATGGGTGAGTTAACCTTTGTAGAGACTAAACCCTAGTTTGAGTTAATGGTTAGGTTAGTGAAAATCTCATGCAAAACAAAATGGTTAGACTTTGTCAAAGATGCTTAAAAGCTTCATGAAGCTTCAAGCAAAGACAAAGAAAGCCACCATTTTGTTTTTACTAAAATAAACAAAACCCCAAATCATTATCTCAAACAAGGTGTAATTCATACACACACCCAAATTTGCAAGTATCATCAATCATGATACAAACTAGTGCACAAACTGTTGCGCCACGGCAGCGCCCCGGCCTCTTGCTCGAGGCCAAAATGCGGAATAAAAATTTTTTCCTTACTCGGAAACCGGCGCTACCGCGGACAAAGAAAAACCCGGATCGTTTACCATTAACCTATACTAGCAAACTAGAGATAGGGTGAGAAGTATACCGACTGATCCGAGTCCTCCGGTCTTCACCTCCATCGTCCCGATCTCCCGCGGAAAGAGTAGTCTCCACATCGTCGCCTCCTCGCCGGAAAGGGCACCACATCGCCTTCTTCTTTTACGGGCTCCCGCCTCAATACCGAGGCAACTCGCGCATGAAGCCGGCAACTCGACATGCTCAAGATATGCTGTAGAATGTGTAGTGTAGAGGGTATGTCTCTTTGGGGTTTGTTGCCATGGTGATGGAGGAGTCAAGAATAGAAAAATGGTGCTTGCATTTTTCTAGCAAGAAAATGAGATCATGGATGAAACTCTCAAGATGAAGCTCTCTTCTTCTTCTTCTCTCTTTCTTTTTCCACTCATGAAAAACTTATCATCCATCAAGTGAGAAGAAGAATGGTGGAGGAAACAATATCAACACATAAACATGAAGGGAGGTGAGTGTAGGAAAAAGGAGAGGGTGACCATATCCTAACACCATCATCACAAACTCACATCAAGCTTAAAATCAATCCTAATCACCTTTTCAAGAAATGATGATAGAAAAGAAAGGAATATAAAAGATGCTTTCATGATAAATACTTTTACAAATAAAACCTCCACCAAATGTAATTTGCAAAACTGCAAATTACCCCCTCCATCAGAAAAGTCCGGCCGGGAAAGAACAAAGGAAAACCGGCCGGAACGGAATGCAAACTGGCAACTCCAGAAAACTGGTCCCGTAATAAATTACAGGAAAACCCCTATACTGTGCATACACACCCGCATCTGTATACCGACCGGATACAAATGCAATGAGACAAAATCTACACTGTACTAAACTAGTACCGGCTTAAACCAAAACCGGCTAGTAAAATCCGTTCGATCCTGATCCGTGCAATACCGCACGTATCTGATCGAACCCTGCCATATAACTATACGGCCACTAGTACAAAGCTGTCCGATCCTGATCCGTGCAATACCGCACGTATCTGATCGGACCCTGCCATATCTCCATATGGCCTCTACAGCGTTTCGCCCGAAACTTGAGTAGCTGAAAGTGTGGTGGACTCTAAATACTCGTCAATACTATGGCTGTGGATTTAACCACTAGCACGTGAGAGGTATAAGCCAATACGTGACGGGCCACCAGCTATTGACCAAAAGGGACGTCGATGAGGAAGCTCACCCCGACACCCAACTGAGCCTGTCAGTAACAATATCCGTACAGTCCGGTCCGTTCGTCTATGAGCATCGCATGGCGGGCCTAGGGGGTTGGTAAAAGTCAGACCCCCAAAAGCGGTACAAGTCGTGTCGGAGTGTAGCCTAGAACGCCCTGAGATTCTACTGGAATACCTACCAGTAAATCTCCTGCCTCGGCCGAGGGCTTTGCGTAATGGCTCTCCTAGACACAGCGCGACCTCACCCCCAATACCGGGAGAGACGAACCCCTGAAGATCCGCTCACTGCCTCCATGTGGCTCGGGACTGTACCCAACTAAAACCTGTTTGCACGACTCCTTTGAGCCGTGGTAGGGAGTAATCAAAGCACAGTGGGAACTCACACGAGACAAATGACGATCCTCAGGTCGATGAACTAACCTGTACACATGTCACCAGGGAACTGCTATCTGACGTCTGGTATAAGACCAACTAGCAGGTTCCCGGCGAGTCCTGTCCGGTGTACTCATAACCCAATGAGCACCTGTATACATCTTAGGTGAACCAACTGACACCAGTGGCTTGTGAGACCGGCCACCGCCCCTCGTCGGGGTCTCGACTGTATACACTAGTCTACTAATGGAGTATCGATGCCCTGTCTCGAAACTCCTACGACTAGGGACCTTTTAAGGATGTGCTTATAGACTACCAGCTCCCACGTATATGATCGCCATCATACTGCCGGCAGTCAAGCAAGAATCCTAGGGGCTCTATCAACGTGTAATAGTGACATGTCAGGTCACCTAAAGCAGTACACGATGATAAAGATAAACCAGATAGCATACTATCAACTCGAGTAAGACTGTCCTACTGGGATAGGTCCTCCCTCAATCATTGCAATCACGTGCCTGTGATCCAATAATTGACTCTGAGGGCACTAACTCCAACAATCTCCCACTTGCACTCAAGGCTAATTATTGCGATGCCGCATACTCACAGCCCGTGTGATACCGAACACCCAACTCCTCTACTAGTCAGTTTCACAAAACCTGTTTGCGAAACTATTGCGTTCGAGGAATAGCCTCAGTGAGTGGATCCGCTGTGATGTTTCTTTCTATGTCTCTCTATATCTCAAGATCGCGGAGAAAGCCATCTCCCGAAAAGAGTAATACCTGTCTTAGAATGTCTGGATGTCTGATGGGACCTAGCTCATAAAGGAACTCCAAATCCAAACTTCTTAGAATGTATCGTCAACTGAACTTAATCAGTATCCTGCGCCAAGCCTCCCTCAGTATTGCCTTGGACCACCTGTCCAAAATACTGCCCCTCCTCAGAAGGAAAACCATAACTCTGACAACCTCCTTGTCGTCCATGTCACCTTGGAAGCCTGGAATGATAACTGTCTCCTAAAGGAGGCTGCCGTTATCATATCCCTAGAACATTCACTTATGTTCTAAAACTGCTTCCGACTGTTTCTCCAGGATTGGATCAATATCAACTTATTGCATCTAGTGCAAGAACAACATCTGGTGTGGTACTTGACATCTCATGATTGACTCAATTGCCTAAGCAAGTGATCTGCCAATCATGAGTATCCCTCTCCTCTTTAGTCTATAAGACACCTTTAGAGAGGGTGACTCCATCAACTGCAGGTGCACTACCGTGTCAGGAGTCGTCCATTCTAAATACTCATAGAATGCTGTCAAGGTACCCAGATTGGGAAACCACCCAAATCTAGATCTAAAACCATAGATCTAGTAACCAGTATGTCTGATATAATATCCAAGTCCCTTGTGGAGAAACCACTGTGTGACGACCAAAGTATAACCGATCGTAGTATAGGAATATCACTCCCTACTACCTTCTCAACAGATCCACCCCTTATTCTGATGACGTCAAACCTATGACTGTCATATCAGAAATAGATGATCTATCTCCGCTACATCTGCTTTAGTCTATAAATAGACATAAGCCTGATGTCCACCAATACTTCCGCTGCTCCAACTGACTACGACAACCCTCTGGCAGAGTCATATAGACGTGCACTTCTAAAGCTAGTTTAGAGCGACGCTATACTCATCCTCCTGCCGGGTCTCGCAGCCTGGAACAATCAGCAATGGCAAGTGTGGGTAAACAAGAACTTCCCTGTTACCGTCCTTGAGGCTACCGGAGTACCTCTCGGGTGCCTGAAGTTACCCACCGTATCTGCGGAGTGGCCAATGGAATGTCAAATCAGATTGAATCTTCAGGTTCCCTATCAAATCTTCAGTAATCGTTTGCGGTTCTGGAATCACTTCCAGTTCTACCATACTCCCACTACTTTTTCTGAAAAAATCCATTTTTTAATAAAAACTGTGGCGAGTCTAGAACAATATTGCCATTGTTCATCCAGATGGTAGAAAATCAACCCTCGTCATAGCCTGGGTCAACCCACAAACAGCCATTACAGAAACGTGCCTTGAGTTGTCCAGTGTCTGGTTTTAAGCATAAGCCGGACAACTCCCCGTACCTTAACAATGTCAAGATATGAACTGTTCTATATCCAATATAGAAACAGAGGCACTGATTTAATCGAACCAGATTCAAATCATGCAGCTATCTCCAGTGCATGTAAAGTAAATGGAAGGAGGCCGATCAGCGTTACTCAACTTAGGAATGCTTCCAATTATGAGTATCCTGAAAGAGAAGCTAGTTCTCTTAAACATTACTATCAACTGAATACCATACACAAGTATCTACATCTTCGATCACTTTGAAGAATCCCGATACTTGCTATACCTGGTCCTCTACTCTATTCAAATACCTATAACTCCTCAAAACTTAGACCCTGTGTTCCTACGAAACACATGTCTAAGAACTAGAGAAGTTAAAAGTAAACAGAATATAGTGTGAGGACCAACCCCTCTGTCCTAATGGACACTGGACAACATACAATACTCTGTATAAGTCCGCTGAGTCTAACAACTCTTTCACTGTGTGTCGTAGGTTGAAAACTGTACTTATGGTTAAGAAGAATTACACCGCTGTTTAATGCTCCTTACCTAACCATCCACTGATATAGGTAAATGTCATCGACATAATATCAAAAGGTATATCTCACTCTATGAAAATAGACGTACAGATATATCAATTTGAAATTGGTGCACAACAGCGGATATTCAAAACCAAATAATTGCCGTCCGGCAAACAACCCAGGCGACTTCCTCAAGTAATGAGGATGATCACCTAATTCCCAATAACTTACTCCCACTCATCATCTGTAAAACCATACAGATGTGAGAATCATACCTGGTAAATACATACCCTGGAGTAAGTGTCTAATCGGGAAATCAGTTTTCCATTAACAGTACACAGTGAAACTGAAACATTGAAATGTTTCGTTGGGGTATCCTGGTATTCCTAGTAATGCCTCTTCCATCATCCAGATTCACAACTGTAACCGTATGTCTCTTTGCCATCTGTCCAAATCCCTTTATATGTCTTTAGTCATTACCGTCTGCACACCCCTTTAGGCCAAATGGTTTTCTTCCTTCCCTACCGTTCGGCACCAGCCTATGGTTTGGAAGAAGACTATCCAATAAGCATAATGGGTGTACTGTCCCAATCCTAGGAACACTCGCAATGCGAGAGGAGGTGAAGATAAAAGACACCTGAATGTACTTTATTCCTATTTCTCCTGAACCAGAATCCATCCCCGAACTGGAACAAGTTCCTTTCGAGTTCGTATATAACCATACGATGGAGTATCCAAATAAACTGTGGATCTTCGCAGTGAAACGGAGTGTCCTGGAGAAATACAAAGGTGATTTAGGATTGGCGAAGAAATACTTGGTTTGGTCGTGAATAGCAGTCGCAATTTACTTTGCCCTCCTACTAATCCCTTGCTTTGTCTTAACTTAATACCTTCTGTACACCGTTTAGGCTAACTGGTTTTCTTCATTCCCTACCGGTCGGCACCAGCCTATGGTTTGGAAGAAGACTATCCAATTTGCGTAATAGGTGTACTACTCCTAAACCAAGGAGTACTCGCAACCTGAGAGAGGGTGAAAAGAAAAGACAACTGAATAATCCTATTCGTTTTCTCCAGAACCAGAAACCATCCTCGAAGTCCTTCGAGTTCGTATCTAACCATACGATGGTTTTGTCCAATGGAAGTGGACGTTCGCAGTAACGCGGGGTGTCCTGGAGAAAGGGTAAAAGTAGGAGTGGCACTGAGGCCTGCAACTCTGACAATCCAAAAGCCTGTGTTAAGAAGGTTCGGTCAACTTGGTCACTGAGTCATAGTCCAGGGTCGGGTCAATGGTCGCTGCCAAAGAGAGAGAGAAAAGAAACACTCAGCGTGCACTCTATCCTAGATCAGAATGGTTATCACTTTATCTAATCTGGAAACCTCCCACTGTACCTCAAATTCTCCTCCAAACCTGAAAGAAGAATTAGTCGGGGTCACCCGAGGAGTAAACTAACTCATCAGTGGGAATCGGGATCCAACTATCATCGCATGATAACTTGACGGAATCCACTCAAGTCACCACACTCCAGAAGGTATGCGCATGCCTGGCAAGTTTCAGTTCTTTTGAAACTCCCGATGTGATTTTTACCCCTAGGACCCAAGTGACCTTGACGAATAATCAACAAATCAAAAGGTCCTAGTCAAGTTCAGCCCGTCATTATCTTGATTGCGTTAAACCCACCCGCACGACCCTTGACGAATAATCAACAAAGTCGCACGACTGTCCTAACCAATCCACTTATCCATGCGACAGAAAGCATTACAGAGCTACCGCACACTACGCCTCGGCGAATAGCAACGACAAACGTAGCGCGAATACTATGCAATACTAATCCGAAATGACGGAGGGCTACGAATGGTTTTTGGCGAAAAACCTTTAACGTAATGAACTTGATATCGTTGAAGGAACCGGATAACTTTTTTATAAAAATATAGTGACGAAAACCTTCGCTAAAGAGGTCACTCCCGGTGAAGGGATCTCGGCTCTTTCCCGTAGAATGAGGTGCAGGATATTCCAACTGAATACCACGATGCAAAGCAAAAGTAATCGGCTATAGTGAAGTTAATGCCCTGACGCAAACTTCTGTCCAAGGGGTCACTCCCAGTGAGGGGATCTCGGCCCTTGCCTCGTCGACTGAGGAGCAGGATATTCCAAATGAATACCACGATGCAAAACAAAAGTGGACGTCCTTGCAATAACAGCTTTTTGAAAAATGTTCCAACAACATCAGAATAGGTTTGTTTAGCTTGCATTGATCCGAATCAACGCAGTCCCATCATATGATCACACCACAAAGAACGAAAATATACTGATGTACGTATATGCCATCCGCATTCGCCACTGGGTCCCGTCATCACCCGTTAGGTTAGCTAACTAACGGCAGAGCGGGGACTGGACTAGCGCGGATGTAAAACATATACAACATCTACTAATATATATACCAATATATTATATTTCGCTCAAGGCGTGATAAAATGCAACATCACAGAAATGTACAGCATCACAGAACAATACAGATATCTGGAAGCCCCGGGTTTCACAGAGCCGCTGCTGAAACCCGACGTTCCCCTGGTCGTGTGGATAGCCTGTGCAATGAAATCCTAGACCCCTACGGGCGCGGCAAGTCACCCGCCAAAACCTGAAGCGAGGCAGCCCCCTTCAGCTCCGTGAATGGACCACCCAGCACTCCACGGAATCCGGCAACTTGGGCACCCCTCCTGGGTCAACCTGTACCCCCTACGAGTGCGGCGAATAGCCTGCCAATCCTAGAGTGAAGCCCCCTCCGTCTCAATGCCATGAGATGCGGGCCCGTTGTCCCCTAGAACCCGGCTATCCGTGCACTCCACCGCGGGGTAATCCTAGTACAGAAAGTAAAATATACATACACCGGGTACATCGACCGCAACCAGGTCGTGCCCCAAAAGAATAATACAAACAGGCAGTGACGGCAGTCCACATGTCGGACGCTCGCCCCGCAATATCAAATGTACATAATACACCAAAACTGTACTAGCATTGCATCCAGGCTATCCCCACGACCGATCCGCAACATCACAGCATAAACATAGAACATCAACGTGAAAATCACGTTCGCAAATCCGTCTAACCGGGCTATAGCAGTTAGACCGGATTTACCGATCGAGTGACATTCACGGTCGCAGATATAAAGTAAATACTGTGAAAAATGTGTTTAAAATTTTCCGATTGACCAAAAATTAACAAGTGGGCCCCCAAACAAAACTGTAGCACTTACAGAAAACCTGGGCTCAATTTTAATATTCCAAAACCCCTAATTTAAGCCCATAAGCCCACTGGAAAAATACGAAGCAGTGACCCCACCAACTTGCGGCGGAAGGGCGGCAGAAAGGGGGGTCGTGCGGCGCTTCCGCGCTCGAGGTAAGGGTTCACTGTCTCGTTTTTTTCTCAGAGTTCTTAGAACTCCCTGCACATCTTTCTGAGACCACCAGAAAAATTTTTGGACTTCAAAAAATTTCAACAGAAACTGATGTGAAGGAAAAATACGGTTTTTGGAATTTCGGTCGATCGGATAAGCAAAACACATTAGAACAAGCTAGACAAGGTTAATGGCGTGGCTCTGATACCATGTTGCGCCACGGCAGCGCCCCGGCCTCTTGCTCGAGGCCAAAATGCGGAATAAAAATTTTTTCCTTACTCGGAAACCGGCGCTACCGCGGACAAAGAAAAACCCGGATCGTTTACCATTAACCTATACTAGCAAACTAGAGATAGGGTGAGAAGTATACCGACTGATCCGAGTCCTCCGGTCTTCATCTCCATCGTCCCGATCTCCCGCGGAAAGAGTAGTCTCCACATCGTCGCCTCCTCGCCGGAAAGGGCACCACATCGCCTTCTTCTTTTACGGGCTCCCGTCTCAATACCGAGGCAACTCGCGCATGAAGCCGGCAACTCGACATGCTCAAGATATGCTGTAGAATGTGTAGTGTAGAGGGTATGTCTCTTTGGGGTTTGTTGCCATGGTGATGGAGGAGTCAAGAATAGAAAAATGGTGCTTGCATTTTTCTAGCAAGAAAATGAGATCATGGATGAAACTCTCAAGATGAAGCTCTCTTCTTCTTCTTCTCTCTTTCTTTTTCCTCTCATGAAAAACTTATCATCCATCAAGTGAGAAGAAGAATGGTGGAGGAAACAATATCAACACATAAACATGAAGGGAGGTGAGTGTAGGAAAAAGGAGAGGGTGACCATATCCTAACACCATCATCACAAACTCACATCAAGCTTAAAATCAATCCTAATCACCTTTTCAAGAAATGATGATAGAAAAGAAAGGAATATAAAAGATGCTTTCATGATAAATACTTTTACAAATAAAACCTCCACCAAATGTAATTTGCAAAACTGCAAATTACCCCCTCCATCAGAAAAGTCCAGCCGGGAAAGAACAAAGGAAAACCGGCCGGAACGGAATGCAAACTGGCAACTCCAGAAAACTGGTCCCGTAATAAATTACAGGAAAACCCCTATACTGTGCATACACACCCGCATCTGTATACCGACCGGATACAAATGCAATGAGACAAAATCTACACTGTACTAAACTAGTACCGGCTTAAACCAAAACCGGCTAGTAAAATCCGTTCGATCCTGATCCGTGCAATACCGCACGTATCTGATCGAACCCTGCCATATAACTATACGGCCACTAGTACAAAGCTGTCCGATCCTGATCCGTGCAATACCGCACGTATCTGATCGGACCCTGCCATATCTCCATATGGCCTCTACAGCGTTTCGCCCGAAACTTGAGTAGCTGAAAGTGTGGTGGACTCTAAAGACTCGTCAATACTATGGCTGTGGATTTAACCACTAGCACGTCAGAGGTATAAGCCAATACGTGACGGGCCACCAGCTATTGACCAAAAGGGACGTCGATGAGGAAGCTCACCCCGACACCCAACTGAGCCTGTCAGTGACAATATCCGTACAGTCCGGTCCGTTCGTCTATGAGCATCGCATGGCGGGCCTAGGGGGTTGGTAAAAGTCAGACCCCCAAAAGCGGTACAAGTCGTGTCGGAGTGTAGCCCAGAACGCCCTGAGATACTACTGGAATACCTACCAGTAAATCTCCTGCCTCGGCCGAGGGCTTTGCGTAATGGCTCTCCTAGACACAGCGCGACCTCACCCCCAATACCGGGAGAGACGAACCCCTGAAGATCCGCTCACTGCCTCCATGTGGCTCGGGACTGTACCCAACTAAAACCTGTTTGCACGACTCCTTTGAGCCGTGGTAGGGTAGTAATCAAAGCACAGTGGGAACTCACACGAGACAAATGACGATCCTCAGGTCGATGAACTAACCTGTACACATGTCACCAGGGAACTGCTATCTGACGTCTGGTATAAGACCAACTAGCAGGTTCCCGGCGAGTCCTGTCCGGTGTACTCATAACCCAATGAGCACCTGTATACATCTTAGGTGAACCAACTGACACCAGTGGCTTGTGAGACCGGCCACCGCCCCTCGTCGGGGTCTCGACTGTATACACTAGTCTACTAATGGAGTATCGATGCCCTGTCTCGAAACTCCTACGACTAGGGACCTTTTAAGGATGTGCTTATAGACTACCAGCTCCCACGTATATGATCGCCATCATACTGCCGGCAGTCAAGCAAGAATCCTAGGGGCTCTATCAACGTGTAATAGTGACATGTCAGGTCACCTAAAGCAGTACACGATGATAAAGATAAACCAGATAGCATACTATCAACTCGAGTAAGACTGTCCTACTGGGATAGGTCCTCCCTCAATCATTGCAATCACGTGCCTGTGATCCAATAATTGACTCTGAGGGCACTAACTCCAACACAAACATATATCATATATACAACTTGTGCACAAAAAGTGAGAAAGTCAATCTTAAATGAAACAATACTAGTTAATGTAAAGTAATATATCAAATATATAATTATACATTAAATCTTTAAATAAATAATTGATTTAATGATCCGGTCATATCTCATATAACCGACTAATATCAAGTGTATCAATATATCGAATCAAAAATTGATTCGGTAACCCGGCTATATCTCTTATAACCGTCCGATGATACAAATCGTGAGAATAGAACACAGTATCACATACTGGTATTATTCTCGGTCCCGCACATATCTCATATGCGCTCCTATTTCGTTTCGCTTGAGCCAGGAAACCTCTGTGTAGGACTATAAAGACTCGTTAATATGACGGCAGTATGTGGTGATCATATCAATCACCCACAAGCCGCAAGCAGTCTGCTAAACGTAATGGCCACCCGGGTATTGAGCGATCAGAAGATCAACGAGCAAGCCTGCTCACACTCCTGTGAATCCAATCAGTAACACTTATCGCACAGTCCGGTCTGTTCGTCTGATATGTCGCATATCTCGCCTAGGGGTGGTAAACGTCAGACCCCAGTAGCTTGATAAGTCATGCCGATGTAAGGTCCATAACAAGCATGAAACTACTGATAACACTTACTAGTAAATCGGTGCAACCCTGGCCAGGGATTTCCAGTTATGGCCAGTCGAGCATAGCACAACATCAACCCCCAATACCGGGAAAGACGGATCCCCTCCTATCGCTCGTTGCCTCCATGTGAGTCAGGACTGTACCCAAAAAGCACCTGTTTGCACGACTCAGTAGTGCCGTGGTAGGGTGGAAATCAAAGCACAGTGGGAGAAACACATGACTCTATGACGATCTCGGGTCAACAGACTAAGCTGTACCAGTGTCACCAGAGAACTGCCATCCTACGTGAGGAATAATACCGTCTGGGAGTTCTCGGCGAGTCCGTTCAGTGTACCCAGTCACCACGGAGCACCCGCATACCATCTCTGATGTCAAACACCAATGGATATAGGATCATCCATCGTCCATCACATGGGTCGAGAAGATATACGTTAGTCTACTCTGGAATATCGATTCCCCATCTCGATATTCCGACGACTAGGAACATTGAAGGATGTCCTCATGGACTACCCAGGCCCCACTAGTATGATCTATATCATAGTCCTGCAAGTCGAGTACACATCCTAAGGGCTTTATCAACATGAAACAGAGAGACAGAAAGTATACATGTTAAGATAAAGAGCAACCAGATAGCGTACTATCATGTCGAGCAAGAAAGTCCTACCTATATATGTCCCAGCATCCACTACAATATATATCTCATGTACAGTAATGGCTTCTAGGGCATACATATAACTAACAGTTAAATCTACTCACCACTCCTGGCTAAGTGAAGCCAACCACCTGTTTTCCTTTCGTCGCAGTGCCCGAAGTCTCCGCCTGCGAACCTACAACATTAAAACAATAAAGAAAATATCTATTAATAATAGACCCAAAATATGCACAAACTACATTTAACCGACACAACAACACAAAACATACTCTCAAGTGTTCGTATTGTGGCTAACGTGCGTAGCGACACGACGAAAACAAGTTAAGAGCAAAACCACACAAAGTGCACGATCCATGTCGTAAAACGTATCGCGCGGACTCAAAACACAAGATTATAGGAAAACGATCCCAGATTTTTCATACAGGAAATACTAAAAAAGTAAACAGTACCAAACACCCATAAACCACAGCAGACAACTACCCACAAAAACCAAACCCCAACACCTCCCTCAAAAGCCGGCGTCGCCGGAAATCCTTCCTGGGTCGCCAGCCCAGGCCGGTGGGGTGGGTCTTATGTCTCAGGTGGTGCTCCACAGTCACTAGTACATCACTACAACTTTTTTTGATTTTTCTGTACAAATTCCAAGTCATAGCATGTCACAGGGGTTCAAAAAGGACACTAAAAACACGATATAGCACTAATCGATATTTAAAGTGTTCTACGCTACAACCAACGAGCTACACAACATAAAAACTCCTAATTAACAGATTAGGGATTATACCTAACAACCTTGCTTCCAAGATCCAAGCTTTCCTAGCTCCAAGTGATCCAAGAAGCAAAAACTCAAGACTTGAAGTATTTTGTGATCTATTTTGAAATTTTGGAGATTTAATTAGCTAGGAATTGTTGCAAATGGTGAAGGTAGTGATCAAGGGCAGAAGAATGAAGAAGAATTCGGCCAAGGGAGGAGATATGATGAATTGTGTAGGGTTTTCTAGCTCATTCTAACAATAAATGCAATTTAATGCATTCACGTGCACATTCATGCACCATAATCATTCATTCTATTTCTTTTCTTAAATCTTAATTCAATTGCGCACACAAATATCTAGATATTAAGTGAAGGTTTTATTAACTCAAACTTAATTTGTTGAAAAGATCACTTAAGAAGAACTTCCCAAAATGTGAATACCGCATTAAAATAATATTAAAATTTGGAAAAATTCTATCTGAACCAAAACGTCCCATATACCCCCAAAGCTTGTACACTAGCTTTATTTTAGCTAAACTAGGTGCTGGCAAGTCTATATAGCCGTTTGATCGCAGTCGGGTTAAAACGGAAAATACCGACAATTTAACCCAAAAACGGAAAAATTCGAATAACGATTTTCTAAAACGTTACATGGACAGATTGTTGGAGATAGTGCCCTCAGAATCAATTATTGGATCACAGGCACGTGATTGCAATGTTTGAGGGAGGACCTATACCGGTAGGACAGTCTTACTCAAGATGATAGTATGCTATCTAGTTTATCTTTATCATCGTGTACTGCTTTAGGTGACCTTACAGGTCGCTATTACACGTTGATAGAGCCCCTAGGATTCTTGCTTGACTGCCAGCAGTATGAGGGCGATCATATATGTGGGAGCTAGTAGTCTATAAGCACATCCTTAAAAGGTCCCTAGTCGTCGGAGTTTCGAGATAGGGCATCGATACTCCAGAGTAGACTAGTGTATACTGTTGAGACCCCGAAGAGGGGCGGTGGCCGGTCTCACAAGCCATTGGTGTCAGTTGGATCACCTAAGATGTATACAGGTGCACATTGGGTTATGAGTACACCGGACAGGACTCGCTGGAAACATGCTAGTTGGTCTTATACGAGACGTCAGATAGCAGTTCCCTGGTGACATGTGTACAGGTTAGTTCATCGACCCGAGGATCGTCATTTGTCTCGTGTGAGTCCTACTGTACATTGATTTCTACCCTTCCACGCTCAAAGGAGACATGCAAACATGTTTTAGTTGGGTACAGTCTCGAGCCACATGGAGGAAGTGAGCGGATCTTCAGGGGTTTGTCTCTCCCGGTATTGGGGGTGAGATCGCGCTGTGTCTAGGAGAGCCATTACACGAAGTCCTTGGCCAAGGCAAGAGATTTACTGGTAGGTATTCCAGTAGTATCTCAGGGTGTTCTGGGATACACTCCGACACGACTTGTACCGCTTTTGGGGGTCTGACTTTTACCAACCTCCTAGGCCCACCATGCGATGCTCATAGACGAACGGACCAGACTGTACGGATATTGTCACCGACAGGCTCAGTATGGTGTCAGGATGAGTTCGCTCATCGACGTCCCTTTTGGTCAATAGCTGGTAGCCCGTTACGTATGGCTAATACATCTGACGTGCTAGTGGTTAAATCCACAGCCATAGTATTGCCGAGTCTTTAAAGTCTCCCACAGACAGTTGCTCAAGTTTCGGGCGAAACGCTGTAGAGGCCGTATGGAGATATGGCAGGGTTCGATCAGATACGTGCGGTATTGCACGGATCACGATCGGATGGTTAATACTAGAGGGCTTTGGTTAGCCGGATCCTAGTATTGTACAGTGTAGATTTTGTCTCATTGCATTTGTATTTCGGTCGGAATACAAATGCGGGTATGTATATACACTAGCGGGGTTTTCCTGTAATTTATTACGGGATCAGTTTTATGAAGTTTCCAGCTTGCTTTCCGTTTCGGCCATTTTTATTTGTATCTTTCCTTGGCCGAAAAATGGTGGAGGAGGGTTTATTTGCAATTGTGCAAATTAGCATCTTGGAGGGTCTTTTTCACAAGTTGGTGGATCATCATTGCTTGACTTTCTTTTGTTCAAGATGGCTTGACTTTTTCTTGATTGGATTGGTTATGATGAGGGGGTGTGGCTTGCTTTTTTGCTTCATGATTATAATATTCTCTCTTGCATTATTATTCCAACCCCCTCTGGACTTTTTCCCTCCCCCTTCACACAATGAGGCCGGCCACATATGGTGATGGGGCTGTCCAAATTTTGGTGGTATGAGAATGGTTCTCATTTGGCTTGAAAATTCCTAAGTTCCTCACAAAATTCCATAGTTCATTTCCTCCACCATAAAGGCAACTTCCATAAACCCCAATGAGTCATAGCACTACACTTATTCTACAGCAAATCTTGGGCACGTCGACTCGCCAATTTCGTGCCCGAGTTGCCTCGGTCCAGAGGTCGGAGCCCGTAAAAGAAGCCGGCGATGTGGTGCCCTTCTGGCGAGGAGGTGAAGTCCGCAGATTCCGCGGGAGATCGGGACGATGACGAGAAGACCGAACGACACGGATCGCTGGGTATCTCTCTCTACCCCGTTTTTAGTTGCTAGAATTAGTTTAATGGCCCGATCCGAGATTTTTGTGTGCGGTGGTGCTGGTTCGATCAAAGTTTAAAGTAAAGTTTCGTTTCCGCATTTTGGCCTCGTTCCGACGGCCGGGGCGCCGCCGTGCACTTACACAGATTGGGGGGCTCGGCCAAAAGAGTAGGGGTGTTTTGTGTAAATGTGAAGAAAATTCTAGCACAAATCAATAAATGCTTCATTAAATGCAATTGCCACATTTTCTTTCTTTTCTTTTTCTTTAAATTTTTATTTTAAATTCACAAAATATCTAGATATTTGGATGGATAGGTTAACAAAATATCTAGTGATTAGATTAGCAATGATTCAAATTAGAAGTAATTAACCCAAAATGTAATTACCACTAATTAAGTGCGTAAAAAACACATTAAAATAATATTTAATTAGGGAAAAAATTTATGTGAACCAAAACTTCTCATTGACCCCCAAAGCCTGCACACTAGCTTCATTCTAGCTAAACTAGGTGCCATCAAGACTATACAGAAGTTTGATCACAATCGGGTTAAAACGGAAAACACCGACTATTTTACCCCAAAACGGAAAAATTCGCAAAACGATTTCTAAAACATTACAAGAAGCGTATACACTAGTCTACTCAGGAGTATCGATAGCATGTCTCGATAATCCTACGACTAGGGACCTGTATAAGGATGTGCTTATAGACTACCAGCCCCCACTTATGTGACTGCCATCACAACACTGGTAGTCAAGCAAAAGATCCTAAGGGCTCTACCAATATGTATAATCGATATGCAAAAACACATGCACATATTGAGGTAGAAACAAACCAGGTAGCATACTACCATTTCGAGCAAGACTGTTACTATGTCTATGTATATCCTAAGCCTCCATTAAGTAATATACCAACCAGTATGATACAATAATAGCCTCTAGGTCATATATCACTAACAATCTCCCACTTGCACTGAGGCCATATATTGGCGTATCGCAGATCTATGATCTCGGATAGCCTCTCGAACAGTGTCTGAGGGATGGCCTCGGTGAGTGGATCTGCACTGTTGTTCTCTGAATCTACTCTCCTCATCTCGATCTCCCTATGATCAACGATCTCCCCGATCAGGTGGTACCGCCTCAAGATATGTCTGGACTTCGGATGGGACCTAGGTTCCTTCACTAAAACTATAGCGCCGTTGTAGTCGCAATACAGAGGTATTAGAACAACAATTGTTGGCACCACCTAAAGTTCAGTTAAGAACTTCCTCATCCAGACTGCTTCTTTTGCGGTGACACAAGCAGCGATATACTCCGCTTCCATCGTCGAGTCAGCAACGGTGTCTTGCTTGGAGCTCTTCCAACAGACCGCCCCTCCATTGAGGGTAAAGACATAACCCGACATGGACTTGGAGTCATCCTTATCACTCTGGAAGCTGAAGTCAGCAAAGGCCTCGATATGGAGGTCTTATCCTCCATACACTAAGAACATCTCCTTAGACCTTCCCAGGTACTTGAGAATTTTCATTACTGCTATCCACTTCTTCTCCCTTGGTTTTGACTGATACCGGCTTACCATGCTGAGTGCGTAAGCAATATCTGGTCTGGTACACAATATCACATAAATTATAGAGCCTACCGTAGAAGCATAGGGTATAATCGACATGCGAGCCCTTTCCAAATTAGCCTTGGAAGACATCTCTTTGGAGAGGGTGATTCCGTGAGAAACCAGTAGACTACCGCGCTTTGAATCTTCCATACTAAATCCTTTCAATATGGTGTTGATGTACCTTGACTGTGAAAGTCCCACTATCCGTTTAGATCTATCATGATAGATCTGGATCCCCAGAATGTAGGAGGCATCACCCAGGTCTTTCATGGAGAACCTCTATGACAAGAATCCTTTGACTGATTGTAGCATAGGAATGTCATTTCCTATCAAGAGAATGTCATCCACTTACAAAACGGGGAATACCACAGTTCTTGCTATAATCTTACTATAATCTTACTATAAATGCATGGTTCATCTAGATATTTTATAAAGTCGAATTCTTTGACCGTCTCATCAAAACAGATGTTCCATCTCCGCGATGCCTTCTTTAGTCCATAAATGGACCTAAGTAACTTGCACACTATCATGCTGCTCCCACTCTGATTGAAACCCTATAGCTGATCCATATAGACACAGTCTTCCAAATATCCATTTAGAAAAGTCGTCTTTACGTCCATCTGCCAGATCTCATAGTCATGGAAGGCAGCAATGGAAAGAAGGATCCGAATGGATTTGAGCATAGCCACTGGAGAAAAGGTTTCATCATAGTCCAAACCAGGTCTTTGATGAAAACCTTTTGCAAAAAGTCTAGCCTTCTAGGTTTCAACCTGTCCATCTACACCACTCTTCTTTCTGAAGATCCATTTGCAGTCAACGGGTTTTACCCCTTCTGGAGCAAAGTCCAAAGTCCATACTTTGTTTGTGTGTATGGACTCCATCTCGGTCCGCATTGCATCCAGCCATTTTACCGAGTCACCACTCTGAATGGCTTGCTGGAAGCTAGTTGACACATCATTGTTAACGATGCAATCCTCTCTATCCCCGTCTATGAGAAAACCGTAGTATCTCTTGGGCAGATGAGACTGCCAACTAGTCCTGCGGAGTGGCGCGGGGATGTCATGTTCTTTCGAAACCTCTGGTTCTACCATACTTTCAGTAATAGTTTGTGGTTCTGGAATTTCTTCCAGTTCTTTTGCGCTCCCACTTTTTACCTTTTTCCAAAGAATGATTTTCCAAAAGGTAGGCATTACGATAAATAAAAACCTTTTGTTACTCTGCATAATAAAAAAGATACCCCATGGAGTTCTTTGGGTTTCCCACAAACATACACAGTACTGAGCATGCCTCGAGCTTGTCCGCATGCTGCTTTTTGACAAAAAGCTGGACATCCCCATATCTTCAAATACTGAAGATAGGGTTTCTTCCCACTCCACATCTAATATGGTGTGGTAGGCACAGTCTTGGTAGGAACCTTATTCAAAAGATATGCAGCTGATTCTAGTGCATAACCCCTAACGGGTAGCGGTAACTCAGCGTTACTCATCATGGAACGAACCATATCCAATAGGGTTCGGTTCCACCTTTCCAATACACCGTTGTATTGTGGTGTGTATGGAGGAGTAAGCTGAGAGAGAATTCCATTCTCTTTTAGGTAATCCAGGAACTCGGCACTTAAGTATTCACCACCTCGATCAGATCTCAGTGTCTTGACACTTTTGTCGGCTTGTTTTTCAACTTCATTCTTATATTCCCGGAATTTCTCAAAGGCCTCGGATTTATTTTTCAACAAGAAGACATGTCCATACCTAGATAAAACATCCGTAAAAAGTAATGAAATAGGAATAACCACTTCGTGCATGTGTAAACATTGGACTATACATGTCGCTGTGCATGAGTCCTAAGAGCTGGCTCGCTCTTACTCCGTGTCCAGTGAATAGAGTCTTTGCCAACTTTCCTATGAGACATGATTGACAAGTTGCATAAGACTGATATTCGAACAGATCCAAATAACCCTATCTATGTAACTTCGTCAACCTTGTTTCATTGATGTGACCCGGTCTACAATGCCATAAGAAATCCTGATTTAATTCTGGAGACTTTCTTTAAAGTGTGTTCTGGACGTTGAAAATCGGAGCTTGATTTAATATGTATATACCGCTATTAAGTGTACCTAACCCAATAAAACATTGATTTAGGTGGATGTAGACCACATCGCTTACAAATATAAAATCATATCCTTCTTTAGAAAGTAAAGATACAGATATGATATTACAAGCTAGACTAGGCACACACAAACAGTTACGTAAAATCAATATTTGCCCACTTGTCAATCCTAGGTGATATTCCCTACGGATAAAGCGTCCACGCTCATTCCTTTAGCAACCCTAAGAGTTATATCACCAGCCGTGATAACTCTACGGTTTCTCAAATTCTGTAAAGAATTACAGATATGATATCCTGATCCGGTATCTAGTACCCAGGAAGTAGAGTTAATTGACAGACTGTTTTCAATCACAAACACACCAGAAGCTGAAGCCACAATATGCTTCGGATCCTAGATTCTGGCTTTCTAAGCCCTGCATTCCTTCTGCCAATGCCCTTTCCCATGACAATAGGAACATCCCTCCTTCCCTATTGTTAGCCCTGAAACTTTTTCCATGCCCTTGTAAGTCTACGGTAGCGCCCCGGCCGTCTAACAGACACCAAATGCGGAATAAAAACTTTTTACAACTGGCGCTATCCCGTACTATAACCCGGATCTTCCATTAAAGCTAAACTAACAAACTACAAAGTGGGTAGAATTGTTATACCGAACGATCCAAGTCCTTCGGTTTTCAACCATCATCCCACGCTTTGTTGCGGCTGCTCCGATCTCCTGAATCTCCAGTCTCCTCGTCCAGGTGGCACCATGTCGACGGATCTTTAAACGGGCTCCCGCCTCTGAACCGAGGCAACTCGATCTTCAAGTTTGCTAAAAGAGATGACCAAGATTGATCTAGAGAATGAGTACAACACTTTTTCTCGTTACGTCCAAAGACATGGACGAACGGTTAATGAAGTTGCCTTTTGGATCGAATGGAAATGAGAAATGGATCACATCTAATTTCTATGCACCAAAACTTATATCTTTTTTCAATCAACAACCATAAATCTCCTCACATGAGAGGGGCCGGCCACTTATAGGAAGAGGGAGGGTGAGTTTAGGAGCAAGGAGGAGGGTGACCATAAACATGAAGCTTATCAACACAAAAAATGAAAAGGATGACACACTAACCTAGTCATTAACCTAGTCACCATTGCATTAAATGAATCATTAAAGCACAAATGAGTCACAAGCCACCTCATCATCCTAGTCACCATCTAGAAGCTTCCACACTCATCTTAAGAAAAGATAAATCCGTCTTTAACCAAATGTTAAAGACGGGCGATAGAAAACTAGAAACTGGCAACTTTCAAAAGTGATCCTGAGACGAATTTCAGGATAACCCCGTAACAGTATAAACATACCCGCATTTGTATTACGACCGAATACAAATGCAACTGAGACAAAGATATTATATCTACACAGTATAATACTGGGATCCGGCTTAAACCAAAGCCTACCGGTATTATCTGCCCGAAAAATGACACGTGCGAAAACACACGTGCATTTTCCGAACCCTGCCATAAAACCATACGGCCTCTACAACGTTTCGCACGAACATGGGAAACTGTCGGTGGGGGACTCTAATAACTCATCAACACACTGGCTTTGGGTATAACCTCTAGCACGTCAGAGGTACTAGCTCTACGTAACGGATGCCTATGTATTGATTGGAAGGGAAGCTGATGAGCGAACTCATCCATAAACCCTACTGAGCCTAACAGTGACAATATACATACAGTCCGGTCCGTTCGTCTTAAAAAGTATCGCATATCGAGTCTAGGGGGGTGGATAAAGTCAGACCCCTAATAACACGATAAATCGTGTCGGCATGAAGCCCATCACCACCTGAGAAACTACCGATCCAAATCAGTAATTCTCCACTACCTCGACCGAGGATTTCTAGTGATGGCCACCCGTGCACTGTGCGACATCAACCCCCAATACCAGGAGAGACGAATCCCCAACGATCCGCTCACTGCCTCCATGTGGCTCGGGACTGTACCCAAAAATTTGCACGTCTCCTTTGAGCGTGGTAGGGTAGAAATCAAAGCACAGTAGGAACTCACACGAGAAAAATGACGATCTCAGGTCGACAAACTAACCTGTACACATGTCACCAGGGAACTTCTATCTGACGATATGTATAATACCAACTAGCATATTCCCGGCGAGTCCTGTCCGGTGTACTCATAACCCAATGAGCACCTGTATACATCTTAGGTGAACCAACTGACACCAATGGCTTGTGAGACCGGCCACCGCCCCTCGTCGGGGTCTCAACTGTATACACTAGTCTACTCTGGAGTATCGATGCCCTGTCTCGAAACTCCCATGACTAGGGACTCTTTAATGATGTGCTTATAGACTCCAGCTCCCACGTATATGATCGCCATCATACTGCTGGCAGTCAAGCATGAATCCGATGGGCTCTATCAACATGCAATAGCGAACTAAAGCATGTATACTATGATAAAGACAAACCAGATAGCATACTATCATCTCGAGCAAGACTGTCATATCGGTATAGGTCCTGCCTCAATCATTGCAATCACGTACCTGCGATCCAATAATTGACTTTGAGGGCACTATCTCCAACAATCTCTTACTTGCACTTAAGGCTAATTATTACGATGTCGCATACTTACAGCCCGTGTGATACCGAACATCCAACTCCTCTACTAATCAGTTTCACAAAGCTAGTTTGTAAAACTCTTGTGTTCGAGAAATAGCCTCAGTGAGTGGATCCGCCCTGATGTTTCTTTCTATGTCTCTCTTAATCTCAAGTTCGCGGAGAAAGCCATCTCCCGAATCGAGTAATACCTATCTTAGAATATGTCTGGATATCTGATGGGACCTAGTTCATAAATGAACTCCATATCCAAACTTCTTAGACTGTAGTGATAACTGAACCTAATCAGTATCCAACACCATGCCTCCCGCAATATCCTTGAATAGAATCACAATCATAGAATTATATTTGACCGCAATCAAATACGGTATCGGATGTAGATTGTAAGTGAGTGCGGATCGTCCACAGGGATTGTGCGATTCGTTTTTATATTTGCTTTGTTTGAATCGAAAAATTAATTGAAAAGAAAAAGAAAACATGATTCGAGAATTTATCAATTGATTCAAGTGTCACGAGTTTAATCAAGAATCAAGAAACTGATAAACAATCAAGATTTGGGTTTCGATAATATTTCCAAACAAAAGGTCAAGAATCTAAATGAGGCTCGTAGGAATCGATCGGATCTATAGATGTGATGTAACCTCAAGATTTCGTGTTCTTGTCCTTCGAAGGATTGATACTAGATCGATGATGATCGACGAGAGTTAGGGCTTTCTTGATGAAACTAGGGTTTCATCGTTTAACCCTTGTTCTTTTGTTGATTTCATTCACATTCTAGCCTCTAGCACTTTCAAGAAACGATCGTAACTCCCCAATTTCGAGCGATATCAATCAAGAAAGCATCGCAACGAAATGGGTCGTCGGTTCTTGAATTTGCTAGGGTTTACAAAACTCGTAGGAATCAAGAATCGATTTAAGATAACTAGAAATTTAGATCATCATTCTATTGATCGTCTCGACTCCTCGACGAGCGGAGTATTACTCAAACATCACAACAAGAATTATAACTAGAAATTTAGATTGACTCATGATGCACGAATTTAAAGAAAACAAGATAAAAGAATTTCACCTTTTATTTATATCAACAATTTGATTACAGTCGCTCAAGAATTACAAGAGGAAGAACTAAATTGTCGACTTGGCTTCGCTTGGCTCCGTGAGTCGCGAATCGGCTTGGACCACTTGCTCCGTTGAAGACCGGCTCGGCTCCTAAAAGGTTGCAAGGCTTCTTGCTTGAATGGGTACTCGGGATCTTGGCTTTTGAATGGAATTAGGGTTAGGGTTTCACACAAATCCTCTCACTAGACTTGTGGAAGAAGAAGATGAAGAGAGAGATAGAATGGCTCTCAAATGAACTAGAATTGGGTTGATTTAATCCTTTAATTATAAGTGAGCCTAGGGTCTTATTTATAGAGTACCCAAACCCTAAGCCTTTGAGTTCCTTCCAAAAGTTTGTTGAAAGACTTCTAGAAAGAGTTTGTTAGGCTTAGCTTAGGGTTTAAGCTAGGGTTTAGGTAGAAGTTTCTAGAATACAAGGCTAGTTTAGTGTTGGAACAAGGGTTTGCTGATTTGGCAGAAGTCTCTGGAGTCTTCTGGAAGTTGACATGTCTTTTTGAAGTCTGGACCCAGAGATGAGAATTTTGCAGCAAAGATTTGTGGATGACGTGGCAAGACGGCCGCGGAACCACGGCGCAAGCAGGCTCCGGCCGCGGTTCCGCGGCCATGTTGGCTCCTTGGGCTTTGATATTTCTTCTGTGGTCTTTTGATGATATTTGGGCCTTTCTTTGATATGTTGATTTTTGTTTGTCCCTTTGGATTGGTACCAGAACTGTAATCATTGAGTTGGCGTAACGTTTTAGCTATACCCTCTAAATTTTTGCCTTTCTTCTGGATTTTTCCTGCACAGATCTCAAAAACAAGTGTTGCGCAAATATAGGGATGATGCGATGCCATGAAATGCGGTCAATTTCCTTTATAGTGTCGGTTTTAGAGTCTAATACATTTAATCTGATATTTTGCGACAGTTTTGCTAATATGTAAAATATGAATGCCGAACACTTCTATATGGATGCAAATGATGAGGAAATTGCCGGCTAAAATATACAATATTTTCGACTAATCAATCCTCTTGGACCACCTGTCCATAATACTGTCCCTCGTCAGAGGGAAAACTATAACTCTGACAATCACTCTGTCATCCATGTTATCTTGGAAGCCTGGAATGATAACTGTCTCCTCAAGGAGGCTGCCATTATCAAATCCATAGAACATCCATTCATGTTCTAAAATTGCTTCCTAATGTTTCTCCAGGATTGGATTAATATAAACTTATCGCACCTAGTGCAAAAACAACATCTGGTGTGATACTTGACATCTCACGATTGACTCAATTGCCTAAGCAAGTGATCTGCCAATCATGCACATCCCTCTCCCCTTTAGTCTATAAGACACCTTTAGAGAGGGTGACTCCATCACCTGCAGGTACACCACCATGCCAGGAGTCATTTATTCTAAATACCATTAGAATACTGTCAAAATACTCACATTGGGAAACTACCCAAATCTAGATCTAAAACAATAGATCTAGTAACCAGAATGTCTGATATTAAATCCATATCCTTTGTGGAGAAACAGCTGTGTGACTACCAAAGTACAACCGATCGTACTATAGGAATTTTACTTCCTACTCTGTGTATGTCATCCAAATACCAGGACATCACACCCTACTATCTTCTCAACAGATCTATCCCCTATTCTGATGAAGTCAAAGCCATGACTGTCTCATCAAAATTGGATGATCTACCTCCGCTATGACTGCTGAAGTCTATAAATAGACATAAGCTACTTGCCCACTATGCTTCCGCTGCTCCCACTGACAACGATAACCCTCTGGCAGAATAATATCTACGTACACTTCTAAAGCTAGTTTAGAACAACGTTATACTTATCTTCTTGCCGGGTCGCATAGTCTTGAACAACAGTAGTGTCAAGTCTGGGTAAACAAGAACCTCCCTGTCACCGTCCTTGAAGCTACCGGAGTACCTCTCGGGTGTCTGAGGTTACCCACCATATCTACGGAGTGGCTATTGGAATGTCAAACCTGATTGAATGTATAAGTCCTATTAAATTTTCCGTAATCGTTTGCGGTTCTGGAATCACTTCCAATTCTACCATACTCCCAATACCGTTTTCTGAAAAAATCCATTTTACTAAAACGGTGGCGAGTCCAAAACAATATCACTATTGATCTTCCAGATGGTAGAAAATCAACCCTCGTCAAAGCCAGGGTCAACCCACAAACTACCATTACAGAAACGTGCCCTGAGTTGTTTAGTGTCTGGTTTCAAGCATAAGCCGGACAACTCACCGTACCTTAACATCGTTAAGATATGAACTATTCTATATCCAATATAGAAACTTTGGCACTTATTTAATTGGAACTAGATTCAAACCATGCAGTTGTCTCCACTGCATATCAACTTAATGGAGAGAGGCTAATCAGCATTACTCAATTTAGGAACACATCCAATTATGAGTAACCAGAAAGAGAAACAAGTTTCTCAAAACCATTACTTGAATACCAATCATAAGAATCTACATCTTCGATCTCTTTGAAGAATCCCGATACTTGCGATACCTGGTTCTCTACTTTATTCTTATACCCACAACTTCTCAAAACTTAGACATTGTATTTCTAAGAAACACTTGTCTAAAAACTAGAGAAGTCACAAATAAACAGAACATAGTACGAGGACCTACCCCTTTATCCTAACGGACACTGGACAACATACAATACTCTGTATAAATCCGCTGAGTTTGAATAACTCAAAACCTGTGCATCGTAGGTTCCAAACTGTACTTATGGTTAAGAACTACTCCATTGTTCAATGCTCCTTACCCAATTGCAACTGATATAGGTAAATGCCATCGACATAATATCAAAAGTTATATCTCACTTTATAAAAATAAACGTACAGATATATCATTTTGAAATTGGTTCACAACAACGGATACTCAAAACTAAATACGTGCCGTCCGGCAAAAACCCCGGCGACTTCCTCAAATATCACCAATTACAACGAGTTCCGATATAATGAGGATGATCACCTAATTCCCAATAACTTACTCCCACTCATCATCTGTAAAACCATACAGATGTGAGAATCATACCTGGTAAATACAAACCCTAGAGTAAGTATCTAATCGGGAAATCGGTTTTCCTTTAACAATGCACTGAAACATGAAAATGTTAAGCAGGGGTATCCTGGTATTCCTAGTAATGCCTCTTCCATAATCCAATTCATGACTTTAACCGTATATTTCTTTGTCATCTCTCCAAATCCCTTTATTTGTCTTTATTCATTACCTTCTGTACACCATCGTTAGGCTAAGTGGTTTTCTAACTTCCCTACCGTTCGGCACCAGCCTATGGTTTGGAAGAAGGCTATCCAGTAAGCATAATAGGTGTACCCTCCTTAACCTAGGAGTACTCGCAACTTGAGAGAAGGTGATGATAAAAGACAACTGAATAGTATCTTATTCTATTAAAAGTGAAATAGGAGTGGCGATGAAGTACGCGGTTTGGTCTTGAACGATAACAGTCGCAATTTACTTTGCCCACGTTTTAATCCCTTTATTTTGTCTTTAGATATTACCTTCTGCACACCCTACTTAGGCTAATTGGTTTTCTTCATTCCCTACCTTTCAGCACCTGCCTATGGTTTGGAAGAAGACTATCCAATAAGCGTAATAGGTGTACTCTCCTAAACTAAGGAGCCCTTGCAACCTGAGAGAAGGTGATAATAAAAGACAACTGAATAAACTAATTCTATTTCTCCTGAACCTGGATCCATCCTCGAAGAATTCCCTTCGAGTTCGTATATAACCATACGATGGATTTATCCAATGGAAGTGGATATCTATAGTAATACGGGGTGTCCAGAGAAATACAAAGGGTAAAAGAAGGAGCGGCAATGACTTATGCAACTTTAGACAATCCAAAAGTCAGTATTTTAAGAAGGTTCGGTCAACTTGGTTACTAAGTCATAGTTTAGGGTCGGTCAAAGGTCGCTGCCAAAGAGAGAGAGAAAAGAAACACTCTGCGTGCACTCTAACCAAGATCAGAATGGTTATCACTTTATCTAATCAGGAAACCTCCCACTGTAATCTCAAATTCTCCTCCAAACCTGAAAGAAGAATTAGTTGGGATCACCCGAAGAGTAAACTAACTCATCAGTGAGAATCGAGATCCAACTATCATCGCATGATAACTTGACGGAAGCCACTCAAGTTATCACACTCCAGAACGTATGCACATACTTGGCAAGTTTCAGTTTCTTTAGAAACTCCCGATATGATTTTTGCCTCATGCTCTTATAACCTTGACTTTAGTCAACAAATCATAAGTCACATATCAAGTTCTACCCGTCATTGTCCAGGTTGATTTGAACCCACCCGTACATACCCTTGACTTTAGTCAACAAGGTAATACGATTGTCCCAAACCAACGCATCTATCTATGCATCAGATGAAAACCAAGAAACTACTAAACACTATGCCTTGACTTTAGTCAACAAACATAGCTTGAATACTACTGACTATCCATAAGAAATGACGGAGAGCTACAGCTGGTTTTTGGCGAAAAACCTTTAGCGTAATGAACTTGATCTTGTTGAAGGAACCTGATAGCTTTTTATAAAAATATAGTGGCGAAAACCTTCTACTAAATAGGTCACTCCCGGTGAAGTGATCTCGGCTCTTTCCTCATGGAATGAGGTGCAGGATATTCCAACTGAATACCGCAATGCAAAGCAACTTGTAATCGACTATAATGAAGTTATTACCCTGACGCAAACTTCTGCCCAAGGGGTCTCTCCCGGTGAAGGGATATCAGCCCTTGCCTCGTCGAATGAGGTGCAGGATATTCCAACTGAATATCACTATGCAAAACAAAAGAAATGTCTTTGTAAAAACACTTTTTAAATTGGTTCCGGCAACATCAAATAAAGGTTTGTTTTATCTTGCATTGATAAGAATGAACGCAGTCCCATCAATCAATCACACCAGAAAAGAACGAAAATATAATGTACGTATATGCCATCCGCATTCGCCACTGGGTCCCGTCATCACCCGTTAGGTTACTTAACTAACGACAGAGCGGGGGCTGAACTAGCGCGGGTGTAAAACATATACAACATTTAATAGTATATATACCAATATACAATAATCACTCCAGGAGTGATAATATGCAACTTTACAGAAAAGTAATAAGCATCACAGAACAATACAGATAATCTGGGTTCCCCGGGTTTCACAGAGCCGCTACTGAAACCCGACGTTCCCCTGGTCGTGTGGATAGCCTGTGCAATGAAACCTAGACCCCTACGGGTGCGGCAAGTTACCTGCCAAAACCTAAAGTGAGGCAGCCCTACAGTAAAATGAATGGACCACCTGGCACTTCACGGAATCCGGTAAGTTGAGCACCCCTCCTTGGGTCAACCTGTACCCCCTACGAGTGCGGCGAATAGTCTGCCAATTCTAGAGTGAGGCCCCTCTGCCTCTCAAAGCCATGAGATACGGACCCGTTGCCCTCCAGAACCCGGCTATCCGTGCACTCCTTCGCGGGATAAACATAGTACAGAAAATAAAATATGTATAATGGGTACATCGACCTCAACCCGGTCGTGGCCCAAAAGAATATTATACAACAGTCAGTGACGGCAGTCCACATGTTGGATGCTCGCCCCGCAATATCAAATGTACAAATAAATTCAAACAGCACTATCATTGCACCCTGCTACCCACCACGACAAATCCGCAACATCACAGCACAACACAGATGTAACATTTCAAAAAGATAAAATATTAATTTTGGGAATTTTAATAATTTAATATTATTTTATTGAATATTTTAATATTTTGGAATTATTAAATACAAATAAATGGGGAAAAATTATGGAAAATTATGGAAAATTCTAAAATAGGGTAAATTAGAGAATTATGACATTTTAAAGTTTTTGTGATTAGTTTGACACTAATTTAGTGCTAATCGCGATTAAAAATCGCTAATCGGTTTTTTAGCATTTTTGTGCGAAACATGCACATATCATTCTTTTTCACACTTGTGTTACATTTTTATTGCCATGAGTTGTTTTGGGGTTACTATTTATTTAAGAAAGGAATTTTGAGGAAAGAAAAGAAAAGGAAAAGAAATGGAAAAAAGGTTTTATATTAAAGAATGAGGTTTGGTGAGAGAGAGGTATGGGCACCATTGACTAAAGACTTAGCCATTTTTCTTCCCTTCATTTCCCTCCCTCTTCTCCTCTCTCCTGCTGCTCCTCCTCCCTCACTTCCCTCCCTCTTCAAATTTTCAAATCATCATGAAAACAAACTCAAAACCCTACCCCCATTTCACTAAAAAGATGCAAAAGCTCAAGACCTACATGATGGACCAAGAAAGCATGGATTTTGGCCACTAGGGGCAACTCAAGAATTTTCTTGAGTTGCCAAATGAGGTATTTACTGAACCATTAGCTTAGTTTTAGCATTACTTTTAACCTTATGTTAAGATTGAATCGATATCGGGTAATTTTGTGAACATGGGAAAAACCAAGTTAGGGTTTGAGGGAACTTTGTGTTGTACTGTGAAATTGAGCTCAGTAGAGGTTTTATAAACACCCTAGTGCTGGAATGGAGACCCTAACCCGAAGCTTAAACCCATAATACGGATTTTAGAAACCGATATCGGAGAATTTATGAAATCTGTGCAGGGTATATTGAATCTGCTATCACCCGAGACATCCTAAATTAAAATTGATTGGACAGTGACATGTGCAGGCACCAAGGAAGCTACCACCAAGACCCCGGCCCCTACTTCCATTTCCAGGCCGCAAATTGCGGCCAGACCATGATGGAATTAGCTCGTTTTGGTTTTGGTGTTCCCTTATCTGTATATTAGGCCCCTGGTATACATAGAATTGTCTAATTGGACCTAGGGTGAAATCTGGAACATATTTCCTAAGTTGCTGTTTTGGATTCGTGTTTCCTTATTCCGTATTTTTAAGTCTGAATTTGTGTCTTGTGTTTTACCTCGACTATTTGGCGTTTATACGATGATATAGAGGATTTATTGATGGTTTTGAAGGCGTGCCATAGGTTCTAACCTATAGGCCTCTTATCGTATCGTTTTGGGTTTCGTGTGCCGTGTTAGCTTTGATTTGGTTTTAATGCACATATACGATACTTTGATGTGTAGGTATCCCATGAAGAATTCGGGACGACAAGCAAGCGTGTGGCGACGTCCACAAATGAAGACGCAAGGTGAGAAGATTATATCTACTGGAGGAAGTCGGGTGGATGGCGTATAGCACCCCCGCAGTCCGTAGTGGTTATATTATATATGATAGTTAGGTGTATTATGGTTAGTATAGGGTTAGAAGTGACTAGTGTAGTTCATAGTCGCGAACCCTAGATTAGAATTACACCTACACGCACACCCTTGCATATTACCTACTTACACGGTGTTAATGATGATATTGGATGACTTTGGAGATGAGTCGATTATATTGGGCTTTGTGCCGCGAGATCGGTGATGTGATATGATTCGTATTTTGGATACGAAATGTGATTCTTGCGGGTTTGGGATGTGTGTTTACCCCCGCATTCATACTTTGTAGATGGCATCAGTTGTACTAGACTTAGATCAGTACCCCAGCTTATGTGATACGATGATAGTGATACCTGAGATGTGATGAGATAGTGTGATATTGACCCGTACCCAGCTATTGGGATGCCGTACGACGATTTACCGTACGAGCCTATATTGATGATAGATCCGCGCTCATGACTTGAGGATGTCATATGATATACTATATCGTACGTGATATTATTGAGTCGGGATCACCGACTAGTATCTATATATATATCGACTCAGATGTTAGGCGGTTTCCTTACCTGTAGCTCAGCTTGTTAGTTCAGCCGTATAGTTTAGTGTAGTTGTTAGATTAGATTAGACTCCTACCTATTTCAAAACTAGCGGGTCGTGGGTATTTTAAAAGACAGGTCAAGGGATCTACGGATATTTCAAAAGGCGTATCTCTTCATAAAAAACACCGTAGCCCCTATTTTCAAAACCCCATGATTCGTGTTATTTCAAAAGGCACTATTTGTAGGACTTATATTAGATTAATGCAGATTAGTTATAGTTGCGTCTAGTTTCAACTCCCACTCATTTTTTGTGGTTCTCTTTGCATCGCATTCTTATATTATGTTTCATACTCCATTATTGATATCATGCTGATAGGACACCAGCACCGTTACCGATGATGCGTATGTACCACGTACACTTACTTGCCGGCTCACACACATCTTCATCGGTAATTGCCATGTCACGTACACCTTAGAAAATATTATTGCTTGACATAGCCTATTAGACATGATAGTAGTGTACCGTCCTTATATGTTAGTTTAGACATTGTAGTTATTACCTGCTGCTTCATGCATACTGTTATTCCTTGTTATGCCGCATTCATGGATTCTCATGCATATATTCGCTATTTTACGTGTTATTGAGGTTTTGGATTTGGATTTCCGTGAGATTTTCTGGATTTGGAGGAAAACCACAAAAACACAAATAAACATTTTCTCTCTTTTAAAATAAAAAGTGCGGTTTTCCCATGATGTATGAGTCGTCCACCATGAGTTTGCTGATGGATTTGGAAACCCGATTCGAGGAGACGGATGAACCGTTTCGGGTACATGGTGGACCCGGTAAGGTACCCCGGGGCAAGAAGCGCGTGATGATGACGATGTGAGCCTGGCAGGGGAGCACTACCTACCGGTGATTTTACCCGACGCGTCGGATATCCGGAGGATACCGTCGTGGTCTTGAGATGGATGGCAGGGGCCGGTCTGGACTGACGGCGCCCTAGATATTAAGGTACAGAGACTGTGATACAGAGATATCGAGATATTGGGATTACGTTTTGTGCCGATGCTAGGTACGGTTTTATACTGATTTCATTATGTTACCTCATTTTAAAAATACAAGGGAAATCTCACTAAATTATGAAAACAGTTTCTTCATGTACATGTATTCTGTTTTCATGCATTCATATCTCATTCTTATGTTATATTGCTACCTGAGGCACTGACACAGGCACATGAGATTACACTCGGGTTAGATATTTACCCTAGCCTTGTTATAGGCTGCATGTTATATATTGAGGATTTTGTACTGATCGTTTTGACCTAGGATTATGTCTTGCGTTCGGTTTCTACTTGTAGATATTTTCTATTCACGAGTTGGCAACTCACCCCTGTTGTGCCACAGTTCTTGCAGGTTTTGCCGTACAGGTTTCATTGCGGCATTTCTGGCACATTGCTTCCTTGCGGGAGAATTGCATTTGGTAGGTGGTTTCTTTTGCATCAAGAACCACCATTGTACTCATATTATTCATTGTATCTAGAATTTCTATCAACCAAACCTGTATATTATTTCAGACTCAGACTTTAGTGATGTATTATTTGGCCTTAGAGTCGCGCTTAGTAGTATTGCGGTTTTCATGCTTACTGTGTTTCTTTTGGATTTGATCCTCACCTTTCGGCGTTGTATATTATATTGCATGTGTGGTTGTGACCGTCAATTGACGAAGAGCTAGCTCCCGCTTGGGGATGCCTTTTATCATTTTATATATGTTGTTCTTGTTGTACCCCGTTCGGGGCCAGTATTTACAAAAGAAACTCTGCCGAAATTTTTAGAAAAGACTTTACCTTTTAAAAATGCACATTCGGCTTAGTTATTTAAAAATCTTGACTTCAAACATGTTTTCCTTCACTTCTCTAAAATCCAGTTTTCTTTACTTACTCTTAAAATGGTTTTAGATTTCTGGGCTTTGGCTTGCTTGGATCAGATGGAGTCCTATAGACTTCATATGGTTCAAGGGCCAGTCACGTGCTTTTTCGGGTCGTGACAAAGTTGGTATCAGAGCGCTAGGTTGACCTTGGTTTGAGTCTAAGTTTGACTATGTGGAGCCTATGGCGTTTATATATACACGGAACTTAGGCTTGACCTTACGGAACTTAGACTCAGTCGAGGGGGTATTAGACCCGAACTTTCGTCGTATAGGATGACCCTTGGTTGATGGAATAGGTGACTAAAGTAGAGTGACGTACCGTGGGTATGTTCCGCGGCATACTTACGACACGCCACTCCTCTTAAGGAACCTTAGGATGTACATATTTTCGAGATCAGTGACTCTCTTCATATCCATGATTATACATCCATTTGAGATCCTCGATTCTATTTGTTTCATGATCATACCTTCATTGATGATGTTCCTTCTTATGATCATGTATCCACTCTGGATCTGTTGTTTCCTTTCTTGCCATTGATCTGCTCTCTTCGATACTCGATAGAGGTTCCTGTCGCCATGTTTGAGCGCAGTTTGGGCTGCTGCTAGGGTTACGGTCAGGGCGAGCTCGTCTGGTATGAGGGCCGACCATTGTGTTTTCTGGTGACATGGGAACATCTCGGGTTGGTATTGATGATTGGGACCTCTAGTAGAGGCGAGTGCTTGGCTTTGCACAGGATGATCGGGCCATTGTTAGAGCTGCCAGTTGAGAGAGGACTGTTGATGTACAGCATACCTCAGAGATTATGATGTCGCCTACCGTGCAGACAGATGGACTAGCTGTTGCTGAGATTGACAGGATGTCGCTTCCGAAGCTTACGAGCTGAGATTGTCGGAGCTTCCAGGCAGATATGAGACAGATGATAGCTAGTCTACCCGATTTGAGAGACGAAGGTGATTCGTCCGATTTATGCTCCGGAGCGGGCCCAGTTGAGTTGAAGATTTCCAGTGTGGAGAGTCTTACTCAGATCTAGAGCAGACCGATTCAGAGATGACCGCCAATGTATTGCCTTTCCTGAAGGATTGAGGCGCTGTTCGGCGTACAGGTGAATGAGCCAGTTGTTGCTGCAAATGACGAGATATCACCCAGATGGTTAGAACTACTGCAGCATGAGCTTATACTTAGAGATATGATGGACGGTCGCTAGTCACCTGAGGACTAATGACTAGGGCATGTGGTTCGTTCGGTTACCGATGCGAGGTCATCAGATAGATTGTTTCCAGCTGGAGACGACTTCACGAAGATTCGTTGAGAGCCGATAGAGACGATCGAATGTCAGGAGCCCATTTTCCAAGTTTAAAGTATACGGAAAGACATGCAGGTGATTCTATGGACCCTCTAGAAGATTGAAACCCTAACTCGACTTAATGACCATGTGAAAGCCTTTGAACCTTAGGGTTTGCGGCAGTTCCGCGGCGCCATTAGTGAGGCTTGGGTTTGCCCTTCTACTGCTGGACCACCGACGCTGTGGCATATACTCGATACTATTAAACTGTACTCAAGATGTTGATCTCTTGGGGGATTATAAGGTTCTGACGAGTCGATCGAATGTTTCGACATCATTCGGATATCATGTGATGGGATGCATTGCTTGGGAGACTCCAGATACGAGTATAGCCGTTGGAGCACAGTCCATGCAGCCACGATGAGCCGAGTCCAAATCAGTCGGCATTGAAGCAGAGTGAAGAAAAGATGTTCGCAAGAGATTTCGACGAGATGACGTCCCACTCCGCGGACATTAGAGATGTGATACGCACCCAGAGGCGTTGTATATGGATATATCTTCCAGAATGAAACGCGATAAGTATGCAGCCGTTCCGGAATAAGAATTAGCTTCAGCAATGGATGATGACTTCCGAGCAATCCGGAGGAATGAGATTTGAGAGAGAAACCTCGATAGGACCTTCCTGGAGAACGATACGAGAAGACCTAGACCCAGGAGTGGTCATGTTGCGCACACCCAGCAGGCCAGAGTTCGGCATCGTCGACAAGTTAGTTGACCAGGTTCGGATAAAGGAACTTACCCAGATGCGTTGCGAATTGATCAAGGACGGACGAGTTTTGAGTATTCCTCCGATGGTCGGGACGCGTTCCCGAGGACCTGTCCGGCCAGACATATTCTATAGAATGGTGATGCTACAGAGTACGCGTTTTCGAGTCCGTGCGAGAGACTTCGGTTTGACCATGACCAAAAAAAAAAGTGTAGTGCGCAGATAACATGCCGTGACGTCGAAGTGGACGGAAATACAGACAAGCGGACAAAAGGTTCGTGCGAGACGCTGACGAGCTGTCATTACTTCCCCGTCGAGACCAGAGGTCAGATATGCTTAAAAAGGCGTTGGGATACAACCAGATTCCGAGAAATGTTGTGCTGAGGACACAGATGTCCATTGAACAAAAAGAGATTATCCAAGAGAGCCAGCCTTCGTACAGTTCGGCATAGGCAAGATCGGAAGAGACCTTGAGCAGGATTCCTTCCAGGACATTGCTGCAATGATGCTTGCACCCAGGATCAGATGTGTGATGTGCATTCAGAGAGCCAGAGGCCGACACCAGTGATATGCTGCTTTATGAGTGGTCGTGAGGATTGACCGAGAGACGACCAGAGAAGTGCCAGAACGGAACCGTCCCCGTTAGCACACCTGACAGGGCTGATGAGCCGATTGATTGTGAGATAGGGATCCGCAGAGAAGATAAGGACCCAGAGTCAGAGGACGCCAGACCGTGAGCAAGAGGCAAGTAGATATCTTGCGCTGCTAGCATTGGATGCACTGACTCCTTCTCGACCTTGAAGGAGGAACTACCGACGACGGTATTTATGATTTGTGATTCGATTATCACGTATCCGTCATTTTGGATTTCGGTATTTTGGGCGTTCTGTTTGCATGATTTAGTTTGATGACTGAGTTTCATGATATTTGTTTCATGCACCCACTGGATATTTATATTTTGCGCATAGTTATTACATTCGAGGTATTGATTGTGAATTCACGCCTATCTTATACAGTGATTTGATTTACACTTCCAGCAGAGTTTTCATGCACCTTTAATCTTTTGATATACGATTTTGGTGCATGCCAGATGCACTAAATCGGGATTCTTCGTGCATGTCACATGCACCTGATTTTTACTGTCAGGCACACACGTTGCCTACGACAGATGTTTCGTGCACACCAGTTGCACCTAGATGTTGTTTTGTACACCTGTTTGACACATATATGGATTTTGATTCCTTGCGCACCAGACGCACAGGATATTCTTATATTTGCATTTTGGGGATTGATTTCTAGTAGAGCAGTACATTTTTATGATATTCTCTATGTATTGATGTTTTCGGAGCCCCGACAAATTGGATTATTACTGAAATTGTTTTAGTATTGGGGGTTTAAATTTAAATTCGGGGACCGAATTTCTTTAAGGGGGGTAGATTGTAACATTTCAAAAAGATAAAATATAAATTTTGGGAATTTTTATTATTTAATATTATTTTATTGAATATTTTAATATTTTGGAATTATTAAATACAAATAAATGGGGAAAAATTATGGAAAATTATGGAAAATTCTAAAATAGGGTAAATTAGAGAATTATGAAATTTTAAAGTTTTTGTGATTAGTTTGACACTAATTTAGTGCTAATCGAGATTAAAAATCGCTAATCGGTTTTTTAGCATTTTTGTGCGAAACATGCACATATCATTCTTTTTCACACTTGTGTTACATTTTTATTGCCATGAGTTGTTTTGGGGTTACTATTTATGTGAGAAAGGAATTTTGAGGAAATAAAAGAAAAGGAAAAGAAATGGAAAAAAGGTTTTATATTAAAGAATGAGGTTTGGTGAGAGAGGTATGGGCACCATTGACTAAAGACTTAGCCATTTTTCTTCCTTTCATTTCCCTCCCTCTTCTCCTCTCTCCTGCTGCTCCTCCTCCCTCACTTCCCTCCCTCTTCAACTTTTCAAATCATCATGAAAACAAACTCAAAACCCTACCCCCATTTCACTAAAAAGATGCACAAGCTCAAGACCTACATGATGGACCAAGAAAGCATGGATTTTGGCCACTATGGGCAACTCAAGAATTTTTTTGAGTTGCCAAATGTGGTATTTACTGAACCATTAGCTTAGTTTTAGCATTACTTTTAACCTTATGTTAAGATTGAATCGATATCGGGTAATTTTGTGAACATGGGAAAAACCAAGTTAGGGTTTGAGGGAACTTTGTGTTGTACTGTGAAATTGAGCTCAGTAGAGGTTTTATAAACACCCTAGTGCTGGAATGGAGACCCTAACCCGAAGCTTAAACCCATAATACGGATTTTAGAAACCGATATCGGAGAATTTGTGAAATCTGTGCAGGGTATATTGAATCTGCTATCACCCGAGACATCCTAAATTAAAATTGATTGGACAGTGACATGTGCAGGCACCCAGGAAGCTACCACCAAGACCCCGGCCCCTACTTCCTTTTCCAGGCCGCGAATTGCGGCCAGACCATGATGGAATTGGCTCGTTTTGGTTTTGGTGTTCCCTTATCTGTATATTAGGCCCCTGGTATACATAGAATTGTCTAATTGGACCTAGGGTGAAATCTGGAACATATTTCCTAAGTTGCTGTTTTGGATTCGTGTTTCCGTATTCCGTATTTTTAAGTCTGAATTTGTGTCTTGTGTTTTACCTCGACTATTTGGCGTTTATACGACGATATAGAGGATTTATTGATGGTTTTGAAGGCGTGCCATAGGTTCTAACCTATAGGCCTCTTATCGTATCGTTTTGGGTTTCGTGTGCCGTGTTAGCTTTGATTTGGTTTTAATGCGCATATACGATACTTTGATGTGTAGGTACCCCATGAAGGCTTCGGGACGACAAGCAAGCGTGTGGCGACATCCACAAATGAAGACGCAAGGTGAGTAGATTATATCTACTGGGGGAAGTCGGGTGGATGGCGTATAGCATCCCCGCAGTCCGTAGTGGTTATATTATATATGATAGTTAGGTGTATTATGGTTAGTGTAGGGTTAGAAGTGACTAGTGTAGTTCATAGTCGCGAACCCTAGAATAGAATTACACCTACACGCACACCCTTGCATATTACCTACTTACACGGTGTTAATGATGATATTGGATGACTTTGGAGATGAGTCGATGATATTGGGCTTTGTGACGCGAGATCGGTGATGTGATATGATTCGTATTTGGGATACGAAATGTGATTCTTGCGGGTTTGGGATGTGTGTTTAACCCCGCATTCATACTTTGTAGATGGCATCAGTTGTACTAGACTTAGATCAGTACCCCAGCTTATGTGATACGATGATAGTGATACCTGAGATGTGATGAGATAGTGTGATATTGACCCGTATCCAGCTATTGGGATGCCGTACGACGATTTACCGTACGAGCCTATATTGATGATAGATCCGCGCTCATGACTTGAGGATGTCATATGATATACTGTATCGTACGTGATATTATTGAAGCGGGATCACCGACTAGTATCTATATATATATCGACTCAGATGTTAGGCGGTTTCCTTACCTGTAGCTCAGCTTGTTAGTTCAGCCGTATAGTTTAGTGTAGTTGTTAGATTAGATTAGACTCCTACCTATTTCAAAACTAGCGGGTCGTGGGTATTTTAAAAGACAGGTCAAAGGATCTACGGATATTTCTAAAGGCGCATCTCTTCATAAAAAACACCGTAGCCCCTATTTTCAAAACCCCATGATTCGTGTTATTTCAAAAGGCACCATTTGTAGGACTTATATTAGATTAATGCAGATTAGTTATAGTTGCGTCTAGTTTCAACTCCCACTCATTTTTTGTGGTTCGCTTTGCATCGTATTCTTATATTATGTTTCATACTCCATTATTGATATCATGCTGATAGGACACCAGCACCGTTACCGATGATGCGTATGTACCACGTACACTTACTGCCGGCTCACACACATCTTCATCGGTAATTGCCATGTCACGTACACCTTAGAAAATATTATTGCTTGACATAGCCTATTAGCTAATAGTTTAGACATGATAGTAGTGTACCGTCCTTATATGTTAGTTTAGACATTGTAGTTATTACCTGCTGCTTCATGCATACTGTTATTCATTGTTATGCCGCATTCATGGATTCTCATGCATATATTCACTATTTTACGTGTTATTGAGGTTTTGGATTTGGATTTCCGTGAGATTTTCTGGATTTGGAGGAAAACCGCAAAAACACAAATAAACATTTTCTCTCTTTTAAAATAAAAAGTGCGGTTTTCCCATGATGTATGAGTCGTCCACCATGAGTTTGCTGATGGATTTGGAAACCCGATTCGAGGAGACGGATGAACCGTTTCGGGTACATGGTGGACCCGGTAAGGTACCCCGGGGCAAGAAGCACATGATGATGACGATGTGAGCCTGGCAGGGGAGCACTACCTACCGGTGATTTTACCCGACGCGTCGGATATCCGGAGGATACCGTCATGGTCTTGAGATGGATGGCAGGGGCCGGTCTGGACTGACGGCGCCCTAGATATTGAGGTACAGAGACTGTGATACAGAGATATCGAGATATTGGGATTACGTTTTGTGCCGATGCTAGGTATGGTTTTATGCTGATTTCATTATGTTACCTCATTTTAAAAATACAAGGGAAATCTCACTAAATTATGAAAACAGTTTCTTCATGTACATGTATTCTGTTTTCATGCATTCATATCTCATTCTTATGTTATATTGCTATCTGAGGCACTGACACAGGCACATGAGATTACACTCGGGTTAGATATTTACCCTAGCCTTGTTATAGGCTGCATGTTATATATTGAGGATTTTGTACTGATCGTTTTGACCTAGGATTATGTCTTGCGTTCGGTTTCTGCTTGTAGATATTTTCTATTCACGAGTTGGCAACTCACCCACGTTGTGCCACAGTTCTTGCAGGTTTTGCCGTACAGGTTTCATTGCGGCATTTCTGGCACATTGCTTCCTTGCGGGTGAATTGCATTTGGTAGGTGGTTTCTTTTGCATCAAGAACCACCATTGTACTCATATTATTCATTTTATCTAGAATTTCCATCAACCAAACCTGTATATTGTTTCAGACTCAGATTTTAGTGATGTATTATTTGGCCTTAGAGTCGCGCTTAGTAGTATTGCGGTTTTCATGCTTACTGTGTTTCTTTTGGATTTGATCCTCGCCTTTCGGCGTTGTATATTATATTGCATGTGTGGTTGTGACCGTCAATTGACGAAGAGCTAGCTCCCGCTTAGGGATGCCTTTTATCATTGTATATATGTTGTTCTTGTTGTACCCCGTTCGGGGCCAGTATTTACAAAAGAAACTCTGCCGAAATTTTTAGAAAAGACTTTACCTTTTAAAAATGCACATTCGGCTTAGTTATTTAAAAATCTTGACTTCAAACATGTTTTCCTTCACTTCTCTAAAATCCAGTTTTCTTTACTTACTCTTAAAATGGTTTTAGATTTCTGGGCTTTGGCTTGCTTGGATCAGATGGAGTCCTATAGACTTCATATGGTTCAAGGGCCAGTCACGTGCTTTTTCGGGTCGTGACAACAGAACATCAACGCGAATGTCACGTTCGCAAACCCGTCTAAAAGAACTATAGCAATTAGACTCGGTTTACCGCTCAAATGATATTCCCGGTCGGAGATATAATAAAAATACTGCATACTAACAAGTTTAAAATTTCGATCGACTAAATTTCCCGAAGTGGGCCCCACGTACATCTGCTGTACAGTAACAAAAACTGGGCCCAAAAGAATAGTACCAAAAAACCACAATTTCTTATTTGAAGCTCTCTGGAAAATTTGGCGCGCTGTTCCCACATACTGGCCGCGGTTCAATGGTCAAACACTAGTTTTGACCGCGGATCCGCGGCGGTACTGTGGGATCACCTGCCCAAATTTTCCCAGAATTCTTTAAAAACCCTGCACTCTTTTCTGTGATATGCAGAATTATTTTTAGGCCCTTTAAAAAATCGACAGAAACTTGTGTGCAGAAAATTTCGATTTCGGAAATTCCGTTCGATCGATCTTTTAAACGCGTTAGCAAAAGTTAGTAAAGCTTAATGGTGAGGCTCTGATACCACTGTAAGTCCACGGTCGGGCCCCGGCTGTCTAACAGAAGCCAAATGAGAAACAAAAACTTTTTACAACTGGCGCTATCGCGTACTATAACCCGGATCTGCCATTAAAGCTAAACTAACAAACTATAAAGTGGGTAGAATTGTTATACCAAACGATCCGAGTCCTTCGGTCTTCAACCATCATCCCACGCTTTGTTGCGGCTGCTCCGATCTCCTGAATCTCCAGTCTCCTCGTCCAGGTGGCACCATGTCGACGGATCTTTAAACGGGCTCCCGCCTCTAAACCGAGGCAATTCGATCATCATGTTTGCTAAAAGAGATGACCTAGATTGATGTAGAGAATGAGTAGAACACTTTGTCTTGTTACGTCCAAAGCCATGGATGAACGATTAATGAAGTTGCCTTTTGGATCGAATTGAAAAGAGAAATGATTCACATCTAATTTATATGCACCAAAACTTATATCTTTTTTCAATCAACAACCATGAATTTCCTCACATGAGAGGGGTCGGCCACTTATAGGAAGAGGGAGGTTGAGTGTAGGAGCAAGGAGGAGGGTGACCATAAACATGAAGCTTATCAACACATTAAATGAAAAGGATGACACACTAACCTAGTCACCATTGCATTAAATGAATCATTAAAGCACAAATGAGTCAGAAGCCACCTCATCATCCTAGTCACCATCTAGAAGCTTCCACACTCATCTCAAGAAAAGATAAATCCGTCTTTAACCAAATGTTAAAGACGGGCGATAGAAAACTGGAAACTGGCAACTTCCAAAAGTGATCCTGAAACGAATTTCAGGATAACCCCGTAACAGTATAAACATACCTGCATTTGTATTACGACCGAATACATATGCAACTGAGACAAAGATATTATATCTACATAGTATAATACTAGGATCCGGCTTAAACCAAAGCCTACCAGTATTATCTACCCGAAAAATGACACGTGCGAAAACGCACGTGCATTTTCCGAACCCTGCCATAAAACCATACGGCCTCTACAACGTTTTGCCCGAACTTGGGAAACTGTCGGTGGGGTACTCTAATGACTCATCAACACACTGGCTCTGGGTATAACCTCTAGCACGTCAGAGGTACTAGTTGTACTTAACGGTGGCCTATGTATTGATTGGAAGGGAGGCTGACGAGCGAACTCATCCATAAACCCTACTGAGCCTAACAGTGACAATATACATATAGTCCGGTCCGTTCGTCTAAAGAGTATCTCATATCGAGTCTAGAGGGGTGGATAAAGTCAGACCCCTAATAACGCGATAAATCGTGTCGGCATGAAGCCCATCACCACCTGAAAAACTACCGATCCAAATCAGTAATTCTCTATTACCTCGGTCGAGGATTTCTAGTGATGGCCACCCGTGCACTGTGCGACATCAACCCCCAATACCGGGAGAGACGAATCTCCGACGATCCGCTCACTGCCTCCATGTAGCTCGGGACTGTACCCAAAAAATACCTGTTTGCATGTCTCCTTTGAGCGTGGAAGGGTAGAAATCAAAGCACAGTGGGAACTCACACGAGACAAATGACGATCTCAGGTCGACAAACTAACCTGTACACATGTCACCAAGGAACTGCTATCTGACGATATGTATAATACCAACTAGCATGTTCCCGGCGAGTCCTGTCCGGTGTACTCATAACCCAATGAGCACATGTATACATCTTAAGTGAACCAACTGACACCAATGGCTTGTGAGACCGGCCACCGCCCCTCGTCAGGGTCTCGACTGTATACACTAGTCTACTCTGGAGCATCGATGCCCTGTCTTGAAACTCCCACGACTAGGGACTCTTTAAGGATGTGCTTATAGACTCCAGCTTCCACGTATATGATCGCCATCATACAGCTGGCAGTCAAGCATGAATCCTATGGGCTCTATCAACATGCAATAGCGAACTAAAGCATGTATACTATGATAAAGACAAACCAGATAGCATACTATCATCTCGAGCAAGACTGTCATATCGGTATAGGTCATGCCTCAATCATTGCAATCACGTACCTGCGATCCAATAATTGACTTTGAGGGCACTATCTCTAACGGCCCTTTCCTTCTACCTTACTTACACCTCCTATTAGCTTTGTGGAGGTCTTCTTCTTCTCACCCTTGGCTTTCGCTTTAGATCCAGAAGAGGTAGATTTCCCAATAAAACAGAGCGGGTGTCTCCCTAGTTTCTTTCAGGATGCCCTCAACTGGAGTATAACTTTCTTCCCCTGGGTGTAAGTAGAAGGTAAGGACTGTAGAAACAAGTCAGCATATGACTCGTTCTCCAACGTGGTCTCCAGGTCCGTGAGCTGTTTAATACAGTTGATCATTGTAGGGACGTGGTCCCCTATAGATGACCCGACAGCCAACCTCGCTTGAAGCAATTCCTTCGAGGTCTCATATCTTTCGATACGAGATTGCTCTCTATATAAATCTTTGTTATGGTGGAAGATAGAATCTAAGTCCACCTTCTCGTGCTGCCTCTGGTTTACACCAACAACTGAGGCCAACACGAGGCACTTGGCATTCGCACAGTCTTTTTCCTTTGTCTTACGGATATCAACATCCGCGACGGTGGAAACTGGACCTGGGACGGCGGGGCGATAGTAGTAAGGAGGTGGCCCAGCTTGTCATAGGTAATAGATATCTGGACAAACCTTTGCCAATCAATATAGTCTAGTTTAGTCAATTAATTATCTAGCTGTAACCTAAGTCCGGTCACATGGTTGTTGCAAATAGGAGAGAGAGGAGAAACACTCAGCATGATGCTCTTGCAAGTTTAGATTGGTTTTAGTTTATCTAAACAGGATGGCTCCCACTGTTTCTCGAACCCTTCCTCAAACCATAAAAGAAGAATTAGTTAGGATTAATCTCACCCTACAATACTTGCTTAACCTTTCAGCCAGGCTGGTGTTGGTATTTCGAGGGAGGTTTTCCAACGCTTTCACGAAGTTCCTTAATTACATAACCTCTTTTCCCTGGAGGCGTAGCCCCGCTAACACCGTTCTAGACACCTACTAGGTTTATAGCATTGATAGTTTTAGTGAAAAAATCTCCCGATGAGTAGCGGATACTCACTGTAGGATCGGGATCCAAATATCATTGTGTGATCATCCTGAAGAAATCCTACCAACATTAGTATTAGTTATATGTATGCCCTAGAGACCATTACTGTACATAGGATGTATATTGTAGTGGATGCTTGGACATATATAGGAAGGACTTTCTTGCTCGACATGATAGTATGCTATCTGGTTGATCTTTACCTTAACGTGTACACTGATTGTCTCTCTGTTACATGTTGGTAAAGCCCTTAGGATGTGTGCTTGACTACCTGGACTATGATGCGGATCATACTAGTGGGGACATGGTAGTCCATAAGTACATCCTTCAAAGTCCCTAGTCGTGGGTGTATCGAGACGAGGCATCGATATACCAGAGTAGACTAGCGTGTACCTTCTCGACCCATACAGATGGGCGATGGATGATCCCATATCCATCGGTGTTTGACATCAGAGATGAGATACGGGTGCTCAGTAGAGACTGGGTACACTGGACGGACTCGCCGAGAACTCCCAGATGGTATTATACCTCACGTCAGATGGCAGTTCTCTGGTGACACTGGTACAGAGTAGTCTGTTGACCCGAGATCGTCATAGAGTCTTGTCTGGTTCCCACTGTGCTTTGATTTCCATCTTACCACGTCCAAGAGGGCGTGCAAAACGGTGGTTTTTGGGTACAGTCCCGAGTCATAAGGAGGAAATGAGCGATAGGAGGGGATTCGTCTCTCCCGGTATAGGGAGTTGATGTTGCGCAGTGTTCGATTGGCTATAACAGGAAATCCCTGGCCATGGTTGCAGAGATTTACTGGTAAGTGTTACCAGTAGTTTCTCGAATTGTTATAGACCTCATATCGACACGACTTATCGAGCTATTGGGGTCTGACGTTTACCACCCCTAGGCAAGATATGCGACATATTTGACGATCAGACCGGACTGTACGGTAGTGTTACTGGTTGGATTCACTGGAGTGTGAGCGGGCTTGCTCGTCGATCTTCTGATCGCTCAATACCCAGGTGGCCGTTACGTTTAGCAGACCGCTTGCGGCTTGTGGGTGTTTGATATGATCATCACCTGCTGCCGGCGTATTGACGAGTCTTTAGAGTCCTACACAGAGGTTTCCTGGCTCAAGCGAAACGGAATAGGAGCGCATATGAGATATGTGCGGGACCGAGAATAATACGAGTATGTGATACTGTATTCGATTCTCGTGATGTGACATTGATCGGTTATATGCGATATAGCCGGGTTATCGGATCAAGTGTTGATTCGATAAGATGTTACTAATGATACCAGTCGGTTATGTGCGTCATGACCGGATCGTTAAATCAAGTGTTGATTTAATGATTTAATGCATAATTATATATTTGATATATTACTTTGCATTAACTAGTATCGGTTCACTTTAAATGGATTTTCTCGCTCGGATGTGCGCATTGCATATGCGATATGATTTTGTGCACTTGTTTGTATCATATTTGATGATGCATGCAAATTAGGGTTTGTGTAAAGAATTAAACCTTGGTTAAAGAAATGGTTAGGGTTTTTATTTGATTATTCATTTATTCATTTATTTTTATTTTTGGAAAATAAATTGCATAAAATAGAATGGTGGCTTTCTTTTGTTTTCTTTCATGAAGCTTCATGAACTTTTGACTTAGTCACCATTTTGTCTCATGCTTAACCCTAACCAATTCTTTAAACTCAAGTTAATTCTCTACACCTAACCATGGTGAGAATTATGATAAGAATGGATTTTATTTATTCTTTAATTCTTATCATAAACTAATCATAACACCTTCTTCTTCTTCTTCCATTCTTCAACTGAAGAAAGCAAGCTCCATCAATGGTGATTGATGGAAATGAGTGAGAATTCCAAAACTAAAGTCTACCCACTTCCTATTTCTTCATCCTCTACCTCTTGCCAAGTAGTAGAGTGTGTTTCCTTCACAAGTTTTCAAGACTTGGTGAAGGTGGAGCTCGATCTAGGGATGCTTCGACGTAGATCATCTTCGGCACGTCGTCGACGACCTAGCCCGTCCATTCTCCGATGAAGCCCACGCTAGAGCCCGGATTTGATTTGGACAGCGGAGAGGACATCATCTCGGAACCGTGGAGGTGGAGGACCGGATCTACAAAGGTTGTATTTCCGTATCTCTTAGTTAAGTGTTAACTAGTTTATTGTTTTGCCTAAATATCTAGCTGACGATCCGTAGTCGGGTCTCTCGGCACACGTAAAATTTTATATTGGCATGTTCGATGCCTTGTGAGACCACTATAGGGTGCCTAGGAACCTTTCACTGGTATCAGAGCCTAGCTAGAGCCTTAGGCGAAGTCTAGACGCAATTTGAAATCCGATCGAACCAAAACCCGAACCCGGATTATGCTCTCTGTACATTTTTGAAAACAGTGAGTTTTTCTATATTAAAAATATGCAGAAAAACATGCAGGAATATATAAGAGTTACTGTGAAGTCGTATGCCCTAATTCCATTAAAGCGCCGCGTTTCCGCGGCACGAGCATGTCTCATGCGGCGGAAACGCGGCCTGTTTGTCGTATTATGAGGTGATGTTTGCACAGTAACTCCTATTTGACAGTGCTGCTTTTCTTGGGTATTTTTAATATTTTTCCAAGAGCTGAATTTTTCTGGGTTGTTTTGGGGATTCGAATGTTCGATCGGATTATCAAATTTTGTCTTTGGGGCGTTCCGGATAAATTTTAGAATATGTTAAAAAGTTCGACCGGATATAAATACCCAATTTTTCCCCTGTCGGGAAATTTCCAAGTGTTGGATTTTTCCGTAGTTTAACGACGTTCTAAGTAGTGCAAGTAACGCGATGGACCCTCTAGAAGACAACAAACCTTAACTCGATTATGTGACCGTCTTGAACTGCCCTTTGAACCTTCGGGTTTGGGGCAGTACGGCGTGCCACATGTGAGGCGTTGGCTTGACCCTTCTACGGCTGGACCGTTGGTACTGAGGCACGAACTGAATGTTGTTAGACTTATTTCATGTGTTGAGCTGTATCGGGAAAACTTGGGTGTTCGAATGTTCGATCGGAAAGTTTAACATTTTCTGTTTATTCGGAATGGGATACAATAATTGGAATTCACAAGTAATTATGTGATAACTAAATGAATGTTATAAATCTAGCGGTTTAGTCCCACTTGATCGGTTGCCACGGAATTTTGATGTGATCAAAAGTCCGTCGCAATCACGTAGCGTACGCGGATACTCGCCGGGTAAACTTAATAGACAGCCTCACCCCATAACCCCGACCAAGTGACTGTAGGAGAACCCCGTCGCCGAAAGCATCCGTCCGGGTGCTCGCGGTAGTGGTGGTCCGCCTTGGTACACTTCGTCGACGGTATCGGGGGTGCAGCCGTCTACTGAAGTTTGCGACGAGCATTCGATCAGGAAGTCGGGAATCTTGTTGAATTGCCCGACTTGATATTGAAAAGTGTTTTCGATAATCAGACTAAAATGCGGGGTTTATAATTGTTAGGCATGCGATGTCTAAGTAATTCATTTGGTCAGGCATGCGATGTCTGAGGTGGTTGCGGATTCCAACTGTTGTAGTTTTACGCTTTCTTTTCTGTGACCGTAAGTGTAATATGTGATATCGCCGGTTTCGTTGCTATATGTCAACGACAATTGGGATGCGCATATTTACTTACGTTGATGACATGTATGTGTTGCTGGATATGTTATATTGGATCGTCGTGTTCGAATAGCCGGGGGTTTTTATGTGAGATGAGTGTTTTTCATTTTCATTCATGTAAAAACTTGTATGTAATATTCTTTTATTGGGGCGCTTCCAGGTAGCGGAAGTAGTCACCTTTTGTATATTATTTACTTTTCCGCACTAGGATAGACCCAAGGAGGAGGGCACAAGTAACCGGGTTCTGGAGTCCAGTGGGAGACAAACTCGAGGAGTCGAGTCCGGGTCTCCTAACTCTAGAATTGGTAGGGTTGCTTGCCGCTCTCGTAGGGGTCTAGGGGTGTGGGTTTGGCTATTCATCACGACCGTGGAATCCGTGTTTTATACTGGCTCGTATTGAAAACACGGACGTCCTAGTATATCCAATATTTTATATGATTCTTCTGCTGCGATATCTGTGATGTGATCATGTGATGTTCTGTGATAGATACAGTATATAGTATATATGATATATTATATAGACGTTACTTATGTTTTACACCCGCGCTAGCCCTGCCCCGCTCTGCCGTTAGATACCTAACCTAACGGTGCACGAGGGGACATCGAGGCGAATGCGGATGGCATAAGTGTACGTCGTATTTATCTGTGATGTTTAGGTGCTTAAATGATGGGACCTCATTAATGTGATTAATGAAATAAAAGAAACCTAAGATGTTGTAGAATCGAATTTCAAAATAAAACAGGTAGCTACAGTTCTTGCTTTGCACAGCGGTATATGTGATATATCCTGCACCTTATTCGATAAGGAAAGGACCGAGATCCCTTCACCGGGAGTGACTCCTTTAGCAATAACTGGCAGATGCTACACCCTCGGTTTGACTTTTGATTGCTTTTAAGAGTTCTGCTTTGCACAGTGATATATATGATATATCCTGCACCTTATTCGATGAGGAAAGGACCGACGATCCCTTCACCGGGAGTGACTCCTTTAGCAAAACTAGAAAAGCCTCAAAAGCACTCCATTTTAAAATCATTCGATCCTACAACGATATCAAGTTCATTACGCAATAGGTTTTCAGAAAAACCTGTCGTAGCCCTCCGTCATTTCAGATAAGTGGTAGTTAGTATTCGTGCTACTTTTGTTGGCCTGCGTCAAGGCGTAGTGTGCGGTAGCTAACTAGTATTTATCTGCTTATGCATATGATGCAGATTAGATTAGGGTAGTCGTGCGACTTTGTTGGCCTGCGTCAAGGGTCGTGCGGGTGGGTTTAATTCAATCAGGAAATGACGGGTTGAACTTGACTAGCGCACCATGGTTTGTTGGCCCGCGTCAAGGTCATAGGACGCTAGGGGAAAAATTATCGGGAATTTCAAGTGTTGAGATTTGCAATGAGATTGCATACCTTCTATGAGATAGTTGGATCCCGTGTAATACCCAAGGTATTATCTGGTATACCCATATATACCAGATAAGCATGGGGACCCACTGTAGAACATGGGGAATCTTCGGAATACATTCCGAAAGAGGTCAGACCTGTACTATAAATGGAATTATACCCCTCTTCGATACAGTGGCGGCTTTTAAGTGAACTGGCACTACAAGAGTTTGAGAACTCCGTAGTTAAGCGTGCTCAGGCCAGGGAAGTCCTGGGATGGGTGACCTCCTGGGAAGTGGCCCCTGGTCAGGTCCGGTTCGCTCCGAAGGACAAAACCGTGCGGCTTCGGCCAGAGCGGACAATACTCTCTGTATTGGGGGCGGGTCGTGACAGAATGGTATCAGAGCTGGTTCCCCAATAGTAGGTTTGTGGTTCGAGGACGAACCATTGTTCTAAGTGGGGGAGAATGTAATACCCCAGGTATTATCTGGTATACCCATATATACCAGATAAGCATGGGGACCCACTGTAGAACATGGGGAATCTTCGGAATACATTCCGAAAGAGGTCAGACCTGTACTATAAATGGAATGATACCCCTCTTCAATACAGAGGCGCCTTTTAAGTGAACTGGCATTACAAGAGTTTGAGAACTCCGTAGTTAAGCGTGCTCGGGCCAGGAAAGTCCTGGGATGGGTGACCTCCTGGGAAGTGGCCCCTGGTCGGGTTCGGTTCGCTCCGAAGGACAAAACCGTGCGGCTTCGGCCAGAGCGGACAATACTCTCTGTATTGGGGGTGGGTCGTGACATCCCGATACCCGCTGCGAGTAAGAGTTACTCCTGGGAGAGTTTTATACATTACAATTAGCCGATCAAGTAGGTGTCTAGAAAGGTGTCAACGGGGTTACGCCTCTGGGAAAACGAGGTTTACATTAATTAGGTTCGTGTGAAAGCACGGGGGACCTCCCTCAAAGTACCGACACTGGCCTGGCTGAAAGATTGGCGAACTTGTAGTGTGTAATTAATCCCGGCTAGTCTTTCCTTTTAGGGTTTGAAGGAAGATTTGATAAAAAGCAGTGGGAGCCATCCTGATTAGATAAAATAATAACCAATCTATTCTTGCAAGAGCGCACTCTGAGTGTCTTCTTCTCTCTCTCTCCAGGCAGCGACCATATCACGCCTTAATCAAGATAATAATACGGATTATTGACCGAACCCGCTTGTTATACTGAGCTGGGGAACGTTGGTCCCGCTCCAACTTATAATTGTTATAAGACAGAGCTGGAAATTGGGGAATACCAGATTTCCCGTGCCGCCCAAACGAAGAGAGTGCATACTGATGCATCATCTTCGGGTGTGTTCATTATACAGAACTGTTTCTCAGTATCCTCTGCATCCTGGGTATATGATACCGGATCAGGATCCTAGATATGTAAGATGTTACATAGGGCTACAAAAGGGTAGAAAAACTGAGAACGGGTGATTAGTTTCATGAGACAGAAAACGGGGCAAGAGTTGCAGCCAAGTCTGTTGGTCACTGTCACCCAGTATTACCAATACATTGATTCTGAACGAATGCTATTAGATACCGAACCTGATATACAAAATCATATCAGTCTCTTTATTAGTAAAGAAATGATAAAATTTTGTATTGTTGGATAATGTTTTGAACATTTCCTATATCAAAAGTTGATCGATTCAGGCACGTTATCTAAAAGCATTAATGTTCTAAATCAAACTACAGTTCTTAGTATATGGAACACACACAAGAGGATGAGTTCAGAAATGGACGGATCCTTCTTGAGGTATTGTAGACTAGGTCAGATCAATGTGACCCGACTAGCTAGAGTTACACATAGATGCATATTTAAATCAGTTTGAATTTACATCTTGTGAAACTCGCCAGTCATGTCACAAAGATAAAATGACCATAGCTCTGTTTATTGGAAACAGAGAAAGAGTTAGTGAACTCTTGGGACTGTTACATGATGATGTATGTAAGGTCTCCTGTCTACATGTACCAAGACTGGTTCTTTATACTTCATTATATTCTCTGATAATCTCTCAAGATTCAGACATATGTTCCGGTTGAAACACAAGTCAGAACCTTTTGAGATATTCACGGAATATAAGTTAGAAGTAGAGAACCAGAATACGGGTATAAGTATTATGTCCTATGATGAGATCAGGGAGGAGAATACTTGTGCATGGAATTCCTGGACTATTCTAAAGGAGAATGAGATTCTCTCTCAGCATTACTCCTCCGTATACACCATAGCACGATGGTATATCGGGGCGGAGCAGATACACCCTATTTGATATGGTGTGCTCTATGATGAGCACTACTGAGTTACCTATTTCCATTTGGGAGTTATGCACTTATGAAGTTGCATAGCTATTGAATTAGGTTTGATTCAAATCCATGCCTACCACTTCATATGTGATATGGAATGGGAAGAGCCCATATCTTAAGATAGTTAAGATTTGGGGTTGTCCGGCCTCTGTCTAAAAGCAAAATCCGGACAAGCTCGAGGCAACATCAGTTATGTAGAACTGGAAAGGTTCCAGCTATACAAACTACAGTAGATGATTTGATAGAACCAATGGATTCAGTAGATACCAACGAACCTCAGCCTCTCCGCCGATCTAGTAGGGTTCCTCACCCACCTGAGAGATACTTCGGTTTCTCTATGACAGTAGGAGCGAGGATTGCATCATGAGATGATGACCCAACTAGCTTCGAGCTGGCCATCAGGAGTAAGACTCTGTAAGAATGGCTGGATGTTTATCGATCTGAGATGGAATCCTTATACACCAACAAAGTATGGACTTTGGTTGCTATATCTGAAGTGTTAAATCCCCATCAGGAGCAAGTATATCTTGAGAAGATTACTTGGTGTACATGGAAAAGTTGAGACTTTCAAAGCTAGACTTGTTAAAAGTTTCCGTCATCGACCAGGCTTGGATAGTGATGAAACCTTTTCAAGTAGCTATGCTTAAGTCCATCCAGATCCTACTTGTCACGGCTACATACCATGACTACGATATCTGGTGGTTGGGTGTCATGACTGCTTTTCTAGATGGTGTTTTAGAAGAGTGCGTCTGTAAGTACACAGCCAGAGGGCCTCGTAGACAGTGGGAGCAGCGGAAACGTGTGCAAGATGTTTTATGTGATAAAACAGGCATCGCGGAGTTGGAACGTCTGTTTTGATGTAGTAGTCAAAGAGTTTGACATCATCAAAATGGTAGATGAACCTTGTATAAACAAAAAGGTAGTAGGGAGTATGGTGGTCATCCTCGTAGAGTACGTGGATGACATACTCTTGATAAGAAAGGAGTTTCCTATGCTACGCTCGGTCAATCTCCGCTTATCGCAATGATTCTCCATATAGGATCAAAGTGATACCTCCTATATCCTGGTTTTTGGATCAATGAGATAGATCTAATTGGATGTTAGGACACTCACTAGAAGTAGTGAGGTGGTATCAATCGATCCTGGGGAGAATCACTGGAAGTGTTCCAGAGTGATAAAGACGACTGAATGTCAGTCGCAGGCATTGTCTTTACCCTCAGTAAAGGGACGGTATGTTGGAAGAGTTCCAAGATAGATACTGTGACATACTAGACGATAAAGGATGGATACATCGCTACTTAAGATGCTACCAAAGAGGCTGTTTGGGTGTATATTAGTTCATGAGATGAACTACGTTCCTACCATTGTGAGACAATGGACTTGTGGCTTATGCCAAGGAAAGCCGGTCCTATCAGTGATCCAGACTTATTCTAACGCAGTATCACCTGATCATGGAGATGGTTGATCTCCAAGGTGATCGAGGCAAGGAGAGCAGACTCAGAGGATAACATGGCGGATCCACTCACGAAGGCCTATTCCTAGAGAGAGACTTTTATGGGATGGTTGAGTATGAGATACTGCAACCACTGCTACAGATGGCCCTAGTGCAAGTGGGAGATTGTTAGTTATATGTATGCCCTAGAAGCCATTACTGTACATAGGATGTATATTGTAGTGGATGCTTGGACATATATAGGGAGGACTTTCTTGCTCGACATGATAGTATGCTATCTGGTTGATCTTTACCTTAACGTGTACACTGATTGTCTCTCTGTTACATGTTGGTAAAGCCCTTAGGATGTGTACTTGACTACCTGGACTATGATGCGGATCAACTAGTGGGGACATGGTAGTCCATAAGTACATCCTTCAAAGTCCCTAGTCGTGGGTGTATCGAGACGGGGCATCGATATACCAGAGTAGACTAGCGTGTACCTTCTCGACCCATACAGATGGGCGATGGATGATCCCATATCCATCGGTGTTTGACATCAGAGATTAGATACGGGTGCTCAGTAGAGACTGGGTACACTGGACGGACTCGCCGAGAACTCCCAGATGGTATTATACCTCACGTCAGATGGCAGTTCTCAGGTGACACTGGTACAGAGTAGTCTGTTGATCCGAGATCGTCATAGAGTCTTGTGTGGTTCCCACTGTGCTTTGATTTCCATCTTACCACGTCCAAGAGGGCATGCAAAACGGTGGTTTTTTGGTACAGTCCCGAGTCACATAGAGGCAATGAGCGATAGGAGGGGATTCGTCTCTCCCGGTATAGGGAGTTGATGTTGCGCTGTGTTCGATTGGCTATAACAGGAAATCCCTGGCCAGGGTTGCAGAGATTTACTGGTAAGTGTTACCATTATTTCTCGAATTGTTATAGACCTCATATCGACACGACTTATCGAGCTATTGGGGTCTGACGTTTACCACCCATAGGCAAGATATGCGACATATTTGACGATCAGACCGGACTGTACGGTAGTATTACTGGTTGGATTCACTGGAGTGTGAGCGGGCTTGCTCGTCGATCTTCTGATCGCTGAATACCCGGGTGGCCGTTACGTTTAGCAGACCGCTTGCGTCTTGTGGGTGTTTGATATGATCATCACCTGCTGCCGGCGTATTGACGAGTCTTTAGAGTCCTACACAGAGGTTTCCTGGCTCAAGCGAAACGAAATAGGAGCGCATATGAGATATGTCCGGGACCAAGAATAATACGAGTATGTGATACTGTATTCGATTCTCGCGATGTGACATTGATCGGTTATATGCGATATAGCCGGGTTATCGGATCAAGTGTTGATTCGATAAGATGTTACTAATGATACCAGTCGGTTATGTGCGTCATGACCGGATCGTTAAATCAAGTGTTGATTTAATGATTTAATGCATAATTATATATTTGATATATTAGTTTGCATTAACTAGTATCGGTTCATTTTAAATGGATTTTTTCGCTCGGATGTGCGCATTGCATATGCGATATGATTTTGTGCACTTGTTTGTATCATATTTGATGATGCATGCAAATTAGGGTTTGTGTAAAGAATTAAACCTTGGTTAAAGAAATGCTTAGGGTTTTTATTTGATTATTCATTTATTCATTTGTTTTTATTTTTGTAAAATAAATTGCATAAAATAGAATGGTGGCTTTCTTTTGTTTTCTTTCATGAAGCTTCATGAACTTTTGACTTAGTCACCATTTTGTCTCATGCTTAACCCTAACCAATTTTATTAACTCAAGTTAATTCTCTACACCTAACCATGGTGAGAATTATGATAAGAATGGATTTTATTTATTCTTTAATTCTTATCATAAACTAATCATAACACCTTCTTCTTCTTCTTTCATTCTTCAAGTGAAGAAAGCGAGCTCCATCAATGGCGATTGATGGAAATGAGTGAGAATTCCAAAACTAATGTCTACCCACTTCCTATTTCTTTATCCTCTACCTCTTGCCAAGTAGTAGAGTGTGTTTCCTTCACAAGTTTTCAAGACTTGGTGAAGGTAGAGCTCGATCTAGTGATGCTTCGACGTAGATCATCTTCGGCACGTCGTCGACGACCTAGCCCGTCCATTCTCAGATGAAGCCGACGCTAGAGCCCGGATTTGATTTGGACAGCGGAGAGGACCTCATCTCGGAGCCGTGGAGGTGGAGGACCGGATCTACAAAGGTTGTATTTCCGTATCTCTTAGTTAAGTGTTAGCTAGTTTATTGTTTTGCCTAAATATCTAGCCGACGATGCGTAGTCGGGTCTCTCGGCACCCGTAAAATTTTATATTGGCATGTTCGATGCCTTGTGAGACCACTATAGGGTGCCTAGGAACTTTTCAATTAGCACACTCCAAATGGGATGCAGTACTAGCAAGTTTCAGTTTCCTTAGAAACTCCCGATGTGGATTTTTGCCCCATGCTCTTATGACCTTGACGAAGGCCAACAAATCATAAGTCACATGTCAAGTTCTATCCGTCATTGTCCAGGTTAATTTGAACCCACCCATACATACCCATGACGAAGGCCAATAAAGTAGTACGACTATCCCAAACCAACGCATCTATCTATGCTACATATGAATATCTAGCAGCTACCAATCACTATGCCTTGGCGAAGGTCAACAAACATAGCTTGAATACTACTGAATATTCATATGAAATGACGGAGGGCTACGGCTGGTTTTGGCGAAACCGTGAACGTAGTGAACTTGATATAATCAAAGGAAACCTAATAGCTATTAAAGGAGTGGTTTAAGCTCCGCGTTTAAAAGTTTCTGTTTTGAAAAAATCGAGTGGTTTTGAAATTTTTTTCCAACGATTCAGCTTTGGTTTGTTTGCTTTGCATTAATCTAAAGCAGTCCCATTATTTACACCTATCATTACAGAGAGAAACGAAAAAAACACGTCCGCTTATGTCATATGCATTCGCCAATGAGCCCCGTATAACACCGTTAGGTTACTTAACTAATGCTGGAGCGGGGGCAGGACTAGCGCGAATGTAAAACATAAGCAACGTCTACTATATAGCATGTAGATAATAACCATTCGTCTCACGCAATAATAGGCATTCCAGATGAACATATTGGATATACGAGGAATTCCGCGTTTCGTTTAAGCTTGTAACGAAAGACGGATTCCACGGTCGTGATGAATAGCCAAATCCGACCCCAGACCCCTATGGGTGCGGCAAACTACCCGCCAAACTCCCGAAGTGAAGCAACCTCCCTCAGCAAAGTGAGTAGGCCACTCGGCACTTCAAAGAACCTGGTAATTTGTGCACCCCACCTTGGGTCTATCCTAGGAGCAAAAAAAATAGTAAAAGAAATAATACAACGGTGGCCACAACCTCAACCCAGATGTGCCCCACAAAATAATATTACATCACTTTACAGTTTAAATCGAATGAAAGAAAAACAACTCTCTTCTCACATTTCCGGCTATTCATCATCGACGATCCAATAAAGATCATATACACAAACCAACAGATATGTGCAACCCCAAGATAACCAATGTATAGCAATTAGCTGAAGTTTAAAAATACATATAACAATACAGAAGAACCTATTAGCTAAGAACATTTAGAATTTCGATCGAAATATATTTTCCGTGTCTACCCCAAGTGCAAACCGGCACATCAAAAAATACTGGGTAGAAACCAAATATTCCAGAAAACAATACACCCAGAATAAGAAATAACAGAGGAAAATTGACCTGAATCGGCCTCAACTCGGCCGCGGAATGGCGGCAAATCGCACCGATTCGCCGCGGTTCCACGGTGGTCTTGGCGATTCAGAGGCTTAGTTTTATGTCTTCTTAAAATACCCTGCACTTATTTTTCATAACCCTGAAATAATTTTTCTGGTACTTTTAAAAATCGACAGAAACATAGGGTATTGGTGTTTCGTTTTCCGGTTTTTTCGATGATCGAAGTTCTAACACTTGCTAACAAGCTAGTAAAGGTTTAGTAGGCTCTGATACCACTGTAAGTCGATGTCTCGCACCCCGCGGGTTCGCGGGGAGGCGGAATATTTAAAAACGATTTTTACAAAGCTCGCAACACCGACTTGAACTACAGGATCGATGCTAAACCCTAACTTGCAACTATGAATGAGGTTAACTACTTGGAAAGAATTTTATACCTATAACACCTTAGAATGCGATTAGCGTTAATTAAACGATAATGCGGGTTTTTAATAAAAGCAAAGTTAACCAAAATAGTTTTCACATATTTTATTAAAATTTATTATATATTTTTTTTAGCTTGCACACCCTTGTGCATGTTAACCTAGGGTTAATTTGTGTTAACCATAAATTGTAGCATGGCACCTTAACTCTCATGCCATTATGTTATATGTATTTATTTAATTATTTAGTTTTTAAACAAAAGGATTTTGTTTTAATTGTTGAAGAAAGAGGAGGGTTGAATTTTGAGTGAATGATGAGGCATGGCAAGCATGGGGAGCATTTATTGAAAAGAGAGAAGGGGCATGGCTACTCTCACCCTCTCACCCTCTCATTCATCACCTCACACTCCCCATTTCTTTTCCACACTCTCTCATTCTCAATTATTTTCTCCTTCTCCTCTCCTTCAACTGAAAGTATACTTATCCATCACAAAACCAAGCCTAATCTTCTTCAAACCTCATTAAAAGCCCTCACAATGTCAAGTTAAGTCTCTTGAGATGACTTGGAGCTTGGAAAGCTAGGTTTTTCGAGCAAGTATGGTGAGGTAGTAATCTCTAACTATTAAAGAGGCTCTAAGGATGTGTGGTTGCCATTTTGTTTCTGTTTTAAACCTTAAAGTCTTAATTTTTAGCGAAATATCGTATTTTGGTTACGTTTTAGTGTCTATGTGATCAGCTATCACCTAGTTAGTCTACTATAAAATCTAGCAATGCGGTAGTGTAGTGTTAGAAGCCCTAAGTGTTCACCTGGAACCCGGACCCCACCCAACCTAGTTGGCCCAGCGAGAATTAGGAAATTCCCCGGCGCCGACGGATTTCTGGTGGACTAGGAAGTTGTTCTTTTGAGAGTAGTGGTCTATAGGTTTTTCTTGGTGTTTGGTACTATTTGATGTTCCAATTTTGACTGTAGGCAAAATCTGGAACCACTTGGCTAGTTTTTAGTGTTTCGGCAATGTGCGATACGGTATCTGACACGGTTTTTGTGCTTCGCGTAGCTTGCTGCACTTGAGTTTAGTTTAGGGTGTCGCTACACACGTTAGCCACTAAGCTAGCACTTGAGAGCTTATGGGAGTCGTTGTGTTGATTTTGAGCATGGTTTGCGTGTTTTATCGGACGGTTTCTATGTTGCATTTGTTATGTTGTTTTGTGATTTTAGGGTCAATTGCGGGGACATCAGACGCTATAAGGAAAGGAAAGCAGGTGGTTAGATTTACCTAGCTCGAGATCATTGGCGAGTAGATTTAATATCTACGGGGGAATTGCCTGTATGGCGTTATGCGTTGAGGGTTAGATTCAATGATATGACTATTGTTTATATATACATATGTATATCAATTGTGCATGAGTACCACTGTTGCACATCCCATTACCTGTTGTATATGGGCATAGTATTAATGAGACACAGCACTGTTACTAACGGTTCATGTTGCACGAGCACCAAACTATATGCCACACATACCGTTAGTAATTGCCATGACACGCACACTATAGAAATTACAATGGATAACTTGCTGTACTTCTTTCTTTATCACTAATAGTTAGATGTTAAATCTTGTTCTATTGCGTATATGAATTGCATCATACATACATGCATACATATATACATTGCTATAGTCACCTGTTACTTTCACAAAATGTTGCATTTCGATTTCTTAGATTTAGGAAACCGCAAGATACTTTTGAAAACTTCATATATTTAAAAGAGCGGTTTTCCCTTGATATACTCACATTACTGTTCCATGTTTACATACATTGTATTTCATGGATAAATGCATTGAAGTACCGATTTCATGTGATTTCTGGATTTGAAAACCGCAAATATATTTTAAAAGGAAATGATATGTTACTTTAAAAACGCGGTTTCTCTTGATATGATATTTAGAGGCGTCCACCATGAGTTTTCTCGGTTCTGAGCAATGAGTATACCCGATTCGAGGAGAGGTAGGCACCGTCTGCGGGTATATAGTGGACCCGATGAGGTATCCCTGGGCAAGAAGACTCGTATAGATAGGCGGTGAGCCCGGCGAAGGGAGTACTACCTACCGGTGATTGTATAGAACTCGACAGATATCCGGAGGATACCGTTTTGGAGTTATGATATATATATATATATATAAGGGTCGATCTGAGTATGCGGCGCCTGAGATATGAGGATTTATGTGTCGATGTTGGACACGGGTTTTAATGATGTTTCGAGTGTCGATGTTGGACACTCAGGTTCCATGAGATTGACGGACATGAGGGCCGATTAGAGTGACGGTGCCTAAGATATTGGGATTTAGTGTGTCGTTAATGGACACCGGTTTTCCATGATGATGATTCATACATGAGATTTTATGTGTTATCCCATACTCAGAATTTATTAAACATGCACTGTTTTATGTAGTTGTTGTACCCTAGTGGCATACCTTGATCATGAATTGCTTCATATCTTTACTGTTATATTTATGTCGTCAGATTACATATTTCAGACAATCGCTTTCGTGCATACTTGCGTTTATCTGTATAATATTATTTACTATTCATGAGTTAGCAACTCACCCCCGTTGTGCCACAGTATTTTGCAGGCTTGACCCTCAGTGTAGTCGCGGCAGGGCTTCTCATTGCATCTACTTCTGCGGATACCGCTACTGTTGGTCGTGATTTTGGATATGCGTGTGGTTTTGCGGGTAGCCGTATGATCTCATTGTATATCTTATTGTATCTAGTACTCTCCATATACCACCTTTATGTATTTGACTTATAGATGAGATTATGAGGATCGATATTGTATTATTTGTGACTCTAGGTGTCGAGCTCGTGTGAGCCGGCTATTTTATTTAGGTTGTGATGTTGTTTTCACTTCTTTCTTGCTTATTCCTTCGCTATGGCATCGTATAAACTTGTTGTGGTTTTGTTTAGCCTTTTGGCATGAGTTGCTCCCGTTTGGGGATGCTTTATATTTATTATATGCTTGTACCCGTTTGGGGCTAGTTTTTACAAAGGAGATGCTGCCGAATTTTTTAAGGAAATAAATTAAATTGAGATTTCATAACTTGAGATTTTTAAATGTTTTAACAAATGTTTTAAATGCTTTCCCATTCTATCTTTTTATGGTTTAGATTTCAGGTTTTTCGGCTTACTTGAATTTCGTTGCGCCTTTCGACGTTGCGCGATTTAAGTGCCGGTCACGATCCTAAATTGGGTCGTGGCAAAGTTGGTATCAGAGCTCTATGTTGTACCTTTCGGTGTGTAGGATGGCCTTGGTATGATGGAGCAGGTAGCTTAAGCAGAGTGACGTAGTGTGTGTATGTTCCGCGGCATACTTACGACACAGTACTCTGCCTAAGTGACCATATGACATATTGCTTGTAATTCCTTCCTTGATTCCATGTATCCTTGTGATTCGATTTCTATGTTCTTACCGAATCATGTTTCCTTATTTCATCCATTATGCCGCCGAAGACTACGAGGGCGCAGAGAGCTGCCGCGAGAGCCGAAGTCAGGGCAGGCTCGTCAGATACGAGGACTGACCAGGGTGGTAAACCTATTTTACAGGAGTAGATTGATCCACCTTCGCCAGATTGTATTACTAGGCTAGAGGCTGGTATGCAGGATTTGCGCCAGATGATGGGGTCGTTAGTTGAGGCCAATCGAGTGCAGAGATCGGAGGTTGTCCCACCTGTTACGGGGACCACGGTGGTGCCTACTGTTCAGGCAGTCATACCTGCAGCTACGGAGGTTATCACCGTATCATTATCTGAGTTCATGAGACTGAAGCCTCCGGTTTTCACCAGCACCGACGCGGCTGGGGATCTTTAATCGTTCATTGATCGGATGGCCAGGATCTGTCGTTCGTTGAGATGCGCCGATACGAGATGGGTAGAGTTCACACTAGTTTTCATCTGGAGGGTCTTGCCCAGACTTGGTGCGGGTCTTTGGAGAGAGGTCGAGCCGCAGTCTTCCTCCTATGACCTGGGTTGAGTTCGTGACAGTTTTTCTTGCCTGTTTTCTTCCGCAGAGCATCAGGGATGCCCGAGCTCGCAGTTTTGAGTCTTTGCGCCAGACTCCGGATATGACAGTGGCGGAGTATGACATTCAGTTTACCCAGCTATCCGTATATGCTCCGTATTTGGTAGATACTGAAGAGAGGCGGGTCAAGAGATTTGTACGAGGCCTGATTACCCAGTTGTTCCTTTCTATCGGCGCCCAGCATTTTGACACATATGCAGCCGTGGTGGACGCAGCTCTACTGGTTGAGGAGCGTTTTTCTGAGGCTTCGGTCAATCCGGGACCGAAGAGGATTCGTACGGATGTATCAGCCCAGAGACAGTTTAGCTGAGGCCGCGGCGGATTCACTATAGGCCGTGTTGGTAGCCGAAGCGTGATACAGGGCCAAACATATAGCTTATACCCACAGAGCCAGGACCCGTCGGGATGTTTTGGGCGTGGGAGTCCACATCATCGCGTCAGAGATTGTACTGAGGTGCGCTAGGGAGAGGCAGCGGTTCCACATGTTACCTTACCACCTTCTCCACCTCAGAGAGTGTTGCCTCTTACGCCTGTTGTTGCTCACCGTCAGACTTATTCTCAGAGAGGTCGTGGTCGTGGAGGTTTTGTTCAGAGAGGACGGGGTGGCAGAGGCAGAGGACAGCCAGTCGCCGGTAGAGGGAAGGCTTGAGTATTTGCTCTGAATCATCAGGATGCGCAGGCGTCGAATGCAGTAGTGTCAGGTACTCTTTCATTATGTTCTTTCGATGCGCACGTTTTATTTGATCCGGGATCTATGCACTCCTATGTTTCTGTAAATTTTGTGCCAAGGTTGGGTCGAGAGTCATCTTTGCTAGATCAGCCGCTTGTCGTGACTACTCTCGTTGGTGAGTCTGTTGTTGTGCGATATGTGTTTCGGTCATATGCCGTTCGTATTGGAGATAGAGATTCGTACGTCAACTTGATCCTTCTGGATATGTTGTACTTCGACGTTCTCCTGGGCATAGACTAGTTAGCTACTTTCTATGCGTATGTGGACTTCCGTGAGAAGGCAGTCAGGTTTTGTTTTCCGGGCAAGTCAGTTCTTGTTGTGTAGGGGGACCGTAGTGCCGTCCCTCACAGTTTGATTTTCGCCCTTCGCCCTAGTCGGCTCTTGAGGAGAGGATGTCGGGGATTCTTAGCTTTTATTCGTGATACCGGTGCCACAGTAGATTCGTTGGACCAGATTCCTATGGTGAGAGAGTTTCCTAATGAGTTACCTGGATTGCCGCCAGAGCGCGATATTGGGTTTTGCATTGATTTGATTCCTGGCACGCGGCCTATTTCTATACCGCCGTATCGGATGGCCCTGGCGGAGCTCAAGGAGCTTAAGGATCAGTTGCAAGAATTGCTCGATAGGGGACTTGTGCGTCCGAGTGTTTCGCCTTGGGGAGCTCATGTTCTGTTCGTCAAGAAGAAGAACGGCAGTTTGAGGTTGTGCATTGCTTATCATCAATTGAACCGAATTACGGTGCGGAATAGGTATCCATTACCTTGCATTGACGATTTGTTTGATCATCTCCAGGGTGCGGGACATTTTTCCAAGATTGATTTAAGATCGGGTTATCATCAGTTGCGGGTTCGGAATGAAGACTGTTTTTCATACGTGTTACGAGCATATGAGTTTTTGGTGATGTCGTTCGGACTCACCAATGCCCCAGCAGCGTTCATGGATTTGATGAACCGGATTTTCAGGCCGTTCCTCGACCAGTTCATTATTGTATTTATTGATGACATTCTGGTCTATTACAGAAGTCGAAAGGAGCATGAGCAGCACTTAAGGATTGCTTTACAGACATTGAGAGAGTACCAGCTATATGCTAAATTCTCGAAGTGCGCATTTTGGCATGATAGTGTTGGCTTCTTGGGTCATGTGGCTACGGGAGATGGTATTCGTGTGGACCCGAAGAAGATCGAGGCCGTATAGCTTTGGCCCACACCTGTATCAGTGACTGAGGTCCGCGGTTTCTTGGGCTTAGCCGGTTATTACCGCTGTTTCGTGCAGGATTTCTCGAGTATTGCTGCACCGCTGATCGGACTGACCCGGAAGGGGGTTCCTTTTCTTTGGACTGAGGCATGCGAACGGAGTTTTCAGAAGTTGAAAACTCGGTTGACGACTGTGTTAGTTATATGTATGCCCTAGAGGCCATTACTATACATGTGTTGTATATTGTAATGGATGCTTGGACATATATAGGGAGGACTTTCTTGCTCGGCATGATAGTATGCTATCTGGTTACTCTTTACCTTAACATGTACACTGATTGTCTCTCTGTTACATGTTGGTAAAGCCCTTTGGATGTGTACATGACTACCTGGACTGTGATGCGGATCATACTAGTGGGGACATGGTAGTCCATAAGTACATCCTTCAAGGTCCCTAGTCATGGGTATATCGAGATGGGGTATCGATATACCAGTGTAGACTAGCGTATACCTTCTCGACCCATACAGATGGGCAATGGATGATCCCATATCCATTGATGTTTGACATCAGAGATAATATACGGGTGCTCAGTGGAGACTGGGTACACTGGACGGACTCGCCAAGAACTCCCAGATGGTATTATACCTTACGTCAGATGGCAGTTCTCTGGTGACAGTGGTACAGGTTAGTCTGTAGACTCGAGATCGTCATAGAGTCTTGTGTGATTCCCACTGTGCTTTGATTTCCACCTTACCACGTCCAAGAGGGCGTGCAAAATGGTGGTTTTTAGGTACAGTCCCGAGTCACATGGAGGCAATAAGCGATAGGAGGGGTTTCGTCTCTCCCGGTATTGGGGGTTGATGTTGCGATGTGCTCGATTGGCCATAACAGGGAAGTCCCTGGCCAGGGCTGGTTTAGAGATATACTGGTAAGTGTTACCAGTAGTTTCTCGACCCGTTATGAGCCTCATATCAGCACGACTTATCGGTTATTGGGGTCTGACGTTTACCACCCCTAGACTTGATATGCGACATATCAGACGAGGAGACCGGACTGTACGGTAGTGTCACTGTCAGGCTTTTTACAGGAGTTGGAGCGGGCTTGCTTGATGATCTTCTGATCGCTCAATACCCGGGTAGCCGTTATGTTCAGCTAGTACCGCTGAAGGATTGTGGGTGTTTGATATGATCATTACCTACTGCCGGCGTATTGACGAGTCTTTAGAGTCCTACATAGAGGTTGTACTGGCTCAGGCAAAACGAGATTGGAGTGCATATGTGATATGTACGGGACCGAGAATGATGCGAGTACGTGATACCGTATTCAATTCTCGCGATGTTTGTATCGATCGGTTATATGCGATATAACCGGGTTATCGATTCAAGTGTTGTTCGATAAGTCGATACATTGATATTAGCCGGTTATATGTGATATGACTGGATCGTTAAATCAAGTGTTGATTTAATGATTTAATGTATAATTATATATTTGATATATTACTTTACATTAACTAGTATTGGTTCACTTAAGATTGATTTTCTAACTTGATGTGCACAAGTTGTATATGTGATATATTTTTCTGCACTAGTTTGTATCATGTTTGATGATACATGCAAACTTGGGTGTGTGTTTGCTTTTAACCTTGTTTATGTAATGGTTAGGTTTTAAGTTAATTATTTATTTTCTTTGTTCTTTTTGGCAAAAATAAAATGGAGGCTTGCTTTGTTTTATTCATGAAGCTTCATGAAGCTTTGAAAGTCTTTGCCATTTTGTTTTTTGCCTTAATCTAACCATTACACCTAAACCCTAGTTTACTCTCTACATGAGTTAACTTTACCCATGGTTGCATTATGAAAGCTCTTCACTTGATTTTCTATTTTTTAATTTATTCTTATTCTTTTCTCTTCTTCTTCTTCCTCTTGAAGAAAAGAAAATGCTTGCTAGAAAATTATCAAGTGAAGATTAAGTGTGAGAAATAAAAATCTAAAGAGTACCCATTTCCTATCTCACCATCCTGTACTAGACTAGCACTTTAGTTTAGAGTGTTTGCTTCACTAATTCTTTGATTAGTGAGGTAGAAACTTGAGTCCTTATTCCCTCGACGTAGATCGTCTTCGGCATCGAAGACTTCAAGCGATCCCGTTGCAACTTCTCAAGGAGCCGTCCGAGAGTCCGGGAGTTGGATGATCGCAGCGAAGGTACGTCGTCACGGAGCTTTGGAAGTGGTGGACCGGATCTACAAAGGTTGTAGTCCCTTTCCTTTAGTGTAAATGTGATTTACTTGCCATTGTAATCGCCTAATCTCTGGTCAACGATCTTGCTTAGGGTTTTTCGGCATGCTAAAATTTTAATCCGGCATGGTTGATGCCTTGTAGAGCCTCCTTAGTGTGCCTAGTAACCCTACAGTGGTATCAGAGCCTAGCTACAGCATTAGGCGATGCGTTTACGAAGTTAAAATCCCGATCGAACCCTAAAACAACGCCTTAAACCCCTCTCTGTACAATTTTTAAAATCTGGGATTTTTCCCAATTAAAAATGCTTAAAAAATTCAGTAGGGTTTTCTAAGAATTACCATGAAAAATGAGCCCCTAACTCCTCTACATGGCCGCTGAACCGCGGCAATAACCCACCTTTGGCGGCGGTTCCCCGGCAGAGTAATGGAATTAGCGACGGGTGTTTACCCAGTAATTCTTGTCTCTGTTGTTTATATTTTCTTGGTATTTTTAACAGTGACTCAAGTGTTGAGTATTTTTGGGGTTTATTTTGTATTCGATGATTCGATCGGAATATTTAATTTCGTAATGTTTTTCCGGGTAATTTTAGAATATGTTAAAAATTTCGACCGGATATAGTTACCCACATTTTCCCATACCGGGAAATTTCCAAGTGTTGGATTTTTCTGTGGTTTAAGAACGTTCTAAGTAATGCAAGTAACGCGATGGACCCTCTAGAAGACAACAAACCTTAACTCAATTATGTGACCGTATTGAACTGCCCTTTAAACCTTAGGGTTTGGGGCAGTACGGCGTGCCATATGTGAGGCGTTGGCTTGACCCTTCTACGGCGGGACCGTTGGTACTATGGCATGAAGTGAATGTTTTTAAACTTATTTCATGTGTTGAGCTGTTTCGGGAAAACTTGGGTGTTTGATTGTTAGATCGGAAAGTTTAACATTTTCTATTTATTTGGAATGTGATACAATATTTAGAATCCACAAGTAGTTATCAGATAACTGATTTGGATTTTATAAACATAGCAGTTTAGTCTCACTTGATCGGTTGCCACGAAATTTTGATGTGATCAAAAGTCCGTCACAATCACGTTACGTACGCGGATACTCGCCGGGTAAACTTAATCGACAGCCACACCCCATAGCCCCGACCAAGTGACTGTAGGAGAACCCCGTCGCCGAAAGCATCCGTTCGGGTGCTCGCGGCAGCGGTGTTCCTCCTTGGTGCACTTCGTTGACGGCATCGGGGGTGCGGCCGCCTACTAAAGTTTGCGACGAGCATTCGATCTGGTTGTCGGGAATCTTGTTGAATTGCCCGACTTGATATTGAAAAGAGTTTTCAATAAAGAGACTAAAATGCGGGGTTTATAATTGTTAGGCATGCGATGTCTAAGGAATTCAGATGGTTAGGCATGCGATGTCTAAGCAGGTTGCGGATTCCAACTGTTGTAGTTTTACACTTTCTTTTATGTGACCGTAAGTGTAATATGTGATATCGCCGGTTTCGTTGCTATATATCAACGACAATTGGGATGTGCACATTTACTTACGTTGATGACATGTGATGTTATGTGTTGCTGGATATGTTATATTGGATCGTCGCGTTTTGAATAGCCGGGGGTTTTATGTGAGATGAGAGTTTTTTATTTTCATTCATGTAAAATTTATTGTATGTAATATTCTTTTATTTGGGCACTTCCAGGTTGCGGAAGATGTCACCATTGTATATTATTTACTTTTCCGCACTAGGATAGACCCAAGGAGGAGGGCACAAGTAACCGAGTTCTAGAGTCCAGTGGGAGACTAACACGAGGAGTCGAGTCCGGGTCTCCTAACTCTAGAATTAGTAGGGTTGCTTGCCGCTCTCGTAGGGGTCTAGGGGTGTGGGTTTGGCTATTCATTGTGACCGTGGAATCCGTGTTTTATACTGGCTCGTATTAAAAACACGGACGTCCTAGTATATCCAATGTTTCATATGATTCTTCTGCTGCGATATCTGTGATATGATCATTTGATATGTTGTGATAGATGTTGTATATAGTATATACGATATATTATATAGACGTTACATATGTTTTACACCCGCGCTAGCCTGCCCCGCTCTGCCGTTAGTTACCTAACTTAACGGTGCATGAGGGGACATCGAGGCGAATGCGGATGGCATAAGTGTACGTCGTATTTATCTGTGATGTTTAGGTGACTTAAATGATGGAACTTCATTAATATGATTAATGAAAGAAAAGAAACATAAAAGATGTTGTGGAATCGAATTTTCAAAAACAGGTAGCTACAGTTCTTCCTTTGCATCGCGGTTTTCCTTGTAGAACATCCTGCACCTTATTCGATAAGGAAAGGGCCGAGATCCCTTCACCGGGAGTGACCCCTTTAGCAATAACTGGCAGATGCTACAACCCTCGGTTTTTCTTTTGATTGCTTCTATAGTTTTTGCTTAGCACAGCGGTATATATAATATATCCTGCACCTTATTCGATGAGGAAAGGGCCGACGATCCCTTCACCGGGAGTGACCCATTTAGCAAAACTAGAAAAGCCTCGAAAACAATCCATTTCAAAATTCATTCGATCCTACAACGATATCAAGTTCATTACGCAATGGGTTTTCAGAAAAACCTGTCGTAGCCCTCCGTCATTTCAGATAAGTCCTACTTAGTATTCGTGCTACGTTTGTTGACCTCCGTCAAGGCGTAGTGTGCGGTAGCTTACTAGTATTTATCTGCTTATGCATATGATGCAGATTGGATTAGGGTAGTCGTGCGACCTTGTTGACCTTCGTCAAGGGTCGTGCGGGTGGGTTTGATTCAATCAAGAAATGACGGGTTGAACTTGACTAGTAGCCTATGGTTTGTTGACCTCCGTCAAGGTCATAGGGTGCTAGGGGAAAAATTATCGGGAATTTCAAGTGTTGAAATTTGCAATGAGATTGCATACCTTCTATGAGATAGTTGGATCCCGATACCCACTGCGAGTAATTGTTACTCCTGGGAGAGTTTTACACATTACAATTAGCCGATCAAGTAGGTGTCTAGAAAGGTGTCAACGGGGTTAAGCCTCTGGGAAAACGAGGTTTACTTTAATTAGGTCTGTGCGAAAGCACGGGGAACCTCCCTCAAAGTACCGACACTGGCCTGGCTGAAAGATTGGCGAACTTGTAGCGTGTAATTAATCCCGGCTAGTCTTTCCTTTTAGGGTTTGAAGGAAGATTTGGTAAAAACAGTGGGAGCCATCTTGATTAGATAAAATAATAACCAATCTGATCTTGTAAGAGCGCACGCAGAGTATTTTCTTCTATCTCTCTTTCCACGTAGCGACCATATCACGCCTTAATCAAGATAATAATACGAATTTATTGACCAAACCCGCTTGTTAAACTGAGCTGGGGAATGTTGGTCCCGCTCCAACTTATAATTGTTATAAGACAGAGCAGGAATTAGGGGAATACCAGAATTCCTATGCCGCCCAAACGAAGAAAGTGGATATGATGCATCTCCTTCGGGTATGTTCATTACAAAGAACTGTTTCTCTGTATCCTCTACGTCCTAGGTATTTGATACCGGATCAGGATCCCAGATATGTAATCTGTTATATAGGGCTACAGAAAGGTAGAGAAATGAGAACGGGTGATAAGTTTCATGAGATAAAAAACGGTGCAAGTGTTGCAGCCAAGTCTGTTGGTCACTATCACCCTGTATTACCAGAATACATTGATTCTGAATGAATGTTATTAGATACCGAACCTGATATACAAAATCATATCAATCTCTTTATTAGTAAAGAAGGATATAATTTTGTATTGTTGGATAATGTTTTGAACATTTCCTCTATCAAGAGTTGATCGGTTCAAACACGTTATCTAAAAGCATTAACGTTCTAAATCGAACTACAGTTCTTAGTATACAGAACACATACAAGAGGAAGAGTTCAGAAATGAACGAATCCTTCTTGAGGTATTGTAGACTTGGTCATATCAGTATGACCCGACTAGCTGAAGTTACATTAAGATGCATATTTAAATTAGTTTGAATTTACATCTTGTGAAACTTGCCAGTCATGTCACAGAGATAAGATGACCAAAGCTCCGTTTGCTGGAAACAGAGAAAGAGTTAGTGAACTCTTGTGATGATACATGTTGATGTATGTAGGTCCCCTGTCTACACATACCAAGACCGGTTCTTTGTACTTCATTACATTCTCTGATATTCACTCAAGATTCTGACATATGTTCCTGTTGAAACACAAGTCCGAACCTTTTGAGATATTCATAGAATATAATTCAGAAGTAGAGAACCAAAAACGGGTATAAGTATTATGTCCTTTGATGTGATCAAGGGGGAGAATACTTGAGCACGGAATTCCTGGATTATTCTAAAGGAGAATGAGATTCTCTCTCAGCATTACTCCTCCGTATACACCACAGCACGTCGGTGTATCGGGGCAGAGCAATCACACCCTATATGATAAGGTGTGCTCTATGATGAGTACAACTGAGTTACCTATTTCCTTTGAGGGAGTTATGCACTTGTGAAGTTGCATACCTATTGAATACGGTTCCGATCAAATCAGTTGCCTACCACTTCATATGAGATATGGAAAGGGAGCCCATCTCTTAAGTCAGTTAAGATTTGGGGTTGTTCAGCCTATGTCTAAAAGCAAAATCCGGACAAACTCGAGGCAAAGTCAGTTCTGTAGAAGTTTGTTGGAAATCCTAAGCATTCGCAAGAGAATATCTTCTACCTAACCGAGGAACAAAAATGTTTTGTTTCTCAGCATGCCACCTTTGTGAAAGGGAATTTATTATGAAGAAATTAGTGGACATGAGGTAGAACTGGAAACAGTTTCAGCTATACAAACTGCAGCTGATGTTTTGGTAGAACCAAAGGATTCAATAGTTTCCAACGAACCTCAGCCTCTCCGTCGATCTAGTAGGGTTCCTCACCCACCTGAGCGATACTTATGTTTCTCTATGACAGTGGGAGCGAGCATTGCATCATGAGATGATGACCCAACTAGTTTTGAGCTGGCCATCACGAGTGGGACTCTGTAAGAATGGCTGGATGTTTATCGATCTGAGATGGAATCTTTATACACCAACAAAGTATGGACTTTGGTTGCTTGATCTGAAGGGTTATATCCCCATCAGGAGCAAGTATATCTTGAGAAGATTACTTGGTGTACAAGGAAAAGTTGAGAGTTTCAAAGCTAGACTTGTTAAAAGTTTGCATCATTGACCAGGTGTGGATTATGATGAAACCTTTTCTAAGTAGCTATGCTTAAGTCCATCCAGATCCTACTTGCCACGGCTACATACCATGACTACGATATCTGGCGGTTGGGTGCCATGACTGCTTTTCTAAATGCTGTTTTAGAAGAGTGTGTCTATAAGTACACAGCCAGAGGGCCTCGTAGACAGTGGGAGCAGCAGAAACGTGTACAAGATGTTTTATGTGATAAAGCAGGCATTGCGGAGTTGGAACGTCTGTTTTGATGTGTTAGTCAAAGAGTTTGACATCATCAAAATGGTAGATGAACCTTGTATAAACGAAAAGGTAGTAGGGAGTATGGTGGTGATCCTCGTAGAGTACGTGGATGACATGTTCTTGATAGGGAAGGAGTTTCCTATGCCGCGCTCGGTCAATCTCCGCTTATCACAAAGATTCTCCATATAGGATCAAAGTGATACCTACTAAATCCTGGGTTTTGGATCTATGAGATATATATATTTGGATGTTAGAATACTCACTAGATGTAGTGAGCTGGTATCAATCGATCCTGGGGAGAATCACTGGAAGTGTTCCAGGGAGATAAGGACGACTGAATGTAAGTCACAGGCATTGTCTTTACCCTCAGTAAAGGGACGGTATGTTGGAAGAGTTCCAAGCTAGATACCGTGGCAAACTAGACGATAAAGGCTGGTGACATTGCTACTAAAGATACGACCAAAGAGGCAGTTTGGGTGTATATTGGTTCATGAGATGAACTAGGTTCCTACCATTGTGTGACAATGGAAGTGTGGCTTTGGCCCAGGAACCCTGGTCCCATCAGTGACCCAGACATATTCTGAGGCAGCATCACCTGATCATGGAGATAGTTGATCTCCAGGGTGATCGAGGTAAGGAGAGTAGACTCAGAGGACAACACGGCGGATCCACTCACAAAGGCCTTTTCCCAGAGAGAGACTATTATGGGATGGTTGAGTATGAGATACTACAACCACTATTATCAGATGGCCCTAGTGCAAGTGGGAGATTGTTAGTTATATGTATGCCCTAGAGGCCATTACTATACATGTGTTGTATATTGTAGTGGATGCTTGGACATATATAGGGAGGACATTCTTGCTCGACATGATAGTATGCTATCTGGATACTCTTTACCTTAACGTGTACACTGATTGTCTCTCTGTTACATGTTGGTAAAGCCCTTAGGATGTGAACTTGACTACCTGGACTGTGATGCGGATCATACTAGTGGGGACATGGTAGTCCATAAGTACATCCTTCAAGGTCCCTCGTCATGGGTATATCGAGACGGGGCATCGATATACCAGAGTAGACTAGCGTATACCTTCTCGACCCATACAGATGGGCAATGGATGATCCCATATCCATTGATGTTTGACATCAGAGATGATATACAGGTGCTCAGTGGAGACTGAGTACACTGGACGGACTTGCCAAGAACTCCCAGATGGTATTATACCTTACGTCAGATGGCAGTTCTCTGGTGACACTGGTACAGGTTAGTCTGTATGTAAGTCCACGTTGCGACCCCCGGTTCTTACGGGGAGGCGGAAACGGTATAAAAATCAAATTTTAGTGCAAGAGGCAACATGGACTATGCAAGGTCGGGATCGTCGTCTAAACTAAAACTAGCAAACTAGCTAAAGAAGTTTAGCTACTCGGATGAAGATGGTTATACCTAGACTTGAACTCCTTCGTCTTCAAACTTTGTAGAGGTTGATGGTTCTCCTTTGTCGCCTTCTTCCGTCGAAGATGGATCCACCTCGAAGGCTCGACCTTTGGGCTCTTTCTCGTACTTGGAGTGAACTAGAATCGCCGGCTTGCTAGACCCTTGATCCTAGAGTGAGTAGAGAGTGTCTAGGGTTTGCTTTTGTTTTTCAAGAGAAGGATTCTCAACACATGAGAAGGTTTCTCTTGGCTAGAGGAAGAAGAAGATGAAATGAAGAGAGAGAGTGAGAGTGATAGAATGAGCCTTTCTTTTTCCTTTTGCAACCATAACAAAAGAAAAAAGAATAATCAAATAATAATAATAATCAAAATGAAAAAGGTTTGATGGATAGTTTAGAATGACTAATATCATTACAAGCATTAAATGAATAAAGCAAGAATGAAAAGGCATCTTGCATTTGTAATGATGGTAGTCAAATGTTCAACCATGGTCAACAAGTCAACCATGGTCAACAAGTCAACAAAAACTAACCATGACACAATTTCATTTTATTATATATTATTAAATGATATAATACAAATCCATTAGGGTTTGGAAAAAGACGACTGTCAACTGTGCATACGCACCCGTTCCGAAACCCTAATGGAAATCATCTTCCTCCTCCTCAAAAAACTGTGCATACACACCTGCATTCTTGTTCCGAGGAACATGAATACTGAGAGATAAAAGCAACCCCAAATACTATACCAGTATCCGGCTCAAACCAGAGCCCGCTGGTAATATCTGTCCGGACTCCAAACGTGCACAAGTGCGCGGATGAGAACGAACCCTGTCGCAAAACCATGCGACCTCTACTCTGTTTTGCCCAGAGGCGAATACCCTCTGTGTGGGACTCTAAAGACTCGACACTACGCTGGCAGTGGGTTTAACCACAGACCGCAAGCGGCACTAGCTGTGCGTAACGGTCCCCAGGTAGATGTCGACAAGAAGGCTGACGAGGTGAAACCCCATCGGTACTCCTACTGAGTCTGAGTGTGACAGTCTCAGTACAGTCCGGTCTGTTCGTCTGATACATCGCATGGCGGGCCTAGGGGGCGGTAAACGTCAGTCCCCCAATAGCGGTAAAAGTCATGCCGGAGCGAAGCCCAAAACACCCTGAGATAACACTGGAAACCTACCAGTATATCTCGTTTGCCCTGGCCAGGGACTACTCGTGTAATGGCTCTCCTAGACACAGCGCGATGTCAACCCCCAATACCGGGAGAGACGAATCCTGTCTAACCGTCACTGCCTCCAAGTGCTTCGGGACTGCACCCAACCACCACCTGTTTGCACGACTCCTTTGAGCCGTGGTAGGGTAGTGATCAAAGTGCAGTGGGAACACACTCGAGGCGAAGTGCCAGTGTCAAGTCAGCGGACTAAGCTGTACTCATGTCACCTGGGAACTGATGACTGACGATAGGTATAATACCAACCTGTCAGTTCCCGACGAGTCCTGTCCAGTGTACTCGTAACCCAACGAGCACCCGTATACTATCTCCAGTACGACGTACTGATGGCTGTTGGACAGACCATCTCCTACACTGGGATGAGAAGCGCATACGCTAGTCTACTCCGGAGTATCGATGCCCTGTCTCGATAGTCCTGCGACTAGGGACCTGTATAAGGATGTGCTTATAGATTACCCAGCCCCCACTAGTGTGACTGCCATCACAACGCTGGTAATCAAGCAAAGATCCTAAGGGCTCCACTAATGCGTATAAGTGATATAGTAAAACAAACACAAACACACATTGAAGTAGAGACAAACCAAGTAGCATACTACTATTTTGAGCAAAATTGTATATACAAGGTGAATATCCCAAGCATCCATTAAGTAATATACAAACTAGTATGATACAGTAATGGCCTCTAGGGCATATACACTAACAATCTCCCACTTGCACTAAGGCCATGTACTGGCGTATCGAAGACCTATCATCTCGATCAGCCGCTCGAACTGAGTCTGGGGCAGGGCCTTGGTGAATGGATCTGCAGTGTTGTCTTCTGAAGCAACTCTCCGAACCTCGATCTCCTTGCGATCCACGATCTCCCTGATCAGGTGATACCGCCTCAAGATGTGCCTGGATCTCTGATGGGACCTGGGTTCCTTTGCTAAAGCTATAGCCCCGTTGTTGTCGCAATACAGAGGTATTGGATCAACAATGGACGGAACCACCTGAAGTTCTTTCAAGAACTTCCTCATCCAGACAGCTTCTTTTGCGGCATCAGATGCAGCGATGTATTCCGCTTCCATCGTCGAGTCTGCAACGGTTTCCTGTTTGGAACTCTTCCAACACACCGCCCCTCCATTGAGGGTAAAGACAAAACCCGACATGGACTTGGAATCATCCTTGTCACTCTGGAAGCTGGAGTCAGCAAAGGCCTCGATCTGGAGGACTTTTCCGCCATACACCAAGAACATCTCCTTAGTCCTTCTCAGGTACTTGAGAATGTTCTTTACCGCTATCCAGTGTTTCTCCCCAGGGTTTGACTGATACCGGCTTACCACACTCAGTGCATAAGCTACATCCGGTCTGGTACACAACATCGCATACATTATAGAGCCTACCGCAGAAGCGTAGGGTATAATAGACATGCGATCCCTCTCCAAATCAGTCTTGGGAGACATCTCTTTAGAGAGGGTGATCCCGTGACAAGCCGGTAGGTTACCGCGCTTGGAATCTTCCATACTGAATCTCTTCACTATGGTGTCGATGTACCTGGACTGTGAAAGTCCTAATATCCTCTTGGATCTGTCACGGTAGATCCGGATACCCAGAATGTACGAGGCATCACCCAGGTCTTTCATGGAGAACCTGTGTGACAAGAACCCCTTGACAGATTGTAGCATAGGAATGTCATTTCCTATTAAGAGAATGTCATCCACGTATAAAACGAGGAATACTACAGTTCTCGCTACAAATCTACTATAGATGCATGGTTCATCTGGATTTTTGATAAAGCCAAATTCTTTGACCGTCTCATCAAAGCAGATGTTCCAATTCCGCGATGCCTGCTTTAGTCCATAGATGGACTTAAGCAACTTGCACACCTTTCCGCTGCTCCCACTCTGAATGAAGCCCTCTGGCTGGTCCATATAGACACACTCCTCTAAATTTCCATTTGGAAAAGCTGTCTTTACGTCCATTTGCCAGATCTCATAATCGTGGAAGGCAGCGATGGCAAGAAGGATCCGAATGGATTTCAGCATGGCTACTGGAGAGAAGGTTTCGTCATAGTCCAAGCCAGGTCTTTGACGGAAACCCTTTGCTACCAGCCTAGCTTTATAGGTCTCAACCTGTCCATCTACACCAATCTTCCTTTTGAAGATCCACTTGCATCCTACGGGTTTTACCCCGTCTGGAGCAATGTCCAACGTCCATACCTTGTTGGTGTACATGGACTCCATTTCGGTCCGCATTGCATCCAGCCATTTCACTGAGTCAACGCTCTGAACGGCCTGCTGGAAGCTAGTAGGTTCATCATAATCTATGATGCAATCTTCTCTATCCCCGTCTATGAGAAAACCGCAGTATCTCTCGGGCGGATGAGACTGCCTACTACTCCTGCGGAGCGGCGTAGGAATGTCCTGTTCTGTTGAACCCTCTGGTTCCACTAAGCTTTCAGTAACAGTCTGTGGTTCTGGAACTTCTTCCAGTTCTACTGCGCTCCCACTAATTTCCTTTTCCAAGAACTGGTGTTCTAGAAAGTGGGCATTGCGAGAAACAAGGACTTTTTGTTCCTCTGCGTAGTAGAAAAGATACCCCCTGGTGCTCTTTGGGTATCCCACAAACTTGCACAGCACTGAGCGTGCCTCGAGTTTGTCCGCATGCTGCTTTTTGACAAAAGCTGGACATCCCCATATCTTCAGATATTGAAGATATGGTTTCTTCCCACTCCACATTTCATATGGGGTGGTAGGCACAGTCTTAGTCGGAACTCGGTTCAAAAGGTATGCAGCTGATTCTAGCGCATACCCCCAGAATGATCGCGGTAACTCAGCGTTACTCATCATGGACCGCACCATATCCAATAGGGTGCGGTTCCGTCTCTCCGATACACCGTTATGTTGCGGGGTGTATGGAGGAGTAAGCTGAGAGAGAATTCCGTTCTCTTTTAAATAGTCCAGGAACTCGGCACTTAAGTATTCTCCACCTCGATCCGATCTTAGAATCTTAATACTCTTGCCGGTCTGTTTCTCTACTTCATTCTTATACTCCTGGAATTTTCCAAAGGCTTCGGACTTATGTTTCATCAAGAAAACATAACCATACCTTGAGAAGTCATCCGTAAAAGTAATGAAGTAAGAATGTCCGCTTCGGGCATGTGTAGACATTGGACCGCACACGTCACTGTGTACGAGTCCCAAGAGCTCGCTCGCTCTTTCTCCATGTCCAGTAAACGGAGTCTTTGTCATCTTTCCTTTGAGACAGGATTGACAAGTGGCATACGACTGATATTCGAACGCATTCAAATACCCTTCTGTATGTAACTTCGTCAACCTTCTCTTATTGATGTGACCCAATCTACAATGCCATAAGAAAGTCTGGTTTATTTCTGGAGACTTTCTTTTGTGTGTATTCTGGACATTGAAAATCTGTGGTTGGTTCAATACGTATATACCATTACTCAATGTACCTGACCCAATCAGAACTTGATTAAGGTGAATGTTTACAACATTACTTACAAACGCAAATTCATAACCTTCTTTAGAAACTAAAGATACAGAAATGATATTACAAGTTGCGTTGGGTACAAAAAAGCAATTACGCAAAACCAAAACATGTCCATCTGACATTCCCAGGTGATAGTCCCCCACGGCTTTAGCATCCATGCTAGCTCCGTTCGCAACTCTGAGGGTCATGTCACCTGCCTTCAAAACCCTACGGTTTCTCAACGCCTGCAAAGAATTACAGATATGAGATCCTGATCCGGTATCCAATACCCAGGAAGTAGAGTTTATTGAAAGACAGTTTTCAATAACATACACACCTGAAGCTGAAGCTGCAACCTGCTTCAATTCCTGTGTTCTGGCCTTCCAGGCCCTGCAATCATTCTTCCAGTGTCCTTTCTTATGACAAAAGAAGCATTCTTCCTTATCCACAAGCTTCCCCGCTATCTTTGTTGCTTTACCTTTTCCCTTCGTATCCACTTTACTAACACCGCCCCTTGGTTTGGCGGGGGCTTTCTTCTTCTTTCCCTTGGCTTTCGCCTTGGACCTAGAAGAAGATGATCCTCCTACAAACAAAGTGGATGTTTCCCTACCTTTCTGTAGGGTGCCCTCTGCGCTCCTCAGCAGGTTGAGGAGCTCTGAAAGTTCAACCTCCTTTTCTTGTAGGTTGAAATTCATTATAAACTGGGCGTAAGTGGAAGGAAGGGACTGGAGAACTATATCCGTATATAGCTCACTCTCCAATGTGATCCCTAGGTCAGCGAGCTCCTCAATGTAGCCGATCATCTTTAGCACGTGCTCGGCTACTGATGATCTGACGGCCATTCTTGTCGAAAATAACTTTTTCGACGCTTCGTATCTTGCGATACGTGATTGCTCTCCATACAGTTCTTTTGTATGAAGCAATATGGACTCCATGTCCATATTCTCATGCCTCCTCTGATGTTCGTTGTCCATCGAGGCAAGCAGGAGGCACTTGGCCTTCGCGCTATCAATCTCCCAAGTCTTGCGGATTTCCTTATCCGCGATGCTGGAAGTTGGACCAGGGACAGGGGGAGCTTTGGTGGTAAGAAGATACCCCAGCTTGTCATAAGTGATTGCTATCTTGACATTCCTGAGCCAATCTTTGTAGTTTGGCCCTGTCAACTTGTTTTTATCTAAGAGTAACTTAAGTCCAGTCATGTTGATTGGTCGCTGCAATTAGGAGAGAGAAGAAGAAACACTCAGCATGATGCTCTTGCAAGTTTAGAGTGGTTTTTAGTTTGTCTAAACAGGATGGCTCCCACTGTTTCTCGAATCCCTCCTCAAACCATAAAGGAAGAATTAGTCAGGATCAATCCCACCGTACAATACTTGCTTAACCGTTCAGCCAGGCCGGTGTCGGTACTTCGAGGGAGGTTTTCCAACGCTTTCGCGAAGTTCCTTAATTAAAGAACCTCTTTTCCCTGGGGGCGTAGCCCCGCTAACACCTTTCTAGGCACCTATTAGGTTTATAGCATTGATCGTTAAGTGAGAAATTTCCCGAGGAGTAGCATATACTCACAGTAGGATCGGGATCCAAATATCATTGCGTGACGAAACTGAAGGAATCCTACCAGAATCATCACACTCCAAATGGTATGCAAATCTAGCAAGTTTCAGTACTTATGAAACTCCCGATGTGGATTTTTGCCCCATGCTCTTATGACCTTGGCGTGAGGTCAAAATGTCATAAGTCACATGTCAAGTTCGTCCCATCATTATCCAGGTTAATTTGAATCCACCCGTACATACCCTTGACGTAGGCCAAAATGGCAGTACGACTGTTTCAAACCAACGCATTCTATCTATGCAACAGATAAATATCCGGCAGCTACCAATCACTATGCCTTGGCGTGAGGTCAAAATACATAGCTTGAATACTACCGAATATTTAACTGAAATGATGGAGGGCTACGGATGGTTTTGGCAAAACCGTGAACGTAGTGAACTTGATTTGGTCGATGGAACGAGATAGCTTTTAAATGGAGTGGCTCAAACTCCGCATTTTAAAAGTTAGTTTTGAAAAGAACCGAGTGGTTTTTCGAAAGTGTTCCAACAACTTTAACTTGGTTTATTATCTTGCATTAGTTCTTTTAATGCGTGATATTCTTGCATTAGTACTTTTAATGCGTCCCATCATTTAATCCTACCATTGCAGAAAACAACCAAAATATGACGTACGCTTATGCCATTCGCATTCGCCACTGGGCCCCGTCATTACCCGTTAGGTTACTTAACTAACGACAGAGCGGGGGCTGGGCTAGCGCGTCTGTAAAACATAAGCAACGCCTAAATAGTTATAGATATAGCAATAGTAGACATTACAGATCACAGATGAATGCATTGGATATACTAGCAATCCGCAATCCTTTCGAGCCTGAAACGAAAAGCGGATAACACGGTCGCGGTGAATAGCCAAATACCCCACCCAAGACCCCTACGGGTGCGGCAAACTACCCGCCAAGTACCCGAAGCGTAGCAACCTCCCTCATCTCCATGAGTAGGCCACTCGACACTTCGGCATACCCGGTAGTTCGTGCACCCCTCCATGGGTCTATCCTAGGAGCAAAAACAGTAAAAAGAATTATACAATGACGGCTACAACCCCGACCCGGTTGTGCGGCCAAACAAATAATATTATTACATCAATTTACATTTACAATGAATGAAAGAAAAACAAAAGCTCATCTCACATCCACCCCGGCTATTCACCCGCGACAGTCCAACACATTCATATACACATTCCAGCACATTACAGATCATGTATAACCCCGACTAATCGTCTTATAGCGATTAGCCGACGTTTAATACATGCAAACATCACAGATATAACCATCATAGTCAAAGTGCAGTGAAGTTCGGAAAAATACGGAATTATAGGACCCCAAAAGGAAATTTCTTTTCTGGAAAATCTGGGCACATATAATATATTTTAAAAATCCCAAAACCAACACCTACACACACTGCACGAAAAACGACGCGCAGAAGACGACAAAGCGCGGCGGTTCCGCGGCACGAGCCTACCTCGTGCCGCGGATGTGCGGCGCTTTGAGCTCAACACTGGATCGTTTTTCATGGGTGTTCTTAGAAAACCCTGAGATGATTTTACAAGTATAAAGTTTTTCATTTTGAGCCAAAAAAATTTCAACAGAAACTCAGGTTTTGAAAAAAAATGGTTTTTGGGTTTTTTACGGTTCCGAACTTCGTTACACTTCACTACCAAGCTAGTTTAAGTTTAGTTAGGCTCTGATACCACTGTAAGTCCACGTTGCGACCCCCGGTTCTTACGGGGAGGCGGAAACGGTATAAAAATCAAATTTTAGTGCAAGAGGCAACATGGACTATGCAAGGTCGGGATCGTCGTCTAAACTAAAACTAGCAAACTAGCTAAAGAAGTTTAGCTACTCGGATGAAGATGGTTATACCTAGACTTGAACTCCTTCGTCTTCAAACTTTGTAGAGGTTGATGGTTCTCCTTTGTCGCCTTCTTCCGTCGAAGATGGATCCACCTCGAAGGCTCGACCTTTGGGCTCTTTCTCGTACTTGGAGTGAACTAGAATCGCCGGCTTGCTAGACCCTTGATCCTAGAGTGAGTAGAGAGTGTCTAGGGTTTGCTTTTGTTTTTCAAGAGAAGGATTCTCAACACATGAGAAGGTTTCTCTTGGCTAGAGGAAGAAGAAGATGAAATGAAGAGAGAGAGTGAGAGTGATAGAATGAGCCTTTCTTTTTCCTTTTGCAACCATAACAAAAGAAAAAAGAATAATCAAATAATAATAATAATCAAAATGAAAAAGGTTTGATGGATAGTTTAGAATGACTAATATCATTACAAGCATTAAATGAATAAAGCAAGAATGAAAAGGCATCTTGCATTTGTAATGATGGTAGTCAAATGTTCAACCATGGTCAACAAGTCAACCATGGTCAACAAGTCAACAAAAACTAACCATGACACAATTTCATTTTATTATATATTATTAAATGATATAATACAAATCCATTAGGGTTTGGAAAAAGACGACTGTCAACTGTGCATACGCACCCGTTCCGAAACCCTAAGGGAAATCATCTTCCTCCTCCTCAAATAACTGTGCATACACACCTGCATTCTTGTTCCGAGGAACATGAATACTGAGAGATAAAAGCAACCCCAAATACTATACCAGTATCCGGCTCAAACCAGAGCCCGCTGGTAATATCTGTCCGGACTCCAAACGTGCACAAGTGCGCGGATGAGAACGAACCCTGTCGCAAAACCATGCGACCTCTACTCTGTTTTGCCCAGAGGCGAATACCCTCTGTGTGGGACTCTAAAGACTCGACACTACGCTGGCAGTGGGTTTAACCACAGACCGCAAGCGGCACTAGCTGTGCGTAACGGTCCCCAGGTAGATGTCGACAAGAAGGCTGACGAGGTGAAACCCCATCGGTACTCCTACTGAGTCTGAGTGTGACAGTCTCCGTACAGTCCTGTCTGTTCGTCTGATACATCGCATGGCGGGCCTAGGGGGCGGTAAACGTCAGTCCCCCAATAGCGGTACAAGTCGTGCCGGAGCGAAGCCCAAAACACCCTGAGATAACACTGGAAACCTACCAGTATATCTCGTTTGCCCTGGCCAGGGACTACTCGTGTAATGGCTCTCCTAGACACAGCGCGATGTCAACCCCCAATACCGGGAGAGACGAATCCTGTCTAACCGTCACTGCCTCCAAGTGCTTCGGGACTGCACCCAACCACCACCTGTTTGCACGACTCCTTTGAGCCGTGGTAGGGTAGTGATCAAAGTGCAGTGGGAACACACTCGAGGCGAAGTGCCAGTGTCAAGTCAGCGGACTAAGCTGTACTCATGTCACCTGGGAACTGATGACTGACAATAGGTATAATACCAACATGTCAGTTCCCGACGAGTCCTGTCCAGTGTACTCGTAACCCAACGAGCACCCGTATACTATCTCCAGTACGACGTACTGATGGCTGTGGGACAGACCATCTCCCACACTGGGATGAGAAGCGCATACGCTAGTCTACTCCGGAGTATCGATGCCCTGTCTCGATAGTCCTGCGACTAGGGACCTGTATAAGGATGTGCTTATAGATTACCCAGCCCCTACTAGTGTGACTGCCATCACAACGCTGGTAATCAAGCAAAGATCCTAAGGGCTCCACTAATGCGTATAAGTGATATAGTAAAACAAACACAAACACACATTGAAGTAGAGACAAACCAAGTAGCATACTACTATTTTGAGCAAGATTGTATATACAAGGTGAATATCCCAAGCATCCATTAAGTAATATACAAACTAGTATGATACAGTAATGGCCTCTAGGGCATATACACTAACACTGTAGACCCGAGATCGTCATAGAGTCTTGTGTGATTCCCACTGTGCTTTGATTTCCACCTTACCACGTCCAAGAGGGCATGCAAAACGGTGGTTTTTGGGTACAGTCCTGAGTCATATGGAGGCAATGAGCGATAGGAGGGGTTTCGTCTCTCCCGGTATTGGGGGTTGATGTTGCGCTGTGCTCGATTGGCCATAACAGGGAAGTCCCTGGCCAGGGCTGGTTTAAAGATATACTGGTAAGTGTTACCATTAGTTTCTCGACCCATTATGAGCCTCATATCGGCACGACTTTGTAGGGTTCCTAAGCACACTAATGAGGTCTCACAACAGATCAAATATGCCTAATTCAAATTTTTTCATGTGCCTACAAACCCTAATACGGATCGTTAACTAGATGATAAGGCGATGCAAGCAAGTAAACTACTTTATTGCTAAAGGAAAGTGACTACAACCTTTGTAGATCCGGTCCTCCACTTCCTAGGCTCCGTGATGACGTCCCTCCGCTGTACCTATCGGAATCCGGACTCTGGCGAAGGTTTCGTCGGAGAAATGATCGGGCTAGGTCGTCGACTTCGATGCCGAAGATGATCTACATCGAGGCAACTCAAGATCAAGCTCCAACTTCACCAAGTCATGAAACTTGTGAAGAAAACACCCTATACTACTTGGCAAGCGGTAGAGGATGAAGAAATATGATGTGGGTTCACTTTAGAATTTGATTTCTCACTCTTTTTCTCATGTTGCCATTAATGGTAGCAAGCTTTCTTCTTGTTGAAGAAGAAGAAGAAGTAAAAGAATATGATAAGTATATTGAAAAATAGAAAAAAAGGTGATTCTTATCATATAGAAACCATGGTTAAGTGTCGAGAATAAACCAAGGTTAGGTGAATGGTTAGGTTTAGGAATGAAACAAGAATGGTCAAAGTTTCTTGATGTTTCAAAGAAACAAACAAAATAGGCAACCATATCTTTTCTTTCCCTAAAATAAACAAATGAATAAGTAAATAAATCAAACCCTAACCAATCACTTAAACATGATTCAAAGTAAACCTACACACAAGCTTGCATGTATCATCAAACATGATACAATCAAGTGCACAAAAATATATCACATATACAATGTGCACATCAAGTGAGAAAATCCATCTTAAGTGAACCAATACTAGTTAATGCAAAGTATTATATCAAATATATAATTATGCATTAAATCATTAAATCAACACTTGATTTAACGATACGGTCATATCGCATATGACTGACTAATATCCAATGTATCGACTTATCGAATCAATCCTCGATTCGATAACTAGGTTATATCGCATACAACCAATCGATACATTCATCGCGAGAATAGAATACGGTATCACATACATGCATTATTCTCGGTCCCGCACATATATCATATGCGCTTCTATTTCGTTTCGCTTGAGCCAGGAAACCTCTGTGTAGGACTCTAAAGACTCGTCAATACGCCGGCAGTAGGTGATGATCATATCAAACACCCACAAGCCGCAAGCGGTCTGCTAAACGTAACGGCCACCCAGGTATTGAGCGATCAAAAGATCGACGAGCAAGCCCGCTCACACTCCTGTTAATCCAACCAGTAACACTTACCACACAGTCCGGTCTGTTCGTCTAATATGTCGCATATCTCGTCTAGGGGTGGTAAACGTCAGACCCCAATAGCTCGATAAGTCATGCCGATGTGTGGTCCATAACAATCGTGAAACTACTAAGAACTCTTACCAGTATATCACTGCAACCCTAGCCAGGGATTTCCTGTTATGGCCAGTCATGCATAGCGCAACATCAACTCCCAATACCGGGAGAGAAGAATCCCCTCCTATCGCTCATTGCCTCCATGTGAATCGGGAATGTACCCAAAAACCACCTGTTTGCACGACTCAGTAGAGCCGTGGTAGGGTGGAAATCAAAGCATAGTGGGAGACACACAAGACTCTATGACAATCTCGGGTCAACAGACTAAGCTGTACCATTGTCACCAGAGAACTGCCATCTGACGTGAGGTATAATACTATCTGGGAGTTCTCGACGAGTCCGTTCAGTGTACCCAGTCTCCACTTAGCACCCGCATACCATCTCTGATGTCAAACACCAATGGATATGTGATCATCCATCGCCCATCACATGGGTCGAGAAGATATACGCTAGTCTACTCTGGAATATCGATGCCCCGTCTCGATATTCCCACGACTAGGAACATTGAAGGATATACTCATGGACTACCCAGTCCCCACTAGTATGATCTACATCATATTCCTGTAAGTCGAGTACACATCCTAAGGGCTTTATCAACATGTAACAGAGAGACAGAAAGTATACATGTTAAGATAAAGAGCAACCAGATAGCGTACAATCATGTCGAGCAAGAAAGTCCTACCTATATATGTCCCAGCATCCACTACAATATACATCCAATGTACAGTAATGGCCTCTAGGGCATACATATAACTAACAATCTCCCACTTGCACTAAGGCCATCTGTAGCAGTAGTTGTAGTATCTAATACTCAACCATCCCTTAAAATTCTCTCTTTGGGAAAAGACCTTCGTGAGTTGATCCGCCATGTTGTCCTCTGAGTCTACTCTCCTGACCTCGATCACGCTGGAGATCAACTATCTCCATGATCAGGAGATGCTGCCTCAGAATAAGTCTGGGTCACTGATGCGACCAGGGTTCCTGGGCCAAAGCCACTCTTCTATTGTCGTACAATGGTAGGAACCTAGTTCATCTTATAAACCAAATATACACCCAAACTGCCTCTTTGGTAGTATCCTTAATAGCGATGTTACCAGCCTTTATCGTCTAGTTTGCCACGGTATCTAGCTTGGAACTCTTCCAACATACCGTCCCTTTACTAAGGGTAAAGACAATGCCTGTGACTGACATTCAGTCGTCCTTATCACTCTGGAACCTTTCCAGTGATTCACCTTTATCCTATTTGGAGAATCCTTGTGATAAGCAGAGATTGACCGAGCATAGCATATGAAACTCCTGACCTATCAAGGGTTTGTCATCTACGTACAATATGAAGATCATTACCATACTCCATACCACCCTTTTTGTATATACAAGGTTCATCTACCATTTTGATGAAGTCAAACACTTTGACTATCACATCAAAACAGACGTTCCAACTCCGCAATGCCTGCTTTATTATGTAAAGCAACTTGCACACGTTTCCGCTGCTCCCACTGTTTACGAAGCCCTCTGGCTATGTTCTTATTGACGTTCTATTCTAAATCATTATTTAGAAAAGTAGTCATGGCACCCAACCACCAGATATCGTAGTCATGGTATGTAGCAATGGTAAGTAGGATCTGGATAGACTTAAGCATAGTCCCTGGAAAAGGTTTCATCATTATCCACGCTTGGTCGATGACGAAAACCTTTAACAAGTCTAGCTTTGAAAGTCTCAACTTTTCCATCTACACCAAGTAATCTTCTTAAGATATACTTGCTCCTGATGGGGATTTAACCCTTCAGATATAGCAACCAAAGTCCATACTTTGTTGGTGTACATGGATTCCATCTCAGATCGCTAAGCATCCAGCCATTCTTACAGAGTCCCTACTCTCGATGACCTGCTTGAATCTAGTTGGGTCATCATCTCATGATGCAATCCTCGCTCCCACTGTCATCGAGAAACCGAAGTATCTCTCAGGTAGGTGAGGAACCCTACCAGATCGGCGGAGAGGCTGAGGTTCGTCGGGGACTATTGAATCCTTTGGTTCTGTCAAATCATCAGCTGCAGTTTTGTATAGCTGGAACCTTTCCAGTTCTACAGAACTGACCTTGCCTCGATCTTTTCCGGATTTTGCTTCAGACATATGCCGGACAATCCTAAATCTTAACTTACTTAATATATAGGCTCTTCCCATACCATATCTTATATGGAGTGGCAGGCACTGATTTGATTCGAACCTAATTCAATAGGTATGCAGCTTCTCAAGTGCACAACCCCAAAAGGAAATAGGTAACTCAGTAGTACTCATCATAGAGCACACTATATCCAATATGGTGCGATTTCTCCACCCCGATACACCGTTGTGCTGTGGTGCATTCAAAGGAGTAATACTGAGAGAGAATCTCATTTTCTTTTAGAATATCCAAGAATTCCATGCTCAAGTATTCTCCTCCCTGATCTTATCATAGGACATAATACTTATACATGTATTTTGGTTCTCTACTTCCAACTTATATTCTGTGAATATCTCAAAAGCTTCGGACTTATGTTTCAACAGGAACATATGACTGAATCTTGAGAGATTATCAGAGAATATAATGAAGTACAAAGAACCGGTTCTGGCATGTGTAGACAGGGGACCTTACACACATCATCATGTATCAGTCCCAAGTGTTTACTAACTCTTTCTCTGTTCCCAATAAGCAGAGCTATGGTCATCTAATCTTTGTGACATGACTGGCAAGTTTCACAAGATGTAAATTCAAACTGATTTAAATATGCATCTAAAATGTAACTTCAGCCAGTCTGGTCGCATTGATATGACCTAGTCTACAATGCCTCAAGAATGATTCGTTCATTTCTGAACTCTTCCTCTTGTATGTGTTCTGTAGACTAGGAACTGTAGTTTGATTTAGAACGTCAATTCTTTTAGATAACGTGCCTGAACCGATCCACTTTTGATATAGGAAATGTTCAAAACATTATCCATCAATACAAAAATTTATCATTTCTTTACTAATAAAGAGATTGATATGATTTTGTATATCAGGTTCGGTATCTAATAGCATTTGTTCAGAATCAATGTATTGGTAATACAGGGTGACAGTGACCAACAGACTTGGCTGCAACACTTGCCCCGTTTTCTGTCTCATGAAACTTATCACCCGTTCTCAGTTTTCTACCTTTTTGTAGCATTATGTAACAGGTTACATATCTAGGATCCTGATCCGGTATCAAATACCCAGGATGTAGAGGATACTGAGAAACAGTTCTTTGTAATGAACACACCCGAAGGAGATGCATCATATGCACTTTCTTCGTTTGGGCGGCATAGGAATTCTGGTATTTCCCTATTTCCTGCTCTGTCTTATAACAATTATAAGTTGGAGCGGGACCAACGTTCTCCAGCTCAGTATAACAAGCGGGTTCGGTCAATACATCCATATTATTATATTGATTAAGGCGTGATATGGTCGCTACCGGGAGAGAGAGAGAAGAAAATACTCTGCGTGCGCTTTTGCAAGATTAGATTGGTTATTTATTTTATCTAATCAGGATGGCTCCCACTGTTTTTATCAAATCTTCCTTCAAACCCTAAAAGGTAAGACTAGCAGGGATTAATTACACTCTACAAGTTCGTCAATTTTTCAGCCAGGCCAGTGTCGGTACTTTGAGGGAGGTTCCCCGTGCTTTCGCATGGACCTAATTACAGCAAACCTCGTTTTCCCAGATGCGTAACCCCATTGACACCTTTCTAGACACCTACTTGATCGGCTAATTGTAATGTTCAAAACTCTCCCAGGAGTAACAATTACTCGCAGTGGGTATCGGGATCCAACTATCACATAGAAGGTATGCAATCTCATTGCAAATTTCAACACTTGAAACTCCCGATAAAGATTTTTACACTTAGACCTTAACTATGGTCAACAAATCATAAGTACTAGTCAAGTTCTACCCGTCATTTCGTGATTAATTAGATCCACCCACATGACCCTTAACTAAGGTCAACAAAGTCACGCGACTGTCCTAACTAATCGAATCATATGCGGTGTAGGAAGACATCACTTAGCTACCGTACACCGTGCCTTGACTATGGTCAACAAACACAGCACGCATACTAATTACTCTACTTCCTAAAATGACGGAGGGTTGCGAATGGTTTTTATGAAAACCTTTAACGCTTTGAACTTGATCTCGTTGCGTAATCAAATGGTTTTTAAATGGAATGTTTTTTAAGCTTTTCTAGTTTTGCTAAAGGGGTCACTCTCGGTGAAGGGATCGCCGGCCCTTTCCTCATCGAATGAGGTGCGGGATATATCATATATATCACTGTGCAAAGCAGAAACTATAGAAGCAATCAAAAGAAAAACCGAGGGTTGTAGCATCTGCCAGTTATTGCTAAAGGAGTCACTCCCGGTGAAGGGATCTCGGTCCTTTCCTCATCGAATAAGGTGCAGGGTGTTCTACAATGAACACCGCGATGCAAAGCAAGAACTGTAGCTACCTGTTTTATTTTTGAAATTCAATTCCACAACATCATTTAGGTTTATTTTCTTTCATTAATCTTATTAATGAATATCCCATCATTTAAGTCCACCTAAACATCACAGATAAATATAACGTACGCTTATGCCATCCGCATTCGCCTCGATGTCCCGTCTGCACCGTTAGGTTAGGTAACTAACGGCAGAGCGGGGCAGAGCTAGCACGGGTGTAAAACGTAAGCAACGTCTATATAATATATCATATATACTATATGTAATATCTATCTGAACACATCACATGATCACATCACAGATAACGCAGCAGAAAATATCATATGAAATATTGGATATACTAGGACGTCCGTGTTTTTAATACGAGCCAGTATAAAACACAGATTCCACGGTCGTGATGAATAACCAATCCCACACCCTTAGACCCCTATGAGAGCGGCAAGCAACCCTACCAATTCTAGGGTTAGGAGGCCCGGACTCGACTCCTCGAGATGGTCTCCCACTGGACCCTAGAACCCGATTACTTGTACTTCCCTCCTTGGGTCTATCCTAATGCGGAAAAGTAAATAATATACAAATGGTGACATCATCCGCAACCTGGAAGTGCCCCAATAAAAGAATATTACATACAAGTTTTTACATGAATGAAAATGAAAAACATTCATCTCACATAAAAAATACCCCGGCTATTCGAACACGACTATCCAATATAACATATCCAGCAACACATAACATCACATGTCATCAACGTAAGTAAATATGCGCATCCCAATTGTCGTTGACATATAGCAACGAAACCGGCGATATCACATATTACACTTACGGTCAGAGAAAAAAAAGTGTAAAACTACAACAGTTGGAATCCGCAACCGCATAGACATCCCATGTCTAATCAAATGAATTCCTTAGACATCGCATGCCTAACAATTATAAACCCCTCATTTTAGTCTCTATATCGAAAACACTTTTCAATATCAAGTCGGGCAATTCAATAGGATTCCCGAAATTCTGATCGAATGCTCGTCGCAAACTTTAGTAGGCGACTGCACCCCCGACGCCGTCGACGAAGTGCACCAAGGCGGAACACCGCTGCCGCGAGCACCCGAATGGATGCTTTCGGCGACGGGGTTCTCCTACAGTCACTTGGTCGGGGCTATGGGGTGAGGCTGTCTATTAAGTTTACCCAGCGAGTATCCGCGTACGCTACGTGATTGCGACGGACTTTTGATCACATCAAAATTCCGTGGCAACCGATCAAGTGAGACTAAACTGCTATGTTTATAACATTCATTCAGTTATCTCATAACTACTTGTGAATTCCAAATGTTGTATCACATTCCGGGTAAAATAGAAAATGTTAAACTTTCCGATCGAACAATCGAACACCCAAGTTTTCCCGAAACAGCTCAACACATGAAATAGGTTCAAAGACATTCACTTCATGACTCAGTACCAACGGTCCATCCGTAGAAGGGTCAAGCCAACGCCTCACATGTGGCACACCGTAATGCCCCAAACCCTAAGGTTCAAAAGGCAGTTCAAGACGGTCACATAATCGAGTTAAGGTTTGTTGTCTTCTAGAGGGTCCATTACGTTACTTGCACTACTTAGAACGTCATTAAACTACGGAAATATCCAACAATTGGAAATTTCCCGGCAGGGGAAAAAGTGGGTATTTATATCTGGTCGACATATTCTATAAATACCCGGAAAAAAACACAGACAAAATTAGACAGTCTGATCGAATCTCCGAACTCCTAATACAACCCAGAAAATTCAACTCTTGAGTTCAGATTAAAAATTCCCAGGAAAACCAGCACTACAATATAGGAATTACTGTGAAAAATTCAATGAAAGAGGAGACCGTACGGATGCGGAACCGCCGCACATGCCAGGCATGTGCTGCGGTTCCACGGTGGTTTAATTGAATTAGGCCCTCGGTTTTTATAGTAATTCATTTATGACCCTGCTTATTTTTCTGCATATTTTTAATCATGAAAATTCCATAGTTTCAAAAATTGTACAGAGAGCAATTTTGCATTAGGGTTTCGGTTCGATTGGACTTCTAACTCCGTCTACGCATCGCCTAAGGCTCTAGCTAGGCTCTGATACCACTGTAGGGTTCCTAAGCACACTAATGAGGTCTCACAATAGATCAAATATGCCCAATTCAAATTTTTTCATGTGCCTACAAACCCTAATACGGATCGTTAATTAGATGATAAGGCGATGCAAGCAAGTAAACTACTTTATTGCTAAAGGAAAGTGACTACAACCTTTGTCGATCCGGTCCTCCACTTCCTAGGCTCCGTGATGACGTCCCTCCGCTGTACCTATCGGAATCCGGACTCTGGCGAAGGTTTCGTCGGAGAAATGATCGGGCTAGGTCGTCGACTTCGATGCCGATGATGATCTACGTCGAGGCAACTCAAGATCAAGCTCCAACTTCACCAAGTCATGAAACTTGTGAAGAAAACACCCTGTACTGCTTGGCAAGTGGTAGAGGATGAAGAAATAGGAAGTGGGTTCACTTTAGAATTGGATTTCTCACTCTTTTTCTCATGTTGCCATTAATGGTAGCAAGCTTTCTTCTTGTTGAAGAATAAGAAGAAGAAGAAGAAAAAGAATATGATAAGTATATTGAAAAATAGAAAATAAGGTGATTCTTATCATATAGCAATCATGGTTAAGTGTAGAGAATAAACCAAGGTTAGGTGAATGGTTAGGTTTAGGAAAGAAACAAGAATGGTCAAAGTTTCTTGAAGTTTCAAAGAAACAAACAAAATAAGAAACCATATCTTTTCTTTCCCTAAAATAAGCAAATGAATAAGTAAATAAATCAAACCCTAACCAATCACTTAAACATGGTTTAAAGTAAACCTACACCCAAGCTTGAATGTATCATCAAACATGATACAATCAAGTGCACAAAAATATATCACATATACAATGTGCACATCAAGTGAGAAAATCCATTTTAAGAGAACCAATACTAGTTAATGCAAAGTAATATATCAAATATATAATTATGCATTAAATCATTAAATCAACACTTGATTTAACGTTCCGGTCATATCGCATATGACTCACTAATATCCAATGTATCGACTTATCGAATCAATCCTCGATTCGATAAATAGGTTATATCGCATACAACCAATCGATACATTCATCGCGAGAATAGAATACGGTATCACATACACGCATTATTCTCGGTCCCGCACATATCTCATATGCGCTCCTATTTCGTTTCGCTTGAGCCAGGAAACCTCTGTGTAGGACTCTAAAGACTCGTCAATACGCCGGAAGTAGGTGATGATCATATCAAACACCCACAAGCCGCAAGCGGTCTGCTAAACGTAACGGCCACCCGGGTATTAAACGATCAGAAGATCGACGAGCAAGCCCACTCACACTCCTGTGAATCCAACCAGTAACACTTACCGCACAGTCCGGTCTGTTCGTCTGATATGTCGCATATCTCGTCTAGGGGTGGTAAACGTCAGACCCTAATAGCTCGATAAGTCATGCCGACGTGAGGTCCATAACAATCGTGAAACTACTGATAACTCTTACCAGTATATCACTGCAACCCTGGCCAGGGATTTCCTGTTATGGCCTGTCGTGCATAGCACAACATCAACCCCCAATACCGGGAGGGACGAATCCCCTCCTATCGCTCATTGCCTCCATGTGAATCGGGACTGTACCCAAAAACCACCTATTTGCACGACGCAGTAGAGCTGTGATAGGGTGGAAATCAAAGCATAGTGGGAGACACACAAGACTCTATGACGATCTCGGGTCAACAGACTAAGCTGTACCAGTGTCACCAGAGAACTGCCATCTGACGTGAGGTATAATACTATCTGGGAGTTCTCGACGAGTCCGTTCAGTGTACCCAGTCTCCACTGAGCACCCGCATACCATCTCTGATGTCAAACACCAATGGATATGGGATCATCCATCGCTTATCACATAGGTCGAGAAGATATACGCTAGTCTGCTCTGGAATATCGATGCCCCGTCTCGATATTCCCACGACTAGGAACATTGAAGGATGTACTCATGGACTACCCAGGCCCCACTAGTATGATCTACATAATATTCCTGGAAGTCGAGCACACATCCTAAGGGCTTTATCAACATGTAACAGAGAGATAGAAAGTATACATGTTAAGATAAAGAGCAACCATATAGCGTACTATCATGTCGAGCAAGAAAGTCCTACCTATATATGTCCCAGCATCCACTACAATATACATCCAATGTACAGTAATGGCCTCTAGGGCATACATATAACTAACAGACTTATCGGTTATTGGGGTCTGACGTTTACCACCCCTAGACTTGATATTCGACATATCAGACGAGGAGACCGGACTGTACGGTAGTGTCACTGTCAGGATTTTTGCAGGAGTTGGAGCGTGCTTGCTTGCTGATCTTCTGATCGCACAATACCCGGGTAGCCGTTATGTCCAGCTAGTACCGCTGACGGCTTGTGGGTGTTTGATATGATCATCACCTACTGTCGGTGTATTGACGAGTCTTTAGAGTCCTACATAGAGGTTGTACTGGCTCAGGAAAAACGGGATTGGAGCGCATATGTGATATGTGCGGGACCGAGAATGATGCGAGTATGTGATACCGTATTCAATTCTCACGATGTTTGTATCGATCGGTTATATGCGATATAACCAGGTTATCGATTCAAGTGTTGATTCGATAAGTCGATACATTGATATTAGTCGGTTATATGTGATATGACTGGATCGTTAAATCAAGTGTTGATTTAATGATTTAAAGTATAATTATATATTTAATATATTACTTTACATTAACTAGTATTGGTTCACTTAAGAGTGATTTTCTCACTTGATGTGCACAAGTTGTATATGTGATATATTTTTGTGCACTAGTTTGTATCATGTTTGATGATACATGCAAACTTGGATGTGTGTTTGCTTTTAACCTTGTTTAGGTTAATGGTTAGGTTTTAAGTTAATTATTTATTTTATTTATTCTTTTTGGCAAAAATAAAGTGGAGGCTTGCTTTGTTTTATTCATGAAGCTTCATGAAGCATTGAAAGTCTTTGCTATTTTGTTTTTTGCATTAACCTAACCATTACACCTAAACCCTAGTTTACTCTCTACATGAGTTAACCTCACCCATGGTTGCATTATGATAGCTCTTCACTTGATTTTCTATTTTTTAATTTATTCTTTTTCTTTTCTCTTCTTCTTCTTCCTCTTGAAGAAAAGAAAATGCTTGCTAGAAAATTATCAAGTGAAGATTAATTGTGAGAAATAAAAATCTAAAGAGTACCCATTTCCTCTCTCACCATTCTCTACTAGACTAGCACTTTAGTTTAGGGTGTTTGCTTCACTAATTCTTTGATTAGTCAGGTAGAAGCTTGAGTCCATATTCCCTCGACGTAGATCATCTTCGGCATCGAAGACTTCAAGCGATCCCTTTACAACTTCTCAAGGAGCCGTCCGAGAGTCCGGGAGTTGGATGATCGCAGCGAAGGTACGTCGTCAAGGAGCTTTGGAAGTGGTGGACCGGATCTACAAAGGTTGTAGTCCCTTTCCTTTAGTGTAAATGTGATTTACTTGCCATTGTTATCGCCTAATCTCTAGTCAACGATCTAGCTTAGGGTTGTTCGGCATGCTAAAATTTTAATCCGGCATGGTTGATGCCTTGTAGAGCCTCCTTAGTGTGCCTAGTAACCCTACATACTGCACCAGTTTTATCTTTGCCTTCTGGATCGGGCGGCTATGTTGTTTATTGTGATGCTTCTCGAGTGTGACTCGGTTGTGTACTGATGCAGCATAATAGAGTTATCGCTTATACTTCTCGGAAACTGAAGAAGCACAAGCAGAACTATCCCACTCATGATCTTGAGATGGCCGCGGTGTTCTTTGCGCTTAAGATTTGGAGACACTACTTGTACGAGGTATCGTGTAAGATCTTCACGGACCATAAGAGCTTGAAGTACATCTTCCTACAGCGGGATCTGAATTTGAGACAGCGTCGTTGGATGGAGCTTGTGAAGGATTATTATTGTGAGATTCTTTATCACCCAGGCAAGACGAATGCGGTAGCTGATGCTTTGAGTCGTAGGGCCGTCGGTAGCTTGTCCCAGTTGAGCGCAGTTCAACGACGGTCTTCTGCAGATTGGCAAATCTTGTGCGACGGTAGAGTATTGTTCGAGTTCACTTCCACTGGTGGACAGCTTGCTCATGTCCGCGCCTATCCACTCCTACTTGATCGTATCCGTTAAGCGTAGCCCGACGATGCCCGTTTGTCTGAGATTTATGAGCATATTCGGCAGGGTAGCGATTCGGAGTTCATGATTGATGACCAGGGTGTGCTACGTTTTGGGACCCGTTTACGTGTACCAGATACCGAGGGGCTGAAATGCGAGATCCTAGAGCACGTACATCAGTCAGTTTTTAGTGTTCATCCAAGTTCCACCAAGATGTATCGTGACTTGAGAGATATCTACTGGTGGGAAGGGATGAAGAGGGATGTTTCGGACTTCATTTCAAGGTGCCTGACTTGTCAGCAAGTCAAGGCTGGGCATCAGAAACCGGCAGGAGAGTTGCAGCCTTTACCCGTTCCGGAATGGAAATGGGAGCAGATCTCCATGGATTTCATTGTGGGTCTACCCAGGTCCAGTTGAGGGTATGACTCCATTTGGGTGATTGTTGACCGGTTGACGAAAGCGGCTACTTCCTTTCAGTGAAGACCACTTTCGGATATGCTCAGTTGTACATTGATGAGATTGTGCGTTTGCACGGCGTTCCTACATGCATCATATCCGACAGAGGCACCTAGTTTATCGGCCATCTTTTGTAGAAACTTCAGGATGCTTTGGGTACCCGGTTGAGTTTTAGCACCGCTTTCCATCCGCAGACCGATGGTCAGTCAGAGCAGACTATACAGACTCTTAAGGATATGCTACGTGCGTGCATGCTTGATTTTGGTGGCAGTTGGGATCGTCACTTGACGTTGATAGATTTCTCCTACAATAACAGTTATCAAGAGACGATTCAGATGGCATCTTTTGACGCTTTGTATGGTAGAAAGTGTCGATCGCCTGTCTGTTGAACCGAACTCAGCAAGAGTAGGATTTTGGGACCACAGCTAATCCAGGAGACTACGGAGAAGATCCAGTTGATTTAGGACAGGATGAGAGCAGCCCAGTGCAGGTAAAAGTCTTATGCCAAGCATCGTCATCGCAGAGTTGAGTTCGCAGTGGGTGATCATGTATTCCTATGGATTTCTCCAATGAAAGGCGTAATGAGATTTTGAAAGAAGGGGAAGTTTAGTCCCAGATTTGTGGGTCCTTTTGAGATCCTTGAGCGAGTTGGTATCGTTGCCTATCGTTTGGCACTTCCTCCCAGTTTCCCAGATGTTCACCTCGTATTTCAGGTATCGATGCTTCTCAAGTACCTTCATGACCCTTCCCACATGATTCAGCACCAGACTATCTAGCTGGAGCGTGATCTTTCGTTCACCGAGCAGCGGGTAGTTATATTGGATCGGCAGGTGAAGAAATTTCGGTCAAAGGTCTTACCGTCAGTAAAGGTTCTCTGGCGTGGCCCGAATAGCGAAGAGGTCACATGGGAAGCCGAGAGTGAGATGCGGAAGAAATTCCCTCATCTCTTCGAAGGTACGCATGGTAAGATTTTTAAATTCGGGGACCGAATTTCTTTATGGTGGGAAGATTGTAACACCTTAGAATGCGATTAGCGTTAATTAAACGATAATGCGGGTTTTTAATAAAAAAAGTTAACCAAAATAGTTTTCACCTATTTTATTAAAATTTATTAATATTTTATTATATATTTTTTTTAGCTTGCACACACTTGTGCATGTTAACCTAGGGTTAATTTGTCTTAACCATAAACTGTAGCATGGCACCATAGCCCTGATGCCATTATATTATATGTATTTATTTAATTATTTAGTTTTTAAACAAAAGGGTTTTGTTTTAATTGTTGAAGAAAGAGGAGGGTTGAATTTTGAGTGAATGATGAGGCATGGCAAGCATGTGGAGAATTTATTGAAGAGAGAGAAAGGGCATGGCTACTCTCACCCTCTCACTCTTTCATTCACCACCTCACACTCCCCATTTCTTTTCCTCGCTCTCTCATTCTCAATTATTTTTTCCTTCTCCTCTCCTTCAACTGAAAGTACACTTCTCCATCACAAAACCAAGCCTAATCTTCTTCAAACCTCATTAAAACCCTTCACAAAGTCAAGTTAAGTCTCTTGAGATGACTTGGAGCTTGGAAAGGTAGGGTTTTCGAGCAAGTTTGGTGAGGTAGTGATCTCTAACTGTTAAATAGGCTCTAAGGATGTGTGGTTGCCTTTTTGTTTCTGTTTTCAACCTTAAAGTCTAAATTTTTAGCGAAATATCGTATTTTGGACGTTTTAGTATCTCTGTGATCTGCTATCACCTAGTTAGTCTACTATAAAATCTAGCAATGCAGTAGTGTAGTGTTAGAAGATCTAAGTGTTCAGCTGGAACCCGGACCCCACCCAACCTAGTTGGCCCGGCAAGAATTAGGAAATTCCCCGGTGCCGCCGGATTTCTGGTGGACTGGGATGTTGATCTTTTGAGAGTAGTGGTCTGTAGGTTTTTCTAGGTGTTCGGTACTGTTTGATTTTCCTATTTTGACTGTAGGCAAAATCTGGAACCACTTGGCTAGTTTTTAGTGTTTCGGCAACACGCGATACGCTATACGACAGGGTTTTTGTGCTTCGCGTAACTTGATACACTTGGGTTTGGTTTAGGGTGTCTGTACCTACGTTAGCCACTAAGCTATCACTTGAGAGCTTGTGGGAGTCGTTGTGTTGATTTTAAGCGTGGTTTGCGTGTTTTATCGGACGGTTTCTAAGTTGCTATTGTTATGTTGTTTTGTTATTTTAGGGTCGATTGCGGGGACTTCATACGCTACAAGGAAAGGAAAGGAGGTGGTTGGATTTACCTAGCTCAAGATCATCAGTGAGTAGATTTAATATCTACGGGGGAATCGCCCGTATGGTGTTATGCAACGAGGGTTAGATTCAATGATATGACTAATGTTTATATGTATATATGTATATCGATTGTGCATGAGTACCATTGTTGCACATCCCATTACCTGTTGTATATGGGCATAGTATTAATGAGACACGGCACTGTTACTAACGGTTCATGTTGCACGAGCACCAAACTGTATGCCACACACACCATTAGTAATTGCCATGACACGCACACTATAGAAATTATCATGGATAACTTGTTGTACTGCTTTCTTTATCACTAATAGTTAGATATTAAATCTTGTTCTATTGCGCATATGAATTGCATCATAGATACATGCATACATACATACATTGCTATAGTCACATGTTACTTTCACAAGATGTTGCATTTCGATTTCGTAGATTTGGGAAACCGCAAGATACCTTTGAAAACTTCATACATTTAAAAGAGCGGTTTTCCCTTGATATACTCACATTACTGTTCCGTGTTTGCATTCATCGTATTTCATGGATATATGCATTGAGGTACCGATTTCATGTGATTTCTGGATTTGAGAACAGCGAATATATTTTAAAAGGAAATGATATGTTACTTTAAAAATGCGGTTTCTCTTGATATGATATTTAGGGACGTCCATCATGAGTTTTCTCGGTTCTGAGCTATGAGTATACCCGATTCGAGGAGCGGTAGGCACCGTCTGCGGGTACATGGTAGACCCGGTGAGGTACTCCGGGGCAAGAAGACTCGTATAGATAGGCGGTGAGCCCGGCAAAGGGAGTACTACCTACCGGTGATTGTATAGAACTCGACGGATATCCGGAGGATACCGTTTTGGAGTTATAATATGATATGATATATATATGAGGGTCGATCTGAGTATGCGGCATCTGAGATATGAGTATTTACGTGTCGATACTGGACACGGGTTTTAATGATGTTTCGAGTGTCGATCTTGGACACTCAGGTTCCATGAGACTGACGGATATGAGGGCCGATTAGAGTGACGGCGCCTGAGATATTGGGATTTGGGTTGTCGTTGATGGACAGCGGTTTTCCGTGATGATGATTCATACATGAGGTTTTATGTGTTATCCCATACTCAGGATTTATTAGACATGCACTATTTTATGTAGTTGTTGTACCCTAGTGGCGTACCTTGATCATGAATTGCTGCATATCCATACTGTTATATTTATGTCGTCAGATTACATATTTCAGACTATCGCTTTTTTGCATACTTGCGATTATCTATATGACATTATTTACTATTCACGAGTTGGAAACCCACCCCCGTTGTGCCACAGTGTTTTGCAGGCTTGACCCTCAGTGTAGTCGCGGCAGGGCTTCTCTTTGCATCTACTTTTGCGGATACAACTACTGTTGGTCGTGATTTTGGATAGGTGGGTGGTTTTGCGGGTATCCGTATAATCTCATTGTATATCTTATTGTATCTAGTACTCTCCATCTACCACCTTTATATATTTGACTTAGAGACGAGATTGTGAGGATCGATATTGTATTATTTGTGACTCTGGGTGTCGAGATCGTGTGAGCCGGCTATTTTATTTATGTTGTGATGTTGTTTTTGTTGGATATATGTATGCTCTAGAGGCCATTATATAATAGTGGATGTATTTATACATGTGTCTATATATATATATATATATATATATATTCAGTGTACATTCTTGCTCGACATGATAGTTTGCTATCTGGTTCTTCTTTATATGACATGTTGACTTGTCATGCTTTTATTCATTTACGTATGTTGATGAAGCCCTGGGGATATTTTCTTGACTACTGTGATTATGATGGAGATCATACTAGTGGGACGTCTGTAGTTTATAAGAATATCTTGAAATGTCCCTAGTCGTAGGTGTATCGAGATGGGGCATCGATATACCAGAGTAGACTAGCGTATATGATACTAGACCCATATGATGGGCAATGGATGTTTCCACATCCATTGATGTTTGACATCGAGATCATATATGGGTGCTCAGTGGAGACTGGGTATACTGGACGGACTCGCCGAGAACTCCTATATGGTATTATATCTATCTTCGGATAGCAGTTCTCAGGTGATACTGGTACAGGTTTGTCTGTAGACCCGAGATCGTCATAGAGTCTTGTGTGTTCTCCCACTGTACTTTGATTACCACCCTACCACGGCTCTACCGAGTCGTGCAAACATGTGGCTTTTGGCTATAGTCCCGAGACACATGGAGACGATGAGCGATAGGAGGGGTTTCGTCGCTCCCGGTATTGGGAGTTGATGCTGTGCTGTGCTCGATTGGCTATTTCAGTAAGTCCCTGGCCAGGGCTGTTGAGATTTACTGATAAGTGTTATCAGTAGTATCTCGATCTATTATAGATCATTCATCGGCACGACTTATTGTGTTATTGGGGTCGACGTTACCATCCCTAGACTCGATATGCAGCATATCTGACGAAGAGACCGGACTGTACAGTAGTGTTGTCGGTTGGCTCAACGGGAGTTATGACAGGTTCGCTTGTTTTCTTCTGATTGCTCAATACTCGGGTGGCTGTTACGATTAGCTGACATCTTGCGGCTTGGGGTGCTTGATATGATCATCACCCACTGCCGGCGTATTGACGAGTCTTAGAGTCCCACAATGGAGTTACCTAGTCCAGGCGAAACGATGTGGTGTGCATATGTGATATGCACGGGGACCCGATTAAATGCGTGTATATAATACCGTATATTAATCGGACGGTTTGCTATTGGTCGGGTCATATGAGATATGACCGGTTTTCTAAATCAAGTGTTGATTTAACATTGACCATTAGCTTTTCACTTTGGACCCTTTTGTTTTTGTTGTATGCATGCATGTATGCACATGTTCTCTATGGATGTGCATGCACTCATACATGCATACACAATTCTATCATGGTTGTTGATACATGAGATGGTGACAATATAAGACTCACACCTTGTTATATATATGTTGAAATTTATTTTTGGAAAAGAAAATGGAAATGGAAAATTTATCATGGTTGATTATTTTATTATTCCACTGACCTTTGTGTTAACCATGAGTTATTTTCCATGGCCATTTTTGATCCAAAGAGAAATATCTAGATATTTATAAACTAAAGTTAAGAATGAGAACAAGAATATATATATTTTTTCTTTTCTCATTTTTATCTCAACACTTATCATTATCTCTTGAGCTCTCATTTTGCCATCTTCTTCTTCCTCACTCTCTTGCTCTCTAAGTTTTGATAGTGAACAAAAGAGTGAACAAGTTAGGGTTTTGAAGTGAGAAAACAAACCACATTACCATTCTACACTACTCTTGCCCATTAGTTTAGAGTGTTGGCTTCTATTTCTTCTCTTGATCAAGTGAAGCCTTGAGCTTGGACAAAGAGGACTCCGGGTGGATCATCATGGACTTGGAGGATCTCAAGCAAGCTTCTTTCAATCCTCAAGTGGCCAAGGAGTCTAGAGAAGGGAACTACAAAGGTTGTATTCTCTAAACCTAGCCTTTATCTCATGTGGATTGTGTATAAAGTTTTGTTACCCTAGCTTTTCTAGTGCGATCCTTAGGATAGTTTCTTTAGCACCCTATAAATTTTTAATATGGCATGTATGATGCTACCAAATCTTTGTAGTGGTGCTACGGAAATCTCTTCATGGTATCAGAGCCTAACTAGAAACCTAGACGATGTTACGATAATCCGAAACCGAAAAACTCCGCAAAATACGATTTTAGAAAACCCATGGAAATGCGCTCTGTAAATTTTTTTAAAACTGGTCTAAAAATTATTTTAGCAACTGCAGAGTGACATTTATGATGGTATAAGAACACAGTTGTAATACGAAGGGGGGTGCTCGGTTTCCGGCAGGCGACCAAGCATAAAAATCCGGCGACGCCGACCCATTTTTCTCCCATCCTCATCGTATTTCACCAGTGCTCTGTACATCATGATTTGGGGTTTCTGGTATTGTTTTGAAGTCCAAAATTGCACGTGATGTTAGTTTGGAAATGGGCTCTTTGCGGAGTATTTCGTATTCGTATTTTTATAGCATTGTATTGGTAACTTTAGCGACGTTAAACAGGTCGAACGAATTATCAAACACTGGTATTTTCCAGGTTGAAAGTACTCGATATATAATGCAGGTATTCATATGGACCCTCTAGAAGAATGAAACCCTAACTTGAGATGTGACCACTAAACCGCGACTAAACCTTAGGGTTTACCGTAGTTAGGGGCGCTACAAATGAGGCTTGGGTTTGCCCTTCTACGGCTGGTCCATTAAATACTATGGCATAGATTTTGGGTATTATTTAACGGTGCTCATGTGTTGAGTTTGCTGGGGAATGCGGGTGTTCGTTGATTCGATCGAAGGGTTTAACATCGCCTAATAGTATATGATACTTAATTCTGCGACCGTAAGCGTAGTATGCGTATTGCCGGTTTCGTTGCTATATGTCAACGGCAATTGGGGTACGCATACTTGCTTAAGTTGATGACATGTGATGTTATGTGTTGCTGTGTTGTGATGTATAGGATCGTCGTGATTGAATAGCCGGGGGCTTTTATGTGAGATGACAATTTTACTTTTCATTCATGTAAACATCATTTGTAATGTAATATTCTTTTGTTTGGGGCACTTCCGGGTAGAGGATGTTGTCACCATTGATGTATATTATTTACTTTTCTGCATTAGGATAGACCCATGGTGGAGAGCACAAGTGATCGAGTTCTAGAGTCCAGTAGGAGACCATCTCGAGGAGTCGGGACCGGGTCTCCTAACTTTAGAATTGGTAGGGTCGCTTGCCGCTCTCGTAGGGGTCTAAGGTATGGGATTAGCTATTCATCACGACCGTGGAATCCGAATTTTCTATTGTTGGAAAAATACTAAATACGGACATCCTAGTATATCCTATATGATCATATCTGTGTTTCTGCTGCCTATATTCTGTGATGTGATCGCTTAATATATCTGAGACGAATGCTATATTATATATGAGATCTATAATAGACGTTGCTTATGTTTTATATCCGCGCTAGTCCCGTCCCGGTATGCTGTTAGTTATGTAACCTAACGGTGCATAACGAAACATTGTGGCGAATGCGGATGGCATAAGCGTACGTTGTATTTTCGTTTCTTTTCTGTGATTGGCTTAAGAACTTAAATGATGGGACAACATTAATATGATTAATGTGAAGAAAAATAAACCTAAAAAGATGTTGTAGAATCGGATTTGAAAACCACTCGGCTTTTTGCGAAAAAGCTACATTTCAAAATTGCGGAGCTTAAGCCACTCCTTTTGAAAAGCGTTAAGGGTTTTCTTAAAAACCATCCGCAACCCTCCGTCAGTTTAGGAAGTAGAGTAATTAGTATTCGTGCTACGTTTGTTGACCTTAGCCAAGGCGTAGTGCATGGTAGCTAAGTGATGTCTTCCTACAATGCATATGAAGCAGATTAATTGGGACGGGCATGTGACTTTGTTGTCCTTAGCCAAGGGTCATGTGAACGGGTCTAATTAATCAAGGGTTGAACTTGACTAGTGCTTGTGATTTGTTGACCATAGCCAAGGTCATGAGTGCTAGGGCTAAAAACCACATCGGGAGTTTTAAGAGTTGAAATTTACAATGAGATTGCATACCTTCCATATGATGGTTGGATCCCGATCCCACTGTGCACAATAGTTGCTCCCAGGAGAGTTTTGCAGTTTACAATTTGTTAACCCATTAGGTGTCTAGAAAGGTGTTAACGGGGCTACGCCTCTGGGAAGACGAGGTTTATATTAATTAGGTCCGTGCAAAAGCACAGGGAACCTCCCTCAAGTACCGACACTGGCCTGGCTGAACGGTTAGCGAAGTTGTGGCTAGTTTTCCTTTTAAGGTTTGAGGGGAAATTTGATAAAAGTAGTGGGAGACATCGATTAGATAAGATAATAACCAATCTGATCTTTGCAAGAGCTTCCGCTGAGTGTATTCTTTTCTCTCTCTTAATGGCAGATACCAATAACAAGACTCAAGCTTCTACTAGATAAAAATAAACTGAATGGGACCAATTATAAAGACTGGCTGAGGAACCTTAACATTGCCTTGACTTATGATAAGGTATCATATGTCCTTACGGCTCCAGTCCCGCCCGTCCCAGGTCCTAAATCTTCAGTTGCGGATATTGAAGTCCGCAAGACATAGGACGCTGACTGTGCCATGGCCAAATGCCTCGCGTTTGCATCGATCGATAACACACATCAGAAGAAGCACGAGAATATGGACGTCCAAGCCATATTTCTCCATACAAAGGAGTTGTATGGAGAGCAATCTCGTGTCTTACGATACGAAGCATCCAGAAAGCTATTTCAGATGCGGATGGCCCCTGGCACACCAGCAGGAGACCATGTTCTGAAGATGATAGCTCTCATAGAAGAACTTGAGGACCTTGGATGGACAATGGACAATGAGGAATATACTGATATTATTCTGCAGTCTCTCCCCTCTACCTTTGCTCAATTTATAGTTAACTTCAACATGCACAACATGGAGAAGGAACTACCTGAACTCCTTAATATGTTAAGGAGTGCAGAGAGCACGCTGAAGTCAGTGAAGAATCCCGTTTTGAGTGTTGGGCCATCTTCCTCCTCTTGCCCGAAGGCTAAAAGGCCAAGGGAAAGATGAAGAAGAAACCACCAAACCTACGGGTGGAGTCAAAAAGGCTAAGGGGAAAGACAAGTCCACGGCTGGGGAATCGGGGAAAGGGGAATGTTATCACTGCCACAAAGCGGGACACTGGAAGCGCAACTGCACTGAGTACTTCGAGTTCTAGAAGAAGAAGCATGGGGATGTTTCCGCTTCAGGTGTGTTTGTGACAGAAAACTGTTTTTCAATAAACTATGCTTCCTGGGTATTAGATACCGGTTCAGGTTCTCACATTTGCAATTCTATGCAGGGGATGAGAAATAACAAGGTTTTGAAGACAGGTGACCATACTCTCCGGGTTGGAAATGGTTCCAATGTACATATAGTTGCAGTGGGAGAGTATCACATGGGGTTGCCATCTGGATGTATACTGGTTTTGAACCCATGTTATTATGTACCTAGTATGCTTTGTAATATAATATCTGTTTCATTGTTAGACAATGAAGGATATAATTTTGTATTGCAGAACAATGTTATGAACATTCACCTGAATCAAATGTTGGTTGGTTTAATAACGGGATATACGTCTTAAATCAACACACAGTTTTTAGTATACAACACACTAATAAAAGAAAATTTTTAGAAATAAATGAAGCTTTTCTTTGACACTGTAGACTTGGTCATATTAACGAAACAAGACTAAACAAGTTACACAAAGATGGATATTTAAACCGTTTAGAATATAAATCTTATGCGACTTGCCAGTCTTTTATCAATGGTAAAATGACCAAAACTCCGTTTACAAGACACAGAGAAAGAGCTACTGAGCTCTTAGGCCTTATACATAGTGATGTATGTGGGCCAATGTCCATACAGGCTAGAGGCGGTTTTTCATACTTCATTACTTTCACTGATGATTTCTCAAGATTCGGTCATGTATTTTTATTAAAGCACAAGTCCTAAGCTTTCGAGAAATTCACTGAATATAAACTCGAAGTAGAAAAACAAACCGGCTTGAGTATCAAAATGCTTCGATCAGATCGAGGTGGGGAGTATCTCAGTACTGAGTTTGCAGACTTCCTAAAAGAGAATGGGATTCTCTCTCAGCTCAATCCTCCTTACACACTACAGCACAATGGTGTGTCAGAACGTCAGAATCGGACCCGATTAGATATGGTTCGTTCCATGATGAGTGATACTGAGTTACCTGTCTCATTTTGGGGGCATGCATTGGAGACTGCAGCGTTTCTACTAACAGGGTCCCAACCAAAACCGTGTCTACCACACCATATGAGATATGGCATGGGAAGAGACTATCCCTAAAACGAATTAAGATTTGAGGTTGTCCGGCCTATGTCAAAAAGAAAAATCCGGACAAACTCGAGACACGGTCAGTCATTTGTAATTTTGTGGGACATCCAAAGAATTCTTATAGATATCTATTCTACATAAGGAGGAACAAAAGGTGTTTGTTTCTCAGCATGGCACAATTTTAGAAAAAGAGCTTTTTACAAATGATACCGATGGTAGTGTGGTAGACCTAGAAGAAGTTCTAGAAACACAAATTACAGAAAATGACTTGGTTGAACCGGCTGTTGCAACAGAAACTGAAGAACCTCGGCCACTCCGTAGGTCTGGTAGGACTTCTCCCCCACCGGAGAGGTACTACGGCTTCCTCATTGATGGTGATAGAGAAGACTGCATCATGGAGGATGATAATCCTACGAGCTTTCAGCAAGCTATCACGAGTGGAGACTCTGTGAAGTGGCTGGATGCCATGAGATCTGAAATGGAGTCTATGTACACCAACAAAGTATGGACTTTGGATGTTGTACCCCCTGGGGTAAAACCCGTGGGGTGCAAATGGATCTTTAAATGAAAGATTGGTGTAGATGGGCAGGTAGAGACCTATAAGGCAAGACTTGTGGCAAAGGGTTTTCGTCAAAGACCGAGTCTGGACTATGACGAAACTTTTTCTCCCGTAGCCATGCTTAAATCCATTCGGATCCTACTTACTATTGCTGCTCACTAAGACTATGAAATCTGGCAGATGGACTTTAAAACAACATTTCTAAATGGAGATTTAGAAGAATGCGTTTATATGGATCAGCCAGAAGGCTTCATTGATAGTGGGAGCAGCGGGAAAGCATGTAGATTGCTTAAATCCATTTATGGATTAAAGTAGGCATCATGGAGTTGGAATATCTATTTTGATGATGTTATCAAAGAGTTTGATTTCATCAAAAATCCAGATGAACCTTGTGTTTATAAGGAGACTGTAGGGAAAGCTGTCATATTCCTCGTATTGTACGTGGATGACATTCTTCTGATAGGAAATGATATTTCTATGCTACAGTCGGTTAAATCTTTCTTATCACTAAGGTTCTCCATGAAGGACCTGGGTGATGCCACATACATTCTGGGCATTAGGATCTATAGGGATAGATCCAAGAGGTTATTGGGATTGTCCCAAACCAGTTACATTAACACCATCCTGAAATGGTTTAGTATGGAAGACTCCAAGCAGGGTGCCTTACCCGCTTGCCATGAAGTCACTCTCTCCAAGGACTTTTGCCCAAAGACCGATGAAGAGAGAGCTCGCATGAGCATTACACCCTATGCTTCAGCAGTAGGATCTATATTGTATGCGATGTTATGTACACGCCCAGATGTAGCTTATGCACTTAGTGTAGCAAGCAGCTATCAATCCAACCTAGGGGAGAATCACTGGATAGCTGTGAAGAACATTCTTAAGTACTTGCGAAGGACTAAAGAATTGTTCTTGGTGTATGGTAATGGAGATCTCCAAATGGAGGCCTTTACCGATTCGAGCTTCTAGAGTGATAAGGACGACAGCAAATCTATCTCTGGGTTTGTATTTACCCACAATGAAGGGGCGGTAAGTTGGAAGAGTTCTGTAACATTTCAGAAAAATAAAATATTATTTTTGGGAATTTTTATAATTTAATAATAAAATATTGAATATTTTAATAGGGCGGTATTATTAAATACCGATAAATGGGGACAAATTTGGAAAATTATGGAAATTACTGAAAAGAGTGTGGTTTATGAGATTCATGCAAATTATGAAAGCTTATGATTTATTTGACACTATTTTAGTGCTAATCGCGATTAAAAATCGCTAATCGGGCTTTAAGCGGGTTTTGTGCAAAACGTGCACCATATCATTTTTACACTTGTGTGACATTTCCTACATGTTTTTCTTTTCATTTTTCATTTATTGTTTTGGGTTTACTATTGAGGAGAGAAGGAAAATAGAAAAGAAAAGAAAAGAATAGAATATAGAAGTATGGGCAAGAGAGAGAAAGAGAGGGTGAGGGGTCAACCTTGGTCTTGAGCCATTCACTCTTCATTCTTTCACTTATTTCCTCTCCTTCACTCCCTCCTTCACTCCCATGGCAGACCCTCTCGTCCACCACCTTCAAACCCCCACTTCATCATCAAAACAACTCCAAAACCATACACCCTTTTCACAAAAAGTATGCACAAGCTCTCAAGCAACCCTTTGGACCAAGAAAGTAGGTGTTTTGGCACTGTTGAGGATTCATGAGTGTCAAAAGAGGTAATCCCTTTCACAATTAGTGTAGTATTTCTTGTGCTTAAGCCTCATTTCAAGTTTAAAATCATTTTGGCAAAGTTTAGTGAAATTTAAAGTCTCAAGTTTGGAATTAGGGTTTGATTGAGTAGAGGTAGTGTAATTAGGCTTTAGAGATGACCTTAAAACCCTCCCAATTGATAGAAACTCAGACCAACCCAACTGAAACCCAAAATACGGAATTACATGAGGTTGTGTAATTAGTTTCTACATGTTTTAGCTTTCATATGCTAGTTAATTTATTGCATGATATCAGATGCATCCATATATTCATTTATTATGTAGTAGTATGGAGATTTATGCCGGTTTTAATTGTTTATCGGTATCATGATTTTGATGATTTCAGATTTAAATGAGATTTCTGGATTTGGGAGAAAACCGCAGGAATTTAATAAAAGCTTAGTATCATTATTTTAAAATGCAAATTGTGGTTTTCTCATGATGTTTGAGTCGTCCACCATGAGTTTTCATGATTGCTGTTGGATTTGGAAACCCGATTCGAGGAGTTGGATGAACCGTCTTGGATACATGGTGGTCCCGAGATGGTACCCCGGGGAAAGAAGTTCGGGTTGTATTCGATGAGCCTGGCAGGGGAGCACTACATACCGGTGAAATTATTTGGACTCGCCGGCTATCCGGAGGATACCTGTAGGGTTTCTAGGCACTCTAACAAGGTTCTACAAGGAATCAACCCATGCCCAATTCAAAATAATAGATGTGCCGAACAACCCTAACCAAGATCGTATACTAGAGATTATGCGAAAACAAGCAAGGAAACGACTTTAACACTAAGTGAAAGGGATTACAACCTTCGTGGATTCGGTCCTTCACTTCTAAAGCTCCGTGTTGACGTCCCTTCGCTGCAATCATCGAGATCCCGGACTCTAGTGATGGTTTCCTAGGAGAAATGAGCGGGCTAGGTCGTTGACTTCGAGGCCGAAGATGATCTACGTCGAGGAGACTCAAACCCAAGCTCCATCTTCACTAGGTCAAAAACTTTGTGAAGAGAACACCGTAAACTAAATGGAAAGTAGTAGAGGATGATGAAATAGGAAGTAGGTTCACTTTGGATTTTGATTTCTCACTCTAATTCTTCACTTGAAAAATTTCTAGAAAGGTTTTTCTTCTTCAAGAAGAAGAAGAAAGAAAAGAATAAGAAAAATGAATTCTAACAAAATGAATAATCAAGTGAAGTCTATCATGATGCAACCATGGGTGAGTTTTCCTTTGTAGAGATTAAACCATAGTTTGCGGTAATTGTTTGGTTAATAAAAATCTTATGCAAAACAAAATTAGTAGACTTTGTCAAAGATGCTTGAAAGCTTCATGAAGCTTCAAGCAAAGACAAAGAAAGCCACCATTTTGTTTTACCAAAATAAATAAAAACCTAAACCGTTATCTTAAATATGGTGTAATTCATACACACACCCAAGTTTTCATGTATCATCAATCATGATACAAACTAGTGCACAATCATATATAACATATACAACTTGTGCACATCAAGTGAGAAAATCAATCTTAAGTGAACCAATACTAGTTAATATAAAGTAATATATCAAATATGTAATTATACATTAAATCATTAAATCAACACTTCATTTAATGATCCGGTCATATCTCATATGACCGACTAATATCTAATGTATCAATATATCGAATCAACACTTGATTCGGTAACCCGGCTATATCACATATAACCGATCGATGGTACTAATCGTGAGAATAGAATACATAATCACATACTGGTATTATTCTCGGTCCCGCACATATCTCATATGCGCTCCTATTTCATTTCGCTTGAGCCAGGAAACCTCTGTGTAGGACTCTAAAGACTCGTCAATACGCCGGAAGTAGGTGGTGATCATATCAATCACCCACAAGCCGCAAGCGGTCTGCTAAATGTAACGGCCACCCGGGTATTGAGCGATCAGAAGATCAATGAGCAAGCCTGCTCACACTCCTGCGAATCAAATCAGTAACACTTACCGCACAGTCCGGTCTGTTCGTCTGATATGTCGCATATCTCTCCTAGGGGTGGTAAACGTCAGACCCCAGTAGCTTGATAAGTCATGCCGATGTAAGGTCCACAACAAGCATGAAACTACTGATAACACTTACCAGTAAATCAATGCAACCCTGGCCAGGGATTTCCAGTTATGGCCTTTCGAGCATAGCGCAACATCAACCCCCAATACCAGGAGAGACGAATCCCCTCCTATCGCTCATTGCCTCCATGTGAATCGGGACTGTACCCAAAAACCACCTGTTTGCACGACTCAGTTGAGCCGTGGTATGGTTGAAATCAAAGCATAGTAAGAGACACACAAGACTCTATGACGATCTCGGGTGAACACACTAAGCTGTACCAGTGTCACAAGAGAACTGCCATCTGACGTGAGGTATAATACCATCTGGGAGTTCTCGGCGTGTCCGTTCTGTGTACCCAGTCTCCACTGAGCACCCGCATACCATCTCTGATGTCAAACACCAATGGATATGGGATCATCCATCGCCCATCACATGGGTCGAGAAGATATATGCTAGTCTACTCTGGAATATCGATGCCCCGTCTCGATATTCCCACGACTATGAACATTGAAGGATGTACTCATGGACTACCCAGGCCCTACTAGTATGATCTACATCATAGTCCTGCAAGTCGAGTACACATCCTAAGGGCTTTATCAACATGTAATAGAGTGACAGCAAGTATACATGTTAAGATAAAGAGCAACCAGATAGCGTACTATCATGTCGAGCAAGAAAGTCCTACCTATATATGTCCCAGCATCCACTACAATATACATCTCATGTACAGTAATGGCCTCTAGGGCATACATATAACTAACAATCTCCCACTTGCACTAGGGTCATCTGTAGTAGTGGTTGCAATATCTCATACTCAACCATCCCATAAAAGTCTCTCTCTGGGAAAAAGCCTTTGTGAGTGAATCTGCCGTGTTGTCCTCTGAGTCTACTCTCCTAACCTCGATCACCCTGGAGATCAACTATCTCCATTATCAGGTGATGCTGCCTCAGAATATGTCTGGGTCACTAATAGGACCGGGGTTCCTGGGCCAAAGCCATACTTCCATTGTCACACAAAGGTAGGAACCTAGTTCATCTCATGAAACAAAATACACCCAAACGGCCTCTTTGGTAGTATCTTTGATAGCGATGTCACCAGCCTTTATCGTCTAGTTTGTCACAGTATCTAGCTTGGAACTCTTCCAGCATACCGTCCCTCCACTGAGGGTAAAGACAATGCTTGTGACTGACATTCAGTCAACCTTACCACCCTGGAAGCTGTCCAGTGATTCTCCCCAGGATCGATTGATACCATCTCACTACACCTAGTGAGAATCCTAATATCCATTTAGATCTATCTCAGTGATCCAAAACCCAGGATTTAGGAGGTATCACCTTTATCCAATTTGGAGAATCCTTGTGATAAGATGAGATTGACCGTGCGTAGTGTTAGTGTATATACCCTAGAGGCCATTACTGTATCATACTAGTATGTATATTACTTAATGGAAGCTTGGGATATTCACCTTGTATTGACAATCTCGCTCAAAATGGTAGTATGCTACTTGGTTTGTTTCTGCTTTAATGTGTGCATGTGTTTCTTTTAGCATTTCGCCTTTACACATTAGTGGAGCCCTTAGGATCTTTGCATGATTACCAGCGTTGTGATGGCAGTCACACTCGTGGGGGCTGGGTAATCTATAAGCACATCCTTATGTAGGTCCCTAGTCGCAGGACTACCGAGACAGGGCATCGATACGCCGGAGTATACTAGTGTATACGCTTCTTATCCCAGCTTGGGAGACGGTCTGTCCCACAGCCGTTAGTACGTCGTACTTGAGATAGTATGCGGGTGCTCGTTAGGTTACGAGTACACTGGACATGACTCGTCGAGAACTGTTGGTTGGTATTATTCCTATCGTCAGTTATCAGTTCCCAGGTGACATGAGTACAGCTTAGTCCGCTGACTTGACACTATCACTTCACCTCGAGTGTGTTCCCGCTGTACTTTGATTACTACCCTACCACGGATCAAAGGAGTCGTGCAAACAGGTAGTTTTTGGGTGCAGTCCCAAAGCACTTGGAGGTAGTGACGGTTAGACAGGATTCGTCTCTCCCGGTATTGGGGGTTGACATCGTGCTGTGTCTAGGAGAGCCATTACACGAGTAGTCCCTGGCCAGGGCAAGCGATATATACTGGTAGGTTTCCAGTGCTATCTCAGGGTGTTCTGGGCTACACTTCGACACGACTTGTACCGCTATTAGGGGATTGACGTTTACCGCCCCCTAGGCCCTCCATGCGATGTATCAGACGAACAGACCGGACTATACAGAGATTGTCACATTCAGGCTCAGTAGGAGTTCAGATGGGTTTCACCTCGTCAGTCTTCTTGTCGGCATCTACCTGGGGACCGTTACGCACAGCTAGTGCCGCTTGCGGTCTGTGGTTAAACCGACTGCCAACGTAGTGTCGAGTCTTTAGAGTCCCACACAGAAAGCTATTCGCCTTTAGGCAAAAGAGTAGAGGTCGCATGGTTTTGCGACAGGTCGCATGGTTTTGCGACAGGGTTCGGTCACATCCGTGCACTTGTGCACGTTCAGTGTCCGGACAGTTAACACTAGCGGGCTTTGGTTTAAGCCAGATTCTAGTGTACGTTTTGGGATTGGTTTTATCTTGTTTGTATTCGTGTTCCTCGAAACGCGGAAGCGGGTGTGTATGCACAGTTGACAGAGAGACAAAGGCAGAGGATTCTCATTGGGGTTGTTGACTGTTGACCGTTCACTGTTGACCATTGACTTTTGCTAAACCCTAATGAGAATAAGAAATATGATTAATGATAATATTAATTAAGTATTATTGTGTCATGGTTGAGATGAGGGGTTGACTTTGTTGGCTTGTTGACTTTGTTGACCGGTTTACTAGGTTGGACTAGTTGACCATCATCATTACAATAGCTATCATTTCATGGCAAAGACTTTTGCTTGCTTGTTTGTTTTTGCAAAATGAGTGCATGAAATGATATAGCCATTTGACTTGAACCATCACATAATACTCAATTACTATTATGAGTAATCATGGTTTTGGATTATGAGAGCTTGGATGGCAAAAGAGTTACTCAATTCTCTCATTTCATTTCTCTCTCTTGCTTGAGCTCTCCCTCTTGCTCTTCCTCTTGCTCTCTCTCTAGCTCAAGGCAACACCATCTCATGAGTTGAGAAACATTGCCTTAGAGATAAAAGAAAACCCAAATCACTTCTCTACTCATCATAGTTTACAAGGTTTAGCAAACCTAGTGTTCTACTTTCTTCAAGTTCGAAGAAGAAGCCAAAGGTAGAAGCTTTCAGGTGGATCCATCTTCGGCACAAGGAGACGACGAGGTGAGGCTGATCCGTTGTGCTGTGGTGTATTCAGAGGAGTAACACCGAGAGAGAATCTCATTCTCCTTTAGAATAGTCCAAGAATTCCATGCACAAGTATTCTCCTCTCTGATCTCATCATAGGACATAATACTTATACCTGTATTGGTTCTCTACTTCTGACTTATATTCTTTGAATTTCTCAAAAGCTTCAGACATGTGTTTCAACAGGAACATGTGTCCGAATCTTGAGAGATCATCAGTGAATATAAGGAAGTACAAAGAACCAGTCCTGGCATATGTAGACTGGGGACCTTCATACATCACTATGTATCAGTCCCAAGAGTTCACTAACTTTTTCTCTGTTTCGAGTAAACAGAGCTATGGTCATCTTATCTTTGTGACATGACTGACAAGTTTCACAAGATGTAAATTCAAACTGATTTAAATATGCATCTAATATGTAACTTCAGCTAGTCGGGTCACACTGATATGACCTAGTCTACAATGCCTCAAGAAGGATTCGTTCATTTCTGAACTCTTCCTCTTGTATGTGTTATGTACATTAAGAACTGTGGTCTGATTTAGAATGTATATGCTTTTAGATATCGTGCCTGAACCGATCAACTCTTGATATAGGAAATGTGTAAAACATTATCCAACAATACAAAATTATATCCTTCTTTAGTAAATAAAGAGACTGATATGATGTTGTATATCAGGTTCGGTATCTAATAACATTCGTTCAGAATCAGTGTATTCTTGTAATACAGGGTGATAACTGCCAACACTTTGGCTGCAACAATTGCACTGTTTCAAACTCTTGAAATTTATCACCGGTTCTCAGTTCTCTACCTTTCTGTAGCCCATGTAACATATTACATATGCGGGATCCTGATCCGGTATCTCATACCCAGGACGTAAAGGATACTGAGAAACAGTTCTATATAATGAACATACCCGAAGATGATGGAACATCATGCACTTTCTTCGTTTGGGCGGCACGGGAAATCTGGTATTCCCCAATTTTCTGCTCTATCTTATAACAATTATAAGTTGGAGCGGGACCAACGTTCCCCAGCTCAGTATAACAAGCGGGTTCGGTCAATACATCCATATTATTATCTTGATTAAGGCGTGACATGGTCGCTACCTGAAAAGAGAGAAAGATAAGAAAACACTCTGCGTGCGCTCTTGCAAGATTAGATTGGTTATATATTTTGTCTAATCAGGATGGCTCCCACTGTTTTTATCAAATCTTCCTTCAAACCCTAAAAGGAAAGACTAGCCGGGATTAATTACATTGTACAAGTTCGCCAATCTTTCAGCCAGGCCAGTGCCGGTACTTTGAGGTAGGTTCCCCGTGCTTTCGCACGGACTTAATTAAAATAAACCTCGTTTTCCCAGGGGTGTAACCCCGTTGACACCTTTCTAGACACCAACTTGATCGACTAATTGCAAAGTGCAAAACTCTCCCAGGAGTAACAATTACTCGCAGTAGGTATCGGGATCCAATTATCTCATAGAAGGTATGCAATCTCATTGCAAATTTCGACACTTGAAACTCCTGATAACGGTTTTTACCCCTAGCACTTTTGACCTTAACTATGGTCAACAAATCATAAGCACTAGTCAAGCTCTACCCGTCATTTCGTAATTAATTAGACCCACCCACATGACCCTTAACTAAGGTCAACAAAGTCACATGACTTTCCTAACTAATCGAATCATATGCTGTGTAGGAAGACATCACTTAGCTACCGTACACTGTGCCTTGACTATGGTAAACAAACACAGCATGAATACTAAGTACTCTACTTCCTAAAATGACGGAGGGTTGCAGATGGTTTTTAAGAAAACCTTTAACGTTTTGAACTTGATCTCGTTGCGGAATCAAATGGTTTTTTAAATGGAGTGTTTTTGAGGCTTCTGCTAGTTTCGCTAAAGAGGTCACTCCCGGTGAAGGGATCTCGGCTCTTTCCTCGTCGAATGAGGTGCAGGATATTCACAAAACCGCTATGCAAAGCAAGAACTAGAAAAGCAATCAAAAGAAAAACCGAAGGTTGTAGCATCTGCTAATTATTGCTAAAGAGGACAGTCCCGCTGAAGGGATCTCGGCTCTTTCCTTATCGAATAAGGTGCTGGATGTTCTACAGGGAAAACCGCTATGCAAAGCCACAACTAGAGCTACCTAATTTTTGAAATTCGATTCCACAACATCATTTAGGTTTATTTTCTTTCATTAATCTCAGTAATGAATGTCCCATCATTTAAGTCCACCTAAACATCACAGATAAATACAACGTACACTTATGCCATCCGCATTCGCCTCGATGTCCCGTCTGCACCGTTAGGTTAGGTAACTAACGGCAGAGCGGGGCGGGCTAGCGCGGGTGTAAAACATAAGCAACGTCTATATAATATATCATATATACTATATACAGTATCTATCTAAACATATCACATGATCACATCACAGATAACGCAGCAGAAAATATCATATGAAATATTGGATATACTAGGACGTCCGTGCTTTATTTTGAGCCTGTTTAAAACACGGATTCCACGGTCATGATGAATAGCCAATCCCATACCCATACACCCCTACGAGAGCGGCAAGCAACCCCACCAATTCTAGAGTTAGGAGACCCGGAATCGACTCCTCGAGATGGTCTCCCACTGGACCCTAGAACCCGGTTACTTGTGCTCCCCTCCTTGGGTCTATCCTAATGCGGAAAAGTAAATAATATACAATGGTGACATCATCCTCAGCCCGGAAGTGCCCCAATAAAAGAATATTACATACAAGTTTTTACATGAATGAAAATGAAAAACACTCATCTCACATAAAAAAAACCCCGGCTATTCAAACATGACGATCCAATATAACATATCCAGCAACACATAATATAACATGTCATCAACGTAAGTAAATATGCGTATCCCAATTGTCGTTGACGTATAGCAATGAAACCGGCGATACACCACATATTACACTTACGGTCGCAGAAAAGAAAGTATAAAACTACAACAATTGGAATCCGCAACCTCCTTAGACATCACATGCCTAACCAAATGAATTCCTTAGACATCGCATGCCTAACAATTATAAACCCCGCATTTTAGTCTCATTATCGAAAACTCTTTTCAATATCAAGTCGGGCAATTCAACAAGATTCCCGACATCCTGATCGAATGCTCGTCGCAAACTTAGTAGACGGCCGCACCCCAGATGCCGTCGACGAAGTGCACTAAGGCGGAACACCGCTGCAGCGAGCACCCGAACGGATGCTTTCGGCGACGGGGTTCTCCTACAGTCACTTGGTCAGGGCTATGGGTCGTGGCTATCTATTAAGTTTACCCGGCGAGAATCTGCGTACGCTACGTGATTGCGACGGACTTTTGATCACATCAAAATTCCGTGGCAATCGATCAATTGAGACTGAACTGCTAGATTTATAACATTCAAATTAGTTATCTCATAACTACTTGTGGATTCCAAATATTGTATCACATTCCAGATAAATTGACAATATTAAACTTTCCGATCGAATAAACAAACACCCAAGTTTTCCCAAATAGCTCAACACTTGAAATAAGTTTAAAGACATCCATTTCATGCCTCAGTACCAACGGTCCAGCCGTAGAACGGTCAAGCCAATGCCTCACATGTGGCAACGCCGTACTGCCCCAAACCCTAAGGTTCAAAAGACAGTTCAAGACGGTCACATAATCAAGTTAAGGTTAGTTGTCTTCTAGAGGGTCCATTATATTACTTGCACGACTTAGAACGTTCTTAAACTACGAAAAAATCCAACGCTTGGAAATTTTCCGGCAGTGGAAAAAGTGAGTTATTGATATCCGTTCGAACTTTTTAACACGTTCTAAAATTAGCCGGAAAAACATAAACGAAGTTAAATTATCCGATCGAATCAACGATCCCCAATACAACCCAGAAAATTCAACACTTAAGTACAAATTAAAAATTCTCAGAAGAATCAGGAAGCAAGTACGGTTATTACTGTGCAAAGCACTGTCCTCGTTGCTACAGTTAGGCCGCGGAACCGCCGCGCAAACCTAGGTACGGCCGCGGTTCCGCGGCGCATTGATTGAATTGGGGGCACATGCTGCACAGTAATTCCTAGAAAACCCTGCTAATTTTTTTGAGCATTTTTAATGCAGAAAAAATCACAATTTCAGAAAATTTCCAGAGAAGGGTAAAAACTAGGGTTTCGGGGTACGATCGGACTTTAAACTTCATCTAGACTTCACCTAAAGCTCTAGCTTGTCTCTGATACCACTATAGGGTTCCTAGGCACTCTAAAAAGATTCTATAAGGCATCAACCATGCCCAATTCAAAAAAATAGATGTGCCGAACAACCCTAACCAAGATCGTATACTAGAGATTATGCGAAAACAAGCAAGCAAACGACTTTGACACAAGTGAAAGGGATTACAACCTTTGTGGATCCGGTCCTTCATTCTAAAGCTCCGTGTTGACGTCCCTTCGCTGTGATCATCAAGATCCCGGACTCTAGTGATGGTTTCCTCGGAGAAATGAGCGGGCTTGGTCGTTGATTTCGAAGCCGAAGATGTTCTACGTCGAAGAGACTCAAACCCAAGCTCCATCTTCACTAGGTCAAAAACATTGTGAAGAGAACACCCTAAACTAAATGGAAAGTAGTAGAGGATGATGAAATAGGAAGTGGGTTCACTTTGGATTTGGATTTCTCACTCTAATTCTTCACTTGAAAAATTTCTAGCAAGGTTTTTCTTCTTCTTGATGAAGAAGAAGAAGAGGAAGAAAGAAAAGAATAAGAAAAATGAATTCTAATAAAATGAATAATCAAGTGAAGTCTATCATGATGCAACCATGGGTGAGTTTACCTTTGTAGAGACTAAACCATAGTTTGAGGTAATGGTTTGGTTAATAAAAATCTGATGCAAAACAAAATAGTGGACTTTGTCAAAGATGCTTGAAAGCATCATGAAACTTCAAGCAAAGACAAAGAAAGCCACCATTTTTTTTTCCAAAATAATAAAAACCTAAACCATTATATTAAATATGGTGTAAGTCATACACACACCCAAGTTTCCAAGTATCATTAATCATGATACAAACTAGTGCGCAATCATATATCACATATACAACTTGTGCGTATCAAATGAGAAAATCAATCTTAAGTGAACCAATACTAGTTAATGTAAAGTAATATATCAAATATATAACTATACATTAAATCATTAAATCAACACTTCATTTAATGATCCGGTCATATCTCATATAACCGACTAATATTCAGTGTATCAATATATCGAATCAACACTTGATTCGGTAACCCGGCTATATCACATATAACCGACCGATGATACAAATCGTGATAATAGAATACAGTATCACATACTGATATTATTCTCGGTCCAGCACAAATCTCATATGCGCTCCTATTTCATTTCGCTTGAGCCAGGAAACCTCTGTGTAGGACTCTAAATACTCGTCAATACGCCGGCAGTAGGTGATGATCATATCAATCACCCACAAGCTGCAAGCGGTCTTCTAAATGTAACGGCCACCCGGGTATTGAGCGATCAAAAGATCAACGAGCAAGCCTGCTCACACTCCTGCGAATCCAATCAGTAACACCTACCGCACAGTCCGGCCTGTTCATCTGATATGTCGTATATCTCGTCTAGGGGTGGTAAACGCCAGACCCCAGTAGCTTGATAAGTCATGCCGTTGTAAGGTCCACAACAAGTATGAAACTACTGATAACACTTACCAGTAAATCAATGTAACCCTGGCCAGGGATTTCCAGTTATGGCCAGTCGAGTATAGCGCAACATCAACCCCCAATACCGGGAGAGATGAATCCCCTCCTATCGCTCATTGCCTCCATGTGAATCGGGACTGTACCCAAAAACCACCTGTTTGCACGACTCAGTAGAGCCGTGGTAGGGTGCAAATCAATGCACAGTGGGAGACACACAAGACTCTATGACTATCTCGGGTCAACAGACTAAGCTGTAACAGTGTCACCAGAGAACTGCCATCTGACGTGAGGTATAATACGATCTGGGAGTTCTCAGCGAGTCCGTTCAGTGTACCCAGTCTCCACTGAGCACCGGCATACCATCTCTGATGTCAAACACCAATGGATATGGGATCATCCATCGCCCATCACATGGGTCGAGAAGATATACGCTAGTCTACTCTGGAATATCGATGCCCCGTCTCGATATTCCCACGACTAGGAACATTGAAGGATGTACTCATGGACTACCCAGGCCCCACTAGTATGATCTACATCATAGTCCTGCAAGTCAAGTACACATCCTAAGGGCTTTATCAACATGTAATAGAGAGACAACAAGTATACATGTTAAGATAAAGAGCAACCAAATAGCGTACTATCATGTCGAGCAAGAAAGTCCTTCCTATATATGTCCCAGCATCCACTACAATATACATCTCATGTACAGTAATGGCCTCTAGGGCATACATATAACTAACAATCTCCCACATGCACTAGGGCCATCTGTAGCAGTAGTTGAAGTATCTCATACTCAACCATCCCAAAAAAGTCTCTCTCTGGGAAAAAGCCTTTGTGAGTGGATCCGCCATGTTGTCCTCTGAGTCTACTCTCCTAACCTCGATCACCCTGGAGATCAACTATCTCCATGATCAGGTACTCCACTTCTTTAGCTCCGTGATGACGTCCCTCCGCTGCGAGCATCGGGATCCCGGACTCTAGCGATGGTTTCGTCGGAGAAATGATCGGGCTAGGTCGTTGACTTCGATGCCGAAGATGATCTACGTCGAGGCGACTCAAACTCAAGCTCCATCTTCACTTGGTCATGAACCTTGTGAAGAAAACACGCTATACAACATGGCAAGTGGTAGAGGATGAAGAAATAGGATGTGGGTTCACTTTGGATTTGGATTTCTCACTTGAAATTTTTCAAGAAAGCTTTCTTCTTTTCTTCATGAAGAAGATGAAGAAGAAGAAAAGAAAATGAATTAATTGTAAAAGAAAATTCAAGTGAAGACTTATCATAATGCAACCATGGGTGAAGTTTACCTTTGTAGAGACTAAACTAGGGTTTAGGTAATGGTTAGGTTAATGACCAAAACAAAATGGTTAGACTTTTCAAAGATGCATAAAGCATCATGAAGCTTCAAATGAAGACAAAGAGAGCCACCATTTTATTTCACTAAAATAAATAAATACAATGAATAAAACCCTAACCATTAACCTAAACATAGTGTTATCCAAACACACACCCAAGTTTGCATGTATCATCAATCATGATACAAACTAGTGCACAAAAATATATCACATATACAACTTGTGCACTTCAGGTGAGAAAATCAATCTTAAGTGAACAAATACTAGTTAATGTAAAGTAATATATCAAATATATAATTATACATTAAATCAACACTTGATTTACTGATCCGGTCATACTGCATATAACCGACTAATATCAAGTGTATCAATATATCGAATCAACACTTGATTCGGTAACCCGGCTATATCACATATAACCGACCGATGATAGAAATCGCGAGAATGGAATACAGTATCACATACTGGTATTATTCTCGGTCCCACACATATCTCATATGCGCTCCTATTTCGTTTCGCTTGAGCCAGGAAACCTCTGTGTAGGACTCTAAAGACTCGTCAATACGACGGCAGCAGGTGATGATCATATCAAACACCCACAAGCCGCAAGCGGTCTGCTAAACGTAATGGCCACTCGGGTATTGAGCGATCAGAAGATCAACGAGCAAGCCCGCTCACACTCCTATGAATCCAACCAGTAACACTTACCGTACAGTCCGGTCTCGTCGTCTGATATGTCGCATATCTCTCCTAGGGGTAGTAAACGTCAGACCCCAGTAGCTCGATAAGTCGTGTCGATATGAGGTTTATAACAGTTCGAGAAACTACTAGTAACACTTACCAGTAAATCTCAGCAACCCTGGCCAGGGATTTCCGGTTATAGCCAATGGAACACAGCGCAACATCAACTCCTTATACCGGGAGAGACGAATCCCCTCCTATCGCTCATTGCCTCCATGTGATTCGGGACTGTACCCAAAAACCACCGTTTTGCATGCCCTCTTGGACGTGGTAAGGTGGAAATCAAAGCACAGTGGGAATCACACAAGACTCTATGACGATCTCGGGTCTACATACTAACCTGTACCGGTGTCACCAGAGAACCGCCATCTGACGTAAGGTATAATGCCATCTGGGAGTTCTCGGCGAGTCCGTCCAGTGTACCCAGTCTCCACTGAGCACCTGTATATCATCTCTGATGTCAAACACTAATGGATATGGGATCATCCATCGCCCATCTGAATGGGTCGAGAAGGTATACGCTAGTCTACTCTGGTATATTGATGCCCCGTCTCGATACACCCATTATTAGGGACCTTGAAGGATGTACTTATAGACTACCATGTCCCCACTAGTATGATCTGCATCATAGTCCAGGTAGTCAAGTACACATCCTAAGGGCTTTACCAACATGTAACAGAGAGACAATCAGTGTACACGTTAAGATAAAGAGTAACCAGATAGCATACTATCATGTCGAGCAAGAAAGTCCTTCCTATATATGTCCCAGCATCCACTACAATATACATCTTATGTACAGTAATGGCCTCTAGGGCATACATATAACTAACAATATCCCACTTGCACTAGGACCATCTGTAGCAGTGGTTGCAGTATCTCATACTCAACCATCCCATAAAAGTCTCTCTCTGGGAAAAATCCTTTGTGAGTGGATCCTCCGTGTTGTCCTCTGAGTCTACTCTCCTAACCTCGATCACCCTGGAGATCAACTATCTCCATGATCAGGTGATGCTGCCTCAAAATATGTCTGGATCACTGATGGGACAGGCGTTCCTAGGCATAAGCCACAACTTCATTATCTCACAATGGTAGGAACGAAGTTCATCTCATGAACTAATATACACCCAAACTGCCTCTTTGGTAGCATCTTAAGTAGCGATGTATCCAGCCTTTATCGTCTAATATGCCACGGTATCTAGCTTGGAACTCTTCCAAACATACCGTCCCTTTACTGAGGGTAAAGACAATGCCTGTGACTGACATTCAGTCGACCTTATCACCCAGGAACCTTTCCAGTGATTCTCCCAAGGATCAATTGATACCATCTCACTATAACTAGTGAGTAATCTAATATCCAATTAGATCTATCTCATAGATCAAAAACCCAGGATTTAGTAGGTATCACTTTGATCCTATATGGAGAATCATTGTGATAAGCGGAGATTGACCGAGCGTAGCATAGGAAGCTCTTTTCCCATCAAGAGTATGTTGTCCATGTACTCTACGAGGATCATCACCATACTCCCTACTACCTTTTTGTATATACAAGGTTCATCTACCATTTTGATGAAGTCAAACTCTTTGACTACCATATCAAAACAGACGTTCCAACTCCGCGATGCCTGCTTTATCTTATAAAGCATCTTGTACACGTTTCCGCTGCTCCCACTGTCTACGAAGCCCTCTGGCTGTGTTCTTATAGTCGTTCTCTTCTAAAGCATTACTTAGAGAGGCAGTCATGGCACTCAACCACCAGATATCGTAGTGATGGTATGTAGCCGTGGCAAGTAGGATCTGGATGGACTTAAGCATAGCTACTTGAAAAGGTTTCATCATTATCCATGCCTGGTCGATGAAGAAAACCTTTAACAAGTCTAGCTTTGAAAGTCTCAACTTTTCCATCTACACCTAGTAATCTTCTCAAGATATACTTGCTCCTGATGGGGATTTAACCCTTCAGATATAGCAACCAAAGTCCATACTTTGTTGGTGTACATGGATTCCATCTCAGATGGCTAAGCATCCAGTCATTCTTACAGAGTCCCTACTCTTGGTGGCCTGCTCGAAACTAGTTGGGTCATCATCTCATGATGCAATCCTCGCTCCCACTGTCATAGAGAAACCGAAGTAATTCTCAGGTGGGTGAGGAACCCTACTAGATCGGCGGAGAGGCTGAGGTTCGTTGGATTCTACTGAATCCTTTGGTTCTATCAAATAATCAGCTGCAGTTTGTATAGCTGGAACATTTCCAGTTCTACTAGCAGACCTTGCCTCGAACTTGTCCGGATTTTGCTTTTTAGACATAGGCCGGACAACCCCAAATCTTAACAAACTTAAGATATGGGCTCTTCCCTTTCCATTTCACATATGAAGTGGTAGGCAACTGATTTGATTTGAACCCTATTCAATAGGTATGCAGCTTCTTAAGTGCATAACTCCCAAAAGGAAATAGGAAACTCTGTAGTGCTCATCATAGAGCGCACCATATCATATAGGGTGTGATTGCTCCGTCCCGATACACCGTTGTGCTGCGGTGTATTCAGAGGAGTAACACTGAGAGAGAATCTCATTCTCCTTTAGAATAGTCCAAGAATACCATGCACAAGTATTCTCCTCCCTGATCTCATCATAGGACATAATACTTATACCCGTATTTTGGTTCTCTACTTCTAACTTATATTCTGTGAATATCTCAAAAGGTTTGGACTTATATTTCAACAGGAACATATGTCTGAATCTTGAGAGATTATCAGAGATTGTAATGAAATACAAAGAACCGGTCTTGGCATGTGTAGACAGGGGACCTACATACATCAACATGTATCATCCCAAGAGTTCACCAACTCTTTCTCTGTTTCCAGTAAACAGAGCTATGGTCATCTTATCTCTGTGACATGACTAGCAAGTTTCACAAGATTTAATTCAAATTAATTTAAATATGCATCCAAATGTAACTTCAGCCAGTCGGGTCGCATTGATGTGACCTGGTCTATAATGCCTCAAGAAGGATCCGTTCATTTTTGAACTCTTCCTCTTGTGTGTGTTCTGTATACTAGGAACTGTAGTTTGATTTAGAACGTCAATGCTTTTAGATAATGTGCCTGAACCGATCAACTTTTGAAATGTTCAAAACAATATTCAACAATAAAAAATTATATCCTTCTTTAATAAATAAAGAGATTGATATGATTTTGTATATCAGGTTCGGTATCTAATAGCATTTGTTCAGAATCAATGTATTGGTAATACAGGGTGACAGTGACCAACAGACTTGGCTGTAACACTTGCACCGTTTTCTGTCTCATGAAACTTATCACCCGTTCTCAGTTCTCTACCTAACTGTAGCCATGTAACGGATTACATTTACGGGATCCTGATCCGGAATCTAATACCTAGGACATAGAGGATACTGAGAAACAGTTCTTTATAATGAACACACCCGAAGGAGATGCATCACATGCACTTTCTTCATTTAGGCGGCATGGGAATTCTGGTAATCCCCAATTACCTGCTCTGTCTTATAAAAATTATAAGTTGGAGCGGGACCAACGTTCCCAAGCATAGTATAACAAGCGGGTTCGGTCAATACATCCGTATTATTATCTTGATTAAGGCGTGATATGGTTGCTACCTGGAGAGAGAGAGAGAAGAAAACACTCAGCGTCTGCTCTTGCAAGATCGGATTGGTTATTATTTTATCTAATCAGGATGGCTCCCACTGTTTTTATCAAATCTTCCTTCAAACCCTAAAAGGAAAGACTAGCCGGGATTAATTACACGCTACAAGTTCACCAATCTTTCAGCTAGGCCAGTGTCGGTACTTTGAGGGAGGTTCCCCGTGCTTTCGCACGGACTTAATTAAAGTAAACCTCGTTTTCCCAGAGGCGTAACCTCGTTGACACCTTTCTAGACACCTACTTGATCGGCTAATTGTAATGTGTAAAACTCTCCCACGAGTAACTCTTATTCGCAGCGGGTATCGGTATCCAACTATCTCATAGAAGGTATGCAATCTCATTGCAAATTTCAACACTTGAAATTCCCGATAATTTTGCCCCTAACGTGCTATGACCTTGACGAAAGCCAACAAACCATAGCCCGCTAGTCAAGTTCAACCCGTCATTTCTTGATTGAATTAAACCCACCCGCACGACCCTTGACGAAAGCCAACAAAGCCGCACGACTACCCTAATCCAATCGCATCATATGCAGCAGATAAGCAGCATATAGCTACCGCACACTACACCTTGACGAAAGCCAACAAATATAGCACGAATACTTTATACAGCTTATCTGAAATGACGGAGGGCTACGACAGGTTTTTAAGAAAACCTATTGCGTAATGAACTTGATATCGTTGTAGAATCAAATGAATTTAAAATGGAGTGTTTTTGAGGCTTTTCTAGTTTTTCTAAAGGGGTCACTCCCGGTGAAGGGATCGTCGGCCCTTTCCTCATCGAATAAGGTGCAGAATATATCATATATACCGCTGTGCAAAGCAAAAACTATAGAAGCAATCAAAATACAAACCAAGGGTTGTAGCATCTGCCAGTTATTGCTAAAGGGGTCACTCCCGGTGAAGGGATCTCGGCCTTTTCCTTATCGAATAAGGTGCAGGATGTTCTACAAGGAACACCGCGATGCAAAGCAAGAACTGTAGCTACCTGTTTTATTTTTGAAATTCGATTCCACAACATCGTTTAGGTTTATTTTCTTTCATTAATCACATTGATGAAGTCCCATCATTTAAGTCCACCTAAACATCATAGATAAATACGACGTACACTTATGCCATCCGTGTTCGCCTCGATGTCCCCTCGTGCACCGTTAGGTTAGGTGACTAACGGCAGAGCGGGGCAGGGCTGGCGCGGGTGTAAAACATAAGTAACGTCTATATAATATATCATATATACTATATACAGTATCTATCATTACATATCAAATGATCACATCACAGATATCGCAGCAGAAGAAACATATGAAACATTGGATATACTAGGACGTCCGTGTTTTCAATACGAGCCAATATAAAACACGGATTCGACGGTCGCGATGAATAGCCAAACCCACACCCCTAGACCCCTACGAGAGCGGCAAGCAACCCTACCAATTCTAGAGTTAGGAGACCCGGACTCGACTCATCGAGTTGGTCTCCGACTGGACTCTAGAACCCGGTTACTTGTGCCATTCTCCTTGGGTCTATCCTAGTGCGGAAAAGTAAATAATATACAATGGTGACATCTTCCGCAACCTGGAAGTTCCCCAATAAAAGAATATTACATACAAGTTTTTACATGAATGAAAATGAAAAACACTCATTTCACATAAAAAAAAACCAGCTATTCAAACACGACGATCCAATATAACATATCCAGCAACACATAACATCACATGTCATCAACGTAAGTAAGTATGCATACACCGATTGTCGTCGACTTATAGCAATGAAAACGGTGATACAACTACATACTACACTTACGGTCATAGAAAGGAAAGTGTAAAACTACAACAGTTGGAATCCGCAATTTTCTTAGACATTGCATACCTAACAATTATAAACCCCGCATTTCAGTCTCATTATCGAAAACTCTTTTCAATATCAAGTCGGGCAATTCAACAAGATTCCCGACATTTTGATCGAATGCTCGTCGCAAACTTTAGTAGGCGGCTGCACCCCCGATGCCGTCGACAAAGTGAACCAAGGCGGAACACCGCTGCCGCGAGCACCCGAACGGATGCTTTTGGCGATGGGGTTCTCCTACAGTCATTTGGTCGGGGCTATGGGGTGTGGCTGTCTATTAAGTTTATCCGGCGAGTATCCGCGTACGCTACGTGATTGCGACGGACTTTTGATCACATCAAAATTCCATGGCAACCGATCAAGTGAGACTAAACTGCTATGTTTATAACATCCAAATCAGTTATCTCATAACTACTTGTGGATTCCAAATATTGTATCACATTCCAGATAAATAGAAAATGTTAAACTTTCCGATCGACCAATCAAACACCCAAGTTTTCCCGAAACAACTGAACACATGAAATAAGTTTAAAAACATTCATTTCATGCCACATTACCACCGGTCCAGCCGTAGAAGGGTCAAGCCTGTTAGTTATATGTATGCCCTAGAGGCCATTACTGTACATACGATGTATATTGTAATGGATGCTTGGACATATATACGGAGGACTTTCTTGCTCGACATGATAGTATGCTATCTGGTTGTATTTTATCTTAACATGTACTCTGATCGTCTCTATGTTACATGTTGATAAAGCCCTTAGGATATGTACTCGACTACTGGGACTATGATGAGATCATACTAGTGGGGCCACGATAGTCGACGAGTACATCCTATAACTGTTCCTAGTCGAGGGTGTATCGAGACAGGGCATCGATGCACCAGAGTAGACTAGCGTATACGCATCTTGACCCATATGATGGGCGATGGATGATCCCATATCCATCGGTGTTTGACATCAAGGATGGTGTACGGGTGCTCAGTGGAGACTGGGTACACTGGACGGACTCGCCGAGAACTCCCAGATGGTATTATACCTCACGTCAGATGGCAGTTCTCCGGTGACACTGGTACAGAGTAGTCTGTTGACCCGAGATCGTCATAGAGTCTTGTGTGATTCCCTCTGTGCTTTGATTTCCATCATACCACGTCCAAGAGGGCGTGCAAAAAGGTGGCTTTTGGGTACAGTCCCAAATCACATGGAGGCAATGAGCGATAGGAGGGGATTCGTCTCTCCCGGTATAGGGAGTTGATGTTGTGCTGTATTCGATTGGCTATAACCGGAATTCCCTGGCCAGGGTTGTAGAGATTTACTGGTAAGTGTTATCAGTAGTTTCTCGAACTGTTATAGACCTCATATCGACACGACTTATCGAGCTACTGGGGTCTGACGTTTACCACCTCTAGGCGAGATATGCAACATATCAGACGATGAGACCGGAGTGTACGGGAGAGTTACTGTTTGGATTCACAGGAGAAGTTACAGGCTTGCTTGTTGATCTTCTGAGCGCTCAATACCTGGGTAGCTGTTACGTTTAGCTGACCGCTTGCAGCTTATGGGTGTTTGATATGATCATCACCTACTGCCGGCGTATTGACGATTCTTTAGAGTCCTACACAGAGGTTTCTTGGCTCAGTCAAAACGGAGTAGGAGCACATATGTGATATGTGCAGGACCGAGGATAATGAGATATGTGATACCGTATTCTATTCTCGCGATATTTGATATCAGCCGGGTCATCGGATCAAGTGTTGATTCGATGAATCGGTACAGATAAATATTAGTCGGTTATATGCGATATAGCCGGATTGTCGGATCAAGTGTTGATTCGATAATTTAATGTATAATAATATATATGATATATTAAATTACATTAACTAATATTAGCTCACTAAAAGATTCTTTTTCTCACTCGGGTAATACATTGATATATATGCGATATATGTTAAATGTATTATTTTATTTGGTTACAATAAATATTATATATATGTGATATATAATATTGTAACATGATATGATAACTAATGCAACATGTTTCGTGGAGTTTAAACATGATTAGGGTTTGGATTAGGGTTAAGCTTTCTAGATGATTCTAGAAGGTTTTGGTTTTGTTTTGTGAAAGATATTTTCAAGTGACTCATTCTTAACCTAACCCAAACCCTAGCCTTGGTTAATTCTCTACAAAGGTTTAGTCAACCATGGTTGCATTATTGATCATTATCTCCTTTGCATTATTCATCATAAAAGGAATTCTATCATATTGTTTATCTTCTTCCTTCTTCTTTCTTCATGGAAAAAGCTTACTAGCTTTTTCCAAGTAATGGATAAATATGAGAAAAAGATAAATAAAGAGAGCAAAAATCCTACTTCATCATCCTCATCTTCCTTTGCCATTTAGATGAGGGTGTGTTCATATCAGATTTTTGCATTTTTATACCGCCCAATTTTTATCACATTGCATATCGGTAGGTACTCTTGAGCCGTGTTTGCTAGCCAATTGCAGGATACAGGTTCTCGGCTCTAAACGGTGAAATCCATGGAAAAATACGACAAAATCCGAGTTCCTGCCAACCACAGATAAAACACGGGTCTCCGCTCTTTATCCGTCTGTTGCCACACACCAGTTTAGGAGACAAAATGACAAATCAATTGTCACCTTCATGCACAAAGCACAATGGCAACACAAGATCCAAGAAATTTACGCGGAGCTCAAGAAAATCCATGTCCAAAGTCCACCTTTCCCTCAACAGAAATTCTGGAAGAAATGTGGAAGTATTTTCATAAACTACATGTACCACACAAGAGGGTACATCAAACCAGGGGACCACAGAAAACCAGAGGAGACAACTCCTCTATTAGGCCGCGGAACCGCGGCCTAAGCATGCTTAGACCGCGGATCCGCGGCCGTATGGTGGCGGCAGACGAAGATTTCCAAGGGGTGTTTTGGTCTTTTTATTTGTGTTCTGGTGGTTGCCCTAGGTTTTCATTTTTCAGCCTATAAATAGCCCAGAACTTTGTGAAGGAAAGGGTCCATAATCTTGTATTTTCTTTTCTAGGTTTAGTTGTGTTTCTTCTTCCACTTCTCATCTCTTCTCCATTAAAACTTGTAGTGAGCTTTGTGAGTGAAGAATGATGAATAAAGAAGACTCTTTCATTATTATGCTTGTCTTATTATCTTGTTAATTGTTATAATTTTAATTTGTTAACTAGTTATTGTTATTTCTTGTTGTTTCTTTCTTCTCTCTTTTTCTTTATCCTTAACACAACCATGATGCTTACGCTTGATCCTTGCCAAGGTGAGGTCGCAAATAGCTAGTTGTTATCTTCTAATCTCTTTCTTTCTATCTTCCTCTTTTGTTCTGTTTTATTTTTCCGTATCATGATGTGTGAGTAGTTTCATACTTGTTAGGGTAGGATAAGGGAAGTTTGAGAGAAGGAAATCTCTCTCACTCTTTCCTTGCCCAACAGCTTAATTCGACTCCCGTTAATTGATCCATAATACGCTTCTTACGGCACCCTATCCTACATGATAGCGGTGATTCCGTAGTGAGACCGGTTGTGGTTGAATTAACCGGAGGTTATGGCTAAGAGCCAAGAACGGACGGACAAGCACCAAAAGGAAGAACTTATGCGTTGGAAAGCCTAGATTATACTCGCAAGTTCCTTCCTAGTCGTGCTAATCCCCGTTGTTGCCGATTACCGTAACACCGATATTAAGAGGGGCAACGAAAGATGTGGGAGACTCCTAACTCAAACTAACCTAATCCTAACCCTAACAAGCTCTCTTTATATATCAATTTTACCACTTAATTAATCACAACAAAATCTGGAAAACTGGACTTAACTCGTTAAAGCACATAGAAAAAGACTCCCATCTCGCTGCGGACGACCAGTACTCAACCGGCTAGCTACAAGCGAAACCGTCTTGATTGCGGTAATTTAACTAAACTTAAACACGCAGAATCCATAACAATCAATTGGCGCGTGAAGGTGACAATTGATTTGTCATTTTGTCTCCTAAACTGGTGTTTGGCAATAGACGGATAAAGATTTGTCATTTTGCACTACACGTAAAGACATATAAAATCTGTAGTTAAATAAGAAGCGAGGTGTGAAAAATAAAGGTTCGATAGTCTAGACTTAGGATCATAGAATTATTATTTTCTGAAACAAAACTTTAGGGATTTGAATCTTAGTTATTTTACAAAACTAGCTTGACCGGATTTTGTGGGTAGTATCCGCTGAAAACCCTCAGGAGACAACACTCCTCCTATTAGGGACACCTAGAGGTTTAACGGCTTGTTGCACATGCTCAGTGCAATCGCGTTCCCTGCGAAAGTGAGGTTAGGAAATTTTTTGTGAATAAATTGGCTTTGCTCGGGACGAGCAAATGATAAGTTTGGGGGTATTTGTTCATATCAGATTTTTGCATTTTTATACCGCCCAATTTTTATCACATTGCATATCGGTAGGTACTCTTGAGCCGTGTTTGCTAGTCAATTGCAGGATACAGGATCTCGGCTCTAAACGGTGAAATCCATGGAAAAATACGACAAAATCCGAGTTCCTGCCAACCACAGATAAAACACGGGTCTTCGCTCTTTATCCGTCTGTTGCCACACACCAGTTTAGGAGAAAAAATGATAAATCAATTGTCACCTTCATGCACCATTTGATTGTTATGGATTCTGCGTGTTTAATTTTAGTTAAATTACCGCAATCAAGACGGTTTCGCTTGTAGCTAGCCGGTTGAGTACGGGTCGTCCGCAGGGAGATGGGAGTCTTTTTCTATGTGCTTTAACAAGTTAAGTCCAGTTTTCCATATTTTGTTGTGATTAATTAAGTGGTAAAATTGATATGTAAAGAGAGCTTGTTAGGGTTAGGATTAGGTTAGTTTGAGTTAGGAGTCTCCCACATCTTTCGTTGCCCCTCTTAATATCGGTGTTATGGTAATCGGCAACAACGGGGATTAGCACGACTAGGAAGGAACTTGCGAGTATAAGCTAGGCTTTCCAACGCATAAGTTCTTCCTTTTGGTGCTTGTCCGTCCGTTCTTGGCTCTTAGCCATAACCTCCGGTTAATTCAACCACAACCGGTCTCACTACGGAATCACCGCTATCATGTAGGATAGGGTGCCGTAAGGAGCGGATTGTGGTTCAATTAACGGAAGTCGAATTAAGCTGTTGGGCAAGGAAAGAGTGGGAGAGATTTCCTTCTCTCAAACTTCCCTTATCCTACCCTCACAAGTTTGAAACTACTCACACATCATGGTACGGAAAAATAAAACAAAACAAAAGAGGAAGATAGAAAGAGATTAGAAGATAACAACTAGCTATTTGCGACCTCACCTTGGCAAGGATCAAGCGTAAGCATCATGGTTGTGTTAAGGATAAAGAAAAAGAGAGAAGAAAGAAACAACAAGAAATAACAACTAGTTAACAAATTAAAATTACAACAATTAACAAGATAATAAGACAAGCATAATAATGAAAGAGTCTTCTTTATTCATCATTCTTCACTCACAAAGCTCACTACAAGTTTTAATGGAGAAGAGATGAGAAGAGTAAGAAGAAACACAACTAAACCTCAAAAAGAAAATACAAGATTATGGACCCTTTCCTTCACAGAGTTCTGGGCTATTTATAGGCTGAAAAATGAAAACCTAGGGCAACCACCAGAACACAAATAAAAAGACCAAAACACCCCTGGAAAATCTTCGTCTGCCGCCACCATACGGCCGCGGATCCGCGGCCTAAGCATGCTTAGGCCGCGGTTCCGCGGCCTAATAGAGGAGTTGTCTCCTCTGGTTTTCTCTGGTCCACTGGTTTGATGTACCCTCTTGTCTGGTACATGTAGTTTCTGAAAATACTTCCACATTTCTTCCAGAATTAATGTTGAGGGAAAGGTGGACTTTGGACATGGATTTTCTTGAGCCCCGCATAAATTTCTTGGATCTTGTATTGCCATTGTGCTTTGTGCATGAAGGTGACAATTGATTTATCATTTTGTCTCCTAAACTGGTGTGTGGCAACAGACGGATAAAGAGCGGAGACCCGTGTTTTATCTGTGGTTGGCAGGAACTCGGATTTTGTCGTATTTTTCCATGGATTTCACCGTTTAGAGACGAGAACCTGTATCCTGCAATTGACTAGCAAACAAGGCTCAAGAGTACCTACCGATATGCAATGTGAAAAAAATTGGGCGGTATAAAAATGCAAAAATCTGATATGAACAGGGTGTTCACATCATTCCAATTGGCAACATTTAGGTTTAGTCAGGTAGTGTCGATCACCAGTCTGTTTTTCTGACTCTGCGTAGTAGGATTTTTGGACCTCAGCTAGTCTAGAGACTTCGGAGATGATCCATTTGGTTCAGGTCAGGATGAGTAGCCCAGTGCAGACAGAGGTCTTATGTCGACCATGTTGGTCGCAGACTTGAGTTTGCAGTGGGAGATCATGTATTCATACGGACTTTCCGATGAATGACATGTTGAGTTTTGGGAAGCCTATCCCAGAATTTTAGGTCCTTTTGAGATCCTTTAAGCGAGTTAGTTTTCGTTGCCTTTAGTTTGGCACTTCCGTCCAGATTATCGATTATTGACCCCGTTTTCATTGTGTTGATTTTTGCAAATACCTTCATGACTTTTTCACATGATTCAGCACAGACCATTGGTTTGGACTCGATCTTTTCGTTCACCGGTAGCCATGTGTGTAAATGGTTCGGCAGGTGAAGAAACTTCGGTCAAGGGTCTTGCCATCTGTGGAGAGTTTTCTTGGACGTAGCTATATAGTGAAGTGATCACTTGGGAAGCTGCGAGCGAGATTTGGGAGTTTTGTACTCTCCTTTTTGAAGGTATGCTTGGTGAAAATTTTAAATTCGGGGACGAATTTTTATAAGGGGGGGAGATTGTAACGTTTTAGAAATCGTTTTGTGTTTGTTTCTGTTTTTGGGTGAAATTCGTCGGTATTTTCAGTTTTATACCGATTGTGATCAAACGGCCATATCGATTTGCCAGCACCTAGTTTTGATAAAATAAAGCTAGTGCGCACACTTTGGGAGTATATGTGACGTTTTGGTCCAATTTGAATTTTTCCCAATTTTAATATTATTTTAATCCGGTTTGCACATTTTTGGAAATCTTCTCTTTGCATCTTTTCTAAAATTTTCTTAAGTTAAACTAAACCACATAATAATCTTTTATGAATGTGTGGACATGGATTTAAAGGAATAAGAAAAGAAAAGAAAAGAATTGAAAAGAAGATGCATGCATGTGTGAATTAATGTGTGTGAGTGCATTTAATGCATTTCTTTTTGGAAATTGCTAGGAAATTCCCTTCTCTCTCTCTCTCCCTCTCCTTGGCCGAGCCCTCTCCCTCTCACTTCTGCCCTTAGCCATTTCATTCTCTCTTTTCTTCATATTTCCTTCACAATTCATTCAAAAATCCATCTCTTTTCACAAAAATCCCATTTTTCTTCATGTGTTCTCTTTTGCTTGCTTGAAGTGCACATAAGCTTGGATCTTTGGCTTCTTTTGGATAGGTAAAATCCTCTTGCTGCTCTTTGTTGTGTTTTTAGTGTAGTTTAGCTAAATAGTTTCAGTTTAGAATGTTAAATTAGGTTTTCATGCGAAATATCGTATTTTAGTGTCGGTTTGTGGTTTCTAGGATCTGCTTTGACCCGGGGTGTTTACTGAGAAATTAAACATAGTGGTTGTGTTGTACTAGGGGACCTGGAGCACCACCTTCGAGATGGACCCCAGGCCACCGGCCAGGGCCGGCGACGGCTAAAGGAGGGGCCGGCGACACCGGCTATGCTGGAGAGTTAGGGTTTGGGTTTTCCTGTGTAGGTGTCTGCTATGGTTTGGGTTCTTCTGGTCTTGTTTGTTTGTTGAGTTTTCACAGTAGGCAAAATCTGGGATCAATTATGTAGTTTCTAGTGTTTTGTGTCCGCGTGACACGGGTCGTGCAGTTTTCGTGGTTTCGCTCTTAAGTTGTTTTCGTCGTGTTGCTACTCTCGTTAGCCACGATATGAACACTTAAGAGGTGGTTTTGTGTTGTTGTGTCGGTTAGGTGTAGATTGTTTGTGTTTTAGAGTTATTACTAATATATGTACTTGTTGTTGTTTATATGTTGCAGGTTCGCAGACGGAGACAACGGACACTGCCACAGGGGGGATTCATGTGGTAGACTTCTTCTAGCTTGGAGTATGGGTGAGTAGATTTAACATCTACAGGGGAATCGCCCGCATGGCGTTATGCGTCTGGGCTAGAAATATTTTACTTTGTCGCATATTCTATGTCATGTTTAGAATTGCGCAATTACCTTTCTGCTTAGTGATAGTTGTGCTTGGACTAGTATCCTTAGGACACTGCACTATTATTGACGGCTCAGATTGCGAAAGCACTGATTGTATGCCACACACACCGTCAATAATTGCCATGTCATACACAACCCATATTTAGAAATAATATAGTCGGGTTAGGGACATTGTGACCTTGATATATATTTCTTATCGTTTATAACTTAGACTTTGTTATGCTAGTTCCTGTTTACCTATAGGATCTTGTACCATTAGTGTTAGGTACATACACACCTAAGGACATAGCTACAGGTGTACTTGCATTTCATACTTTACTTATACCTGATAGGTATATCACATCATCATGTAGGTAGATACCTAGATTTCTGCTTTACCATTCATGTGTTCATTTATATCTGGTGAATGCTATGTTTTTCTGTTATACGCTTTCATTACAGTTTTTATGTTGCGTATACTTTATTCATGGATTATCGCATTGTTATATGGATTTTTCATGATGTTTTCTGGATTTGGGGACCGTGGTAGTTCATGAAATTATGCATACATTGAAAAACCCGGTTTCCTTGATATGATATTATAGCATCCACCATGAGATTTATCGGTTCTGATGTATACCCTACGCGAGGAAAGGAGGGATCCGTGTATGGGTACATGGTGGGGCCCGGAGGTACCCCGAAGCAAGAACGTTGTTTCAGGGAGTCGACGTCGCGTTGGAGGCGATGAGGCTTAGGGGAACCATACTTTCCGGTGACAGGACCATTGACTCATCGGCTATCGAGTGGATACCGACGGGAGTCATGTGCGTATGGATACGTCGAGAGGCGAGGATCAGAGCTAGGCACTCGAGCTCTCAGGATAGCGTATGATACGTACTTATCAGGGGGCCAGTCATGGAGACAGCACCTGATGGATCAGTATTTCTGTGTCGATGCTTGGCACATTGGTTTCATGATATTTCTAATTACTCATTTGTATATATAACAGGGGATTGAGCCGCTGTTATATATACCCTTACACCAATATTAGTGGAATGGGACGCTAATATATGTGTATTGCCCTCATCATATTTATTATGACATTATATTAGGATGTTAGAACTGTGCTAGAGATTTATTTTGGGATATTAGAGATGTGAGATCCACTTGCAGTTGTACATTTGATATATGTGAGATATACTGATATTGTACATAATAGATATGTGAGATCCACCTGATGTTGTACATTTGATATATGTGAGATATACTGATATTGTACATACTAGATATGTGAGATCCACTTGATGTTGTACATTTGATATATGTGAGATATACTGATATTGTACATACGAGAGATGTGAGATCCACTAGCTGTTGTACATTTGTTATATGTGAGATATACCTGATATTGTACATACTAGATATGTGAGATCTACTTGATGTTGTACGTTCGATACTTATGCGAGATATACTTGATATTGTGCAGTTGAGGAGATGTGACACTTGGATGATATGAGAGCCAATTTGGGGGCTGATTGAGGGATTGGATTTTGATTTGTCTTGCTGGATTGTGATCCTACCACGATGTCAGGATTCCGTGGAAATGACATATTTCACTCCATACCTCATCTTCACACACTTGTGCACTGTTCCATGTATTAGGAGTACCTGTGAGTGTACCTTCATGAGTGTTGCACATTTACTTTCTCATATCCCCAGTGCATGATTATTGCATACTGTTGTCATATCATTATTGCTTTATATATTGGTGGTACTTGTTAGTGTACTTTCCATTATTTCGTACTCATATGACCTATTATTACTGCAATTGACATATCTTAGATTCATGATGTACGTACATTCATGCCATTACCTGCATATGTTATTTACTATTCACGAGTTGGCAACTCACCCCCGTTGTGCCACAGGTATGCAGGTGTTTCCCCAGAGTAGTCGAGGCAAGCTATTATGCTATTCACTTATCTATCATCTTTTGGCTGCGGATACCACTTCGCCTGTTAGTGTGCAGTTTTGCCCAGGTAGGTTTTGTGGTTATCTGAGATTGTACTGTATATTCGTTGTATTTTGTACTCTCCATCTACTACCAGTATGTTGTGACTTAGAAACTTGGTGAGGACGATTTTGTATATTATTGTGGATTTGTGCCTTTATACAATTTCCTTTCTTTTGTCTCTTATTTCTTCGCCACGGCGTCGTATATCTGTTGGGGTGTTGTTTTCCGCCGTTGGGCGTTGATTTTGCTCCCGTTTGGGATGCTTTACTTTATATTTATATTGTACCCTTTTTGGGGGCTTGTTTTACAAAGGAGGTGCTGCCAAAATTTTAAAGAAAAAGTGGACTCTTTTAAAGAATTTGGGTTGTGATTTCAAATGTTTCCAAAACTTTTTATTATCTTTTCCGTATTTTTATGGTTTAGATTTCTGGGTTTTGGCTTTCTTTTACTGCGTTACGTCTGGAGGCATTGCGTAGTATTAGGGCCATCACGTACCATTTTCGGGTCGTGACACTATTTCTCGAACACAATAGTTTTACAAACGGGCTTTGTGAAACTGATTAGTAGAGGAGTTGGATGTTCGGTTTCACACGGGCTGTGAGTAGTCGACATCGCAATAATTAGCCTTGAGTGCAAGTGGGAGATTGTTGGAGATAGTGCCCTCATAGTCAATTATTGGATCGCAGGTACGTGATTGCAATGATTGCGAAGGACCTATACCGGTAGGACAGTCTTACTCAAGATGATAGTATGCTATCTGGTTTGCCTTTATCAGTCGTGTACATGTTCAGGTGACTGAATACATGTTACACTTTGATAGACCCCTTAGGATCTTGCTTTACTACCAACAGTATGATGGCGATCATATACGTGAGAGTTGGGTAGTTTATATACATATCCTTAATTGTGGTCCCTAGTCGTGGGAGTTTCGAGACAGGGCATCGATACTACGGAGTAGACTAGTGTATACAGTCGAGACCCCGACGAGGGGCGGTGGCTGGTCTCACAAGCCACTGGTGTCAGTTGGATCACCTAAGATATATACAGGTGCTCATTGGGTTATGAGTACACCGGACAGGACTCGTCGGGAATCTGCTAGTTAGTATTATATCTATCGTCAGATAGCAGTTCCCTGGTGACATGTGTACATGTTAGTTCATCGACCTGAGGTCGTCATTTGTCTCGTGTGAGTTCCCACTGTGCTTTGATTTCTACCCTAACACGGCTCAAAGGAGTCGTGCAAACAGGTAGTTTTTGGGTACAGTCCCGAGCCATATGGAGGCACGTGAGCGGATCGGCAGGGGATTCGTCTCTCCCGGTATTGGGGGCGAGGTCGTGCTGTGTCTAGGAGAGCCATTACACATAGTCCATGGCCATGGCAGGAGATTTACTGGTAGGTACTCCAGTTGTATCTCAGGGTGTTATTGGACTTCACTCCGACACGACTTATACTGCTATTGGGGGTCTGACGTTACTAGCCCCCTAGGCAGATATGCGATACTCATAGACGAACGGACCGGACTGTATATACATTGTCACTGTTAGGCTCAGTAGGGTTTCTGGATGAGTTCGCTCATCAGCCTCCCTTGAGGTCAGTCCATGGGCAGCCGTTACGCATTGCTAGTGCCGCTGACGGTTTGTGGTTAAACTCACTGCCAGGGTACTGACGAGTCATTAGAGTCCCCCACAGACAGTTTCCCAAGTTCGGACGAAACGTTGTAGAGGCCGTATGGTTTTATGGCAGGGTTCGGAAAATGCACGTGCGTTTACGCACATGTTATTTTTCGGGCAGATGATACCGGTCGGCTTTGGTTTAAGCCGGATCCGAGTATTATATTGAGTAGGTATAATATCTTTGTCTCAGTTGCATTTGTATTCGGTCGTAATACAAATGCGGGTATATTTATACAGTTTCGGGGTTGTCCTGAAATTCGTTTCAGGATCACTTTTGGAAGTTGCCAGTTTCCAGTTTTCTATCAGCCGTCTTTTAACATTCGGTTAAAGACGGATTTATCTTTTCTTGGATGAGAGTGAGTCATGCTTCTAGAAGGTTCTAGAAGGTGATGACTTGGTTAATTGGTGTTGTGTTTTCATTGGTTGCATTAATGAATGGATGCTAGGTTTAGTGAGTCATTCATTTCATTAACGAGTTTTGTTATGCTTAAGGATATTTGTTGTTGATATTTATCCTTATGCTCACCCCTTTGCTCCTACACTCACCCTCCTCCTCCCTATATATGGTCGGCCCCTCCTCTCACTCTCTCACTTGAGATTTTTCACTTGAAAGGATTATGATAGATTTTGGGGTGTATGGAATTCACAACTCATTTCATTCCATCACCCGATTCCCTCGGCAACTTCTTTAACCGATCGTCCACGGATTTGGACGAAGTGAGACAAAGTCATCTACTCATTCTCTACATCATTCTTGGTCGTCTCTTTTAGCAAACTTGACGACCGAGTTGCCTCAAGTCAGAGGCGGGAGCCCGTTTAAAGAATCAGTGACGTGGTGCCACCTAGACGAGCAGATCGGAGATCGACGAGATCAAAGAAGCCGCAACGGAGCGTGGGATGATGGTTAAAGAACGAAGGACTCGGATCGTTCGGTATAACCTTTCTACACTCTTTACAGTTTGTTAGTTTAGCAATAATGGCAGATCCGGGTTAAAGTATACGATAGCGCCAGTTAAAAAGTTTTTGTTCCGCATTTGACGTCTGTAGACTGCCGGGGCGCTACCGTAGACTTACAACACTTACCAGTAAATCTTAACAACCCTAGCCAGGGATTTCCGGTTATAGCCAATCGAACACAGCGCAACATCAACTCCCTATACCGGGAGAGACGAATCCCCTCCTATTGCTCATTGCCTCCATGTGATTCGGGACTGTACCCAAAAAACCACCGTTTTGCACGCCCTCTTGGACGTGGTAAGGTGGAAATCAAAGCACAGTGGGAATCACACAAGACTCTATGACGATCTCGGGTCTACAGACTAACTTATACCAGTGTCACCAGAGAACTGCCATCTGACGCAAGGTATAATACCATCTGGGAGTTCTCGGCGAGTCCGTCCAGTGTACCCAGTCTCCACTGAGCACCCGTATATCATCTCTGATGTCAAACACCAATGGATATGGGATCATCCATCGCCCATCTGTATGGGTCAAGAAGGTATATGCTAGTCTACTCTGGTATATCGATACCCCGTCTCGATATACCCACGACTAGGGACCTTGAAGGATGTTGTTGAAGTCAAAATTTGCACCCCGGTTGACCAAGTCAAGGTCAAGGTCAACCCCAAGCCAGGTGGGCCCAAGCCCAAACAAGTGGGCCAATGCCCAGGTCAAGCCCGAACACGAAGCGTCCGGCCTTCCGCCATGCCAACAAAAAAATCATGTAATAAATAATTTTTATGTATTTTTTTATACATGAATGTATGCAAAATGGGCATAAAGCCAATATTTTGTAAGCCCATGGCTTATGTGCAAAAATGAAATGGCACATGAGCCATGGGATGGGCAAAATGCCATTTTGTAAAGCCCAATGGACTATATGTAAATATGTAAGCCTATAAAAGGCAACATGATGATGAATAAACTAACACTTTTTATTCTCTCCACAAAAATTTTAGATCTGAGATCTTTTGTGCCTCCTTCTCCTTCTCCAAGGTTCTAAACCTTCTCATTTCTTTTGAATTAAATCAAGAGTTTTACTCTTACTTTTCAAAAACTAAGAAGTCTTCCACCACAAAACCCACAAAGGGGAACTTGGATCTACCATTAGATTTCATAAAGGAGAGATTTTTAGTTCTCACATCTCTTGATCATCAAGATCCAGCCAACAGAGGAGGAAGAGGAAGAACCCCTTTCATCAACCAAAACATTTTAGGAGTTTAACTCCATATATTTACATAAATATATATATATATATATAATAAATATTTTCTTTCTGAAGCATAGCTTCTGGTTCTGAGACTAAAAGCCCCTTTGTCTCGCCTGCGTCCAGCGCTCGAGCGCAAAACACCCACGTGCCGACACGTGGCGCGCTTGTGCTCAGGCGCACTGCGCTCGAGCGCAAAGCGCCCACATGCGGACACGTGGCGTGCTGTGCTCAGGCGCACTGCGCTCGAGCGCAAAGCGCCCACGTGCGGACACGTGGCGCGCTGCGCTCAGGCATACTGCGCTCGAGCGCAAAGCGCCTATGTGCTGACACGTGGCCTGCTTGCGCTCAGGCGCACTGCGCTCGAGCGCAAAGCGCCCACGTGCCGACACGTGGCGCGGTTCGCTCAGGCGCACTGCGCTCGAGCGCAAACCGCCCACGTGCTGACACGTGGCCCGCTTGCGCTCAGGCGCACTGCGCTCGAGCGCAAAGCGCCCATGTGCCGACATGTGGAGCGCTTGCGCTCAAGCGCACTGCGCTCGAGCGCAAAACGCCCACGTGCCGACACGTGGCACGCTTGCGCCTGAGCGCACAGCACCTAAGTGCACAGCGCTCGAGGCGCTGGTTCCACGCATCCTTTGGATGCCTTTCCCCCCTCTTTTTATGTACATACATATACATATACATATGTATACATATTTGCACACACACGTGCTCCACGACACTGCCCCGCACCCCGTAAAGGGGCTGCTAGCCCCCTTCACCCCCAGCCCGCTATCCGGGTAGCGGGACCCCCGTAAAAACTCTGCGCGGCTCCCGATATATTTAATCCCCCCTCCAAAACAAAACACACGTAGACTGCACATTGAGTTCGCATGACCAGTTTAACCCGTTAATCGGAGGTTCCCTCGCCCCAAAGGAGAGGGGTAATTAACGGCAGCTTAGTCCGCGGCTGCTGGAGATTCGGATCTCCACAATCATTAGACCCCCGCCTACCTTAGGCGGGGGGATATTGTAGTACGCCTGACAAGCGCGCGCGTATTCCCATCTCAATGGGGTGACGAAAAACACCCTACAGATTCTGGCACGCCCGGTGGGACAAACCTCTCCTCCCATATTTCGAGTTAAACGTTCATGCGAACTCAATCAATTTACATGTTTATATTTATACTAAAATAATACTCTTTCATGCAGGTTTTCAAGCAATTGCCTTTCAACAATGTCTCCAATGATGAACTCAGCTCCCATCTCTTACACGATGAAGATGGACTCCGGGACGGTCCTCCCAGCCAGCCTTGGGCGACAGTGGGAGGAGCCGCTGCTACAGTTCGGCTCTATTCTGTTCGTGCCCGCTAACGCCATTCCATCTCCTCAAGCTCCAGCAACAGACAGACCGGTCTCGAAAGACAGGAGACCAAATGTAGTGATCTTGAGGGCGCCCTAACACAAACGCATGTCGGTGTCTGAACGACTTTCCTTGGCACCAGCTGGGGGCAAGGCCATCAACACCAATAAAGCTACAACGCGTCTTGAACAAGCTCCAACGGTGCCCTCGACAACTGCTCAATTGGGTATCTTTTCTAGGCTCCCCATCACTCAGCCTATGGCGGCTTTCCGAAGGGCAGAAGCCTGTCAAGCGCTCATGGCAGAGAAGCTGAGGCAGAAGCGACTCAGATACAGAGCCAACAAAAGGGCTAGGGCTCTGGCCATGCTAAAATTTATGAATTTCCAAAGCCCGGACCGCTCCGCGAAATCAGCCGCCAAAGACAAAGAGATGGCTGGGTATGTGTTCTGCACTGTCTATATGGTCGGACATGAAGAAACGAACCCGCCTACGCTTCACAGCCATGGTGATGATATGGTTGACGCTATCCAGCATCGGCTCGATCAAAATGATGAAGAGCCCGCCCAGACCGATAAGCCAGAGGAGACCGTGGTTCCTACGGAATTGAGCTCAGGCAATAAAGATTACCCGGTTGTCATAGCCGGAACTACAGAACAAGCATTATTCCAATGGCTTCAAAGGCAATTTCAGGACAGGGATGAGAAGATGGCCGAGGTCTATTCCAAAGTCGACGAGCTGGCAAACGTCGTGGCAGATCTCGCGACCCAAGTCGCCCGATTGCAATTACAGCAGAATCAAATTTTGGCTCTTGAGCCAGGGATTGATACACGGGGGTAGCCAACTGATATCCCTTTCAACCTAAAAGCGGAGCGCCATCGTGAAAAACGGACGCAATCAACCTCTAGCCCCTCCGATACATATGCCGGGGGGGATCGCCTCTGAAAGAGAAGCTGGAAAAGGTCTATTCCTTCAAGAGGGAAAAGGTCCACAAGATATTCTAGGACGCCCTAAGAAACGGTCTACAACTTCCAGAATCAAAGAGACCGCAAGAAGAGAATATGACCGACGACCCAAAATATTGCCCCTATCACAGGGTGATAGGTCATGCCATTGAGGACTGCTTCGTCTTCAAAGATTGGGTCGAAAGGCAATACAAGATGGGAGAGATAGAACTGTCTAAAGGCGTGTTAGCAAACAGCCAAGCTACGATCGCCGATTTCATGCAAATGGAGACCGGAGCCTTTCGGGAACCTAATCCTCCCAGACATGTGCTATTATCTGAAAAGGGCGAACCAAAGACCGATCGGCCTCGAGGACCAGTATCAGTAAAGGCACCTACTCCAATGGAGAGAAAGAAGAAGGTATACTCCTTCAGGAGGGATGAAGTCCGCAAAATATTCACGGACGCCTTGAACAACGGTCTGCAACTGCCTGTTCCAAAGAGGCCACAGGAAATGAACATGACCGGCAATCCCGTATACTGCCCATATCATAGAGTGGTGGGTCATACCATCGAAGACTGCTATATTTTCAAAGATTGGGCAGAGGACCAATATAAGCTTGGAAAAACCTCACAATCCTCGGATGTATCGGCAAGCCACGGAGCTAGGTCATCAACACAGCTCCGCCAAGATCAAAGTTCAAGGAGTTGGGATAAGCAAAGATGACCCCCATGTCGATAAACTGGGAACCGTCGACCTCTAAGTCGTTAAACTGGGAATGTAAAAAAATATATATATATATATATGTATGTATGTATGTATGTAAATAAACAAAAAATGTGTAAATAAAAGAAAAATAAGGAAAAGCCGAAATGATGGAGCAACTCGCAATAAAAATCAGTGAGTAAAGATAAACAAGAAAATAAAGCCGAAATGATGGGGCAACCGCGAATAAATAGCCGAAATGATAGGGCAATCGCGACCTTCGCGATAAGAAAAGCTGAAATGATAGAGCAATCACGGTAAAACAAAACAAAAAAAAACAAAAAAAAACACAAAACAACGGCGAATGATGAGTCGCTCCTGGTACCATATTCCAGTGTAGCGATGCAGACGCCAACCAAAATCCAATTTTTCAAAATTCTTTTGGCCCTACGGCCAGTCCCCAAGTTGACTGCCGTATACAATCCACGGGCTCAAATAATTCTCATCATACCCATGCCCCACCGTAATCACCAGTTACGCGGCTGGTCTCCGTATTTGGAGTTATGCTCCATTGAGAAGACCCACTCTTGTGCCCTCACGATACATGAGGAGAACAAATCTTTGTGGGATCCTTACGACTCACAAAGGAAAAACACACTTAGGGGTCCTCGCGACTCCTAAGGAGAAAATACACCTGCGGGATCCTCACGACTCGCAGGGAGAAAATGCTTTTACGGGACCCTCACGGCCTATAAAATTGAAAAGCCTTAGGCGATAGGGACCTAAACCCGTCTCCTAAGCCATCGCTCCGCCAACAAGAGTAGGGAAATGATGAATTGCTCCTGGCACCTCTGCTTTAGAATTAGCAACGCTGATGCCGGCCCCTACCCCAAAATTCCAAGCTCGCCATCAATAGACCCCTAAGTCTTTAAACTGGAAACAGATGACCGCCAAGTCGTTAAACTAGAAACAGATGACCTCTAAGTCGTTAAACTGGAAACAGATGACCTCTAAGTCTCTAAACTGGAAACAGATGACCACCAAGTCGTTAAACTGGAAACAAATGACCTCCAAGTCTTTAAACTGGAAACAGATGACCTCTAAGTCTTTAAACTGGAAACAAATGACCTTTAAGTCGTTAAACTGGAAACAATCGACCTCCACGTCTTTAAAACTGGAAACAGATGACCACCACGTCGTTAAACTGGAAACATATGACCACCACATCGTTAAACTGGAAACAGATGACCTCTAAGTCGTTAAACTGGAAACAGTCGACCTCTAAGTCATTAAACTGGGAACGAGAGAAATCCACTCATGTCTCCTCACGATACATGAGGCGAACAAACCTTTGTGGGATCCTTACGACTCACAAAGGAAAAACACCCTTAGGAATCCTCACGACTCCTAAGGAGAAAATACACCTGCGGGATCCTTACGACTCGCAGGGAGAAAATGCTTTTATGGGACCCTCACGGCCCATAAAATTGAAAAGCCTTAGGCGATAGGGATCTGAACCTGTCTCCTAAGCTATCGCTCCCCAATTCCCAAGTGGCGAATGATGAGTCGCTCCTGGTACCATATCCCAGTGCAGCGATGCAGACGCCAGCCAAATTCCAAATCCCAACGGAGAATGATGAGTCGCTCCCGGTACCATATTCCAGTACAGCGATGCAGAAGCCAACAAAGTCCCAAAATGCTTTTGGCCCTACGGTCTGGATCATACATCTTGCAAAACCGTATACAATCCACGGGCGTAAAACAATCCCAGTCCCTCCCAAGTCCTACCGGTGAGACCACATTCAAAGTCCCACCAAAAATATAAAAAAAGGGAATAGAAATAAAAAAAGGCATGTCCACAAGCAAAATGGGCACGGATGAAAACCCGAAAGGGCTCCGTGAGTAAAAACAGCAGGACTGTCGGTGAGTTTGTGAAAACCCGAAAGGGCGCACACTCGTAAAAAAGAGATGAAATGCACTCGCAAAGTTCTCTCGACTTTGTGAGGAGAAAATTCCCGCGTGAGATCCTTACGACTCACAAAGGAGCAACACCCTTAGGAGTCCCCATGACTCCTAAGGAGAAAATACACCTATGAGATCCTTTCGACTCGTAGGGAGAAAATGCTTTTATGGGACCCTCACGGCCCATAAAATTGAAAAGTCTTAGGTGACAGGGATCTAAACCTGTCTCCTAAGCCATCGCTCCCCAACCCTAAAGTGGCGAATGATGAGTCGCTCCAGGTACCATATTCCAGTGTAGCGATACAGACGCCAACCAAATTCCAAATCCCATATCCTAACGGCGAATGATGAGTCGCTCCTGGTACCACATTCCAGTGCAGCAATGCAGACGCCAAACAAAGTCCTAAAATTTTTCCGGCCCTACGGTCTGGATCATACATCCTGCAAAACCGTATACAATCCATGGGCGTAAAACAATCCCGATCACTCCAAAAAAAGAAAAAAAGAAAAAAAACAGAGAACGGTATGTCCACAAGCAAAATGGGCACGGATGAAAACCCGAAAGGGCTCCGTGAGTAAAGACAGCAGGACTGCCGGCGTGTTTGTGAAAACCAGAAAGGGCGCAAACTCGTAAAAAGGAAAGAAATGAAATGCACTCGCAAAGTCCTCTCGACTTTGTGAGGAGAAAATTCCTGCGTGAGATCCCTACGACTCACAAAGGAGCAACACACTTAGGAGTCCCCATGACTCCTAAGGAGAAAACACACCTACGGGATCCTTACGACCCGTAGGGAGAAAATGCTTTGAGAGACCCTTACGGCTCACAAAATTGAAAAGCCTTAGGTGATAGGGATCTAAACCTGTCTCCTAAGCCACCAATTTCCAAATCCTCCCGGGGCAAATGATGAGTTGCTCCTGGCATTATTCCAGTGCAGCAATGCAGATGCCAAACAAAAAAAAAACAAATCCAAATCCTCTCGGGGCACATGATGAGTTGCTCCTGGCATTATTCCAGTGCAGCAATGCAGATGCCAAACGAAAAAAAACCAAATCCAAATCCTCCCGGGGCAAATGATGAGTTGCTCCTGGCATTATTCCAGAGCAGCAATGCAGATGCCGACAAAAATACCAATCCCAAAATTCTCTCATGAAAAATGATGATTCGCTCCTAGTACCATATTCCAGTATAGCGATGCTGATGTCAACTCAAATCAAACAAATCAAACCAACCAATTCCAACAACGATATACCGCGCCGGGGAAAAGTCGATCAGCGCCACTCCGTGCCGGGGAAAAGTCAACCCGCGACACTCCGCGCCGGGGAAAAGTCGATCAGCGACATTCCGTGCCGGGGAAAAGTCAACCTGACACTCCGCGCCGGGGATAAGTCGATCAGCGACACTCCGTGCCGGGGAAAAGTCAATCCGACACTCTGCGCCGGGGAAAAGTCGATCAGCGACACTCCGTGCCGGGGAAAAGTCAACCCGCGACACTCCGCGCCGGGGAAAAGTCGATCAGCGACACTCCGTGTCGGGGAAAAGTCAATCCGACACTCCGCGCCGGGGAAAAGTCGATCAGCGATACACCGTGCCGAGGAAAAGTCAACCCGCGACACTCCGCGCCGGGAAAAGTCGATCAGCGACACTCCGTGCTGGAGAAAAGTCAACCCGACACTCCGCGCCGGGGAAAAGTCGAGCAGCGACACTCCATGCCGGGGAAAAGTCAACTCGCGACACTCCGTGCCCGGGAAAAGTCGATCAGCTACACTCCGTGCCGGGGAAATGTCGATCCGACATTCCGCGCCGGGGAAAAGTCGATCAGCGACACTCCGTGCCGGGGAAAAGTCAACCCGCGACACTCCGCGCCGGGGAAAAGTCGATCAGCGACACTCCGTGCTGGGGAAAAGTCAACCCGACACTCCGCGCCGGGAAAAGTCGAGCAGCGACACTCCGTGCCGGGGAAAAGTCAACCCGCGACACTCCGTGCCGGGGAAAAGTCGATCAGCGACACTCCGTGCCGGGGAAAAGTCAATCCGACACTCCGCGTCTGGGAAAAGTCTATCAGCGACACTCCGTGGCGGGGAAAAGTCAACCCGACACTCCGCGCCGGGGAAAAGTCGATCAGCGACACTCCGTGCCGGGGAAAAGTCAACCCGACACTCCGCGCCGGGGAAAAGTCGATCAGCGACACTCCGTGCCGGGGAAAAGTCGACCAGCGACACTCCGTGCCGGGGAAAAGTCAACCCGCGACACTCCGCGCCGGGGAAAAGTCGATCAGCGGCACTCCGTGCTGGGGAAAAGTCAACCCGACACTCCGCGCCGGGGAAAAGTCGATCAGCGACACTCCGTGCCGGGGAAAAGTCAAACAACGACACTCTGTGCCGGGGAAACGTCAAGCAGACACTCCGTACCGGGGACACGTCAAGCAGACACTCCGTACCGGGGATACGTCAACCAGCGACACTCTGCATCGGGGAAACATCCAACACAGACACTCCGCATCAGGGATACGTCCGACAATGACACTCCGTGCCGGGGAAACGTCAAGCAGACACTCTGTGCCAGGGACACGTCAACCAGCGACACTCTGCATCGGGGAAACGTCCAACACAGACACTCCGCATCAGGGAAACGTCAACTAGCGACACTCTGCATCGGGGATACATCAACCAGCAGACACTCCACGCCGGGGACACGTCGACCAGCGACACTCCGTCTCGGGGTACGTCAACCAGCAGACACTCCGCGTCGGGGACACGTCGACCAACGACACTCCGTCTCGGGGAAACGTCAAGCAGACACTCCGTGCCGGGGACACGTTAACAAGCGACACTCCGCATCGGGGAAACGTCCAACACCGACACTCCGCATCAAGGAAACGTGAAACAGACACTCCGCCTCGGGGACACGTCAGCCAGCCGACACTCCGCCTCGGGAAAACGTCGACCAGCGACACTCCGTGCAGGGGGGCACGTTTACCAAATCGCTCCGGATCACTTCGTCGACCGTCCATGTCGCAAAAAGGGCAGTGCAGGCTTCCCACAAATCGGGAACCAAATCGCTCTGGATCAGAGCGTCGACCGTCCATGTCGTAAAAAGGGCAGTGCGGGCTTCTTACAAAGCAGGAACTAGATCACTCCGAGCCAGGGAAAAGTCTACCACAGACACTCTGTCTCGGAGACGTGTCAAGCGTCGACCGTCCATGTCGCAAAAAGGGCAGTGCAGGCTTCCTACAAAGCAGGAACCAGATCACTCTGGACCAGGGAAACGTCTACCACGGACACTCCGTCTCGGAGTCGCATCAAGCGTCGACCGTCCACGTCGTAAAAAGGGCAGTGCATCCCAAAAAGTGGGAACCAAGGCAAGTCGCCTCCATGCAAAAGAAGATCCATCAATTTCATGCACACGACCCACATATGCTGTGTGCATTTATTGATGTGGGGCACTTTGTTGAAGTCAAAATTTGCACCCCGGTTGACCAAGTCAAAGTCAAGTTCAACCCCAAGCCAGGTGGGCCCAAGCCCAAACAAGTGGGCCAATGCCCAGGTCAAGCCCGAACACGAAGCGTCCGGCCTTCCTCCATGCCAACAAAAAAATCATGTAATAAATAATTTTTATGTATTTTTTTATACATGAATGTATGCAAAATGGGCCTAAAGCCAATATTTTGTAAGCCCATGGCTTATGTGCAAAAATGAAATGGCACATGAGCCATGGAATGGGCAAAATGCCATTTTGTAAACCCCAAGGGACTATACGTAAATATGCCTATAAAAGGCAACATGATGATGAATAAACTAACACTTTTTATTCTCTCCACAAAAATTTTAGATCTGAGATCTTTTGTGCCTCCTTCTCCTTCTCCAAGGTTCTAAACCTTCTCATTTCTTTTGAATTAAATCAAGAGTTTTACTCTTTCTTTTCAAAAACTAAGAAGTCTTCCACCACAAAACCCACAAAGGGGAACTTGGATCTACCATTAGATTTCATAAAGGAGAGATTTTTAGATCTCACATCTCTTGATCATCAAGATCCAGCCAACAGAGGAGGAAGAGGAAGAACCCCTTTCATCAACCAAAACATTTTAGGAGTTTAACTCCATATATTTACATAATTATATATATATATATAATAAATATTTCCTTTCTGAAGCATAGCTTCTGGTCTGGGACTAAAAGCCCCTTTGTCTCGCCAGCGTCCAGCGCTCCAGCGCAAAACGCCCACGTCCCGACACGTAGCGCGCTTGCGTCAGGCGCACTGCGCTCGAGCGCAAAGCGCCCACGTGGCACGCTGCGCTCAGGCGCACTGCGCTCGAGCGCAAAGCGCCCACGTGGCACGCTGCGCTCAGGCGCACTGCGCTCGAGCGCAAAGCGCCCACGTGCCGACACGTGGCGCACTGCGCTCAGGCGCACTGCGCTCGAACGCAAAGTGCCCATGTGCGGACACGTGGCCCGCTTGCGCTCAGGCGCACTGCGCTCGAGCGCAAAGCGCTCGAGCGCAAAGCGCCCACATGCCGACACGTGGCGCGGTTCGCTCAGGCGCACAGCGTTCGAGCGCAAAGCGCCCACGTGCTGACACGTGGCCCGCTTGCACTCAGGTGCACTGCGCCCGAGCGCAAAGCGCCCATGTGCCGACACGTGGCGCGCTTGCGCTCAAGCGCAAAACGCGCACGTGCCGACACGTGGCACGCTTGCGCCTGAGCGCACAGCACCTAAGCGCACAGCGCTCGAGGCGCTGGCCCCATGCATCCTTTGGATGCCTTTTCCCCCTCTTTTTATGTACATACATATACATATACATATGTATACATATTTGCAAACACACGTGCTCCACGACACTGTCCCCGTAAAAACTCTGCGCGGCTCCCGATATATTTAATCCCCCCTCCAAAACAAAACACACGTACACTGCACATTGAGTTCACATGACCAGTTTAACCCGTTAATCGGAGGTTCCCTCGCCCCAAAGGAGAGGGGTAATTAACGGCAGCTTAGTCCGCGGCTGCTGGAGATTCGGATCTCCACAATCATTAGACCCCCGCCTACCCTAGGCAGGGGGAATCTGTAGTACGCCTGATAAGCGCGCGCGTATTCCCATCTCAATGCGGTGACGAAAAACACCCTACAGATGTACTTATGGACTACCATGTCCCCACTAGTATGATCTGCATTATAGTCCAGGTAGTCAAGTACACATCCTAAGGGCTTTACCAACATGTAACAGAGAGACAATCAGTGTACACGTTAGGATAAAGAGCAACCAGATAGCATACTATCATGTCGAGCAAGAAAGTCCTCCCTATATATGTCCCATCATCCACTACAATATACATCCTATGTACAGTAATGGCCTCTAGGGCATACATATAACTAACAACAATACCGGCCGGAGTTATGAGATGGTTATAGGCTGATCCGTTCTGTCGGAGCCTGAGATATTGATATTTGAGATTTGAGACACTGAGATATTGATATTTGAGATTTGATGATACAAGTTAGTCCGGGCAGCAGGAGCCTGAGATATTATGATATTGGGATTTATGTTTTGTGTCGATGGTTGACACGGGTTTCTCTGTTGATTTCATTGATGTTACTCATTTTATATACATACAGATATCCCATTAAAATAAAGAAAACAGTTGTCTCACTGATTTCATTACAATACATTCATACCTAATACATATTATACATTGCTACCTGAGGCACTGACACGAGCACTTGGGATTACGCTTGTGTATAGATGTTACCCTTGCCACCTTTCCATGCTTCAGACTTATCATTTGAGGTTTATATATTTACCGATCGTATGACCTAGGATTGCGTCATACACACGATTTCTGCTCTGTGATGTTTTCTACTCACGAGTTGGCAACTCACCCCCGTTGTGCCTCAGTTTCTTGCAGGTTTTGCCGTACATGTTCCGTTACGGCTTTGCTGGCACACTGTTTCCTTTCCGGGTGATTTTCTTTGGTAGGTGGGTTCACATGCATCGTGACCAGCATGTACTTATTTTATTCTGTTGTATCTAGAAACTCCATCAACCAAACTTGTATATTTATTCAGACTTAGAGACCAGTTGTATATTATTTTGACCTTAGAGTCGCGCGTTGTATTATGATGGTTTTCAATGATGTTTTGAGCTTCCTTTTGAGTTTTGAACCTCGCCCTTCGGTGTTACATATTATATTGCTTGCGTGGTTGTGACCGTCGATTGACGAAGATCTAGCTCCCACTTGGGGATGCCTTTTATCATTATATATGCTTTTATCATGTTGTACCCCGTTCGGGGCCAATTTTTACAAAGGAAACTCTGCCGAAATTTTCAGAAAAGACTTGATGTTTTACAAACGCATAATTCGGCTTATGCTTTTAAACGACTCGTTTTAAAATAAGTTCATTCTTACCTAAAATGGTTTTAGATTTCTGGTCTTTTGGCTTACTTGAATTAGATGTGGTCCTGTCGACTTCATATGATTCAAGTGCCAATCACGGGCTATTCCGGGTTGTGACAAAGTTGGTATCAGAGCGCTAGGTTAACCTTGGTTAGAGTCTATGTTTGACTATGCGAAGCCTAGGGCGTTTGTATATATACGGAATCTAGGCTTGACCTTACGGAACATAGACTTAGTCGAGGGGGATATTAAACCCGAACTTTCGTCGCATAGGTTGACCTTGGTTGATGGAGTAGGTAGCTTCAGTAGAGTGGCGAACTGTATGTATGTTCTGTGGCATATTTACGATACGAAACTCCACTTAAGAAGCCTTAGGATGTACATTTCTTTGCACAGCATTATATTCATTCTTGATCCATCCTCATCGATATCGGTTGATAGTTTTGCTGCCACGATTACACGGGCAGAGAGAGCTACGGCTAGAGTTGTGGTCAGCGTGAGCTCGTCACGGACGAGGACTAGCCAGGGAGTGATTCCAGGGACATACGATTTCATAGAGAGGAATTGTTTTACTGTGTTTTCGCGCCATGAGCGTTTGATGGATCGCTGTTATGAGATTTCTCGGACGTGCAGATCAGCACCAGAGGATTGAGCCACTGATAGAGGCCAGCCAGAATGCGATGACCAATGATTTATCGCGTATTCATGATGATTGAGGCACTGTTCAGCGTGCAGACGAATGAGCCAGTAGTTGCTGCGAATGACAAGATATCGCCCAGATGTTGGAGCTATTGCAGTACGAGTTATACTAAGAGATATGATAGATGGTCGCTAGTCACCCGAGGATGAATGACTAGGACATGTGGTTCGTTCGCTTACCCCGATGAGAAGTCATCAGTTCGATTGATTCCAGCTTGAGGATACTTCACACGGATACGTTGGGAGTCGATAGAGACGATCGAATGTCAGAAACCCATTTTCCAAGTTTAAAGTATTTGAAGAAAACGTGCAAGTAACTCTATGGACCCTCTAGAAGAATAAAACCCTAACTCGACGTAATGACCATGGAACGCCTTTGAACCTTAGGGTTTGCGGCAGTTTAGCGGTGCCATTTGTGAGGCTTGAGTTTTCCCTTCTACGGTTGATCCATAGGTGCTGTGGCATATACTCGATATTATTAAACTGTACCCAAGATGTTGATCTCTTGGGAGATTATGAGGTTTTGACGAGTCGATCGGATAGTTCGACATCTTTCGGATATCATATGATAGGATGCATTGCTTGGGAGACTCCAGATACGAGTATAGCCGTTGGAGCACAGTCTTTGCAGACACGAAGAGACGAGTCCGAGCAGTCGACATTTGAGAAAAGTGGAGTAAGAGGTTCGTACGAGATCTTGATGAGATGACGTTCCACTCCGCCGACATCAGAGATGTGACACGCGTACAGAGGCGTTATATATAAATATATCTTCCAGAAGAAGTCGCGATGAGTATACAGCCATTCCGGAGCCAGAAACAGATTTAGTAAAGGACAATGACTTCCGTACAGTTCGGCAGATACGAGATTTAGGAGAGACCTCGACAATACCTTTCTGGAATATTTTACGAGAAGACTTGGACCCAGGAGTGGTCATTTTACGCATACCCAGCAGGCCAGAGTTCGGCTTTGTCGACGAGACATGTCATGAGAGACCACGACAGTTGGCTAGAGATTCTTAGAGGATGTGTTTGAGCGGGACTATTCCGCCATACTTGATTTCGGTATTTTGGGCGATTTATTCGCATGATTGAGTTTTGATGACCGAGTATCATGATATTTGATTTTTTGCACCATGGTTGCACCTACTGGGTATTTATATTTTGTGCACAGTTATTGCACTTGATATCGTTTTGTGCCTTAGCTGCACATGCTTATGACTTCCTGGATTTCATACAGATAGGTTGATTATGTGCTTATGGTACGCACACGATTTGGTTTTTGCACTCGGTATAGTTCACATATGTTTGCAGTGCAGTGATACGTATTTTGTGCACTACAGTTGCACGGACTTTGATTTGATGTTATTTGAGGTATTGATTATGACTTCATGCCTAGGGCATGCATATGTTTTGACTTATGCTTACGGCATAGTTTTCTTGCACTTTTAGTGCTTTGATTAGGTTTTGTGCACGCTGATGCACATGGTTGTGAGATTTGATACCACGGTATACCTGATTTGGATTTGTGATGTGTTGTATACTGTTGATTTCGATTGTGATACTCGACATTTGTTTTGTGCACCTTGTGCACCCGATTGGATTCTTGCGCATGTTCGGGCTTGATATTGGATTTTGTACTTTCGTGCATGTTGGATGCACATGAGTTAGACTTTATTGTGCATAATGGATGCACCTGTTTTGGATTTTCGCGCATGTTATGAGATGCGATTTTGGTACACACCAGATGCACTAAATCGGGACTCTTGGTACATATCAGATGCATCTGATATTGCTGTCCGCCACACCGTTGCCTCTGACAGGTGTTTCGTGCACACCCGTTGCACTTAGATGTTGTTTCTGTTTACATGTATGGCACATTCAAGGATTTTGATTTCTGTACGCACCAGACGCACGCGGCCTTCTTATGCACATTTTGGGATTTATTCTTGTGGAGCAGTACGTTTTATGATATTTGCTATTTTGTATAGTAGCTGTGCAGGACTAGTCAAAGGACAGTACCTGGATATATTTTGCATGCATTGATAGTTATCGAAGCGATTTCCAAAAAAGGAGCTATAGTCTCAGTATTTACCTACGTGTCTGACATGACACGAAACGTTTAAAAACAAGGAAACCCTTCTAAATTGTTTTCAAAACGGCGGGACGTACATATTAAACAAAGGATATATATAGATATAGTTATTTTCTTATGATAGACGTCTGCCACTGTGCAGTGTTATGCGCATCGCACAGCAACATGAAAGGTTTGGCATTCATTTCCTCCTGATGTTTACATGTATAGTTTTGATGTATATCATATTGATTTCGTTTTGGAATTTACATTGGTGTCTTCACCATGACTACTATGATTGCGGGATGCTTGACGGAGTTTTGATTTTGAGTTATCTGCTCATTCTTCATACGCAGGCATTGCGCTATGAAGCGTTTTATGTATTGATGATTTTGTAGCCCCGACGACTTGGACATTTTATTGAAATGTTTTAGTATTTGAGTAGTTTAAATTTAAATTCGGAGACCGAATTTCTTTAAGGGGGGAAGATTGTAACATTTCATAAAAATAAAATATTATTTTTGGGAATTTTTATAATTTAATAATAAAATATTGAATATTTTAATAGGGCGGTATTATTAAATACAGATAAATGGGGTAAATTTTGGAAAATTATGGAAATTACTGAAAAGAGTGTGCTTTATGAGATTCATGCAAATTATGAAAGTTTATGATTTATTTGACACTATTTTAGTGCTAATCGCGATTAAAAATCGCTAATCGGGCTTTAAGCGGGTTTTGTGCAAAACGTGCACCATATCATTTTTACACTTGTGTGATATTTCCTACATGGTTTTCTTTTCATTTTTCATTTATTGTTTTGGATTTACTATTGAGGAGAGAAGGAAAATAGAAAAGAAAAGAATAGAATATAGAAGTATGGGCAAGAGAGAGAAAGAGAGGGTAACGGGTCAACCTTGGTCTTGAGCCATTCCCTCTTCATTCTTGCACTTATTTCCTCTTCATCTCTCCCTCCTTCACTCCTATGGCAACCCCTCTTGTCCACCACCTTCAAACCCCTACTTCTCATTAAAACAACTCCAAAACCATACACCCTTTTCACAAAAAGTATGCACAAACTCTCAAGCAACCCTTTGGACCAAGAAAGTAGGTGTTTTGGCGCTGTTGAGGATTCATGAGTGTCAAAAGAGGTAATCCCTTTCACAATTAGTGTAGTATTTCTTGTGCTTAAGCCTTATTTCAAGTTTAAAATCATTTTGGCAAAGTTTAGTGAAATTTGAAGTCTCAAGTTGGGAATTAGGGTTTGATTGAGTAGAGGTTGTGTAATTAGGCTTTAGAGATGCCCTTAAACCCCTCCCAATTGATAGAAACCCAGACCAAGCCAACTGAAACCCAAAATACGGAATTACAGAACTTTTCATGTCGGTTTGTGAGTGTTTAAGGTGTGCAGGGAAATCTGGTATGACTTGGGATTTTTACGAGAAAAACAAACAAGTCCAGAGGCTAAATTGAGACACCAAGTGACCACCTTACCAAAACGAACACCATCTGAACCCCCAAAACCGAGGAGGCCGGAATTTCTAGGGATTTGGCCGGCCACTTGGTTGAGTCATGTGTCCAGGTTATTCCAGTAGCTCATATGTACCCTATATATCACCCAGAGTTGTTTGTGCACCTTTGTTTCACCTTAAACAAAATCTGGAGCATGTTTTCAATGTTGCTGCCTTATGTTTTGCGTTGTTTTCAAATCTATGTTTTGATATTTTTGTTTGTACTCATTCACTTGACGTTTGTACGTCTATCCCGAGTGTTATTGGGTTGAGTTGCGGGATGCAAACCATAGGTTCTAACCTATAGGCTTTTAAGCGTGTCGTTTTGGTTTTCGTGTGTCGTTTCGTCTTCGATTTGGTTTTAATGCGGTACGTTACGTGTGACATGTAGGTACCGCCACGATGATTCGAGACGGTGAAGAAGATGGTGGCGACATCGACATCGGCAAGCAAGATCAGGTGAGTAGATTATATCTACGGGGGAAGTCGAGTGGATGGCGTGTAGCACCCCCGCAGTTCGTAGTGATGTATACGAATACGTATACACATATATATCTATGTGTGATTCATGATACTTGGATGTTTATTAAGAGATGATTATTGTGTTCATGGTTTAGTTTAGGGTAATTAGAAGTAAACTAGCTTAGCTTCTTAGTCGCGAACCCTAGAATAGGTTCACACCCGCACGCACACACGCATTTGCATACATTTATGTTTTACCTGTGCGTATATAGGATATGTATATATATTTATATATATATATATATATATATATACATATACTGGATTATGAGGATAGTACTTGGGATTGGAGATGAGTCGATGAGATTGGGCTTGAGGCCGTGAGATTGATGATGTGTTTTGGTTCGTATTCGAGATACGACTTGATGTTTTAGCGGGTCCTTTCGACATGGTGTTTCATACACACGCATTCTTATACATAGATGGTATCAGTGTTGGACTAGACATAGATTAGTACCCTGATCATGATTTTTTGATAAAGAGGATACCAGATGAATAGTGAGATAAATGTGATATTTGACAGGTACCCAGATTTGGGAGGCCGTACGACGGATCTACCGTACGAGCTATATATTGATGATAGATCCGCACTCTTGACTCGAGGATGTCATATTATATTAGGGTATCGTATGGGATACTATTGAGGCGGGATCACCGACTATTATATATATTTTTATGTATCGACTCAGATGTTAGGCGGTTTCCTTACCCTTCGATTAGCCTGTTTAGGTTAGTCTGGTAGTTTAGTGCAAGTGGGAGATTGTTAGTGTATATGCCCTAGAGGCCATTACTGTATCATACTAGTTTGTATATTACTTGATGGAAGCTTGGGATATTCACAGTTGTATATACAATCTTGCTCGAAATGGTAGTATGCTACTTGGTTTGTCACTGCTTTAATATGTGCATATGTTTCTTTTAGCATATTGCTGATATACATATTAGTAGAGCCCTTAGGATCTTTTCTTGATTACCAGTGTTGTGATGGCGCTCACACTCGTAGGAGCTGGGTGATCTATAAGCACATCCTTATACAGGTCCCTAGTCGTTGGACTATCGAGACAGGGCATCGATACTCCGGAGTAGACTAGCGTATGCGCTTCTCATCCCAGCATAGGAGACGGTCTGTCCCACAGCCGTCAGTACGTCGTACTTGAGATAGTATGCGGGTGCTCGTTAGGTTACGAGTACACTGGACAAGACTCGTCGGGGAATGTTGGTTGGTATTATACCTATCGTCAGTTATCAGTTCCCAGGTGACATGAGTACAGCTTAGTCCGCTGACTTGACACTGTCACTTCGCCTCGAGTGTGTTCCCACTGCACTTTGATTACTACCCTACCACGGCTCAAAGGAGTCATGCAAACAGGTAGTTTTTGGGTGCATTCCCGAAGTACTTGGAGGCAGTGACGGTTAGACAGGATTCGTCTCTCCCGGTATTGGGGGTTGACATCGCGCTGTGTCTAGGAGAGCCATTACACGAGTAGTCCCTGGCCAGGGCAAGCGAGATATACTGGTAGGTTTCCAGTGTTATCTCAGGGTGTTCTGGGCTACACTCCGACACGACTTGTACCGCTATTAGGGGACTGACGTTCACCGCCCCCTAGGCCCGCCATGCGATGTATCAGACGAACAGACCGGACTGTACGGAGACTGTCACATACAGGCTCAGTAGGAGTTCAGATGGGGTTCACCTCGTCAGTCTTCTTATCGACATCTACATGGGGACCGTTACGTACAGCTAGTGCCGCTTGCGGTCTGTGGTTAAACCCACTGCCAGCGTAGTGTCGAGTCTTTAGAGTCCCACACAGAGAGCTATTCGCCTTTAGGCAAAATGAGTAGAGGTCGCATGGTTTTGCGACAGGGTTCGTTCACATCCGCGCACTTGTGCACGTTTGCTGTCCGGACAGCTTATACTAGCGGGCTTTGGTTTAAGCCGGATCCTAGTATATGATTTGGGATTGGTTTTTCTCATTGTATTTATGTTCCTCGGATCACGAATACGGGTGCGTATACACAGTTGCTTGAGACAGAGGGAGAGGACTTTGATTAGGGTTAATGACTATTGTCATTTTTATTAACCCTAATGCTTATGTGTGTATTATGGTTAATTGATATTAGCTTAATATAATTGTGCATGGTTATGGTTGTTGACCTTTTGACTATCTTGACTTGTTGACCCTAGTTGACATATTGACCATCATCATTCCATATAAAAGATGCTTTTTGATCCATGCAATTAGCATTAAATATGAAATGATAATGGTCATGTCATGATTAACCATGACAATTATCTAGCTAATTATCTAATTAAAATAATACACACATATATGTGAGAATGGTTCATTTTATTCTCATTCTATCATTTTACTTTCTCTCTCTTGTTCTTCCTCTCCCTCAAGCTCTCCCCTCTCATGTGTTGAGAAACACTTGAGTTTGAGAAAAACCCTTTCTTGATAATCTCTACTCTTATCTAGGGTTCAAGGATTAGCACTTCATGCACCCTAGTTACTTCTAGCTTGGAGTTGAAGCCAAAGGTTGAGGCTTTCGGGTGGATCTTTCTTCGACGTGAGAAGACGACCAAGGTGAACTCCTTCCACCACTCAAAGGAGCAAGGAGAGAAGGACATAAAGCCCAAGGTATAACCTTTCTAGCACTTAGCTAGTTTCTAGTTAGCTTTAGCTTGTTTTTGTTTAGCAAAGATCCTTCTTTGTCTAGTCCATGTTGCCTAAGCTCATAAAAATTCGATTTTTATTCCGTTTTCCGCCTCCCCGTAAGCACCGGGGTAGGCAACGTGGACTTACAATCTCCCACTGCGAACTCAAGTCTGCGACCATCACGGTCGGCATAAGACCTCTGTCTGCATTGGGCTATCCTCATCCTGACCTGAATCAACTGGATCATCTCTGAAGTCTCAAGACTAGCTGGGGTCCAAAAATCCTACTCACGCAGAGTCAGAAAAACAGAATAGCGATTGACACGGCCTACCAAACAAAACCTAAAGGTTGCCAATTGGGATGTCTCCTGATAACTGCTATCCAAGGAGAATCCTAACAATGGCAAGTGACGATCCCAACTGCCAACAACAATTAGTATGCACGCACAAGCATATCCTCCAGAGTCTGTATAGCCCGCTCTCACAAAACCATCATCCTACGGATGGAAAAGCGGAACTAAAACTCAACCAGTACCCAAGACTTCCTGAAGCTTCTGCCAAAGACGGCAAGCGAGCAGGGTGCCTCCATTGGATACAACATATGAAGGAACTCTGTGCAACACACAAACTTAACGAAGAACAACTGAGCATAACCGGACAACAAACACCCAAATGGAGTCACACCCTGTCTAGACTGGGGTAGACACCATAACGAAAATTCATGTTGATCTGCTCCCATTCCCACTCCGGAACGGTTAAAGGTTGCAACTCTCCAGCCGGTCTCAAATGCTCAACCTTAGCTCACAAAAAGACAGACACCTTGAAACAAAATCCGAAACTTCACTCTTCATCCTTGCCCACCCGAAACAATCTTACAAGTTACGTCACATATTGGTGGACTTGAATGAACGCAGAAAGCCGACTGATGTGCCTGCTCTAGGATTTCGCGTCTCTACCCAGCAGTATCTGTCGCGACCCGAAAGAGCACGTGACTGGCCCTTGAACCATATGAAGTCTATAGGACTCCATCTGATCCAAGTAAGCCAAAAGCCCAGAAATCTAAAACCATTTAAAAAGTAAATAAAGGAACTGGTTTTTAGTAAGTAAAGAAATCATGTTTGAAATCAATGTTTTTCAAATAACTAAGCCGAAAATGCATTTTTAAAATGTGTAGTCTTTTCTGGAAATTTCGGCAGAGTTTCCTTTGTAAAAACTGGCCCCGAACGGGGTACAACAAGAATAATATATATGAAATGATAAAAGGCATCCCCAAGCGGGAGCTAGCTCTTCGTCAATCGACGGTCACAACCACACAAGCAATAATAATATACAACGCCAAAGAGCGAGGATCAAAACCCAAAAAGAAACTCGAAACAGCCAGAAAACCATAATACTATAAGCGCGACTCTAAGGTCAAAATAATACATCACTGTGTCTAAGTCTGAAACAATATACAAGTTTTGATTGATGGAATTTCTAGATACAAAGAATAATACATGAACAATGGCGGTTCTGATACAAAAGAACCCACCTACCAAAGCAAGTCACCCGTATGGAAGCAGTGTGCCAGAAAAGCCGCTATGGAATCTGTACGACAAAAACCTGCAAGAACTATGGCACAACGGGGGTGAGTTTCCAACTCGTGAATAGAAAATATCTACAAGCAGAGATCGAATGTATGACCCATCCTAGGTCAATACGATCATATATAAATAAACCTCAATATGAATAAGTCTGAAGCATGCTAAACTGGCAATGTAATCTCTATACATGAGTGCAGTGCCAAGTGCTCGTGCTAGTGCCTCAGGTAATAGCATATCATAAATATGAGGTATGATCAATGACTCTGCATGTACGTGGATCCCGTCCACTCGTCACCCAATGACAATAACCATCATGCAGGTAAATATCATCAGCATATGCATGGAAATATGAGGATATAAACCACCTGTGTCCCTCGCGACACGTCAAAATCATGGAACCGGAGCGTCCAACATCGACACTCGAAAACATCATGAAAACTGTGCCCAGCATCGGCACGTAAATCCTTATATAACGGGCTCCGTCAGTCCGGACCAGCCCACGGGCTCCATCTGCGGAATCGGCCCTCGGCCCCAGCAGTACGCCCATATCCATCTATCGACTCTGGTCGGTATCCTCCGGATAACCGCCAGGTCCAACCAATCACCGGTAGGTACTCGCCTACCTCCAGGCTTAATCGACAAAGTCCTTCGATCATCTTGCCGAGGGGAACAATACCGGGTCCACCATGTACCCGCAATCGGCTCGTCCACTCCTCGAATCGGGTTTCACATGTCGCTCTTAGCACCGAGAAAACACATGGTGGACGCACTGAAATATCATATTAAGGGTAACCGGGTTTTTAAAGCAATGACATATTCTCTTTTGAAATACCCACGGTTCCCAAAAGCCAGAAATATCATGGAAACAGCAACTCTCAATGCGTATAATCAGAAAGCATAATGTATGTGACACGTAAAAGAAATGTAAGCACATCAGTCTGTAATGCAAGAATCAAATCCTGAATGCAACAGTACTACAGTGTAGTGACAAGGCAATTATCGATGATGAAGTGTGTGAGCCGGCAAACAACTGTACGTGGAACATACGCATCATCGATAATGGTGCTGGTGTCCTAGCAGCATGAATGTAATATATCAATAAACACAAGCAATGCAATCCAAATAGCATGAGTATGCGGAATCGAATAATCAAAGCAACAGTAAAGAATCTACCTCAATAACTATATCATGCAGCATTGCCTTTTGAAATAAGACGAATCGGGGTTTTTGGTAAAATAAGGGCTACGGTGTTTTAAGAAAAGATCCGTCATTTGAAAAATATCCGTAGAATCCCTTTTTGCCTATCTTTAAAATATCCCCGATTCGTTAGTTTTGAAATAGGTATGACTCGGGTCTAGTCTAACGCCTACTATGCGAACTACGGACCCACAATCAAGTCAATCGGGAGAGGTATGAAAACCAACTAAATCTGAGTCAATATAAACATACATATACAATAGTCGGTGATCCCGCCTCAATAGTATCACGTACGATACAGTATATCATATAACATCCTCGAGTCATGAGTGCGGATCTAACATCAATATAAAGCTCGTACGGTAAATCGTCGTACGGTATCCCAATAGCTGGGTACGGGTCAATATCACATAATCTCATCACATATCAGGTATCACTACCATCATATCACATAATCTAGGGTACAACTCTAAGTCTAGTACCATCAATACCATCTATGTAAATATGAAAGCAGGGTAAAACGCATGCCCAAAGGCCCGCTAAAGCCATCATGTTGCATCTCAAATACGAACTCTGTCATATCGCCGAATCTCACGGCCTCAAATCCCGTATATGAACACATAGTCCCATATCCATGTGTAGATATACATCTCCATGTGCGCACAGATAAAAGAAAGAATGTATGCAAGTATACGTGCACGTGTATGTGTGGGTGTGCAACCCCTACTCTGGGGTTTCGCACAATACTAAACCAATATATCCTTATCATCAATAATCTTAAACAACACATAATAAATATACGTGTGTATACGTATCCGTATACATCACCACGGACTGCGGGGGTGCTATACGCCATCCACCCGACTTCTCCCTGTAGATATAAATCTACTCACCTTGCGTCTTTATCTGTCGACGTCACCACGCTTTTGCTTGTCGTCCCGAAGTCTTCATGGGGTACCACCACATTAACGTATCGCAAATACGTATCAAAACCAATTCAAGACTAAAACGTCATATGAAACCCAAAACGATATGCTATGATCTATAGGTTAGAACCTATGGACAACGCTTCCAAAACCATCAACAACCCTCGATATCGACGTATAAACGCCCTGTAGTCGAGATAAAACACCATACGAAAACTCAAAATTCACAATACGGAAATACGGAAGCACGAATCCAAAACAGCAACTTAGGAAATAGGCTCTAGATTTCACAATAGGTCAAATTAGACAAATCTATACATGCCAGGGGTCTAGTCTACACATGTAGGAGCTACAGAACCAAAACGACCCAATTTGGTGCAGGTATGGCCGTAATTTGCGGCCAGAGGGAATAAATTTGCGGCCGGGAAGAAGAGTTAGGGGCTAGGGTCTTGTGTGATGGTTCTAGGGTGTCACGACCCGAAAGTACGGAACGTGACCGGCACTTAGATTATGAAACGTCTAGAGGCGCAACGTAACCTAAGTAAACCGAAGCCCAGAAATCTAAACCATAAAAGAAGAAGAAGAAGAAGAAGAAGAAAACATGTAGAATACAAGTTTAAAAGCAACATCAAATTTTTCCAAAAATTTCGGCAGAGTCTCCTCTGTAAAAACTGGCCCCCCAAACGGGCTACAACAGGTATAATATGCATAAACAATAAAAAGCATCCCCAAACGGGAGCTAGCTCAATGCCAACGGACGGAAACAACCACAACAAGCACAATAATATACAACGCCAAAGGGCGTGGCTCAAAACTCAAAAGAAAACAAATCCACCAAATCAGAATAATACATGCGCGACTCTAAGGTCGAAATAAAAGACTGGTCCAATAAACTTATCAATTAATACAAGTATGGTTGATGGAGCTTTCTAGATACAAATGAAATAATACAGATACAATGGTGGTTCAGATACAAGTGAACCAACCTACCGTGCAAATCATCCGGAAGGAAATCATGTGCCAGCAATCTGCCAAGAAAACCTGTACATCGAACCTGTAATAAAATTTGGCACAACGGGGGTGAGTTGCCAACTCGTGAGTAGAAGACATCTACAAAAAGAAATCGAATGGACGACGCTATCCTAGGTCATAGTAATACAACACTAAGTCCCAATCACCTAGTAATAGCAGGGTAATACTACGTGTAAAAGCAAATACTCCGTGCTCGTGTCAGTGCCTCATATAGAACTATGTCATATGAATGGATATGCATGCACCATGAATGTAAAATAACCAAATCCTGAAATCCAGATATGTCTGTATAAGAAATCTTTTAGCTGTTATCACAGTAAAATGTGTATAAGAATCTGAAATCTCAACAATGAAATCCATAGAAATCCGTGTCAAGCATCGACACAAACATGTAAATCTCAAGTCTCATAGTCTCAATATCTCGGGCTCCGTCAATCCGGATCAGCCCATATCATCAAATCTCACGACAACGGTCGGTATCCTCCGGATATCCGCCGCGCCAGACATCACCGGTAGGTAGCCTTCCCCTGCCAGGCTCATCGTCTACTACTCGATCTTCTTGCCCCGGGGTACTATACCAGGCCCACCATGTACCCGAGACGGTTCATCCACTCCTCGAATCGGGTCTCGAAATCCATCAGAAAACACGAAATCTCATGGTGGACGACACATACATCACGAGAAAACCGCATCTTATTTTTAAAAAGAGAGGAGGAGAGAGAGAGAAGTTTTTATATATATTCTTGCGGTTTTCCCCAAAAATCCAGAAATCTCACAGAAATCCAAATCTCAAAACCATGAGTAGTAGATGATAAATGTCGGCATATGCTCATAATACTGTGCGATAACATGAAAATATGAATGCTGGAATGTCTAAGTAATGAATATCATGTCTATACTAACATCAGAGAGTAATCACAATATTATATCGGTTTAGTTGTTAACTGATTTTATCAATAAAAGATTATATGATCTAAAGTGTACGTGACATAGCAATTACCGATGATGATGTGTGTGAGCCGGCAAATAAGTGTGCGTGGAATATGCGCATCATCGGTAATGGTGCTGGTGTCCTAACAGGTAAGGTTTATACTGTTTATAGCAACATATGTATGAACATGCAACATTATGATACAATGCGAAAGTAAATACGAATGTATATTACCTACTCATTTAATATACTAATACTACTACCACTATATGACTCGAACCTAACCTAGTGTCCATCTAACCTCCTAAGGAAAACTAAACCTAAGAACTAGTCAATAGAAATAAGAGTCTACCAAAGGTCTGAATCAATATCCCTAATAGTCGGCGATACAGCCTCAATAGCGTCACATACGTAGTACGGCTTCCTCGAATCAAGAGTGCGGATCAATCATCATATCCATGTCTCGTACGGTAAAATCCATCGCACGGCATCCCAATATCGGGGTACGGGTCAAGTATCTCCTAGGTGCCTCATCATTCGTATAATGTCATCATCAACACATCTCATGATCAAGGTGCTAAACTGTAATCCCATACATCAATCATATATCATTGCCATCGTAATATGCATCATTAGTTTATCCTCAGAAATATTATGTCACATGTTTCATATTGTGATTAAGTCATACTGAAATCATGTCGTCATCAAGTCACACCTATATGATATCGGCATCAGGTCACACCTATATAATATCGACATCAGGTCACACCTATATAATGTCGTAATCAGGTTGTACATATATCATATCGTGATCAGTCACAAGTTGCAGTCCGGGTACTATTTTAGAGTCCCATGTATCTCAATATTATCACTACCCATTATAATTTATATATACCTGTTCATCATCTCATTCTCTAATGATCCGCTAACACTTAATACGACTGCATAGTCAAGAATCACGGCATCAAGCCCAGTTATACTGTTTCATCATACCTCAGATATCATATCGCATCAATGAATCCCATGTACGTGTTGTATATATATATATACCTATACCTAGTTCTATATATATATATACACATGCACGTATACACCATGACGTGTTCGAGTGTGTGCGTGTGTGTTTCTATCTGAAACCTACGAACCTCCTCCAAGGTATTCATCCTCTGGTATGCTTTTCCTAAATCGGTCTAGTCCAGCCTAGGGTCATTACTAGGGTCCTACTCATTAAGAATCTAGGGTCACATCTGTTTTCCTAATGTCAATAAGTACTATTCCTATTCTATGTTGCGGGGGTGCTAAACGCCATCCACCCGACTTCCCCCCGTAGATATACATCTACTCATCTGGTCCATGTCTGCCGACGACGGTGTCGCGATCCTCCTCTTCATCGCCCGTAGTCCACTTGAAGGGTACCTAAACGCAAACATATAAATAACATCGTAAACCGAATCACATACAAAAGTCAAACGATACAAGGAACAAGCATAGGTTAAAACCTATGTCCCGTCCACGCAAAAGAACCAAATACCGCTCGATATCGGCGTACAAACTCCGATGGATCGAGATAAACATCAACAAACAACTTGTAGTTTTAAAACACATTACTTATACTATAAAACATGATTAAATCCATCGAAATCCTAAAATCTATCAAACCGTCCAATTTCGTAAAACCCGAAAATGCCAGTTTACCGTTTTTCATCAAAACTTGACATTTAAATGAAACCAATGGTCATAAAACTCATTAAATAGCATAACTAGACTATACAAACTATTACTATATTTTTATTACACAAATTTATATAGATTTGAAATTTCTAGTTTGCACCCTTTAACAATTTTCAACATTTTTCAAGCAAAACATAACAATTCCACCACAAAACATGATTTTGCATAAATTAGTGACTTAAACCACAATTCATGATGATAATGATATAATGAAACCATAATTATATTTTTAATCTCATTTATTTAGGAATTTCTAAAATCTAGTTTACAAAAATAACAATTTTTATCACAATTTATCAATTTTCCATAGAAACTAGCAATCAATTTAAGTTTTCCATTCCACCAACAAGTTAAAACTCTTATTAAGACCAAAATATAGTATTACAAATATTAATTGAGATTTATTTCACCAATAATTAGGTTTTATAGAAACCTAGTTAGCAAAAATTCCTAATTTAAACAATTTTCAATGAAAAATTTACAATTCAACAACCATGCAATATTTTCCAATTCTAAAAGTGCTAAACTAACTATTATAACCCTAAATAATTAACAAAAATCATAACTTGAATTTACAAACCCTAACTTGAATTTTTTTAAAAAAACATAGAATTAATTCATTAAATCTAATTAAGCTTAATTGAACATCTAATAACAATAAATCAAAAGAAAGAAATTATACCTCCAAAAATATGAAATCCAAACAAGAAATGAGCCTCCAAAATGTATGCTATCCCACTCCAAAATCCATGTAAATATGAGCAAGAATAGAAGGGTAGAAAAATATATAGGATTTTGTGGAATTTTAATTGAATTTTTGATGTATTTTTGATGATTTTTGAATAAAAATGAGGTGGAAAATGGGGGGGGGGCAGCCATGGTGATGGGGAGGCCGGCCACAATAAGGGGAAGAGGGAGAAACACCTGAGAAATGGTGTAGAAACTTCTCCAAAATGTCATCATCTTAATGTCTTTTCATGCATTATTCATTTTCTTTTAATTCTTTTCTAAAATAACTCAAAAAAGATCTAGAAACAAGGAAAAATTTGCAAATAAATTTTGCATGATACACACTAAATTCTAATATGCCATGGTTCATTTTTACAAATTAAAACCATTTAAATTTGTAATTTACACTAATTTAGTGTAAAAATAAAGCTTATGTTAATATTTAAAATAATTAATTTAGGAAAAATATTTTATTAAAATAAAAATTTATAAGTGGCTAAATAAACACCATTTACTAGTAATTTCATAATTAAAATAGATATTTTTAAAATTATAATGAAAAACAATCCCGGTTTGGTTTTACGAAAATTACATTTTACTTTACCGAAAATCCTAAAATTCACATAAACACTTTTATTCATTTAATTATTTATTTAATTACTTTTAAAACGTTACATAGGGTGCCTGCACATCTTAATTTCCAACCAATTTTATTTTAGGATGTCTCGGGTGATAGCAGATTACAAAATACACTCCCAGATTTACAGTTTTCGCCGATATCAATTCCATAAATCCGTATTCTGGTTTCTAGTTCAGGTTTGGGTCCAATTTAACATCACACAAGGGGTTCTAAGGTCACAACAAGCATCAATTTCACTTTGATTTCAGATCAAACCCTAAACCCTAACTTGATGTTTCACAAATCTACCAAACGACACCATATCAATATGAAACTAGAATGGATGCAATAAGAATTGAAATACTACTCTAATAGGTGTAGAATTTGTAAGGTTTGTCTAGCACCCTATAATGAGTTTTGAAGCATCACATGTCCCAAAGTTTGGATTTTGATGGTGCTAAACAAGCATGCAAAGGAATCGATCCTAGAAAATTAGGGTTTCGAAACTTAAAACTTATAAAGTTTGGGTTTAGAGACTACAACCTTTGTAGCTCCCTTTTGTTGGACTCCTTGGTCTCTTGGGTGTTGAATGGAGGTCCACTTGAAGTCCTCTCGCGTCCACGACGATCCACCCGGAGATCCCCGTCCAAGCTCGCAACTTCGAGAATCGAAGAGAACACTCTAAACAAGTTGGCTAAACTTGTGTAGAATTAAGTTGTGGTTAAGATTCTCACTTCAAAAACCTTTCTTTATGTGTATATAACTCACTAGAAGAAACTAGAGAGCAAATATGAAGGAGGAAGAAGATGGTGGCAATATTTTAACAAGAGAAGAAGAAGTGATAACTATCAAAAGAAATGAAATATATCCTTTTATATTTTATTCCTTCTTACTTCAAACCATGGTTAAATCTTTTGGTTGGTATTTAATTCGGGTTTAAACCATGTAAGGAAAGGTTAATCCAAGGTCAAGGGTAGGTGAGAATGGTTAGGTTAAAGAAGAGTGTAGAAGCAAGTGAAGATTATCCTTTCCTTTTTCTATTATGTTTTAAACCTTAAATCAAATAAGAACAAAAGATTTATCCATGGTGTGAGTCTCATATTGCCACCATTTCCATGTGTAAACAACCATGATAGATGGGTGTATGTATGTATGTATGTATGCACATCCATATGTGTATAAAACTAGTAAGAAAGAAAGAAAACATAGATGCATGCATACATCCATCATCCAATAAAAGGTTTTAAGTGAGAAAACTAATGGTTAAATGATAAATCAACACTTGATTTATCAATCCGGCCATATCACATATGACCCCACCAAAAGCAAGCCGCCCGATCAATGTACGGTATCCTATACGCGTATTTTAATCGGGTGCATGCGCATATCGCATATGCGCACCATAACGTTTCTCCTGGACTGGGCAACTCCTTTATGGGACTCTAAGACTCATCAATACGCCGGCAGAGGGTAATGATCATATCAAGTACCCCCAAGCTGCAAGCGGTCAGCTAAACGTAACGGCCACCCGGGTAATGAGCGATCAGAAGAAAACAAGCGAACCTGCTACAACTCCCGTCGAGCCAACCGGCAACACTACCGTACAGTCCGGTCTCTTCGTCAGATATGCTGCATATCGAGCCTAGGGATGGTCATGTCGACCCCAATAACTCAATAAGTCGTGCCGGTGAATGGTCTATAACAGATCGAGAAACTACTGATAACACTTATCAGCAATTCTCAGCAGCCCTGGCCAGGGACTTGCTGATATAACCAGACGGGCACTGCACAGCATCAACGCCCAATATCGGGAGAGACGAAACCCCTCCTATCGCTCATCGCCTTCGTGTGTCTCGGGACTGTACCCAACGGCCACCTATTTGCACGACTCGGTAGAGCCGTAGTAGGTTGGTATTCAAAGTACAGTGGGAGAATACACAAGACTCTATGACGATCTCGGGTCTACAGACTAACCTGTACCAGTGTCACCTGAGAACTGCTATCCGACGATAGATATAATTCCATATAGGAGTTCTCGGTGAGTCCGTCCAGTGTACCCAGTCACCACTGAGCACCCGTATATGATCTTGATGTCAAACATCGATGAATGTGGGGAACATCCATCGCCCATCACATGGGTCTAGTATCATATACGCCAGTCTACTCTGGTATATCGATGCCCCGTCTCGATACACCTCCGACTAGGGACATTTCAGGATATGCTTATAAACTACAGATGTCCCACTAGTATGATGTCTATCATAATCACTGTAGTCAAGCCGATATCCTCAGGGCTTTATCAGCATGTATGAATGAATAAAAGCATGATCAAATCAACATGTCAGATAAAGAAGAACCAGATAGCATACTATCATGTCGAGCAAGAATGCATACTGAGTATATATATACATGTATAGATACATCCACTATCACATAATGGCCTCTAGGGCATACATATATCCAACAATCTCCCACTTGCACTAAGGCCAGTTATTGGCGTATCTCATACCCAACATCTCAAAAAGTCGCTCATGCTGTGGCTGAGGGAGGGCCTTGGTGAGTGGATACGCGGCGTTATTCTTTGTGTCTACTCTCTTAATCTCGATCTCGCGGCGATCTACAATCTCCCGGATCAAATGAAAGCGCCTCAGGATGTGTCTGGACCGCTGATGGGACCTGGGCTCCTTGGCTAATGCCATAGCCCCATTATTATCAAAATACAAGGGTATTGGATCAATAATGGTTGGAACTACTCCTAGCACCGAGACGAACTTCTTCATCCAGACGGCTTCTTTGGCGGCATCATTTGCAGCAATGTACTCAGCCTCCATCGTAGAGTCTGCAACGGTATCCTGTTTGGAACTCTTCCAACTTACCGCCCCTCCATTGAGGGTAAATACAAATCCTGAGATAGATTTGCTGTCATCCTTATCGCTCTGGAAGCTCGAATCAGTAAAGGCCTCCATTTGGAGATCTGTATTACCATACACCAAGAACAATTCTTTAGTCCTTCGTAAGTACTTAAGAATGTTCTTCACAGCTGTCCAGTGATTCTCCCCTGGGTTGGATTGATACCTGCTTACAACACTAAGTGCATAAGCTACATCTGGGCGTGTACATAACATCGCATACATTATAGATCCTACTACCGAAGCATAAGGTATAATGCTCATGCGAGCTCTCTCTTCATCGGTCTTTGGACAAGAATACTTGGAGAGGGTGACTCCTTGGCTAGCGGGTAAGGCACCCCGCTTGGAGTCTTCCATACTAAACCTTTTTAGGATGGTGTTGTTGTACCTGGTTTGGGAAAATCCCAATAACTTTTTGGATCTATCCCTATAGATCCGTATGCCCAGGATGTATGTGGCATCACCCAGGTCCTTCATGGAGAACCTTAATGATAAGAATGATTTGACCGATTGTAGCATAGGAATATCATTTCCTATCAGAAGAATGTCATCCACGTACAATACGAGGAATGTGACAGCTCTTCCTACAGCCTTCTTATAAACACAAGGTTCATCTGGATTTTTGATGAAATCAAACTCTTTGATAACATCATCGAAACAGATGTTCCAACTCCGAGATGCCTGCTTTAACCCATATATGGATTTAAGCAGTCTACATGCTTTCTCGCTGCTCCCACTGTCAATGAAGCCCTCTGGCTGATCCATATAAACACATTCCTCTAAATCTCCATTTAGAAATGTTGTTTTAACATCCATCTGCCAGATTTCATAGTCGTAGTGAGCAGCAATAGCAAGTAGGATCCGAATGGATTTAAGCATGGCTACGGGCGAAAAAGTTTCGTCATAGTCCAAACCTGGTCTTTGACGAAAACCTTTCGCCACAAGTCTTGCCTTATAGGTCTCTACCTGCCCATCTACACCAATCTTTCTTTTAAAGATCCATTTGCACCCTACAGGTTTTACCCCAGGGGATACAACGTCCAAAGTCCATACTTTGTTGGTGTATATAGACTCCATTTCGGATCTCATGGCATCCAGCCACTTCACAGAGTCACCACTCGTGATAGCTTGCTGAAAACTGGTAGGATCATCATCATCCATGATGCAATCTTCTGCGTCACGATCAATGAGGAAACCGTAGTACCTCTCAGGTGGGCGAGAAGTCCTACCAGACCTATGGAGTGGCCGAGGTTCTTCAGTTTCTGTTGCAACAGTCGGTTCAACCAAATCGTCATTTGTAGTTTGTGTCTCCAAAACCTCTTCTAGATCCACTACCTTGCCATCATCTTTATCTGTGAAAAACTCTTTTTCCAAGAATGTGGCATACTGAGAAACAAACACCTTTTGTTCCTCTTTGTGGTAGAACAGATATCCATAAGAATTCTTTGGATATCCCATAAAGTTACACATGACTGACCGTGTCTCGAGTTTGTCCGGATTCTGTTTTTTAACATAGGCCGGGCAACCCCAAATCTTAATTCTCTTAAGAGATGGTCTCTTCCCATTCTATATCTCATATGGCGTGGTAGACACGGCTTTGGTTAGAACCCTGTTTAGCATAAACGCTGCAGTCTCCAATGCATGCCCCCAAAACGAGACTGGTAACTCAGCGTCACTCATCATGGACCGGACCATATCTAATAGGGTCCTATTCCATCGTTCTGACACACCGTTGTGCTGTGGTGTATAAGGAGGAGTGAGCTGAGAGAGAATCCCATTCTCTTTTAGGAAGTTTGCAAATTCTGTACTGAGATACTCACCACCTCGATCTGATCGAAGCATCTTAATACTCAAGCCGGTTTGTTTTTCTACTTCTTGTTTATATTCAATGAATTTCTCGAAAGCTTCGGACTTGTGCTTTAATAAAAATACATGACCAAATCTTGAGAAATCATCGGTGAATGTAATGAAGTATAAAAAAACGCCTCTAGCCTGTGTAGACATTGGCCCACATACATCACTATGTATGAGGCCAAGGAGTTGAGTGGCTCTTTCTCCGTGTCCGGTAAACGGAGTTTTGGTCATTTTACCCTTGATACAAGACTGGCAAGTCGCATAAGATTTATATTCAAAAGAGTTTAAATATCCATCTTTGTGTAACTTGTTTAGTCTTGTTTCGTTAATATGACCAAGTCTATAATGCCAAAGAAAAGCTTCTTTTAATTCTGAAAGTTTTCTTTTTTTAGTGTGTTGTATACTGAAAACTGTGTATTGATTTAGGACATATATTCCGTTATTAAGCATACCATACCCAACCAACATTTGATTTAGGTGAATGTTCATAACATTGTTCTGCAATACAAAATTATATCCTTCATTGTCCAACAAAGAAACGGATATTATATTACATAGCATACTTGGTACAAAATAACTTGGATTCAAAATCAAAATACATCCAGATGGCAACCCCAAGTGATACTCTCCCACTGCGACTGTATGTACATTGGAACCATTTCCAACGCGGAGAGTATGGTCACCTGTCTTCAAAACCTTGCTATTTCTCAGCCCCTGCATAGAATTGCAAATGTGAGAACCTGAACCGGTATCCAATACCCAGGAAGCAGAGTTTATTGAAAAACTGTTTTCTGTCACAAACGCACCTGAAGCAGAAGCATCACCATGCTTCTTCTTGAGACTTAAGTACTCCGTGCAGTTGCGCTTCCAATGTCCTGTCTTGTGGCAATGAAAACATTCGCCTTTCCCCGAGTCTCCAGCCTTGGACATTTCCTTTCCCTTCACCTTTTTAACTCCGCCCTTAGGATTAGTGGGTTTCTTCTTTTTCTTTCCCTTGGCCTTAGCTTTCGGGCGAGAAGAGGAAGACTGTCCAATAGTCATAACGGGAGTTTTTGCTAACTTCATAGTGCTCTCTGCACTCCTTAACATATTAAGGAGTTCAGGAAGTTCCTTCTCCATGCCATGCATATTGAAGTTCACTATGAATTGAGCAAAGGTGGAGGGGAGGGACTGCAGAATAATATCTATATATTGTTCATTGTCCATTGTCCATCCTAGGTCCTCAAGCTCTTCTATAAGAGCTATCATCTTCAGAACATGGTCTCCTACTGGTGTGCCAGGGGCCATTCGCATCTGAAACAGTTTCTTTGATGCTTCGTATCGTAATACGCGGGATTGCTCTCCATACAACTCCTTTGTATGGAGAAATATGGTTTGAATGTCCATATTCTTGTGCTGCTTTTGATGTGTATTTTCCATCGATGCAAGCGCGAGGCATTTGGCCGTGGCACAGTCAGCGTCCCATGTCTTGCGGACTTCAACGTCCGCAACTGAGGATTTTGGACCTGGGACGGGCGGGGCTGAAGCCGTGAGGACATATGATGCTTTATCATAAGTCAAGGCGATTTTCAGATTCCTCAGCCAGTCTTTATAGTTGGTCCCATTCAGTTTGTTTTTATCTAGTAGAAGCTTGAGTCCAGTCATGGGTATCTGCCATTAAGAGAGAGAAAAGAATACACTCAGTGAAAGCTCTTGCATAGATCAGATTGGTTATTATCTTGTCTTATCGATGTTTCCCACTGCTTTAATCAAGTTTTTCTTTCAAACCTTAAAAAGAAAACTAGCCAGGATTAATTACAGTCTACAACTTCGCTAACCGTTCAGCCAGGCCAGTGTCGGTACTTGAGGGAGGTTCCCCGTGCTTTCTCCCGGACCTAATTAAAGTAAACCTCGTTTTCCCAGAGGCGTAGCCCCGTTAACACCTTTCTAGACACCTAATGAGTTAGCTAATTATAAACTGCAAAACTCTCCTAGAAGCAACTATTGCCCACAGTGGGATCGGGATCCAACCATCACATAGAAGGTATGCAATCTCATTGCAAATTTCAACACTTGAAATTCCCGATGTAATTTTTACCCCTAGTACTTATGACCTTAACTATGGTCAACAAATCATAAGTACCAGTCAAGTTCTACCCGTCATTTCTTGATCAATTAGACCCACCCATATGACCCTTAACTATGGTCAACAAAGTCGCATGAATGTCCTAATTAATCTGCATCATATGCAGTGTAGGAAGACATCACTTAGCTACCGTACACTACGCCTTAACTAAAGTCAACAAACGTAGCACGAATACTAAATACTCTACTTCCTAAAATGATGGAGGGTTGCGAATGATTATTAAGAAAATCTTTAACGCTTTGAACTTGATATCGTTGCAGAATCAAACGGTTTTCAAAAGGAGTGGCTTGTGCTCCGCAGTTTTGAAATATAGCTTTTTCATAAAGAGCCGAGTGGTTTTCAAATTTGATTCTACAACATCTTTTTAGGTTTATTTTCTTTACATTAATCATATTAATGTAATCCCGTCATTTAAGTCCTTAAGCCAATCACAGAAAAGAAACGAAAATAACACGTACGCTTATGCCATTCGCATTCGCCGCAATGTTCCGTTTTGCACCGTTAGGTTACTTAACTAACGGCATACCGGGACGGGACTAGCGCGGGTGTAAAACATAAGCAACGTCTACTATATATCATATATAGGGAACAGTGAAGCTTCATAGGGTCTTTCTGTCCAGGTGCAGGTAGTCCGCATCTCAGATATCACAGAACACAGGCAGCAGAAACATATATATAATGTAGGATATACTAGGACGTCCGTATTTAGTATTTAGCCAATAATAGAAAATACGGATTCCACAGTCGCGATGAATAGCCAAGCCCACACCCCTAGACCCCTACGAGAGCGGCAAGAGACCCTACCAATCCTGGAGTTTAGGAGACCCGGTCTCGACTCCTCGAGATGGCCTCCCACTGAACCCCAGAACCCGGTCACTTGTGCTCCCCACCTTGGGTCTATCCTAATGCGGAAAAGTAAATAATATACAACACTGGTGACACAACCTCAACCCGGAAGTGCCCCAAATAAAAGAATATTACATTACATTTGAATATACATGAATGAAAATATAAAACTCTCATCTCACATGAACCCCCCCGGCTATTCAATCGCGACAATCCTGCACATCATATCTCAGCAACACATAATATCACATATCATCAACGTAAGTAAGTATGCGTACCCCGATTGTCGTTGATGTATAGCAACGAAACCGGCGATATCGAACATACTACACTTACGGTCACAGAAAAGAAAGTGTAAAACTACAATATTTGGAATCCACATTCTATTTAGACATCATAAATGCGAAATATCACATATTTCGTATTTCATGCCTAAACTATATGAATTCCACATATTGTATCACATTCCAGATAAACAGACAGTATTAAAGTTTTCGAACGAACGATCAAGTTTCCAAGATTCACTAAAGCTCAACACTTGAGCAGGGTTAAAAAATCTGAAGTGTGACACAGTACTAGCGGTCCAGCCGTAGAAGGGTCAAGCCAACGCCTCACATGTGGCACGCCGTACTGCCACAAATCCTAAGGTTCAAAGGGCAGTTCAAGACGGTCACATAATCGAGTTAAGGTTTGTTTTCTTCTAGAGGGACCACCGGAAAAAGACTTGCACGTATCTCCAAAGTATTTAAACCCCGTGAATAGTGAGCAAATGATACTCGTTCAAACACTTCAATACTTTCTAATTTACCCGGATAAATAACGAAATGAAAATACCGATCGAATCTATGCGTCCAAAACCATCTACAGAAAATACAGAACTATATTCATATTAAACATACCTAAAACATTGTACAAGCAGACATAAGAATTATAGTGCAATTTTAATGGAATGATACCACTGTACGGCCGCGGAGCCGCGGCCTAAGCAAGGAATTGCCGCGGTTCTGCGGCCATATGAACTGTTCATTGCATCGTATTTCACCATAATTCTTAGATTTCCCTGCTGTAATTTTTAAGTATTTTTAATTCTGAAAAAGGTCAGATTTTACAATTTGTCCAGAGAGGGTCCAAAAACGTCGTATTTTTGTTCGATCGGGATTTTTACTTCGTAAAAGCGTCGCCTAATGTTTTAGGTCGGCTCTGATACCAATGTAAGGTTTGACTAGCACTCTATAATGAGTTTTGAAGCATCACATGTCCCAAAGTTTGGATTTTGATGGTGCTAAACAAGCATGCAAAGGAATCGATCCTAGAAAATTAGGGTTTCGAAACTTAAAACTTATAAAGTTAGGGTTTAGAGACTACAACCTTTGAAGCTCCCTTTTGTTGGACTCCTTGGTCTCTTGGGTGTTGAATGGAGGTCCACTTGAAGTCCTCTCGCGTCCACGACGATCCACCCGGAGATCCCCGTCCAAGCTCGCAACTTCGAGAATCGAAGAGAAAACTCTAAACAAGTTGGCTAAACTTGTGTAGAATGAAGTTGTGGTTAAGATTCTCACTTCAAAAACCTTTCTTTATGTGTATATAACTCACTAGAAGAAACTAGAGAGCAAATATGAAGGAGGAAGAAGATGGTGGCAATATTTTAACAAGAGAAGAAGAAGTGATAACTATCAAAAGAAATGAAATATATCCTTTTATATTTTATTCCTTCTTACTTCAAACCATGGTTAAATCTTTTGGTTGGTATTTAATTAGGGTTTAAACCATGTAAGGAAAGGTTAATCCAAGGTCAAGGATAGGTGAGAATGGTTAGGTTAAAGAAGAGTGTAGAAGCAAGTGAAGATTATCCTTTCCTTTTTCTATTATGTTTTAAACCTTAAATCAAATAAAAACAAAAGATTTATCCATGGTGTGAGTCTCATATTGCCACCATTTCCATGAGTAAACAACCATGATAGATGGGTATATGTATGTATGTATGTATGTATGTATGTATGTATGTATGCACATCCATATGTGTATAAAACAAGTAAGAAAGAAAGAAAACATACATGCATGCATACATCCATCATCCAAGAAAATGTTTGAAGTGAGAAAACTAATGGTTAAATGATAAATCAACACTTGATTTATCAATCCGGCCATATCACATATGACCCCACCAAAAGCAAGCCGCCCGATCAATGTACGGTATCCTATACGCGTATTTTAATCGGGTGCATGCGCATATCGCATATGCGCACCACAACATTTCGCCTGGACTGGGTAACTCCTTTGTGGGACTCTAAGACTCGTCAATACGCCGGCAGAGGGTAATGGTCATATCAAGTACCCCCAAGCCGCAAGCGGTCAGCTAAACGTAACGGGCACCCGGGTATTGAGCGATCAGAAGAAAACAAGCGAATCTACTACAACTCCCGTCGAGCCAACCGTCAACACTACCGTACAGTCCGGTCTCTTCGTCAGATATGCTGCATATCGAGCCTAGGGATGGTCACGTCGACCCCAATAACTCAATAAGTCATGCCGGTGAATGGTCTATAACAGATCGAGAAACTACTGATAACACTTATCAACAATTCTCAGCAGCCCTGGCCAGGGACTTGCTGATATAACCAGTCGGGCACTGCACAGCATCAACTCCCAATATCGGGAGAGACGAAACCCCTCCTATCGCTCATCGCCTTCGTGTGTCTCGGGACTGTACCCAACGGCCACCTATTTGCACGACTCGGTAGAGCCGTGGTAGGGTGGCAATCAAAGTACAGTGGGAGAATACACAAGACTCTATGAAGATCTCGGGTCTACAGACTAACCTGTACCAGTGTCACCTGAGAACTGCTATCCGACGATAGATATAATTCCATATAGGAGTTCTCGGTGAGTCCGTCCAGTGTACCCAGTCACCACTGAGCACCCGTATATGATCTTGATGTCAAACATCAATGAATATGGGAACATCCATCGCCCATCACATGGGTCTAGTATCATATACGCTAGTCTACTCTGGTATATCGATGCCCCGTCTCGATACACCTCCGACTAGGGACATTTCAGGATATGCTTATAAACTACAGATGTCCCACTAGTATGATCTCTATCATAATTACTGTAGTCAAGCCGATATCCTCAGGGCTTTATCAGCATGTATGAATGAATAAAAGCATGATCAAATCAACATGTCAGATAATGAAGAACCAGATAGCATACTATCATGTCGAGCAAGAATGCATACTGAATATATATACATGTATAGATACATCCACTATCACATAATGGCCTCTAGGGCATACATATATCCAACAGAATTTACCTCCTTTGGAAACTCAAGAAAATTCTTGAGTTGCCCCTATTGGCCAAAATCCTTGCTTCCTTGGTCCAACGTGTAGATCTTGAGCTCATGCACCTTTTTAGTGAAATGGGAGTAGGGTTTTGGTGTTGATTTCATGGTGATTTGGGGCTTGAAAAGGGGAGGGAGAAGAGGGAGCAGCAGCTCAGCAGCAATGAAGGAGACGGAGAGAGAAATGTGAAGGAAAAATAAGAGGAAAAATGCTAAGTCAACACCCTCACCTACCCTCTCTCTCAACATACCTATTTTCTTTTCTTTTTCCCCAATTTCCTTTCTCACAAGAATAGTAACCCCAAAGTAAAGCCATGGCAAGAAAAATGTAACAAGTGTAGAAAAGATATATGCATGTTTTGCACAAAATTGCTAAAAATTCGATTAGCGATTTTTAATCGCGATTAGCACTAAATTAGCACATAATTAATCATAAAAACTTAAAAATGGCATAATTCCTTAAAATACCCTATTTTAGAATTTTCCATAATTTTTCCCCAATTATTTGTATTTAATTATACCGGAATATTAAAATATTCATTAAAATAATATTAATTTATAAAATTTCCCAAAAATAATATTTTATTATTTTGAAATGTTACAATCTACCCCCCTTAAATAAATTCGGTCCCCGAATTTAAATTTAAACCCCCAAATACTAAAACATTTCGATACAAATCCAAGTCATCGGGGTTCCGAATCATCAATACATGAAACGCATCATAGCGCAATGCATGCGTGTGGATAATGAGTAGATAACTCAAAAGCAAAACTCCGTCAAGCATCCCGCAATTATCGGAGTCATGGTAAAGACACAAATGTCAAATCCAATATGATATAGATCAGAACTATACATGTGAATAGCTGATGTAAATGCATGCCAAATCTTTTTAAGTTGATGTGCGATGCGCATAACACTGCACAGTGGCGGACGTTTTTCATAAAAAAATAACTATATACGTATATATCTTTTGTTTAATATGTACGTTTCGCCGTTTCGAAAACAATTTAGAAGGGTTTCCTTGTTTTTAAAACGTTTCGTGTCATATCGGACACATAGGTATGAATGCTGAGACTATAGCTCGCTCTTTGGAAATCCCTTCGATAACTATCAATACATGCAAAATATATCCAGGTACTGTCCTCTGACTAGTCCTGTTCAGTACGAAACGAATATCAAATATCATAAAAATGTACTGCTCCAAAAGGAATAAATCCCAAAATTGCACATAACACCACCCTGTGCGTCTGGTGCGCATGGAAATCAAAATCCATATATGTGCCATACAGGTGCACAAAACAACATCTAGGTGCAACGGGTGTCCACGAAGAATCTGTCATAGGCAACGTGTGTGCCTGACGGACAAAACAGGTGCATCTAACATGCATGAAGAATCTCGATTTAGTGCATCTTGTGTGCACCAAAATCGTATCTCAAAACATGCGCCCAACATGCGCGAAAATCCAAATCGGTGCATCCATCATGCATGAATGAAAATCTAAACCCTGCGCACTCAACATGCAAGGAACCATGAAATCCAATAGCAACGCCGAACATGCGCAAGTCTAGTCAAAAGCACGGAGTGCAGCATCATAAATATCAGGGTCAAAGTCGACGATATACAATGCGGCTCAATCAAAATCAAGTGTGCCGTGATGGAAAATCTCACAACCGTGTGCATCAGTGTGCACAAATCAAATCAAAACACTAAAAGTGCTTGAAAACTATGCTGCAAGCGTAAATCAAATCGCCGGCATAAAATAGGCAGGAAGTCACAATCAATACCTCAAGCGTAATAACTCTGCACAAAATATGAATACCCAGTAAGTGTAACCATGGTGCACAAAATCAAATATCATGGAACTCAGTCATCAAGACTAAATCATGCGAATAGATCGCCCAAAATACTGAAATCCAAAGTGACGGATACGTGATAACTGAATCACAAAATCAAAAATCAAAAATACCATCGTTGGTATATCCTCCTTCGAAGTCGAGAAGGTGCCGGTACATCCAATGCTAGCGGCGCAAGATATCTACTTGTCTCTTGCTCGCGGCTGGTGTCCTCTGCCTCTGGTTCCTTATCTTCCCTGTAGATTACCAATCTCGCAATCCATCGGCTCATCGGCCCGGTCAGGTGTGCTAACGGGAACGATTCCGTTCTGGCACTTCTCTGGTCATCTCTCGGTCAATCCTCACGACCACTCGTAAAGCAACACATCTCTGGCGCCGACCTCTGGTCCTCTGAATGCACATCACACATCTACTCCTGGTTCAAATCTTATTGCAGCAGTGTACTGGAAGGAATCCTGCTCAAGGTCTCTTCTAATCTCGCCTAAGACAAACTGTACGGAGGCTGGTACTCTGGCGTAATCTTTTCTCGCTCTCTGGACATCTGCGTCCTTAGTACAACATCTACTCGGAAGCTGGTCGCATCCCTGCGCCTCTGTATGCATATCCGACCTTTAATCATAACGGGGAGTAGCAACAGCTCGTCTGCATCTCGCACGAACTTCTTATCCCGCTAGTCTGTATCATCGTCCATTTCGACGTCGCGTCTCTAACTGCGCACTGTAATGTCCTCGGCTACGGTCCATCCGAAGTCTTTCATACGGACTCGAATTCACGAACTTGGTATCTTCATCACTCAGTAGAAGATATCTAGCCGAACACGTCCTCAGCGTGCGTATCGTATCTCTGATGTCAGCGGAGTGGTAGGTCATCTCGTCGAAATCTCGTGCCAACTCTTTACTCCACCTTGTCCCAATGTAGACTGATTCGGACTCGTTTCATCGCGGCTGTATGGACTGTGCTCCAACGGCTATGTTCGTATCTGGAGTCTCCCAAGCAGTGTCCCATCACAATATACGAAAGATGTCGAACCATCCGATCGACTCGTCAGAACCTCATAATCCCCCAAGAGCTCAACACCTTGGGTACAGTTTAATAGTATCGAGTACATACCACAGCATCGGTGGTCCAGCCGTAGAAGGGCAAACCCAAGCCTCACTCGCAAACCCTAAGGTTCAAAGGCTTTCACACGGTCATTATGTCAAGATAGGGTTTCATTCTTCTAGAGGGTCCATAGAATCGCTTGCATGTCTTTCCGAATACTTTAAACTTGGAAAATGGGTTCCTGACATTCGATCGTCTCAATCGACTCTCAACGAATCTGTATGAAGTCGTCTCTAGCTGGAATCAATCTACCTGATGACCTCGTATCGGGGTAAGCTAACGAACCACATGTCCTCATCATTCATCCTCGGTGACTAGCGACTCACTATCATATCTCTAAGTATATGTTCAAGCTGCAGTAGCTCCAACATCTGAGGCGATATCTCATCATTCGCAGCAACAACTGGCTCATTCGTCCGTACGAGCGCCTCAATCATCATGAATAAGCGATATATCAATGGTCATCACATCCTGGCTGGCCTCTATCAGTGGCTCAATCCTCTGGTACCGATCGGTACGCCCGAGAAATCTCGTAAAAGCGATCAGTCAAATGCTCATGGCGCGAAAACACACTAAGACGCCGCCGTTATATGCAATCGTATGTCTCTGGAATCATGCCCTGGTCAGTCCTCATCCACGACGAGCTCATGCTGACACAACTCGAGCCCTAGCTCACTCTTCCCGTGCAATCGTAGCAGCAAAATCATAATCAGTATCGCTAAGGATAGATCATAGAAAAAGGAATATAATATTGTGCAAGGAAATGTACATCCGAAGGTTTCTTAAGCGGAGTGGCGTGTCGTAAGTATGCCGCGGAACATACGTACGGTACGTCACTCTACTCAAGCTACCTACTCCATCAACCAAGGGTCATCCTATGCGATGAAAGTTCGGGTTTAATACCCCCTCGACTAAGTCTAAGTTTCGTAAGGTCAAGCCTAAGTTCCGTATATATATAACCGCCCTAGGCTCCACATAGTCAAACTTAGACTCGAACCAAGGTTAACCTAGTGCTCTGATACCAACTTTGTCACGACCCGAAAGAGCACGTGACTGGCCTTGAACCATATGAAGTCTATAGGACTCTATCTGATCCAAGTAAGCCAAAAGCCTAGAAATCTAAAACCATTTAAAGTGGAAATAAAGGAACTGGTTTTTAATAAGTAAAGAAATCATGTTTGAAATCAAAGTTTTTCAAATAACTAAGCCGAAAATGCATTTTTAAAATGTGTAGTCTTTTCTGGAAATTTCGGCAGAGTTTCCTTTGTAAAAACTGGCCCCGAACGGGGTACAATAAGAATAATATATATGAAATGATAAAAGGCATCCCCAAGCGGGAGCTAGCTCTTCGTCAATCGACGGTCACTGTTGTGTATATGCCCTAGAGGCCATTACTGTATCATACTAGTTTGTATATTACTTAATGGAAGCTTGGGATATTCATAGTTGTATATACAATCTTGCTCGAAATGGTAGTATGCTACTTGGTTTGTCTCTGCTTTAATATGTGCATGTGTTTCTTTTAGCATATTGCTGATATACATATTAGTAGAGCCCTTAGGATCTTTGCTTGATTACCAGCGTTGTGATGGCGCTCACACTCGTGGGAGCTGGGTGATCTATAAGCACATCCTTATACAGGTCCCTAGTCGTTGGACTATCGAGACAGGGCATCGATACTCCGGAGTAGACTAGCGTATGGGCTTCTCATTCCAGTGTGGGAGACGGTCTGTCCCACAGCCGTCAGTACGTCTTACTTGGGATAGTATACGGGTGCTCGTTGGGTTACGAGTACACTGGACAGGACTCGTCGGGAACTGTTGGTTGGTATTATACCTATCGTCAGTTATCAGTTCCCAGGTGACATGAGTACAGCTTAGTCCGCTGACTTGACACTGTCACTTCGCCTCGAGTGTGTTCCCACTACACTTTGATTGCTACCCTACCACGGCTCAAAGGAGTCGTGCAAACAGGTAGTTTTTGGGTGCAGTCCCGAAGCACTTGGAGGCAGTGACGGTTAGACAGGATTCGTCTCTCCCGGTATTGGGGGTTGACATCGCGCTGTGTCCAGGAGAGCCATTACACGAGTAGTCCCTGGCCAGGGCAAGCGAGATATACTGGTAGGTTTCCAGTGTTATCTCAGGGTGTTCTGGGCTTCACTCCGGCACGACTTGTACCGCTATTAGGGGACTGACGTTCACCGCCCCCCTAGGCCCGCCATGCGATGTATCAGACGAATAGACCGGACTGTATGGAGATTGTCACATACAGGCTCAGTAGGAGTTCAGATGGGGTTCACCTCGTCAGTCTTCTTATTGACATCTACCTGGGGACCGTTACGTACAGCTAGTGCCGCTTGCGGTCTGTGGTTAAACCCACTGCCAGCGTAGTGTCGGGTCTTTAGAGTCCCACACAGAGAGCTATTCGCCTTTAGGCAAAATGAGTAGAGGTCGCATGGTTTTGCGACAGGGTTCGTTCACATCCGCGCACCTGTGCACGTTTGCTGTCCGGACAGTTTATACTAGCGGGCTTTGGTTTAAGCCGGATCCTAGTATATATTTTGAGATTGGTTTTTCTCATTGTATTCGTGTTCCTCGGATCACGGATGCTGGTGCGTATGCACAGTTGCTTGAGACAGAGGGAGAGGACTTTGATTAGGGTTAATGGCTATTGTCATTTTATTAACCCTAATGATTATGTGTGTATTATAGTTAATTGATAATTAGTTTAATAATTGTGCATGGTTATGGATGTTGACTATTTGACTTCCTTGACTTGTTGACCTAGGTTGACACTTTGACCATCATCATTTCTTTTGGAAGATGCTTTTTGATCCTTGCAAATTGAAATGATAATGGTCATGTCATGATTAACCATGACAATTATCTAGCTAATTATTTAATTAGAATAATATACACATATTAGTGAGAAGGCTTGATATTATTCTCATTCTTTCATTTCATTTCTCTCTCTTGTTTTTCCTCTCCCTCAAGCTCTCCCCTCTCATGTGTTGAGAAACACTTGAGCTTGAGAAAAACCCTCTCTTGATCTTCTCTACTCTCATCTAGGGTTCAAGTATTAGCACTTCTTGCACCCTAGTTACTCCTAGCTTGGAGTTGAAGCCAAAGGTTGAGGCTTTCGGGTGGATCTTTCTTTGACGGGAGAAGACGACAAGGTGACCTCCTTCCACTACTTCTAGGAGCAAGTAGAGAAGGACAAAAAAACCAAAGGTATAACCTTTCTAGCTCTTAGCTAGTTATTTGTTAGCTTTAGCAAGTTTTTGTTTAGCAAAGTTCCTTCTAAGCATAGTCCATGTTGCCTGAGCTCATAAAAATCCGATTTTTATTCCGTTTTCCGCCTCCCCGCAAGCACCGGGGTGGGCAACGTGGACTTACAGTGGTATCAGAGCCTAACTAAACATAAACTAGCAAAGTAGTGAAGTGTGTCGAAGTTCGAAACGTAAAAATCGAAAAAACCAAGTTTGAAAAACCCTAGTTTCTGTAAAAAAAATTTCTGGTCAAAACAAAATTTGTTATACTGCTAAAATCATCTCTGGGTTTTTTAAAGATAACCACAAAACCCGGTCCATTGATTCGTCTAAACCGCCGCGTTTCCGCGGCAATAGCAAGCTATTGCCGCGGAACCGCCGCCGTTTGGACTCCTCACTGGGTCGAGTTTGGTGCAGTCTATCTCTGGCTTGGTTTTAGGATTTTTAAGATATGTTATATGTGCCCAGATTTTCCAGAATAGAAATTTATTTTTGGGGGCCTGTAAATCCGTATTTTTTTTCGAACTTCAATACACTTTGACTACAAAGGTTATATCTGTGATGTTTGCATGTATTGAACGTCGGCTAATCGCTATATGTCGATTAGTCGGGGTTATACATCTCTGTGATCTGTGATTGATACTGGTTTATGTATATGAATGGGTTGGATTGTCGGGGGTGAATAGCCGGGGTGGATTTGAGATGAGCGTTGCTTTTCTTTCATTCATTTGTAATATGTAAATTGATGTAATATTATTATTTGTTTGGCCGCACAACTGGGTCGGGGTTGTAGCCGCCATTGTATAATTCTTTTTACTGTTTTTGCTCCTAGGATAGACCCATGGAGGGGGTGCACAAACTACCGGGTATCTCGAAGTGCCGAGTGGCCTATTCACGGTGGTGAGGGAGGTTGCTTCGCTTCGGGTACTTGGCGGGTAGTTTGCCGCACCCGTAGGGGTCTTGGGTGGGGTATTTGGCTATTCACCGCGACCGTGTAATCCGCTTTTCGTTGCAGGCTCGAACGGATTGCGGATTCCTAGTATATCCAATGTATTCATCTGTGATCTGTAATGTCTATCATTGCTATATATTTATATATGATAACTATTTAGGCGTTGCTTATGTTTTACAGCCGCGCTAGCCCAGCCCCCGCTCTGTCGTTAGTTAAGTAACCTAACGGGTGATGACGGGGCCCCGTGGCGAATGCGAATGGCATAAGCGTACGTCATTTTTTGGTTGTTTTCTACAATGGTAGGATTAAATGATGGGATGCATTAAAAGAACTAATGCAAGAAAATAAACCAAGTAAAAGTCGATTGGAACACTTTGAAAACCACTCGGTTCTTTTCAAAACTAAACTTTTAAACGCGGAGCATGAACCACTCCTTTTAAAAGCTATCTCGTTCCATCGATTATATCAAGTTCACTACGTTCACGGTTTCGCCAAAACCATCCGTAGCCCTCCATCATTTCAGTTAAATATACGGTAGTATTCAAGCTATGTATTTTGACCTCACGCCAAGGCATAGTGATTGGTAGCTGCCGGATATTTATCTGTTGCATAGATAGAATGCGTTGGTTTGAGACAGTCGTACTGCCATTTTGGCCTACGTCGAGGGTAGGTACGGGTGGGTTCAAATTAACCGGGATAATGATGGGAAGAACTTGACATGTGACTTATGACATTTTGACCTCACGCCAAGGTCATAAGAGCATGGGGTAAAAATCCACATCGGGAGTTTCATAAGTACTGAAACTTGCTAGCGTTGCATACCATTTGGAGTGTGATGATTCTGGTAGGATTCCTTCGGTTTTATCACGCGATGATATTTGGATCCCGATCCTACTGTGAGTATATGCTACTCCTCGGGAAAACTCTCACTTAACGATCAATGCTATAAACCTAGTAGGTGTCTAGAAAGGTGTTAGCGGGGCTACGCCCACAGGAAAAAGAGGTTACTTAATTAAGGAACTTCGCGAAAGCGTTGGAAAACCTCCCTCGAAGTACCGACACTGGCCTGGCTGAACGGTTAAGAAAGTATTGTACGGTGGGATTGATCCTGACTAATCCTTTCTTTACGGTTTGAGAATGGATTCGAGAGACAGTGGGAGCCATCCAGTTTAGACAAATTAAAAACCACTCTAAACTTGCAAGAGCATCATGCTAAAGTGTTTCTTTTCTCTCTCCTAATTGCAGCGACCATTCAAGATGACCGGACTTAAGTTATTACTAGATAAAAACATATTGACAGGGCCAAACTACAAAGATTGGCTCAGGAATGTCAAGATGGCAATCACTTACGACAAGTTAGGGTATGTCCTTACCACCAAAGCTCCCCTTGTCCCATGTCCCAAAACCAGTGTCGTAGATAAGGAAATCTACAAGACCTGGGAAATAGATTGCGCGAAGGCCAGATGCCTCGTACTAGCCTCGATGGACAACGAACATCAGAGGAGGCACGAGAATATGGACCTAGAGTCCATATTTCTTCATACAAAAGAACTGTATGGAGAGCAGTCTCGTATCGCAAGATACGAAGTGTCGAAGAAGTTGTTTTCGGCAAGGTTGGCCGTCGGATCATCGGTAGCGGAACACGTGCTTAAGATGATTGGCTACATTGAGGAGCTCGCGGACCTTGGGACCACGTTGGAGAATGAACTCTATACTGATTTAATTCTCCAGTCCCTTCCTTCCACTTACGCCCAGTTTATTCTGAACTTCAACATGCAAGGAAAGGAGGTAGAACTTTCCGAACTTCTGAACATGTTGAGGAGTGCTGAGGGCACCTTACAGAAAGGTAGGGAGACATCCACTTTGTTTGTAGGAGGATCTTCCTCTTCTAGATCCAGGGCGAAAGCCAAGGGTAAGAAGAAGAAAGCCCCCGCCAAACCAAGAGGCGGTGTCGGTAAAGTGGATACGAAGGGAAAAGGCAAAGCAACAAAGATAGCGGGGAAGCTTGTGGGGAAGGAAGAATGCTTCTATTGTCACAAAAGTGGTCACTGGAAACAGGATTGCAAGGCTTGGAAAGCCAGAACACAGGATTTGAAGCAAGTTGCAGCTTCAGCTTCAGGTGTGTATGTTATTGAAAACTGTCTATCAATAAACTCTACTTCCTGGGTATTGGATACCGGATCAGGATCTCATATCTATAATTCTTTGCAGGCGTTGAGAAAGCGTAGAGTTTTGAAGGCAGGTGACATGACCCTCAGAGTTGCGAACGGTGCTAGCATGGATGCTGAGGCCGTGGGGGACTATCACCTGGGGTTGTCGGATGGAAATTTTTTGGTTTTACATAGTTGTTATTATGTACTAAATGCAACCTGTAATATCATTTCTGTATCTTTATTATCTAAAGAAGGTTATGAATTTGCATTTGTAAGTAATGTAGTGAACATTCACCTTAATCAAGCTTTGATTGGGTCAGGTACATTGAACAACGGTATATACGTATTAAACCAACCACAGATTTTCAATGTCCAGAATACACACAAAAGAAAGTCTCCAGAAATCAATAAAACTTTCTTATGGCATTGTAGACTGGGTCACATCAATCAGAGAAGGTTGACTAAGTTACACACAGAAGGATATTTGGATTCGTTCGAATATCAATCGTATGCAACTTGTCAATCCTGTCTCAAGGGAAAGATGACAAAGACTCCGTTCACTGGACACGGAGAAAGTGCGAGCGAGCTCTTGGGACTCGTACACAGCGACGTGTGCGGTCCAATGTCTACACATGCACGAAGCGGTTATTCTTACTTCATTACTTCTACGGATGATTTCTCAAGGTTCGGACATGTCTTCTTAATGAAGCATAAATCCGAAGCTTTTGATAAGTTCCAGGAATATAAGAATGAAGTAGAAAAACAAACAGGCAAAAGTATAAAGACACTGAGATCTGATCGAGGTGGTGAATACTTGAGTGCCGAGTTCCTGTGTTACTTAAAAGAGAATAGAATTCTCTCTCAGCTTACTCCTCCATACACTCCGCAACATAATGGTGTATCGGAGAGATGGAACTGAACCCTATTGGATATGGTACGGTCCATGATGAGTAACGCTGAGTTGCCGCGATCGTTCTGGGGATATGCGCTAGAATCAGCTGCATACCTTTTGAACCGAGTTCCTACTAAGACTGTGCCCACCACACCATATGAGTTATGGAGTGGGAAGAAACCCTATCTTCAATACCTGAAGATTTGGGCATGTCCAGCTTTCGTAAAAAATCAGCATGCGGACAAGCTCGAGGCACGCTCAGTACTGTGCAAGTTTGTGGGATACCCAAAGAACTCCAGGGGGTATCTTTTCTATTACGCAGAGGAACAAAAAGTCCTTGTTTCTCGTAATGCCCATTTTCTGGAACATCAGTTCTTAGAAAAGGAAATAAGTGGGAGCGCAATAGAACTGGAAGAAATTCCAGAACCACAAGCTATTACTGAAAGCTTAGTAGAACCAGAGGGTTCGAAAGATCAGGACATTCCCACGCCACTCCGCAGGAGTAGTAGGCAGTCTCATCCACCCGAGAGATACTACGGTTTTCTCATTGACGGGGATAGAGAGGATTGCATCATAGACTGTGATGAGCCTACTAGCTTCCAGCAAGCCATTCAGAGCGTCGACTCGGTAAAATGGCTGGATGCAATGCGGACCGAGATGGAGTCCATGTACACCAACAAAGTATGGACGTTGGACATTGCTCCAGACGGGGTAAAACCCGTAGGATGCAAGTGGATCTTCAAAAGGAAGATTGGTGTAGATGGACAGGTTGAGACCTATAAAGCTAGACTGGTAGCAAAGGGTTTTCGTCAGCGACCTGGTTTGGACCATGACGAAACCTTTTCTCCAGTAGCTATGCTGAAATCCATTTGGATCCTTCTTGCCATTGCTGCCTTCCACGATTATGAGATTTGGCAGATGGACGTAAAGACAGCTTTTCTAAATGGTTATTTAGAAGAGTGTGTCTATATGGATCAGCCAGAGGGTTTCATTCAGAGTGGGAGCAGCGGAAAGGTGTGCAAGTTGCTTAAGACCATTTATGGACTAAAGCAGGCATCGCGGAGTTGGAACATCTGTTTTGATGAGACGGTCAAGGAATTTGGCTTTATCAAAAATCCAGATGAACCATGTATCTATTGTAGATTTGTAGCGAGAACTGTAGTATTCCTCGTTTTATACGTGGATGACATTCTCTTAATAGGAAATGACATTCCTATGCTACAATCTGTCAAGGGGTTCTTGTCACACAGGTTCTCCATGAAAGACCTGGGTGATGCCTCATACATTCTGGGTATCCGGATCTACCGTGACAGATCCAAGAGGATATTGGGACTTTCACAGTCCGGGTACATCGACACCATACTGAAGAGATTCAGTATGGAAGATTCCAAGCGCGGTAATCTACCGGCTTGTCATGGGATCACCCTCTCGAAAGAGATGTCTCCCAAGAATGATTTGGAGAGGGATCGCATGTCTATTATACCCTACTCTTCTACGGTAGGCTCTATAATGTATGCGATGTTGTGTACCAGACCGGATGTGGCTTATGCACTGAGTGTGGTAAGCAGGTATCAGTCAAACCCAGGGGAGAAACAATGGATAGCAGTAAAGAACATTCTCAAGTACCTAAGAAGGACTAAGGAGATGTTCTTGGTGTATGGCGGAAAAGACCTGCAGATTGAGGCCTTTGCTGACTCCAGCTTCCAGAGTGACAAGGATGATTCCAAGTCCATGTCGGGTTTTGTCTTTACCCTCAATGGAGGGGCGGTGTGTTGGAAGAGCTCCAAACAGGAAACCGTTGCAGACTCGACGATGGAAGCGGAATACATCGCTGCATCTGATGCCGCAAAAGACGCTGTCTGGATGAGGAAGTTCTTAAGAGAACTTCAGGTGGTTCCGTCCATTGTTGACCCAATACCTCTGTATTGCGACAACAACGGGGCTATAGCTTTAGCGAAGGAACCCAGATCCCATCAGAAATCCAGACACATCTTAAGGCGGTATCACCTGATCAGGGAGATCGTGGATCGCCAGGAGATCGAGGTCCGGAGAGTTGCATCAGAGGATAACACAGCAGATCCATTCACCAAGGCCTTGCCCCAGACTCAGTTCGAGCGGCTGATCGAGATGATAGGTCTTCGATACGCCAGTACATGGCCTTAGTGCAAGTGGGAGATTGTTAGTGTATATGCCCTAGAGGCCATTACTGTATCATACTAGTTTGTATATTACTTAATGGAAGCTTGGGATATTCACAGTTGTATATACAATCTTGCTCAAAATGGTAGTATGCTACTTGGTTTTTCTCTGCTTTAATATGTGCATGTGTTTCTTTTAGCATATTGCTGATATACATATTAGTAGAGCCCTTAGGATCTTTGCTTGATTACCATCGTTGTGATGGCGCTCACACTCGTGGGAGCTGGGTGATCTATAAGCACATCCTTTTACAGGTCCCTAGTCGTTGGACTATCGAGATAGGGCATCGATACTCCGGAGTAGACTAGCGTATGCGCTTCTCATCCCAGTGTGAGAGATGGTCTGTCCCAGAGCCGTCAGTACGTCGTACTTGGGATAGTATACGGGTGCTCGTTGGGTTACGAGTACACTGGACAGGACTCATCGGGAACTGTTGGTTGGTATTATACCTATCGTCAGTTATCAGTTCCCAGGTGATATGAGTACAGCTTAGTCCGCTGACTTGACACTGTCACTTCGCCTCGAGTGTGTTCCCACTGCACTTTGATTGCTACCCTACCACGACTCAAAGGAGTCGTGCAAACAGGTAGTTTTTGGGTGCAGTCCCGATGCACTTGGAGGCAGTGACGGTTAGACAGGATTCGTCTCTCCCGGTATTGGGGGTTGACATCGCGCTGTGTCCAGGAGAGCCATTACACGAGTAGTCCCTGGCCAGGGCAAGCGAGATATACTGGTAGGTTTCCAGTGTTATCTCAGGGTGTTCTGGGCTTCACTCCGGCACGACTTGTACCGCTATTCGGGGACTGACGTTCACCGCCCCCCTAGGCCCGCCATGCGATGTATCAGACGAACAGACCGGACTGTACGGAGATTGTCACATACAGGCTCAGTAGGAGTTCAGATGGGGTTCACCTCACCAGTCTTCTTATCGACATCTACCTGGGGACCGTTACGTACAGCTAGTGCCGCTTGCGGTCTGTGGTTAAACCCACTGCCAGCGTAGTGTCGAGTCTTTAGAGTCCCACACAGAGAGCTATTCGCCTTTAGGCAAAATGAGTAGAGGTCGCATGGTTTTGCGACAGGGTTCGTTCACATCCGCGCACCTGTGCACGTTTGCTGTCCGGACAGTTTATACTAGCGGGCTTTGGTTTAAGCCGGATCCTAGTATATGTTTTGAGATTGGTTTTTCTCATTGTATTCGTGTTGCTCGGATCACGGATGCGGGTGCGTATGCACAGTTGCTTGAGACAGAGGGAGAGGACTTTGATTAGGGTTAATGGCTATTGTCATTTTATTAACCCTAATGATTATGTGTGTATTATAGTTAATTGATAATTAGTTTAATAATTGTGCATGGTTATGGATGTTGACTATTTGACTTCCTTGACTTGTTGACCTAGGTTGACACTTTGACCATCATCATTTCTTTTGGAAGATGCTTTTTGATCTTTGCAAATTGAAATGATAATGGTCATGTCATGATTAACCATGACAATTATCTAGCTAATTATTTAATTAGAATAATATACACATATTAGTGAGAAGGCTTGATATTATTCTCATTCTTTCATTTCATTTCTCTCTCTTGTTTTTCCTCTCCCTCAAGCTCTCCCCTCTCATGTGTTGAGAAACACTTGAGCTTGAGAAAAACCCTCTCTTGATCTTCTCTACTCTCATCTAGGGTTCAAGTATTAGCACTTCTTGCACCCTAGTTACTCCTAGCTTGGAGTTGATGCCAAAGGTTGAGGCTTTCGGGTGGATCTTTCTTTGACGGGAGAAGACGACAAGGTGACCTCCTTCCACTACTTCTAGGAGCAAGGAGAGAAGGACAAAAAGACCAAAGGTATAACCTTTCTAGCTCTTAGCTAGTTATTTGTTAGCTTTAGCAAGTTTTTGTTTAGCAAAGATCCTTCTAAGCATAGTCCATGTTGCCTAAGCTCATAAAAATCCGATTTTTATTCCGTTTTCTGCCTCCCCGCAAGCACCGGGGTGGGCAACGTGGACTTACAGTCACAACCACACAAGCAATAATAATATACAACGCCAAAGGGCAAGGATCAAAACCCAAAAAGAAACTCGAAACTGCCAGAAAACCATAATACTACAAGCGCGACTCCAAGGTCAAAATAATACATCACTGTGTCTAAGTCTGAAACAATGTACAAGTTTTGATTGATGGAATTTCTAGATACAAAGAATAATACATGAACAATGGCGGTTCTGATACAAAAGAACCAACCTACCAAAGCAAGTCACCTGTATGGAAGCAGTGTGCCAGAAAAGCCTCTATGGAATCTGTACGGCAAAAACGTGCAAGAACTGTGGCACAATGGGGGTGAGTTGCCAACTCGTGAATAGAAAATATCTACAAGCAGAGATCGAATGTATGACCCATCCTAGGTCAATACGATCAGATATAAATAAACCTCAATATGAATAAGTCTGAAGCATGCTAAACTGGCAATGTAATCTCTATACATGAGTGCAGTGCCTAGTGCTCGAGCCAGTGCTTCAGGTAATAGCATATCATAAATATGAGGTATGATCAATGTCTCTGCATGTACGTGGATCCCGTCCACTCGTCACCCAATGACAATAACCATCATGCATGTAAATATCATCAGCATATGCGTGGAAATATGAGGATATAAACCACCTGTGTCCCTCGCGACACGTCAAAATCATGGAACCGTAGTGTCCAACATCGACACTCGAAAACATCATGAAAACTGTGCCCAGCATCGGCACGTAAATCCTCATATAAGGGGCTCCGTCAGTCCGGACCAGCCCACGGGCTCCATCTGCGGAATCGGCCCTCGGCCCCAGCAGTACGTCCATATCCATCTATCGACTCTGGTCGGTATCTTCCGGATAACCGCCAGGTCCAACCAATCACCGGTAGGTACTCGCCCACCTCCAGGCTTAATCGGCAAAGTCCTTCGATCATCTTGCCGAGGGGAACCATACCGGGTCCACCATGTACCCGCAATCGGCTCGTCCACTCCTCGAATCGGGTTTCACATGTCGCTCTCAGCACCGAGAAAACACATGGTGGACGCACTGAAATATCATATCAAGGGTAACCGGGTTTTTAAAACAATGACATATTCTCTTTTGAAATACCCACGGTTCCCAGAAGCCAGAAATATCATGGAAACAGCAACTCTCAATGCGTATAATCAGAAAGCATGATGTATGTGACATGTAAAAGAAATGTAAGCACATCAGTCTGTCATGCAAGAATCATATCCTGAATGCAACAGTACTACAGTGTAGTGACATGGCAATTATCGATGATGAAGTGTGTGAGCCGGCAAACAAGTGTACGTAGAACATACGCATCATCGATAATGGTGCTGGTGTCCTAGCAGCAAGACTGTAATATATCAATAAACACAAGCAATGCAATGCAAATAGCATGAGTATGCGGAATCGAATAATCAACGCAACAGTAAAGAATCTACCTCAATAACTATATCATGCAGCCTTGCCTTTTGAAATAAGACGAATCGGGTTTTTTTGGTAAAATAAGGGCTACGGTGTTTTAAGAAAAGATGCGTCGTTTGAAAATATCCGTAGAATCCCTTTTTGCCTATCTTTAAAATATCCCCGATTCGTTAGTTTTGAAATAGGTATGACTCGGGTCTAGTCTAACGCCTACTATGCGAACTACGGACCCACAATCAAGTCCATCGGGAGGGGTATGAAAACCACCTAAATCTGAGTCAATATAAACATACATATACAATAGTCGGTGATCCAGCCTCAATAGTCATGAGTGCGGATCTAACATCTGTAAATCCCCGTTCTCCATCTACAAGAATTTTCTCTGTATTTTCCAAATTCCTGAGATTAACCTAGCCTCGTATTTATTCTGTAGAAGGTGGTTGCTTGAATCCCAAAGTTTATATTTTTCCTTAACCCTAAAAGCCTAAACCCAGGATTTAAATTAAAGCCAGAGTAAATCGAAACCAAAATTTTATCAATAAAATCCTAACCAATTATTTAAAACCCTAAGTTTTATTCAGCCCATTCATGTTTTACTTTAAAGGAAATTTCTTTTTATATAGCCCATTCCCTCACTCAGCCCACTCTTGTTTTTTTATAATAAACCCTTTAAAATTCAGCCCCCGGCCCGCTGCCCACCAGCCCACTCCTTGGGAATTAATTGTTTTTATATTTTTTAACCGGCCCGTTTCTTTCTGAAGCCCACGAGATTTTTTAAAGGAAAAGGAATTCTTTAGCCGGCCCACTCCCGTTAACCCAAGCCCGTTTTCCCCCTTCACTGTTCTTCTTCCCTCTTCAAATGAATTCCCAACGGCTACACCCACGTAACGCGCGCGAGACCCGCCTCCTCCGCCGTCGCCCACGCCCTCGCCCTACCGTTGCCCCCACGTGGTCAATCTCGTCGCCCTCATCTCTCTTACTCACCAACTCCATCACAAAACAAATTCCTCACCTCTCTCCTCTACTTTCACCGAGCCACAAATCTCCCATAACCCACTGCCACCTCCACCCACGACGACGACGAACTTCCTCCGATCCCCCTCTGCATCACCTCACGTTTCCTCCACCAACTCCCTCCTTCTACAACTCCACATTCGTCAGCCCGAGCCCCTGCCAAGCAACCCCCTGCACAGAAACCCATTTTTTACCGACGAGCTCGAATCACCCCTGCACGCCTCCTCGACGCCGGCAACCCACGACGTCGTCGACCCCCACCTCTTCAGCCGCATCACCCTTGCCACAATTCCCAAGCCCCACTGATTAATCCTCCCCTCCAAAAACACACTAAACCCAAGATCACCAAACCCACTTCCAAACTTTGCACTGTTGCACTTAGCCGGAGCGCCGTCGACCGACGCCAACCCCAGCACACCTCGGGAGACCCACAGAGCACCATTCTAGACGTCCAGTGGCTGTGCAAACGACTCCGGACAACCCGACGCGAGATCCACTTCTAGATCGAGGCTCGCGGGAATTCGGTACGTGGCGTATATCGCGCGTTCGTGACGACACTGCTGTCGTACGATCCCGAGGCGTTCTCCAGGCAAGTGTTTACTTGCTTCATGCTATTATAGTCGTGTTACACACCTAGATCACATAGTTTACGAACTTAATGATTATATATATATATATTGACCAAGGTGTTCGATGCTAGTCTCTCATGGATATGACTGTTTAATTTGACGGAAACCGATACCTTCTGTTGGCCCATATAATGTTAAAAATAGTGTATGAATCTCGCTGGAAAATACGAATGTTTGTAACGAAAACTGATACCCCCAAATATGCCGTTAAAACTGGAATTTTCTCGTGCCTGAAAACGAATAAAATCACCATAAATCATATGTATACTGGATTGAGACGTTCGAGGGCTTAAATCGAAGCTGACTCGATGAACTTTAACCCTATGGAAAATCCTAAGGATTCCTGTTCTGTAATCATGATGATAACTAGGTCGGAACACGACTCTGGACTGCAGTCCAGAGCGTTTCTGATTGGTGTGTTCGGTCTAAAATCCTGCGTCCCCGTATTTCCTGAAATCGCATGGTACGGAACTTTACAGTAGTTATAAGATATACCTGTTGGTGAAAGAAAACAAGTGGTCTCTTTCCGATTCATCGCAGTTTGTTATTTTAAACTTATTTTAAAAAGGGCAGAACGTAAAGCTGTCCAGAACACTTTCTGAAATGACATTTGAGATTGAACTGTGTATAACTTTCAACGTACAGATGCGATTGAGGATACGTCTGTTGCGTTGAATACTTTATCGAAAACCCTAAATTTCATTAAACTGTGACATCGCTAAATTTTGAGCCCAACTGGGTGCAATTCGTGTCGCGAAACAGACGTTCAGTTCTGAAATTGAAATTCCAGCCGCGGGCACTTAAACTGAAACAGTTATATCTTGAAAACCGAAATTCCGATTGAACTGAAATAAATTTTGATGGATTCCTGACTGATTGTTCTATATATCTTACCTACATCATTTTTGCTGAATTCGTAACATATTAATCTGTGCAATTTATTTTAATTCATGACATGCATGCTAATTCATAACATACCGTGTTTATTGGTAGCATACAATACGTATATCATACCCTTGTCATTTACTCAGTGTTAGTACGTGTGAACATTGCATTATCGTGCGTGATAGATGTTGATTTAGGAGTGACGAGTACACCAATGGAAAGTGAACATTCGTGACAGTGATTGATACAGTGGATAGTGATGAAACCGTGCCATTGGTATACTCGTACACAACTAGATCAATATCTTAAATAGTGTAACCTGGGGGGAAAGGGGAAATCAAAGTGGAAAGAGTATCGTATTTAGCGGGACCGTGTTTAGAGGATGATCATTCGAACTGTGATACTTATACGTGTAGGACAGGATCTAGCGATCCGGCTGACAGGGTTATGTCCCGGGCATGTGGGCCGTTGTCTCGGGTATGTACGAGACTCCTGTTAAACATGATCCTCCTTCCACTATGTGATTTCAATCATGACCTAGAGACCGATAGGGACACATAACATATTCTGCATCATATTGTGATATAGTGATTACTTGCATTATTCTCATACCAGTATCACCTCAATTACCTGTTTCATCTGATTTTAATAATATTATTATTTGTGTCGCTCTGACGACCTGAGTATGCATGCTCAGGTTCCGCGCGAGGAACAGCACCGGAGACGGATCTATCCTTTGAGTTCACGGAGATATAGTTGGTGTACCTACTTCATTTACTTTTTTCCATAAAAGAGATTGTGAGATTGAACTTGGTTAGTTATCGTTTTTTTTTATTATCTGCAATCTGTGAACAATGAAATTTAATGTAATAAATTAGTGATGTGATTCCTTTAATACTGTGCTTTATTACTGATTACCATGTAGTGCTAGAAGCCGAAGTGTGACTACGGCGGGACGATCCCTTGACCGTAGGAGCATGGCTGGCCTAGTCATACCTCGTATTCCGTATTTTGGGAAGCGGGGCGTGACATGGTTTAGTTGGTATCAGAGACTGTGTTTAGTATCAAGGGATAACATTAACTAAACTGTATTACGTTATTCTTGTTTCACTACTCTTGATTTCTATCCTTGAATCTGAATCTATTCTTTTGAATCTTCCAGTGATATGACGTCCCTGAACGACCCCTCCTCGGACTCCAGCTCTCAGGACCGCACGGAAAGAATACTCAGTGCACTGACCACTCTCGCGGAAGCTCAGGAGAGGAAGATAGATTTGCTTACTGAGGGACTCAGGGCGATTACCGCCGCAGGAGGACCCTCCGCAATTATTACCGCCCCCGAGGGCGCTACTCCACCAGCTTATCAGGCTAGGGCTGGTACTGTGTCAGACTTCCGACGGTTACACCCAGCGGCGTTCACAGGGCTAGCTGAACCACTTGAAGCTGAGCAATGGCTGGTAAACATGGAGAATTTATTGGCAGCCGCCAGGGTTCCAGAGGAAGACAGAGTGAATGTGATAAAGATACAATTAGAAGACGAGGCTCGTACATGGTGGTCGGTAGAAGAAGGCAGACTTGAAGAGCCGATTGAATGGAACAAGTTTAAGGAGTGCTTCTTAGATCACTATTTTCCTCCCACAGCCAAGGCAGAAATGGAAGAAAGGTTTATTCTTTTGAAGCAGAATGGACGCCCAGTGGACGTTTATGCAGCAGAGTTCAACCGTCTGAGCCGCTTTGCTCCATACATGGTCAAATCAGAAGTCACCAGGGCCAGGCGTTTCCTTCAGGGGTTAGATTTTGAGTTGCAGCAGCTGATTGCATCGTTAGATCTACAGACTTTCGCACAGGTACTCAACGCGGCGAGAGTTCAGGAGCAATTGATTAACAAGTTCAGGAGACCCCCGGTCGTTCCAGCACGTACCCACGTGCCTTCTCGAGGGGCCATACCGGTTCACAGAGCAGGAACGACTCAAATGAAGCGCCCATTCGTACCACAGCATCGCCCCCAGAGACAGGTCGTAACTTGCGGCTATTGCGGTAGGGGAGGACATACTCAGAAAGACTGTCGCCGTGCCAAGGGACAGTGCCTGATTTGCGGTTCCAGTCAACACAGGATTAACAGTTGTCCTGAGCGAGCAGAGATACAAGGAAGTTCTGGATCGTCACAGCAGAGGCCGCAGGAACAGAGACAACCATTTACAGGTCGCGGTCAGGGACGGGCTTTCACCTTGACCGCAGAGCAGGCAGAAGCGTCAGGAGATGTGGTTACAGGTACTCTACTCGTACATTCTTTGCCAGCTAGAATACTGTTTGATTCAGGAGCATCGCATTGTTTCTTGTCTGAGCGTTTCACAAATACACACTCAATACCACATGAACCACTAACCAAGGGATGGGAAATTCATACGGGTAATGGCATTATTATATCTAGTCGGGAATGTAGATTATGCCCGGTTGTAGTGTGTGGTAGGGAATTCTATGCGAATTTCCTCTTAATTGGGACAGGCAGTTACGACGCAATTCTCGGGATGGATTGGATGAGCACTTTCCATGCAGTTATCGATTGTCGTGCAAAGAAGGTGATCTTCCGCATTCCCAATCACCCGGAGTTTGTTTTCGAGGGCGGAAGCGAATGTTTGGAACCAGCTAAGTACAGAGCAAAGCCTAAGGAACTGACAGCCATGGAGATTGATAAGAGCCCAGCCCCAGAAATTGTTCGGGACTTCCTAGACGTATTTCCTGAAGATCTACCAGGTCTACCACCTCCTCGAATCTTGGAGTTCTCAATCGATTTGATTCCAGGTACTGCACCAGTATCCAGAGCCCCATACAGAATGGCACCGGTGGAATTGGCGGAATAGAAGAAGCAGGTTGAAGAACTATCGGAGAAAGGATTTATTCGACCAAGCGCTTCGCCGTGGGGTGCACCAGTTATATTAGTAAAGAAGAAGGATGGATCGCTGCGAATGTGTATAGATTATCGGGAGCTGAACAAGGTCACGATAAAGAACAAGTACCCAATACCGCGCATTGATGACCTATTCGATCAGCTAAGTGGAGCCAAGCTTTTCTCGAAGTTGGACCTCCGTTCTGGATATCATCAAATTAGAGTAGCAGCCGAGGATGTATGCAAGACGGCTTTCAGAACCCGATACGGACATTACGAGTTCCTTGTGATGCCGTTCGGTGTTACCAATGCCCCAGCAATATTCATGGATTTAATGAACAGGGTGTTCGCAAAATACTTGGACACGTTTGTCGTTGTGTTTATCGACGACATACTTGTCTATTCGAAGACCCGGGAAGAACATGCTGAGCATTTGCGCACAGTACTGCAGGTTCTTAGGGAAGAGAAGTTGTACGCGAAGCTAAGCAAGTGTGAATTCTGGCTTAACAAGGTTCAGTTTTTAGGACATATTGTTTCGGGCGAAGGCATCTCGGTGGACCCGGCAAAGATAGAATCTGTCAGAGATTGGCCGACACCGAAATCAGTAGCAGAGATCAGGAGCTTTCTGGGATTGGCAGGTTATTATCGGAGATTCGTCCAAGATTTCTCAAGGATCGCGGAACCATTGACGAAGCTGACAAGGAAGGACGTGCCGTTTACATGGACAGAAGAGTGCTCTCAGGCATTCGACACTCTGAAGCAGAAGTTAACCACAGCACCTATACTTACGGTACCAGATAATTCCGGTGGTATGGTGATACACAGTGATGCCTCGGGGAAGGGTTTAGGCTGTGTTTTGATGCAGCACGGCCGAGTGGTTGCTTACGCCTCTCGACAACTGAGAAACCACGAGAAGAACTACCCTACGCACGACTTGGAGTTAGCTGCGGTGGTTTTTGCATTAAAGATTTGGAGGCACTATCTTTTGGGTGAGAAAGTGGAGGTATACACGGATCATAAAAGTTTGAAGTATGTTTTCACCCAGAAGGAACTGAACATGAGGCAGCGCCGATGGCTAGAGCTAATGGCAGATTATGATCTGGACCTTCAGTATCACCCGGGGAAGGTCAAGGTTGTACCAGATGCACTCAGTCGCAAACCAGCGGTCATGATGTTGACCGATCAGAAGAGTATTATTGAGGATTTCCAGAGACTTGCACTTGAGGTCATTACTCCGAACGCACTCAGTCAATTTTGGCAACTACAGGTGCAATCTTCCCTGGTGGATCGCATCAAGATTGCACAAGCGGATGATCCTCGATTACAAAAGTTCAGAGAGCAAGTGGAAGCTGGACTGAGAGCGGATTTGATTATACATGAGGATGGCTCTCTGAGATTCGGTAGCAGACTCTGCGTACCTAAAGGTGGTGTACGAGAAGAAGTGTTGGCTGAAGCACACAGTTCAGCTTATTCTGTGCATCCAGGAGGTACAAAAATGTATCAGTACCTAAAGCAGCACTTTTGGTAGAACGGAATGAAGCGGGAAATTGCGAGGTTCGTATCCAGATGCTTGGTATGTCAGCAGGTGAAGGCGGAACATCAGAGAACAGCAGGATTATTACAACCATTGCCGATACCTGAATGGAAGTGGGAGCACATTACTATGGATTTTGTGACGGCCTTACCACGGAGCCCTAGAGGCAATAACGCTATTTGGGTTATCGTCGATCGCCTCACAAAAGCTGCACACTTTCTACCTTTCCGAGTGGGACAGTCGACAGAATCACTGGCAGAAAGATATATGCAGGAGATTGTGCGACTTCACGGTGTTCCAGTCAGCATTGTGTCAGACCGGGACACGAGATTCTTGTCACACTTTTGGAAGAGCTTACAGGAGAGTTTGGGAACCCGCCTTAAATTCAGCACAGCTTATCACCCCCAGACGGATGGACAATCCGAGCGTACCATTCAAACACTCGAGGATATGTTGAGAGCCTGTATGTTGGACTTTCAGGGTTCCTGGGAGGACCATCTGCACCTAGTCGAGTTCTCTTACAACAACAGTTATCAGGCTAGTATTCAGATGGCTCCTTTTGAAGCATTATACGGGCGGAAGTGTCGATCCACAGTATGCTGGGATGATGTGGGAGAACGAAGATTACTGGGCCCCGAACTCATCGTTCAGACAGTTGACAAAGTCCAAATGATCAGGCAGCGTATTAAGACGGCTCAGGATCGACAGAAGAGTTGGGCAGACACCAGCAGAAGGGCACTTGAGTTCGAAATTGGAGATCATGTATTCTTGAAGATTTCCCCTACACGTGGAGTTATCAGGTTCGGAAGTCGGGGAAAGCTTAGTCCCCGTTTTATCGGACCTTTTGAGGTGCTAGAGCGAGTAGGAGAGGTGGCCTATCGACTGGCCTTGCCTCCATCGCTAGCTGGTGTGCACAATACCTTCCACGTGTCACAGTTGCGGCGTTAGGTCCGGGATGAGAGCCATGTCCTGGACCATTCAGAACTAGTTTTGGGTACTGACTTATCGTACGAGGAGCAACCTACCACTATTCTCGACCGCAGAGAGAAAGTGCTGAAGAATAAAGTCATTCCGTTAGTCCGAGTGTCTTGGGGCGGTCGTTCCCCAGGAGAATCCACCTGGGAGCGGGAGGAAGACATCCGTGATCGTTATCCACATCTTTTTGTTTTGTACATTGTACTCTTGTATATTTGTTAAATTTCGAGGACGAAATTTTTGATAAGGGGGGGTATGATGTAAATCCCCGTTCTCCATCTACAAGAATTTTCTCTGTATTTTCCAAATTCCTGAGATTAACCTAGCCTCGTATTTATTCTGTAGAAGGTGGTTGCTTGAATCCCAAAGTTTATATTTTTCCTTAACCCTAAAAGCCTAAACCCAGGATTTAAATTAAAGCCAGAGTAAATCGAAACCAAAATTTTATCAATAAAATCCTAACCAATTATTTAAAACCCTAAGTTTTATTCTGCCCATTCATGTTTTACTTTAAAGGAAATTTCTTTTTATATAGCCCATTCCCTCACTCAGCCCACTCTTGTTTTTTTATAATAAACCCTTTAAAATTCAGCCCCCGGCCCGCTACCCACCAGCCCACTCCTTGGGAATTAATTGTTTTTATATTTTTTAACCGGCCCGTTTCTTTCTGAAGCCCACGAGATTTTTTAAAGGAAAAGGAATTCTTTAGCCGGCCCACTCCCGTTAACCCAAGCCCGTTTTCCCCCTTCACTGTTCTTCTTCCCTCTTCAAATGAATTCCCAACGGCTACACCCACGTAACGCGCGCGAGACCCGCCTCCTCCGCCGTCGCCCACGCCCTCGCCCTACCGTTGCCCCCACGTGGTCAATCTCGTCGCCCTCATCTCTCTTACTCACCAACTCCATCACAAAACAAATTCCTCACCTCTCTCCTCTACTTTCACCGAGCCACAAATCTCCCATAACCCACTGCCACCTCCACCCACGACGACGACGAACTTCCTCCGATCCCCCTCTGCATCACCTCACGTTTCCTCCACCAACTCCCTCCTTCTACAACTCCACATTCGTCAGCCCGAGCCCCTGCCAAGCAACCCCCTGCACAGAAACCCATTTTTTACCGACGAGCTCGAATCACCCCTGCACGCCTCCTCGACGCCGGCAACCCACGACGTCGTCGACCCCCACCTCTTCAGCCGCATCACCCTTGCCACAATTCCCAAGCCCCACTGATTAATCCTCCCCTCCAAAAACACACTAAACCCAAGATCACCAAACCCACTTCCAAACTTTGCACTGTTGCACTTAGCCGGAGCGCCGTCGACCGACGCCAACCCCAGCACACCTCGGGAGACCCACAGAGCACCATTCTAGACGTCCAGTGGCTGTGCAAACGACTCCGGACAACCCGACACGAGATCCACTTCTAGATCGAGGCTCGCGGGAATTCGGTACGTGGCGTATATCGCGCGTTCGTGACGACACTGCTGTCGTACGATCCCGAGGCGTTCTCCAGGCAAGTGTTTACTTGCTTCATGCTATTATAGTCGTGTTACACACCTAGATCACATAGTTTACGAACTTAATGATTATATATATATATATTGACCAAGGTGTTCGATGCTAGTCTCTCATGGATATGACTGTTTAATTTGACGGAAACCGATACCTTCTGTTGGCCCATATAATGTTAAAAATAGTGTATGAATCTCGCTGGAAAATACGAATGTTTGTAACGAAAACTGATACCCCCAAATATGCCGTTAAAACTGGAATTTTCTCGTGCCTGAAAACGAATAAAATCACCATAAATCATATGTATACTGGATTGAGACGTTCGAGGGCTTAAATCGAAGCTGACTCGATGAACTTTAACCCTATGGAAAATCCTAAGGATTCCTGTTCTGTAATCATGATGATAACTGGGTCGGAACACGACTCTGGACTGCAGTCCAGAGCGTTTCTGATTGGTGTGTTCGGTCTAAAATCCTGCGTCCCCGTATTTCCTGAAATCGCATGGTACGGAACTTTACAGTAGTTATAAGATATACCTGTTGGTGAAAGAAAACAAGTGGTCTCTTTCCGATTCATCGCAGTTTGTTATTTTAAACTTATTTTAAAAAGGGCAGAACGTAAAGCTGTCCAGAACACTTTCTGAAATGACATTTGAGATTGAACTGTGTATAACTTTCAACGTACAGATGCGATTGAGGATACGTCTGTTGCGTTGAATACTTTATCGAAAACCCTAAATTTCATTAAACTGTGACATCGCTAAATTTTGAGCCCAACTGGGTGCAATTCGTGTCGCGAAACAGACGTTCAGTTCTGAAATTGAAATTCCAGCCGCGGGCACTTAAACTGAAACAGTTATATCATGAAAACCGAAATTCCGATTGAACTGAAATAAATTTTGATGGATTCCTGACTGATTGTTCTATATATCTTACCTACATCATTTTTGCTGAATTCGTAACATATTAATCTGTGCAATTTATTTTAATTCATGACATGCATGCTAATTCATAACATACCGTGTTTATTGGTAGCATACAATACGTATATCATACCCTTGTCATTTACTCAGTGTTAGTACGTGTGAACATTGCATTATCGTGCGTGATAGATGTTGATTTAGGAGTGACGAGTACACCAATGGAAAGTGAACATTCGTGACAGTGATTGATACAGTGGATAGTGATGAAACCGTGCCATTGGTATACTCGTACACAACTAGATCAATATCTTAAATAGTGTAACCTGGGGGGAAAGGGGAAATCAAAGTGGAAAGAGTATCGTATTTAGCGGGACCGTGTTTAGAGGATGATCATTCGAACTGTGATACTTATACGTGTAGGACAGGATCTAGCGATCCGGCTGACAGGGTTATGTCCCGGGCATGTGGGCCGTTGTCTCGGGTATGTACGAGACTCCTGTTAAACATGATCCTCCTTCCACTATGTGATTTCAAACATGACCTAGAGACCGATAGGAACACATAACATATTCTGCATCATATTGTGATATAGTGATTACTTGCATTATTCTCATACCAGTATCACCTCAATTACCTGTTTCATCTGATTTTAATAATATTATTATTTGTGTCGCTCTGACGACCTGAGTATGCATGCTCAGGTTCCGCGCGAGGACCAGCACCGGAGACGGATCTATCCTTTGAGTTCACGGAGATATAGTTGGTGTACCTACTTCATTTACTTTTTTCCATAAAAGAGATTGTGAGATTGAACTTGGTTAGTTATCGTTTTTTTTTATTATCTGCAATCTGTGAACAATGAAATTTAATGTAATAAATTAGTGATGTGATTCCTTTAATACTGTGCTTTATTACTGATTACCATGTAGTGCTAGAAGCCGAAGTGTGACTACGGCGGGACGATCCCTTGACCGTAGGAGCATGGCTGGCCTAGTCATACCTCGTATTCCGTATTTTGGGAAGCGGGGCGTGACAACATCAATATAAAGCTCGTACGGTAAATCATCGCACGACATCCCAATAGCTGGGTACGGGTCAATATCACATAATCTCATCACATATCAGGTATCACTACCATCATATCATATAATCTAGGGTACAACTCTAAGTCTAGTACCATCAATACCATCTATGTAAATATGAAAGCGGGGTAAAACACATGCCCAAAGGCCCGCTAAAGCCATCATGTCGCATCTCAAATACGAACTCTGTAATATCGCCGAATATCACGGCCACAAATCCCGTATATGAACACATAGTCCCATACCCATGTGTAGATATACACCTCCATGTGCGCACAGATAAAAGAAAGAATGTATGCAAGTATACGTGTACGTGTATGTGTGGGTGTGCAAACCCTACTCTAGGGTTATGCACAATACTAAACCAATACATCCTTGTCATCAATAATCTTAAACAACACATAATAAATATACGTGTATATACGTATTCGTATACATCACCACGGACTGCGGGAGTGCTATACGCCATCCACCCGACTTCTCCCCGTAGATATAAATCTACTCACCTTGCGTCTTTATCTGTCGACGTCACCACGCTTTTGCTTGTCGTCCCGAAGTCTTCATGGGGTACCTACACATTAACGTATCGCAAATGCGTATCAAAACCACTTCAAGACTAAAACGGCATACGAAACCCAAAACGATACGCTATGATCTATAGGTTAGAACCTATGGACAACGCTTCCAAAACCATCAGCAACCCTCGATATCGTCGTATAAACACCAAGTAGTCGAGGTAAACACCATACGCAAACTCAGAATTCACAATACGGAAATACGGAAGCACGAATCCAAAACAACAACTTAGGAAATAGGCTCCAGATTTCACCCTAGGTCAAATTAGACAAATCTATACATGCCAGGGGTCTAGTCTACACATGTAGGAGCTACAGAACCAAAACAACCCAATTTTGTGCAGGTCTGGCCGCAATTTGCGGCCATAGGGAATAAATTTGCGGCCGGGAAGAAGAGTTAAGGGCTAGGGTCTTGTGTGATGGTTCTAGGGTGCCAGCACATCTTAATTTCCAACCAATTTTATTTTAGGATGTCTCGGGTGATAGCAGATTACAAAATACACTCCCAGATTTACAGTTTTCCCCGATATCAATTCCATAAATTTGTATTCTGGTTTCTAGTTCTAGTTTGGGTCCAATTTAACATCACACAAGGGGTTCTAAGGTCACTACAAGCCTCAATTTCACTTTTATTTCAGATCAAACCCTAAACCCTAACTTGATATTTCACAAATCCACCAAAGGACACCATATCGATATGAAACTAGAATGGATGCAATAAGAATTGAAATACTACTCTAATAGGTGCAGAATTTACCTCCTTTGGCAACTCAAGAAAATTCTTGAGTTGCCCCTAGTAGCCAAAATCCTTGCTTCCTTGGTCCAATGTGTAGATCTTGAGCTCGTGCACCTTTTTAGTGAAATGGGAGTAGTGTTTAGGAGTTGATTTCATGGTGATTTGGGGCTTGAAAAGGGGAGGGAGAAGAGGGAGCAGCAGCTCAGCAGCAATGAAGGAGAGGGAGAGAGAAAAGTGAAGGAGAAATGAGAGGAAAAATGCCAAGTCAACACCCTCACCTACCCTCTCTCTCAACATACCTATTTTCTTTTCTTTTCCCCCAATTTCCTTTTTCAAAAGAATAGTAACCCCAAAGTAAAGCCATGGAAAGAAAAATGTAACACAAGTGTAGAAAAGATATGTGCATGTTTTGCACAAAATTGCTAAAAATCCGATTAGCGATTTTTAATCGCGATTAGCTCTAAATTAGCACATAACTAATCATAAAAACTTAAAAATGGTATAATTCCATAAAATACCCTATTATAGAATTTTCCATAAATTTTCTCCAATTATTTGTATTTAATTATACCGGAATATTAAAATATTCATTAAAATAATATTAATTTATAAAATTTCCTAAAAATAATATTTTACTATTTTGAAATGTTACAGTATCAGGTACACAAACACGTCCCTAAACGTAGCACACCCTGGTCACAAATCAAGGACTTCGAATCTTTACCCTGCCGAGTATGCTCAAGAATCTCAGACGAACGAGCATCGGCGGGCTGTGCCTCGCGAAAACGATTAAGGAAAAGTGGACGGGCGCGGACATGAGCAAGCTGTCCCCTCAGTAGAGAAGAACTTAAGCCGTACTCAACGATCGCATAAGAACTGTAAATCTGCAGAAGGCTGTCTCAGAACTAAGCACAACTGGGACAAGCTAACCCCGGGCATACGACTCCAGCATTAGCTACCACAATCGCCTTGCCACGGGTAATAAAAGATCTCACAAGCACAATCCTCTACAAGCTCCATCCCACGACGCTATCTCAACAATCAAAACCCGCTGCAGGAAGATGTACATTAAGCTCTGGTGGTCCATGAAAATCTGACACGACTCTCCACACAAATAGTGTCTCCAAATCTCCAACGCACGACCACCTCGGCTATCTCCAGATCATGAGTGGGATATCCTGCTCGTACTTCCTCCAACTGTCGGGAAGCAAAAGCGATAACTCTATAATGCCACATCAACGCAAAATCTAGCCCCACTCGCAAAACATCACAGTTAAACAACAAAGTCTCCCGAACCAGAAAACAAAGAAAGAACTGGTGTAGTTGTCAACCGAATCTTCAACTGCCGAAAAATCCGCACGCATGCCTCAGTCCAAATAAAAGGAACCTCCCTTCCGGTCAGTTCGGTCAACGGTGCAGCGATACACTAGCAATCCTGCACAAAACGGCGGTAAAAACCTGCTAAGCCTAAAAATCTACGGACCTCCGTCGCGTACACAAGTCTGGGCCAAAGCTGTACGGCATCGATCTTCCTCGGGACCATACGAAAACCGTCTCCGGTAACTACAAGACCAACGAGTCAACACAATCAAGCCTGAAGGAACACTCCGAGAATTTAGCAAACAGCTGGTGCTCTCCCAGTATCTGCAAAAAAAATCCTCAAGTGTTGCTCACGTTCCTCACGACTCTTAGAATAGACCAGAATGTCATCAATGTCACAACAATAAACTGATCGAGGAACGGCCTGAAGAAATTTGGTTTATCATATTCACGAATGCTGCTAGGGCATTGGTGAGTCCAACAACACCACTAAAACACATACTGCCCGTAGCACGCACAAAAGTATTATTCGGAATCTCATCACTCCGAACCCGCAACCAATGATGACCTGATCCCAAACAAACTTAGAAGATGTCTCGTACTCTGGAGCTGATCGAAGAAATCGTCAATGCGAGGTAAAGGATACATATCTGCACCGTAACCCGGTTCAATTGACGATCCATCAATACACAACCTCAACTGCCGTCCTTCTCTTAACGAATAGAATAGGAGCTCCCCAAAGCGAAACACTCAGACGCACAAGCCCCTCCCCAACAAACAACTCTGCAGCTGATCCTTAAGCTCCCTAAGCTCCGTCGGCTCGTCTGGAACAACGTCGGAAAACTCTCGCACAAAAGGAACCCGGTCTAACAAACCCACTGTGGCTCCGGTATTACGAATGAAAGGCAAGAATTCTCGACATCCTCTCCTCAAAAGCCGACTAGCGAAAAAGGCTGAATTCAAGCTGTGACTGGCGGCGCCACTGTCCCCCTGTATAATAAGAACTGACTCGCCGGGAAAACAAAACCTGATTGTTTTCTCTCGGCAGTCCACAGACGCCTAGCACGTAGCTAACCAGTCCGTGCCCAGGAGAACGTCAAATCCAACATCTCTAGAAGGATCAAAACGATGGACGAATCTCTATCTCCTATCCGATTGGCACACGGCTGAAATACGTGTCGCGCAACAAAAGAATCGCTGACAGAAGTTAGCACAAAAAATGGCTGATCTAGCTAACACGACTCTCCGCGTCCCAAGTCTCTGATACTCCTGCGACGGTCACAAAATCTGCCTCGACGACTAAGCTTCTGTCTCTGGGCTGGTACACCGGTACAAGTCGTCCACTGTTCCAGAACACCCAAAGTCTCTGGAAGACGTGCCTCGTCAGCTGGGGATGCATCCACTGGTGCTGTATACGTAACACTATGATGTGTGCTGATCGCAAGGAACAACTGGGTAACAGGGGTGGCAACCTCCTGTCGCTGCGCTCTACTGGCCTCAACCAAAGACCTCATCGTCTGGCGAAAGTCCTGCATCTCTGCCGCAAGCCTAGCGATACTATCTGTCGAAGGCGGATCCATCTGCTCCTGTGCAACGAGCGTGCCATCCTGGTCAGTCCTCATCCCACCCGAGTCAACTCTAACCTCGGCCCTCACTACATCACTCTGAGTCCCCATAGTCATCGGCGGCAAAGGCAATAAATGGAAAAAAGATTCGATATGAACACGGAAATTGAATCACAAGGATATGTATCATCAAGGAAGGAATTTCAAGCAATTAGTTCTTAGGTCACTTTAGGCAGAGTACCGTGATCGTGAGTATGCCGCGGACATACACACACTACTTTATACTGCTTAAGCTACCTACACCATCATACCAAGGTCATCCTACACTCCGAAAGGTAAAACCTAGCGCTCTGATACCAACTTTGTCACGACCCGAAATTGGCATGTGACGACCCTTAAACTACGCAACGTCTACAGGCGTAACACAATTTAAGTAAGCCGAAAACCCAGCAATCTAAACCATCAAAAGTAGTATGAATTAATAGAATTTAAAACCATTGAAATCTCAACCCAAATTCTTTAAAAGTCCAACTTTATTTCCTTTAAAATTTTGGCAGGACCTCCTTTGTTAAAACCAACCCCAAAAATGGGTACAACAAAGATAAAAGTAAAGTATCCCCAAACGGGAGCAAATATATGCCCAAAGGCGGGAAACGACCACCACAACAAATATACGACGCCGTAGCGAAGAAATAAAAGACGATATAAATAAAACTGCAAAAAGACCTCCAAGTCACAAAATATACAATATCATCCTCACATTAAGTCTCTAAGTCATACAAGAAAGTAGTAAATGGAGAGTACAGGATACAATGAATATATAATAAACATAAACGGATAACCACAAAACCCACCTAAGCAAAACTGCACACTATGAGCTGAAGCGGTATCCGCTGCAAAAGATGATAAGATAGATGAATAGCCTGCCTCGACTACTCTTGGGAACAACCTGCAAAACACTGTGGCACAACGGGGGTGAGTTGCCAACTCGTGAATAGTAAATAACATATGCAGGTAATCGCAAGTATGCACGTACAACGCGAAACTAACATATGCTAACTAATAGCAAGAAAATGTCATATGAATGCAACAGTCATGAAAGGTACACTAGCAGGTACTACTAATACATGAAGCAATGATATGACAATATGTATTTGCAACAGTGATGTAATGTACTCTATCAGGTACTACTAATACATGAACAATGATATGACAATGTATATATGCAGCAGTCATGAAAGGTACTCTAGCAGGTACAACTAATACATGAAGCAATGCATATAAAATAAGAGTGTAAATGCAACAGTCATGGAAGGTACTCTATCAGGTACTACGAATAAATGAAGCAACGCATAAACAATAAATGCGGAGTATGTGATAAAATATGTCATTTCCACGGAATCCTATCCTCGTGGTAGGACCAAAGTCCATCAAGACAATCCAAATCCCAATTGCCTCAAAACAGCCTCCAAATTGGCTCTCATATCATGTAAGTCTCACAAATCCTGAATGAACAATATCAAGAAAATCTCAAATATCCTGAATGTACAAAATCAAGTAAATCTCATATATCATGTATCCAATATCAAGTGAATCTCATATATCCTATATCCAATATCAAGTGAATCTCATATATCATGTATCCAATATCAAGTGAATCTCATATATCCTGTATAAGTATATTTGCATGAATCATTATGATGATTTATATAAATTGATATGTATACATATATATTAGCATCCTATTCCACTAATATATATATATATATTTATATATATATATGCATATATAACAGCGTCCCATTCCACTGTTATATATACTTAGGAGTAAAAATATCATGAAAACCTGTGTCAAGCATCGACACATAAAGGCTGATCTATCAGGTGCTGTCTCCACGACTGGCTCCCTGATAGATACGTATCATACGCTATCCCGAAAACTCGAGTGCCTAGCTCTGACCCTCGCCTTTCGACGTATCCATACGTACATGACTCCCGTCGGTATCCCCATGATAACCGCTGAGTCATAGGTACTGTCACCGGAAGGTATGGTTCCCCTGTCAGGCTCAATCGACAAGGTCCTTCAATCGTCTTGCCCCGCGGTACCTCCGGGCCCCAGCATGTACCCTCATACGGCCCACGACGCTCCTCGCATGGGGTATATATATCAAAACCGATAAATCTCATGGTGGCTGTTGAAATATCATATCAAGAGAAACCGGATTTTTCAAATAATGCATAATTTCCTAAAACTACCACGGTCCTCAAATCCATAAAACTGTAAGTCCATGTTACCCACCCCGGTGCTTAACGGGGAGGCGGAATAGGTAAAAATCGATTTTTTTTTCTCAAAGGAAACATAGACAAACCATGAAGGATCTTTGCTAAACGAAAACTAACAAACTAATACGGAGTTTTAACTACTAGGTTAGATGGTTATACCTAGTTCTTGAACTCCTTCTCTTCTTGTTGTGGTCCTCCATGTTGCGAGCTCCTTGGAGTGGTGTAGATGGCTCCTCCTCGTTGTCTTCTCTAGGTCAAAGAACGATCCACCCGAAGGCCTCTACCTTGAGCTCCTACCTCAACAATGAAGTAACTAGAGTGCTTGGCTTGCTACACTAAGAACCCTAGAGTGAGTAGAGAAGTAATTTGTTGGTTTAGTCTCAAAGCTTTGATTTTCAACACATGAAACACTTAAGCCTTTTGAGAGAGGAAGAGGGAGAGCAAACCATGATAGAAAAAGGTTATGAGAGATTGAGATAACAAAGCTCTCATATTAGAATTATATGATAATAATAATAATAATAATTAAGAAAATTGTGATGCTGAATTTATTTGACCATTGTCATTTCATAATTAATGCTAAGCATGCTTCAAAAAAATATCTCATGCTTAACAAAACAAAAGAAAATATCTAAGTCAATATGAGTCAACAAGTCAAATGGTCAAACCAACTCTAGCCATGATACAATTATCCTTAATTAAAACTATTTATCATTTTCCTCCTTCTCTTTTTGGTTTTGATCAAGTCAATGGTCAAAACCCTAATGAGGTGTCTCCCTATCCGCCTCTGTCAACTGTACATACATACCAACATCCGTGTTCCATAGAAACATGAATACAATGAGACTAGACCAATCCCAAAACAAATACTAGGATCTGTCTTAAACCAAAGCCCACTAGTATCAACTGCCCGAACACGAAACGTGCACAAGTGTCCGTATGTGAGCGAACACTGTCATAAAACCATATGACCTCAACTTCGTTTCGTCCAAAGGTGAACAACTCTCTGTGTGGGACTTTAAAGACTCGACACTACGCTGGCAGTGGGTTTAACCACAGGCCGCAAGCGGTACTAGCTATACGTAACGGTCCCCAGGTAGATGTCGATAAGAAGACTGATGAGGTGAACCCATCCGAACTCCTACTGAGCCTGAATGTGACAATCTCTGTACAGTCCGGTCTGTTCGTCTAAGAGTATCGCATGTCAGGCCTAAGGGGGCGGAAAACGTCAGACCCCTAATAGCGGTACAAGTTGTATCGGAGTGTAGCCCAAAACACCCTGAGAAACTACTGGAAACACTATCAGTAAATCTCGCTTGCCCTGGCCAGGGACATTGTGTAATGGCTCTCCTTGACACAGCGTGATATCAACCCCCAATACCGGGAAAGACGAATCTTGTCTAACAGTCACTGCCTCCAAGTACTTCGGGACTGCACCCAACTACTACCTGTTTGCACGACTCAATAGAGCCGTTGTAGGGTAGTAATCTAAGAACAGTTGGAACACACTCGAGGCGAAGTTACAGTGTCAAGTAAACAGACTAAGCTGTACTCAAGTCACCTGGGAACTGCTAACTGACAATTGGTATAGTACCAACCAACAGTTCCTGACGAGTCATGTCCAGTGTACTCATAACCTAATGAGCACCTGTATACTATCTCGAATACGACGTACTGATGGCTGTGGGACAGACCATCTCCCAAGTTGGGATGAGAAGCGTACACACTAGTCTACTCTGGAGTATTGATGCCCTGTCTCGATAATCCTACGACTAGGGACATGTATAACGATGTGCTTGTAGACTACCAAACCCCCACAAGTGTGATTGCCATCACAACGCTGGTAGTCAAGCAAAGATCCTAAAGGCTCTATCAATATGTATTAGTGATACGTCAAAAAAACATGTACACATATTAAGATAGATACAAACTAAGTAGCATACTACCATGTCGAGCAAGACTGTTATAAATCTGTGTGTATATATATCCCAAGCTTCCAAAATGTAATATACAAACTAGTACTATACAATAATGGCCTCTAAGGCATATCACACTAACAATCTCCCATTTGCACTAAGGCCATGTGCTGGCATATCGCCGACCTATCATCTCGAATAGCCTCTCGAACTGTGTCTGAGGAATGGCCTTTGTGAATAGATCTGCAGTATTATCCTCTGTAGCAACCCTCCAAACCTCGATCTCCTGGCGATCCATGATCTCCCTGATCAAGATGTGTCTGGACTTCTGATGGGACCTGGGTTCCTTTTCTAAAGCTATATCCCCGTTGTTGTCACAATACAGAGGTATTGGATCAACAATGGACGAAACCACCTGAAGTTCTGTTAAGAACTTCCTCATCCAGACTGCTTCTTTTATGGCATCAAAAGCTACGATATACTCTGCTTCCATCGTCGAGTCAGCAACAGTTTCCTGTTTGGAACTCTTCCAACAGACCGCCCCTCCATTGAGGGTAAAGACATAACCCGACATGGATTTGGAGTCATCCTTGTCACTCTGGAAGCTGGAGTCAGCAAAGGCCTCGATCTGGAGGTCCTTTCCGCCGTAAACCAAAAACATATCTTTGGTCCTTCTCAAGTACTTCAGAATGTTCTTTACCGCTATCCAGTGTTTCTCCCCACGGTTTGACTGATACCGGCTTACCACACTCAGTGCATAAGCTACATCTGGTCTGGTACACAACGTCACATACATTATAGAGCCTACCGCAGAAGCGTAGGGTATAATAGACATGCGATCCCTTTCCAAGTCAGTCTTGGGAGACATCTCTTTGGAGAGGGTGATCCCGTGACATGCCGGTAAATTATCGTGCTTGGAATCTTCCTTACTGAATCTTTTCAGTACGGTGTTGATGTACTTGGACTGCGAGAGTCCCAATATCCTTTTTGATCTATCACGATAGATCCGGATCACCAGAATGTAAGAGGCATCACCCAGGTCTTTCATGAAGAACTTGTGTGACAAGAACCCTTTGATAGATTGTAGCATAGGAATGTCATTTCCTATCAAGTGAATGTCATCCACGTACAAGACGATGAATACAACAGTTCGTGCTACAATCTTACTATAAATGCATGGTTCATCTGGAATTTTAATAAAGTCAAATTCTTTGACCATCTCATCAAAACAGATGTTCCAACTCCGCGATGCCTGCTTCAGTCCTTAAATGGACTTAGGCAACTTGCACACTTTCCCGTTGCTCCCACTCTGAATGAAACCCTTTGGTTGGTCTATATAGACACACTCCTCTAAATTACCATTTAGAAAAGTGGTTTTTATGTCCATCCGCCAAATCTCATAATCGTGGAAGGCAGCAATGGCAAGAAGGATCCGAATGGATTTGAGCATAGCCACTGGAGAAAAGGTTTTGTCATAGTCCAAACCAGGACTTTGACGAAAACCCTTTTGTAACAAGTCTAGCCTTATAGGTCTCAACCTGTCCATCTACACCAATCTTCCATTTGAAGATCCATTTGCAGCCTACGGGTTTTACCCCTTCTGGAGCAACGTCCAAAGTCCATACTTTGTTGGTGTTCATGGACTCCATCTCGGTCCGCATTGCATCCAGCCATTTTACCGAGTCAGTGCTCTGAATGGCCTGCTGGAAGCTAGTCGGCTCATCATTATCAATGATGCAATCTTCTCTATCCCCGTCTATGAGAAAACCGTAGTATCTCTCAGGTGGATGAGAAAGCCTACTACTCCTGTGGAGCGGTGCGGGAATGTCCTGTTCTTTTGAACCTTTTGGTTCTACTAAGCTTTCAGTAATAGCTTGTGGTTATGGAATTTCTTCCAGTTCTATTGCGCTCCCACTTATCTGATTTTCTAAAAATTTAGTTTCCAAGAAGCAGGCATGACGAGAAACAAATACCTTTTGTTCCTCTGCGTAATAGAAGAAATATCCCTTAGAGTTCTTTGGATATCCCACAAACTTGCACTGTACTGAGTGTGCCTCGAGTTTGTCCGTATGCTGATTTTTGACAAAAGATGGACATTCCCATGTCTTAATGTGTTTAAGATAGGGTTTCTTCCTACTCCACATCTGATATGGTGTGGTAGGCACTGACTTAGTATGAACCCGTTTCAAAAGATATGCAGCTGATTCTAGTGCATAACTCCAGAAAGATCGCGGTAACTCAGCGTTACTCATCATGGAATGTACCATATCTAATAGGGTTCGGTTCCGTCTCTCCGATACACCGTTGTGTTGAGGTGTGTATGGAGGAGTAAGCTGAGAGAGAATTCCATTCTCTTTTAGGTAATCCAAGAACTCGGCTCTTAAGTATTCACCACCTCGATCAGATCTCAGTGTCTTGATACTTTTACCAGTTTGTTTTTCTACTTCATTCTTATATTCCTGGAATTTCTCAAAGGCCTTAGATTTATGCTTCATCAAGAATACATGTCCATACCTAGAGAAATCATCCGTAAAAGTAATGAAATATGAAAAACCACTTCTTGCATGTGTAGACATTGGACCACATACATCGCTGTGTATGAGTTCCAAGAGCTCGCTCGCCCTTACTCCGTGTCCAGTGAACGGAGTCTTTGTCATCTTTCCCATGAGACAAGATTGACAAGTTGCATAAGAGTGGTATTCGAACGGATCCAAATATCCCACTTTATGTAATTTAGTCAATCGTGTTTCATTGATGTGACCCAGTCTACAATGCTATAAGAAAGCATGATTTAATTCTGGAGACTTTCTTTTGTGTGTATTCTGGATATTGAAAATCTGCAGTTGGTTTAATTCGTATATTCCGTTGCTTAATGTACCCGACCCAATCAAAACATGATTAAGGTGAATGTTTACTACATTGCTTACAAATGCAAAATCATAACCTTCTTTACATATTAAAGATACATATACGATATTATAAGTCGAACTGGGTACAAAAGAACAGTTGCGCAAAACCAAAACATGTCGATCTGTCAATCCTAAGTGATAGTCCCCAACGGACTCAGCATCCATGCTTGCTCCGTTTGCAACTCTGAGGGTCATATCACCTGTCTTCAAAACTCTATGCCTTCTTAGTGCCTGCAAAGAACTACAGATATGAGATCCTGATCCGATATCCAATACCCAGGAAGTTGAGTTGATTGACAGACAGTTTTCAATAACATACACACCTGAATCCGAAGCCACAACTTGCTTCGGGTCCTGGTTCTTGGCCTTCCAAGCCCTGCAATCTTTCTTCCAGTGTCCTTTCTTGTGACAATAAAAGAATTCTTCCTTTCCCACAGTCTGTCCCACTACCTTTGCTTTTCCCTTAGCTTCCACATTACTAACACCGCCTCTTGGTTTGGTGGGGGCCTTCTTCTTCTTTCCTTTGGCTTTCGCCTTAGACCTAGAAGAGGAAGTTCCTCCAATAAACAAAGCGGGTGTTTCCCTGACTTTCTGCAGGGTGTCCTCTGCACTCCTCAACTTGTTGAGGAGTTCCGGAAGTTCAACTTCTTTTCTTTGCATGTTGAAATTCAGGATAAACTGGGCATAGGTGGAAGGAAGAGACTGGAGAATCAAGTCAGTGTACAGCTCATTCTCTAACGTGGTCCCGAGGTCCGCGAGCTCCTCAATGTAGCCAATCATTTTCAGGAGGTGTTCCCCTACAGATGATCCGACGGCCAACCTCGCTTGAAACAGCTTCTTTGAGGTCTCGTATCTTGATACGGGATTGCTCTCCATATAGTTCCTTAGTATGGAGAAATATGGATTCAAGATCCATATTCTCGTGCCTCCTCTGATGTTCATTTTCCATGGAAGCAAGCATGAGGCACTTGGCCTTCACGCAGTCAATCTTCCAGGTCTTACGGATTTCCCTATCCGCGACACTGGATTCTGGACCTGGGATGGCGGGGGCCTTAGTGGTAAGGAGATATCCCAACTTGTCATAAGTGATTGCCATTTTGACATTCCTGAACCAATCTTTGTAGTTTGGCCCTGTCAATATATTTTTATCTAATAGTAACTTAAGGCCCGTCATGATGTTTGGTTGCTGCAATTAGGAGAGAGAGAAGAAAACACTTTAGCATGATGCTCTTGGAAGTTTAGAATGGTTTTTAGTTTGTCTAAACAGGATGGCTCCCACTTTTTCTCGAATCCTTCCTCAAACCATAAAAGAAGAATTAGTAGGGATTGATCTCACGTACAATACTTGCTTAACCGTTCAGCCAGGCCGGTGTCGGTACTTCGAGGGAGGTTTTACGACGCTTTCGTGAAGTTCCTTAATTAAATAACCTCTTTTCCCTGTGGGCGTAGCCCCACTAACACCTTTCTAGACACCTACTTGGTTAATAGCATTGATCGTTAAGTGAGAAAATTTCCCGAGGAGTGGCATATACTCACAGTAGGATCGGGATCCAAATATCATCGTGTGATAAAGCTGAAGGAATCCTACTAAAATCATCACACTCCAAATGGTATGCAACACTAGCAAGTTTCAGTTTCCTTAGAAACTCCCGATGTGGATTTTTTCCCCATGCTCTTATGACCTTGACTTTGGCCAAAAAATCATAAGTCACTTGTTCGGAAAAGCATTGAATGAACTGTCTCGAGGTTAATTTGAACCCACCCGTACTTACCCTTGACTTTGGCCAACAAAGCAGTAGGATTGTCCCAAACCAACGCATCTATCTATGCTTCATATGAATATCCAACAGCTACCAATCACTATGCCTTGACTTTGGCCAACAAACATAGCTTGAATCCTATTGACTATCCATATGAAATGACGGAGGGTTACGAATGGTTTTGGCGGAACCGTGAACGTAGTGAACTTGATATAATCGAAGGAACGCGATATCTTTTTAAAACGAGTGGTTTAAGCTCCGCATTTAAAAGTTTTGTTGTTTTGAAAAAAACGAGTGGTTTTGAAATTGTTCCAACGATTCAACTTTGGTTTGTTTTCTTTGCATTAATATAATGCATCCCATCAATTAATCCTACCATTGCAGAAAACAACGAAAATATGACGTACGCTTATGCCATCCGCATTCGCCACTGGGCCCCGTCATTACCCGTTAGGTTACTTAACTAACGACAGAGCGGGGGCTGGACTAGCGCGGATGCAAAACATAAGCAATGCCTACTAGATATAATATATAAATATATATACATTCGTCAGACGCAATGATAGTCATTCCAGATCACAGATGAACACATTGGATATGCTAGGAATCCGCGTTTCGTTTGAGCCTGCAACGAAAGACGGATTACACGGTCGCGATGAATAGCCAAACCCCACCCTAGACCCCTACTGGTGTGGCAAACTACCCGCCAAATACCCGAAGTGAAGCAGCCTCCCTCAACAACGTGAGTAGGCCACTCAACACTTCAAAGTACCCGGTAGTTTTTGCACCCCACCTTCGATCTAACCTAGGAGCAAAATTGGTAAAAGAAATAATATACAATGGTGGCTACAACCTAAACCCGGATATGCGACCATAAAACAATATTACATCAATTTACAATTTACATCGAATGAAAAATGAAAATACTCATCTCACATCCCCGGCTATTCATCCACGACAATCCAACAAGTTCATATACACAAACCAATATCACAGATCAGAGATATGTGCAACCCCACTAATCGACGCATAGCGATTAGCAGACGTTCAGCACATATAACACATAATAGATATAATCCGATTAGCTAAAGTTTATAGAATTTCTATCGATATTTCAAATTTGAAACTACCCCAAATACAACATTGTACTCAAAGGAATCTGGGAAGAAACAAAGTATCTGAGAAATCACAAAACATCAAGCTGGACGATCTGCAAGAAAAACGAGTTGACTCCGAGTCGACTCTGCCGCGGATCCGCGGCGAAATGAATGGTTTCGCCGCGCTTCCGCGGCAGTCTGACCGAGTCACGAGCTCACATTTCTTGGGTGTCCCTAAAAAAGTCTGCACGTAATTTTCAGGTCTTTGAAAATATTTTTAGACCTGTTTTGAAAATCGGCAGAAAACATGAATTTTTGATGTATTTTGTGATTTGTCCGGGATCGAAGTTCTAAAGACTTTGCTAACATGTTAGTTGTTGTTTAGATAGGCTCTGATACCACTGTAACTCTATGTTAACCACCCCGGTGCTTAACGGGGAGGCGGAATAGGTAAAAATCGAATTTTTTCTCAAAAGAAACATAGACAAACCATGAAGGATCTTTACTAAACGAAAACTAACAAACTAATACGGAGTTTTAACTACAAGGTTGGATGGTTATTCCTAGTTCTTGAACCTCTCCTCTTCTTGTCGTGATCCTCCTTTTTGCTAGGTCCTTGGAGTGGTGTAGATAGTTCCTCCTCGTTGTCTTCTCTAGGTCAAAGAACGATCCACCCGAAGGCCTCTATCTTGAGCTCCTACCTCAACAATGAAGTAACTAGAGTGCTTGTCTTGCTACACTAAGAACCTGAGAGTGAGTAGAGAAGTATTTTGGTGGTTTAGTCTCAAAGCTTTGATTTTCAACACATGAAACACTTGAGCCTTTTGAGAGAGGAAGAGGGAGAGCAAACCATGAGAGAGAAAGGTTATGAGAGAATGAGAGAACAAAGCTCTCATATGAGAATTATATGATAATAATAATAATTAAGAAAATTGTGATGGTGAATTGATTTGACCATTGTCATTTTATAATTAATGCTAAGCATGCTTCAAAAAAATATCTCATGCTTAACAAAACGAAAGAAAATATCTAAGTCAATATGTGTCAACAAGTCAAATGGTCAAACCAACGCTAGCCATGAAACAATTATCCTTAATTAAAACTATTAATCATTTTCCTCCTTCTCATTATGGTTTTGATCAAGTCAATGGTCAAAACCCTAATGAGGTGTCTCCCTATCCGCCTCTGTCAACTGTATATACATACCAACATCCGTGTTCCATAGAAACACGAATACAATGAGACTAGACCAGTCCCAAAACAAATACTAGGATCTGGCTTAAACCAAAACCCACTAGTATCAACTGCCCGAACACGAAACGTGCACAAGTGCGCGTATGTGAACGAACCCTGTCGTAAAACCATACGACCTCTACTTCGTTTCGCCCAAAGGTGAACAACCCTCTGTGTGGGACTCTAAAGACTCGACACTACGCTGGCAGTGGGTTTAACCACAGGCCGCAAGCGGTACTAGCTATACGTAACAGTCCCCAGGTAGATGTCGATAAGAAGACCGATGAGGTGAACCCATCCGAACTCCTACTAAGCCTGAATGTGATAATTTCCATATAGTCTGGTCTGTTCGTCTAAGAGTATCGCATGTCGGGCCTAGGGAGCGCTAAACTTCAGACCCCTAATAGTGGTACAAGTCGTGTTGGAGTGTAGCCCAGAACACCATGAGAAACTACTGGAAACACTATCAGTAAATCTCGCTTGCCCTGGCCAGGGACTTTGTGTAATGGCTCTCCTAGACAAAGTGCGATATCAACCCCCAATATCGGGAGAGACGAATCCTTTCTAACCGTCACTGCCTCCATGTGCTTCGGGACTGCACCCAACTACTACCTGTTTGCATGACTCAATAGAGCTATGGTAGGGTAGTAATCGAAGAACAGTGGGAACACACTCGAGGCGAAGTGACAGTGTCAAGTCAATGGACTAAGTTGTACTCATGTCACCTGGGAACTGCTAACTGACGATAGGTATAGTACCAACCAACAGTTCCCGACGAGTCATATCCAGTGTACTCATAACCTAATGAGCACCAGCATACTATCTCCAGTACGACGTACTGATGGCTGTGGGACAGACCATATCCCCAGCTGGGATGAGAAGCGTACACACTAGTCTACTCTGGAGTATTGATGCCCTGTTTCGATAATCCTACGACTTGGGACCTGTATAAGGATGTGCTTGTAGACTACCCAACCCCCACAAGTGTGATTGCCATCACAACGCTGGTAGTCAAGCAAAGATCCTAAGGGCTCTATCAGTATATATTAGCGATACGTCAAAAGAAACATATACACATATTAAGATAGATACGAACCAAGTAGCATACTACCATGTCAAGCAAGACTGTTATAAATCTGTGTATATATATATATCCCAAGCATCCAAAATGTAATATAAAACTAGTACAATACAATAATGGCCTCTAGGGCATATCACACTAACAATAACATCATGAAAAATTAATATCTCAATGCGAAAATCCATGAATATAATATACGCAACATAAAACTGTAATGCAAGCATATAAACGAAAAGCCACTATTTAACTGCAACAAGTTAAAATATATATCATGGGGTTCCTAATTTCTCCAAGTCTATATAACATCAAGTAATGGTAAACATGTAGCTATAGCCAAATATATGTGTAAACATAAAGGTATAGCAAGGTATATGTATCTACCTATCAGTAATGATGTAATATACCCTCCGGGTATAAGTGAAGTATGTATGCAAGGCATACATGTAGCTATGTCATTATGTGTGAGATATACCTATCACTAATGGTACAATACCATATAGGTATACAGGTAACTAGCATGTAAGCATGTCAAGGAATATGTGTAAGCATGTAGGTATACAGGTGTGCTATATGTCATATGCATAAAGAAATATGAATCAATGTCTCAATGTCCCTAACCAAACAATATCATATGTAATGTGTGTTGTGCGTGTCCTGGCAATTATTGACGGTGTGTGTGGCATACAATCAGTACTCGTGCAACATGAGCCGTCAATAATAGTGCAGTGTCCTAAGGGTACAAGTCCAAGCACAATAAATAACTAAGCAATAAGGTGTATGCGCAACTCTATATATGCAATAGAATTTGCGACAATAACATAACATCTCTAGCCCAGACGCATAATGCAATGCGGGCGATTCCCCCGTAGATGTTAAATCTACTCACCAACGCTCCTGGCTAAGTAAAGCGTACCACCTGTTTCTCTTTCTTTGCAGCGTCCGAAGTCCCCGCCTGCGAACCTAAAATATAACACAACAAAGCAAGTATATTAGCAAACGACCAAAAACACGTACACACCACGTTTTACCGACACATCAACTCCAAACATACTCCCAAGTGTTCGTTTAGTGGCTAACATGCGTGGCAACACTACGAAACCAACCCAAGAGAAAAACCACACAAAGTGCACGAACCGTGTCGTATAACGTATCGCGCGTAGTCGAAACAAAAGAAACTACCCATGTGATCCCAGATTTTGTATACAGAGAAAACTCAACAACCAAACAAAACCAAACACACCTAAACCACTGCAGACAGCTACCCAGAAAAACCCAAACCCTAACTCCACCCAAGGGCCGAGCTCGCCGAAATTCTCCACTGTGTCGCCGGCCATGGTCTGAGAATGGGGTTTCGTGCTCGAGGTAAAGTCTTATGGTCTCAGGTACAACACAACTACATTGTTAGGTTTTCCAGTACACTCTCGGGGTCACAGCAGATCACTGATGTCACAAACGACACTAAAAATACGATATTTGCACAAAGACTTAACTTTAAACGATCTAAACTGAAACTACAAGACTACACAACACTAAAAAGACTTTAACTAACAGATAGAGATCATTACCTAACCAAAAGAACTCAAAGACCCTAGCTTTCCAAGCTCCAAGGCATCCAAGAGGCAAAACAAGGTAAGAGAAGTGATTTTGGTAAGATTTTGTGAAGTTTGTGATGGATTAGTGAAGGGATTAGCAAAGTGTTCAGTTGAGATGAGAAAAGTGAAGAAATAATGTGAAGGAAATAAGTGAGAGAGATAGTGAGTGAGGTGTGAAGAGAAGAGAGAGAGGTGAGGTTAAGGGTGAGTGCACCACAATATTAACTCCTCATTAATGCATACTCACCACTCATCATGCCACCTCTCCCCAAAACAAAAGCCAAAGTAAACATCTCTCTCCCTCACAACAAATATCAAGAGTTTTTGGTTAAGGATTAAAGCAAAGGATTAGGTTAATGGTTAAGTTGTCATGGTTGCTAAGAACAAAATTAACACAAAACAAACCCTCACATTAACGTGCACACATGCGTGCATGCCATAACAAATAATAATAAATTATTAATTAAATGTTATAAAATGTGAGGAACCCGAATTGGTAAACTTTTTACAGTAAACCCGCATTATCGTCTAAACTAACACTAACCGAAATCTAAAGCGTTACATGACTTTAGGAGAACCCCGTTGCCAAAAGAATCCACTCAAATGCTTGCATCCACGGTGTTCCGCCTAAGTGCACTCGTCGTCAGCTTCGGGGGTGCGGCCATCTACTAAAGTTCCCGACGAGCATTCGATCAGGTAGTGGGAATCTTGTTGAATTACCCGACTTAGTTATTGAAAAGTGTTTTCGATTTGAGACTAAAATACAAGGTTTATAGGGTTAGGCATGAAATTCAAAATATAATATATTCCGGGTTTACGATGTCTAAGGTATTTGCGGATTCTAATTATTGTAGTTTTCATTTCTTTTCTGCGACCGTAAGTGTAATATATGGTGTATCCCCGATCTCGTTGTTATATGTCAACGGAATTTAGGATACGCATATTTACTTACGTTGATGACATGCGATGTTATGTGTTGCTGTGATATGTTATATTGGATCGTCGTGATGGAATAGCCGAGGTTTTTTACGTGAGATGAGAGTTTTTATATTTTCATTCATGTAAAATATTGTATGTAATATTCTTTTATTAGGACACTTCCGGGTTGAGGTTGTTGTCACCATTGATGTATATTATTTACTTTTCCGCATTAGGATAGACCCAAGAAGGGGAGCACAAGTAACTGGATTCTAGAGTCCGGTGGGAGGCCATCTCGAGGAGTAGAGACCGAGTCGCCTAACTCTAGAATTGGTAGGGTCACTTGCCGCTCTCGTAGGGGTCTAGGGATGTGGGTTTGGCAATTCATCATGACAATGGAATCCGTATTTTCATTACTGGCTAAATTTAAAACACGGACCTCCTAGTATATCAAATATTTCATATGTTGGCTTCTGCTGCTTGAGTTCTATGATGTGATCATATAATTGCGTGATACGAATGCTGCCAAATATATATGATATATTAGTAAGCATTATATATGTTTTGCATCCGCACTAGTCCTGACCCTGCCCTGTCGTAAGTTAAATAACCTTACGGTGAAGACCCGGATCCCTGTAGCGAATGCGGATGGCATATATGTGAGTTTTATTTTCTTTTCTTCTGTGATGTTTAGGAAACATAAATGATGGAATGTAATTAATGAGATTATTGAAAAGAAAAGAAACCTAAAAGATGTTGTAGAATCAAATTTTTCAAAAAGGTAGCTCTAGTTTTTGCTTTTCATAGCGGTATTCCTTTATGAATATCTAGCACCTCATTCGATGAGGAAAGAGCCTAGATCCCTTCACCGGGAGTGACCTCTTTAGCAAAACTAGCAAATGCTAAAACCCACTCGGTTTGTTTTGAAAACTACTCAATTTTAAAAGCAAAGCTTAAACCACTCCTTTTCAATACACTGTATTCTAGAACGATATCAAGTTCATTACGGTAAAGGTTTTCTTCAAAACAAGCCATAGCCCTCCGTCATTTCAGATAAGGACTATTTAGTATGCGTGCTGCGTTTGTTGACCATAGTCAGGGCGTAGTGTGCAGTAGCTGATTAGTGCTTATCTGTCGTATATGATGCGATTGGATTAGGGTAGTCATACGGCCTTGTTGACCATAGTTAAGGGTGGTGCGGGTGGGTTTAATTCAATAAAGAAATGACGGGTAGAACTTGACTAGCGCCGATGCTTCTTCATCGGGTGTGTTCATTATTGAGAACTGTTTCTCAGTTTGCTCTACGTCATGGGTAGTAGATACCGGATCAGGATCCCATATTTGTAATCTGTTACAAGGGTTAAGAAGAAGAAGAGAACTGGGAAAGGGTGATATATCTCTCAGAGTAAGAAATGGAGCAATTATTGCTGCCGAACCTGTCGGCGAACATCACCTTTTATTGCCAAATGGTAATACATTGATTTTGAATGACTGTTACAACGTACCGTCGATGATGTGCAACATAATATCTGTTTCTTTATTAGATAAAGAAGGATATAACTTTGCACTAAAGAAAAATGTTATGAACATTTTCCTAAATCAAGTGTTGATTGGGTTTGGTACGTTGTGCAACGGTAAATACGTTCTAAATCAAAACATGGTTCTAAATATACAAAACACACACAAGAGGAAAAGTTTAGAAATGAACGAAGCCTTCTTGTGGCATTGTAGACTTGGTCATATCAATGCGACAAGACTAGCTAAGTTGCATAAAGATGGATATTTGAATCAGTTTGAATTTACATCTTATGAAACTTGTCAGTCATGTCTCAAAGGTAAGATGACCAAAACTCCGTTTACGGGACACGAAGAAAGAGCTACTGAACTCTTGGGACTGATGCAAAGTGATGTATGCGGTCCTATGTCTACACATGCCAGGAATGGTTCCTCGTACTTCATTACATTCACCGATGATCTCTCAAAATTCGGACATGTGTTCCTGTTGAAACACAAATCTGAAACTTTTGAGAAATTCAAGAAATATAAGAACGAAGTAGAGAACCAGATGGGTAAAAGTATTAAAATCTTTTGATCTGATCGAGGAGGAGAATACATAAGCACGAAATTCTGAGACTATCTAAAAGACAATGGGATTCTATCTCAGCTTATTCCTCCGTATACACCACAGCACAATGGAGTTTTGGGCGGAGAAATCACACCCTATTAGATATGGTGCGCTCTATGATGAGTGTTGCTGAGTTACCTATTTCCTTTTGGGGTTATGCACTTGAGACAGATGTATACCTATTGAATCAAGTTCCATCAAAATCAGTGCCTAAAACACCATATGAGATATGGAGTGGAAAGTGACCATATCTTAAACGAGTTAAGATATGGGGTTGTCCGGCCTATGTTAAAAAATAGAATCCGGACAAACTCGAGACACGAACAGTTCTTTGCAAGTTTGTAGGATATCCAAAGAATTCACATGGATATATCTTCTACCACACTGAGGAACAAAAGGTGTTTGTTTCTCAATATGCCACCTTTTTAGAAAAGGAATTTCTTATAAAAGAAATTAGTGGTAATAGGGTAGAGCTGGAAGAAGTTCCGGCCACACAAACTACAACTGATGATTTGGTAGAACAGGAGGATTCGATAGTCCCCGACGAACCTCAACTACTCCATAGATCTAGTAGGGATCCTCATCCACCTGAGAGATACTACGGTTTTCTCATAGATGGTGAGAGTGAGGATTGCATCATGGAAGATGATGACCAAACTAGTTTTGAGCAGGCCATCACAAGTGGGGACTCTAGGAAATGGCTAGATGCTATGTGATCTGATATGGAATCTATGTAAACCAACAAAGTATGGACTTTAGAAGTTGCTCCTGAAGGGGTAAAACACATTGGGGGCAAGTGGATCTTTAAGAAGAAACTTGGTGTAGATGGAAAGGTTGAGACCTTCAAAGCTATACTTGTAGCAAAAGATTTTTGTCAATGACCAGGTGTCGACTATGATGAAACCTTTTCTCCAGTTTCTATGTTTAAGTCCATCAGGATCCTACTTGCCATTGCTGCATACCATGACTACGAAATCTGGTATATGGATGTCAAGACCGCTTTTCTAAATGGTGATTTAGAAGGGAGCGTGTACATGACACAGCTAGAGGGCTTCATAGATATTGGGAGCACTGGAAAGGTGTGCAAGCTGCTTAAATCAATTTACGGATTAAAGTAGGCATCGCAGAGCTGGAACATCTGTTTTGATGTAGCGGTCAAAGGGTTTGACTTCATCAAAAACGTAGATGAACCTTGTATATACAAAAAGGTTGTAAAGAGTAAGGTTGTCTTTTTCGTATTGTACACGGATGACATACTCTTGATAGGAAATGATGTTCCTATGATACCCTCAGTCAAGCTCTTCTTATCACAAATGTTCTCCATGAAAGATCTAGGTGATGCCTCCTACATCCTCGGGATTAAGATCTATAGAGATAGATCTAAGAGGATGTTGGGATTGTCCTGATCCAGGTATATTGATACCATACTAAAGAGGTTTAGTATGGAAGATTCTAAGCGTGGTAATTTACCCGCTTGCTCACGAATCACTCTCTCCAAAGAGATGTCTCCCAAGACTGATTTGGAGAGGGCTCTCATGCAAGAGATACCCTATTCTTCTGCAGTAGGGTTTATCATGTACGCGATGTTATGTACCAGACCGGATGTAGCATACGCACTAAGTGTGGTAAGCAGGTATCAATCAGATCCTGGGTGTAGGTTTCTTATGCACGACAGCAAGGTTTCGGGATGCATCATCCATGCCATTTTCAAATTTTTGTCATGCTAAAGAACTCTAACCTAGGATGTTTAACTAGAGAATCATACGAAACATATTTGTTCAGTCGATAAAACTGCACATTTGTAGTACATTTTTCCTACCATTTTTATATTAAAAAAGGACTTTATTATAATATATTATACATATGAGGGTTTATGTGTAAAAACATTATTTTCCATGTGTTAATATATTTTAATTATCATTTGGTAGGAAAATGTATGCAAATAATATTATTGGTCTAATCCTAGTAGAACAAAGTCTACTAAAATCTTATATGAGTTGTTGTGCAGATTATTTCCAAGTTGTTATGAAGGATTTAACAAACAAATCAATTTGTTGAAGAATACTTTCCTAATTAAAGAGCAAACTTTGAGACTAAGTCTGGAAGCAACCGAGAAAATATTTTCAGATTCTGAAGATGCTTAGGAATGCCAAATGTCACCATCAGAGAGCCCAAGAAAAACTACAAAGAGATCGCTACCATTGAGCGCGGATCCGCGGCCAAACCCACCCTGGGGCCGCGGATCCGCCGCAATCATGATGATTTGGAGAGCAAGATTTTTGGAGATTGATAACTACCAAAATTTACCAAGTTTCCAGCCTAAAGATTCTGGCTTTGCACTATAAAAAGGCACCGAGGGCCTCTTGGTAAAGCTATCAAGCCGAAGAGATCACGAAGCTCCCGACGCTCACGCATCCAGGCTGATCATCGACTGTTCGACTGCCTCCCTAGGAAAGATCGAGAAGCAAATCAAGTTTTGTAATCATTTTCTATGGATTAAAAGTGTAGTTTGAAGGAGTTGATTAATAAAGGTAGTTTTTTAACCAAAAAAAAAATAAAATAAAAAAAATGGAGCTCCTGTTTTTACAGGAGCCGCTTTATCAAAACTAAATTTCCTCCGCCTCACCTCCATATTTTTTTTAACATTTTCTCATTTTAAGAATGGAGGTGAGTAAAAATGGATTTGATTGAATATCTGTGCGTGTCAAAGAATAAGTTTGGGGGAATTTATCATTTAACTATTATTTTACCCCTTGTATCTCTCCCTTAGTATACAGGTCCATGTTCTCAAAAGGCTATATCAGTGAGGACACTGCTAAAAACAGGTTTGGGGGGGAGGTTTGTATTCACTGAATTATCTTTGACACCGGGCATTTAAAATAATTAATAAAAAATAAAAAAAAATTTATAACAAAAGAATAGAAAGTGAAACATTACATCCAAAAGATAGGAATAGTTTAAGAAAACCAAGAAAATTAGAAGTTTTCTTATACGAACTAGTAATAAGTAGTTATGAGCTGTTGTCCCAAGGGTTAGTAAAATGAAGGAAGTCACTAATCTGAGGATAAAAATAAGTCTGAAAAATAGTTTCTATTCTGGAAGCCAAACATTTGAATGTTGATACCCAACAATATGCACCTACATACGTCTCGAAACTCGGGATAGTAGAGGATACCTTGAAATGCTCTTGTCTAAAAGCCAAAGTATGAAGGAAATGATGAAGAAAATATAAATGGTGAAAAGAAAAAAATGAACACTGGTTTTGTATCGCCAAGGTAGCAATAAAAGAATATAGCGAGGGTGCCTCTTCACCTAGTGCCCTAAGGCCAACTGGTCTGGGAGTCACTGCTTAGCCTTAGGTGGTGCAAGACAAGGAAAATATTATCACCAAATCTGCAAGAACATGAGTAATCGGTCGGTTAGTACCTCAAGAAGTATTAACGGTCGCATGAAAATGTGTAAGCAATTCTAAGTATTCATCAAAGTAAAAAGTACTAAGGTAGATGGACAAGAGTATGATAGCTTGAATTGAATTCTCTGAGTGTAGGGATGTTCTTTACACACACGTGGGGTTATATGATCAATGTTTGGATAAAAGGTAGGAATGAAGAATAAAGACGATGTTTTATTGAGGGATGATGTGATTTCTAACATTTTTTCATGACTATTAAGATAGGGCTCATGACAACTGAAAAACTAGTATAGTTGGAAACTCTTCTTTTCAAAGTATTTCTTTTATGGTTCTTATCTTTATATGTAAATTTCACCATCTTTCTTTTGTTATAGGATTTTGTGGGTGTAATCCACTGAAAACCCTCAGGAGACAACACAACTCCTACTAGGGACACCTAGAGGTTTAACGGCTTGTTACACGTGCTCAGTGCAATCGTGTCTGCCTACGAAAGTGTGCTTAGTTTTCTCCTTTCTTTTTTTCTTCTCTTAAATAAACTAGTTTGCTCGGGACGATCAAAGATAAGTTTGGGGGTATTTGTTCAGTCGATAAAACTGCACATTTGTAGTATATTTTTCCTACCATTTTTATATTAAAAAAGGACTTTATTATAATATATTATACATATGAGGGTTTATGTGTAAAAACATTATTTTCCATGTGTTAATATATTTTAATTATCATTTGGTAGGAAAATGTATGCAAATAATATTATTGGTCTAATCCTAGTAGAACAAAGTCTACTAAAATCTTATATGAGTTGTTGTGCAGATTATTTCCAAGTTGTTATGAAGGATTTAACAAACAAATCAATTTGTTGAAGAATACTTTCCAAATTAAAGAGCAAACTTGGAGACTAAGTCTGGAAGCAACCGAGAAAATATTTTCAGATTCTGAAGATGCTTAGGAATGCCAAATGTCACCATCAGAGAGCCGAAGAAAAACTACAAAGAGATCGCTATCATTGAGCGCGGATCCGCGGCCAACCCACCCTGGGGCCGCGGATCCGCCGCAATCATGATGATTTGGAGAGCAAGATTTTTGGAGATTGATAACTACCAAATTTTACCAAGTTTCCAGCCTAAAGATTCTGACTTTGCACTATAAAAAGGCACCGAGGGCCTCTTGGAAAAGCTATCAAGCCGAAGAGATCACGAAGCTCCCGACGCTCACGCATCCAGGATGATCATCGACTGTTCGACTACCTCCCTAGGAAAGATCGAGAAGCAAATCAAGTTTTGTAATCATTTTCTATGGATTAAAAGTGTAGTTTGAAGGAGTTGATTAATATTGTAAACTACTTTACAACTAAGTGAACTAGGAATACAACCTTTGTAGACCGGTCGTTCACTTCAATAGCTCCGTGTAGTAGTCCCTTCGCTCCAAGTAGTGATCTTCCGGACTCTATCATGGCTTCACAAGGTGAAAGGAACGAGCTTTCACGAAGTCTTGAAGGCCAAAGATGATCTACGTCGAGGAGACACTAATCCAAGATACTACTTCACTAATGAGAGATTAGTGAAGCTAACACCCTATACTAAAGTGCTAATCTAGTAAAGGATGATGAAGTCAGATTTTTGCTCACTTTAGAATTCTTTTTATCACTATTATTTCTCACTTTGACAAAAGCTAAAGAAATCTTGAGCTTGAAGAAAAAGATGAAGAGAGATAATGTTGTAAGTGTGAAATGGCAACCATGGGTGAGAAAATATCTAATATTACTCATGTAGAGACTTAACCATGAGTTTAGATAATGGTTGGGTTAACAAATATCTAGTGTAAGACAAAACTAGTTGACTAAGTCAATGGATCTCAAAGCTTCATGAAGCTTCATGCCATGTGACAAATTTCCAACTAATATTTGAATTACCATAAATAAATAAATCCTACATTATCTTTATCATGGCGTAAGTCTCATACACCCATGTTGCATGTATCATCAACCATGACACAAAAAATGTACAATAATATATATCACATATATATTATATGCACACAAGTTAGAAAAGAAATGTTTAAGTGAGCTAATATTAGTTAATGTAATCTAGTATATCACATATACAATTATAAATTAAATTTTAAAATCAACACTTGATTTAATAATCCGGCTATATCACATACAACCGACTAATATAATATGTATGAACTTATCGAATCAACACTTGATTCGATAACCCGGCTATATCACATATAACCGACAGATACGAATAAATCGCGAGAATATAATACGGTATCACATTTTTGTATTAATCTAGGTCTCGCACATATCACATATGTGCTCCTACTTCATTTTGCCTGAGCCAAAAAAACCTCTGTGTAGGACTCTAAAGACTCGTCAATATGTCAGCAGTAGGTGATGATCATATCAAGCACCCACAAGCCGTCAGCGGTACTAGTTGGACGTAACGGCTACTCGGGTATTGAGCGATCAGAAGATCAACAAGCAAGCCCGCTCTAGCTCCTGTAAAGCCTGTCAGTAACACTACCGTGCAGTCCGGTCTCATCGTCCGAGATGTCGCATATCTAGTCTAGTGGTGTTAAACGTCAGACCACAATAACTCGATAAGTCATGCCGATACGAGGCTCATAACGGGTCGAGAAACTATTGATAACACTTACCAGTAAATCTCTAAATCATCCCTGGCCAGGGACTTCCAGTTATAGCCAATCAAGCCCAGCACGACATCTACCCTCAATACCGGGAGAGACGAAATCCCATCCTATCGCTCATTGCCTCCATGTGACTCGGGACTGTACCCAAAAACCACCGATTTTCACGTCCTCTTGAATGTGGTAAGGTGGAAATCAAAGCACAGTGGGGATCACACATGACCCTATGACGATCTCGGGTCTACAGACTAACTTGTACCATTGTCACCAGAGAACTGCTATCTGACGTCAGGTATAATACTATGTAGGAGTTCTCGGCGAGTCCGTCCAGTGTACCCAGTCTCCACTGACCACCCGTATACTATCTCTGATGTCAAACACCAATGGATATGGGATCATCCATCGCCCATCTCATGGGTCGAGAAGCGTATACGCTAGTCTACTCTGGCATATCGATGCCCTGTCTCGATACACCCATGACTAGGAACATTAAAGGATGAACTTATGGAATACTATGGCCCCACTAGTATGATCTGCATCATAATCCTGGTAGTCAAGTATACATCCTAAGGGCTTTACCAACATGTAACAATAAGACGGTATCAAGAGACAAGTATACATGTTAAGATAAAGAGCAACCAGATAGCATACTATCATGTCGAGCAAGAAAGTCCTCTCTATATATGTCCAAGCATCCAATATAACATACATCATATATACAATAATGTCCTCTAGGGCATACATACAACTAACACTGGGGAGAAACACTAGACAGCTATGAAGAACATTCTTAAGTACATGAAAAGGACTAAAGAAATGTTCTTGGTGTATGGTAACGGAGAACTCCAGGTGGAGTCCTTTACCGATTCGAGCTTCCAGAGTGATAAGGACGATAGTAATGTAGGCCGCTCACAAGGTTCTACGAGGCATCAACCATGCCCGATTTAAAATTTAGCCGTGCCGAACAACCCAAAGCCGGATCTTTAAACTAAAGTTTAGGTGAAAACAAGAATGTTAAACTCTTTAACACTAAGTGAGAGGGATTACAACCATTGTAGATCCGGTCCTTCGCTTCTTAAGCTCCGTGTTGCGGTCCCTTCTCTGCGATCATCGTGTTCCGGACTCTCGAGAGGTTTCACGAAGTGAAAGATGCAGCCTTGCTTCCGATCTTCGAAAACAAAGATGATCTACCTTGAAGTTTCATTAACACAATCTAACACTCACTAAATGAAGTGAACACTCTCATCTAAAGGGCAAGGATAGATGGGAATGATGATGTAGATTTTTTGCTCCCTTTTATGTTCTTATTCTCACTTATTTTCATCACTTGGAAAAAAGCTAGAAAGCTTTTTCCATGAAAGAAAGAAGAAGGAAGAAGAAGAAGAATATCATAATCCTTTTGTGATGAATAATGAAAGGATAAAGATGATCAATAATGCAACCATGGTTGACTAAACCTTTGTAGAGAATTAACCAAGGCTAGGGTTTGGATTAGGTTAAGAATGAGTCACTTGAAAATATCTTTGCAAAAACAAAAGAAAACCTTCTAGAAACATCTAAAAAGTATTAACCCAAATCAAACCCTAATCTTGTTTAATCTCTACTAAACAAGTTGCATTAGTAATCATATCATGTTACAATATTATATATCACATATATAATATTTATTGTAACAAAATAAAATAATACAATTAACATATATTGCATATATATCAATATATTACCCGAGTGAGAAAAAGAATCTTTTAGTGAGCTAATATTAGTTAATGTAATTTAATATATCATATATATTATTATACATTAAATTATCGAATTAACACTTTATCCGACAATCCGGCTATATCGCATATAACCGATTAATACGATGACCCGGTTATATCACATATACCCGGCCGATATCTGATATCGCGAGAATCCAATACTGTATCACATACCACATTATCCTCGGTCCCGCACATATCACATATGTGCTCCTGCTCCATTTTGCCTGAGCCAAGAAACCTCAGTGTCGGACTCTAAAAAGCGTCAATACGCCGGTAGTAGGTGATGATCATATCAAACACCCACAAGCTGCAAGCGGTCAGCTAAACGTAACAGCCATCGCAGTATTGAGCCCTCAGAAGATCAACAAGCAAGCCTGTACTTTTTCCTGTGAATCTAATCAGTAACACTCCCGTACAGTCCGGTCTCGTCATCTGATATGTCGCATATCTCGCCTAGGGGTGGTAAACTTCATACCCCAGTAGCTTGATAAGTCGTGTCAATTTGAGGTCTATAACAGTTCGAGAAACTACTGATTACACTTAACAGTAAATCTCAGCAACCCTGGCCAGGGATTTCCAGTTATAGCCAATCGAACACAGCACAACATCAACTCCTTATACCGGGAGAGACGAATCCCCTCCTATCGCTCATTGCCTCCATGTGATTCGGGACTGTGCCCAAAAGCCACCTTTTTGCACGCCCTCTTGGACGTGGTATGATGGAAATCAAAGCACAGTGGGAATCACACAAGACTCTACGACGATCTCGGGTCAACAGATTACTCTGTACCAGTGTCACCGGAGAACTGTCATTTGACGTGAGGTATAATACCATCTGGGAGTTCTCGGCGAGTCCGTCCAGTGTACCCAGTCTCCACTGAGCACCCGTACACCATCCTTGATGTCAAACACCGATGGATATGGGATCATCCATCGCCCATCATATGGGTCAAGATGCGTATACGCTAGTCTACTCTGGTGTATCGATGCCCAGTCTCGATACACCCTCGACTAGGAACAGTTATAGGATGTACTCGTCGACTACCGTGGCCCCACAAGTATGATCTCATCATAGTCCCAGTAGTCGAGTACATATCTTAAGGGCTTTATCAACATGTAACATAGAGACAATCAGAGTACATGTTAAGATAAAGTACAACCAGATAGCATACTATCATGTCGAGCAAGAAAGTCCTCCCTATCTCTGTCCAAGCATCCATTACAATATACATCGTATGTACAGTAATGGCCTCTAGGGCATACATATAACTAACAATCTCCCACTTGCACTAGGGCCATTTGTTGTGGTATCACATACCCAACAATTAGCTGAGGTTGAAGTGTCTCATACTCAACCATCCCATAAAAGTCTCTACTGGGAAAAAGGCCTTTGTGAGTGGATCTGCGCTGTCGTCCTCTGTGTCTACTCTCATTTACCTCGATCTCCCTGGAGATCAACCATCTCCATGATCAGGTGATACTGCCTAAGAATTATATCTGGATTTCTGATGGGACGATAGTTCCTTGGCTAAAGCCACAATTGCATTGTTACACAATGGTAGGAACAAAGTTCATCTCATCTAGTAAGTCACGGTATCTACCTTGGAACTCTTCCAACAAACCGTCCATCCACTGAAGGTAAAGACAATGCCTGCGACTGACATTCAGTCGTCCTTATCACCCTTGAACCTTTCCAGTGATTCTCCCTAGGATCGATTGATACCATATCACTACAACCAGTGAGTATCCTAACATCCAATTAGATCTATCTCATAGATCCAAAACCCAGGATTTAGGAGGTATCATCTTTGATCCTATATGGAGAATCCTTGTGATAAGCGGAGATTGACCGAGTGTAGCATAGGAAACTCCTTCCCTATCAAGAGTATGTCATCCACATACTCTACGAGGATCACCACCATACTCTCTACTACCTTTTTGTATATACAAGGTTCATCTACCATTTTGATGAACTCAAACTCTTTGACTACTACATCAAAACAGACGTTCCAACTCCGCGATGCCTGCTTCATCACATAAAACATCTTGCACACGTTTCCGCTGCTCCCACTGTCTACGAAGCCCTTTGGCTGTGTACTTATAGACGCTATCTTCTAAAACATCATTTAGAAAAGTAGTCATGACACCCAACCACCAGATATCGTAGTCATGGTATATAGCCGTGGCAAGTAGGATCTGGATGGACATAAGCATAGCTTTGAAAGTCTCAACTTTTCCATGTACACCAAGTAATCTTCTCAAGATATACTTGCTCCTGATGGGGATTTAACCTTTCAGATAAAGCAACCAAAGTCCATACTTTGTTGGTGTATAAAGATTCCATCTCAGATCGATAAGCATCCAGCCATTCTTACAGAGTCCCACTTCTGATAGCCTGCTCGAAACAAGTTGGGTCATCATCTCATGATGCAATCCTCGCTCCCACTGTCATAGAGAAACCGAAGTATCTCTCAGGTGGGTGAGGAACCCTACTAGATCGGCGGAGAGGCTGAGGTTCGTTGGTTTCTATTGAATCCTTTGGTTCTACCAAATTATCTGCTGTAGTTTGTGTAGCTGGAAATCATTCCAGTTCTACCTCATGACCACTGATTTCTTGACAAGAAATTCCCTTTCACAAAGGTGGCATGTTGAGAAACAAAACATCTTTTGTTCCTCGGTTAGGTAGAAGATATTCCCTTGTGTATGCTTGGGATATCCAACAAACTTCCACAGATCTGACTTTGCCTCGAGTTTGTCCGGATTTTGCTTTTTAGACATAGGCCGGACAACCCCAAATCTTAACATACTTAAGATATAGGCTCTTCCCATTCCAAATCACATATGAAGTGGTAGGCAACTGATTTGATTTGAACCCTATTCAATAGGTATGCAGCTTCTCAAGTGCATAACTCCCAAAAGGAAATAGGCAACTCAGTAGTACTCATCATAGAGCGCACCATATCAAATAGGGTGTGATTTCTTCGCCCCGACAGACTGACGTGTTGTGGTGTATTCGGAGGAGTAATGCCGAGAGAGAATCTCATTCTCCTTTAGAATAGTCCAGGAATTCCGTGCTAAAGTATTCTCCTCCCTGATCTCATCAAAGAACATAATACTTATACCTGTTATTGGTTCTCTACTTCTATCTTATATTCCGTGAATATCTCAAAAGCTTCGGACTTGTGTTTCAACAGGAACATATGTCTGAATCTTGAAAGATCATCAGAGAATATAATGAAGTATAAAGAACCGGTCTTGGCATGTGTAGAAAGGAGACTTTCATACATCAGCATGTATCAATTCCAAGAGTTCACTAACTCTTTCTCTGTTTCCAATAAACAGAGCTATGGTCATCTTATCTTTGTGACATGACCGGCAAGTTTCACAAGATGTAAATTCAAACAAATTTAAATATGCATCTAAATGTAACTTAGCTAGTCGGGTCGCATTGATATGACCTAGTCTACAATCTCTCAAGAAGGATTCGTTCATTTCTGAACTCTTCCTCTCGTGTGTGTTCTGTATACTAAGAACTGTAGTTTGATTTAGAACGTCAATGCTTTTAGATAACGTGCCTGAACCAATCAACTCTTGATATAGGAAATTTTCAAAACATTTTCCAACAATACAAAATTATATCCTTTCTTTACTAATAAAGAGACTGATATGATGTTGTATATCAGGTTCGGTGTCTAATAATATTCGTTCAGAATCAATGTATTCTTGTAATACAGGGTGATAGTGACCAACAGAGTTGGCTACAACACTTGCACCATTTTCTGTCTCATGAAACTTATCACCCGTTCTCAGTTCTCTACCTTTCTGTAGCCCATGTAACAGATTACATATGCGGGATCCTGATCCGGTATCTCATACCTAAGACGTAAAGCATATTGAGAAACAGTTCTCTGTAATGAACACTCCCGAAGATGATGCATCAGTATGCACTTTCTTCGTTTGGGCGGCACTGGAATTCTGGTATTCCCCAATTTCCTGCTCTGTCTTATAACAATTATAAGTTGGAGCGGAACCAACGTTCCCCAGTTCAGTATAACAAGCGGGTTCGGTCAATACATCAGTATTATTATCTTGATTAAGGCGTGATATGGTCGCTACTTGGAGAGAGAGAGAAGAAAACACTCAGCGTTTGCTCTTGCAAGATTAGATTGGTTATCTAATATATCTAATCTGGATGTCTCCCACTGTTTTAGTCAAATCTTCCTTCAAACCCTAAAAGGAAAGACTAGCCGGGATTAATTATACGCTACAAGTTCGCCAATCTTTCAGCCAGGCCAGTGCCGGTACTTTGAGGGAGGTTCCCCACGCTTTCACACGGACCTAATTAAAGTAAACCTCATTTTCCCAGGGGCGTAACCCCGTTGACACTTTTCTAGACACCTACTTGATCGGCTAATTGTAATGTGTAAAACTCTCCCAGGAGTAACTCTTACTCGCAGTGGGTATCGGGATCCAACTATCTCATAGAAGGTATGCAATCTCATTGCAAATTTCAACACTTTTAATTCCCAATAATATTTTGCCCTAAGCGATCTATGACCTTGACTGAGTAAACAAACCATAGACCGCAAGTAAAGCTCAACCCGTCATTTCCCGATTGAATTAAACCGCACGACCCTTGACTGAGTCAACAAGGCCGCACGACTACCCTAATCCAATCGCATCATATGCATTGCAGATAAGCACTAATCAGCTACCGCACACTACGCCTTGACAGAGTCAATAAACACAGCACAAATACTAACTATTACTTATCTGAAATGACGGAGGGCTACGAGAGGTTCTTAAGAAAACCCTTTGCGTAATGAACTTTATATCGTTGTAGAATCGAGTGTTTGTTAAATGGAGTGTTTTTGAGGCTTTTCTAGTTCTGCTAAAGGGGTCACTCCCGGTGAAGGATCGTCGGCCCTTTCCTCGTCGAATAAGGTGCAGGATATTTCACAAATATCGCTGTGCAAAGCAAGAACTATAGAAGCAATCAAAAGACAAACTGAGTTTGTAGCATCTGCTAGTTTCACTAAAGAGGTCACTCCCGGTAAAGGGATCTCGGCTCTTTCCTTATCGAATAAGGTGCTGGATGTTCTACAAGGAACACCGTTATGCAAAGCAAGAACTAGAGCTACCAGTTTTTAAACAAGTTTCTACAACATCTTAAGTTTCTTTTATTTCATTAATCTCATTAATGAAGTCCCATTTTAATTATGCTTCATAAGCATCACAGTTGAAACGAAATATGCAATATAACATATATCTCATATATATAATATAAACATTCGTCTCAGGCGGTAATATGATCTCATCAAAGAACATTGCAGCAGAAGAACATATATGAAATATTGGATATACTAGGACGTCCGTGTTTTAATACGAGCCTGTATAATACACGGATTCCACGGTCGTGATGAATAGCCAAACCCACATCCCTAGACCCCTACGAGAGCGGCAAGTAACACTGCCAATTCTAGGGTTAGGAGACCCGGTCTCGACTCCTCGAGATAGTCTCCCACTGGACCCTAGAACCCAGTTACTTGTGCTCCCTGCCTTGGGTCTACCTAATGCAGAAAAGTAAATAATATACAATGGTGACATCATCCTCAGCCCGGAAGTGCCACAATAAAAGAATATTACATACAAATGAATTTTATATGAATGAAAATAAAAACCCTCATCTCACATAAACCCCCAGCTATTCAAAACACGACGATCCAATATAACATATCACAACAATACATAATATCTCATATCATCAACGTAAACAAGTATGTGTATCCCGATTGTCGTTGATGTATAGCAACGAAGCCGGCGATACACCACATACTACGCTTACGGTCACAGAAAAGAAAGTGTAAAACTACAACAGTTGGAATCCACAACCTTCTTAGACATCGCATGCCTAATCAAATGAATTCCTTAGACATCTCATGCCTAACAATTATAAACCCCGCATTTTAGTTTCATTATCGAAAACTCTTTTCAATATCAAGTCGGGCAATTCAACAAGATTCCCGACATCCTGATCGGATGCTCGTTGCAAACTTTAGTAGACGGCCTCACCCCCGATGCCGTCGACGAAGTGCACTAGGGCGGAATACCGCTGCCGCGAGCACCCGAACGGATGCTTTTGGCGACGGGGTTCTCCTACAGTCACTTGATCGGGGCTATGGGGCCTGGCTGTCTATTAAGTTTACCCGGCGAGTATCCGCGTACGCTACATGATTGCTACGGACTTTTGATCACATCAAAATAACATGGCAACCGATCATTTGAGACTAAACTGCTAGATTTATAACATTCAAATTAGTTATCTCATAACTACTTGTGGATTCTAAATATTGTATCACATTCCAGATAAATAGACAATGTGAAACTTTCCGATCGAATAATCAAACATCCAAGTTTTCCCAAATAGTTCTCAACACTTGAAATTAGTTTAAAAACATCCATCACATGCCACAGTACCAATGGTCCAGCCGTAGAAGGGTCAAGCCAACGCCTCACATGTGGCACGCCGTACTGCCACAAACCCTAAGGTTTATAGGCAGTTCGAGACGGTCACATAATCGAGTTAAGGTTTGTTGTCTTCTAGAGGGTCCACCGCGTTACTTGCACGACTTAGAACGTCCTTAAACTACGGAAAAATCCAACGCATTGAAATTTTACGGCAGGGGAAAAAGTGAGTTATTGATATTCGTTCGAACTTTTTAACATGTTCTAAAAATTACCCGGACAAACTAAACGAAGTTAAATTATACGATCGAATCAACGAGTCCCTAATACAACCCTAGAAAACTCAACACTTGAATGGAATTAAAAAATTCCCAGAAAAAATGATACGAAAGGACATAAGAGTAAATATATGAAGTTCCAAGGACTAATTCAAAATTTTGGCCGCGGAACCGCCGCTAAAACCTTGGTTTGACCGCGGTTCCACGGTCAAATCAGCGTATTACAGGTCCGTACTTCACAGTAATTCTTAGTTTTTCCTGCTTAATTTTCTGAGCATTTTTAATTCATAAAAAATCACATTTTTGAAAAATATCCAGAGAGGGGTTCAAATTAGGGTTTCGGTGTTCGATCGGACTTTAAACTTCGTCTACACTTCGCCTAATGCTCTAGCTTGGCTCTGATACCACTGTAGTGTTGCTAGGCACGCTCATAAGGTTCTACGAGGCATCAACAATGCCCGATTTAAAATTTAGTCGTGCCGAACAACCCAAAGCCGAATCTTTAAACTAGAGTTTAGGTGAAAACAAGCATGTTAAACTCTTTAACACTAAGTGAGAGGGATTACAACCTTTGTAGATCTGGTCATTCACTTCTTAAGCTCCGTGTTGAGGTCCTTTCTCTGCGATCATCGTGTTCTGGACTCTCGAGAGGCTTCACGAAGAGAAAGATGCAGTCTTGCTTCCGATCTTCGACAACAAAGATGATCTACCTTGAAGTTTCATTAACACAACCAAGCACTCACTAAATGAAGTGAACACTCTCATCTAAAGGGCAAGGAAAGATGAGAATGATAAAGTAGGATTTTCGCTCTCTTTTATGTTCTTATTCTCACTCAATTTCATCACTTGGAAAAAAGCTAGAATGCTTTTTCCATGAAAGAAAGAAGAAGGAAGAAGAAGAAGAATATCATAATCCTTTTGTGATGAATAATGAAAGGATAAAGATGATCAATAATGCAACCATGGTTGACTAAACCTTTGTAGAGAATTAACCAAGGATAGGGTTTGGGTTAGGTTAAGAATGAGTCACTTGAAAATATCTTTGCAAAAACAAAAGAAAACCTTCTAGAAACATCTAGAAAGCATTAACCCAAATCAAACCCTAATCTTGTTTAATCTCTACTAAACATGTTGCATTAGTAATCATATCATGCTACAATATTATATATCACATATATAATATTTATTGTAACAAAATAAAATAATACATTTAACATATATCGGATATATATCAATGTATTACCCGAGTGAGAAAAAGAATCTTCTAGTGAGCTAATATTAGTTAATGTAATTTAATATATCAGATATATTATTATACATTAAATTATCGAATCAACACTTGATCCGACAATCCGGCTATATCGCATATAACCGACTAATACGATGACCCGGCTATATCACATATACACGGCCGATATCTCATATCGCGAGAATCCAATATGGTATCACATACCGCAATATCCTCGGTCCCGCACATATCACATATGTGCTCCTACTCCATTTTGCCTGAGCCAAGAAATCTCTGTGTAGAACTCTAAAGAATCGTCAATACGCCGGCAGTAGGTGATGATCATATCAAACACCCACAAGCTGCAAGCGATCAGCTAAACGTAACAGCCACCCAGTTATTGAGCGCTCAGAAGATCAACAAGCAAGCCTGTACTTTCTCCTGTGAATCCAATCAGTAACACTCCCGTACAGTCCGGTCTCATCGTCTGATATGTCGTATATCTCGCCTAGGGGTGGTAAACGTAAGACCCCAGTAGCTTGATAAGTCGTGTCGATTTGAGGTCTATAACAGTTCGAGAAACTACTGATAACACTTACCAGTAAATCTCAGCAACCCTGGCCAGGGATTTCCAGTTATAGCCAACCGAACACAGCATAACATCAACTCCCTATACCGGGAGAGACGAATCCCCTCCTATCGCTCATTGCCTCCATGTGATTCGGGACTGTGCCCAAAAGCCACCTTTTTGCACGCCCTCTTGGACGTGGTATGATGGAAATCAAACCACGGTGGGAATCATACAAGACTCTATGACGATCTCGGGTCAACAGACTACTCTGTACCAGTGTCACCGGATAACTGCCATCTAACGTGAGGTATAATACCATCTGGGAGTTCTCGGCGAGTCCGTCCAGTGTACTCAGTCACCACTGAGCACCTGTACACTATCCTTGATGTCAAACACCGATGGATATGGGATCATCCATCGCCCATCATATGTGTCAAGATGCGCATACGCTAGTCTACTCTGGTGTATCGTTGCCCTGTCTCGATACACCCTCGACTAGGAACAGTTATAGGATGTACTCGTCGACTACCGTGGCCCCACTAATATGATCTCATCATTTTCGAGTAGTCGAGTATATATCCTAAGGGCTTTATCAACATGTAACATAGAGACAATCAGAGTACATGTTAAGATAAAGTTTAACCAGATAGCATACTATCATGTCGAGCAAGAAAGTCTTCCCTATATATGTCCAAGCATCCATTATAATATACATCGTATGTACAGAAATGGCCTCTAGGGCATACATATAACTAACAAATAAGTCGGTCTTATGTTTTGTCTTTACCCTCAATGGAGGGGCGGTATGTTTGAAGAGTTCCAAGCAAGATACCATAGTAGACACGACGAAGGAGGCTGAATACATCGCTGCCAACGATGCTGCCAAAGAGGCTGTCTGGATGAAGAAGTTCATTACTGAACTTGGTGTGGTTCTATCTATTGAGCATCCAATACCCTTGTATTGTGATAACAATGGAGCTGTGGCTTTGGCCAATGCCACGACCCAAAATTTGGCACGTGACTGCCCTTAAACTACACAACGTCTACAGGCGTAACGCAATTTAAGTAAGCCGAAAACCCAACAATCTAAACCATCAAAAGTAGTAAGAAAGTGATAATAGCATTTTCAAAATCTTTGAAATCTCAACCCAAATTCTTTAAAGTCCAACTTTTCTTCTTTTAAAATTTTTGCAGCACCTCCTCTGTAAAAACTAACCCCAAAAATGGGTACAAAAAATATATAAGTAAAGCATCCCCAAACGGGAGAAAAAACACGCGCAAAGGCGGAAAACAACCACCACAACAGATATACGACGCCGTAGCGAAGAAAAAAAAGACGATATAAATAAAACTGCATAAAAGACATCCAAGTCACAAAATAATATACAATATCGTCCTCACATCAAGTCTCTAAGTCATACATGATAATGGTAGATGGAGAGTACAAGGATACAATGAATATACAATGAACATAAACGGATAACCACAAAATCCACCTAAAGCAAAACAGCACACTGTGAGCCGATGCGGTATCTGCAGCAAAGGATGATACGATAGATGAGAATAGCCCTGCCTATGACTACTGTAAGGAACAACCTGCAAAACACTGTGGCACAACGGGGGTGAGTTCCCAACTCGTGAATAGTAAATAAGATATACAGGTAATCTCAAGTATGCACGTACATTGGAACCAAATTTTAAAAAACTGTTATTACAGGACGTTTCCTTTTGCTTTGTACAGTGGTATTCGGTAATGAATATCCAGCACCTCATTCGACGAGGCAAGAGCCGAGATCCCTTCATCGGGAGTGACCTCTTGGGCAAGAGTTTACGCTATTGTAATAACTTCACTATAATCGATTCTTTTGCTTTGCATCGTGGTATTCAGTTAGGAATATCCTGCACCTCATTCAATGAGGAAAGAGAAGAGATCCCTTCATAGGGAGTGACCTCTTTAGCAAAAGTTTATGCCGCCATATATTTGTAAAACTGCTCGGGTTCCTTCATAGATATCAAGTTCATTACGTTAAAGGTTTTTCGCCTAAAACTAGCCGCAACCCTCTGTCATTTCAGATTAGTATTGCTTAGTATTCGTGCTACGTATGCCGTGCTCAGCCGAGGCGTAGTGTTCGGTAGCTATGTAGTACTTTTCTGTTGCATGGTGATGCGATTGGTTAGGACAGTCGTACGGTCATTTTGGCTCAGTCAAGGACTCGTGCAGGTAGGTCTAATGCAATCAAGATAATGAAGTGTTGAACTTGACTGGGACCCTTTGATATGTTGGCTTAGTCAAGATCACTTGGGTCCTAGGAGCAAAAACCACGTCGGGAGTTTCAAACATACAGGAAACTTGCCAGGTATGCGCATACCTTATGGAGTGTGGTGAGTTGAGTGGTTTCCATCAAGTTATCATGCGATGATAGTTGGATCTCGATTCCCATTGATGAGTAGGTGATACTCCTCGGTTGATTTTAGATGATCCCGACTAATTCTCCTTTTAGGGTTTGAGAGAGAATTTGAGGAAACAGTGGGAGCCATCCTGATTAGATAAAGTGATTAACAAATCTAATCTAGGTTAGAGTGCACGCCGAGTGTTTCTTTTCTCTCTCTCTTTGGCTGCGACCATGACCTGACCCTAAACTAAAACTCATGAACCAAGTTAACCGAACCTTCTTAAAACACATTGGCTTTTGTATTGTCATATAGTCGCATATATCATTGCCACTCCTATATCCCCTTTGCATTTCTCCAGAACACTCCGTATCACTACGAAGATCCACATTTTTTTGGATATTCCATCATATAGTTACATACGAACTCGAAGGAACTTGTTCCAGTTCGAGGATGGATTCTGGTTCTGGAGAAATTGAATAGGATTATTCAGTTGTCTTTTCCCTATACCTTCTCTTAGGTTGCGAGAGCTCCTGGTATTAGGAGAGTACACCTATTGCGCTTATTGGATAGTCTTCTTCCAAAGCTTAGGCTGGTGCCAAAAGGTAGGGATGGAAGAAAACCAATTAGCCTAAGTGTGGTGTACAGAAGGTAATGAGTAAAGACATATAGAAAGGATTAGGGTAAGGGCAAAAGAAATTGTGACTATTATCATACACGACGAAGCCGCGTACCCTCCTGCCACTCCTACTTACGCTTTGCATTTCTCCAGAACACTCCGTATCACTACGAAGATCAATATTGATTGGATATGCCATCGTATAGTTACATACGAACTCGAAGAAACCTGTTCCAGTTCGAGGATGGATTCTGGATCTGGAGAAATAGAATAAGGATTATTCGGTTGTCTTTTCTCTTTACCTTATCTCAGGTTGCGAGGGCTTCTGGTATTAGGAAAGTACACCTATTACGCTTATTGGATAGTCTTCTTCCAAACCTTAGGCTAGTGCCGAAGGGTAGGGAAGAAAGAAAACCAATTAGCCTAAGTGTGGTGTATAGAAGGTAATAAGTAAAGACATATAAATGGATTGGAGTGAGGGCAAGGAAGTATGCGGTTACTGTCATGAATTTGGATAGTGAAAGAGGCATTACTAGGAATACCTGGCTACCCCTTCGAAACATTTTCTTGTTTCAGTTTTACTGTGCGTTGTTAATTGAAAACTGTTTTCCCAATCAGATTCTGACTCCAGGGTATGTATTTACCAGATTTGATTCTCACATATATATGGTGTTACGGATGCTGAGTGGAAGTAAGATATTTGGAATTAGGTGATTAGATCCTCTATATATCGGAATTCTTTGTAATTGGTGATATTTGAGGAAATCACCTGGGTTTTGCCTGACGGCAAATATTTGATTTTGAATATCCATTGTTATGCACCAATTTCAAACTGATATATCGGCACATTTATTTTATAAAATGAGATATAACTTTTTGAAATTATATTTATGACATTTACCTATATCAATTGATGGTTAGGTAAGGAGCATTCAACATCGGTGTAATTCTTCTTAACCATAATACAGTTTTCAACCTACGACGGACAGGGTTTTAAGTTATTAAACTCGGTGGACTTATACAAAGTATTGTATGTTGTCCGGTGTCCGTTAGGACAAAGGGGTTGGTACTCGTACTATATTCTGTTTACTCATGACTTCTCTAGTTCTAGACAAGTATTTCATTGAAATACAAGGTCCAGATTTTGAGAAGATATAGGTATAAGAATAAAGTAGAGAACCATATGTTGCAAGTATCAGGATTCTTCAAGGTGATCGAAGATATAGATACTTATGTTTGGTATTCCGTTGTAAGTAATAGTTTTGAGAACTTGCTTCTCTTTCAGGTTACTCATGCGTGGGTGCATTTCTTGATAAGTAATACTGCTTGGCCTCCTTCCATTTGGTTGATATGCACTGGAAACAGCTGCAGGTATTTTGAATCTGGTTCCAATTAAATTAGTGCCTTTGTTTCTAAATTGGATATATAGAATGGATTCATATCTTAACGATGTTAAGGTATATGGATTTGTCCAGCTTATGCTTAAAACCAGAATCTGGATAAACTCTAGGCACGTTTCAGTAATGGCAGTTTGTGGGTTATCCCAAGCTTTGACGAGGGTTAACATTCTACCATCTGGAAGATCAATAATTATATTGTTCTTGACTCGCCACAGTTTTAGTTAAATGAATTCTTTTCAGAAAACATTAGCAGGAGTATGGTAGAACTGGAATTGATTCCAGAACCATAAACAATTACTGAAAATTTAGTAGAACCTAAGGATACAATTGGTTTCGACAATTCATTAGCCACTCCGCAGATTTGGTGGGTAACCTCAGGCACCCGAGAGGTACTTCGGTTTCCTCAAAGACGGTGACATGAAGGTTCTTGATTACCCAAACTTGCCACTGCTGCTGTTCTAGACTATGAGGTCTAGCAGGATGATGAGTATAACGTCATTCTAAATTTGCTTTAGAAGTGCACGTTTATATGACTCTGCTAGAGGATTATTGTAGTCAATGGGAGCAGCGGAAGCAGTGGGCATGTAGCTTATGTCTATGTATAGACTAAAGCGGGTATAGCGGAGATAAATTATCTATTTTTGATGTGACAGTCATAGAGTTTGACTTCATCAAAATAACAGATGGACGAAGTAAGAAGGTAGTAGGGGGTGATGTCCTGGTACTTGGATGACATGCTCTTGATAGGAAGTGATCTTCCTATACTACGATCAGTTATACTGTGGTTGTCACAAGGATTTTCTCCACATAGGATCTGGATAAAATATCTGGGATTCTGGTGACTAGATCTATGGTTTTAGATCTAGATTTGGGAAGTGTCCCAATTCGGGTACTTGACACTATTCTAAAATGTTTTAGAATGGACGACTCCTAGCGTGGTGGTGTACCCGCTGGTGATGGAGTCACCCACTCTAAAGAGATGTCTTATAAACTGATGAGGAGAGGGATTTGCATGATTGGCATATCACTTGCTTAGGCAATTGAATCAATCATGAGATGTAAAGTACCACACCAGATATTGTTTTTGCACTTGCTGTAATAAACATATATTAATCCAATCCTGGAGAAACGTTAGGAAGCAGTTATGAACATAAGTGGATGTTCTTGGTATATGGTAACAGCAGCCTCCTTCGGGAGGCGGTTATCATTTTAGGCTTCCAAAGTGACCTGGATGACAGAGTGGCTGTCAGAGTTATAGTTTGCCCTCTTTTGAGGGGCGGTATGTTGGATGGGTGGTCCAAGCGGATATTGTGGAAGGCATGGCACAGAATACTGATTAAATTCAGTGGATGATACAGTCTAAGAAGTTTGTTGGATTTGGAGTTCATTTGTGAACTGGGTTGTCACGACCCAAAATTTAGTTCGTGACCGATAATTAAATCACGCCACGTTTACAGACGTAACGCAATTCAAGTAAGCCAAAACCCAGAAATCTAAACCTTTTTAAGAAAATAAAAGAGATGATGTTCTGAAATAAAGGTATGATGAAATTAAAAATTTTTCTTAAATGCATAGATGAGGGAACATGAAAATACAAGTGGATTATGCATGTTGAAAAACATGTTTCGTCTTTTAAAAATTTGGGCAGCACCTCCTTTGTATATTTTGATCCAAAACCACATATACAAGATAATGATAAAGGCATCCCCAAGCGGGAGCTAGCACTTCGCCAAACGGTGGAATCATAACCACGCAAGTCATAAAACATGTATACGACACCCAACGGCGAAGATCAACACAAAAGATAATGAATAAAGCAAGACATCAACCCAATAAGCGAACATAAACCCCCGCTCTAAGTCTCGCAACCACAAGTCTCACTACGTCCAACTACATAAACAAATACTAGTTCTGATTTGATGGAGTTTACTAGATACAACAGGAATAATAAATACAAGAGGGGTACGATCCAACATGTACCACTTACCAAAGCAAAACACCCGAATGCAGCTGTGTGCCAGCGATGCTGCTACTGATCCATATGGTCAAACTGCAAGAACTGTGGCACAACGGGGGTGAGTTGCCAACTCGTGAGTAGAAAACATCATCAGGTAGAAATCGAAATAAACAACGATTCCTAGGTCAACTATATCATAAAGGTAATACTATGATATCCAGGGTGACCATTGTAGGGTTCCTAGGCACTCTAATGGAGTCTCACAAGTGATCAAACATGCCAATTTCTAAAAATTACGGTGCCGAGAAAACCTAGAACGGATCGTTGGCTAGAAGTGTAGGCGAAGCAAGCAAGTAAACGGAAATATAGCTAAAGGGAAGGGGCTACAACCTTTGTAGATCCGGCCCACCACTTCCTAAGATCCGCGATGATCTCCCTCCGCTGTCTAAATCGAACCCATGACTCTAGCATTGGCATCATCGAAGAATGGGCGGGCTTGATCGTCGGTTCGATGCCGAAGATGATCTACGTCGAGGTATCACAAGAACAAGCTCCAACTTCACCAAGCCATGAAAACTTGTGAAGGAAACACCCTATACAACTTGGCAAGAGGTAGAGGATGAAGAAATAGGAAGTGGGTAGATTTTAGATTTGGATTTCTCACTCATTTTGGCTAGTTGCCATTGATGGTGCAAGCTTTCTTCAACTTGAAGATGAAGAAGAAGATGATAAAGAATATGATAAGTGATATGTAAATGATAAATAAATCAATACTTATCATTTACTAACCCTTGGTTAGTTGTAGAGAATGGACCATGGTTAACTTGAATAGTTAGGGTTAAGGATGAGACAAGAATGGTGACTTAGTCAAAGTTTCAAGAAACTTCAACTTCAAACAAATCAAGCCACCATTCCATTTTCATTATCATTTCCTTTTTCCAAAATAATCAAAAAGAATAAATAAATGAATAAGTAATTAAAAAGAAAACCCTAATCATAAACTTAACCATGGTCTAATTCTTTACACTAACCCTAGCTTGCATGTATCATCAAACATGATACAATCATGTGCACAAAATATATCACATATACAATGTGCACAAACCAAGTGAGTAAATCCATTTAAAGTGAACCAATACTAGTTAATGCAAAGTAATATATCAAATATATAATTATACATTAAATCATTAAATCAACACTTGATTCAATGATCCGGTCATATCGCATATAACCGGCTAGTATCCAATGTATCGGCTTATCGAATCAATCCTTGATTCGATAACTAGGTTATATCGCATACAGCCATTCGACACATTCATCGCGAGAATGAAATACGGTATCACATACACGCATTATTCTCGGTCCCGCACATATCTCATATGCGCTCCTATTTCGTTTGGCTTGAGCCAGGAAACCTCTGTGTAGGACTCTAAAGACTCGCCAATACGCCGGCAGCAGATGATGATCATATCAAACACCCACAAGCCGCAAGCGGTCTGCTAAACGTAACGGCCACCCGGGTATTGAGCGATCAGAAGATCGACGAGCAAGCCCGCTCATACTCCTGTGAATCCAACCAGTAACACTTACCGTATAGTCCGGTCTGTTCGTCTGATATGTCGCATATCTCGCCTAGGGGTGGTAAACGTCAGACCCCAGTAGCTTGATAAGTCATGCTGACGTGAGGTCCATAACATTCATGAAACTACTGATAACACTTACCAGTAGGTCACTGCAACCCTGGCCAGGGATTTCCTGTTATGGCCAGTCGAGCATAGCACAACATCAACCCCCAATACCGGGAGAGACGAATCCTCTCCTATCGCTCATTGCCTCCATGTGAATCGGGACTGTACCCAATAACCACCTGTTTGCACAACTCAGTAGAGCAGTGGTAGGGTGGAAATCAAAGCACGGTGGGAGACACACAAGACTCTATGACGATCTCGGGTCAACAGACTAAGCTGTACCAGTGTCACCAGAGAACTGCCATCTGACGTGAGGTATAATACCATCTGGGAGTTCTCGGCAAGTCCTTTCAGTGTAACCAGTCTCCACTGAGCACCCGCATACCATCTCCGATGTCAAACACCAATGGATATGGGATCATCCATCGCCCATCGCATGGGTCGAGAAGATATACGCTAGTCTACTCTGGAATATCGATGCCCCGTCTCGATATTCCCACGACTAGGAACAATGAAGGATGTACTCATTGACTACCCAGGCCCCACTAGTATGATCTGCATCATAGTCCTGAAAGTCGAGTACACATCCTAAGGGCTTTATCAACATGTAACAGAGAGACGGAAAGTATATACGTTAAGATAAAGAGCAACCAGATAGCGTACTATCATGTCGAGCAAGAAAGTCCTACCTATATATGTCCCAGCATCCACTACAATATACATCCAATGTACAGTAATGGCCTCTAGGGCATACATATAACTAACAATCTCCCACTTGCACTAGGGCCATCTGTAGCAGTGGTTGCAGTATCACATACTCAACCATCCCCTAAAAGTCTCTCTTTGGGAAAAGGCCTTCGTGAGTGGATCCGCCGTGTTGTCCTCTGAGTCTACTCTCCTAACCTCGATCACCCCGGAGATCAACTATCTTCATGATCAGGTGATGCTTCCTCAGAATTTGTCTGGGTCACTGATGGGACCAGGGTTCCAGGGCCGAAGCCACACTTCCATTGTCATACAATGGCAGGAACCTAGTTCATCTTATGAACCAATATACACCCAAACTTCCTCTTTGGTGGTATCTTCAATAGCGATGTTACCAGCCTTTATCGTCTAGTTTGCCACGGTATCTAGCTTGGAACTCTTCCAACATACCGTCCCTCTACTGAGGGTAAAGACAATGCCCGTGACTGACATTCAGTCGTCTTTATCACCCTGGAACTCTTCCAGTGATTCTCCCCAGGATCGATTGATACCATCTCACTACATCTAGTAAGAATCCTAGCATCCAATTACATCTATCTCATAGATGAAAACTCAGGATTTATGAGGTATCACTTTGATCCTATTTAGAGAATCCTTGTGATAATAGGAGATTGACCGATCGTAGTATAGGAAACTCTTTTCCTGTCAAGAGTATGTTGTCTACGTACAATACGAAGATGACCACCTTACCCTCTACTACCCTTTTGTTTATACAAGGTTCTTCTACCATTTTGATGAAGTCAAACACTTTGACTATCACATCAAAACAGACGTTCCAACTCCGCGGTGTCTGCTTTATTCTGTAAAGCATCTTGCACACGTTTCCGCTGCTCCCACTGTCTACGAGGCCCTCTGGCTGTGTACTTACAGACGTTCTCTTCTAAATCAGTATTTAGAAAAGCAGTCATGGCACCCAACCGCCAGATATCGTAGCCGTGGTAAGTAGGATCTGGATAGACTTAAGCACAGCTACTGGAAAAAGGTTTCATCATTATCCACGCCTGGTCGATGACGAAAACCATTAACAAGTCTAGCTTTGAAAGTCTCAACTTTTCCATCTACACCAAGTAATCTTCTCAAGATATACTTGCTCCTGATGGGGATTTAACCCATCAGATAAAGAATCTAAAGTCCATACATTGCTGGTGTACATGGATTCCATCTCAGATCGCTAAGCATCCAGCCATTCTTATAGAGTCCCTACTCTCGATGGCCTGCTCGAAACTAGTCGGGTCATCATCTTATGATGCATTCCTCGCTCCCACTGTCATCGAGAAACCGAGGTATCTCTCAGGTGGATGAGGAACCCTACTAGATCGGCGGAGAGGCTGAGGTTCGTCGGGAACTATAGAATCCTTTGGTTCTGTCAAATCATCAACTGCAGTTTTGTATAGCTGGAACCTTTCCAGTTCTACAGAACTGATCCTGCCTCGATCTTGTCCGGATTTTGCTTTAAACATAGGCCGGACAACCCCAAATCTTAACTAGCTTAAGACATGGGCTCTTCCCATACCATATCTCATATGGAGTGGTAGGCACTGATTTGATTCAAACCTAATTCAATATGTATGCAGCTTCTCAAGTGCATAACACCCAAAAGGAAACAGGTAACTCAGTAATACTCATCATAGAGCACGCGATATCTAATATTGTGTGATTGCTCCACCCCGATATACCGTTGTTCTGTGGTGTATTCAGAGGAGTCACACTGAGAGAAAATCTCATTCTCCTTTAGAATAGTCCAGGAATTCTATGCACAAGTATTCTCCTCCCTGATCTTATCATAGAATATAATACTTATACCCATATTTTGGTTCTCTACTTCTAACTTATATTCTGTGAATATCTCAAAAGGTTCGGACTCATGTTTCAACAGGAACATATGACTGAATCTTGAGAGATTATCAGAGAACGTAATGAAGTATAAAGAACCAGTCCTGGCATGTGTAGACAGGAGACCTTACAAACATCATAATGTATCAGTCCCAAGAGTTTACTAACTCTTTCTCTGTTTCCAATAAACAGAGCTATGGTCATCTTATCTTTGTGACATGACTGGAAAGTTTCACAAGATGTAAATTCAAACTGATTTAAATATGCATCTAAAATGTAACTTCAGCCAGTCGGGTCGCATTGATATGACCTAGTCTACAATGCCTCAAGAATGATTCGTTCATTTCTGAACTCTTCCTCTTGTGTGTGTTCTGTATACAAGGAACTGTAGTTTGATTTAGAACGTCAATGCTTTTAGATAACGTGCCTGAACCGATCAACTTTTGATATAGGAAATGTTCAAAACATTATCCATCAATACAAAATTATATCCTTTCTTTACTAAAAAAGAGACTGATATGATTTTGTATATCAGGTTCGGTATCTAATAGCATTTGTTCAGAATCAATGTACTGGTAGTACAGGGTGACAGTGACCAACAGACTTGGCTGCAACACTTGCCCCGGTTTCTGTCTCATGAAACTTATCACCCGTTCTCAGTTTTTCTACCTTTTGTAGCCCTATGTAACAGCTTACATATCTGGGATCCTGATCCGGTATCATATACCCAGGATTCAGAGGATACTGAGAAACAGTTCTTTGTAATGAACATACCCGAAGGAGATGCATCATATGCACTTTCTTCGTTTGGGCTGCATAGGAAATCTGGCATTCCCCTATTCCCTGCTCTGTCTTATAACAATTATAAGTTGGAGCGGGACCAACGTTCCTCAGCTCAGTATAAAAAGCGGGTTCGGTCAATACATCCATATTATTATCTTGATTAAGGCGTGATATGGTCGCTACCTGGAGAGAGAGAGAAGAAAACACTCAGCGTGCGCTCTTGCAAGATCAGATTGGTTATTTATTTTATCTAATCAGGATGGCTCCCACTGTTTTTATCAAATCTTCTTTCAAACCCTAAAAGGAAAAACTAGCCGGGATTAATTACACTCTACAAGTTCGCCAATCTTTCAGCCAGGCCAGTGCCGGTACTTTGAGGGAGGTTCCCCGTGCTTTCGCATGGACCTAATTACAGTAAACCTCGTTTTCCCAGAGGCGTAACCCCGTTGACACCTTTCTAGACACCTACTTGATCGGCTAATTGTAAAGTGCAAAACTCTCCCAGGAGTAACAATTACTCGCAGTGGGTATCGGGATCCAACTATCATATAGAAGGTATGCAATCTCATTGCAAGTTTCAACACTTGAAACTCCCGATAAAGGTTTTTTTTTACCCCTAGCGCCTATGACCTTAACTATGGTCAACAAATCATAAGTACTAGTCAAGTTCTACCCGTCATTTCGTGATTAATTAGACCCACCCACATGACCCTTAACTAAGGTCAACAAAGTCACGCGACTGTCCTAACTAATCGCATCATATGCGGTGTAGGAAGACATCACTTAGCTACCGTACACTGTGCCTTAACTAAAGTTAACAAACACAGCACGAATACTAAGTACTCTACTTCCTAAAATGACGGAGGGTTGCGAATGGTTTTTGTGAAAACCTTTAACACTTTGAACTTGATCTCGTTGCGGAATCAAATGGTTTTTAAATGGAATGTTTTTGAGGCTTTTCTAGTTTTACTAAAGGGGTCACTCCCGGTGAAGGGATCGTCGGCCCTTTCCTTGTCGAATGAGGTGCGGGATATATCATATATATCACTCTGCATAGCAGAAACTATAGAAGCGATCAAAAGACAAACCGAGGGTTGTAGCATCTGCCAGTTATTGCTAAAGGAGTCACTCCCGGTGAAGGGATCTCGGTCCTTTCCTTATCGAATAAGGTGCAGGTTGTTCTACAAGGAACACCGCGATGCAAAGCAAGAACTGTAGCTACCTGTTTTATTTTGAAATTCGATTCCACAACATCAATTAGGTTTATTTTCTTTCATTAATCTCATTAATGAATATCCCATCATTTAAGTCCACCTAATCATCACAGATAAATATAACGTACGCTTATGCCATCCGTATTCGCCTCGATGTCCCGTCTGCACCGTTAGGTTAGGTAACTAACGGCAGAGCGAGGCAGGGCTAGCACGGGTGTAAAACATAAGTAACGTCTATATAATATATCATATATACTATATATTATATCTATCACAGAATCACATCACAGATAACGCAGCAGAAAGAATCATATGAAATATTGGATATTCTAGGACGTCCGTGTTTTGAATACGAGCCAGTATAAAACACGGATTCCACGGTCGTGATGAATAGCCAATCCCACACCCCTAGACCCCTACGAGAGCGACAAGCAACCCTACCAATTCTAGGGTTAGGAGACCCGGACTCGACTCCTCGAGTTGGTCTCCCACTGGACCCCAAAACCCGGTTACCTATGCTCCCCTCCTTGGGTCTATCCTAGTGCAGAAAAGTAAATAATATACATCAACGGTGACAACTTCCGCAACTTGGAAGTGCCCCAATAAAAGAATATTACATACAAGTTTTTACATGAATGAAAATGAAAAACACTCATCTCACATAAAAACCCCCGGCTATTCAAACACGACGATCCAATATAACATATCCAGCAACACATAACATCACATGTCATCAACGTATGTAAATATGCGCATCCCAATTGTCGTTGACATATAGCAACGAAACCGGCGATATTACATATTACACTTACGGTCATAGAAAAGAAAGTGTAAAACTACAACAGTTGGAATCCGCAACTCCTTTAGACATCACATGCCTAATCAAATGAATTCTTTAGACATCGCATGCCTAACAATTATAAACTCCGCATTTTAGTCTCATTATCGAAAACTCTTTTCAATATCAAGTCGGGCAATTCAACAGGATTCCCGACATTCTGATCGAATGCTCGTCGCAAACTTCCGTAGACGGCCGTGCCCCCGACACCGTCGACAAAGTGCACCAAGGCGGAACACCGCTACCGCGAGCACCCGAACGGATTCTTTCGGCGACGGGGTTCTCCTACAGTCACTTGGTCGGGGCTATGGAGTGAGGCTGTTTATTAAGTTTACCCGGCGAGTATCCGTGTACGCTACGTGATTGCGACGGACTTTTGATCACATCAAAATTCCGTGGCAACCGATCAAGTGAGACTAAACTGCTATGTTTATAATATTCATTCCGTTATCTCATAACTATTTATGAATTCCAATTATTGTATCACATTCCGGATAAACAGAAAATGCTAAACTTTTCGATCGAACAATCGAACACCCAAGTTTTCCCGAAACAGCTCAACACATGAAATAAGTCTAACAACATTCAGTTCGTGCCTCAGTACCAACGGTCCAGCCGTAGAAGGGTCAAGCCATCGCCTCATATGTGGCACGCCGTACTGCCCCAAACCCGAAGGTTCAAAGGGCAGTTCTCGACGGTCACATAATCGAGTTAAGGTTTGTTGTCTTCTAGAGGGTCCATCGCGTTACTTGCACTACTTAGAACGTCGTTAAACTACGGAAAAATCCAACACATTGAAATTTCCCGACAGGGGAAAAAGTGGGTATTTATATCCGGTCGAACTTTTTAACATATTTTAAAAATACCCGGAAAAGCACACCAACAAAAATTAGACAGTCTGATCGAATACACCGAGTCCCCAATACAACCCAAAAAATAAAACTCTGGAATAAATATTAAAATATTCCCAGGAAAACCAGGACTGAAAACTAGGAGTTACTGTGAAAATTTAAACAGATGATGGAACAACTTGGCCGCGGAACCGCCGCACAAGCCATGCTTGTGCCGCGGTTCCGCCGCACTCTAGAGGAATCATGCTCTCGAATTTCACAGTAATTCTTAGAATTACCTGCTTATTTTTCTGCATATTTTTAATTTCGAAAAAACCACGATTTCAGAAAAAGTCCATAGAGCAATATTAGGGTTTTGGTTTTGATTCGATCGGAGTTCTAATTCCGTCTAGACTTCGCCTAAGGCTCTAGCTAGGCTCTGATACCACTGTAGGGTTCCTAGGCACTCTAATGGAGTCTCACAAGTGATCAAACATGCCAATTTCTAAAAATTACGGTGCCGAGAAAACCTAGAACGGATCGTTGGCTAGAAGTGTAGGCGAAGCAAGCAAGTAAACGGAAATATAACTAAAGGGAAGGGGCTACAACCTTTGTAGATCCGGTCCACCACTTCCTAAGCTCCGCGATGATCTCCCTCCGCTGTCCAAATCGAACCCATGACTCTAGCATTGGCATCATCGAAGAATGGGCGGGCTTGATCGTCGGTTCGATGCCGAAGATGATCTACGTCGAGGTATCACAAGAACAAGCTCCAACTTCACCAAGCCTTGAAAACTTATGAAGGAAACACCCTATACAACTTGGCAAGAGGTAGAGGATGAAGAAATAGGAAGTGGGTAGACTTTAGATTTGGATTTCTCACTCATTTTGGCTAGTTGCCATTGATGGTGCAAGCTTTCTTCAACTTGAAGATGAAGAAGAAGATGATAAAGAATATGATAAGTGATATGTAAATGATAAATAAATCAATACTTATCATTTACTAACCCTTGGTTAGTTGTAGAGAATGGACCATGGTTAACTTGAATGGTTAGGGTTAAGGATGAGACAAGAATGGTGACTTAGTCAATGTTTCAAGAAACTTCAACTTCAAACAAATCAAGCCACCATTCCATTTTCATTATCATTTCCTTTTTCCAAAATAAACAAAAAGAATAAATAAATGAATAAGTAATTAAAAAGAAAACCCTAATCATAAACTTAACCATGGTCTAATTCTTTACACTAACCCTAGCTTGCATGTATCATCAAACATGATACAATCATGTGCACAAAATATATCACATATACAATGTGCACAAACCAAGTGAGTAAATCCATTTAAAGTGAACCAATACTACTTAATGCAAAGTAATATATCAAATATATAATTATACATTAAATCATTAAATCAACACTTGATTCAATGATCCGGTCATATCGCATATAACCGGCTAGTATCCAATGTATCGGCTTATCGAATCAATCCTTGATTCGATAACTAGGTTATATCGCATACAACCATTCGACACATTCATCGTGAGAATGAAATACGGTATCATATACACGCATTATTCTCGGTCCCGCACATATCTCATATGCGCTCCTATTTCGTTTCGCTTGAGCCAGGAAACCTCTATGTAGGACTCTAAAGACTCGTCAATACGCCGGCAGCAGATGATGATCATATCAAACACCCACAAGCCGCAAGCGGTCTGCTAAACGTAACGGCCACCCGGGTATTGAGCGATCAGAAGATCGACGAGCAAGCCCGCTCATACTCCTGTGAATCCAACCAGTAACAATTACCGTATAGTCCTGTCTGTTCGTCTGATATGTCGCATATCTCGCCTAGGGGTGGTAAACGTCAGACCCCAGTAGCTTGATAAGTCATGACGACGTGAGGTCCATAACATTCGTGAAACTACTGATAACACTTACCAGTAGGTCACTGCAACCCTGGCCAGGGATTTCCTGTTATGGCCAGTCGAGCATAGCACAACATCAACCCCCAATACCGGGAGAGACGAATCCCCTCCTATCGCTCATTGCCTCCATGTGAATCGGGACTGTACCCAATAACCACCTGTTTGCACAACTCAGTAGAGCCGTGGTAGGGTGGAAATCAAAGCACAGTGGAAGACACACAAGACTCTATGACGATCTCGGGTCAACAGACTAAGCTGTACCAGTGTCACCAGAGAACTGCCATCTGACGTGAGGTATAATACCGTCTGGAAGTTCTCGGCGAGTCCATTTAGTGTACCCAGTCTCCACTGAGCACCCGCATACCATCTCCGATGTCAAACACCAATGGATATGGGATCATCCATCGCCCATCGCATGGGTCGAGAAGATATACGCTAGTCTACTCTGGAATATCGATGCCCCGTCTCGATATTCCCACGACTAGGAACAATGAAGGATGTACTCATTGACTACCCAGGCCCAACTAGTATGATCTGCGTCATAGTCCTGGAAGTCGAGTACACATCCTAAGGGCTTTATCTACATGTAATAGAGAGACGGAAAGTATACACGTAAAGATAAAGAGCAACCAGATAGCGTACTATTATATCGAGCAAGAAAGTCCTACCTATATATGTCCCAGCAAACACTACAATATACATCCAATGTACAGTAATGGCCTCTAGGGCATACATATAACTAACAACCGTATCTACATATGTGCAAACAATATACTCTATGCCTATCTGCATGTGGATATCATCCAACCATAATCAATGCCTGTAAGCATGTGGATCACATCCACGTATCCATCAATGACACAACAACGTCATGCATGTAAATATCATAAAAGCATATGCATGAAAGTATGAGAATATAAATCAACGTGTGTCCCTTGCGACACATCAAAATCATGGAACCTGAGTGTCCAGCATCGACACTCGAAACATCATGAGACCCGTGTCCAACAACGACACGTAAATCCTCATATCTCGTGCTCCGTCAGTCTGGATCGGCCCATGGGTTCCGTCTGTGGGATCGGCTCTCGGGCTCCGGCAGAACGGGTCGGCCCATATCCATCTGCCGACTCCGGTCGGCATCCTCCGGATAACCGCTAGGTCCAACCAATCACTGGTAGGTAGTGCTCTCCCTGCCAGGCTCATCGTCATCCCCACGAAATCTCTCTCTCGCCCCGGGGTACCATACCGGGTCCACCATGAACCCGCAACGGATCATCCAACTCCTCAAATCGGGTTTCATATATCACACGTCTCAGAACCGAGAAAACGCATGGTGAACGCACTGAAATATCATATCAAGAGAAACCAGGTTTTTAAAACAATACATACTTTCTTTTGAAATAACCACGGTTCTCAAATCCAGAAATCTCGTGAAAACAGCATATCTCAATGCGTATAATCATAAAGCATGATGTATGCGACATATAACAAAATATAAGCATATCCGTATATCATGCAACATGGAACAGTGATGTGAACATAGCAAGTAAATCATGCAAGGAGTCATAACATGATGCAGCAATTCTACTGTGTAGTGACATAGCAATTATCGATGATGAAAGTGTGTGAGCCGGCCAATCTGTGTAAGTGTAACATACGCATCATCGATAATGGTGTAGGTGCACTAGCACAGGTATAAGTAATGCAACGAGAATAACATGAATGTAGCATACAGTACATCGTCAGCTAAATGCTATAAGGTATACGTATCTAACATGACCGGGTCAGTGAATTTATGTAACACCTTAGATTTCAGTTAGTGTTAGTTTAGACGTTAATGCGGGTTTACTGTAAAAAATTTTACCGATTCGGGTTCCTCACATTTTATAACATTTAATTAATAATTTATTATTATTTGTTATGGCTTGCACGCACGTGTGCACGTTAATGTGAGGGTTTGTTTGTGCTAATATAATTTTAGTGACCATGACAATTTAACCTAATCTAATCCTTTGCTTTAATCCATTCCTAATCCTTGTTTAAACCTTAACCCTAATCCTAGATATTTTGAGAGAGAGATTTCTTTTGGGTTTTGTTTTGGAGAGAAGGTGGCATGGTGACTAATGGTGTGCATTAATGGCTTGCATTAATGTGTGATTTAATGCAAAAGGTACACTCGCCTCACTCTCACCCTACACTCACCTCCCTCTCTCATTATCCTCACACTTTCTCATTTTCTCTATCTCTTTTCATTTTCTCTTCATCTCCCTCAACTCAAACTGAACACTTGCATTTCCTTCACTAATCCATCTCTAATCTTCATCAAAACCCACAAAAATCACATCTTTTGCCTTGATTTGCCTCTTGGATGCCTTGGAGCTTAAAAAGCTAGGATCTTTGAGTTCTTTTGGATAGGTAATGATATCTTTCTGTTAGTTAAGTGTTTATTGTGTTGCGTAGCTTGTTAGTTTCAGTTTAGAATGCGTATAGTTTCGTTTCGGGTAAATATCGTATTTTTAGTGTTGTTTTGGGTCTCGGATGATCTGCTATCAAACCAGGTATTTGTTGACAAAGTTTCCATCACGGTGACCTAGTATAGTGACCTAGAACCTACCCTCAAAATATGAACCCATTCCTTCATGGACAGGCCGCAAATATATTGCTTCTGGCCGCAAATTGCGGCCATACTGGTGAGTTGTGGGTTGAGTTTTGGTGTAGGGGTCTCTGGGGTTGTTTGTGGTCTCATGATACTTGCAACTTTTACAGATTGTTGGTATAGAAAAATCTGGGATCACTTGCTTGTTTTCTTGTGTTTCGTTTCACGCGTTATGTTTTCCGATATGGTTCGTGTTCGATGTTGCTGTTGCTCCAAGTTGGTTTCGTTGTGTCGCTATGCACGTTAGCCACAATATGAACACTTGAGAGTTTGTTTTATGTTGTCGCGTTGGTCAGCGTAGTTTGTACGTGCTTTGGGTCTATTGCTAATATATATACTTGCTTTGTTGTGTTATGTTTTAGGTTCGTAGGAGGGGACTTCGGACGCTGCGAAGAAGGGAAAACGGGTGGTAGGCTTTACTTAGCTAGGAGCGTTGGTGAGTAGATTTAACATCTACAAGAGAATCGCCCGCATGGTCTTATGCGTCTGGGATAGAGATGGCATGATATTGTCGCATATTCTATTGCATATATAGAGTTGCGCATACACCTTGTTGATTAGTTACTTGTTGTGCTTGGACTTGTACCTTTAGGACACTGTACTATTATTGACGGCTCATGTTGCACGAGCACTGATTGTATGCCACACATACCGTCCATAATTGCCATGACACGCACAACACACATACATATATGATATTGTTTAGTTAGGGACATTGAGACATTGATTCATATTCCTTTATGCATATGACATATAGCATACCTGTATACCTACATGCTTACACATATGCCTTGACATACTCACATGCTAGTTACCCATATATCTATATGGTGTTGTACCATTAATAATAGGTATATACACATATGAGACATAACTACATGTATATCTTGCATACATACTTATGCATATACCTGGAGCGTATTACATCATTACTGATAGGTAGATACATATACTTTGCTATACCTACATGTTTACACATATATCTGGCTATAGCTACATGTTCACTTTTATTTGATGTTATATTGGAGTTGGAGAAATTAGGAACCGCATGATATTTATATTAACTTGTTGCAGTTAAATAGCGGCTTTTCCTTTATATGCTTACATTACAGTTTTATGTTGCATATATTATATTCATGGATTTTCGCATTAAGATATGGATTTTTCATGATGTTTTCTGGATTTAAGGCCCGTGGTAGTTCCATGAAATTATGCATTATTTGAAAAACCCAGTTTCTCTTGATATGATATTTCAGTAGCCGCCATGAGATTTATCGGTTCTAATATATATACCCCATGCGAGGAGGAGTCGGGGGCCGTGTGAGGGTACATGGTGGGGCCCGGAGGTACTCCGGGGCGAGAAAGGGATGTCGATGTACAACGCTGATGAGCCTGGCAGGGGAACCATATCTACTAGTGACAATACCTATGACTCGGCAATTATCGTGGGGATACCGACGGAAGTCATGTACGTATGGATACGTCGAAAGGCGAGGGTCAGAGCTAGGTACTCGAGTTTTCGGGATAGCGTAAGATACGTACCTATCAGGGGGCCAGTCGTGGTAACCGCACCTGACAGATCAGTATTTATGTGTCGATGCTTAACACTTTGTTTCATGATATTTTTACTCCTAAGTATATATAACAGTAGAATGGGACGTTGTTATATATATATATATATATATATATATATATATATATATATAGATATGTATGTATGTATGTATATATATATATATATTAGTGGAATGGGACGCTAATATATATGTATACATATCAATTTATATACATCATCATAATTATTCATGCAAATATACTTAGGATATATGAGATTGACTTGATATTAGATAGAAGATATATATGAGATTGACTTGATATTGGATACAGGATATATATGAGATTGACTTGATATTGGATACAGGATATATGAAATTTACTTGATTTGTACATTCAGGATATATGAGATTTACTTGATATTGTACATTCAGGATATATGAGACTTACATGATATGAGAGCCAATTTGGGGGCTGATTTGAGGAAATTGGGATTTGGATTGTCTTGATGGACTTTGGTCCTACCACGAGGTCAGGATTCCGTGGGAATGACATGTTTTATCCCATACTCCACATTTATTGTTTATACATTGCTTCATGTATTAGTTGTACCTACTAGAGTACCTTTCATGACTATTGCATACATATGACCATTTATTGCTATTAGCTTGCATATGTTAGATTCGCGATGTACGTGCATACTTGCGATTACCTGCATATGTTATTTACTATTCACGAGTTGGAAACTCACCCCCGTTGTGTCACAGTGTTTTGCAGGTTGTTCCTCAGAGTAGTTAGAGACAGGGCTATTCTCATCTATCGTATCATCTTTTGCTACGGATACTGCTTCGGCTCACAGTGTGCAGTTTTTCTTTAAGTGGGTTTTGTAGTTATCCGTTTATGTTCATTGTATATTTGTTATATCATGTACTCTCCATCTACCACTTCTATGTATGACTTAGAGATTTGATGTGAGGACGATATTGTGTATTATTTTGGTGACTTGGAAGTCTTTTATGCTGTCTTATTTATATCGTCTTTTATTTCTTCGCTAGGGCGTCGTATATCTGTTGTAGTGGTTGTTTTCCGCCTTTGGGCGTGTTTTTGCTCCCGTTTGGGGATGCTTTACTTATATTTATGTTGTACCCATTTTTGGGGCTGGTTTTTACAAAGGAGGTGCTGCCAAAATTTTAAAGGAAATAAAGTTGGACTTTTAAAGAATTTGAGTTGAGATTTCAAAGGTTTTAAAAATGTTATTAACACTTACTATTTTTGATGGTTTAGATTGCTGGGTTTTCGGCTTACTTAAATTGCGTTACGCCTGTAGACATTGCGTAGTTTAAGGGTCGTCACGTGCCAATTTTGGGTCATGATAAAGTTGGTATCGGAGCGCTAGATTTTACTTTTCAGAGTGTAGGATGTCCTTGGTATGATGGAGTAGGTAGCTTAAGCAGAGTAACGTAATGTGTGTATGTCCGTGGCATACTCACGACGCGGTACTCCGCCTAAAGAGACCTAAGTACTAATTGCTTGAAATTCCTTCCTTGATGATACATATCGTTGTGATTCGATTTCCGTGTTCATATAGAATCTTATTTCTATTTATAACCTTTGCCGCCGATGACTATGGGGACTCAGAGAGGTGCAGCGAGGGCCGAGGTCAGAGTTGACTCATTTGGGACGAGGATTGACCAGGATGGTACGGTCGCTGTACAGCAGCAGATGGATCCGCTTTCGACAGATCGTATCGCTAGGCTTGAGGCAGAGATGCAGGACTTGCGCCAGACGATGAGGTCTTTGGTTAAGACCATTAGAGCGCAGCGACAAGAGGTTGCCACCCCCTGTTACCCAGTTGTTCCTTGCGATCAGCACACAGTATAGTGTTACGTATACAGCACCAGTGGATGCATCCCTAGTTGACGAGGCACGTATTCCAGAGACTTTGGGAGTTCGAGGACCGAGGAGGGCTAGTACAGGTTTGTTAGCCCCGAGATAGAGATTCAGTTGCCGAGACAGATTTCGTGACCGTCGTGGGAGTAGCAGAGGCTTAGGACGAGGACAGTCGTTCAGCTCGCATCCCTAGGAGGGTCAGCAGTCATCGCGCGGATGTTTCTGGTGTGGGAGCCTTCATCACCTCATCAGGAATTGTTCCTTAGTACCGCGTCAGACTCGTGTTCGGAGAGGTCGTGGTCATGGAGGATTCACTCAGAGGGGATGTTGGGTTGCTAGGCACGCGCACAAGGGTCTACGAGGCATCAACCATGCCCGATTAAAAATTTAGCCGTGCCGAACAACCCGAATACGGAACTTTAAACTAGAGATTAGGCGAAAAACAACATGCTAAACACTTTAACACTAAGTGAGAGGGATTACAACCTTTGTAGATCCGGTCCTTAACTTCATATGCTCCGTGTTGTGGTCCCTTCACTGCGATCATCGTGATCCGGACTCTCGAGAGGTTCCACGAAGAGAAAGACGCAACCTTTGCTTCCGAACTTCGATACTAAGATGATCTACCTTGAAGTTTCTTTAACACAAGCTAACACTCATGAAATGATGTGAACACCCTCATCTAAATGGCAAGGGAAGATGAGGATGATGAAGTAGGATTTTTGCTCTCTTTATTTATATTTTTCTCACAATTATTCATCACTTTGGAAAAAAAAACAAGCAAGCTTTTTCATGAAGAGTGAAGGAAGAAGAAGATGAATAATGTTGATCAATCCTTTTGTGATGAATAGTAATCAAGAATATATGATTGATTATCAAACCATGGTCAAGGATGAGAGGCTAAACCAATGTAGAGAATAAACTAGAGTTAGGGTTTGGTTAGTTCAAAGCATGAGTCATAACAAAATATCTTTATCATGACAAAATAGAAAACCTTCTAGAATGAACAAGAAGGTGCTAACCCTAATCAAACCCTAATCCCATTATATCATCCTTAAACATGTTTTATAATAAATCATATCATGTCACAATAATATATATCACATATATATTATATATTTGCAACAAAAGAAAATAATACAATTAACATATATCGCATATATATCAATGTATTAATCCGGGTGAGAAAAAGAATCTTTTAGTGAGAAAATATTAGTTAATGCAATTTAATATATCATATATATATTATTATACAATAAATTATCGAATCAACACTTGATCCGACAATCCGGCTATATCGCATATAACCGACTAATATTAATCCGTACCGATTCATCGAATCAACACTTGATCCGATGACCCGGCTGATATCAAATATCGCGAGAATAGAATACGGTATCTCATATCGTATTATCCTCGGTCCCGCACATATCACATATGTGCTCCTACTTCGTTTTGCCTGAGTCAAGAAACCTCTGTGTAGGACTCTAAAGAATCGTCAATACGCCGGCAGTAGGTGATGATCATATCAAACACCCACAAGCTGCAAGCGGTCAGCTAAACGTAACAGCTACCCAGGTATTGAGCGCTCAGAAGGTCAACAAGCAAGCATGTAACTTCTCCTGTGAATCCAAACAGTAACACTCCCGTACAGTCCGGTCTCTTCGTCTGATATGTTGCATATCTCGCCTAGGGGTGGTAAACGTCAGACCCCAGTAGCTCGATAAGTCGTGTCGATATGAGGTCTATAACAGTTCGAGAAACTACTGATAACACTTACCAGTAAATCTCAGCAACCCTGGCCAGGGATTTCCGGTTATAGCCAATCGAACACAGCACAACATCAACTCCCTATACCGGGAGAGACGAATCCCCTCCTATCGCTCATTGCCTCCATGTGATTCGGGACTGTACCCAAAAGCCACCTTTTTGCATGCCCTCTTGGACGTGGTATGATGGAAATCAAAGCACAGTGGGAATCACACAAGACTTTATGGCGATCTCGGGTCAACAGACTACTCTGTACCAGTATCACCGGAGAACTGCCATATGACGTATTGTATAATACCATCTGGGAGTTCTCGGCGAGTCCGTCCAGTGTACCCAGTCTCCACTGAGCACTCGTACACCATCCTTGATGTCAAACACCGATGGATATGGGATCATCCATCGCCCATCATATGGGTCAAGATGCGTATACGCTAGTCTACTCTGGTGCATCGATGCCCTGTCTCGATACACCCTCGACTAGGAACAGTTATAGGATGTACTCGTTGACTACCATGGCCCCACTAGTATGATCTCATCATAGTCCCAGTAGTCGAGTACATATCCTAAGGGCTTTATCAACATGTAACATAGAGACAATCTGAGTACATGTTAAGATAAAGTACAACCAGATAGCATACTATCATGTCGAGCAAGAAAGTCCTCCCTATATATGTCCTAGCATCCACTACAATATACATCGTATGTACAGTAATGGCCTCTAGGGCATACATATAACTAACAGGGGATAGGTTGGCAGAGGAAGAGTTCAACCAGTTGCGGGTAGGGGGCAGACACGAGAGTTTTCTTCTACTCATCGGGACGCGCAGGCGTCCAATGCAGAGTTTTCAGGTATTCTTAATTCGTATGTTCTTTTGATGCACTTGTTTGTTTTACATACTTTGTGCTGTGGTTGGGCCGAAAGTCGTGTTAGCTAGATCAGCCGTTTGTTATGTTAACTTCTGTCAGCAATTCTTTTGTTGCGCGACACGTATTTCGGTCGTGTGCCTATCGGATAGGTGATAGAGATTCGTCCGTCATTTTAATCCTTCTTGAGATGTTGGATTTGACATTCTCCTGGGCACGGACTGGTTAGTTACGTGCTAGGCGTCTGTGGACTGTCGCGAGAAAACAATCAGGTTTTGTTTTCCCGGTGAGTCAGTTCTTGTTGTGCAGGGAGGACAGTGGTGCCGCCTCTCACAGCTTGAATTCAGCCTTTTTCGCTAGTCGGATTTTGAGGAGAGGATGTCGAGAATTCTTGGCTTTCATTCGTGATACCAGAGCCATAGTGGGTGTGTTGGACCGGGTTCCTATCGGGCGAGAGTTTTCCGACGTTGTACCAGATGAGCCGGCGGAGCTTAGGGAGCTTAAGGATCAGCTGCAGAGTAGTTAAATAGGGGGGCTTGTGCGTCCGAGTGTTTCGCTTTGGGGAGCTCCTATCCTGTTCGTCATAAGAAGGACGGCAGTTGAGGTTGTGTATTGATGGATTGTCAATTGAACTGAGTTACGGTGCGGTTAGGTATCCTTTACCTCGCATTGACGATTTCTTCGATCAGCTCTAGATTGCGAGACATTTTCTAAGTTTGTTTGGGATCAGGTCATCATTGGTTGCGGGTTCGGAGTGATGACATTCCGAAGACTGCTTTTGTGCGCGCTACGGGCAGTATGAGTTTTGGTGGTGTCGTTGGACTCACCAATGCCCTAGGAGCATTCGTGGATGTGATCAACCAGATTTCTTCAGGCCGTTCCTCGACTAGTTTATTGTTGTGTCATTGATGACATTCTGGTCTTTTCCAAGAGTCGTGAGGAACATGAGCTACACTTGAGGATTTGTTTTGCAGATACTGTGAGAGCACCAGCTATTTGCTAAATTCTCGGAGTGTTCTTTTAGGCTTGATTGTGTTGACTCCTAGGTCATGTGGTTACGGGAGACGGTTTTCGTACGGACCCGAGGAAGATCGAGGCCGGAAAGCTTTGGCCTAGACTTGTCTACGGGACGGAGGTCCGCAAATTTTTGGGCTTAGCAGGTTTTTACCGCCGTTTCGTGCAGCATTGCTAGTGTATCGCTGCACCGTTGACTGGACTGACCGGAAAGGAGGTTCCTTTTCTTTGGACTGAGGCATGTGTGCGGAGTTTTCAGCAGTTGAGGACTTGGTTGACAAACTGCACCAGTTCTTTCTTTACATTCTAGTTCGGGTGACTTTGTTGTTTAACTGTGATTTTTCGCGAGTGGGGCTCAATTTTTGCGTTGATGCGGCATTATAGAGTTATCGCTTTTGCTTCCAGACAGTTAGAGAAAGTACGAGCAGGATATCCCACTCATGATCTGGATATGGCTGCGGTGGTCGTGCGTTGGAGATTTGGAGACACTACTTATGTGGAGAGTCGTGTCAGATTTTCACGGACCACCTGAGCTTAATGTACATCTTCCTGCAGCAGGTTTTGATTGTTGAGACAGCATCGTTGGATGGAGCTTGTGAAGGATTGTGTTTGTGAGATCCTTTATTACCCGTGGCAAGGCGATTGTGGTAGCTGAAGCTGGAGTCGTAGGCCCGGGGTTAGCTTCTCCCAGTTGTGCGCAGTTTTGAAACAGTCTTCTGCAGATTTACAGTTCTTGTGCGTTCGTTGGGTACAGCTTAAGTTCGCCTCTTCTAAGGGGACAGCTTGCTCATGTCCGCGCCCATCCATTTTCCTTAATCATTTTCACGAGGCACAGCCCGCTGATGCTCGTTTGTCAGAGATTCTTATGTAGGGTTCCTATCGACGGCAGCATGTTTTCGGGAGGCATCGTCCATGCCATTTTCTAAATTTTTCCGTTTCAAGGAACTCTAAACTAGAATCGTTAACTAGAATATTATACGGAAACTATAGTAAACCATTTACAACTAAGTGAACTAGAAATACAACCTTTGTAGATCGGTCCTTCACTTCATAAGCTCCTTGTAGTAGTCCCTTCGCTGTGTTGATGGAACTCCCGGACCCTTGCATGGCTTCACAAGGCGAATGGAACGTTCTTGCTTGAAGTCTTGTTCACACCATAATATTGCATTATCATATTCCCCATTCTTATTCTTTTTATAAATAAACAGGTGCTTTTGACGCATGTCTGCTACATGTTACAGGTTACAGGTTCTTGGACAGAAAACAGTGAAAACGAGGTAAAGACGATGAAAAAGTAAATTTTAACCAATAAACAGAGAATCTTGATCAAGCCTACATAAGAAACAGTTCACAAAGCAAGATTCAAGGTATCGACTCAAAGCGAAGGGTTAAAGTTCACTACAAGTATTCACTGGAAGATCTGGAGAAGACCAGAAGCCAAATAGAGAAACGATATAAAGAAATAAGAAGATAAAAAGTACTAGAACTTGACCACAAAATTGTGCAGCCCAACTCCAACATTTGGCCGCGGAACCGCCGCCAAAGAATGCCTCAGGCCGCGGTTCCGCGGCAGGGTAGTGCGATCAGAGGAAATAAATTTCACTAAATGTTTGGCGGCGCTGAATAGTCAAACCTAGGGGTATTTGTGTAAATGTAGACATGCGAGTCAAATGTAACCCTAGGGTTTCCTATTCTCTATAAATAGGAACTCTAAAGATTGTAAACTTTATGCCTCCCTTTAATGAATAAAACATAGAAATCTTTTGGAGAGCATCGGTGTTTCTTCTCCATTCAGAAATTCAGATCTGACAACCCTGCATGGATGATTGGAGGGATGCATCTGTAAGTAATTTAATTTCTTGCCCTAGTGTAGATTTCAATTCCTTGCCCTAGGTAGATTTAGTTTCATGCCCTAAGAACTTGTTTAGGGTTTAGCTTTGAGGAAGGATTTTGAGAGATGAGATCTCTCATCCCTTTCTTACCCACCAAATATTTACAATAGGACTCCATGCATACACGCACATACCGCGCCCTACGGCATCTTACCCCTCGAGGTAACGATGACACCGTAGTGTAAACGCCCGGTTGTGGTATTTTCCATGGAGGTTAGGGTAAGGATCTCTAAAGGAAGGACAAGAACCTAGAGGAAGGAACACCTTCCCGAACGGATCTAATCCCCTTTATTGATAATTACCATAACAGCTCACAGATCTTCATTCGGGTATTGAAAGCGGTGAGATTTAATTACATTTCCAAACCATCCCTAAACCTAGCCCTAGAAAGTGTAGATCTAGATAATTGCCCTAGGTTAATTAGGATTTTAGATTTAATAAATTAATCCGAACACCCTTCGGAATTAACTCGTTAGCACGACTAGGAGATTCACAAAATCCCTGTGGACCGACCCGTATTCACCGGCTAGCTACATGCGACGCCGTTCTTGATTGCGGTTAATAAGTATTTTTGAAATCAATCAAATGGCGCAGTTGCCGGGGATGGCGTAGTAATTTTCTTTTTGCAATTTCGGGTTAATCAAAATTCAAAAAATCATAAAAATCTGAAAAATCACAAAAAATATAAAAATTCATCATTTTGTTATTTTGTGAAGGGTATCTTTGTTTGAATTTTGCAGGATCTACAATCAAGTTCGGATCTTGAAATCTCCAGAGATCAAAACAGAAAATATCAAATCTGAACAAACAGAAGATCATAACAACTGAGGAACAGAAGAAATTTGGAGGACCGAGTCTACAAGGCAATCGCGGCGATCTGGTAAAAAAAAAAGCGTCGGCGGCCCCATTCGAGCCGCGGAACCGCCGCGGGACACCCCTTATGGCCGCGAAACCGCCGTGACCTGGTCGATTCAGGGCGGAAAAAAAAGAGCAGAAGCGCGGTTAAAAAAAAACTGTAAGTATTCTGACCTTCTCCTCTGCAAATCTCTGATATCACTTTTGAAAAATCTCCTGCAGGATTTCTTTGCGCTTAAAAATCTTCCCCCGTCCAAATAACAAATCTTGTGCAGGATTCTTTGCGCGCGCTTAAAATAATAATTGATTGCAAGTGATCTTTTCTGATTTGCATATCCTTAATCTTTTTGTTAAAAATATCTTTCCAAATAAAGAGCAAGCGGAAAAAAGGAAAATTTTAATTCGAAAACTTACAAACCTTGAAATTCATAAAAAAGATTTGATTGCAAGTGATTTACTGTTTTGCATATCTTTAATCGAATTTTAAGGGGCTTTTGACCAATTCAGATTGGGTGGGGATTTCATCACGCTTCCCAGGACCCCAGAAATCACATAAAGCATTTGCATTGACCAATCTTTAATTAAAAAATACTAGACTCAGCCCTAAGGACTTCGAGCTCAATAGGACGGAGGACTAGTTATAGGTATCGACCGTTTATCCTAACCTGACTTTGAGGTGTTTAGGCAAGTGTGTCTAAGGCAAGTGGTTACTTAATTAGGACCGCTACTTGTAGCGGGGAGCCTCCCACTTACCTGGCACTTACCTGGCCGCAATTGGCGGTGTAGAGGCGGTTTGAGGTCTTATTTCTAGCCCTTTGGAACAGTTAGGAGCTGTCTAGCTGACCTAGGTGACCCTAGATCCAGGACTGATTGTGCATTTCTGGTTATTTGCATTTGTGTCTTAGCCCTTTATCGAAAATTTTTGCAAAACAAATAAAAAAGAATAATAAGAGGAACTTTTTTATTTTTTTTATAAAAAGACTTGCAACTTTTGTCGCTGAGAAATCCTTGCACCACCTACCTTCTTCATCTTCTCTTTCTTCTATCATGGGTACCCCACATAATAAATCACTTGCCGAACTTTGGTATCCCGAACCTAATTTTGCGTCTTTCGTCAATTTGTTCGGTCAATTTAAAGACGATCATTCCATGCCTAAAATATCTTTGAAAGATCAAATAGAGGCGTCTAGGAGAAACAATTCGACTTTTCAACCCACTTTGTGTCAACCAAGTTAACCTTTACCACCTCCATATGTTGATACCACTTTTTCAAGTCCTTCTGTCACTCCTAAGCCGATGTCCATTGCTGAGCATATTGCTCAATCTCGCAGCCGATCTTTCAACCCTCTCCACTCATCTAGTTCTAGGGATCCGCACGATTATTCACCATTTTATCCACATGTTGACCCTACACTTGCCCAACCAACCACCTCCTACCAGTCCTACCCGACTTTCCCACCTTCACTAGACCCTGTTTCTACACAGCCTTTTAGGAGTTTCACGTATCCAAACAATTTCGAATCTTTTACCGAAACCCCTGCACCACCCATGTCTAGTTTGGAACAGTCGTTGCAAGTTTATATTTTAGCAACAAACAAAATGGTTAGGAATGTGGAAGCGTCCGTGGCCGCCCTTATGCAACCTAGTGAACCGGTAGCTAGTTTCCAACTAGCTCCGAATTTTCCAATATATGAGGAGAGGGTTGGAAAGAGTGAGAATTTGAGAGGATTTCCAAATCAAACCTACCCATACCCAATTCCAGCCCACAACTCCGGTTTTCCATCGATTGTCCAAAATAGTTCAACAGTTGAAAATAAAAACGAGTTGTGTGAATTTGTAGTACTTGATTTGCCAAATTGTGAGGAACACCTTTCGAGTGAAACCACACCTAATCCTTTTGACCTTTACACATCCACTTTAGAACCTAAATCGATAAATATCCATGCTTTTGATGAGGTGTCAGAAAAAATTGATTTTCACTTGATTGGGGATATAGACGCCGGGAATATTTTGGATGATGAACCAGTCGATTTGATTGAAATTTTATGCCCCATTCATCATCCCGAGTCATTAGATGTTCTCCCGAACTTCATATGCGTCTTGATTTTGATGATAATGGCATGAATGAGTTAACTATTGAGGAGACTTATGAGGATAGTATTGAGGAGAGTCTTGAGGATAGTCTTGAGGAGAGTCTTGAGGATAATATTGAGGTTGAACCATTTTTGTTTGATGTGTCGGATTTTCCAATTCAGCCTCTTGAACCTTTAACTAAATCACCCTCCCTCCTTTCCATCGTTCCGACCACACAAAAGATCACGCTTGAAGACTGTGAGCTTGAAAAATTTTCCTTTGAATCTGACACAGTTCTCATAGCCGATAACACTTACGAGTGTTTCACTTTTTCGGACGATGTTGATGACTCACCGCCCGAGTTTGAGTCCTTTACATTTTCAGATGAGTTAGTTGAACCATCAGACTCGGTTGATTACAGTAGTTTCGAGCCATTAATGGAATCTTTCAAATTCGAGACAGTTTACTACGGTGAGAATGATACTATCCCTAATTCACTTCCTTTCGTCCTTCCTATTGTTCCGACCGTACAAGTGACAGTTACGCTTTCATCTCCTATACCAAGTTCGGCGTACCCATGTTTTCTTGCGAATCTTGAGGGATTTGACCCTATTTCCCGACGGGTTGATAGGTTAGCGCAATCTATTTTAACACATCGGTCATCACATATTGCGCTAATTTATTCACTAAATTTACACCCTCAAGATCGTACTCCACGTCCTTCTTCCTTTCGCCGTTCTTCTCCCCCACCGAGACCATATTCTACCATTCTTCTTTCCACACGGTCTCGCGTGCTTCTCATTTTCTTGCACCAACTATACCATTTCCACGATAAGATTTTTGAATGGTTGGTGCTAACTTTTGGCTTGTGCAATGACAAGCTTAAGTTTGGGGGAATCTTTGTATATATGTATATATTTTTTGTTTTTTTTTTCTATAAAAAAATAAAAAAATTTCAAAACATTAAAAATATAAAAATTATAAATAAATAAACAGGGGAGTGCCGTTATTTTGACCCTCTTGGTTTAGCATGACAGTGAGGACACTGTCAAGTTCGAGTTTGGGGGTATGCTCGGTACGTCTTCTTCCTTCGCATTCATTTGTACATATTTTTGCATTTGCATATTTATTTGAAAACCCATAAAAATTTCAAAAATTTCAAAAATTATTGTATTCAATTTTGGCTAATTGACTTGAGTTTGACAAATAGGTTAACGGGTTAGGAACAACTAGATTTTAGACTTACTAAATTAAAAACCCTAAAATAAAATTCCTTAAAGTTTAACGGTAGAAAGTATATGCTTTGTAGTTTATTTAGAAATAGGCAAATTTTGGGTTCACTTCTTGGGCTAAGTCAAAATGAGGGAAGAGTATTGATGTTCTTATTAGAGTATAAGTTTGAAAAATAGTTCCTAGCTTAAGTATAGATTCTGAAAACGTATACCCTATAATTTTCACAATCACGCACCTTAAAACTTGGAATAGTAGAAGAGACCTTGAAATGCTCTTGTCTAATGTCCTTAGTACGAAGAAAATAAAAGAAAAAAAAAGTGTGAATAAAGAATAAAAAAATGGACACTGGTTTTTGTGATTACTTATGGATGCAAAAATAGAAAAATATTTAGCGAGGGTGCTTCATCACCTAGTGCCTTAGACCAACTGGTTTGGGAGTCACTGCTAAAAGTCTTGGGTGTTGCAAGACTAGGAATTACGCTTTAATGTGCAAACACATCTTGTAATCGGTCGTTGGTACCTCAAGAAGTATTAATGGTCGCATGAAGGATGTGTAAGCAAATTTCATTTAAAAATTCACATATTAATAAGTGCTTTGGACAATGGACGAGAGTACGATTGCTTGATTTGAATTTCCAAGCGTAGGGGTGATATTTACGCACACGTGGGGATATGTGATTAGAGTTTAGATGAGAGAAATGAATGAAGAATAAAACTTGTATCTTTAGTAGGGTTGATAGAAATTCCTGAGTGGAGATGTAACCCTAGAAGGAAAACTTAAGAAATGCCGAAAGCTGGGTAAGTCTATAGAGCATATATAATCTTAAGTTAAATAATGAGGAAGTGTGAAGAATATGGGTGGATAATTTGTGAGTCAAAAGATAATAGAATTCCTTGTTAGAAAACCTAATTGGAGAACAAAAGTCAATGGGCCTAGTTGATAGGATTTTGTGGGTGTAATCCGCTGAAAACCCTCAGGAGACAACACTCCTCCTACTAGGGACACCTAGAGGTTTAACGGCTTGTTGCACGTGCTCAGTGCAATCGCGTTTCCCTGCGAAAGTGCGGTTACGATTTTAGTGAATAAAAATAAGTTTGCTCGAGGACGAGCAAAAGATAAGTTTGGGGGTATTTGTTCACACCATAATATTGTATTATTATATTCCCCATTCTTATTCTTTTTATAAATAAACAGGTGCTTTAGACGCATGTCTGCTACATGTTACAGGTTACAGGTTCTTGGACAGGAAACAGTGAAAACGAGGTAAAGACGATGAAAAAGTGAATTTTAACCAATAAACAGAGAATCTTGATCAAGCCTACATAAGAAACAGTTCACAAAGCAAGATTCAAGGTATCGACTCAAAGCGAAGGGTTAAAGTTCACTACGAGTATTCACTGGAAGATCTGGAGAAGACCAGAAGCCAAACAGAGAAACGATATAAAGAAATAAGAAGATAAAAAGTACTAGAACTTGACCACAAAATTGTGTAGCCCAACTCCAACATTTGGCCGCGAAACCGCGGCCAAAGCATGCCTCAGGCCGCGGTTCCGCGGCAGGGTAGTGCGATCAGAGGAAATAAATTTCACTAAATGTTTGGCGGCGCTGAATAGTCAAACCTAGGGGTATTTGTGTAAATGTAGACATGCGGGTCAAATGTAACCCAAGGATTTCCTATTCTCTATAAATAGGAACTCTAAAGATTGTAAACTTTATGTCTCCCTTTAATGAATAAAACTTAGAAATCTTTTGGAGAGCATCGGTGTTTCTTATCCATTCAGAAATTCAGATCTGACAACCCTGCATGGATGATTGGAGGGATGCATCTGTAAGTAATTTAATTTCTTGCCCTAGTGTAGATTTCAATTCCTTGCCCTAGGTAGATTTAGTTTCATGCCCTAAGAACTTGTTTAGGGTTTAGCTTTGACGAAGGATTTTGAGAGATGAGATCTCTCATCCCTTTCTTACCCACCAAATATTTACAATAGGACTCCATGCATACACGCACATACCGCGCCCTACGTCATCTTACCCCTCGAGGTAACGATGACACCGTAGTGTAAACGCCCGGTTGTGGTGTTTTCCATGGATGTTCGGGTAAGGATCTCTAAAGGAAGGACAAGAACCTAGAGGAAGGAACGCCTTCCCGAACGGATCTAATCCCCTTTATTGATAATTACCATAACTGCTCACAGATCTTCATTCGGGTATTGAAAGCGGTGAGATTTAATTACATTTCCAAACCATCCCTAAACCTAGCCCTAGCAAGAGTAGATCTAGATAATTGCCCTTGGTTAATTAGGATTTTAGATTTAATAAATTAATCCGAACGCCCTTCGGAATTAACTCGTTAGCGCGACTAGGAGATTCACAAAATCCCTGTGGACCGACCCGTATTCACCGGCTAGCTACATGCGACGCCGTTCTTGATTGCGGTTAACAAGTATTTTTGAAATCAATCAAGTCTTCGAGGCCTGAGATGATCTACGTCGAGGGAATACTAGCTCAAGCTTCTACTTCACTAACTAAAGGATTAGTGAAGCAAACACCCTATACTAAAGTGCTAATCTAGTAGAGGATGATGAAATAGGAAGTGGGTTCACTTTAGAATTCTTTTTCTCACAATACTTTCTCACTTTTTTCAAACCCTAGAGAGCTTTTTCTTTTGCAGGAAGAAGATGAAGAAATGAGAAGAGAATGAAAATGATCAAGTGAGAGAGTGAACCATGGTGAGTGAGTATCATATACTAACTCATGTAGAGACATAACTATGGCTAATTAAAATGGTTAGGTTAAAAAATATCTAAAGTAAAACAAAGTGAGTGGACTTTGTCAAAGCATCCACAAGCTTCTACAAGCTTCATGCACAAAACAAATAATCCACTAATTTTGATTTACTTTAAACATTAAAACCCCACCACTTTAATTAGTATAGGGTATGTCTCATACACCCATGTAGTGTATATAAACAACCATGACACACACACAAAATAAACAATGCACATCAATATATATCACATATATATTGCATGTACACACAAGTGAGAAAAGAATGCTTAAGTGAGCCAATGTTAGTTAATGTAAATTAGTATATCAAATATACAATTATACACTAAATTATCAAATCAACACTTGATTTAATAATCCGGCTATATCTCATATAACCGACTAACACTAAATGTACCAACTTATTGAATCAACACTTGATTCGATAACCCGGCTATATCGCATATAACCGACCGATACAAAAGTCGTGAGAATAGAATACGGTATCTCATACACGCATTATTCTCGGTCCCGCACATATCACATATGTGCACCTATTTCGTTTTTCCTGAGCCAGTAAAACCTCTATGTAGGACTCTAAAGACTCGTCAATACGCCGGCAGTAGGTGATGATCACATCAAACACCCACAAGCCATCAGTGGTACTAGCTGGACATAACTGCTACCCGGGTATTGAGTGATCAGAAGATCAACAAGCAAGCCCGCTCCAACTCCTGCAAAAGCCTGACGGTAACACTTGCCGTACAGTCCGGTTTTCTCGTCTGATATGTCGCATATCAAGTTTAGGGGTGGTAAACGCCATACCTCAATAACCGATAAGTCATGCCGATGTGAAGCTCATAACGGGTCGAGAAACTACTGGTAACACTTACCAGTAAATCTCTAAATCAGCCCTGGCCAGGGACTTCCCTGTTATGGCCAATCGAGCACAGCGCAACATCAACCCCCAATACCGGGAGAGACGAAACCCCTCCTATCGCTTATTGCCTCCATGTGACTCGGTACTGTACCTAAAAACCACTGTTTGGCACGCCCTCTTGTACGTGGTAAGGTGGAAATCAAAGCACAGTGGGAATCACACAAGACACTATGACGATTTCGGGTCTACAGACTAACCTGTACAAGTGTCGCCAGAGAACTGCCATCTGACGTGAGGTATAATACCATCTGGGAGTTCTCGGCCAGTCCGTCCAGTGTACTCAGTCTCCACTGAGCACCCGTATACCATCTCTGATGTCAAACACCAATGGATATGGGATTATCCATCACCCATCTCATGGGTCGAAAAGCGTATAAGCTAGTCTACTCTGGTATATCGATGCCCTGTCTCGATACACCCACGACTAGAAACGTTAAAGGATGAACTTATGGACTACCATGGCCCCACTAGTATGATCTGCATCATAGTCCTGGTAGTCAAGTACACATCCTATGGGCTTTAGCAACATGTAACCATAAGACAGTATCAAGAGACAAGTATACATGTTAAGATAAAGAGCAACTAGATAGCATACTATCATATCGAGCAAGAAAGTCTTCTCTATATATGTCCAAGCATCCAATATAATATACATCATATGTACAATATTGGCCTTTAGGGCATACATACAACTAACAATCTACTAATTGCACTAGGGCCAGCTACTGTAGTATCGCATACAAAGCATCTCGAAGAGTCTCTCGAACCGTATCTGGGGAATGCCCTTCGTGAGTGGATCCGCTGTGTTGTTCTTCATGTCAACCCTCCTGACCTCGATCTCCCGGCGATCAACTATCTCCCAGATCAGGTGATACCGCCTCAGAATATGCCTGGATCGCTGATGGGACCTGGGTTCCTTGGCCAAAGTCACCGCTCCATTGTTATCACAATACAAAGGTATTGGATCCTTAATGGATGGAACCACTCCAAGTTCAGTTATGAACTTCTTGATCCAGACAGCCTCTTTGGCAACATCGTTGGCAGCGATGTATTCAGCCTCCATCGTCAAGTCTGCCACGGTTTCCTACTTGGAACTTTTCCAGCATACCGCCCCTCCGTATAGGGTAAAGACAAATCCCAAGTGCGACTTAGAGTCATCCTTATCACTTTGGAAGCTCGAATCGGTAAAGGACTCCACTTGGAGTTCTCCGTTACCATACACCAAGAGTATCTCTTTAGTCCTTCGTAAGTACTTGAGAATGCTCTTCACAGCTGTCCAGTGACTCTCTCCAGGATCTGCTTGATACCTACTCACTACACTTAGTAAGTGTGATACATCGGGTCTGGTACATAGCATCGCGTACATGATAGAGCCTACTGCTGAAGCATAGGGTATCTCTTGCATGCGAGCTCTCTCCAAATCAGTCTTGGGAGACATCTCTTTGGAGAGAGTGAGCCCTGAGATCGTGGGTAAAAACCCACACTTGGACTCTTCCATACTAAACCTCTTTAGTATGGTGTCAATGTACCTAGATTGGGACAATCCCAGTATCCATTTAGATCTATCTCTATAGATCTTAATCCCCAAGATGTAGGAGGCATCCCCTAGATCTTTCATTGAGAATCGTTGTGATAAAAAGAGCTTGACAGATTGCAGCATAGGAATGTCATTTCCTATCAAGAGTATGTCGTCCACGTACAATACGAGGAAGACAACCTTACTCTCTGCCACCTTCTTGTATATACAAGGTTCATCTACGTTTTTGATGAAATCAAACTCTTTGATAACGACATCAAAGCAGATGTTCCAACGCCGCGATACTTGCTTTAATCCATAAATGGATTTAAGCAGCTTGCACACCTTCCCGCTGCTCCCACTAGCTATGAAGCCCTCTGGCTGAGTCATGTACACGCTCTCTTCTAAATCACCATTTAGAAAGGCGGTCTTAACATCCATTTGCCATATTTCGTAGTCGTGATATGTAGCGATGGCAAGCATGATCCGGATGGATTTAAGCAAAGCCGCTGGAGAAAAGGTTTCGTCATAATCGACACCTGGTCGTTGACGAAAACCCTTTGCAACAAGTCTAGCTTTGAAAGTCTCCACTTTCCCATCTACACCAAGTTTTTTCTTGAAGATCCACTTGCTCCCAATGGGTTTTTCTCCTTCAGGAGCATCTTCCAAAGTCCATACTTTGTTGGTGTACATGGATTCCATCTCGGACCGCATTGCATCCAGCCATTTCACTGAGTCACCACTCGTGATGGCCTGCTCGAAACTAGTTGGGTCATCATCCTCCATGATGCAATCCTCGCTCCCACCATCAATGAGAAAACCGTAGTATCTCTCAGGTGGGTGAGGAACCCTACTAGATCGGCGGAGTGGCTGGGGATCATTGGGAACTACCGAATCCTCTGGTTCCACCAAATCTTCTGTTGTGGTTTGTATTGCTGGAACCTCTTCCAGCTCTACCTCATGGCCACTAATCTCTTTTGCAAGAAATTTCTTTTCTAAAAAGATGGCATGCCGAGAAACAAACACCCTTTGTTCCTCGGTGTGGTAGAAAATATAGCCTTATGAATTTTTGGGATATCCTACAAATTTGCATAGAACAGACCGTGCTTCGAGTTTGTCCGGATTTTATCGTTTGACATATGCTGGACAACCCCATATCTTAACATAATTAAGACATGGTCTCTTCCCTTTCTATATCACATATGGAGTGGTAGGCACAGATTTGGTGGGGACCATATTCAATAGATGTATGGCTGTCTCCAGCGCATACCCCCAGAAGGAAATAGGTAACTCTGTTGTGCTCATCATAGAGCGCACCATATCTAATAGGGTGCGGTTCCTCCGTTCCGATACACCGTTGTGCTGTGTTGTATATGGAAGAGTCAGCTGAGAGAGAATCCCATTCTCATTTAGGAAGTCCAAGAATTCATTGCTCAACTATTCACCTCCTCGATCAGATCCAAGGATTTTAATACTTTTCCCGGTTTGGTTCTCGACTTCTTGTTTATATTCTCTAAATTTCTCAAAAGCTTAAGACTTGGGGTTTATCAAGAACACATGTTCGTATCTAGAGAGATCTTCAGTGAATGTAATGAAGTACGAAGAACCATCCCTGGCATGTGTAGACATGGGACCGCATACATCTCTATGTATCAGTCCCAAGAGCTCAGTAACTCTTTCTCCGTGTCCCGTAAACGAAGTTTTGGACATCTTGCCTTTGAGACATGACTGGTAAGTGTCATAAGATGAAAATTCGAAAGGATTCAAATATCCATCCTTATGCAACTTAGCTAGCCGTGTCGCATTGATATGACCAAGTCTACATTGCCACAAGAAGGATTCATTCATTTCTGAACTCTTCCACTTGTGTTTATTTGGTATGCTCAGAACTGTTGATTGATTTAGAACATAAATGCCATTGCACAACGTGCCTGATCCAACCAACTTTTCGTTCAGAAAAATGTTCATAACATTATCCTGTAATACAAAATTATTTCCCTCTTTACTCAATAAAGAAACCGATATAATGTTGCATATCAGGTTCGGTATGTAATAGCATTCGTTCAGAATCAATGTATTACCAGTTGGTAATACAAGGTGATATTCCCCGACGGTTTTAGTTGCAACAATTGCACCATTTCCAACCCTTACATATTTATCACCTTCTCCAAGTTCTCTACCTTTTCTCAGCCCATGTAACTGATTACATATATGGGATCCTGACCCGGTATCTAATACCCAGGACGTAGAGCAAATGGAGAAACAGTTCTCTGTAACGAACACACCCGGAAAAAATGCATCAACACGTACGTTCTTCATTCGGGTGGCATGGGAATCCTGGTATTCCCCTATATCCTATTCAGTCTTATAACTTTTATAAGAATGAACGGAACCAACGTTCCCCAGCACAGTATAACATGCGGTTTCGGTCAATACATCCATATTATTATCTTGATTAACGCATGATATAGTCGCTACCTGAAGAGAGAGAGAAGAAAAATACTTTAGCGTATGCTCTTGCAAGATCTGATTGGTTATTATTTTATCTAATCAGGATGGCTCCCACTGTTTTTATCAAATCTTCCTTCAAACCCTAAAAGGAAAGACTAGCCGGGATTAATTACACCCTACAATTTCGCCAATCTTTCAGCAAGGCCAGTGTCGGTACTTTGAGGGAGGTTCCCCATGCTTTCGCACGGACCTTATTAAAATAAACCTTGTTTTCCCAGAGGCTTAACCCCGTTGACACCTTTCTAGACACCTACTTGATCGGCTAATTGTCCTGTGTAAAACTCTCCCAGGAGTAACTCTTACTCGCAGTGGGTATCGGGATCCAACTATCTCATAGAAGGTATGCAATCTCATTGCAAATTTCAACACTTGAAATTCCCGATTATATTTTGCCCCTAACGATCTATGACCTTGATAAGGTCAACAAACCATAGATCCCAAGTCAAGTTCAACCCGTCATTTCTTGATTGAAATAAACCCACCCGTACGACCCTTGACAAGGTCAACAAGGCCGTACGACTACCCTAATCCAATCTGCATCATATGGATAAGTAGATAAGCACTAATTAGCTACGGCACACTAGGTCTTGACAAAGTCAACAAACGCAGCACGAATACTAAATACTACTTATCTGAAATGACGGTGGGCTACGACAGGTTTTTGCGAAAACCTTTTGCGTAATGAACTTGATATCGTTGTAGAAACAAGTGAATTTTGAAAAGGAGTGTTTTTGAGGTTTTCATTAGTTTTGCTAAAGAGGTCATTCCCGGTGAAAGGATCTCGGCTCTTTCCTCATCGAATAAGATGCGGGATATATCATATATATTACTATGCAAAGCAAAACTCCAAAAGCAATCAAAAGACAAACCGAGTGCTGTAGCATCTGCTAGTTTTGCTAAAGAGGTCATTCCCGGTGAAGGGATCTCGGCTCTTTCCTCATCGAATAAGGTGCAGGATATATCATATATATCACTATGCAAAGCAAAAACTGTAGCTACCATTTTTGAAAATTTGATTCTACAACATCTTTTAGGTTTCTTTTCTTTCATTAATCACATTAATGAAGTCCCATCATTTAAGTCACCTAAACATCACAGATAAATACAACGTACACTTATGCCATCCGCATTCACCTCGATGTCCCGTCATGCACCGTTAGGTTAGGTAACTAACGGCAGAGCGGGGCAGGGCCAGCGCGTGTGTAAAACATAAGCAACGTCTATATAATATATCATATATACCATATACTGTATCTATCACAACATATCAAATGATCACATCACAGATATCGCAGCAGAAGAAACATATGAAATATTGGATATAATAGGAGGTCCGTGTTTTTATTTTGAACCTCTGTAAAACACGGATTCCACGGTCGCGATGAATAGCCAAACCCACACCCCTAGCCCCCTACGAGAGTGACAAGCAACCCTACCAATTCTAGAGTTAGAAGACCCGGACTCGACTCCTCGAGTTGGTCTCCCACTGAACTCTAGAACCCGGTTACTTGTGCTCTCCTCCTTGGGTCTATCCTAGTGCGGAAAAGTAAATAATACACATCAATGGTGACATCAACCTCAACCCGGAAGCGCCCCAATAAAAGAATATTACATACATTTAATTTTACATGAATGAAAATAAAAACTCTCATCTCACATAAAACCCCCGGCTATTCAAAACGCGACGATCCTATATAACATATCAAGCATCACAGAACATCACATATCATGACATCACAGAGAAAAGCATAGACGATGTTAAACATTCCAATCGAATCAACGAACACCCAAGATTACCCAAAAAGCTCAACACTTGAGCGTAGTTTAAAGTTATTCAGCACACGCCACAGTACCAATGGACCAGCCGTAGAAGGGCAAACCCAAGCCTCATTTGTTGCGCCACTAACTACGGTAAACCCTAAGGTTTAGTCGCGGTTCCGTGTTCACATCTCGAGTTAGGGTTTCATTCTTTTAGAGGGTCCATCGAATAACTTGCATGATCTTTGAAAACTTATTAACTACGGGAAAAATCCAACACTTGGAAAATTTCCCGGTAAGGGTTAAAGCGGGTATTTGACATCCGATTGAACTTTTTAACAACGTCCAAAGTGTCCCGAAAACAGTTAAAATTACGACTACGAAACACTCCGAGTTGTCTTTGCATTGAGTTAATCATCACATGAAAAAGTAGCAAAAATAAACAACACCTGAAACCCCAAATCCCAGAGCACAGAGCATGAAAAAATATTTGGGACCAAGAGGACTTCCCCAGGATGGCCTCCTCGGTTTTGCTGCCCATGTGCTCGGTCCAAATCCGAGCACAAGATCCCAAGTTTCTTCCATACTCCTATATTTGCTCATAGATGACTCTGCACTTGTTTGGAAAAAAATTAGATCTTGTTTTAAAATCGACAGAAACATGGATTTGGGATTTCAAGTTCCAGAGCCTAGCTAGAAAATTATACGGATAATGTTCATGCCATTTTCTCTGTAGGGATCCTATCGACGACAGCATGCTTTCGGCAGGCATCGTCCATGCCATTTTCTAAATTTTGCCGTTTCAAGGAAATCTAAAATAGAATCGTTAACTAGAATATTGTACGGAAACTATAGTAAACCATTTACAACTAAGTGAACTAGAAATTCAACCTTTGTAGATCATATGTACAATACTGGCCTCTAGGGAATACATAGAGAGGACTTTCTTGCTCGATATGATAGTATGCTATCTGGTTGCTCTTTATCTTAACATGTATACTTGTCTCTTGATACTGTCTTATGGTTACATGTTGGTAAAGCCCTTAGGATGTGTACTTGACTACCAGGACTATGATGCAGATCATACTAGTGGGGCCATGGTAGTCCATAAGTTCATCCTTTGACGTTCCTAGTCGTGGGTGTATCGAGACAGGGCATCGATATACCAGAGTAGACAAGCGTATAAGCTTATCGACCCATGAGATGGGCGATGGATGATCCCATATCCATTGGTGTTTGACATCATAGATGGTATACGGGTGCTCAGTGGAGATTGGGTACACTGGACGGACTCGCCGTGAACTGCCAGATGGTATTATACCTCACCTCAGATGGCAGTTCTCTGGTGACACTTGTACAGGTTAATCTGTAGACCCGAGATCGTCATAGAGTCTTGTGAGATTCCCACTGTGCTTTAATTTCCACCTTACCACATCCAAGAGGGCGTGCAAAACGGTGGTTTTTGGGTACAGTCCCGAGTCACATGGAGGCAATAAGCGATAGGAGGGGTTTTGTCTCTCCCGGTATTGGGGGTTGATGTTGCGTTGTGCTCGATTGGCCATAACAGGGAAGTCCCTGGCCAGGGATGATTTAGAGATTTACTGGTAAGTGTTACCAGTAGTTTCTCGACTCGTTATGAGCCTCACATCGGCATGACTTATCAGTTATTGGGGTCTGACGTTTACCACCCCTAGACTGATAAGTCATGCCGATGTGAGGCTCATAACGGGTCGAGAAACTACTGGTAACACTTATCAGTAAATCTCTAAATCAGCCCTGGCCAGGGACTTCTCTGTTATGGCCAATCGAGCACAGCGCAACATCAACCCCCAATACCGGGAGAGGCGAAACCCCTCATATCGCCCATTGCCTCCATGTGACTCGGGACTATACCCAAAAACCACCGTTTTGCACGCCCTCTTGGATGTGGTAAGGTGGAAATCAAAGCACAGTCGGAATCACACAAGACTCTATAACGATCTCGGGTCTACAGACTAACCTGTACAAGTGTCACCAGAGAACTGCCATCTGACGTGAGGTATAATACCATCTGAGAGTTCTCAGCGAGTCCGTCCAGTGTACCCAGTCTCCACTGAGCACCCGTATACCATCTCTGATGTCAAACACCAATGGATATGGGATCATCCATCGCTCATCTCTTGGGTCGAGAAGCTTATACATTTGTCTACTCTGGTATATTGATGCCCTGTCTCGATACACCCACGATTAGGAACGTCAAAGGATGAACTTATGGACTACCATGGCCCCACTAGTATGATCTGCATCATAGTCCTGGTAGTCAAGTACACATCCTAAGGGCTTTACCAACATGTAACCATAAGACAGTATCAAGAGACAAGTATACATGTTAAGATAAAGAGCAACCAGATAACATACTATCATATCGAGCAAGAAAGTCCTCTCTATATATGTCCAAACATCTAATATAATATACAACATATGTACAATACTGGCCTCTAGGGCATACATACAACTAACATCTTGAGCATACTCGGCTGGGTAAAGATTCGAAGTCCTTGATTTGTGACCAGGTTGTGCTACGTTTAGGGACGCGTTTGTGTATACCTGCTGCTGATGGGTAAAGACGTGAAATTCTAGAGCAGGCACATGAGTCAGCTTTCAGTGTTCATTCACGTTCCACCAATATGTGACGTGACTTGTGAGATAGTTCCGTGTAGGAAGGGATGAAGAGTGATGTTTCGGATTTCATTTCGAGGTGTCTGTCTTGTTGTGAGCTAAGGTTGAGCATTTGAGACCGGCTGGAGAGTTGCAACCTTTAACCGTTCCGGAGTGGGAATGGGAGCAGATTTCCATGAATTTAGTTGTGGTGTCTACCCAGGTCTAGACAGGATGTGACTCCATTCGGGTGTTTGTTGTCCGGTTATGCTCAGTTTGCTCAGTTATTGTTTGTTAAGTTTGTGCGTTTGCACGGAGTTCTTTCAAGCGTTGTATCCAATAGAGGCACCCTGTTCGCTTGCCGTCTTTGGCAAAAGCTTCAGGAAGCCTTGAGTACTGGTTGAGCTTTAGCTCCGCTTTTTTTCCATCCGCAGGACGACGGTTTGTGAGAGCGGGCTATACAGACTCTGGAGGATATGCTTGTCCGTACGTACTAATTGTTGTCGGCAGTTGGGATCGTCACTTGCCATTGTTAGGATTCTCTTTCGATAGCTGCTATCAGGAGACATTCCAATTGGAAACCTTTAGGTTTTGTTTGGTAGGTCGTTTCGATCACCAGTCTATTTTTCTGACTCTGCGAGAGTAGGATTTTTGGACCCCAGCTAGTCTAGAGACTTCGGAGATGATCCAGTTGATTCAGGTCAGGATGAGAACAGCCTAGTGCAGACAGAGGTCTTATGCCGACCGTGGTGGTCGCAGACTTGAGTTCGCAGTGGGAGATCATGTATTCCTACGGATTTTCCGATGAATGACGTGTTGAGTTTTGGGAAGCTTTTCCCAGGATTGTAGGTCCTTTAGAGATCCTTAAGGCGAGTTAGTTCCGTTGCCTTTAAATTGGCACTTCTGCCCAGATTATTGAGTATTCACCCCGTATTCCTTGTGTCGATACTTTGCAAATACCTTCTTGACCTTTCTCACATGATTCGGCACCAGACCATTTCGCTTGGACGTGATCTTTTCGTTCACCGGCAGTCAATTATGTTAGTGGTTCGTCAGGTGGAGAAACTTTGGTCAAGGGTCTTGCTATCTATGGAGGGTTTTCTTGGGTATAGCCGTATAGTGAGGAGATCGCTTGGGAGCCTGCGAGCGAGATTTGGGAGTTTTGCACTGATCTCTTTGAAGGTACGTTTAGTAAGAATTTTAAATTCGGGGACGAAATTTTATAAAGGGGGAGATTGTAACGCCTTAGATTTCGGTTAGTGTTAGTTAAGACGTTATTGTGGGTTTACTGTAAAAAAGTTTACCAATTCGGGTTTCTCACATTTTATAACATTTAATTATTAATTTATTATTATTTGTTATGGCTTGCACGCACGTGTGCACGTTAATGTGAGGGTTTGTTTGTGCTAATCTAGTTTTAGTGACCATGACAACATAACCTAATCTAATACTTTGCTTTAATCCATTCCTAATCCTTGTTTAAACCTTAACCCTAATCCTAGATATTTTGAGAGAGATATTTGTTTTGGGTTTTGTTTTGGAGAGAAGGTGGCATGGTGACTAATGGTGTGCATTAATGGCTTGCATTAATGTGTGATTTAACACAAAGGGTACACTCACCTCACTCTCACCCTACACTCACCTCCCTCTCTCATTATCCTCACACTCTCATTTTCTCTATCTCTTTTCATTTTCTCTTCATCTCCCTCAACTCAAACTGAACACTTGCATTTCCTTCACTAATCCATCTTTAATCTTCATCAAAACTCACAAAAATCACATCTTATGCCTTGATTTGCCTCTTGGATGCCTTAAAGCTTAGAAAGCTAGGATCTTTGAGTTCTTTTGGATAGATAATGATCTCTTTCTATTACTTAAGTGTTTATTGTGTTGCGTAGCTTGTTAGTTTCAGTTTAGAACGTGTAAAGTTTCGTTTCGGGTAAATATCGTATTTTTAGTGTTGTTTTGGGTCTCGGATGATCTGCTATCAAACCAGGTATTTGTTGCAAAAGTTCCCATCACAGTGACCTAGTGTAGTGACCTAGAACTTACCCTCAAAATACGAACCCATTCCTTCATGGACAGGCCGCAAATATATTGCTTCTGGCCGCAAATTGCGGCCAGACTGGTGAGTTGTGGGTTGAGTTTTGGTGTAGGGGTCTCTAGGGTTGTTTGTGGTCTCATGGTACTTGCAACTTTTACAAATTATTGGTATAGCAAAATCTGGGATCACTTGATTGTTTTCTTGTGTTTCGTTTCACGCGTTACATTATCTGATACGGTTCGTGTTCGGCGTTGCTGTTGCTCTGAGTTGGTTTCATTGTGTCGCTATGCACGTTAGCCACAGTACGAACACTTGAGAGTTTGTTTTGTGTTGTCGCGTTGGTCAGCGTAGTTTGTACGTGTTTTGGGTCTATTGCTAATATATATACTTGCTTTATTGTGTTATGTTTTAAGTTCGCTGGCGGGGACTTCGGACGCTGCGAAGAAAGGAAAACAGGTGGTATGCTTTACTTAGCTAGGAGCGTTTGTGAGTAGACTTAACTTCTACAGGGGAATCGCCTGCATGGCGTTATGCGTCTAGGCAAGAGATGACATGATATTTTCGCATATTCTATTGCATATATAGAGTTGCGCATATACCTTATTGATTAGTTACTTGTTGTGCTAGGACTTGTACCCTTAGGACACTACACTATTATTGACGGCTCATGTTGCACGAGCACTGATTGTATGCCACACACACGTCAATAATTGCCATGACACGCACAACACACATACATATATGATATTGTTTGGTTAGGGACATTGAGACATTGATTCATATTCCTTTATGCATATGCCATATAGCATACCTGTATACCTACATGCTTACACATATGTCTTGACATACTTACATGCTAGTTACCCATATACCTATATGGTGTTTTACCATTAGTAATAGGTATATACACATATGAGACATAGCTACATGTACATCTTGCATACATACGTATGCATATACCTGGAGGGTATTACATCATTACTGATAGGTAGATACATATACTTTGCTATACCTACATGTTTACACATATATCTGGCTATAGCTACATGTTCACCTTTATTTGATGTTATATTGGACTTGGAGAAATTAGGAACCACATGATATTTATATTAACTTGTTGCAGTTAAATAGTTCTTTTATATGCTAACATTACAGTTTTATGTTGCATATATTATATTCATGGATTTTCGCATTGAGATATGGATTTTTCATGATGTTTTCTGGATTTGAGGACAGTGGTAGTTTCATGAAATTATGCATTATTTGAAAAACCCAGTTTCTCTTGATATGATATTTCAGCAGCCACCATGAGATTTATCGGTTCTGATATATATACCCCATGCAAGGAGGAGTCGGGGGTCGTGTGTGGGTATATGGTGGGGCCCGGAGGTACCCCAGGGCGAGAAAGGGATATCGATGTACCACGCCGTTGAGCCTAGCAGGGGAACCATACCTACCGGTGACAGTACCTATGACTCGGTGGTTATCGTGGGGATACCGACGGGAGTCATGTACGTATGGATATGTCGAAAGGCGAGGGTCAGAGCTAGGCACTCATGTTTTCGCGATAACGTCTGATACGTACCTATCGGGGGCCAGTCATGGTGACAGCACCTGATAGATCAGTATTTATGTGTCGATACTTGACACTTCGTTTCATGATATTTTTACACCTAAGTATATATAACAGTGGAATGGGACGTTGTTATATATATATATATATATCAGTGGAATAGGACGCTAATATATATGTATACATATCAATTTATATACATCATCATAATTATTCATGCAAATATACTTAGGATATATGAGATTTACTTGATATTGGATACATGATATATATGAGATTTACTTGATATTGTACATTCAGGATATATGAGACTTACATGATATGAGAGCCAATTTGGGGGCTGATTTGAGGAAATTGGGATTTGGATTATCTTGATGGACTTTGGTCCTACCACGAGGTCAGGATTCCGTGGGAATGACATGTTTTATCCCATACTCCGCATTTATTGTTTATGCATTGTTTCATGTATTCGTTGTACCTGCTAGAGTACCTTTCATGACTATTGCATACATATGACCATTTATTGCTATTAGATTGCATATGTTAGATTCGCGCTGTACGTGCATACTTGCGATTACCTGCATATGTTATTTACTATTCACGAGTTGGCAACTCACCCCCGTTGTGCCACAGTGTTTTGCAGGTTGTTCCTCAGAGTAGTCAGAGGCAGGGCTATTCTCATCTATCGGATAATCTTTTGCTACGGATACTACTTTGGCTCATAGTGTGCAGTTTTGCTTTAGGTGTGTTTTGTGGTTATCCGTTTATGTTCATTGTATATTCATTGTATCGTGTACTCTCCATCTAGAACTTTCATGTATGACTTAGAGACTTGATGTGAGGACGATATTGTATATTATTTTGGTGACTTGGATGTCTTTTATGCAGTTTTATTTATATCGTCTTTTATTTCTTCACTACGGCGTCGTATATCTGTTGTGGTGGTTATTTTCCGCCTTTGGACGTGTTTTTGCTCCCGTTTGGGGATGCTTTACTTATATTTATGTTGTACGCATTTTTGGGGCTGGTTTTTACAAAGGCGGTGCTGCTAAAATTTTAAAGGAAATAAAGTTGGACTTTTAAAGAATTTGGGTTGAGATTTCAAAGGTTTTAAAAATGTTATTATCACTTACTACTTTTGATGGTTTAGGACGTTGCGTAGTTTAAGGGCCGCCACGTGCCAATTTCGGGTCGTGACAATTTAACAATCGGCCTCCAGCCTCACAACATCACGTACGGTATAATCCATCGTACGACATCCTCTAGTCAAGGGTATGGATCAATCATCATAAACTCATCACGTACGGTAAATCATCATACGGCGGCATTAAACCATTAGGGATCCTATCAATCTATATGACACTGAAGGTACGGGCCTAACGTCTCGTACGACATATCATTCATTATTCACAACATTATATATACCTATATACCTATATCCCAGATCGCATCCATAACAATCTCATATCAGGGGACTGGCAATGGTATCAATCATCTCTTATCGACTCGCATCCGTATATCGACATATCAATCAAGTCATCATATCACATCGAATATTCTTTTCATCACATTAAGTCATCTTACATCAAGTCAATTTTATATACACATTCTACCATATTAATCTCGTTTCATGCTACTCTAAAGCTCCTACTTATTCTCGTACTACCTATCTATATATCGTGGTTCACGTTCACTTCTCACATCCTTATATATATCCATTCGAGACATCATTTCGATCATATTATGTCATAGAGTCATATCCCTATAGTTTTCATCTCATATCTCGATATATATATTCAATCATTCACATCATCTCTAACTATCTTTTAAGCCATATCCATAGTTTTCTAATCTAGGTTTCCTTAACCATATTATATATATCGGTTTCGATCAAAAACTTGCGGGGGTGTTATACGCCATCCACCCGACTTCCCCCGTAGATATAGATCTACTCACCTGCGGAACTCCTCGTTCAGCCGTAGTCGATGTGCTTCGTCGTCTCGGAATTCCACGCGAGGGTACCTACAATAAATACACAATCGCAAATGCTATTAACATCAAGTTCCGAAATCCGATACGGCACACGAATTGCCTATAGGTTAGAACCTATAGGCTACGCATGCAAAAACAACCAAACAACCCTCTACAAACATCCAATGACCCAATACAATATCAAATACTAAATCCACGAATTCCAAAATACGTAAAACATAACCCCAAACCAAAACAGCAACTCAAGAAATCACTCCCAGATTTCATTTTAGGTAAAATGGAGCTAAACTAGCAATGCAGTGGGGTTGTATGTGAAGTAACTGAGCTACAGACCAAACCTAGACACCAACCACAACCATTTAGCTGACCACATCACCCAGAATCCCGGCCAGCTCGGCCCAGGGTGCTCTGATGGGGTTCGTCTTCTCGGGGTGGTCTCCTATTGGTCTAACTAGGTCTCTGGAGTTGTTTGTTTAACTCAGAAACTTCCCAGGTTATCCCAGATTCCCTGTAGGCACACAATTAACAAAAAACCGACACAGGTAGATTCCTAAGTCCGTATTCTCTGTTTTTGGGAATAAAATCCACACTAGGGTCTTGTAAACAGCCACTAGTCATCACCAAATCCATAACTTCACCCAAATCCTCTCTTGGGATTTCTAACTTCACAATTCCACACTTAATCAACTTCTAAACTAAACTAGAATACAAGAAACTAAAAACTAAACTAAATGAAAGGAATTATACCTCATTTGGGCAACTCAAGAAAAACCCTAGATGCCCAAGGTCATCAAAATCCAACTTTGAAAGGTTCAATAGGTTTGTAGAGAGGTGAGAATCATCTTTTGTGAAGGGAGTATAGGGTTTTAGTGAGGAAATTGAGATGGGTCATGAGGGTAGAGGAGGTGGAGAAAGAGTTGAAGGAGAAGATGAAGAAACAATGGGGGTGAGGATAGATGGCAGCCCTCTCTCTCTCTCTCCCTCCTATTCCCACCCTCTCTCCCAGTTATTCAAGCCTAGTCACATTCTCTCTCTTGCCCATTCCTATTATTCTATTCTATTCCCTTTTTCTTTTCTTCACAAAACCAAATACAACATGAAACCAACAAATAACACAACATGCAACAACAATGCAACATGTCATGGTGCACTAGCCATGATTAAAATGCAGAAACACGGATTTGGCCTTATCGCGATTAGCAGTGCACTAATCGGGTTTAATTTTTAAACTGCATATACTTAATTATAAAATTGCCAAATCCAATAAATATATATTTAAAGGAATAAATCGTTTTAATCTCCAATTATTTCACAAATATTGGTATATATTTATACCATTTTACGAAAACCCCAATTTTGCAAATCGGGTAGTTTTTCGCGAAATATATTATTTTAATATTAAGTTCCAAAAATAATATTATATATTTTCTGAAATGTTACATGGGTCCCATCAGATATCCAGACAAATTCCAAGACAAGAATTGCTCATTTCGGGAGATAGTCTTTCTCCGCGAAGTTGAGATATAAAGAGATAAAGATAGAAACAATGGAGCGGATCCACTCACTGAGGCCATTTCTCGAACGCAATAGTTTTGCAAACGGGCTTTACGAGACTGATTAGTAAAGAAGTTGGGTGTTCGGTATTACACGGGCCGTGAGTATGCGACACCGCAATAATTAGCCTTAAGTGCAAGTGGGAGATTGTTGGATATAGTGCCCTCAAGTCAATTATTGTGATCGCAGGCACGCGATTGGGATGAGTGAGGGAGGGCTATACGGATATAATAGTCTTACTCGAGATGATAGTATGCTATCTGGTTTGCCTTTATCATCATGTACATGCATTATGTGGTATTACAGATCACTATTACATGTTGATAGAGCCCATAGGATCTTTCTTGACTACGAGCATTATGATGGCGATCATATTCGTGGGAGCTGGATGGTCTATAAGCACATCCTTAAATGTCCCTAGTCGAGAGAGTATCGAGACTGGGCATTGATACCCCGGAGTTGACTGGTGTATACTTATCGAGACCCCGACGAGGGGCGGTGGCCGGTCTCATAAGCCATTAGTGTCAGTCAGTCACCTAAGATAGTATACAGGTGCTCATTAGGTTATGAGTACACTGGATGGACTCGCCGGGAACATGCTAGATGGTATTATACCTATTGTTGGATAGCAGTTCCCAGGTGACATGTGTACAGGTTAGTCTGTCGACTTGAGATCGTCATTTGTCTCGTGTGAGTTCCCACTGTGCTTTGATTACTACCCTACCATGGCTCAAAGGAGTCGTGCAAACAGGTTTTAGTTGGGTACAGTCCCGAGCCACATGGAGGCAGTGAGCGCATCATCGATGATTCGTCTCTCCCGGTATTAGGGGTTGATGTTGCGCGGTGAACGGGTGGCCATTGTTTACCGCCGGAAGCCGGGAAGACTGTACGTCTTGCTTGAATCTGGGGGCAGATGCTAATTGGTGTTATCCGTCCACCTCTCCGAAGATGCCAAGTTGATTTATGGCACCATGTATCGAAGGTTTAAACGGATGCGGCCGATGTAGCAAACTTCGTCAGATTCCCCCTCGTTTGAGGGGTTTTTGATTGTGGGGACGCTTTTCCCTGCAGGCGCAAGCCCGTGCAGTTAATTACGCTACCACATCGCGGTAACAACTTTCTCCTTCTCCATATGGTCACTTCATGTCGTGGGTGTTTGTTTTGTGTTCCGTTGCCCGTGGATTGTATACGGGGACTAAGTTATGCTGTCGTCCGTAGGACGTGGACTAGTCCAAATCCATACTTTCTTAGATTTGGGTTTGGGGGGTTGTGTTTAAGGATACGTTAGCCATATTTGAGCCTAAGATCAACTTAAACGTTTGTTATGGACACGTTAGTCTAATTTTAGACTAAGATCAATTTAACGAGATCGTTTAGATCCGACAAGAAAGCTATTGGGCCCTATTGTTTAGTTTAATGACATTGCGGTCAATAATTAGTTTAAGGACATTACGGTCCATTGTTTGTTTTAAGACATCGCGGTCGAGGTTAAGGACATCACAGTCCGTGAGTTTAAGGACCTCACAGTCCGATATTAGTTTTAAGACATCACGGTCGAGGTTAAGGACATCATAGTCCGTGAGTTTAAGGACCTCACAGTCCGATGTTAGTTTTAAGACATCACGGTTAAGGTTAAGGACATCATAGTCCATGGATTTAAGGTCTCCACAATCCGATGTTAGTTTTAAGACATCACGGTCGAGGTTTAGAACATCATAGTCCGTCGATTTAAGGACTCCACAGTCCGATGTTAGTTTTAAGACATCACGGTCGAGGTTAAGGACATCATAGTCCGTGGATTTAAGGACTCCACAGTCCGATGTTAGTTTTAAGACATCACGGTCGAGGTTTAGGACATCATAGTCCGTGGATTTAAGAACTCCACAGTCCGTTGTAATGTGTGGTTGTCGGGACCCGTCACCTCTCTGACGACGTTGAAGGATTACAACGACAGATATCAGAGGAGTGAAGAGATGTACCCTCGAACCGAGTGTAAATTGATTAGAAGAGCAGGTGTGCTCAGTTCAATTTAAATTGAGGACTTATGGCCAGAATTGGGCTAAGTTCAGTTAAAGAACATTTCATTTTTGTTCTGCCTGTTAGGCCTTTGTTTGGGCTTTGTCCTTTTAATAATGCCAAGCATTGAGCTCTGACATTCTGTCTGGAATTAAATGCATAGCATTTATAAGAACAAAGTATGTTCTGACAGCGCGCCACATGGCGCACTAGATGCTTTGCGCCAGTCAAAGAACGCATTGCGCTTCTGTCGGTTACCGCACATGAGGAGGACACGTGTCGCTTAGCGCTAAGCGCTAGTTTGTTAGCGCACTGCGCTTTTAATTTATGAGCGCGATGTGCTAATTTATGGGTGCGCCAGTGAAGGACACGTGGCGCGCTTAGCACTTAGCACCACCCAAGAGCGCAGTGCTCTGTTTCAGGAGCGCAAAGCGCAAACTGTGTCTGTGGTTGACACGTGGCATGTTTTGGTGCTGAGCGCCGATCCAAGGAGCGCAAAGGCGCAGTTCAAGAGGGCAAAGAGCTTTCCAGTAGCGCAAAGCGCATTTTGATCAATTTAAGATCAAAGAACAAGTTTCTTTTGTTCTTCAAAGGAGGCCTTTCCTTAAGATCCAAGAACCAAAGTTCTTTTTCTTATCAAAAGGCTCTGCCTTTATAGATCAGAAGATCTGTGAAGTAAAAATACTTCTTTTTTTATGAATAGATCTTGATCTTTTCTTTTTACCCAAACACCTTGGTCTTTTTTTATAGAACTAAGATCTTTTTTGAAGACATTTTTTCTTTTTACGAGATGTTTTCATCTCTATTTTACAAGAAATCAATTCTTTACCTTTCTTTTTCTTTTGAGTTTTTCTCAAAGTTTGCAGAGGGTTTCTTCTATTGCTCTTCTGTCTCTCTAGACTTGAAGTCTTGGGGCCTTTATATAGGGCCAATCGATTAGTTAAATTGGTTTAAGAGATCTTTCTCTTGATTGATTGGGGAATATTTCCCACCGTTGGATCTTTGATTCTAAGGCTCCTGTTTGACAGAAGGTAATCTTCTTGTTTTGGAAAAATCTTTCCATGCAGAATTTGTTCTGTTTTTTGGTAATTCATTAATTACCATTGGATCATTGATCCAGCGGTGCTTAAAGCATAATCTTGTTGTTTGGAAAGATTTTGAGAAATCTTTCCTTAACAGAATTTAATTCTGGTTAATAAATGATTTATTATTATTAGATCCTTTGATCTAATGGTTGGGATTTTTAATTCCAGCGCTGGCGCACCCAATTTGGACACGTGGCGCACAGCGCAGAGCGCAGCGCAACTACGCCACGTGGTGCGCAGAGAGCTGAATCTGAAGCGTTGCTTCAACAGAGCGCTGGATCTGAAGCGTTGCTTCAACAGAGGTGTCTTTTCACCTTCTTTTTAAGTCAAACTTATATTCCCGAGAATCTTTCATTTCCCAATTTTGGAAATAGTTCCATTGTGCACAAATTTTTTATGTGCTTCGTCTTTATAACTTGAACCAAAGCTTCTTCCTTCTCTCATCCCTAAAGAACTTTCTCAACTATGGCTTGTAACCGCCCTCATGATCCTAGACAACCATGGGAAGTGCCCATTCAGGACCTTGTTCCTCGGTTTGCTGCGCGGTTGGTGGATCCTTCTCTCACGGATGAGCAGTGCGACGCTGCACTGCGCGATCTTTTGACTCGTGTGGGGTCTCCCCTTCCCCCACGCTCTATTTTGCTTCGGATGATCCTTGCGTCTGTGCTAGATAACATCCCCCCTCATCTAGCGGAGATGACCCTAACGATGCTCGATGCGGCTGAAGACATGCTCGTGTGTTTCCATGAGGCGTGCCTGATTACTCAGGCTCTGAAAGACTGCTCGGTTCACTTGTTGAGCCAGATAAGAGCCCGGAGGGCTATCATGTCTGCTTTTGCGGATGAACATGGCGCCAATCTGTGGGGAGCCACTCCTCGTGAAAATCGCCGTTTTGATGTGCTGGAGAAGGCGGCGAGGGAGTTAGATAATTTTGTTTATTGTTTTGTTAATCCCTGTGCCACTGATCCCTTGTTTGGTGATCTTTTTTAAGTGTAATAATAACAATTAATAAAAAAATGTTTTAATTTAGTATTTTATTATCTGTTAAATGTTCTCTTATTTTTCAATTCTTTGTTATTCCTCTGTAAGAAATTTATGCGCTGCATAATCATGAGGCATTGCATAATCATGAAGCGTTGCTTCACTTTCCAATCTTGGAGACATAGCTTTGCTCTAATTTGGGGTGCGTAGCATAATTGCGCTAGCGCTAGCGCCTTCGTGTTTTGACACGTGGCGCGTAGCACGCTTTGCGCTAGCGCACTCGCGCTCGACACATGGCGCGCAGCGCAACTGCGCCAGCGCACCTGTGTTAGACACGTGGCGCGTAGCGCAGAGCGTGAAAGAAAGCACATTACTTTGGTTCTCTAAAGGGAACCAAATAGAACCCTATTAGGGTTCTATTAATAGAGCTCTTCTCTCTAAAAGGATTTTTCTTTTGATCTCTTAATTCACTAATGGAGTTTTTCTCCTTTCAAATCATATAGAAGAACTCTTGAGAGTTTTTCATGGATCTTGAAGATTTAAGATGGAATTTTATTTTTGATGAATTATATCATCTTCTTAGAGCAGAGCTCTCGATGTTCTCGGAGGCCTGCTTTAACTTCCCCTCATAACTGATTCTGACAAGTGTCACACCGGTCTGCAGAGTATTGCTCTCGAGGAGTTTAACTCCATGTGCCTATTTTGAATAAGAAATTGTTTATTCAGTCTATCTGCCAATCTTTACTGATTTTCTTTTACAGGAGTAATGGACGCTCACATGTATGTTCTCGAAGAGATTATCTCTTACGGAGATATCCGACGACTCGGCCGTTCTCAGAATCGCGAACTCACAAACGCCGGGTGTGCCGAAATTATGAGTCGCTTTGACGCATACAATGGTCAACTGCTTCCTCGGCTTTCCCCTCTTCTGAAGCTTATTGTGGGAGCGATCTGGGAAGCGCTCCCTCTATTCTGTACCGGCGTACCGCTTAGAGCATTGGATGCCGCCGAGGATAAGGTGCACTCGGTGTATCTGATGAACCTAATCTCGAAGAGACGGCGAGACAATCTTGTCGATCTCCTGCACCAGGCTTTTCAATAGTCTGCCATACTTGCTGCCTATCGGAGGGTGGAGGACATCCGTGGGGATCAGACGCTTGTGATCGCGAAAGAAAGCACACTAGGATGGTTCGCTAGGCTTGGAAAATTCTGGACAAGGTCACTTTTGAGTTCCTTAATCCATGTCCTGGATTTGAGGTTTTGCCATTGTAATTACTTTAGTAATGTCTTTGTTCGTTGCTTTCATAATTGTAAGAACCTTTTTGCAATATGAATGGCAAATTTCTCATTTTAGCGTGTTTTATTTCATGTTCTGAATCTTTTGCAAATGCATGGATAGGGTGTGCCTCGAACGCTTAATTAAATGCAGATCAGATGTTCTCCTTGTTGCCTTCTCCGCTTTACTGTGTTGTTGCCATGTGATTTTAGGACTTATATAACTGTCAGTCTTGGATTCTTTGTAGAGTGGTGATGGCTTAGAAAACAGGGTTAGGATCTGTCACCTAAAACTTTTCAACTTTATGAGCCGTGAGGGTCTCATAAAGAATTTTCTCCCTACCGGTCGAGAGGATCCCGTAGATGTAATTTCTCCTTAAGAATCGTGAGGATTCCTAAATGCGTTTTCTCTTGAAAGTCGTAAGGATCTCACAAGAGAATCTACTTCCTTGCAAGTCGTGAGGACCCGCAAGTGATGGGTAAAATTGTACTTATCCGTATTTCACGGAATCAGGGGTTGCTCTGGATGCTTCCCACGGGTTCACTGCCGTGTTTGGCGAGGACCGGGCTCCGCTCTGGATGTTTTCCAGGGTACCGCAGTTTAAAGACATCGCGGTCGAGGTTAAGGACATCATAGTCCGTGAGTTTAAGGACCACACAGTCCGATGTTAGTTTTAAGACATCACGGTCGAGGTTAAGGACATAATAGTCAGTGAGTTTAAGGACCTCACAGTCCGATTTTAGTTTTAAGACATCACGGTCGAGATTAAGGACGTCATAGTCCGTGGATTTAAGGACCCCACAGTCCGTTAAATGTGTGGTTGTCGGGACCCGTCACCTCTTTGAAGTCGTTGAGGAATTACAACGACAAATGTCAAAGGAATGAAGAGATGTACCCTTGAACCAAGGTAAAATTAGTTTAAGAACATTACGGTCCAATGTTAGTTTTAAGACATCACGGTCGAGGTTAAGGACGTCATAGTCCGTGAGTTTAAAGACCTCACAGTCAAATGTTGTTAGTTTTAAGACGTCACGGTCAAGGTTAAGGACATCATAGTCCGTGAGTTTAAAGACCTCACAGTCCAATGTTGTTATTTTTAAGACATCACGGTCAAGATTAAGGACATCATAGTCCGTGAGTTTAAGGACCTCACAGTCCGATGTTGTTAGTTTTAAGACATCGCGGTCGAGGTTAAGGACATCATAGTCCGTGAATTTAAAGACTCCACAGTCCCACGTTAGTTTTAAGACATCACGGTCAAGATTAAGGACATCATAGTCCATGAGTTTAAGGACCTCACAGTCCATTGTTAGTTTTAAGTCATCGCGGTCGAGGTTAAGGACATCATAGTCCGTGAGTTTAAGGACCTCACAGTCCGATGTTGTTAGTTTTAAGACATCACGGTCAAGGTTAAGGACATCATAGTCCGTGGGTTTAAGGACCTCACAGTCCGATGTTAGTTTTAAGACATCACGGTCCAGGTTAAGGACATCATAGTCCGTTAGTTTAAGGACCTCACAGTCCGATGTTGTTAGTTTTAAGACATCACGGTCAAGGTTAAGGACATCATAGTCCATGGGTTTAAGGACCCCACAGTCCGTTTTTTGCTCTGGATGCTTCACACGGGTTCATTGTCGTGCTCTGCGAGGACCAGGATCCGCTCTGGACGTTTTCCACTGGGTCAGAAGTGACGGTATCCGCGTTCCATGTAACCAGGAATTTTGCTCTAGATGCTTCCCACGGGTTCACTGCCGTGTTCGGCGAGGACTAGGCTCCGCTCTGGATGCTTCACACGGGTTCACTGCCGTGCTCTGCGAAAACCAGGATCCGCTCTGGACGTTTTCCATGGGGCAGAAGTGACATAATCCGCGTTCCACGTAGCCAGGAATTTTGCTCTAGATGCTTCCCATGGGTTCACTGCCGTGTTCGGCGAGGACTAGGCTCCGCTCTGGATGCTTCACACGGGTTCACTACCGTGCTCTGCGAGGACACGGATCCGCTCTGGACGTTTTCCACGGGGTCAGAAGTGACATAATCCGCGTTCCACGTAGCAAGGAATTTTGCTCTAGATGCTTCCCATGGGTTCACTGCCGTGTTCGGCGAGGACTAGGCTCGACTCTGGATGCTTCACACGAGTTCACTGCCGTGCGCTGCGAGGACCAGGATCCGCTCTGGACGTTTTCCACGGAGTCAGAAATGACGTTATCCGCATTCCACGTGACCAGGAATTTTGCTCTAGATGCTTCACACGGGTTCACTGCCGTATTCGGCGAGGACTAAGCTCCGCTCTGGCTGCTTCACACGGGTTCACTGCCGTGCTCTGCGAGGACCAGGATCTGCTATGGACGTTTTCCACGGGGTTAGAAGTGACATAAAACGCGTCCCACGTAACCAGGAATTTTGCTCTAGATGCTTCCCACGGGTTCACTACCGTGTTCGGCGAGGACTCGGCTCCGCTCTGGATGCATCACACGGGTTCACTGCCGTGCTCTGTGAGGACCAGGATCCGCTCTAGACGTTTTCCACGGGGTCAGAAGTGACGTTATCCGCGTTCTACGTAACCAGGAATTTTGCTCTAGATGCTTCCCATGGGTTCACTGCCGTGTTCGGCGAGAACTAGGCTCCACTCTGGATGCTTCACACGGGTTCACTGCCGTGCTCTGCGAGGACCAGGATCCGCTCTGGACGTTTTCCACGGGGTCAGAAGTGACGTTATCCGCATTCCACGTAACCAGGAATTTTGCTCTAGATGCTTCCCACGGGTTCACTGCCGTGTTCGGCGAGGACTAGGCTCCGCTCTGGATGCTTCACACTGGTTCACTGCCTTGCTCTGCGAGGACCAGGATCCGCTCTGGACGTTTTTCACAGGGTTAGAAGTGACATAATCCGCGTTCCACGTGACCAGGAATTTTGCTCTAGATTCTTCCCACGGGTTCACTGCCGTGTTCGGCGAGGACTAGACTCCGCTCTGGATGCTTCACACGGGTTCACTGTCGTGCTCTGCGACGACCAGGATCCACTCTGGACGTTTTTCACGGGGTCAGAAGTGATGTTATCCGCGTTACACGTGACCAGAAATTTTACTCTAGATGCTTCCTACGGGTTCACTACCGTGTTCGGCGAGGACTAGGCTCCACTCTGGATGCTTCACACGGGTTCACTGCCGTGCTCTTCGAGGACCAGGATCCGCTCTGGACGTTTTCCACAGGGTCAGAAGTGACATAATCCGCGTTCCACATGACCGGGAATTTTTCTTTAGATGCTTCCCACGGGTTCACTACCGTGTTCGGCGAGGACTAGGCTCCGCTCTGGATGCTTCACGCGGGTTCACTACCGTGCTCTGCGAGGACCAGGATCCGCTCTGGACGTTTTCCATGAGGTCAGAAGTGACATAATCTGCGTTCCACTTAGCCAGGAATTTTGCTCTGTATGCTTCCCACGGGTTCACTGCCGTGTTCTACGAGGACCAGGCTCCGCTCTGGATACTTTACATGGCTTCATTGCCGTGCTCTGCGAGAACCAGGATCTGCTCTGGACGTTTTTCACGGGTGACGTTATCCGCGTTCCACGTGACCAGGAATTTTGTTGATTATATCCGCATTTCACGGAGTTTGACTCTCGGTCATCTGTACACCGCCGAGTCATGGAACTGGGGGTTGCCGTTGTTCCGCTTTGCTTGATGTTGTGTCAGTTATAATGAGACGAATGTTGTGATGATCTCGAGATTATTTGTGAACCGTTGAGATTTGGCTTCTTCTTCTGATGAAAACCTGGGGAGGAAAGGTGTGATTCCCTCTTTGTTTGCGCCCCTGGATTGTATACAAAGATTGATGTAATATCACCTGTAGGGCATAAATTTCATTTTTATTTTTCAAATCTTTCTACGATGCTCTATCATTTCAGCTTTTATATCGCGAAGGTCGCGATTGCCCAATCATTTCGGTTATTTTTCGCGGTGCCCAATCATTTCGGCTATTTATTTTATTCTTACTCGCTGGTTTTTATTGCGAGTTGCCCAATCATTTTGGCTATTTTGCACGCATTCATTTTCTTTACTTGCTGATTTTGTTGCAAGTTGCCCCATCATTTCGGCTATTTCTTATGGCATGTGTGGCTTGCTAGCTTTTTGCTGCAAGCTTAGGATTAGACACCGATTTCGGCATCCACACCGCTACAACTGGGATATTGCCAGGAGCGAATCATCATTTGCCTCTGTCGATATCGAACAAAGGTGGCTTAGCGAACAGGGTTAGGATCCTGTCGACTAAGGATTTTGACTTCATGTGCCGTAAGGGTCTCACAAAGGTATTTCTCCCTACAAATCGTGAGGATCTCGTAGGTGTGTTTTCTCCTTAGGAATCGTGAGGACTCCTAAGTGCATGTTCTCTTGTGAGTCGTAATGATCTTACAAGAGAGTTTTCCCCTTATAAGTCAAGAGGACTTACAAAGGTTGTTCACCATATGGACACATCCCTAGTCACGGATGGGACTTGCTTAGGGAAACGTGTATTCGCGCCCGTGGATTGTATACAAAGGTCAACATTGAGCCGCTTGTAGGGCATTAGTGGAGGTTGTAGGGATTGCTTACGAACAGGTTCAGGTCTCTATAGCTTAAGACTTTCAAATCTCATGAGCCGTGAGGGGCCCATAAGAAGCTTCTCCTTACGAGTCGTGAGGATCTCGCAAGTGTAATTTCTCCTTAGGAATCGTGGGGATCCCTAAGTGTGTTGCTCCCTTTTGAGTCGTAAGGATCTCACGCGGGTGATTTCTCCTTACAAAATCGAGAGGACCTTGAAAGTGTCTTTTAACGAGATTGCGCCCTTTCGTGTTTTCACAAAACTCGTCGGCAGCCCTGCTGTTTTTACTCACGGAGCCCTTTCGGGTTTTCATCCGTGCCCCTTTTGCTCATGGACATACCGTTTCCCCTTTTTTTGTTTTTCTTCTTTTTTTCCGAACGAGGTTGCGCCCTTTCGGGTTTTCATAAGACTCGCCGGTAGCCCTACTGTTTTTACTCACGGAGCCCTTTCGGGTTTTCATCCGTGCCCATTTTGCTTATGGACATACCGTTTTCTTTTTTTTTTTATTCTCTTTTCTTTTTTTTCTCTTCTTTTTTTTCTAACAAGGTTGCGCCCTTTCGGGTTTTCACAAACACTCGCCGGTAGCTCTGCTGTTTTTACTCACGGAGCCCTTTCGGGTTTTCATCCGTACCCATTTTGCTTATGGACATACCGTTTTCTTTTTTTTTATTCTTTTTTTTGTATCAGCTTTGGGATGCTGCAATCCGCCGTAGTTTCTCGGTATCTCGGTCAACAGCTAGTTTTAGGACATAGTGGTCCGTTGTTAGTTTAAGGACGTTTCGGTCCACTATTAGTTTAAGGACGTTTCGGTTTGTCGTTAGTTTAAGAATGTTTCGGTCCGTTGTAAAGTAAGTTGGTTACAACTTATAGAGTTTGGGCTTAGGAAGATAGCAAGCGGACATAGTCGTCGTCATCTATCATTGACCTAGGCCGTGACTCGTTAGGCGTAGTATTTCTTCAGGAAGCGACCGTTTATTGGCCTGAAAGGTCTTTCACCATGCATGTCCACGAGTAGATAGGCTCAACTCTGGTAGACCTTGTCTATGATATACAGAACATCATAGTTAGGCTCGAATTTTGCCCGCTTGGCGCGATTGGGGATCATAGGTCTTTTGACCACTAGTACGAGTTCGCCTTGGCGGAATGTCCTTGGCCTGGTCAATCTTTCATATGAGCGTGTCATCTTTGCTTTATAAGCTTCCAGATTTTGCTGCGCCAGGAGCCGGGTTTCATCAAGGGCATCGAGCTCCTCAAGCCGAAGGTGGGTGTTCTCTTCGTCCGTTAGCTCATAATGGACTGCCATTCGTAGAGAGGGTAACTCTATCTCGAGGGGGAGTACCGCTTCTGCACCGAATACCAACGCGTACGGCGTTGTGTTCGTGGCTGTCTTGAACATAGTTCGATATGCCCAAAGAGCTTCCTGTAGTCTCTCGTGCCAGTCCTTTTTATTTCGGGACACCGTCTTCTTCACGATCTTTGTCAGGGTCTTATTGAGAGCCTCAGCTAAACCGTTAGCTCGGGGAATATAGATTGATGAGTATCTCCAGTCTATGTTGTACTGTTGTGCGAAGCGACTAATCTTATGGCTTCTGTGGGCTGGCCCGTTATCGGAGATGATCTGACTCGGAAGTCCAAACCGATAAATAACGTGCGTCTTAAAGAAGTGGAGGATATTCTCCGTCTTCACTTCCCTCAGCGGTATTGCTTCTGCCCATTTGGAGAAGTAATCAGTGGTCGCCAAAATGGAACGATATCCTCTGGACGATTCCGGTACGATGGGGCCGATTATGTCAATCCCCCACATTTCGAATGGCCAGCTAGCCATCGTTGGATGTAGTGGATTTGGATGCTGATGGATAAAGTCTCCATGAATCTGGCACGAGTGGCATTGCTTTGCATATTCGAGGCAGTCCTGAATCATCGTGGGCCAGTAGTAGCCCATCCGTTTAATGTTCAATTTCATCTTTGGGCCTGCTTGGTGAGAACCGCAAAGTCCGTCGTGAACTTCTTGAATGACTCTTTTCGCCTCTTCAGGTCCTAGGCATCTTAGCCATAGGGAATCAAATGACCTCTTGTATACAGTATCATCGACGAAGGCGAAAGATAGGGCTCGCTTCACGAGCTGATGTGTTGAGGACGCATCTTCAGGTGTTCGATGGGATTTGAAGTAGTCTATAAAGACTTCTCTCCAATCCTTAGCCTTTTCCTGGTCTTTTATTTGCATGGCCATTTGCTCAGTCGCTTCCTTTTCTTCGGACGACTCCGGAGATATTTCTGCCAGTGCAAGAACCCGACGGCTTTGCATAATGATTCTCACGTCATCAAGGTTCTCGTCGGCCAGTTCTTTAGCGAGCTTAGCGAGTGCATCCGCTTTGCTATTTTCTACACGCGGTATACTTTCCAAGATGTAGGAAGGTATTTGGGTCAGCTGTTGCTGTACCCACTCGCCGTACTTTACCAACTCTGGTTTGCACATCTGGTAGTCGCCATTTACTTAACTAACGACCAGCTGGGAGTCTCCATATATGAGGAGGTTCTCAATCCCCATGTCGATGGCGATCTCGAGACCTGCTATCAAAGCTTCATACTCGGCTTCGTTGTTTGTCCTTGGCTCTGTTAAGGAGAAGGCAAAACGCATTATTCCTCCTTATGGAGTCACGAAAAAGAGGCTTACCCCTGATTTGATTATGGGGTTGCTTTGCTTGCGCTTCTTCATGGAAGACGCTCCATCGAAGTAAAGTTCCCACCGGGTACCACTTCCGTCGATCGTGTCAAACGCATGTTCGTCTGGCAGTTCCCAATTCAAGGGAGAATAGGCCGGTATCGGATGTTCAGCGAGGAAGTCGGCGATGGCCTGGCCTTTCACTGCCTTAAGAGGTTGATAAGTTATTGCGAACTCCATCAGGAGCAAGGCCCATTTAGCGAGTCGCCCCGTCAATATGGTTTTTGACATCAAATACTTAAGAGGATCCACCTTCGATATGAGACGGACTTCATGCGCCAATGCATAGTGCCGGAGTTTCGTTATCGCGAAGATCAATTCCAGACAGTGTTTTTCGATGGGGGAGTAGTTGCTTTCTTCCCCAAGGAGAACTCGACTCAAGTAATAGAGAGCTCTTTCTTTCCCTTGGTAATTCTCGTGTGCCCATAATGCGTCTAAGGAACCTTCGAGGGCTGTTGTATAAAGAATAAGGGGTTTTCCCTTGACTGGAGCGGCCAGCACTGGCGGGTTCTGCAGATACTATTTGATTTCGTCCAGCGCGCTTTGGCATTTGTGATCCCATACGAACGGGGTTCCTTTTTTCATCAAATGACTGTAAGGGCGGCACTTCCCAGAGAGATTGGATATAAATCGCCGGATATACACGAGCTTCCCTTGGATAGACCACAATTGCTTGAGAGTTCTTGGCAGGGGCATCTCCTTGATCGCCTTGATCTTTGACGGATCTATCTCGATACCTCGGTGTCGGACGATGAATCCTAGGAATTTACCTGAGGACACCCCGAACGCGCATTTGAGAGGGTTCATCTTCAGATTGTATTGCCGAAGGCGTTGAAACACGATCATCAGATGCTCGAGATGTTCCTCGTATAATTTGCTTTTCCCCACGAGGTCGTCGATATAGCATTCGACGATTTTATGTATGAGATCATCGAAGATCTTCATCATGGCCCTCTGATAGGTAGCAAAAGCGTTCTTTAGACCGAAGGGCATCACCTTGTAGCAGAATATACCCAAAGGGGTCCGGAAAGCGGTGTGCTTCTGGTCTTCGGGATGCATCTTTATCTGGTTATATCCTGACGATCCGTCCATGAAGGAGAAGACTTCGTGGATAGACGTATTGTCTATCATTAGCTCGGTGACCGGTACCAGAAAGTCGTCTTTCGGACAAGCTTTATTGAGATCCCGAAAGTCCACACATATGCGCACTGTCCCATTTTTCTTCATCACCGGGACGATGTTGGCGATCCAGTCAGGATATTGAACTTCTTGGATGAAGCCAGATTCGATCAGCTTCTTGACCTCGGCGTTAATTCTCATCTCAAGCTCAAGCCGCATTCTTCTTGGCGCTTGTTTGATTGGCTTGACGTCCGGGGATATTTCCAATTTGTGGACAGCAATTTCCGGATCTAGTCCTGGCATTTCGGAATAGTTCCACGCGAAGCAATCTCTATACTGCATAAGCACGTCTTTTAACGTAAGCACTCTTTCTTCAGATAGCAGCTCACTGACGAATGTAGGTCGCGGGTCACTTGCCGTCCTCAAATCAATTTTCTTGAGGTTATCTGCAGTAATATGTATTCCATCCTCCACCTCTTTCAGCGCCGGCGGAAACTCTGAGATTACCTCATCATCATTGTTTTCGAAGCACCAGGGGAGGTCACCCCTATCCTCGGGTTCTTCTTCTGATATCGTTATCATATGATAAGTACAAGCTCGCTTCCAAGACTGATGTGGACCTGGGTCTATCGTCGTGGATTTGGGTTCATGCTTTTGCGGCGGAGTTATCCTCCAACTGTCGGATAGAGCGAACCTGCCGAGCTGATATTGATCTTCAACCCAGTTCTTGAAGGTGAAGCAATCTTCGAGAGGGTGTCCTATTGCTCGGTGATAAGAGCAATAGTCTGGGTGAGAGACCTCGTTCGCTTGCTCGGGGTGTTTAGACCCCGGGAATGTAAGCATTTGATGTCTTATGGCAAGATCAAGTATCTTCTATGTCTTGTCCTGAGGAAAAGAGTATGCTCGACTCATCTTCTTCATAAGGGACAAATCCGGATCGCTCGATTCTCGATCGCGTGACTTCTTGGTCCCACTTTGTCTTTGTCGAACACCTTTTCCACTCTTTGACTTGTTTCTGCCTCTGCGTTGGGTCCTTTGAATGACGGGTTGATAGGGAGGAGCATTTTCATCTTTTGCAGCCTGTTGAAGAAGGCGTCGCGTCCTGGCTTTCTCGTAGATGGACATTTTGCGGTTATGGTCGTCTAGAACTTTTTGACCAGCTTCCCTTATAAGCTTGTCCGTTTTTTCCTCGAACGACGAACTGGGCATTTTCACGTCGGGGTTTTTTTCTGGTTCAGGGTTAGCATTCTCCCATTGAGCATCTCCTTCTTCATCAAAGTCATGTACGACGTAGCAGTCGCGGAGTAGCTCCTGTTTCTTGGACCGAACATATCCAAGCTTGATCGCTTCCATTCTCCCGTTGGGCAACATGCGCTGAGTTCCGGGAACGTTCCAGATCCTGTCATAGAACTTAGCTTTTCGAGCGGTCTGTTTGAGGGGTATCCCTTGGCGCTTCAATAGCCTTTTCAAGCCTTCTGTGTAATATCTAGGTAGACGGATGGGCTGGAGCCTGTCGAACGTAGAATCCGCACCGTGCCAGATGTCTTTCTCCACTTTAGTTTCCCCGGAGCGATAGAATAGGATCGCCCTTTCGCCTTATCGCCTGGGAGGGACATAGAACGTTTGCAGCTCTTCCACACTGTAGGTATCAAGCATGTCTAATTCCTTATGATGTTTGGGCGGAACCATGGCAACTTGCAAACTTTGCTCTTCATCGACGAAAGCTTGTATTGAAGGCTGAGCGGAGAATATGGCATGGACCTCATCCTCCGAGTCACTGCCAAAGATCAACATGGGAGCAGACGGTCCTGGCTTGTTGTACTGGGGTGAGCCTGAATAAACCATCACTTCCTCTTCCTCAGCATCACTCCCGAAGATGGGAATGGTGGTGATAGCTTTGTTCTCTGGTTTATGTCATCTCTCTGTGTCTTCAAATTCTGGAAAGAAGTATTTTGCATCTTCGTACTTGCGAACTTCGTTCCCGGAAAATGGGTTTAACTCTCCTGTCACAGTATACTCGAGACCATCCTTGAAGTATTTCATACACTGATGTTCTGTAGAAGGGATGATGTTGTACTCGTGTAACCAAGGCCGGCCGAGCAAAGCGTTATAGCAGGTCTTGGCGTCAATGACGTGAAATTTAATATCCGTGATGAGCAACCCAAAGCGTAACGTCAGTATCACGGACCCGAGAGTCCGTGATGACTAGGAGTCAAAACCGGAGATGGTGATTTTATCACGAGCGAGATGCTGGACGCTCATGCAGATTTCCTTCAACACTCGCACGTTGAGGAGATTGACGGAAGACCCATTGTCGACCAGGATTTTGCCTATCTTTATATCATGGCAGTACCTTGAGACATAGAGGGGACGGTTGTGCTCGCACGTCCCAAGGAAGAGGTCTTCATCGCCGAAGGTGATATCGGCTGTGTGTACTTCCTCCTGCTTATCCTTCATCTTTTCTTCGGCAAGGAAGGCTTGGAATTGCTCTGGCTCTTGTAGCGACTTTATCAATGAATCTCTCGCTTCTTTGGATAGTAAAAGGGCGTCGAGAATACTGATCTATGAGGGTAACTTCCTCAAGTGCGCCAGAACGTTATAGTCCACCTCACTCTTCATTGGCGGGTCCTTGGTGGTCAGTTCTTTCATGACATGGTCATCCAGGGCGATATCCACGGAGACCTTTTCTTTTCCTTTATCTTTTCTACTTTTGGGTCCGAGGTTCTTTTCTGGAAGCGTGCGATTGCACAGCTGAATATTTTCACAGGTCTTTGGTTCTTCCTTTTTTCTCGAAGTGGATTCTTTGAAGAGAGGGCCAAGAGCCATTTCCTCGTCGGAGTCGCTCTTGAAGGTGAGAACCTGTGATCCCCCGGTGTTGATCGTGCGACAGTTACCGGTAGTTCTTTCATGCTCCTCGGTCGCACTTCTTTTTTCCCGACGAGTTTTGCGTTTCATCCGCTTAAAATGTTGCCGGTGAGCAACATATCACTGCCACCATTTTTTAAAAGCGTCGCACTCTTCAGTAGGGTGCGGAATCTTTCGATGATATGAGCAGTAGCTAGGATGCATCTCTGCTTCACCGGGAGTGTTTCCTTCAGAAGGTGGTAGCTTCATTCCCATTGATATGGCTTTAGAAAACCTTTTCCTCGTCTTGAACTTGTTTTTATCCGCGACGGATGTCCAATGATTCGGCGGAAGTGTCTTGACTCTTTCATCCAGTCGCTGACGCTTGGCCTTTTCAAATATGGCCATCTCACGCTCCCGACCGGCTTAACTTTTCAGATGAATTTCACTCAGGAAGGCGTCGATCATTTCGTCTGATGGCCATAGAAGTTCCGGTTCAGGACCTGCCCCCAGCCTTTCGGTGGAAGGATCTTCTTTATTGTCTGTGGACAAATGAGAGATCATATGGCAACTTGCTACGTAATCCTCAGACTCATCCGACGAGCCTTCTCCATCATCTCCGTCTTCAAGGACGTGGCCGAGGAACTCTTGGAGCGTGATTGGAGTCGGCGCCTTTTGGTTGTACTCTTCCAAGGCGTCGATCTGTCTCTGCAGGTCCGTGCTCTTGTCATCAGGCTTCACGGGCTTTTTCGATCTCTTCTTCTTTTTCGAAGATTTCGACGGCTGGGTGTGAGCGCTTTGGCTATCACCACCAGTCTTTGGGGTTGGGCGTGGCTTCAGCATCCCTTCGATGATCTATGATTCTAGCGGATTCTTCCACCTGATTGCTGGGCATGTCTGGAGATCGTTCAACATTCTTTTCGTTCTGGCTTAAAGAACGACCTCCCATGGGGCTTCTTCAACAAAAGAGCTGTTAGTGTATATGCCCTAGAGGCCATTACTGTATCATACTAGTTTGTATATTACTTAATGGAAGCTTGGGATATTCACCTTGTATAAACAATCTTGCTAAATATAGTAGTATGCTACTTGGTTTGTTTCTACTTCAATGTGTACTTGTGTTTATTTTACTATATCACTTATACGCATTAGTGGAGCCCTTAGGATCTTTGCTTGATTACCAGCGTTGTGATGGCAGTCACACTAGTGGGGGCTGGGTAATCTATAAGCACATCCTTATACAGGTCCCTAGTCACAGGACTATCGAGACAGGGCATCGATACTCCGGAGTAGACTAGCGTATGCGCTTCTCATCCCAGTATGGGAGATGGTCTGTCCCACAGCCATCAGTACGTCGTACTAGAGATAGTATACGGGTGCTCGTTAGGTTACGAGTACACTGGACAGGACTCGTCGGGAACTGACAGGTTGGTATTATACCTATCGTCAGTCATCAGTTCCCAGGTGACATGAGTACAGCTTAGTCCGCTGACTTGATACTAGCACTTCGCCTCGAGTGTGTTCCCACTGCACTTTGATCACTACCCTACCACGGCTCAAAGGAGTCGTGCAAACAGGTGGTGGTTGGGTGCAGTCCCGAAGCACTTGGAGGCAGTGCCTGTTAGACAGGATTCGTCTCTCCCGGTATTGGGGGTTGACATCGCGCTGTGTCTAGGAGAGCCATTACACGAGTAGTCCCTGGCCAGGGCAAGCGAGATATACTGGTAGGTTCCAGTGTTATCTCAGGGTGTTTTGGGCTTCACTCCGACACGACTTGTACCGCTATTGGGGGACTGACGTTTTACCGCCCCCTAGGCCCGACATGCGATGTATCAGACGAACAGACCGGACTGTACGGAGACTGTCACATTCAGACTCAGTAGGAGTACAGATGGGGTTTCACCTCGTTAGCCTTCTTGTCGGCATCTACCTGGGGACCGTTACGCACAGCTAGTGCCGCTTGCGGTCTGTGGTTAAACCCACTGCCAGCGTAGTGCCGAGTCTTTAGAGTCCCACACAGAGGGTATTCGCCTCTGGGCAAAACAGAGTAGAGGTCGCATGGTTTTGCGACAAGGTTCGTTCTCATCCGCGCACTTGTGCACGTTTGGAGTCCGGACGGATTATACTGGCAGGCTCTGGTTTGAGCCAGATACTGGTATATGTTTTAGGGTTGCTTTTATATCTTGGTATTCTTGTTCCTCGGAACGAGAATGCAGGTGTGTATGCACAGTTGCTTGAGGCGGAGAATGAGGTTTTTCATTAGGGTTTCGGAACGGGTGCGTATGCACAGTTGACAGTTATCATTTTCCAAACCCTAATGGATTTATGAATTATCTATTAATAATAGTAATTAAAATGAGAATTATGTTATGGTTGATTTTTGTTGACTTATTGACCTTGGTTGACTTGTTGACCATTGACCACCATCATGCTTTGAAAGATCTTCCTTGATTCATGCTTACACTTCATTTAAAGAAGCATGATAGTGGTCATTCCAAAAATTACCATCAACTATTCTTATTTTCAATTATTATCATTTAGATAATTCTTTTCTTTTGCATTATGGTTGCAAGAGAGAAACATAGAGCTCATTCTATCATAACCTCTCTCTCTCCTCTCTTCATCTTCTTCTTCCTCAAGCTCAAGGTGACCCCTTCTCATGTGTTGAGAATCCATCACCTTGAAAAGAAAAGCAAACCCTAGTCACTCTCTACTCATTCTAGGTTCAAAGTTTAGCAAACCGGAAACCCTAGTTCACTCAAAGATCGAGGAAGAGCCCAAAGGTCGAACCTTCGAGGTGGATCCATCTTCGACGGAGGAAGGCGACAAGAAGAGAACCATCAACTTCTACAAGGTTTAAAGAAGAAGGAGTTCAAGTTTAGGTATAACCATCTTCCATAGTAGCTAACTCCTTTTAGCGTATTTGCTAGTTTAGTTTAGACACGATCCCGACCTTGTTTAGTCCATGTTGCCTCTTGCGATAAAAATTTGTTTTTTATACCGTTTCCGCCTCCCCGTAAGTACCGGGGGTCGCAATATGGACTTACAGTGGTATCAGAGCCTAACTAAACTTAAACTAGCTTGGTAGTAAAGTGTAACGAAGTTCGGAACCGTAAAAATCACAAAACCGGAATATTACAAAACCTGAGTTTCTGTTGAAATTTTTCTGGCTCAAAATGAAAAACTTTATACTTGTAAATTCGGCTCAGGGTTTTGTGTGAACACCCAAGAAAAACGATACAGTGATTCGTCCAAACCGCCGCCCTTCCGCCGCACGAGGTGGGTATTTGCCGCGGAAGCGCCGCGCTTTGTCTTCCTCTGTGCATCGTTTTTCGTGCAGTGTGTTTGTGTGTTGGTTTTGGGATTTTTAAAATATATTATATGTGCCCAGATTTTCCAGAACTGAAATTTGCTTTTGGGGTCCTATAATTCCGTATTTTTTCCGAACTTCACTGCACTTTGACTATGATGGTTATATCTGTGATGCTTGCATGTATTGAACGTCGGCTAATCGCTATAAGACGATTAGTCGGGGTTATACATGATCTGTAATGTGCTGGAATGTGTATATGAATGTGTTGGACTGTCGCGGGTGAATAGCCGGGGTTGGATGTGAGATGAGCTTTTGTTTTTCTTTCATTCATTGTAAATGTAAATTGATGTAATAATTATTATTTGTTTGGCCGCACAACCGGGTCGGGGTTGTAGCCGTCATTGTATAATTCTTTTTACTGTTTTTGCTCCTAGGACAGACCCATGGAGGGGTGTACAAACTGCCGGGTACTTGGCGGGTAGTTTGCCGCACCCGTAGGGGTCTTGAGTGGGGTATTGGCTATTCACCGCGACCGTGTTATCCGCTTTTCGTTTCAGGCTCGAAAGGATTGCGGATTGCTAGTATATCCAATGTATTCATCTGTGATCTGTAATGTCTATCATTGCTTTCTATTTAGGCGTTGCTTATGTTTTACAGCCGCGCTAGCCCAGCCCCCGCTCTGTCGTTAGTTAAGTAACCTAACGAGTGATGACGGGACCCCGTGGCGAATGCGAATGGCATAAGCGTACGTCATATTTTGGTTGTTTTCTGCAATGGTAGGAATTAAATGATGGGACGCATTAAAAGTACTAATGCAAGAATATCACGCATTAAAAGAACTAATGCAAGATAATAAACCAAGTTAAAATCGTTGGAACACTTTCGAAAAACCACTCGGTTCTTTTCAAAACTAACTTTTAAATGCGGAGTTTGAGCCACTCCTTCTAAAAGCTATCTCGTTCCATCGATTATATCAAGTTCACTACGTTCACGGTTTCACCAAAACCATTCGTAACCCTCCGTCGTTTCACATGAATAGTCAATAGTATTCAAGCTGTGTTTGTTGGCCAAAGTCAAGGCATAGTGATTGGTAGCTATTGGGTATTCATGTGCAGCATAGATAGATGCGTTGGTTTGGAACAGTCGTACTGCCTTGTTGGCCAAAGTCAAGGGTAGATACGGGTGGATTCAAATTAACCTGGAGAACGACGGGTAGAACTTGACATGTGACTTATGATTTGTTGGCCAAAGTCAAGGTCATAAGAGCATGGGGCAAAAATCCACATCGGGAGTTTCATAAGTACTGAAACTTGCTAGATTTGCATACCATTTGGAGTGTGGTGATTCTGGTAGGATTCCTTCAGTTTCGTCACACGATGATATTTGGATCCCGATCCTACTGTGAGTATATGCTACTCCTCGGGAAATTTCTCACTAGACGATCAATGCTATAAACCTAGTAGGTGCCTAGAAAGGTGTTAGCGGGGCTACGCCCCCAGGGAAAAGAGGTTATTTAATTAAGGAACTTCGCGAAAGCGTTGGAAAACCTCCCTCGAAGTACCGACACTGGCCTGGCTGAACGGTTAAGCAAGTATTGCACGGTGGGATTGATCCCGGCTAATTCTTCCTTTGTGGTTTGAGGAGGGATTCGAGAGACAGTGGGAGCCATCCTGTTTAGACAAATTAAAAACCATTCTAAACTTGCAAGAGCATCGTGCTAAAGTGTTCCTTCTCTTCCCCCTGCAGCGACCAAAATCGAAATGACTGGACTTAAGTTACTTCTAGATAAAAACATATTGACAGGGCCAAACTACAAGGATTGGCTCAGGAATGTCAAGTTGGCAATCACTTACGACAAGCTGGGGTATCTTCTTACCACCAAAGCTCCCCCCGTCCCAAGTCCCACCTCCAGCGTCGCGGATAAGGAAATCCGTAAGACTTGGGAGATTGACAGCGCGAAGGCCAGGTGCCTCGTACTTGCCTCGATGGACAACGATCATCAGAGGAGGCACGAGAATATGGATTTGGAATCCATATTTCTTCATACAAAAGAACTGTATGGAGAGCAGTCTCGTATCGCAAGATACGAAGTGTCGAAGAAGTTGTTTTCGACAAAATTGGCCGTCGGATCATCGGTAGCGGACCACGTGCTTAAGATGATTGGCTACACTGAGGAGCTCGCGGAACTTGGGACCACGTTGGACAGTGAACTCTACACGGATATAATTCTCCAGTCCCTTCCATCCACTTACGCCCAGTTCATACTGAATTTCAACTTGCAAGAAAAGGAAGTTGAACTTTCAGAACTCCTCAACATGCTGAGGAGCGCAGAGGGCACCCTATAGAAGGGTAGGGAAACACCCGCTTTGTTTGTAGGAGGATCTTCTTCCTCTAGGTCCAAGGCGAAAGCCAAGGGAAAGAGGAGGAAAGCCCCCGCCAAACCAAGAGGCGGTGTTATTAAAGTGGGTACGAAGGGAAAAGAATTGGCAACAAAGATTGCGGGGAAGCTTGTGGGTAAAGAAGAATGCTTCTATTGTCATAAGAGTGGACACTGGAAGAAAGATTGCAGGGCTTGGAAGGCCAAGACACAGGAACTGAAGCAGGTTGCGGCTTCAGCTTCAGGTGTGTATGTTATTGAAAACTGTCTTTCTATAAACTCTACTTCCTGGGTATTGGATACCGGATCAGGATCTCATATCTGTAATTCATTGCAGGCGTTGAGAAATCGTAGGTTTTTGAAGGAAGGTGACATGACCCTCAGAGTTGCAAACGGAGCTAGCATGGATGCTAAAGCCGTGGGGGACTATCACCTGGGAATGTCAGATGGGCATGTTTTGGTTTTGCGTAATTGCTTTTTTGTACCCAACGCAACTTGTAATATCATTTCTGTATCTCTAGTATCTAAAGAAGGTTATGAATTTGCGTTTGTAAGTAATGTTGTAAACATTCACCTTAATCAAGTTCTGATTGGGTCAGGTACACTGAGCAATGGTATATACGTGTTAAACCAACCACAGATTTTTAATGTCCAGAATACACACAAAAGAAAGTCTCCAGATATCAATCAGGCTTTCTTATGGCATTGTAGACTGGGTCACATCAATGAGACACGGTTGACTAAGTTACATAAAGAAGGATACTTGGATCCGTTCGAGTATCAGTCTTATGCCACTTGTGAATCTTGTCTCATGGGAAAGATGACAAAGACTCCGTTCACTGGACACGGAGTAAGAGCGAGCGAGCTCTTGGGGCTCGTACACAGCGACGTGTGCGGTCCAATGTCTACACATGCGCGAAGCGGTTACTCTTACTTCATTACTTTTACGGATGATTTCTCAAGGTACGGTTATGTCTTCTTAATGAAACATAAGTCCGAAGCCTTTGAAAAGTTCCAGGAATATAAGAATGAAGTAGAGAAACAGACCGGCAAAAGTATCAAGATTCTAAGATCGGATCGAGGTGGAGAATACTTGAGTGCCGAGTTCCTGAATTATTTAAAAGAGAACGGAATTCTCTCTCAGCTTACTCCTCCATACACTCCGCAACACAACGGTGTATCGGAGAGACGGAACCGAACCCTATTGGATATGGTACGGTCCATGATGAGCAACGCTGAGTTACCGCGATCATTCTGGGGGTATGCGCTAGAATCAGCTGCGTACCTTTTGAACCGAGTTCCTACTAAGACTGTGCCTACCACGCCATATGAAATGTGGAGTGGGAAGAGACCCTATCTTAAGCACATTAAGACATGGGGATGTCCAGCTTTTGTTAAAAAGCAGCATGTGGACAAGCTCGAGGCACGCTCAGTACAGTGTAAGTTCGTGGGATATCCAAAGAATTCCAAGGGATATTTCTTCTACTGTGAAGAGGAACAAAAAGTTCTTATTTCTCGTCATGCCTACTTCTTGGAAACTGAGTTTTTGGAAAACCAGATAAGTGGGAGCACAGTAGAACTGGAAGAAATTCCAGAACCACGAGCTATTACTGAAAGCTTGGAGGAACCAGAGGGTTCAAAAGAACAGGACATTCCTACGCCGCTCCGCAGGAGTAGTAGGCAGTCTCATCCGCCCGAGAGATACTACGGTTTTCTCATAGACGGGGATCGAGAGGATTGCATCATAGATTATGATGAGCCTACTAGCTTCCAGCAGGCCGTTCAGAGCGTCGACTCGGTAAAATGGCTGGATGCAATGCGGACCGAAATGGAGTCCATGTACACCAACAAAGTATGGACGTTGGACATTGCTCCAGACGGGGTAAAACCCGTAGGATGCAAGTGGATCTTCAAAAGGAAGATTGGTGTAGATGGACAGGTTGAGACCTATAAAGCTAGACTTGTAGCAAAGGGTTTCCGTCAAAGACCTGGCTTGGACTATGACGAAACCTTTTCTCCAGTGGCTATGCTGAAATCCATTCGGATCCTTCTTGCCATTGCTGCCTTCCACGATTATGAGATTTGGCAGATGGACGTAAAGACCGCTTTTCTAAATGGAAATTTAGAGGAGTGTGTCTATATGGATCAGCCAGAGGGTTTCATTCAGAGTGGGAGCAGCGGAAAGGTGTGCAAGTTGCTTAAGTCCATCTATGGACTAAAGCAGGCATCGCGGAGTTGGAACATCTGTTTTGATGAGACAGTCAAGGAATTTGACTTTATCAAAAATCCAGATGAACCATGCATCTATAGTAGATTTGTAGCGAGAACTGTAGTATTCCTCGTTTTATACGTGGATGACATTCTCTTAATAGGAAATGACATTCCTATGCTACAATCTGTCAAGGGGTTCTTGTCACACAGGTTCTCCATGAAAGACCTGGGTGATGCCTCTTACATCCTGGGGATCCGGATCCATCGTGATAGATCCAAGAGGATATTAGGACTTTCTCAGTCCAGGTACATCGACACCATAGTGAAGAGATTCAGTATGGAATATTCCAAGCGCGGTAACCTACCGGCTTGTCACGGGATCACCCTCTCTAAAGAGATGTCTCCCAAGACTGATTTGGAGAGGGATCGCATGTCTAATATACCCTACGCTTCTGCGGTAGGCTCTATAATGTATGCGATGTTGTGTACCAGACCGGATGTAGCTTATGCACTGAGTGTGGTAAGCCGGTATCAGTCAAACCCTGGGGAGAAACACTGGATAGCGGTAAAGAACATTCTCAAGTACCTGAGAAGGACTAAGGAGATGTTCTTGGTGTATGGCGGAAAAGACCTCCAGATCGAGGCCTTTACTGACTCCAGCTTCCAGAGTGACAAGGATGATTCCAAGTCCATGTCGGGTTTTGTCTTTACCCTCAATGGAGGGGCGGTGTGTTGGAAGAGCTCCAAACAGGAAACCGTTGCAGACTCGACTATGGAAGCGGAATACATTGCTGCATCTGATGCCGCAAAAGAAGCTGTCTGGATAAGGAAGTTCTTAAAAGAACTTCAGGTGGTTCCGTCCATTGTTGACCCAATACCTCTGTATTGCGACAACAACGGGGCTATAGCTTTAGCGAAGGAACCCAGGTCCCATCAGAGATCCAGGCACATCTTGAGGCGGTATCACCTGATCAGGGAGATCGTGGATCGCAAGGAGATCGAGGTTCGGAGGGTTGCTTCAGAAAAGAACACTGCAGATCCATTCACCAAGGCCCTACCCCAGACTCAGTTCGAGCGGCTGATCGAGATGATAGGTCTTCGATACGCTAGTACATGGCCTTAGTGCAAGTGGTAGATTGTTAGTGTATATGCCCTAGAGGCCATTACTGTATCATACTAGTTTGTATATTACTTAATGGAAGCTTGGGATATTCACCTTGTATAAACAATCTTGCTAAATATAGTAGTATGCTACTTGGTTTGTTTCTACTTCAATGTGTACTTGTGTTTATTTTACTATATCACTTATACGCATTAGTGGAGCCCTTAGGATCTTTGCTTGATTACCAGCGTTGTGATGGCAGTCACACTAGTGGGGGCTGGGTAATCTATAAGCACATCCTTATACAGGTCCCTAGTCGCAGGACTATCGAGACAGGGCATCGATACTCCGGAGTAGACTAGCGTATGCACTTCTCATCCCAGTATGGGAGATGGTCTGTCCCACAGCCATCAGTACGTCGTACTAGAGATAGTATACGGGTGCTCGTTAGGTTACGAGTACACTGGACAGGACTCGTCGGGAACTGACAGGTTGGTATTATACCTATCGTCAGTCATCAGTTCCCAGGTGACATGAGTACAGCTTAGTCCGCTGACTTGATACTAGCACTTCGCCTCGAGTGTGTTCCCACTGCACTTTGATCACTACCCTACCACGGCTCAAAGGAGTCGTGCAAACAGGTGGTGGTTGGGTGCAGTCCCGAAGCACTTGGAGGCAGTGCCGGTTAGACAGGATTCGTCTCTCCCGGTATTGGGGGTTGACATCGCGCTGTGTCTAGGAGAGCCATTACACGAGTAGTCCCTGGCCAGGGCAAGCGAGATATACTGGTAGGTTCCAGTGTTATTTCAGGGTGTTTTGGGCTTCACTCCGACACGACTTGTACCGCTATTGGGGGACTGACGTTTTACCGCCCCCTAGGCCCGACATGCGATGTATCAGACGAACAGACCGGACTGTACGGAGACTGTCACATTCAGACTCAGTAGGAGTACAGATGGGGTTTCACCTCGTCAGCCTTCTTGTCGGCATCTACCTGGGGACCGTTACGCACAGCTAGTGCCGCTTGCGGTCTGTGGTTAAACCCACTGCCAGCGTAGTGCCGAGTCTTTAGAGTCCCACACAGAGGGTATTCGTCTCTGGGCAAAACAGAGTAGAGGTCGCATGGTTTTGCGACAAGGTTCGTTCTCATCCGCGCACTTGTGCACGTTTGGAGTCCGGACGGATTATACTGGCAGGCTCTGGTTTGAGCCAGATACTGGTATATGTTTTAGGGTTGCTTTTATATCTTGGTATTCTTGTTCCTCGGAACGAGAATGCAGGTGTGTATGCACAGTTGCTTGAGGCGGAGAATGAGGTTTTTCATTAGGGTTTCGGAACGGGTGCGTATGCACAGTTGACAGTTATCATTTTCCAAACCCTAATGGATTTATGAATTATCTATTAATAATAGTAATTAAAATGAGAATTATGTTATGGTTGATTTTTGTTGACTTATTGACCTTGGTTGACTTGTTGACCATTGACCACCATCATGCTTTGAAAGATCTTCCTTGATTCATGCTTACACTTCATTTAAAGAAGCATGATAGTGGTCATTCCAAAAATTACCATCAACTATTCTTATTTTCAATTATTATCATTTAGATAATTCTTTTCTTTTGCATTATGGTTGCAAGAGAGAAACATAGAGCTCATTCTATCATAACCTCTCTCTCTCCTCTCTTCATCTTCTTCTTCCTCAAGCTCAAGGTGACCCCTTCTCATGTGTTGAGAATCCATCACCTTGAAAAGAAAAGCAAACCCTAGTCACTCTCTACTCATTCTAGGTTCAAAGTTTAGCAAACCGGAAACCCTAGTTCACTCAAAGATCGAGGAAGAGCCCAAAGGTCGAACCTTCGAGGTGGATCCATCTTCGACGGAGGAAGGCGACAAGAAGAGAACCATCAACTTCTACAAGGTTTAAAGAAGAAGGAGTTCAAGTTTAGGTATAACCATCTTCCATAGTAGCTAACTCCTTTTAGCGTATTTGCTAGTTTAGTTTAGACACGATCCCGACCTTGTTTAGTCCATGTTGCCTCTTGCGATAAAAATTTGTTTTTTATACCGTTTCCGCCTCCCCGTAAGTACCGGGGGTCGCAATATGGACTTACAAGAGCACGTTGCCTCCGGTGTGTCCGTCTCCTTAGGAGTGTGCGGTTGTGGTGGGTTTACTTTCCACTTTTCGGACAGCGTGAACTTTCCCTATTGGTACTGATCCTCGATCCATCCTTTAAAGATGAAGCAATCTTCGATTGGATGGCTTACCGTTTGGTGGTAAGGGCAATAATTGGGATTATTCACTTCGCTGGGTTGCGGTGGTCGCCTTGGATTCGGCAAATTGATAAACCTGCTGCGCATAGCCTGCTCGAACAACCACTTCATTCTATCCCGTGGGAATGAGTAAGGACGCTTCATTTTCTCATTGTAATAATGTCGTCTTTCCTCCTGTTGATCCGCTAGCTTTAGGGCACTGGGCTGCTGTTGGGTGTTTGCAACGAAGATCGCCTTCCCTTTACCCTTGTCGTTCCGCGGTTCCGGCTTCGGGGGAGACGGTCTGTGACCCATTTGATCCATCTGGGATAGCTTATCGATTAAAGCCTGGAATGTGGTCGGTTTGAAGAACATCATGAACTGTGAAATAGTTACATGAGGGTCTAGAGTGCCCACGAACATGCCCACCGCTGGTGCTTCTTCGATGCGTTATTCGCACTTTGACCACAGATTCCACCATCGGATTGCATATTGAACCCAAGTTTCGCCCGGCTTCACCCTGGCATTGATCAATGCCGTTATCGGGGTGCGTTCACTTGCGCTCGCGAATCGCTGGGTGAACAATAACTCCATTTCTGCGAAAGTTTTGACGGCGTCGTTTGGAAGTTCGGAGTACCACTCAAATGCCGTCTCCGATAAGCTGCCGATGAATTGACGGAGCAAAAGCTTATCATCGCCCCCGGTGTTGCCGCACAGGGCTCTGAACTGGACGACATGTTGGTGGGGATTGCCTGTCCCCTTGTAGACACGGAATTTGGGGATTGTGTATCCCGGTGGGTATTTTATCTGATCAAACCAACATGGATACGGTCGCTTAGTTTTAACAACTTGGCCGGCCGCTTCATTTGCCTGATGAACTCTTATTTGCTGGGCAATATAGTTATCCAGGGTGGCCTTAGAGATAGTCTCCTCTTTGGCTGCTGAAAGAGCCGGAGGAGGATTTGATGTTTCTCCTCTGTCGTCTTCAAGGATAATCGGAGGATCTTCAGCTGGAGGGTCCTGCCGGATCATCATACCCACCATGTCTTGGAACAGAAGAGCCATTTGCTTTATATTGGCCGCTTGTTCCGCAGCCTCCTTGTCCTTCTTTTCGAGCATTCTCCGAAGGAATTCAGCATCAGTCTCGTGTTCGTGACGCTGTTCCGATGACGCCTCCGGGCTTTCTTTTAGCCCGGTGAGTGCGGCCATGGCAGTCAGCATTTCCTAAAGCTTCTGCTGTTCCTGTTCCTGAGCTCTTGTGATGGATCGGGTGAGTGGTCGGTGGCCCGTAGAAGCGCGGCTATCCTCCTTCCCGGCTGCCATATATACGGTATGCACCACCATGCCCCCAGACATAGGGCGTTTGGGCTCGATGTTTTTATGGTCTGCCACGTTTACAGGGGCTTTCTCTGACCTCTTCTTCTTATAAGCGGTCGAAGTTGAGGGGGCCGTTGAAGTGGGCACCCAAGTAGCCGTCATCTTTTGTGGCTTAACAGGATGGTTTTCTTCCTGTCGGACCTTTAGCTTCTTCTGCTGGCGGGAGAAATTTGGATCAACCACCAAGTCTTGGAATTGACGTCAGACCTTGTAGATTTTAGAGGACAGCCGCTGAGGAGACTGTTCTGGCTTTGCTTCCGCAACATTCTCCACCGGAGGAGGAGATCTTTTCAGTACGGTGGTAGGAGAATTCCTGCGCACCTTATTCAGCAGTTCGAAGCTGTTCCCAGTTGGAACAGCAGCATTAATTTCCGCCGTTGGGGCTGGTGGAGTTAGCCCAGAGGGGGAGTTGCCCCCGGCTTTCCTTACTCGGCGCCAGTGGCGACGTCAAGCGTGTCGAGCTAATGGAGTTGGTTCGGTGACGAGGATAGCTTTGTCTTGCCCCTTGTTCAGGTGAGGGGCTGTTGCTGGTGTCAACCTGTTGAAGACTGATGTCCTTTGAGTAGCAGGAGCGGGAGTGGGAGTTGGGACAGTCAGTCTTGTAAAGACCGACCCCTTAGCAGGAGAAGCCGCCTTGACGATTTCAGGAGCAGGATTGGTTACTCTTTTCGGAATAACCTTTTCTTGAGGTGCAGGCTTCATCATGGGCCCACCTGAACTTTAGCCCAGTCTAGCGAAGACCGAGGAGCTGGAGCTGGACGACCCGTTGAGAGGGGCCGCAGTAGCTGTAAGTCGATTGAAGACCGACTTCTTGGGAGCTTCTGCTACGGGCACGGGAGCGGTGAAGCTCGTTGGCGGGAGCATGGTCCCGAAAAACAACCCCGTGGTGGCTTTAGTGACCTGTTCCACGGGCATCGTAAACAGGGAAGCAGCTTGGGGCCCGTAGGCTATTCCCCCAGTTGAGGCAGGACGCGAGTTGTAGTTGCATGTGGAACACTTTGAGCAGGTGAACGCCATTGATCCTTTGCTTTCTGCACCGAGCAAAATGTCAAATATTAGTACCTCGAACCTAAGGGCAACCATCAGCAAACCGTGATTGGTTCGCGAACACGACACACGAAGTATGGAGTGGAAAGAGAAAAAGGTCCCATCGGGCGTGCCAGAATCTGTTCACCGCCGAAAGCCGGGAAGACTGTACGTCTTTCCTGAATCGGGGGCAGATGCTAATTGGTGCTATCCGTCCACCTCTCCGAAGATGCCAAGTTGATTTATGGCACCACGTATCGAAAGTTTAAATGGATGCGGCCGATGTAGCAGACTTCGTCAGATTCCCCCGCGTTTTAGGGGTTTTTGATTGTGGGGACGCTCTTCCCTGCAGGCGCAAGTCCCTGCAGTAAATTATGCTACCGCATCGCGGTAACAACTTTCTCCTTCTGCATATGGTCACTTCATGTCGTGGGTGTTTGTTTTGTGTTCGGTTGCCCGTGGATTGTATACGGAGACTAAGTTATGCTGTCGTCCGTAGGATGTGGACTAGTCCAAATCCGTACTTTCTTAGATTTGGGTTTGGGGGGTTGTGTTTATGGATACGTTAGCCTTATTTGAGGCTAAGATCAACTTAAACGTTTGTTAAGGACACTTTAGTCTAATTTTAGACTAAGACCAACTTAACGGGATCGTTTAGATCCGACAAGAGAGCAATTGGGCCCTATTGTTTAGTTTAATGACATTGTGGTCGATAATTAGTTTGAGGACATTACGGCCATTGTTAGTTTTAAGTCATCGCGGTCGAGGTTAAGGACATCATAGTCCGTGAGTTTAAGGACCTCACAGTCCGATGTTAGTTTTAAGACATCACGGTCGAGGTTAAGGATATCATAGTCCGTGAGTTTAAGGACCTCACAGTTCGATGTTAGTTTTAAGACATCATGGTCAAGGTTAAGGTCATCAGAGTCCGTGGATTTAAGTACTCCACGGTCCGATGTTAGTTTTAAGACATCACGGTCGAGGTTAAGGACATCAGAGTCCGTGGATTTAAGGACTCCACAGTCCGATGTTAGTTTTAAGACATCACGGTCGAGGTTAAGGACATCATAGTCCGTGGATTTAAGGACTCCACAGTCCGATGTTAGTTTTAAGACATCACGGTCGAGATTAAGGACATCATAGTCCGTGGATTTAAGGACTCCACAGTCCGATGTTAGGTTTAAGACATCACGGTCGAGGTTAAGGACATCATAGTCCGTGGATTTAAGGACTCTATAGTCCGTTGTAATGTGTAGTTGTCGGGACCCGTCACCTCTCTGACGACGTTGAAGGATTACAACGACAGATATCAGAGGAGTGAAGAGATGTACCCTCGAACCGAGTGTAAATTGATTGGAAGAGCAGGTGTGCTCAGTTCAATTTAAATTGAGGACTTATGGCCAGAATTGGGCTAAGTCCAGTTAAAGAACATTTTATTTTTGTTCTGCCTGTTAGGCCTTTTTTTGGGCTTTGCCCTTTTAATAATGCCAAGCATTAGGCTCTGACATTTTGTCTGGAATTAAATGCATAGCATTTATAAGAACAAAGTATGTTCTGACAGCACGGCACGTGGCGCACTAGGTGCTTTGCGCCAGTCAAAGAGCGCATTGCGCTTCTGTCGGTTGGCGTACACGAGGAGGACACGTGTCGCTTAGCGCTAAGCGCTAGTTTGTTAGCGCACTGTGCTTTTAATTTATGAGCGCGCTGCGCTAATTTATGGGTGCGCCAGTGAAGGACACGTGGCGCGCTTGGCGCTGAGAGCCAACCCAAAAGCGCAGTGCTATGTTTCAGGAGCGCAAAGCGTAAAGTGTGTCTATGGTTGACACGTGGCATGTTTTGGTGCTGAGCGCCGATCCAAGGAGCGCAAAGGCGCAGTTCAAGAGTGCAAAGCGCTTTTCAGTAACGCAAAGCGCATTTTGATCAATTTAAGATCAAAGAACAAGTTTCTTTTGTTCTTCAAAGGAGGCCTTGCCTCAAGATCTAAGAACCAAAGTTCTTTTTCTTATCAAAAGGTTCTGCCTTTATAGATCAGAAGATCTGTGAAGTAAAAATACTTCTTTTTTTTATGACTAGATCTTGATCTTTCTTTTTACTCAAAGACCTTGGTCTTTTTTATAGAACTAAGATCTTTTTAGAAGACATTTCTTCTTTTTACGAGATGTTTTCATCTCTGTTTTCCAAGAAATCAATTCATTACCTTTCTTTTTCTTTTGAGTTTTTCTCAAAGTTTGCAGAGGGTTTCTTCTATTGCTCTTCTATCTCTCTAGACTTGAAGTCTTGGGGCCTTTATATAGGGCCAATCGATTTGTTAAATTGGTTTAAGAGATCTTTCTCTTGATTGATTGGGGAATATTTCCCACCGTTGGATCTTTGATCCTAAGGCTCCTGTTTGACATAAGGTAATCTTCTTATTTTGGAAAAATCTTTCCATGCAGAATTTGTTATGTTTTTTGGTAATTCATTATTTACCATTGGATCATTGATCCAGCGGTGCTTAAAGCACAATCTTATTGTTTGGAAAGATTTTGAGAAATCTTTCCTTAATAGAATTTAATTCTGGTTTATAAATGATTTATTATTATTAAATCCTTTGATCTAACGGTGGGGATTTTTAATTCCAGCGCTGGCGCACCCAATTTGGACACGTGGCACGCAGCGCAGAGAGCAGAGCGCAGTACGCCACGTGGCGCGCAGTGTGCTGTATCTGAGGCGTTGCTTCAACAGAGCGCTGGATCTGAAGTGTTGCTTCAACAGAAATGTCTTTTCACCTTCCTTTTAAGCCAAACTTATATTCTCGAGAATCTTTCATTTCCCATTTTTGGAAATAGTTCCATTGTGCAAAAAATTTTTATGTGCTTCGTCTTTATAACTTGAAGCAAAGCTTCTTCCTTCTCTCATCCCCAAAGAACTTTCTCAACTATGGCTTGTAACCGCCCTCATGCTCCTAGACAACCATGGGAAGTGCCCATTCAGGACCTTGTTCCTCGGTTTGCTGCATGCTTGGTGGAGCCTTCTCTCACGGATGAGCAGTGCGACGTTGCACTGCGCGATCTTTTGACTCGTGTGGGGTCTCCCCTTCCCCCACGCTCTATTTGGTTTTGGATGATCCTTGCGTCTGTGCTTGATGACATCCCCCCTCATCCAGCGGAGATGACCCTGGCGATGCTTCATGCGGCTGAAGATAAGCTCAAGTGTTTCCATGAAGCGTGCCTGATTACTCAGGCTCAGAAAGACTGCTCGGTTCACTTGTTGAGCCAGATAAGAGCCCGGAGGGCTATCATGTTTGCTTTTACGGATGAACATGGCGCCAATCGGTGGGGAGCCACTCCTCGTGAAAATCGCCGTTTTGATGTGCTGGAGAAGGCGGCGAGGGAGTTAGATAATTTTGTTTATTGTTTTGTTAATCCATGTGCCACTTATCCCTTATTTGGTGATCTTTTTAAGTGTAATAATAACAACAATAATAAAAAAAATGTTTTAATTTAGTATTTTATTATCTGTTAAATGTTCTCTTGTTTTCTAATTCTTTGTTATTCCCCTGTAAGATATTTATGCGCAGCATAATCATGAAGCGTTGCTTCACTTTCCAATCTTGGAGACAGAGCTTTGCTCTAATTTGGGGTGCGCAGCGTAATTGCGCTAGCGCTAGCGCCTTCGTGTTTTGACACGTGGCGCGCAGCGCGCTTTTCTCTAGCGCACTCGCTCTCGACACGTGGCGCTCAGCGCAACTGCGCCAGCACACCTGTGTTAGACACGTGGCGCGCAGCGCAGGAGGCAGCGCAACTGCGCCAGCGCACCAGTGTTAGACACGTAGCGAGCAGCGCAACTGCGCCAGCGCACCAGTGTTAGACACGTAGCGAGCAGCGCAACTGCGCCAGCGCACCAGTGTTAGACACGTGGCTAGCAGTGCAACGCGCAGCGCAACTGCGCCAGCGCACCTGTGTTAGACACGTGGCGCGCAGCGCAGATCGCGGGATTTGAAGCGTTGCTTCAATTTTTTTACTCTTAAATTTCTAAACAGAGCTTTGCTCTGATTGGAAGAAGCAGAAGCGTCGCTTCATTTCTAGTCTTGGAATTTGAACAGAGCTTTGCTCTGATTGGGGGAAACAGCCATCACCAGAAATCCTTGGCCCAGGTAATTGAGAATTACTGATTTGGATCTGTAGTTTCTCAGTGGGTGATGGGTTTCATACCGACACGAAATATCGCGTTATTAGGGGTCTGACTTTATCCACCCCCTAAACCCGATATGCGATACTCTTAGACGAATAGACCGGACTGTACATAGATTCTCACGGACAGGCTGGGTAGGGGTTCGAATGAGTTTGCTCGTTGGCCTTCCTTTCTCTCAATACCTGGGTAGCCGTTACGTACAGCTTGTGCCGCTGACATACTTGTGGTTAAACCCACTGCCAGCGTATTGACAAGTCTTTAAAGTCCCACACAGAGGGTTTCCCTGGTTCTGGAGAAATGATGAAGTATCCGTATTGGATACGTGCAGGGTTTCGATCGATTGATTGCACTGTGTACCAGTACTTTTGATCGGACAGTTGATAATACTAGCCGGCTCGGGTTTGAGCCGGATTATTAAATCAGATATTGATTTAATAATTTACGTATATATATTTCGATATGTATATTCTAGTATTATGTTCTTTGTGTTATTCTATCTATTCGGGTGTTTGTATTTCGGTACGAATACTGGTATGTATATACAGTAGAATGTAATCCGTATTTTTTACAGATAACATTCTAGAAGGTGGACACCTTATTTTGGGTTTGACCATTTATTCTAAATGGATAATGAGGTGGAAAAGAATTGATGGGGAGTATGGTGAGAACCATGCTTACATAGTGTGCACAAATGAATTATTAATTCATTTATGAAAACTATTCAAGCATGGGCTTGATATTAAAATGGAAAGAATTGTTTTTACAAAACCAAGCAAGCTCATTTTCTCGCACATGGATGCTCATTATTTTTTAGATGGATCATTCTTTCTTGAGCTTGCACTCTCACAATCAAGCTTCACTCCCTCTCTTGAGTTTCTTGAGTTCCTCCACCTTCATCCTCAACCTCCTCTCTACAATCTCATAAGTTGAGAATTAAGAGAGGAGGTGAGATAGATAAACACTTTGATCACTTCACTAAATCTTCGACATTCTAGATTAGCAACCTAGAATCCCTAATTGCTTCACTTGTTTTTGATATGGAGCTAGAGCCATGAGCTATATCCCTCGGGTGGATCATCTTCGACGAAGGAAGACCGACGACCAAGTTCAGTCGATGACGCCTCAAGGAGCTAAGGATGATGATGGAAGACCGAAGGACACGGATCATTCGGTATAACACTTCTATCATAGCAGTTTAGCTCATTTGTAGTTAGCTTGTAAGGGTTTATGGTTCGATCTTGGGCGGGTTTCATTAGCACCAATTTTTTTAAACGCCGTTTTTGTTCCGTACCGGCCACGGTAGATGGCCTGGTTGCTAGCGTAACCCAACAATGAGCACCTGTATACAATTATCAGTGTCAAACACCAATGGCTATGGGAACAACCATCGCCCCGTACAGGGTCATGAAACGTATACCCTAGTCTAAACTGGAGTACCGATGCCCTATCTCGATACTCCTACAACTAGGGACATATGAGGGTGTGCTTATAAACTACCAGGCCCCACTAGTATGATCCTTATCATAATAATCCTGGTAGTCAAGGAAAGATCCTATGGGCTTTATCTCATGTATTTGCGATACATGATAACTAGTATCATGCATTCACATGATAGATAAAGACAAACCAGATAGCACACTATCATCTCGAGTAAGACTGTTCTTGGTATGGGCCCTCCTCGAATTCAGTAACTGCATTCTTGCAACTACGATAATTGGCTTGAGGGCACCAATATCCAATAATACACACACACACACACACATACATGATATGTATGACATGATACCACATATTGATACAAGCACGATATTACACACACGCGCGCGCGCGCGTTCTCATTCGATACCATACCGTATGATATTATTATTACAGTATGACCTAGGTAGATCGTTATACATTCGATTTTCTATCTGATGATGTCTTATATTCACAAGTTGGCAACTCATCCCCGCCATAGTTTTCTTACAGGACCGACCGCTCGGATCAGCAGCGGCTTGCTGGCACATTCTTCATTTGGGTGATTTTCTTGGTAGGTGGGTTGCACTACAGATCGTAACCACCATTGTATATTTTTATATTCATTTGTATCTAGTTATAAACTCCATCAACCACACTATGTATATTTGTAGAGTTAGAGACCGATTGTATATTTTTTAGACATAGTAACGAGACTTGACCTGTATTATTCTTTATATTGGAGTTGATGATGCTTTGGTATTTCTTTATTCTTTTCTTGTGTTGATCTTTGCCTTGGGCGTCGTATACTTATTTGCGTAGTTGCGATTCCGCCGATTGGCGATGAGCTATCTCTCGGTTGGGGATACCAATATTATTATTGTATATGTACTGGTTTTGATCAAAATTTACAAAGGAGGTGCTGCCCAAATTTCAAATGACGAAAATGTTTTTAAATTTTAGTATACAATCTATTTGTATTTTCAACGAACTTTACTTATACTTGAAAAGCGGAACCTGATTTTATTTATACCCCTTTTCAAAACTTCACCTCCACTATTTTCTTAAAAATGTTTAGATTCCAGTTTTTCGACTTACTTGGGTTACAATGGAGTCTTATAGACTTCACGTGATTCAAGTGCCGGTCACGTGCCATTTTCGGGTCGTGACAAGGTTACTTGGCTAGGAAATGTTCAAAGAGGCGTCAGAGCGGGACTGTTTCTGTCGCTACTCCTTACCAGGCTATCGAGCCGAGAGGCCGTAGAATTGGTGGTCTGCAGAGAGAACAAGGACATAGAGACAGAGAACGCCAGACCGTGGGAAGAAGGCAAGTGGGAATTCTTGCTCTGCCAGTTCCGAGTGCACAAGCACCTTTTGACACTGAAGGAGGTGTAGCTCATTATCATTTATTTTTTATTTGTGTTTTGGTAATTCGAGTATCACGTTTTCGTCATTTTGACTCTTATGTTTTGATGATTGAGTTTCACGAGCGATATTTTCGTACACTGTAGCTGCACTTGGTGGATATTTTCTTTGTGCACGGTAGCTGTGTAAGTCTACGTTAGCGCCCCGGCCGTCTACAGACGCCAAAATGCGGAACAAAACTTTTAAACTGGCGCTATCGTATACTTTAACCCGGATCTGCCATTATTGCTAAACTAACAAACTGTAAAGAGTGTAGGAAGATTGTACCGAACGATCCGAGTCCTTCGTTCTTCAACCATCATCCCACGCTCCGTTGAGGCTGCTCCGATCTCGTCGATCTCCGATCTCCTCGTCGAGGTGGCACCACATGATCGGTTCTTTAAACGGGCTCCCGCCTCTGACTCGAGGCAACTCGATCGTCAAGTTTGCTAAAAGGGACGACCATGATTGATGTAGAGAATGAGTAGATGACTTTGTCTCACTTCGTCCAAGTCCGTGGAAAATCGGTTAATGAAGTTGCCGTGGAAATCGGGTGATGGAATGAAATGAACTGTAAAATTCCATACACCCCGAATACTATCATAATCTTTTCTAACCAAAATGAAACATCAAGTGAAGTGAGGAGAGAGAGGGCCGGCCATATATAGCAAGAGGGAGGTGACCGTAGGAGAGGGGGGTGACCACAAGAGAAAGCTTCTCACTTCTAAATATCTTTAAGAAAACAAGAAGCATTAAAGCAAAAGCATGAATCACTAATACACCTCATCACACCTTTAATGCAACCAATTAGAACACAACACCAATAAACCTAGTCACCAAATTCTAGAACCTTCTAGAAGCACGACTCACCTCATCAGAAGAAAAGATAAATCCGTCTTTAACCAAATGTTAAAAGACGGCTGATAGAAAACTGGAAACTGGCAACTTCCAAAAGTGATCCTGAAACGACTTTCAGGATAACCCCGAAACTGTATAAATATACCCGCATTTGTATTACGACCGAATACAAATGCAACTGAGACAAAGATATTATACCTACTCAATATAATACTCGGATCCGGCTTAAATCAAAGCCGACCAGTATTATCTGCCCGAAAACTGACACGTGCGTAAACGCACGTGCATTTTCCGAACCCTGCCATAAAACCATACGGCCTCTAGAACGTTTCGCCCGAACTTGGGAAACTGTCTGTGGGGGACTCTAATGACTCGTCAGTACCCTGGCAGTGGGTTTAACCACAAACCGTCAGCGGCACTAGCAATGCGTAACGGCTGCCCACGGACTGACCTCAAGGGTTGCCGATGAGCGCACTCATCCGGAAAACCCTACTGAGCCTAACAGTGACAATGTATATACAGTCCGGTCCGTTCGTCAATGAGTATCGCATATCTGCCTAGGGGGCTAGTAACGTCAGACCCCCAATAGCAGTATAAGTCGTGTCGGAGTGAAGCCCAAATACACCCTGAGATACTACTGGAGTACCTACCAGTAAATCTCCTGCCATGGCCATGGACTTTGTGTAATGGCTCTCCTAGACACAGCACGACCTCGCCCCCAATACCGGGAGAGACGAATCCCCTGCCGATCCGCTCACGTGCCTCCATATGGATCGGGACTGTACCCAAAAACTACCTGTTTGCACGACTCCTTTGAGCCGTGGTAGGGTAGAAATCAAAGCATAGTGGGAACTCACACGAGACAAATGACGACCTCAGGTCGATGAACTAACCAGTACACATGTCACCAGGGAACTGCTATCTGACGATAGGTATAGTACTAACTAGCAGATTCCCGGCGAGTCCTGTCCGGTGTACTCATAACCCAATGAGCACCTGTATACATCTTAGGTGATTCAACTGACACCAGTGGCTTGTGAGACCGGCCACCGCCCCTCGTCGGGGTCTCGACTGTACACACTAGTCTACTCCGGAGTATCGATGCCCTATCTCGAAACTCCTACGACTAGGGACCACAATTAAGGATATGCATATAAACTACCCAACTCTCACGTATATGATCGCCATCATACTGTTGGTAGTAAAGCAAGATCCTAAGGGCTCTATCAAAGTGTAACATGTAATCCGTCACCTGAACATGTACACGACTGATAAAGGCAAACCAGATAGCATACTATCATCTTGAGTAAGACTGTGCTACCGGGATAGGTACTCCGCAATCATTGCAATCACGTACCTGCGATCCAATAATTGACTATGAGGGCACTATCTCCAACAATCTCCCACTTGCACTCAAGGCTAATATTGCGATGTCGACTACTCACAGCCCGTGTGAAACCGACACCCAACTTCTCTACTAAGCAGTATCACAAAGCCCGTTTGTAAAACTATTGTGTTCGAGAAATAGCCTCAGTGAGTGGATCCGCCTAGAAGTATCTTTCTATATCTCTCTTAATCTCAAGTTCGTGGAGAAAACCATCTCCCGAATTGAGTAATACCTGTCTTAGAACATGTCTGGATATCTGATGGGACCTTAGTTCATAAATGAACTCCATATCCAAACTTCTTAGACTGAATCGATCACTGAACCTAATCAGTATCGGGCACCTTGCTTCCCATAGTATCCTCTTGGACCACCTGTCCATAATACTGTCCCTCGTCAGAGGGAAAACTAAAACTCTGACAATCACTCTGTCATCCATGTCACCTTTGAAGCCTGGAATGATAACCGTCTCCCGAAAGAGGCTGCCGTTATCAAATCCGTAGAACATGTACTAATGTTCTAAAACCGCTTCCTTATGTTTCTCCAGGATTGGATTAATACAAACTTATTGCATCTAGTGCAAAACCAACATTTGGTGTGGTACTTGACATCACATGATTGACTCAATTGCCTAAGCAAGTGATCTGCCAATCATGCACATCCCTCTCCCCTTTAGTCTATACGACACCTTCAGAGAGGGTGACTCCATCACCTGCAGGTACACTACCATGCTAGGAGTCAACTATTCCAAAAACCATTAGAATATCTGTCAAAGTACCCACATTAGGAAACTACCCAAATCTAGATCTAAAACCATAAATCTAGAAACCAGAATGTCAAATATTATATCCATATCCTGTCTGGAGAAACAACTGTGTGACGACCATAGTACAACCGATCGTAGTATAGGAATATTACTTCCTACTCTATGTATGTCATCCAGATACCATGACATCACACCCTACTACCTTCTTAACTGATCCATCCCCTATTCTGATTGAAGTCAAACCCATGACTGTCACATCAAAATTAGATGATCTATCTCCGCTATAACTGCTTAAGTCTATAAATAGATATAAGCTACTTGCCCACTATGCTTCTGCTGCTCCCACTGACTACGACAACCCTCCTACCAGGTCTCACAGCCTGGAACAACAGTAGTGTCAAGTCTGGGTAGATAAGAACCTCCCTGTCACCGTCTCTGAGGCTACCGAAGTACCTCTCGGGCATCTGAGGTTACCTACCATACCTGCGGAGTGGCTATTGGAATGTCAAACCTGATTGAATGTATAGGTCCTATTAAATTTTCCATAATCGTTCGCGGTTCTGGAATCACTTCCAGTTCTACCATACTCCCACTACTGTTTTCTGAAAAAGATCCATTTTCACTAAAACTGTGGCGAGTCAAGAACAATATCATTATTGATCTTCCAAATGGTAGAATATCAACCCTCGTCATAGCCAGGGTCAACCCACAAACAGCCACTACAGAAACGTGCCCTGAGTTATCCAGTGTCTGGTTTTAAGCATAAGCTGGACAACTCCCCGTACCTTAATTTCTTTTAAGGTACGAACTATTCTATATCCATTATAGAAACTTTGGCACTTATTTAATTGGAACCATATTCAATCCATGCATCTGTCTCCAGTGCATATCAACTTAATAGAAAGAGACTAATCAGCATTACTCAACTTAGGAATCCATCCAATTATGAGTAACCTGAAAGAGAAACACGTTTCTCAAAACCATCACTATCATCTGAATACCAATCACAAGAATCTACATCTTCGATCTCTTTGAAGAATCCCGATACTTGTGATACCTGGTTCTCTACTTTATTCTTATACCCACAACTTCTCAAAACTTAGACCTTGTATTTCTACGAAACACTCGTCTAAATACTATAGAAGTTATAAGTAAACAGAACATAGTACGAGGACCTACCCCTTTGTCCTGATGGACACTGGACAACATACAATACTCTGTATAAGTCCGCTGAGTTGAACAACTCAAAACCTATGCGTTGTAGGTGGAAAACTGTACCCTGGCGATTTCCTCAAATATCACCAATTACAACGAATTCCGATATAATGAGGATGATCACCTAATTCCCAATATCTTACTCCCACTCATCATCTGTAAAACCATACAAATATGAGAATGAAACCTGGTAAATACATACCTTTGGAGTAAGTGTCTAATCGGGAAAACAGTTTTTCCTTTAACAATGCACTGAAACATGAAAATGTTTCGTAGTGGTATCCTGGTATTCATAGTAATGCCTCTTCCATAATCTAATTCATGACTTCAACCGTATATTTTATTGCCATCTCTCCAAACCCCTTTATTTGTCTTTAGTCGTTACCTTCTGTACACCATCGTTAGGCTAAATGGTTTTCTTCCTTCCCTACCGTTCGGCACCAGCCTATGGTTTGGAAGAAGACTATCCAGTAAGCATAATAGGTGTATCCTCCTAAACCAAGGAGTACTCGCATCTCGAGAGAAGGTGACGATAAAAGACAACTGAATAATACCTTATTCTTTTTAAAGGTGAAATAGGACCGACGATGAAGTACACGGTTTTGGTCGTGAATGATATCAGTCGCAATTTACTTTGCCCTCTTTCTAATCCCTTTATTTTGTCTTTACATATTACCTTCTGCACACCCTACTTAGGCTAATTGGTTTTCTTCATTCCCTACCTTTCGGCACCAGCCTATGGTTTGGAATAAGACTATCCAATAGGCGTAATAGGTGTACTCTCCTAAACCAAGGAGCTCTCGCAACCTGAGAGAAGGTGATAATAAAAGACAACTGAATAAACCAATTCTATTTCTCCTGAACCTGGATCCATCACCGAAGAAGTCCCTTCGAGTTCGTATATAACCATACGATGGCTCTATCCAATGGAAGTGGATATCCGTAGTAATACGGGTGTTCTGAAAAATTCAAAGGGTAAAAGAAGGAGTGGCAATGACTTATGCAACTCAGACAATCCAAAAGCCAGTATTCTAAGAAGGTTTGGTCAACCTGGTCACTGAGTCATAGTCTAGGGTCGGTCAAAGGTCGCTGCCATAGAGAGAGAGAGAAAAGAAACACTCTGCGTGCACTCTAACCTAGATCAGAATGGTCATCATTTTATCTAATCCGGAAACCTCCCACTGTCTTGTCAAATTCTCCTCCAAACCTAAAGAAGAATCAATCGGGATCACCAGAAGAGTAAACCAACTCATCAGTGGGAATCAGGATCCAACTCTCATCGCATGATAACGTGATGGAATGCATCCACGTTACTCATACTCCAGAAGGTATGCACATACTCGGCAAGTTTCAGTTTCTTTAGAAACTCCTGATATAGTATTTGCCCCATGCTCTTATGATCGTGACTAAGGGCCAGCCCACCATAAGTCACATGTCAAGTTCTTCCCATCATTATCTTGTTAATTTGAACCCACCCGTACTCGCCCTTGACTAAGGGCCAACAAGGCTGTACGACTGTCCCAAACCAACTCATCTATCTATGCAACATGTGAACACCCCAGCAGCTACCAATCACTATGTCCTAGCTAAGGGCTAGACCAACATAGCTTGAATACTACTGACCATCCATATGAAATGACGGAGGGCTACGGCTGGTTTTTGGCGAAAAACCTTTAGCGTAGTGAACTTGATATCACTGAAGGAACCTGATAGCTTTTTAAAATATAGTGGCGAAAACCTTTTCCTAAAGAGGTCACTCCCGGTAAAGGGATCTCGGCTCTTTCCTCGTGGAATGAGGTGCAGGATATTCCACTGAATACCGCTATGCAAAGCAACATGTAATCGACTATAGTGAAGTTATTACCCTGACGCAAACTTCTGCCCAAGGGGTCAGTCCCGGTGAAGGGATATCGGCCCTTGCCCCGTCGAATGAGGTGCAGGATATTCCACTGAATACCGCTATGCATAACAAAAGAAAACGTCTTTGCAATTACACTTTTTAAATTGTTCCAACAACTGTATACAGGTTTGTTTTTACTTTGCGTTGATCAGAATCAACGCAGTCCCATCATTTAATCACACCAGAAAAGAACAAAAATAAAATGTACGTATATGCCATCCGCATTCGTCACTGGGTCCCGTCATCACCCGTTAGGTTACTTAACTAACGACAGAGCGGGGACTGGACTAGCGCGGGTGTAAAAAATATACAACATCTAATAGTATATAAACCAATATACAATAATCGCTCCAGGCTTGATAGTATGCAACATTACAGAAAAGTAATAAGCATCACAGAACAATACAGATAATCTGGGATCCCCGAGTTTCACAGAGCCGCTGCTGAAACTCGACGTTCCCCTGTCGTGTGGATAGCCTGTACAATGAAACCTAGACCCCTACGGGTGCGGCAAGTTACCCGCCAAAACCTGAAGCGAGGTAGTCCCCACAGCATAGTGAATGGAACACCCGGCACTTCACGGAATCCGGTAAATTGAGCACCCCTCCTTGGGTCAACCTGTACCCCCTACGAGTGCGGCGAATAGTCTGCCGATTCTAGAGTGGGACCCCTCTGCCTCTCAAAGCCATGAGATGCGGACCCGTTGCCCTCCCGAACCCGGCTATCCGTGCACTTCGTCTCGGGGCAAAACCTAGTACAGTAATGAAAAATAGTACAATAGGTACATCGACCGCAACCTGGTCGTGCCCCAAAAGAATATTATACAACAGGCAGTGACGGCAGTCCATAAGTTGGACGCTCGCCCCGCAATATCAAATATACAAATAAACACAAACTGTACTACCATTGCACACTGCTATCCACCACGACAAATCCGCAACATCACAGCACAACACAGAACATCAACGCGAATGTCACGTTCGCAAACCCGTCTAAAAGAACTATAGCAATTAAACGCGGTTTACCGATCAAATGACATTCCCGGTCGGAGATATAATGTAAGCACTGTAAACTAACGTGTTTAAATTTCGATCGACCAAAGACCAAATATCAAAAAGTGTGCCCCACTGCTTACTGGTGAACAGTAACAAAACCTGGGCCAAAACGATATTTACCAAAAACCCCAAAATCCAACAGAGAACACACAGAAAAAATTTGGTGCACTGATCCCCTAGAACGGCCGCGGATGGGCGGCTAAACCATGGGTTTGGCCGCTAATCCGCGGCGCTCTGGTGAGATTGCGTGCCCAAATTTTGTCCGTACGCTTAAAAAACCCTGCACGGATTTTTAAGATATGCAGAATTAATTTCTGAGACCATTTAAAAACAACAGAAACGGTCATGTTAGAAAATGCAGTTTTTAGTTTTCCGGTCGGATCGATGTTTTAAACGCGTTAGCACAAGTTTGTATAGAAAAATGGTTAGGCTCTGATACCACTGTAAGTCTACGTTAGCGCCCCGGCCGTCTACAGACGCCAAAATGCGGAACAAAACTTTTAAACTGGCGCTATCGTATACTTTAACCCGGATCTGCCATTATTGCTAAACTAACAAACTGTAAAGAGTGTAGGAAGATTGTACCGAACGATCCGAGTCCTTCGTTCTTCAACCATCATCCCACGCTCCGTTGCGGCTGCTCCGATCTCGTCGATCTCCGATCTCCTCGTCGAGGTGGCACCACATGATCGGTTCTTTAAACGGGCTCCCGCCTCTGACTCGAGGCAACTCGATCGTCATGTTTGCTAAAAGAGACGACCAAGATTGATGTAGAGAATGAGTAGATGACTTTGTCTCACTTCGTCCAAGTCCGTGGAAAATCGGTTAATGAAGTTGCCGTGGAAATCGGGTGATGGAATGAAATGAACTGTAAAATTCCATACACCCCGAATACTATCATAATCTTTTCTAACCAAAATGAAACATCAAGTGAAGTGAGGAGAGAGAGGGCCGGCCATATATAGCAAGAGGGAGGTGACCGTAGGAGAGGGGGGTGACCACAAGAGAAAGCTTCTCACTTCTAAATATCTTTAAGAAAACAAGAAGCATTAAAGCAAAAGCATGAATCACTAATACACCTCATCACACCTTTAATGCAACCAATTAGAACACAACACCAATAAACCTAGTCACCAAATTCTAGAACCTTCTAGAAGCACGACTCACCTCATCAGAAGAAAAGATAAATCCGTCTTTAACCAAATGTTAAAAGACGGCTGATAGAAAACTGGAAACTGGCAACTTCCAAAAGTGATCCTGAAACGACATTCAGGATAACCCCGAAACTGTATAAATATACCCGCATTTGTATTACGACCGAATACAAATGCAACTGAGACAAAGATATTATACCTACTCAATATAATACTCGGATCCGGCTTAAACTAAAGCCGACCAGTATTATCTGCCCGAAAACTGACACGTGCGTAAACGCACGTGCATTTTCCGAACCCTGCCATAAAACCATACGGCCTCTACAACGTTTCGCCCGAACTTGGGAAACTATCTGTGGGGGACTCTAATGACTCGTCAGTACCCTGGCAGTGGGTTTAACCACAAACCGTCAACGGCACTAGCAATGCGTAACGGCTGCCTACGGACTGACCTCAAGGGATGCCGATGAGCGCACTCATCCGGAAAACCCTACTGAGCCTAACAGTGACAATGTATATACAGTCCGGTCCGTTCGTCAATGAGTATCGCATATCTGCCTAGGGGGCTAGTAACGTCAGACCCCCAATAGCAGTATAAGTCGTGTCGGAGTGAAGCCCAAATACACCCTGAGATACTACTGGAGTACCTACCAGTAAATCTCCTGCCATGGCCATGGACTTTGTGTAATGGCTCTCCTAGACACAGCACGACCTCGCCCCCAATACCGGGAGAGACGAATCCCCTGCCGATCCGCTCACGTGCCTCCATATGGCTCGGGACTGTACCCAAAAACTACCTGTTTGCACGACTCCTTTGAGCCGTGGTAGGGTAGAAATCAAAGCACAGTGGGAACTCACACGAGACAAATGACGACCTCATGTCGATGAACTAACCTGTACACATGTCACCAGGGAACTGCTATCTGACGATAGGTATAATACTAACTAGCAGATTCCCGGCGAGTCCTGTCCGGTGTACTCATAACCCAATGAGCACCTGTATACATCTTAGGTGATCCAACTGACACCAGTGGTTTGTGAGACCGGCCACCGCCCCTCGTCGGGGTCTCGACTGTACACACTAGTCTACTCCGGAGTATCGATGCCCTGTCTCGAAACTCCCACGACTAGGGACCACAATTAAGGATATGCATATAAACTACCCAACTCTCACGTATATGATCGCCATCATACTGTTGGTAGTAAAGCAAGATCCTAAGGGTTCTATCAAAGTGTAACATGCAATCAGTCACCTGAACATGTACACGACTGATAAAGGCAAACCAGATAGCATACTATCATCTTGAGTAAGACTGTGCTACCGGGATAGGTACTCCGCAATCATTGCAATCACGTACCTGCGATCCAATAATTGACTATGAGGGCACTATCTCCAACAAGCTGCACTTGATTTATATTTTTATACATCTATTACACTTGATTTATATTTTTGTGCATATCCATTGCACTTGTTTTGTGTACACCAGTTGCACACACACACATATATATATATATATGTTTTCGTGCACCTAGTTGCACTTGATATTGATTTTCGTGTACCCTATTGCACTAGATTGCTTTTGTGCAGACCTGATACACTTGATTTAGATTTTCGCTCACATGCGGCACACTTGATGTGGTTTTGTGCACATTTGATGTACTTGAGGATTTTCGTGCACACCAGTTGCACTTGATTGAGATTTCCGCGCACTTTACATGCACTTGATGTTTTTGTCGTGCACACCCGTTGCTCTTGAGAGATATTTTCGTGCACACCCGTTGCACTCTGTTTTCGTTTTCGTGCACATTTATTGCACTTGGATTTAACTTTGATTTTCGTGCGCACCAGTCGCACGTGGGTTGGTTTTTATGCACACCAGTTGATATTTTTTTCTTTTTCGAGCATCGCGTTTTTATGATATATATATTATGTTATATAGTAGCCGAGCAGAACTGGTCTGAAAGACAATGTCTGAATGTTTTTGCATATATCGATATTTACTTAAGAGGTTTTCAAAGGAGCTATAGTCTCATTATTTTCCTCCGTGTTAGTGAGCGGCACAAGATTTTTCAAAAGAAACCCCTTCCAAATCATTTTCAAAAAGACGAAACGTATATCTTAAGCGAAACGTGTGTGTGTGTATTCATCAAAAATGAAAAAAATGTCCGCTACATGTGCCGTGATATACGTATCACACGGCTATTTGAAAAAGATTTTTTATGCATACATTTTTTAGTTACTTAGATGATTTTACAAGGATGCGTACTATATACGATTGTAGCCTTAATTATATTGTGCTTGATTTAAACAGTTGATTTCGCAAAATGCATTTTTCATCGAAGCTTGTATGATTCGTATGACACTTGTCAGAGTTTGGTTGTTTGAATTTTGCGCTTTTGTTTTCATGAGCACGTGTTGCGCTATGATATTTCTATCTGTCCATGACTTCGGAGCCCCGTTGATTGATTTACTGAAATATTTTAAGATATGGGGATTTAAATTTAAATTCAGGGACCGAATTTATTTAAGAGGGCAAGATTGTAACATTTCAGAAAATAGAAAATACTATTTTGGAATTAAAATAATAATATAATGAGTTTTACGAATATATACCGAACATGGATTTGAGTTTTCGGAGATTGGTATAATTACATACCTCTATTTTGGAAAATAATTGGGATTTGAAAAGAATTAATATTTATGAAAGCATTTATTTAATTGGGCTTTTCATAAATTAGTATATAATTATATCCATAAAAGTTTAATGTTAAAGTTTATTTATGTTTTCCTATTTTGTACATTAAACCAGGCTTTATTGGTTAAACCATGATTAGTGTACATGACATGTGAATAAGTGAAAGTATATTACGCATTCTTTAATTCTTCTCTTTTCATTTGTGTTTTAAACTTGGTTTTATAGTTTTCAAAGAAAAAGAAAAGAGAAAAGAATATGAGAAGCGGAGACATGGGGGTAAGATGGTTGTAATATTAAAAGAAGTATAAGCAAGAGAGAGAAAGGGGGGGAGTTATGGTTGGCAACCATATCTCATTTCTTCATCTTATTTTCCCCATCTTCTTCATCTCCTTCATCATCTTCTTCATCTCCTTCATCATCTTCTTCAACCCCGAAACACCATGCAAATCACTTCAAAACACAAAGAAGCCTTCACAAAAAATGTTCCTATCCTCATCCTAAGCATCATGGTGTGATCAAGTCTTCACTTTGGGGTCTTCTGCAAGCTTGGAATCATCCCTAGTCTCAATCTTGAGATAATAACCCCAATTTTAGAAAACTTTTAAGTATTCTTGCCATGACAAATAGTTTAGAGCTAAAAGTGTATGCTTTATAGACTTGAGATTTTCAAAAGTGAGTTTTTATGGATAGAACTTATAGTGGTAGTGTAGTAGAGGGTTAGTGAGTGATTACAAACTTATTAGTGATAGGTGAAAGTATTTTAGTAGAAGTATCATTGGTGTTAATGAGTTGTGAAGTTTCAAATATGAGTTTAGAATTTCAAATGTCGGTTTTCATTGAGTTTTGAAGTTCAATTGGAATCTGGAGCAATTAGGGATCTCTGAAAATTATTTAGAGCATACAGTGAGATGCTTGGACCAGTAGAAAACCAACGTAGAAAACCCGAGCCCCCAAATCCCTACCAAAGCCGATGATTTAATCCAGATAACCGCAAATTGGGGCCAAGTTGATGAGTTAGGGTTTGAATCTTGTTCTGTAGCTCACTCACTCGATAACTAAGCCTACCTTATGTGCTAAATAGTCCCAGATCACCTGAGAAAATCTGGGAGTATTTTATTTGGTTTTGGCGATATTTAGCAATATTTGAAAACATGGTTTTTGGATTTTCATAATGTGAGTTGGTCGTTCGACATTCATACGTCGATTTCGGGGGGTATTTTGTCATTTTAGTATGCGTTGACCATAGGTTCTAACCTATGTGCGCTTCGCTCGTGATTTCAATTTCGATTTGGGTTTTTATGCTATTTTGGTTATGATTTCAATTATAGGTACAATCACGTGAACTTCCGAGACGATGAAAAAGGGCAAAGCATCCGTATGTTTCGACTAGAGCGAGACGTTTATGTAACATTTCAGGAAATAGAAAATAATATTTTTGGAATTTAAATAATAAAATAATAAATTTTATGAATATTATACAAGTATGGAAATGAGTTTTAGTAAAATGGAATAATTATATACCGGTATTTTGGAAAATAATTGGGAATTAAGATAAATTATTGTTTAGGAAAGCATTTAAATTGATTTGGGCCTTTATAAATTTATATATATTTATTTCTATACAAGTTAAATATTAAACTTAATTAGTGTTTAACTAATTACTACACAAAACCAAGTTTTATTATTGTTAGTCATGTTTAAATTGTCATGACATGCTAACATTTTATTTCTGCATTTTGTTATTATGGTTTTATTTTTATTTAAGAAGAGAAAAGATAAGAAAAGAAAAGAAAAAAAACTAATTATGAGAGAGGGAGACATGATGGGACAAGGAGTTATGAGGTGAGAGAAAGAGAGAGAGGGGATCTTCTAGTAACCATTTAGTCTTCATCATCTCCATTTTCTTCATCTCCTTTCCATTTTCTTCATCTCCTCCTTCAACTCCTCTACCATCCTTTACCACCATAAACCACCCTCAAAACCACCTCAAAACACAACCTAACCTTCACAAAAATTGCTCCTTAGCTCATTTTACACAACATGGCGTGGTCAAGTTCTAGTTTTGAGCAACCTTGGCCATCTTAGAATTTTCTTCAGCTGCTCCTGTAACATTTCAGAAAATATAAAATATTGTTTTTGGAATTTAATATTAAAATAATATATTTCGCGAAAACTACCCGATTTGTGAATTTGGAGTTTTCGTAAAATGGTATAAATATATACCAATAACTGTTAAATAATTGGAGATTAAAATGATATATTCATTTAAAAATATATTAATCGGATTTGGCATTTTTATAATTAATTATATGCAGTTCGAATAAAAATTGATTAGTGCACTACTAATCGCGATTAGGCCAAATCCGTATTTCTATATTTAACCATGGTTAGTGCACCATGACATGTTGCAATTTTGTTGCATGTTGTTTCATTAGTATGTGTTGATATTTGGTATTAAGAAAAGAAGAAGAAAAGGGAAGCTAAAAGACAAAAGAGGATAATTGTGAGGTGAGCATAAGGGAGAGAGAGAGAGTGAGGTTAAGAGAAAGAGAGAGAGAGAGAGGGCAGCCATTATTTCCTCCCCCATTTGTTTCCTTCATCTTCTTCCTCATCACATTCCCTCCACCTCCACCTCCAAGAATCATCTCCATTTCTTCACCAAAACCCTATACTCCCTTCATTAAAAAGAAGCACAACCCCTCTACGAACCCAATGGACCTTTCAAAGTTGGATTTTTGGAAACTTTAGTAATCTAGGGTTTTTCATGAGTTGCCAAATGAGGTATATTTCCTTTCATTTAGTTTAGTTTTGTGTTTCCTAACATCCTAGTTTAGTTTAGAGTCAAACAAGTGTGGATTGTGATCTTGGATTCTTCCAAGTTGCTGTTGTGGGATAAGTAGAGGTGTAGTGAGTGTTTTAAGACCTTAGGGATTGATTTCAAGACCTGGAAATGAGTATAGAACCCGAAGTACAAACTTAGAATCTGTCCGACAAGGTTATTTGACAGTTTGTGTTGGTATATGGGAATCTGGGATGACCCGAGACCATTATAAATTAAGTTCCCTTGACAGTGAGACGAGCAGGCAAACATGAAACTCCCCTTGAAACCTGAGCCCCACCCCACTTTGTCTGGCCGCAAATAAATTCCCTATGGCCGCAAATTGCGGCCACATCAGGGTTAAAAATGTCGATTCTTAGTCGGTGGCTCCCTTAGATCATATCTAGACCAACCCTATATGCAAAATGTTCTGGTTTGACCTAGGGAAAAATCTGGGATAGATTTCCTTGGTTGCTGATTTGTGTTATGCGATTTCTGAAATTTGGTTTTTATATTTGAGTTTGGATTCTGTCGTTGGGAGTTTGTACGTCAACGGATGAGGGTTATTTGGTTGGTTTTGCATGCGTAGGCTATGAGTTCTAACCTATAAGCGATCTGTGTGCCGTATTTGTTTTCCGGACTTGATTTTAATGGTATTGCGATATGTGTTGATTTGTAGGTACCTTCGCGTCGATTCCGAGATGACGAAGCACATCGACTACGGTTGAACAAGGAGTTCCGCAGGTGAGCAGATTTATATCTACGGGGGAAGTCGGGTGGATGGCGTATAGCACCCCCGCAAACTTTGATGGAAACCGATATATATATATATATATATATAATCTGGTTATGGAAAACATGTTAGAAACTTATGAATGGGGTCGGAGAAACCTATACTAGGAACCCACGGATGTGATTAAAGGTTTAGTATGAAATGATATGATTGATAAGGATGCCTCGAAGATATATATAAGGATGTGAAACGTAATCGTGAATCACGATATATAAATTTAGGTAGTGCACGAGAATAAATATGAGATTTAAAGTAGCATGACATGAGATTTATAAGATGGAATGTATATGTAAAATGACTTGATGTGAGATATTGGCGTGATGAAAAGAGTATACGACGAGATATGATGACTTGGTTTGATATGTCGTTATACGGATGCGAGTCGATATGAGATAGTTGATACCTTTGCCGGTCCCATGATATGAGATTTATACGGATACGACCTGAGAGATAGGTATATATATATGGATAATGTTGTGGATCATGAGTGATATACAGTACGAGACGTTAGGTCCGTACCCTCATTGTCATATAGGTTGATAGGATCCCTGATGGTTTAATGTCGTCGTACGATGGATACCGTACGTGATGAGTTTTACTTGATGATTGATCTATACTAGAGGATGTCGTACGATGGATTATACCGTACACGATGTTGTAGGCTGGATGCCGATTGATAGATTCACCGACTCGGATATGTGATAGTACACCTACACCATTATCGATGATGCGTATGTTACACTTACACAGATTTGTCCGCTCACACACTTTCATCATCGATAATTGCTATGTCACTTACACAGTGGAATTGCTACATCATGCTATGATATATTGCTATGCTTACATCATTATGCTATGTTGCATGATATACTTGCTATGTTCACATCACTATACATTGTCGCATGATATATTGGATATGCTCACATTTCTTTTCCATGTTTGCATACATCATGCTTTACGCTTATATGCATTGAGATGCTGTTTTCATGAGATTCTAGATTTGAGAACCTTGGTTATATTTCAAAAGAATGTATGTACTGTTTTAAAAACCCGGTTTCTCTTGATATGATATTTCGAGACGTCCACCATGTGTTTTCTTGGTTCTGAGAGTGGCATGTGAAACCCGATTCGAGGAGCAGTAGGCACCGTCTGCGGGTACATGGCGGACCCGGTGAGGTACCCCGGGGCAAGAAGACTCGTATTGTTAGGCGGTGAGCCTGGCAGGGGAGCACTACCTACCGGTGATAGTATTTGGACTCGGCGGTTATCCGGAGGATATCGATTGGAGTCATGAGATGGATATGAGGACCGACAAGAGTATGCGGCGCCTGAGGGCCGATCTAAGGATGCAGCGCCTGAGATATGCGTATTTACGTGTCGATGCTGGACACGGGTTTCATGATGTTTCGAGTGTCGATGTTAGACCCTCAGGTTCCATGATTTTGATGTGTCGTTGATGGTCACACGTTGATTTATATCCTTATATTTTCATGCATATGCTTTCATGATATTTACATGCATGATGTTGTTGTATCATTGATGGACACGTAGATGTTAGCCACATGTAGATAAGCATTGATTATATTGTTGGCACATATGCAGATACGGTCACCCTAGATATCATAGTATTACCTTTATGTTATAGTTGACCTAGGAATCGTTGTTTTATTCAATTTCTACCTGATGATGTTTTCTACTCAAGAGTTGGCAACTCACCCCCATTATGGCACAGTTCTTGCAGGTTGACCGCATGGATAAGTAGCGGCATCGCTGGCACACAGCTTGCTTTCGGGTGATTTGCTTTGGTAGGTGGTACATGTTTGATCGTACCCTCTTGTATATATTATTCCTGTTGTATCTAGTTAACTCCATTAATCAGAAACTAGTATTTGTATATGTAGTAAGACTTAGCATGACTTGTAGTTGCGAAACTTAGAGCGATGGGTTATATGTTCGCTTGGTGGGTTGACTTCTTGCTTTATTCTTATGTTGATCTTCGCCGTTGGGCGTCGTATACATATATTTCTGTCTTGCGTGGTTGTGATTCCGCCAATTAGCGAAGAGCTAGCTCCCGCTTGGTGATGCCTTTTATATTATCATGTATATGTAGTTCTGGATCAAAATATGCAAAGGAGGTACTGCCCAAAATTTTAAAAGACGAAACATGTTTTTCAACTAATATAATCCATTTGCATTTTCATGTTCCTTTATCTATGTATTTAAGAAAACTTTTGATTTCATCATACCTTTATTTCAAAAGATCACCTCTTTTATTTTTTTAAAAAGATTTAGATTTCTGGGCTTCGGCTTACTTAATTTACGTTGCGCCTTTAGACGTTGTGTGATTTAAGTGCCGCTCACGAACTAAATTTCGGGTCGTGACAAAGTTGGTATCAGAGCGCTAGGTTTAACCTTGGTTCGAATCTAGATTTGACTATGTGGCATCTGGGGCATAATTTATTTCGAAACCTAGGCTTGACCTTACGGAACTTAGACTTGAACTGGGGGTATTAGACCCGAACTTTCGTTAAATAGGTTGACCCTGATTGATGGAGTAGGCAGCTTGAGTAGAGTGACGTACCCTACGTATGTTCCGCGGCATATTTACGATACGATACTCCACTTAAGAAACCTTAGAATGTACATATTTTGAGATCTGTGATTCTCTTCGTCTCCGTGATTATACTTCCATTTGATATCCATGATTCTATTCGTTTTCATGATCATACTCTCATTGATTCTGTTCCTCCTTATGATCATGTATCCATTTTGGGATCTGTTGATTCTTTCCATCCCTTTGATCTATTTTCGTCGATACTTGATTGAGGTTCCTGTCACCATGGTTTGAGCGCAGATTGAGCTGCTGCTAATGATGTGGTCAGGGCGATCTCGTCATGGACGAGGACTGACCATCGTGTTTTCTGGTGACATGGGAACATATCGATTTAGTATTTGTGTTGTGACCTCTTGTTTAAGGCGAGTGTTCGGTTTTGCACCGGATGATCGGACCACTAATAGTGGCTGCATGTTGTGGGAGGACTGTTGATGTATAGCCTACCTCAGAGATCGTGATGTCGTTTACCTTGCAGACAGATGACCCAGTTGTTGCTGAATTGATGGGATGTCGCTTCCAGAGCTTATGAGCTGAGATCGCTGGAGCTTTCAGGCAGAGATGCGACAGATGATAGCTAGTCTATCTTAAGTTGAGAGACGAAGGTGATTTGTCAGATTTGATGCACCGAAACAGGCCCAGTCGAGTTGAAGATTTCCAGTGTGGAGAATCGTATTCAGATCTAGAGTAGATCGATTAAGAGATGACGTTGTTCGTTGGATGATCCGATAGGAGATCAGTAAGTTGACCAGCTTCGGATAGAGGACCTCACCCTGATGTGTTGTGGGTTGATCGAGAGCGGATGAATAAAGTATATTCCTCCGATGGTTGAGACGAGTTCCCGAGGACGTGTTCGGATAGATATCTTCTTCAGAGTGATGAAGATACCGAGTTCGTATTACGAGTCCGTATGAGAGACTCCGGATTGACTGTAGCAGAGAACAATCGCAGTACGCAGATAGCATGACGTGATGTCGAAGTGGACGATAATAAAGACGAGTGGAACAAGAGGTTCGTGCGAGATGTTAACGAGCTGTTGTTACTTCCCGTTGAGATTAGAGATCTGATATGTATACAGAGGCGTTGGGATACGGCCAGTTCCCGAGGAAAAGCTGTGCTGAGAACGCAGATGTCCAGGAAAGCGAGAAAAGATGATGTAAGAGTACCAGCCTCCGTATAGTTCGGCATAGGCGAGATCGGAAGAGACCTTGAGCAGGTTCCTTTCAGGACACTGCTGTGATAAGATTTGCACCGAGGATCAGTTGTGTCATGTGTATTCAGAGGGCCAGAGGCCGACGCCGGTGACGTGTTGCTTTACGAGTGGTCATACTAATTGGCCGAGAGATGACCAGAGGAGTGCCAGAGCGGAATCGTTTCCATTAGCACACCTGACCGGGCAGATGAGCCGATGGATTGCGAGATTGGTAATCCACAGAGAAAATGAGGACCCAGAGATAGAGGACTCCAGACCGTGAGCAGGAGACAAGCGGATGTTCTTGCTGTGCCAGTTTTTGGCGCACCGACATTTTTCGACATTGTAGGAGGTGTACCTCAATGTCATTTGTTGCGATTTGCGTTTGTAATCCGAGTATCACGCTTATATCTCTTGAATTTGTGTTTTGATGATTGAGTTTCATGATATTGATTTCGTGTACCATGGTTGCACCTACTGGGTATTTACATTTTGTGCATAGTTATTGCACTTGATAAACGTTTTATACACCGTTGTGTTGGTTTGCGATTTGTGCATATCTATTGCACTTGATGTCGATTTTGTGCTTTGGTAGCACGTGTTTATGATTTCGTGGATTTCATACGGTTGATTTGATTTTGTGCATGTGATACGTACTCGATTTGATTTTTTCACTCGGTATAGCTCACATGTGCTTGCAGTGCATTGATACGGATTTTGTACACATAGTTGCACAAGTTTTTGGATTTTATACACCTTGGTACACTCGGTGTTGTTTTTATACGCATTTGAATTATTGATGCGTTTCCGTGCACTTGTTGCACCCGATTTGTATTTTGTGAATTTGCTGCACTAGATTTTTACGCAGTGCATTTGTTGCACAGGATTTTTATTTCGTGCATTTGTTGCACTGGATTTCTATTTCATGCACTGGATGCACCGGAATTGTATTTCGTGCACTGGATGCACCGGATTTGTATTTCGTGCACCGGATGCACCGGATTTGTGTTTTGTGAATTTGTTGCACCAGATTGATATTTCGTGCATTGGTTGCACTAGATTTATACTCCGTACCTTGGTTGCACCCGATTTATGTCTTTAAGCATTTGTTCACCAGGTTTATGTTTTGTGCGCGTTTGCTCTTGATGTTCGTTTTCGTGCATGCTACTGCAGTAGATGATTTTTACGGACCTGACGCGCTTGGGTTGGATTTTTTTGCGCTTATTAGGTGCTGGATATTGGATTCTGTACGCATCGGATGCACTTGTGAGATATTATTCGTGCATGTCAGATGCGCTTGATTGATATTTTATTTGTGCATGTTGGATGCACTTGATGTAGATTTCATTCGTGCATGTCGTGCACTTGATGTAGATTTCATTTGTGCATGTCGTGCACTTGATTTAGATTTAATTTGTTCATGACGGATGCACTTGATTTGTATTTTCGCGCATGTTGGGTGCCTGATCTGAGATGTGATTTTGTGTACACCGGATGCACTCGATTGGGATTTTCATTGTGCATGTTAGTTGCAATGGGTTGAGATTTTCATGCACAATAGATGCACTAGATGTTGTTGTCGAGCACACCCGTTGCACTGGACAGATGCTTTCGTGCACACCCGTTGCACTTAGTTTTGCTTTTGTGCATATTGTGGCACTTGTATTTGGATTTGATTTCCGTGCGCACCAGACGCACGTGATTATTGGATACACCTTTTGGGGTTGATTTTGCTCTTGAGCACTTTATTTTCATGATGGTACTATATTATGTAGTAGCCGAACTGGACTGATCCGAGGATAGTACCTGAGTACTTTGCATGCATAAAAAGTTTACCAAGAGGTTTTCGAAAAGGAGCTATAGTCTGGCTATTTCCTACGTGTCCGCGAGCGACACGAACATTTACAAAGAAAAACCTTTTGGGATATTTTAAAAGAGGCGGAACGTATATTTTAGAAAAATATATATGAACGTATATTTATTACTTTACAAATGAGCGTTCGTCACTTGTGCCGTGAGTTACGCATCACACGGCGATTTAGAAAAGATTTTGCATGTGTTTTATTTAGTTTTTGAAGGTTTTTCCAATGATGTGTACTATACACGTATTATAGTATTTGACTAGTGCATATTGGATTTCAGCAGTGGATTTCGACATCTGTATCTCCATTATAAATCCGATGATATGCGAGCAAATCCGATGATTTGCGCGACGCTTGACAGAGTTCGATTTTGAGTTTCATACTCGTTTTCAGGCGCACACGATGCGCTGTAGTATTTCTGTATCTTCCGTGATTTCGGAGCCCCATTGATTTGAGCAAATTATTGAAATGTTTTAGCATTTTGGGGTTTAAATTTAAATTCGGGGACCGAATTTATTTAAGAGGGAAGATTGTAATAATTCAGAAAATATAAAATATTATTTTTGGAATTTAATATTAAAATAATATATTTCGCGAAAACTACCCGATTTGCGAATTTGGAGTTTTCGTAAAATGGTATAAATATATACCAATAATTATGAAATAATTGGATATTAAAATGATTTATTCATTTAAAAATATATTTATCGGATTTGGCATTTTTATAATTAATTATATGCAGTTTGAATAAAAATTGATTTGTGAATTACCAACCGCGATTAAGCCAAATCCGTGTTTCTACATTTAACCATGGTTAGTGCACCATGACATGTTGCAATTTTGTTTCATGTTGTTTCATTAGTATGTGTTGATATTTGGTTTTAAGAAAATAAGAAGAAAAGGGAAGCTAAAAGACAAAAGAGGATAATTGGGAGGTGAGCGTAAGGGGGAGAGAGACAGTGAGGATAAGAGAGTGAGGTTAAGAGAAAGAGAGAGAGAGAGGGGGCAGCCATTATTTCCTCCCCCATTTGTTTCCTTCATCTTCCTCCTCCTCACATTCCTTCCACCTCTACCTCCACCTCAAAGAATCATCTCCATTTCTCCACCAAAACCCTATACTCCCTTCATTAAAAAGAAGCACAACCCCTCTACGAACCCAATGGACCTTTCAAAGTTGGATTTTTGGAGACTTTGAGAAGCTATGGTTTTTCATGAGTTGCCAAATGAGATATATTTCCTTTCATTTACTTCAGTTTTGAGTTTCCTAGCATCCTAGTTTAGTTAAGAGTCAAACAAGTGTGGATTGTGATCTTGGATTCTTCCAAGTTGCTGCTGAGGGATAAGTAGAGGTGTAGTGAGTATTTTAAGAACTTAGGGATTGATTTCAAGACCTGGAAATGAGTATAGAACCCGAAGTACGAACTTAGAATCTTCCCGACACAGTTATTTGACAGTTTGTGATGGTATATGGGAATCTAGGATGACCCGAGACCACTATAATTTAAGTTCCCTTGACAGTGCGACGAGCAGGCAAACTTGAATCACCCCTTGAAACCTGAGCCCCTCCCCTCTTTATATGGCCGCAAATAAATTCCCTATGGCAGCAAATTGCGGCATCATCAGGGTTAAAAAGGTTGATTCTTAGTCGGTGGCTCCCTTAGATCATATCTAGACCAACCCTATATGCAAAATGTTTTGGTTTGACCTATGGTAAAATTTGGGATAGATTTCCTTGGTTGCTGATTTGTGTTATGCGATTTCTGAAACTTGGTTTTTAGATTTGGGTTTGGACTCCGTCGTTGGGCGTTTGTACGTCAACGGACGAGGGTTATTTGGTTGGTTTTGCATGTGTAGGCTATGGGTTCTAACCTATAGGCGATCCGTGTGCCGTATTGGTTTTCCGGACTTGATTTTAATGGTATTGCAATATGTGTTGATTTGTAGGTACCTTCGCGTGGATTCCGAGACGACGAAGCACATCGACTACGGCTGAACAAGGAGTTCCGCATGTGAGCAGATTTATATCTACGGGGGAATTTGGGTGGATGGCGTATAGCACCCCCGCAAACTTTGATGGAAACCGATATATATATATATATATATATATACATATATGGTTAAGGAAACAATGTTAGAAACATATGAATAGGGTCGGAGAAACCTATACTAGGAATCCACGGATGTGATTAAAGGTTTAGTATGAAATGATATGATTGATATGGATGTCTCAAAGATATATATAAGGATGTGAAATGTAAACGTGAATTACGATATATAAATATAGGTAGTGCACGAGAATAAGTCTGAGATTTAGAGTAGCATGACATGAGATTTATAAGATGGAATGTATATGTAAAATGACTTGATGTGAGATATTGGCATGATGAAAAGAGTATACGACGAGATATGACGACTTGGTTTGATATGTTGTTATACGGATGCGAGTCGATATGAGATAGTTGATACCTTTGCCGGTCCCATGATATAAGATTTATACGGATGTGACCTGAGAGATAGGTATATATATATGGATAATGTTGTGGATCATCAGTGATATGCCGTACGAGACGTTAGGTCTGTACACTCATTGCCATATAGGTTGATAGGTTCCTTGATGGTTTAATGCCGTCGTACGATAGATACCGTACGTGATGAGTTTTACTTGATGATTGATCCATACCCTTGACTAGTGGATGTCGTACGATGGATTATATCGTACGCGATGTTGTGAGGCTGGATGCCGATTGATCGCTCGCGATTTACTTTACGCTATGTTCATGACATTCTCATTGCATTATATATACCTATGCTAGTACACCTACACCATTATCGATGATGCGTATATTACACTTACACAGATTTGCCGGCTCACACACTTTCAACATCGATAATTGCTATGTCACTTACACAGTAGAATTGCTACATCATGCTATGATATATTGCTATGCTCACATCATTATGCTATGTTGCATGATATACTTGCTATGTTCACATCACTATACCTTGTTGCATGATATATTGGATATGCTCACATTTCTGTTCCATGTTTGCATACATCATGCTTTACGATTATATGCATTGAGATGCTGTTTTCATGAGATTCTGGATTTAAGAACCGTGGTTATATTTTGAAAGAAATATGTACTGTTTTAAAAACCCTGTTTCTCTTGATATGATATTTCGAGACGTCCACCATGTGTTTTCTCGGTTCTGAGAGTGGCATGTGAAACCCGATTCGAGGAGCGGTAGGCACCGTCTGCGGGTACATGGTGGACCCTGTGAGGTATCCCGGGGCAATAAGACTCGTATTGTTAGGCGGTGAGCCTAGCAAGGGAGCACTACCTACCGGTGATAGTATTTGGACTCGACGGTTATCCGGAGGGTACCGACCGGAGTCTTGAGATGGATATGAGGGCCGACCAGAGTATGCGGCGCCTGAAGGCCGATCTAAGGATTCGGCGCTTGAGATATGAGGATTTACGTGTCGATGCTGGACACGGGTTTCATGATGTTTCGAGTGTCGATGTTGGACACTCAGGTTCCATGATTTTGATGTGTCATTGATGGACACACGTTGATTTATATCCTCATATTTTCATACATATGCTTTCATGATATTTAAATGCATGATGTTGTTGTGTCATTGATGGACACATAGATGTTAGCCACATGCAGATAGGCATTGATTATATTGTTGGCACATATGCAGATACGGTCACCCTAGATATCATAGTATTACCTATATGATATAGTTGACCTAGGAATCGTTGTTTTATTCGATTTCTACCTGATGATATTTTCTACTCACGAGTTGGCAACTCACCTCTATTGTGCCACAATTCTTGCAGGTTGACCGCATGGATCAGTAGCGGCATCGCTGGCACACAGCTTGCTTTCGGGTGATTTGCTTTGGTAGGTGGTACATGTTTGATCGTACCCCTCTTATATTTATTATTCCTGTTGTATCTAGTTAACTCCATCAATCAGAAACTAGTATTTGTATATGTAGTAAGACTTAGCAAGACTTGTAGTTGCAAGACTTGGAGCGATGGTTTATATGTTCGCTTGGTGGGTTGATGTCTTGCTTTATTCTTTATTCTTGTGTTGATCTTCGCCGTTGGGCGTCGTATACATATATTTCTGTCTTGCATGGTTGTGATTCCGCCGATTGGCAAAGAGCTAGCTCCCGCTTGGGGATGCCTTTTATATTATCATGTATATGTGGTTTTGGATCAAAATATGCAAAAGAGGTGCTGCCCAAATTTTTAAAAAGACGAAACATGTTTTTCAACTAAATAATCCACTTGCATTTTCATGTTCCTTTATCTATGTATTTAAGAAAACTTTTGATTTCGTCATACTTTTATTTCAAAACTTAACATCTTTTATTTTCTTAAAAAGGTTTAGATTTCTGGGCTTTGTCTTACTTAATTTACGTTGCGCCTTTAAACGTTGCGTGATTTAAGTGCCGGTCACGAACTAAATTTCGGGTCGTGACAGCTCCATAAGGTAATAACTCCACCTTTATACTAGTTTTTAAGTTTCCTAACCACATATTATAGTTTAGAGTTAAATAGGTTATGTTTTATGAACTTAGAATTCTTGGATGACCTTTAGTGGATGTTATAAGTAGTGATGATGTAATTGAGGCTTAGATAGTGACCACAACCCTATTGGTGATAGAATCCTTGACCAAACATGAGTTTAGAAGTTTCACACATGAACTTAGAATTAAATGAAATCGGTTTTGATTGAGTATTGATATTCAAATGGAATCTGGGATGACTTGGGGACTCTGAAAATTAAATTGAGGATATAGTGAGAAGTGCAGACACATAGGAAGCCACCCTAGAAACCCAAGCTCAATCCACCATACTGTGGCCGCAAATTAATTCCATATGACCGCAAATTGCAGATGAAATTTTGAGTTAGGCTGTGGAGTTTGGTTTGTAGCTCAATCAAAAGATAACTAGGCCTATCTTATATGCTAAAAAGTTTAATTTCACCTTAACAGAAAACTGTGGTCAATTTACTTGTTTTCTGTCAATGTTTTCCGACATTTGAAAACTTGGATTTTGATATTTCAGTTTTGACTCGGTCTTTTGACGTTCGTACGTCAACGTCGGAGGTTGCTTTATTATTCTAGAATGCATTGACCATAGGTTTTAACCTATGTGTACTTCGCTTGTCATATCGGTTTATGAATTTGATTTTGATGCGATACTACATGCTTTGACTTATAGGTACAAGCGCATGGACTTCTGGGACGACGAAAGAGGGGAAGGCATCTGTCGGAATCGGCTAGGGTAAGACGAAACTAGGTGAGTAGATATATATCTACGGCGGAAGTCGGGTGGATGGCGTATAACACCCCCGCAACCGTAGTACTAGGTTACTAGATATATATATTTAGATATAGATATATTAGATATGCATACCTAGCCTATAGGGTTATTAGGATACTATATGCGATAGTAGTGTTTGGAATATGTATGCCCTAGAGGCCATTATTGTATATTATAGGGGATGCTTGGACATATATATAGAGGAGTTTCTTGCTTAATATAATAGTATGCTATTTGGTTTCTTTTTATCTTAACATGTACGCTTGTATCATTATAATGTCTCTCTCATACATGTTGATAAAGCCCTTAGGATGTTGGCTTGACTACCAGGACTATGATGCGGATCATACTAGTGGGGCTTGTGTAGTCCTCAAGAACATCCTTTAACAGTTTCTAGTCGAGAGAATATCGAGACAGGGCATCGATATTACAGAGTAGACTAGTGTGTATGTTTCTTGACATCAAAGATTGTACACAGGTGCTCATAGAGAATGGGTACACCGAACATGACTCGCCGAGAACTCCTAGATGGTACCATACCTATCGTCAGATAGCAGTTCTGTGGTGACACTTGTACAGGTTAGTCTGTAGACCCGAGATCGTCATAGTGTCTTGTGTGGTTCCCATTATTCTTTGATTTCCTCCTTACCATGGCTCAAAGGAGTTGTGCAAACAGATGGATTTTGTGTACAGTCTCGAGTCACATAGAGGCAGTGAGCGATAGGAGGGGTTTCGTCTCTCCCGGTATTAGGAGTTGATGTTGCGCTATGCTCGATTGGCTATAACAGAAAATCCCTAGCCAGGGCTGATGAGATTTACTGGTAAGTGTTATCAGTAGTTTTTCGAACGGTTATAGGCCACACATCGGCATGACTTATCAAGTTACCGGGGTCTGACGATTCCACCCCTAGACTCAATATGCGACACATCAAACGAAGAGACCGTTCTGTACGGTAAGTGTTGCTTATAGGCTTTACAGGAGTTTGGACAATTTTGCTTGTTAATTTTCTATTCACTCAATACCTGGGTAGCCGTTATGTCCAGCTAGTACCGCTGATGGCTTGTGGGTATCTGATGTGATCATTACCTACTGCTGGCGTATTGACGAGTCTTTAAAGTCCCACACAGAAGTTTCCTAGCTCAAGCAAAACGAAGTAGGGCATATATGGTGATATGTGTGGGAGCTTGATTAAATACGATTATGTGATATCGTATTCTAATCTCGCGATATTTTATATCGGTTAGGTAATATATGATATAACCGAATTATTGAATTAAGTGTTGATTCAATGATTTTTTATATGTATATATATTTGATATTGGTCAGTTATATATGATATGACCGGATTATTGAATCAAGTGTTGATTTAATATCTAGTATTGAATATTGTCAGTTACATGTGATATAACCGAATTATTGAATCAAGTGTTCATTTGATAATTTGATATACATACATATATATATATATATATAATATTAGTCGGTTATATATGATATAACCGGATTATTGAATCAAGTGTTGATTTAATAATTTGATATATATTTATATTTGATATATTAATATATTAACTAATATTAATGCTCACTAATGTTTTTCTTCTCTTGATATATAATTGTGTGTGTGGGTGTGTGTGGGTGTGTGTATATATATATATATATATATATTTATTTATTTATTTATTTATTTATATATATTGAATTGAATCATGGTTGATGATACATAGAACATGGGTGTATGGGACTCACACAAGAGTAAAGATAATTGGGATAATTTAATTTAAAAGTAAAATGAAAAAGAGTAGGAAATGAGTCATGGCTTGGATGCTTGGAGAAGCATTGAGAATCCATGACTCATCTTCTCTTTTTGTTTTATTCTTAGATATTTATTCATCCCAACCTTATCTCTAGCTCATGGTTCACTCTCTCATACTCATTTGCTCACACACCCAAGTTCATCTTCTTCCTCAAGAGCTCTCTAGGGTTTTTCTTGAGTTGGAAAAAGAAAGAGAAAAAGATTTCTAAAGTGAGGAAAATTTATACTTCATCAACCTACATGTCACGACCCAAAAAATTTGCCCGTGACGGACCTAATACTACGCAACGCCCTAAGACGTAACGTAGCAAAAGAAAGCCAAAACCCAGAAGTCTAAACCATAAAAATACGGAAAAGATAATATAAGTTTTGAAACATTTGAAATCGCAACCCAAATTCTTTAAAAGTCTTACTTTCTTTCCTTAAAATTTTAGCAACACCCCTTTTTGTAAAAACTAGCCAAGATGAATACAATACAAATAGACGATGCCGTAGCGAAGAAATAAAGACAGTAGAGAGAAAGCTGTATATAGAAGACAACAAATCCACAATAATATACAAATACGTCCTCACCAAGTCTCTAAGTCCACAATACAATAGTAGATGGAGAGTACAAATACAACGAAGGTACAATAGGAAATACAGATAATCATCTAACCCACCTAAGCAAAACGGTACTGTGAGCTGATGCGGTATTTGTGGCAAAAGATAGTAGCTGAATAGCTGAATAGCCTGCCTCGACTACTCTGGGGAACAACCTGAAACACCTGTGGCACAACGGGGGTGAGTTGCCAACTCGTGAATAGTATAAAACATATGCAGGTAATTGCAGGAATGCACGTACAACATGAATCTAAGATATGCGATTACAGTAATAACATGTCATGCAAATGCAGAATAGTGGAAAGTACACTAGCAGGTACAATCAATATGCGAAGCAATGATGACATGATAATAATATGCAATAACCATGCAGTAGGGATATGAGAATGTAAATATGCAACTAACATAAGGGTACACTAACAGGTACTACCAATATATGAAACTGTGCATAAATCAGATAAGGGTGAGGTATAGGGTGGAATATGTCATTTCCACGGAAACCTGACATCGTGGCAGGATCACAATCCATCAAGACACTCCAATCCCAAATCCTTAAATCGGCCCCCACATTGGGCTCTCACAATATATAAGTCTCACATCACCTCAATGTACAAGATCGAATAGCTCCCCTATATCTCGAATGTACAAATCAACAATCTCATTCATATCCAAAATCCAATGTCAATGAATAACCTAATAACCCAAGTCAAATCTCCAGTAAGAATCTAACATCCTAAAGATATATATATACAGAAATAAATATGATGGGGGCAATACACATATATTAGCGTCCCATTCCAGTAATATTGGTGTAAGGGTATATATAACAACGGCTAAATTCCCTGTTATATATACAAAGGTATTAAAGAAATATCTTGAAAACAGTGTTCCAAGCATCGACACAGAAATCCTGACCACGTATCATACGCTCTCCCGAAAGCACGAGTGCCTAGCTCTGACCCTCGCCTTTCGACGTATGCATACGTACGTGACTCCAAGCGGTGTCTCCGTGATCCCCCGTCGAGTCATGGGTACTGTCACCGGTAGGTACTCGCCCGCCTCCAGGCTCAATCGGCAAAATCCATCGATCTTCTTGCCGAGGGGAACCATACCGGGCCCCACCATGTACTCTCATACGGCAACCACACCTCGTATGGAGTATATAATCAGCACCGATAAAACTCATGGTGGACGCGCAAATATCATCTCAAGGAAACCGGGTTCTTCAATGTATGAATAATTTCATGAACTCCCACGGTTCCCAAATCCAGAAATCATCATGTGAAATCGAAATAAGAATGTGCAAATCCAGGAATACATATATGCGATATCAACTGAATATGTGTATAACATACAGGTGTAGCAATGTATAGGTATCTACCTATAAGAACTGATGTCGTATACCCCCCTGGGTATAAGAAGAATATAAATAAGATACCCCCCCGGTATAAGTAAAATATGTAGAAGGTATACCTGTAGCTGTATCGCAAGGTGTAAATATACCTATCACCCAAGGTATGATACACTATAGGTATACCGATAAGCTAGATGTCATGTGTGACAAGCAATAGTAGCTATAAGGGGTAGTGTGTGACATGGCAATTATTGACGGTGTGTGTGTAGCAAACAATCCGTGCTCGTGCAACATGAACCGTCAATAATGTGTGCAGTGTCCTACGGCTGCTAGTCACAGTATAACTATATCAAGGGAATAAAGTAAAGGCGCAATTCTACAATGACGTAGAATGTGCGACAGGTATTTGAATCCTAGCCCAGACGCATAACGCCATGCGGGCGATTCCCCTGTAGATATTAAATCTACTCACCTACACTCCACGCTAGGTGAATCCTACCATCTGCTCCCCCTGTAGCCGTGTCCGTAGTTCCTGCCTGCAAACCTGCAAATACGACATGAAATCAAATATAAGCCAAAATATCTCGCAAAACGCGATATCGAACCAAAACGAGAAACTCGCGTCGCGAACTAAACGCGCGTGTGCACGATACGCTGAATCGTGTGTATACGCGTCTAAAACCATCGCGACACGCCACGATACGCTGGATCACAGAACCCACTCACGTATCGCGCATATCGCGCAAACACAACGGACACCAAAAACGATATATGACCCCAGATTTTCCTACAGGTAAGATATCACAAAACTATACATGCCAAAGACCTAGACAACACAGCAGGGAACCCTACAGAAAACCCCAACACCCCAGTCCCCTTCTGGGTCGCAATTGGCGGCCAAAATGAAGAATTTGGCGGCCTGGGTTGGGAATTAGGGGGTCGTGCTCTGGTGGTGGTGTCTAGACCTAGGTATCATGTCCCAGTCTTCTCAATTTTATTCTGTAGGGTCCGGGTCAAAAGCAGATTCCAGATATCCAATTATCGCTTTAAAACACCAATTTTGCACAATTAAGAAACCTTATGGTATTTTAGTGTAATCTGGGGATTTCTCAGTTGAAGTGGCCCTATAAACTCTTAATTAAACTAATGTAGCTAACACAATCAACAATTTCCCAAATTTCCACTTAAACACCACAATCTAGCACTAAACTAGCTAATTTACACTAACCGAAGCTAATCAAAGCACAACTCAAGCAAACTAGGAATTTGGATTAAGAAATTATACCCTAATGGACCCTAGAGAGCAGGAGAGGAAGTGTATGGAGGAGGTGAGAGCTTGCTATTGCTGTTGGGCTCCTACTGTTGCAGTTGCTGCTACTGCTGCTGCTTTTGTTGTTGTTATTGTTGCTAAGATGATAATGATGCTGGAGCTGATGATGGTGATGCTGGAGCTGCTGCTTCTGGTGTTGTTGTTGTTGTTGCTGCTATGGCTGCTGCTGCTGTTCTTGCTGCTGTTGTTGTTGTTGTTGTGTTGTTGTTGCTGTTCTTGCTGCTGTTGTTGTTGTTGTATTGTTGTTGCTATTGCTGCTGCTGCTATCTTCTGTGGGTGAGTGTGTGTGTGTGTGAGTGAGTGAGTGAAAAGAGAGAACAAAGAGATAAATGAGAGGAAATGCAAAAAACCCCTCCACTCTCTTTCTCTTCCCTCATAATGAGGCATGGCTCCCACCATGATGCCCATGCTCACTCTCTCTCTCTCCCAAAGTCAACCAATTTAAAATTCCATTTTAAATTCATTTTCATTTTAAATCTATCATGACTAATTACAACCATGACACTTAAACAAATATTAAAACTAGATTAGGGAGAAATAGTTAGTTAACCATGGTTGCTAATCATGGTTTAACCCCAAAAACAACCCAAGTTATCATGCACAAGTGTGTGCAAGGCTAGGAAAAATCTAATAAAATAATCAATAATTCGGATAAAATATTTAAAAACCAATTTGGTAAACTTTTTATTAAAAACCACACATTAAAATATAATTAGCTACAAAACACATTCTAAGGTGTTACACTACACTATCCTAGCCCTTTAGTATAGGTTGTTTGCTTCACTAATATTTTGATTAGTGAAGAGTGGACTTGAGTTAGAGAGACTTCAAGGTGGATCATCTTCGGCTTCGAAGACTTTGCAAGCTCGATCTTTTCTTCAAGTGGAGCCAAGAAGAGTTCTAGGGACTACTACTTAGAGCTTTAAAAGTAAAGGACTTGTTCTACAAAGGTTGTAATCCTCTTCACTTTGTTTAGAACTTGTTTACTTGCACTAAAACCCTAATTCTCTAGTTCGATTCTTGTATAATATAGCTTAGACCTTTAGATTTTATAAAATTGTATACTTAATGCTCTTTGAAACCTAGTAGAGGTGCTAAGACATACTTTCATGGTATCATAACTACTAGGCATTAGATGTCGACCTATGGGGGGGTTCTCACTGTGTGACAGTGTGGCGAAGCATAGGCTCTTACCCCCGGGGTGTCCCGAGTCCGGAAGGTATTCCGGCGGTTTGTAGTCCTCATGACGGGGCATGCGTAAAAAGTATCTGCTAAGGGACCTGTAGGAGCTACGGCGACCCCATTGGATGGGGTGACTGCCTGACTTTCATGGTATCAGAGCCAAGCTAGAGCATTAAGTGAAGTCTAGACGACGTTAAAGTGTTCGATCGAAATTCAAAACACGATATTTTTCATGTTTCTGTCCATTTTTTCAAAAGTTGAAATTTTACAGATTAAAAATTCTCATAAATCATGCAGGTAATTTTATGGAGCCCCAAGAAGTACGAGGTCCTATCTCTTTCAAGTCACCGCAGAACCGCCGCCTAACTCATGGTTTGGCCACGGTTCCGCCGCAAACTTGAAGAGTTGAGGGCTCCTATTTCTTATGCCGCTCCATTGTTTCATTTTGGACTTTCTGGGTATTTTTAGTGAGTCTCAAGTTGTTGAGGTCTCAGTGATTTGTGGGTGTTTGAAATATCGATCGAAATGTTTAACATCGTCTAGATAGTTTAGATATGTGATACAATTTTTGGAATCCGCATTGATTAGTTTTCTGAAAACTAGTTAACGATTTGTAAGCTTAACATTTTAGTCTCATTGATGGATTGCCACGGAGTTTCGATTCGGATCAAAACTCCGTCGTAATCTCGTATCGTACGCGAACACTCGCCGGGAGACATTACTAGATAGCCACGCCCCATACCCCCGACCACGTGACTATAGGAGAACCCCGTGGCCAAAAGCATCCACTCGGGTGCTCGCGACCACGGTGTTCCGCCCAAGTGTACATCATTAACGGCATCGGGGGTGCGGCCATCTACTAAAGTTCCCAACGAGCATTCGATCAAATAATCGGGAATCTTGTTGAATTACCTGACTTGTTTATTGAAAAGTGTTTTCAATTTGAGACTTAAATGCAAGGTTTATATGGTTAGGCATGAAATCAGAAATTTGTGATATTCCGGGTTTATGATGTCTAAGGATGATGCAGATTCTAATTATTGTAGTTTTCATTTCTTTTCTGCATCTGTAAGTGTAATTTGTGACAGTATCCCCGATCTCGTTGCTATATGCCAACGACATTAGGGATACGCATATTTACTTACGTTGATGACATGTGATGTTATTGTGTTGCTTCTGATATGTTATATTGGATCGTCGTGATTGAATAACCGGGGTTTTGCGTGAGATGAGAGTTTTTCAATTTTCATTCATGTATAAAAATTTGTATGTAATATTCTTTTATTGGGACACTTCCGGGTTGAGGTTGTTGTCACCATTGATGTATATTATTTTTTTTTCCGCATTAGGATAGACCCAAGGAGGGGAGCACAAGTAACCGGGTTCTAGAATCCAGTGGGAGGCCATATCGAGGAGTTGAGACCGGGTCGCCTAATTCTAGAATTGGCAGGGTTGCTTGCCGCTCTCGTAGGGGTATAGGGATGTGGGTTTGGCTATTCATCACGACCGTGGAATCCGTGTTTTTCATTACTGGCTTAATCTGAAACACGGACCTCCTAGTATATCCTATATTTCATATATCTTGCTTCTGCCGATTCTGTGATATGATGTGATCATATAACCGTGTGAGATGAATGCTACTTATATATATGATAAACTAGTAGACACTATATATGTTTTGCATCCGTGCTAGTCCTGACCCCGCACTGCCGTAAGTTAAGTAACCATACGGTGAAAATCCGGGTCCCTGTGGCGAAAGCGGATGGCATATATGTGTGTTTTATTTTCGTTTTCTGTGATGTTTAGGAAACATAACTGATGGGACGTCATTAATGAGATTAATGAATAGAAAAGAAACCTAAAGATATTGTAGAATCAATTTTTTCAAAAAGGTAGCTCTAGTTCTTGCTTTGCATAGCGGTATACCATTATGAATATCCAGCATCTCATTCGATGAAGAAAGTGTTGGCTATAGTGCCCTCAAGTCAATTATTGGATCGCAGGTACGTGATTGCAATGATTGAGGGAGGACCTATACCGGTAGAACAGTCTTACTCGAGATGATAATATGCTATATGGTTTGTTTTTATCATCGTGTACATGCTTCAGGTGACATTACATATCACTATTATATGTTGATAGAGCCCATAGGATTCATGCTTCACTACCAGCAGTATGATGGAGATCATATACGTGGGAGTTGGGTGGTCTATAAGCACATCCTTAAAGTGTCCCTAGTCGTAGGAGTTTCGAGACTGGGCATTGATACTCCAAGAGTAGACTAGTGTATACTAATCGAGACCTCAACGAGGGGAGGTAGCCGGTCTCACAAGCCATTGGTGTTAGTTGGTTCACCTAAGATATATCATGTGCTCATTGGGTTATGAGTACACCGGACGGACTCGCCGGGAACATGCCAGTTGGTATTATATATATTGTCAGATAGCATTTCCATGGTGACATGTGTACAGGTTAGTCTATCGACCTAAGATCGTCATTTGTCTCGTGTGAGTTCCCACTGTGTTTTTATTACTACCCTACCACGGCTCATAGGAGTCGTGAAAACAGGTTTTAGTTGGGAACAGTCCCGAGCCATGGAGGCAGTGAGCGGATCGTCAGGGGATTCGTCTCTCCCGGTATTGGTGATTGATGTCGCGGTGTGCACGGGTGGCCATCACCAGAAATCCTCGCCAGGAGTAGACGAGAATTACCGATCCAGGATCGGTAGTTTCTCAGATGGTGAAAGGTTTCATGCCGACAATAAATGTCAAGTTATTAGGGGTCTGACTTTAATCCACCCCCTAGACTCGATATGCGATACTCATAGACGAACGGACTGGACTGTACGGATATTGTTACTGTCAGGCTCAGTAGGGTTTCAGGATGAGTTTGCTCGCCGGCCTCCCTTTCGCTCAATACCTGGATAGCCGTTACGTACAGCTAGTGCCGCTGACGTACTTGTGGTTATACCTACTGTCAACATATTGACGAATCTTTAGTGTCCCACACAGAGGGTTTTCCTGATTCGGGCGAAACGTTGTAGAGGCCGTATGGTTTTATGGCAGGGTTCGATCATATACGTGCACTTGTGCACGGATCATGATTCGGACGGATAATACTAATGGGCTTTGGTTTAAGCCGGATCTTAGTATTATATTGTTGGATTATTTTTGTCTCGTTATATTCGTATTCAGTCGGAATACGGATGCGAGTATGTATATACAGATGAGGGGTATTCTTGTAATTCGTTACATGTTTACTTTGGAAGATTGCCATTTCTTTTCTATTAAACATTGAGGGTTTAAATGTTTATTGGGTGTAAAGTGTGAGAGCAAGTTTTGGCTTTGATGCATTGATATAGCATGTGCACTTGGTGACTCATGGTATTGGGTCTTGGGATGGTTTTGTTTTGAAAAGGATATTTGTGTGAGATATTCTTTGTGATGATGGCAGTACTTTTCTTGTGAGATTTTTTTTTCAAGTGCACGCAACAATATCACACATAAAAGGCTTTAAAAAAACTCAAGAAAAAAGGCAGCAAGCCTATTTTTTTCTTCACTTGGCCAAAACTTGAGCTCACACTTTCCTCCATGGCCTCTTCTTCAGCCTCCACCCAAACCCACTCATGAGTTGAGAATCCTTAGGTGTATTGAGACAAAGTATTCACACATTCTCTGTACTTCATCTTGGCTATCTAGGTTAGCAAACTAGATACCCGAGTTGCTTCGCTTTTAAGGCGGGAGCCCGTATTACGAACCCTCGACATGGATCTTCTTCGATGAGGGGAGACCGGAGATCAAACTTGGTCGAGGAAGCCGCGAGGAGCTTGGGACAGAGGTTGAAGACCGAAGGACACGGATCGTTCGGTCTAATCTCTCTAAACACCTTTTCATAAAACTAGTATGGGGTTAATGGTACGATCCGTCGATTAGGGTTCCGTTAGCGCCGGTTTTCAAAGTTTTTGTTCCGTATTTGGCCACGGAATGATGGCCGGGGCGCTGGCGTAACCCAACAGGTATCAGAGCCAACCCATTACCCCATACTAACTCATTGCGACATTAGAAATCTGCCGGTTTTGTCGTGCAAAACTGCCGACAAAAACTTTTCCAAAAACTGAAAGTTTGAGATGTTTGCACACCCCGCGGGCTCATGGCTTGAACTGAGAAGCCGCGCGGTGGTTCATGGGCACCCCGGGGAACCTCCGAGGGAGACCGAATGGCTGGTCCCACTCCCCAAGACCACCACAAGGTGGTCTTGGCTGCGGGGACCCAAAACTGCCCCATCTTGGGCAGTTTCGGGTCAGCCACGCCCCCTGGCCACCTCGTTGCGGCCTCAGGGTGGGGTACCCCCTTTGGGCCCCCAACTCGAAGTTAATTTTTTGCTCTAACACCCCGTGAAGGTTCGGGCGCGATTCGTTTTGATTCGGGCATCCGAATTGGCTTTAAACGGTCGGTTTTTGGAACTTTAGCTCACTGTTTTTTTCCATGGTTTTGGAAATTAGTTTAGTTTGCTAATTGCGTGCAGAATTCTAATGTCGTGGTTTACAGTACATACATTACTATCTGCGACCGTGAATGTCATTAGAGCGGTACAACTTGTCTAATCGCTATATGTCTTTTAGACGGGTTTGCGAACGTGACATTCACGTTGATGTTCTGTGTTGTGCTGTGTTGTTGCGGAAACATCGTGGTGGATAGCTTTGTTGCAATGATAGTACAGTTTAGTTTTATTTGTACATTTGATATCGCGGGGCGAGCATCCGACATGTGGACTGCCGTCACTGCCTGCTTGTATATTATTTATTTGGGGCACGACCGGGTTGAGGTCGATGTCACCGATGTACATATTTTCTTTTCTGTACTAGGATTACCCCGCAATGGAGTGCAATGATAGCCGGGTTCTGGAGGGAAACGGGTCCGATCTCATGGCGTTGAGATGGAGGGGGCCTCACTTTAGAAATGGCGGGCTATTCGTCGGGTTAACCCAAGGAGGGGTGCTCAAATTACCGGATTTCGTGAAGTGCTGGGTGGCCCATTCATTTTGATGAAGGGGCCTGCCTCGCTTCTGGTTTTGGAGGGTAACTTGCCGCTCTAGTAGGGGTCTAGGTTTTCATTGCACAGGCTATCCACACGACCAGGGGAACGTCAGGTTTCACTTGCGGCTCAAAGGAAACCCGGGGCTCCCAGATTATCTGTATTGTTCTGTGATGCTTATTGCTTATTTGTGATGTTGCATTTATCACGCCTGGAGCGATAATTATATATTGTTATATATATACTAGTAGATGTTGTATATGTTTTACACCCGTGCTAGTCCAGTCCCCGCTCTATCGTTAGTTAAGTAACCTAACGGGTGATGACGGGGCCCAGTGGAGGATGCGGATGGCATATACGTACATCATATTTTCGTTCTTTTGTGGTGTGATTAATTGATGGAACTGCGTTGATTTAGATCAATGCAAGAAAAACAGACCTATACGATGTTGTTGGAACAATTTTAAAAAGCTGTCATTACAAGGACGTTATCTTTTGTTTTGCACAGCGGTATTCAGTTATAGCACCTCATTCGACGCAGTAAGAGCCGAGATCCCCTCACCGGGAGTGTCCTCTTGGACATAAGTTTGCGTCAGGGTAATAACTTCACAATAGTCAATTACTTTTTTACTTTGCATCGTGATATTCAGTGGGAATATCCTGCACCTCATTCCATGAGGAAAGAGCCGAGATCCCATCACCGGGAGTGACCTCTTTAGCAAAGGTTTTTGCCACTATATATGTAAAAAGCTATGATGTTCCTTCAACGATATCAAGTTCATTACGTTAAAGGTTTTTCGCCAAAAACCATTCGTAGCCCTCCGTCATTTCAGACGGGTAGCACTTAGTATTCATGCTATGTTTGTTGGCCTTCGTCATGGCATAGTGTATGGTAGCTATTTGTTATTTTTCTGTTGTATAGATAGATGCGTTGGTTTGGGACAATCGTACTACTATTTTGACCTTGGTCAAGGGTATGTACGGGTGGGTTCAAATTAACCTAGACAATGACGGGTAGAACTTGACATGTGACTTATGATATGTTGGCCTTCGTCAAGGTCATAAGAGCATGGGGTAAAAATCACATCGGGAGTTTCAAACATACAGGAAACTTGCCAGACATGCGCATACCTTATGGAGTGTGATAACTTCAGTGGATTCCATCAGGTTATCATGCGATGATTGTTGTATCCCTATTCCCACTGATGAGTTGGTTTACTCCTCGGGTGATTTTAGATGATCCCGACTAATTCTTCTTTCAGGTTTGGAGGAGAATTTGTGGATACAGTGGGAGACATCCTGATTAGATAAAGTGATTGACCATTCTGATCTAGGTTAGAGTGCACGCTGAGTGTTTCTTTTCTCTCTCTCTTTGGCAGCGACCATGGCCTGACCCTAGACTAGAACTCATGAACCATGTTAACCGAACCTTCTTAAAACACACTGGCTTTTGGATTGTCAGAGTTGCATACTTCATTGCCACTCCTACTTTTACCCTTTGCTTTTGTCCGGAACATTTCGTATCACTACGAAGATCCACATTTATTGGATATGACCATCGTACAGTTACATTCGAACTCGAAGAAACTTGTTTTAAATTCGAGAATGGTTTTCGGTTTTGGAGAAATTGAATAGGACTATTCAGTTGTCTTTTCCTTTTACCTTCTCTTAGGTTGTGAGGGCTCCTAGGATTAGGAGAGGGTACACCTAATGCACTTATTGGATAGTCTTCTTCTAAACCATAGGCAGGTGCCGAAAGGTGGGAATGGAAGAAAACCAATTAGCCTAAGTGTGGTGTACAGAAGGTAATAAGTAAAGACAAATAAAGGGACTAGAAAGAGGGCAAAGTAAATTACGACTGCTATCATTCACGAAGAAACCGCGTATATCATCGCCACTCCTACTTTACCTTTGCATTTCTTCGGTTTAGGAGAAACAGAATAAGGATTGTTCAGTTGTCTTTTATCTTTACCTTCTCTCAGGTCGCGAGTGCTCCTAGGATTAGAAGAGTACACCTATTACGCTTTTTAGATAGTCTTCTTCCAAACCATAGGCTGGTGCCGAACGGTAGGGAAGCAAGAAAACCATTTAGCCTAAGGGTGGTATACAGAAGGTAATGAGTAAAGACAAATAAAGGGATTTGGAGAGATGGCAAAGCAAATATACGGTTACAGTCATGAATCTGTATAATGGAAGAGGCATTACTGGGAATACCTGCTACCCCTTCGAAACATTTTCATGTTTCAGTTTCACTATGCATTGTTAATTGAAAACCGATTTCCCAATTAGATCCTTGCTCCAGGGTATGTATTTACCAGGTTTGATTCTTACATCTGTATGGTTTTATAGATGATCAGTGGGAGTAAGTTATTGGGAATTAGTGATTATATCCTTTTTATATCGGAATTCGTTGTAATTGGTGATATTTGAGGAAATTACCTGAGGTTCTGCCTGACGGCAAATATTTGGTTTTGAATATCCGTTGTTATGCACCAATTTCAAACTGATATATCCGTTTATTTTATAAAGTGATATATAACTTTTTGAAATTATGTCCATGACATTTACCTGTATCAGTTGATGATTAGGTAAGGAGCATTAAACAGCTGTGTAATTCTTCTTAACTATATTACAGTTTTCAACCTACGACGTACAGGGTATGAGTTATTTAACTGAGGGGACTTATACAAAGTATTGTATGTTGTCCAGTGTCCATTAGGACAAAGGGGTTGGTCCTCGTACTATATTCTGTATACTTGTGACTTCTCCAGTTTTAGACAAGTATTTCGTAGAAATACAAGGTCCAAGTTTTGAGAAGTTATAGGTACAAGAATAAAGTAGAGAACCATGTGTTGCTAGTATCAGGATTCTTCAAGGTAATCGAAGATGTTGATACTTGTGCATGGAATTCAGTTGATAGTAATGATTTTTGAGAACTTGCTTCTCTTTCAGGTTGCTCATATTTGGATTCACTCCTAATTTGAGAAATGTTGATCGGCCTCTCTCCATTTAGTTGACATGTATTGGAGACAGCTGCATGATTTGAATCTGGTTCTAAATTAATCAGTGTCTCTGTTTCTATATTGTATATAGAATGGTTCATATCTTAACAATGTTAAGGTATATGGAGTTGTCCAACTTATGCTTAAAACCAGACTCTGGATAACTCAAGGCACGTTTTTGTAATGGCAGTTTGTGGGTTATCCCGGGCTATGATGAGGGTTAACTTTCTACCATCTGGAAGATCAATAGTGATATTGATCTTGACTCGCCACAGTTTTAGCAAAATGGATTTTTTCAGAAAACAATAGTGGGAGTATGGTAGAACTGGAAGTGATTCCAGAACCACAAACGATTACTGAAAATTTAATAGAACCTAAAGATTCAATCAGGTTTGACATTTCATTAGCCACTCCGCAGATATGGTGGGTAACCTCAGGCACCCGAGAGGTACATCAGTATCCTAAAAAACGGTGACAGGGAGGTTCTTGTTTACCCAAACTTGACACTACTGTTATTCCAGAATGTGAGACCCGGCAGGAGGATGAGTATAGCGTCGTTCTAAACTTGCTTTAGAAGTGCACGTGTATATGACTCTGCTGGAGAGTTGTTATAGTCAGTGGGAGCAGCGGAAGCATAGTGGAAAAGTAGCTTATGTCTATTTATAGACTAAAGCAAGTATAGCGGAGATAGATCATCTATTTTTGATATGATAGTCATAGGTTTTGACTTCATCAGAATAGGAGATGGATCTGTTAAGAAGGTAGTAGGGTGTGATGTCCTGGTATTTGGATGACATGCACATTGTAGGAAGTGAAATTCCTATACTACGATCGGTTATACTATGGTTGTCACATAGTGGTTTCTCCACATAGGATATGGATATTATATCGGGCATTCTGGTAACTGGATCTATAGTTTTAGGTCTAGATTTGGGTAGTTTTCCAATCTCGGTACTTAGACAGTATTCTAAAGGTGTTTTAGAATGGACGACTCCTGGCATGGTAGTGTATCTGTAGGTGATGGTGTCACCCTCTCTAAAGCTGTCTTACAGACTAAAGAGGAGAGGGATGTGCATGATTGGCATATAACCTGCTTAGGCAATTGAGTCAATCATGATATGTCAAGTACCATACCAGATGTTGTTTTTGCACTAGATGCAGTAGGTTTATATATTAATCCAATTCTGGAGAAACGTTCGGAAGCAGTTTATGAACATAAGTGGATGTTCTAGGGATTTGGTAACGGCAGCCTCCTTCGGGAGATGGTTATCATTCCAGGCTTCCAAGGTGACCTGGATGACAGAGAGACTGACAGAGTTATAGTTTTCCCTCTTTTGAGGGGCAGTAGTTTGGACAGGTGGTCCAAGCGGATACTGAGGGAGGCATTGTGCAGGATACTGATTAAATTATATGGACGATACAGTCAAAGAAGTTTGCTAGATTTGGAGTTCATTTGTGAATTGGGTCCCATCAGATACCAGACATATTCTAAGACAGGTATTGCTTATTTCGGGAGATGGCTTTCTCCGCGAACTTGAGATAAAGAGAGACATAGAAAGAAACATTAGAGTGGATCCACTCACTTAGGCTATTTCTCAAACGCAATAGTTTTACAAACGATCTTTGTGAAACTGATTAGTAGAGAAGTTGGGTGTTCGGTATCACACGGGCTGTGAGTATGCGACACCGCAATAATTAGCCTTAAATGCAAGTGAGATATTTTTGGCTATAGTGCCCTCAAGTCAATTATTGGATCACAGGCACGTGATTGCAATGATTGAGGGAGGACCTATACCGATAGAACAGTCTTACTCGAGATGATAGTATGCTATCTAGTTTGTCTTTATCATCGTGTACATGCTTCAGGTGACATTACATATCACTATTACATGTTGATAGAGCCCATAAAATTCATGCTTGACTACCAGCAGTATGATGGCGATAATATATATGGGAGTTGGGTGGTCTATAAGCACATCCTTAAAGTGTCCCTAGTTGTGGGAGTTTCGAGACTGGGCATCGATACTCCAAGAGTAGATTAGTGTATACTGATCGAGACCCCAACGAAAGGCGGTGGCCGGTCTCACAAGCCATTGGTGTGAGTTGGTTCATCTAAGATGTATACAGGTGCTCATTGGGTTTTGAGTACACCGGATGGAATCATCGGGAACCTGCTAGTTGGTATTATACCTATTGTCAAATAGGAGTTCCCTGGTGACATGTGTACAGGTTAGTCTATCGACCTGAGATCGTCATTTGTCTCGTGTGAGTTCCCACTGTGCTTTGATTACTACCCTACCACGGCTCGAAGGAGTCATGCAAACAGGTTTTAGTTGGGTACAGTCCCGAGCCATATGGAGGCAGTGAGCGGATCGTCAGGGGATTTGTTTCTCCCGGTATTGGGGGTTGATGTCGCGGTGTGCACGGGTGGCCATCACCAGAAATCCTTGACCGGGGTAGACAAGAATTATCGATCTAGGATCGGTAATTTATCAGATGGTGATAGGTTTCATTCCGACACTAAATGTCAAGTTATTAGGGGTCTGAATTTAATCCACCCCCTAGACCTGATATGCGATACTCATAGACGAACGGACCGGACTGTACGGATATTGTCACTGTCAGGCTCAGTAGGGTTTCAGGATGAGTTTGCTCGTCGGCCTCCCTTTCGCTCAATACCTGGGTAGCCGTTACGTACAGCTAGTGCCACCGACGTGCTTATGGTTAAACCCACTGCCAGCGTATTGACGAGTCTTTAGAGTCCCACACAGAGGGTTTCCCTGATTCGGGTGAAACGTTGTAGAGGCCGTATAGTTTTATGGTAGGGTTCGATCATATACGTGCACTTGTGCACGGATCATGATTCGGACGGATAATACTAGTGGGCTTTGGTTTAAGCCGGATCTTAGTATTATATTGTTGGATAATTTTCGTCTCGTTGTATTCGTATTCAGTCGGAATACGAATGCGGGTATGTATATACGGATGAGGGGTATTCTTGTAATTCATTCCAAGTTTACTTTGGATGATTTCCATTTATTTTCTATTAAACATTTAGGGTTTAAATGTTTATTGGGTGTAAAGTGTGAGTGCAAGTTTTGGCTTTGATGCATTGATATAGCATGTGCACTTGGTGACTCATGGTATTGGGTCATGGGATGGTTTTGTTTAGAAAAGGTTATTTATGTGAGATATTCTTTGTGATGATGGCAGTTCTTTTCTTGTAAGAATTTTCTTTCAAGTGCTCACAACAATATCACACACAAAATGCTTAAAAAAACAACTCAAGGAAAAAGGCAGCAAGCATATTTTTTTCTTCACTTGGCCAAAACTTGATGTCACACATTCCTCCCTGGCCTCTTCTTCAACCTCCACCCAAACCTTCTTATGAGTTGAGAATCCTTGGGTGTATTGAGACAGTATTCACACACACTCTACTTCATCTTGGATATCTTGGTTAGCAAACTAGATACCCGAGTTGCTTCGGTTTTGCGGCGGGAGCCCGTATTACGAACCCTCGACGTGGATCTTCTTCGATGTGGGGAGACCGGAGATCAAACTTGGTCGAGGAAGTCGCGAAGAGCTTGGGACAGAGGTTGAATACCGAAGGATACAGATCGTTCGGTATAATCTCTCTAAACTCCTTTTCATAGAACTAGTATAGGGTTAATGGTACGATCCGTCGATTAGGGTTCTGTTAGCGCCGGTTTTTAATGTTTTTGTTCCGCATTTGGCCATGGATTGATGACCGGGGCGTTGGCGTAACCCAACAGAAAGAGCCTAGATCTCATCACCGGGAATGACCTCTTTAGCAAAACTAGCAAATGCTACAACCCACTCGGTTTGTTTTGAAAACTACTTGATTTTTATAGCGAAGCTTAAACCATTCCTTTTCAAATCACTAGATTCTACAACGATATCAAGTTCATTATGTTAAAGGTTTTCTTTAAAACCAGTCGTAGCCCTCCGTCATTTCAGATAAGGACTATTTAGTATTTGTGCTACGTTTGTTGGCCTCCGTCAAGACGTAGTGTGTGTTAGCTGATTAGTGCTTATCTGCAGCATATGATGCGATTGGATTAGGAAAGTCGTACGACCTTCTTGGCCTCCGTCAAGGGTCATGCGGGTGGGTTTAATTCAATCACGAAATGACGGGTTGAACTTGAATAGCAGCCTATGGTTTGTTAGCCTCCGTCAAGATCATAGGTCGTTAGGGGTAAAAACAGATATTGGGAATTTCAAATGTTGAAATTTGCAATGAGATTGCATACCTTCTATATGATAGTTGGAGCCCGATACCCACTGCGAGTAAATGTTACTCCTGGGAGAGTTTTCCACTTTACAATTAGCTAATCTAGTAGGTGTCTAAGAAATGTATTAACGGGGTTATGCCCCTGCGGAAACGAGGTTATTTAATTAGTTCCATGCGAAAGCATGGGAAGAACCCCTCGGAGTACCAATACCTGCCTGGCTGACCGATTGGCGAACTTGTAGGGTGTAATTAATCCTGGCTAATCTTACCTTTTAGGGTTTGAAGGAAAATTTGATAAAAACAGTAGGAGCCATCCTGATTAGATAAGATAATAACCAATCTAATCTTGCAAGAGTGCACGCTAAAGTGTTTTCTTCTCTCTCTCCCCAGGTAGAGACCATGACACGCCTTAATCAAGATAATAATATAAATGTATTGACCGAACCCGCTTATTATACGGAGCTGGTAAACGTTGGTTCCGCTCTATCTTATGACTATCATAACTCTGAGCAAGGAATAGGGGAATACCAAGATTCCCACGCAACCCGAACGAAGAAAGAGCATATTGATGCATCTTCTTCGGGTGTGTTAGTTATTGAGAACTGTTTCTCGGTCTGCTCTACGTTCTGGGTATTAGATATCGGATCAGGATCCCACATTTGTAATATATTACAAGAGTTATGAAGAAGTAGAGAACCGGGAAAGGGTGATATGTCCCTCAGAATAGGGAACAGAGCAATTGTTGCTGCCGAAGCTATCGGCGAATATCACCTAGTATTGCCAAATGGTAATACATTGATTTTGAACGACTGTTGTTACGTACCTTCGATGATGTGCAACATAATATCTGTTTCTTTATTAGATAAAGAAGGATATAATTTTGCACTAGAGAAAAATGTTATGAACATTTTCCTAAATCAAGTGTTGATTGTGTTTGGTACGTTATGTAATGGTATATACGTTCTAAATCAAAACACGGTTCTAAATATACAGAACACACACAAGAGGAAAGGTTCAGAAATGAACGTAGCCTCTTGTGGCATTGTAGACTTGGTCATATTAATGCGACAAGACTAGCCAAGTTGCATTAAGATGGATATTTGAAGTCGTTTGAATTTATATCTTATGAAACTTGTCAGTCATGTCTCAAAGGCAAGATGACCAAAACTCCGTTTACGGGACACGGAGAAAGAGCTACTGAACTCTTAGGACGGATACATAGTGATGTATGCGGTCATATGTCTGCACATGCCAGGAATGGTTCCTCGTACTTCATTACATTTACCGATGATCTCTCAAGATTCGGACATGTGTTCCTGTTGAAACACAAATCTGAATCTTTTGAGAAATTTACGGAATATAAGTACAAAGTAGAGAACCAGACAGGTAAAAGTATTAAAGTCTTTCGATCTGATCGAGGATGAGAATACTTAAGCACGGAATTCCGAGATTATCTAAAAGAGAATGGGATTCTCTCTCATCTTACTCCTCCGTATACACCACATCAAAATGCAGTATCGGAGCGGAGGATTCACACCCTATTAGACATGGTGCGCTCTATGATAAGTATTGTTGAGTTACCTATTTCCTTTTGAAGTTATACACTTGAGATAGCTGCATACCTATTGAATATGGTTCCTACCAAATCCGTGCCTACCACTCCATATGAGATATGGAAGGGGAAAAGTCCATGTCTTAATTTTATTAAGATATGGGGTTGCCCGGCTTATGTTAAAACGCAAAATTCGAACAAGCTCGAGACAAGGTTTGTTCTGTGTAAGTTTGTAGGATATCCCAAACATTCGCGAGGGTATATCTTCAACCACACCGAGGAACAAAAGGTGTTTGTTTCTTGACATGCCACCTTTTTAGAAAAGGAATTTCTTGTAAAAGAAATTAGTGGTAATGAGGTAGAGCTGGAAGAAGTTCCATCTACACAAACTATAACTAAAGATTCAGTAGAATCGGAGGATTCAATAGTCTCCGAAGAATCTCAGCCACTCTGCAGATCTAGTAGGGTTTCTCATCCACCTGAGAGATACTATGGTTTTCTCATAGACGGTGGGAGTGACGATTGCATCATGGAAGATGATGACCCAACTAGTTTCGAGCAGACCATCACAAGTGGGGACTCTGTGAAATGGCCGGATGCTATGCGATCTGAGATGGAATCCGTGTACACCAACAAAGTATGGACTTTGGAAGTTGCTCCTGCAGGGGTAAAACCCATCGGGAGCAAGTGGATCTTTAAGAAGAAATTTGTTGTAGATGGAAAGGTTGAGACCTTCAAAGCTAGACTTGTAGCAAAAGGTTTTCGTCAACGACCAGGTGTCGATTAAGTCTATCAGGATCCTACTTGCCATTGCTGCAAACCATGACTAAGAAATCTGGCAGATGGACGTCAAGACCTCTTTTCTAAATGGTGATTTAGAAAAGAGCTTGTATATGACACAGCCAGAGGGCTTCGTAGCAAGTGGGAGCAGCGGAAAGGTGTGCAAGCTGCTTAAATCAATCTACGGATTAAAGCAGGTATCGCGGAGCTGGGACATCTGTTTTGATGTAGCAGTCAAAGAGTTTGACTTCATCAAAAACATAAATGAACCGTGTATACAAAAATGTTGTAGAGAGTAAGATTGTCTTCCTCGTATTATACGTGGATGACATACTCTTGATAGGAAATGATGTTCTTATGCTGCACTCGGTCAAACTCTTCCTATCACACAAATTCTCTATGAAAGATCTGGGTGATGCCTCCGACGTCCTTGGGATAAAGATCTATAGAGATAGATCTAAAAGGATGTTGGGATTGTCCTAATTCAAGTACATAGACACCATACTAAAGAGGTTTAGTATGGAAGATTCTAAGTGTTAGTGATATGTATGCCCTAGAGGCTATTACTGTACAGACGATGTATAATGTAGTGGATGCTTGGACATATATATGGAGGACTTTCTTGCTCGACATGATAATATGCTATCTGGTTGCTCTTTATCTTAACGTGTACACTGATTGTCTCTATGTTACATGTTGATAAAGCCTTTAGGATGAGTACTTGACTACCAGGACTATAATGCAGATCATACTAGTGGGGACAGTGTAGTCGCTAAGTACATCCTTCAAATGTTCCTAGTCGTAGGTGTATCGTGACAGGGCATCGATATACCAGAGTAGACTAGCGTATAGCTTCTCGACCCATGTAGATGGGCGATGGATGATCCCATATCCATTGGTTTTTGACATCAGAGACAGTATACGGGTGCTCAGTGGAGACTGGGTACACTGGATGGATTCCCCGAGAACTCCCAGATGGTATTATACCTATCGTCAGATGGCAGTTCTCTGGTGACACCGGTACAGGTTAGTCTGTAGACCCGAGATCGTCATAGAGTCTTGTGTGATTCCCACTGTGCTTTGATTTCCACCTTACCACGTTCAAGAGAACGTGCAAAACGGTGGCTTTTGGGTACAGTCCCAAGTCACATGGTGGCAATGAGCGATAGGAGGGGTTTCGTCTTTTCCGATATAGGGAGTTGATGTTGCGCAGTGCTCGAGTGGCTATAACAGGAAGTCCTTGGCCAAGGAAGCTTCAGAGATATACTGGTAAGTGTTATCAGTAGTTTCTCGACCTATTATGAGCCTCATATCGACATGACTTATTGAGTTACTGGGGTCTGACGTTTTCCACCCCTAGACGAGATATGCGATATATCAGACGAAGAGATCGGACTGTACGGTAGTGTTACTGATTGGATTCGCAGGAGTGTGAGCAGGCTTGCTTGTTGATCTTCTGATTGCTCAATACCCGGGTGGCCGTTACGTTTGGCACACCGCTTGCGGCTTGTGGGTGTTTGATATGATCATCACCTACTGCTGGCGTATTGACGAGTCTTTAGAGTCCTACACAGGGGTTCCTGGCTCAAGCGAAATGGAGTAGGAGCATATATGTGATATGTGTGGGACCGAGATTAATACGATATGAGATACCGTATTCTATTCTCGCGATATGTGACATTGGTCGGTTATATGCGATATAGTTGGGTTATCAGATCAAGTGTTTATTCGATAAGTTGTTACACATGATATTAGTCGGTTATAGCCGGATTATTAAATCAAGAATTGATTTAATAATTTAATGTATAATTATATATTTGATATATTTTATTACATTAACTATTATTAGCTCACTTATGATTTGTTTTTCTCACTTTGTGTGCACATTGTACATATGTGATATGTATGTTTGTGTACATGCATTGTGTCATGGTTGATGATACATGAAATATGGGTGTATGAGACTTATACCATGCTAGGGTTAAATTAAGGTTTTGATTATTTCTTAAGTTATTACAAAAGAGCAAAAGACTTGGTCAAAGTTTCCAAGCTTGGAGAAGCTTGTAGAACTTTGTCAAGGTCAACTCTTTTGTCATTCCTTAAGATATTTTTCCTTGACCCAACCCTTAACCATAGCCACGAGTTTATTCTCTATATGAGTTAAGCATGAGGGATTAACTCAACCATATGTGATATAATTCAATTGGATGAATTATTCACTAGAATTCTAGCTTCTTCTTCTTCCTCCTCTAAAAAAGCTTGCTAGCTTCAATGGAGATATGAGAAAAAGTGTGAGAAAATCAATTCTAAAGTGAGCCCACTTCCTACTTCTTCATCCTCTACTACTTGCCATGTAGTATTAGGTGTTCTCTTCACAAAGTTCATGACCTAGTGAAGGAATAGCTTGAGTTAGTGTCTCCCCGACGTAGATCATCTTCGGCCTCGAAGTCATCGAAGCAAGCACGTTCGTTCTTCTTATGGAGCTTCTCTAGAGTTCGGAGTTCACGATCGCAGCGGAGGGGACATCTACACAGAGCTATTGAAGTGAAGGATCGGTCTACAAAGGTTGTATTCCTTGCTCACTACATATTGCAAAGTGTTTGCATTCATATCCCGTATTATTTCTAGTTAACAATTCTAGTTAGGGTTATCTAAATCGGCAAAATTTTAATTTGGCATGGACGATGCCTCCCGAAACCTTGCTGCCGTCGTAGGTAACCCTACACTAAGCGTGGTAATTTACCCGCTTGCTCAGGAATCACTCTCTCCAAAGAGATGTCTCCCAAGACTGATTTGGAGAGAGCTCTCATGACCGAGATACCCTATGCTTCTACAGTTGGGTCTATCATGTACGCGATGATTGTGTACCAGACCGGATGTAGCTTACGCACTAGGTGTGGTAAGTAGGTATAAATCAGACCCAGGGGAGAAGCACTGGACAGCTGTGAAGAATATTCTTAAGTACTTGAGATGGACTAAAGAAATGTTCTTGATGTATGGTAACGGAGAACTCCAAGTGAAGTCCTTACCGATTCGAACTTCCAGAGTGATAAGGACGACAACAAGTTGGTCTCAGGTTTTTTCTTCACCCTCAAAGGAGGGGCGGTATGTTGGAAGAGTTCCAAGCAAGATACCGTGACAGACTCGACGATACCGTGACAGACTCGACGATGGAGGCTGAATACATCGCTGCCAACGATGCTGCCAAAGAGGCTGTCTGGATGAAGAAGTTCATTGCTGAACTTGGTGTGGTTCCATCCATAGAGGATCCAATACCTTTGTATTATGATAACAATGAAGATGTGGCTTTGGCAAAGGAACCCCATTCCTATTAGCGATCCAGACATATTCTGAGGCGGTATCACCTGATCCGGGAGATAGTGGATCGCCAGGAGATCAAGGTCAGGAGAGTTAACACGAAGGATAACGCAGCATATCCACTCACGAAGGCCTTTCCCCAGACGCGGTTTGAGAGACTTTTTGGGATGTTAGGTATGAGATACTAAAACAACTGGCCTTAGTGCAAGTGGGAGAGTGTTAGGAATATGTATGCTCTAGAGGTCATTATTGTATCTTATAATGGATGCTTGGACATATATATATAGGAGTTTCTTGCTCGACATGATAGTATGCTATCTGGTTGCTCTTTATCTTAACATGAACGAATGTATTATTATACTTTCTCTCTGATACATGTTGATAAAGCCCTTAGAATGTTGGCTTGACTACCAGGACTATGATGCAGGTCATACTAGTGAGGCTTGTGTAGTCCGCAAGCATTTCCTTTAACAGTTTCTAGTCGAGGGAATATCGAGACAGAGCATCGATATTCCAGAGTAGACTAGTGTGTACGTTTCTTGACCCTGTATGGGGCGATGGTTGATCCAACAGCCATTGATGTTTGACATCAAAGATTGTACACAGGTGATCATTAGAGAATGGGTACACCGAACAGGACTCGCCGAGAACTCATACATGGTACCATACCAATCATCAGATAGCAGTTCTCTGGTGACAATTGTACATGTTAGTCTATAGACCCGAGATCATCATAGTGTCTCGTGTGGTTCCCACTGTGCTTTGATTTCCTCCCTACCACGGCTCAAAGGAGTCGTGCAAACAGGTGGATTTTGGATACAGTCCCGAGTCACATGGAGGCAGTGAGCGATAGGAGGGGTTTCGTTTCTTCCGGTATTGGGAGTTGATGCTGTGCTATGCTCGATTGGCTATAACAGCAAGTCTCTGGCCAGGGCTGATGAGATTTACTGGTCAGTGTTATCAGTAGTTTCTCGAACGGTTATAAGCCACACATCGGCATAACTTATCAAGTTACTGGGGTCTAACGATTCCACCCCAGATTCGATATACGACATTTCAGACGAAGAGACCGGACTGTACGGTAAGTGTTGCTTATAGGCTTTACGGGAGTTTAGACAAGTTTTCTTGTTGATCTTCCATTCGCTCAATACCTGGGTACCCGTTACGTCCAGCTAGTACCGCTGATGGCTTGTGGGTATCTAATGTGATCATTACCTACTGCTGGCGTATTGACGAGTCTTTAAAGTCGTACATAGAGGTTTCTTAGCTCAAGCGAAATGAGTAGGGCACATATGGTGATATGTGCGAGAACTTGATTAAATACGAGTATGTGATACCATATTCTAATCTCGCGATATTTGATATTGGTTAGGTTACGTGTGATATAATCGGATTATTGAATCAAGTGTTGATTCAATAATTTGTTATATGTATATATATTTGATATTGGCCGGTTATATATGATATGACCGGATTATTGAATCAAGTGTTGATTTAATATCTAGTATTGAATATTGTAGTTTATATGTGATATAACCAGATTATTGAACCCCGTGTTGATTTGATAATTTGATATACATATATATATATATATATGATATTAGTCAGTTATACATGATATAACCGGATTATTGAATCAAGTGTTGATTTAATAATTTGATATATATTTATATTTGATATGTTGATATATTAACTAATATTAATGCTCACTAATGATTTTCTTCTCTTGATATATAATTGTGTGTGTGTGTGTGTGTGTGTATTTATTTATATATATAATTGAATTGTATCATGGTTGATGATACATAGAACATGGGTGTATGAGACTTACACCAGAGCTAAAGATAATTAGGATAATTTAATTTAAAAGTAAAATGAAAAAGAGTAGAAAATGAGTCATGGCTTGGATGCTTGGAGAAGCATTGAGAAGCCATGACTCATCTTCTCTTTTTGTTTTATTCTTAGATATTTATTCATCCCAACCTTATCTCTAGCTCATGGTTCATTCTCTCATACTCAATCCCTCACACACCCAAGTTCATCTTCTTCCTCAAGAGCTCAGTTTTTCTTGAGTTGGAAAAATAAAGAGAAAAAGATTTCTAAAGTGAGCAAAAGTCCACTTCATCAACCTACACTATCCCAGAATTTTAGTATAGGTTGTTTGTGTTAGTTATATGTATGCCCTAGAGGCCATTACTGTATATGAGATGTATATTGTAGTGGATGCTGGGACATATATAGGTAGGACTTTCTTGCTCGACATGATAGTATGCTATCTGGTTGCTCTTTATCTTAACATGTATACTTGCTGTCTCTCTATTACTAGTTAATAAAGCCCTTAGGATGTGTACTCGACTTGCAGGACTATGATGTAGATCATAATAGTGAGGTCTGGGTAGTCCATGAGTGCATCCTTCAATGTTCCTAGTCGTGAGAATATCGTGACGGGGCATCGATATTCCAGAGTAGACTAGCGTATATCTTCTCGACCCATGTGATGGGCGATGGATGATCCCATATCCATTGGTGTTTGACATCAGAGATGGTATGTGGGTGCTCAGTGGAGACTGGGTACACTGAACGGACTCGCCGAGAACACTCAGATGGTATTATACCTCACGTCAAATGGCAGTTCTCTGGTGACACTGGTACAGCTTAGTCTGTTGACCCGAGATCGTCATAGAGTCTTGTGTGTGCTTTGATTTCCACCCTACCATGGCTCTACTGAGTCATGCAAACAGGTGGTTTTTGGGTACAGTCCCGATTCACATAGAGGCACTGAGCGATAGGAGGGGATTCGTCTCTCTCGGTATTGGGGGTTGATATTGCGTTATGCTCGACTGGCCATAACTGGAAATCCCTGGCCAGGGTTGCATTGATTTACTGGTAAGTGTTATCAGTTGTTTCATGCTTATTGTGGACCTTACATCGGCATGACTTATCAAGCTACTGGGGTCTGACGTTTACCACCCCTAGGCAAGATATGCGACATATCAGACGAACAAACCGGACTGTTCGGTAAGTGTTACTGATTGGATTCGCAGGAGTGTGAGCAGGCTTGCTCGTTGATCTTCTGATCGCTCAATACCTGGGTGGCTATTACTTTTAGCAGACCGCTTGCGGCTTGTGCGTGATTGATATGATCACCACCTACTGCCGGCGTATTGACGAGTCTTTAGAGTCCTACACAGAGATTTCCTGGCTCAAGCGAAACGAAATAGGAGCGCAGATGAGATATGTGCGGGACCAAGAATAATACCAATATGTGATACTGTATTCTATTCTCGCGATTTGTATCATCGGTCAGTTATATGTGATATAGCCGGATTACCGAATCAAGTGTTGATTCGATATATTGATACACTAGATATTAGTCGGTTATATGAGACATGACCGGATCATTAAATCAAGTGTTGATTTAATGATTTAATGTATAATTATATATTTGATATATTACTTTACATTAACTAGTATTGGTTCACTTAAGATTGATTTTCTCACTTGATGTGCACAAGTTGTATATGTGATATATGATTTGTGCACTAGTTTGTATCATGATTGATGATACATGCAAACTTGGGTGTGTGTATGACTTACACCATATTTAAGATAATGGTTTAGGTTTTTATTTATTTTAGTAAAACAAAATGGTGGCTTTCTTTGTCTTTGCTTGAATCTTCATGAAGCTTTGAAGCATCTTTCACAAAGTCTACTAATTTGGTTTTGCATAAGATTTTTATTAACCAAACCATTACCTCAAACTATGGTTTAGTCTCTACAAAGGTAACTCACCCATGGTTTCATCATGATAGACTTCACTTGATTATTCATTTTATTTGAATTCATTTTATTCTTATTCTTTTCTTTCTTCTTCTTCTTCTTCAAGAAGAAGAAAAACCTTGCTAAAAATTTTTCAAGTGAAGAATTAGAGTGAGAAATCCAAATCCAAAGTGAACCCACTTCTTATTTCATCATCCTCTACTACTTGCCATTTAGTTTAGGGTGTTCTCTTCACAAAGTTTTTGACCTAGTGAAGATGGAACTTGAGTTTGAGTCTCCTCGACGTAGATCATCTTCGGCTTCGAAGTCAATGACCTAGCCCGCTCATTTCTCCGAGGAAACCATCACTAGAGTCCGGGATCTCGATGATCGCAGTGAAGGGACGTCAACACGGACCTTTAGAAGTGAAGGACCGGATTTACAAAGGTTGTAATCCCTTTCACTTAGTGTTAAAATCGTTTGCTTGCTTGTTTTCGCATAATCTCTAGTATACGATCTTGGTTAGGGTTGTTCGGCACATATATTTTTTTGAATTGGGCATGGTTGATGCCTTGTAGAACCTTGTTAGAGTGCCTTGGAACCCTAATGTGGTATCAGAGCCAAGCTAGAGCTTTAGGCGAAGTCTAGACGCAGTCAAAAGTCCGATTGAACCCCGAAACCCTAGTTTTTACCCTTCTCTAGAAATTTTCTGAAATTGTGATTTTTTCCGTATTAAAAATGCTCAAAAAATCAGCAGGGTTTTCTAGGAATTATTGTGCAGCACGTGCTCCTAATTCCATCATGGCGCCACGGAACCGCGGCCGTAACCAGGCTTGCGCGGCGGTTCCGCGGCCATACTGTAGCTTCATGCTTCACTGTTTGCACAGTAATGTCCTTATGTAATTTCTGTGTTTTCTGGGAATTTTTAATTTATACTCAAGAGTTGAGTTTTCTGGGTTGTATTGGGGACTCTTTGATTCGATCGGAAAGTTTAACTTCGTCTATGTGTGTTTCCGGGTAATTTTAGAACGTGTTAAAAAGTTCGACCGTATATCAATAACTCACTTTTTCCCCTGCTGGAAATTTTCCAAGTGTTGGATTTTTTCGTAGTTTAAGAACGTTCTAAGTCATGCAAGTAACGCGATGGACCCTCTAGAAGACAACAAACCTTAACTCGATTATGTGACCGTCTTGAACTGCCTTTTGAACCTTAGGGTTTGGGGCAGTACGGCATTGCCACATGTGAGGCATTGGCTTGACCCTTCTACGGCTGAACCGTTGGTACTGTGGCATGAAATGGATGTTTTTAAACTTATTTCAAGTGTTGAGCTTTTTGGGAAAACTTGGGTGTTTGTTTATTCGATCGGAAAGTTTAACACTGTCTATTTATCTGGAATGTGATACAATATTTGGAATCCACAAGTAGTTATGAGATAACTAATTTAAATGTTATAAATCTAGCAGTTCAGTCTCAATTAATCGATTGCCACGGAATTTTGATGTGATCAAAAGTCCGTCACAATCACGTAGCGTACGCGGATACTCGCCGGGTAAACTTAATAAATAGCCACGCCCCATAGCCCCGACCAAGTGACTGTAGGAGAACCCCGTCGCCGAAAGCATCCGTTCGGGTGCTCGCGGCAGCGGTGTTCCACCTTAGTGCACTTCGTCGACGGCATCTGGGGTGCGGCCGTCTACTAAATTTTGCGACGAGCATTCGATCAGGATGTCGGGAATCTTGTTGAATTGCCCGACTTGATATTGAAAAGAGTTATCGATAATGAGACTAAAATACGGGGTTTATAATTGTTAGGCATGCGATGTCTAAGGAATTCATTTGGTTAGGCATGTGATGTCTAAGGAGGTTGCGGATTCCAACTGTTGTAGTTTTACGCTTTCTTTTCTACGACCGTAAGTGTAATATGTGGTGTATCGCCGGTTTCGTTGCTATACGTCAACGACAATTGGGATACGCATATTTACTTATGTTGATGACATGTGATGTTATGTGTTGCTGGATATGTTATATTGGATCGTCGTGTTTGAATAGCCGGGGTTTTTTTTATGTGAGATGAGTGTTTTTCATTTTCATTCATGTAAAAACTTGTATGTAATATTCTTTTATTGGGGCACTTCCGGGCTGAGGATGATGTCACCATTGTATATTATTTACTTTTTCGCATTAGGATAGACCCAAGGAGGGGAGCATAAGTAACCGGGTTCTAGGGTCCAGTGGGAGACCATCTCGAGGGGTCGAGTCCGGGTCTCCTAACTCTAGAATTGGTAGGGTTGCTTGCCGCTCTCGTAGGGGTCTAGGGGTGTAGGATTGGCTATTCATCACGACCGTGAAATCCGTGTTTTATACAGGCTCAAAATAAAGCACAGACGTCATAGTATATCCAATATTTCATATGATATTTTCTGCTGCGTTATCTGTGATGTGATCATGTGATATGTTCAGATAGATACTATATATAGTATATATGATATATTATATAGACGTTGCTTATGTTTTACACCCACTGTCACGACCCAAAGTTTGGCCCGTGACCGGCACTTAACCACGTAACGTCAACAGGCGTAACGCGACTAAGTAAGCCGAAAACCCAGAAATCTAAAACCCTTTTTAAGTAAAAATAAGGAACTATATGTTTAACAATCAAAGTTTTTGAATAACTAAGCCGAAGGTGCAATTTAAAACAGTACAGTCTTTTCTAAAAATTTCGGCAGAGTTTCTTTTGTAAAACTGGCCCCGAATGGGGTACAACAATAATGACAATATATATGCAATGATAAAGGCATCCCCAAGCGGGAGCTAGCTCTTCGTCAATAGACGGTCACAACCACACATGCAACAATAATATACAACGCCAAGTGGCGAGGATCAAACCCAAAAGAAAGCTCAAGCAACAAGAAACCCCAATACTACTAAGCGCGACTCTAAGGTCGAATAATACATCACTAAAGTCTAGGTCTGAAACAATATACAAGTTTTGGTTGATGGAAAAATCTAGATACAATGAATAATACAAGTACAATGGTGGTTCTTGATGCGAAAGAATCCACCTACCAAAAGCAAACCACCCTCAGGAAAGTAGTGTGCCAGAAATGCCGCAATGAAACCTGTACGGCAGAACCTGCAAGAACTGTGGCACAACGGGGGTGAGTTGCCAACTCGTGAATAGAAAATATCTACAAGCAGAAACCGAAAGCAAGACATAAACCTAAGTCAACGATCAGTAATATAACCATAAGAGTACATCTGAGTGTGATAAGGTAGCAAGGTAACATCTAATCATGTATGTAATGCCAGGTACTCAAATAATAACATGTCATCAATATAAGGTATGTCTGCAAGAAGTAAATATGATGAAGTATCAATGATATCAATACACATATATTAGCGTCCCATACCACTAATATTGGTGTAAGGGTATATATAACAGCGCCCTCATGCCCTGTTATATATACAAATGAAGTATGATCAGTGTAAATCCAGTCTGTATATGATCCATGTCTGTATGTGATCTATGTCTGTATATGATCTATGTCTGTATATGATCCATATCTGTATATATGTGGAACCCGCCCACCCGTCACCCAATGACAATAAGCATCATGTATGCAATGTGAGGATATAACAAAATCATGGAAAAACATGATGAAACCCGTGCCTAGCATCGACACGTAAATCCTCATGTATCGGGCATCCGTCATTCCGGGTCAGCCCTCTCTCAGAGTATATATATATATCGGGAATCCGTCAGTCCGGGTCATCCCTCTCTCAATGCATCGGGCATCCGTCATTCCGGGTCAGCCCTATATCAATCCATCGGGCATCCGTCATTCCGGGTCAGCCCTAAATCAAAGTATATATCGGGAATCCGTCAGTCCGGGTCATCCCTCTCTCAGTACATCGGGCATCCGTCATTCCGGGTCAGCCCTCTCTCAAAGTATATATCGGGAATCCGTCAGTCCGGGTCATCCCTCTCTCAGTACATCCTCTAGCACCGAGAAAACACGGGGCGGCGCCCCAAATATCATATCAAGTCATGTCACATATAGATAAGCTACAATGCAATGATCCAATGTGATATAGGCATCAAATATGAACATCAAGTCATGTCACATATAGATAAGCTACACTGCAATGATCCAATACGATGTGCTATGCAATCAATCCATGATGTATGCGACATGTAAAGAAAGGTAATCATATCCGAAATCATGTAACATGGAATAGTAATGTGCATATGTCGAGAGAAACCGCTCCTTTAGAATGAATCATCTATGTTGGTGTACAGGTATAAGTGTACAGTATGCCAAGCAATACGAATAGCATGAAAATGCAGAAATCTAGTAGTCAACACCACAGTGAAATATCTACTATGCAATTTACATCTGAGTATCAGGTCAATCAGGAGGGATAGGTGTGGAAACCACCTAAATCTGAGTCAATGTATATAGTCGGTGATCCCGCCTCAAGAACATATCGTAGGACATCCTCTAGTTATGAGTACGGATCTATCATCAATATCGGCTCGTACGGTAAATCATCGTACGGCATCCCCAAAAGCTGGGTACAGGTCAACATCTCACTATCTCGTCACATAACAGGTATCACTATCATCAGATCATATAGTCTGGGGTACTACTCTATGTCAGTACGAAACGATACCATCAATACAGTATGCATGCGGGGGTAAACACATATCCCAAGCCCGCAAGATATCACAAGCCATATTCCACATATGAATCGTATCAAACCACCGATCTCACGGCACCAAGCCACATCATCGACTCATCTCCAAAGTCATCCCATATCATCAAACACCGTGCAAGTACAAGTAATATGCAAGGGTGTGTGTGTAGGTGTAATTCTATCCTAGGGTTCGCGACTATGAACTACACTAGTCACTTCTACCCTACACTATCCATAATACACCTATCACAAACTACAACACACAAAACTATCATATAACCACTATATATAGTATACTAACTACGGACTGCGGGGGTGCTATACGCCATCCACCCGACTTCCCCCTGTAGATATAATCTACTCACCTTGCATCATTATTTGCGGACGTCACCATGCATTTGCTTGTCGTCCCGAAGTCCTCATGAGTACCTACACATCAACATATCGTGTATGCGCATTAAAACCAAATCCAAGCTAAACGGCGCATGAAATCCAAACGACATGATAAGGGGCCTATAGGTGAGAACCTATGGCACGCCTTCAAAACCATCAATAATCCTCTATATCGTCGTATAAATTCCAAATAGCCGAGGCAAAACGAAACACACCAATGCAGAAATGAAAATACGGAATACGGAAACTAAGGTCCAAAACAGAAACTCATGCAATGTGTTCCAGATTTTACCCTAGATCAGTTAATACAAATCTATATATACCAGGGGCCTAAACTAACAATGTAGGAGCTACAGAATGAAAACGAGACAAAGAGGTGGGACCCAGGCCGCAATTGGCGGCCAAAAGGGGAGAATTGGCGGTCGGGAAAGGGAGTTGGGGGCTAGGGTCTAGGGTGTTGCCTCTATGGTGCCTGCACATCTCAATTCCCACTCAATATTATTTTAGGGTGTCTCGGGTGATAGCAGATTCCATTTAACCCACACAGATTTCACATTTTCCCCGATATCGGTTTCTAAAATCCGTATTCTGTGGTTTGGTTCTCAGGTTAGGGTCTCAATTCATGCACTAGGGTGTTTACAAGTCCTCTACTGAGCTCAATTTCACATTACAACTCAAGTTCCTCTCAAACCCTAACTAGATTATCCACAAGTCCATAATATCACACGATATCCATTCAAACACAACATGGGGTTATAGGACAAGCTACAATTGAGCTAAGGGTTCAGAATTTACCTCACTTGGCAACTCAAGAACTTTCTTGAGTTGCCCTCTAGTGGCTAAATCCACGCTTTCTTGGTCCATCATGTAGATCTCGAGCTTGTGCATCTTTTTTATGAAAGGAGATCGGGGTTTTAGTGTTGTTTTGGATGTGTTTTGGATCTTGAAGAGGGGAGGGAGAATGGGGTGCAGAGCAGCAGCAGCAAGGGGAGAGGAAAGAAGGAAAAATGAAGGGAGGAAAATGCTAAGGGTTAGTCAAACAAACCCATGCCTCTCTCTCTCTCACCCACTACACATTCTATATTCTTTTTCTCTTTTTCTTTTCTTTTCTTTTACTCCAAAATTCCCTCTTACAAGAATAGTAAACCCAAAATGAGAAACCATGGTAGAAAGTGCACAAGTGTAGGAAAAAGTGATATGTGCAAGTTTTGCACAAAATTGCCAAAAAAACCCGATTAGCGATTTTAATCGCGATTAGTACTAAATTAGTGTCAAACTAATCACATAAACTTAAAAATATCATAATTCACTAATTTACCCTATTTTAGAATTTTCCAAAATTTTTCCTAATTTTTCTAACATTTTACCTATTTATTTGCATTTAATCATTAATTTAATATTAAAATAATCAATAAATAATTTTAAATCATAAAAATTCCTAAAATTAATATTTTATACTTTTGAAAATGTTACAATCTACCCCCCTTAAAGAAATTCGGTCCCCGAATTTAAATTTAAACCCCCACTACTAAAACAATTTCAGCAACAATCCAAATTGTCGGGGCTCCTCCAACATCTATCCTAAGGCGTATACAAGAATACCCCGTGCGTCAGGTGCGCACGGAAAACAAAACCCACCTAAGTACCAGACAGGTGCAACGGGTGTGCACACAACATCTGTCATAGGCAACGTGTGTGCCTGACAACAAAACCAGGTGCATCTAACATGCACAAGGAAACCCGATTTAGTGCATCTGGTGTGCACCAAAATCGTACCTCAAAACATTAAGGGTGCATCCAATGCTAGCAGCGCAAGATATCTACTTGCCTCTTGCTCACGGTCTGGCATCCTCTGACTCTGGGTCCTTATCTTCTCTGCGGATTACTTATCTCGCAGTCAATCGGCTCATCGGCCTTGTCCGGTGTGCTAACGGGGACGATCCCGTTCTGGCACTTCTCTGGTCACCTCTCGGTCAATCCTCATGACCACTCGTAAGGCAGCATATTACTGGCGTCAGCCTCTGGCACTCTGAATGCACGTCACACATCTGATCCTGGGTGCAAACATCATTGCAGCAATGTCCTGGGAGGAATCCTACTCAAGGTCTCTTCCAATCATGTCTATGCCGATCTGCACAGAGGCTGGCTCTCTTGTACTACCTCTTCTCGCTTAAGAGACATCTGTGTCCTCAGCACAATGTTTTCTCAGAAACTGGTCACATCCCAACGTCTCTGTAAGCATATCAGGTCTCTAGTCTCGACGGAAAGTAATGACAGCTCGTCAGTGTCTCACACGAACCTCTGGTTCCACTTGTCTCCATCGTCGTCCACTATACGTCACGCCAAGCTACCTTGTACTGCACTGTTCTCGCCCACGGCTAATCTGAAGTCTCTCGCACGGACTCGAAATCGCGTACTCTGTAGCTTCACCATTCTGTAGAGGATGTCAGGCCGAACAGATCCTCGGGAACACGTCCCAACCATCGGAGGAATACTCGTCACTCGTCCGCCCCTGATCAATTAGCAACGCATCTGGGTAAGTTCCCTTATCCGAACCTGGTCAACTACCTCGTCGACAAAGTCGAACTCTGTCCTGCTGGGTGTGCGCAATACGACCACTCCCGGGTCTAGGTCTTCTCCTATCGTTCTCCAGAAGGGTCCTGTCGAGGTTCCTTCCTCAAATCTCATACCTGCCGAATTGCCCGGAAGTCATCATCCAATGCTGAAGCTAAAGCTTATTCCGGAATGGCTGCATACTCATCGCGCTTCTTTCTGGAAGATATATCCATATACCACGCCTCTGGGTGCGTATAACATTTCTGATGTCAGCGGAGTGGGACGTCATCTCGTCGAACCTCGTACGAACTCTCTACTCCACATTGCTCAATGTCGACTGATTCGGACCTAACTCATCGTGGCTACATGAGCTGCGCTCCGACGGCTACGCTCACATCTGGAGTCTCCTAAACAGTGTCCCATCACGATATCCGAAAGATGTTGAACCATCCGATCGACTCGTCCGATCCTCATAATCCCCCAAGAGCTCACATCTCGGTTACAATTTAATAGTATCGAGTACTTGCCACAGCGTCGGTGGTCCAGCCGTAGAAGGGCAAATCCAAGCCTCACTAATGGCGCCGCGGAACCGCCGCAAACCCGAAGGTCCATAAGCTTTCACGCGGTCATTAAGTCGAGTTAGGGTTTCATTCTTCTAGAGGGTCCATAGAATCACCTGCATGTCTTTCCGTATACTTTAAACTTGGAAAGTAGGCTCCTGACATTCGATCGTCTCAATCGACTCTCGACGAACTTGCGTGAAGTCGTCTCTAGCTGGAAACGATCTATCTGATGACCTCGCATCGGTAACGAACGAACCACATGTCCTAGTCATTCATCCTCAGGTGACAAGCGACTCGCTATCATCTCTCTGAGTATATGCTCACGCTGCAACAGCTCCAATCATCTGGGCGATATCTCATCATTTGCAGCCACAACTGGTTCATACGCCTGTACGCCGAACAATGCCTCAATCCTTCAGGAAGGGCAATACATTGGCGGTCATCTCTGAATCGGTCTGCTCTAGATCTGAGTAAGATTCTCCACACTGGAATTCTTCAACTCAACTGGGCCCGCTCTGGCGCAAAATCGGACGAATCACCTTCGTCTCTCAAATCAGGTAGACTAGCTATCATCTGTCGCATATCTGCCTGAAAGCTCCGGCAATCTCAGCTCGTAAGCTCCGAAAGCAACATCCTGTCAATCTCAGCAACAGCTGGTCCATCTGTCTGCACGGTAGGCGACATCACAATCTCTAAGATATGTTGTACATCAACAGTCCTTTCTCAACTGGCAGCTCTAACAATGGCCCGATCATCCGGTGCAAATCCAAGCACTCGCCTCCACTAGAGGTCACAATCACCAATACTAACTCGAGACGTTCCCATGTCACCAGAAAACACAATGGTCGGCCCTCGTACCAAACGAGCTCACACCGGCCGTAACCCTAGCAGCAGCCCAAACTGCGCTCAAACACGGTGACAGGAACCTCAATCGAGTATCCAAAGAGTACACCAGTGGCAAGAAGGGAAACAACAGATCCAAAGTGGATACATGATCATAGGAAGGAACAGTACCAATGAAGATATAATCATGAACTAATAGAATCGGGGATCTCAAATGGATGTATAATCCTGGATATGAAGAGAATCACTGATCTCGAAAAATATGCACATCCTAAGGTTCCTTAAGCGGAGTAGCGTATCGTAAGTATGCCGCGGAACATACCAACGGTACGTCACTCTACTTTAGTCACCTATTCCATCAACCAAGGGTCATCCTAAAACGACGAAAGTTCGGGTCTAATACCCCCTCGACCAAGTCTAAGTCCCGTAAGGTCAAGCCTAAGTTCCGTATATAAACAACGCCCTAGGCTCCACATAGTCAAACTCAGACTCGAACCAAGGTCAACCTAGCGCTCTGATACCAACTTTGTCACGACCCAAAGTTTGGCCCGTGACCGGCACTTAACCACGTAACGTCAAAACGCGTAACGCGACTAAGTAAGCCGAAAACCCAGAAATTGAAAACCCTTTTGAAGTAAAAATAAGGAACTACATGTTTAACAATCAAAGTTTTTGAATAACTAAGCCGAAGGTGCAATTTAAAACAGTACAGTCTTTTCTAAAAATTTCGGCAGAGTTTCTTTTGTAAAACTGGCCCCGAATGGGGTACAACAATAATGACAATATATATGCAATGATAAAGGCATCCCCAAGCGGGAGCTAGCTCTTCGTCAATAGACGGTCACAACCACACATGCAACAATAATATACAACGCCAAGTGGCGAGGATCAAACCCAAAAGAAAGCTCAAGCAACAAGAAACCCCAATACTACTAAGCGCGACTCTAAGGTCGAATAATACATCACTAAAGTCTAGGTCTGAAACAATATACAGGTTTTGGTTGATGGAAAAATCTAGATACAATGAATAATACAAGTACAATGGTGGTTCTTGATGCGAAAGAATCCACCTACCAAAAGCAAACCACCCTCAGGAAAGTAGTGTGCCAGAAATGCCGCAATGAAACCTGTACGGCAGAACCTGCAAGAACTGTGGCACAACGGGGGTGAGTTGCCAACTCGTGAATAGAAAATATCTACAAGCAGAAACCGAAAGCAAGACATAAACCTAAGTCAACGATCAGTAATATAACCATAAGAGTACATCTGAGTGTGATAAGGTAGCAAGGTAACATCTAATCATGTATGTAATGCCAGGTACTCAAATAATGACATGTCATCAATATAAGGTATGTCTGCAAGAAGTAAATATGATGAAGTATCAATGATATCAATACACATATATTAGCGTCCCATACCACTAATATTGGTGTAAGGGTATATATAACAGCGCCCTCATGCCCTGTTATATATACAAATGAAGTATGATCAGTGTAAATCCAGTCTGTATATGATCCATGTCTGTATGTGATCTATGTCTGTATATGATCTATGTCTGTATATGATCCATATCTGTATATATGTGGAACCCGCCCACCCGTCACCCAATGACAATAAGCATCATGTATGCAATGTGAGGATATAACAAAATCATGGAAAAACATGATGAAACCCGTGCCTAGCATCGACACGTAAATCCTCATGTATCGGGCATCCGTCATTCCGGGTCAACCCTCTCTCAGAGTATATATATATATCGGGAATCCGTCAGTCCGGGTCATCCCTCTCTCAATGCATCGGGCATCCGTCATTCCGGGTCAGCCCTATATCAATCCATCGGGCATCCGTCATTCCGGGTCAGCCCTAAATCAAAGTATATATCGGGAATCCGTCAGTCCGGGTCATCCCTCTCTCAGTACATCGGGCATCCGTCATTCCGGGTCAGCCCTATATCAATCCATCGGGCATCCGTCATTCCGGGTCAGCCCTAAATCAAAGTATATATCGGGAATCCGTCAGTCCGGGTCATCCCTCTCTCAGTACATCGGGCATCCGTCATTCCGGGTCAGCCCTCTCTCAAAGTATATATCGGGAATCCGTCAGTCCGGGTCATCCCTCTCTCAGTACATCCTCTAGCACCGAGAAAACACGGGGCGGCGCCCCAAATATCATATCAAGTCATGTCACATATAGATAAGCTACAATGCAATGATCCAATGTGATATAGGCATCAAATATGAACATCAAGTCATGTCACATATAGATAAGCTACACTGCAATGATCCAATACGATGTGCTATGCAATCAATCCATGATGTATGCGACATGTAAAGAAAGGTAATCATATCCGAAATCATGTAACATGGAATAGTAATGTGCATATGTCGAGAGAAACCGCTCCTTTAGAATGAATCATCTATGTTGGTGTACAGGTATAAGTGTACAGTATGCCAAGCAATACGAATAGCATGAAAATGCAGAAATCTAGTAGTCAACACCACAGTGAAATATCTACTATGCAATTTACATCTGAGTATCAGGTCAATCAGGAGGGATAGGTGTGGAAACCACCTAAATCTGAGTCAATGTATATAGTCGGTGATCCCGCCTCAAGAACATATCGTAGGACATCCTCTAGTTATGAGTACGGATCTATCATCAATATCGGCTCGTACGGTAAATCATCGTACGGCATCCCCAAAAGCTGGGTACAGGTCAACATCTCACTATCTCGTCACATAACAGGTATCACTATCATCAGATCATATAGTCTGGGGTACTACTCTATGTCAGTACGAAACGATACCATCAATACAGTATGCATGCGGGGGTAAACACATATCCCAAGCCCGCAAGATATCACAAGCCATATTCCACATATGAATCGTATCAAACCACCGATCTCACGGCACCAAGCCACATCATCGACTCATCTCCAAAGTCATCCCATATCATCAAACACCGTGCAAGTACAAGTAATATGCAAGGGTGTGTGTGTAGGTGTAATTCTATCCTAGGGTTCGCGACTATGAACTACACTAGTCACTTCTACCCTACACTATCCATAATACACCTATCACAAACTACAACACACAAAACTATCATATAACCACTATATATAGTATACTAACTACGGACTGCGGGGGTGCTATACGCCATCCACCCGACTTCCCCCTGTAGATATAATCTACTCACCTTGCATCATTATTTGCGGACGTCACCATGCATTTGCTTGTCGTCCCGAAGTCCTCATGAGTACCTACACATCAACATATCGTGTATGCGCATTAAAACCAAATCCAAGCTAAACGGCGCATGAAATCCAAACGACACGATAAGGGGCCTATAGGTGAGAACCTATGGCACGCCTTCCAAACCATCAATAATCCTCTATATCGTCGTATAAACGCCAAATAGTCGAGGCAAAACGAAACACACCAATGCAGAAATGAAAATACGGAATACGGAAACTAAGGTCCAAAACAGCAACTCATGCAAAGTGTTCCAGATTTTACCCTAGATCAGTTAATACAAATCTATATATACCAGGGGCCTAAACTAACAATGTAGGAGCTACAGAATGAAAACGAGACAAAGAGGTGGGACCCAGGCCGCAATTGGCGGCCAAAAGAGGAGAATTGGCGGCCGGGAAAGGGAGTTGGGGGCTAGGGTCTAGGGTGTTGCCTCTATGGTGCCTGCACATCTCAATTCCCACTCAATATTATTTTAGGGTGTCTCGGGTGATAGCAGATTCCATTTAACCCTCACAGATTTCACATTTTCCCCGATATCGGTTTCTAAAATCCGTATTCTGTGGTTTGGTTCTCAGGTTAGGGTCTCAATTCATGCACTAGGGTGTTTACAAGTCCTCTACTGAGCTCAATTTCACATTACAACTCAAGTTCCTCTCAAACCCTAACTAGATTATCCACAAGTCCATAATATCACACGATATCGATTCAAACACAACATGGGGTTATAGGACAAGCTACAATTGAGCTAAGGGTTCAGAATTTACCTCACTTGGCAACTCAAGAACTTTCTTGAGTTGCCCTCTAGTGGCCAAATCCACGCTTTCTTGGTCCATCATGTAGATCTCGACCTTGTGCATCTTTTTTATGAAAGGAGATCGGGGTTTTAGTGTTGTTTTGGATGTGTTTTGGAGCTTGAAGAGGGGAGGGAGAATGGGGTGCAGAGCAGCAGCAGCAAGGGGAGAGGAAGGAGGGAAAAATGAAGGGAGGAAAATGCTAAGGGTTAGTCAAACAAGCCCATGCCTCTCTCTCTCTCACCCACTACACATTCTTTATTCTTTTTCTCTTTTTCTTTTCTTTTCTTTTACTCCAAAATTCCCTCTTACAAGAATAGTAAACCCAAAATGAGAAACCATGGTAGAAAGTGCACAAGTGTAGGAAAAAGTGATATGTGCAAGTTTTGCACAAAATTGCCAAAAAAACCCGATTAGCGATTTTAATCGCGATTAGTACTAAATTAGTGTCAAACTAATCACAAAAACTTGAAAATGTCATAATTCACTAATTTACCCTATTTTAGAATTTTCCAAAATTTTTCCTAATTTTTCTAACATTTTACCTATTTATTTGCATTTAATCATTAATTTAATATTAAAATAATCAATAAATAATATTAAATCATAAAAATTCCTAAAATTAATATTTTATACTTTTGAAAATGTTATACCCGCGCTAGCCCTGCCCCGTTCTGCCGTTAGTTACCTAACCTAACGGCACAGACGGGACATCGAGGCGAATGCGGATGGCATAAGTGTACGTTGTATTTATCTGTGATGTTTAGGTGGACTTAAATGATGGGACATTCATTAATGAGATTAATGAAAGAAAATAAACCTAAAAGATATTGTGGAATCGAATTTCAAAAATTAGGTAGCTCTCGTTGTTGCTTTGCATAGCGGTGTTCCTTGTAGAACATCCAGCACCTTATTCGATAAGGAAAGAGCCGAGATCGGGAGAGACCTCTTTAGCAATAATTAGCAGTTGCTACAACCTTCGGTTTGTCTTTTCACTGCTTTTCTAGTTCTTGCTTTGCATAGTGGTATTGTGAATATCCTGCACCTCATTCGACGAGCAAAGAGCCGAGATTCCTTCACCGGGAGTGACCTCTTTAGCGAAACTAGCAGAAGCCTAAAAAACACTCCATTTAAAAAACCATTTGATTCCGCAACGAGATCAAGTTCAAAGCGTTAAAGGTTTTCTTAAAAACCCTCCGCAACCCTCCGTCATTTTAGGAAGTAGAGTACTTAGTATCCGTGCTGTTAGCTAAGTGATGTCTTCCTACACAGCATATGATGCGATTAGTTAGGACAGTCATGTGATTTTGTTGACCTTAGTTAAGGGTCATGTGGGTGGGTCTAATTAATCACGAAATGACGTGTAGAGCTTGACTAGTGCTTATGATTTGTTGACCATAGTTAAGGTCATAAGTGCTAGGGGTAAAAACCTTTATCGGGAGTTTCAAGTGTTGAAATTTGCAATGATATTGCATACCTTCTATGAGATAGTTGGATCCCGATACCCACTGCGAGTAATTGTTACTCCTGGGAGAGTTTTGTACTTTCCAATTAGCCGATCAAGTAGGTATCTAGAAAGGTGTCAATGGGGTTACGCCCCTGAGAAAACAAGGTTTATTTTAATTAGCTCCGTGTGAAGGCACGGGGAACCTCCCTCAAAGTACCAGCACAGGCCTGGCTGAAAGATTGGCGAACTTATAGAGTGTAATTAATCCCGGCTAGTCTTTCTTTTTAGGGTTTGAAGGAAGATTTGATAAAAACAGTGGGAGCCATCCAGATTAGATAAAATATATAACCAATCTAAATTTGCAAAAGCGCACACAGAGTGTTTTCTTCTCTCTCTCTCCAGGTAGCGACCATGTCACGCCTTAATCAAGATAATAATATGGATGTATTGACCGAACCCGCTTGTTATACTGAGCTGGGGAACGTTGGTCCCGCTCCAACTTATAATTGTTATAAGACAGAGCAGGAAATTAGGGAATACCAGATTTCCCGTGCTGCCCAAACAAAGAAAGTGCATGTTGTTGCATCATCTTCGGGTATGTTCATTATATAGAACTGTTTCTCAGTATCCTTTACGTCCTGGGTATGAGATACCGGATCAGGATCCTGCATATGTAATATGTTACATGGGCTACAGAAAGGTAGAGAACTGAGAATGGGTGATAAATTTCAAGAGTTGGAAACAGTGCAATTGCTGCAGCCAAAGTGTTGGCAGTTATCACCCTGTATTACCAGAATACACTGATTCTGAACGAATGTTATTAGATACCGAACCTGATATACAACATCATATCAGTCTCTTTATTTACTAAAGAAGGATATAATTTTGTATTGTTGGATAATGTTTTACACATTTCCTATATCAAGAGTTGATCGGTTCAGGCACGTTATCTAAAAGCATATACATTCTAAATCAGACCAAAGTTCTTAACGTACAGAACACACACAAGAGGAAGAGTTCAGAAATGAACGAATCCTTCTTGAAGCATTGTAGACTAGGTCATATCAATGTGACCCGACTAGCTGAAGTTACATATTAGATGCATATTTAAATCAGTTTGAATTTACATCTTGTGAAACTTGCCAGTCATGTCACAAAGATAAGATGACCATAGCTCTGTTTACTCGAAATAATGAAAAAGTTAGTGAACTCTTGGGACTGATACATAGTGACGTATGAAGGTCCCCAGTCTACATATGTCAGGACTAGTTCTTTGTACTTCCTTACATTCACTGATGATCTCCCAAGATTCGGACACATGTTCCTGTTGAAACACATGTCTGAAGCTGTTGAGAAAGTCAAAGAATATAAGTCAGAAGTAGAGAACCAATACAGGTATAAGTATTATGTCCTATGATGAGATCATGGAGGAGAATACTTGTGCATGGAATTCTTGGACTATTCTAAAGGAGAATGAGATTCTCTCTCGGTGTTACTCCTCTGAATACACCACAGCACAACGGTGTATCGGGGCGGAGCAATCGCACCCTATGAGATATGGTGCGCTCTACGATGAGTACAACTGAGTTACCTATTTCTTTTTGGGGGTTGTACACTTGAGAAGCTGCATACCTATTGAATTGGATTCCAATCAAATCAGTGCCTACCACTCCATATGAGATATGGTATGGGAAGAACCTATCTCTTAAGTAAGTTAATATTTGGGATTGTCCGGCCTATGTCAAAAGCAAAATCCGGACAAGATCAAGGCAAGGTCAGTTCTGTAGAACTGGAAGGAGTTCCAGCTATACAAACTAAAGCTAATGATTTGACAGAACCAAAGGATTCAATAGTCCCCGACGAACCTCGGCCTCTCCGCCGATCTGGTAGGGTTCCTCATCCGCCTGAGAGATACTTCGGTTTCTCGATGACAGTGGGAGCGAGGAATGCATCATGAGATGATGACCCAACTAGTTTCGAGCAGGCCATCGAGAGTATGGACTCTGTAAGAATGGCTGGATGCTTAGCGATCTGAGATGGAATCCATATACACCAACAAAGTATGGACTTTAGATGCTACAGCTGAAGGGTTGAATCCCCATCAGGAGCAAGTATATCTTGAGAAGATTACTTGGTGTCGATGGAAAAGTTGAGACTTTCAAAGCTAGACTTGTTAAAGGTTTTCGTCATCGACCAGGCGTGGATAATGATGAAACCTTTTTCCAGTAGCTGTGCTTAAGTCCATCCGGATCCTACTTGCCTTTGCTACATACCATGACTACGATATCTGGTGGTTGGGTGTCATGACTACTTTTCTAAATAATGATTTAGAAGAGAGCGTCTATAAGCACACAGCCAGAGGGTTTCGTAGACAGTGGGAGCAGCGGAAACGTGTGCAAGATGCTTTAGAGAATAAAGCAGGCATCGCGGAGTTGGAACATCTGTTTTGATGTGGTAGTCAAAGAGTTTGACTTCATCAAAATAGTAGATGAACCTTGTACATACAAAAAGGTAGTAGAGAGTAAGGTGGTCATTCTCGTATTGTACGTGGACAACATACTCTTGATGGGAAAAGAGTTTCCTATGCTACGCACGGTCAATCTCCTCTTATCACAAGGATTCTCCAAATAGGATAAAGGTGATACCTCCTAAATCCTGGGTTTTGGATCTATGAGATAGATCTAAATGGATATTAGGATTCTCACTAGGTGTAGTGAGATGGTATGAATTGATCATGGGGAGAATCACTGGACAGCTTCCAGGGTGGTAAGGTTAACTGAATGTCAGTCACAGGCATTGTCTTTACCCTCAGTGGAGGGACGGTATGTTGGAAGAGTTCCAAGCTAGATACCGTGACAAACTAGACGATAAAGGTTGGTGACATCGCAATCAAAGATACTACCAAAGAGGCAATTTGGGTGTATATTGGTTCATGAGATGAACTAGGTTCCTACCATTGTGTGAAAATGAAAGTATGGCTTTGGCCCAGGAACCCCGGTCCCATCAGTGACCCAAACATATTTTGAGGCAGCATCACCTAATCATGGAGATAGCTGATCTCCAGGGTGATCGAGGTTAGGAGAGTAGACTCAGAGGACAACACGGCGGATCCACTCACAAAGGCTTTTTCCCAGAGAAAGACTTTTTTGGGATGGTTGAGTATGAGATACTGCAACCACTGCTACAGATGGCCCTAGTGCAAGTGGGAGATTGTTAGTTATATGTATGCCCTAGAGGCCATTACTGTACATGAGATGTATATTGTAGTGGATGCTGGGACATATATAGGTAGGACTTTCTTGCTCGACATGATAGTACGCTATCTGGTTGCTCTTTATCTTAACATGTATACTTGTTGTCTCTCTATTACATGTTGATAAAGCCCTTAGGATGTGTACTCGACTTGCAGGACTATGATGTAGCTCATACTAGTGGGACCTGGGTAGTCCATGAGTACATCCTTTAATGTTCCTAGTCGTGGGAATATTGAGACGGGGCATCGATATTCCAGAGTAGACTAGCGTATATCTTCTCGACCCATGTGATGGGCGATGGATGATCCCATATCCATTGGTGTTTGACATCAGAGATGGTATGAGGGTGCTCAGTGGAGACTGGGTATACTGAACGGACTCACCGAGAACTCCCAGATGGTATTATACCTCACGTCAGATGGCAGTTCTCTGGAGACACTGATACAGCTTAGTCTGTTGACCCGAGATCGTCATAGAGTCTTGTGTGTCTCCCACTGTGCTTTGATTTCCACCCTATCACGACACTATTGAGTCGTGCAAACAGGTGCTTTTTGGGTACAGTCCCGATTCACATGGAGGCACTGAGCGATAGGAGGGGATTCGTCTCTCCCGGTATTGGGGGTTGATGTTGCGCTATGCTCGACTGGCCATAACTAGAAATCCCTGGCCAGGGTTGCATTGATTTACTGGTAAGTGTTATCAGTAGTTTCATGCTTGTTGTGGACCTTACATCTGCATGACTTATCAAGCTACAGGGGTCTGACGTTTACCACCACTAGGCGAGATATGCGACATATCAGACGAACAGACCGGACTGTGCGGTAAGTGTTACGTATTGGATTCGCAGGAGTGTGAGCTTGCTTGCTCGTTGATCATCTGATCGCTCAATACCCGGGTGGCCGTTATGTTTAGCAGACCGCTTGCGGCTTGTGGGTGATTGATATGATCACCACCTACTGCCGGCGTATTGATGAATCTTTAGAGTCCTACACTGAGATTTCCTGGCACAAGCGAAACGAAATAGGAGCGCATATGAGATATGTGCGGGACCGAGAATAATACCAGCATGTGATATTGTATTCTATTCTCGCGATTTGTATCATCGGTCGGTTATATGTGATATAGCCGGATTACCGAATCAAGTGTTGATTCGATATAATGATACGCTAGATATTAGTCGGTTATATGAGATATGACCGGATCATTAAATCATGTGTTGATTTAATAATTTAATGTATAATTATATATTTGATATATTACTTTATATTAACTAGTATTGGTTCACTTAAGATTGATTTTCTCACTTGATGTGCACAAGTTGTATATGTGATATATGATTGTGCACTAGTTTGTATCATGATTGATGATACATGCAAACTTGGGTGTGTGTATGACTTACACCATATTTAAGATAATGGTTTAGGTTTTTATTTATTTTGGTAAAACAAAATGGTGGCTTGCTTTGTCTTTGCTTGAAGCTTCATGAAGCTTTCAAGCATCTTTGACAAAGTCCACTAATTTTGTATTGCATAAGATTTTTATTAACCAAACCATTACCTCAAACTATGGTTTAGTCTCTATAAAGGTAAACTCACCCAAGGTTGCATCATGATAGACTTCACTTGATTATTCATTTTATTTGAATTCATTTTATTCTTATTCTTTTCTTTCTTCTTCTTCTTCTTCTTCAAGAAGAAGAAAAACCTTGCTAAAAATTTTTCAAGTGAAGAATTAGAGTGAGAAATCTAAATCCAAAGTGAACCCACTTCTTATTTCATCATCCTCTACTACTTGCCATTTAGTTTAGGGTGTTCTCTTCACAATGTTTTTGACCTAGTGAAGATGGAGCTTGAGTTTGAGTCTCCTCGACGTAGATCATCTTCGGCCTCGAAGTCAACGACTTAGCCCGCTCATTTCTCCGAGGAAACCATCACTAGAGTCCGGGATCTCGATGATTGCAGCGAAGGGACGTCAACACGGAGCTTTAAAAGTGAGGACCGGATCTACAAAGGTTGTAATCCATTTCACTTAGTGTTAAAGTCGTTTGCTTGCTTGTTTTCGCATAATCTCTGGTATACGATCTTGGTTAGGGTTGTTCGACACATCTATTTTTTTGAATTGGGCATGGTTGATGATGCCTTGTAGAACTTTGTTAGAGTGCCTAGGAACCCTACAGTTTGCTTCACAAATACTTTTATTAGTGACGAGTGAGCTTGAGTTAGAGAGACTTCAAGGTGGATCATCTTCGGCTTCGAAGACTACAAAGAAAGCTCGATCCTTTCTTCAAGTGGAGCCAAGAAGAGTTCTAGGGACTACTACTTGGAGCTTTAGAAGTGAAGGACTTGGTTTACAATAGTTGTAACCCTCTTCACTTAGTTTAGAACTTGTTTGTTTGCACTAAAACTCTAATTCTCTAGTTTGATTCTTGTATAGTATAGCTTAGACCTCTAGATTTTATAAAATTGTATACTTGATGCTCTTTGAAACCTAGTAAAGGTGCTAAGACATACTTTCAAGTAGTAGACTTAGTAGATAGACATACCCTAGTATTATTTCTTAGCCTATGAGCTATATCTACTTATGAAGTATATAAATACATATATTTTCCAATATGATACGATAAGATGAGGATATGATTCGATTTTGATGATACGAGTCGATATGATTGGATATGATGATATGCGGCAACGTGATATGATATGATATGATATATGATGACATGGGATGATATATGATGATATGAGATGGGATGATATACATGACTATAGATCCATACTATTTGATTAATGATATCGTACGATGGATTATACCGTACGTGATATGATGAGGATGGATCGCTGACTTATATATATCGACTTGAGAAATATTGATTAAAATCCTTAAGTAGATATTACGATATATTTAGAGCCATATCTCTTTTCAAAACTAACGAATCGCTACACACTTTCAAATGAAAACTTTTGGGGACGCTACGACTTTTTAAATGATATCTTTTTAAAAAACATCGTAGCCCTTATTTTTCTAAAAACAATGATTTGTACTATTTTAAACTATAACTGTATGGCTCCTACGTAGTTGCGTATTTTTATACTGTTCGCATTACGATTTCTTATTTCTGCATACGCTCGCATTGTTTTCGTTACGATATATATGCTACGCTTTATACCCTATCTGTATGTGACTTCGTTTACTATGACACAAGCACCATTACCGATGATGCACATGTTGAACGTACACCTACTTGCCGGCTCACACACACATCATCGGTAATTGCCATGCCATGTACACATTAGAAATCGCTACATGACCGTATCACCGTATAACCTGTTAGCATTTTAGTTACTGATTAGTACATAGTACCCCATATTATTCTAGATATTACACTTTCTTTACCTTGCTACACGCCATGCTCTTATGAAAACACTTACGATGCATTATAGTATTGTTATGTGCCTGTACATATTGTACATATTATTTCATTACTGACATGCTTTCATGAGATTTCTGGATTTAAGAAACCGCAAATATTATTTAAAAACATATGATTGTTTTTAAAAAACGCGGCTTTTCTTGATATGATATTTTGACGTTCACCATGAGATTTCTCGGTGCTGAGCTATGATGATTACCCGAATCGAGAAGTGAGGAGTCACCGTCTGTGGGTACATGGTGTGCCTGGTACGGTACCCCAGGGAAAGAAGATCGTATAGAAAGGCGTTGGGCCCGGCAGGGAACACTACGTATAGGTGACAGTACTGCACTCGGCGGATATGTAGAGGATACCGACCGGAGTGATATGAGCAGATGGATATGAGGGCCAATCCGGTGAGGCGACGCTTGAGATATAAGGATTTACGTGTCGATGCTGGACACAGGTTTTATGATGATTTCGAGTGTCGATACTGGGCACTCAGGTTTTATGTTGATTTGATGTGTCGTTGATGGACACTCGTTGGATGATATACATATATATACATTTATATGACGTAGAAGACGTAGTACCATATATTGACACATGCATGATATAATTATTATTATACTTATGTATGCACGATCTCCCTCATTACCACATAGCATTATAGTATTACATTACTGTATGACCTAGGAGATCGTCATACATTCGATTTCTACCTGCTGATATTTTCTACTCACGAGTTGACAACTCACCCCCGTTATTCCATAGTTTTCTTGCAGGATCGACCACTCGGATCAGTAGCGGCTTGCTGGCACACAATTTCTTTCGGGTGTTTACTTGGGTAGATGAGTTACAGTTCAGAGCGTAACCACCCTTGTATACTTTTATATTTCTTTGTATCTAGTTAAAATCTCTATCAACCAGACTATGTATATTTGGTAGACTTAGAAACCAGAGACTTGTATATTCTTTCAGACTTAGAGTCGCGACTTGTATATATTCTTTTATTGGATTTAATAATGTTTTGGTTTTCTATATTTCTTTCTGTGATTGATCTTCGCCTTGAGTGTCGTATATTTCATATTGCGTGGTTGGGATTCCGCCAATTGGAGAAGAGCTAGCTCCCGCTTCGGGATGCCATATTGTTATTTATTATGTACTTATTTTTATCAAAATTTACAAAGGAGGTGCTGCCCAAATTTCAAACGGCGAAAATGTTGTCATACTTTAGTATGATACACGCTCGCATTTCAAACGAACTTATTTATACATTAAAAGAAACCACTTGATTTCATTTATACCCTTTTCAAAACTTTACCTCCACTATTTTCCTTTAAAAGGTTTAGATTTCTGGGTTTTCGGCTTTCTTGGGCTACGGTGGGTCCTATAAACTTCACGTGATCCAAGTGCCGATCACGTGCCATTTTCGGGTCATGACAAAGTTGGTATCAGAGCGTTAGGTTTAACTTTGGTCTGAGTCTAGGTTTGACTATGCGGAGTCTAGAGCGTATATATTTCCGAATCTAGGCTTAATCTTACAGAACTTAGATTTGACTGAGGGGGTATTAGACCCGAACTTTCGTTACGTAGGTTCACCTTGGTTGATGGAGAAGGTAACTCAAGTAGAGTAATGTACCGTGCGTATGTTCCGCGGCATACTTACGATACGCTGCTCCGCTTAAGTAACCTTAGAAAGTGCATATCTTGAGATCCGTATTTCTGTTCGTTCTTATGATCTATTCTCATCGATGTTTGTTTGCGGTCCTTGTCACCATGGCTACGCGAGCTGAGAGAGTTGTGGTTAGAGATAAAGTCAGAGAAAGCTCGTCAGGGACGAGGACTGACACGATGTTACTTCGGTGACACAGGAGCAGGTTGATTTATCGTTATGCTAGGATTTCTCGTTTAAGACGAGCATTCTGGATCTGCACCAGATGATCGGGCCATTGCATGAGGCCAGTCAGATTGAGAGGACCGTTGACATACAGCCTACTCCAAAGATCATGGTGTTCTCTACCATGCAGACAGATGAACCAGCTGTTGCTGAGATTGATGAGATATCGCCTCTAGAGTTTACAAGCTGAAGCCACATGAGTTTACAGGTAGGGATGTGACAGAAGATCTCTAGTCTTTCTTGGATAAAGTGACTAAGATATTTCATTTGTTTGGATGCCCCGATGCGAGATCAGTGAGTTGACTAACTTCAGTTTGAAAGGTCTTGCTCAGACATAGCATGAATTAATCAAAAGAGGACGAGCAATGCATATTACTTCGATGACTTTGGATAAGTTCTCGAGAACGTATTTCGCCATATTTCTTCTACCGAGTGTTGGAGACACCGAGTTCGTAGCTTTGAGTCTCTGCGAAAGACACCAGATATGACCGTAATGGAGGATGAGTTGCAGTTACGCAACAATTAAGATGTGATTCCGATTTGGTCGATACGAAAGAAAAGTGGATTAAGAGGTTCGTGCGAGATCTCGATTAGCAGTTGTTCCTCTTCATTGATGCCAGCGATTTGATACGTATGCAAGGCATTGGATACAGCCACCTTTTTAGAGGAAAGTATGGATGAGATTGCAGCTGTCCCGGAACAAAAACGGATTAATTAAAGAGTGCCAACTTCCGGGCGTTCGGCAGAGATGATATCGGAAGAGACCATGGCAGGTTCTTTCCGAAATACTTCAGCGATAAGGATTTAGACCCATGATCGGTTGTATGGCATGCACTCAGAGGACCAGAGGCCGCCGTCATTGACGTGCTACATTGCGGGTGGCCATGTTAATTGGCCAAAAGATATTCAGAGAGGCGTTAGAGTGGGGCCATTTTTGTCGCTACTCCTAACCAGGCCGTCGAGCCGAGACATCATGGAATTGGCGATCCATTGTGAAAACAAAGGCCTAGAGGCAGAGGACGCTAGACCGTGGGCAGAAGGCAAGTAGAAACTCTTGCTCTGCCATCTCCGGATGCACCGTCACCTTTTGATATTGAAAGAGGTGTACATCAATGTCATTTATTTTTTATTTGTGTTTAGTGATACGAGTATCACACTTTTATCGTTTTGGAGTTTGAGTTTTGATAATTTAGTTTCATGATTGATATTTTCATGCACCGTAGCTGCATCTATTGGATATTTTCTTTGTGCATAGCAGTTGCACTTGATTTATGTTTTATACACTAGTTACACTTGATTTGTATTTTTATGCATATCTGTTGCAATCTATGTTGTTTTCTGCACGCAGTTATACATATTTGTGATTTCATGCACTTTGATATACATGATTTTGATTTTTTGCATGTTGTAGCACCTGATTTTGGCTTATGCACTCGATGTTGTTTACATGCGCTTTTGATGCATTGATGTTGTTGCCATGCACACCTGATGCACCTGACAGTTGCTTTCGTACACACATGTTGCACTCGGTTTTTGTTTTCGTGCACATTCGTGGCACTTGGATTTGACATTGATTCCCGTGCGCACCAGATGCACATGGTATTTTCATGTACACCTATCGAGCTTGATTTGTTCTTTCGAGCATTGTATTTTATGATATTTACTATGTTATATAGTAGCAGAGCAGGACTGGTCTAAGGACAGTGCCTGAGTGTTTTTGCATACATCGATATTTACTGAAGAGGTTTTCAAAAATAGCTATAGTCCCACTATTTTCTTACGTGTTTATGAGCGACACGAAACTTTATAAAAGAAAACCCTTATAAGCAGATTTTAAAAAAAAGCGGGACGTGTATCTTAAGCAAAACGTATGTACATACATACATACATACATCTATATATATATACATATACATACATACATACATACATACATACATATATATATATATATATATATATATATATATATATATATATATATTCTTTCACAAATGAATGTCTGCTACTTGTACCGTAATATACGCATCACACGGTGATTTGAAAAGGATTTTTTATACATTTTTCAGCTACTTGCATGATTTTACTTGATGCATACTATATATATTATAGTCTTGATTATATTATACTTGATTTAAACAGTAGATTTCGAAACTTGCATATCCATCATAACTCGCATGATTTGCATGACGCTTGACGAACTTTTGATTACTAAGTTTTGCAATCGTTTTCAAACGCGCACGTTGCGCTGTGATATTTTTAGCTTATCCATGACTTCGGAGCCCCATGGATTCGATTTGATTTACTAAAATGTTTTAAGATTTGGGGATTTAAATTTAAATTCGGGAACCGAATTTATTTAAGGGGGGAAGACTGTAACATTTCATAAAATAGAAAATAATATTTTGGAATTTAAATAATAAAATAATAAATTTTATGAATATTATACAAGTATGGAAACGAGTTTTAGTAAAATGGTATAATTATATACCTATATTTTGGAAAATAATTGAGAATTAAAATAAATTATTGTTTAGGAAAGCATTTAAATTGATTTGGGCCTTTATAAATCTATATATGTTGGATATAGTGCCCTCAATGTAATTATTGTGATTATAAGTAGGCAATTATGATAATTGAATGAGGACCTATACAGGTATAACGGTCTTACTTGAGATGATAGTGTGTTGTCTGGTTTGTCTTAATCATTGATGAAGCCTGATTGTTGCTTGACAACCAGCATTATGATAGCGATCATATATGTGCGAGCTGGGTTGTCTATAAGAACATCCTTAAATGTCCCTAGTCGTGGGAGTATCGAGACTGGGCATTGATATTCTAGAGTAGAATAGTATATACGTTTCTAGACCCCGATGAGGGGGCTGTGGCCGGTCTCACAAGCCATTGGTGTTGTGTCACCTAAGATAGTATACAGGTGCTCACTGGAGGTGAGTACAACTGACGGACTCGCCGAGAACTTCTAGATGGTATTATATATCTATCGTCAGATGGAAGTTCTCAAATGGCATGAGTACATCTTAGTCCTTTGACCTGAAATCGTCATTTATCTCGTACGAGATCCCATTGTACTTTGATTACTACCCTACCACGGCTCAAAGGAGTCGTGTAAACAGTTCTTAGTTGGGTACAGTCCCGAGCCACATAGAGGCAGTGATCGATTGTCAGGGATTCGTCTCTCGTGGTATTAGGAGTCGATGTCGCGCTGTGTTCAGTTGGCTATCACCAGAAATCCATGGCCACGGTGGATGGGATTTACTGATAGTTGATCGGTAATATCTCTGTTGGTGATGAGCTTGACTTAGACACGACTTAACGGGTTAGTAGGGGTCTGACGTTATCCACTCCCTAGACCCGATATGCGACACAATTTAACGAAGAGAACAGATGGTACAGAGATTGTCACATTCAGGCTCAGTAGAGTAAGGACGTACTTGATTGTCGACCCCCCTTTCGGCAAGTACCTGGGTAGCCATTATGTACAGCTAGTGTCGCTGATGTGCTTGTGGTTAAACCCACTACCAGCGTATTGTCGAGTCTTTAGAGTCCTACACAGAATTTTTTTCCCGGTTCAAGCGATAGATGTAGGAGCCATACGTTGGTACGTGCAGGGGTCCGATTAAATACGTGTACAGGATACACGGACTTTAATCGGGCGGTTGATAATACTAGCCGGCTTAGGATTAAGCCGGATTATTAAATCAGGTTTTGATTTAATAATAATTTATATATATATATATATTGATATATATTTTTTCGTATTATTGTTCACTATTCATTTTCTCTCTTTGGTGATATCTGTATTTTTATACGGACACACGTATATGTAGCGATACATATACCAAGTGAAGTATTCCGTATTAATACGGAAATGCTTCTAGAAAAAGGACACCTCATATTAGTTCTTCTTTTTAGAAAAATAAATGGGAAATGAGATGGCATGAAGCATGTTTGTGATTGTAGAAAGGAATGTCTTGGATTGTGATGTGCATTTATTGGTGCACTATTGCACCATGGTTGTAAAAAGAGAGAGCCATTCTCTTTTCATTTAACTTGATCATTTTTTAATCCTTCATGCTTCATGCCTCATAGTGGAGAAAAATACTTAGCCATTTTTCTCTTCTCCTTCTTCTTCTTCTTCTTGCTCTCTTTAGCATGGATTCCTGAGGGGAAAGTTTAATGAAATATTCCTACATCACCGACCATCCACACATAGAAAGTTTGGATCATCGGTCAGAGCTTCCTCCGGTTTCTCTCGGGTGGATCGTCTTCGGCGAGGGTGGTCGAATTTCAAGCGTGATCTCGGCGGCTACGAGCTTGGAGAGGTCTTCCACAATTGGATGGACACGCAACAAAGGTTGTAGTTTCTCAACCCTTGTATTTGTAGTTAGCTAGTTTAGGTTTTACGGGTGTTTGGTGCTCGTTTAAATTTTTGTTTTCGCTTCCGTATCGGCTGCAGCCTCCGCGGCGCGAGCACCGAAACCCAACATGGTATCAGAGCCACTCCATAAACCTTAACTAACTAGTTTGCAGTAGTTTAGAGTTTCGATCGACAGAATTTTCCAATTCGCATTTCCATTTCGTCGCTTGCTGTTCGAATTTTAAAGTTGCTAAAAAAATTGTTCAGGTTGTATTAAAATTATGTGCGGGCAATACTAGAGGCCAGAAAGAAATTTTGGGCACATGAGCCCAAAATTTGGCCACGGAACCACCGCCAAACATGCCATTTGGCTATGGTTCCGCGGTCTAATTATGGCCGTTGTGCCCGAAATTTTTTCCGGTGCTCTAGGTTATGGAAATGTGATTTTTGGTATATTTAGTTTTGGCCCAGATTTGTTTGAGTACTGGTTTGTACTTGGGGCCAATGCAGAAAGTTTCAATCGATCAAAATTTTGAAATCATGGTTTTCAATGCATTTGTTAGTTTATGCGACTGTGAATATCACAGCGCGGTATAATCCGACTGGTTGTTATATGTATAATCAGACGGGTTTACGAACGTGATATTCACGTTGATGTTCTATGTTTCACTGATGTTATGGATGGATTGTCGTGATGGATAGCCTTGTGTGCAATATTAGATATACATTTCAGATTCATTTGTATATTCATTATTGCGGAGCGAGCGTCCGACATGTGGACTGCCGTTTCTGCCAGTTTGTATATTCTTTTATTGGAGCACGACCGGGTTGAGGTCGATGTCACTATTGTATATATATTCTATTTTGTACTAGAATTACCCCCACAGAGAAGTGCTCGAATAGCCAGATTCTAAAGGGCAACGGGCCCGCATCTCAAGGCGTTAAGACCGGGGGGCCTTACTCTAGAATTAGCGGGCTATTTACCGCACTCGTAGGGGGTATAGGTTGACCAACAAAGGGGTTCTCAAGTTACCGGATTCCGTGAAGTGCTGGGTGGCCCATTCAATTTGTTGATTGGGATTGCCTCACTTTTGGGATTGGCGGGTAACTTGCCGCACTCGTAGGAGTTCGTGTTGGGTTACGACAGCGCCCCGGCCGTCAATCCGAGGTCAAATGCGGAACAAAAACTTTTTAAAATTTGGTGCTACCATAACCGTTACCCGGATTATACCATCAACACTAAACTAGCTAACTACTAAAATGATAGAATGGCTATACCGATCGATCCGTGTCTTTCGGTCTTTAGCCACCATCCCTAGCTCCTTGCGGCATCTCCGATCTCCGGTCTCCTCGTCGGAAGGGCACCACGTCAAGAAGTCTTTTTACGGGCTCCCGCATCAAACCGAAGCAACTCGGACATGTAGTTTGCTAGCCGACATGTCCAAGGTGATGTAGAGAATGTGTGTGATAATTTTGTCTCAAGCATCCATTGATTCTCAACACATGAGAGTGTATGGATGGAGGTTGAAGATGAAGCCATGGTGGAACTTGTGAGCTAGAGGAAGAAGAAGAAGAAGAGCTTTTCTTTTCTATTGTGTTGAGATGAAAAATGAGAGCACCCATATCAATCCCAAGAGCTAGCCCAAGGATAAGTGGCTGTCCACTCTCTCTCCACATCTTATTTCAACACAATAATCAATCACAAATGTGACATTAGCATAAAAAATAATATCATGACTCGCCAATGAAGCACATGGCACATTTAATGGACTAAATCATGATATCCACTCACAATTTCTACCATCTAAACATTAATCCAAATGTTAGTCCAACAATAAGATATGGCATCAACAAAAGTAAACTCGCGACGGATCACAAGAATACCCCTAACATGTATATACATACCTGCATCCGCATTCCGACTGAATGCGATTGCAATGAGACTAAAGTAATCCAACAAATCTAATACTAGGATCCGGCTTAACACAAGTCCCACTAGTATGATCCGTGCACAAGTGAACGTATATGATCGAACCCTGCCATAAAACCATACGGCCTCTACAATGTTTCGCCCGAACATGGGAAACTTTCTGTGGGGGACTCTAAAGACTCGTCAATACGCTGGCAGTGGGTTTAACCACAAGCACGTCAGTGGTACTAGCTGTTCGTAACGGCTACCCATGTATTGACCAAAAGGGAGGCTGATGAGTGAACTTATCCTGATACCCTAATGAGCCTATCTGTGACAATCTCCGTACAGTCCGGTCTGTTCGTCTATGATATCGCATATCGGGCCTATGGGGATGGTAAACGTCAGACCCCCAATAGCGGTATAAGTCGTGGCGGAGTGTGGCCCAGAACACCTTGAGAAAACACTGGAATACCTACCACGAAATATCACTTGCCTTGGCCAAGGACTTTGTGTATTGGCTCTCCAGACACAGCGTGATATCAACCCCCAATACCGGGAGAGACGAATCCTATCTCACCGCCACTGCCTCCAAGTGCTTCGGGACTACACCCAAATACTACCTGTTTGCACGACTGCTTTGAACCGTGGTAGAGAGCAATCAAAGAACAGTGGGAACACACTTGAGGCAATGTAGCAGTGTCAAGTCAACGGACTAAGCTGTACTCATGTCACCAGGGAACTACTCCTAACGATAGGTATAGTACCAATCAACAGTTCCCCTGCGAGTCCGTTCGGTGTACTCATAACCCAATGAGCACCTGTATACTATCTTTGGTGAACCAACTGACACCAATGGCTTGTGAGACTAGCTACCGCCCCTCGTCGGGGTCTCGATCCGTATACACTAGTCTACTCATAGAGTATCGATACCCAGTCTCGAAACTCCCACGACTAAGGACACTTTAAGGATGTGCTAACTACCCAACTCTCACGTATATGATCGCCATCATACTTCTGGTAGTCAAGCAAGAATCCTATGGGCTCTATCAACATGTAATAGTGAGCTGTAATGTCACCTGAAGCATGTACACGATGATAAAAACAAACCAAATAGCATACTATCATCTCGAGTAAGACTGTTCTACCGGTATAGGTCCTCCCTCAATCATTGCAATCACGTGCCTGCGATCCAATAATTGACTTGAGGGCACTATAGCCAACAATCTCCCACTTGCACTTAAGGCTAATTATTGCGGTGTCGCATACTCACAGCCCGTGTGATACCGAACAATGAACTCCTCTACCAATCAGTTTCACAAAGCTCGATTGTGAAACTATTGCGTTCGAGAAATAGCCTCAGTGAGTGGATCCGCTCTGATGTTTCTTTCTATGTCTCTCTTAATCTCAAGTTCGCGGAGAAAGACATCTCCCGAAATGAGCAATACTTTTCTTAGAATATATCTGGATGTCTGATGAGACCCAGTTCACAAATGAACTCCAAATCCAGTAAACTTCTTAGACTGTATCGTCAACTGAACTTAATTAGTATCCTTCGCCATGCCTCCTTCAGTATCCGCTTGGATCACCTGTCCAAACTACTGTCCCTCGTCAGAGGGAAAACAATAACTCTGACAGACACTCTATCATCCGGGTCACCTTGGAAGCTTGGAATGATAACCGTCTTCTGAAGGAGGCTGTCGTTATCAAATCCCTAGAACATCCACTTATGTTCTAAAAATGCTTCTAAATGTTTCTCCAGGATTGGATTAATAAAAAATTTATTGCATCTAGTGCAAAAAAAACATCTGGTGTTGTACTTGACATCTCATGATCGACTCAATTGCCTAAGAAAGTGATATGCCAATCATGCACATCCCTCTCCTCTTTAGTCTGTAAGACACCTTTAGAGAGGGTGACTCCATCACCTGCAGATTTACCACCAAGCCAGGAGTCGTCTATTCTAAAATACCTTTAGAATACTGTCTAAGTGCCCAGATTGGGAAACTACCCAAATTTAGATCTAAAACCATAGATCTAGTAACAAGAGTGCCTGCTATTATATCCATATCCTATGTGGAGAAAACATTGTGTGACAACCACAGTATAACCGATCGTAGTATATGAATTTCACTTCCTACTCTGTGTATGTCATCCAAATACCAAGACATTAAACCCTACTACCTTCTTAACAGATCCATCTCCTATTCTGATGAAGTCAAATCCCATGACTGTCACATCAAAAATAGATGATCTATCTCCGCTATATATGCTTTAGTCTATAAATAGACACAAGCTACTTATCCACTATGCTTCGGCTGCTCCCACTGACTACAACAACCCTCTGGCAGAATCATATACACGTGCACTTCTAAAACCAGTTTAGAAAGACGCTATACTCATCCCGCTGCCGGGTCTCACAGTCTAGAACAACAGTAATGGCAAGTCTGGGTAAACAAGAACCTCCCTGTCACCGTCTTTGAGGCTACCGTAGTACCTCTCGGGTGCCTGAGGTTACCCACCATATCTGCGGAGTGGCTAATGGAATGTCAATCCAGATTGAATGTTTAGGTTGTCGGAGATAGTGCCCTCAGAGTCAATTATTGGATCACAGGCACGTGATTGCAATGATTGAGGGAGGACCTATCCCGGTAGGACAGTCTTACTCGAGATGATAGTATGCTATATGGTTTATCTTTATCATCGTGTACTGCTTTAGGTGACCTGACATGTCGCTATTACACGTTGATAGAGCCCCTAGGATTCTTTCTTGACTACCAGCAGTATGATGGCGATCATATACGTGAGAGCTGGCGGTCTATAAGCACATCCTTAAAAGGTCCCTAGTCGTAGGAGTTTCGAGACAGGGCATCGATACTCCATTAGTAGACTAGTGTATACAGTCGAGACCCCGAAGAGGGGCGGTGGCCGGTCTCATAAGCCACTGATGTCAGTTGGTTCACCTAAGATGTATACAGGTGCTCATTGGGTTATGAGTACACCGGACAGGACTCGCCGGGAACTTGCTAGCTGGTCTTATACCAGATGTCAGATAGCAGTTCCCTGGTGACATGTGTACAGGTTAGTTCATCGACCTGAGATCGTCATTTGTCTCGTGTGAGTTCCCACTGTGCTTTGATTACTACCCTACCACGGCTCAAAGGAGTCGTGCAAACAGGTTTTAGTTGGGTACAGTCCCGAGCCACATGGAGGCAGTGAGCGGATCTGCAGGGGTTCGTCTCTCCCGGTATTGGGGGTGAGGTCGCGCTGTGTCTAGGAGAGCCATTACACAAAGCCCTCGGCCGAGGCAGGAGATTTACTGGTAGGTATTCCAGTAGTATCTCAGGGTGTTCTCGGCTACACTCCGACACGACTTGTACCGCTTTTTGGGGGTCTGACTTTTACCAACCCAATAGGCCCGCCATGCGATACTCATAGACGAACGGACCGGACTGTATGGATATTGTCACTGACAGGCTCAGTAGGGTGTCAGGATGAGTTCGCACATCGACGCCCCTTTTGGTCATTTGCTGGTGGCCCGTCACGTATTGGCTTATACCTCTGACGTACTAGTGGTTAAATCCACAGCCATAGTATTGACGAGTCTTTAGAGTCCAACACACATTCAGTTACTCAAGTTTCGGGCGAAACGCTGTAGAGGCCGTATGGAGATATGGCAGGGTCCGATCAGATACGTGCGGTATTGCACAGATCAGGATCGGACAGTTTGTACTAGTGGTCGTATGGTTATATGGCAGGGTTCGATCAGATGCGTGCGGTATTGCACGGATCAGGATCGGACGGATATTACTATCCGGCTTTGGTTTAAGCCGGATCCTAGTTTAGTACAGTGTAGATTTTGTCTCATTGCATTTGTATCCAGTCGGAATACAGATGCGGGTGTGTATGCACAGTATCGGGGTTTTCCTGTAATTTATTACGGGACCAGTTTTCTGGAGTTGCCAGTTTGCATTCCGTTCCGGCCGGTTTTCCTTTGTTCATTCCCGGCCGGACTTTTTCGATGGAGGGTGTTATTTGCAAGTTTGCAATTAACATTTTGTGGAGGGGTTTTCTTGCACTTGTGGCATTATGATAAGATAAGCATCTTTGCTTTTTCATGATGGTTTTGCTTTTGTGATTAGATGAGATTTGAAATGAAATTGACATTGTTATCATTTCATTTTGGCTATGGTCACCCCTTGCTTTTACTACCATTACCTCCCTTCATGGTTTGGGATTATGTATTCTTTCCTCCACCATTCTATCATGATAAGGTTTTTCATTTTGGAGAAAAGAGAAGAAGAGTGTTTTCATTCCTGAGAGTGTGGCATTCTTGATCTCATTTTCATGCTAGAAAAATGCAAGCACCATTTTTCTTATCTTGTTTCCTCCATCATCTTCAAAGGCAACAAACCCCAAATGAGACATAGGCTCTACACTACACATTCTACAGCAAATCATGGACGCGTCGGCTAGCCTACTTCGCGCCCGAGTTGCCTCGGTATTGAGGTGGGAGCCCGTAAAAGATACAGGAGATGTGGTGCCCTTCCGGCGAGGAGGCGACGACATGGAGACAGGACTTTCCGCGGGAGATCGGGACGATGACGAGAAGACCGGAGGACTCAGATCACTCGGTATACTTCTCTTCCCATCTCTTGTTAGCTAGTATAGGTTAATGGTTAACGATCCGGGTTTTATTGTCCGCGGTAGCGCCAGTTTCCAAGTAAGGAAAATTTTTGATTCCGCATTTTGGCCTCGGTAAGACGGCCGGGGCGCTGCCGTGGCGCAACATGGTATCAGAGCCACGCCATTAACCTAGTCTAGCTTGCTCTAGTATGTTTAAAGACCCGATCGAACCAAAATCCCAAAAACCGTATTTTCCTTCACATCAGTTTCTGTCGAATTTTTTTGGTGTCCAAAAATTTTTCAGGTTATTGCAGAATGATATACAGATAATCCTAAGAACACTGGAAAAATTTGGTAACCCAATTCTTCCGTACGACCTCGGAACCGCGGCCTTAACCCCTCTTTGGCCGCGGTTCCGCCGCGGGAAGTTGGGATCATTACGCCGTATTTTTACAGTGGGCTTGTGGGATGAAAATAAGGGTTTTGGTATATTTTGTTTGGGCCCAGATTTTCTGCATGTGCTACAGTAATGCTTTGGGGCCCACTTGGTATATTTTGTTCGATCGGATATTTTAAACTTGCTAGTTTCACAGTATTTACATTATATCTGCGACCGTGAATATCACTTGATCGGTAAATCCTGTCTAACTGCTATAGCCCGGTTAGACGGATTTGCGAACGTGATTTTCACGTTGATGTTCTGTGTTTATGCTGTGATGTTGCGGATCGGTCGTGGAGGATAGCCTGGATGCATTGCTAGTACAGTTTTGTTGTATTATGTACATTTGATATTGCGGGGCGAGCGTCCAACATGTGGACTGCCGTCACTGCCAGTTTGTATTATTCTTTTGGGGCACGACCTGGTTGCGGTCGATGTACCCGGTGTATGTATATTTTACTTTCTGTACTAGGATTACCCCGTGGAGGGGTGCACGGATAGCCGGGTTCTAGAGGGCAACAAGCCCTCATCTCATGGCATTGAGACGGAAGGGGCTTCACTCTAGGATTGGCGGGCTATTCGCCGCACTCGTAGGGGTACAGGTTGACCCAGGAGGGGTGCCCAAGTTACCGGATTCCGTGAAGTGCTGGGTGGTCCATTCACGGTGCTGGAGGGGACTGCCTCGCTTCAGGTCTTGGCGGGTGACTTGCCGCGTCCGTAGGGGTCTAGGATTTCATTGCACAGGCTATCCACACGACCAAGGGAACGTCGGGTTTCAGCAGCGGCTCTGTGAAACCCGGGGATCCCAGATATCTGTATTGTTCTGTGATACTGTACATTTCTGTGATGTTGCATTCTTATCACGCCTTGAGCGAATATAATATATTGGTATATATATTAGTAGATGTTGTATATGTTTTTCATCCGCGCTAGTCCAGTCCCCGCTCTGTCGTTAGTTAGCTAACCTAACGGGTGATGACGGGACCCAGTGGCGAATGTGGATGGCATATACGTACGTCAGTATATTTTCGTTCTTTGTGGTGTGATCAATTGGTGGGACTGCGTTGATTCGGATCAATGCAAGATTAACAAACCTATTCTGATGTTGTTGGAACAATTTTTCAAAAAGCTGTTATTGCAAGGGCGTTCTCTTTTGTTTTGCATAGTGGTATTCAGTTGGAATATCCTGCTCCTCAGTCGACGAGGCAAGGGCCGAGATCCCTTCACCGGGAGTGACCCCTTGGACAAAAGGTTTGCGTCAGGGCAATGACTTCATTATAGCCGATTACTTTTGATTTGCATCGGGGTATTCAGTTGGAATATCCTGCACCTCATTCTACGGGGAAAGAGCCGAGATCCCTTCACCGGGAGTGACCTCTTTAGCAAAGGTTTTCGTCACTATATTTTTATAAAAATTTATCCAGTTCCTTCAACGATATCAAGTTCAATACGGTAAAAGGTTTTTCGCCAAAAACCATTCGTAGCCCTCCGTCATTTCGGATTAGTATTGCATAGTATTCGCGCTACGTTTGTCGTTGCTATTCGCCGAGGCGTAGTGTGCGGTAGCTCTGTAATGCTTTCTGTCGCATGGATATGTGGATTGGTTAGGACAGTCGTGCGACTTTGTTGATTATTTGTCAAGGGTCGTGCGGGTGGGTTTAACGCAATCAAGATAATGACGGGTTGAACTTGACTAGGATCTTTTGATTTGTTGATTATTCGTCAAGGTCACTTGGGTCCTAGGGATAAAAATCACATCGGGAGTTTCAAAAGAACTGAAACTTGCCAGGCATGCGCATACCTTCTGGAGTGTGGTGACGTGAGTGGATTCCGTCACGTTATCATGCGATGATAGTTGGGTCCCGATTCCCACTGATGAGTTGGCTTACTCCTCGGGTGATCCCGACTAATTCTTCTTTCGGATTTGGAGAATAATTTGAGGTTACAGTGGGAGGTTTCCAGATTAGACAAAATGATAACCATTCTGATCTAGGTTAGAGTGCACGCTGAGTGTTTCTTTTCTCTCTCACTTTGGCAGCGACCAATGACCCGACCCTAAGACTATGACTCAGTGACCAAGTTAACCGAATCTTCTTAACACTGGCTTTTGGATTATCAGAGTTGCAAACCTCTTTGCCACTCCTACTTCTACCCTTTTCTCCGGGACAACCCGTATTGTTACGAACGTCCACTTCCATTGGACAAAACCATCATATGGTTATATACGAACTCGAAGGACGTCGAGGATGGTTTCTGGTTCTGGAGAAAACGGATAGGACTATTCAATTGTCTTTTCTTTTCACCTTCTCTCTGGTTGCGAGTACTCCTTGGTTTAGGAGTAGTACACCTATTACGCAAATTGGATAGTCTTCTTCCAAACCATAGGCTGGTGCCGACCGGTAGGGAATGAAGAAAACCAGTTAGCCTAAACGGTGTACAGAAGGTATTAAGTTAAGACAAAGTAAGGGATTAGTAAGAGGGCAAAGTAAAGTGCGACTACTATTCACGAACAAACCAAGTATTTCTTCGCCAATCCTAAATCACCTTTGTATTTCTCCAGGACACTCCGTATTACTACGAAGATCCCAGTTTATTGGATACTCCATCGTATGGTTATATACGAACTCGAAAGGAACTTGTTCCAGTTCGGGGATGGATTCTGGTTCAGGAGAAATAGGAATAAGGTTTATTCGGTTGTCTTTTATCTTCACCTTCTCTCGTTTTGCGAGTGCTCTTAGGATTAGGACAGTACACCCATTATGCTTATTGGATAGTCTTCTTCCAAACCATAGGCTGGTCCCGAACGGTAGGGAAGGAAGAAAACCATTTGGCCTAAGGGGTGTACAGAAGGTAATGACTAAAGACATAGAAAGGGATTTAGAAAGATGGCAAAGAATTACAAGGTTACAGTTGTGAATCTGGATAATGGAAGAGACATTACTAGGAATACCAGGATACCCCATCGAGACATTTCAATGTTTCATTTTCACTGTCTACTGTTAATAGAAAACTGATTTCCCGATTAGACACTTACTCCAGGGTATTTATTTACCAGGTTGGATTCTCACATCTGTATGGTTTTACAGATGATGATTGGGAGTAAGTTATTGGGAATTGGGTGATCATCCTCATTATATCGGGATTCGTTGTAATCGGTGATATTTGAGGAAATCACCTGGGCTGTTTGCCGGTCGGCAAATATTTGGTTTTGAATATCCGCTGTTATGCACCAATTTCAAATCGATATATCTGTACGTCTATTTTCATAGAGTGAGATATACTTTTTGAAATTATGTCAGTGACATTTACCTATATCTGTGGATGGTTAGGTAAGGAGCATTAAACAGCGGTGTAATTCTTCTTAACCATAAGTACAGTTTTCAACCTACCACACGCAGTGAATGAGTTATCTGACTCAAGGGACTTATACAGGGTATTGTATGTTGTCCAGGGTCCATCAGGACAGAGGGGTTGGTCCTCGTACTATATTCAGTTTACTTATGACTTCTCTAGTTTTTAGACAGGTGTTTCGTGGAAACACAGGGTCTGAATTTTGAGAAGTTGTAGGTATTTGAATAAAGAAGAGAACCACGTATTGCAAGTATCGGGATTCTTCAAGGTGATCGAAGATGTAGATACTTGTATATGGTATTCAGTTGATAGTAATGATTAAGAGAACTTGCTTCTCTTTCAGGTTACTCATAATTGGAAGTATTCCTAAGTTGAGTAACGCTGATCGGCCTCTTTCCATTTAGTTGACATGCACTGGAGATAGCTGCATGATTTGAATCTGGTTAAATTAAATCAGTGCCTCTGTTTCTATATTGGATATAGAACAGTTCATATCTTAACATTGTTAAGGTACGGGGAGTTGTCCGGCTTATGCTTAAAACCAGACTCCGGATAACTCAAGGCACGTTTCTGTAATGGCTGTTTGTGGGTTGACCCAGGCTATGACGAGGGTTGACTTTCTACCATCTGGAAGATCAATAGTGATATTGTTCTTGACTCGCCACAGTTTTAATAAAAATGGATTTTTTCAGAAAAACAGTAGTGGGAGTATGGTAGAACTGGAAGTAATTCCAGAACCGCAAACGATTACTGAAGATTTGATAAGAACCTAATGATTCAATCTGGTTTGACATTCCATTGGCCACTCCGCAAATATGGTGGGTAACCTCAGGCACTCGAGAGGTACTTCGGTATGCTCAAGGACGGTGGCAGGGAGGTTCTTGTTTACCCAGACTTACCATTGCTGTTGTTCCAGACTGTGAGACCCGGTAGGAGGATGAGTATAGCGTCGTTCTAAACTAGCTTTAGAAGTGTACGTCTATATGACTCTGCCAGAGTGTTGTCGTAGTCAGTGGGAGCAGCGGAAGCATTGGTGGACAGGTGGCTTATGTCTATTTATAGACTAAAGCAGATACAGCGGAGATAGATCATCTATTTCTGATGTAACAATCATAGGTTTGACTTCATCAGAATAGGGGATAGATCTGTTAAGAAGGTAGTGGGGTGTGATGTCCTGGTATTTGGATGACATACAAAGAGTAGGAAGTGATATTCCTATACTACGATCGGTTATACTTTGGTTGTCACACAGTAGTTTCTCCATACAGGACTTGGATATTATATCAGACATTCTGGTTACTAGATTAATGGTTTTAGATCTAGATTTGGGTAGTTTCCCAATCTGGGTACCTTGACAGCATTCTATGAGTATTTAGAATGGACGACTCCTGGCACGGTAGTGTACCTGCAGGTGATGGAGTCACCCTCTCTAAAGGTGTCTTACAGACTAAAGGGGAGAGGGATACGCATGATTGACAGATCACTTGCTTAGGCAATTGAGTCAATCATGAGATGTCAAGTACCACACCAGATATTGTTCTTGCAGTAGATGCAATAAGTTGATATTGATCCAATCCTGGAGAAACAATCGGAAGCAGTTTTAGGACATAAGTGCGTGTTCTAGGGATTTAATAACGGCAGCCTCCTTTAGGAGACGGTTATCATTCCAGGCTTCCAAGGTGACATGGACGACAGGGTGGTCGTCAGAGTCATGATTTTCCCTCTGAAGAGGGGCAGTATTTTGGACAGGTGGTCCAGGTGGATACTGAGGGAAAGGCATGGCGCAGGATACTGATTAAGTTCTGTTGATTATACAGTCTAAGAAGTTTGGATTTGGGGTTCATTTATGAGCTAGGTCCCATCAGACATCCAGACGTTCCAAGACAGGTATTGCTCATTTTGGGAGATGGCTTTCTCCGCGAACTTGAGATATAGAGAGACATAGAAAGAAACATTACTGCGGATCCACTCACTGAGGCTATTCCTCGAACGCAACAGTTTCGCAAACGGGTTTTGTGAGACTGACTAGTAGAGAAGTTGGGTATTCGGTATCACACGGGATGTGAGTATGCGACATCGCAATAATTAGCCTTGAGTGCAAGTGGGAGATTGTTGGAGATAGTGCCTTCAGAGTCAATTATTGGATCACAGGCACGTGATTGCAATGATTGAGGGAGGACCTATCCCGGTAGGACAGTCTTACTCGAGATGGTAGTATGCTATCTGGTTTATCTTTATCATCGTGTACTGCTTTAGGTGACCTGACATGTCGCTATTACACGTTGATAGAGCCCTTAGGATTCTTGCTTGACTACCAGCAGTATGATGGCGATCATATACGTGAGAGCTGGCGGTCTATAAGCACATCCTTAAAAGGTCCCTAGTTGTAGGAGTTTCGAGACAGGGCATCGATACTCTATTAGTAGACTAGTGTATACAGTCGAGACACCGACGAGGGGCGGTGGCCGGTCTCATAAGCCACTGGTGTCAGTTGGTTCACCTAAGATGTATACAGGTGCTCATTGGGTTATGAGTACACCGGACAGGACTCGCCGGGAACCTGCTAGTTGGTCTTATACCAGATGTCAGATAGCAGTTCCCTGGTGACATGTGTACAGGTTAGTTCATCGACCTGAGATCGTCATTTGTCTCGTGTGAGTTCCCACTGTGCTTTGATTACTACCCTACCACGGCCCAAGGGAGTCGTACAAACAGGTTTTAGTTGGGTATAGTCCCGAGCCACATGGAGGCAGTGAGCGGATCTGCAGGGGTTCGTCTCTCCCGGTATTGGGGGTGAGGTCGCACTGTGTCTAGGAGAGCCATTACACAAAGCCCTCGGCCGAGGCAGGAGATTTACTGGTAGGTATTCCAGTAGTATCTCAGGGTATTCTGGGCTACACTCCGACACGACTTGTCCCGCTTTTTGGGGGTCTGACTTTTACCAACCCCCTAGGCCCGCCATGCGATACTCATAGACGAACGGACCGGACTGTACGGATATTGTCACTGACAGGCTCAGTAGGGTGTCAGGATGAGTTCGCTCATCGACGTCCCTTTTGGTCATTTGCTGGTGGCCCGTCACGTATTGGCTTATACCTCTGACGTGCTAGTGGTTAAATCCACAGCCATAGTATTGACGAGTCTTTAGAGTCCACCACACATTCAGTTACTCAAGTTTCGGGCGAAACGATGTAGAGGCCGTATGGAGATATGGCGGGGTCCGATCAGATACGTGCGGTATTGCACAGATCAGGATCGGACAGTTTGTACTAGTGGTCGTATGGTTATATGGTAGGGTTCGATCAGATACGTACGGTATTGCACGGATCAGGATCGGACGGATATTACTAGCCGGCTTTGGTTTAAGCCGGATCCTAGTTTAGTACAGTGTAGATTTTGTCTCATTGCATTTGTATTCGGTCGGAATACAGATGCGGGTGTGTATGCACAGTATCAGGGTTTTCCTGTAATTTATTACGGGACCAGTTTTCTGGAGTTGCCAGTTTGCATTCCGTTCCGGCCGGTTTTCCTTTGTTCTTTTCCGGCCGGACTTTTTCGATGGAGGGTGTTATTTGCAAGTTTGCAAATAACATTTTGTGGAGGGGTTTTCTTGCACTTGTGGCATTATGATAAGATAAGCATCTTTGCTTTTTCATGATGGTTTTGCTTTTGTGATTAAATGAGATTTGAAATGAAATTGACATTGTTATCATTTCATTTTGGCTATGGTCACCCCTTGCTTTTACTACCATTACCTCCCTTCATGGTTTGGGATTATGTATTCTTTCCTCCACCATTCTATCATGATAAGGTTTTTCATTTTGGAGAAAAGAGAAGAAGAGAGTTTTCATTCTTGAGAGTGTGGCATTCTTGATCTCATTTTCATGCTAGAAAAATGCAAGCACCATTTTTTTTATCTTGTTTCCTCCATCATCTTCAAAGGCAACAAACCCCAAATGAGACATAGGCTCTACACTACACATTCTACAGCAAATCTTGGACGCGTCGGCTAGCCTATTTCGCGCCCGAGTTGCCTCAGTATTGAGGTGGGAGCCCGTAAAAGATACTGGCGATGTGGTGCCCTTCCGGCGAGGAGGCGACACATGGAGACAGGACTTTCCGCGGGAGATCGGGACGATGACGAGAAGACCGGAGGACTCGGATCTCTCGGTATACTTCTCTTCCCATCTCTTGTTAGCTAGTATAGGTTAATGGTTAACGATCCGGGTTTTATTGTCCGCGGTAGCGCCAGTTTCCAAGTAAGGAAAATTTTTGATTCCGCATTTTGGCCTCGGTAAGACGGCCGGGGCGCTGCCGTGGCGCAACATAGGTTCTATTAAATTTTCAGTAATCGTTTGTGGTTCTGAAATCACTTCCAGTTCTACCATACTCCCACTACTGTTTTCTGAAAAAGTCCATTTTACTAAAACGGTGGAGAGTCAAGAACAATATCACTATTGATCTTCCAGATGGTAGAAAGTCATCCCTCATCATAGCCTGGGATAACCTACAAACAGCCATTACAGAAACGTGCCTTGAGTTATCCAGAGTCTGGTTTTAAGCATAAGCCGGAAAACTCCATATACCTTAACATCGTTAAGATATGATGCATTCTATATACAATATATAAACAGAGGCACTGATTTAATTGGAACCAGATTCAAATTATGCAGCTGTCTCTAGTCCATGTCAACTAAATGGAGAGAGACCGATCAGTATTACTCAACTTAGGAATACATCCAGATATGAGTAACCTGAAAGAGAAACAAGTTTCTCAAAAATCATTACTATCGATTGAATACCAAATACAAATATCTACATCTTCGATTACCTTGAAGAATCCCGATACTTGCATCCTGTGGTTCTTTACTTTATTCTTGTACCTATAACTTCTCAAAACTTAGACCTTGTATTTCTACGAAACACTTGTCTAAAAACTAGAGAAGTCATAAGTAAACAGAATATAGTACGAGGACCAACCCCTCTGTCCTAATGGACACTAGACAACATACAATACTTTGTATAAGTCCCCTGAGTTGAATAACTCAAACCCTGTGCGTCGTAGGTTGAAAATTGTACCATGGTGATGAAGAACTACACCGCTGTTTAATGCTCCTTACCTAACCATGAACTGATATAGGTAAATGTCATGGACATAATTTCAAAAAGTTATATCTCACTTTATAAAATAAACGTACAGATTTATCAGTTTGAAATTGGTGCATAACAACGGATATTCAAAACCAAATATTTGTTGTCCGGCAAAAACACAGGCGATTTCCTCAAATATCACTAATTACAACGAATTCCGATATAATGAGGATGATCACTTAATTCCCAATAACTTACTCCCACTCACCATCTGTAAAACTATACAGATGTGAGAAGCATACCTGGTAAATACATACCCTGGAGTAAGGATCTAATTGGAAAATCAGTTTTCTATTAATAACGCACAGTGAAACTGAAACATGAAAATGTTTCAAAGGGGTATTTGGGTATTCCTAGTAATGCCTCTTCCACTATCGAGATTCATGATTGTAACCGTATATTTCGTTGCCATCTCTCCAAATCCCTTTATTTGTCTTTACTCATTACCTTTTGTACACCCTCTTAGGCTAAATGGTTTTCTTCCTTCCCTACCGTTCGGCACCAGCCTATGGTTTGGAAGAAGACTACCCAATAAGCACAATAGGTGTACTCTCCTAATCCTAGGAGTACTTGCAACCTGAGAGAAGGTGATGATAAAAGACAACTGAATAAACCTTATTCTATCTCTCCTGAACCGGAGAAAAGCAAAGGTGAAGTAGGAGTGGCGATGAAATACGTGGTTTTGTCGTGAATGATAGCAGTCGCAATTTACTTTGCCCTCGTTCTAGTCCCTTTAATTTGTCTTTAATTATTACCTTCTGTACACTACATTTAGGCTAATTGGTTTTCTTCATTCCCTACCGTTCGGCACCTGCCTATGGTTTGGAAGAAGACTATCCAATAAGCGTAATAGGTGTACACTCCTAATCCTAGGAGTACTTGCAACCTGAGAGAAGGTAAAAGGAAAAGACAACTGAATAATCCTATTCAATCTCTCCAGAACCAGAATCCATCCTCGAATCTGGAACAAGTTCCTTCGAGTTCGTATATAACCATACGATGGATTTATCCAATGGAAGTGGATGTTCGTAGTGATACGGGGTATTCTGGAGAAATGCAAAGGGTAAAAGAAGGAGTGGCAATGATGTATGCAACTCAGACACTCCAAAAGCCAATGTTTTAAGAAAGTTCGGTTAACTTGGTTACTGAGTTATAGTCCAGGGTCAGGTCATGGTCGCTGTCAAAGAGAGAAAGAAAAGAAACACTCTGCGTGCACTCTAACCTAGATTAGAATGGTTAATCACTTTATCTAATTAGGATGTCTCCTACTGTATCCTCAAATTCTCCTCCAAACCTTAAAGAAGAATTAGTCGGGATCACCCGAGGAGTAAACCAACTCATCAGTGGGAATCGCGATGCAACTATCATCGCATGATAGCGTGATGGAATCCACTCACGTTATCACACTCCAGAAGGTATGCGCATGCATGGCAAGTTTCTGTTTCTTTAGAAACCCCCGATATGATTTTTACCCCAAGCGGCTTATGACCTTGACAGAGGTTAACATATCATAAGTCGCAAGTCAAGTTCAACCCGTCATTGTCCTTGATTAATTAGACCCACCCGCATGTGCCCTTGACAGAGGTCAAAATGACCGTGCGACTGTCCTAAAAAATCACATAGCTATGCAACAAATAAGCATTACCCAGCTACCAAGCACTTTGCCTTGACAGAGGTCAACATACACAACATGAATACTAAGTAATACCTGTAAGAAATGACGGAGGGCTATGACTGGTTTTTGGCGAAAAACCTTTAACGTAATGAACTTGATATCGTTGAAGGAACTGCATAGTTTTTTATAAATATATAGTAGCGAAAACCTTTGCTAAAGAGGTTACTCCCGGTGAAGAGATATCGGCTCTTTCCCCGTAGAATGAGGTGCAGGATATTCCAACTGAATACCGCGATGCAAAGCAAAAAGTAATCGACTATAGTGAAGTTATTACCCTGACGTAAATCTCTGTCCAAGGGGTCACTCCCGATGAAGGGATCTCGGCCCTTGCCTCGTCGAATGAGGTGCTGGATATTCCAAACTGAATACCACGATGCAAAACAAAAGAGAACGTCTTTGTAATAACAGCTTTTTGAAAATTGTTCCAACAACATCGAATAGGTTTGTTTTCCTTGCATTAATCCGAATCAACGCAATCCCATCAATTAATCACACCAGAACAGAACGAAAATATAATGTACGTATATGCCATCCGCATTCGCCACTGGGTCCCGTCATCACCCATTAGGTTACTTAACTAACGACAGAACGGGGATTGGACTAGCGCGGGTGTAAAACGTATACAACATCTACTAGTATATATATAACAATATACAATAATCGCTCCAGGCGTGATAAATACAGCATCACAGATAAGTAATAAGCATCACAGAACAATAAAGATATCTGGGAGCCCCGGGTTTCAATGAGCCGCAAGTGAAAACCCGACGTTCCCCTGGTCGTGTGGATAGCTTGTGCAATGAAAACCTAGACCCCTACGAGTGCAGCAAGTTACCCGCCAAAACCTGAAGCGAGGCAGCCCCCTTCAGCAAAGTGAATGGACCACCCATCACTTCACGGAATCCGGTAACTTGAGCACCCATCCTTGGGTCAACCTGTACCTCCTACAAGTGCGGAGAATAGCCCGCCAATTCTAGAGTGAAGCCCCCTCCGTCTCAAAGCCACGAGATGCGGGCCCGTTGCCCTCTAGAACCCGGCTATCCGTGCACTCCACCGCGGAGTAATCCTAGTACAGAAAAGAAAATATATGTACAACGGGTGCATCGACCTCAACCCGGTCGTACCGCAAAACAATAATATACAAACAGGCAGTGACGGCAGTCCACATGTCGGACGCTCGCCCCGCAATATCAAATGTACAAATAAAACTAAACTGTACTAACATTGCACTAAGCTATCCACCAGGACAAATCCGCAACATCACAGCACAACACAAAACATCAACGTCAATGTCACGTTCGAAAATCCGTATAAAAGAGCTATAGCAATTAGACAAGATTTACCTTTCGAATGACATTCACGGTCACAGATAGTAATGTAAGTACTGCGAACTAATTTATTTAAAATTTCGATGGACAAAATTTCCCAAAGTGGGCCCCAAGAACAATTCCAGCACTCAAAATAATCTGGGCTAAAACTAAATTTTCCAGAAACCACAATTCCAAGAGAAAAACCACCAGAAGAAAAATGAAGCTCTGAGCACACATTCCAGCCGCGGATCCGGGTAAACATGCTAGTTATGCTGCGGTTCCGTGGCGTAATGATTGGATCGTGCGTTCAAATTTCTACAGGGGTCTTAGAAAATCCTGCATGATTTTCTGCAGTGACGGCAGTCCACATTCTAGAGTGAAGCCCCCAAGTTGACGTTGATGTTTTGTGACGGCAGTGACGGCAGTCCACATGTCGGACGCTCGCCCCGCAATATCAAATGTACAAATAAAACTAAACTGTACTAACATTGCACTAAGCTATCCACCAGGACAAATCCGCAACATCACAGCACAACACAAAACATCAACGTCAATGTCACGTTCGAAAATCCGTATAAAAGAGCTATAGCAATTAGACAAGATTTACCTTTCGAATGACATTCACGGTCACAGATAGTAATGTAAGTACTGCGAACTAATTTATTTAAAATTTCGATGGACAAAATTTCCCAAAGTGGGCCCCAAGTACAATTCCAGCACTCAAAATAATCTGGGCTAAAACTAAATTTTCCAGAAACCACAATTCCAAGAGAAAAACCACCAGAAGAAAAATGAAGCTCTGAGCACACATTCCAGCCGCGGATCCGGGTAAACATGCTAGTTATGCTGCGGTTCCGTGGCGTAATGATTGGATCGTGCGTTCAAATTTCTACAGGGGTCTTAGAAAATCCTGCATGATTTTCTGAAACACCTAAAATAATTTTTCGACAACTTTTAAAATTCGGCAGAAACTCAGAAAATGAAAATGTGGTTTCGGAAATTTTGATCGATCGATGTTTTAAACATGTTAGAACAAGCTAGTAAAGGTTAATGGCGTGGCTCTGATATCATGTTGGGTTACGGCAGCGCCCCGGCCGTCAATCCGAGGCCAAATGCGGAACAAAAACTTTTCAAAACTTGGCGCTACCATAACTGTTGTCCGGATCGTACCATTAACACTAAACTAGGTAACTCTAAAATGATAGAATGGCTATACCGATCGATCTGTTTCCTTCGGTCTTTAGCCACCATCCCTAGCTCCTTGCGGCATCTCCGATCTCCGGTCTCCTCGTCGGAATGACACCACGTCAAGAAGTCTTTTTACGGGCTCCCGCTTCAAACCGAAGCAACTCGGATATGAAGTTTTCTAGCTGACATGTCCAAGGTGATGTAGAGAATGTGTGTGATAACTTTGTCTCAAGCATCCATTGATTTTCAACACATGCGAGTGTATGGATGGAGGTTGAAGATGAAGCCATGGTGGAACTTGTGAGCTAGAAGAAGAAGAAGAAGAAGAGCTTTTCTTTTCTATTGTGTTGAGATGAAAAATGAGAGCACCCATATCAATCCTAAGAGCTAGCCCAAGGCTAAGTGGCTGTCCACTCTCTCTCCACCTCTCATTTCAACACAATAATCAATCACAAATGTGACATTAGCACCAAAAATAATACCATGACTTACCAATGAAGCACATGGCACATTTAATGCACTAAATCATGACATCCACTCACAATTTCCACCATCTAAACATTAATCCAAATGGTTAGTCCAACAATAAGATATGGCATCAACTAAAGTAAACTCGTGACGGATCATAAGATACCCCTCACCTATATATACATACCTACATCCGCATTCCGACTGAATGTGAATGCAATGAGACTAAAGTAATCCAACAAATCTAATACTAGGATCCGGCTTAAAACAAAGCACACTAGTATGATCCGTCCGATCATGATCCATGCACAAGTGCACATATATGATCGAACCCTGCCATAAAACCATATGGCCTCTACAACGTTTCGCTCGAACTTGGGAAACTTTCTGTTTGGGACTCTAAAGACTCGTCAATACGCCGGCAGTGGGTTTAACCACAAGCACGTCAGTGGTACTAGCTGTACGTAACGGCTACCCACGTATTGATTATGTAAGTGCACGGCGGCGCCCCGGCCGTCAATCCGACGGCCGAACGCGGAAACGGTGGTAAAATTAAATTTTGCGGACTTGGCAAAACGGCACCACCGCGCACTAAAACCGGATCGGGCCATTAAACTAAATCTAGCTAACTACAAAGAGAAGGGGAAGAGATATACCGACGATCCAAGTCCCCCGGTCTTCATCTCCACTCCGATCTCCTCGCGGGATCTCCGTCCGTCTCCTCCTCGTCGGAAAGGGCACCACGAAGCCGGGTACTTTTACGGGCTCCCACCTCAATACCGAGGCAACTCGCGCATGAAGCCGGCTACTCGACATGCTCAAGATATGCTGTAGGGAGTGTAATGTAGAATGTATGTCTCACTTTGGGGTTGGTTGCCATAGATGGAGGAATGGTGTATAGAAAGTTGGTGCTTTCAATTTTCTAGCAATGGAATGAGATGAAGAATGGTATGCACAAAATGAATCACTCTCATTTTTCTTCCTCTCTTCTCTTTTCTTCTTCTCTCTTTCTTTTTCTTTCTACCATTTTTCATCTAGTGAGAGTAAGATGGTGGAGGAATGAATATGATAGCATCAACATGAAGGGAGGTGAGTGTAGGAGATAATGAAGGGTGACCACAACCAAGACATAATCATCACAAAACTCACATCAACTCTTCTTATCAAATCTAATCACATAAAGCAAATGATAATGAAGGATAAGAAAGGCATCAAAAGATGCTTTCATAATAAATCATCTTACAAATAAAACCTCCACAAAAGTAATTTGCAAAACTGCAAATTACCCCTCCATCAGAAAAGTCCGGCCGGGAAAGAACAAAGGAAAACCGGCCGGAACGGAAAGCAAAATGGCAACTCTAGAAAACTGGTCCCGTAATAAATTACAGGAAAACCCCACACTGTGCATACACACCCGCATTTGTATTCCGTCCGGATACAAATGCAATGAGACAAAATCTACACTGTACTAAGCTAGGACCGGCTTAAGCCAAAGCCAGCTAGTAAAATCCGTTCGATCCTGAACCGTGCAATACCGCACGTATCTGATCGAACGCTGCCATATAACTATACGGCCACTAGTACAAACCGTCCGATCCTGATCCGTGCAATACCGCACGTATCTGATCGGACCCTGCCATATCTCCATACGGCCTCTACAGCGTTTCGCCCGAAAGCTTGAGTAACTGGAAGTGTGGTGGACTCTAAAGACTCGTCAATACTATGGCTGTGGATTTAACCACTAGCACGTCAGAGGTATAAGCCAATACGTGACGGGCCACCAGCTATTGACCAAAAGGGACGTCGATGAGGAAGCTCACCCCGACACCCAACTGAGCCTGTCAGTGACAATATCCGTACAGTCCGGTCCGTTCGTCTATGAGCATCGCATGGCGGGCCTAGGGGGTTGGTAAAAGTCAGACCCCCAAAAGCGGTACAAGTCGTGTCGGAGTGTAGCCCAGAACACCCTGAGATACTACTGGAATACCTACCAGTAAATCTCCTTGCCTTGGCCAAGGTCTTTGTGTAATGGCTCTCCTAGACACAGCGCGACCTCACCCCCAATACCGGGAGAGACGAAACCCCCGAAGATCCGCTCACTGCCTCCATGTGGCTCGGGACTGTACTCAACTACAACCTGTTTGCACGACTCCTTTGAGCCGTGGTAGGGTAGTAATCAAAGCACAGTGGGAACTCACACGAGACAAATGACGATCCCCAGGTCGATGAACTAACCTGTACACATGTCACCAGGGAACTGCCATCTGACGTCTGGTATATGACCAACTAGCATTTTCCCGGCGAGTCCTGTCCGGTGTACTCATAACCCAATGAGCACCTGTATACATCTTAGGTGAACCAACAGACACCAGTGGCTTGTGAGACCGGCCACCGCCCCTCGTCGGGGTCTCGACTGTATACACTAGTCTACTCTGGAGTATCGATGCCCTGTCTCGAAACTCCCACGACTAGGGACCTTTTAAGGATGTGCTTATAGACTCCAGCTCTCACTTATATGATCGCCCTCATACTGCTGGCAGTCAAGCAAGAATCCTAGGGGCTCTATCAACGTGCAATAGCGACATGTCAGGTCACCTAAAGCAGTACACGATGATAAAGGTAAACCAGATAGCATACTATCATCTTGAGTAAGACTGTCCTACCGGGATAGGTCCTCCCTCAATCATTGCAATCACGTGCCTGTGATCCAATAATTGACTCTGAGGGCACTATCTCCAACAATCTCCCACTTGCACTCAAGGCTAATTATTGCGATGTCGCATACTCACAGCCCGTGTGATACCGAACATCCAACTCCTCTACTTGTCAGTCTCACAAAACTCGTTTGTGAAACTATTGCGTTCGAGGAATAGCCTCAGTGAGTGGATCCGCCTTGATGTTTCTTTCTATGTCTCTCTATATCTCAAGTTCGCGGAGAAAGCCATCTCCCGAAATGAGCAATACCTGCCTTAGAATGTCTGGATGTCTGATGGGACGTAGCTCATAAATGAACTCCAAATCCAAACTTCTTAGACTGTATCGTCAGCTGAACTTAATCAGTATCCTGCGCCATGCCACCCTCAGTATTGCCTTGGACCACCCGTCCAAAATACTGCCCCTCGTCAGAGGGAAAAACTATAACTCTGACAACCTCCTTGTCGTCTAGGTCACCTTGGAAGCCTGGAATGATAACCGTCTCCTTAAAGAGGCAGCCGTTATCATATCCCTAGAACATCCACTTATGTTCTAAAACTGCTTCCTACCGTTTCTCCAGGATTGGATTAATGTCAACTTATTGCGTCTAGTGCAAGAACAACATCTGGTGTGGTACTTGACATTTCATGATTGACTCAATTGCATAAGCAAGTGATCTGCCAATCATGAACATCCCTCTCCCCTTTAGTCTATAAGACACCTTTAGAGAGGGTGACTCCATTACCTGCAGGTGTACTACCGTGCCAGGAGTCGTCCATTCTAAATACTCATAGAATGCTGTCAAGGTACCCAGATTAGGAAACCACCCAAATCTAGATCTAAAACCATAGATCTAGTAATCAGAATGTCTGATATAATGTCCAAGTCCTTTGTGGAGAAACCACTGTGTGACGACCAAAGTATAACCGATCGTAGTATAGGAATATCACTTCCTACTACCTTCTCAACAGATCCATCCCCTATTCTGATGACGTCAAACCTATGACTGTCACATCAGAAATAGATGATCTATCTCCGCTACATCTGCTTTAGTCTATAAATAGACATAAGCCTGATGTCCACCAATGCTTCCGCTGCTCCCACTGACTACGACAACCCTCTGGCAGAGTCATATAGACGTGCACTTCCAAAGCAAGTTTAGAACGACGCTATACTCATCCTCCTGCCGGGTCTCGCAGCCTGGAACAACAACAATGGCAAGTGTGGGTAAACAAGAACTTCCCTGTCACCGTCCTTGAAGCTACCGGAGTACCTCTCGGGTGCCTGAAGTTACCCACCAAAACTGCGGAGTGGCCAATGGAATGTCAAATCAGATTGAATCTTTAGGTTCCTTATCAAATCTTCAGTAATCGTTTGCGGTTCTGGAATCACTTCCAGTTCTACCATACTCCCACTGCTGTTTTTGAAAAAATCCATTTTTAATAAAAACTGTGGCGAGTGAAGAACAATATCACTATTGATCTTCCAGATGGTAGAAAGTCAACCCTCGTCATAGCCTGGGTCAACCCACAAACAGCCATTACAGAAACGTGCCTTGAGTTATCCAGAGTCTGGTTTTAATCATAAGCCGGACAACTCCCCGTACCTTAACATTGTTAAGATATGAACTGTACTATATCTAATATAGAACCAGAGGCACTGATTTAATTGAACCAGATTCAAATCATGCAACTATCTCCAGTGCATGTCAACTAAATGGAGAGAGGCCGATCAGCGTTACTCAACTTAGGAATGCTTCCAATTATGAGTAACCTGAAAGAGAAGCAATTTCTCTTTATCATTACTATCAACTGAATACCATACACAAGTATCTACATCTTCGATCACTTTGAAGAATCCCGATACTTGCTATACCTGGTTCTCTACTTTATTCAAATACCTATAACTCCTCAAAACTTAGACCCTGTGTTTCCACGAAACACATGTCTAAGAACTAGAGAAGTTAAAAGTAAACAGAATATAGTATGAGGACCAACCCCTCTGTCCTAATGGACACTGGACAACATACAATACTCTGTATAAGTCCGCTGAGTCTAACAACTCTTTCACTGTGTGTCGTAGGTTGAAAACTGTACTTATGGTTAAGAAGAATTACACCGCTGTTTAATGCTCCTTACCTAACCATCCACTGATATAGGTAAATGTCATCGACATAATATCAAAAGGTATATCTCACTCTATGAAAATAGACGTACAGATATATCAATTTGAAATTGGTGCACAACAGCGGATATTCAAAACCAAATATTTGCCGACCGGCAAACAACCCAGGTGGCATCCTCAAATATCACCAATTACAACGAATCCCGATATAATGAGGATGATCACCCAATTCCCAATAACTCACTCCCACTCATCATCTGTAAAACCATACAGATGTGAGAATCAAACCTGGTAAATACATACCCTGGAGTAAGTGTCTAATCGGAAAATCAGTTTTCTTTTAACAGTACACAGTGAACCTGAAACATTGAAATGTTTCGTTGGGGTTTCCTGGTATTCCTAGTAATGCCACATCCATTATCCAGATTCACAACTATAACCGTATAATTCTTTGCCACCTCTCCAAATCCCTTTATATGTCTTTAGTCATTACCTTCTGTACACCCCTTTAGGCCAAATGGTTTTCTTCCTTCCCTACCGTTCGGCACCAGCCTATGGTTTGGAAGAAGACTATCCAATAAGCATAAAGGGTGTACCGTCCTAATCCTAGGAGCACTCGCATCGCGAGAGAAGGTGATGATAAAAGACACCTGAATGTACTTTATTCCTATTTCTCCTGAACCAGGATCCATCCCCGAACTGGAACAAGTTCCTTTCGAGTTCGTATATAACCATACGATGGATTATCCAATAAACTGTGGATCTTCGTAGTGACACGGAGTGTCCTGGAGAAATACAAAGGTGATTTTAGGATTGGCGAAGGAATACTTGGTTTGGTCGTGAAATACCAGTCGCAATTTACTTTGCCCTCTTACTAATCCCTTGCTTTGTCTGAACTCAATACCATCTGTACACCGTTTAGGCTAACTGGTTTTCTTCATTCCCTACCGGTCGGCACCAGCCTATGGTTTGGAAGAAGACTATCCAATTTGCATAATAGGTGTACTACTCCTAAACCAAGGAGTACTCGCAACCTGAGAGAGGGTGAAAAGAAAAGACAACTGAATAATCCTATCCGTTTTCTCCAGAACCGGAAACCATCCTCGAAGTCCTTCGAGTTCGTATCTAACCATACGATGGTTTTGTCCAATGGAAGTGGACGTTAGTAGCAATACGGGGTGTCCTGGAGAAAAGGGTAAAAGTAGGAGTGGCAATGAGGTCTGCAACTCTGACAATCCAAAAGCCAGTGTTAAGTAGGTTCGGTCAACTTGGTCACTGAGTCATAGTCTAGGGTCGGGTCAATGGTCGCTACCAGAGAGAGAGAGAAAGAAACACTCAGCGTGCACTCTAACCTAGATCAGAATGGTTGTCACTTTTTCTAATCAGGAAACCTCCCACTGTACCTCAAATTCTTCTCCAAACCTGAAAGAAGAATTAGTCGGGGTCACCCGAGGAGTAAACCAACTCATCAGTGGGAATCGGGATCCAACTCTCATCGCATGATAACGTGACGGAATCCGCTCACGGTATCACACTCCAGAAGGTATGCACATATCTGGCAAGTTTCAGTTCTTTTGAAACTCCCGATGTGATTTCTGCCCCATGCTCTTATGACCTTGGCGTGAGGTCAAAATATCATAAGTCACATGTCAAGTTCTACCCGTCATTATCCAGGTTAATTTGAATCCACCCGTACATACCCTTGACGTAGGCCAAAATAGTAGTACGACTGTCCCAAACCAACGCATCTATCTATGCAACAGATAAATACCCGGCAGCTACCAATCACTATGCCTTGGCGTGAGGTCAAAATACATAGCTTGAATACTACCGAATATTTAACTGAAATGACGGAGGGCTACGAATGGTTTCTGGCGAAAACCTTTAACCTAATGAACTTGATATCATTGAAGGAACGGATAGCTTTTTATAAAATATAGTGACGAAAACCTTTACTAAAGAGGTCACTCCCGGTGAAGGGATCTCGGCTCTTTCCCCGTAGAATGGGGTGCAGGATATTCCAAATGAATACCACGGTGCAAAGCAAAAGTAATCGGCTATAGTGAAGTTAATGCCCTGATGCAAACTTCTGTCCAAGGGGTCACTCCCGGTGAAGGGATCTCGGCCCTTGCCTCGTCGACTGAGGAGCAGGATATTCCAAATGAATACCACGATGCAAAACAAAAGTGAACGTCCTTGCAATAACAGCTTTTTGAAAAGTGTTCCAACAACATCAGATTAGGTTTGTTTAACTTGCATTGATCCGAATCAACGCAGTCCCATCAATTGATCACACCACAAAGAACGAAAATATACTGACGTACGTATATGCCATCCGCATTCGCCACTGGGTCCCGTCATTATCCGTTAGGTTAGCTAACTAACGACAGAGCGGGGACTGGACTAGCGCGGATGTAAAACATATACAACATCTACTAATATATATACCAATATATTATATTTCGCTCAAGGCGTGAAAAGAAATGCAACATCACAGAAATGTACAGCATCACAGAACAATACAGATATCTGGGATCCCCGGGTTTCACAGAGCCACTACTGAAACCCGACGTTCCCCTGGTCGTGTGGATAGCCTGTGCAATGAAATCCTAGACCCCTACGGGCGCGGCAAGTCACCCGCCAAAACCTGAAGCGAGGCAGCCCCCTTCAGCTCCGTGAATGGACCACCCAGCAATCCACGGAATCCGGCAACTTGGGCACCCCTCCTGGGTCAACCTGTACCCCCTACGAGTGCGGCGAATAGCCCGCCAATCCTAGAGTGAAGCCCCCTCCGTCTCAATGCCATGAGATGCGGGCTTGTTGCCCTCTAGAACCCGGCTATCCGTACACCCCACCGCGGGGTAATCCTAGTACAGAAAGTAAAATATACATACAACGGGTACATCGACCGCAACCAGGTCGTGCCCCAAAAGAATAATACAATCAGGCAGTGACGGCAGTCCACATGTCGGACGCTCGCCCCGCAATATCAAAAGTACATAATACCACCACAACTGTACTAGCATTGCATCCAGGCTATCCCCACGACCGATCCGCAACATCACAGCATAAACATAGAACATCAACGTGAAAGTCACGTGCGCAAATCCGTCTAACCGGGCTATAGCAGTTAGACAGGATTTACCGATCGAGTGACATTCACGGTCGCAGATATAATGTAAATACTGTGAAAAATGTGTTTAAAATATCCGATCGATCAAAAATTAACAAGTGGGCCCCCAAACAAAAACTGTAGCACTCACAGAAATCCTGGGCCCAATTTTAATATTCCAAAACCCATATTTTAAGCCCATAAGGCTTCTGGAAAAATTTGGTGATGTGATGTGAATAGTGCGCGGCGGAAGGGCCGCGCGAGGGGGGGTTTCGCGGCGCTTCCGCGCTCCCACTGTGGAGTTACATCGTCAAATTTTTACAGAACTCTTAGATTTTCTAGTACATCAATATTTTACAACCTGAAAAATTTTTCGAGACCAAAAATTTCCAACAGAAACTGATTCGAACTAAAATGCAGTTTTGGAACATTCGATCGATCGAAACAGAAAAACACATTACACCAAGCTAGACTATGTTAATGGCGAGGCTCTGATACCACTGTAAGTGCACGGCGGCGCCCCGGCCGTCAATCCGACGGCCGAACGCGGAAACGGTGGTAAACTTAAATTTTGCGGACTTGGCAAAACGGCACCACCGCGCACTAAAACCGGATCGGGCCATTAAACTAAATCTAGCTAACTACAAAGAGAAGGGGAAGAGATATACCGACGATCCAAGTCCCCCGGTCTTCATCTCCACTCCGATCTCCTCGCGGGATCTCCGTCCGTCTCCTCCTCGTCGGAAAGGGCACCACGAAGCCGGGTACTTTTACGGGCTCCCACCTCAATACCGAGGCAACTCGCGCATGAAGTCGGCTACTCGACATGCTCAAGATATGCTGTAGGGAGTGTAATGTAGAATGTATGTCTCACTTTGGGGTTGGTTGCCATAGATGGAGGAATGGTGTATAGAAAGTTGGTGCTTTCAATTTTCTAGCAATGGAATGAGATGAAGAATGGTATGCACAAAATGAATCACTCTCATTTTTCTTCCTCTCTTCTCTTTTCTTCTTCTCTCTTTCTTTTTCTTTCTACCATTTTTCATCTAGTGAGGTAAGATGGTGGAGGAATGAATATGATAGCATCAACATGAAGGGAGGTGAGTGTAGGAGATAATGAAGGGTGACCACAACCAAGACATAATCATCACAAAACTCACATCAACTCTTCTTATCAAATCTAATCACATAAAGCAAATGATAATGAAGGATAAGAAAGGCATCAAAATATGCTTTCATAATAAATCATCTTACAAATAAAACCTCCACAAAAGTAATTTGCAAAACTGCAAATTACCCCTCCATCAGAAAAGTCCGGCCGGGAAAGAACAAAGGAAAACCGGCCGGAACGGAAAGCAAAATGGCAACTCTAGAAAACTGGTCCCGTAATAAATTACAGGAAAACCCCACACTGTGCATACACACCCGCATTTGTATTCCGTCCGGATACAAATGCAATGAGACAAAATCTACACTGTACTAAGCTAGGACCGGCTTAAGCCAAAGCCGGCTAGTAAAATCCGTTCGATCCTGATCCGTGCAATACCGCACGTATCTGATCGAACGCTGCCATATAACTATACGGCCACTAGTACAAACCGTCCGATCCTGATCCGTGCAATACCGCACGTATCTGATCGGACCCTGCCATATCTCCATACGGCCTCTACAGCGTTTCGCCCGAAAGCTTGAGTAACTGGAAGTGTGGTGGACTCTAAAGACTCGTCAATACTATGGCTGTGGATTTAACCACTAGCACGTCAGAGGTATAAGCCAATACGTGACGGGCCACCAGCTATTGACCAAAAGCAACAGAGCCTGTCAGTGACAATATCCGTACAGTCCGGTCCGTTCGTCTATGAGCATCGCATGGCGGGCCTAGGGGGTTGGTAAAAGTCAGACCCCCAAAAGCGGTACAAGTCGTGTCGGAGTGTAGCCCAGAACACCCTGAGATACTACTGGAATACCTACCAGTAAATCTCCTTGCCTTGGCCAAGGTCTTTGTGTAATGGCTCTCCTAGACACAGCGCGACCTCACCCCCAATACCGGGAGAGACGAAACCCCCGAAGATCCGCTCACTGCCTCCATGTGGCTCGGGACTGTACTCAACTACAACCTGTTTGCACGACTCCTTTGAGCCGTGGTAGGGTAGTAATCAAAGCACAGTGGGAACTCACACGAGACAAATGACGATCCCCAGGTCGATGAACTAACCTGTACACATGTCACCAGGGAACTGCCATCTGACGTCTGGTATATGACCAACTAGCATGTTCCCGGCGAGTCCTGTCCGGTGTACTCATAACCCAATGAGCACCTGTATACATCTTAGGTGAACCAACAGACACCAGTGGCTTGTGAGACCGGCCACCGCCCCTCGTCGGGGTCTCGACTGTATACACTAGTCTACTCTGGAGTATCGATGCCCTGTCTCGAAACTCCCACGACTAGGGACCTTTTAAGGATGTGCTTATAGACTCCAGCTCTCACTTATATGATCGCCCTCATACTGCTGGCAGTCAAGCAAGAATCCTAGGGGCTCTATCAACGTGCAATAGCGACATGTCAGGTCACCTAAAGCAGTACACGATGATAAAGGTAAACCAGATAGCATACTATCATCTTGAGTAAGACTGTCCTACCGGGATAGGTCCTCCCTCAATCATTGCAATCACGTGCCTGTGATCCAATAATTGACTCTGAGGGCACTATCTCCAACAGATTAAAAGGGAGGCTGACGAGCGAACTCATCCTGATACCCTACTGAGCCTATCTGTGACAATCTCCGTACAGTCCGGTATGTTCATCTATGAGTATCGCATATCGGGCCTACGGGGATGGTAAACGTCATACCCCCAATAGCGGTATAAGTCGTGTCGGAGTGTGGCCCAGAACACCTTGAGAAAACACTGGAATACCTACCAGTAAATCTCACTTGCCTTGGCTAAGGACATTGTGTAATGGCTCTCCAGACACAGCGCGATATCAACCCCCAATACCGGGAGAGACGAATCCTTTCTAACCGCCACTGCCTCCAAGTGCATCGGGAGTGCACCCAACTACTACCTGTTTGCACGACTCCTTTGAGCCGTGGTAGGGTAACAATCAAAGAACAGTGGGAACACACTTGAGGCCATGTAGCAGTGTCAAGTTAACGGACTAAGTTGTATTCATGTCACCTAGGAACTGCTCCTGACGATAAGTATAGTACCAATCAGCATTGCCCCTGCGAGTCCGTCCGGTGTACTCATAACCCAATGAGCACATGTATACTATCTTAGGTGAACCAACTGACACCAATGGCTTGTGAGACCAGCCACCGCCCCTCGTCGGGGTCTCGATCCGTATACACTAGTCTACTTATGGAGTATCGATGCCCAATCTCGAAACTCCCACGACCAGAGACACTTTAAGGATGTGCTTATAGACTACCCAACTCTCATGTATATAATCGCCATCATACTTCTGGTAGTCAAGCAAGAATCTTATGAGCTCTATCAATAGGTAATAGTGAGCTGTAATTTCACCTGAAGCATGAACATGATGATAAAGACAAATCAAATAACATACTATCATCTTGAGTAAGACTGTTCTACCGGTATAGGTCCTCCCTCAATCATTGCAATCACGTGCCTGCGATCCAATAATTGACTTAAGGGCACTATAGCCAACAGTTCGCTCTTAAGCAAAGGTTTATGTTACTAGTTTTAAAAAGCGGAGCTTAAACCACTCCATTTCAAAGTCACTCGAGTTACTTCAACGATATCGTGTTCATTACGTTAAAAGTTTTTTGCCAAAAACCAGTCGTAGCCATCCGTTATTTCAGACGTGTGTGCCTAATATTCATGCTATGTTTGTTGGCCTTTGTCAAAGCATAGTGTATTGTAGCTATGTGTTACTTTTCTGCAGCATAAAGATACATTAAGCTAGGACAGTCGTACAGCCTTATTGGCCTTCGTCAAGGGTGAGTGCGAGTGGATTTAGATTAATCAGGACAATGACGGGTAGAACTTGACTTGCGACTTATGATTTGTTAGCCTTCATCAAGGTCATAAGACGCTTGGGTCAAAAACCATATCGGGAGTTTCAAACATACGGGAAACTTGCCAAATTTGCACATACCTTCTGGAGTGTGTTAATTTTGGTCGGCTGCCGTCAAACTTATCATACAATGATAGTTGGGTCCCGATTCCCACTGATGAGTATATATTACTCATCGGGAGATTTTTCACTTCACAATTAGCTAACGTATTAGGTGTCTTGTGTTAATGAGGTTACGCCTCTGCGGAAACGAGGTTATTAATTGGGTCCGTGCGAAAGTACGGGGGACCTCCCTCGGAGTACCAACACTGGCTTGGCTGAACGGTTAGCGAACTTATAAAGTGTAAATGATCCCGACTAGTTCTCCTTTTAGGGTTTCAAGGAGAATTTAGGGAAATAGTAGGAGCCATCCTGATTAGATAAAGTGAAAACTAATCTAATCATGGTAGAGTGCATGCTGAGTGTTTCTTTTCTCTCTCTTTAGTACAACGACACATGGCTAACCTTAAAAAAACTCATGAACCAAGTTAACCGAACCTTCTTACACCATTTGGTTTTTGGCTTGTCTTGATTCGCGACAAAGTCGTATATATCTCTGCCTCTCCTACTTTACACTTTACATTTCTTCAGAACACTTCGTATCACAACGATGATCCATATTGCATGGAACAGCCATCGTATAGTTATATACAAACTCGAAGAAGTTACATCAGTCGAGAATGGCCACGTGTTCTGGAAAAATTGAATAAGATTATTCGGTTGTCTCTTCCCTTTACCTTCTCTCAGGCTGCGAGAGATCCTTTTATTAGGAGACTACACCTATTACGTTTATTGGATAGTCTTCTTCCAAACCTTAGGCCGGTGCCGAAAGGTAGAGAAGGAAGAAAATCAAATAGCCTAAGTACGGTGTGCAGAAGGTAAGATGTAGAAACATATAAAAGGATTGAAGTGAGCGCAAAAGAAATTGCGACTACTGTCATGAATCTGGATAATGGAAAAGGCATTACTAGGAATACCTGGGCACCACCTATGAAACATTTTCAAGTTTCAGTATTTCTGTGTACTTGTAAAAGAGAACTGTTTTCCCAATTAATTCTGACTCCAGGGTATGTATTTACCGGACTTGGATCTCACATCTGTATGGTATTACAGATGATGAGTAGGAGTAGAATATTGGGAAATGGGCAATTTGATCCTCAATATCGGAATTTGTTGCAATTGGTGATATTGGATTAAATCACCTGGCTTTTGCCTGACGGTAAATATTTGTTTTCGAATAACCGTTGTTATGTACCAAATTTTAAAATGAAATATCTGTACCTTTATTTTATAAAGTGAGATATACATTTTGAAAATTGTGTTATAAATATTTACCATTATCAGTTGAGGATAAGGTTGTTGGCTATAGTGCCCTCAAGTCAATTATTGGATCGCAGGCACGTGATTGCAATAATTAAGGGATGACCTATACCGGTAGAACAGTCTTACTCGAGATGATAGTATGCTATCTGGTTTGTCTTTATCATCGTTTACATGCTTCATATGACACTACATATCACTATTACATGTTGATAGAGCCCATATGATTCTAGCTTGACTGCCAGCAGTATGATGGCGATCATATACGTGGGAGCTGGGTGGTCTATAGGCACATCCTTAAAAGGTCCCTAGTCGTGTGAGTTTCGAGACTGGGCATCGATACTCCAAGAGTATACTAGTGTATACTGATCGAGACCCCGACGAAGGGCGGTGGCCGGTCTCACAAGCCATTGGTGTCAATTGGTTCACCTTAGATGTATACAGGTGCTCATTGGGTTATGAGTACACCGGACGGACTCGCCGGGAACTTGCTAGTTGGTATTATACCTATTGTCAGATAGTAGTTCACCGGTGACATGTGTATAGGTTAGTCTATCGACCTGAGATTGTCATTTGTCTCATGTGAGCTCCCACTATGCTTTGATTACTACCCTACCACGGCTTAAAGGAGTCGTGCAAACAGGTTTTAGTTGGGTACAATCCCGAGCCACATGGAGGCAGTGAGCAGATCGTCAGGGGATTCGACTCTCCCGGTATTGGGGGTAGATGTTGCGGAGTGCACGGGTGGCTATCACAAGAAATCCTTGGCCAAGGTAGTCGAGAATTACTGATTCAGATCAGTAGTTTCTCAGGTGGTGATGGGCTTCATACCGACTCTAAATGTCGCGTTATTAGGGGTCCGACTTTATCCACCCCCTAGACTCGATATGCGATACTCATAGAAGAACGGATCGGACTGTACGAATATTGTTACTGTCAGGCTCAGTAGGGGTTTCAGGATGAGTTTGCTCGTCGGCCTCCCTTTCGCTCAATACCTGGGTAGCCGTTATGTACAGCTAGTGCCACTGACGTGCTTGTGGTTAAACCCACTGCCAGCGTATTGACGAGTCTTTAGACTCCCACACAGAGGATTTCTCTGGTTCGGGCGAAACGTTGTAGAGGCCGTATGGTTTTATGGCAGGGTTCGATCATATACGTACACTTGTGCACGGATCATGATCGGACGGATAATACTAGTGGGCTTTGGTTTAAGCCGGATCCTAGTATTATATTGTTGGATTATTTTCGTCTCGTTGTATTCGTATTCAGTCGGAATACAGATGCGGGTATGTATATATGGATGAGGGGTATTCTTGTAATTCGTTACAAGTTTACTTTAGAAGATACTTTTTACTTTTTCTATTAAACATTTAGTTTAAATGTTTATGAGGTGGAAAGTGTGGGTGTGGGTTTCGGCTTTGGTACATTGATGTAGCATGTGCACTTGGTGACTCATGGTATTGGGTCATGAGATGGTTTTGTTTTGGCTAAGATATTTGTGTGTGTTTATTGTGAGATATTAGTAGTGAGCATTGAAAAGAGATGGCAGATCTTTTTCTAGTTTTTTTCTTTAGTTTCTCACTAGAAATAACACACACACACAACACAAAACGAAAAGTGGTAGCCACCATTTTCTTCACTTGGCCTTTATCTTTGAGCTCACACTTTCTTCTCCCCATGGCACCTTCTTCAACCTCCACCCTATATGTCTCATGTGTTGAGAAACCTAGGGTGTATTGAGATAAAATAGTTACAGACACTCTCTACTTCATCTTGACTATCTAGGCTAGCAAACTAGATACCTGAGTTGCTTCGATTTTGAGGTCGGAGCCCGTATTGCAAACCTTCAACGTGGGTCTTCTTCGATGGAGGGAGACCGGAGAACAAACATGATCAAGAAAGCCGTGAGGAGCTTTGGACAAAGGTTGAAGACCGAAGGACTCGGATCGTTTGGTATAACCTCTCTAAACTCCTCTTCATATAGCTAGTATAGGGTTAATGGTATGATACGGGAATCGGGTTCCGTTATCGCCGGTTTATAAAAGTTTCTGTTCCGCATTTGGCCACGGATTGATGGTCGGGGCGCTGGCGTAACCCAACATGTTATTAGAGCCAACCTATTAAACCCATACTAAATCATTGCGACATTAGAAATCCGCCTTTTTTGTCATGCAAAACTGCCGACAAAAACAGTTCCGAAAACTGAAAGTTTGAGATGTTTGCACACTCCGCGGGCTCAAGGTTTGAACTGAGAAGCCGCAAGGTGGTGCATGGGCACCACGGGAAAGCCCCCGGGGTGACCGAATGGCTGGGCCCACTCCCTAAGACCACCACAAGGTGGTCTTGGCGGTGGGGACCCGAAACTGCCCCACCTTGGGCAGTTTCGGGTATGCCTCCCCCCTGGCACCTCGTGGTGGCTGTAAGGCTACGGCAGCGCCCTGGCCGTCAATCCGAGGCCAAATGCGGAACAAAAACTTTTCAAACGGCGCTATCATAACCCTAAAACCCGGATCGTTCCATTAACCGTAAACTAGTAAACTGTAAAAGAGTTTGGAGAGATTATACCAATCGATCCGTGTCTTTCGGTCTTCAATCTCTGCGCCAAGCTCCTCGCTGCTGCGCCGATGAAGTTCGCTCTCCGATCTCGCTCGTCGAAGTGGCTCCACGTCGAGGATTCTTTATACGGGCTTCCGCTTCAAACCGAAGCAACTCGGACATGAAGTTTGCTAGCCGACATGTCCAAGATGAAGTAGAGATGGTGTGTGAATACTTTGTCTCAAAGCACCCAAAGATTTGGGTGGAGGTAAATTGAAGTTTCCAATGATGTGAAGAAGTGAGCATGAGAATTTTTCAAGTGAAGAAAAAATATTTTGCTCAAGAATGGAAGTGGGGCTCGGCCATCACCAAAAGAATTGCTCTATGGGTATTTCGAAATTAGCTCACTGGCAATTTGGTGAGGAGGTGAGGTTAATCTAAGAAGTGGTGAGTGTATCCAATGAATAAATTAATGCCCCAAGAAAATCAATCCCTTCACCAATGAAAGCACAGCACACTCAAAACCCCTCACAAAATATCCACTGCCACCTCCCCAAGAAATACCACAAGCTTGACAAACCCAATTAATGCAAGAAAATATCCTACCCACTCCAATACACCTCACCAAAACAAAAGCCCAAGCCCAATAAAAACTCCTAGCTTCAAAAATGAACAGCCAAGAAAAAAATACAATGCTCATATTTCACACTATTAATTAAATATTAAAACATAATGTTAAATAATAAAACAAGAAATGGCAACTTCAAAAGTAAACTTGTAACGAATTACAAGAATACCCATCATCCGTATATACATACCTGCATCCGTATTCCGACAGAATACGAATACTACGAGACTAAAATATTCCAACACAGTATAATACTAGGATCCGGCTTAAACCAAAGCCCACTAGTATTATCCGTCTGAATCATGACACGTGCACAAGTGCACGTGTATGTTCAAACCCTGCCATAAAACCATACGGCCTCTACAACGTTTCGCCCGAACTTAGGAAACTTTCTGTGGGGGACTATAAAGACTCTTCAATACGCTGGCAGTGGGTTTAACCACAAGCACGTCAGTGGCACTAGCTGTACGTAACGGCTGCCCAGGTATTGAGCAAAAGGGAGGCCAATGAGCGAACTCATCCTGAAACCCTACTGAGCCTGTCAGTGACAATATTCGTACATTCTGGTCCATTCGTTTATGAGTATCGCATATCGGGCCTAGGGGCTGGTAAACGTCAGACCCCCAATAGCGGTATAAGTCATGTCGGAGTGTAGCCCAGAAAACCCTGAGAAACTACTGGAATACCTACCAGTAAATCTCACTTACCCTGGCCAGGGATTTCGTGTAATGGCTCTCCAGACAAAGCGCGATATCACCCCAATACCGGGAGAGACGAATCCCCTACCAATCTGCTCACTGCCTCCATGTGGCTTGGGACCGTACCCAACTAAAACCCGTTTGCACGACTCCTTTAAGCTGTGGTAGGGTAGTAATCAAAGCATAGTGGGAACTCACACGAGACAAATGATGATCTCAGGTCGATAGACTAACCTGTACACATGTCACCAGGGAACTGCTATCTGACGATAGGTAAAATACCAACTAGCATATTCCCGGCGAGTCCGTCCGGTGTACTCATAACCTAATGAGCACCTGTATACGTCTTAGGTGGACCAACTGACACCAATGGCTTGTGAGACCAGCCACCGCCCCTCGTCGGGGTCTCGATCCGTATACACTAGTCTACTCTCGGAGTATCGATGCCCAGTCTCGAAACTCCTACGACTATGGACACTTTAAGGATGTGCTTATAGACCCCAGCTCCTACGTATATGATCGCCATCATTCTGCTGGCAGTCAAGCAAGAATCCTATGGGCTCTATCAACGTGTAATAGTGATCTGTAATATCACCTGAAGCATGCACATGATGATAAAGACAAACCTGATAGCATACTATCATCTCGAGTAAGACTGTTCTACCGGTATAGGTCCTCCCTCAATCATTGCAATCACGTGCCTGCGATCCAATAATTGACTTTGAGGGCACTATATCCAACAATCTCCTACTTGCACTTAAGGCTAATTATTGCGATGTCGCATACTCACAGCCCGTGTGATACCGAACACCCAACTTCTCTACTAATCAGTCTCACAAATCTTGTTCGTGAAACTCTTGAGTTCGAGAAATAGCCTTAGTGAGTGGATCTGCTCTGATGTTTCTTTCTATGTATCTCTTTATCTCAAGTTCGTAGAGAAAGCCATCTCCCTAGATGAGCAATACCAGTCTTAGAATATATCTAGATATCTGATGGGACCCAGTTCATAAATGAAATCCAAATCCAGCAAACTTCTTAGACAGTATCGTCAACTGAATTTAATCACTATCCTACGTCATGCCTCCCTCGGTATCCGCTTGGACCACCTGTCCAAACTACTGCCCCTTGTCAGAGGGAAAACTATAACTCTGACAGTCACTCTGTCATTCAGGTCATCTTGGAAGCCAGGAATGATAACCGTCTCACGAAAGAGGCTGCCATTATCAAATCCCTAGAACATCCACTTATGTTCTAAAACTGCATCTGAACGTTTCTCCAGGATTGGATTAATATCGACTTAATGCAGCTAGTGTAAAAACAACATTTGGTGCGGTACTTGACATCTCATGATTGACTCAATTTCTTAAGAAAATGATATGCCAATCATGCACATCCCTCATCTATTTAGTCTGTAAGACACCTTTAGAGAGGGTGACTCCATCACCTGCAAGTACACCACCATGCCAGGAGTCGTCCATTCTAAAATACCTTTAGAATACTGTCTAAGTACCCGAATTGGGAAACAACCCAAATCTAGATCTAAAACCATAGATCTAGTAACCAGAATGTCTGATATTATATCCATATCCTATGTGGTGAAACCACTGTGTGACAACCACAGTATAACCGATTGTAGGATAGGAATTTTACTTCCTATAAAGTGCATGTCATCCAAATACCAGGACATCACACCCTACTATCTTCTTAACAGATCCATCTTCTCTTCTGATGAAGTCACAACCCATGACTGTCACATCAAAAATAGATGATCTATCTCCGCTATATCTGCTTTACTCCATAAATAGACATAAGCAGCTTGTCCACTATGCTTCCGCTGCTCCCACTGATTACAACAACCCTCTGGCAGAGTCACATACACGTGCACTTCCAAAATAAACTTTAAAACGACGCTATACTCATCCTCCTGCCGGGTCTCATAGTCCGAAACAACTGTAATGGCCAGTCTGGGTAAACAAGAACCTCCCTGTCACCGTCCTTGAGGATACCAGAGTACCTCTCGGGTGACTGAGGTTACCCACCATATCTGCGTAGTGGCTAGTGGAATGTCAAACTTGATTGAATCTTTAGGTCCTATTAAATTTTCAGTAATTGTTTGCGGTTCTAGAATCACTTCCAGTTCTACCATACTCCCACTACTGTTTTCTGAAAAAGTCCATTTTACTAAAACTGTGGCGAGTCAAGAACAATATCACTATTGATCTTCCAGATGGTAGAAAGTCAACCCTCGTCAAAGTCCGGGTTAACCCACAAACTGCCATCACAGAAACGTGCCTTGAGTTATCCAGAGTCTGGTTTTAAGCATAAACCGGACAACTCCATATACCTTAACATCGTTAAGATATGAGCCATTCTATATACAACATAGAAACAGAGGCACTGATTTAATTGGAACCAGATTCAAATCATGCAGCTGTCTCCAGTGCATGTCAACTTAATGGAGAGAGGCCGATCAACATTACTCAACTTAGGAGTGCATCCAGATATGAGTAACCTGAAAGAGAAGAAAGTTCTCAAAACCATTACTATCAACTAAATACTTAACACAAGTATCTACATCTTCAAATACCTTGAAGAATCCCGATACTTGCAGCACGTGGTTTTCTACTTTATTCTTGTACCTATAACTTCTCAAAATTTGGACCTTGTATTTCTACGAAACACGTGTCTAAAACTTGAGAAGTCACAAGTAAACAGAATATAATATGAGGACCAACCCCTCTGTCCTAATGGACACTGGACAACATACAATACTTTGTATAAGTCCCCTGAGTAGATAGCTCAAACCCTGTGTGTCGTAGGTTGAAAACTGTACTATGGTTAAGAAGAATTACACCGCTGATTAATTCTCCTTACCTAACCATCAACTGATATAGGTAAATGTCATGGACATAATTTCAAAAAGTTAAATCTCACTTTATAAAAATAAACGTACAGATATATCAGTTTGAAATTGGTGCATAACAACGGATATTCAAAACCAAATATTTGCCGTCCGGCAAAAACCGAGGCGATTTCCTCAAATATCACCAATTACAATGAATCCCGATATAATGAGGATGATCACCTAATTTCCAATAACTTACTCCCACCCATCATCTGTAAAACCATACAGATGTGAGAATCAAACCTTTTAAATACCTACCCTGGAGTAAGGATCTAATTGGGAAATCAGTTTTCTATTAACAACGCATAGTGAAACTGAAACATGAATATGTTTCGAAGGGGTATCCGGGTATTCCTAGTAATGCCTCTTCTATTATCAGATTCATGACTGTAACCGTATATACGCGGTTTGGTCGTGAATAATAGCAGTCGCAATTTACTTTGCCCTCTTTCTAATCCCTTTATTTCTCTTTACTTATTACCTTCTGTACACCATACTTAGGCTAATTGGTTTTCTTCCTTCCCCACCTTTCGGCACCTGCTTATGGTTTGGAAGAAGACTATCTAATAAGCGTAATAGGTTAACCCTCTCCTAATCCTAGGAGCACTCACAACCTGAGAGAAGGTAAAGGGAAAAGACAACTGAATAGTCCTATTCATTCTCTTCAGAACCAGAATCCATCCTCGAAAAATTTCCTTCTAGTTCGTATGTAACTATACGATGGATTTATCCAATGGAAGTGGATGTTCGTAGTGATACGGGGTGTTCTGGAGAAATGCAAAAGGTAAAAGAAGTAGTGGCAATGATGTATGCAACTCAGACAATCCAAAAGCCAGTATTTTAAGAAAGTTCGGTTAACTTGGTTACTGAGTCATAGTCTAGGGTCGGGACATGGTCGCCAAGAAAGAGAGAGAGAATAGAAACACTCTGCGTGCACTCTAACCTAGATCAGAATGGTTAATCACTTTATCTAATCAGGATGTCTCCCACTGTATCCTCAAATTCTCCTCTAAACCTGAAAGAAGAATTAGTCGGGATCACCCGAGGAGTAAACCAATTCATCAGTGGGAATCGGAATCCAACTATCATCGCATGATAACGTGATGGAATCCACTCACGTTATCACACTCCAGAAGGTATGCGCATACCTGGCAAGTTTCAGTTTCTTTAGAAACTCCCGATGTGATTTTTACCCCATGCACTTATGACCCTGACGAAAGCCAACATATCATAAGTCACATGTCAAGTTCTATCCATCATTATCCGGGTTAATTTGAACCCACCTGTTCCTACCATTGACGAAGGCTAAAATAGTAGTATGACTTTCCCAAACCAACGCATTTATCTATGCAACAGAAAAGTAATAAATAGCTACCATACACAAGCCTTGACGAAGGCCAACATACATAGCATGAATACTAAATGTAACCCGTCTAAAATGACGGAGGGCTATGAATGTTTTTTGGCGAAAAACCTTTAACGTAATGAACTTGATATCGTTGAAGGAACCGGATGGATTTTTACAAAAATATAATGGCGAAAACCTTTGCTAAAGAGGTCACTCCCGGTGAAGGGATCTTGGCTCTTTCCCCTTAGAATGAGGTGAAGGATATTCCAACTGAATACCGTGATGCAAAGCAAAAAGTAATCGACTATAGAGAAGTTATTACCCTGACGCAAAACTGTCCAAGGGGTCACTACCGATGAAGAGATCTCGAGCCTTGCCTCGTTGAATGAGGTGCAGGATATTCATAACCGAATACCACTGTGCAAAACAAAAGAAAACGTCCTTGTAATAACAGCTTTTTGAAAAAATTTCCAACAACATCGAATAGGTCTGTTTTCCTTGCATTGATCTGAATCAACGCAGTCCCATCAATTAATCACACCACAAAATAACGAAAATATGATGTACGTATATGCAATTCGCATTCGCCACTGGGTCCCGTCATCGCTCGTTAGGTTACTTAACTAACGACAGAGCGGGGACTGGACTAGCGCGGGTGTAAAACATATACAACATCTACTAGTATATATATCAATATATAATAATCGCTCCAAGCGTGATAAATGCAACATCACAGAAAAGTAATAAGCATCATAGAACAATAAAGATATTTTGTGAGCCTCGGGTTTCCTTTGAGCCGCAAGTGAAACCCGACGTTCCCCTGGTCGTGTGGATAGCCTGTGCAATGAAAACCTAGACCCCTATGAGTGCGGCAAGTTACCCGCCAAAACCAGAAGCGAGGCAGCCTCCTTCAACAAAGTGAATGGACCACCCAGCACTTCACGGAATCCGGTATCTTGAGCACCCCTCCTTGGGTCAACCAGTACCCCCTACGAGTGCGGCGAATAGCCCACCAATTCTAGAGTGAAGCCCCCTCTGTCTCAAATCCATGAGATGCGGGCCCGTTGCCCTCTAGAACCCGGCTATCCGTGCACTCCACCGTAGGATAATCCTAGTATAGGGTGCTTTTCGTCACCCTATTGAGATGGGAATACGTACGCGCTTGTCAAGCGCATTACAGATTCCCCCTGCCTTGGGTAGGCTGGAGTTTATTGATTGTGGGGATCCGAATCTCCGACAGCCGCGGACTAAACTGCCGTTAATTACCCCTCGCATTTGGAGCGAGGGAACCTCTGATTGACGGATTAAACTGGTCATGCGAACTCAATGTCCAGTGTACGTATGTTGTTTTTGGAGGGGTTTTGGATATATCGGGGGCTCCGTAGAGTTTTACAGGGGTCCCGCAACCCGGATAGCGGGCTGGGGGTCAATGGGGCTATCGGCCCCCTTAAAAAAATTTCTTAGCAGGGACGTGTTTTGAGTGTAGAGTGTATGACAAATGAGGGGTGATGAGCGTTTTAAAGATGCGTGCATGGCACGTGGGCGCTTGGCGCCAGCGGGTCACGTGCCCGGCGCGTGGGCACTTGACGCCCGGCGTCACGTGCATGCACATGGGCGCTTTAGTGCCCGGGGTCAGGTGCGCGCACATGACCATTGGGCGCCTTAGCGCCCGGGGTCATGTGGCGCACACGTGACCATTGGGCGCCTTAGCGCTCGGGGTCACGTGGCGCACACTTGACCGATGGGTGCCTTAGCGCCTCGGGGTCACTTGCGCGCATATGGGTGCTTTAGTACCCGGGGTCACGTGCACACGCGTGACCATTGGGCTCCTTAGCGCCCGGGGTCACGTGCGCGCAAGTGACCATTGGGAGCCTCAGCGCCCAGGGGTCACGTGGCGCACACGTGACCGATGGGCGCCTCAGCGCCCCGGGGTCACGTGGCGCACACGTGACCGATGGGCGCCTCAGCGCCCAGGGGTCACGTGGCGCACACGTGACCGATGGGCGCCTCAGCGCCCCGGGGTCACATGGCGCACACGTGACCAATGGGCGCCTCAGCGCCCAGGGTCACGTGGCGCATACGTGACTGCGGGAAACATCCGCGGGAAGCGGTCTATCCCCTAGGTTGGGTAGTTGAACTCCCAAGGGTTTTTTGGAGTTGAACTCCTAACATAAACTAATTTATGAAGTTAAACTCCAGCAAATCTAGAAAGGAGTTAAACTCCTAGGAATCTTTAGCTCTTCTTTTGAGCCTTGGATCTGTTCAAAGTTAGATTTTTGGAGATGGGTCTCCTTCTTCCTTCCCTTGACCGGTGGGATCTTGGAGAAAAGGGGTTGAGACTTAAAAGTCTCCCCTTTTCGAGATCTGGTTGGAGATCCGAGCTCCCCATTATGGGTTTTTTGGTGAAAAAGTACTTTTTTAGGAAGGAAGAGTTAAACTCTTGATTTAATTCAGAAAGAGGAAGAGGGTTTTAGACCCTTGAGAAAGAGAGAGGAGACACACAACCCCTAGTTCTTTTGGAGAGTGAATTGTGTATATTTTATTTGTCATCATGTTGTCTTATATAAACTTACACATTTCCATATAGCCCCTTGGGCTTTACAAAATGGCATTTTGCCCATCTCATGCCTCTTGTGCTCATTTCTTTTGCACTACAAAAATTTGGCTTTATTCCCATTTTTCTTACAATCATGCATAAAAAAGTACACCAAAATTATTTATTATATGATTTCATTTTGACTTGGGGGGGCGGCCGCTTCATGTTCGGACTCGACTCGGGCATGAGCCCACTTGATGTGGGCTTGGGCCCACCTGGATTGGGGTTGACCTTGACTTTGACTTGGTCAACCGGAGTGCAATTTTGGACCCCAACAAAGTGCCCTCCATCAATAAATGCACACAACATATGTGGGTCGTGTGCATGAAATTGATGGATCTTCATTCATATGGAGGCGACTTGTTTGGTTCCCACTTTTTGGGACGCACTGCCCTTTTTGCGATATGGACGGTCGACTCTTGACGCGTCTCCGAGACGGAGTGTCTGTAGTAGACGTTTCCCCGGTACGGAGCGATTTGGTTCCCGATTTGTGGGAAGCCTGCACTACCCTTTTCTCGACATGGACGGTCGACGCTTGACGCGTCTCCGAGACGGAGTGTCCGTGGTAGACGTTTTCCTGGCCCGTAGTGATTTGGTTCCCAATTTGTGGGAAGCCTGCACTGCCCTTTTTATGACATGGACGGTCGACGCTTGACGCGTCTCCGAGACGGAGTGTCCGTGGTAGACATTTCTCTGTCCCGGAGTGATTTGGTTCCCAATTTGTGGGAAGCATGCACTGCCCTTTTTACGACATGGACGGTCGACGCTTGACGTTTCACCGAGATGGAGTGTCCGTGGTAGACGTTTCCCTGGCCCGGAGTGATTTGGTTCCTAATTTATGGGAAGCCTGCACTGCCCTTTTTACGATATGGACGGTCGACGCTTGACGCGTCTCTGAGGCGGAGTGTCCGTGGTAGACGTTTCCCTGGCCCCTGTTCGACTTGTCCCTGGCACGGAGTGTCGCTGGTTGTTCGACTTGATCCCCGGCACGGAGTGTCGCTGGTCGACTTGATCCCCGGCACGGAGTGTCGCTTGTCGACTTGATCCCAGGCACAGAGTGTCGCTGATTGTTCGACATGATCCCCGGCACAGAGTGTCGCTTATTGTTCGATTTGATCCCCGGCACGGAGTGTCGCTTGTCAACTTGATCCCCGGCACGGAGTGTCGCAGGTTGACTTAATCCCCGGCATGGAGTGTTGCGGATTGTTCGACTTAATCCTTGGCACGGAGTGTTCCTGATCGACTTGTCCCCAGCACGGAGTGTCGTTGTTCGACTTTTCCCTGGCACAGAGTGTCACTGATCGACTTGTCCCCAGCACGGAGTGTCGCTGGTTGACCTGATTCCGAGGCGGAGCATAATTCCGACAGGGAGGTCGCTGGTTGATTCCGAGCCGAAGCATAACTCCGACAGGGAAGGTCGATATCCCGAGGCGAAGCATGATTTCGACACAGGGTAAATTCTGGGACGAAGTATGATTCCGCCGCAGAGGTTGTTGGTTTGATTTTATTTGGGTTGACATCAGCATCACTATACTGGAATATGGTACCAGAGTGAATCATCATCTGTCATGAGAGGATTTGGGGTTTTTGTTTTGGTTTGGCATCAGCACTGCTACACTAGAATATGGTACCAGGAGAGAATCATCATTTGCCTTTGCTTATTGGGAAGCGATGGCTTATGGGACAGGTTTAGATCCCTATCACCTAAGGCTTTTCAATTTTATGGGCCGTAAGGGTCCCATAAAAGCATTTCTCCCTACGAGTCGTAAGGATCCCGTAGGTGCATTTTCTCCTTAGGAGTCGTGAGGACCCCCAAGTGTGTTTTTCCTTTGTGAGTCGTAAGGATCCCACGAAGGCATTTTCTTACGATTCGTAAGGATCTCGCAAGTTTTGTTCTCCTCGTGCATCGTGAGGACACACGAGTGGATTTCCCTCATTCCCAGTTTAATGACTTAGGGGTCATCCGTTTCCAGTTTAATGACTTACAGGTCATCTGTTCCTAGTTTAAAGACTTAGGGGTCTATTGTGCCCAGTTTAACGACTTAGAGGTCATTTGTTCCCAGCTTAACGACTTAGAGGTCATCTGTTCCCAGTTTAAAGACTTAGGGATCTATTGTTCCCAGTTTAACGACTTAGAGATCATCTGTTCCCAGTTTAAAGACTTAGGGGTCTATTGTTCCCAGTTTAACGACTTAGAGGTCATATGTTCCCAGTTTAAAGACTTAGGGGTCTACTGGATTGGAAGTTTGGAATTTTGGGGTTGGGATCAGCATCAGCGTTGCTGACACTAAAGCACAGGTGCCTGGAGCAATTCATCATTTGCCATTTTCCTGTTGGGGAGCGATAGCTTAGGAGACAGGTTTAGATCCTATCACCTAAGGCTTTTCAATTTTATGAGCCGTAAGGGTCCCATAAAAGCATTTCTCCCTACGAGTCGAAAGGATCCCGTAGGTGTAACACCTTAGGATTACGATTAGTGTTAATTAAGCGATAATGCGGGTTTTCTGTAAAAAGTTTACCAATTCGGTTTCCTCACATTTTATAACATTTAATTAATAATTTATTATTATTTGCTATGGTTTGCACACACTTGTGCATGTTAATGTGAGGGTTTGTTTGCGTTAATCTAGATTAGCAACCATGACAACTTAACCTAATCCTAATCCTTTTTTTAAACCATAACCCTAACCCTAGATATTTGTTAGAGATATTTGTTTGTGTTTTGTTTGGAGAGGAGGTGGCATGGTGACTCAATTGATGAGGCATGGCTTGCTTTAATGAAGAGTTAATGCAATTGGTGCACTCACCCTTATTCTCACCCCTCTCTCTCACTCACACACTCTCATTCTCTTTTTTTTTCTATCTCCTTATCATTTCCGTTATCTTTTCTCACTCTTAACTGAACCTTTATCATTTCCTTCACAAAACCTTGCTAAAGTTCATCCAATCTCACCCAAATCCCTTTTCAAGACTTGTTTTGCCTCTAGGATGTTAGTGTATATGCCCTAGAGGCCATTACTGTATCATACTAGTTTGTATATTACTTGATGGAAGCTTGGGATATTCACAGTTGTATATACAATCTTGCTCGAAATGGTAGTATGCTACTTGGTTTGTCTCTACTTCAATATGTGCATGTGTTTCTTTTAGCATATCGCTTATATACATAATAGTAGAGCCCTTAGGATCTTTGCTTGATTATCAGCGTTGTGATGGCGCTCACACTCGTGGGGGCTAGGTAATCCATAAGCACATCCTTATACTGGTCCCTAGTCGTTGGACTATCGAGACAGGGCATCGATACTCCGGAGTAGACTAGCGTATGCGCTTCTTATCCCAGCGTGGGAGACGGTATGTCCCACAGCCGTAAGTATGTCTTACTTGAGAGAGTATGCGGGTGCTCGTTAGGTTACGAGTACACTGGACAGGACTCGTCGGGAACTGTTGGTTGGTATTATACATATCGTCATTTATCAGTTCCCAGGTGACATGAGTACAGCTTAGTCCGCTGACTTGATACTGTCACTTCGCCTCGAGTGTGTTCCCACTGCACTTTGATTACTACCCTACCACGGCTCAAAGGAGTCGTGCAAACAGGTAGTTTTTGGGTGCAGTCCCGAAGCACTTGGAGGCAGTGACGGTTAGACAGGATTCGTCTCTCCCGGTATTGGGGGTTGACATCGCGCTGTGTCCAGGAGAGCCATTACACAAGTAGTCCCTGGCCAGGGCAAGCGAGATATACTGGTAGGTTTCCGGTGTTATCTCAGGGTGTTCTGGGCTACACTCCGACACGACTTGTACCGCTATTAGGGGACTGACGTTCACCGCCCCCCTAGGCCCGCCATGCGACGTATCAGACGAACAGACCGGACTGTACGGAGACTGTCACATACAGGCTCAGTAGGAGTTCAGATGGGGTCACCTCGTCAGTCTTCTTATCGGCATCTACCTGGGGACCGTTACGTACAGCTAGTGCCGCTTGCGGTCTGTGGTTAAACCCACTGCCAGCGTAGTGTCGAGTCTTTAGAGTCCCACACAAAGAGCTATTCGCCTTATAGGCAAAATGAGTAGAGGTCGCATGGTTTTGCGACAGGGTTCGTTCACATCCGCGCACTTGTGCACGTTTTCTCTCCGGACAGCTTATACTAGCGGGCTTTGGTTTAAGCCAGATCCTAGTATATGATTTGGGATTGGTTTTATCTCTTTGTATTCGTGTTCCTCAGATCACGAATGCGGGTGCGTATACACAGTTGATTGAGACAGGGGAAGAGGACTTTGATTAGGGTTTATGACCATTGTCATTTTATTAACCCTAATGCTTATGTGTGTATTATAATTAATTGATATTAGCTATATATAATGGTGCATGGTTAGGTTTGTTGACATTTTGACCATACTTGACTTGTTCACCTTAGTTGACATGTTGACCATCATCATTCCATATAAAAGATGCTCTTTGATCCTTGCAATTTTCATTTAATGTGAAATGATAATGGTCAAGTCTTGATTAACCATGACAATTATCAAGCTAATTATCTATTTTTTATAATTCATACATATATGTGAGAATGGCTTATTATTCTCTCATTCTATCATATACTTTCTCTCTCTTGCTCTTCCTCTTCCTCAAGCTCTCCCCTCTCATGTGTTGAGAAACACTTGAGCTTGAGAAAAACCACTCTATAGTAATCTCTACTCTCATCTAGGGTTCTAGGATTAGCACTTCTAGCACCTTAGTTACTTCTAGCTTGAAGTAGAAGCTAAAGGTTGAGGCTTTCGGGTGGATCCTTCTTCGACTCGAGAAGGCGACAAGGCGATCTCTTTCTTACACTCCAAGGAGCAAGGAGAGAAGGACATAAAGCCCTAGGTATAACCATTCTTCCTTGTAGCTAATTTCTAATTAGCTTTTAGTTAGTTTTGTTTAGTAAAGATCCCGACTTTGTCTAGTCCGTGTTGCCTAGAGTAGTAAAAATCCGATTTTTATTCCGTTTTCCGCCTCCCCGCAAGCACCGCGGTGGGCAACGTGGACTTACATAGGATCCATTGGAGCTTGGAAAGCTAGGATCTTTGAGCTTGTGGGAGTAGGTAATGATCTCTATCTGTTAAGTAGGTGCTTTTTATATTGTGTAGCCTTGTAGTTTCAGTTTAGAACACTTAAAGTATCGTTTCGTGCACATATCGTATTTTTAGTGTCATTATACGGTATCTGTGATCAGCTGTGACCCAGTGTGTGTAATAGAAAATCTAGCAGTGTAGTTGTGTTGTACCAGTGACCCTAAGCCTACACCTAAAGCACGAACCCCTGGATCTCCGATTTGGCCGGTGACAAGAAGGAAAATTCAGGCGACCTCAGTTTTTGTGTGGAGTTAGGGTTTGTGTTCTTCAGGGTAGCTGTCTGCAGTTGTTTAAAAGTGTTTGGTACTGTTTGATTTTTGAGTTTTGACTGTATACAAAATCTGGGATCACTTAGTTTGTTTCTAGTGTTACGAATATGTGCGTTACGTTAAAGGATACAGTTCGTGTTCTTATGTTGCTGTTGCTCTTAGGTTGGTTTTGTAGTGTCGCTACGTACGTTAGCCACTAGACGAACACTTGATAGTTTGTTAGGAGTTGATGCGTCGGTCAAACGTAGTTGGGTCGCGTATTATTGGAAGATTGCTAATATACACTTGTTTTATGGTTTTATGATCTTAGGGTCACAGGAGAGGACTTCGGACGCTGCGAATAAGGGAAAACGAGTGGTTGGCTTTACTTAGCCCAAGATCATCTGTGAGTAAATTTAACATCTACAGAGGAATCGCCTGCATGGCGTTATGCGTCTGGGCTAGATATGATATGACATTAGCCGCATGTTTACTTTCATATATAGAGATTGTGCATGAACTCATTTCATATCATTACTTGTTGTACTTAGACTTGTACCCATTGGACACTGCACTATTATTGACGGTTCATGTCGCACGAGCACTGATTGTATGCCACACACACCGTCGATAATTGCCATGACACGCACAACACACATACCTATGTGATATTCTATTGTTAGTGACATTTAGATATTTATTCATGTCTTTTGCGTATATGACATATAGCATACCTGTATACCTACATGCTTACACATATGCCTTGCCATATCTACATGCTATCTACACATATACCTATATGGTAGGGTACCATTAGTGACAGGTATATATATACACATATGAGATATAGCTACATGTACATCTTGCATACATACTTACATGCACACCAATATACCTTGTTATAGTTACATGTTCACCTTTATATGATGTTGCGTTGGATTTTGGATATTAGGAACCGCATGATATATTTAATAACTTGTTGCAGTTAAATAGCTGTTTTTCCTTTATATGCTCATATTACTGTTTATGTTGCGTATATTATATTTCATGGATTTTCGCATTGAGATATGGATTTCCTATGATGTTTTCTGGATTTGAGGATCGTGGTAGTTCATGAAATTATGCATTATTTGAAAGACCCGGTTTCTCTTGATATGATATTTTAGTACGTTCACCATGAGATTTCTCGGTTCTGAGATTTGTGATATATATCCGATGCGAGGAGTGGAGTGGGCCGTGTGCGGGTACATGGTAGGGCCCGGAGGTACCCCGGAGCAAGATTGTCGCAGATGATGGCGATGAGCTCGAGGCAGGGGAGTACTACCTTTCGGTGACAGTATTGGACTCGGCGGTGATCGTGGAGATACCGACCAGAGTCATCTACGTATGGATACGTGGAATTTCGAGTGTCGAAGCTGGGCATTCGGGTTTCGGTAGCATATGATACATACCTTTCAGGGCCAGTCGTGGTGGCGACGCCTGATAGATCAGTTTTTATGTGTCGATGCTGGGCACTAGTTTTCATAATGTTTTTGGGTGTCGATATTTGACACTCCAGTACCGTGAGACTTACATGATATGAGGGCAGATTTTATGGTCGATATTGTTGGAGATAGTGCCCTCAGAGTCAATTATTGGATCACAGACACGTGATTGCAATGATTGAGGGAGGACCTATCCCGGTAGGACAGTCTTACTCAAGATGATAGTGTGCTATCTGGTTTATCTTTATCATCGTGTACTGCTTTAGGTGACCTTACAGGTCACTATTACACGTTGATAGAGCCTACAGGATTCTTGCTTGACTGCCAGCAGTATGAGGGCGATCATATACGTGAGAGCTGGTAGTCTATAAGCACATCCTTAAAAGGTCCCTAGTCGTGGGAGTTTCGAGACAGGGCATCGATACTCCCGAGTAGACTAGTGTATACAGTCAAGACCCCGACGAGGGGCGGTGGCCGGTCTCACAAGCCACTGGTGTCAGTTGGTTCACCTAAGAAGTATACAGGTGCTCATTGGGTTATGAGTACACCGGACAGGACTCGCCGGGAACATGCTAGTTGGTCTTATACCTGACGTCAGATAGTAGTTCCCTGGTGACATGTGTACAGGTTAGTTCATCGACCTGAGATCGTCATTTGTCTCGTGTGAGTTCCCACTGTACTTTGATTACTACCCTACCACGCTCAAAGGAAACGTGCATACAGGTTTTAGTTGGGTACAGTCCCGAGCCACATGGAGGCAGTGAGCGAATCTGCAGGGGTTCGTCTCTCCCGGTATTGGGGGTGAGGTCGAGCTGTGTCTAGGAGAGCCATTACACGAAGTCCTTGGCCAAGGCAGGAGATTTACTGGAAGGTATTCCAGTAGTATCTCAGGGTGTTCTGGGCTACACTCCGACATGACTTGTACCGCTTTTGGGGGTCTGACTTTTACCAAACCCCTAGGCCCTCCATGCGATGCTCATAGACGAACGGACCGGACTGTACGGATATTGTCACTAACAGGCTCAGTAGGGTGTCAGGATGAGTTCTCTCATCGACGTCCCTGATTAGTCGAAAATATTGTATATTTTAGCCGGCAATTTCCTCATCATTTGCATTCATATAGAAGTGTTCGTCATTCATATTTTACATATTAGCAAAACTGTAGCAAAATATCAGATTACATGTATTAGACTCTAAAACCGACACTATAAAGGAAATTGACTACATTTCATGGCATCGCATCATCCCTACATTTGTGGAACACTTGTTTTGAGATCTGTGCAGGAAAATCCAGAAGTAAAGCCAAAAGCTTACATGGTACCGATCAAACATGACATCAACTCAATGATTTCAGTTCTGGTATCAATCCAAAAGGGAAAATACAAATCAACATATCAGATAAAGCCCCAAATGGCATTCCAAGACCACACCAGAAAGCCCAAGGCCCAAGCCCCACAAAGAGCCGCGGATCCGCAGCAGGAGCCTCCTTGCGCCGCGGATCCGCGGTGGGTCTAAGGATTTAGCCTCCTAAATTTGGTGCAAAATGCTTCTCTCAGGGCCTACACTTCAGCAAGACACAACAATTTCCAGAAGACTCCAGAGACTTCTGCCAGATCAGCAAACCCTTGTTCCAACACTAAACTAGCCTTGTATTCTAGAAACTTCTACCTAAACCCTAGCTTAAACCCTAAGCTAAGCCTAACAAACTCTTTCTAGAAGTCTTTCAACAAACTTTTGGAGGGAACTCAAAGGCTTAGGGTTTAGGTACTCTATAAATAAGACCCTAGGCTCACTTATAATTCATTATGGAATCAACCCTATTTTAGTTCATTTGAAAGCCATTCTATCTCTCTCTTCATCTTCTTCTTCCACAAGTCTAGTGAGAGGATTTGTATGAAACCCTAACCCTAATTCCATTCAAAAGACAAGATCCCGAGTACCCATTCATGCAAGAAGCCTTGCAACCTTTTAGGAGCCGAGCCGGTCTTCAACGGAGCAAGTCGTCCAAGCCGATTCGCGACTCACGGAGCCGAGCGAAGCCAAGTCGACAATTTAGTTCTTCCTCTTGTAGTTCTTGAGCGACTGTAATCAAATTGTTGATAGAAATAAAAGGTGAAATTCTTTTATCTTGTTTTCTTTAAATTCTTGCATCATGAGTCAATCTAAATTTCTAGTTATAATTCTTGTTGTGATGCTTGAGTAATACTCCGCTCGTCGAGGAGTCGAGACGATCAATAGAATGATGATGTAATATATCTTAAATCGATTCTTGATTCCTACGAGTTTTGTAAACCCTAGCAAATTCAAGAACCGACGACCCATTTCGTTGCGATGCTTTCTTGATTGATATCGCTCGAAATTGGGGAGTTACGATCGTTTCTTGAAATTGCTAGAGGCTAGAATGTGAATGAAATCAACGAAAGAACAAGGGTTAAACGATGAAACCCTAGTTTCATCAAGAAAGCCCTAACTCTCGTCGATCATCATCGATCTAGTATCAATCCTTCGAAGGACAAGAACACGAAATCTTAAGGTTACATCACATCTATAGATCCGATCGATTCCTACGAGCCTCATTTAGATTCTTGACATTTTGTTTGGAAATATTATCGAAACCCAATTCTTGATTGTTTATCAGTTTCTTGATTCTTGATTAAACTCGTGACACTTGAATCAATTGATAAATTCTTGAATCATGTTTTCTTTTCTTTTCAATTAACTTTTCGATTCAAACAAACAAAATATAAAAACGAATCGCACAAACCCTGTGGACGATCCGCACTCACTTACAATCTACATCCGACACCGTAGTTGATTGCGGTCAAATATAATTCTTTGATTGTGATTCTATTCATTTTCTAAAACGACACACAAAGAAATGATCAATCAAATGGCGCCGTTGCCGGGGATCGCGCGCTAATTCGTTTTATATCAAAGTTTGAATTGAAAGATTTATTTCATTGTGATTTTTTTTGAGATCAAAATTCGTGCAAACCCTAAACAATTTGTTGTGTTTCATTGCAAGGAGATCTGGAGCTTGCTGGGAATTTGGAAAATTTTTTGGAAAATACCAGAGAGCTGTGGGAGTCTACAGAGACTCTTTGAAGAATTTTGGTGGGGTGATCTCATCAAGAGACCGCGGAAGCGCGGCAGTAGGGGGCATTTGCGGCGGAACCGCGGTGGCCTTGAGGGTTCTCTGCAAACTTTTTCTTTCAGGTGATTTCTTGACTTCTCCTCTCTCCTCTTTTTAGCTCCAATTGACAATTTTTCTGCAGGATTCTTTGCAAAGAATAGCAGCTCGCAAATTGCAAAATTAAATTTGTGCATGATTTTGTTTCTTGGTTGTTTGCATTATAAATACGGATATTAAGGGGCACGGCCAAATCCAAATTAGGTGGGGATTTCATTACCCTTTCTAGGCCCCGAAAACCACAAACTTGCATCCGCATTGACCCACATTAACTAAAAGAAATCTAGAGATGATTCTAAGGACTGTCGCGCTCACTTAGGACAAGAGAAGGCCGTGGGTAATTCATTGCTTATCCGCGTTTTCTTGCGGTGCCTAGGCAAGTGTGTTGAAGGCTAGTGGTTATTAATTAGGCCCACTACTTACGTAGTGGAGTACCTTCACACTTACCTGGCCTCAGGGGAACAAAGAGGCAGTGGAGGATTCTATCCTGTGACTTGTCTTTTGGCAGTTAGGAGTGGTCTAGAGCCGGACCTAGGTGACCATTAGATTCTAGGGTTTGTGTGCTGCATTTGTTGTGTCGCATCATTTTTTTCAAAAATCCGTCCCTTTTTCAAAGCAAACACCGCACATATTCATTTACCCCTAATTATAAGCCAACGCTGCCACTTGTACTAACCCTTTTTAGTACAAGATAGGCTGGACACGGGATTCTAGTGCCCGTTTAGTCCGCGTACCCTTTATCGACTCCGAAGTCGATATTTCTCCATTTACCTTTCCTATACCTACCACCACACCCACACCGATGGATCCAAATCCATCAAACTTCTTTAACCCTAATCGGCCGCCGTCCGTTGGTGCGCAGAATCCACCCCGCATCTCTCTCCAGGAGAGATGCTATCCACTTAGAGGTCCTCTTTCGACCTGCTTATCCACACCACCTGCCAATGGGGATAACTTTAAGATTAAGCCCCAGTATATCAATTTTTTACCCAAATTCCACGGACTCGAGACTGAGGACGCTTACGTTTTCATTACCAAATTTGAAAACGTGTGTGCAATGATGGGTACGTCACAACTTTCAGTGGATGCGATGCGTCTACGACTTCTTCCATTTACTTTGTGCGATATAGCCGAGAAGTAGCTATATAACACTACCGCACACTCTATTACGAATTGGGAAGAATTCGTCTCTGCATTCCTTAAGAAATTTTACCCAATCCAAAAGACAGCTCGAATCCGTAGAGAACTGAATCAATTTGCCCAGCTCCCTACTGAACCATTTTCAAAATGCTTTGAACGTTTCAAGGATCTATTGGTTCAGTGTCCTCATCACAGCATCCCGAGATGGGAATTATGCCGAATCATCTATGAGGGCATTAACTCAAACACTAAACAGAGCCTTGAAAACATGTGTCAAGGTACATTTATGACTAAGGATGATGGGGAAGCTTGGAAGTACTTAGAAGAGTTCGCTGAAAAATCACTACAGTGGGAGAGTGGAACCCAACCATTGAATAGGGGTGGCGTACACCAAATAGATGTGTCCATAGGTGTTCGAGCTGAGATGGCAGCAATGCAAAAGAAGCTCGACGCTATGGAACACAAATTTTCTGCAGCCTCCCTAAACCCAATGTCGCTTCCCAAAACTGTTTGTGGGTGCTGTTCTGATCCGTCTCATTTAACGGAAGAATGTCCATTAAACTCTGCGTTTCAAGGTCACGAGCATTATAATGCCGCATTTCAAAGACCTCGAAACGATCCATATTCTTCCATGTACAATCAGGGTTGGAGGAATCACCCGAATTTCGCTTGGAACCAAAACCAATCTCAAAACACGGTTCCAAACACGAATAATTTTCAAAAGGCTCTTCCTCCACCATAACAGCAACCCCTTTAACTCACTCAGCACCCCTAGCAGTCACAAAATTTCCAAAACCAGGGCAACACTCCTGCACAGTCTAATCCTATGCAGTTGTCCTGTTCTGACGAATTCTCTCAATTCACTCAAACAATGAAATCACTTTTATCAAATTTCATAGAGGTTTCGACTGAGGTTAGATCTCCCGTCAGTGAGATAAAGAAAAACTCAGCGTCCCAAGCTGAGAGTATCAGATCGATGGAAGCTGAAATAGCTCGCCTTAAAGCCGAAATGAGTGCGAGAGAAAAAGGGAAACTTCTCTCTCAACCCCTACAGAATCCTGGGCATTACAATGTAAATGCCATCACAACGTTGAGATCGGGAAAAGTGCTGAATAATCATGTCGGGGAAGGTATTGATGATACTGAAAATCATATCAACACCCCGGCTGAGACCTTTCCACACATACACACTTCTCCTTCTGATCCTTCTTCTTCTACCATACCACCTTCTCGAGAGCCTATTCTCCATTTCCCATTAGGCTCGACACCTTCTCCCAACCCTTATAGTTCTCCACAAACGGTCCCCACACCTATTTTGGGATCTCGTCTACCCCCTCTTCCTTCTCTTATGATGGACCCGGCGCTTATTGCGAAAGCTCCTTACCCGAACCGGTTAAGGGGTAATAGAACGAGTCCTCATATATGGAGAAAATTTTGGAAATGTTCAAACAGGTTAACATCAATATCCCTCTCCTAAATGCAATTCAGCAAGTCCCCGCTTATGCGAAAATTCTTAAGGACTTGTACACTAGGAAGAGGAAGACCCAAGTGCCGAAGAAGGTCTTTATGGCTAATAATATCAGCACTGCTTTTATTCCCCAGCTACCAAAGAAACGAAAGGACCCAGGATGTCCTACAATATCGATTTCTATTGGAGGTAAAAACATAAATCATGCTCTTTTAGACCTTGGCGCAAGTGTTAACCTCCTTCCATATTCTGTATATGAGCAATTAGGGATTGGAGAGTTGAAACCTGTTCACTGCACTCTCCAGATGGCAGACCGATCTATCACCAAACCAAGGGGTGAATTAGAGGATGTGTTGATAAAGGTCGGGGAATTTGTTTTCCCTGTAGACTTCATTGTACTCGATACACATACTGTAGCAAACCCCCGGGGCCAAATTCCGGTGATTCTGGGTCGTCCTTTCCTTGCCACTTCCAACGCTGTTATAAACTGTAGAAACGGTTCAATGAACTTATCATTTGGAAATATGACCATTGAACTAAATATCTACAAAGTTGGAAGTCAGCCATCAGAACCCTCTGCTCATATTTTAGATGTGTGCTCTGTCCATGAGACCACTCCCGATAGTTGTGGAGCTGAGGAACTTTGCTTTACTGATCTCGATGGCATTACCACATCTCTGTTTGATTTCACACAAGATCTTAGTGAGGACACTTTACCTACACTTGAGTCCTGCACAACTGACTTTTCTCCACCCGAGTCTGTATCTTTCACATGCTCTGAGCTTCTTTGTAAATCCAAAAATCACTCAATAATCCCTCCTTCTATCATTTCTCCGCCCGAATTAGATCTCAAAATTTTACCCTCTCATCTGAAATATGCTTATTTAGGTGAGAAGGAGTCTTTACCGGTTATAATTTCCGCTTCTCTAGCATTAGAGCAAGAGAATGCACTTTTATCGGTATTGAGATCTAACAAAGAGGCGTTTGGTTGGAGTATGGCGGACATCAAAGGGATTAGTCCCTTGATAGTTGAACATCATATACATGTGATGGATGATGCCAGACCAACCCGAGAACTACAGAGACGGTTGAATCCCGTCATGAAGGAAGCGGTCATGAAAGAGATCGTCAAATGCTTAGATAATGGTATTATATACCCCATCTCCGATATCCAATGGGTAAGTCATATACATGTCGTTCCTAAGAAATCCGGCATCACTGTTATAACCAATGAGGCGAATGAGTTGATTCAGACACGCGCCCAAACTGGGTGGCGTTTATGTATCGATTATAGAAAACTCAATACTGCCACAAGGAAAGACCATTTTCCTCTACCATTCATTGATCAGATGCTGGAACGCTTAGCGGGACGAGAGTATTATTGTTTTATGGACGGATACTCAGGCTATAATCAGGTCCCCATCGCCAAAAAGGATCAAGATAAAACCACTTTTACTTGTCCTTTTGGTACCTTTGCTTACAGTCGCATGCCCTTTGGGCTATGCAATGCTCCCGCTACCTTTCAGCGGTGTATGATGGGGATATTCTCTGATATGGTAGAGAATTTTCTGGAGATCTTTATGGACGATTTCTCGATTTTTGGAGACTCTTTTTCCGATTGCCTTGCGAATCTTGACGCTGTTCTTACTCGTTGCAAAGAGAAGAACTTGACTTTGAACTGTGAAAAATGCCATTTTATGGTCCAAGAAGGAATTGTCCTTGGACATGTCATTTCACAGAAAGGCATGGAGGTTGACAGAGCTAAGATAGATGTCATTCAAAACCTCCCTCATCCCAAAAGTGTCAAAGATATTCGCTCTTTCCTTGGCCACGCGGGCTTTTATAGGAGATTCATTAAGGATTTTAGCAAAATTGCTAGACCTTTAACTCTTCTCCTGGCCAAGGATACGACCTTCCATTTTGACTCGGATTGCGAGACAGCTTTCGACTCACTTAAATACTCACTCACTTCAGCTCCCGTTTTATCATCACCAAACTGGGACTACCCCTTTGAGCTGATGCGTGACGCATCTGACTTTGCAGTAGGTGCTGTCTTAGGACAGCACATCGAAAAGATGCCACACGTAATATACTATGCAAGTAAGACCCTGAATGATGCACAAATCAATTATACAACCACAGAAAAAGAACTTTTAGCGGTTGTATTTGAATTAGAAAAATTCAGGCCTTACTTAATTGGCTCACCTATAGTTGTGTATACTGACCATTCCGCTTTAGAACATCTTCCGGCGAAGAAAGATGCAAAAGGTCGACTAATACGTTGGATCCTTCTGTTACAAGAATTCGATCTTGTTATCAAAGATAAGAAAGGATGTGAAAACGTAGTAGACGACCATCTTTCACGCATTATTTCTTCCCTTGTGACCCTGCCGATCAATGACTCGTTTCCTGATGAGCAACTCTTGAGCGTATCCAATGAACCATGGTTCAGGGATATTGTGAACTATCATGCCACGGGACTGATACCCAGCGATTGGTCAAAACAGGAAAAATACCGTTTTCTATCCCAAGTAAAACACTTTTACTGGGACGAGCCCTATTTGTTTAAGTATTGTCCTGATCAGATCATTCGCCGGTGTGTCCCGAATGAAGAGTTCAAGAGTGTTCTTTCTTTATGTCATGATCAGGCCTGTGGAGGTCACTTTGGACCTAGAAAGACAGCGGAAAAGGTTTTGCAATGTGGATTTTATTGGCCGACCTTATTCAAGGACACATTTGAGCATTGCAAAACCTGTACACAATGTCAGTATACGGGTAGAATCTCCCAGAGGAATGAAATGACTCAGCAACCCATCTTGGTTGTTGAAATATTCGATATTTGGGGCATAGATTTTATGGGTCCTTTTCCCAACTCCTTTGGGAATCTGTACATGTAAGTGCACGGCGGCGCCCCGGCCGTCAATCCGACGCCGGAATGCGGAAGCGGTGAAAAACTTTAATTTTGCGGACTTAGCAAACCGGCACCACCGCGCACTAAACATCCGGATCGTAACCATTAACAAGTCTAAGCTACTAACAAGAAAGGGAAGAGAGATATACCGACAGATCCGAGTCCTCCGGTCTTCTCTTCGCCGTCCCGATCTCCTGCGGAATGTGCCGTCTCCTCCTCGTCGCCGGAAGTGCACCACATCGCCTACTTCTTTTACGGGCTCCCACCTCAATGCCGAGGCAACTCGGGCACGAAGCCGGCTACTCGACGTGCCCAAGATATGCTGTAGAATATCTAGAGAAGAAGTCTCATTTGGGGTTTTTGGAGCTTTGCCATTTTGGTGGAGGAAGAAGAACTTGGAGAGAGGTGAAGGAAAAATGTGATAGACCAAGAAGAAAAATGAAAGTATCATATTTTCTCCACACACAAGAGAAGCATTTCCCTCATCCCATTCAAAGTGGCCGCCCCCCCCCCTTTCATGTGTGATTGGAGAGAGAAAAAGTAAGGTTAAGGGGGTGGGTGGAACAATAAAGAAAAAGGGAATCATGAAAGAACATGATAACAAATACATCCACACACAACCAACCTCACCCCTCATCACCATCAACAATCATGACTTTAAAAGTCAAGTCATGATGGAGTCAAAACAAGTCAATGATGGTGCACATCATGAAAGCCATCATGATCCAACAAGATGCAAAGAACCCCTTCCACTATGCAACAAGATGCAAAGAACCCCCTCCACTAATGCCTATTTGCAACAATGCAAATAAGCCCTCCTCCACCAAACTTCGGCCAATGAACGATACAAAGGAAATCGGCCGAAACGAAAAGCAAACTGGCAACTCCAGAAAACTGGTCCCGTAATAAATTACAGGAAAACCCCGATACTGTGCATACACACCCGCATTTGAATTTCGACCGAAATACAAATGCAATGAGACAAAATCTCCACTTTACTATACTAGAATCCGGCTTATACCAAAACCGGCTAGTAATATCTGTTCGATCCTGATCCGTGCAATACCGCACGTATCTGATCGAACCCTGCCATATAAACATACGGCCTATAGTACAAACTGTCCAATCCTGATCCGTGCAATACCGCACGTATCTGATCGGACCTTGCCATATCTCCATACGGCCTCTACAACCTTTCGCCCGAAAGCTGAGTAACTGAATGTGGGGGACTCTAAAGACTCGTCAACACTTTGGTTGTGGATTTAACCACTAGCACGTCAGAGGTATAAGCCAATACGTAACGGGCTACCAGGTACTGACTAAAAGGGATGTCTATGAGTGAACTTAACCTGACAACCCTACTGAGCCTGTCAGTGACAATATCCGTACAGTCCGGTCCGTTCTTCTATGAGCATCGCATGGCGGGCCTAGGGGGTTGGTAAAAGTCAGACCCCCAAAAGCGGTACAAGTCGTGTCGGAGTGTAGCCCAGAACACCCTGAGATACTACTGGAATACCTACCAGTAAATCTCCTTGCCTTGGCCAAGGACTTCGTGTAATGGCTCTCCTAGACACAGCACGACCTCACCCCCAATACCGGGAGAGACGAACCCCTGAAGATACGCTCACTTCCTCCATGTGGCTCGGGACTGTACCCAACTAAAACCTGTTTGCACGACTCCTTTGAGCCGTGGTAGGGTAGTAATCAAAGTACAGTGGGAACTCACACGAGACAAATGACGATTCCCAGGTCGATGAACTAACCTGCACACATGTCACCAGGGAACTGCCATCTGACGTCTGGTATATGACCAACTAGCATGTTCCCGGCGAGTCCTGTCCGGTGTACTCATAACCTAATGAGCACCTGTATACATCTTAGGTGATCCAACTGACACCAGTGGCTTGTGAGACCGGCCACCGCCCCTCGTTGGGGTCTCGACTGTATACACTAGTCTACTATGGAGTATCGATGCCCTATCTCGAAACTCACACGACTAGGGACCATTTAAGGATATGCTTATAGACTACCAGCTCCCACGTATATGATCGCCCTCATACTGCTGGTGGTCAAGCATAGAATCCTAGGGGCTCTATCAACGTGTAATAGCGACGTGTCAGGTCACCTTAAACAGTATACGATGATAAAGGTAAACCAGATAGCATACTATCATCTCGAGTAAGACTGTCCTACCGGGATAGGTCCTCCATCAATCATTGCAATCACGTACCTATGACCTAATAATTGACCCTGAGGGCACTATCTCCAACAATCTCCCACTTGCACTCAAGGCTAATTATTGCGATGTCGCATACTCACAGCCCATGTGATACCGAACACCCAACTCCTCTACTAGTCAGTCTCACAAAGCTCGTTTGCGAAACTATTGCGTTCGAGGAACAGCCTCAGTGAGTGGATCCTCTTTGTTGTTTCTTTCTATGTCTCTCTATGTCTCAAGTTCGCGGAGAAACCCATCTCCCGAAATGAGCAATACCTGTCTTAGAATATGTCTGGATGTCTGATGGGACATAGCTCATAAATGAACTCCAAATCCAAACTTCTTAGACTGTATCGACAACTGAACTTAATCAGTATCCTGCGCCATGCCTCCCTCAGTATTGCCTTGGACCACCTGTCCAAAATACTTCCCCTCGTCAGAAGGAAAAACTATAACTCTGACAACCTCCTTGTCGTCCATGTCACCTTGGAAGCCTGGAATGACAACTGTCTCCCGAATGAGGCTGTCGTTATCATATCCCTTAGAACATCCACTTATGTTCTAAAACTGCTTCCGACTGTTTCTCCAGGATTGGATCATTATCAACTTATTGCATCTACAGCAAGAACAACATCTGGTGTGGTACTTGACATCTCATGATTGACTCAATTGCCTAAGCAAGTGATCTGCCAATCATGCGTATCCCTCTCCCCTTTAGTCTTTAAGACACCTTTAGAGAGGGTGACTCCATTACCTGCAGGTACACTACCGTGCCAGGAGTCGTCCATTCTAAATACTCTTAGAATGCTGTCTAAGTACCCTGATTGGGAAACCACCCAAATCTAGATCTAAAACCATAGATCTAGTGACCAGTATGTCTGATATAATATCCAAGTCCTATGTGGAGAAAACACTGTGTGACGACCAAAGTATAACCGATTGTAGTATAGGAGTTTCCTTTCCTACTCGGTGTATGTCATCCAAATACCAGGATATCACACCCTACTACCTTCTCAACAGATCCATCCCCTATTCTGATGAAGTCAAACCTATGACTGTCACGTCAGAAATAGATGATCTATCTCCGCTATATCTACTTTAGTCTATAAATAGACATAAGCTACCTGTCCACCAATGCTTCCGCTGCTCCCACTGACTACGACAACCCTCTGGCAGAGTCATATAGACGTACACTTCTAAAACTAGTTTAGAATGACGCTATACTCATCCTCACGCCGGGTCTCGCAGCCTGGAACAACAGCAATGGTAATTGTGGGTAAACAAGAACTTCCCTTTCACCGTCCTTAAGGCTACCGGAGTACCTCTCGGGTGCCTGAAGTTACCCACCTTATCTGCGGAGTGGCCAATGGAATGTCGATCCAGATTGAATCTTTAGGTACCTTATCAAATCTTCAGTAATCGTTTGCGGTTCTGGAATCACTTCCAGTTCTACCATACTCCCACTACTGTTTTTCTGAAAAAATCCATTTTTAATAAAACTGTGGCGAGTCTAGAACAATATCGCTATTGTTCATCCAGATGGTAGAAAATCAACCCTCGTCATAGCCTGGGTCAACCCACAAACAGCCATTACAGAAACGTGCCTTGAGTTGTCCAATGTCTGGTTTTAAGCATAAACCGGACAACTCTCCGTACCTTAACAATGTTAAGATATGAACTGTACTATATCCAATATAGAACCAGAGGCACTGATTTAATTGAACCAGATCCAAATCATGCAACTGTCTCCAGTGCATGTCAACTAAATGGAAAGAGGCCGATCAGCGTTACTCAACTTAGGAATGCTTCCAATTATGAATAACCTGAAAGAGAAGCAAGTTCTCTTAATCATTACTATCAACTGAATACCATACGCAAGTATCCATATCTTCGATCTCTTTGAAGAATCCCGGTACTTGCTACACCTGGTTCTCTACTCTATTCAAATACCTATAACTTCTCAAAATTCGGACCCTGTGTTTCCATGAAACACCTGTCTAAAAACTAGAGAAGTCATAAGTAAACCGAATATAGTACGAGGACCAACCCCTCTGTCCTGATGGACCATGGACAACATACAATACTCTGTATAAGTCCCTTGAGTCTGATAACTCATTCAGTGTGTGTCGTAGGTTGAAAACTGTACTTATGGTTAAGAAGAATTACACCGCTGTTTAATGCTCCTTACCTAACCATCCACTGATATAGGTAAATGTCATAGACATAATTTCAGAAAGGTATATCTCACTCTATGAAAATAGACGTACAGATATATCAATTTGAAATTGGTGCATAAAAGCGGATATTCAAAACTAAATATTTGCCGACCGGCAAACAGCCCAGGTGATTTCCTCAAATATCACCGATTACAACGAATCCTGATATTATGAGGATGATCACCCAATTCCCAATAACTTACTCCCACTCATCATCTGTAAAACCATACAGATGTGAGAATCATACCTGGTAAATACATACCCTGGAGCAAGTATCTAATCGGGAAATCAGTTTTCTTTTAACATTACACAGTGAAACTGAAACATCGAAATGTTTCGATGGGGTATCGTGGTATTCCTAGTAATGCCTCTTCCAGATTCACGACTGTAACCATATAATTCTTTGCCACCTCTCAAAATCCCTTCATATGTCTTTAGTCTTTACCTTCTGCACACCCTTTTAGGCAAAATGGTTTTCTTCCTTCCCTACCGTTCGGCACCAGCCTATGGTTTGGAAGAAGACTATCCAATAAGCATAATGGGTGTACTGTCCTAATCCTAGGAACACTCGCAATGCGAGAGAAGGTGAAGATAAAAGACACCTGAATAACTCTTATTCCTATTTCTCCTGGACTAGAATCCATCCCCGAACTGGAACAAGTTCCTTTCGAGTTCGTATATAACCATACGATGGAGTATCTAATAAACTGTGGATCTTCGTAGTGATACGGAGTGTCCTGGAGAAATACAAAGGTGATTTTAGGATTGGCGAAGGAATACTTGGTTTGGTCGTGAATATCTGTTGCAATTTACTTTGCCCTCTTACTAATCCCTTGCTTTGTCTTAACTTAATACCTTCTGCACACCATCGTTATGCTAATTGGTTTTCTTCATTCCCTACCGGTCGGCACCAGCCTAAGGTTTGGAAGAAGACAATCCAATTTACGTAATAGGTGTACTACCCCTAAACCAAGGAGTACACGTAACCTGAGAGAGGGTAAAAGGAAAAGACAACTGAATAGTCCTATCCGTTTTCTCCAGAATCGAAAACCATCCTCGAATAAATCCCTTCGAGTTCGTATCTAACCATACGGTGGTTTTGTCCAATGGAAGTGGACGTTCGTAATAGTACGGGGTGTCCTGGAGAAAAGGGTAAAAGTAGGAGTGGCAATGAGGTTTGCAACTCTGACAATCCAAAAGCTAGTGTTTAAGAAGGTTCGGTCAACTTGGTCACTGAGTCATAGTCTCAGGGTCGGGTCAATAGTCGCTGCCAAAGAGAGAGAGAGAAAAGAAACACTCAGCGTGCACTCTAACCTAGATCAGAATGGTTACCAATTTATCTAATCTGGAATCCTCCCACTGTACCTCAAATTCTCCTCCAAACCTGAAAGAAGAATTAGTCGGGGTTACCCGAGGAGTAAACTAACTCATCAGTGGGAATCGGGATCCAACTATCATCGCATGATAACGTGACGGAATCCGCTCACGGTATCAAACTCCAGAAGGTATGCGCATATCTGGCAAGTTTCAGTTCTTTTGAAACTCCCGATGAGATTTCTGCCCCATGCTCTTATGACCTTGACTTTGGCCAACATATCATAAGTCACATGTCAAGTTCTACCCATCATTCTCCAGGTTAATTTGAATCCACCCGTACATACCCTTGACTTTGGCCAAAATGGCAGTACGACTGTCCCAAACCAACGCATCTATCGATGCTGCATATGAATACCCCAATAGCTACCAATCACTGTGCCTTGGCTTTGGCCAACTTACACAGCTTGAATACTATTGACCACCCATATGAAACGACGGAGGGCTACGAATGGTTTCTGGAGAAAACCTTTAACGTAAAGAACTTGATATCGTCGAAGGAACGGATAGCTTTTAAAAAATATAGTGACGAAAACCGTTGCTAAAGAGGTCACTCCCGGTGAAGGGATCTCGGCTCTTTCCCCGTAGAATGGGGTGCAGGATATTCCAAATGAATACCACGATGCAAAGCAAAAGTAATCGGCTATAGTGAAGTTAATGCCCCGACGCAATCTTTTTGTCCAAGGGGTCACTCCCGATGAAGGGATCTCGGCCCTTGCCTCATCGACTGAGGAGCAGGATATTCTAACTGAATACCACGATGCAAAACAAAAGTGAACGTCCTTGCAATAACAGCTTTTTGAAAAGTGTTCCAACAACATCAGATTAGGTTTGTTTTTAACTTGCATTGATCCGAATCAACGCAGTCCCATCAATTGATCACACCACAAAGAACGAAAATATACTGATGTACGTATATGCCATCCGCATTCGCCACTGGGTCCCGTCATTACCCGTTAGGTTAGCTAACTAACGACAGAGCGGGGACTGGACTAGCACGGATGAAAAACACATACAACATCTACTAATATATATACCAATATATTATATTTCGCTCAAGGCGTGAAAGAAATGCAACATCACAGAAAATGTACAGCATCACAGAAACAATACAGATATCTGGGATCCCCGGGTTTCACAGAGCCACTACTGAAACCCGACGTTCCCCTGGTCGTGTGGATAGCCTGTGCAATGAAATCCTAGACCCCTACGGGCGCGGCAAGTCACCCTCCAAAACCTGAAGCGAGGCAGCCCCCTTCAGCACCGTGAATGGACCACCCAGCACTTCACGGAATCCGGCAACTTGGGCACCCCTCCTGGGTCAACCTGTACCCCCTACGAGTGCGGCGAATAGCCCGCCAATTCCCCAATTCCAGAGTGAAGCCCCCTCCATCTCAATGCCATGAGATGCGGGCTTGTTGCCCCCTAGAACCCGGCTATCCGTGCACCCCTCCTGGGGTAATCCTAGTACAGAAAGTAAAATATACATACAACGGGTACAATGACCGCAACCTGGCCGTGCCCCAAAATAATAATACAAACAGGCAGTGACGGCAGTCCACATGTCGGACGCTCGCCCCGCAATATCAAATGTACATAATACAACCACAACTGTACTAGCATTGCATCCAGGCTATCCCCTACGACCGATCCGCAACATCACAGCAAAAACAAAACATCAACATGAAAGTCACGTTCGCAAATCCGTCTAACCGGGCTATAGCAGTTAGACCGGATTTACCGATCAAGTGACATTCACGGTCGCAGATATAATGTAAATACTGTGAAATAATGTGTTTAAAATATCCGATCGATCAAACTTTAACAAGTGGGCCCCCAAACAATACTGTAGCACTCACAGAAATTATGGGCCCAAAATTAATATTCCAAAACACATATATAAAGCCCATAAAGCTACTGAAGAAATTTCACACAGCAAGCGCACTGTTCGGCGGCGGAACCGCGGCCCAAGGGGGGGTATTGCCGCGGTTCCGCGCTCTGTTCGTCGACTGAATGTGTCGAATTTCTACAGTAAGCTTATAACATCCAGTACATCATTATTTTACAACCTGAAAAATTTTTCGAGACCAAAAATTTTCAACATAAACTGATGCGAAGGTAAAATGCAGTTTTGGAACTTTTTGATCGATCGGAAATGCAAACACATTAAACCAAGCTAGACTAAGTTAATGGCGAGGCTCTGATACCACTGTAAGTGCACGGCGGCGCCCCGGCCGTCAATCCGACGCCGGAATACGGAAGCGGTGAAAAACTTTAATTTTGCGGACTTAGCAAACCGGCACCAAACATCCGGATCGTAACCATTAACAAGTCTAAGCTACTAACAAGAAAGGGAAGAGAGATATACCGACAGATCCGAGTCCTCCGGTCTTCTCGTCGCCGTCCCGATCTCCTGCGGAATGTGCCGTCTCCTCCTCGTCGCCGGAAGTGCACCACATCGCCTACTTCTTTTACGGGCTCCCATCTCAATGCCGAGGAAACTCGGGCACGAAGCCGGCTACTCGACGTGCCCAAGATATGCTGTAGAATATCTAGAGAAGAAGTCTCATTTGGGGTTTTTGGAGCTTTGCCATTTTGGTGGAGGAAGAAGAACTTGGAGAGAGGTGAAGGAAAAATGTGATAGTCTAAGAAGAAAAATGAAAGTATCATATTTTCTCCACACACAAGAGAAGCATTTCCCTCATCCCATTCAAAGTGGCCGCCCCCCCCTTTCATGTGTGATTGGAGAGAGAAAAAGTAAGGTCAAGGGGGTGGGTGGAACAATAAAGAAAAAGGGAATCATGAAAGAACATGATAACAAATACATCCACACACAACCAACCTCACCCCTCATCACCATCAACAATCATGACTTTAAAAGTCAAGTCATGATGGAGTCAAAACAAGTCAATGATGGTGCACATCATGAAAGCCATCATGATGCAACAAGATGCAAAGAACCCCCTCCACTAATGCCTATTTGCAACAATGCAAATAAGCCCTCCTCCACCAAACTTCGGCCAATGAACGATACAAAGGAAATCGGCCGAAACGAAAAGCAAACTGGCAACTCCAGAAAACTGGTCCCGTAATAAATTACAGGAAAACCCCGATACCGTGCATACACACCCGCATTTGTATTTCGACCGAAATACAAATGCAATGAGACAAAATCTCCACTGTACTATACAAGAATCCGGCTTATACCAAAACCGGCTAGTAATATCTGTTCGATCCTGATCCGTGCAATACCGCACGTATCTGATCGAACCCTGCCATATAACCATACGGCCTATAGTACAAACTGTCCAATCCTGATCCGTGCAATACCGCACGTATCTGATCGGACCTTGCCATATCTCCATACGGCCTCTACAACCTTTCGCCCGAAAGCTGAGTAACTGAATGTGGGGGACTCTAAAGACTCGTCAACACCTTGGTTGTGGATTTAACCACTAGCACGTCAGAGGTATAAGCCAATACGTAACGGGCTACCTGGTACTGACTAAAAGGGATGTCTGTGAGTGAACTCATCCTGACAACCCTACTGAGCCTGTCAGTGACAATATCCGTACAGTCCGGTCCGTTCGTCTATGAGCATCGCATAGCGGGCCTAGGGGGTTGGTAAAAGTCAGACCCCCAAAAGCGGTACAAGTCGTGTCGGAGTGTAGCCCAGAACACCCTGAGATACTACTGGAATACCTACCAGTAAATCTCCTTGCCTTGGCCAAGGACTTCGTGTAATGGCTCTCCTAGACACAGCACGACCTCACCCCCAATACCGGGAGAGACGAACCCCTGAAGATACGCTCACTTCCTCCATGTGGCTCGGGACTGTACCCAACTAAAACCTGTTTGCACGACTCCTTTGAGCCGTGGTAGGGTAGTAATCAAAGTACAGTGGGAACTCATACGAGACAAATGACGATCCCCAGGTCGATGAACTAACCTGCACACATGTCACCAGGGAACTGCCATCTGACGTCTGGTATATTACCAACTAGCATGTTCCCGGCGAGTCCTGTCCAGTGTACTCATAACCTAATGAGCACCTGTATACATCTTAGGTGATCCAACTGACACCAGTGGCTTGTGAGACCGGCCACCGCCCCTCGTCGGGGTCTCGACTGTATACACTAGTCTACTATGGAGTATCGATGCCCAGTCTCGAAACTCACACGACTAGGGACCATTTAAGGATATGCTTATAGACTACCAGCTCCCACGTATATGATCGCCCTCATACTGCTGGTGGTCAAGCATAGAATCCTAAGGGCTCTATCAACGTGTAATAGCGACGTGTCAGGTCACCTTAAACAGTACACGATGATAAAGGTAAACCAGATAGAATACTATCATCTCGAGTAAGTGTCGCGACCCAGAATTGGCCCGTGACGGCCCTAATACTACGCAACGCCTAAAGATGCAACATAGTAAAAGAAAGCCAAACCCAGAAATCTAAACCAAGAAAAATACGGAAAAGATAATATAAGTTTAAAACCATTGAAATCGCAACCCAAATTCTTTAAAAGTCTTACATTCTTTCCTTTAAAATTTTAGCAGCACCCCTCTTTTTGTAAAGACAAGTAAAGAAGAATGCAACACAAAATAATGACAGTAGAGAAAAAGGCTGTATATAAAAGACATCAAATCCACAATAATATACATAACGTCCTCACCAAGTCTCTATGTCAATAATACAATAGTAGACGGAGAGGGAGTACAATATACAACGAGGGTACAATATGAAATACAGATAACCGTCTAACCCACCTAAGCAAAATGGTACTGTGAGCTGATGCGGTATCTGTAGCAAAAGATGGTTGCTGGATAGCTGGATAAAGGAATAGCCTGCCTCGACTATTCTGGGGAACAACCTGAAACACCTGTGGCACAACGGGGGTGAGTTGCCAACTCATGAATAGTATAAAACATATGCAAGTAATCACAGGAATGCACGTACAGCATGAATCTAAGATATGCGATTACAATAGTAATAATATGTCATGAAATGCTGAAATAAGGAGAGTACACTAACAGGTACAATCAATATATGAAGCAATAGTAACATGACAAAAGTATGCAATAGCTATGCAATAGAGATATGAGAAAGCAGATATGCAACTATCATAAGGGTACACTACTAGTAATACCAATATATGAATCTGTGCATAAGGTAGGTAAGGGTGAGGTATAGGGTGGAATATGTCATTTCCCACGGAAACTTGACGTCGTGGCAGGATCACAATCCATCAAGATACTCCAATCCCAAATCCTCAAACCGGCCCTCACATTGGGCTGTCACAAAATAAAAGTCTCGCATCACCTCAATGTACAATATCGAATAGCTCTCCTATATCTCGAATGTACAAATCACAAATCACATAGGTATATCCAATGTCCAATCCCAATGAATCACCTAGTATCTCAAGTCCAATCTCAAGTAAGTTTCTAGCATCCTAAAGGTAAATATATGTACAGAAATAAATATGATGGGGGCAATACACATATATTAGTGTCCCATACCACTAATATTGGTGTAAAGGTATATATAACAACGGCTAAATCCCCTGTTATATATACAAAAAGGGGTTAAAGAAATATCATGAAACCATGTGCCAAGCATCGGCACAGAAATCCTCGTATATGGGGCATCCGTCAATCCGGATCAGCCCACGGGGTCCGTCTGCAGTGTCGGCCCTCGGCCTCGACAGTACAGGTCATCCCGCATCCACCTCTCTACTCTGGCCAGTAGCCTCCAGACAACTGCCAGGTCCAAACAATCACCGGTAGGTACTCGCCCGCCTCCAGGCTCAATCGGCAAACCCATCGATCTTCTTGCCGAGGGGAACCATACCGGGCCCCACCATGTACTCTCATACGGCAACCACACATCGTATGGAGCATAAAATCAGCACTGATAAAACTCATGGGAGACGCTCGAAATATCATATCAAGGGAACCGGGTTGTTACATGTATGCATAATTTCATGAACTCCCGCGGTTCCCAAATCCCGAAAACCTCATAAAAAATCCAGATAAACAATGCATGAATCCAGGAATAAATGTATGCGATATATCTGAATGCGAGCGAGTAAACACAAGTATATAGCTGAACCAGATGTATGCGAAATCAAGATAAGGTACAGCTAAGTAACATCAGTAAATGTGAATATTCGAAAACAACTGAATATGTATCTAACATACAGGTGTAGCAATGTATTGGTATCTACCTATAAGAACTGATGTCGTATACCCCCCTGGGTATAAGTAACATATGTAGGAAATCCCTCCCGGTATAGGTAAAATATGTATGAGGTATACCTGTACCTGTATCGCAAAGTGAAAATATACCTATCACTAAAGGTATGATACACTATAGGTATACCGATAAACTAGATATTAAGTGTGGCAAACAATGGTAGCTATAAGGGGTAGTGTGTGACATGGCAATTATTGACGGTGTGTGTGTAGCATGCAATCCGTGCTCGTGCAACATGAACCGTCAATAATGTGTGCAGTGTCCTATGGCTGCTAGTCACAGTATATAGCCATATCTAGGAAATGCAGTAAGGCGCAATTCTACAATGAAGTAGAATGTGCGACAGGTAATTGAATCCTAGCCCAGACGCATAACGCCATGCGGGCGATTCCCCTGTAGATGTTAAATCTACTCACCTAAACTCCACGCGGGGTGAATCCTATCATCTGCTCCCCCTGTAGTGGTGTCTGTAGTCCCTGTCTGCAAACCTGCAAATAAGACATGGAAATCACATATAAGCCACATATCTCGCGAAACGCGATATCGAATCGAAACGAGAAACTCGCGTCACGAACTAAACGCGCGTGTGCACGATACGCTGAATCGTGTGTGTACGCGTCTAAAACCATCGCGACACGCCGCGATACGCTGGATCACAGAACCCACTCGCGTATCGCGCGTATCGCGCAAACACAACTAAACACAAAAACGACATATAGTCCCAGATTTTCCTACAGGCAAGATATTACAAAACTAGACATGTCAAAGACCTAGAAAGCACAGCAGGGAGCCCTACACAAAACCCCAACACCCATGCTCCCCACTGGGCCGCAAATTACGGCCAAAACCAGGAAATTGGCGGCCAGAGTTAGGAGTTTGGGGGTCGTCTTCTGGTGGTGTATCCTAGACCTAGGTATCATGTCCCAGTTTTCCCAATTTTTACCTGAAGGCATCGGGTCTATAGCAGATCACAGATATCCAATAAAACACTTTAAAATCACCAAATTGCACAATATGGGAAATCTATGGTATTTTAGTGAAATCTGGGGATTTCTCAGAAGAAGTGGCCTTACTAACACTCAATTAACCTAAGGTAGCTAACACAATTCACAAATTACCACCATTCCACTCAAACACCATAATTTAGCACAAATTAGCTAATTTAGCACTAATCGAATAAATCGATGCACAACCAAGCAAACCATGCAATGGGGTTAAGGAAATATACCCACTGAACCCTAGAAGGCAGGTGAAGGTGTGGAGAAGAGCTCCTGCGAGAGCTGGGGTCCCTGTTGCTGTTGCTGCTGCCTGCTGATCCTGTTCCTGCTGCTTCTGTTGTTGCTGCTATTGTTGTTGTTATTGTTGCTGTTGTTGTCTTGGTTGTTGTTGTGAATGAAGATGATAAGGATGCTGATGATGTTGAAGCTGCTGCTGATGGTGAGGGTGATGCAAGCTGCTGCTGCTGTTGATGTCTTGGTTGTTGTTGTTGATAAGATGATGATGATGAAGCTGATGATGGTGAGGATGCTGCTGGGGCAGCTGCTGCTGCTGCAGCAAATGTGTGTGTGTGTGTGTGTTTGATAGAGTGAAAGAAAAGAGAGGAAATGAGTGAGAAATGAGAGAAAACCAAACCCCCTCCCATTCTCTTTCTCTTCCCTCATTAAATGAGGCATGGGCAAAGCCATAATGCCCATGCTCTCTCTCTCTCTCTCTCTCTCTCTCCCAAGGTCAACCAATCAACCATACAAAAGTCCCATTTAAATTCATTTTCCAAATCATTTTAATTAAAACCAACCATAACACTATTAAACCCAAAACACCTAAACAAATCAAGAAACTAACCTAAAGAGAATGGGTTAATTTATCATGCTTGCTAAACATGGTCTAACCCCAAAAACAACTCTAGTTATCATGCACAAGTGTGTGTGTGCCTAACAAAATTCTAATAAAATACACATTAAATAGGATAAAATATTTAAAACTTAATTTGGTAAACTTTTTATTAAAAACTATATATTAAAATATAATTAGCTACAAAAACATTCTAAGGTGTTACAATCTCCCCCCCTTAAAAGAAATTCGTCCCCGAATTTAAAAAAAAATAATCCGATACGCATACCTTCAAGAGAAGATTAAAATCCTCAAATCTCGTTCGCAGCCTCCCAAGTGACTAACTCACTATACGGCTACGTCCAAGGAAACCCTTCACAGATGGCAAGACTCTTGACCGATGTTCCTCCACCTGCCGAGCCATTAACACACATGGCTGCTGGTGAACTAAAGATCGCGTCCAGCTCAATGGTCTGATGCCAAATCATGTGAGAAGGTCATGAAGGTAATTGTAAGGTATTATCACAAGGAATACGGGGTGAAAATCCAATAATCTGGGCGGAAGTGCCAATTTAAAGGCAGCGAAACTAACTCGCTAATAGGATCTAAAAGGACCTAAAATCCTGGGATAAGCTTTCCAACATCCAACACGCCATTCATCGGAAGGTCCATAGGAATACATGATCTGTCCTACGAACTCGAGTCTATGACCAACACCATCGTCATAAGACCTCAGTTCGAAATGGACAATCCCCATCTTGACCTAACACAACTGGACCGTCTCCGAAATCTCTAGACTAGCTGGGGTCCAAAGTCCTACTTACGCAGAGTCAGAAAACAACAGGCTGGCGATCGACACGATCTAACCCCTAAGCCTAAGGGTGGCCAATTGGAGTGTCTCCTGATAACATCTATCGAAGGAGAACCCTAACGATGGCGAGGGACGATCCCAACTGCTGACGACAAACACACCACTTAAACAAACAACTGAGCACTGAGTATAACCGGATGACCAGAATCCGAATGGAGTCACACCCTATCCAAACTTGGGTAGAAACCATAACGAAATTCATGGAGATATGCCCCCATTCCTTCTTCGGAACGGAAAAAGGTTGCAATTCTCCAGCCGACCTCAGATGCTCGACCCAAAGCACACAACAAGGCAGACACTTGAAACGAAACCAGAAACTTCTCTTTACATCCCTATCCACTCGTAACTATCTCACAAGTCACGCCAAAGCTGGTGGAACTTGAATGCATAAAGAGAGTTGACAGATGTGCATGCTCTAGGATTTCACGCCTCTACCCGATGAAACCAGGTACACAAACGTGTCCCTAAGTTAGCACATCATTGTCACAAATCAAGGTCTCTGAATCATTACCCAGCCGAGTATGCTCAAGTATCGCTAACGAACGAGCTTCGGTGGGCAGTGTCTCGCGAAAACGACTTAAGAAAAGTGGTCGAGCGCGGACATGAGTAAGCTGTCCCCTCCGTAGAGACGAACTAAGCTATACTCAACGATCACACAAAAACTGTAAATCTGCAGAAGACAATCACAACAATCCAAATCTGCTGCAGGAAGATGTACATTAAGCTCTAGGGGTCCGTGGAAAATCTGACACGACTCTCAACAAGAAGTGTCTCCAAATTTCCAACGCAAAACCACCGCGGCCATCTCCAGATCATGAGTGGAATATCCTCCTCGTACTTCCTCCAAATGTAGGGAAAGCAAAAGCGACGACTCTGTAGTGTCACATCGGTACACCCTCGAGCCCACTCAAGAAACATTATAGTTAAACAACAAGGTCACCCGAACCAAAATCAAAGAAAGACTGATGCAGTTGCTAACTGAATCTTCAACTGCTGAAAACTCCGTACACATGCCTCAGTCCAAAGAGAAGAAACCTCCTTACTGGTCAATTCAGTCGATGGTGCAGCACTACTCTAGCAATCCTGCATGAAACGGTGGCAAAAACCCTGCTAAGCCCAACAATCCGCGGATCCCCGTCCTGCACACAAGTCTGGGCCTAAGCTGTACGGCCACGATCTCCCTCGGAACCATACGGAACCGTCTCCCGCGACTACAAGACCTAGGAGTCAACACAAAACAAGCCTGAAGAAACACCCTGAGAATTAGCAACTGCTGGTGCTCTCCCAGCATCTGCATAACAAATCCTCAGTGCTACTCCTGTCCCTCAAGACACATTAAATAGACCAGAGTGTCGTAAATAACACAACAGAAACTGGTCGAGGAACGGCCTGAAGAAATCTGGTTCACCACATCTACGAATGCTGCTAGGGCGACAGTGAATCCAACGACTCACCGATACACACAAAGCCCATAGCACGCACAAGGCAGTCTTCGGAATGCCATCATCCCGAATCCACAATAATGATGACCTGATCTCGAACACACTTAGAAAAATGTCTCGCACTCTGGAGCTGATCGAAGAAATCTCCACGGCGAGGTGAAGGATACCTATCCGCACCGTAAGCCGGTTCAATTGACGATCCGTCGATACGCAACCCTAAACTGCCGTCTTCCTCCTCGAAGAACAGAAATCGGAGCTCCCAAAAGCGAAACACTCAGACGCACAAAACTCCCCAAACCAAAACTCTGCAGCTGATCCTTAAGCTCCCTCAGCATCGCCGGCTCATCTGGAACAACGTCGGAAAGACTCTCGCACGAAAAGAACCCGGTCCAACAATCCCACGGTGGCTCCGGTATTATGAATGAACGCCAAGAATCCACGCCATCTCCTCAGTAGCCGACTAGCGAAAAAGGCTGAATTCAAGCTGTGAGAGGCGGCCCAACTATCCACCTGCACAACAAGAACTGACTTGCCGGGGAAAACAAAACCTAACTTGCTTCCACACGGTCGTCCACAGACGCCTAACACGTAATTAACCAGTCCGTGCCCAGGAGAACGTCAAATCCAACATCTCTAGAAGGATCAAAACGACGGACGAATCTCTACCTCCCATCCGATTGGCACAAAACTGAAATACGTGCCGCGCAACAAAAGAATCGCTGATAGAAATTTAAACAACTACGACTAATCTACCCAACCACGGTACAAGCAAGAAACAAGCATATACACCAAGAGAAAATATAACTCAAGGGTACCTGAAAACTCCACATTGGACGTCTGCGCGTCCCGATGAGTAGAAGCAAACTCCTGTGTCTGCCCTCTACTCGCAGCTGGATGAACTCCTCTGGTAGCCTGAGCCCTCTGAGCAAATCTTCCACGTCCACGGCCCCTCTGAATACGATCCTGACGCCGTGCTGAGGAACAATCCCTGACGAAGTGCTGAAGGCTTCCGCATCGAAAACATCCACGTGCTGACTGCTGACCATCCTGGGGATGAGAGCTGAACGACTGTCCTCGTCCCAAGCCTCTGCTACTCCCGTAGTGGCCACGAAATCTGTCTCGACGACCGAACCTCTGTCTCTGGGCTGGTACGCTGGTACGAGTCCTCCACTGTCCTGGAACTCTCTGAGCCTCTGAAATATGTGCCTCGTCAACTGGGGCTGCAACCACTGGTGCTATGTAGGTGACGGACTGCTGCATGCTGATCGTAAGGGACAGCTGAGTAACAGGGGTGACAACCTCCTGTCGTAGCTCCCGAACGACATCAACCAAGGAACTCATCGTCTGGCGGAACTCCTGCATCTCTACCAAAAGTCTATCCATAGTATAGATCGTAGGCTGATCCGTCTGCACCTGTGCAACTAGAGTGCCATCCTGGTCAGTGCTCGTCTCACCCGAGCTAACCCTGACCTCGGCCCTCGCTGCATCACTCTGAGTCCCCATAGTCATCGGCGGCAAGGCTATAAATAGATATAAGATGAGATTCGATAAGAATGAGGAAATCGAATCTCAAAGATATGAATCATCAAGGAAGGAATGTCAAGCAAATTGTACTTAGGTCACTTAATGCAAGGTACCGCGCTGTGGGTATGCTGCAGACATACACACACTACGTTACTCTGCTTAAGCTACCAACTCCATCATACTAAGGTCATCCTACACTCCGAAAGGTAAAACCTAACGTTCTGATACCAACTTTGTCACGACCCAGAATTGGCCCGTGACGGCCCTAATACTACGCAACGCCTAAAGACGCAACATAGTAAAAGAAAGCCAAACCCAGAAATCTTAACCAAGAAAAATACGGAAAAGATAATATAAGTTTAAAACCATTGAAATCGCAACCCAAATTCTTTAAAATTCTTACTTTCTTTCCTTTAAAATTTTAGCAACACCCCTCTTTTTGTAAAGACAAGTTAAGAAGAATGCAACACAAAATAATGACAGTAGAGAAAAAGGCTGCATATAAAAGACATCAAATCCACAATAATACACATAACGTCCTCACCAAGTCTCTATGTCAATAATACAATAGTAGATGGAGAGAGAGTACAATATACAACGAGGGTACAATATGAAATACAGATAACCGTCTAATCCACCTAAGCAAAATGGTACTGTGAGCTGATGCGGTATCTGTAGCAAAAGATGGTAGCTGGATAGCTGGATAAAGGAATAGCCTGCCTCGACTATTCTGGGGAACAACCTGAAACACCTATGGCACAACGGGGGTGAGTTGCCAACTCGTGAATAGTATAAAACATATGCAGGTAATCGCAGGAATGCACGTACAGCATGAATCTAAGATATGCGATTACAATAGTAATAATATGTCATGAAATGCTGAAATAAGGAGAGTACACTAACAGGTACAATCAATATATGAAGCAATAGTAACATGACAAAAGTATGCAATAGCTATGCAATAGAGATATGAGAAAGCAGATATGCAACTATCATAAGGGTACACTACTAGTACTACCAATATATGAATCTGTGCATAAGGTAGGTAAGGGTGAGGTATAGGGTGGAATATGTCATTTCCCACGGAAACCTGACGTCGTGGCAGGATCACAATCCATCAAGATACTCCAATCCTAAATCCTCAAACCCGCCCCCACATTGGGCTGTCACAAAATAAAAGTCTCGCATCACCTCAATGTACAATATCGAATAGCTCTCCTATATCTCGAATGTACAAATCACCAATCACATAGGTATATCCAATGTCCAATCCCAATGAATCACCTAGTATCCCAAGTCCAATCTCAAGTAAGTTTCTAGCATCCTAAAGGTAAATATATGTACAGAAATAAATATGATGGGGGCAATACACATATATTAGTGTCCCATACCACTAATATTGGTGTAAAGGTATATATAACAACGGCTAAATCCCCTGTTATATATACAAAAAGGGGTTAAAGAAATATCATGAAACCATGTGCCAAGCATCGGCACAGAAATCCTCGTATATGGGGCATCCGTCAGTCCGGATCAGCCCACGGGGTCCGTCTGCAGTGTCGGCCCTCGGCCTCGACAGTACAGGTCATCCCGCATCCACCTCTCTACTCTGGCCAGTAGCCTCCAGACAACTGCCAGGTCCAAACAATCACCGGTAGGTACTCGCCCGCCTCCAGGCTCAATCGGCAAACCCATCGATCTTCTTGCCGAGGGGAACCATACCGGGCCCCACCATGTACTCTCATATGGCAACCACACATCGTATGGAGCATAAAATCAGCACCGATAAAACTCATGGGGGACGCTCGAAATATCATATCAAGGGAACCGGGTTGTTACATGTATGCATAATTTCATGAACTCCTGCGGTTCCCAAATCCCGAAAACCTCATAAAAAATCCAGATAAACAATGCATGAATCCAGGAATAAATGTATGCGATATATCTGAATGCGAGCGAGTAAACACAAGTATATAGCTGAACCAGATGTATGCGAAATCATGATAAGGTACAGCTAAGTAACATCAGTAAATGTGAATATGCGACAACAACTGAATATGTATCTAACATACAGGTGTTGCAAAGTATAGGTATCTACCTATAAGAACTGATGGCGTATACCCCCCTGGGTATAAGTAACATATGTAGGAAATCCCTCCGGGTATCGGTAAAATATGTAGGAGGTATACCTGTACCTGTATCGCAAAGTAAAAATATACCTATCACTAAAGGTATGATACACTATAGGTATACCGATAAACTAGATGTCAAGTGTGGCAAGCAATGGTAGCTATAAGGGGTAGTGTGTGACATGGCAATTATTGACGGTGTGTGTGTAGCATGCAATCCGTGCTCGTGCAACATGAACCGTCAATAATGTGTGCTGTGTCCTACGGCTGCTAGTCACAGTATATAGCCATATCTAGGAAATGCAGTAAGGCGCAATTCTACAATGAAGTAGAATGTGCGACAGGTAATTGAATCCTAGCCCAGACGTATAACGCCATGCGGGCGATTCCCCTGTAGATGTTAAATCTAGTCACCTAAACTCCACGCGGGGTGAATCCTATCATCTGCTCCCCCTGTAGTGGTGTCTGTAGTCCCTGTCTGCAAACCTGCAAATAAGACATGGAAATCACATATAAGCCACATATCTCGCGAAACACGATATCGAATCGAAACGAGAAACTCGCGTCGCGAACTAAACGCGCGTGTGCACGATACGCTGAATCGTGTGTGTACGCGTCTAAAACCATCGCGACACGCCGCGATACGCTGGATCACAGAACCCACTCGCGTATCGCGCGTATCGCGCAAACACAACTAAACACAAAAGCGACATATAGTCCCAGATTTTCCTACAGGCAAGATATTACAAAACTAGACATGTCAAAGACCTAGAAAGTACAGCAGGGAGCCCTACACAAAACCCCAACACCCATGCTCCCCACTGGGCCGCAAATTGCGGCCAAAACCAGGAAATTGGCGGCCAGAGTTAGGAGTTTGGGGGTCGTCTTCTGGTGGTGTATCCTAGACCTAGGTATCATGTCCCAGTTTTCCCAATTTTTACCTGAAGGCATCGGGTCTATAGCAGATCACAGATATCCAATAAAACACTTTAAAATCACCAAATTGCACAATATGGGAAATCTATGGTATTTTAGTGAAATCTGGGGATTTCTCAGAAGAAGTGGCCTTACTAACACTCAATCAACCTAAGGTAGCTAACACAATTCACAAATTACCACCATTCCACTCAAACACCATAATTTAGCACAAATTAGCTAATTTAGCACTAATCGAATAAATCGATGCCCAACCAAGCAAACCATGCAATGGGGTTAAGGAAATATACCCACTGAACCCTAGAAGGCAGGTGAAGGTGTGGAGAAGAGCTCCTGCGAGAGCTGGGGTCCCTGTTGCTGTTGCTGCTGCCTGCTGATCCTGTTCCTGCTGCTTCTGTTGTTGCTGCTATTGTTGTTGTTATTGTTGCTGTTGTTGTCTTGGTTGTTGTTGTGAATGAAGATGATAAGGATGCTGATGATGTTGAAGCTGCTGCTGATGGTGAGGGTGATGCAAGCTGCTGCTGCTGTTGATGTCTTGGTTGTTGTTGTTGATAAGATGATGATGATGAAGCTGATGATGGTGAGGATGCTGCTGGGGCAGCTGCTGCTGCTGCAGAAAATGTGTGTGTGTGTGTGTGTTTGAGAGAGTGAAAGAAAAGAGAGGAAATGAGTGAGAAATGAGAGAAAACCAAACCCCCTCCCATTCTCTTTCTCTTCCCTCATTAAATGAGGCATGGGCAAAGCCATAATACCCATGCTCTCTCTCTCTCTCTCCCAAGGTCAACCAATCAACCATACAAAAGTCCCATTTAAATTCATTTTCCAAATCATTTTAATTAAAACCAACCATAACACTATTAAACCCAAAACACCTAAACAAATCAAGAAACTAACCTAAAGAGAATGGGTTAATTTATCATGCTTGCTAAACATGGTCTAACCCCAAAAACAACTCTAGTTATCATGCACAAGTGTGTGTGTGCCTAACAAAATTCTAATAAAATATACATTAAATAGGATAAAATATTTAAAACTTAATTTGGTAAACTTTTTATTAAAAACTATATATTAAAATATAATTAGCTACAAAACACATTCTTAGGTGTTACAGTAAGACTGTCCTACCGGGATAGGTCCTCCATCAATCATTGCAATCACGTACCTGTGACCTAATAATTGACCTTGAGGGCACTATCTCCAACAGTACATACTGCTGGCGGTTGATTATGTCTCAAAATGGGTAGAAGCCATTCCATGTCGCACTAATGACAAGAAAGTTGTCATTAAGTTCTTGAAAGAGAATATCTTCTCGCGATTTGGACACCCACGCGCTATTATTAGCGATAATGGGACACACTTCTGCAACAGGTCTTTCGAGACTCTGATGCGGAAATACTCAATCAACCACCGACTTTCTACACCCTATCATCCCCAAACAAGCGGGCAGGCTGAAATCTCAAACAGACAAATTAAACTTATCCTGGAGAAAACTGTTGCTAAAAATAGAAAAGACTGGTCGACCAAACTGACGGATGCTCTTTGGGCATTCCGAACTGCATATAAGACCGACCTAGGGATGTCTCCATATAGGATAGTGTTTGGAAAAGCATGTCATTTACCCGTCGAGATAGAACATAAAGCATTGTGGGCTATTAAAGAAATAAATTTTGATTTAAACCTTGCTTGCAACTTTCGGAAGCTGCAACTTAATGAGCTAAGCGAACTCCACGATGAATCTTATGATAACGCTGTAATCACAAAGAATAGGACTAAGGTTTTTCACGATAAAAACATTTTGAGGAAAACATTTTCACCTGGTCAACAAGTCCTTCTTTATGATTCACGATTACACCTTTACGCGGGTAAGCTTCGATCTCGATGGAAGGGACCTTTTGTTGTGCGGTCTGTATATCCGCACGGGGCAGTAGAAGTAGAAAATGTTAAAAACGACACCTTTTTCAAAGTAAATGGACATAGACTAAAGCCGTATTTTTCCACTGACCCCACGGAGGAGCTCTTGTTCTTACAAGAGCCAGTTTATATGGATTAAAATTCCTCCGTCTCACCTTCATATCCTGTATATCATTGCATCATCTTTTGAATGAAGGTAAGTGAAAAGAATAAGTTTGGGGGAAGTTCTTCACTTATATATTTTTCCCCCACTAATAATTCCTTCCAGATTTACAGGTTTTGTAGGTATAGCAGTTGGCAACAGTGAGGACACTGTTGAAAACAAGTTTGGGGGAGGTTTGTGCTTATTTTTGCATCATTTGCATATCATTTGCATAAGCACAAAACATTTCTTTTAAAAATCTATAAAAATTGAAAAAATTTCAAAACCCATAAAAATTTAAAAAATTTCAAGTATAAAAATAATTTTAATATTTACACTTTTTTGTATATAAATAAGATAATGAAAGTTTAGATAGTGAACAATTACATCCATGAGATTAGAAAAATTTTAGAAAACTAAGAAAATTAGAAGTTTTCTTATACGAACTAGTAATAAGTAGTTATGAGCCGTTGTCCCAAGGGTTAGTAAGATGAAGGACGTCACTAATCTGAGGATAAAAATAAGTCTGAAAAATAGTTTCTATTCTGGAAGCCAAACATTTTGAACGTCGATACCCTGCTATTCGCACTTACACACGTCTTAAAGCCTGGGATAGTAGAGGATACCTTGAAATGCTCTTGTCTTAAAGCCAAAAGTATGAAGGAAATAATAAAAAAAAGTGAATAAAGAAAATATAAAGTAGAGAGAAAAATGGACACTGGTTTTGTTATCACCAAGGGAAATAAAAAATGTATAGCGAGGGTGCTTTTTCACCTAGTGCCCTAAGGCCAACTGGTCTGGGAGTCACTGCTATGCCTGAGGTGGTGCAAGACGAGGAAAATACACCAAGTAAGCAAGCACAGGAGTAATCGGTCGGTTAGTACCTCAAGAAGTATTAACGGTCGCATGAAAGTGTGTGAGCGAATCTCATCTAAATATTCATTAATTAAAAAGTACTGAGGCTGATGGGCAAGAGTATGATAGCTTGAATTGAATTCTCCGGGTGTAGGGATGTTCTTTACACACACGCAGGGTTATATGATCGATATTTGGAATAAAGATAGGAATGAAGAATAAGACGATGTTTTATTGAGGGAGGACGTGATTTCTAACATCTTTTCATGACCTTAAGATAGGGCTCATGATAACCGAAAAGCTAGCTTAGTTGGAAACACTAATTTTCGAAGCTTTTCTTTTACAATTCTTTTCTTTAAATGTAATATTCATGATTTTTCTTTTATTATTGGATTTTGTGGGTGGAATCCACTGAAAACCCTCAGGAGACAACACTCCTCCCACTAGGGACACCTAGAGGTTTAAAGGCTTGTTGCACGTGCTTAGTGGAATCGTGTTGCCTATGAAAGTGTGCTAGTTAGTATTTTCTCTTTCTTTATTTTCTCCTTCTCTTTTTAATAAAACAGTTCGCTCGAGACGATCGAAATTAAGTTTGGGGGAATTTGATTAGTCGAAAATATTGTATATTTTAGCCGGCAATTTCCTCATCATTTGCATTCATATAGATGTGTTCGGTATTCATATTTTACATATTAGCAAAACTGTCGCAAAATATCAGATTACATGTATTAGACTCTAAAACCGACACTATAAAGGAAATTGACTACATTTCATGGCATCGCATCATCCTTACATTTGCGCAACACTTGTTTTGAGATCTGTGCAGGAAAATCCAGAAGTAAAGCCAAAAACTTACATGGTACCGATCAAACATGACGCCAACTCAATGATTTCAGTTCTGGTATCAATCCAAAAGGGAAAATACAAATCAACATATCAGATAAAGCCCCAAATGGCATTCCAAGACCACACCAGAAAGCCCAAGGCCCAAGCCCCACAAAGAGCCGCGGATCCGCAGTAGGAGCCTGCTTGCGCCGCGGATCCGCGGTGGGTCCAAGGATTTAGCCTCCCAAATTTGGTGCAAAATGCTTCTCTCAGGGCAACACTTCAGCAAGACACAACAATTTCCAGATGACTCCAGAGACTTCTGCCAGATCAGCAAACCCTTGTTCCAACACTAAACTAGCCTTGTATTCTAGAAACTTCTACCTAAACCCTAGCTTAAACCCTAAGCTAAGCCTAACAAACTCTTTCTAGAAGTCTTTCAACAAACTTTTGGAGGGAACTCAAAGTCTTAGGGTTTGGGTACTCTATAAATAAGACCCTAGGCTCACTTATAATTCATTATGGAATCAACCCTATTCTAGTTCATTTGAGAGCCATTCTATCTCTCTCTTCATCTTCTTCTTCCACAAGTCTAGTGAGATGATTTATGTGAAACCCTAACCCTAATTCCATTCAAAAGCCAAGATCCCGAGTACCCATTCAAGCAAGAAGCCTTGCAACCTTTTAGGAGCCGAGCCGGTCTTCAACGGAGCAAGTGGTCCAAGCCGATTCGCGACTCACGGAGCCGAGCGAAGCCAAGTTGACAATTTAGTTCTTTCTCTTGTAGTTCTTGAGCGACTGTAATCAAATTGTTGATATAAATAAAAAGGTGAAATTCTTTTATCTTGTTTTCTTTAAATTCTTGCATCATGAGTCAATCTAAATTTCTAGTTATAATTCTTGTTGTGATGCTTGAGTAATACTCCGCTCGTCGGGGAGTCGAGGCGATCAATAGAATGATGATGTAATATATCTTAAATCGATTCTTGATTCCTACGAGTTTTGTAAACCCTAGCAAATTCAAGAACCGACGACCCATTTCGTTGCGATGCTTTCTTGATTGATATCGCTCAAAATTGGGGAGTTACGATCGTTTCTTGAAATTGCTAGAGGCTAGAATGTGAATGAAATCAACGAAAGAACAAGGGTTAAACGATGAAACCCTAGTTTCATCAAGAAAGCCCTAACTCTCGTCGATCATCATCGATCTAGTATCAATCGTTCGAAGGACAAGAACACGAAATCTTGAGGTTACATCACATCTATAGATCCGATCGATTCCTACGAGCCTCAATTAGATTCTTGACATTTTGTTTGGAAATATTATCGAAACCCAATTCTTGATTGTTTATCAGTTTCTTGATTCTTTATTAAACTCTTGACACTTGAATCAATTGATAAATTCTTGAATCATGTTTTCTTTTCTTTTCAATTAACTTTTCGATTCAAACAAAGAAAATATAAAAACGAATTGCACAATCCCTGTGGACGATCCGCACTCACTTACAATCTACATCCGACACCGTAGTTGATTGCGGTCAAATATAATTCTTTGATTGTGATTCTATTCATTTTCTAAAACGACACACAAAGAAATGATCAATCAGTCCCTTTTGGTCAATACCTGGTAGCCCGTTACGTATGGCTAATACCTCTGACGTGCTAGTGGTTAAATCCACAACCAAGGTGTTGACGATTCTTTTGAGTCCCCCACAGACAGTTGCTCAAGTTTCGGGCGAAATGCTGTAGAGGCCGTATGGAGATATGGCAGGGTTCGATCAGATACGTGCGGTATTGCACGGATCATGATCGGACGGATTATACTAGCGGGCTTTGGTTTAAGACGGATCCTAGTATTGTACAGTGTAGATTTTGTCTCTTCGCATTTGTATTCGGTCGCAATACAAATGCGGGTATGTATATACAGTTGCGGGGTTTTCCTGTAATTTATTACGGGATCAGATTTATGAAGTTGCCAGTTTACTTTCCGTTTCGGCCATTTTCCTTTGTTTACCTTCTTTGGATGAAAATTGGTGGTGGGGGTTATTTGCAATTGTGCAATTAACAATTGAGGAGACTTTTGCATCTTGATTCTTCTTGATGGTTGCACCATCATTTGACTTGTTCACTTCATGATTGCTTGACTTTTGGAAGTTATGATGGTTGATGGAGTGTTGGACTTTGATTGTGATCATTGCTTACTATCATCACCATTTCTCTCTCTTGCATTATGTTGGGGCTCACTTCTTTTTCATTCTAATTCACTCCATTCTCTCATTCCTCATGTGTGATGGCCAGCCAAGCAAGGATCGGGCTATCCAAAAATTTGGGAAGGGATTTTGATCTCTTGATGCTTGCAAAAATCCCCTTGTTGATCTCAAAAAGTTTTCACTTCATTACCTCCACCAATACATGGCAACTTCAACCCCTAGAGACACATAGAGTTCTACACTTCATCTACAGCACTTCTTGGGCACGTCGGCTCGCCAACTTCATGCCCGAGTTGCCTCGGTCCAGAGGTGGGAGCCCGTAAAAGAACCCGGCGATGTGGTGCCCTTCCGACGAGGAGATGAAGACCGGAGATTCCGCGGGGAGATCGGGACGACGAAGATAAGACCGAAGCACATGGATCGCTCGGTATATATCTCTACCCCTTCTCTAGTTAGCTAGGATTAGATTAATGGCCCGATCCGGGATTTTTGTGCGCGGTGGTGCCGGTTCAATAGTTAAAAAAGGTATCGTTTCCGCATTTTGGCCTCGGATTGACGGCCGGGGCGCCACCGTGCACTTACACTGGTATCAGAGCCAGGCCATTAACCTAGTGTAGCTTGCTCTAACGTGTTTACAAGTTCGATCGACCGGATTTTCCAAAAACCGCGTTTTCATTGCATCAGTTTTCTGTCGAAATTTTTTTAGCTCGAAAAATTTTTCAGTACATTGTAGAAACACTTGCAGGAAATTATAAGAACACTGTAAAAATTTGGCACTCTGATCCTACTGTAGAGCCGCGGAACTACGGCTATAACCCTATTTTGGCCGCGGTTCCGCCGCCGAAATATAGCTTCATTGTACCAAATTTTTACAGAGAGCTCCTGAGATGAAAATGGGGGTTTTGGAATATTCTGTTTCGGCCCAGATTTTTTTGAGTGCTACAGTAGTGCTTGGGGCCCACTTCGGTAAATTTGATCGATCGAAAATTTTAAACATGCTAGTTCACAGTATTTATATTATATCTGCGACCGTGAATGTCACTTGATCGGTAAATCCTGTCTAACTGCTATAGCCCTTTTAGACAGATTTGCGAACGAGACATTCACGTTGATGTTTTGTGTTGTGCTATGATGTTGCGTATTGGTCGTGAGGATAGCCTGGATGCAATGTTAGTACATTTTGGTGTTTTATGTACATTTGATATTGCGGGGCGAGCGTCCGACATGTGGACTGCCGTTACTGCCTGTTTGTATATTATTCTTTTGGGGCACGACCGGGGTGAGGTCGATGTACCCGTTATATATATATTTTACTTTCTTTACTAGGATTACCCCAAGGTGGGGTGCACGGATAGCCGTGTTCTAGAGGGCAACGGGCCCGCATCTCATGGCGTTGAGACGGAGGGGGCATTACTCTAGAATTGGCGGGCTATTCGCCGCACTCGTAAGGGGTACAGGTTGACCCAAGGAGGGGTGCCCAAGTTACCGGATTCCGTGAAGTGCTGGGTGGTTCAGTCACGTTGCTGAAAGGGGCTGCCTCGCTTCAGGTTTTGGCGGGTAACTAGCCGTGCCCGTAGGGGTCTAAGATTTCATTGCACAGGCTATCCACACGACCAGGGGATCGTCGGGTTTCAATAGCGGCTCTGTGAAACCCGGGGATCCCAGATATCTGTATTGTTCTGTGATGCTTATTAAATTTCTGTGATGTTGCATTTTATCACGCCTTGAGCGAATATTATATATTGATATATATACTAGTAGATGTTGTATATGTTTTGCATCCGCGCTAGTCCAGTCCCCGCTCTGTCTTTAGTTAAGTAACCTAACGGGTGATGACGGGACCCAGTGGCAAATGCGGATGGTATATACGTACATCATTATTTTCGTTCTTTATTGGTGTGATCAATTGATGGGACTGCGTTGATTCGGATCAATGCAAGCTAAAAAAACCTATTCTGATGTTGTTGGAACATTTTTCAAAAAGCTGTTATTGCAAAGGCGTTCTCTTTTGTTTTGCATAATGGTATTCGGTTAGGAATATCCATCTCCTCAGTCGACGAGGCAAGGGCCGAGATCCCTTCACCGGGAGTGACCCCTTGGACAGAAGTTTACGTCAGGGCAATAACTTCACTATAGTCATTTACTTTTGCTTTGCATCGTGGTATTCAGTTGGAATATCCTGCACCTCATTCTACGGGGAAAGAGCCGAGATCCCTTCACCGGGAGTGACCTCTTTAGCAAAGGTTTTCGTTACTATATTTTTATAAAGCTATCCGATTCCTTCAACGATATCAAGTTCATTACGTTAAAGGTTTTCGTCAGAAACCATTCGTAGACCTCCATCAATTCAGTTAAATATTCGGTAATATTCAAGCTATGAATTTTGACCTCACGCCAAGGCATGGTGATTGGTAGCTGCCGGATATTTATCTGTTGCATAGATAGATGCGTTGGTTTGGGACAGTCGTACTACTATTTTGTCCTACGTCAAGGGTATGTACGGGTGGGTTCAAATTAACCTGGATAATGATGGGTAGAACTTGACATGTGACTTATGATATTTTGACCTCACGCCAAGGTCATAAGAGCATGGGGCAAAAATCACATCGAGAGTTTCTAAAGAAACTGAAACTTGCCAGATAGGCGCATACCTTCTGGAGTGTGATAACGTGAGCGGATTCCGTCACATTATCATGCGATGATAGTTGGATCCCGATTCCCACTGATGAGTTGGTTTACTCCTCGGGTGATCCCGACTAATTCTTCTTTCGGGTTTGGAGAAGAATTTGAGATTACAGTGGGAGGTTTCCTGATTAGATAAAGTGATAACCATTCTGATCTAGGTTAGAGTGCACGCTGAGTGTTTCTTTTCTCTCTCTCTTTGGCAGCGACCATGACCCGACCCTTGACTATGACTCAGTGACCAAGTTAACCGAACCTTCTTAAAACACTGGCTTTTGGATTGTCAGAGTTGCAAACCTCATTGCCACTCCTACTTTTACCCTTTTCTCCAGGACACCCCGTATTACTACGAACGTCCACTTCCATTGGATAAAACCATCGTATGGTTATAAACGTACTCGAAGGAATTTATTCGAGGATGGTTTCTATAAGTGCACGGGGCGCCCCGGCCTCCATCCCGAGGCCAAAATGCGGAAGCGGTGATAAACTTTAATTTTGCGAACTTAGCAAACCGGCACCACCGCGCACTAATACCCGGATCGAACCATTAACAAGTCCTAGCTAACTACAAGATGGGGAAGAGAGATATACCGACTGATCCGAGTCCTCCGGTCTTCTCGTCGTTGTCCCGATCTCCTGCGGAAACTCCGGTCGTCGCCTCCTTGCCGGAAGGGCACCACATCGTCTGCATCTTTTACGGGCTCCCACCTCAATACCGAGGCAACTCGGGCACGAAGCTGGCTAGTCGACATGCCCAAGGTTTGCTGTAGGATGTGTAGTGCTCATGTCTCCCTTTGGGGTTCATGGAGGTTGCCTTTTGTGGAGGGATGAACCATGGAGTTTTTCTTGGGAATTTTTGTTGAGGAAAATTGATATGATATCAACAAAGAACCACACCAAAAAGGGGACAGCCCACCTCTCATAGGGCCGGCCACACTCATTGTGGTGGAGAGAATGGAGTGAGTGGAAAAAAAGAAAGAGGATAGCCACAACCATAATGCAAGGGAGAGAGAGAAAGGTCATGATATCAAGAGATGATTACTAACCCAAACCCACACTCCACCAACCTCATCATCTCAACAAAGTCAAGCCATCATGAAAACAAAGTCAAGGTATGGTCCACCCATCATGAACCGTCATGAAGTCAAGAATATGCAAAGAACCCCTCCACTAATACTTATTTGGAACAATGCAAATAAGCCCTCCTCCACCAATCTTCGGCCAAGGAACGATACAAAGGAAATTGGCCGAAATGGAAAGCAAACTGGAAACTCCAGAAAACTGGTCCCGTAATAAATTACAGGAAAACCCCGCTACTGTGTATACACACCCGCATCTGTATTTCGACCGAAATACAAATGCAATGAGACAAAGTCTACACTGTACTATACTAGGATCCGGCTTAAACCAAAGCCGGCTAGTAATATCCGTTCGATCCTGATCCGTGCAATACCGCATGTATCTGATCGAACCCTGCCATATAACCATACGGCCTTTAATACAAACTGTCCGATCCTGATCCGTACAATACCGCACGTATCTGATCGGACCCTGCCATATCTCCATACGGCCTCTACAGCTTTTCGCCCGAAAGCTGAGTAACTGAATGTGGGGGACTCTAAAGACTCGTCAACACCATGGTTGTGGATTTAACAACTAGCACGTCAGAGGTATAAGCCAATACGTAACGGGCTACCAGGTATTGACTAAAAGGGACGTCGATGAGCGAACTCATCCTGATACCCTACTGAGCCTGTCAGTGACAATATACGTACAGTCCGGTCCGTTCGTCTATGAGCATCGCATGGCGGGCCTAGGGTGTTGGTAAAAGTCAGACCCCCAAAACCGGTACAAGTCGTGTCGGAGTGTAGCCCAGAACACCCTGAGATACTACTGGAATACCTACCAGTAAATCTCCTTGCCTCGGCCGAGGGCTTCGTGTAATGGCTCTCTTAGACACAGCGCGACCTCACCCCCAATACCGGGAGAGACGAACCCCTGAAGATGCGCTCACTGCCTCCATGTGGCTCGGGACTGTACCCAACTAAAACCTGTTTGCACGACTCCTTTGAGCCGTGGTTGGGTAGTAATCAAAGTACAGTGGGAACTCACACGAGACAAATGACGATCCCCAAGTCGATGAACTAACCTGTACACATGTCACCAGGGAACTGCCATCTGACGTCTGGTATATGACCAACTAGCATGTTCCCGGCGAGTCCTGTCCGGTGTACTCATAACCCAATGAGCACCTGTATACATCTTAGGTGAACGAACTGACACCAGTGGCTTGTGAGACCGGCCACCGCCCCTCGTCGGGGTCTCGAATGTACACACTAGTCTACTCTGGAGTATCGATGCCCTATCTCGAAACTCCCACGACTAGGGACCATTCAAGGATGTGCTTATAGACTACCAGCTTCCACGTATATGATTGCCCTCATACTGCTGGTGGTCAAGCAAGAATCCTAGGGGCTCTATCAACGTGCAATAGTGACCTGTCAGGTCACCTAAAGCAGTACACGATGATAAAGATAAACCAGATAGCATACTATCATCACGAGTAAGACTGTCCTATCGGGATAGGTCCTCCATCAATCATTGTAATCACGTGCCTGTGATCGAATAATTGAATCTGAGGGCACTATCTCCAACAATCTCCCACTTGCACTCAAGGCTAATTATTGCGATGTGGCATACTCACAGCACGTGTGATACCGAACACCCAACTCCTCTACTAGTCAGTCTCACAAAGCTCGCTTGCGAAACTATTGCGTTCGAGGAATAGCCTTAGTGAGTGGATCCGCCTTGATGTCTCTTTCTATGTCTCTCTATATCTCAAGTTCGTGGAGAAAGCCATCTCCCGAAATGAGCAATACCTGTCTTAGAATGTGTCTGGATGTCTGATGGGACCTAGCTCATAAATGAACTCCAAATCCAAACTTCTTAGACTATATCGTCAACTGAACTTAATCAGTATCCTGCGCCATGCCACCGTCAGTATTGTCTTGGACCACCTGTCCAAAATACTGCCCCTCATCAGAAGGAAAAACTATAACTCTGACAACCTCCTTGTCGTCCATGTCGCCTTGGAAGCCTTGAATGATAACTGTCTCCCGAATGAGGCTGTCGTTATCATATCCCTAGAACATCCACTTATGTTCTAAAACTGCTTCCGACTGTTTCTCCAGGATTGGATCAATGTCAACTTATTGCATCTAGTGCAAGAACAACATCTAGTGTGGTACTTGACATCTCATGATTGACTCAATTGCCTAAGTAAGTGATCTGTCAATCATGCACATCCCTCTCTACTTTAGTCTGTAAGACACCTTTAGAGAGGGTGACTCCATCACCAGCAGGTACACTACCGTGCCAGGAGTCGTCCATTCTAAATATTCTTAGAATGATGTATAAGTACCCTTAATTCGGAAACCACCCAAATCTAGATCTAAAACCATAGATCTAGTAACCAGTATGTCTGATATAATATCCAAGTCCTGTGTGGAGAAACCACTGTGTGACGACAAAAGTATAACCGATTGTAGTGTAGGAATATCACTTCCCACTCTGTGTATGTCATCCAAATACCATGACATCACACCCTACTACCTTCTCAACAGATCCATCCCCTATTCTGATGAAGTCAAACCTATGACTGTCACATCAGAAATTGATGATCTATCTCCGCTATATCTTTTTTAGTCTATAAATAGACATAAGCTACCTGTCCACCAATGCTTCCGCTGCTCCCACTGACTACGACAACCCTCTGGCAGAGTCATATACACGTACACTTCTGAAGCCAGTTCAGAACGACGCTATACTCATCCTCCTGCCGGGTCTCGCAGCGTGGAACAGCAGCAATGGCAAGTGTGGGTAAACAAGAACCTCCCTGTCACCGTCCTTGAGGCTACCGGAGTACCTCTCGGATGCCTGAGGTTACCCACCTTATCCGCGGAGTGGCCAATGGAATGTCAAACCAGATTGAATCTTTAGGTTCCTTATCAAATCTTCAGTAATCGTTTGTGGTTCTGGAATCACTTCCAGTTCTACCATACTCCCACTACCTTTTTTCTGAAAAAATCCATTTTTAATAAAACTGTGGTGAGTCTAGAACAATATTTCTATTGATCTGCCAGATGGTAGAAAATCAACCCTCGTCATAGCCTGGGTCAACCCACAAACAGCCATTACAGAAACGTGCCTTGAGTTGTCCAGTGTCTGGTTTTAATCATAAGCCGGACAACTCCCCGTACCTTAACAACGTTAAGATATGAACTGTTCTATATCCAAATGAACTGTTCTATATCCAATATAGAACCAGAGGCACTGATTTAATTGAACCAGATTCAAATCATGCAGCTGTCTCCAGTGCATGTCAACTAAATGGAAGAAGGCCGATCAGCGTAACTCAACTTAGGAATGCTTCCAATTGTGAGTAACCTGAAAGAGAAGCAAGTTCTCTTAATCATTACTATCAACTGAATACCATACTCAAGTATCTGCATCTTCGATTACTTTGAAGAATCCCGATACTTGCGATACCTGGTTCTCTACTTTATTCAAATACCTATAACTTCTTAAAAATTCGGACCCTGTGTTTCGAAGAAACACCTGTCTAAAAGCTAATGAAGTCATAAGTAAACCGAATATTGTACGAGGACCAACCCTTCTGTCCTGATGGACCCTGGACAACATACAATACTCTGTATAAGTCCCTTGAGTCTGATAACTCATTCACTGTGTGTCGTAGGTTGAAAACTGTACCTTTGGTTATGAAGAATTACACCGCTGTTCAATGCTCCTTACCTAACCATCCACTGATATAGGTAAATGTCGTGGACATAATTTCAAAAGGGTATATCTCACTCTATGAAAATAGACGTAGAGATATATCGATTTGAAATTGGTGCATAACAACGGATATTCAAAACCAAATATTTGCCGACCGGCAAACAGCCCAGGTGATTTCCTCAAATATCACCGATTACTACGAATCCCGATATAATGAGGATGATCACCTAATTCCAAATAACTTACTCCCACTCATCATCTGTAAAACTATACAGATGTGAGAATCATACTTGGTAAATACATACCCTGGAGTAAGTGTCTAACTGGGAAATCCGTTTTCCTTTAACAGTACACAGTGAAACTGAAACATTGAAATGTTTGGATGGGGTATCCCGGTATTCCTAGTAATGCCTCTTCCAGATTCATGACTGTAACCGTATAATTCTTTGCTACCTCTCCAAATCCCTTCATATGTCTTTAGTCATTATCTTCTACACACCCCTTTAGGCCAAATGGTTTTCTTCCTTCCCTACCGTTCGGCACCAGCCTATGGTTTGGAAGAAGACTATCCAATAAGCATAATGGGTGTACTGTCCTAATCCTAGGAACACTCGCATTGCGAGAGAAGGTGAAGATAAAAGACACCTGAATAAATCTTATTCCTATTTCTCCTGAACCAGAATCCATCCCGAACTGGAACAAGTTCCTTTCGAGTTCGTATATAACCATACGATGGAGTATCCAATAAACTGTGAAACTTCGTAGTGAAACGGAGTGTCCTGGAGAAATACAAAGGTGATTTAGGATTGGCGAAGGAATACTTGGTTTGGTCGTGAATAGCAGTCGCAATTTACTTTGCCCTCTTACTAATCCCTTGCTTTGTCTTAACTCAATACCTTCTGTACACCATCGTTAGGCTAATTGGTTTTCTTCATTCCCTACCGGTCGGCACCAGCCTAAGGTTTGGAAGAAGACTATCCAATTTGCGTAATAGGTGTACTATCTCCTAAACCAAGGAGTACTCGCAATTTGAGAGAGAAGATGAAAGGAAAAGACAACTGAATAGTCCTATCCGTTTTCTCCAGAACCGGAAACCATCCTCGAATAAATTCCTTCGAGTTCGTATCTAACCATACGATGGTTTTGTCCAATGGAAGTGGACGTTCGTAGTAATACGGGGTGTCCTAGAGAAAGGGTAAAAGTAGGAGTGGCAATGTGGTTTGCAACTCTGACAGTCCAAAAGCCAGTGTTTTAGAAGGTTCGGTCAACTTGGTCACTGAGTCATGGTCTTAGGGTCGGGTCAATGGTCGCTGCCAAAGAGGGAGAGAAAAGAAACACTCAGCGTACACTCTAACCTAGATCAGAATGGTTACCAATTTATCTAATCTGGAAACCTCCCACTGTACCGTCAAATTCTCCTCCAAACCTGAAAGAAGAACTAGTCGGGGTCACCCGAGGAGTAAACTAACTCATCAGTGGGAATCGGGATCCAACTATCATCGCATGATAACGTGACGGAATCCGCTCACGCTATCACACTCCAGAAGGTATGCGCATATCTGGCAAGTTTCAGTTCTTTTGAAACTCCCGATGTGATTTTTACCCCATGCTCTTATGACCTTGACTAAGGCCAACAAATCATAAGTCACATGTCAAGTTCTACCCGTCATTATCCAGGTTGATTTGAACCCACCCGTACAAGCCATTGACTAGGGCCAACAAGGCTATACGACTGTCCCAAACCAACGCATCTATCTATGCAGCATATGAACACCCAATAGCTACCAAACACTGTGCCTTGACTATGGCCAACAAACACAGCTTAAATACTATTGATTATCCATATGAAATGACGGAGGGCTACGAATGGTTTCTGGCGAAAACCTTTAACGTAAATAACTTGATATCGTTGAAGGAACTGGATAGCTTTTTGAAAATATAGTGACTAAAACCATTGCTAAAGAGGTCACTCCCGGTGAAGGGATCTCGGCTCTTTCCCCGTAGAATGAGGTGCAGGGTATTCCAACTGAATACCACGATGCAAAGCAAAAGTAATTGGCTATAGTGAAGTTATTGCCCTGACGCAATCTTCTGTCCAAGGGGTCACTCCCGGTGATGGGATCTCGGCCCTTGCCTCGTCGACTGAGGAGCAGGATATTCTAACTGAATACCACGATGCAAAACAAAAGTGAACGTCTTTGCAATAACAGCTTTTTGAAAAGTGTTCCAACAACATCAGATTAGGTTTGTTTTTAACTTGCATTGATTCGAATCAATGCAGTCCCATTAATAGATCACACCACAAAGAACAAAAATATACTGACGTACGTATATGCCATCCGCATTCGCCACTGGGTCCCGTCATTACCCGTTAGGTTAGCTAACTAACGACAGAGCGGGGACTGGACTAGCGCGGATGTAAAACATATACAACATCTACTAATACATATACCAATATATTATATTTCGCTCAAGGCTTGATAAGAAATGCAACATCACAGAAATGTGCAGTATCACAGAACAATACAGATATCTGGGATCCCCGGGTTTCACTGAGCCACTACTGAAACCCGACGTTCCCCTGGTCGTGTGGATAGCCTGTGCAATGAAATCCTAGACCCCTACGGGCGCGGCAAGTCACCCGCCAAAACCTGAAGCGAGGCAGCCCCCTTCAGTACCGTGAATGGACCACCCAGCACTTCACGGAATCCGGTAACTTGGGCACCCCTCCTGGGTCAACCTGTATCCCCTACGAGTGCGGCGAATAGCCCGCCAATCCTAGAGTGAGGCCCCCTCCGTCTCAATGCCATGAGATGTGGGCCCGTTGCCCTCTGGAACCCGGCTATCCGTGCACCCCACCTTGGGGTAATCCTAGTACAGAAAGTAAAATATACATACAACGGGTACATCGACCGCAACCTGGTCGTGCCCCAAAATAATAATACAATCAGGCAGTGACGGCAGTCCACATGTCGGACGCTCGCCCCACAACATCAAATGTACATAATACAACCACAACTGTACTAGCATTGCAACCAGGCTATCCCCCACGACCAATCCGCAACATCACAGCATAACACAGAACATCAACGTGAAAGTCACGTTCGCAAATCCGTCTAACCGGGCTATAGCAGTTAGACTGGATTTACCGATCAAGTGACATTCACGGTCGCAGATATAATGTAAATACTGTGAAATAATGTGTTTAAAATATCCGATCGATCAAATTTTAACAAGTGGGCCCCCAAGTACTACTGTAGCACATTAAGAAATTCTGGGCCCAAAATTAATATTCCAAAACCCCTAAAAACACCCCAGAAGCCTACTGAAAAAGTTTGACCAATTGAACATTCCATACTGCGGCGGAACCACGGTCCAAAGTGGGGTTTGGCAGCGGTTCCGCGCTCACCTTGAATGATCAATTTGTCGAATTTCTCCAGTAGTCTTAGAACTTCCAGTACATCACTTTTCTACAACCTGAAAAAAATTTGCACTCCAAAAAATTTCGACAGAAAACTGATGTGTGTGAAATTGGGTTTTCGGAACATTTGTTCGATCGGAATTGTAAAACACATTAGACAAAGCTAGACTAAGTTAATGGTGAGGCTCTGATACCACTGTAAGTGCACGGCGGCGCCCCGGCCTCCATCCCGAGGCCAAAATGCGGAAGCGGTGATAAACTTTAATTTTGCGAAGTTAGCAAACCGGCACCACCGCGCACTAATACCCGGATCGAACCATTAACTAGTCCTAGCTAACTACAAGATGGGGAAGAGAGATATACCGACTGATCCGAGTCCTCCGGTCTTCTCGTCGTCGTCCCGATCTCCTGTGGAAACTCCGGTCGTCTCCTCCTTGCCGGAAGGGCACCACATCGTCTGCATCTTTTACGGGCGCCCACCTCAATACCGAGGCAACTCGGGCACGAAGCTGGCTAGTCGACATGCCCAAGGTTTGCTGTAGAATGTGTAGTGCTCATGTCTCACTTTGGGATTCATGGAGGTTACCTTTTGTGCAGGGATGAACCATGGAGTTTTTCTTGGGAATTTTTGGTGAGGAAAATTGATATGATATCAAAAAAGAACCACACCAAAAAGGGGGCAGCCCACCTCTCATGTGGCCGGCCACACTCATTGTGGTGGAGAGAATGGAGTGAGTGGAAAAAAAGAAAGAGGATAGCCACAACCATAATGTAAGGGAGAGAGAGAATGGTCATGATATCAAGAGATGATTACTAACCCAAACCCACACTCCACCAACCTCATCATCTCAACAAAGTCAAGCCATCATGAAAACAAAGTCAAGGTATGGTCCACCCATCATGAACCATTATGAAGTCAAGAATATGCAAAGAACCCCTCCACTAATACTTATTTGCAACAATGCAAATAAGCCCTCCTCCACCATTCTTCGGCCAATGAACGATACAAAGGAAATTGGCCGAAATGGAAAGCAAACTGGCAACTCCAGAAAACTGGTCCCGTAATAAATTACAGGAAAACCACGCTACTGTGCATACACACCCGCATCTGTATTTCGACCGAAATACAGAGGCAATGAGACAAAGTCTACACTGTACTCTACTAGGATCTGGCTTATGTTGGAGATAGTGCCCTCATAGTCAATTATTGGATCGCAGGTACGTGATTGCAATGATTGCGGAGGACCTATCCCGGTAGGACAGTCTTACTTGAAATGATAGTATGCTATCTGGTTTGCCTTTATCAGTCGTGTTCATGTTCAGGTGACTGATTGCATGTTACACTTTGATAGAGCCCTTAGGATCTTGCTTTACTACCAACAGTATGATGGCGATCATATACGTGAGAGTTGGGTAGTTTATATGCATATCCTTAATTGTGGTCCCTAGTCGTGGGAGTTTCGAGACAGGGCATCGATACTCCGGAGTAGACTAGTGTATATAGTCGAGACCCCGACGTGGGGCGGTGGCCGGTCTCACAAGCCACTGGTGTCAGTTGGATCACCTAAGATGTATACAGGTGCTCATTGGGTTATGAGTACACCGGACAGGACTCGCCGGGAATCTGCTAGTTAGTATTATATCTACCGTCAGATAGCAGTTCCCTGGTGACATGTGTACAGGTTAGTTCATCGACCTGAGGTCGTCATTTGACTCGTGTGAGTTCCCACTGTGCTTTGATTTCTACCCTACCACGGCTCAAAGGAGTCGTGCAAACAGGTAGCTTTTGGGTACAGTCCCGAGCCATATGGAGGCACGTGAGCGGATCGGCAGGGGATTCGTCTCTCCCGGTATTGGGGGCGAGATCGTGCTGTGTCTAGGAGAGCCATTACGCAAAGCCCTCGGCCGAGGCAGGAGATTTACTGGTAGGTATTCCAGTAGTATCTCAGGGCGTTCTGGGCTACACTCCGACACGACTTATACTGCTAAAGGGGGTCTGACGTTACTAGCCCTCTAGGCGGATATGCGATACTCATTGACGAACGGACCGGACTGTATATACATTGTCACTGTTAGGCTCAGTAGGGTTTTCCGAGGAGTTCGCTCATCGGTCTCCCTTGAGTTCGCTCCTCGGCCACCCTTGAGGTCAGTCCATGGGCAGCCGTTACGCATAGCTAGTGCCGCTGACGGTTTGTGGTTAAACCCACTGCCAGGGTGCTGACGAGTCATTAGAGTCCCCCACAGACAGTTTCCCAAGTTCGGGCGAAACGTTGTAGAGGCCGTATGGTTTTATGGCAGGGTTCGGAAAATGCACGTGCGTTTACGCACGTGTCGATTTTCGGACAGATGATACTGGTCGGCTTTGGTTTAAGCCGGATCCGAGTATTATATTGAGTAGGTATAATATCTTTGTCTCAGTTGCATTTGTATTCGGTCGTAATACAAATGCGGGTATATTTATACTGTTTCGGGGTTGTCCTGAAATTCGTTTCAGGATCACTTTTGGAAGTTGCCAGTTTCCAGTTTTCTATCTGCCGTCTTTTAACATTTGGTTAAAGGCGGATTTATCTTTTCTTGGATGAGAGTGAGTCAGTGTTCTAGAAGTTTCTAGATGAGGTGACTAGGCTAATTGGTGTTGTGTTCTAATTGGTTGCATTTATTAGATGATGACTAGCCTAATGACTCATGCTTTGTGATTAATTCCTTTTGGATTGCTTAAGATATTTTGAAGTGAGAAGCTTCTAGCTTAAGGTCACCCCCTTCTCCTACGGTCACCTCCCTCCTTCATATATATGGCTTGCCCTCTCTCTCTCCTCACACTCACTCTCACTTGTTGATTTCATCGGTTAGAAAAGATATGATAGTTTTGGGGTGTATGGAATTCACAGTTCATTTCATTCCATCACCCGATTTCCACGGCAACTTCATTAACCGATCGTCCACGGATTTGGACGAAGTGAGACAAAGTCATCTACTCATTCTCTACATCAATCTTGGTCGTCTCTTTTAGCAAACTTGACGATCGAGATGCCTCGAGTCAGAGGCGGGAGCCCGTTTAAAGAACCGATCATGTGGTGCCACCTCGACGAGGAGATCGGAGATCGACGAGATCGGAGCAGCCGCAACGGAGCGTGGGATGATGGTTGAAGAACGAAGGACTCGGATCGTTCGGTATAACCATTCTACACTCTTTACAGTTTGTTAGTTTAGCAATAATGGCAGATCCGGGTTAAAGTACACGATAGCGCCAAGTTTAAAAGTTTTTGTTCCGCATTTGGCATCTGTAGACTGCCGGGGCGCTAGCGTAGACTTACAGTGGTATCAGAGCCTAACCATTTTGCTATACTAACTTGTGCTAACGTGTTCAAAACATCGATCGAACCGAAACTCAAAAACGACAAAATCCTAAATTGACAGTTTCTGTTGTTTTTAAACGGTCTCAAAATTTATTTCTGCATATCTTAAAAATCAGTGCAGGGTTTTCTAAGACATCTGAGAAAAGACGGTCACGTGATCCCACCAAAGCGCCGCGCTTCCGCGGTCAAACCTAGGGTTTGACCGCGGAACCGCCGCGCTTCAGAGGGAACAGTGCACCAGTTTTTCTCAGTTGGCTTTATTTGGGATTTTGTGATTTTTGGTATATATCATTTACGCCCAGGTTTTGTTACTGTTCACCAGTAAGCTGTGGGGCCCACTTTTTGATATTTGGTCTTTGGTCGATCGAAATTTAAACGCGTTAGTTTACAGTGCTTACATTATATCTCCGACCGGGAATGTCATTTGATCGGTAAACCGCGTTTAATTGCTATAGTTCTTTTAGACGGGTTTGCGAACGTGACATTCGCGTTGATGTTCTGTGTTGTGCTGTGATGTTGCGGATTTGTCGTGGTGGATAGCAGTGTGCAATGGTAGTACAGATTGAGTTTATTTGTACATTTGATATTGCGGGGCGAGCGTCCAACTTGTGGACAGCCGTCACTGCCTGTTGTATAATATTCTTTTGGGGCACGACCAGGATGCGGTCGATGTACCTATTGTACTATTTTTCATTACTGTACTAGGTTTTGCCACGAGACGGAGTGCACGGATAGCCGGGTTCTGGGGGGCAACGGGTCCGCAGCTCATGGCTTTGAGAGGCAGAGGGGTCCCACTTCAGAATTGGCAGACTATTCGCCGCACTCGTAGGGGGTACAGGTTGACCCAAGGAGGGGTGCCCAAGCTTACCGGATTCCGTGGAGTGCTGGGTGGTCCATTCACTATGCTGTAGGGGGCTGCCTCGCTTCAGGTCTTGGCGGGTAACTTGCCGCACCCGTAGGGGTCTAGGTTTCATTGCACAGGCTATCCACACGACAGGGGAACGTCGAGTTTCAGCAGCGGCTCTGTGAAACTCGGGGATCCCAGATATCTGTATTGTTCTGTGATGCTTATTACTTTTCTGTAATGTTGCATATTATCACGCCTGGAGCGATTATGTATATTGGTTTATATACTACTAGATGTTGTATATGTTTTACACCCGCCTAGTCCAGTCCCCGCTCTGTCGTTAGTTAAGTAACCTAACGGGTGATGACGGGACCCAGAGACGAATGCGGATGGCATATACGTACATTTTATTTTCGTTCTTTTCTGGTGTGATTAATTGATGGGACTGCGTTGATTCTGATCAATGCAAAGTAAAAACAAACCTGTATACAGTTGTTGGAACAATTTAAAAAGTGTTATTGCAAAGACGTTTTCTTTTGTTATGCATAGCGGTATTCAGTGGAATATCCTGCACCTCATTCGACGGGGCAAGGGATGATATCCCTTCACCGGGACTGACCCCTTGGGCAGAAGTTTGCGTCAGGGTAATAACTTTACTATAGTCGATTACAAGTTGCTTTGCATAGCGGTATTCAGTGGAATATCCTGCACCTCATTCCACGAGGAAAGAGCCGAGATCCCTTTACCGGGAGTGACCTCTTTAGCAAAAGGTTTTCGCCACTATATTTTAAAAAGCTATCAGGTTCCTTCAGCGATATCAAGTTCACTATGCTAAAGGTTTTTCGCCAAAAACCAGCCGTAGCCCTCCGTCATTTCATATGGATGGTCAGTAGTATTCAAGCTATGTTGGTCTAGCCCTTAGCTAGGACATAGTGATTGGTAGCTGCTGGGGTGTTCACATGTTGCATAGATAGATGAGTTGGTTTGGGACAGTCGTACAGCCTTGTTGGCCCTTAGTCAAGGGCGAGTACGGGTGGGTTCAAATTAACAAGATAATGATGGGAAGAACTTGACATGTCACTTATGGTGGGCTGGCCCTTAGTCACGATCATAAGAGCATGGGGCAAAAACTTTATCAGGAGTTTCTAAAGAAACTGAAACTTGCCGAGTATGAGCATACCTTCTGGAGTATGAGTAACGTGGAGGCATTCCATCACGTTATCATGCGATGAGAGATGGATCCTGATTCCCACTGATGAGTTGGTTTACTCTTCGGGTGATCCCGATTGATTCTTCTTTAGGTTTGGAGGAGAATTTGACAGGACAGTGGGAGGTTTCCGGATTAGATAAAATGATGACCATTCTGATCTAGGATAGAGTGCACGCAGAGTGTTTCTTTTCTCTCTCTCTCTTTGGCAGCGACCTTTGACCGACCCTAGACTATGACTCAGTGACCAGGTTGACCGAACCTTCTTAAAATACTGGCTTTTGGATTGTCTGAGTTGCATAAGTCATTGCCACTCCTTCTTTTACCCTTTGAATTTCTCAGAACACCCGTATTACTACGGATATCCACTTCCATTGGATAGAGCCATCGTATGGTTATATACGAACTCGAAGGGACTTCTTCGAGGATGGATCAAGGTTCAGGAGAAATAGAATTGGTTTATTCAGTTGTCTTTTATTATCACCTTCTCTCAGGTTGCGAGAGCTCCTTGGTTTAGGAGAGTACACCTATTACGCCTATTGGATAGCCTTATTCCAAACCATAGGCTGGTGCCGAAAGGTAGGGAATGAAGAAAACCAATTAGCCTAAGTAGGGTGTGCAGAAGGTAATATGTAAAGACAAAATAAAGGGATTAGAAAGAGGGCAAAGTAAATTGCGACTGATATCATTCACGACCAAAACCGCGTAATTCATCGCCGCTCCTATTTCACCTTTAAAAGAATAAGGTATTATTCAATTGTCTTTTATCATCACCTTCTCTCGAGATGCGAGTACTCCTTGGTTTAGGAGGGTACACCTATTATGCTTACTGGATAGTCTTCTTCCAAACCATAGGCTGGTGCCGAACGGTAGGGAAGGAAGAAAACCATTTAGCCTAACGATGGTGTACAGAAGGTAACGACTAAAGACAAATAAAGGGATTTGGAGAGATGGCAATAACATATACGGTTGAAGTCATGAATTGGATTATGGAAGAGGCATTGCTATGAATACCAGGATACCCCTACGAAACATTTTCATGTTTCAGTGCATTGTTAAAGAAAAACTGTTTTCCTGATTAGACACTTACTCCAAGGGTATGTATTTACCAGGTTTCATTCTCATATCTGTATGGTTTTACAGATGATGAGTGGGAGTAAGATATTGGGAATTAGGTGATCATCCTCATTACATCGGAATTCGTTGCAATTGGTGATATTTGAGGAAATCGCCAGGGTACAGTTTTCTACCTACGACGCACAGGTTTTGAGTTGTTTAACTCAGCGGACTTATACAGAGTATTGTATGTTGTCCAAGTGTCCATCAGGACAGAGGGGTAGGTCCTCGTACTATGTTCTGTTTACTTATAACTTCTCTAGTATTTAGACAAGTGTTTCGTAGAAATACAAGGTCTAAGTTTTGAGAAGTTATGGGTATAAGAATAAAGTAGAGAACCAGGTATCACAAGTATCGGGATTCTTCAAAGAGATCGAAGATGTAGATTCTTGTGAATGGTATTCAGATGATAGTGATGGTTTTGAGAAACGTATTTCTCTTACAGGTTACTCATAATTGGATGGATTCCTAACTTGAGTAATGCTGATTAGCCTCTTTCCATTAAGTTGATATGCACTGGAGACAGATGCATGGATTTGAATATGGTTCCAAATTAAATTAGTGCCAAAGTTTCTGTATTGGATATAGAATAGTTCGTACCTTAAAAGAAATTAAGGTACGGGGAGTTGTCCAGCTTATGATTAAAACCAGACACTGGATAACTCAGGGCACGTTTCTGTAATGGCTGTTTGTGGGTTGATCCTGGCTATGACGAGGGTTGATATTCTACCATTTAGAAGATCAATAGTGATATTGTTCTTGACTCGCCACAGTTTTAGTAAAAATGGATCTTTTTCAGAAAACAGTAGTGGGAGTATGGTAGAACTGGAAGTGATTCCAGAACCGCAAACGATTACGGAAAAAATTTAATAGGACCTATACATTCAATCAGGTTTGACATTCCAATAGCCACTCCGCAGGTATGGTAGGTAACCTCAGACACCCGAGAGGTACTTCGGAGCCTCAAGGACGGTGACAGGGAGGTTCTTATCTACCCAGACTTGACACTACTGTTGTTCCAGGATATGAGACCCGGTAGGAGGGTTGTCGTAGTCAGTGGGAGCAACGGAAGCATGGTGGGCAAGTAGCTTAAGTCTATTTATAGACTTGAGCGGTTATAGCGGAGATAGATCATCTAATTTTGATATGACAGTCATGGGTTTGACTTCAATCAGAATAGGGGATGGATCAGTTAAGAAGGTAGTAGGGTGTGATGTCATGGTATCTGGATGACATACACAGAGTAGGAAGTAAAATTCCTATACTACGATCGGTTGGACTGTGGTCGTCGCACAGTTGTTTCTCCAGACAGGATATGGATATAATATTTGACATTCTGGTTTCTGGATCTATGGCTTTAGATCTGGATTTGGGTAGTTTCCCAATGTGGGTACTTTGACAGATATTTTAATGGTTTTTAGAATAGTTGACTCCTAGCATGGTAGTGTACCTGCAGGTGATGGAGTCACCCTCTCTAAAGGTGTCATATAGACTAAAGGGGAGAGGGATGTGCATGATTGGCTGATCACTTGCTTAGGCAATTGAGTCAATCATGTGATGTCAAGTACCACACCAAATGTTGGTTTTGCACTAGATGCAATAAGTTTGTATTAATCCAATCCTGGAGAAACATAAGGAAGCAGTTTTAGAACATTAGTACATGTTCTACGGATTTGATAACGGCAGCCTCTTTCGGGAGACGGTTATCATTCCAGGCTTCAAAGGTGACATGGATGACAGAGTGATTGTCAGAGTTTTAGTTTTCCCTCTGACGAGGGACAGTATTATGGACAGGTGGTCCAATAGGATACTGTGGGAAGCAAGGTGCCCGATACTGATTAGGTTCAGTGGTCGATTCAGTCTAAGAAGTTTGGATATGTAGTTCATTTATGAACTAAGGTCCCATCAGATATCCAGACATATTCTAAGACAGGTACTACTCAATTCGGGAGATGGCTTTCTCCGCGAACTTGAGATTAAGAGAGATACAGAAAGAAACTTCTAAGCGGATCCACTCACCGAGGCTATTTCTCGAACACAATAGTTTTACAAACGGGCTTTGTGAAACTGATTAGTAGAGGAGTTGGATGTTCGGTTTCACACGGGCTGTGAGTAGTCGACATCGCAATATTAGCCTTGAGTGCAAGTGGGAGATTGTTGGAGATAGTGCCCTCATAGTCAATTATTGGATCGCAGGTACGTGATTGCAATGATTGCGGAGGACCTATCCCGGTAGGACAGTCTTACTTGAAATGATAGTATGCTATCTGGTTTGCCTTTATCAGTCGTGTTCATGTTCAGGTGACTGATTGCATGTTACACTTTGATAGAGCCCTTAGGATCTTGCTTTACTACCAACAGTATGATGGCGATCATATACGTGAGAGTTGGGTAGTTTATATGCATATCCTTAATTGTGGTCCCTAGTCGTGGGAGTTTCGAGACAGGGCATCGATACTCCGGAGTAGACTAGTGTATACAGTCGAGACCCCGACGTGGGGCGGTGGCCGGTCTCACAAGCCACTGGTGTCAGTTGGATCACCTAAGATGTATACAGGTGCTCATTGGGTTATGAGTACACCGGACAGGACTCGCCGGGAATCTGCTAGTTAGTATTATATCTACCGTCAGATAGCAGTTCCCTGGTGACATGTGTACAGGTTAGTTCATCGACCTGAGGTCGTCATTTGTCTCGTGTGAGTTCCCACTGTGCTTTGATTTCTACCCTACCACGGCTCAAAGGAGTCGTGCAAACAGGTAGCTTTTGGGTACAGTCCCGAGCCATATGGAGGCACGTGAGCGGATCGGCAGGGGATTCGTCTCTCCCGGTATTGGGGGCGAGATCGTGCTGTGTCTAGGAGAGCCATTACGCAAAGCCCTCGGCCGAGGCAGGAGATTTACTGGTAGGTATTCCAGTAGTATCTCAGGGCGTTCTGGGCTACACTCCGACACGACTTATACTGCTAAAGGGGGTCTGACGTTACTAGCCCTCTAGGCGGATATGCGATACTCATTGACGAACGGACCGGACTGTATATACATTGTCACTGTTAGGCTCAGTAGGGTTTTCCGAGGAGTTCGCTCATCTGTCTCCCTTGAGTTCGCTCCTCGGCCACCCTTGAGGTCAGTCCATGGGCAGCCGTTACGCATAGCTAGTGCCGCTGACGGTTTGTGGTTAAACCCACTGCCAGGGTGCTGACGAGTCATTAGAGTCCCCCACAGACAGTTTCCCAAGTTCGGGCGAAACGTTGTAGAGGCCGTATGGTTTTATGGCAGGGTTCGGAAAATGCACGTGTGTTTACGCACGTGTCGATTTTCGGACAGATGATACTGGTCGGCTTTGGTTTAAGCCGGATCCGAGTATTATATTGAGTAGGTATAATATCTTTGTCTCAGTTGCATTTGTATTCGGTCGTAATACAAATGCGGGTATATTTATATTGTTTCGGGGTTGTCCTGAAATTCGTTTCAGGATCACTTTTGGAAGTTGCCAGTTTCCAGTTTTCTATCTGCCGTCTTTTAACATTTGGTTAAAGGCGGATTTATCTTTTCTTGGATGAGAGTGAGTCAGTGTTCTAGAAGTTTCTAGATGAGGTGACTAGGCTAATTGGTGTTGTGTTCTAATTGGTTGCATTTATTAGATGATGACTAGCCTAATGACTCATGCTTTGTGATTAATTCCTTTTGGATTGCTTAAGATATTTTGAAGTGAGAAGCTTCTAGCTTAAGGTCACCCCCTTCTCCTACGGTCACCTCCCTCCTTCATATATATGGCTTGCCCTCTCTCTCTCCTCACACTCACTCTCACTTGTTGATTTCATCGGTTAGAAAAGATATGATAGTTTTGGGGTGTATGGAATTCACAGTTCATTTCATTCCATCACCCGATTTCCACGGCAACTTCATTAACCGATCGTCCACGGATTTGGACGAAGTGAGACAAAGTCATCTACTCATTCTCTACATCAATCTTGGTCGTCTCTTTTAGCAAACTTGACGATCGAGTTGCCTCGAGTCAGAGGCGGGAGCCCGTTTAAAGAACCGATCATGTGGTGCCACCTCGACGAGGAGATCGGAGATCGACGAGATCGGAGCAGCCGCAACGGAGCGTGGGATGATGGTTGAAGAACGAAGGACTCGGATCGTTCGGTATAACCATTCTACACTCTTTACAGTTTGTTAGTTTAGCAATAATGGCAGATCCGGGTTAAAGTACACGATAGCGCCAAGTTTAAAAGTTTTTGTTCCGCATTTGGCATCTGTAGACTGCCGGGGCGCTAGCGTAGACTTACAGCTTAAACCAAAGCCGGCTAGTAATATCCGTTCGATCCTGATCCGTGCAATACCGCACGTATCTGATCGAACCCTGCCATATAACCATACGGCCTTTAGTACAAATTGTCCGATCCTGATCCGTACAATACCGCACGTATCTGATCGGACCCTGCCATATCTCCATACGGCCTCTACAGCTTTTCGCCCGAAAGCTGAGTAACTGAATGTGGGGGACTCTAAAGACTCGTCAACACCATGGTTGTGGATTTAACCACTAGCACGTCAGAGGTATAAGCCAATACGTAACGGGCAACCAGGTATTGACTAAAAGGGACGTCGATGAGCGAACTCATCCTGACACCCTACTGAGCCTGTCAGTGACAATATACGTACAGTCCGGTCCGTTCGTCTATGAGCATCGCATGGCGGGCCTAGGGGGTTGGTAAAAGTCAGACTCCCAAAAGCGGTACAAGTCGTGTCGGAGTGTAGCCCAGAACACCCTAAGATACTAATGGAATACCTACCAATAAATCTCCTTGCCTCGGCCGAGGGCTTCGTGTAATGGCTCTCCTAGACACAGCGCGACCTCACCCCCAATACCGGGAGAGACGAACCCCTGAAGATGCGCTCACTGCCTCCATGTGGCTCGGTACTGTACCCAACTAAAACCTGTTTGCACGACTCCTTTGAGCCGTGGTAGAGTAGTAATCAAAGTACAGTGGGAACTCACACGAGACAAATGACGATCCCCAGGTCGATGAACTAACATGTACACATGTCACCAGGGAACTGCCATCTGACGTCTGGTATATGACCAACTAGCATGTTCCCGGCGAGTCCTGTCCGGTGTACTCATAACCCAATGAGCACCTGTATACATCTTAGGTGAACGAACTGACACCAGTGGCTTGTGAGACCGGCCACCGCCTCTCGTCGGGGTCTCGAATGTACACATTAGTCTACTCTGGAGTATCGATGCCCTATCTCGAAACTCCCACGACTAGGGACCATTTAAGGATGTGCTTATAGACTACCAGCTCCCACGTATATGATCGCCCTCATACTGCTGGTGGTCAAGCAAGAATCCTAGGGGCTCTATCAACGTGCAATAGTGACCTGTCAGGTCACCTAAAGCAGTACACGATGATAAAGATAAACCAGATAGCATACTATCATCACGAGTAAGACTGTCCTATCGGGATAGGTCCTCCATCAATCATTGTAATCACGTGCCTGTGATCGAATAATTGAATCTGAGGGCACTATCTCCAACAGTTTCCGGTTCTGGAGAAAACGAATAGGACTATTCAGTTTTCTTTTCCTTTTACCTTCTCTCAGGTTGCGAGTACTCCTTAGTTTAGGAGATATTACACCTATTACGCAAATTGGATAGTCTTCTTCCAAACTTTATGCCGGTGCCGAACGGTGGGGAATGAAGAAAACCAATTAGCATAACAATGGTGTACAGAAGGTATTAAGTAAAGACATATCAAGGGATTAGTAAGAGGGCAAAATAAATTGCGACTGCTATTCACGACCAAACCAACTATTTCTTCGCCAATCTTAAATCACCCTTGTATTTCTCCAGTACACTCCGTATCACTACGAAGATCCACAGTTCATTGGATACTCCATCGTATGGTTATATACAAACTCGAAAGGAACTTATTCCAGTTCGGGGATGGATTCTGGTTTAGGAGAAATAGGAATAAGGTTTATTCGGTTGTCTTTTATCTTCACTTTCTCTCGCATTGTGAGTGCTCCTAGGATTAGGACAGTACACCCATTATGCTTTTTGGATATTCTTCTTCCAAACCATAGGCTGGTGCCGAACGGTAGGGAAGGAAGAAAACCATTTAGCCTAAGAGGGTGTACAGAAGGTAATGACTAAAGACATATAAAGGGATTTGGAGAGTTGGCAAAGAATTGTACGGTTACAGTTGTGAATCTGGATAATGGAAGAGAAATTACTAGGAATACCGGGATACCCCATCGAAATATTTCAATGTTTCAGTTTCATTGTGTACTGTTAAAAGGAAGACTGATTTCCCAATTAGCCCTTGCTCCAGGGTATGTATTTACCAGGTATGATTCTCACATCTGTATGGTTTTATAGATGATGAGTGGGAGTAAGTTATTTGGAATTAAGTGATTTTCCTCATTATATCGGAATTCGTTGTAATTGGTGATATTTGTGGAAGTCACCCGGGTTGTTTGCCAGACGACAAATATTTGGTTTTGAATATCCGCTGTTATGCACCAATTTCAAATTGATATATCTGTACGTCTATTTTTATAGAGTGAGATATACCTTTTTGAAATTATGTCTATAAAATTTACCTATATCAGTGGATGGTTATGTATGGAGCATTAAACAACAGTGTAATTCTTCTTAACCATAGGTACAGTTTTCAACCTACGACACACAGGGATTGAGTTATCAGACTCAAGGGACTTATACAGAGTATTGTATGTCGTCCAGTGTCCATTAGGACAGAGGGGTTGGTCCTCGTACTATATTCGGTTTACTTATGACTTATCTAGTTTTTAGACAGGTATTTCGTAGAAACACAGGGTTCGAATTTTGAGAAGTTATAGGTGTATGAATAAAGTTGAGAACCTGGTGTTGCAAGTATCAGGATTCTTCAAGTTGATCGAAGATGTAGATACGTGTGTAGGGTATTCAGATTGATAGTAATGATTAAGAGAACTTGCTTCTCTTTCAGGTTACTTATAATTTGAAGCATTCCTAAGTTAAGTAACACCGATCGGCCTCCTTCCATTTAGTTGACATGCACTGGAGACAGTTGCATGATTTGAATCTGGTTCAATTTAATCAGTGCCTCTGTTTCTATATTAGATATAGAACAGTTCATATCTTGACATTGTTAAGGTACAGGGAGTTGTCCGGCTTATGCTTAAAACCAGAATTTGGATAACTCAAGGCACGTTTCTGTAATGGCTGTTTATGGGCTGACCCAGGCTATGACGAGCGTTGACTTTCTACCATCTGGAAGATCAATAGTGATATTGTTCTAGACTCGCCAAAGTTTTAACAAAAATGGATTTTTTCAGAAAACAGTAGTGGGAGTATGGTAGAACTGGAAGTGATTCCAGAACCGCAAACGATTACTGAAAATTTGATAAGAACCAAAAGATTCAATTTGGTTCGACATTCCATTGGCCACTCCGCAGATACGGTGGGTAACCTTAGGCACCCGAGAGGTACTCCGGTAGTCTCAAGGACGGTGACAGAGAGGTTCTTGTTTACCCAGACTTGCCATTGCTGTTTTTCCAGACTGTGAGACCCGGCAGGAGGATGAGTATAGCGTCGTTCTAAACTGGCTTTAGAAGTGTACGTCTATAAGATTCTGCCAGAGGGTTATCGTAGTCAGTGGGAGCAGCGGAAGCATTGGTGGACAAGTAGCTTATGTCTATGGACTAAAGCAGATATAGCGGAGATAGATCATCTATTTCTGATGTGACAGTCATAGGTTTGACTTCATCAGAATAGGGGATGGATCTGTTAAGAAGGTAGTAGGGTGTGATGTCCTGGTATTTGGATGACATACACAGAGTAGGAAGTGAAGTTCCTATACTACGATCGGTTATACTTTGGTTGTCACACAGTGGTTTCTCCATAAAGGGACTTGGATATTATATCAGACATTCTGGTTACTAGATCTATGGTTTTAGATCTAGATTTGAGAAGTGTCCCAATCTGGGTACTTAGACAGCATTCTACAGGTGTTTTAGAATGGACGACTCCTGGCACGGTAGTGTACTTGCAGGTGATGGGGTCACCCTCTCAAAAGGTGTCTTACAGACTAAAAGGGAGAGGGATGTGCATGATTGGCAGATCGCTTGCTTAGGTAATTGAGTCAATCATGAGATGTCAAGTACCACACCAGATGTTGTTTTTGCAGCAGATGCAATAAGTTGATATTGATCCAATCCTGGAGAAACATTCGGAAGCAGTTTTAGAACATAAGTACATGTTCTACGGATATGATAACGACAGCCTCATTCGGGAGACGGTTATCATTCCAGGCTTCCAAGCTGACCTGGATGACAGAGTGACTGTTAGAGTTATAGTTTTCCCTCTGACGAGGGGCGGTAGTTTGGAAAGGTGGTTCAAGCGGATACTGAGGGAGGCATAGCGCAGGATACTGATTAAGTTCAGTTGACGATACAGTCCAAGAAATTTGGATTTGGAGTTCATTTATGAGCTAGGTCCCATCAGATATCCAGACATATTCTAAGACACGTATTGCTCATTTCGGGAAATGGGTTTCTCCGCGAACTTGAGATAAAGAGAGACATAGAAAGAAACATCTGTTGGATATAGTGCCCTCAGAGTCAATTATTGGATCACAGGCATGTGATTGCAATGATTGAGGGAGGACCTATACCGGTAGGACAGTCTTACTCAAGATGATAGTATGCTATCTGGTTTATCTTTATCATCGTGTACTGCTTTAGGTGACCTAACGAGTCGCTATTACACGTTGAAAGAGCCCCTAGGATTCTTGCTTAACTGCCAGCAGTATGAGTACGATCATATACGTGGGAGCTGGTGGTCTATAAGCACATCCTTAAAAGGTCCCTAGTGGTGGGAGTTTCGAGACAGGGCATCGATACTCCATAGTAGACTAGTGTATACAGTCGAGACCCCGACGAGGGGCGGTGGCCGGTCTCACAAGCCACTGGTGTCATTTGGTTCACCTAAGATGTATACAGGTGATCATTGGGTTATGAGTACACCGGACAGGACTCGCCGGGAACATGCTAGTTGGGATTATACCAGACGTCAGATAGCAGTTCCCTGGTGACATGTGTACAGGTTAGTTCATCGACCTGAGATCGTCATTTGCCTCGTGTGAGTTCCCACTATACTTTGATTACTACCCTACCATGGCTCAAAGGAGTCGTGCAAACAGGTTTTAGTTGGGTACAGTCCCGAGCCACATGGAGGCAGTGAGCGGATCTGCAGGGGTTCGTCTCTCCCGGTATTGGGGGTGAGGTCGCGCTGTGTCTAGGAGAGCCATTACACAAAGCCCTCGGCCGAGGCAGGAGATTTACTGGTAAGTATTCCAGTAGTATCTCAGGGTATTCTGGGCTACACTCCGAGACGACCTGTACCGCTTTTTTGGGTCTTACTTTTACCAACCCCCTAGGCCCGCCATGCGATACTCCTAGACGAACGGACTGGACTGTATGGATATTGTCACTGACAGGCTCAGTAGGGTGTCAGGATGAGTTCGCTCATCGACGTCCCTTTTAGTCAATAGCTGGTGGTCCGTCTTGTATGGCTAATACCTCTGACGTGCTAGTGGTTAAATCCACGGCCATAGTATTGACGAGTCTTTAGAGTCCCCCACACAGACAGTTACTCAAGTTTCGGGCGAAACGCTGTAGAGGCCGTTTGGAGATATGGCAGGGTTCGATCAGACACGTACGGTATTGCACGGATCGTGATCGAACGGATTTTACTAGCAAGCTTTGTTTTAAGCCGGATCCTAGTATTAGACAGTGTAGATTTTGTCTCTTTGCATTTGTGTTCAGTGGGAATACAAATGCGGGCATGTATATGCAGTAGTGGGGTTTTCCTGTAATTTATTACGGGGTCAGTTTTCTGAAGTTGCCAGTTTGCATTCTGTTCCGGCCGGTTTTCCTTTGTTCCTTCACGGCCAGACTTTTCGATGGAAGGGGGTTATTTGCAAGTTTGCAAATAACATTTGTGGAGGGGGTTTCTTGCATTTGTGGCATTATGATAAGTTAAGCATCTTTGCTTTTTCATGATGACTTGCTTTATTGAGATTAGAAAGGATTAAGATGGATTTGATTTTGATATGATATTGTTATCATAACCTTCTGATATGGTCACCTTCCTACTTTTCCTACACTCACCTTCCTTCTTGTTTTTGCCTCTTCATCTCATTCTCATGATATAGGGGCCGGCCACACATGAGGGGAGGATAGAGAGGTTCATTTTGATGTGTAGCATATTTCCTCATCTCATTTCCTTGCAAGAAAATGATAGCTCCATTTTTTCCAAAGTTCATTTTCTTCCTACACCTCCACATCCATGGCAACTTCACAAACCCGCAAAGAGACAAGCCTCTACACTACAACCTACAGTACCCTTGGACGCGTCGGCTAGCTAACTTCGCGCCCGAGTTGCCTCGGTCCAGAGGTGGGATCCCGTAAAAGAATCCGGCTACGTGGTGCCCTTTCCAACGAGGAGGTGACGGACGGAGATTCCACGGGAGATCAGAGTGGAGACGAAGACCGAAGGACACGGATCGCTTGGTATAACTCTCTACCCATTCTCTTGATAGCTAGGATTAGGTTAATGGTTACGATCCGGGGTTTATTGTCCGTGGTAGCGCCGGTTTAAAAGTTAAGAAAAATTTTGATTCCGCATTTTGGCCTCGGATAAACGGTCGAGGCGCTGCTGTGGCGCAACATGGTATCAGAGACACGCCATTAACCTAGTCTAGCTTACTCTAATATGTTTAAAGCTCGATCGAACGTATTTTTCCGAAAACCCGATTTCAAGTGCACAGGTTTCTGTCGAATTTTTTTTTGCTCCAAAAATTTTTCAGGTTGTTGAAGAATATTGTGCATGGAAATCTAAGCAATCTGTGAATATTTAGTCGCGAGATCTCACCATACCGCCGCGGAACCGCGGCCAAACCCATGCTTGGGCCGCGGTTCCGCCGCGCTTTTGAGTTGTCAACGCACCAAATTTTTCCAGTGGGCTTCTGATGTTAGTTATAAGTATGCCCTAAAGACCATTACTGTACATTGGATGTATATTGTAGTGGATGCTGGGACATATATAGGGAGGACTTTCTTGCTCGACATGATAGTATGCTATCTGGTTGATCTTTACCTTAACGTGTACACTGATTGTCTCTCTGTTACATGTTGGTAAAGCCCTTAGGATGTGTACTTGACTACCTGGACTATGATGCGGATCATACTAGTGGGGACATGGTAGTCCATAAGTACATCCTTGAAAGTCCCTAGTCGTGGGTGTATCGAGACGGGGCATCGATATACCAGAGTAGACTAGCGTGTACCTTCTCGACCTATACAGATGGACGATGGATGATCCCATATCCATTGGTGTTTGACATCAGAGGAGATATACGGGTGCTCAGTAGAGACTGGGTACACTGGACGGACTCGCCGAGAACTCCCAGATGGTATTATACCTCACGTCAGATAGCAGTTCTCTGGTGACACTGGTACAGAGTAGTCTTTTGACCCGAGATCGTCATAGAGTCTTGTGTGGTTCCCACTGTGCTTTGATTTCCATCTTATCACGTCCAAGAGGGCATGCAAAACGGTGGTTTTTAGGTACAGTCCCGAGTCACATGGAGGCAATGAGCGATAGGAGGGGATTCGTCTCTCCCGGTATAGGGAGTTGATGTTGCGCTATGTTCGATTGGCTATAACAGGAAATCCCTGGCCAGGGTTGCTGAGATTTACCGGTAAGTGTTATCAGTAGTTTCTCGAATTGTTATAGACCTCATATCGACACGACTTATCGAGCTATTGGGGTCTGACGTTTACCACCCCTAGGCAAGATATGCGACATATCAGACGATCAGACCGGACTGTACGGTAGTGTTACTGGTTGGATTCACTGGAGTGTGAGCGGGCTTGCTCGTCGATCTTCAGATCGCTCAATACCCGGGTGGCCGTTACGTTTAGCAGACCGCTTGCGGTATGTGGGTGTTTGATATGATCATCATCTGCTGCCGGCGTATTGACGAGTCTTTAAAGTCCTACACAGAGGTTTCCTGGCTCAAGCGAAACGAAATAGGAGCGCATATGAGATATGTGCGGGATCGAGAATAATGCGTGTATGTGATTCCGTATTTCATTCTCGCGATCAATGTGTCGAATGGTTGTATGCGATATAACCTAGTTATCGATTCAAGCGTTGATTCGATAAGCCGATACATTGTGTACTAGTCGGTTGTGTGCGACATGACCGGATCATTGAATCAAGTGTTGATTTAATGATTTAATGCATATTTATATATTTGATATATTACTTTGCATTAACTAGTATCGGTTCACTTTAAATGGATTTTCTCACTCGGATGTGCGCATTGCATATGCGATATGATTTTGTGCACTTGCTTGTATCATGTTTGATGATACATGCCTTTTGGTTAAGTGTGAAGAATTAAACCTTGGTTAATGAAATGGTTAGGGTTTACTATTTCCTTATTCATTTATTCATTTATTTATTCTTTTGGAAATAGAAAAGCAAATGAGAAAATGGTGGCTTGTTTTTATATTGTTCATGAAGCTTCATGAAGACTTTGACCAAGTGACCATTTTGTCTCATGCTTAACCCTAACCATCCCACTAACCATGATTTATTCTCTACACTTGACCATGGTTTGGTTATGATAAGTATTCTTTTATTTTTCTTTTTGGAATTAACTTATCATAACTTTATCTTCTTCTTCTTCTTCATCTTCAAAGAAGAAAGCTTTCTTCATCAATGGTGAATTGAGCAAACAAGTGAGAAATCCAATTCTAAAGTCTACCCACTTCCTATCTCTTCATCCTCTACCTCTCTCCAAGTAGTAGAGTGTGTTTCCTTCACAAGTTTTCATGACTTGGTGAAGGTGGAGCTTGATTTAGCGATGCTTCGACGTAGATCATCTTCGGCACGTCGTCGACGACCTAGCCCGTCCATTCTCCGATGAAGCCGACGCTAGAGCCCGGGAATGCACTAGGACAGCGAGGGGACTTCGTTGCGGAGCTATGGAGGTGGAGCACCGGATCTACAAAGGTTGTATATCCGTATTCTCATAGTTAAGTGTTAACTAGTTTCATTCTTTCGCCTAGACTTCTAGCCAACGGTCCGTAGTCTAGGGTTTCTCGGCACCCGTTATTTTTGAAACGGGCATGGTTGATGCCTTGTGAGACCTCTTGAGAGTGCCTAGGAACCCTACAGTGGTATCAGAGCCTAGCTAGAGCCTTAGGCGAAGTTTAGACGGAGTTTGAAGTCCGAACGAACCGAAACCGCAAAATTTCCATGCTCTCTGGACATTTTGTAAAATTGTGGATTTTTCCAAATTAAAAATTGCTAAAAAATTCAGCAGGGAAATATATGAATTACGGCGCAAAATTGGACCCATGATTCATCCAAACCGCGGCCGAACCGCGGCAGAAGCCCAGCTTCTGCGGCGGTTCCGCGGCTAGGTAATGACGTCACCTTCCTATTGTTGCACAGTAATTCATATTTTAATATGCTGGGTTATCTGGAATTTTTTAAGATTTATTCAAGAGTTGAATTTTCTGGAGTTGTTTTGGGGATTCGGTGATTCGATCGGGGTATCAAATTTTGTCTATTTGGCTTTCTGGATAAATTTTAGAATATGTTAAAGAGTTCGACCGGATAAAAATACCCAATTTTTCTCCTGTCGGGAAATTTCCAAGTGTTGGATTTTTCCGTAGTTTAACGACGTTCTAAGTAGTGCAAGTAACGCAATGGACCCTCTAGAAGACAACAAACCTTAATTCGATTATGTGACCGTCTTGAACAGCCCTTTGAACCTTCGGGTTTGGGGCAGTACGGTGTGCCACATGTGAGGTGTAACGTTTTGAAAATCGTTTCGGTGAAATTTCGAAAAAATCGGTAAAATAAGGGAGTTTTTTGTAAAAAGTCAAAATACAAATATCTTATTATAAAATTTAAATATACATATTCTAGCTATGTAATTTCTATTATTTGGTATTTATTGAGCCGCTGGTGAAATTTAAAAATTTCTGAAAAAAATATTATTTTAATATTATTTTAAGCCGTCACTAATACATTTAATTAGGGAAAATTACAAATTGGAATGAGTTGAAACAAATTTTGTGCATCATAACACATTAAACAAAATTTTATCATGTGGTTTTTGAAATGAAATGGTTTGCCAAAACGGTTTAGAAAATATCGAAGAAAAAGGCTTTTTTCGGTGAAATTAGTGTAAATAGATATTAGGGTATAACATTTATCATTTTCTCTCACCCCACACCCGCAACCACACTCGCACACACCCATTTTCCTCCCCATTTTCAGAAGCCCCTCTCCAAAGTTTTCCCCCATTTCTTTTGATAAAAGAAAAGAAAACATAAAGAAAAGTATAAGAAAAGAGGTATGGGTTGTGTTCACTTTGGACCTTTTAGACTTGGCAAGACATTCCTCACCTCACTCTCTCTCCAATCACCACTAGTGGCCGAACCCTCCCAATTCCTGCACACAACAGCCCTTCCTCTTTTCTCATCACATTTCTCTTCAAAACACTCATCAAAATTTCCTCACAAATCAACACAAAACCTCACAAATCCCAAATCCATTCCCTACCCATTTTTCCTTAGCCCTTATAGCATGGATCTTGGTGCAAAGATCTCAATTTGGAGGTCAAGTTCCATATTTGATCTCATGGTTTGTGAAGGTATAACTCTAACCCTTGTGCTTAATTTGATGTTAAATACTTTAAATCAACTTAATTAGGTGTTTAATTTAGGTTTTAAATTGCAAGTTTAAATTCAAGAGAAGGGTTTGAATTAAAGTTATGGTTGTGATAATTTGTTCATGGTAGTGCGATGTATTTTAGCATCTTAAGTTATGCAAAACCAATTCTTGTAGCTAATTTGCATATTGTTATATTTAATTTGCCCAAATTGTGATAATTATGCTAATTTGCTAACTAGGTTTTAGAATTTTTATTAAAATGTGGGATTAAAATCTAGTTAGGATTTTTAGCACATCATTAAGGTTTCTATGAGTGGTTTAACCATTTAAAATATGCAAAGCCAAGCTAAATTGTTAAATTGTGAAATTTTGCGTTAAAAAGTGTTAAATTGGATATTTTTGCAAAACTATAATTTTGGAATTTATACAAGTTGATGAGAATAAATTATTGATATGGTTTCTATAACTTAGTTATGATAATTGGTTGATATTGTGGCCATTAGTTTCGTTTAAACATCGAGTTTTAAAGTGAAACGGCTAATTGATGCTTACTAGGTTTCTTGTAATAAATCGATTTAATCAATTTATTGGTTTTGAAGAATTGCATCGTATTTTATATATTTTTAGTGAATTGTAAAACCATGATTTGGTACGTTTGGTGTTTTTCTCGATCAATCGGAGTTTGTACGCCGATGTCGAGGGTTTTTGGGTTGATTTGTGAAAGCAAACCATAGGTTTTGACCTATGTGAGATTCGTGTGTCGATTTGGTCATGAGTCGGACTTTAATGCGATGCGATGTGTTATGTTATGTATGTACCCTCACGAAGACTTCAAGGAGACAAGAAAGCGCGTGTCGTCATCGGCATCGGCAAGCGAAGGTCGAGGTGAGTAGATTTATATCTACGGGGATAAGTCGGGTGGATGGCGTATAGCACCCCCGCAGTCCGTGGTGATGTATACGGATGCGTATACACACCAACAATTTATGATATGTTGTTAGGATTTATTATTGATGATTTTAGATGGATATTGGTGTTGGATTGGTGCATGGTTACGAAACCTTAGGTAGTGGGTGCACTACACTTACACATACACACATGTACATACTTGCATACATTCTTTATTTCATATGTGCGTGTATGGGAATATATATTTATGTGTTCACATGGATATGGGACTATGTGTTCATATACTAGATTTGAGGATAGTGTTTAGAATTTGAGATGAGTCGATGAGATTGGGCTTGAGGCTAGGAGATCGGTGACGTGATTTGGTTCGTTTTGAGATACGACACGATGTTTTAGCGGGTCTTCTGACGTAGTAATTCTTACACCCGCATGCATACATAGATGGCATCAATATTGTACTAGACGTAGGACATTATTCCGGATCATGATATTTGATAAAGAAGATACCAAATGAATAGTGTGATTGATGTGACTTTGACCCGTACCCAGATTTGGGGATGCCGTACGACGGATTTACGTACGAGCTATATATTGATGATTGATCCGCACTCTTGACTTGGGATGTCTGATTATAGATATGGTATCGGATATGATATTATTGAGGCGGGATCACCGACTAATATATATACAGGTATGTATATAATCGACTCAGATGTTAGGCGGTTTCCTTACCTGTAGTCCAGCTGGTTAGCTTAGCCCTTTAGTTTAGTTTAGTTGTTAGATTAGATTCGATTCTTACCTATTTCAAAAACTAACGAATCGTGGGAATTTTAAAAGACAGCTTAAGGGATCCTACGGATATTTCAAAAGACGTATCTTTTCATAAAAACACCGTAGCCCCTATTTTCAAAACCCCATGATTCATGTTATTTCAAAAGGCACCATTTGTAGGACTTTTATTAGGTTAATGCAGATTAGTTATAGTTGCGTCTAGTATTCAGCTCCCGCTCTTTATTGTGGTTCGCTTCGCATCGCATGCTTATATTATGTTTCATACTCCATTATTGATATCATGCTGTTAGGACACCAGCACCATTACCGATGATGCGTATGTACCACGTACACTTACTTGCCGGCTCACACACATCTTCATCGGTAATTGTCATGCCACGTACACTTTAGAAATACTATTGCATTGACATAGGTTGTTAGCTAATAATTTAGACATGATATTAATGTACTCGCCTTATATGCTGGATTAGACATTGTAGATATTACTTGTTACTTCATGCATGTTAATATTCATTGTTATGCCGCATTCATGGATTTTTATGCCGATATGCACTGTTTACATGCTATTGAGGATTGGATTCGGATTTCTATGAGATTTTCTGGTTTTGGGGGAAAATCGCAAAACTTATATAAGCTTCGTTCTCTCTTTAAAATAAAAAGTGCGGTTTTCCCATGATGTATGAGTCGTCCACCAGGAGTTTGCTGATGGATTTTGAGACCCGATTCGAGGAGGCGGATGAACCGTTTCGGGTACATGGTGGACCCGGTAAGGTACCCCGGGGCAAGAAGCGCGTGATGATGACGATGTGAGCCTGGCAGGGGAGCACTACCTACCGGTGATTTTACCCGACGCGTCGGATATCCGGAGGATACCGTCGTGGTCTTGAGATGGATGGTAGGGGCCGGTCTGGACTGACGGCGCCCTAGATATTGTGATTGAGACATTGAGATTTCGAGATATTGAGGTATAGAGACTGTGATACAGAGATATCGAGATATTGGGATTACGTTTTGTGCCGATGCTAGGCACTGTTTTATGCTGATTTCATTATGATACCTCATTTTAAAAATACAAAGGAAATCTCACTAAATTATGGAAACAGTTCTTCATTTACATGTATTCTGTTTTCATGCATTCATACCTCCTTCATATGATATACTGCTACTTGAGGCACTGACACGGGCATATAGGTTTACCCTAGTCATTGTTATAGACTGCTGGTTATATTTGAGGATTATATATTATGATCGTATGACCTAGGATTGCGTCATACATGCGATTTCTGTGCGTAGATGTTTTTCTATTCACGAGTTGGCAACTCACCCCCGTTGTGCCCCAGTTTCTTGCAGGTTTGCCGTACAGGTTTCATTACGACTTTGTGGGCTCAGTTTCATTCTGGTGACTTGCCAGTAGGTGGGTTTTTCTTGTATCGTACCCATCCTATTACCTTGTATAATATTATTCCGTTGTATCTAGTAAATTCCATCAACCAAATATGTATTTATTTTGAGATAGAGACCAGTGATGTTATTCCTTCGACCTCAGAGTCGCGCGTTATTTTTCTGCGGTTTTCTTGTGGATTTGAGTTTCCTTTTGAATTTTGATCCTCGCCGTTGGCGTTGTATATTATATTGCTTGTGTGGTTGTGACCGTCGATTGACGAAGAGCTAGCTCCCGCTTGGGAATGCCTTTTTATTGATTTCGTATACTATTCATGTTGTATCCCGTTTGGGAGCCAATATTTACAAAGGAGACTCTGCCGAAATTTTCAGTAAATTTTGATGTTCTTAAAAACCGCATAATTCGGCTTATGCTATTAAAAATACTTGTTTTAAATTGGTTTTCCTTCACTCTACATCTTTTCTTGGTTTGGATTTCTGGGTTTTCGATTTACTTAGATTACGTACGCCTCAAGACGTTCGTAGTTTAAGTGCCGGTCATATTCTGTACTTTTGGGACGTGACAAAGTTGGTATCAGAGCGTTAGGTTTTAACCTTCGGAGCGTAGGATGACCCTTGGTTGATGGAATAGGTGACTAAAGTAGAGTGACGTACCGTTGGTATGTTCCGCGGCATATTTACGACACGCCACTCCACTTATGAAGCCTTAGGATGTACATTTCCTTGTTCAGTATTATATTCCTTCCTGATCTAGCCTCATCGGTACCAGTTTGGTTTTGCTGCTACGGTTACGGGCAGGGAGAGCTACGGCTAGAGTTGCGGTCAGCACAAGCTCGTCACGAACGAGGACTGACCAGGGCGAAATTCCGGCGACACACGATTGCAGAGATGTGTCTTTTTACTGTGTTTCCGCGCCACGAGCATTTGGCGGATCGCCTTTATGAGGTTACTCGGAGGTGCTGATCGACACTAGAGAATTGAGCCAATGATGGAGGCCAGTCAGATTTTGATGACCGTTGGTGTGTTGCTTACTCCTGATGATTGATGCACGGTTCAGCATGCAGACGAGTGAGCCAGTTATTGCTGCGAACGACGAGATATCGCCCCAGATGTTGGAGCTATTGCAGTATAAGTTATACTAAGAGATGATAGAAGGTCGCTAGTCATCGAGGATGAATGACTAGGACATGTGGATCGTTCGCCTACCCCGATGCGAGGTCATCAGATATATTGATTCCAGCTAGAGACGACTTCACGCGGAGACGTTGGGAGTCGACAGAGACGATCGAATGTCAGAAACCTATTATTCCAAGTTTAAGATAGTCGGAAAGACATGCAGGCAATTCTATGGTCCCTCTAGAAGAATGAAACTCTAACTCGACTTAATGACCGTGTGAAAGCCTTTGAACCTTAGGGTTTATGGCAGTTCTGCGGCGCCATTAGTGAGGCTTGGGTTTGCCCTTCTACGGCTGGACCACCGATGCTGTGGTATGTACTCGATACTATTAAACTGTACCCAAGATGTTGAGCTCTTGGGGGATTATGAGGTTTGGACGAATCGATTGGATGGCTCGACTTAATTCGGATGCTAGGTGGTGAGATGCATTCTTGGGAGACTCCAGATACGAGGATAGTCGTTAGAGCTCAATCCTGTAAGTGCACGGCGGCGCCCCGGCCGTCAATCCGACGCCGGAATGCGGAAACGGTGAATAACTTAAATTTTGCGGACTTTGCAAACCGGCACCACCGCGCACTAAACTCCGGATCGTAACCATTAACAAGTCTAAGCTAACTAGAATACGGGTTAGAGATGTACCGACTGATCCGAGTCCTCCGGTCTTCATCTCCACTCCGATCTCCTCGCGGGATCTCCGGTCGTCGCCTCTTCGCCGGAAGGGCACCACGTCGCCTGCATCTTTTACGGGCTCCCGCCTCTATACCGAGGCAACTCGGGCGCGAAGCTGGCGAATCGACGCGTCCAAGATTTGCTGTAGGAAGTAGTGTAGAGTATGTCTCTTTGGGGTTGGTTGCCTTTGGATGGAGGAAACATGAATGGACTTTGGAATGAAGTGAGGAATTTTGCATGCATGAAAATGATATGTGAATTAATCCCTCATACCAAAAATGAACTCCTCTCTCTCTCACTCCAAGATGTGGCCGGCCAAAACCATGAGATGAGAATGGTGGTGGAAAAAATGAAATCAACCATACTAAAACCATGAAGGAGAGTGAGTGTAGGAAAAGGTGGAGAGTGACCATAACCAAAACATCAACCATGCTTATAACTATTCACACCTTAACCTCATTAATGCAAAAGCATGGAGCAAAAGAAATGAAAGCTATCATATCAAAACTTATGCAATAAAACCCCTCCACTAAAGTTATTTGCACAATTGCAAATAACCCCCTCCATCGGAAAAGTCCGGCCGGGAAAGAACAAAGGAAAACCGGCCGGAACGGAATGCAAACTGGCAACTCCAGAAAACTGGTCCCGTAATAAATTACAGGAAAACCCCGATACTGTGCATACACACCCGCATCTGTATTCCGTCCGGATACAAATGCAAAGAGACAAAATCTACACTGTACTAAACTAGGACCGGCTTAAACCAAAGCCGGCTAGTAATATCCGTTCGATCCTGATCCATGCAATACCGCACGTATCTGATCGAACCCTGCCATATAACCATACGGCCACTAGTACAAACTGTCCGATCCTGATCCGTGCAATACCGCACGTACCTGATCGGACCCTGCCATATCTCCATACGGCCTCTACAGCGTTTCGCCCGAAAGCTTGAGTAACTGAAAGTGTGGTGGACTCTAAAGACTCGTCAATACTATGGCTGTGGATTTAACCACTAGCACGTCAGAGGTATAAGCCAATACGTGACGGGCCACCAGCTATTGACTAAAAGGGACGTCGATGAGGAAGCTCACCCCGACACCCAACTGAGCCTGTCAGTGACAATATCCGTACAGTCCGGTCCGTTCGTCTATGAGCATCGCATGGCGGGCCTAGGGGGTTGGTAAAAGTCAGACCCCCAAAAGCGGTACAAGTCGTGTCGGAGTGTAGCCCAGAACACCCTGAGATACTACTGGAATACCTACCAGTAAATCTCCTGCCTTGGCCAAGGTCTTCGTGTAATGGCTCTCCTAGACACAGCGCGACCTCACCCCCAATACCGGGAGAGACGAAACCCCCGAAGATCCGCTCACTGCCTCCATGTGGCTCGGGACTGTACCCAACTAAAACCTGTTTGCACGACTCCTTTGAGCCGTGGTAGGGTAGTAATCAAAGTACAGTGGGAACTCACACGAGACAAATGACGATCCCCAGGTCGATGAACTAACCTGTACACATGTCACCTGGGAACTGCTATCTGACGTCTGGTATATGACCAACTAGCATGTTCCCGGCGAGTCCTGTCCGGTGTACTCATAACCCAATGAGCACCTGTATACATCTTAGGTGATCCAACTGACACCAGTGGCTTGTGAGACCGGCCACCGCCCCTCGTCGGGGTCTCGACTGTATACACTAGTCTACTAATGGAGTATCGATGCCCAGTCTCGAAACTCCCACGACTAGGGACCTTTTAAGGATAAGCTTATAGACTCCAGCTCTCACTTATATGATCGCCCTCATACTGCTGGCAGTCAAGCAAGAATCCTAGGGGCTCTATCAACGTGCAATAGCGACATGTCAGGTCGCCTAAAGCAGTACACGATGATAAAGGTAAACCAGATAGCATACTATCATCTCGAGTAAGACTGTCCTACCGGGATAGGTCCTCCCTCAATCATTGCAATCACGTGCCTGTGATCCAATAATTGACTCTGAGGGCACTATCTCCAACAATCTCCCACTTGCACTCAAGGCTAATTATTGCGATGTCGCATACTCACAGCCCGTGTGATACCGAACACCCAACTCCCCTACTAGTCAGTTTCACAAAATCCGTTTGCGAAACTATTGCGTTCGAGGAATAGCCTCAGTGAGTGGATCCGCCTTGATGTTTCTTTCCATGTCTCTCTATATCTCAAATTCGTGGAGAAAGCCATCTCCCGAAATGATCAATACCTGTCTTAGAATGTCTGGATGTCTGATGGGACCTAGCTCATAAATGAACTCCAAATCCAAACTTCTTAGACTGTATCGTCAACTGAACTTAATCAGTATCCTGCGCCATGCCACCCTCAGTATTGCCTTGGACCACCCGTCCAAAATACTGCCCCTCGTCAGAGGGAAAAACGATAACTCTGACAACCTCCTTGTCGTCCAGGTCACCTTGGAAGCCTGGAATGATAACCGTCTCCTAAAAGAGGCAGCCGTTATCATATCCCTAAAACAGCCACTTATGTTCTAAAACTGCTTCCGACTGTTTCTCCAGAATTGGATCAATATCAACTTATTGCATCTAGTGCAAGAACAACATCTGGTGTGGTACTTGACATCTCATGATTGACTCAATTGCCTAAGCAAGTGATCTGCCAATCATGCACATCCCTCTCTACTTTAGTCTAAAAGACACCTTTAGAGAGGGCGACTCCATTACTTGCAGGTACACTACCGTGCCAGGAGTCGTCCATTCTAAATACTCATAGAATGCTGTCAAGGTACCCAGATTAGGAAACCACCCAAATCTATATCTAAAACCATAGATCTAGTAACCAGTATGTCTGATATAATGTCCAAGTCCTTTGTGGAGAAACCACTGTGTGACGACCAAAGTATAACCGATCGTAGTAAAGGAATATCACTTCCTACTACCTTCTCAATAGATCCATCCCCTATTCTGATGACGTCAAACCTATGACTGTCACATCAGAAACAGATGATCTATCTCCGCTACATCTGCTTTAGTCTATAAATAGACATAAGCCTGATGTCCACCAATGCTTTCGCTGCTCCCACTGACTACGACAACCCTCTGGCAGAGTCATATACACGTACACTTCTGAAGCTAGTTCAGAACGACGCTATACTCATCCTCCTGCCGGGTCTCGCAGCCTGGAACAACAACAATGGCAAGTGTGGGTAAACAAGAACTTCCCTGTCACCGTCCTTGAGGCTACCGAAGTACCTCTCGGGTGCCTGAAGTTACCCACCTTATCTGCGGAGTGGCCAATGGAATGTCAAATCAGATTGAATCTTCAGGTTCCTTATCAAATCTTCAGTAATCGTTTGCGGTTCTGGAATCACTTCCAGTTCTACCATACTCCCACTGCTGTTTTTGAAAAAATCCATTTTTAATAAAACTGTGGCGAGTCTAGAACAATATTGCTATTGTTCATCCAGATGGTAGAAAGTCAACCCGCGTCATAGCCTGGGTCAACCCACAAACAGCCATTACAGAAACGTGCCTTGAGTTGTCCAGTGTCTGGTTTTAAGCATAAGCCGGACAACTCCCCGTACCTTAACAACGTTAAGATATGAACTGTTCTACATCCAATATAGAACCAGAGGCACTGATTTAATTGAACCAGATTCAAATCATGCAGCTATCTCCAGTGCATGTCAACTAAATGGAAGGAGGCCGATCAGCGTTACTCAACTTAGGAATGCTTCCAATTATGAGTAACCTGAAAGAGAAGCAATTTCTCTTTATCATTACTATTAACTGAATACCATACACAAGTATCTACATCTTCGATCACTTTGAAGAATCCCGATACTTGCTATACCTGGTTCTCTACTCTATTCAAATACCTATAACTCCTCAAAACTTAGACCCTGTGTTTCTACGAAACACATGTCTAAGAACTAGAGAAGTCAAAAGTAAACAGAATACAGTACGAGGACCAACCCCTTTGTCCTGATGGACACTGGACAACATACAATACTCTGTATAAGTCCCTTGAGTCTAGTGACTCATTCACTGTGTGTCGTAGGTTGAAAACTGTACTTTTGGTTAAGAAGAATTACACCGCTGTTTAATGCTCCTTACCTAACCATCCACTGATATAGGTAAATGTCATCGACATAATATCAAAAGGTATATCTCACTCTATGAAAATAGACGTACAGATATATCAATTTGAAATTGGTGCATAACCGCGGATATTCAAAACCAAATAATTGCTAACTTGCAAACAACCCAGGTGACTTCCTCAAAAATGAGGATGATCACCCAATTCCCAATAACTCACTCCCACTCATCATCTGTAAAACCATACAGATGTGAGAATCATACCTGGTAAATACATACCCTGGAGTAAGTGTCTAATTGGGAAATCAGTTTTCTATTAACTGTACACAGTGAACCTGAAACATCGAAATGTTTCGTTGGGGTATCCTGGTATTCCCAGTAATGCCTCTTCCAGATTCACGACTGTAACTGTATAGTTCTTTGCCACCTCTCCAAATCCCTTCATATGTCTTTAGTCTTTACCTTCTGTACACCCCTTTAGGCCAAATGGTTTTCTTCCTTCCCTACCGTTCGGCACCAGCCTATGGTTTGGAAGAAGACTATCCAAAAAGCATAAAGGGTGTACTGTCCTAATCCTAGGAGCACTCGCATCGCGAGAGAAGGTGAAGATAAAAGACACCTGAATGTACTTTATTCCTATTTCTCCTGAACCAGGATCCATCCCCGAACTGGAACGAGTTCCTTTCGAGTTCGTATATAACCATACGATGGATTATCCAATAAAATGGGATCTTCGTAATGATACGGAGTGTCCTGGAGAAATACAAAGGTGATTTAGGATTGGCGAAGGAATACATGGTTTGGTCGTGAATATCTGTTGCAATTTACTTTGCCCTCTTACTAATCCCTTACTTTGTCTTAACTTAATACCTTCTGTACACCGTTTAGGCTAATTGGCTTTCTTCTTTCCCTACCGGTCGGCACCAGCCTATGGTTTGGAAGAAGACTATCCAATTTGCGTAATACGTGTACTACCCCTAAACCAAGGAGTACTCGCAACCTGAGAGAGGGTGAAAAGAAAAGACAACTGAATAGTCCTATCCGTTTTCTCCAGAACCGGAAACCATCCTCGAATAAATCCCTTCGAGTTCGTATCTAACCATACGATGGTTTTGTCCAATGGAAGTGGACGTTCGTAGCAAAACGGGGTGTCCTGGAGAAAAGGGTAAAAGCAGGAGTGGCAATGAGGTTTGCAACTCTGACAATCCAAAAGCCAGTGTTAAGTAGGTTCGGTCAACTTGGTCACTGAGTCATAGTCTAGGGTCGGGTCAATGGTCGCTGCCAATGAGAGAGAGAAAAGAAACACTCAGCGTGCACTCTAACCTAGATCAGAATGGTTACCAATTTATCTAATCTGGAATCCTCCCACTGTACCTCAAATTCTCCTCCAAACCTGAAAGAAGAATTAGTCGGGGTCACCCGAGGAGTATACTAACTCATCAGTGGGAATCGGGATCCAACTCTCATCGCATGACAACGTGACGGAATCCGCTCACGGTATCACACTCCAGAAGGTATGCGCATATCTGGCAAGTTTCAGTACTTTTGAAACTCCCGATGTGATTTCTGCCCCATGCTCTTATGACCTTGACTTTGGCCAACATATCATAAGTCACATGTCAAGTTCTACCCGTCATTCTCCAGGTTAATTTGAATCCACCCGTACATACCCTTGACTTTGGCCAAAATGGCAGTACGACTGTCCCAAACCAACGCATCTATCTATGCTGCATATGAATACCCCAATAGCTACCAATCACTGTGCCTTGACTTTGGCCAACATACACAGCTTGAATACTATTGACCATCCATATGAAACGACGGAGGGCTACGAATGGTTTCTGGCGAAAACCTTTAACGTAATGAACTTGATATCGTTGAAGGAACGGATAGCTTTTTAGAAAATATAGTGACGAAAACCTTTACTAAAGAGGTCACTCCCGGTGAAGGGATCTCGGCTCTTTCCCCGTAGAATGGGGTGCAGGATATTCCAACTGAATACCACGGTGCAAAGCAAAAGTAATCGGCTATAGTGAAGTTAATGCCCTGACGCAAACTTCTGTCCAAGGGGTCACTCCCGGTAAAGGGATCTCGGCCCTTGCCTCGTCGACTGAGGAGCAGGATATTCCAATGAATACCACGATGCAAAACAAAAGAGAACGTCCTTGCAATAACAGCTTTTTGAAAAGTGTTCCAACAACATCAGATTAGGTTTGTTTTTAAACTTGCATTGATCCGAATCAATGCAGTCCCATCATTTGATCACACCAAAAAGAACGAAAATATACTGATGTACGTATATGCCATCCGCATTCGCCACTGGGTCCCGTCATTACCCGTTAGGTTAGCTTACTAACGACAGAGCGGGGACTGGACTAGCGCGGATGAAAAACATATACAACATCTACTAATATATATACCAATATATTATATTTCGCTCAAGGCGTGAAAAGAAATGCAACATCACAGAAAAGTACAGCATCACAGAACAATACAGATATCTGGGATCCCCGGGTTTCACAGAGCCACTACTGAAACCCGACGTTCCCCTGGTCGTGTGGATAGCCTGTGCAATGAAATCCTAGACCCCTACGGGCGCGGCAAGTCACCCGCCAAAACCTGAAGCGAGGCAGCCCCCTTCATCACCGTGAATGGACCACCCAGCACTTCACGGAATCCGGTAACTTGGGCACCCCTCCTGGGTCAACCTGTACCCCCTACGAGTGCAGCGAATAGCCCGCCAATCCTAGAGTGAAGCCCCCTCCGTCTCAATGCCATGAGATGCGGGCTTGTTGCCCTCTAGAACCCGGCTATCCGTGCACCCCACCGCGGGGTAATCCTAGTACATAATGTAAAATATACATACACCGGGTACATCGACCGCAACCAGGTCGTGCCCCAAAACAATAATACAATCAGGCAGTGACGGCAGTCCACATGTCGGACGCTCGCCCCGCAATATCAAATGTACATAATACAACAATACAGTACTAGCATTGCATCCAGGCTATCCCCCATGACCGATCCGCAACATCACAGCATAAACATAGAACATCAACGTGAAAGTCACGTTCGCAAATCCGTCTAACCGGGCTATAGCAGTTAGACCGGATTTACCGATCGAGTGACATTCACGGTCGCAGATATAATGTAAATACTGTGAAAAATGTGTTTAAAATTTTCCGATTGATTAAACATTAACAAGTGGGCCCCTAAACAAAACTGTAGCAACCACAGAAAACCTGGGCCCAATTTTAATATTCCAGAAACCACATTTTCAACTCAGGAACATACTGGAAAAATTTAGGGGGGTGAACAGTTACAACCGCCGCGGAAGCGCGGCCCAAGCAGGGGTTTGGCCGCGCTTCCGCGGCGAAATAGTGAGATCATGTTGCCGAATTTTTACAGTATGCTTCTATTTCCCTGCACATCACTCTGAGACAACCAGAAAAATTTTTGGACTCAAAAAAAATTCGACAGAAACTGATGTGGTTGAAATACGTGTTTTCGGGATTTTGTTCGATCGGAAACGATAAACACATTACACAAAAGCTAGACGAAGTTAATGGCGAGGCTCTGATACCACTGTAAGTGCACGGCGGCGCCCCGGCCGTCAATCCGACGCCGGAATGCGGAAACGGTGAATAACTTAAATTTTGCGGACTTTGCAAACCGGCACCACCGCGCACTAAACTCCGGATCGTAACCATTAACAAGTCTAAGCTAACTAGAATACGGGTTAGAGATGTACCGACTGATCCGAGTCCTCCGGTCTTCATCTCCACTCCGATCTCCTCGCGGGATCTCCGGTCGTCGCCTCTTCGCCGGAAGGGCACCACGTCGCCTGCATCTTTTACGGGCTCCCGCCTCTATACCGAGGCAACTCGGGCGCGAAGCTGGCGAATCGACGCGTCCAAGATTTGCTGTAGGAAGTAGTGTAGAGTATGTCTCTTTGGGGTTGGTTGCCTTTGGATGGAGGAAACATGAATGGACTTTGGAATGAAGTGAGGAATTTTGCATGCATGAAAATGATATGTGAATTAATCCCTCATACCAAAAATGAACTCCTCTCTCTCTCACTCCAAGATGTGGCCGGCCAAAACCATGAGATGAGAATGGTGGTGGAAAAAATGAAATCAACCATACTAAAACCATGAAGGAGAGTGAGTGTAGGAAAAGGTGGAGAGTGACCATAACCAAAACATCAACCATGCTTATAACTATTCACACCTTAACCTCATTAATGCAAAAGCATGGAGCAAAAGAAATGAAAGCTATCATATCAAAACTTATGCAATAAAACCCCTCCACTAAAGTTATTTGCACAATTGCAAATAACCCCCTCCATCGGAAAAGTCCGGCCGGGAAAGAACAAAGGAAAACCGGCCGGAACGGAATGCAAACTGGCAACTCCAGAAAACTGGTCCCGTAATAAATTACAGGAAAACCCCGATACTGTGCATACACACCCGCATCTGTATTCCGTCCGGATACAAATGCAAAGAGACAAAATCTACACTGTACTAAACTAGGACCGGCTTAAACCAAAGCCGGCTAGTAATATCCGTTCGATCCTGATCCATGCAATACCGCACGTATCTGATCGAACCCTGCCATATAACCATACGGCCACTAGTACAAACTGTCCGATCCTGATCCGTGCAATACCGCACGTATCTGATCGGACCCTGCCATATCTCCATACGGCCTCTACAGCGTTTCGCCCGAAAGCTTGAGTAACTGAAAGTGTGGTGGACTCTAAAGACTCGTCAATACTATGGCTGTGGATTTAACCACTAGCACGTCAGAGGTATAAGCCAATACGTGACGGGCCACCAGCTATTGACTAAAAGGGACGTCGATGAGGAAGCTCACCCCGACACCCAACTGAGCCTGTCAGTGACAATATCCGTACAGTCCGGTCCGTTCGTCTATGAGCATCGCATGGCGGGCCTAGGGGGTTGGTAAAAGTCAGACCCCCAAAAGCGGTACAAGTCATGTCGGAGTGTAGCCCAGAACACCCTGAGATACTACTGGAATACCTACCAGTAAATCTCCTGCCTTGGCCAAGGTCTTCGTGTAATGGCTCTCCTAGACACAGCGCGACCTCACCCCCAATACCGGGAGAGACGAAACCCCCGAAGATCCGCTCACTGCCTCCATGTGGCTCGGGACTGTACCCAACTAAAACCTGTTTGCACGACTCCTTTGAGCCGTGGTAGGGTAGTAATCAAAGTACAGTGGGAACTCACACGAGACAAATGACGATCCCCAGGTCGATGAACTAACCTGTACACATGTCACCTGGGAACTGCTATCTGACGTCTGGTATATGACCAACTAGCATGTTCCCGGCGAGTCCTGTCCGGTGTACTCATAACCCAATGAGCACCTGTATACATCTTAGGTGATCCAACTGACACCAGTGGCTTGTGAGACCGGCCACCGCCCCTCGTCGGGGTCTCGACTGTATACACTAGTCTACTAATGGAGTATCGATGCCCAGTCTCGAAACTCCCACGACTAGGGACCTTTTAAGGATAAGCTTATAGACTCCAGCTCTCACTTATATGATCGCCCTCATACTGCTGGCAGTCAAGCAAGAATCCTAGGGGCTCTATCAACGTGCAATAGCGACATGTCAGGTCGCCTAAAGCAGTACACGATGATAAAGGTAAACCAGATAGCATACTATCATCTCGAGTAAGACTGTCCTACCGGGATAGGTCCTCCCTCAATCATTGCAATCACGTGCCTGTGATCCAATAATTGACTCTGAGGGCACTATCTCCAACAAATCCATGCGGCCGCGATGAGACGAGTCCAAAGCAGACGACATTAGAGAAAAGTGGAGTAAGAGGTTCGTACCAGATCTAGATGAGATGGCGTTCCACTCCGCCGACATCAGAGATGCGATGCGCATGACGAGGCATGGTACTTGGACTTACCTTCCAGAAGGAGTCGCGATGAGTATGCAGTCTTCCCAGAGCAAGATGCAGATATAGGAAAGGACAACGACATCCGGACAGTTGGCAAAGACGAGGCATGGAATAGACCGTGAGCAGGATTCCTTCCAGGCCACTGATGCAATGATATTTGCACCCAGGATCAGATGTGTCACGTGCATTCAGAGAGCCAGAGGCCGACGCTAGTGATATGCTGCCTTGACAGGGCCGATGAGCCGATGGATTGTGAGATTGGTAATCCACGGAGAAGACTTGGACCCAGGAGCGGTCATGTTACGCACACCAGCAGGCCAGAGTTCATGATCATCGACGAGACGTCCCACTAGTGACCGCGACAGTTGGCCCGAGATTCTTAGAGGATGCACTTGAGCGGTACTGTTCCGCCATTATTGATTTCGATGTTTTGGGTGATTTATTCGTATGATTTGATTTTGATGATTGAGGATTTACGATCTTTGCACAGCGTTGCACTTGATATAATTTTCGTGCTTTTGTTTCACATGTTTGTGATTTTACGGTTTTAAACAGTTGAGTTGGTTTTGTGCGTATGCATGCACACGAATTGGTTCATGCACTCTGTATAGTTATTATATGCTTGCAGTGTGCACTGGACATCGATTTTGATTGTGATACTCGATATTTGTTTTGTGCACCTTGTGCACCTAATTGATTTTGCGCACGTTCGGCGCTTGATATTGGATTTCATGATTTCGTGCACGATGGATGCACCTGATTTGGATTTTCGCGTATGTTGGGCGCATGTTTTGAAGGGTGATTTTGGTGCACACCAGAGGCACTAAATTGAGAATTTTTCGTGCATGTCAGGTGCACCTGATTTTGCTGTCAGGCACACATGTTGCCTACGATAGATGTTTCGTGCACACCCGATGCACTTAGATGTTGTTTCTGTGCGCATGTATGGCACATTCATGGATTTTGATTTCCGTGCGCACCAGACGCACGTAGCATTCATGTGCATATTTTGGGATTGATTTCGTATAGAGCAGTACATTTTTATGATATTGCTATGTGTTTTCGTACTGAGCAGGACTAGTCAGAGGACAGTACCTGAATATATTTTTGCATGCATTGATAGTTATTGAAGGGATTTCCAAAAAGCGAGCTATAGCCTCAGTATTTACCTACGTGTCTGATATGACACGAAATGTTTAAAACAAGGAGACCCTTCTAAATTGTTTCCAAAATGGCGGAACGTACATTTTAAACAAAGGTATATATGTATATAGTTATTTTCTTATGATAGACGTCCGCCACTGTGCAGTGTTATACGCGTTGCACAGCGACTTAAAGAGATTTGGCATGCATTTCCTTCAGATACTTACAGATATAGATTCGATATTTACATGTATAGTTTCGAGTTATGTCATATTGGTTTTGATTTGGATTTGGCATTGATGTCTTCTCCATGACTCCGATGATTGCGGGATGCTTGACGGAGTTTTGATTTGAGTTATATGCTCATTTTTCAAGCGCATGCGCTGCGCTACGATTTGTTTTATGTATTTACAATTTCGGAGCCCCGACGACTTGATGGGTTTTCTTAGATGTTTTAGTATTTGGGGGAGTTTGAATTTAAATTCGGGGACCGAATTCCTTTAAGGGGGGAATATTGTAACGTTTTGAAAAACGTTTCGGTGAAATTTCGAAAAAATCGGTAAAATAAGGGAGTATTCTGTAAAAAGTCAAAATACAAATATCTTATTATAAAATTTAAATATACATATTCTAGCTATGTAATTGCTATTATTTGGTGTTTATTGAGCCGCTGGTGAAATTTTAAATTTTCTGAAAAAATATTATTTTAATATTATTTTAAGCCGTCACTAATACATTTAATTAGGGAAAATTACAAATTGGAATGAGTTGAAACAAATTTTGTGCATCATAACACATTAAACAAAATTTTATCATATGGTTTTTGAAATGAAATGGTTTGCCAAAACGGTTTAGAAAATATCGAAGAAAAAGGCTTTTTTCGGTGAAATTAGTGTAAATAGATATTGAGGTATAACATTTATCATTTTCTCTCACCCCACACACACACCCACACTCGCACACACCCATTTTCCTCCCCATTTTCAGCAGCCCCTCTCCAAAGTTTTCCCCCATTTCTTTTGATAAAAGAAAAGAAAACATAAAGAAAAGTATAAGAAAAGAGGTATGGGTTGTGTTGACTTTGGACCTTTTTGACTTGGCAAGACTTTCCTCACCTCACTCTCTCTCCAATCACCACTAGTGGCCGAACCCTCCCAATTCCTGCACTCAACAGCCCCTCCTCTTTTCTCATCACATTTCTCTTCAAAAAACTCATCAAAATTGCCTCACAAATCAACACAAAACCTCACAAATCCCAAATCCATTCCCTACCCATTTTTCCTTAGCCCTTATAGCATGGATCTTGGTGTAAAGATCTCAATTTGGAGGTCAAGTTCCATATTTGATCTCATGGTTTGTGAAGGTATAACTCTAACCCTTGTGCTTAATTTGATGTTAAATACTTTAAATCAACATAATTAGGTGTTTAATTTAGGTTTTAAATTGCAAGTTTAAATTCAAGAGAAGGGTTTGAATTAAAGTTATGGTTGTGATAATTTGTTCATGGTAGTGCGATGTATTTTAGCATCTTAAGTTATGCAAAACCAAATCTTGTAGTTAATTTGCATATTGTTATATTTAATTTGCCCAAATTGTGATAATTATGCTAATTTGCTAACTAGGTTTTAGAATTTTTATTAAAATGTGGGATTAAAATCTAGTTAGGATTTTTAGCACATCATTAAGGTTTCCATGAGTGGTTTAACCATTTAAAATATGCAAAGCCAAGCTAAATTGTTAAATTGTGAAATTTTGCGTTAAAAAGTGTTAAATTGGATATTTTTGCAAAACTAGAATTTTGGAATTTATACAAGTTGATGAGAATAAATTATTGATATGGTTTCTATAACTTGGTTATGATAATTGGTGGATATTGTGGCCATTAGTTTCGTTTAAACATCGAGTTTTAAAGTGAAACGGCTAATTGATGCTTACTAGGTTTCTTGTAATAAATCGATTTAATCAATTTATTGGTTTTGATGAATTGCATCGTATTTTATATATTTTTAGTGAATTGTAAAACCATGATTTGGTACGTTTGGTGTTTTTCTCGATCAATCGGCATTTGTACGCCGATGTCGAGGGTTTTTGGGTTGATTTGTGAAAGCAAACCATAGGTTCTGACCTATGTGAGATTCGTGTGTCGATTTGGTAATGAGTCAGACTTTAATGCGATGCGATGTGTTATGTTATGTAGGTACCCTCATGAAGACTTCAAGGAGACAAGAAAGCGCGTGTCGACATCGGCATCGACAAGCGAAGGTCGAGGTGAGTAGATTATATCTACGGGGAGAAGTCGGGTGGATGGCGTATAACACCCCCGCAGTCTGTGGTGATGTATACAGATGCGTACCAACAATTTATGATATGTTGTTAGGATTTATTATTGATGATTTTAGATGGATATTGGTGTTGGATTGGTGCATGGTTACGAAACCTTAGGTAGTGGGTGCACTACACTTACACATACACACATATACATACTTGCATACATTCCTTATTTCATATGTGCGTGTATGGGAATATATATTTATGTGTTCACATGGGTATGGGACTATGTGTTCATATACTGGATTTGAGGATAGTATTTGGAATTTGAGATGAGTCGATGAGATTGGACTTGAGGCCTGGAGATCGGTGACGTGATTTGGTTCGTATTGAGATACGACATGATGTTTTAGCGGGTCTTCTGACGTAGTAATTCTTACACCCGCATGCATACATAGATGGCATCAATATTGTAATAGACGTAGGACATTATTCCGGATCATGATATTTGATAAAGAAGATACCAAATGAATAGTGTGATTGATGTGACTTTGACCCGTACCCAGATTTGGGGATGCCGTACGACGGATTTACGTACGAGCTATATATTGATGATTGATCCGCACTCTTGACTTGGGATGTCTGATTATAGATATGGTATCGGATATGATATTATTGAAGCGGGATCACCGACTAATATATATACAGGTATGTATATAATCGACTCAGATGTTAGGCGGTTTCCTTACCTGTAGTCCAGCTGGTTAGCTTAGCCTTTTAGTTTAGTTTAGTTGTTAGATTAGATTCGATTCTTACCTATTTCAAAAACTAACGAATCGCGGAAATTTTAAAAGACAGCCCAAGGGATCCTACGGATATTTCAAAAGACGTATCTTTTCATAAAAACACTGTAGCCCCTATTTTCAAAACCCCATGATTCATGTTATTTCAAAAGGCACCATTTGTAGGACTTATATTAGGTTAATGCAGATTAGTTATAGTTGCGTCTAGTATTCAGCTCCCGCTCTTTATTGTGGTTCGCTTCGCATCGCATGCTTATATTATGTTTCATACTCCATTATTGATATCATGCTATTAGGACACCAGCACCATTACCGATGATGCGTATGTACCACGTACACTTACTTGCCGGCTCACACACATCTTCATCGGTAATTGTCATGCCACGTACACTTTAGAAATACTATTGCATTGACATAGGTTGTTAGCTAATAATTTAGACATGATATTAGCGTACTCGCCTTATATGCTGGATTAGACATTGTAGATATTACTTGTTACTTCATGCATGTTAATATTCATTGTTATGCCGCATTCATGGATTTTTATGCCGATATGCACTGTTTACATGCTATTGAGGATTGGATTCGGATTTCTATGAGATTTTCTGGTTTTGGGGGAAAACCGCAAAACTTATATAAGCTTCTTTCTCTCTTTAAAATAAAAAGTGCGTTTTTCCCATGATGTATGAGTCGTCCACCATGAGTTTGCTGATGGATTTCGAGACCAGATTCGAGGAGGCGGATGAACCGTTTCGGGTACATGGTGGACCCGGTAAGGTACCCCGGGGCAAGAAGCGCGTGATGATGACGATGTGAGCCTGGCAGGGGAGCACTACCTACCGGTGATTTTACCCGACGCGTCGGATATCCGGAGGATACCGTCGTGGTCTTGAGATGGATGGTAGGGGCCGGTCTGGACTGACGGCGCCCTAGATACTGTGATTGAGACATTGAGATTTCGAGATATTGAGGTACAGAGACTGTGATACAGAGATATCGAGATATTGGGATTACGTTTTGTGCCGATGCTAGGCACTGTTTTATGCTGATTTCATTATGATACCTCATTTTAAAAATACAAAGGAAATCTCATTAAATTATGGAAACAGTTCTTCATTTACATGTATTTTGTTTTCATGCATTCATACCTCCTTCATATGATATACTGCTACTTGAGGCACTGACACGGGCATATAGGTTTACCCTAGTCATTATTATAGACAGCTGGTTATATTTGAGGATTATATATTATGATCGTATGACCTAGGATTGCGTCATACATGCGATTTCTGTGCGTAGATGTTTTTCTATTCACGAGTTGGCAACTCATCCCCGTTGTGCCCCAGTTTCTTGCAGGTTTGCCGTACAGGTTTCATTACGACTTTACGGGCTCAGTTTCATTCGGGTGACTTGCCAGTAGGTGGGTTTTTCTTGTATCGTACCCATCCTATTACCTTGTATAATATTATTCCGTTGTATCTAGTAAATTGCATAACCAAACATGTATTTATTTTGAGATAGAGACCAGTGATGTTATTCCTTCGACCTTAGAGTCGCGTGTTATTTTTCTCCGGTTTTCTTGTGGATTTGAGTTTCCTTTTGAATTTTGATCCTCGCCGTTGGCGTTGTATATTATATTTCTTGTGTGGTTGTGACCGTCGATTGACGAAGAGCTAGCTCCCGCTTGGGGATGCCTTTTTATTGATTTCGTATACTATTCATGTTGTATCCCATTTGGGAGCCAGTATTTACAAAGGAGACTCTGCCGAAATTTTCAGTAAATTTTGATGTTCTTAAAAACCGCATAATTCGGCTTATGCTATTAAAACTACTTGTTTTAAATTGGTTTTCCTTCACTCTACATCTTTTCTTGGTTTGGATTTCTGGGTTTTCGGTTTACTTAGATTACGTACGCCTCGAGACGTTCGTAGTTTAAGTGCCGGTCATATTCTGTACTTTCGGGGCGTGACATGAGGCGTTGGCTTGACCCTTGTACGGCTGGACCGTTGGTACTGAGGCACAAACTGAATGTTGTTAGACTTATTTCATGTGTTGATCTGTATCGGGAAAACTTGGGTGTTCGATTGTTCGATCGGAAAGTTTAACATTTTCTGTTTATCCGGAATGTGATACAATAATTGGAATTCACAAGAAGTTATGAGATAACTGAATGAATGTTATAAACATAGCAGTTTAGTCTCACTTGATCGGTTGCCACGGAATTTTGATGTGATCAAAAGTCCGTCGCAATCACGTAGTGTACGCGGATACTCGCCGATAAACTTAATAGACAGCCTCACTCCATAGCCCCGACCAAGTGACTGTAGGAGAACCCCGTCGCCGAAAGCATCCGTTCTGGTGCTCGCGGTGTCGGTGTTCCTCCTTGGTGCACTTCGTCGACGGTATCGGGGGTGCTGCCGCCTACTGAAGTTTGCGACAAGCATTCGATCAGGATGTCGGGAATCTTGTTGAATTGCCCGACTTGATATTGAAAAGTGTTTTCGATTTTGAGACTAAAATGCGGAGTTTATAATTGTTAGGCATGCGATGTCTAAGAAATTCATCTGGTCAGGCATGTGATGTCTGAGGTGGTTGCGGATTCCAACTGTTGTAGTTTTACACTTTCTTTTCTGTGACCGTAAGTGTAATATGTGATATCGCCGGTTTCGTTGCTATATGTCAACGACAATTGGGATGCGCATATTTACTTACGTTGATGACATGTGATGTTATGTGTTGCTGGATATGTTATATTGGATCGTCGTGTTTGAATAGCCGGGGGGGTTTTATGTGAGATGAGTGTTTTTCATTTTCATTCATGTAAAAACTTGTATGTAATATTCTTTTATTGGGGCACTTCCAGGTTGCGGAAGTAGTCACCCTTTGTATATTATTTACTTTTCCGCACTAGGATAGACCCAAGGAGGGGAGCACAAGTAACCTGGTTCTGGAGTCCAGTGGGAGACCAACACGAGGAGTCGAGTCCGGGTCTCCTAACTCCAGAATTGGTAGGGTTGCTTGCTGCTCTCGTAGGGGTCTAGGGGTGTGGGTTTGGCTATTCATCGCGACCGTGGAATCTGTGTTTTATACTGGCTCGTATTGAAAACACGGACGTCCTAGTATATCCAATATTTCATATGTTTCTTCTGTTGCGATATCTGTGATGTGATCATGTGATGTTTTGTGATAGATACAGTATATAGTATATATTATATATTATATAGGCGTTACTTATGTTTTACACTCGCGCTAGCCCTGCCCCGCTCTGTCGTTAGTTACCTAACCTAACGGTGCACGAGGGGACATCGAGGCGAATGCGGATGGCATAAGTGTACGTCGTATTTATCTGTGATGTTTAGGTAAAATAAATGATGGGACTTCATTAATATGATTAATGAAATAAAAGAAACCTAAGATGTTGTAGAATCGAATTTCAAAATAAAACAGGTAGCTACAGTTCTTGCTTTGCACAGCGGTATATATGATATATCCTGCACCTTATTCGATGAGGAAAGGACCGAGATCCCTTCACCGGGAGTGACTCCTTTAGCAATAACTGGCAGATGCTACACCCCTCGGTTTGTCTTTTGATTGCTTTTAAGTGTTTTTGCTTTGCACAGTGATATATATGATATATCCCGCACCTCATTCGACGAGGAAAGGACCGACGATCCCTTCACCGGGAGTGACTCCTTTAGCAAAACTAGAAAAGCCTCAAAAGCACTCCATTTTTAAAATCGTTTGATTCTACAACGATATCAAGTTCATTATGCAATAGGTTTTCAGAAAAACCTGTCGTAGCCCTCCATCATTTCAGATAAGTACTGGTTAGTATTCGTGCTGCGTTTGTTGACCTCTGTCAAGGCATAGTGTGCGGTAGCTGATTAGTGCTTATCTGCATAAGCATATGATGTGATTGATTTAGGGTAGTCGTGCGACCTTGTTGACCTCTGTCAAGGGTCGTGCGGGTGGGTTTACTTCAATCAGGAAATGACGGGTTGAACTTGACTAGCAGCCTATGGTTTGTTGACCTCTGTCAAGGTCATAGGACGCTAGGGGCAAAATATTATCGGGAATTTCAAGTGTTGAAATTTGCAATGAGATTGCATACCTTCTATGCGATAGTTGGATCCCGATACTCGCTGTGAGTAAGAGTTACTCCTGGGAGAGTTTTACACATTACAATTAGCTGATCAAGTAGGTGTCTAGAAAGGTGTTAACGAGGTAACGCCTCTGGGAAAACGAGATTTACATTAATTAGGTCCGTGCGAAAGCACGGGGCACCTCCCTCAAAGTACCGACACTGGCCTGGCTGAAAGATTGGTGAACTTGTACTATGTAATTAATCCCGGCTAGTCTTTCCTTTTAGGGTTTGAAGGAAGATTTGATAAAAAGCAGTGGGAGCTATCCTGATTAGATAAAATAATAACCAATCTATTCTTGCAAGAGCGCACGCTGAGTGTTTTCTTCTCTCTCTCTCTAGGTAGCGACCATATCACGCCTTAATCAAGATAATAATATGGATTATTGACCGAACCCGCTTGTTATACTGAGCTGGGGAATGTTGGTCCCGCTCCAACTTATAATTGTTATAAGACATAGCAGGAAATTGGGGATTACCAGAATTCCCGTGCCGCCCAAACGAAGAGAGTGCATGTTGATGCATCATCTTCGGGTGTGTTCGTTACACAGAACTGTTTGTCAGTATCCTCCGCATCCTGGGTATATGATACCGGATCAGGATCCCAGATATGTAATCTGTTACATAGGGCTACAAAAGGGTAGAAAAACTGAGAACGGGTGATAAGTTTCATGAGGCAGAAAACGGGTCAAATGTTGCAGCCAAGTCTGTCGGTCACTGTCACCCTGTATTGCAATACATTGATTCTGAACGAATGTTATTAGATACCGAACCTGATATACAAAATCATATCACTCTCTTTATTAGTAAAGAAATGATAAAATTTTGTATTGTTGGATAATGTTTTGAACATTTGCTATATCAAAAGTTGATCGGTTCAGGCACGTTATCTAAAAGCATTAATGTTCTAAATCAAACTACAGTTCTTAGTATACAGAACACACACAAGAGGAAGAGTTCAGAAATGAACGAATTCTTCTTGAGGTATTGTAGACTAGGTCAGATCAATGTGACCCGACAAGCTAGAGTTACATAAAGATGCATATTTAAATTAGTTTGAATTTACATCTTGTGAAACTTGCCAGTCATGTCACAAAGATATAATGACACCAGCTCTGTTTATTGGAAACAGAGAAAGAGTTAGTAAACTCTTGGGATGATACATGTTGATGTATCTAGGTCCCCTGTCTACACATGCCAAGAATGGTTCTTTATACTTCATTACGTTCTCTGATGATCTCTCAAGATTTAGACATATGTTCATGTTGAAACACAAGTCCGAATCTTTTGAGATATTCACAGAATATAAGCGAGAAGTAGAGAACCAAAATACGGATAAAAGTATTATGTCCTTTGATGAGATCAAGGAGGAGAATACTTGAGCACGGAATTCTTGGAATTTTCTAAAGGAGAATGAGATTCTCTCTCAGCATTACTCCTCCGTATACACCATTGCACGATGGTATGTCGGGGCAGAGCAGATACACCCTAATTGATATGGTGTGCTCTATGATGAGTAATACTGAGTTACCTTTTTCCTTAGGGGGTTATGCACTTCAGAAGTTGCATACCTATTGAATAGGGTTCCAATCAAATCAGTTGCCTACCGCTTCATATGTGATATGGAATAGGAAGAGCCCATATCTTAAGTTAGTTAAGATTTGGGGTTGTCCGGCCTATGTCTAAAAGCAAAATCCGGACAAGCTCGAGGCAAGGTCTGTTATGTAGAACTGGAAATGTTCCAGCCATACAAATGACAGCAGATGACTTGGTAGAACCAGAGGATTCAATAGCAACCGACGAACTTCAGCCTCTCCGCCGATCTAGTAGGGTTCCTCACCCACCTGAGAGATACTTCGGTTTCTCTATGACAGTGGGAGCGAGGATTGCATCATGAGATGATGACCCAACTAGTTTCGAGCTGGCCATCAGGAGTAAGACTCTGTCAGAATGACTGGATGCTTAGTGATCTGAGATGGAATCCTTATACACCAACAAACTATGGACTTTGGTTGCTATATCTGAAGGGTTAAATCCCCATCAGGAGCAAGTATATCTTGAGAAGATTACTTGGTGTAGATGGAAAAGTTGAGACTTTCAAAGCTAGACTTGTTAAAGGTTTTCGTCATTGACCAGGCGTGGATAATGATGAAACCTTTTCCAGTACCTATGCTTAAGTCCATCCAGATACTACTTGCCACGGCTACATACCATGACTACGATATCTGGCGGTTGGGTGTCATGACTGCTTTTCTAAATACTGATTTAGAAGAGTGCGTCTATAAGTACACAGCCAGAAAGCCTCGTAGACAGTGGGAGCAACGGAAACGTGTGCATGATGCTTTATAGGATAAAGCAAGCATCGCGGAGTTGGAACATCTGTTTTGATGGATTAGTCAAGGAAGTTGACATCATCAAAATGGTAGATGAACCTTGTATATACAAAAAGGTAGTAGGGAGTATGGTGGTGATCCTCGTAAAGTACGTGGATGACATACTCTTGATAGGGAAACAGTTTCTTATGCTACGCTCGGTCAATCTCCGCTTATCACAATGATTTTCCATATAGGATCAAAGTGATACCTACTAAATCCTGGATTTTGGATCTATGAGATAGATCTAATTGGATGTTAGGAATCTCACTAGCTGTAGTGAGATGGTATCAGTTGATCCAGGGGAGAATCACTGGAAGTGTTCCAGGGTGATAAAGACGACTGAATGTCAGTCGCAGGCATTGTCTTTACCCTCAGTAAAGGGACTGTATGTTGGAAGAGTTCCAAGTTAGATACCGTGACATACTAGACGATAAAGGCAGGATACATCGCTACTTAAGGTACTACCAAAGAGGCTGTTTGGGTATATATTGGTTCATAAGATGAACTATGTTCCTCCCATTGTGTGACATTGGAATTGTTGCTTATGCCATGGAACGCAGGTCCCATCAGTGATCCAGACATATTCTAAGGCAGTATCACCTGATCATGGAGATGGGTGATCTCTAGGGTGATCGAGGTTTAGAGAGTAGACTCAGAGGACAACACGGCGGATCCACTCACGAAGGCCTATTCCCAGAGAGAGACTTTTATGGGATGGTTGAGTATGAGATACTGCAACCACTGCTACAGATGACCCTAGTGCAAGTGGGAGATTGTTAGTTATATGTATGCCGTAGAGGCCATTACTGTACATTGGATGTATATTGTAGTGGATGTTGGGACATATATAGGGAGGACTTTCTTGCTCGACATGATAGTATGCTATCTGGTTGATCTTTACCTTAACGTGTACACTGATTGTCTCTCTGTTACATGTTGGTAAAGCCCTTAGGATGTGTACTTGACTACCTGGACTATGATGCGGATCATACTAGTGGGGACATGGTAGTCCATAAGTACATCCTTGAAAGTCCCTAGTCGTGGGTGTATCGAGACGGGGCATCGATATACCAGAGTAGACTAGCGTGTACCTTCTCGACCCATACAGATGGGCGATGGATAATCCCATATCCATTGGTGTTTGACTTCAGAGGAGATATACGGGTGCTCAGTAGAGACTGGGTACACTGGACGGACTCGCCGAGAACTCCCAGATGGTATTATACCTCACGTCAGATGGCAGTTCTCTGGTGACACTAGTATAGAGTAGTCTGTTGACCCGAGATCGTCATAGAGTCTTGTGTGGTTCCCACTGTGCTTTGATTTCCATCTTACCACGTCCAAGAGGGCGTGCAAAAACGGTGGTTTTTGGGTACAGTCCCGAGTCACATGGAGGCAATGAGCGATAGTAGGGGATTCGTCTCTCCCGATATAGGGAGTTGATGTTGCGCTGTGTTCGATTGGCTATAACAGGAAATCCCTGGCCAGGGTTGCTGAGATTTACTGGTAAGTGTTACCAGTAGTTTCTTGAATTGTTATAGACCTCATATCGACACGACTTATCGAGCTATTGGGGTCTGACGTTTACCACCCCTAGGCAAGATATGCGACATATCAGACGATCAGACCGGACTGTACGGTAGTGTTACTAGTTGGATTCACTGGAGTGTGAGCGGGCTTGCTCGTCGATCTTCAGATCGCTCAATACCCAGGTGGCCGTTACGTTTAGCAGACCGCTTGCGGCTTGTGGGTGTTTGATATGATCATCATCTGCTGCCGGCGTATTGACGAGTCTTTAGAGTCCTACACAGAGGTTTCCTGGCTCAAGCGAAACGAAATAGGAGTGCATATGAGATATGTGCTGGACCGAGAATAATGCGTGTATGTGATACCGTATTTCATTCTCGCGATCAATGTGTCGAATGGTTGTATGCGATATAACCTAATTATCGATTCAAGCGTTGATTCGATAAGCCGATACATTGTGTACTAGTCGGTTGTGTGCGACATGATCGGATCATTGAATCAAGTGTTGATTTAATGATTTAATGCATATTTATATATTTGATATATTACTTTGCATTAACTAGTATCGGTTCACTTTAAATAGATTTTCTCACTCGGATGTGCGCATTGCATATGTGATATGATTTTGTGCACTTGCTTGTATCATGTTTGATGATACATGCCTTTTGGTTAAGTGTGAAGAATTAAACCTTGGTTAATGAAATGGTTAGGGTTTACTATTTCCTTATTCATTTATTCATTTATTTATTCTTTTCGAAATAGAAAAGCAAATGAGAAAATGGTGGCTTGTTTTTATATTGTTCATGAAGCTTCATGAAGACTTTGACCAAGTGACCATTTTGTCTCATGCTTAACCCTAACCATCCCACTAACCATGATTTATTCTCTACACTTGACCATGGTTTGGTTATGATAAGTATTCTTTTATTTTTCTTTTTGGAATTAACTTATCATAACTTTATCTTCTTCTTCTTCTTCATCTTCAAAGAAGAAAGCTTTCTTCATCAATGGTGAATTGAGAAAACAAGTGAGAAATCCAATTATAAAGTCTACCCACTTCCTATCTGTTCATCCTCTACCTCTTGCCAAGTAGTAGAGTGTGTTTCCTTCACAAGTTTTCATGACTTGGTGAAGGTGGAGCTTGATTTAGCGATGCTTCGACGTAGATCATCTTCGGCACGTCGTCGACGACCTAGCCCGTCCATTCTCCGATGAAGCCGACGCTAGAGCCCAGGAATGCACTAGGACAGTGAGGGGACTTCGTTGCGGAGCTATGGAGGTGGAGCACCGGATCTACAAAGGTTGTATATCCGTATTCTCATAGTTAAGTGTTAACTAGTTTCATTCTTTCGCCTAGACTTCTAGCCAACGGTCCGTAGTCTAGGGTTTCTCGGCACCCGTTATTTTTGAAACGGGCATGGTTGATGCCTTGTGAGACCTCTTGAGAGTGCCTAGGAACCCTACATCTGACATGGAATTATGGGTTTTGGGACATTTTTTTTGGGCCCAGATTTTCTGTGAGTGCTACAGTGTTTCTTGGGGCCCACTTCAACAAATTTGTTCGATCGGATATTTTAAACACAATAGTTCACAGTATTTACATTATATCTGCGACCGTGAATGTCACTTGATCGGTAAATCCTGTCTAACTGCTATAGACCGGTTAGACGGATTTGCGAACGTGACATTCACGTTGATGTTCTGTGTTGTGCTGTGTTGTTGCGGATCGGTCGTAGGGATAGCCTGGTTGTAGTGGTAGTACAGTTTTGTTTTATATGTACATTTGATATTGTGGGGCGAGCGTCCGACATGTGGACTGCCGTCACTGCCTGTTTGTATTAATCTTTTGGGGCACGACCAGGTCGAGGTCGATGTACCCGTTGTATGTATATTTTACTTTCTGTACTAGGATTACCCCGCGGAGGGGTGCACGGATAGCCGGGTTCTAGAGGGCAACAAGCCCGCATCTCATGGCGTTGAGACGGAGGGGGCTTTACTCTAGAATTGGCGGGCTATTCGCCGCACTCGTAGGGGGTACAGGTTGACCCAGGAGGGGTGCCCAAGTTACCGGATTCCGTGAAGTGCTGGGTGGTCCATTCACGTTGCTGAAGGGGGCTGCCTCGCTTCAGGTTTTGGCGGGTAACTTTCCGCGCCTGTAGAGGTCTTGGATTTCATTGCACAGGCTATCCACATGACCAGGGGAACGTCGGGTTTCAGTAGCGGCTCTATGAAACCCGGGGATTCCCGATATCTGTATTGTTCTGTGATGCTGTACTTTTCTGTGATGTTGCATTTTTATCACGCCTTGAGCGATAATTATATATTATATATACTAGTAGATGTTGTATATGTTTTGCATCCGCGCTAGTCCAGTCCCCGCTCTGTCGTTAGTTAAGTAACCTAACGGGTGATGACGGGACCCAGTGGCGAATGCGGATGGCATATACGTACATCATTATTTTCCTTCATTTGTGGTGTGATCAATTGATGGGACCGCGTTGATTCAGATCAATGCAAGATAAACAAACCTATTCTGATGTTGTTGGAACACTTTTTCAAAAAGTTGTTATTGCAAGGGCGTTCTCTTTTGTTTTGCACCGTGGTATTCAGTTGGAATATCCTGCTCCTCAGTCGACGAGGCAAGGGCCGAGATACCTTCACCGGGAGTGACCCCTTGGACAAAAGTTTGCGTCAGGGCAATAACTTCACTATAGCCGATTACTTTTGCTTTGCATCGGGGTATTCAGTTGGAATATCCTGCACCTCATTCTACGGGGAAAGAGCCGAGATCCCTTCACCGGGAGTGACCTCTTTAGCAAAGGTTTTCGTCACTATATTTTTTCAAAGCTATCAAGTTCCTTCAGCGATATCAAGTTCATTACGGTAAAAGGTTTTTCGCCAAAAACCATTCGTAGCCCTCCGTCATTTCGGATTAGTATTGCTTAGTATTCGCGCTATGTTTGTCGTTGCTATTCGCCGAGGCGTAGTGTGCGGTAGCTCTGTAATGCTTTCTGTCGCATGGATATGTGGATTGGTTAGGACAGTCATACGACTTTGTTGATTATTCGTCATGGGTTCGTCAAGGGTCGTGCGGGTGGGTTTAACGCAATCAAGATAATGATGGGTTGAACTTGACTAGGACCTTTTGATTTGTTGATTATTCGTCAAGGTCACTTTTGTCCTAGGGGTAAAAATCACAACGGGAGTTTCTAAAGAAACTGAAACTTGCCAGGCATGCGCATACCTTCTGGAGTGTGGTGACTTGAGTGGATTCCGTCAACTTATCATGCGATGATAGTTGGATCCCGATTCCCACTGATGAGTTGGTTTACTCCTCGGGTGATCCCGACTAATTCTTCTTTCAGGTTTGGAGAAGAATTTGAGGTTACAGTGGGAGGTTTCCTGATTAGATAAAGTGATAACCATTCTGATCTAGGTTAGAGTGTACGCTAAGTGTTTCTTTTCTCTCTCTCTTTGGCAGCGACCATTGACCCGACCCTAGACTATGACTCAGTGACCAAGTTGACCGAACCTTCTTACAAGACTGGCTTTTGGATTGTCAGAGTTGCAAACCTCATTTCCACTGCTACTTTTACCCTTTTCTCCAGAACACCCCGTCTTACTCCGAACGTCCACTTCCATTGGACAAAACCATCGTATGATTATATACGAACTTGAAGGAATTCGAGGATGGTTTCCGGTTCTGGAGAAAACGAATAGGACTATTCAGTTGTCTTTTCCTTTTACCTTCTCTCAGGTTGCGAGTACTCCTTGGTTTAGGAGATAGTACACCTATTATGCAAATTGGATAGTCTTCTTCCAAACCTTAGGCTAGTGCCGAACGGTGGGGAATGAAGAAAACCAATTGGCATAACGATGGTGTACAGAAGGTATTAAGTTAAGACAAAGAAAAGGATTAGTAAGAGGGCAAAGTAAATTGCGACTGCTATTCATGACCAAACCAAGTATTTCTTCGCTAATCCTAAATCAGCTTTGTATTTCTCCAGGACACTCCGTATCACTACAAAGATCCCAAGTTTATTGGATAATCCATCGTATGGTTATATACGAACTCGAAAGGAACTTGTTCCAGTTCGGGGATGGATCCTGGTTCAGGAGAAATAGGAATAAGGTTCTTTCAGGTGTCTTTTATCTTCAACTTCTCTAGCGTTGCGAGTGCTCCTAGGACTAGGACAGTACACCCATTATGCTTATTGGATAGTCTTCTTCCAAACCATAGGCTGGTGCTGAAAGGTAGGGAAGGAAGAAAACCATTTGGCCTAAAGGGGTGTACAGAAGGTATTGACTAAAGACATATAAAGGGATTTGGAGAGGTGGAAAAGAATTATACGGTTACAGTTGTGAATCTGGATAATGGAAGAGGAATTACTAGGAATACCAGGATACCCCATCAAAACATTTCAATGTTTCAATTTCACTGTGTACTGTTAAAAGAAAACTGATTTCCCAATTAGACACTTGCTCCAGGGTATGTATTTACCAGGTATGATTCTCACATCTGTATGGTTTTACAGAAGATGAGTGGGAGTAAGTTATTGGGAATTAGGTGACCATCCTCATTATATCAGGATTCGTTGTAATTGGTGATATTTGAGGAAATCACCTGGCTTGTTTGTCGGTCGGCAAATATTTGGTTTTGAATATCCGTTGTTATGCACCAATTTCAAATTGATATATCTATACGTCTATTTTTATAGAGTGAGATATACCTTTTTGAAATTATGTCTATGACATTTACCTATATCAGTGAATGGTTAGGTAAGGAGCATTAAACAGCGGTGTAATTCTTCATAACCATAGTACAGTTTTCAACCAACGACACACAGTGATGAGTTATTAGACTCAAGGGACTTATACAGAGTATTGTATTTTGTCCAGCGTCCATGAGGACAGAGGGGTTGGTTCTCGTACTATATTCGGTTTACTTATGACTTCTCTAGTTTTTAGACAGGTGTTTCGTAAAACACAGGGTCCGAATTTTGAGAAGTTATAGGTATATGAATAAAGTAGAGAACCAGGTATTTCAAGTATCGGGATTCTTCAAGGTGATCGAAGATGTAGATACTTGTGAATGGTATTCAGTTGATAGTAATGATTAAGAGAACTAGCTTCTCTTTCAGGTTGCTCATAATTGGAAGCACTCCTAAGTTGAGTAACGCTGATCGGCCTCCTTCCATTTAGTTGACATGCACTGGAGACAGCTGCATGATTTGAATCTGTTTCCAATTAAATCAGTGCCTTTATTTCTGTATTGGATATAGAACAGTTCATATCTTGACATTGTTAAGGTGCGGGGAGTTGTCCGGCTTATGCTTAAAACCAGACTCCGGATAACTCAAGGCACGTTTCTGTAATGGCTGTTTGTGGGTTGACCCAGGCTATGAAGAGGGTTGACTTTCTACCATATGGAAGATCAATAGTGATATTGTTCTTGACTCGCCAAGGTTTTAATAAAAATGGATTTTTTCAGAAAACAGTAGTGGGAGTATGGTAGAATTGGAAGTAATTCCAGAACTGCAAACAATTATTGAAAATTTGATAAGAACCTAAAGGTTCAATCTGGCTTGACATTCCATTAGCCACTCCGCAGATATGGAGGGTAACCTCAGGCACTCGAGAGGTACTTCGGTATGCTCAAGGACGGTGGCAGGGAGGTTCTTGTTTACCCAGACTTGCCATTGCTGTTGTTCCAGACTGTGAGACCCGGCAGGAGGATGAGTATAGCGTCGTTCTAATCTAGCTTTAGAAGTGTACGTCTATATGACTCCGCCAGAGGGTTGTCGTAGTCAGTGGGAGCAGTGGAAGCATTGGTGGACAGATGGCTTATGTCTATTTATAGACTAAAGCAGATATAGCGGAGATAGATCATCTATTTCTGATGTGAAGTCACAGGTTTGACTTCATCAAAATAGGGGATGGATCTGTTAAGGAGGTAGTAGAGTGTAATGTCCTGGTATTTGGATGACATACACAGAGTAGGAAGTGATATTCCTATACTACGATCGGTTATACTTTGGTTGTCACACAGTGGTTTCTCCACACAAGACTTGGATATTATATCAGACATTCTGGTTACTAGATCTATGGTTTTAGATCTAGATTTGGGTGGTTTCCTAATCTGGGTACCTTGACAGCATTCTATGAGTATTTAGAATGGACGACTCCTGGCACGGTAGTACACCTGCAGGTAATGGAGTCACCTTCTCTAAAGGTGTCTTACAGACTAAAGGGGAGAGGGATACGCATGATTGACAGATCACTTGCTTAGGCAATTGAGTCAATCATGAGATGTCAAGTACCACACCAGATGTTGTTCTTGCAGTAGGTGCAATAAGTTGATATTGATCCAATCCTGGAGAAACGATCAGAAACAGTTTTAGGACATAAGTGCATGTTCTAGGGATTTGATAACGGCAGCCCCCTTTAGGAGACGGTTATCATTCCAGGCTTCCAAGGTGACTTGGATGGCAGAGTGGCTGTCAGAGTTATAGTTTTCCCTCTGACGAGGGGCAGTATTTTGGACAGGTGGTCCAGGCGGATACTGAGGGAGGCATGGCGCAGGATACTGATTAAGTTCAGCTGACGATACAGTCTAAGAAGTTTGGATTTGGAGTTCATTTATGAACTAGGTCCCATCAGACAACCAGACATTCCAAGACAGGTATTGCTCATTTCGGGAGATGGATTTCTCTGCGAACTTGAGATAAAGAGAGACATAGAAAGAAACATCACAGCAGATCCACTCACTGAGGCTATTCTTCGAACGCAATAGTTTCGCAAACCGGCTTTGTGAGATTGACTAGTAGAGGTGTTGGGTGTTCGGAATCACACGGGCTGTGAGTATGCGACATCGCAATAATTAGCCTTGAGTGCAAGTGGGAGATTGTTGGATATAGTGCCCTCAGAGTCAATTATTGGATCACAGGCATGTGATTGCAATGATTGAGGGAGGACCTATACCGGTAGGACAGTCTTACTCAAGATGATAGTATGCTATCTGGTTTATCTTTATCATCGTGTACTGCTTTAGGTGACCTTACGAGCCGCTATTACACGTTGATAGAGCCTCTAGGATTCTTGCTTGACTGCTAGCAGTATGAGGGCGATCATATACGAGGGAGCTGGTGGTCTATAAGCACATCCTTAAAAGGTCCCTAGTCGTGGGAGTTTCGAGACAGGGCATCGATACTCCATAGTAGACTAGTGTATACAGTCGAGACCCCGACGAGGGGCGGTGGCCGGTCTCACAAGCCACTGGTGTCAGTTGGTTCACCTAAGATGTATACAGGTGCTCATTGGGTTATGAGTACACCGGACAGGACTCGCCGGGAACATGCTAGTTGGGATTATATCAGACGTCAGATAGCAGTTCCCTGGTGACATGAGTACAGATTAGTTCATCGACCTGAGATCGTCATTTGTCTCGTGTGAGTTCCCACTGTACTTTGATTACTACCCTACCACGGCTCAAAGGAGTCGTGCAAACAGGTTTTAGTTGGGTACAGTCCTGAGCCACATGGAGGCAGTGAGCGGATCTGCAGGGGTTCGTCTCTCCCGGTATTGGGGGTGAGGTCGCGCTGTGTCTAGGAGAGCCATTACACAAAGCCTTCGGCCGAGGCAGGAGATTTACTGGTAGGTATTCCAGTAGTATCTCAGGGTGTTCTGGGCTACACTCCGACACGACTTATACCGCTTTTGTGGGTCTGACTTTTACCAACCCCCTAGGCCCGCCATGCGATACTCATAGACGAACGGACCAGACTGTACGGATATTGTCACTGACAGGCTCAGTAGGGTGTCAGGATGAGTTCGCTCATCGACGTCCCTTTTAGTCAATAGCTGGTGGTCCGTCAAGTATGGCTAATACCTCTGACGTGCTAGTGGTTAAATCCACAACCATAGTATTGACGAGTCTTTAGAGTCCCCCAAACAGACAGTTACTCAAGTTTCGGGCGAAACGCTGTAGAGGCTGTATGGAGATATGGCAGGGTTCGATTAGACACGTGCGGTATTGCACGGATCGTGATCGAACGGATTTTACTAGCGGGCTTTGATTTAAGCCGGATCCTAGTATTAGACAGTGTAGATTTTGTCTCTTTGCATTTGTGTTCAGTGCGAATACAAATGCGGGCAGGTATATGCAGTAGCGGGGTTTTCCTGTAATTTATTACGGGATCAGTTTTCTGAAGTTGCCAGTTTGCATTCTGTTCCGGCCGGTTTTCCTTTGTTCCTTCACGGCCAGACTTTTCGATGGAAGGGGGTTATTTGCAAGTTTGCAAATAACATTTGTGGAGGGGGTTTCTTGCATTTGTGGAATTATGATATGTTAAGCATCTTTACTTTTTCATGATGGCTTGCTTTATTGAGATTAGAAAGGATTAGGATGGATTTGATTTTGATATGATATTGTTATCATAACCTTTTGATATGGTCACCTTTCTACTTTTCCTACACTCACCTTCCTTCTTGTTTTTGTCTCTTCATCTCATTCTCATGATATAGGGGCCGGCCACACTTGAGGGGAGGATAGAGAGGTTCATTTTGATGTGTAGCATATTTCCTCATCTCATTTCCTTGCAAGAAAATGATAGCTCCATTTTTTCCAAAGTTCATTTTCTTCCTACACCTCCACATCCATGGCAACTTCACAAACCCCAAAGAGACAAGCCTCTACACTACAACCTACAGTACCCTTGGACGCATCGGCTAGCCAACTTCGCGCCCGAGTTGCCTCGGTCCAGAGGTGGGAGCCCGTAAAAGAATCCGGCTACGTGGTGCCCTTTCCGACCAGGAGGTGACGGACAGAGATTCCGCGGGAGATCGGAGTGGAGACGAAGACCGAAGGACACGGATCGCTTGGTATAACTCTCTACCCATTCTCTTGAAAGCTAGGAATAGGTTAATGGTTACGATCTGGGTTTTATTGTCCGCGATAGCGCCGGTTTAAAAGTTAAGAAAAATTTTGATTCCGCATTTTGGCCTCGGATAGACGGCCGGGGCGCTGCCGTGGCGCAACAACATCAAGGCGGATCCACTCACTGAGGCTATTCCTCGAACACAATAGTTTCGCAAACGAGCTTTGTGAGACTGACTAGTAGAGGAGTGCAAGTGGGAGATTGTTGGAGATAGTGCCCTCAGAGTCAATTATTGGATCACAGGAACGTGATTGCAATGATTGAGGGAGGACCTATCCCGGTAGGACAGTCTTACTCAAGATGATAGTATGCTATCTGGTTTATCTTTAGCATCGTGTACTGCTTTAGGTGACCTTACAGGTCGCTATTACACGTTGATAGAGCCTATAGGATTCTTGCTTGACTGCCAGCAGTATGAGGGTGATCATACACGTGAGAGCTGGTAGTCTATAAGCACATCATTAAAAGGTCCCTAGTCGTGGGAGTTTCGAGACAGGGCATCGATACTCCAGAGTAGACTAGTGTATACAGTCGAGACCCCGACGAGGGGCGGTGCCCGGTCTCACATGCCACTGGTGTCAGTTGGTTCACCTAAGATGTATACAGGTGCTCATTGAGTTATGAGTACACCGGACAGGACTCGCCAGGAACATGCTAGTTGGTCTTATACCTGATGTCAGATAGTAGTTCCCTGGTGACATGTGTACGGTTAGTTCATCGACCTGAGATCGTCATTTGTCTCGTGTCAGTTCCCACTGTACTTTGATTACTACCCTACCACGCTCAAAGGAGACGTGCAAACAGGTTTTAGTTGGGTACAGTCCCGAGCCACATGGAGGCAGTGAGCGAATCTGCAGGGGTTCGTCTCTCCCGGTATTGGGGGTGAGGTCGCGCTGTGTCTAGGAGTGCCATTACACGAAGTTCTTGGCCAAGGCAGGAGATTTACTGGTAGGTATTCCAGTAGTATCTCAGGGTGTTCTGGGCTACACTCCGACACGACTTGTACCGCTTTTGGGGGTCTGACTTTTACCAACCCTCTACGCCCGCCATGCGATGCTCATAGACGAACGGACCGGACTGTACGGATATTGTCACTGACAGGCTCAGTAGGGTGTCAGGATGAGTTCGCTCATCGACGTCCCTTTTGGTCAATACCTGGTAGCCCGTTACGTATGGCTAATACCTCTGACGTGCTAGTGGCTAAATCCACAACCAAGGTGTTAACGAGTCTTTTGAGTCCCCCACAGACAGTTGCTCAAGTTTCGGGCGAAATGCTGTAGAGGCCGTATGGAGATATGGCAGGGTTCGATCAGTTACGTACGGTATTGCACGGATCATGATCGGACGAATTATACTAGCGTGCTTTGGTTTAAGCCGGATCCTAGTATTGTACAGTGTAGATTTTGTCTCTTTGCATTTGTATTCGGTCGCAATACAAATGCAGGTATGCATATACAGTCGCGAGGTTTTCCTATAATTTATTACGGGATCAGATTTATGAAGTTGCCAGTTTGCATTCCGTTTCGGCCATTTTCCTTTGTTTCCCTTCTTTGGCTGAAAATTGGTGGAGTGGGTTATTTGCAATTGTGCAATTAACAATTGAGGAGACTTTTGCATCTTGATGCTTCATGATGGTTGCACCATCATTTGACTTGTTCACTTCATGATTGCTTGACTTTTGGAAGTTATGATGGTTGATGGAGTGTTGGACTTTGATTGTGATCATTGCTTACTATCATCACCCTTTCTCTCTCTTGCATTATGTTGGGGCCCACTTCTTTTTCATTCTAATTCACTCCATTCTCTCATTCCTCATGTGTGATGGCCGGCCAAGCTAGGATGGGGCTGTCCAAAAATTTGGGAAGGGATTTTGATCCCTTGATGCTTGCAAAAATCCCCTTGTTGATCTCAAAAAGTTTTCACTTCATTACCTCCACCAATACATAGCAACTTCAACCCCTAGAGACACATAGAGTTCTACACATCATCTACAGCACTTCTTGGGCACGCCGGCTCGCCAACTTCATGCCCGAGTTGCCTCGGTCTAGAGGTGGGAGCCAGTAAAAGAACCTGGCGATATGGTGCCCTTCCGACGAGGAGATGAAGACCGGAGATTCTGCGGGGAGATCGGGACGACGACGAGAAGACCGAAGGACATGGATCGCTCGGTATATCTCTCTACCCCATCTCTAGTTAGGTTGGGTTAGATTAATGGCCCGATCCGGGATTTTTGTGCGTGGTGGTGCCGGTTCAATAGTTAAAGAAAAGTATCGTTTCCGCATTTTAGCCTCAGATTGACGGCCGGGGCGCCGCCGTGCACTTACAGATATGAGGGCCGTTCTGAGGGCCGATTTGAGGAATTTGGGATTTAGATTGTCTTGATGGACACTGGTCCTACCACGATGAGGATTCGTGAGGATGACATGTTTTATCCCATACACTGCATTTATTTATATAAATTGCTTCATGTATTAGTAGTACCTGATAGAATACCTTTCATGACTGTTGCATATACATATTGCCATATTATTGCTTCATGTATTAGTTGTACCTGACAGAGTATCTTTCATGACTGTTTTATACATATGGCCATTTATTGCTATTAGCTTGCATGTGATAGATTCACGCAGTACGTGCTTACTTGCGATTACCTGCATATATTATTTACTATTCACGAGTTGGCAACTCACCCCCGTTGTGCCACAGTGTTTTGCAGGTAGTCCCTCAGGGCAATCAGAGGCAGGGCTTTCATCTGTCGTGTCATCTTTTGCAGCGGATACCGCTACGACTGACTGGGTGTTGTTTTGCTATAGGTGGGTTTTGCGGTTATCCGATATTGCACATTGTATCCAGTACTCTCCATCTACAACTTCATGTATTGACTCAGAGACGAGTTGTGAGGACGATATTGTATATTATTTTGGTGACCATGATTGTCGTGCTCGTTGGAGCCTGCCTTTTATGCAGTTTTATACTTTTTGTTGTTTTCACCTTATTTCGTCCATTTTTCTTCGCTACGGCGTCGTATATCTGTTGTGGTGGTTGTTTTCCGCCTTTGGGCATGGATTTGCTCCCGTTTTGGGATTCTCTTACTTATATTTATGTTGTACCCTTTTTGGGGGCTTGTTTTACAAAGGTGGTGCTGCCAAATTTTCAAAAGAAGTAAATTTAGACTTTAATTTTACTTGAGATTTCAAAAGTTTTTACAATTTTATTATCACTTACTACTTTTAATGGTTTAGATTGCTAGGTTTTTGGCTTACTTGAATTACGTTACGCCTGGAGACGTTATGTGGTTTAAGGGCCGTCACGTGCCAAATTTCGGGTCGTGAAAGCAGGTGTATTTTCTCCTTAGGAATCGTGAGGACTCTCAAGTGTGTTTTTCCTTTATGAGTCGTAAGGATCCCACGAAGGTTTGTTCTACTCATGTATCGTGAGGACACATGAGAGGATCTTTCCTAATGGAGCATAATTCTAAGGGCGGAGACCGGCCGCGTAACTGATAGTTGCTGTGGGGGCATGGGTATGATGAGAATTATTTGAGCACATGGATTGTATACGGTAGTCAACTTGGGGACCAACCGTAGGGCCGGGAGAATGTTGGGAATTTGGATTTTGGTTGGCGTTTGCATCGCTACACTGGAATATGGTATCAGGAGCAACTCATCATTCGCCGTTTGAGAATTTGGATTTTGGTTGGCTTCTGCATTGCAGCACTGGAATATAGTATCAGAAGCGACTCATCATTCACCGTTTGAGAATTTGGATTTTGGTTGTCGTCTACATTGCTGCACTGGAATATGGTATCAGGAGCGACTCATCATTCGCCGTTTTTTTTACCGCGATTGCTCTATCATTTCAGCTTGTCTTATCGCGAAGGCCGCGATTGCCCTATCATTTCGGCTTTATTTATTCGCGGTCGCCCCATCGTTTCGGCTTTATTTTTCATGTTTATTTTTACTCGCTGATTTTTATTGCGAGTTGCCCCATCATTTCGGTATTTTAATTTTTTATATTTTTTTTGTTTTATTTACACATTTTTACATTCCCAGTTTAACGAATTAGAGGTCGATTGTTCCCAGTTTAACAACTTAGAGGTCGATTGTTTCCAGTTCAACGACGTGGTGGTCATCTATTTCCAGTTTAACGACTTAGAGGTCATTTGTTTCCAGTTTAACGACATGGTGGTCATCAGTTCCAGTTTAACGACTTAGAGGTCGTCTGTTCCCAGTTTAATGACATGGTGGTCATCTGTTTCCAGTTTAACGACGTGGTGGTCATTTGTTTCCAGTTTAAAGACTTAGAGGTCTACTGTTTCCAGTTTAACGACTTAGTGGTCATCTGTTTCCAGTTTAACGACGTAGAGGTAATCTGTTTCCAGTTTAACGACTTAGAGGTCATATGTTTCCAGTTTAACGACATGGTGGTCAACTGTTTCCAGTTTAACGACTTAAAGGTCATCTGTTTCCAGTTTAACAACTTAGTGGTCATCGTTTCCAGTTTAACGACGTACAGGTCATCTGTTTCCAGTTTAACGACGTAGAGGTCATCTGTTTCCAGTTTAACGATTTAGAAGTCGACTGTTTCCAGTTTAACGACATGGAGGTCGACTGTTTCCAGTGTAACGACATGGTGGTCGACTGTTTCCAGTTTAACGACATGGTGGTCGACTGATTCCAGTTTAACGACTTGGTGGTCACCTGTTTCCAGTTTAACGACTTGGTGGTCACCTGTTTCCAGTTTAACGACTTGGAGTTCATCTGTTTCCAGTTTAACGACTTGGAGGTCATCTGCTTCCAGTTTAACGACGAGGTGGTCATCTGTTTCCAGTTTAACGATGTAGAGGTCATCTGTTTCCAGTTTAAGGACGTAGAGGTCATTTGTTTCCAGTTTAAAGACTTAGAGGTCTATTGTTTCCAGTTTAACGACTTAGATGTCATATGTTTCCAGTTTAACGACGTAGAGGTCGTCTGTTTCCAGTTTAACGACGTAGAGGTCGATTATTCCCAGTTTAATGACATGGTGTTCAACTGATTCCAGTTTAAAGACTTAGAGGTCATCGGTTCCAGTTTAATGACTTAGAGGTCATCTGTTTCAAGTTTAACGACGTGGTGGTCATCTGTTTCCAGTTTAACGACGTGGTGGCCATCTATTTCCAGTTTAACGACTTGGAGGTCATCTGTTTCCAGTTTAACGACCTGGTGGTCATCTGTTTCCAGTTTAACGACCTGGTGGTCATCTGTTTCCAGTTTAACGACTTAGAGGTCATCTGACGGGGAGCTTAGAGAAGATACCCGATTGAGCAGTTGTCAGGGGCACCGCTGGAGCTTGCCCGAGATGCCTTATTATTTTGTCGGTGTTGATGACCTTGCCCCCAGCTGGGGTCAAGGAAAGTCGTTCAAATACCGACTTGCATTCGAAGATGGAAATTGGAAAACGTTATCCCCTGCACAAAAAAAAACATGATTTCATTACAGGCAAATGATATGCATATTAATTGAGTTCGCATGAATGCTTAACTCGAAATATGGGAGGAAAGATATGTCCCGCAGGGCGTGCCAGAATCTGTAGGGTGTTTTTCGTCATCCTATTGAGATGGGAATAGGCGCTCGCTTGTCAGGCACATTACAGATTCCCCCTTGTCTAGGGTAAGCTGGGGTTTATTGATTGTGGGGATCCGAATCTCCGGCAGCCGCGGACTAAGCTGCCGTTAATTACCCCTCGCATTTGGAACGAGAAAACCTCCGATTGACGGGTTAAACTGGTCATGAGAACTCAATGTGCAGTGTACGTATGTTGTGTTTTGGAGGGGTTTCTGATATATCGGGGGCCCCGCAAAGTTTTTACAGGAGTCCCGCTACCGGGATAGCGGGCTGGGGGTCAAGGGGGCTAGCAGCCCCCTTCAAAAAAATTTCCTAGCAGGGGACGTGTTTTGAGTGTAGAGTGTATGAAAAATGATGGGTGAGGAGCGTCATAAAGACGCGTGCATGGGACGTACGCGCTTGGTGCCCGCGGGTCACGTGCCCGGCGCCTGGGCGGTTGGAGCCCGCGGGTCACGTGCCCGGTACGTGGGCGCTTGGCGTCCGGGGTTACGTGCGTGAACATGGGCGCTTTAGTACCCGGGGTCACGTGTGTCCACGCGACCATTGGGGCCTTAGCGCCCGGGGTCACGTGGCGCGCACGTGACCGATAGGCGCCTTAGCGCCCCGGGGTCACGTGCGCGCACGTGACCGATGGGTGCCTTAGCGCCAGGGGCCACGTAGCGCACACATGACCGATGGGCACCTTAGCGCCCGGGGCGACGTGGCGCACACGTGACCGATGGGCGCCTTAGCGCTCCAAGGTCACGTGGCGCACACGTGACCGATGGGCGCCTTAGCGCCTAGGGCCACGTGGCGCACACGTGACCGATGGGCGCCTTAGCGCCCGGGGTCACATGGCGCACACGTGACCATTGGGCGCCTTAGCACCCCGGGGACACATGGCGCACATGAGACCGATGGGCGCCTTAGCGCCCAGGGTCACGTGGCGCACACGTGACCGCGGGAAACACCCGCGGGAAGGGATCTGGCCCCTAGGTTGGGGAGTTGAACTCCCAAGGGTTTTTTGGAGTTGAACTCCTAAAAGAAACTAATTTATGGAGTTAAACTCCAGCAGATCTAGAAAGGAGTTAAACTCTTAGGAATCTTTGGCTCTTCTTTTGAGCCTTGGATCTGTCCAAAATTAGATTTTTGGAGATGGGTCTCCTTCTTCCTTCTCTTGATCGGCGAGATCTTAGAGAAAAGGGGGTGAGACTTAAAAGTCTCCCCATTTCGAGATCTGGTTGGAGATCCGAGCTCCCCTTTGTGGGTTTTGTGGTGAAAAACTACTTTTTTTGGAAGGAAGAGTTAAACTCTTGATTTAATTCAGAAAGATGTCACGACCTGTCACGACCCAAAAATGGCCCGTGACGGCCCTAATACTACGCAACGCCTAAAGACGCAACGTAGTAAAAGAAAGCCAAACCCAGAAATCTAAACCATGTGGAATACGGAAAAGATAATATAAGTTTTGAAAACCATTGAAATCGCAACCCAAATTCTTTAAAAGTCTTCCTTCCTTTCTTTTAAATTCTAGCAACACCCCATTTTTATAAAGACTAGTCAATATGAGTACAACAGAAGAATAAGGACAGTAGAGAAAAGCTGTATATATAAAGACATCAAATCCACCATAATACATCTAACGTCCTCATCAAGTCTCTATGTCAATAATACAATACCTGATGGAGAGTACAAAATACAACGAATATACAATGTATAATACAGATAACCGTCTAACCCACCTATGCAAAATGGTACTGTGAGCTGATGCGGTATCTGTAGCAAAAGATGGTAGCTGGATAGCTGGATAGGGGAATAGCCTGCCTCGACTACTCTGGGGAAAAACCTGAAACACCTGTGGCACAACGGGGGTGAGTTGCCAACTCGTGAATAGTATAAAACATATGCAGGTAATCGCAGGAATGCACGTACAGCATGAATCTAAGATATGCGATTACAGTGGTAATAATATGTCATGCAATGCTGGAATAAAGAAGAATACACTAACAGGTACAATCACTATGTGAAGCAATGATGACATGATAGTAATATGCAATGTCTATGCAGTAGAGATATGAGAAAGCAAATATGCAACTATCATAAGGGTACACTACAAGTACTACCAATATATGAATCTGTGCATAAGGTAGGTAAGGGTGAGGTATAGGATGGAATATGTCATTTCCCACGGAAACCTGACGTCGTGGTAGGATCACAATCCCTCAAGATACTCCAATCCCAAATTCTCAAACCGGCCCCCACATTGGGCTGTCACAATATAAAAGTCTCACATCACCTCAATGTACAATGTCGAGTAATCTCCTATATGTATCGAGTGTACAAGTCACCAATCACGTAGGTATATCCAATGTCCAAATCCCAATGAATCACCTAGTATCCCAAGTCCAATCTCAAGTAAGTTTCTAGCATCCTAAAGGTAAATATATGTACAGAAATAAATATGGTGGGGGCAATACACATATATTAGCGTCCCATTCCACTAATATTGGTGTAAGGGTATATATAACAACGGCTAAGTCCCCTGTTATATATACAAAAAGGTGTTTAAAGAAATATCATGAAACCGTGTGCCAAGCATCGACACAGAAATCCTCGTATATGGGGCTCCGTCAGTCCGGACAGCCCACGGGGTCCGTCTGCAGTGTCGGCCCTCGGCCTCGACAGTACAGGTCATCCTGCATCCATCTCTCTACTCTGGCCAGTAGCCTCCAGACAACTGCCAGGTCTAAACAATCACCAGTAGGTACTCGCCCGCCTCCAGGCTCAATCGGCAAACCCATCGATCTTCTTACCGAGGGGAACCATACCGGGCCCCGCCATGTACTCTCATACGGCAACCACACATCGTATGGAGCATAGAATCAGCATCGATAAAACTCATGGGGGACGCTCGAAATATCATATCAAGGAAACCGGGTCGTTGCATGTATGCATAATTTCATGAACTCCCGCGGTTCCCAAATCCCGAAAACATCATATAAAATCCAGATAAACAATGCATAAATACAGGAATAAATGTATGCGATATATCTGAATGCGAGCAGGTAAACGCAAGTATATAGCTGAACCAGATGTATGAGAAATCAAGATGAGGTACAGCTAAGTAACATCAGTAAAAGTAGATAGGTATCTGCATCTGAATACGTGTCTAACATATAGGTATAGCTAAGTCTAGGTATCTACCTATAGGAACTGATGTCATATACCCCCCTAGGTATAGTAACATATGTAGGAAATCCCTCCCGGTGTAAGTAAAATATGTAGGAGGTATACCTGTAGCTGTATCGCAAGTGAAAATATACCTATCACTAAAGGTATGATACACTATAGGTATACCGATAAGCTATATGTCAAGTGTGGCAAGCAAAGGTAGCTATAAGGGGTAGTGTGTGACATGGCAATTATTGACGGTGTGTGTGTAGCATGCAATCCGTGCTCGTGCAACATGAACCGTTAATAATATGTGCAGTGTCCTACGGCTGCTAGTCACAGTATATAGCTATATCTAGGAAATGCAGTAAGGCGCAATTTTACAATGACGTAGAATGTGCGACAGGAAATTGAATCCTAGCCCAGACGCATAACGCCATGCGGGCGATTCCCCTGTAGATGTTAAATCTACTCACCTAAACTCACGTGGGGTGAATCCTACAATCTGCTCTCCCTGTAGGTGTGTCCGTAGCTCCTGCCTGCAAACCTGCAAATACGACAAGACATCACATATAAGCTAAATATCTCGCGAAACGCGATATCGAATCGAAACGAGAAACTCGCGTCGCGAACCAAGCGCGCGTGTGCACGATACGCTGAATCGTGTGGGTACGCGTCTAGAAACCATCACGACACGCCGCGATACGCTGTATCACAGAACCCACTCACGTATCGCGCGTATCGCGCAAACACAACGAAACCCAAAAACGACATATAGCCCCAGATTTTCCTACAGGCCAAATCATACAAAACTATACATACCAAAGACCTAGAAAACACTGCAGAGAACCATACTCAAAACCCCAACACCCCAGCCCACTTTTGGGCCGCAAATTGTGGCCAAAACAGAGAAATTGGCGGCCAGGTTTGGGAGGTAGGGGCTCGTGCTCTGGTAGTGGTGTCTAGACCTAGGTATCATGTCCCAGTATCCTCAATTTTGACCTGAAGGCATCGGGTCTACAGCAGATTACAAATGTCCAAAATATCGCTTTAAAACACCAAATTGCACAAATTAGAAAACTTATGGTATTTTAGTGTAACCTGGGGATTTCTCAGTTGAAGTGGCCTAACTAACACTAAACCAACCTAAGGTAGCTAACCAAATCAACAATTATCCACAATTCCACTTAAACACCATAATTAGCACTAAACTTAGCTATTTGGCACTAAACGACACCAAACCATACACCATAAGCAAGTTAGGGATTTGGGGTTCAGAAATATACCCAACTGGACCCTAGTGAGCAGGAGATGAAGTGTGTGAGGGGTTGCTACTGCATGCTGGGGCTCCTGCTGCTACAAGTGCTGCTACTGCAGCTTGCTTCTGAAGCTGTTGCTGATCCTGTTGCTGCTGATGATGATGGTAATAATGATGATGATGAAGTGCTGGTGATGTTGCTGTTGTTATTGCTGTTGTTGTGAAGATGATGATGATGATGATGATGTCTGCAGCTGCTGCTGCTGCTTGCTGCTGCTTCCTCTGCTGCTGCTGCTGCCTCTCTCTCTCTCTCTCTCTCAGTTGCTGCTGCTTCTGCTGCCTCTCTCTCTCTCTCGGCTGTGTGTGTGTGTGCAGGTGAGAGTGAGAGAAAGAGGGTAGGAAAAATGAGAGGAGAGTGGGAGCAAACATCCAAGACCTCCCCCTCTCTTTCTCTTCCTCATTAAATGAGGCATGGGCAAGGCCATAATGCCCATGCTCTCTCTCTCTCTCTTAGTCAACCACACAAAATAAAAGAAAAACCTTTATTCAAAAATTCATTTTCATTATCTTAAAAAAAAACACCATGCAACTATTAAACACAAAACACTTAAACAATAATCAAGCAAATCTAAAGAGAATGGGTTAACCTTAAAATAACCCTAGTTAACATGCACAAGTGTGTGTGTGCCTAACAAAATTCTAATAAAATACTCAATAATTAGGATAAAATATTTAAAACTTAATTTGGTAAACTTTTTATTAAAAACCACATTTTAAAATATAATTAGCTACAAAACATATTCTAAGGTGTTACAATCTCCCCCCCTTAAAAGAAATTCGTCCCCAAATTTAAAAATTATACCTTTACGTGTACCTTCAAAGAGAAGATTAAAATCCTCAAATCTCGCTCGCAGCCTCCCAAGTGACTATCTCACTACACGGCTACGCCCGAGAAAACCCTTCACAGATGGCACGACCTTTGACCGACGTTTCTCCACCTGTCGAGCCATTAACACACATGGCTGCGGGCGAGCGAAAGATCGCGTCCAGCTAACTGGTCTGGTGCCAAATCATGTGAGAAGGTCATGAAGGAAATTGTAAAGTATCTTCACAAGGAATACGGGGTGAAATCCAGAAATCTGGGCGGAAGTGCCAAATTAAAGGTAACGAAACTAACTCGCTAATAGGATCTAAAAGGACCTAAAATCCTGGGATAGGCTTCCCAACATCCAACACGTCATTCATCGGAAAGTCCATAGGAATACATGATCTGTCCTACGAACTCGAGTCTATGACCAACACAGTCGTCATAAACCTCAGTTCGAAATGGACAATCCCCATCCTGACCTACTACAACTGGACCGTCTCCGAAATCTCAAGACTAGCTGGGGTCCAAAGTCCTACTTACGCAGAGTCAGAAAACAACAGGCTGGCGATCGACACGATCTAACCCCTAAGACTAAGGGTGGCCAATTGGAGTGTCTCCTGATAATAGCTATCGAAGGAGAACCCTAACGATAGCGAGTGACGATCCCAAGCTGCTGACGACCAAACAAAACAACAAACACACAACTTAAACAAAACAACTGAGCAAACTGAATATAACCGGATGACAAGAATCCGAATGGAGTCACACCCTAACCAAAATTAGGTGGAAACCATAACGAAATTCATGGAGATCTGCTCCCATTCCTGCTTCGGAACGGTAAAAGGTTGCAAGTCTCCAGCCGGCCTCAGATGCTTGACCCAAAGCACACAACAAGACAGACACTTGAAACGAAACCTGTAACTTCTCTTTACATCCCTGTCCACTCGTAACTATCTCACAAGTCACGCCCACGCTGGTGGAACTTGAATGCATAGAGGGAGTTGACAGATATGCATGTTCTAGGATTACACGCCTCTACCTGATAATGGCAGGTACACAAACGTGTCCCTAACTTAGCACATCATTGTCACAATCAAGGTCTTCGAATCATTACCCAGCCGAATATGCTCAAGTACTTCTGACGTACGAGCTTCAACGGGCAGTGTCTCGCGAAAACGATTTAAGGAAAGTGGTCGGGCGCGGACATGAGTAAGCTGTCCCCTCCGTAGAGACGAACTAAGCTATACTCGACGATCACACAAGAACTGTAAATCTGCAGAAGACCATCACAACAATCCAAATCTGCTGCAGGAAGATGTACATTAAGCTCTAGTGGTTCGTGGAAAATCTGACACGACTCCCAAGCAAGTAGTATCTCCAAATCTCCAACGCAAAACCACCGCGGCCATCTCCAGATCATGAGTGGAATATCCTCCTCGTACTTCCCCCAAGTGTAGGGAAAGCAAAAGCGATATCTCTATAGTGTCACCTCAGTACACCCTCGAGCCCACTCAAGAAACATTACAGTTAAACAACAAAGTCGCCCGAACCAAAAGCAAAGAAAGACTGATGCAGTTGTTAACTGAATCTTCAACTGCCGAAAACTCCGTACACATGCCTCAGTCCACAGAAAAGAAACCTCCTTTCTGGTCCATTCAGTCGACGGTGCAGCACTATTCTAGCAATCCTGCATGAAACGGCGGTAAAAACCCTGCTAAGCCCAACAATCCGCGGATCTCCGTCCGGCACACCAGTCTGGGCCTAAGCTGTACGGCCACGATCTCCCTCGGAACCATACGGAACCGTCTCCCGCGACTACAAGACCTAGGAGTCAACACAACAAGCCTGAAGAAACACTTCGAGAATTTAGCAACTGCTGGTGCTCTCCCAGCATCTGCATAGCAAATCCCCAAGTGCTACTACTGTCCCTCAAGACACATTAAGTAAACCAGAGTGTCGTAAGTAACACAACAAAAACTGGTCGAGGAACGGCCTGCAGAAATCTGCCTCATCATATCTACGAGTGCTGCTAGGGCGATAGTGAATCCAACGACTCACAAAAACACACAAAGCCCGTAGCACGCACAAGGCAGTCTTCGGAATGCCGTCACTCCGAATCCGCAATAATGATGACCTGATCCCAAACAAACTTAGAGAAATGTCTCGCACTCTGGAGCTGATCGAAGAAATCGTCACGGCGAGATGAAGGATACCTACCCGCACCGCAAGCCGGTTCAATTGACGATCCGTCGATACACAATCCTAAACTGCCGTCTTCCTCCTCGAAGAACAGAAATCGGAGCTCCCATAAGCGAAACACTCAGACGCACAAAACTCCCCAAACCAAAACTCTGCAGCTGATCCTTAAGCTCCCTCAGCTTCGCCGGCTCATCTGGAACAACGTCGGAAAACTCTCGCACGAAAAGAACCCGGTCCAACAATCCCACGGTGGCTCCGGTATCATGAATGAACGCGAAGAATCCACGCCATCTCCTCAGTAGCCGACTAGCGAAAAAGGCTGAATTCAAGCTGTGAGAGGCGGTACGACTATCCACCTGCACAACAAGAACTGACTTGCCCCGGAAAACAAAACCTAACTTGTTTCCACACGGTAGTCCACAGACGCCTAACACGCAGTTAACCAATCCGTGCCCAGGGGAACGTCAAATCCAACATCTCTAAAAGGATCAAAACGACGGACGAATCTCTACCTCCTATCCGATTGGCACGAAACTGAAATACGTGTCGCGCAACAAAAGGATCGCTGACAGAAGTTAGCACAACTACGACTAATCTACCCAACCACAGTACAAGCATGAAACAACAAATACACCAAGAGAAAATAAAATAAAACTCAAGGGTACCTGAAAACTCCACATTGGACGTCTGCGCGTCCCGATGAGTAGAAGCAAACTCCTGTATCTGCCTTCTACTCACAGCTGGATGAACTCCTCTGGTAGCCTGAGCCCTCTAAGCGAATCTCCCATGTCCACGGCCTCTCTGGAAACGATCATGACGAGGTGCTAAGGAACAATCCCTGACGAAGTGCTGAAGGCTTCCGCATCGAAAATATCCACGCGTTGACTGCTGACCATCCTGGGGATGAGGGCTGAACGACTGTCCTCGTCCCAAGCCTCTGCTACTCCCGCGACGGCCATGAAATCTGTCTCGACGACCAAACCTCTGTCTCTCGGCTGGTACGCTGGTACGAGTCCTCCACTGTCCTGGAACTCTTTGAGCCTCTGAAATATGTGCCTCGTCAACTGGGGCTGCAACCACTGGTGCTATGTAGGTGACGGACTGCTGCATGCTGATCGTAAGGGATAGCTGAGTAACGGGGGTGATAACCTCCTGTCGTAGCTCCCGAACGACATCAACCAAGGAATTCAACGTCTGGCGGAAATCCTGCATCTCTACCAAAAGTCTATCCATAGTATAGATCGTAGGCTGATCCGTCTGCACCTGTGCAACTAGAGTGCCATCCGGGTCAGTACTCGTCTCACCCGAGCTAACTCTGACCTCGGCCCTCGCTGCATCGCTCTGAGTCCCCATAGTCATCGGCGGCAAGGCTATAAATAGATATAAGATGAGATTCGATAAGAATGAGGAATTCGAATCTCAAGGATATAAATCATCAAGGAAGGAATGTCAAGCAAATTGTACTTAGGTCACTTAATGCAAGGTACCGCGCTGTGGGTATGCTGCAGACATACACACACTACGTTACTCTGCTTAAGCTACCTACTCCATCATACTAAGGTCATCCTACACTCCGAAAGGTAAAACCTAACGCTTTGATACCAACTTTGTCACGACCCAAAAATGGCCCGTGACGGCCCTAATACTACGCAACGCCTAAAGACGCAACGTAGTAAAAGAAAGCCAAACCCAGAAATCTAAACCATGAGGAATACGGAATAGATAATATAAGTTTTGAAAACCATTGAAATCGCAACCCAAATTCTTTAAAAGTCTTCCTTTCTTTCTTTAAAATTCTAGCAACACCCCATTTTTATAAAGACTAGTCAATATGAGTACAACAGAAGAATAAGGACAGTAGAGAAAAGCTGTATATATAAAGACATCAAATCCACCATAATACATCTAACGTCCTCATCAAGTCTCTATGTCAATAATACAATAGCTGATGGAGAGTACAAAATACAACGAATATACAATGTATAATACAGATAACCGTCTAACCCACCTATGCAAAATGGTAGTGTGAGCTGATGCGGTATCTGTAGCAAAAGATGGTAGCTGGATAGCTGGATAGGGGAATAGCCTGCCTCGACTACTCTGGGGAAAAACCTGAAACACCTGTGACACAACGGGGGTGAGTTGCCAACTCGTGAATAGTATAAAACATATGCAGGTAATCGCAGGAATGCACGTACAGCATGAATCTAAGATATGCGATTACAGTGGTAATAATATGTCATGCAATGCTGGAATAAAGAAGAGTACACTAACAGGTACAATCACTATGTGAAGCAATGATGACATGATAGTAATATGCAATGTCTATGCAGTAGAGAGATGAGAAAGCAAATATGCAACTATCATAAGGGTACACTACAAGTACTACCAATATATGAATCTGTGCATAAGGTAGGTAAGGGTGAGGTATAGGGTGGAATATGTCATTTCCCACGGAAACCTGACGTCGTGGTAGGATCACAATCCCTCAAGATACTCCAATCCCAAATTCTCAAACCGGCCCGCACATTGGGCTGTCACAATATAAAAGTCTCACATCACCTCAATGTACAATGTCGAGTAATCTCCTATATGTATCGAGTGTACAAGTCACCAATCACGTAGGTATATCCAATGTCCAAATCCCAATGAATCACCTAGTATCCCAAGTCCAATCTCAAGTAAGTTTCTAGCATCCTAAAGGTAAATATATGTACAGAAATAAATATGATGGGGGCAATACACATATATTAGCGTCCCATTCCACTAATATTGGTGTAAGGGTATATATAACAACGGCTAAGTCCCCTGTTATATATACAAAAAGGGGTTTAAAGAAATATCATGAAACCGTGTGCCAAGCATCGACACAGAAATCCTCGTATATGGGGCTCCGTCAGTCCGGACAGCCCACGGGGTCCGTCTGCAGTGTCGGCCCTCGGCCTCGACAGTACAGGTCATCCCGCATCCATCTCTCTACTCTGGCCAGTAGCCTCCAGACAACTGCCAGGTCCAAACAATCACCGGTAGGTACTCGCCCGTCTCCAGGCTCAATCGGCAAACCCATCGATCTTCTTGCCGAGGGGAACCATACCGGGCCCCGCCATGTACTCCCATACGGAAACCACACATCGTATGGAGCATAGAATCAGCACCGATAAAACTCATGGGGGACGCTCGAAATAACATATCAAGGAAACCGGGTCGTTGCATGTATGCATAATTTCATGAACTCCCGCGGTTCCCAAATCCCAAAAACATCATATAAAATCCAGATAAACAATGCATAAATACAGGAATAAATGTATGCGATATATCTGAATGCGAGCAGGTAAACGCAAGTATATAGCTGAACCAGATGTATGAAAAATCAAGATGAGGTACAGCTAAGTAACATCAGTAAAAGTAGATAGGTATCTGCAACTGAATACGTGTCTAACATACAGGTATAGCTAAGTCTAGGTATCTACCTATAGGAACTGATGTCGTATACCCCCCTAGGTATAGTAACATATGTAGGAAATCCCTCCCGGTGTAAGTAAAATATGTAGGAGGTATACCTGTAGCTGTATCGCAAGTGAAAATATACCTATCACTAAAGGTATGATACACTATAGGTATACCGATAAGCTATATGTCAAGTGTGGCAAGCAAAGGTAGCTATAAGGAGTAGTGTGTGACATGGCAATTATTGACGGTGTGTGTGTAGCATGCAATCCGTGCTCGTGCAACATGAACCGTCAATAATATGTGCAGTGTCCTACGGCTGCTAGTCACAGTATATAGCTTTATCTAGGAAATGCAGTAAGGCGCAATTCTACAATGACGTAGAATGTGCGACAGGAAATTGAATCCTAGCCCAGACGCATAACGCCATCCGGGCGATTCCCCTGTAAATGTTAAATCTACTCACCTAAACTCCACGTAGGGTGAATCCTACAATCTGCTCTCCCTGTAGGTGTGTTCGTAGCTCCTGCCTGCAAACCTGCAAATACGACAAGACATCACATATAAGCTAAATATCTCGCGAAACGCGATATCGAATCGAAACGAGAAACTCGCGTCGCGAACCAAGCGCGCGTGTGCATGATACGCTGAATCGTGTGGGTACGCGTCTAGAAACCATCGCGACACGCCGCGATACGCTGGATCACAGAACCCACTCACGTATCGCGCGTATCGCGCAAACACAACGAAACCCAAAAACGACATATAGCCCCAGATTTTCCTACAGGCCAAATCTTACAAAACTATACATACCAAAGACCTAGAAAACACTGCAGAGAACCATACTCAAAACCCCAACACCCTAGCCCACCTTTGGGCCGCAAATTGCGGCCAAAACAGAGAAATTGGCGGCCAGGTTTGGGAGGTAGGGGCTCGTGCTCTGGTAGTGGTGTCTAGACCTAGGTATCATGTCCCAGTATCCTCAATTTTGACCTGAAGGCATCGGGTCTACAGCAGATTACAAATGTCCAAAATATCGCTTTAAAACACCAAATTGCACAAATTAGAAAACTTATGGTATTTTAGTGTAACCTGGGGATTTCTCAGTTGAAGTGGCCTAACTAACACTAAACCAACCTAAGGTAGCTAACCAAATCAACAATTATCCACAATTCCACTTAAACACCATAATTAGCACTAAACTTAGCTATTTGGCACTAAACGACACCAAACCATACACCATAAGCAAGTTAGGGATTTGGGGTTCAGAAATATACCCAACTGGACCCTAGTGAGCAGGAGATGAAGTGTGTGAGGGGTTGCTACTGCATGCTGGGGCTCCTGCTGCTACAAGTGCTGCTACTGCAGCTTGCTTCTGAAGCTGTTGCTGATCCTGTTGCTGCTGATGATGATGGTAATAATGATGATGATGAAGTGCTGGTGATGTTGCTGTTGTTATTGCTGTTGTTGTGAAGATGATGATGATGATGATGATGTCTGCAGCTGCTGCTGCTGCTTGCTGCTGCTTCCTCTGCTGCTGCTGCCTCTCTCTCTCTCTCTCTCTCTCTCTCAGTTGCTGCTGCTTCTGCTGCCTCTCTCTCTCTCTCGGCTGTGTGTGTGTGTGCAGGTGAGAGTGAGAGAAAGAGGGTAGGAAAAATGAGAGGAGAGTGGGAGCAAACATCCAAGACCTCCCCCTCTCTTTCTCTTCCTCATTAAATGAGGCATGGGCAAGGCCATAATGCCCATGCTCTCTCTCTCTCTCTCTCTCTTAGTCAACCACACAAAATAAAAGAAAAACCTTTATTCAAAAATTCATTTTCATTATCTTAAAAAAAAACACCATGCAACTATTAAACACAAAACACTTAAACAATAATCAAGCTAATCTAAAGAGAATGGGTTAACCTTAAAATAACACTAGTTAACATGCACAAGTGTGTGTGCCTAACAAAATTCTAATAAAATACTCAATAATTAGGATAAAATATTTAAAACTTAATTTGGTAAACTTTTTATTAAAAACCACATTTTAAAATATAATTAGCTACAAAACACATTCTAAGGTGTTACACGACCCGAAATATTAGCTCATTACCAGCACTTAAATCACGCAACGTCTAAAGGCGTAACGTAATTCAAGTGAGCTGAAACCCAGAAATCTAAATCTTTTTAAGAAAATAAAAGAGGTGAAGTTTTGAAATAAAGGTATATGGAAATCATGTTTTCTTAATGCAAAGAAAAGGGACATAAAAATGCAAGTGAAAATTTCTAGTTTGAAAACATGTTTCGTCTTTTAAAATTTTGGGCAGCACCTCCTTTGTATTTTTTTGATCCAAAGCCACAAATACATAATGATAATAAAGGCATCCCCAAGAGGGAGCTAGCTCTTCGCCAAACGGCGGATCACAACCACACAAGACAGTATATAAGTATACGATGCCCAACGGCGAAGATCACCACAAAAGATAAAAGAAAAGCAACACATAAATCCCCAAAAGCGAACATAAACCCATCGCTCAAGTCTCTTAAATACAAGTCTTGCTAAGTCTCATTACTTATACAAATACTAATTTGATTTGATGGAGTTGACTAGATACAATATGAAATAGTAAATACAAGAGTGGGTACGATACAAATGTCCCACCTACCAAGCAAACCACCCAAAAGTAGCTATGTGCCAGCGATGCCGCTACTGATTCGTGAGGTCAACCTGCAAGAACTGTGGCACAACGGGGGTGATTTGCTAACTCTTGAATAGAAAAACATCTACAAGTAGAAATCGAATAAACAACGACTCCTAGGTCAACTATATCATAAAGGTAATACTATGATATCTAGGGTGACCGTATCTGTATGTATGCCAACAATGTAATCAACACCTATATTTATGTGGATATCATCCAATCATATGATCAATGTAAGTATGCATGTGGATCTCGTCCAACCATATAATCAATGTATGTATGAATGTGGATCTCGTCCACGTGTCAACCAATGATACAACAATATCATGCATGTAAATATCATAAAAGCATATGCATGAAAGTATGAGGAAATAAATCAACGTGTGCCCCTCGCAACACATCAAAATCATGAAACCTGAGTGTCTAATCACAACACTTGAAAACATCATTAAACCCGTGTCCAGCATCGACACGTAAATCCTCATATATCTCGGGCTCCGTCTGTGGGATCGGCCCTTGGGCTCCGGCAGACGGGTCGGCCCTATCCATCTCTCAACTCCAGTAGGTATCCTCCGGATAACCGCTAGGTCCAACCAATCACCGGTAGGTACTCGCCACCCTGCCAAGCTCAGCTTCTAGTCCACGAAAAACATTTCTCGCCCCGGGGAACCATACCGGGTCCACAATCTACCCGCAATCGGCCTCATCCAGCTCCTCGAATCGGGTTTCATATATCATACTCAGAACCGAGAAAACACATGGTGGACGCACTGAAATATCATATCAAGAGAAACTGGGTTTTTAAAACAGTACATACTTTTTTGAAATAGCCACGGTTCTCAAATCCAGAAATCTTATGAAAACAGCATATCTCAATGCGTAAAATCATAAAGCATGATGTATGCGAAATATGATAGAAATGTAAGCATATCCGTATATCATGCAACATGGAACAGTGATATGACATATTAAGGGACAACCGCTCTTTTAAATGATTCCAGTTTTTAAAATATATCCTGCAGTTCCCAGTTCTCCAAAATCAAAGCCAACATCATCTATGTATGTACAAATGTGTATGCACGTAGGCATGGATGCACAAGATATATATATGCACACAAGTATGGGTGTACAATATGTATGTGCGCCAATATGGATGTACAAGTGGGGATATACGCAAGTATGAGTGTGCAATATGTATGTGCGCCAATATGGATTTACAAGTGGGTATATATGCAAGTATGAGTGTCCAATATGTATGTGCGCCAATATGGATGTACAAGTGGGTATATACGCAAGTATGAGTGTACAATATGTATGTGCGCCAATATGGATGTACAAGTGGGTATATATGCAAGTATGAGTGTACAATATGTATGTGCGCCAATATGGATGTACAAGTGGGTATATACGCAAGTAAATTATGCAAGAGTCATATCATGATGCAGCAACTCTACTGTGTAGTGACATGGAAATTATCGATGTTGAAGTGTGGAAGCCGGCAAATCTGTGTACGTAACATACGCATCATCGATAATGGTGTAAGTGTACTAGCACAGGTATAAGTAATGCAATGCGAATAACATGAATGCGTACTACGGTAAATCGTCAGCTAAAAGCTATAAGGTATACGTGTCTACAAGACCGAGTCGGTGAATCTACCAATCGGCGTCCAGCGTCACAACATCACGTACGGTATAATCCATCGTACGGCATCCTCTAGTCAAGGGTATGGATCAATCATCAAGTCAAACTTATCACGTACGGAAAATCATCGTACGGCGGCATTAAACCAACAGGGATCCTATCATCCTATATGACAATGAGGGGTACGGACCTAACGTCTCGTGCGATATATCACACATGATTTACAACACTATATATACCTATGTGCCTATATCCCAGATCACATCCATAATAATCTCATATCGGGGGACCGGCAAGGTATCAAATCTCAATCGACTCGCATCCGTATACCAACATATCATCATATTACACGTCAAATCGTATTCTCTTTCATCGCATCTATATCTCACATAAGGTCAATTTACAATTACATTCTACCTTTACTATAAGCATACGTATCTAATCTAACATACACACCCGAACCATACAAACAGTTTTTGAAAGATGTGAATCGTAGTTTTGAAAGTAGGGGCTACGGTGTTTTTAAGGAAAAGATATCATTTGAAAATCCGTAACGTCCATCAAGGTATCTTGATTAAAAAATGCATACGATTCTTCTGTTTGGAAATAGGTATGGTTCGGATGACACGTTTGCGTCGGCTATCCAGTCTTATAGTACCATAAATGGCAATATCACTTCTAATTATCCTTTAGTTTCTAATATGGTTTATCCAACTATCTTTTAACTCTATCTATAGTTTCTATTAAAGGTTCCCTTAACCATAATCTATATATATAAATCGGTTTCCATTAAAGTTTGCGGGGGTGCTATACGCCATCCACCCGACTTCCCCTGTAGATATAGATCTACTCACATTGCTTCTTGCTTGCCGAAGTCGATGACGCCACGCTCCGTCGCCTCGGAATCCACACGAAGGTACCTATACTAATACACAATCGCAATCGCTATTAAAATCGAATCCAGAAAACCGAAACGGCATACGGATCGCCTATAGGTTAAAACCTATAGTCCGCGCATGCAAAACCAACCAATCATCCCTAGTCGTTGATATACAAACATCCAACAACCAAAAACAAATCCAAATATCAAAACTAAACATTTCAAAATACGGAAAACATAACCAAAATCACACTAAAGTGCTCCCAGATTTTGACTCAAGTGAAATTTGGATGAACAAACAATACTGGGATGATGTATATAGGGTATATGAGCTACTGGGACAACCTGGAACCCAACCAACACAGAATGGCCGGCCACCTACCCACAAAATCCGGCCACCTCGGCCATGGTTTCTCCGTTTTGGTTCGTATGGTCGGGATGGTCTCCTAGTACCCTAATTTGGTCCCTAGAGTTGTTTGCTAAACTCAGAAATCCCCCGGGTTGCTTCAGATTCACAGTAGGCTCACAAATCAACACAAAACCAACACGAAACTAATCTCTGTTCTAGGTCCAGAAATTTATCTCTAGGTTCTTGCACATCCTCACTACTGATCACAAGTCCACAAGTCACCCAAACCCTCTCTAGAATTTTCTAACTTCACAAATCACCACTAAACCAATTCTAAACTAAAACTAGAATATAAAGAAATTTAAAACTATCTAAATGGAAAGGATTATACCTCATGGATTAACTCAAGAGAACCCTAGCTTCCCAAAGTTATCAAAATCCCACTTTGCTTGGTCCATTGTGTAAAGGATGAAGAAGTGATCATTTTTGTGAAAGGGGTATAGGATTTTGGAAAGGTTTTTGAGATGGATTTTGGGGTTGAAGGTGGAGGGAGATGAGGAAGAAGAAGGGGAAGGGGAAGAAAATGGTGGAGGAGAACAAATGAGGCAGCCCCCTCTCTCACTCTCTCTCTCCAAGCATGCTTACCTCTCATCATGATGTCCCCCCTCTCTCTCCTCAAGTCATCATGACACCTTTTTCCTTTTCTCACCATAATAAAACCATAACATATAACAACATAAATGAACTTGTAACCAAATGAAACATGTCATGGTACGCTAACCATAAAAACTGTAGGAACACGGATTTGGCTTAATCGCGATTAACATGCACTAATCGGGTTTTTATCCAAACTACATATAATAAATTTTAAAAATATCAAATCCTTTAAATATATTTTTAAATGAATAAATCATTTTAATTTCCATTTATTTCACAATTATTGGTATATATTTATACCCTTTTTCGAAAACCCCAATTTTGCAAATCGGACAGTTTTCGGGAAATATATTATTTTAATATTAAATTCCAAAAATAATCTTTTATATTTTTTGAAATGTTACAAAAGAGGAAGAGGGTTTTAGACCCTTGAGAAAGAGAGAGGAGGCACACAAACTCTTGTTTTTCAGGGGAATGAATTGTGTATATTTGATTCATCATCATGTTGCCTTATATAGGTTTACACATTTACATATAGCCCCTTGGGCTTTACAAAATGGCATTTTGCCCGTCTCATGCCTCATGTGCTCTTTTCTTTTGTACATAAGCCATGGGCTGTACAAAAATTTGGATGTATGCCCATTTTTCTTACAATCATGCATAAAAAATTACATCAAAATTATTTATTACATGATTTCATTTTGGCATGGTGGGGCGCTTCATGTTCGGACTCGACTCGGACATGAGCCCACTTGATCTGGGCTTGGGCCCACCTGGATTGGGGTTGACATTGATTTTGACTTGGTCAACCGGGGTGCAATTTTTGACCCCAACACCTAGTACAGAAAAGAAAATATGTACAACGGGTATATCGATCTCAACCCGGTCGTGCCCCAAAAGAATAATATACAAACAGGCAGTGACAGCAGTCCACATGTCGGACGCTCACCCCGTGATATCAAATGTACAAATAAATCCAAACTGCACTACCATTGCATCCAAGCTATCCACCATGACAAATCCGCAACAACACAGCACAACACAGAACATCAACGTGAATGTCACGTTCGCAAACCCGTCTAAAAGAGCTATAGCAATTAGACAAGATTTACCGCTCGAATGGCATTCACGGTCACAGATAGTACTGTAAGTACTGCAAACTTTAAACAATGTTAGAAAAAATCTACTTCGAAATAACCCCCGAATAGCCCCTAACAACTAGATAAAAGCATATCCAAACTGGGCTAAACAAACAACACCACTGCACCAACATTCCAGAGACTAAAGCACACAACAAAATTCAAGCCCAAAGCACAAAATCAGGCTGGCCTCCTCGGATTTTTGCCCAATGTGGCTTTTCCAAATTTTAAATCAAGGGCTCGTATTTGGGGTGTGTGTGTTAGTGGTCACTTGAGTAGTCTTCTGCAGTTGTTTAAATAATTTTAGAAGACACTTTGAAATTCTACAGAAACTGCAATGCATCGAGTGGTGTTCCGGGTCTGTTTCGGTTCCGATACTTTAACATTGTTTAAACCAACTAGTATGCGATTAATGGTTTATCTCTGATACCATGTAAGGCTACGGCAGAGCCCCGGCCGTCAATCCGAGGCCAAACACGTAAAAAAAACTTTTCAAACTGGTGCTATCACAACCCTAAAATCCGGATCGTTCCATTAACCGTAAACTAGTAAACTGTAAAAGAGTTTGGAGAGATTATACCGATCGATCCGTGTCCTTCGGTCTTCAATCTCTACGCCAAGCTCCTCGCTGCTGCGCCGGCGAAATTCACTCTCCGATCTCGCTCGTCGAAATGGCTCCACGTCGAGGATTCTTTATACGGGCTCCGAATCAAATCAAAGCAATTCGGACATGAAGTTTGCTAGCCGACATGTCCAAGATAAAGTAAAGATGGTGTGTGAATAATTTTTCTCAAAGCACCCAAGGATTTGAGTGGTGGTAAATTGAAGTTGCCAATGAAGTGAAGAAGTGGGCATGAGAATTTTTCAAGTGAAGAAAAAAGATTTTGCTCAAGAATGGAAGTGGGGTCGGCCATCACGAAAAGAATTGCTCTCTGGGGATTTCGAAATTAGCTCACTAGCAATTTGGTGAGGTGGTGAGGGTAAGCTAAGAAATGGTGAGTGTATCCAATTAATAAATTAATGCCCCCAACAAAATCAATCCCTTCACCAATTAATGCACAACACAATCAAAACCCCTACAAAGTATCCACTGCCACCTCCCCAAAAAATATCACAAGCTTGACAAACCCAATTAATGCATGAAAATATCCTACCCACTCCAATACACCTCACCAAAACAAAAGCCCAAGCCAAATAAAACCTCCCAGCTTCGAAAATGAACAGCCCAGGAAAAAATACCATGCTTACATTTCACACTATTAATTAAAGATTAAAACTTAATGTTTAATAACAAAGCAAGAAATGGCAACTTCAAAAGTAAACTTGTAACGAATTACAAGAATACCCCTCATCCGTATATAAATACATGCATCCGTATTCCGACAGAATACGAATACTACGAGACTAAAATATTCCAACACAATATAATACTAGGATCCGGTTTAAACCAAAACCCACTATTATTATCCGTCTGAATCATGACACGTGCACTAGTGCACGTGTATGTTCGAACCCTGCAATAAAACCATACGGCCTCTACAACGTTTCGCCTGTTGGGCTATGGCAGCGCCCCGTCCATCAATCCGAGACTAAATGCAGAACAAAATTTTTTTAACTTGGCGGTACCGCAACCAATCACCCGGATCGAACCATTAACCGTTAACTAGCTAGCTACTAAAGTGGTTCAGAAATTATACCGATCGATCCGTGTCCTTTGGTCTTCAATCTCTGCGCCGAACTCCTCGCGGCTCCTCCTATCTCGCTCGATCTCCGGTCTCCTCGTCGAAGTGGCACCACGTCAAGGAATTTTTATACGGGCTCCCGCTTCAAACCGAAACAATTCAGACATGAAGTTTGCTAGCCGACATATCCAAGATGAAGTAGAGATAGTGTGTGAATATTTTGTCTCAAGGCAACCAATGAATTGGATGAAAGTAAATGAAGTTGCCATGGATATGGAATGAAGTGATCACATGAATTTTGCAAGGAAGAAATTGTGCTTGCAACAAAAATTGGCTCGGCCAATTATTGTGCTCGACCACTTACAAGAAAGAAAGTGTGTTCTGTGGATTTCAAAAATGGGAGAGGTGAGGTTCAAGTGGTGAGCATAAACATGTGGTGAGTGTAGGATACAAGTGGTGAGTGAATGGTTAATTTTCACACTAGAAAATTTTCCATCACCCATCAAATTGGCAGCCACCTCACAAAGAAAACCCATGCCCATTCAATGTAAATCAATGACTCATCACCACTCTAAGCCACCTCATCAAAAGACCCATGCCCCCCCATGAATTTCCTGTTGGAAAAATGGCAAGCACAAAAAAAAAGCCCAAAAACAAAGCTCACTAATATGGCCAAAATCAAAGAAGGAATTTGGCCAAAAACAAAGCTCATAAATTTCCATCAATTAAACATTAAACCAAATGTTTAATCAAGTGAAATAAAATTAGCAACTTCAAAAATAATCCCGTAACGAATTACAGGATTACCCCTTAACTGTATATACATACCCGCATCCATATTCCTACTGAATACGAATGCAACGAGACAAAAATATTCCAACACAATATAATACTAGGATCCGACTTAAACCAAATCCCATTAGTATTATCCGTTCGAAACATGACACGTGCATAAGTGCACGTGTATGTTCGAACCCTGCCATAAAACCATATGACCTCTACAACGTTTCGCCCAAACTTGGAAAACTGTCTGTGGGGAACTCTAAAGACTCGTCAATACGCTGGCAGTAGGTTTAACCAAAAAAGCACGTCAGTGGTACTAGCTGTACGTAACGGCTACCCATGTATTGAGCAAAAGGGAGGCCGATGAGTGAACTCATCCTGAAACCCTACTGAGCCTATCAGTGACAATATCCGTACAGTCCGGTTTATTCGTCTAAGAGTATCGCATATCGAGTCTAGGGGGTGGATAAATTCAGACCCCTAATAACGCGATAATTCATGTCTGTATGAAGCCCATTACCTCTTGAGAAACTACAAATCTGAATCTGTAATTCTTGACTACCTTGGCCAAGGATTTTTGGTGATGTCCACCCGTGCACTGTGCGACATCAACCCCCAATACCGGGAGAGTCGAATCCCCGACGATCCGCTCACTGCCTCCATGTAGCTCGGGACTGTACCCAACAAAAACCTGTTTGCACGACTTATTTGAGCCGTGGTAGGGTAGTAATCAAAGCACAGTGGGAACTCACACGAGACAAATGACGATCTCAGGTCGACAGACTAACCTGTACACATGTCACCTGGGAACTGCTATCTGACAATAGGTATAATACCAACTAGCAGGTTCTCGGCGAGTCCGTCCAGTGTACTCATAATCCGATGAGCACCCGTATACTATCTTAGGTTGACAAAATAACACCAATGGCTTGTGAGACGTGGCCACCGCCCCTCGTCGGTGTCTCGATCGGTATACACTAGTCTACTCTGGAGTATCGATGCTCAGTCTCGAAACTCCTACGACTAGGGACATTTAAGGATACACTTATAGACCACCAGCTCCCATGTATATGATCTCCATCATAATGCCGGTAGTCAAGCAAGAATCCTATGGGCTCTATCAATATGTAATAGTGATGATAAAGACAAACCAGATAGCACACTATCATCTCGAGTAAGACTGTCCTACCGGTATAGGTCCTCCCTCAATCATTGCAATCAAGTGTCTGCGATCCAATAATTGGATTTGAGGGCACTATAGCCAACAATCTTCCACTTGCACTTAAGGCTAATTATTGTGGTGTCGCATACTAACAACCCGTGTGATATCGAACACCCAACTCCTCTACTAATCAGTTTCACAAAGCTCGTTTGTAAAACTATTGCGTTCGAGAAATAGCCTCAGTGAGTGGATCCGCCCTGATGTTTCTTTCTATGTCTCTCTTAATCTCAAGTTCGCGGAGAAAGCCATCTCTCGAAATGAGCAATACATGTCTTAGGATATGTCTGGATATCTGATGGGACTCAGTTCACAAATGAACTCCAAATCCAGCAAACTTCTTAGACTGTATCGTCAATTGAAGTTAATCAGTATCCTCCGCCACACCTCCCTCGGTATCCGCTTGGACCACCTGGCCAAACTACAGCCCCTCGTCAGAGGGAAAATCTATAACTCTGACAGTCACTCTGTCAACCAGGTCACCTTGAAAGCCTGGAATGATAACCATCTCCCGAAGGAGGCTGCCGTTATCACATCCCTAGAACATCTACTTATGTTATAAAACTGCTTCCGAACGTTTCTCCAAGATTGGATTAATATATATAAACTTATTGCATCTCGTGCAAAAACAACATCAGGTGTAGTACTTGACATCTTATGATTGACTCAATTGCCAAAGCAAGTGATATGTCAATCATGCACATCTCTCTCCCCTTTAGTCTGTAAGACACGTTCAGAGAGGATGACTCCATCACCTGCAGGTACACTACCGTGCCAGGAGTCTTCCATTCTAAAATACCTTTTGAATACTGTCTAAGTACCCAGATTGGAAAACTACCCAAATCTAGATATAAAATCAAAGATCTAGTAACCAGAATGCCTAATATTATATCCATATCTTATGTGGAGAAACCTATGGGTAATTGATTCGGAGTCCTTGATTTGTGACCAGGGTGTGCTACGTTTAGGGACGCATTTGTGTGTACCTGATACTGATGGGTAGAGACACGAAATCCTAGAATAGGCACATCAATCAGCTTTCTGTATTCATTCAAGTTCCACCAATATGTGACGTGACTTGTGAGATAGTTACGGGTGGGCAGGGATGAAGAGTGAAGTTTCGGATTTCGTTTCAAGATGTTTGTCTTGTTGTGAGCTAAGGTTGAGCATTTTAGACCGGCTGGAGAGTTGCAACCTTTAACCGTTCCGGAGTGGGAATGGGAGCAGATCTCCATGAATTTCGTTGTGGTGTCTACCCAGTTCTAGGCAGGGTATGACTCCATTTAGGTGTTTCCGGTTATGCTCAGTTTGCTTAGTTGTTCTTCGTTAAGTTTGTGCGTTGCACGGAGTTCCTTCATGTGTTGTATCCAATGGAAGCACCCTGTTCGCTTGCCGTCTTGGGCAGAAGCTTCAGGAAGCCTTGGGTACTGGTTGAGCTTTAGCTCTGCTTTTCCATCCGCAGGACGATGGTTTGTGATACGGGGCTATACAGACTCTGGAGGATATACTTGTGCGTGCGTACTAATTGTTGTCGGCAGTTGGGATCATCACTTGCCATTGTTAGGGTTCTCCTTCGATAGCTGTTATCAGGAGACACTCCAATTGGCAACCTTTAGGTTTTGTTTGGTAGGTCGTGTCGATCGCCGGTCTGTTTTTCTGACTTCGCGAGAGTAGGATTTTTGGACCTCACCTAGTCTAGAGACTTCGGAGATGATCTAGTTGATTCAGGTCAGGATGAGAACAGCCCAGTGCAGATAGAGGTCTTATGCCGACCGTGGTGGTCGCAGACTTGAGTTCACAGTGGGAGATCATGTATTCCTACGGATTTTCCGTTGAATGACGTGTTGAGTTTTGGGAAGCTTAACCCAGGATTGTAGGTCCCTTTGAGATCCTCGAGCGAGTCAGTTCCATTGCTTATAATTTGGTACTTCCGCCTAGATTATTAAGTATTCACCCCGTATTCCTTGTGTCGATACTTTGCAAATACCTTCATGACCTTTCTCACATGATTTAGCATCTGACCTTTTAGCTTGGACGCGATCTTTTCGTTCACCGACAGCCAATTTTGTTAGTGGTTCGGCGGGTGGAGAAGTTTCGGTCAAGAGTCTTGCCATCTGTGGAGGGTTTTTCTTGGGCGTAGCCGTATAGTGAGGAGATCACTTGGAAGGCTGCAAGCGAGATTGAGAGTTTTGTACTCATCTCTTTGAAGGTACGCTTAGTGAGAATTTTAAATTCGCGGACGAATTTTTATAAGTGTGGAGATTGTAACGCCTTAGATTTCGATTAGTGTTAATTTAGACGGTAGTGCGGGTTTTTGGTAAAAAGTTTACAAATTTGGGTTCCTCACATTTTATAACATTTAATTAATAATTTATTATTATTTGTTATGGCATGCACACACTTGTGCATATTTATGTGAGGGTTTGTTTGTGCTAAACTAGATTAGTGGCCATGGCAACTTAACCCTAATCCTAATCTTTTGCTTTGATCTAATCCTTGCTTTAACCCTTAACATAAACCTCTTGATATTTGATTGTGAGAGAGAGATATTTTCATTTGGGTTTTGTTTGGTGAGGCGGTGGCATGTGAGTCATGCTTGCATTAATTGGAGAGTTAATGCAAGGTGCACTCACCTTAATCTCACCTCACTCTCTCTCTCTTTATCATTCTCTCTCACTCTATATCTTTCTTATATTTCTTCATCCCATTCTTCCCTCAACTGAACACTTGGCCATTCCTTCACAAATCTTCACTAATCCATCACCAAACTTCACTAAATCTCAAAAAAATCACATCTTTAACCTTGTTTTGCTTCTTGGATGCCTTGGAGCTTGGAAAGCTTGGATCTTTGAGCTTGTGGGAGTAGGTAATGATCCCTTTCTGTTAAGTAGGTGTTTATTGTATAGCGTAGCTTATTAGTTTCAGTTCAGATCGCGTTATGTATCATTTCGTGCAAATATCGTATTTTTAGTGTAGTTTTGGGTCTCGGATGATTTGCTATCAAATCAGGTATTTGTTGCAAAAGTTCCCATCACAGTGACCTATTGTAGTGACCTAGAACCTACCCTCAAAATACGAACCCATTTCCTCTAGAACAGGCCGCAAATATATTGCTTCTGATCGCAAATTGCGGCCAGACTGGTGAGTTGTGGGTTGAGTTTTGGTGTAGGGGTCTCTGGGGTTGTGTGTGATCTTGTGGTACTTGCAACTTTTACAAAATGTCTGTATAGCAAAATCTGGGATCACTTGCTGGTTTTCTTGTGTTTCGTTTCACGCGTTACATTATCCGATATGGTTCGTGTTCTGTGTTCTGTTGCTCTTGAGTTGGTTTCGTTGTGTCGCTATGCACGTTAGCCACAATACGAACACTTGAGAGTATGTTTTGTGTTGTCGCGTCGGTCAAACGTAGTTTGTACATGTTTTGGGTCTATTGATAATATATATACTTGTTATATTGTTTTTTGTTTTAGGTTCGCAGGCGAGGCCTTCGGGCGCTGCGAAGAAGGGAAAACAGGTGGTTGGCTTTACTTAGCCAGGAGCGTTGGTGAGTAGATTTAACATCTACCGGGGAATCGCCCGCATGGCATTATGCGTCTGGGCTTGAGATGATATGATATTAGTCGCATATTCTGTTGCGTATATAGAGTTTGCGCATACACCTCATTGCATATTATTACTTGTTGTGCTTGGACTTGTACCCTTTGGACACTGCACTATTATTGACAGCTCATGTTGCACGAGCACTGATTGTATGACACCGTCAATAATTGCCATGACACTCACAACACACGTACATATATGATATGGTTTGGTTAGGGACATTGAGACATTGATTCATATTCCATTATGCATATAACATATAGCATACATGTATACCTACATGCTTACACATGCCTTGCCATACCTACATGATAGCTACCCATATACCTACATGGTATTGTACCATTAGAGATAGGTATATCCACATATGAGACATAGCTACATGTACATCTTGCATACATACTTACATGTACACCCGTACCTTAATATAGTTATACACATACCTGGAGGGTATTGTATTATTATTGACATGTTTATAAACATACCTAGCTTGATCTAGCTACACACATACCTGGAGGGTATCACATCATTATTGATAGGTAGATACACATATCTTACTATACCGACATGGTTACGCATACCTGGTTATAGCTATATGTTCACCTTTATATGATGTTGTATGGATTTATAGAATTTAGGAACCGTATGATATATTTTATAACTTGTTGCAGTTAAATAGCGATTTTTCCTTATATGCTCATATTACTGTTTCAAGTTGCATATATTATATTCATGGATTTCGCATTGAGATATGGTTTTCATATGTTGTTTTCTGGATTGTTTTACTCTTGCGTATATATATCAGTGGTATGGGACGCTGATATATATATGTATACCCATCGTATATATATCAGTGGTATGGGACGCTGTTATATATATACACCTACATCATATATCATCATAATGATATATGCAAATATACTTATTCATTATATATGTGGGCCTATTTGCTCGATGAGAGGGGCCTATGTGCTCGGGGCCTATGTGCTCGATGAGAGGGGCTTATGTGCTCGATATGAGGGGCCTATGTGCTCGATATTGGATATAGGATATATGAGATTTACTTGATATTGGATACAGGATATATGAGATTTACTTGATATTAGATATAGGATATATGAGATTTACTTGATATTGGATACTCAGGATATATGAGACTTACATGATATGAGAGCCAATTTGGAGGCTGATTTGAGGAAATTTGGGATTTAGATTGTCTTGATGGACTTTGGTCCTATCACGAGGTCAGGATTCCGTGAGAATGAAATGTTTTATTCCATACTCCTCGTTTATTTTATATGCATTGCTTCATGTATTAGTTGTACCTGATAGAGTACCTTTCATGACTGTTGTATATACATATTGCCATATTATTGCTTCATGTATTAGTTGTACCTGATAGAGTACCTTTCATGACTGTTGTATATACATATTGTCATATTATTGCTTCATGTATTAGTAGTACCTGATAGAGTACCTCACATGACTGTTTCATGCATATGACTATTATTGCTATTATCTTGCATATGTTAGATTCGCGCTGTACGTGCATACTTGCGATTACCTGCATATGTTATTTACTATACACGAGTTGGCAACTCACCCCCGTTGTGCCACAGTGTTTTGCAGGTTGTTTCTTAGAATAGTCAGAGGTATGGCTATTTTCACTTATCTTATCATCTTTTGCTGCGGATACCGCTTCGGCTCATAGTGTGCAGTTTTGCTATAGGTGGGTTTTGTGGTTATCCGTTTATGTTCATTGTATAATCGTTGTACCATGTACTCTCCATCTACCACATTCATGTATGACTTAGAGACTTGATGTAAGAACGATATTGTATTTTATTTTGTGACTTGGAGGTCTTTTATGCAGTTTTATTTATATCGTCTTTTATTTCTTCGCTACGGCGTCGTATATCTGTTGTGGTGGTTGTTTTCCGCCTTTGATCGTGTATTTGCTCCCGTTTGGGGATGCTTTACTTATATTTTTGTTGTACCCATTTTTGGGGATGGTTTTTACAAAGGACGTGCTGCCAAATTTTTTAAGAAAGTAAAGTTGGACTTTAAAGAAATTGGTTTGAGATTTTAAAGGTTTCAAAATTGCTATTATCACTTACTACTTTTAATGGTTTAGATTGCTGAGTTTTCGGCTTACTTAAATTGCGTTAGACGTTGCGTAGTTTAAGGGCTGTCACGTGCCAATTTCTGGTCGTGATAAAGTTGGTATCAGAGCACTAGGTTTTACCTTTCGGAGTGTAGGATGACCTTGGTATGATGGAGTAGGTAGCTGAAGCAGAGTAACGTAGTGTGTGTATGTCCGCGGCATACTCACGACACGATACTCCGCCTAAAGTGACCTAAGTACTATTTGCTTGAAATTCCTTTCTTGATGATACATATCCTTGTGATTCGATTTCCGTGTTTTTATCGAATCCTTTTCCATTTATAGCCTTTGCTGCCAATGACTATGAGGACTCAGAGAGGTGCAGCGAGAGCCGAGGTCAGAGTTGACTCGTGTGGGACGAGGGCTGACCAGGATGGTACGCTTGTTGCACTGGAGTAGATGGATCCGCCTTCGACAGATCGTATCGTTAGGCTTGAGGCTGAAATGCAGGACTTGTGCCAGACGATGAGGTCTTTGGTTGAGGCCAGTAGAGCACAGCGATAGGAGGTTGCCATCCTTGTTACCCAGTTGTTCCTTACGGTCAGTACACAGCATTTCGTCACTTACACAACACCAGTGGATGCAGCCCTAGTTGACGAGGCACGTCTTCCAGAGACTTTGGGAGTTCGAGGACCGGGGAGGGCTAGTACAGGTGTGTCAGCCCCGAGACAGAGGTTTAGTCGCCGAGACAGATTTCGTTACCGTCGCGAGAGTAGCAGAGGCTTAGGACGAGGACAGTCGTTCAGCTCTCATCCTCAGGAGGGTCAGCAGTCATCGCGTAGATGATTCTTCTGCGGGAGCCTTCATCACCTCATCAGGAACTGTTCCTTAGCACCGCGTCAGACTCATGTTCGGAGAGGTCGTGGTCGCGAAGGGTTTTCTCAGAGGGGACAGGTTGGTAGAGGAGGAGTTCAGCCAGTTGCGGGTAGGGGGCAGACATGAGAGTTTGCTTCTACTCATCGGGACGCGTGGGCGTCCAATGCAGAGTTTTCAGGTATTCTTAATACGTATGTTCTTTTGATGCACTTGTTTATTTTACACACTTTGTGCCGTGGTTGGGCCAAGAGTCATGTTAGCTAGATCAGCTGTTTGTTGTGTTAACTTCTGTCAGCGATTCTGTAGTTGTGCGACACGTGTTTCGGTCGTGTGCTAATCGGATAAGAGATAGAGATTCGTCCGTTGTTTTGATCCTTCTAGAGATGTTGGACTTTGACGTTCTCCTGGGCACGGACTGGTTAGCTACGTGCTATACGTCTTTGGACTACCGCGGGGAAACAGTCAGGTTTTGTTTTCCTGGCAAGTCAGTTCTTGTTGTGCAGGGGGACTGTGGTGCCGCCTCTCACAGCTTGAATTCATCTTTTTTCTCTAGTCGGCTTTTTAGGAGAGGATGTCGAGGATTCTTGGCTTTCATTCATAGTACCGGAGCCACAGTGGGTTCGTTGTACCTGGTTCCTATCGTGCGGGAGTCTCCGACGTTGTTCCAGATGAGCCGGCGGAGATTAGGGATCTTAAGGATAAGCTGCAAAGTTGCTAAATAGGGGGGCTTGTGCGTCTGAGTATTTCTCTTTGGGGAGCTCCTACGCTGCTCGTCAAGGAGAAGGACGGCGGTTTGAGGTTGTGTATTGATTGATCGTCAATTGAATCGAGTTATGGTGCGGATAGGTATCCTTTACCTCGCATTAACGATTTCTTTGATCAGCTCCAAGGTGCGAGACATATTCTAAGTTTGTTTGGGATCAGGTCGTCCTTGTTGCGGGTTCGGAGTGATGACATTCCGAAGACTGCTTTTGTGCGTGATAGGGGCTTTATGAGTTTTGGTGGTGTCGTTGGACTCACCAATGCCCTAGCAGCATTACAGGATATGATGAACCAGATTTCTTCAAGCCGTTCTTCGACCAGTTTATTGTTGTGTCATTGATGACATTCTGGTCTATTCCAAGAGTCGTGAGGAACGTGAGAAGCACTTGAGGATTTGTTTTGCAGACATTGGGAGAGCACCAGCTGTTTGCTAAATTCTCGGAGTGTTCCTTCAGGCTTGATTGTGTTGACTCCAAGGTCTTGTAGTCATGGGAGACGGTTTTCGTATGGTCCCAAGGAAGATCGAGGCCATACAATTTTGGCCCAGACTTGTGTATGGGACGGAGGTCCGCAGATTTTTGGGTTCGCCGTTTCGTGCAGGATTGCTTGTGTAGTGCTGCACCGTTGACCGGGTTGACCAGGAAGGGAGTTCCTTTTCTTTGGACTGAGGCATGCATGCGGAGTTTTCAGCAGTTGAAGACTCGGTTGATGACTTCACCAGTTCTTTCTTTGCGTTTGGATCGGGCGACTTTGTTGTTTACTGTGATATTTCACGGGTGGGGCTCGATTGTGTACTGATATGACAATATAGAGTTATCGCTTTTGCTTCCCGCCAGTTGGGGGAAGTACAAACAGGATATCCCACTCATGATCTGGAGATGGCCGAAGTTGTCGTGCATGGAAGTTTTGGGACACTACTTATGTGGAGTGTCGTGTCAGATTTTCACGGACCACCAGAGCTCAATGTACATCTTCCTGCAGCGGGTTTTGATTGTTGAGACAGCGTCGTTGGATGGAGCTTGTGAAGTATAGTCTTTGTGAGATCCTCGTTACCCGTGGCAAGGCGATTGTGGTACCTGATGCTGGAGTCGTAGGCCCGGGGGTAGCTTGTTCCAGTTGTGCGCAGTTCAGAGACAGTCTTCTGCAGATTTACAGTTCTTGTGTGATTGTTGAGTACAGTTTAAGTTCGCCTCTACTGAGGGGACAGCTTGCTCATGTCCGCGTCCGTCCATTTTTCCTTAATCATTTTCGCGAGGCACAGCCCGCCGATGCTCGTTTGTCAGAGATTCTTGAGCATACTCGGCTGAGTAATTGATTCGGAGTCCTTGATTTGTGAACTGGGTATGCTACGTTTAGGGACGCGTTTGTGTGTACCTGATACTGATGGGTAGAGACGCGAAATCCCAGAGCAGGCATATCAGTCAGCTTTCTGTGTTCATTCAAGTTCTACCAAAATGTGACGTGGCTTGTGAGATAGTTATGGGTGGGCAGGGATGAAGAGTGAAGTTTCGGATTTTGTTTCAAGATGTCTATCTTGTTGTGAGCTAAGGTTGAGCATTTGAGACCGGCTGAAGAGTTGCAACCTTTAACCATTCCGGAATGGGAATGGAAGCAGATCTCCATGAATTTCGTTGTGGTGTCTGCCCAGTTCTAAGCAGGGTATGACTCCATTTGGGTGTTTCCGGTTATGCTCAGTTTTCTCAGTTGTTCTTCGTTATGTTTGTGCGTTACATGGAGTTCCTTCATGTGTTGTATCCAATGGAAGCACCCTGTTTGCTTGCCGCCTTGGGCAGAAGCTTCAGGAAGCCTTGGGTACTGGTTGAGCTTTAGCTCCACTTTTCCATTCACAGGACGATGGTTTGTGAGAGCAGGCTATACAGACTCTGGAGGATATTCTTGTGCGTGCGTACTAATTGTTGTCGGCAGTTGGGATCGTTACTTGCTATTTAGGGTTCTCCTTCGATAGCTGTTATCAGGAGACACTCAAATTGGCAACCTTTAGGTTTTGTTTGGTAGGTCGTGTCGATCGCCAGTCTGTTTTTCTGACTCCGCGAGAGTAGGATTTTTGGACCCCAGCTAGTCTAAAGACTTCGGAGATGATCCAGTTGATTCAGGTCAAGATGAGAACAGCCCAGTGCAGACAGAGGTCTTATGCCGATCGTGGTGGTAGCAGACTTGAGTTCGCAGTGGGAGATCATGTATTCCTACGGATTTTCCGATGAATGACGTGTTGAGTTTTGGGAAGCTTATCCCAGGATTGTAGGTCCTTTTGAGATCCCCGAGCAAATTAATTCTGTTGCCTATAATTTGGCACTTCCGCCCATATTATTGAGTATTCACCCCGTATTACTTGTGTCGATATTTCGCAAATACCTTCATGACCTTTCTCACATGATTTAGAATTTGACCCTTTAGCTTGGACGCGATCTTTTCGTTCACCGGTAGCCAATTGTGTGAGTGGTTCGGCAGGTAGAGAAGCTTCGGTCAAGCGTCTTGCCATCTGTGGAGGGTTTTTCTTGGGCGTAGCCGTATAGTGAGGAGATCACTTGGAAGGCTGCGAGCGAAATTGAAAGTTTTGTACTCATCTCTTAGAAGGTACGCTTAGTGAGAATTTTAAATTCGGGGACGAATTTTTATAAGGGGGGAGATTGTAACGCCTTAGAGTTCGATTAGTGTTAATTTAGAAGGTAGTGCGGGTTTTTGGTAAAAAGTTTACAAAATTGGGTTTCTCACATTTTATAACATTTAATTAATAATTTATTATTATTTGTTATGGCATGCACACACTTGTGCATGTTTATGTGAGGGTTTGTTTGTGCTAATCTAGATTAGTGACCATGACAACTTAACCCTAATCCTAATCTTTTGCTTTAATCAAATCCTTGCTTTAGCCCTTAACCTAAACCTCTTGATATTTGTTTGTGAGAGAGAGATATTTTCATTTGGGTTTTGTTTGGTGAGGAGGTGGCATGTGAGTCATGCTTGCATTAATTGGAGAGTTAATGCAAGGTGCACTCACCTTAATCTCACTTCACTCTCTCTCTCTTATCATTCTCTCTCACTCTATCTCTTCCTCATATTTCTTCATCCCATTCTTCCCTCAACTGAACACTTGGCCATTCCTTCACAAATCTTTACTAATCCATCACCAAACTTCACAAAATCTCACAAAAATCACATCTTTAACCTTGTTTTGCCTCTTGGATGCCTTGGAGCTTGGAAAGCTAGGATCTTTGAGCTTGTGGGGGTAGGTAATGATCCCTTTTTGTTAAGTATGTGTTTATTGTGTAGCGTAGCTTATTAGTTTCAGTTCAGATCGCCTTATGTATCGTTTCGTGCAAATATCGTATTTTTAGTGTAGTTTTGTGTCTCGGATGATCTGCTATCAAATCAGGTATTTGTTGCAAAAGTTCCCATCACAGTGACCTAGTGTAGTGACCGAGAACCTACCCTCAAAATACGAACCCATTTCCTCTAGAACAAGCCGCAAATATATTGCTTCTGGTCGCAAATTGCGGCCAGACTGGTGAGTTGTGCGTTGAGTTTTGATGTAGGGGTCTCTGGGGTTGTGTGTGATCTCGTGGTACTTGCAACTTTTACAAAATGTTGGTATGGCAAAATCTGGGATCACTTGCTGGTTTTCTTGTGTTTTGTTTCACACGTTACATTATCCGATATGGTTCGTGTTCTGTGTTCTGTTGCTCTTGAATTGGTTTCGTTGTGTCGCTATGCACGTTAGCCACAATACGAACACTTGAGAGTATGTTTGGTGTTGTCGCGTCGGTCAAACGTAGTTTGTACGTGTTTTGGGTCTATTGCTAATATATATACTTGTTATATCGTTTTATGTTTTAGGTTCGCAGGCGAGGACTTCGGGAGCTGCGAAGAAGGGAAAACAGGTGGTTGACTTTACTTAGCCAGGAGCGTTGGTGAGTAGATTTAACATCTACAGAGGAATCGCCCGCACGGCGTTATGCGTCTGGGCTAGAGATAATATGATATTAGTCGCATATTATTACCCTTTGGACACTGCACTATTATTGACAGCTCATGTTGTACGAGCACTAATTGTATGCCACACACACCGTCAATAATTGCCATTACACTCACAACATACGTACATATATGATATGGTTTGGTTAGGGACATTGAGTCATTGATTCATATTCCATTATGCATATGACATATAGCATACCTGTATACCTGCATGCTTACACATATGCCTTTCCATACCTACATGCTAGCTACCCATATACCTACATAGTATTGTACCATTAGAGATATGTATATGCACATATGAGACATAGCTACATGTACATCTTGCATACATACTTACATGTACACCCGTACCTTGATATAGTTATACACATACGTGGAGGGTATTGTATCATTATTGACATGTTTATACACATACCTAGCTTGATCTAGCTACACACATACCTGGAGGGTATCACATCATTATTGATAGGTAGATACACATATCTTGCTATACCGACATGGTTACGCATACCTGGCTATAGTTACATGTTCACCTTTATATGATGTATGGATTTGGAGAATTTAGGAACCGCATGATATATTTTATAACTTGTTGCAGTTAAATAGCGATTTTTCCTTATATGCTCATATTACTGTTTCATGTTGCATATATTATATTCATGGATTTCGCATTGTGATATGGTTTTCATATGATGTTTTCTGGATTGTTTTACTCCTGCGTATATATATATATCAGTGGTATGGGACGCTGATATATATATATATATATATATATATATATATATCAGTGGTATGGGACGCTGTTATAAATATACACCTACATCATATATCATCATAATGATATATCCAAATATACTTATTCATTATTTATGTGGGCCTATATGGTCGATGAGAGGGGCCTATGTGCTCGAGGCCTATGTGCTCGATGAGAGGGGCCTATGTGCACGGGGCCTATGTGCTCGATGAGAAGGGCCTATGTGCTCGGGGTCTATGTGCTCGATATGAGGGGCCTATGTGCTCGGGGCCTATGTGCTCGATATTGGATATAGGATATATGAGATTTACTTGATATTAGATACAAGATATATGAGATTTACTTGATATTGGATAAGGATATATGAGATATACTTGATATTGGATACTCAGGATATATGAGGCTTACATGATATGAAAGCCAATTTGGGGGCTGATTTGAGGAAATTGGGATTTAGATTGTCTTGATGGACTTTGGCCCTGTCACGAGGTCAGGATTCCGTGAGAATGACATGTTTTATTTCATACTCCTCATTTATTTTATTTGCATTGCTTCATGTATTAGTTGTATCTGATAGAGTACCTTTCATGACTGTTGCATATACATATTGCCATATTATTGCTTCATGTATTAGTTGTACCTTATAGAGTACCTTTCATGACTGTTACATATACATATTCTCATATTATTGCTTCATGTATTAGTAGTACCTGATAGAGTACCTCACATGGCTGTTGCAAGCATATGACTATTATTGCTATTAGCTTGCATATGTTAGATTCGCGCTGTACGTGCATACTTGCGATTACCTGCATATTTTATTTACTATTCACGAGTTGGCAACTCACCCCCGTTGTGCCACAGTGTTTTGCAAGTTGTTCCTCAGAATAGTCAGAGGTAGGGCTATTTTCACCTATCTTATCATCTTTTGTTGCGGATACCGCTTCGGATCACAGTGTGCAGTTTTGCTATAGGTGGGTTTTGTGGTTATCCGTTTATGTTCATTGTATATTCGTTGTACCATATACTCTCCATCTACCACTTTTATGTATGACTTAGAGACTTAATGTGAGGACGATATTGTATTTTATTTTATGACTTGGAGGTCTTTTATGCAGTTTTATTTATATCGTCTTTTATTTCTTCGCTACGGCGTCGTATATCTGTTGTGGTTGTTGTTTTCCACCTTTGGGCGTGTATTTGCTCCCGTTTAGGGATGCTTTACTTATATTTTTGTTGTACCCATTTTTGGGGCTGGTTTTTACAAAGGAGGTGCTGCCAAAATTTTTAAGAAAGTAAAGTTGGACTTTAAAGAATTTGGTTTGAGATTTCAAAGGTTTTAAAATTGCTTTTATCACTTACTACTTTTGATGGTTTAGACTGCTGGGTTTTCGGCTTACTTAAATTGCATTACGCCTGTAGACGTTGCGTAGTTTAAAGGCCGTCACGTGCCAATTTCGGGTCATGACATCAACAGGGAACTGCTGTCTGACGATAGGTATAATACCAACTAGCATGTTCCCGGCGAGTCCGTCCGGTGTACTCATAACCCAATGAGCACCTGTATACGTCTGAACCAACTAACACCAATGGCTTGTGAGACCAGCCACCGCCCCTCGTTGGGGTCTCGATCCGTATACACTAGTCTACTCTCGGAGTATCGATGCCCAGTCTCGAAACTCCCACGACTAGGGACACTTTAAGGATGTGCTTATAGACCCCTGCTCCCACGTATATGATCTCCATCATACTGCTGGCAGTCAAGCAAGAATCCTATGGGCTCTATCAACGTGTAATAGTGATCTGTAATATCACCTGAAGTATGTACACGATGATAAAGACAAACCAGATAGCATACTATTATCTCGAGTAAGACTGTTCTACCGGTATAGGTCCTCCCTCAATCATTCCAATCATGTGCCTGCGATCCAATAATTGACTTTAAGGGCACTATATCCAACAGTGGCCTCGGGGATGGGGTACCCCCTCTAGGCCCCCCGACTCGAAGTTAATTTCGTGCTCTAACTCCTTGTGAAGGTTCGGACACGTTTCGTTTTGATTCAGACTTCCGGTTTGGCTTTAAACGGTCGGTTTTTGGAACTTTAGCTCACTATTTTTTTTCCATGGTTTTGGAATTGGTTTGTTTTCTAATTGCGTGCGGAATTCTAATGTCGTAGTTTACAGTACATACATTACTATCTGCGACCGTGAATGTCATTAGAGCGGTACAACTTGTCTAATTGCTATAGTTCTTTTAGACGGGTTTGCGAACGTGACATTCACGTTGATGTTCTGTGTTGTGCTGTGTGTTGGCTGGATCGTCGTGGTAGATAGCCTGGGTGCAATGTTAGTACAGTTTAGTTTTATTTGTACATTTGATATCGCGGGGCGAGCGTTCGACATGTGGACTGCCGTCATTGCCTGTTTGTATATTATTTATTTGGGGCATGACCGGATTGATGTCGATGTCACCGTTGTACTTATTTTCTTTTCTGTACTAGGATTACCTCGCGGTGGAGTGCACGGATAGCTGGGTTCTAGAGGGCAACAGGCCTGCATCTCATGGCGTTGAGACGGGAGGACTCACTCTAGAATTGGCGGACAATTTTCTGCACTCGTAGGGGGTACAGGTTGACCCATGGAGGAGTGCTCAAGTTACCAGATTCCGTGAAGTGTTGGGTGGCTCATTCACTTTGATGAAGAGGGCTGCCTCACTTCTGGTTTTGGCGGGTAACTTGCCGTACTCATAGGCATCTAGGTTTTCATTGCACAGGCTATCCACACGACCCGGGGAACGTCGGGTTTCAGTTGGGGCTCAAAGGAAACCTAGGGCTCCCAGATTATCAGTATTTTTTTGTGATGCTTATCGCTTATCTGTGATGTTGCATTTATCATACCTGGAGCGATTATTATATATTGTTATATATATATATACTAGTTGATGTTGTATATGTTTTACACCCGCGCTATTCCAGTCCCCGCTCTGTCGTTAGTTAAGTAACCTAATGGGTGATGACGGGGGCAAGTGGCGAATGCGGATGGCATATACGTACATCATATTTTCGTTCTTTTCTGGTGTGATTAATTGATGGGACTGCGTTGATTCTGATCAATGCAAGGAAAACAGACCTATTTGATGTTGTTGGAACAAATTTTCAAAAGCTGTTATTACAAAGACGTTTTCTTTTGTTTTGCACAGTGGTATTCGGTTATGAATATCCAGCACCTCATTCGACGAGGTAAGGGCCGAGATCCCTTCACCGGTAGTGATCCCTTGGGCAGAAGTTTCCATCAGGGTAATAACTTCACTATAGTCGATTATTTTTTGCTTTGCATCGCGGTATTCAGTTGGAATATCCTGCACCTCATTCCACAAGGAAAGAGCAGAGATCCCTTCACTTGGAGTGACCTTTTTAGCAAAGGTTCTCGCACAATATATTTGTAAAGCTATCCGGTTCCTTCAACGATATCAATTTCATTACGTTAACGGTTTTTCGCCAAAAACCATTCATAGCCCTCCGTCATTTCAGACGGGTAGCACTTAGTATTCATGCTATGTTTGTTGACCTTCGTCAAGGCATAGTGTATGGTAGTTGTTTGTTACCTTTCTGTTGCATAGATAGATGTGTTGGTTTGGAACAGTCGTACAGCCTTGTTGACCTTCGTCAAGAGCGAGTATGGGAGGGTTCAAATTAACCTGGACAATGACGGGTAGAACTTGACATGTAACTTATGATTTGTTGACCTTCGTCAAGGTCATAAGAGCATGAGTAAATATCACATCTGGAGTTTCTAAAGAAACTAAAACTTACCAGGCATGCGCATACCTTCTGGAGTGTGATAACTTGAGTGGATTCCATCGAGTTATCATGCGATGATAGTTGGATCTCGATTCCCACTGATGAGTTGGTTTACTCCTCAGGTGATTTTAGATGATTCCGACTAATTCTTCTTATGGGTTTGGAGGAGGATTCGTGGAAACAGTGGGAGACATCATGATTAGATAAAGTGATTAACCATTCTGATCTAAGTTAGAGTGCACGCTGAGTGTTTCTTTTCTCTCTCTCTTTGGCAGCGACCATGGCCCGACCCTAGACTAGAACTCATGAACCAAGTTAACCGAACCTTCTTAAAACACATTGGCTTTTGGATTGTCTGAGTTGCATACTTCATTGCCACTCCTACTTTTACCCTTTGCATTTCTCCGGAACATTCCGTATCACTACGAAGATCCGCTTTTATTGGATGTGACCATCGTATAGTTACATACGAACTCGAAGAAACTTGTTTCAGATTCGAGGATGGTTTCCGGTTCTGGAGAAATTGAATAGGACTATTCGGTTGAATTTTTCTTTTACCTTCTCTCAGGTTGTGAGGGCTCTTAGGATTAGGAGAGGGTACACCTATTGCGCTTATTGGATAGTCTTCTTCTAAACCATAGGCAGGAGCCAAAAGGTAGGGAAGGAAGAAAACCGATTAGTCTAAGTGTGGTGTACAGAAGGTAATAAGAAAAGACAAATTAAGGGATTAGAAAGAGAGCAAAGTAAATTGCGACTGCTATCATTCATGACCAAGCCATGTATATCATCGCCACTTCTACTTCACCTTTGAATTTCTCCAAAACAATCCGTATCACTACAAAGATCCACAGTTATTGGATAATCCATCGTACTCGAAGGAACTTGTTCCAGTTCGAGAATGGATTCTTGTTCAGGAGAAATAGAATAAGGATTATTCTGTTGTCTTTTATCTTTACCTTCTCTCAGGTTGCGAGAACTCTTAGGATTAGGAGAGTACACCTATTACGCTTAATAAAGGGATTTGGAGAGATGGAAAAGGAAATATACAGTTACAGTCATGAATGTGGATAGTAAAAGAGGCATTACTAGGAATACCTGGATAACCCTTCAAAACATTTTCATGTTTCAGTTTCACTGTGCGTTGTTAATAGAAAACTGATTTCCCAATTAGATTCTTACTCCAGGGTATGTATTTACCAGGTTTGACTCTCACATCTGTATGGTTTTACAGATGATGAGTGGGAGTAAGTTATTGGGAATTAGGTGTTTATATCCTCATTATATCGGAATTCGTTGTAATTGGTGATATTTGAGGAAATCACCTGGGGTTTTGCTTGACGGAAAATTTTTGGTTTTGAATATCTGTTGTTATGCTCCAATTTCAAACTGATATATCTGTACGTTTATTTTATAAAGTGAGATATAACTTTTTGAAATTATGTCCATGACATTTACCTATATCAGTTGATGGTTAGGTAAGGAGCATTCAACGGCGATGTAATTCTTCTTAACTATAAGTACGGTTTTGAACCTACGACGCACAGGGTTTGAGTTATTCAACTCAAGAGACTTATACAAAGTATTGTATGTTGTCCAGTGTCCAATAGGACAAAGGGGTTGGTGCTCGTGCTATATTTTGTTTACTTGTGACTTCTCTAGTTTTTAGACAAGTATTTCGTTGAAATACAAGGTCCAAATTTTGAGAAGTTGTAGTTATATGAATAAAGTAGAGAACCATATGTTGTAAGTATCAGGATTCTTCAAGGTGATCGAAGATGTAGATACTTGTATTTGCTATTCAGTTGATAGTAATGGTTTTGAGAACTTGCTTCTTTCTCAGGTTACTCATATTTGGATGCATTCCTAGTTGAGTAATGCTGATCGTCCTCCTTCCATTTGGTTGACATGCACTGGAGAAAGCTATATGATTTGAATCTGGTTACAATTAAACCAGTGTCTCTGTTTCTATATTGTATATAGCATGGTTCATATCTTAACGATGTTAAGGTATATGGAGTTGTCCGGCTTATACGTTAAACCAGACTCTGGATAACTCAAGGCACTTTTCCGTAATGGCAATTTGTGGGTTATCCCGGGCTATGAAGAGGGTTAACTTTCTACCATATGGAAGATCAATAGTGATATTGTTCTTGACTCGCCACAGTTTTAGTAAAATGGATTTTTTTTCAGAAAACAGTAGTGGGAGTAAGATAGAGCTGGAAGTGATTCCAGAACCACAAACGATTACTGAAAATTTAATAGAACCTAAAGATTCAATTTGGTTTGACATTCCATTAGCCACTCCGCAGATATGGTGGGTAACCTCAGGCGCCCGAGAGGTACTTCGGTATCCTCAAAGACGGTGATAGGGAGGTTCTTGTTTACCCAAACTTGACACTGCTGTTGTTCCAGAATATGAGACCCGGCAGGAGGATGAGTATAGCGTCGTTCTAAACTAGCTTTAGAAGTGCACATGTATATGACTCTACCAGAGGGTTGTTGTAGTCAATGGGAGTAACGGAAGCATAGTGGACAAGTAGCTTGTGTCTATTTATAGACTAAAGCAGGTATGGAGGAGATTGATCATCTATTTTGATGTGACAGTCATAAGTTTTTTTGACCTCATCAGAATAGGGGATGAATCTGTTAAGAAGGTAGTAGGGTGTGATGTCCTGGTATTTGGATGACATACACTTTGTAGGAAGTGAAATTACTATACTACAGTCGGTTATACTGTGATTGTCACACAGTGGTTTCTCCACATAGGATATGGATATAATATCAGGAATTATCGTTACTAGATCTATGGTTTTAGATCTAGATTTGGGTAGTTTCCCAATCTGGGTACTTTGATAATATTCTAAAGGTGTTTTAGAATGGACGACTTCTGGCATGGTGGCGTACCTACAGTTGATGGAGTCACCCTTTCTAAAGGTGTCTTACAGACTAAAGGGGAGAGTGATGTGCATGATTGGCATATCACTTGCTTAGGCAATTGAGTAAATCATGAGATGTCAAGTACCACACCAGATGTTATTTTTGCACTAGATGCAATAATTTTTATATTAATCCAATCCTGGAGAAACGTTCGGAAGAAGTTTTAGAACATAAGTGGATGTTCTAAGGATATGGTAATGGCGGCCTCCTTCGGGAGACGGTTATCATTCTAGGCTTCCAAGGTGACCTGGATGACAGAGTGACTGTCACAGTTATAGTTTTCCCTCTTTTGTGGGGCAGTGGCTGGGACAGGTGGTCCAAGCGGATACTGAGAGAAGCATGGCGCAGGATACTGGTTAAATTCAGTGGACGAAACAGTCTACGAAGTTTGCTGACTTGGAGTTCATTTGTGAACTGGGTCCCATCAGATATCCAGACATATTCTAAGACAGGTATTGCACATTTCGGGAGATGGCTTTCTCAGCGAACTTGAGATATAGAAAGAAACGTTGGAGCGGATCCACTCAGTGAGACTATTTCTCGAACGCAGTAGTTTCGCAAACGAGCTTTGTGAAACTGATTAGTAGAGAAGTTGAGTGTTCGGTATCACACGGGCTGTGAGTATGCGACACCGCAAAAATTAGCCTTAGGTGCAAATGGGAGATTGTTGGCTATAGTGCCCTCAAGTCAATTATTGGATCGCAGGCACGTGATTACAATGATTGAGGGAGGACCTATGCCGGTAGAACAGTCTTACTCCAGATGATAGTATGCTATCTGGTTTGTCTTTATCATCGTGTACATGCTTCAGGTGACACTACAGATCACTATTGCATGTTGATAGAGCCCATATGATTCTTGCTTGACTGCCAGTAGTATGATGGCGATCATATACGTGGGAGCTGGGTGGTCTATAGGCGCATCCTTAAAAGGTCCCTAGTCATGGGAGTTTCGACACTGGGCATCGATACTTCAAGAGTAGACTAGTGTTTACTGATCGAGACCCCGACGAGGGGCGGTGGCCGGTCTCACATGCTATTGGTGTCAATTGGTTCACCTAATATGTATACAAGTGCTCATTGGGTTATGACTACACCGGACGGACTCGCCGGGAACTTGCTAGTTGGTATTATACCTATTGTCAGATAGCAGTTCCCTAGTGACATGTGTACAGGTTAGTCTATCGACCTGAGATCGTCATTTGTCTCGTGTGAGTTCCCACTGTGCTTTGATTATTACCCTAACATGGCTCAAAGGAGTCGTCCAAACAGGATTTAGGTGGGTACAGTCCCGAGCCATATGGAGGCAGTGAGCGGATCGTCAGGGGATTCGTCTCTCCCGGTATTAAGGGAAGATGTCGCGGAGTGCACGGGTGGCCATCACCAGAAATCCTTGGCCAAGGTAGTCGTGAATTACTGATTCGGATCAGTAGTTTCTCACGTGGTGATAGGCTTCATACCGACACTAAATGTCGCGTTATTAGGGGTTTGACTTTATCCACCCCCTAGACTCGATATGCGATACTCATAGACGAACGGTCCAGATTGTACTGATATTGTCACTGTCAGGCTCAGTAGGGGTTTCAGGATGAGTTTGCTCGTCGTCCTCCCTTTTGCTCAATACCTGGGTAGCCGTTACGTACAGCTAGTGCAGCCGACGTGCTTCTGGTTAAACCCACTGTCAGCGTATTGACGAGTCTTTAGAGTCCCACACAGAGGGTTTCCCTGGTTCGGACGAAACGTTGTAGAGGCCGTATGGTTTTATGGCAGGGTTCGATCATATACGTGCACTTGTGCATGGATCATGATCGGTCGTATAATACTAGTAGTCTTTGGTTTAAGCCAGATCCTAGTATTATATTGTTGGATTATTTTCGTCTCTTTATATTCGTATTCAGACGGAATACAGATGCGGGTATGTATATACGGATGAGGGGTATTCTTGTAATTCGTTACAAGTTTACTTTAGGAGATGCTTTTTTCTTTTTCTATTAAACATTTAGTTTAAATGTTTATGAGGTGGAAAGTGTGAGTGTGAGTTTTGGCTTTGGTGCATTGATGTAGCATGTGCACATGGTATTGGGTAATAGGATGGTTTTGTTTTGGCTAAGATATTTGTTTGTGTTTGTTGTGAGATATTAGTAGTGAGAATTGAAAAGAGATGGCAGATCTTTTTCTAGTTTTTTTCTTTAGTTGATCACTAGAAATAACACACACACACAACACAAAAAGAAAAGTGGCAGACACCATTTTCTTCACATGGCCTTTTTCTTTAAGCTCACACTTTCTTCTCTCCATGGCACCTTCTTCAACCTCCACCCTACATGTCTCATGTGTCGAGAAACTTAGGGTGTATTGAGACAAAATAATCACAAACACTCTCTACTTCATCTTGGCTATCTAGGCTAGCAAACTAGATACCCGAGTTGCTTCGATTTTGAGGTCGGAGCCCGTATTACAAACCTTCGACGTGGATCTTCATCGATGGTGGGAGACTGGAGAACAAACTTGATCGAGGAAGCCGCGAGGAGCTTTGGACAGAGGTTGAAGACCAAAGTACTCAGATCGTTTGGTATAACCTCTCTAAACTCCTTTTCATATAGCTAGTATAGGGTTAATGGTACGATCCGGGAATCGGGTTCCGTTAGCACCGGTTTATAAAAGTTTTTGTTTCGCATTTGGCCACGGATTGATAGCTGGGCGCTGGCGTAATCCAACAAAGGTAAGGTGCATTGAATAACGGTGTAAGACATTCTTAACCAAGATACAGTTTTCAATTAACAAAACACAGAATTTGAGTTAGAATACTCTTGGGACTTATACAAGAAAATGTATATTGTCCAGTGTCCTTCGGGATAAGGGGTTGGTACTCTTGTTGGATATGTATACCGTAGAGGCCTGTATTGTATAGGATGCTAGGGATATGTATGTACAGGACAATGTTTCTCAGTTGTATATAGTATATTATTTGAGTTGTCTTTATCATGGTATTTGTATTTCTTTCTATTGATGCTTTATATTGCTTGCACATAATGAAAAAGACTCGATACAGTAGTATACTATTATAGTTTGACTTTATCTTAACATGTGCATATGGTATACTCGATATAACATATGGCGGTTACATGTTGATAAAACCCGTAGGATTTTGCTTGACTACCAGCGTTATGATGGCGATCATACTTGTGGGAGCTGGGTAGTCCATAAGCACATCCTTAAAGGTCCCAAGTCACAGGAGTATCGAGACCGGGCATCGATACTCCAGAGTAGACTTGTGTATACGTTTCTACACCCCGATGAAGGGCGGTGGTTGGTCCCACGACCCTTGGTGAGATCACCTAAGATTGTATACAGATGCTCACTAGGGGTGAGTACACTGGATGGACTCGCCGAGAACTTCTTGATGGTATTATACCTATCGTCAGATAGCAGTTCTCAGATGACATGAATACAGGTTAGTTTTAGGACCTGAGATCATCATTTGTCTCGTGTGAGTTCCTACTGTGCTTTGACCACTACCTTACTACGGTTCTACTGAGTCGTGCAAACAGGTTTTGGTTGGGTACAGTTCTGAGCCACATAGAGACAGTGAGTGATTGTCAGGGATTCGTCTCTCCCGGTATTGGGAGTCGATATCGTACTGTGTCCGGTTGGCCAGAACTATAAGATCTTGGCCAAGGCAGTTAAGATTTGCTGATGGTTAAATTAGTAGTTTCTTGGATTCGACCTGAGCCAAATCGACACGACTTATCATGTCAGTAAGGGGTCTGACGATTACCACCCCCTGGACCCGGTATGCTATCATCTTAGACGAAGAGATCGGACTGTATGGAGATTGTCACGGATAGGCTCAGTAGGGGTCCGGATGTCGGCCTTCTTTTTGACAAGTACCTCGGTAGCCGTTACGTACGGCTAGTGTTGCTGACGTGCTTGTGGTTAAACCCACTGCCAGCGTAATATCGAGTCTTGAGAGTCCCACACAGAGGGTTTCTCTGGTTCAGGTGAAACGATGTGGTGGTCGTATGTTTATATGTGCAGGGTTTCGATCAAATGATAATACTAGCCTGCTTGGGATTAAGCCGGATTATTAAATCAGGTATTGATTTGATAATTTATATATACACATTTCGATGTGTATATTCTAGTGTCATCTAGGTTTTCGATCGAGGAGGATTCTGATCGAATGATAATGCTAACCGGCTTAGGATTAAGCCGGATTATTAAATCAGGTATTGATTTAATAATTTACGTGTACATATTTTTATATGTATATTCTAGTGTTATCTAGATTTTCGATCGGATGGTTCATAATGTAGTGTTCCGTAGGGCGGCAGCAAGGTTTCGGGAGGCATCGTCCATGCCGTTTTCAAAAATTTGTCATGCTAAAGAACTCTAACCTAGAATCTTTACTAGAGATTTAGACGAAACAAGCATGCAGACAACTTTACATACAAAGTGAACAAGGAATATAACCTTTGTAGACCGGTCCTTCATTTCAATAGCTCCGTGTAGTAGTCCCTTCGCTCCAAGTAGTGATCTCCCGGACTCTAGTGAGGCTCCACAAGATGAAATGAACAAGTTTTCTTGAAGTCTTCGAGGCCGAAGATGATCTACGTTGAGGAGACACTAACTCAAGCTACCTCTTCACTAAATGATGAACTAGTGAAGAAACAACCCAATCTAAATGGCTAGTAGAGAAGAGATTGATAAAGTAGGAATTTTGCTCACTTTAGAAATAATTTTCTCACTAATTTTTTTCACCTCTTATGAAGCTAGAAAGCTTGAGGAAGGAGATGGAGAAAGCAACCATGGAATGAAGTAAGTGAAGAATGAATCAAGTGGTGAGAATAGAAACCATGGGTGAGTTAATATTATATACTAACTCATGTAGAGACTAAACTATGGCTAAACAATAATGGTTAGGTTAATAAATATCTTCAAGTAAAACAAAATTAGTGGACTTGGTCAATGGTTCCACAAGCTTCTACAAACATCAACCATGTGACTAATTTCCAACTAATTTGATTTACTTTAAATAAACAAAACCTTACATTATTATAAGCATGGTGTGAGTCTCATACACCCATGTAGCATGTGGCATCAAGCATGACACAAAAGATGTACATTAATATATATCACATATATACTAAGTGTACACTAGTGGGAAAAAGAAATCTCAAGTGAGCTAATATTAGTTAATGTAAGATAATATATCAAATATATAATTATATATTAAATTATTAAATAAACACTTGATCTAATAATCCGGCTATATCACATACAACCGACTAATATCAAATATATCAACTTATTGAATCAACGTTTGATTCGACAGCCAGGCAATATCACATATAACCGACCGATATCACATATCGTGAGAATAGAATACGGTATCACATACACGTATTAATCTAGGTCCCGCACATATCACATATGTGCTCCTACTTCGCTTCGCCTGAGCCAGGATACCTCTGTGTAGGACTCTAAAGACTCGTCAATACGCCGGCAGTAGCTGGTGATCATATCAGTCACCCATAAGCCGCAAGCGGTCTGCTAAACGTAACGACCACTCGGGTTTGAGCGATCAGAAGATCAACAAGCAAGCATGCTCATACTCCTGCGAATCCAATAAGTAACACTACTGAACAGTCCGGTCTCTTCGTCTGATATGTTGCATATCGCAGCCTGGGGTAGTAAACGTCATACCCCAATAGCCTGATAAGTCATGCCGATGCAAGGCCCATAACAGTTCGAGAAATTACTAATAACACTTACCAGTAGATCTCAGCAACCCTGGCTAGGGATTTCCTGTTATGGCCAATTGAGCATAGCGCAACATCAACCCCTAATACCGGGAGAGACGAATCCCCTGCTATCGCTCATTGCCTCTATGTGACTCGGGACTGTACCCAAAAACCACCGTTTTGCACGATCTCTTGAACGTGGTAAGGTGGAAATCAAAGCACAGTGGGAATCACACAAGAATCTATGACGATCTCGGGTCTACAGACTAACTTGTACCAGTGTCACCAAAGAACTGCTATCTGACGATAGGTATAATACCATCTAGGAGTTCTCGGCGAGTCCGTTCGGTGTACCCAGTCTCCACTGAGCACACGTATACCTTCTCTGATGTCAAACACCAATGGATGTGGGATCATCCATCGCCCATCATATGGGTCAAGAAGCGCATACGCTAGTCTACTCTGGAATATCGATGCCCCGTCTCGATACTCCCACGACTAGGAACTATTGAAGGATGTACTTACCGACTATCTCTGCACCACTAGTATGATCTGCATCATAATCCAGGTAGTCAAGTACTCATCCTAAGGGCTTCATCAATATGTAATAGAGAGACAATAAGTGTACATGTTAAGATAAAGAGCAACCAGATAGCATACTATCATGTCGAGCAAGAAATTCCTCCCTATATATGTCCAAGCATCCACTATAATATACATCACATGTATAATAATGGCCTATAGGGCATATATATAACTAACAATCTCCCACTTGCACTAAGGCCATTTGTTGTTGTATCTCATACTCAACACCCCATAATAAGTCTCTCTAGGGAAAGGCCTCTATGAGTGCATCCGCTGTGTCATCCTTCGCGTCAACTCTCCTTACCTCGATCCCTTGGAGATTATCCATCTCCCTGATCAGGTGATACTTTCCTCAGAATATGTCTGGATCGCTAATGGGACCAGCGTTCCTAGGCCAAAGCCAAAACTCCATTGTTGTCATAATAACAGTTATTGGGCGCTCAATGGTAGGAACCATGTTCATCTCATGAACAAGAATTATCCAGACATCCACTTTGGCAGCATTGTTGGTAGCGATATATTCAGCCTTTATCGTCTAGTTTGCCACGGTATATAGCTTGGAACTCTTCCAACATATCATCCCTCCACTGAGGGTAAAGAAAAAGCCCGTGACTGACTTTCAGTTGACCTTATCACTCTGGGAGCTCGAATTGGTAAAGGACTCCCACTGGAGTTCACCTTTATCAAACACCAAGAACATTTCTTTAGTGCTTCTCAAGTACTTAACAATGTCCTTCACAGCTGTCCAGTGATTTTCACAAGATCCGATTGATTCTTGATCACTACTCCTAGTGAGTTAGCTACATCTGGTCGGGTACATAACAACGCATACATGATAAAGCCTAGTGCCGAAGCATAGGGTATCTCTTGTACGTTAGCTCTTTCTAAATCAGTGTTGGAAGATATCTTTTTGGAGAGAGTGGTTCCTGAGTAAGTGGGTGAACCACCATGCCTAGAATCTTCCATACTAAACCCTTTTAGTATGGTGTTAATGTGTTGGCTATAGTGCCCTCAAGTCAATTATTGGATCACAGGCACGTGATTGCAACGATTGAGGGAGGACCTATACCGATAGAACAATCTTACTCGAGATGATAGTATGCTATCTGGTTCGTCTTTATCATCGTGTACATGGTTCAGGTGACATTACAGATCACTATTACATGTTGATAGAGCCCATAGGATTCTTGCTTGACTACCAGCAGTATGATGGCGATCATATACGTGAGAGTTGGGTGGTCTATAAGCACATCCTAAAAGTGTCCCTAGTCTTGGGAGTTTCGAGACTGGGCATCGATACTCCAAAAGTAGACTAGTGTATACTGATCGAGACCCCGACGATAGGCGGTGGCCGGTCTCACAAGCCATTAGTGTCAGTTGGTTCACCGAAGATGTATACAGGTGCTCATTGGGTTATGAGTACACCGGACAGACTCGCCGGGAACATTCTAGTTGGTATCATACCTATTGTCAGATAACAGTTCCCTGGTGACATGTGTACAGGTTAGTCTATCTACATGAGATCATCATTTGTCTTGTGTGAGTTCCTACTGTGCTTTGATTACTATCCTACCACGGCTCAAAGGAGTCGTGCAAACAGGTTTTAGTTGGGTACAATCCCGAGCCACATGGAGGCAGTGAGCGGATTGTCAGGGGACTCGCCTCTCCCGGTATTAGGGGTAGATGTCGTGGAGTGCACGGGTGGCCATCACCAGAAATCCTTAGCCAAGGCAGTCGATAATTACTGATTCGGATCAGTAGTTTCTCAGGTGGTGATGGGCTTCATACAGACACTAAATGCCGCGTTATTAGGGGTCTGACTTTATCCACCCCCTAGACTCGATATGCGATACTCATAGACGAACGGGCCGGACTGTATGGATATTGTCACTGTCAGGCTCAGCGGGGGTTTCAGGATGAGTTTGCTCGTCAGCCTCCCTTTCGCTCAATACCTAGGTAGCCGTTACGTACAGCTAGTGCCGCTGACGTGCTTCTGGTTAAACCCACTGCCTGCGTATTGACGGGTCTTTAGAGTCCCACACAGAGGGTTTCTCTGGTTCGGATGAGTCTTTAAAGTTTACAGTACATGCATTACTTTCTGCGACCGTGAATGTCATTAGATCGGTACAACTTATCTAATTGCTATAGTTCTTTTAGACGGGTTTGCGAATGTAGCATTCACGTTGATGTTCTATGTTGTTGCGGATTCCTCATGGTGGATAGCTTGGTTGCAATGATAGTACAATTTAGTTTTATTTGTACATTTGATATCGTGGGGCGAGCGTCCGACATATAGACTGCCGTCACTACCTTTTTGTATATTATTTGTTTGGGGCACGACCGGGTTTAGGTCGATGTCACCGTTGTATATATTTTCTTTTTTGTACTAGGATTACCCCTTGATGGAGTCCACGGATAGTCGGGTTCTAGAGGGCAACGAGCCCGCATCTCATGGCGTTGAGGCGGAGGGGGCCTCACCCAAGAATTGGGGGCTATTCGCCGCACTCGTAGGGTGTACAGGTTGACCCAAGGAGGGGTGCTCAAGTTACCGGATTCCGTGAAGTGCTGGGTGGCCCATTCACTTTGTTGAAGGGGGCTGCCTCACTTCTGGTTTTTCCGGGTAACTTGCCGCACTCGTAGGGGTCTAAGTTTTCATTGCACAGGCGATCCACACGACCCGGAGAACGTCGGGTTTCACTTGCGGCTCAAAGGAAACTCGGGGCTCACGGATTATCTGTATTGTTCTGTGATGCTTATTGCTTATTTATGATGTTGCATCTATAACACCTGGAGCGATTATTATATATTGCTATATATTTACTAGTAGATGTTGTATATGTTTTACACCCGCGCTAGTCCGGTCCCCGCTCTGTCGTTAGTTAAGTAACCTAACGGGTGATGACGGGACCCAGTGGCGAATGCGGATGGCATATACGTACATCATATTTTCGTTCTTTTCTGGTGTGATTAATTGATGGGAATGCGTTGATTTTGATCAATGCAAGGAAAACAGACCTATTCGATGTTGTTGGAACATTTTTTTAAAAAAACCTGTTATTACAAGGACGTTATCTTTTTGTTTTGTATAGAGGTATTCGGTTATGAATATCCAGCACCTCATTCTACGAGGAAAAGGCCGAGATCCCTTTACCGGGAGTGATCCCTTGGGCAAAAGTTTGCGTCAGGGTAATAACTTCACTATAGTCGATTACTTTTTGCTTTGCATCGTGGCATTCAGTGGGAATATCCTGCACCTCATTCCACGAGGAAAGATCCGAGATCCCTTCACGGGGAGTGACCTCTTTAGCAAAGGTTTTCGCCACTATATATTTGTAAAGCTATCTGATACTTTCAACGATATCAAGTTCAATATGTTAAAGGTTTTTCTCCAAAAACCATTCGTAAACCTCCGTCATTTGAAACGGGTAGCACTTAGTATTCATTCAATATATGTTGGCCTTCGTCAAGGCATAATGTATGATACCTATTTGTTACTTTTCTGTTGCATAGATAGATGCGTTAGTTTGTGATAGTCGTACTACTATTTTGGCCTTCTTCAAGGGTATGTACGGGTGGGTTCAAATTAACCTGGACAATAACGGGTAGAACTTGACATATGACTTATGATATGTTGGCTTTCGTCAAGGTCATAAAAGCATGGGATAAAAATCACATCGGGAGTTTCAAACATACAGGAAACTTACCAGGCATGCGCATACCTTCTGGAATGTGATAACTTGAGTGGATTCCATCAAGTTATCATGCGAAGATAGTTGGATCCCGTTCCCACTGAGGAGTTGGTTTACTCCTCGGGTGATTTTAGATGATCCCGACTAATTCTTCTTTCGGGTTTGGCGGAAAATTTGAGAATACAGTGGGAGACATCATGATTATATAAAACGATTAACCATTCTTATTTAGGTTAGAGTGCACGCTGAGTGTTTCTTTTCTCTCTCTCTTTGGCAGCGACCATGTCCCTACCCGAGACTAGAACTCATGAACCAAGTTAACCGAAACTTCTTAAAACTCTTTGACATTTGGATTGTCTGAGTTGCATACTTGTCACGACCCGAAAGTACCGAGCGTGAGTGGCACTTAAATTACGAAACGTCTCGAGGCGTACGTAATCTAAGTAAGCCAAAACACAGAAATCAAAAACAAGTAAAGCAGTAGAGTGAAGGAAAAACCAATTTTAAAGCAAGAAGTTTAACAACATAAGCCGAGGTATGCATTTTTAAAATCTCAAGTCTTTTCTGAAAATTTCGGCAGAGTTTCCTTTGTAAATACTGACCCTAAACGGGTACAAAACCTAATAAATCATAAATAATGAATAAGGCATCCCCAAGCGAGAGCTAGCTCTTCGCCAAAAGGGCAGACAAAACCACGCAGGCAATATAATATACAACGCCGAAGGGCGAGGATCAAAACTCAAAAGAAAGCCCATATCCACAAGAAACCATAATAATACAAGCGCAACTCTAAGGTCGAAGAATAAACACTGGTCTTCAAGTTCTATGAAATATACAAGTCTGGTTGATGGAGTTTCTAGATACAACTGAAATAATAAATATACAATGGTGGTCACGAATCAAGTGAACCCACCTACAAAAGCAATCACCCGGAAGGAACAGTGTGCCAGCAAGCCGCAACGAAACCTGTACGGCAAAACCTGTAAGGATCTGTGGCACAACGGGGGTGAGTTGCCAACTAGTGAGTAGAAAACATCACAGAGCAGAAATTGCATGTATGACACATCCTAGGTCATATCAAGTAATATCCTCAAATAATATCCTGATCCATCTACATATAAGTGCAATACCACGTGCTCGTGTCAGTGCCTCAAATAGCAACATATCGGATATATATGATGTATGAATGCATTACGAATGAAAACAGAATACATCATGAGTGAAACATCTGTTTTCTTTATTTAATGAGATTTCTATATGTATATAAATCGAGTATCATCAATGAAATCAACAGAGAAATCAGTGTCAAGCATCGACACAAAACATAAATCTCAATATCTCAGGCTTCGGCTATCCGGATTGGCCTGTATCATCAAATCTCAATATCTCAGTGTCTCGAATCTCAATATCTCAATATCTTAATATCTTGTGCTCCGTCAGTCCGGATCGGCCCATATCGGCAATCACACAACCACGAACAGTATCCTCCGGATATCCGCCACGCCAGACATCACCGGTAGGCAGTCTGCCCCTTCCGGGCTCATCGTCTACAACTCGAGTTTCTTTCCCCAGGGTACTATACCGGGTCCACCATGTACCCGTAAATGGTTCATCCAACTCCTCGAATCGGGTCTCGAAAACCATCTCAGAACCGAGAAATTATCATGGTGGACAATACTCATCATATCAAGGAAAACCGCATCTATCTCTTTAAAACAAATCATCAGTTTATAAAACATTCACATGCAGTTTCCAAATCCAGAAATCTTAAGAAGAATCCGAAATCATAAAAACCAACATATCAATAAACAGTGAATACCGGTATAAATCTCTATAATACTGCATGACCAATGAATATATGAATACATCTGATATCATGCAATAAATGCAATAGTTAAACTAGCATATGAAAGCTATAACATATTGCAACTATCAACAAGCAAGCTATGTCAATGAATAGTATTCTCTAAAATGTCCATGACATGGCAATTACCGATGATGATGTGTGTGAGCCGGCAAGTAAGTATATGTGGAACATACGCATCATCGGTAATGGTGCTGGTGTCCTGACAGCATGATTTCATAATAATTATAGATAACATATGTACAAGCATGCAATGCGATGAAACGTCATGAATATACAGAAAGTGATGTAGTAATAGCAACACTGAAAAATATACCTACCCAATATACGAGTCATACAGTTTAGTATTTAAAATACTCACGATTCTCCACTTTTGAAAATGAGTATGACTCGAGCCCAGTCAAAAGGGTAAGGGATTCCACCTAAGTCTGAGTCGATCTATATATATATCTAGTAGTCAGTGATCTCGCCTCAATAGTATCACGTACGATACAATAAATAATATGACATCCTCGAGTCAAGAGTGCGGATCTATCCTCATAACTATATCTCGTACGGTAAATCTATCGTACGGCATCCCAAATCTGGGTACGGGTCAAATATCATATTTATCTCATTACTCATCCGATATCCTTATCATCCTATGTCATGAACCGGGGTACAGATCTAAGTCTAGTACAAACTGATACCATCAACAAATATATGTGCGCGTGTCTGAAACACATCGCCTAAAGATCCACTATAATCTCCTGTCGTATCTCATTGTATGAACCAAATCACATCACCGATCTCGCGGCATCATGCCCAATCACAGCGACTCATCTCCAAGTACCATTTATTATCCTCAACATCCATGTATACGTGTATGTATATATATATAAGCACCAACACATCCACCTATACATATATATATATACATACATATGACGTATACACCCAAAAACATATCCCGTGCGTGTATGTGTAACAACCTCACTCTAGGGTTCGCGACTAAGAAACCAACTAAACCACTTTCCTCAAATCTTGCTAACATTAACCCATGATCTCCTAATGCTTTTCTTGCTCAGGTTCATATCTCGCCATAACCCATATATGTATATATAAATCACATCACAACATTTCTTACAACTTGGCGGGGGTGCTATACGCCATCCACCCGACTTCCCCCGTAGATATAAATCTGCTCATCTTGATCATCGCTTGTCGATTCCGATGTCGCCACGCGCTTGCTTGTCGTCTCGAAGTCCTCGTGAGAGTACCTACGTATCATAACACATCGTATCGCATTAAAATCCGACTCATGACCAGAACGACACATGAATCTCACATAGGTCTAAACCTATGGTCCGCTCATGCAAAATAACCAAATAACTCTCGACATCGGCGTACAAACTCCGATTGATCGAGAAAAACCCAGACGTACAATTCGTGGTTTCACAACACACTAAACATATATATGAAATAGGGTTTTAAATCATCAAACTTCAAATTCGCTTTAAAAGCTATTTTTCTGAAAACCTAGTAAACAAAATTAACCGTTTTAACAAATCTCAATATTTTAACAATTCTAGTGGCCATAATACTCATTAAACATCTTAAATAAGTTATATAAACTATTTTCATAATTTAATCTCATCAATTTTCATTGACCCCAAAATTCTAGTTTGCCAAATTATCCAATTTTAACAATTTTCAAAATAACAATACACAAATTAACAATTTGACTAGGTTTTGAATGATCTAAGGTGGTAAACTGCAATTTATAATATTAATGATGTCATGAAGACCCTAATTATATTTTTAATCTTACAATTTGATTAAATTTTAAAACCTAGCTTGCAATATAGCTTAATTATTACAATTTTAAATTAACAATTTGCAAACTAGCAACTAGATTAGGTTTCTCATTTCATAAGATGATAAATTACACTTTGCAACCATAATTACATAATAAAAACCCTAACTTTAATTCACAACCCTCTCTTGAAATTCCAAAACATGAAATTAGAACCGTGATTAGTTACCAAATTAAGCTAGATTAAAGAAATAACCAACAATTTAACTATATGGTTTAGATTATACCTCCACAATTTTTTTGTAGATCCCACTTGCCACTAGCCTCCCAAATTGCCATCTTGCTCCTTGATTTATGGTAGCATGGGCCAAGGAAAAATGGGTAGGGATTAGATTAGGGATTTAGTGAGGTTTTATTTGATTTTTTAAGAAATTTTGAAGGATTTTGGAGATGAGATGAGGTGGTGAAAGGGGGGATGAACTGCAGGATTTTCGGCCAGAGGAGGGGAAAGGAAGAGAGAGAGAGAGCGAGGTGAGAAAATACCAAGTCAAAACAATATCCCATACCTTAATATAAAAAGCCCATGCTCATTTCTTTATTCTTTTCTTCATTTCCTTTGTTTTCTTTTCTTTTAAAGCCTCAACAAGTGGGGAAAAATTTGGGAGGGCAGCCAAGGGGCTCGGCCAGCAGTAGAGGGGGAGGAGAGAGGGTGTGGGTGAGTGTGGGTGAGGGAAAAAATAGATAAAGATTATACCCCAATTTCCCTTTACATTAATTTCACTATTTAAGCCTTTTTTCCTGATATTTTCTAAAACCGTCATGACAAATTCTTTTCATTTCAAAAACAATATTTTACATGTTAGTTTAATGTGTCATGATGCACAAAACTTGTATCCACCCATTCCAATTTGTAATTATCCCTAATTAAATGTATCAGTGACGGCTTAAAATAATATTAAAATAATTAATTTCGGAAAAAAATTCAGTCAACAAGAAATTTTACAAGTGACTAAAAAAAAACACCAAATACTAGCAATTACATAGAATAGGTATATTTGATTTTATGATGAAAGATAATTATATCTTGATTTTTACGGAAAACACCCGTTATTTTACCGATTCTTCGAAATTTCACCTAAACGATTTTCAAAACGTTACAATCTTTCCCGCTTAAAGAAATTCGGTCCCCGAATTTAAATTAAAACTCCCCCAAATACTAAAATATTCCAGTAAAAAGATCAAGTCGTCGGGGCTCCGAAATCATAAACACATAATTCACATCATATACACGCGCATGAAACGAGTATATAAACCAAATCAAACTCCGTCAAGCATCTCGCAATCATCGGAGTTATGGCGAAGACACCAATGTCAAAGCCCAAAACGAAAACCAACATGATATACATCAAAACTATAACACGTACATAGTACGCGTCGGTGTAAACTCGTCAAAACATCTGAAAGAAATGCATGCCAAACTCTTTTTCAAATTGCTGCGCGATGCGCGTAACACAGCACAGTAGCGGACGTTTATTGTGAGAAAATAACTATAACTATAACTATATATATATATATATATATATATATATATATATATATATATATATCCTTTGTTTAACATACACGTCCCGCCGTTTTTAAATTAATTTAGAAGGGTTCCCTTTATAAAATGTTTCGTGTCATCTTGGACACGTAGGTAAATACTGAAACTATTGCTCCTCTTTGGAAATCCCTTCGATAACTATCAATGCATGCAAATATATCCAGGTACTGTACTCTGACTAATCCTGCTCAGTACGAAAACAAATAGTAAATATCATAAACATCATCTCAAAGGGAAATCAAATACAAAATATGTACATGAATGCCACGTGTGTCTAGTGCGCACGGAAATCGAAATCAATGAAATGCATCATACATGTGCAAAGAAACAAAATCTAAGTGCAACGGGTGCGCACGAACACCTGTCAAGGGCAACTAGTGTGCCTGACAGCCAAAACCAGGTGCATCTGATATGCACGAAGAATCTCGATTGAGTGCATCTGGTAGGCATCGAAATCGCATCAAGCGTCCAAATATGTGCAAAAATCCAACCCAAGCGCGTCAGTCCGTGAAAAGTATCTAGTGTAGTAACATGCATGAAAACGAACATCAAGTGCAGACGCGCACAAAACACAAATCCGGTAACAAAAATGCTCAAAGACATAAATCGGGTGCAACCAAGGTACAGAGTATAATTCCGGTGCAACCAATGCACAAAATACCTAACTGGTGCAACAAATGCTCGAAATATGAATCTGGTGCATCCAGTGCACGAAATACAATACAGTGCAACAATCGCACAAAAATTCAAATATGGTGCTTTAATTGCACAAAATACCAACTCCAGTGCACCCAGTGCACGAAATATCAAATACAGTGCATCTAGTGCATGAAATACAATATGGTGCAACAATGCACAGCGTAAAAACTTAGTGCAACAACTGCACAAAATACAAATCAGGTGCAACAAGTGCATGAAAATGCATCAATAACTCAAATGCGTATAAAAAGCAACACCGAGTGTGCCAAGGTGTAAAAAATCATAAACGCTTGCAACTGCGCGCACAAAACACGTATCCAAGCACTGCAAGCACATGTAAGCTATACCGAGTGCAAAAACCAAATCGAGTGCATACCACCTGCACAAAAATCAAATCAGCTGTATGCAGTCCATGAAATCATAAATATGCGCAGCCAAGGTACAAAACTGAATCAAGTGCAATAAACCTGCACAAATCATAAATCAACACAACGGTGTGTAAAGCATATCTCAAGTGCAATAACTATGAACAAAACGTAAATACTCAATAGGTGCATCCATGGTGCACGAAAACAATACCATAAAGCCCAAAACTGGCAGAGCAAGAACATCCGCTGCCTCCTGCTCACGGTCTGGCTTCTTTTGTCCCTGGGTCTTCATTTCTCTGTGGATTACAAATATTGCAATCCATTGGCTCGTCGGCCCAGTTCGGTGTACTAACGGAAATGCTCCGCTCTAGCATATCCTCTAAAGATCTCTGGCCAATTATCATGGTCGCTCATAACATATCTCATCAATGATGCCGAACTCTGGTCTCCTGGGTGTGCGTAATACAACTGAACCTGGGTCCAGGTCTTCTCGTATAGTACTCCAGAAAGGTTCTGTCGAAGTATCTCCCAAATCTCGTTTCCGCCGAACTGCCCGGAAGTCATCATCCTTTACTATATCTGTTTCTGATTCCGAAACGGCTGCATACTCATTGTGACTCCTTCCAGAAGATATATTCATATACAACGCCTTTGCATGCGTATCACATCTCTGATGTCGGCGGAGTGGAATGTCATCTCATCAAGATCTCGTACGAACCTCTTACTCCACTTTTCTCTAACGTCTACTGTTCGGACTCGTCTCTTCGTGGCTGCATGGACTGCGCTCCAACAGCTATACTCGTATCTAGAGTCTCCCAAGCAATGCATCACATCACATGATATCCGAATGAAGTCGAACCTTCCGATCGATTCGTCAAATTCCCATAATACCACAAGAGCTCAACATCTTAAGTACAGTTTAATAGTATCGAGTACATACCACAGCACCGGTAGACCAGCCGTAGAAAGACAAACCCAAGCCTCACTAATGGCACCGCAGAACTGCCGCAAACCCTAAGGTTCAAAGGCTTTCACATGGTCATTATGTCGAGTTAGGGTTTTCATTCTTCTAGAAGGTCCATAAAATTGCTTGCATGTCTTTTCGAATACCTTAAACTTGGAATATGGGTTTCTAACATTTGATCGCCTCTATCGACACTCAACGTACCTGCGTGAAGTCGTCCCTAGCTAGAATCAATCAACCTGATGACCTCGCATCGGGGTAAGCGAACGAACCATATATCCTAGTCATTCATCCTAAGGTGACTAGCGATCTTCTGTCATATCTCTAAGTACAACTCGTACTGCAATAGCTCTAACATCTGGGGGATATCTCGTTGTTCGCAGCAACTACTGGCTCATTCTTCTGCATGCTGAACAGTGCCTCAATCATCATGAATAGACGATACGTCAATGGTCATCACATTCTGGCTGGCCTCTATCAGTGGCTCAATCATATGGTGCTGATCTGCACGTCCGAGAAATCTCGTAAAAGTGATCCATCAAACGCTCATGGCGCAAAAACACAATAAAACGACGCATCTACGCAAATCGTATGTCCCTGGAATCACGCCCTGGTCAGTCCTCGCCCGTGATGAGCGCGTGTTGACCCAACTCTAGTGGTCGCAGCAAAACCATAAACCGATATCGATGAGGATAGATCATGAATGAATATAATGTTGTGTACGGAAATGTACATCCTAAGGCTTCTTTAGTGGAGTAGCGTATCGTAAGTATGCCGCGGAATATACACACGGTACGTCACTCTACTTGAGTCACCTACTCCATCAACCAAGGGTCATCCTACACTAAGAAGGCAAAACCTAACGCTCTGATACCAACTTTGTCACGACCCGAAAGTACCGAGCGTGACTGGCACTTACATTACGAAACGTCTCGAGGCGACGTAATCTAAGTAAGCCAAAACCTAGAAATCAAAACCAAGTAAAGCAGTAGAGTGAAGGAAAAACCAATTTTAAAGCAAGAAGTTTAACAACATAAGCCGAGGTATGCATTTTTAAAATCTCAAATCTTTTCTGAAAATTTCGGCAGAATTTCCTTTGTAAATACTGACCCTAAACAGGTACAAAACCTGATATAGCATAAATAATGAATAGGGCATCCCCAAGCGGGAGCTAGCTCTTCGCCAAAAGGGCGGACAAAACCATGCAGGCAATATAATATACAACGCCGAAGGGCGAGGATCAAAACTCAAAAGAAAGCCCATATCCACCAGAAAACCATAATAATACAAGCGCGGCCCTAAGGTCGAAAGAATAAACACCGGACTTCTAGTTCTATCAAATATACAAGTCTGGTTGATGGAGTTTCTAAATACAACTGAAATAATAAATACACAACGGTGGTCACGATGCAAGTGAACCCACCTACCAAAGCAATCACCCGGAAGGAACAGTGTGCCAGCAAGCCGCAACGAAACCTGTACGGCAAAACCTGCAAGGAACTGTGGCACAACGGGGGTGAGTTGCCAACTCGTGAGTAGAAAACATCACAGAGCAGAATTCGCATGTATGACGCATCCTAGGTCATATCAAGTAATATCCTCAAATAATATCCTGATCCATCTACATATAAGTGCAATACCACGTGCCCGTGTCAGTGCCTCAGATAGCAACATATCAGATATATATGATGTATGAATGCATTACGAATGAAAACAGAATACATCATGAGTGAGACAACTGTTTTCTTTATTTAATGAGATTTCAGTATGTATATAAATCGAGTATCATCAATGAAATCAACAGAGAAATCGGTTTCAAGTATCGACACAAAACATAAATCTCAATATCTCAAAATCTCAGGTTCCGGCTATCCGGACTGGCTTGTATCATCAAATCTCAATATCTCAGTGTCTCAAATCTCAATATCTCAATATCTCAATACCTCGGGCTCCGTCAGTTCGGATCAGCCCATATCAACAATCACACGACCACGAACGGTATCCTCCGGATATCCGCCACGCCAGACATCACTGGTAGGCAGTCTGCCCCTGCCGGGCTCATCGTCTACAACTCGAGTTTCTTGCCCCGGGGTACTATACCGGGTCCACCATGTACCCGTAGACGGTTCATCCAACTCCTCGAATCGGGTCTCGAAAACCATCTCAGAACCGAGAAAACATCATGGTGGACAATACTCGTCATATTAAGGAAAACCACATCTATCTCTTTAAAACAAATCATCAGTTTATAAAACATTCACATGCGGTTTCCAAATCCAGAAATCTCAAGAAGGATCCGAAATCATAAAAATCATGATATCAATAAACAGTAAATACCGGCATAAATCTCTATAATACTGCATGACCAATGAATATATGAATGCATCTGATATCATGCAATAAATGCAATAGTTAAACTAGCATATGAAAGCTATAATATATTGCAACTATCAATTCGCAAGCTATGTCAATGAACAGTATTCTCCAAAGTGTACGTGACATGGCAATTACCGATGATGATGTGTGTGAGCCGGCAAGTAAGTGTATGTGGAACATACGCATCATCGGTAATGGTGCTGGTGTCCTGAAAGCATGATTTCACAATAATTACAGATAACATGTGTACAAGCATGCAATGCGACGAAACGTCATGAATATACAGAAAGTGATGTAGTAACAGCAACACTAAAAAATATATCTACCCAATATATGAGTCATACAGTTTGGTATTTAAAATACTAATGATTCTCCACTTTTGAAAATGAGTTTGACTCGAGCCCAGTCAAAAGGGTAAGGGAATCCACCCAAGTCTGAGTCGATCTATATATATATATATCTACTAGTCGGTGATCTCGCCTCAATAGTATCACGTACGATACAATAAATAATATGACATCCTCGAGTCAAGAGTGCGGATCTATCCTCATAACTATATCTCGTACGGTATATCTATCGTACGGCATCCTAAATCTAGGTACGGGTCAAATATCATATTTATCTCATTACTCATATGGTATCCTTATCATCCTATGTCATGAACCGGGGTACAGATCTAAGTCTAGTACAAACTGATACCATCAACAAATATATGTGCGCGTGTCTGAATCATATCGCCTAAAGATCCGCTATAATCTCCTGTCGTATCTAATAGTACGAACCAAATCACATCACTGATCTCGCGGCATCATGCCCAATCACATCGACTCATCTCCAAGTACCATATACTATGATCAACATCCGTGTATACGTGTATGTATATATATATAAGCACCAACACATCCACCTATACATACATACATACATACATACATATATATATATATACACACACATATGACGTATACACCCAAAACCATATCCCGTGCGTGTATGTGTATGTGTAACAACCTCACTTTAGTGTTCGCGACTAAGAAACCAACTAAACCACTTTCCTCAAATCTCGCTAACATTAACCCATGATCTCCTAATGCTTTTCTTGCTAAGGTTCATATCTCGCCATAACACATATATGTATATCTAAATCACATCACATCATTTCTTACAACTTTGCGGGTGTGTTATACGCCATCCTCCCTATTTCCCCCGTAGATATAAATCTACTCACCTTGATCATCACTTGTCGATGCCGATGTCGCCACGCGCTTGCTTGTCGTCTCGAAGTCCTCGTGAGGGTACCTACGTATCATAACACATCGTATCGCATTAAAATCCGACTCATGACCAGAACGACACATGAATCTCACATAGGTCTAAACCTATGGTCCGCTCAAGCAAAATAACCAAATAACTCTCGACATCGGCGTACAAACTCCGATTGATCGAGAAAAACCCAGACGTACAATTCGTGGTTTCACAACACACTAAACATATATATGAAATAGGGTTTTAAATCATCAAACTTCAAATTCGCTTTAAAAGCTATTTTTCTGAAAACCTAGTAAACAAAATTAACCGTTTTAACAAATCTCAATATTTTAACAATTCTAGTGGCCATAATACTCATTAAACATCTTAAATAAGTTATATAAACCATTTTCATAATTTAATCTCATCAATTTTCATTGACCCCAAAATTCTAGTTTGCCAAATTATCCAATTTTAACAATTTTCAAAATAACAATACACAAATTAACAATTTGACTAGGTTTTGAATGATCTAAGGTGGTAAACTGCAATTTATAATATTAATGATGTCATGAAGACCCTAATTATATTTTTAATCTTACAATTTGATTAAATTTTAAAACCTAGCTTGCAATATAGCTTAATTATTACAATTTTAAATTAACAATTTGCAAACTAGCAACTAGATTAGGTTTCTCATTTCATAAGATGATAAATTACACTTTACAACCATAATTACATAATAAAAACCCTAACTTTAATTCACAACCCTCTCTTGAAATTCCAAAACTTGAAATTAGAACCGTGATTAGTTACCTAATTAAGCTAGATTAAAGCAATAACCAACAATTTAACTATATATGGTTTAGATTATACCTCCACAATTTTTTTGTAGATCCCACTTACCACTAGCCTCCCAAATTGCCATCTTGCTCCTTGATTTATGGTAGCATGGGCCAAGAAAAAATGGGTAGGGATTAGATTAGAGATTTAGTGAGGTTTTATTTGATTTTTGAAGAAATTTTGAAGGATTTTAGAGATGAGATGAGGTGGTGAAATGGGAGGGGGGATGAACTGCAGGATTTTCGGCCAGAGGAGGGGAGAGGGAGAGAGAGAGTGAGGTGAGAAAATACCAATTCAAAACAATACCCCATACCTTAATATAAAAAGCCCATGCTCATTTCTTAATTCTTTTCTTTATTTCCTTTGTTTTCTTTTCTTTTAAAGCCTCAACAAATGGGGGAAAATTTGGGAGGGCAGCCAAGGGGCTTGGCCGGCAGTAGAGGGGGAGGAGAGAGGGTGTGGGTGAGTGTGGGTGAGGGAAAAAAAAGATAAATATTATACCCCAATTTCCCTTTACATTAATTTCACTATTTAAGCATTTTTCTCTTATATTTTCTAAAACCGTCATGACAATTTCTTTTCATTTCAAAAACAATATTTTACATGTTAGTTTAATGTGTCGTGATGCACAAAACTTGTATCCACCCATTCCAATTTGTAATTATCCCTAATTAAATGTATCAGTTACGGCTTAAAATAATATTAAAATAATTAATTTCGGAAAAAATTTCAGTCAACTAGAAATTTTACAAGTGACTAAAAAAAAAGCAAATACTAGCAATTACATAGCTAAAATAGGTATATTTGATTTTATGATGAAAGATAATTATATCTTGATTTTTACGGAAAACACCCGTTATTTTACCGATTCTCCGAAATTTCACCTAAACGATTTTCAAAACGTTACAATACTTCATTGCCACTCCTACTTTTACCCTTTTCTCCGGAACACTCCGTATTACTACGAAGATCCCCTATTATTAGAGATGACCATCGTATAGTTACATACAAACTCGAAAAAACTTGTTTCAGATTCGAGGATGATTTCCGGTTTTGGAAAAATTGAATAGAACTATTCAGTTGTCTTTTCCTTTTACCTTCTCTCAGGTTGTGAGGGCTCCTAGCATTAGGAGAGGGTACACCTATTGCGCTTATTGGATAGTCTTCTTCCAAACCATAGGCAGTTGCCGAAAAATGGGGAAGGAAGAAAACCAATTAGCCTAAGTGTGGTGTACAGAAGGTAATAAGTAAAGACAAATAAAGGGATTAGAAAGAGAGCAAAGTAAAATGCGACTGCTATCGTTCACGACCAAACCGCATAGTTCATCGCCACTCCTACTTCACTTTTGCATTTCTCCGGTTCAGAAGAAATTGAATAGGATTTTTCATGTTGTCTTTTATCATTACCTTCTATCATGTTGCGAGAGCTTCTTGAATAAGGAGGGTACACCTATTATGCTTATTGGATAGTCTTCTTCCGAACCATAGGCTGGTGCCGAACGGTAGGGAAGGAAGAAAACCATTTAGCCTAAGGGTGGTGTACAGAAGGTAATGAGTAAAGACAAATAAAGGGATTTGGAGAGATGACAAAGAAATATATGGTTACAGTCATGAACCTGATAATGGAAGAGGCATTACTAGGAATACCGGGATACCCCTTCGAAACATTTTCATGTTTCAGTTTCAATATCTGTTGTTAAATGAAAACTGATTTCCCAATTAGATCCTAGCTCCAAGGTATGTATTTACCAGGTTTGATTCTCACATCTGTATGGTTTTACAGATGATGAGTGGGAGTAAGTTATTGGGAATTAGGTGATTATATCCTCATTATATCGGAATTCGTTGTAATTGGTGATATTTGAGGAAATCACTTGGAGTTTTGCCTGATGGAAAATATTTGGTTTTGAATATCCGTTGTTATGCACCAATTTCAAACTGATATATCTGTATGTTTATTTTATAAAGTGAGATATAACTTTTTGAAATTATGTTCATGACATTTACCTATATCAGTTGTTTGTTAGGTAAGGAGCATTCAACATCGGTGTAATTCTTCTTAACTATAAGTACAGTTTTCAACCTACGACGCATAGGGTCTGAGTTATTCAACTCAAGGGACTTATACAAAGTATTGTATGTTGTCCAGTGTCCATTAGGACAGAGGGGTTGGTACTCGTACTATATTCTATTTACTTGTAACTTCTCCAGTTTTAGACAAGTGTTTCGTAGAAATGGAAGGTCCAAGATTTGAGGTACAAGAATAAAGTAGAGAACCAGGTGTTGCAAGTACCAGGATTCTTCAAGATGATTGAAGATGTAGATACTTGTGTTTGGTTTTTAGTTGATAGTAATGGTTTTGATAACTTGCTTCTCTTTCAGGTTACACATATTTGGATGCACTCCTGTTTGAGTAATGTTGATCGTCCTCCTTCCATTTGGTTGACATGCACTGGAGACAGCTGCATGATTTGAATCCGGTTCCAATTAATTCAATGCCTCTGTTTCTATATTGTATATAGAATGGTTCATATCTTAACGATGTTAAGGTATATGGAGTTGTCCGGTTTATACTTAAAACCAGACTCTGGATAACTCAAGGCATGTTTCTGTAATGGCATTTTGTGGGTTATCCCAGGCTATGACGAGGGTTAACTTTCTACCATCTGGAAGATCAATAGTGATATTGTTCTTGATGTTAGTTATATGTATGCCCTAGAGGCCATTACTGTACATACGATGTATATTGTAGTGGATGCTAGGACATATATAGGGTGGACTTTCTTGCTCGACATGATAGTATGCTATCTGGTTGTACTTTATCTTAACATGTACTCTAATTGTCTCTATTGTTACATATTGATAAAGCCCTTAGGATATGTACTCGACTACTGGGACTATGATGAGATCATACTAGTGGGGCCACGGTAGTCGGCGAGTACATCCTATAACTGTTCCTAGTCGAGGGTGTATCGAGACAGGGCATCGATGCACCAGAGTAGACTAGCGTATACGCATCTTGACCCATATGATGGGCGATGGATGATCCTATATCCATCGGTGTTTGACATCAAGGATGGTGTACGGGTGCTCAGTGGAGACTGGGTACACTGGATGGACTCGCCGAGAACTCCCAGATGGTATTATACCTCACGTCAGATGGCAGTTCTCCGGTGACACTGGTACAGAGTAGTCTGTTGACCCGAGATCGTCATAGAATCTTGTGTGATTCCCACCGTGCTTTGATTTCCATCATACCACGTCCAAGAGGGCGTGCAAAAAAGTGGCTTTTTGGTACAATCCCGAATCACATGGAGGCAATGAGCGATAGGAGGGGATTCGTCTCTCCCGGTATAGGGAGTTGATGTTGTGCTGTGTTCGATTGGCTATAACCGGAAATCCCTGGCCAGGATTGCTGAGATTTACTGGTAAGTGTTATCAGTAGTTTCTCGAACTGTTATAGACCTCATATCGACACGACTTATCGAGCTACTGGGGTCTGACGTTTACCACCCCTAGGCGAGATATGCAACATATCATACGACGAGACCGAACTGTACGGGAGTGTTACTGATTGGATTCACGGGAGAAGTTGCAGGCTCGCTTGTTGATCTTCTGAGCTCTCAATACCTGGGTAGCTGTTACGTTTAGCTGATCGCTTGCAGCTTGTGGGTGTTTGATATGATCATCACCTACTGCCGGCGTATTGACGATTCTTTAGAGTCCTACACAGAGGTTTCTTGGCTCAGGCAAAACGGAGTAGGAGCACATATGTGATATGTGCGGGACCGAGGATAATGCTATATGAGATACCGTATTCTATTCTCGCGATATTTGATATCAGCCGGGTCATCGGATCAAGTGTTGATTCGATGAATCGGTACGGATAAATATTAGTCGGTTATATGCGATATAGCCGGATTGTCGGATCAAGTGTTGATTCGATAATTTAATGTATAAAAATATATATGATATATTAAATTACATTAACTAATATTATCTCACTAAAAGATTCTTTTTCTCACTCGGGTAATACATTGATATATATGCGATATATGTTAATTGTATTATTTTATTTTGTTACGATAAATATTATATATGTGATATATAATATTATAACATGATATGATAACTAATGCAACATGTTTAGTGGAGTTTAAACATGATTAGGGTTTGGATTAGGGTTAACACTTCTAGTTGATTCTAGAAGCTTTTCTTTTTGTCATGATAAAGATATTTTGTTATGACTCATGCTTTAACCCAACCCAAACCTTAACCCTAGTTAATTCTCTACATGAGTTTAGTTGACCATGGTTGCATAAATGATTATGATAACATTTTATTATTCATCACAAAAATGATGCTTCATCTTCTTCCTTCTTCTTTCTTCATGGAAAAAGCTTACTAGCTGTTCAGTTGATAAAACTGCATATTTAATATGACATTTTTCCTACTATTATTATATAATAAAATGTGTTTATTATAATATATGATACATATGAGGGTTTATCTGTAAAATACTATTTTCATGTGTTTATATATTATAAAAAACATTTTGTAGGAAAAAGTAAGCATATAATATCCATGTAACATTTGACCCATTTAAATATGCTTACCTTATTAATACCTTTGACCAATTCTTAATGGTTAAGTTAATATCTCAATAAAACAAACTCTACTAATCTTGTTTGTTGAGTTATTGTGCAGAATTTTCAGGGCTGAAATCAAGGAAATCAAAGTTGGCAAATCAAATCTACCAAAGATTTTCAAGAAACTAATTCTGGTAGAAATGTAGAAAAGATTTTCAAAGTCTAGATACTCAAAAGATTACCAAGTGTTACAGATATGAAGCTACAAAAATTAGAGGCCGTGATCTCACCAAAAGGGGGCGGATCCGCGACCAAACCTATCCAATGGTCGCGGTTCCGCCGCGGATTTGAAGAGTTGAGATATGGGATTTTGGTGGTTAGGATCCTAACAACTAGTTTCCATATTAGGAAACTAGGGCTCTGGCTCTGTGACTATAAATAAAGACCGAGAGCCTCTTGGAAAAATCATCAAGCCGAAGAGATCACAAAGTCCAAGACGGCTCACGCATCCAGGCTGATCATCAACGTTCATCTACCCCCTTGGAAGAGATCGAGAAGCAAACTAGTCTTTGTAATCATTTTCTAAGGAATCAAAGTGTAGATTGTTCAAGTTGATTAATAAAGGTAGTTATTTTATTTAATTCTTTTGCATTTTACATTTTGTTTTCCCTCTCTTTCTTTTCATCTTCTTCTCCCAACACGCGCGAGTAATTCTCCGCTTGTTAGGGTTCGTAGGATTAGGGTAGGCTAATGGATGACGAACATCCCTAAACCTTTTTTAAGTCCTATAAAGTTTATGAACTTTATCAAAAGACTCATTAGCATCCTAATCGGGCGCGCTAACAATTCTTTGTTAGTTCCGACCGTGATTAAAGATTAGATTAATGATTGTTTTGGTAAAGGCTAGATATGAACGGAGTTCCGTGTCGAGATAAGGGTTAAGAGTGGGATTCCTTTTCCCTCCAGAAACCCTAATCTACACGCATCACCGTCGTTCTAGTTTTAAATCTATTAAAGGATAAAAATGGTAACTTTTAATGAATCGTCCATGACTACTAAATCCTAACGAACCCTACAAGCCCTCTTATTATATTAACTATATTCATAAAATAATCTAGATCTATAAATTTGCACTCTTGCTTAAAGTAGATCTAGAAACTTTTCACAAAATTCTTTATTCCTCCTCTCTTTCTCAACACATCTAAAGTAAGAGTAAAAGATTCAACGTTTCCCTGAGGACGACCCGTACTCACCTCGGTCTAGCTACACGCGACACCGTTCTGATTGCGGTTAACTACAAACAAACATTTTTTCGTATCAATCAAATGGCGCTGTTGCCGGGGAAACGTGCGTAATTTTTTATTTTTACTATTTGTGTTGAATTCTTAGACGAGTCATATCATTATTAAAACAAAACTGCAAATTGTATATTTAACGATTATTGTGTGAATTTTTGCGAGGAAATCTAGAGTCACGGACTTGAGGAAACAAGAGATCTAGGGTTCACACTTCTCTGGTAAGATTCTAACTCCCTTCTCTCTCCTCTAAAATCCAATAAAATCTATTTTCTGCAGGATTCTTTGCAAAATATCGTCGCTCAAAAATCTTTTTGCAAAGTTTTGTTTTTCGGTTTGTTTTTGCATATTTTAATACGGATCTTTAAGGGGCAAGGACCAAATCAAGATTAGGTGGGGATTTCATCACCCTTCCTAAGCCCCACAAATCACAAACCAAGCATATAGATCAACCCTTCATTAATTTAAAAAAATATCTAGACCAGACTCTAAGGACTGTCGCGCTCAATAAGGACAGAGGAAGGTCGTGGGTAATCTATCGTTTATCCGCATTATTTTTGTAGTGCCTAGGCAAGTGTGTCGAAGGCTAGTGGTTTTTAATTAGGCCCACGACGTGGTTCCTTCCCACTTACCTGGCACTTACCTGGCTACAAGGGTAGTACGGAGGCGGTAGAGGATTTATCCTGCGGCTTGTCCTTTGGAAGTCTAGGAGCGGTCTAGAGACTGGACCTAGGTAACCATAGTTCTAGGGTTGTGCATTTTTTGTGATTTGTCTAAATCCGTCCTTTTTTTAAAACAAACCAATTACTTTCTCTCCTTTTTACCCCTTCCCCCTTCTTCTCTTCTTATAATGGGTGACCTAAACAGAAGAACACTTGCCGAGCTTTGCTGTCCACAACCAGATATCTCTTATTTTCGAAATCCCTTCGGTATACCGTCCGGCTCTTCCATGTCCTTAAGAGATCATATAGAACAAGCAGGAAGAAACAGTTGTCCACCTCAGTTTAGGTCTTATCATCCGTATCCTAATCCTACACCTGTTTCAGTTCATACCCAGAGTGAGGAAGCCCCTAGACGAATGTCCATTGCTGAGCACATAGCTAGGTCTAGAGGCCAAAGTTTCAACCCGGACCAATATCAACCATCACCACCACTGTCCGGAGAAGAGTTTGATATGCGGTTTGTATATAGCCAACCAACCAACCCATATCAATATTCTTCTTATCATAATATTGATCCTACTCCTACCCAAGTTCAGCAACCATTCTGTTCCTATCAATCCAATCCGACTTTTCCACCTACTCTAGACAGTTCTTCTAATAAGTCATTTGGGAGTTTTAATTATCCACAGGAATTTCAATCTTATACTGAAACCCCTTATCAACCCAAGACTAGTCTAGAGCAGACATTAGAAAAATATATAGAACTGACGAATCAAATTATGAAGGATTTGCGTAGTAAGACAGAACTGTACACCCTTCCTAATCAAACCTCCCCTTTCCAAACTGAAATCCACAACTCCAGTTTCATAGATTCATCAAGTACACCAAATAGAATGACTGATAAGTTGTGTGACTTTGTAGTGTTTGATTTACCCAACTGTGAAGGGTCCCTTTCAAGTGAAACCATACCCAACCCTTGTGATCTCTACACCTCCACTCTTGAACCAAAACTGATTGAAAACCATACTTTTGATGAGGAGTTTGAGAATTTTAACCTTCACTTGAATGAGGTAATTGACATTGGGGATATATTGATTGATGAACCCGAAATTTTGGATGATTTTTTCCCACCAATTCATCAAATCCTTTCACTTCCTTGTGGTCATCATCTTGAGCCTTTAATTCTTCCCGAACCCCAAATATGTCTTGAAGTTGATGATAAAGGTATACCCGAAGATCAGATCGAAATACAGCCTCCATCTTCCATATCTGGTTCAGCAACACTCGACACACCAATTTGTTTACCCATTTCACCTTCTACTTTCTCCGGTTCTTCTTCTGTTCCAATAGTTTCAGTGAGTTTTGATAAATCACAATCCGTTAATTCAAGTTCAGTAATACCAGAAATTCAACTTGATTTGGATATTTTTGAAAAAGAGGTAGATGAGTTTTTCGAGTCCTCTACCTCAGTGATTTTTTATGAATCAAGTAGAATAAATTCTGGCATAAAACTCTTTGACAGCAAAATGTTCAATCACACCATTGATAAAAGTTTTGAAGAACTTTTTGCTGACGAACTTGAATTTTTAAACAATACGAATTTTGTGATTGATCAATCTCCACCTATAGAGGTTGAACCGTCACATTCCTCCTCATTCTTTCTTTTCTCTAAATTCAAACCCTTTCCTGACCACCTCTTATCCCTTCCCCACTTTTTCTTGACTCGATACAACACATTCTTCCACCAACCTATACGATATACTGATAAAATCTTTGAATGGTTGGTGTTGACTTTTGGTCTTTGTAAAGTCTTACTTTGACCAAATGACTCACCCCCTCTTAAAATGCTTCGTATTGTCTAACTCATGTTTGAGGGGGGATATATTTTTGGCTCTTGATCATAACTTTTGTCCTCAGATTTGTGAGCCAAAAATAAGTTTGGGGGAGGATTTTCACTTTCATATATTCTTGCCCCCATTAATAATGTCCTCCCAAGCTTACAGGTTTTTGTGATCCAGCAGATAGCAACAGTGAGGACACTGTTGAAAACAAGTTTGGGGGAGGTTTGTGCTTATTTACGCATACTTTGCATTATACTATATTAAGCACAATTTTGTTTTTATAATAAAAGAATGGAAAGTGAAAAATTATATCCAAAAGATAGGAATAGTTTAAGAAAACCAAGAAAATTAGAAGTTTTCTTAAACGAACTAGTAATAAGTAGTTATGAGCTGTTGTCCCAAGGGTTAGTAAGATGAAGGAAGTCACTAATCTGAGGATAAAAATAAGTCTGAAAAATAGTTTCTATTCTGGAAGCCAAACATTTGAATGTTGATACCCTACTATATGCACTTACACACGTCTTGAAACTCGGGATAGTAGAGGATACCTTGAAATGCTCTTGTCTAAAAGCCAAAGTATGAAGGAAATTAAAAAATGAAGAAAATATAAAAATGGTGAAAAGAAAAAAATGAACACTGGTTTTGTTATCGCCAAGGCAGCAATAAAAAAATATAGCGAGGGTGCCTCTTCACCTAGTGCCCTAAGGCCAACTGGTCTGGGAGTCGCTGCTAAGCCTTTGGTGGTGCAAGACAAGGAAAATATTATCACCTAATCAGCAAGCACATAAGTAATCGGTCTGTTAGTACCTCAAGAAATATTAACGGTCACATGAAAATGTGTGAGCAAATCTTAATATTCATCAAATTAAAAAGTACTAAGGTAGATGGACAAGAGTATGATAGATTGAATTGAATTCTCCGAGTGTAGGGATGTTCTTTACACACACGTGAGGTTATATGATCAATGTTTGGATGAAAGGTAGGAATGAAGAATAAAGACGATGTTTTATTGAGGGCTGATGAGATTTCTAAAATTTTTTCATGACTATTAAGATAGGGCTCATGACAACTGAAAAGCTAGTGTGGTTGGAAACTCTTCTTTTCAAAGCCTTTCTTTTATGGTTCTTATCTTTATATGTAAATTTCACCATCTTTCTTTTGTTATTGGATTTTGTGTGTGTAATCCGCTGAAAACCCTCAGGAGACAACACTCCTCCTACTAGGGACACCTAGAGGTTTAACGGCTTGTTGCACGTGCTCAGTGCAATCGTGTCTGCTTACGATAGTGTGCTTAGTTTTCTCCTTTCTTTTTCTCCTCTTAAATAAACTAGTTTGCTCGGGACGATCAAAGATAAGTTTGGGGGTATTTGTTCAGTTGATAAAACTGCACATTTAATATGACATTTTTCCTACTATTTTTATATAATAAAATGTGTTTATTATAATATATGATATATATGAGGGTTTATCTGTAAACTACTATTTTCATGTGTTTATATATTATAAGTAACATTTTGTTGGAAAAAGTAAGCATATAATATCCATGTAACATTTGACCCATTTAAATATGCTTACCTTATTAATACCTTTGACCAATTCTTAATGGTTAAGTTAATATCTCAATAAAACAAACTCTACTAATCTTGTTTGTTGAGTTATTATGCAGAATTTTCAGGGCTGAAATCAAGGAAATCAAAGTTGGCAAATCAAATCTACCAAAGATATTCAAGAAACTAATTCTAGTAGAAATGTAGAAAAGATTTTCAAAGTCTAGATACTCAAAAGATTACCAAGTGTTACAGATATGAAGCTACAAAAATTAGAGGCCATGATCTCACCAAAAGGGGGCGGATCCGCGACCAAACCTATCCAATGGCCGCGGTTCCGCCGCGGATTTGAAGAGTTGTGATATGGGATTGTGGTGGTTAGGATACTAACAACTAGTTTCCATATTAGGAAACTAGGGTTCTGGCTCTGTGACTATAAATAAAGACCGAGAGCCTCTTGGAAAAATCATCAAGCCGAAGAGATCACGAAGTCCAAGACGGCTCACGCATCCAGGCTGATCATCAACGGTTCATCTACCCCCTTGGAAGAGATCGAGAAGCAAACTAGTCTTTGTAATCATTTTCTAAGGAATCAAAGTGTAGATTGTTCAAGTTGATTAATAAAGATAGTTATTTTATTTAATTCTTTTGCATTTTACATTAGGTTTTCCCTCTCTTTCTTTTCATCTTCTTCTCCCAACATGCGCGAGTAATTCTCCGCTTGTTAGGGTTCGTAGGATCAGGGTAGGCTAATGGATGACGAACATCCCTAAACCCTTTTTAAGTCCTATAAAGTTTATGAACTTTATCAAAAGAATCATTAACATCCTAATCAGGCGCGCTAACAATTCTTTGTTAGTTCCGACCGCAATTAAAGATTAGATTAATGATTGTTTTGGTAAAGGTTAGATATGAACGGAGTTCCGTGTCGAGATAAGGGTTAAGAGTGGGATTCCTTTTCCCTCCAGAAACCCTAATCTACACGCATCACCGTCGTTCTAGTTTTAAATCTATTAAAGGATAAAAATGGTAACTTTTAATGAATCGACCATGACTACTAAATCCTAACGAACCCTACAAGCCCTCTTATTATATTAACTATATTCCTAAAATAATCTAGATCTATAAATTTGCACTCTTGCTTGAAGTAGATCTAGAAACTTTTCAAAAAATTCTTTATTCCTCCTCTCTTTCTCAACACATCTAATGTAAGAGTAAAAGATTCAACGTTTCCCTGAGGACGACCCGTACTCACCTCGGTCTAGCTACACGCGACACCGTTCTGATTGCGGTTAACTACAAACAAACACTTTTTCGTATCAATCACTAGCTTTTTCCAAGTGATGAATAAATGTGAGAAAAATATAAATAAAGAGAGAAAAAATCCTACTTCATCATCCTCATCTTCCCTTGCCCATTAGATGAGAGTGTTCACTCAATTTTAGTGAGTGTTAGCTTGTGTTAATGAAACTTCAAGGTAGATCATCTTTGTATCGAAGATCGGAAGTAAAGGTTGCATCTTTCTCTTCGTGGAACCTCTCGAGAGTCCGTAACCCGATGATCGCAGCGAAGGGACCTCAACACGGAGCATATGAAGTGAAGGAGCGGATCTACAAAGGTTGTAATCCCTCTCTCTTATTGTTAAAATGTTTAGCATGTTAGTTTTCGCCTAATCTCTAGTTTAAAGATCCGTATTCGAGTTGTTCGGCACGGCTAAATTTTTAATCGGGCATGGTTGATGCCTCGTAGACCCTTTTACGCGTGCCTAGCAACCCTACAGTGGTATCAGAGCCAAGCTAGAGCTTTAGGCGAAGTCTAGACGAAGTTTAAAGTCCGATCGAACCCGGAAAACCTGATATACCCTAGTTTCTGGAAACTTTTCAAAACTGTGATATTTTTCATATTAAAAATACCCAGAACATTCAGCAGGTTATTTTAGGAATTACTGTGAAACCCGACCCCCTAAATCGTCCAAAGCGCCGCGGAACCGCGGCCAAACCTTGGTATTGGCGGCGGTTCCGCGGCAAGAAGGAAGGATTGAGGGATAGGGTTTGCACAGTAACCTCCGTAGCTAATTCCCGATTCTTCTGGGAATTTTTTATTTTCACTCCAGTGTTGTGTTTTCTGGGTTGTATTGGGGAATCGTTGATTCGATCGGATAATTTAACTTTGTTTAGTTTTGTCCGGATAATTTTTAGAAACTATTAAAAAGTTCGAACGGATATCAATAACTCACTTTTTCCCCTGTCGGAAATTTTTTCAAAAGTTGGATTTTTTCTCGTGTTTAAAAACGTTCTAAGTCGTGCAAGTAACGCGGTGGACCCTCTAGAAGACAACAAACCTTAACTCGATTATGTGACCGTCTTGAACTGCCTTTTGAACCTTAGGGTTTGGGGCAGTACTGCGTGCCACATGTGAGGCGTTGGCTTGACCCTTCTACGGCTGGACCATTGGTACTGTGGCATGTGATTGATGTTTTTAAACTGATTTCAAGTGTTGAGATATTATTGGGAAAATCTTGGGTGTTTGATTATTCGATCGGAAAGTTTAACATTGTCTATTTATCTGGAATGTGATACAATATTTGGAATCCACATGTAGTTATGAGATAACTAATTTGAATATTATAAATCTAGCAGTTCAGTCTCAGATGATCGGTTGCCACGGAATTTTGATGTGATCAAAAGTCCGTCGCAATCACGTAGCATACGCGGATACTAGCCGGGTAAACTTAATAGATAGCTACGCCCCATAGCCCCGACCAAGTGACTGTAGGAGAACCCCGTCACCGAAAGCATCCGTTCGGGTGCTCGCGGCAGCGTTGTTCCGCCTTAGTGCACTTCATCGACGGCATCTGGGGGTGCGGCCGTCTACTAAAGTTTGCGACGAGCATTCGATCAGGACGTCGGGAATCTTGTTGAATTGCCCGACTTGATATTGAAAAGAGTTTTCGATAATGAGACTAAAATGCGGGGTTTATAATTGCTAGGCATGTGATGTCTAAGGAATTCATTTGGTTAGGAATGCGATGTCTAAAAAGGTTGCGGATTCCAACTGTTGTAGTTTTACACTTTCTTTTCTGTGACCGTAAGCGTAGTATGTGGTGTATCGCCGGCTTCGTTGCTATACATCAACGACAATCGGGATACGCATACTTGCTTACGTTGATGATATGAGATATTATGTGTTGCTGTGATATGTTGTATTGGATCGTCGCGTTTGAATATCCGGGGGTTTTATGTGAGATGAGAGTTTTTCTTTTTCATTCATGTAAAAATTTGTATGTAATATTCTTTTATTGGGGTACTTCCAGGTTGCGGAAGATGTCGCCGTTGTATATTATTTACTTTTCCGTATTAGGTAGACCCAAGGCGGGGAGCACAAGTAACCGGGTTCTAGGGTCCAGTGGGAGACCATCTCGAGGAGTCGAGACCGGGTCTCCTAACCCTAGAATTGGCTGTGTTACTTGCCGCTCTCGTAGGGGTCTAGGGATGTGGGTTTGGCTATTCATCGCGACCGTGGAATCCGTGTTTTATACAGGCTCATACTAAAACACGGACGTCCTAGTATATCCAATATTTCATATATGTTCTTCTGCTGCAATGTTATGTGATGAGATCATATTACTGCCTGAGACGAATGTTTATATTATATATATGAGATATATGTTATATTGCAGATTTCGTTTCAAAAGAGATGCTTGTGAAGCATAATAAAATGGGACATCATTAATGAGATTAATGAAATAAAAGAAACCTAAAGATGTTGTAGAAACTTGTCTCAAAAACTGGTAGCTCTAGTTCTTGTTTTGCATAGCGGTGTTCCTTGGAGAACATCCTGCACCTTATTCGATAAGGAAAGGACCGAGATCCCTTCACCGGGAGTGACTCCTTTAGCAATAACTGGCAGATGCTACAAACTCGGTTTGTCTTTTGATTGATTCTATAGTTCTTGCTTTGTACAGCGGTATATATGATATATCCTGCACCTTATTCGATGAGGAAAGGGCCGACGATCCCTTCACCGGGAGTGACCCCTTTAGCAAAACTAGAAAAGCCTCAAAAACATTCCATTTAAAATCGCTCGATTCTACAACGATATAAAGTTCATTGCGCAAAAGGTTTTCTTAAAAACCTGTCGTAGCCCTCCGTCATTTCAGATAAGTAGTATTTAGTATTCGTGCTGCGTTTGTTGACTCAGTTAAGGCGTAGTGTGCGGTAGCTGATTAGTGCTTATCTGCAAAGCATATGATGCGATTGGATTAGGGTAGTCGTGCAGCCTTATTGACTCAGTCAAGGGTCGTGCGGGTGGGTTTAATTCAATCGGGAAATGACAGGTTGAACTTTACTAGCGGTCTATGGTTTGTTGACTCAGTCAAGGTCATAGATCGCTTGGGGCAAAATATTATTGGGAATTTCAAGTGTTGAAATTTGCAATGAGATTGCATACCTTCTATGAGATAGTTGGATCCCGATACCCGCTGCGAGTAAGAGTTACTCCTGGGATAGTTTTACACATTACAATTAGCCGATCAAGTAGGTGTCTAGAAAGGTGTTAATGGGGTTACGCCTCTGGGAAAACGAGGTTTACTGTAATTATGTTCGTGCGAAAGCACGGGGGACCTCCCTCAAAGTACCGACACTGGCCTGGCTGAAAGATTGGCAAACTTGTAGCGTGTAATTAATCCCGGCTAGTCTTTCCTTTTAGGGTTTGAAGGAATATTTGATTAAAACAGTGGGAGACATCCTGATTAGATATATTAGATAACCAATCTAATCTTGCAAGAGCATACACTGAGTGTTTTCATCTCTCTCTCCAGGTAGCGACCATATCACGCCTTAATCAAGATAATAAAAACGGATGAATTGACCGAACCCGCTTGTTATACTGAGCTGGGGAACGTTGATCCTGCTCCAACTTATAATTGTTATAAGACAGAGCAGGAAATTGGGGAATACCAGATTTCCCGTGCCGCCCAAACGAAGAAAGTGCATGCTGATACATCATCTTCGGGTGTGTTCATTACATAGAACTGTTTCTCAGTATCCTTTACGTCCTGGGTATGAGATACCGGATCAGGATCCCGCATATGTAATCTGTTACATGGGCTACAGATAGGTAGAGAACTGAGAACGGGTGATAAGTTTCATGAGATAGAAACGGTGCAAGTGTTGCAGCCAAGTCTGTTGGTCACCGTCACCCTGTATTACCAGAATACATTGATTCTGAACGAATGTTATTAGATACCGAACCTGATATACAACATCATATCAGTTTCTTTATTAGGAAAGAAGGGATATAATTTTGTATTGTTGGATAATGTTTTGAACATTTCCTATATCAAGAGTTGATCGGTTCAGGCACGTTATCTAAAAGCATTGATGTTCTAAATCAAACTACAGTTCTTAGTATACGGAACACACACAAGAGGAAGAGTTCAAAAATGAATGAATCCTTCTTGAGGTATTGTAGACTAGGTCATATCAATGCGACCCGACTAGCTAAGTTACATATAGATGCATATTTAAATTAGTTTGAATTTACATCTTGTGAAACTTGCCGGTCATGTCACAAATATAAGATGACCATAGCTCTGTTTATTGGAAACAGAGAAAGAGTTAGTGAACTCTTGGGATTGATACATGCTGATGTATGAAAGTCTCCTGTCTACACATGCCAAGACCGGTTCTTTTTACTTCATTATGTTCTCTGATAATCTCCAAGATTCAAACATGTGTTGAAACACAAGTCCGAAGCTTTTGAGATATTCACAGAATATAAGTTAGAAGTAGAGAACCAAAATACGGGTATAAGTATTATGTCCTTTGATGAGATCAAGGAGGAGAATACTTGAGCACGGAATTCCTGGACTATTCTAAAGGAGAATGAGATTCTCTCTTAGCATTACTCCTCCGTATACACCACAGCACGTCGGTGTATCGGGGCGGACCAATAGCACCCTATGTGATATGGTGTACTCTATGATGAGTACTACTGAGTTTCTTATTTCATTTTGGATGTTATGCGCTTGAGAAGCTGCATACCTATTGAATAAGGGTTCCAATCAAATCAGTTACCTACCACTTCATATGTGATATGGAAAGGGAAGAGCCCATATCTTAAGTTAGTTAAGATTTGGGGTTGTCCGGCCTATGTTTAAAAGAAAAATCCGGACAAGCTCGAGGTAAGGTCTGTTATGTAGAACTGGAAATGTTCCAGCTATACAAACTGCAGCTGATGATTTGGTAGAACCAAATGATTCAATAGTAACCAACGAACCTCGGCCTCTCCGCCGATCTAGTAGGGTTCCTCACCCACCTGAGAGATACTTCGGTTTCTCTATGAAAGTGGGAGCGAGGATTGCATCATGAGATGATGACCCAACTAGTTTCGAGCTGGCCATCAGGAGTGAGACTCTGGAAGAATGGCTGGATGCTTATCGATCTGAAATGGAATCCTTATACACCAACAAAGTATGGACTTTGGTTGCTTTATCTGAAGGGTTAAATCCCCATCAGGAGCGAGTATATCTTGAGAAGATTACTTGGTGTACATGGAAATGTTGAGACTTTCAAAGCTATGCTTAACTCCATCCAGATCCTACATGCCACGGCTATATACCATGACTACGATATCTGGTGGTTGGGTGTCATCACTGCTTTTCTAAATGATGTTTTAGAAAAGAGCGTCTATAAGTACACAGCCAGAGGGCTTCGTAGACAGTGGGAGCAGCAGAAACGTGTGCAAGATGCTTTATAGGATAAAATAGGCATCGCGGAGTTGGAACATCTGTTTTGATGTGGTAGTCAAAGAGTTTGACTTCATCAAAATGGTAGATGAACCTTATATATACAAAAAGGTAGTAGAGAGTATGGTGGTGATCCTCGTAGAGTGCGTGGATGACATACTCTTGATAGGGAAGGAGTTTCCTATGCTACACTCGGTCAATCTCCGCTTATCACAAGGATTCTCCATATAGGATCAAAATAATACCTCCTAAATCCTGGGTTTTGGATCTATGAGATAGATCTGATTGGATGTTAGGATACTCACTAGTTGTAGTGAGATGGTATCAATCGATCCTGGGGAGAATCACTGGAAAGGTTCCAGGGTGATAAGGACGACTGAAAGTCAGTCGCAGGCATTGTCTTTACCCTCAGTGGAGGGACGGTATGTTGGAAGAGTTCCAAGCTAGATACCGTGACATACTAGACGATTAAAGGCAAGATACATCGTTACCAAGGATACTACCAAAGAGGCAGTCTGGATTTATAAGTTCATGAGATGAACTTCGTTCCTACCACAAGACGATGGAGTTGTGGCTTATGCCAAGGAACGCCCGTCCCATCAGAAATCCAGATATAATTCTTAGGCATTATCACCTGATCATGGAGATGGCTGATCTCTAGGGAGATCGAGATTAGGAGAGTAGACACAGAGGACAACAGCGCGAATCCACTCACAAAGGCCTTTTTCCCAGTAGAGACTTTTTATGGGACGGTTGAGTATGAGATACTTCAACCGCAGCTAATTGTTGGGTATGCGATACCATAACAGATGGCCCTAGTGCAAGTGGGAGATTGTTAGTTATATGTATGCCCTAGAGGCCATTACTGTACATACGATGTATATTGTAGTGGATGCAAGGACATATATAGGGAGGACTTTCTTGCTCGACATGATAGTATGCTATCTGGTTGTACTTTATCTTAACATGTACTCTAGTTGTCTCTAATGTTACATGTTGATAAAGCCCTTAGGATATGTACTCGACTACTGGGACTATGATGAGATCATACTAGTGGGGCCACGGTAGTCGGCGAGTACATCCTATAACTGTTCCTAGTCGAGGGCGTATCGAGACAGGGCATCGATGCACCAGAGTAGACTAGCGTATACGCATCTTGACCCATATGATGGGCGATGGATGATCCCATATCCATCGGTGTTTGAAATCAAGGATGGTGTACGGGTGCTCAGTGGAGACTGGGTACACTGGAAGGACTCGCCGAGAACTCTCAGATGGTATTATACCTCACGTCAGATGGCAGTTCTCCGGTGACACTGGTACAGAGTAGTCTGTTGACCTGAGATCGTCATAGAGTCTTGTGTGATTCCCACTGTGCTTTGATTTCCATCATACCACGTCCAAGAGGGCGTGCAAAATGGTGGCTTTTGGGTACAGTCCCGAATCACATGGAGGCAATGAGCGATAGGAGGGGATTCGTCTCTCCCGGTATAGGGAGTTGATGTTGTTCTGTGTTCGATTGGCTATAACCGAAAATCCCTGGCCAGGGTTGCTGAGATTTACTGGTAAGTGTTATCAGTAGTTTCTCGAACTGTTATAGACCTCATATCGACACGACTTATCGATCTACTGGGGTCTGACGTTTACCACCCCTAGGCGAGATATGCAACATATCAGACGACGAGACCGAACTGTACGGGAGTGTTACCGATTGGATTCACAGGAGAAGTTACAGGCTCGCTTGTTGATCTTCTGAGTGCTCAATACCTGGGTAGCTGTTACGTTTAGCTGACTGCTTGCAGCTTGTGGGTGTTTGATATGATCATCACCTACTGCCGGCGTATTGACGATTCTTTAGAGTCCTACACAGAGGTTTCTTGGCTCAGGCAAAACGGAGTAGGAGCACATATGTGATATGTGCAGGACCGAGGATAATGCGATATGAGATACCGTATTCTATTCTCGCGATATTTGATATCAGCCGGGTCATCGGATCAAGTGTTGATTCGATGAATCGGTACGGATAAATATTAGTCGGTTATATGCGATATAGCCGGATTGTCGGATCAAGTGTTGATTCGATAATTTAATGTATAATAATATATATGATATATTAAATTACATTAACTAATATTAGCTCACTAAAAGATTCTTTTTCTCACTCGGGTAATACATTGATATATATGCGATATATGTTAATTGTATTATTTTATTTTGTTACGATAAATATTATATATGTGATATATAATATTGTAACATGATATGATAACTAATGCAACATGTTTTGTGGAGTTTAAACATGATTAGGTTTTGGATTAGGGTTAACACTTCTTGTTGATTCAAGAAGCTTTTCTTTTTGTCATGATAAAGATATTTTATTATGACTCATGCTTTAACCCAACCCAAACCCTAACCCTAGTTAATTCTCTACAGGAGTTTAGTTGACCATGGTTGCATAAATGATTATGATAACATTTTATTATTCATCACAAAAATGATGCTTCATCTTCTTCCTTCATCTTTCTTCATGGAAAAAGCTTACTAGCTTTTTCCAAGTGATGAATAAATGTGAGAAAAAGATAAATAAAGAGAGCAAAAATCCTACTTCATCATCCTCATCTTCCCTTGCCCTTTAGATGAGAGTGTTCACTACATTTTAGTGAGTGTTAGCTTGTGTTAATGAAACTTCAAGGTAGATCATCTTTGTATCGAAGATCGGAAACAAAGGTTGCATCTTTCTCTTCGTGGAACCTCTCGAGAGTCCGGAACCCGATGATCGCAGCGAAGGGACCTCAACACGGAGCATATAAAGTGAAGGACCGGGTCTACAAAGGTTGTAATCCCTCTCACTTAGTGTTAAAATGTTTAGCATGTTAGTTTTCGCCTAATTTCTAGTGTAAATATCCGTATTCGGGTTGTTCGGCACGGCTAAATTTTTAATCGGGCATGGTTGATGCCTCGTAGACCCTTGTGCGCGTGCCTAGCAACCCTACACATGACTCGCCACGGTTTTAGTAAAATGGATTTTTTTTTCAGAAAACAGTAGTGGATGTATGATAGAACTGGAAGTGATTCCAGAACCACAACGATTATTGAAAATTTAATAGAACCTAAAGATTCAATCGGGTTTGACATTCCATTAGCCACTCCGCAGATATGGTGGGTAATCTCAGGCGCCCGAGAGGTACTTCGGTATCCTTAAAGACGGTGACATGGAGGTTCTTGTTTACCTAGACTTGACACTACTGCTATTCTAGACTATGAGACCCGGCAGGAGAATGACTATAGCGTCGTTCTAGACCAGCTTTAGAAGTGCACGTATATATGACTCTGCCAGAGGGTTGTTATGGTCAGTGGGAGTAGCGGAAGCATAGTGGACAAATAGTTTATATCTATTTATAGACTAAAGCAGATATAGTGGAGATAGATCATCTATTTTTGATGTGACAGTCATAGGATTTGACTTCATCAAAATAGAAGATGGATCTGTTAAGAAGGTAATAGGGTGTGATGTCCTGGCATATGGAAGACATACACTTGTAGGAAGTGATATTCCTATACTACGGTCGGTTATACTATGGTTGTCACACAATTGTTTCTCCACATATGATATCGATATAATATCAGGCATTCTGGTCACTAGATCTATAGTTTTAGATCTAGATTTGGGTAGTTTCCCAATCTGGGTACTTAGACAGTATTCTAAAGGTGTTTTAGAATGGGCGACTCCTGGCATGGTCGTGTACTTGTAGGTGAAGGAGTCACCCTCTCTAAAGGTGTCTTACAGACTAAAGGGAGAGGGATGTGTATGATTGGTATATCACTTGCTTAGGCAATTGAGTCAATCATGAGATGTCAAGTACCACACCAGATATTGTTTTTGCACTAGTTGCAATAAGTTTATATTAATCCAATCCTGGAGAAACGTTTGGAAACAGTTTTGAACATAAGTGGATGTTCTAGGGATTTGATAACGGCAGCCTCCTTCGAGAGACGGTTATCATTCCAGGCTTCCAAGGTGACCTGGATTTTAGAGTGGCTGTCAGAGTTATAGTTTTCCCTCTTTTGAGGGGCAATAGTTTGGACAGATGGTCCAAGCGGATACTGAGGGAGGCATGTGTTAGCCATACGTATGCCCTAGAGGCCATTACCGTACATGCGATGTATATTGTAGTGGATGCTTGGACATATATAGGGAGGACTTTCTTGCTCGACAAGATAGTATGCTAACTGGTTGCTCTTTATCTTAACATGTACACTTATTATCTCTCTATTACATGTTGATAAAGCCCTTAGGATGAGTACATGACTACCAGATTTATGATGCATATCATACTAGTGGGGACAGGGTAGTCGGTAAGTACATCCTTCAAATGTTCCTAGTCGTGGGAGTATCGAGACAGGGAATCGATACTCCAGAGTAGACTAGCATATACGCTTCTTGATCCATGTGATGGGCGATGGATGATCCTACATCCATTGGTGTTTGACATCAGAGAAGGTATACGGGTGCTCATTGGAGACTGGGTACACTGGACGGACTCGCCGAGAACTCCTAGATGGTATTATACCTATCGTCAGATAGCAGTTCTCTGGTGACACTGGCACATGTTAGTCTGTCGACCCGAGATCGTCATAGAGTCTTGTGTGATTCCCACTGTGCTTTGATTTCCACCATACCACAGTCAAGAGATCGTGCAAAAATGTGGTTTTTGGGTACAGTCCCGAGTCACATGGAGGCAATGAGCGATAGGAGGGGATTCGTCTCTCCCGGTATTGGGAGTTGATGTTGCGCTATACTAGATTGGCCATAACATGAAATCCCTGGCCAGGATTGCTGAGATCTACTGGTATGTGTTATCAGTAGTTTCTCGAACCGTTATGGACCTTGTATCGACATAACTTATCAGGATATTGGGGTCTGATGTTATACCACCCCAAGGCTGTGATATGCGACATATCTGACGAAGAGACCGGACTGTACGGTAGTGTTAATTATTGAAATCGCAGGAGTATGAGCAGGCTTGCTTGTTGATCTTCTGATCGCTCAATATCCGGGTGGCCGTTACGTTTAGCAGACCGCTTGCAGCTTGTGGGTGTTTGATATGATCATCACCTACTGCCAGCGTATTGACGAGTTTTTAGAGTCCTACACAGAGGTTTCCTGGTTCATGCGAAACGAAGTAGGAGCACATATGTGATATGTGCGGGAGATTAATGCGCGTATGTGATACTGCATTCTATTCTCGCAATATGTGATATCGGACGGTTATATGTGATATAGCCGGGTTATCAGATCAAGTGTTGATTCGATATATTATTACATTTGATATTAGTCGGTTGTATGTGATATAGATGGATTATTAAATCAAGTATAGATTTGATAATTTAATATATAATTATATATTTGAAATATTAACTTACATTAACTAATATTTGCTCACTAAACATTTCCTTTTCTTACTTGTGTGCATATAGTATATATGTGATATATATTACTGTACATTTTATTGTGTCATGCTTGATGCCACATGCTTCATGGGTGTATGAGACTTATACTATAGTTAGGATAATGTAGAGTTTATATTTATCTAAGTAATTCAAAAATAGATGGACTTTTGTCATGGTTACAAGCTTGTAGAAGCTTGTGGAACATTGACCAAGTCCACTCTTTTTGTTTCACTTGTAGATATTTATTAACCTAACCATTAATCCTATCCCTAGTTAAGTCTCTATGAGGGTTAGTGTATGACACTAACTCACCCATGGTTGTTATTCTCACCTCAGGAGTTCATTCTCTCAACTTCACTTCATTTTCTTCCTCATGAGAAAAAGCTTGCTAGCTTTTCTCTAAGTGATGAAATATTGTGAGAAAAAAAATATAAAGAGAGCCCAATTCCTACTTCATCATCCTCTACTATTAGCCATTTAGTTTAGGATGTTTGCTTCACTAATTCACATATTAGTGAAGAGGTAGCATGAGCTTGAGTCTCCTCGACGTAGATCATCTTCGGCCTCGAAGACTTCGAGCTAGTTTGCATCTTTCACCATGTGAACCCTCTCAAGAGTTCGGGAGATCATTACTCGCAGCCAAGGGACTTTTACACGGAGCATTTGAACTGAAGGACCGGTCTACAAAGGTTGTATTCCATATACACTTAGATGTTAAGATGTTAACATTGCTAGTTTGTTTAAATCTCAAGTTAAGATTCTAGGGTTAGGGTTCTTTAGAACGGCAAATTTTTGAAAACGGCATGGACGATGCCTTCCGAAACCTTGCTGCCGCGCTAAGTAACCCTACAGTGGTATCAGAGCTAAGCTAGATATTTAAACGATATTTGTTAGGTTACGAAACCGAAACTACTCCGAAACTTTAAACACTAGAAACTGGTTCTGTCGAATTTTTAATGGCCTCTAAAAATTTTTTTAGCAACTGCAGAATGTTGCATGTGTTATGACATGAACACCAAGAAAATTTGAAGGGGTTTGCTCGGTTTTTGGCCGAGTAGATGAGGGAAATTTCCGAGGAGGCCGGCCCTTTTAGTGTATTTGGACTTCAAATTTTCACGGTGTTCCAGGCTCTTGGTTTTGGTGTTTCAGGTGTTGCTAGTTTTTGCTAAATTTGCATGTGATGTTAACTTTCTGCAAAGGCAATTCGGAGTGTCTCGTAATCATAATTCTGACATCTATTCGGGTTATTTAGACGACGTTAAAAAGTTCGAACGGATATCAATAACCCAATTTTTCCCTCAGTGAAATTTTCCAAGAGTTGGATTTTTCCGAGTTTAAAATTTTCAGAAAATCATGCAAGCTATTCTATGGACCCTCTAGAAGAACAATACCCAAACTCGACTTTTTGGATCGCGGAACCGCGGTCATACCCTGGGGTTTGCGGCAGTTCCGTGGCGACATGAGTGAGGCATGGGTTGGCCCTTCTACGGATGGTTCATAGGAGCTGTGGCATGTTCTGGATATTTTTGAACTCCGCTCAAGTGTTGAGCTCTTCGGGAAATTTTGGGTGCTTGCTTATTCGATCGAAAAGTTTAACTTTGTCTAGCTATCTGTGATTGTGATGCAATATTTGGAATCCACATACTTAGTTATGATATAACTAGTTTGAATTTTATAAATCTAGCAGTTTAGTCTCATTTGATCGGTTGCTACGGAATTTTGATGTGGATCAAAAGTCCGTTGCAATTACGTAGTGTACGCGGATACTCGCCAGGTTACCTTAATAGATAGCCACGCCCCATAACCCCGACCAAGTGACTGTAGGAGAACCCCATCGCCAAAAGCATCCGTTCGGGTGCTCACTGCCGCGATGTTCCGCCTTAGTGCACTTCGTCGACGGCATCGGAGGTGCGGCCGTCTACTAAAGTTTCCGACGAGCATTCGATCAGGTTATCGGAAATCTTGTTGAATTACCCGATAGGTTATTGAAAAGTGTCTTCAATATCGAGACTAAAATGCGGGGTTTATAATTGTTAGGCATGTGATGTCTAAGGAATTCATTTGGTAAGGCATGAAATCCAAAGTATGTGATACATTAGGTTTATGATGTCTAAGGTGGTTGCGGATTTCAATTGTTGTAGTTTTTCACTTTCTTTTCTACGACCGTAAGTGTAATAAGTGGTGTATCTCCGGTTTCGTTGCTATATGTCAACGATAATTAGGATACGCATATTTACTTACGTTGATGACATGTGATGTTATGTGTTGCTGTGATATGTTTTATTAGATCGTCGTGTTTTGAATAGCCGGGTTTTTTTTATGTGAGATGAGAGTTTTTCATTTTCATTCATGTAAAAGTTTGTATGTAATATTCTATTATTGGGGAACTTCCGGGTTGAGGATGATGTCACCATTGATGTATATTATTTACTTTTCCGCATTAGGATAGACCCAAGGAGGGGAGCACAAGTAACCGGGTTCTAGGGTCCAGTGGGAGACCATTGTTAGTGTATATGCCCTAGAGGCCATTACTGTATCATACTAGTTTGTATATTACTTAATGGAAGCTTGGGATATTCACCTTGTATAAACAATCTTGCTCAATATAGTAGTATGCTACTTGGTTTGTTTCTACTTCAATGTGTACTTGTGTTTATTTTACTATATCACTTATACGCATTAGTGGAGCCCTTAGGATCTTTGCTTGATTACCAGCGTTGTGATGGCAGTCACACTAGTGGGGGCTGGGTAATCTATAAGCACATCCTTATACAGGACCCTAGTCGCAGGACTATCGAGACAGGGCATCGATACTCCGGAGTAGACTAGCGTATGCGCTTTTCATCCCAGTTTGGGAGATGGTCTGTCCCACAGCCATCAGTACGTCGTACTAAAGATAGTATACGGGTGCTCGTTAGGTTACGAGTACACTGGACAGGACTCGTCGGGAACTGACAGGTTGGTATTATACCTATCGTCAGTCATCAGTTCCCAGGTGACATGAGTACAGCTTAGTCCGCTGACTTGACACTAGCACTTTGCCTCGAGTGTGTTCCCACTGCACTTTGATCACTACCCTATCAAGGCTCAAAGGAGTCGTGCAAACAGGTGGTGGTTGGGTACAGTCCCGAAGCACTTGGAGGCAGTGCCGGTTAGACAGGATTCGTCTCTCCCGGTATTGGGGGTTGACATCGCGCTGTGTCTAGGAGAGCCATTACACGAGTAGTCCCTGGCCAGGGCAAGCGAGATATACTGGTAGGTTCCAGTGTTATCTCAGGGTGTTTTGGGCTTCACTCCGACACGACTTGTACCGCTATTGGGGGACTGACGTTTTACCGCCCCCTAGGCCCGACATGCGATGTATCAGACGAACAGACCGGACTGTACGGAGACTGTCACATTCAGACTCAGTAGGAGTACAGATTGGGTTTCACCTCGTCAGCCTTCTTGTCGGCATCTACCTGGGGACCGTTACGCACAGCTAGTGCCGCTTGCGGTCTGTGGTTAAACCCACTGCCAGCATAGTGTCGAGTCTTTAGAGTCCCACACAAAGGGTATTCGCCTCTGGGCAAAACAGAGTAGAGGTCGCATGGTTTTGCGACAGGGTTCGTTCTCCTCCGCGCACTTGTGCACGTTTGGAGTCTGGACGGATATTGCCAGCAGGCTCTGGTTTGAGCCGGATACTGGTATATGTTTTGGGGTTGCTTTTATCTCTCAGTATTCATGTTCCTCGGAACAAGAATGCAGGTGTGTATGCACAGTTATTTGAGGAGGAGGAAGATGACTTTCATTAGGGTTTCGGAACGGGTGCGTATGCACAATTGACAGTTATCATTTTCCAAACCCTAATGGATTTATGGATTATCTATTAATAATAGTAATTAAATAAGAATTAAGTTATGGTTGATTTTGTTGACTTGTTGACAATGGTTGACTTGTTGACCATGGTTGAATGTTGACCACCATCATGCTTTGTAAAGATCCTCCTTGATTCATGCTTACATTTCATTTAATGAAGCATGATAGTGGTCATTCCAAATTACCATCAACTATTCTTATTTTGAATTATTATTATTTAGATAATTCTTTTTCTTTTGGCATTATGGTTGCAAGAAAGAAAAAGATAGCTCATTATCTCATTTAGCTTCTCTCTCCTCACTTCATCTTCTTCTTCCTCAAGCTCAAGGTGATTCCTTCTCATGTGTTGAGAATCCTTCACCTTGAAAAGAAAACAACCCCTAGACACTCTCTACTCTCTCTAGGGTTCAAGGTTTGGCAAGCCGGAAACCCTAGTTCACTCAAAGATCGAGGAAGAGCCCAAAGGTTGAACCTTCGAGGTGGATCCATCTTCGACGGAAGAAGGCTACAAGGCAAGAACCATCAACCTCTACAAGGTTTGAAGAAGAAGGAGTTCAAGTTTAGGTATAACCTTCATCCGAGTAGCTAAGACTCTTTAGCTTGTATGCTAGTTTAGTTTAGACACGATCCCGACCTTGTTTAGTCCTTGTTGCCTCTTGCGATAAAAATTTGTTTTTTATACCGTTTCCGCCTCCCCGTAAGAACCGGGGGTCGCAATATGGACTTACAGTAGTATCAGAGCCTAACTAAACTTAAACTAGCTTGATAGTGAAGTGTAACGAAGTTCGGAACCGAAAAAGTCACAAAACCGAAAAAACAAAACCCTAAGTTTCTGTTAAAATTTTTTCTGCTCTAATTGAAAAACTTTATACTTGTAAATTCGGCTCAGGGTTTTGTATGAACACCCAAGAAAAACGACACAGTGATTCGTTCAAACCGCCGCCCTTCCGCCGCACGAGCTAGGCATCTGCCGCGGAAGCTCCGCGGTTTGTCGTCTTCTGTGCATCGTTTTTCGTGCAGTGTGTTTGTGTGTTGGTTTTGGGATTTTTAAAATATATTATATGTGCCCAGATTTTCCAGAACAGAAATTTGCTTTTGGGGTCCTATAATTCCGTTTTTTTTCCGAACTTCACTGCACTTTGACTATGATGGTTGTATCTGTGATGCTTGCATGTATTGAACGTCGGCTAATCGCTATAAGACGATTAGTCGGGGTTATACATGATCTGTGTTTGATATTGGAATGTGTATATGAATGTGTTGGACTGTCGCGGGTGAATAGCCGGGGTGGATGTGAGATGAGCTTTTGTTTTTCTTTCATTCATTGTAAATGTAAATTGATGTAATAATTATTATTTGTTTGGCCGCACAACCGGGTCGGGGTTGTAGTCGTCATTGTATAATTCTTTTTACTGTTTTTGCTCCTAGGATAGACCCATGGAGGGGTGCACAAACTGCCGGGTACTTGGCGGGTAGTTTGCCGCACCCGTAGGGGTCTTGGGTGGGGTATTGGCTATTCACCGCGACCGTGTTATCCGCTTTTCGTTTCAGGCTCGAAAGGATTGCGGATTGCTAGTATATCCAATGTATTCATCTGTGATCTGTAATGTCTATCATTGCTTTCTATTTAGGCGTTGCTTATGTTTTACAGCCGCGCTAGCCCAGCCCCCGCTCTGTCGTTAGTTAAGTAACCTAACGAGTGATGACGGGACCCCGTGGCGAATGCGAATGGCATAAGCGTACGTCATATTTTGGTTGTTTTCTGCAATGGTAGGATTTAAATGATGGGACGCATTAAAAGTACTAATGCAAGAATATCACGCATTAAAAGAACTAATGCAAGATAATAAACCAAGTTAAAATCGTTGGAACACTTTCGAAAAACCACTCGGTTCTTTTCAAAACTAACTTTTAAATGCGGAGTTTGAGCCACTCCTTCTAAAAGCTATCTCGTTCCATCGATTATATCAAGTTCACTACGTTCACGGTTTCGCCAAAACCATTCGTAGCCCTCCGTCGTTTCACATGAATAGTTATTTGTATTCAAGCTGTGTTTGTTGGCCAAAGTCAAGGCATAGTGATTGGTAGCTATTGGGTATTCATGTGCAGCATAGATAGATGCGTTGGTTTGGAACAGTCGTACTGCCTTGTTGGCCAAAGTCAAGGGTAGGTACGGGTGGATTCAAATTAACCTGGAGAACGACGGGTAGAACTTGACATGTGACTTATGATTTGTTGGCCAAAGTCAAGGTCATAAGAGCATGGGGCAAAAATCCACATCGGGAGTTTCATAAGTACTGAAACTTGCTAGATTTGCATACCATTTGGAGTGTGGTGATTCTGGTAGGATTCCTTCAGTTTCGTCACGCGATGATATTTGGATCCCGATCCTACTGTGAGTATATGCTACTTCTCGGGAAATTTCTCACTAGACGATCAATGCTATAAACCTAGTAGGTGCCTAGAAAGGTGTTAGCGGGGCTACGCCCCCAGGGAAAAGAGGTTATTTAATTAAGGAACTTCGCGAAAGCGTTGGAAAACCTCCCTCGAAGTACCGACACTGGCCTGGCTGAACGGTTAAGCAAGTATTGCACGGTGGGATTGATCCCGGCTAATTCTTCCTTTGTGGTTTGAGGAGGGATTCGAGAGACAGTGGGAGCCATCCTGTTTAGACAAATTAAAAACCATTCTAAACTTGCAAGAGCATCGTGCTAAAGTGTTTCTTCTCTCCTCCCCTGCAGCGACCAAATCGAAATGACTGGACTTAAGTTGATTCTAGATAAAAAACATATTGACAGGGCCAAACTACAAAGATTGGCTCAGGAATGTCAAGTTGGCAATCACTTACGACAAGCTGGGGTATCTTCTTACCACCCAAAGCTCCCCCCGTCCCAGGTCCCACCTCCAGCGTCGCGGATAAGGAAATCCGTAAGACTTGGGAGATTGACAGCGCGAAGGCCAGGTGCCTCGTACTTGCCTCGATGGACAACGAACATCAGAGGAGGCACGAGAATATGGATTTGGAATCCATATTTCTTCATACAAAAGAACTGTATGGAGAGCAGTCTCGTATCGCAAGATACGAAGTGTCGAAGAAGTTGTTTTCGACAAAATTGGCCGTCGGATCATCGGTAGCGGACCACGTGCTTAAGATGATTGGCTACACTGAGGAGCTCGCGGAACTTGGGACCACGTTGGACAGTGAACTCTACACGGATATAATTCTCCAGTCCCTTCCATCCACTTACGCCCAGTTCATACTGAATTTCAACTTGCAAGAAAAGGAAGTTGAACTTTCAGAACTCCTCAACATGCTGAGGAGCGCAGAGGGCACCCTACAGAAGGGTAGGGAAACACCCGCTTTGTTTGTAGGAGGATCTTCTTCATCTAGGTCCAAGGCGAAAGCCAAGGGAAAGAGGAAGAAAGCCCCCGCCAAACCAAGAGGCGGTGTTAGTAAAGTGGGTACGAAGGGAAAAGAAATGGCAACAAAGATCGCGGGGAAGCTTGTGGGTAAAGAGGAATGCTTCTATTGTCACAAGAGTGGACACTGGAAGAAAGATTGCAGGGCTTGGAAGGCCAGGACACAGGAACTGAAGCAGGTTGCGGCTTCAGCTTCAGGTGTGTATGTTATTGAAAACTGTCTTTCTATAAACTCTACTTCCTGGGTATTGGATACCGGATCAGGATCTCATATCTGTAATTCATTGCAGGCGTTGAGAAATCGTAGGTTTTTGAAGGAAGGTGACATGAACCTCAGAGTTGCAAACGGAGCTAGCATGGATGCTAAAGCCGTGGGGGACTATCACCTGGGAATGTCAGATGGGCATGTTTTGGTTTTGCGTAATTGCTTTTTTGTACCCAACGCAACTTGTAATATCATCTCTGTATCTTTGGTTTCTAAAGAAGGTTATGAATTTGCGTTTGTAAGTAATGTTGTAAACATTCACCTTAATCAAGTTCTGATTGGGTCAGGTACACTGAGCAATGGTATATACGTATTGAACCAACCACAGATTTTCAATGTCCAGAATACACACAAAAGAAAGTCTCCAGATATCAATCAGGCTTTCTTATGGCATTGTAGACTGGGTCACATCAATGAGACACGGTTGACTAAGTTACATAAAGAAGGATACTTGGATCCGTTCGAGTATCAGTCTTATGCCACTTGTGAATCTTGTCTCATGGGAAAGATGACAAAGACTCCGTTCACTGGACACGGAGAAAGAGCGAGCGAGCTCTTGGGACTCGTACACAGCGACGTGTGCGGTCCAATGTCTACACATGCGCGAAGCGGTTACTCTTACTTCATTATTTGTACGGATGATTTCTCAAGGTACGGTTATGTCTTCTTAATGAAACATAAGTCCGAGGCCTTTGAAAAATTCCAGGAATATAAGAATGAAGTAGAGAAACAGACCGGAAAAAGTATCAAGATTCTAAGATCGGATCGAGGTGGAGAATACTTAAGTGCCGAGTTCCTGAATTATTTAAAAGAGAACGGAATTCTCTCTCAGCTTACTCTTCCATACACTCCGCAACACAACGGTGTATCGGAGAGACGGAACCGAACCCTATTGGATATGGTACGGTCCATGATGAGCAACGCTGAGTTACCGCGATCATTCTGGGGGTATGCGCTAGAATCAGCTGCGTACCTTTTGAACCGAGTTCCTACTAAGACTGTGCCTACCACACCATATGAAATGTGGAGTGGGAAGAGACCCTATCTTAAGCACATTAAGACATGGGGATGTCCAGCTTTTGTTAAAAAGCAGCATGCGGACAAGCTCGAGGCACGCTCAGTACAGTGTAAGTTCGTGGGATATCCAAAGAACTCCAAGGGATATTTCTTCTACTATGAAGAGGAACAAAAAGTTCTTGTTTCTCATCATGCCTACTTCTTGGAAACTGAGTTTTTGGAAAATCAGATAAGTGGGAGCACAGTAGAACTGGAAGAAATTCCAGAACCACGAGCTATTACTGAAAGCTTGGAGGAACCAGAGGGTTCAAAAGAACAGGACATTCCTACGCCGCTCCGCAGAAGTAGTAGGCAGTCTCATCTGCCCGAGAGATACTATGGTTTTCTCATAGACGGGGATAGAGAGGATTGCATCATAGATGATGATGAGCCTACTAGCTTCCAGCAGGCCGTTCAGAGCGTTGACTCGGTAAAATGGCTGGATGCAATGCGGACCGAAATGGAGTCCATGTACACCAACAAAGTATGGACGTTGGACATTGCTCCAGACGGGGTAAAACCCGTAGGATGCAAGTGGATCTTCAAAAGGAAGATTGGTGTAGATGGACAGGTTGAGACCTATAAAGCTAGACTTGTAGCAAAGGGTTTCCGTCAAGGACCTGGCTTGGACTATGACGAAACCTTTTCTCCAGTGGCTATGCTGAAATCCATTCGGATCCTTCTTGCCATTGCTGCCTTCCATGATTATGAGATTTGGCAGATGGACGTAAAGACCGCTTTTCTAAATGGAAATTTAGAGGAGTGTGTCTATATGGATCAGCCAGAGGGTTTCATTCAGAGTGGGAGCAGCGGAAAGGTGTGCAAGTTGCTTAAGTCCATCTATGGACTAAAGCAGGCATCGCGGAGTTGGAACATCTGTTTTGATGAGACGGTCAAGGAATTTGACTTTATCAAAAATCCAGATGAACCATGCATCTATAGTAGATTTGTAGCAAGAACTGTAGTATTCCTCGTTTTATACGTGGATGACATTCTCTTAATAGGAAATGACATTCCTATGCTACAATCTGTCAAGGGGTTCTTGTCACACAGGTTCTCCATGAAAGACCTGGGTGATGCCTCATACATCCTGGGGATCCGGATCCATCGTGATAGATCCAAGAGGATATTAGGACTTTCTCAGTCCAGGTACATCGACACCATAGTGAAAAGATTCAGTATGGAAGATTCCAAGCGCGGTAACCTACCGGCTTGTCACGGGATCACCCTCTCTAAAGAGATGTCTCCCAAGACTGATTTGGAGAGGGATCGCATGTCTATTATACCTTACGCTTCTGCGGTAGGCTCTATAATGTATGCGATGTTGTGTACCAGACCGGATGTAGCTTATGCACTGAGTGTGGTAAGCCGGTATCAGTCAAACCCTGGGGAGAAACACTGGATAGCGGTAAAGAACATTCTCAAGTACCTGAGAAGGACTAAGGAGATGTTCTTGGTGTATGGCGGAAAAGACCTCCAGATCGAGGCCTTTGCTGACTCCAGCTTTCAGAGTGACAAGGATCATTCCAAGTCCATGTCGGGTTTTGTCTTTACCCTCAATGGAGGGGCGGTGTGTTGGAAGAGCTCCAAACAGGAAACCGTTGCAGACTCGACTATGGAAGCGGAATACATCGCTGCATCTGATGCCGCAAAAGAAGCTGTCTGGATAAGGAAGTTCTTAAAGGAACTTCAGGTGGTTCCGTCCATTGTTGACCCAATACCTCTGTATTGCGACAACAACGGGGCTATAGCTTTAGCAAAGGAACCCAGGTCCCATCAGAGATCCAGGCACATCTTGAGGCGGTATCACCTGATCAGGGAGATCTTGGATCGCAAGGAGATCGAGGTTCGGAGGGTTGCTTCAGAAGAGAACACTGCAGATCCATTCACCAAGGCCCTACCCCAGACTCAGTTCGAGCGGCTGATCGAGATGATAGGTCTTCGATACGCCAGTACATGGCCTTAGTGCAAGTGGGAGATTGTTAGTGTATATGCCCTAGAGGCCATTACTGTATCATACTAGTTTGTATATTACTTAATGGAAGCTTGGGATATTCACCTTGTATAAACAATCTTGCTCAATATAGTAGTATGCTACTTGGTTTGTTTCTACTTCAATGTGTACTTGTGTTTATTTTACTATATCACTTATACGCATTAGTGGAGCCCTTAGGATCTTTGCTTGATTACCAGCGTTGTGATGGCAGTCACACTAGTGGGGGCTGGGTAATCTATAAGCACATCCTTATACAGGTCCCTAGTCGCAGGACTATCGATACTCCGGAGTAGACTAGCGTATGCGCTTCTCATCCCAGTTTGGGAGATGGTCTGTCCCACAGCCATCAGTACGTCGTACTAAAGAGAGTATACGGGTGCTCGTTAGGTTACGAGTACACTGGACAGGACTCGTCGGGAACTGACAGGTTGGTATTATACCTATCGTCAGTCATCAGTTCCCAGGTGACATGAGTACAGCTTAGTCCGCTGACTTGACACTAGCACTTTGCCTCGAGTGTGTTCCCACTGCACTTTGATCACTACCCTACCACGGCTCAAAAGAGTCGTGCAAACAGGTGGTGGTTGGGTGCAGTCCCGAAGCACTTGGAGGCAGTGCCGGTTAGACAGGATTCGTCTCTCCCGGTATTGGGGGTTGACATCGCGCTGTGTCTAGGAGAGCCATTACATGAGTAGTCCCTGGCCAGGGCAAGCGAGATATACTGGTAGGTTCCAGTGTTATCTCAGGGTGTTTTGGGCTTCACTCCGACACGACTTGTACCGCTATTGGGGGACTGACGTTTTACCGCCCCCTAGGCCCGACATGCGATGTATCAGACGAACAGACCGGACTGTACGGAGACTGTCACATTCAGACTCAGTAGGAGTACAGATGGGGTTTCACCTCGTCAGCCTTCTTGTCGGCATCTACCTGGGGACCGTTACGCACAGCTAGTGCCGCTTGCGGTCTGTGGTTAAACCCACTGCCAGCGTAGTGTCGAGTCTTTAGAGTCCCACACAGAGGGTATTCGCCTCTGGGCAAAACAGAGTAGAGGTCGCATGGTTTTGCGACAGGGTTCGTTCTCCTCCGCGCACTTGTGCACGTTTGGAGTCTGGACGGATATTGCCAGCAGGCTCTGGTTTGAGCCGGATACTGGTATATGTTTTGGGGTTGCTTTTATCTCTCAGTATTCATGTTCCTCGGAACAAGAATGCAGGTGTGTATGCACAGTTATTTGAGGAGGAGGAAGATGACTTTCATTAGGGTTTCGGAACGGGTGCGTATGCACAATTGACAGTTATCATTTTCCAAACCCTAATGGATTTATGGATTATCTATTAATAATAGTAATTAAATAAGAATTAAGTTATGGTTGATTTTGTTGACTTGTTGACCATGGTTGACTTGTTGACCATGGTTGAATGTTGACCACCATCATGCTTTGTAAAGATCCTCCTTGATTCATGCTTACATTTCATTTAATGAAGCATGATAGTGGTCATTCCAAATTACCATCAACTATTCTTATTTTGAATTATTATTATTTAGATAATTCTTTTTCTTTTGGCATTATGGTTGCAAGAAAGAAAAAGATAGCTCATTATCTCATTTAGCTTCTCTCTCCTCACTTCATCTTCTTCTTCCTCAAGCTCAAGGTGATTCCTTCTCATGTGTTGAGAATCCTTCACCTTGAAAAGAAAACAACCCCTAGACACTCTCTACTCTCTCTAGGGTTCAAGGTTTGGCAAGCCGGAAACCCTAGTTCACTCAAAGATCGAGGAAGAGCCCAAAGGTTGAACCTTCGAGGTGGATCCATCTTCGACGGAAGAAGGCTACAAGGCAAGAACCATCAACCTCTACAAGGTTTGAAGAAGAAGGAGTTCAAGTTTAGGTATAACCTTCATCCGAGTAGCTAAGACTCTTTAGCTTGTATGCTAGTTTAGTTTAGACACGATCCCGACCTTGTTTAGTCCATGTTGCCTCTTGCGATAAAAATTTGTTTTTTATACCGTTTCCGCCTCCCCGTAAGAACCGGGGGTCGCAATATGGACTTACAACCATCTCGAGGAGTCGAGACTGGGTCTCCTAACACTAGAATTGGTAGGGTTGCTTGCTGCTCTCGTAGGGATATAGTGATGTGGGTTTGGCTATTCATCGCGACCGTGGAATCCGTGTTTTATACTGGCTTAATCTAAAACACGGAATTCCTAGTATATCCAATATTTCATACGTGATTTTTCTGCTGCTGATATTCTGTAATGTGATCACTTGATATTCTGAGACGAATGCTTATATTTTATATATATATAAATATTGATGCTTTCGTTTCTTATGTAATTCTTAGGAAGCATAAATTGATGGGACTTCATTAATGAGATTAATGAAATAAAAGAAACCTAAAGATGTTGTAGAAACTTGTTTTAAAAACTGGTAGCTCTAGTTTTTGCTTTGCATAGCGGTATTCCTTGTAGAATATCCAGCACCTTATTTGATAAGGAAAAAGCCGAGATCCCTTTACCGGGAGTGACCTCTTTAGCGAAACTGGCAGATGCTACAACCAACTCGGTTTGTCTTTTGATTGCCTTTTTTAGTTCATGCTTTGAATAGTGGTATTTGTGAAATATCTAGCACCTTATTCGATAAGGAAAGAGCCGAGATCTCTTCACCGAGAGTGACTCTTTAGCAAAACTAGTAAAAGCCTAAAAAACACTCCTTTTCAAAATCACTCGATTCTACAACGATATCAAGTTCATTACGCAAAGGGTTTTCTTAAAAACCTGTCGTAGCCCTCTGTCATTTCAGATAAGTACTGCTTAGTATTCGTGCTACGGTAGTTTGGCCTCCGTCAAGGCGTAGTGTTCGGTAGCTAACTAGTGCTTATCTATAGCATGAGATGCGATTGGATTAGGGTATTCGTACGGCGTAGTTTGGCCTCCGTCAAGGGTCGTGCGGGTGGGTCTAATTCAATCAAAAAATAAACGGGTTGAACTTGACTAGCGCCCTATTAGTAGTTTGGCCTCCGTCAAGATCATAGGATGCTAAGGGTAAAAACCATTATCGGGAATTTCAAGTGTTGAAATTTGCAATGAGATTGCATACCTTCTATGAGATAGTTGGATCCCGATACCCACTGCGAGTAAGAGTTACTCCAGGGAGAGTTTAGTACATTACAATTAGCCGATCAAGTAGGTGTCTAGAAAGATGTTAACGGGGTTACGCCGCTGGGAAAGCGAGGTTTATTTTAATTAGGTCCGTGTGAAAGAACGGGGAACCTCCCTCAAAGTACCGACGCTGGCCTGGCCGAAAGATTGGCGAACTTGTAGGGTGTGATTAATTCTGGCTAGTCTTACCTTTTAGGGTTTGAAGGAAGATTTGATAAAAACAGTGAGAGTCATCCTGATTAGATAAACTAATAGCCAATCTAATGTTTCAAGAGCGCACACAGAGTGTTTTCTTCTCTCTCTCCTGGTTGCGACCATGTTACGCCTTAATCAAGATAATAATATGGATACATAGACCGAACCTGCTTATTATACTGAGCCGGGGAACGTTGCTTCCGCTCTATCTTATAATTGTTATAAGTCCGAGAAGGAAATAGGGGAATATCCAGATTCCCATGCCACCCAATCGAAGAAAGTGCATGTTGATGCATCTTCTTCGAGTGTGTTCATTACCGAGAACTGTTTTTTAGTATCCTCTACGTCCTGGGTATATGATACCGGATCAGGATCCCTCATATGTAATATGTTACATGGGCTAGAGATAGGTAGAGAACTGGGAATGGGTGATATGTCTCTAAGTGTAGAGAATGGTGCAAGTGTTGCAGCCAAATCAGTTGGCAGATATCACCTTGTATTAATACATTGATTCTGAACGAATGTTATTACATACCGAACCTGATATACAACATTACAACGGTTTCTTTAATGAGTTAAAGAAGGATATAATTCTATATTGGAGGATAATGTTGTGAACATTTTCCTGAATCAAGAGTTGATTGGATCAGGCACATTATGAAATGGCATATATGTTCAAAATCAAACCACAGTTCAAAATATATAGAACACACACAAGAGGAGTAGTTCAGAAATAAACGAATCCTTCATGTAGCGTTGTAGACTAGATCATATCAATGCGACACGACCAGCTAAGTTACATAAGGATGAATATGAGAATATGTTCGAATTTTCATCTTATGATACTTGCCAGTCTTGTCACAAAGGTAAAATGACCAATGCTCTGTTTACTGGAAACAGAGAAAGAGTCAGTGAACTCTTGGGACGGATACATGATGATGTATACGGTCCAATGTCTATAAATTCCAGGCTTGGTTCTTCGTACTTCGTTATATTCATCGACTATCTCTCAGGATTCGGACATATGTTCCTGTTGAAACACAAGTCTGAAACATTTGAGAAATTCAAGGAATATAATCTTGAAGTTGAAAAACCAAAAGGGTAGAAGTATTAAAGTCCTACGATATGATCGAGGAGGAGAATACTTGCGCATGGAGTTCTTGGAGTTTCTAAAAGAAGAATGAGATTCTCTCTCAGCTTACTCCTTCGTATACACCACAGCACAACGGTGTATAGGGGCGGAGGTATCGCACCCTATGAGATATGGTGCGCTCTATGATGAGTAATGCTGAGTTACCTGTTTCTTTTTGTAGGTATGTACTTGAGAAGCTGCATACCTATTGAATGGGATTCCTTCCAAATCAGTGCCTACCACTACATATGAGATATGGAATGGGAAGAGACCATGTCTTAAACGTGTTAAGATATGGGGTTGTCCGGCCTATGTTGAAAAGCAAAATCCGGACAAGCTCGAGGTAAAGTCGGTCTTGTATAAGTTTGTTAGCATATCCCAAACATTTGCAAAGGAATATCTTCTACCACACTAAGGAGTAAAATGTGTTTTATTTCTCAGCATGCCATATTTTTAGAAAAGGAATTTCTTGTGAAGAAATTAGTGGTCATGAGATAGAACTGGAAGGAGTTCCAGCTAGACAAACTAACAGCTGATGATTGGGTGAAACCAAAGGATTCAATAGTCTCCAACGAATCTCAACCTCTCCGCGAATCTGGTAGGGTTTGATCGGTCGAAAATACTGCACTTTTAACACGGTAATTTCCCTACCATTTGAACTCATATAGAAGTGTTCGGTATTCATAATTGCACATATTACCAAATCATCTCTGAAATACCAAATTGCATGTGTTAGACTTTTAAACCGGCACTTTGAGGGAAATTAACTGTGTTTCATGGCATCGCATCATCCTTGTATAGCGCAACTTTTGTCTGGGGTCTAATGCAGGAAATTCCTGAAGCAAAAGCCCAAAATTAGGAAAAGATTTGATAAAAGACACACCAATTCAAAGGCTAAAGATCTGGAGCAAATACAGAAGGCCAAATAAAAATCCATATATCAGAAAAAGGCCCACCAGTCAGCCCAAGTATTACCATATAAATAGAAGCCTCCAATCCCACCAAAGGGCCGCGGATCCGCGGCCCAAGCACCCTTGGCGCGGCGGATCCACGACCTTATTAAAAGATCATTGGCTCAAAATTCTTCCACGTGTCGCAGGTAACGGCATAAGCTTCCAGAAGACTGTAGAAACTCCACGTGGCACATCTAGAAGGCTCGGCTCAACTAACTCTTGGAGGGAAATTCAAATTTTAGTCTTAACAAACTTTTTGGAGGGAAATTTAAATTTGGTGCTAACTAACTTGTGGGGGGAATTCAAATTTCAAATCTTAGATTTAAAATTTGGAAAGTCTATAAAAGGAACCCTAGATCTAGAGGGGAAATTGTTCAAGAATTATCATAATCTTCTACCCACAAGTTTAGTGACAAAAGCTTGTGCCAAATTCAATTCCATTCTCCAATTCAAAATCAAGATCAAGATCCCGAGATCAATTTGAGCAAGAGAGCCTTCAACCTTTAGCAAGCGACGCCGGATTTCCAACGGAGCAAGAGATCCACGCCGATCCGCGACTCAAGGAGCCGAGCGAAGCCGAAATCGATGATCTAGTTCCTTCCTTTTGTAAATTCAAGAGAGTTGTAACGAAATTTGTTGATAAATAAAGGTGAATTTTCTATACTCTTGCTTATCTTTTAATTCAAGCATAATGATTAGAATTCAATTTGTGATTGTGTTTGTGATCATGATGTTTGAGTAATCTCCGCTCGTGTAGGAGTTGTGACGATCTTTAGATGATGATGATTTAGATCTTTCTATAATTCTTAAATCCTATAATGTTTGGAAATTCTAGTGAATCAAATGATTAATGACCTAGTTTCGAGATGATGCTTTCTTGATCGTGTTCACTCGAAACTAGGGAACAACTATTAAACATTTGATTGACTAGGAGCTAGAATTTGAATGTGATCCATCGAAAGGACAAAAGATGAGTTGCGGAATCCCTAATTTTCTCGCAAAGATCCTTAACCCGCGATGAAATTGCATCGATCTAGTATCAATTCATTAATGGATAAGAATTAGTAATTTTTAGATCTCATCACATCTATAGATCCGATCTACTCCTACGAGCCATACTTCTAATCTTGATTGTTGGTTGGAAATTATCACACATCTCAATTCGTGCTTTTAATGACTTTTCTAGATCTAGATTTTTCTTATTTTTTTTGATCTACAATTACAAATCATGAATTGTTTTCTTTTCTTTGCCCTAAATTTTCAACTCATCTAATTCAAAAATTGAACGGAACTCACTTTCCCTGTGGACGATCCGCAACTTACTAACGCGCTACATCCGACACCGTTATTGATTGCGGTCAAAATATTTTTGATTGTGATTTCTAAAATTTATTTTCTCAAAAAACACTACACAATCAGAAAATCATATCAATCAGGGTTCCTCATCCACTTGAGTGATACTGCGGTCTTCTCGATGATGGTAGGAGCGATGATTGCATCATGATAGATGATGGCCCAACCAGGTTCAGGCAGGCCATCACGAGTAGAGACTCTGTGAAAAGACTGGATGCTATGCGATCAAAGATGGAATCCATATACACCAACAAAGTATGACTTTGAATGTTGCACCTAAAGGGAAAAACCCATTGAGAGCAAATTGGATCTTGAGAAGATTCTTGGTGTAGATGGAAAAGTTAAGACTTTAAAAGCTATGCTTAAGTCCATCAGGATCAATGCACGCATCGCGGAGATGGAACATCTATTTTGATGTGGCGGTCAAAGAGTTTTACTTCATCAAAATGGTAGATGAACCTTGTATATACAAGAATGTTGTAGAGAGTATGGTTGTCTTCCACGTATTGTACATAGATGGCATAATCTTGATAGGAAATGGTTTCCTATGCTACACTCGGTCAAGCTCCTCTTATCACGGGGATTCTCCATATAAGATCTGAATGATACCTATTACATCTTGTTGTTTATGATCTATGGTGATAGATCTAAGTGGATGTTGGGAGTGTCCCAAATCCAGGTACATTAAGCTTAGTGGTTCACCCACTTACTCATGAATTACTCTCTCCAAAAAGTTGTCTTCCGAGACTGATTTGGAAAGAGCTTGCGTGCAAGGGATACCCTATGCTTCGGCAGTAGGCTCTATCATGTATGCGAAGTTAAGTACCAGACCAGATGCAGATGGCTCACTAGGTGTAGTGATCGGGAATCAATCGGATTTTAGGAGAATCACTGGACAGCTGTGGAGGACATTCTTAAGTACTTGAGAAGCACTAAAAGAAAGTTCTTGGTTGCAGCTTTCAGAGTGATAAGGACGACTGAAAGTCAGTCACAGGCATTGTCTTTACCCTCAGTGGAGGGACGGTATGTTGGAAGAGTTCCAAGCTAGATACCATGACATACTAGACGATATAGTCTGAATAAATTGCTACCAATGATACTACCAAAGTGGCTTTCTGGACATTTCTTGTTCATGAGATGAACAAGGTTCCTACCATTGAGCGTCCAATAACAGTTATTGTGACAACAATGGAGTTGTGGTTTTGGCCTAGGAACGCAGGTCCCATCAGCGTTCCAGACATATTCTGAGGACAGTATCACCTGATCATGGAGATGGTTGATCTCCAAGTGATCGAGGTCCGGAGAGTAGACACGAAGGATAACACGGCGGATCTACTCACAAAGGCCTTTCCCTAGAGAGACTTCTAAAGGACGTTGAGTATGAGATACTGCAACAAATGGCCTTAGTGCAAGTGAGAGATTGTTAGTCATATGTATGCCCTAGAGGCCATTACTGTACAGGCGATGCATATTGTAGTGGATACTTGGATATATATAGGGAGGACTTTTTTGCTCGACATGATAGTATGCTATCTAGTTTCTCTTTATCTTAATATGTACACTTATTGTCTCTCTATTACATGTTGATAAAACCCTTAGGATGAGTACTTGACAACCAGGACTATGATGCAGATCATACTAGTGGGGACAGGGTAGTCGGTAAGTATATCCTTCAAATGTTCCTAGTTGTAGGAGTATCGAGACAGGGCATCGATACTCCAGAGTAGACTAGCATATACGCTTCTCGACCCATGTGATGGGTGATGGATGATCCCACATCCATTGGTGTTTGACATCAGAGAAGGTATACATATGCTCAGTAGAGACCGAGTATACTGGACGGACTAGCCGAGAACTCTTAGATGGTATTATACCTATCGTCAGATAGCAGTTCTCTGGTGACACTGGTACAGGTTAGTCTGTCGACCCGAGATCGTCATAGAGTCTTGTGTGATTTCCACCGTGCTTTGATTTCCACCCTACCACGGTCAAGAGATCGTGCAAAAAGGTGGTTTTTGGGTACAGTCCCGAGTCACATGGAGGCAATGAGCGATATGAGGGGATTCCGCTCTCCCGGTATTGGGAGTTGATGTTGCGCTATGCTCGATTGGCCATAACAGGAAATCCCTGACCAGGGTTGCTGAGATCTACTGGAATGTGTTATCAGTAGTTTCTCGAACCGTTATGGACCTTGTATCGGCATGAGTTATCAGGCTATTGGGGCCTGACGTTATACCACCCCCAGGCTGTGATATGCGACATATCTGACGAAGAGACCCGACTGTACGGTAGTGTTACTGATTAGATTCGTAGGAGTATGAGCAGGCTTGCTTATTGATCTTCTGATCGCTCAATATCCGGATGGCCGTTACATTTAGCAGAACACTTGCGGCTTGTGGGTGTTTTATATGATCATCACCTACTTCCGGCGTATTGACGAGTCTTTAGAGTCGTACACAGAGGTTTCCTGGTTCATGCAAAATGAAGTAGGAGCACATATGTGATATGTTCGGGACCGAGATTAATGCTCGTATGTGATACCGCATTCTATTCTCACGATATGTGATATCGGACGGTTATATGTGATATAGCCGGGTTATCGGATCAAGTGTTGATTCGATAGATTGTTATATTTAATATTAGTCGGTTGTATGCGATTAGTCGAATTATTAAATCAAGTGTTGATTTGATAATTTAATGTATAATTATATATTTGATATATTAACTTACATTAACTAATATTTGCTCACTAAACATTTCTTTTTCTCACTTGTGTGCATATAGTATATATGTGATATATATATATTAATATACATTTTGTTGTGTCATGCTTGATGCCACATGCTTCATGGGTGTATGAGACTTACACTATAATTAGGATAATGTAGGGTTTATATTTATCTAAGTAATTCAAAAATAGATGGATTTTTGTCATGGCTACAAGCTTGTAGAAGCTTGTGGAAACATTGACCAGGTCCACTCTTTTTGTTTCACTTGTAGATATTTATTAACCTAACCATTAACCCTAGCCCTAGTTAAGTCTCTATAAGGGTTAGTGTATCACACTAACTCACCCATGGTTGTTATTCTCACCTCAGGAGTTCATTCTCTCATCTTCATTTCATCTTCTTCCTCATGAGAAAAGCTTGCTAGCTTTTTTCTAAGTGATGAAATATTGTGAGGAAAAAAAATCTAAAGAGAGCCCAATTCCAACTTCATTATCCTCTACTATTAGCCATTTAGTTTAGGATGTTTGCTTCACTAATTCACATATTAGTGAAGAGATAGCATGAGCTTGAGTCTCCTCGATGTAGATCTTCGGCCTCGAAGACTTCGAGCAAGTTTGCATCTTTCACCTTGTGGACCCTCTCAAGATTTCGGGAGATCATTACTCGCAGTGAAAGGACTTCTACACGGAGCATTTGAAGTGGAGGACCGGTCTACAAAGGTTGTATTCCGCATTCACTTAAATATTAAGATGTTAACATTGCTAGTTTGTTTAAATCTCTAGTTAAGATTCTAGGGTTAGGGTTCTTTAGAACGGCAAATTTTTGAAAACGGCATGGACGATGCCTCCCGAAACCTTGCTGCCGCGCTAAGTAATCCTACAGCATGGCGCAGGATACTGATTAAATTCAGTGGACGATACAGTCTAAGAAGTTTGCTGGATTTGGAGTTAATTTGTGAATTAGGTCCCATTAGATATCTAGACATATTCTAAGATAGGTATTGCTCATTTCTGGAGATGGCTTTCTCCGCAAACTTTAGATAAAGAAAGACATAGAAAGAAACATTGGAGCGGATCCACTCACTAAGGCTATTTCTCGAACGCAATAGTTTTACAAACGAGCTTTGTGAAACTGATTAGTAGAGAAGTTGGGTGTTCGATATCACACGGGCTGTGAGTATGCGACACCGCAATAATTAGCTTTAAGTGCAAGTCGGAGATTGTTGGCTACAGTGCCCTCAAGTCAATTATTGGATCACAGGCACATGATTTCAATGATTGAGGGAGGACCTATACTGGTAGAACAGTCTTACTCGAGATGATAGTATGCTATCTGGTTTGTCTTTATCATCGTGTACATGCTTCAGGTGACATTGCAGATCACTATTACATGTTGATAGAGCCCATAGGATTCTTGCTTGACTACCAACGGTATGATGGCGATCATATATGTGAGAGTTGGGTGGTCTATAAGCACATTCTAAAAGTGACTCTAGTCGTGGGAGTTTCGAGACTGGGCATCGATACTCCAAAAGTAGATTAGTGTATACTGATCGAAACCCTGACGAGGGGCGGTGGCCGGCCTCATAAGCCATTGGTATCAGTTGGTTCACCTAAGATGTATACAGGTGCTCATTGGGTTATGAGTACACCGGACGGATTCGCCGGGAACATGCTAGTTGGTATATACCTATTGTCAGATAACAGTTACCTGGTTTCATGTGTACAGGTTAGTCTATCGACCTGAGATCGTCATTTATCTCGTGTGAGTTCCCACTTTGCTTTGATTACTACCCTACCACGGCTCAAAGGAGTCGTGCAAACAGGTTTTAGTTGGGTATAGTCCCAAGCCACATGGAGGCAGTGAGCGGATCGTCAGGGGATTTGTCTCTCCCGGTATTTGGGGTTGATGTCGCGTTGTGAACGGATGACCATCACCAGAAATCCTCGGCCGGGGTAGTCGAGAATTACCGATCTAGGGTCGGTAGTTTCTCAGGTGGTGATAGGTTTCATGCCGACACTAAATGTCAAGTTATTAGGGGTCTGACTTTATGCACCCCCTAGACTCGATATGCGATACTAATAGACTAACGAAATGGACTGTCCGGATATTGTCACTGTCAGGCTCAGTAGGGTTTCAGGATGAGTTTGCTCGCTGGCCTCCCTTTCGCTCAATACCTGGGAAGCCGTTACGTACAGCTCGTGCCATTGACGTGTTTGTGGTTAAACCCACAGCCAGCGTATTGACGAGTCTTTAGAATCCCACACAGAGGGTTTCCCTGGTTCGGGCGAAACGTTATAGAGGCCGTATGGTTTTATGGCAGGGTTCGATCATATACGTGCACTTGTGCACGGATCATGATCGGATGGATAATACTAATGGGCTTTGGTTTAAGCCAGATCCTAGTATTATATTGTTAGATTATTTTCGTTTCGTTGTATCCGTATTCAGTCGGAATACGGATGCGGGTATGTATATACAAATGAGGGGTATTCTTGTAATTCGTTACAAGATAACTTTAGGGTTGCCATTTATTTTCTTTTGTTTTGTATTAAACATTTAGGGTTTTCTTTAAATGTTTAATATTGTTTTGATAGAGAGTGTGAGTGCAAGTCTTGGCGTTTGGCATTGAATGGTACATGTGCACTTGGTGACTCATGGTGTTGGATCCTGTGAGATATTATTGTGAGATGGCAGATCTTTTCTTGGCCAGGCTTTTCTTTAGTTGCTCACAATATATCTTACAACTCAACACAAGAAAAAAGGAGCAGACACTTTTCTTGAGTTGCTTTTATCTTTAGCTAAGACTTTGCTTCACACTTCTTCATCCATGGCAACTTCTTCAACCTCCACCCAATACCTCTCATGAGTTGAGAATCCTTGGGTGTTTTGAGACAAAGTAATCACAAACACGCTCTACTTCAACTTGGCTATCTAGGCTAGCAAACTGGATGCTCGAGTTGCTTCGGTTTTGAGGCGGGAGCGCGTATTACTAATCCTCGACGTGGATCGTCTTCGACGAGGGAGACCGGAGATCGAACTTGATCGAGAAAGCCGCGAGGAGCTTAGGAAGTGGTTGAAGACCGAAGGACACGGATCGATCGATATAACCTCTCTAAACTCTTTTCATATAGCTAGTATAGGGTTAATGGTACGATCCGTCGATTAGGGTTCCGTTAGCGCCGGTTTTTTAAAATTTTTGTTCCGCGTTTGGCCACAGATTGATGGTCGGGGCGCTGGCGTAGCCCTATATAATGTACCTGGATTTAGGACACTCCTAACATTCACATAGATCAATCACCATAGATCATAATCCACAAGATGTAGTGGGTATCATCCAGATCTTCCATAGATAATCGTCGTGATAATAGGAGCTTGACCAAGTGTAGTATAGGAAACCATTTCCTATCAAGAGTATGTCATCTACGTAAAATATGAGGAAGACAACCTTACTCTCTACAACCTTCTTATATATACAAGGTTCATCTACCTTTTTGATGAAGTCAAACTCTTTGACTGCCACATCAAAACAGATGTTCCAACTCCACGATGCTTGCTTTAATCCTGATGGACTTAAGCATAGCTTTGAAAGTCTTAACTTTTCCATCTACATCAAGAATCTTCTCAAGATCCACTTGCTTCCGATGGGGTTTACCCCTTTAGGTGCAATATTCAAAGTCCTACTTTGATGGTGTACATGGATTCCATCTTTGATCGCATAGCATCCAGCCATTTCACAGATTCCCCACTCGTGATGGCCTGCCTGAACCTTAGTTGGATCATCATCTACTATGATGCAATCCTCTCTCCCACCGTCACCGAGGAGACCGTAGTATCTCTCAGGTGGATGAGGAACCCTACCAGATTCGCGGAGAGGCTGAGGCTCGTTGGAGACTATTGAATCCTTTGGTTTCACCAAATCATCAGCTGCTAGTTTATCTAGCTGGAACTCCTTCCAGTTCTACCTCATGGCCACTAATTTCATCCATAAGAAATTTCTTTTCAAAAAAGGTGGCATGCTGAGAAACAAAACACCTTTTGCTTCTCGGTTGGGTAGAAGATATACCCTCGCTAATGTTCGGAATATCCCACAAACTTACAGAACTGGCCTTGCCACGAGTTTGTCTGGATTTTGCTTTTCAACATAGGCTCTACAACCCCATATCTTAACTCGTTTAAGACATGGTCTCTTCCCATACCATATCACATATGGAGTGGTAGGCACCGATTTAGTCGGAACCCTATTCAATAGGTATGCAGCTTCTCAAGTGCATAACTCCAAAAGGAAACAGGCAACTCAGCAGTACTCATCATAGAACGCACCATATCTCATAGGGTGCAATACCTCAACCCCGATACACCATAGTGTTGTGGTGTATACGAAGGAGTGTGCTAAGAGAGAATCCTATTCTCTTTTTAGATAATCCAGGAATCCCATGCCCAAGTATTCCCTTCTTCGATCACATCGAAGGACTTAATACTTTTACCCGTCTGGTTCTTAATTTCAAGCTTATATTCCTTGAATTTCTCAAAAGTTTCAGACTCGTATTTCAACAGGAACATATGTCCGAATCTTGAGAGATCTTCTTTCAATGTAATGAAGTACAAAGAACCAACCCTGGCATTTGTAGACATAGGACCGTATACATCATCATGTACCCATCCCAAGAGTTCAGTAATTCTTTCTCTGTTTCCAGTAAACAGAATATTGGTCATTTTACCTTTGAGACATGACTGGCAAGTATCATAAGATGAAAATTCGAACGGATTCAAATATTCATCCTTATGTAACTTATCTAGTTGTGTCGCATTGATATGACCTAATCTACAATGTCACAAGAAGGATTCGTTCATTTCTGAACTACTCATCTTGTGTGTGTTATGTATACTTTGAACTGTGGTTTGATTTAGAACGTATATGCCTTTACATAACGTGCATGATCCAATCAACTCTTGAATAAGGAAAATGTTCACAACATTATCCTGAAATACAAAATTATATCCTTTTTTAACTTAATAATGAAACTGATGTAATATTGTATATCAGGTTCGGTATGTAATAACATTTGTTCAGAATTAATGTATTTGGTAATACAAGGTGATATCTGCCAACTGATTTGGCTGCAACACTTACACCACTCTCTACACTTAGAGACATATCACCCAATCCCAGTTCCCTACCTTTCTATTGCCCATATAACATATTACATATGCGGGATCCTGATCCGGTATCTCATATCCAGGACGTAGAGGATACTGAGAAACAGTTCTCGGTAATAAACACATCCTAAGAAGATGCATCAACATGCACTTTCTTTGTTTGCTGCATGGGAATCCTGGTATTCCCCTATTCCCTACTCAGACTAATAATAATTATAAGAAAGAACGGAACAAACGTTCCCTAGCACAGTATAATAAGCAGGTTCGGTCAAAACGTCAATATTATTATCTTGATTAATGCGTGACATGGTCGCTACTAGGAGAGAGAGAAGAAAACACTATGTGTATGCTCTTGCAAGATCAGATTGGTTATTATTTTATCTAATCAGGATGGCTTTCACTGTTTTTATCAAATCTTCCTTCAAACTCTAAAAGGTAAGATTAGCCGGGAATAATTACACGCTACAAGTTTGCCAATCTTTCGGCAGGCCAGTGTTGTTACTTTGAGGGAGGCTCCCCGTGCTTTCGCACGGACGTAATTAAAATAAACCTCGTTCTCCTAGGGGCGTAACCCCGTTAACACCTTTCTAGACACCTACTTGATCGGCTAATTGTAATGTGCAAAACTCTCTAAGGAGTAACTCTTACTCGCAGTGAGTATCGGGATCTAACTATCTCATAGAAGGTATGCAATCTCATTGCAAATTTCAACACTTGAAATTCCCGATAATATTTTACCCCTAGCGTTCTATGACCTTGACAGAGGTCAACAAATTATAGGCTGCTAGTCAAGTTCAACCCATACATTTCATGATTGAATTAAACTCACCCGCACGACCCTTGATAGAGGTCAACAAGGTCGCACGACTACCCTAATCCAATCGCATCACATGCTTTGCAGATAAGCACCAATCAGCTACCCACACTACGCCTTGACAGAGATCAACAAACGCAGCACGAATACTAAATAATCCTTATCTGAAATGACGGAGGGCTACGCCAGGTTTTTAAGAAAACCATTTGCGTAATGAACTTGATATCGTTGTAGAATCGAGCGATTTTGAAAAGGAGTGTTTTTAAGCTTTTGCTAGTTTTGCTAAAGTGGTCACTCCCGGCGAAGGGATCTCGGCTCTTTCCTCATCGAATGAGGTGCTGGATATTTCACAAATACCATTATGCAAAGCATGAACTAAAAAAGCAATCAAAAACAAAACCGAGTGGGTTGTAGCATCTGCCAGTTTCGCTAAAGAGGTCACTCCCGGTAAAGAGATCTCGGCTCTTTCCTTATCGAATATGGTGCTGGATATTCTACAAGGAATACCGCTATTCATAGCAAGAACTAGAGCTACCAGTTTTTAAAACAAGATTCTGCAAAATCTTTAGATCTCATTAATGAAGTCCCATCAATTATGCTTCCTAAGCATCACAGAAGAAACGAAAGCAGTAATATTTATTACATATCATATATATAATATAAGCATTCGTCTCAGAATATCAAGTGATCACATCACAGAATATCAGTAGCAGAAGAACACATATGAAATATTGGATATACTAGGAATTCCGTGTTATAAATTAATCCAGTTAAAAAAACGCGGATTTCACGGTCGCGATGAATAGCCAAACCCACGTCCCTAGACCCCTACGAGAGCAGAAAGCAACCCTCCAAATTCTAAAGTTAGGAGACCCGGTCTCGACTCCTCGAGATGGTCTCCCACTGGACCCTAGAACCCGGTTACTTGTGCTCCCCGCCTTGGATCTATCCTAATGCGAAAAAGTAAATAATATACATCAATGGTGACATCATCCTCAACCCGTAAGTGCCCTAATAAAGGAATATTACATACAAGTTTTTACATGAATGAAAATGAAAAACTCTCATCTCACATAAAAAAAACCCGACTATTTAAAACACGACGATCCAATATAACATATCACAGCAGCACATAACATCACATGTCATCAACGTAAGTAAATATGCGTATCCCAATTGTCGTTGACATATATCAACGAAATCGGCGATACACCACATATTACACTTACGGTCGCAGAAAAGAAAGTGAAAACTACAACAATTGGAATCCGCAACAACCTTAGACATCATAAACTCAATGTATCACATACTTTGGTTTTCATGCCTAACCAAATGAATTCCTTGGACATCATATGCCTAACAATTATAAACCCCGCATTTTAGTCTCGATATTGAAAATACTTTTCAATAACCAGTCGGATAATTCAACAAGATTCCCGATAACCTGATCGAATGCTCATCGGAAACTTTAGTAGACGGCCGCACCCCCGATGTCGTCGACGAAGTGCACTTAGGCGGGACGCCGCGGCTGCGCGTACCCGAACAGATGCTTCTGGCAACAGGGTTCTCCTACAGTCACTTGGTCGGGGCTGTGGGGCGTGGCAATCTAGTAAGGTTACCCGGCGAGTATCTGCGTACACTACATAATTGCGACGGACTTTTGATCCACATCAAAATCCCGTGGCAACCGATCAAATGAGACTGAATTGCTAGATTTATAAAATTCAAATTAGTTTTCATAAAAATAAATTTTGTGGATTCCAAATATTGAATCACAATCACAGATAGCTAGACGATTTTAAACTTTTCAATCGAATCAACAAACACACAAAATTTCCCAAAGAGCTCGACACTTGAGCAGAGTTTAAAAAACGCCCAGAACATGCCATAGCACCTATGGACCAACCGTAGAAGTGTCAACCCTTGCCTCACCTATGGCGCCGCGGAACTACCGCAAACCCAAGGGTTTGGTGGCGGTTCTGACGGTCACAGAATCGAGTTAGGGTTTCGTTCTTCTAGAGGGTCTATAGAAAACACCTGCATGATTTTCTGAAGATTTTAAACATAGAAATATCAACTCTTGGAAAATTTCCAGCGAGGGAAAAATTGGGTTATTGATATCCGTTCAAACTTTTTAACGTCGTCTAAATATCCCGAAATGATGTTAGAATTACGATTACGAAGCACCCTGAATTGCTTTTGCACAAAGATAACATCACATGCAATCTTAGCAAAAACAAGCAACACCTGAAACACCAAAACTAAGGGCCGAGAACACCAGAGAAAATTCAACCCAAAACTATCCTAAAAAACCGACCAGGCCAGTTTTTACTGCAATGTGGCCGGTCAAATTCCGGCGAAAGGGGCTAAATTTTATGTGGTGTTCATGTTACATCATATGTTACACTCTGCAGTTGCTTAAAAAAAATTTAGAGGCTGTTTAAAAAACAACAGAAACTATAGGTTTCGTTTCGATGTTTCGGAGTTGTTTCGGTTTCGTAATTCTACAAACATCGTCTAATTCTCTAGCTTGGCTTTGATACCACTGTAGGGTTCCGTAGGGCGGCAGCAAGGTTTTGGGAGGCATCGTCCATGCAGTTTTCAAAAATTTGTCGTGTTAAAGAACCCTAACCTAGAATCTTAACTCGAGATTTAGACGAAACAAGCATGCAAACAACTTTACATACAAAGTGAACAAGGAATTACAGATATGAGATCCTGATCCGGTATCCAATACCCAGGAAGTAGAGTTTATTGAAAGACAGTTTTCAATAACATACACACCTGAAGCTGAAGCTGCAACCTGCTTCAATTCCTGTGTTCTGGCCTTCCAGGCCCTGCAATCATTCTTCCAGTGTCCTTTCTTATGACAATAGAAGCATTCTTCCTTATCCAGAAGCTTCCCCGCTATCTTTGTTGCTATACCTTTTCCCTACGTATCCACTTTACTTACACCGCCCCTTGGTTTGGCGGGGGCCTTCTTCTTCTTTCCCTTGGCTTTCGCCTTGGACCTAGAAGAAGATGATCCTCCTACAAACAAAGTGAATGTATCCCTACCTTTCTGTAGGGTGCCCTCTGCGCTCCTCAGCATGTTGAGGAGCTCTGAAAGTTCAACCTCTTTTTCTTGTAGGTTGAAGTTCAGTATGAACTAGGCATAAGTGGAAGGAAGGGACTGGAGAACTATATCCGTATATAGCTCACTCTCCAATGTGATCCCTAGGTCAGCGAGCTCCTCAATGTAGCCGATCATCTTTAGCACGTGCTCGGCTACTGATGATCCGACGGCCATTCTTGTCGAGAATAACTTTTTCGACGCTTCGTATCTTGCGATACGAGATTGCTCTCCATACAGTTCTTTTGTATGGAGCAATATGGATTCCATGTCCATATTCTCATGCCTCCTCTGATGTTCGTTGTCCATCGAGGCAAGCAGGAGGCACTTGGCCTTCGCGCTATCAATCTCCCAAGTCTTGCGGATTTCCTTATCCGCGACACTGGAAGTTGGACCAGGGACAGGGGGAGCTTTGGTGGTAAGAAGATACCCCAGCTTGTCATAAGTGATTGCTATCTTGACATTCCTGAGCCAATCTTTGTAGTTTGGCCCTGTCAGTTTGTTTTTATCTAGGAGTAACTTAAGTCCAGTCATGTTGATTGGTCGCTGCAATTTGGAGAGAAGAAGAAACACTCAGCATGATGCTCTTGCAAGTTTAGAGTGGTTTTTAGTTTGTCTAAACAGGATGGCTCCCACTGTTTCTCGAATCCCTCCTCAAACCATAAAGGAAGAATTAGTCAGGATCAATCCCACCGTACAATACTTGCTTAACCGTTCGGCCAGGCTGGTGTCGGTACTTCGAGGGAGGTTTTCCAACGCTTTCGCGAAGTTCCTTAATTAGAGAACCTCTTTTCCCTGGGGACGTAGCCCCGCTAACACCTTTCTAGGCACCTACTAGGTTTATAGCATTGATCGTTTAGCGAGAAATTTCCCGAGGAGTAGCATATACTCACAGTAGGATCGGGATCCAAATATCATCGCGTGACGAAACTGAAGGAATCCTACCAGAATCACCACACTCCAAATGGTATGCAAATCTAGCAAGTTTCTGTACTTATGAAACTCCCGATGTGGATTTTTGCCCCATGCTCTTATGACCTTGACGAAGGTCAACAAATCATAAGTCACATGTCAAGTTCTGCCCGTCATTATCCAGGTTAATTTGAATCCACCCGTATATACCCTTGACGAAGGTCAACAAGGTAATGCGAATGTCCCAAACCAACGCATCTATCTATGCTATATATGAATACCCAACAGCTACCAATCACTATGCCTTGACGAAGGTCAACAAACACAGCTTGAATACTATTGAATATTCATACGAAACAACGGAGGGCTACGAATGGTTTTGGCAAAACCGTGAACGTAGTGAACTTGATTTGGTCGATGGAACGAGATAGCTTTTAAAAGGAGTGGCTCAAACTCCGTATTTTAAAAGTATGTTTTGAAAATAACCGAGTGGTTTTTCGAAAGTGTTCCAAAGACTTTAACTTGGTTTATTATCTTGCATTAGTTCTTTTAATGCGTGATATTCTTGCATTAGTTCTTTTAATGCGTCCCATCATTTAATCCTACCATTGCAGAAAACAACCAAAATATGACGTACGCTTATGCCATTCGCATTCGCCACTGGGCCCCGTCATTACCCGTTAGGTTACTTAACTAACGACAGAGCGGGGGCTGGGCTAGCGCGTCTGTAAAACATAAGCAACGCCTAAATAATACCATATATAGATATGCTGCAGTGATAAACATTTCAGATCACAGATAAATACATTAGATATACTAGGAATCTGTAATTTGTATGAGCCTGTAACAAAAACAGATTACACGGTCGCGGTGAATAGCCAATACCCCACCCAAGACCCCTACGGGTGCGGCAAACTACCCGCCAAGTACCCGAAGCGTAGTAACCTCCCTCATCTCCATGAGTAGGCCACTCGAGACTTCGGCATACCCGGTAGTTTGTGCACCCCCTCCATGGGTCTATCCTAGGAGCAAAAACAGTAAAAAGAAATTATACAATGACGGCTACAACCCCGACCCGGTTGTGCGGCCATACAAATAATTATTACATTAATTTACAAATTTACATGAAATTGCAAGAAAAGAAAACTCTCGTCTCACAACCCCCGGCTATTCACCCGCGACAATCCAACATATTTATATACACATTCCATCACATTACAGATCACAGATCATGTATAACCCCGACTAATCGACTTATAGCGATTAGCCGACGTTCAATACATGCAAACATCACAGATATAACCATCATAGTCAAAGTGTAGTGAAGTTCGGAAAAAATACGAAATTATAGGACCTCAAAAGTAAATTTCTGTTCTGGAAAATCTGGGCACATATAATATATCTTAAAAATCCCAAAACCCTACCAGAACAACACTGCACGAAAAACGATGCAGAGAAGACAACAAACGGCGGCGCTTCCGCGGCACATGCCTACCTCGTGCCGCGGAACCGCGGCGGTTTGAACGAAACAGTGGATCGTTTTTCATGGGTGTTCTAACAGAACCCTGAGCCGAATTTAGGAGTATAAAGTTTTTCATTTAGAGCAGAAAACATTTTAACAGAAACTAGGGTTTTGCAAAAGTTTGGTTTTTGGATTTTTCGGTTCCGAACTTCGTTACACTTTACTACCAAGCTAGTTTAAGTTTAGTTAGGCTCTGATACCACTGTAAGTCCACGTTGCGACCCCCGGTGCTTACGGGGAGGCGGAAACGGTATAAAAAAACAAATTTTTATCGCAAGAGGCAACATGGACTAAACAAGGTCGGGATCGTGTCTAAACTAAACTAGCAAACTTGCTAAAGAGATTTAGCTACTCGGATGAAGATGGTTATACCTAGCTTGTCTTGAACTCCTTCGTCTTCAAGCTCCGGTGGTGGTCCGATGGCTCCTTCTCGTCGTCTCCGTACGCCGAAGATAGATCCACTTGAAAGCTCCAACCTTTAGCTCCTTCTTCGTTCTTTGAAGAAACTAGTTCACTTGGTTTGCTAAACCTAGTGAACTAGAATGAGTAGAGAAGAAATAGAATGGGATTTTATCTATGGTTCTTGATTCTCAACTCATGAGACAAGAGAACCATATATTAAAGAGAGGGAGCAAGAGCAAAAGGGTGAGAGCAAAGTGGAGAGCTCAAGAACAAGAGAGAGAATGAGCAAGAAAGAATGAGGCTCTCTTTTGTCTCTCACCCTCTCATAATCCAAAGTAATCATAACTCATCATATCAAAAAAGTCTTATGTGTGATGGTTGAAGCAACCATAACCATATCATATCATCTACTCATTTTACCTAAATGAGCAAGCAAGAAAAAGTCTTTGCCATGAAATGATGGTTATGGTTATCATGATGGTCAACTAGTCAAGCCTAGTCAACCGGTCAACAAAGTCAACAAGTCAACAAAAGTCAACAAGTCAACAAAGTCAACAAAAGTCAACAACCAAGTCACCATAATACTTAATTAATATAATAGTTAATCACATATCATATTCTCATTAGGGTTGAGCAAAAAGTCAAAAAGTCAACGGTCAACTGTCAACAACCCTAATGAGAATCCGCTGTCTGTGCCTCCCTGTCAACTGTGCATACACACCCGCATCCGCGTTCCGAGGAACACGAATGCAAACTGGATAAATCCAATCCCATAAGGTACACTAGGATCTGGCTTAAACCAAAGCCCGCTAGTGTAAACTGTCCGGACACTGTACGTGCACAAGTGCACGGATGTGACCGAACCCTGTCGCAAAACCATGCGACCTGTCGCAATACCATGCAACCTCTACTCTTTTGCCTAAAGGCGAAAAGCTTTCTGTGTGGGACTCTAAAGACTCGACACTACGCTGGCAGTGGGTTTAACCACGGACCGCAAGTGGCACTAGCTGTGCGTAACGGTCCCCAGGTAATACCGACAAGAAGACCGACGAGGCGAAACCCATCTGAACTCCTACTGAGCCTGAGTGTGACATTCTCCGTACAGTCCGGTCTGTTCGTCTGATACATCGCATGGCGGGCCTAGGGGCGGTAAACGTCAGTCCCCCAATAGCGGTACAAGTCGTGCAAGAGCGAAGCCCAAAACACCCTGAGATAACACTGGAAACTTACCAGTATATCTCGTTTGCCCTGGCCAGGGACTACTCGTGTAATGGCTCTCCTAGACACAGCGCGATGTCAACCCCCAATACCGGGAGAGACAAATCCTGTCTAACCGTCACTGCCTCCAAGTGCTTCGGGACTGCACCCAACCACCACCTGTTTGCACGACTCCTTTGAGCCGTGGTAGGGTAGTGATCAAAGTACAGTGGGAACACACCCGAGGCGAAGTGACAGTGTCAAGTCAGCGGACTAAGCTGTACTCATGTCACCTGGGAACTGATAACTGACGATAGGTATAATACCAACTGGTCAGTTCCCGACGAGTCCTGTTCAGTGTACCCGTAACCTAACGGGCACCCGCATACTATCTCAAGTACGACGTACTGACGGCTGTGGGACAGACCGTCTCCCACACTGGGATGAGAAGCGCATGCGCTGGTCTACTCCGGAGTATCGATGCCCTGTCTCGATAGTCCTGCGACCAGGGACCTGCATAAGGATGTGCTTATAGATTACCCAGCCCCACTAGTGTGACGGCCATCACATCGCTGGTAATCAAGCAAAGATCCTAAGGGCTCCACTAATGTGCTCAGGCGGTATTCAAAAATAAACACATGTACACATTGAAGTAGAAATAAACCAAGTAGCATACTACTATTTTGAGCAAGATTGTATATACAAGGTGAATATCCCAAGCATCCATTAAGTAATATACATACTAGTATGATACAGTAATGGCCTCTAGGGCATATACACTAACAATCTCCCACTTGCACTAAGGCCATGTACTGGCGTATCGAAGACCTATCATCTCGATCAGCCGCTCGAACTGAGTCTGGGGCAAGGCCTTGGTGAATGGATCTGCAGTGTTGTCTTCTGAAGCGACCCTCCGTACCTCGATCTCCTGGCGATCCACGATCTCCCTGATCAGGTGATACCGCCTCAAGATGTGCCTGGATCTCTGATGGGACCTGGGTTCCTTCGCTAAAGCTATAGCCCCGTTGTTGTCGCAATACAGAGGTATTGGATCAACAATGGACGGAACCACCTGAAGTTCTTTCAAGAACTTCCTCATCCAGACAGCTTCTTTTGCGGCATCAGATGCAGCGATGTATTCCGCTTCCATCGTCGAGTCTGCAACGGTTTCCTGTTTGGAACTCTTCCAACACACCGCCCCTCCATTGAGGGTGAAGACAAAACCCGACATGGACTTGGAATCATCCTTGTCACTCTGGAAGCTGGAGTCAGCAAAGGCCTCGATCTGGAGGTCCTTTCCGCCATACACCAAGAACATCTCCTTAGTCCTTCTCAGGTACTTGAGAATGTTCTTTACCGCTATCCAATGTTTCTCCCCAGGGTTTGACTGATACCGGCTTACCACACTCAGTGCATAAGCTACATCCGGTCTGGTACACAACATCGCATACATTATAGAGCCTACCGCAGAAGCGTAGGGTATAATAGACATTCGATCCGTCTCCAAATCAGTCTTGGGAGACATCTCTTTAGAGAGGGTGATCCCGTGACAAGCCGACAGGTTACCGCGCTTGGAATCTTCCATACTGAATCTTTTCAGTATGGTGTCGATGTACCTGGACTGTGAAAGTCCTAATATCCTCTTGGATCTGTCACGGTAGATCCGGATACCCAGAATGTATGAGGCATCACCTAGGTCTTTCATGGAGAACCTGTGTGACAAGAACCCCTTGACAGATTGTAGCATAGGAATGTCATTTCCTATTAAAAGAATGTCATCCACGTATAAAACGAGGAATACTGTAGTTCTCGCTAAAAATCTACTATAGATGCATGGTTCATCTGGATTTTTGATAAAGCCAAATTCTTTGACCGTCTCATCAAAGCAGATGTTCCAACTCCGCGATGCCTGCTTTAGTCCATAGATGGACTTAAGCAACTTGCACACCTTTCCGCTGCTCCCACTCTGAATGAAACCCTCTGGCTGGTCCATATAGACACACTCCTCTAAATTTCCATTTAGAAAAGCTGTCTTTACGTCCATTTGCCAAATCTCATAATCGTGGAAGGCAGCAATGGCAAGAAGGATCCGAATGGATTTCAGCATGGCTACTGGAGAAAAGGTTTCGTCATAGTCCAAGCCAGGTCTTTGACGAAAACCCTTTGCTACCAGCCTAGCTTTATAGGTCTCAACCTGTCCATCTACACCAATCTTCCTTTTGAAGATCCACTTGCATCCTACGGGATTTACCCCGTCTGGAGCAATGTCCAACGTCCATACCTTGTTGGTGTACATGGACTCCATTTCGGTCCGCATTGCATCCATCCATTTCACTGAGTCAACGCTCTGAACGGCCTGCTGGAAGCTAGTAGGCTCATCATAATATATGATGCAATCCTCTCTATCTCCGTCTATGAGAAAACCGTAGTATCTCTCGGGCGGATGAGACTGCCTACTACTTCTGCGGAGCGGCGTAGGAATGTCCTGTTCTGTTGAACCCTCTGGTTCCACCAAACTTTCAGTAACAGTCTGTGGTTCTGGAACTTCTTCCAGTTCTATTGTGCTCCCACTTATCTGGGTTTCCAAAAACTCAGTTTCCAAGAAGCGGGCATGCTGAGAAACAAAAACCTTTTGTTCCTCAGCGGAATAGAAAAGATACCCCCTGGAGTTCCTTGGGTATCCCACAAACATACACTGTACTGAACGTGCCTCAAGCTTGTCCGCATGCTGCTTTTTTACAAAAGCTGGACATCCCCATACCTTAAGATACTTAAGACAGGGTTTCTTCCCAGTCCACATCTCATATGGGGTGGTAGGCACAGTCTTGGTGGGAGCCTTGTTCAAGAGATACGCAGCTGCTTCTATTGCATATCCCCAGAATGATCGCGGTAACTCAGCGTTACTCATCATGGACCGAACCATATCCAATAGGGTTCGGTTCCGTCTCTCCAATACACCGTTATGTTGCGGAGTGTATGGAGGAGTAAGCTGAGAGAGAATACCATTCTCTTTTAAGTAATTCAGGAATTCGGCACTTAAGTATTCTCCACCTCGATCCGATCTTAGAATCTTAATACTTTTGCCAGTCTGTTTCTCTACTTCATTCTTATACTCCTGGAATTTTCCAAAGGCCTCGGACTTATGTTTCATTAAGAAGACATAACCGTACCTTGAGAAGTCATCCGTAAAAGTAATGAAGTAAGAATGTCCGCTTCGGGCATGTGTAGACATTGGACCGCACACGTCACTGTGTACGAGTCCCAAGAGCTCGCTCGCTCTTACTCCATGTCCAGTAAACGGAGTCTTTGTCATCTTTCCTTTGAGACAGGATTCACAAGTGGCATACGACTGATATTCAAACGCATTCAAATACCCTTCTGTATGTAACTTCGTCAACCTTCTCTCATTGATGTGACCCAATCTACAATGCCATAAGAAAGTCTGATTTATTTCTGGAGACTTTCTTTTGTGTGTATTCTGGACATTAAAAATCTGTGGTTGGTTTAATACGTATATACCATTACTCAATGTACCTGACCCAATCAGAACTTGATTAAGGTGAATGTTTACAACATTACTTACAAACGCAAATTCATAACCTTCTTTAGAAACTAAAGATACAGAAATGATATTACAAGTTGCGTTGGGTACAAAAAAGCAATTATGCAAAACCAAAAGATGTCCATCTGGCATTCCCAGGTGATAGTCCCCCACGGCTTTAGCATCCATGCTAGCTCCGTTCGCAACTCTGAGGGTCATGTCAGCTTCCTTCAAAACCCTACGGTTTCTCAACGCCTGCAAAGAATTACAGATATGAGATCCTGATCCGGTATCCAATACCCAGGAAGTAGAGTTTATTGAAAGACAGTTTTCAATAACATACACACCTGAAGCTGAAGCTGCAACCTGCTTCAATTCCTGTGTTCTGGCCTTCCAGGCCCTGCAATCATTCTTCCAGTGTCCTTTCTTATGACAATAGAAGCATTCTTCCTTATCCACAAGCTTCCCCGCTATCTTTGTTGCTTTACCTTTTCCCTTCGTATCCACTTTACTTACACCGCCCCTTGGTATGGCGGGGGCCTTCTTCTTCTTTCCCTTGGCTTTCGCCTTGGACCTAGAAGAAGATGATCCTCCTACAAACAAAGTGGATGTATCCCTACCTTTCTGTAGGGTGCCCTCTGCGCTCCTCAGCATGTTGAGGAGCTCTGAAAGTTCAACCTCTTTTTCTTGTAGGTTGAAGTTCAGTATAAACTGGGCGTAAGTGGAAGGAAGGGACTGGAGAACTATATCCGTATATAGCTCACTCTCCAATGTGATCCCTAGGTCAGCGAGCTCCTCAATGTAGCCGATCATCTTTAGCACGTGCTCGGCTACTGATGATCTGACGGCCATTCTTGTCGAGAATAACTTTTTCGACGCTTCGTATCTTGCGATACGAGATTGCTCTCCATACAGTTCTTTTGTATGGAGCAATATGGATTCCATGTCCATATTCTTATGCCTCCTCTGATGTTCGTTGTCCATCGAGGCAAGCAGGAGGCACTTGGCCTTCGCGCTATCAATCTCCCAAGTCTTGCGGATTTCCTTATCCGCGACACTGGAAGTTGGACCAGGGACAGGGGGAGCTTTGGTGGTAAGAAGATACCCCAGCTTGTCATAAGTGATTGCTATCTTGACATTCCTGAGCCAATCTTTGTAGTTTGGCCCTGTCAGTTTGTTTTTATCTAGGAGTAACTTAAGTCCAGTCATGTTGATTGGTCGCTGCAATTTGGAGAGAAGAAGAAACACTCAGCATGATGCTCTTGCAAGTTTAGAGTGGTTTTTAGTTTGTCTAAACAGGATGGCTCCTACTGTTTCTCGAATCCCTCCTCAAGCCATAAAGGAAGAATTAGTCAGGATCAATCCCACCGTACAATACTTGCTTAACCGTTCGGCCAGGCTGGTGTCAGTACTTCGAGGGAGGTTTTCCAACGCTTTCGCGAAGTTCCTTAATTAGAAAACCTCTTTTCCCTGGGTGCGTAGCCCCGCTAACACCTTTCTAGGCACCTACTAGGTTTATAGCATTGATCGTTTAGCGAGAAATTTCCCGAGGAGTAGCATATACTCACAGTAGGATCAGGATCCAAATATCATCGCGTGACGAAACTGAAGGAATCCTACCAGAATCACCACACTCCAAATGGTATGCAAATCTAGCAAGTTTCAGTACTTATGAAACTCCCGATGTGGATTTTTGCCCCATGCTCTTATGACCTTGACGAAGGTCAACAAATCATAAGTCACATGTCAAGTTCTGCCCGTCATTATCCAGGTTAATTTGAATCCACCCGTATATACCCTTGACGAAGGTCAACAAGGTAATGCGAATGTCCCAAACCAACGCATCTATCTATGCTACATATGAATACCCAACAGCTACCAATCACTATGCCTTGACGAAGGTCAACAAACACAGCTTGAATACTATTGAATATTCATACGAAACGACGGAGGGCTACGAATGGTTTTGGCAAAACCGTGAACGTAGTGAACTTGATTTGGTCGATGGAACGAGATAGCTTTTAAAAGGAGTGGCTCAAACTCCGTATTTTAAAAGTTTGTTTTGAAAAGAACCGAGTGGTTTTTCGAAAGTGTTCCAACGACTTTAACTTGGTTTATTATCTTGCATTAGTTCTTTTAATGCGTGATATTCTTGCATTAGTTCTTTTAATGCGTCCCATCATTTAATCCTACCATTGCAGAAAACAACCAAAATATGACGTACGCTTATGCCATTCGCATTCGCCACTGGGCTCCGTCATTACCCGTTAGGTTACTTAACTAATGACAGAGTGGGGGCTGGGCTAGCGCGTCTGTAAAACATAAGCAACGCCTAAATAATACCATATATAGATATACTGCAATGATAAAAATATTTCAGATCACAGATAAATACATTGGATATACTAGGAATCTGTAATTTGTACGAGCCTGTAACAAAAACAGATTACACGGTCGCGGTGAATAGCCAATACCCCACCCAAGACCCCTACGGGTGCGGCAAACTACCCGCCAAGTACCCGAAGCGTAGTAACCTCCCTCATCTCCATGAGTAGGCCACTCGACACTTCGGCATACCCGGTAGTTTGTGCACCCCCTCCATGGGTCAATCCTAGGAGCAAAAACAGTAAAAAGAAATTATACAATGACGGCTACAACCCCGACCCGGTTGTGCGGCCATACAAATAATTATTACATCAATTTACAAATTTACATGAAATTGCAAGAAAAGAAAACTCTCGTCTCACAACCCCCAGCTATTCACCCGCGACAATCCAACATATTTATATACACATTCCATCACATTACAGATCACAGATCATGTATAACCCCGACTAATCGACTTATAGCGATTAGCCGACGTTCAATACATGCAAACATCACAGATATAACCATCATAGTCAAAGTGTAGTGAAGTTCGGAAAAAATACGAAATTATAGGACCCCAAAAGTAAATTTTTGTTCTGGAAAATCTGGGCACATATAATATATCTTAAAAATCCCAAAACCCTACCAGAACAACACTGCACGAAAAACGATGCAGAGAAGACAACAAACGGCGGCGGTTCCGCGGCACATGCCTACCTCATGCCGCGGAACCGCGGCGGTTTGAACGAAACAGTGGATCGTTTTTCATGGGTGTTCTAACAAAACCCTGAGCCGAATTTAGGAGTATAAAGTTTTTCATTTAGAGCAGAAAACATTTTAACAGAAACTAGGGTTTTGCAAAAGTTTGGTTTTTGGATTTTTCGGTTCCGAACTTCGTTACACTTTACTACCAAGCTAGTTTAAGTTTAGTTAGGCTCTGATACCACTGTAAGTCCACGTTGCGACCCCCGGTGCTTACGGGGAGGCGGAAACGGTATAAAAAAAACAAATTTTTATCGCAAGAGGCAACATGGACTAAACAAGGTCGGGATCATGTCTAAACTAAACTAGCAAACTTGCTAAAGAGATTTAGCTACTCGGATGAAGATGGTTATACCTAGCTTGTCTTGAACTCCTTCATCTTCAAGCTCCGGTGGTGGTCCGATGGCTCCTTCTCGTCGTCTCCGTACGCCGAAGATAGATCCACTTGAAAGCTCCAACCTTTAGCTCCTTCTTCGTTCTTTGAAGAAACTAGTTCACTTGGTTTGCTAAACCTAGTGAACTAGAATGAGTAGAGAAGAAATAGAATGGGATTTTATCTATGGTTCTTGATTCTCAACTCATGAGACAAGAGAACCATAGATTAAAGAGAGGGAGCAAGAGCAAGAGGGTGAGAGCAAAGTGGAGAGCTCAAGAACAAGAAAGAGAATGAGCAAGAAAGAATGAGGCTCTCTTTTGTCTCTCACCCTCTCACAATCCAAAGTAATCATAACTCATCATATCAAAAAAGTTTTATGTGTGATGGTTGAAGCAACCATAACCATATCATATCATCTACTCATTTTACCTAAATGAGCAAGCAAGAAAAAGTCTTTGCCATGAAATGATGGTTATGGTTATCATGATGGTCAACTAGTCAAGCCTAGTCAACCGGTCAACAAAGTCAACAAGTCAACAAAAGTCAACAAGTCAACAAAGTCAACAAAAGTCAACAACCAAGTCACCATAATACTTAATTAATATAATAGTTAATCACATATCATATTCTCATTAGGGTTGAGCAAAAAGTCAAAAAGTCAACGGTCAACTGTCAACAACCCTAATGAGAATCCGCTGTCTGTGCCTCCCTGTCAACTGTGCATACACACCCGCATCCGCGTTCCGAGGAACACGAATGCAAACTGGATAAATCCAATCCCATAAGGTACACTAGGATCTGGCTTAAACCAAAGCCCGCTAGTGTAAACTGTCCGGACACTGTACGTGCACAAGTGCACCGATGTGACAGAACCCTGTCGCAAAACCATGCGACCTGTCGCAATACCATGCGACCTCTACTCTTTTGCCTAAAGGCAAAAAGCTTTCTGTGTGGGACTCTAAAGACTCGACACTACGCTGGCAGTGGGTTTAACCACGGACCGCAAGCGGCACTAGCTGTGCGTAACGGTCCCCAGGTAATGCCGACAAGAAGACCGACGAGGCGAAACCCATCTGAACTCCTACTGAGCCTGAGTGTGACATTCTCCGTACAGTCCGGTCTGTTCGTCTGATACATCGCATGGCGGGCCTAGGGGGCGGTAAACGTCAGTCCCCCAATAGCGGTACAAGTCGTGCCGGAGCGAAGCCCAAAACACCCTGAGATAACACTGGAAACCTACCAGTATATCTCGTTTGCCCTGGCCAGGGACTACTCGTGTAATGGCTCTCCTAGACACAGCGCGATGTCAACCCCCAATACCGGGAGAGACGAATCCTGTCTAACCGTCACTGCGTCCAAGTGCTTCGGGACTGCACCCAACCACCACCTGTTTGCACGACTCCTTTAAGCCGTGGTAGGGTAGTGATCAAAGTACAGTGGGAACACACCCGAGGCGAAGTGACAGTGTCAAGTCAGCGGACGAAGCTGTACTCATGTCACCTGGGAACTGATAACTGACGATAGGTATAATACCAACTGGTCAGTTCCCGACGAGTCCTGTCCAGTGTACCCGTAACCTAACGGGCACCCGCATACTATCTCAAGTACGACGTACTGACGGCTGTGGGACAGACCGTCTCCCACACTGGGATGAGAAGCGCATGCGCTGGTCTACTCCGGAGTATCGATGCCCTGTCTCGATAGTCCTGCGACCAGGGACCTGCATAAGGATGTGCTTATAGATTACCCAGCCCCACTAGTGTGACGTCCATCACATCGCTGGTAATCAAGCAAAGATCCTAAGGGCTCCACTAATGTGCTCAGGCGATATACAAAAATAAACACATGTACACATTGAAGTAGAAATAAACCAAGTAGCATACTACTATTTTGAGCAAGATTATATATACAAGGTGAATATCCCAAGCATCCATTAAGTAATATACATACTAGTATGATACAGTAATGGCCTCTAGGGCATATACACTAACAGCATGGTGTGAGTCTCATACAACCATGTAGCATGTCGCATCAAGCATGACACAAAAGATGTACATTAATATATATCACATATATACTGAGTGTACACTAGTGAGAAAAAGAAATCTTAAGTGAGCTAATATTAGTTAATGTAAGATAATATATCAAATATATAAGTATACATTAAATTATTAAATCAACACTTGATTTAATAATCCGGCTATATCATATACAACCGACTAATGTCAAATATATCAACTTATCGAATCAACACTTGATTCGACAGCCCGGCTATATCACATTTAACCGACCGATATCACATATCGCGAGAATATAATACGGTATCACATACACGTATTAATCTCGGTCCCGCTCATATCACATATGTGCTCCTATTTCGTTTCGCCTGAGCCAGGAAACCTCTATGTAAGACTCTAAAGACTCGACAATACGCCGGCAGTAGGTGGTGATCATATCAGTCACCCACAAGCCGCAAGCAGTCTGCTAAACGTAACGGCCACCCGGGTATTAAGCGATCAGAAGATCAACAAGCAAGCCTGCTCATACTCCTGCGAATCTAATAAGTAACATTACCGCACAGTCCGATCTCTTCGTCTGATATGTCGCATATCGCAGCCTGGGGGTGGTATGTTGGAGATAGTGCCCTCAGAGTCAATTATTGGATCACAGGCACGTGATTGCAATGATTGAGGGAGGACCTATCCCGGTAGGACAGTCTTACTCGAGATGATAGTATGCTATCTGGTTTACCTTTATCATCATGTACTGCTTTAGGTGACCTGACATGTCGCTATTGCACGTTGATAGAGCCCCTAGGATTCTTGCTTGACTACCGGCAGTATGAGGGCGATCATATACGTGGGAGCTGGTAGTCTATAAGCACATCCTTAAAAGGTCCCTAGTCGTGGGATTTTCGAGATAGGGCATCGATACTCCAGAGTATACTAGTGTATACAGTCGAGACCCCGACGAGGGGCGGTGGCCGGTCTCACAAGCCACTGGTGTCAGTTGGTTCACCTAAGATGTATACAGGTGCTCATTGGGTTATGAGTACACCGGACAGGACTCGCCGGGAACATGCTAGTTGGTCTTATACCTGACGTCAGATAGCAGTTCCCAGGTGACATGTGTACAGGTTAGTTCATCGACCTGGGGATCGTCATTTGTCTCGTGTGAGTTCCCACTGTGCTTTTATTACTACCCTACCACGGCTCAAAGGAGTCGTGCAAACAGGTTTTAGTTGGGTACAGTCCCGAGCCACATGGAGGTAGTGAGCGGATCTTCAGGGGTTCGTCTCTCCCGGTATTGGGGGTGAGGTCGCGCTGTGTCTAGGAGAGCCATTACACGAAGTCCTTGGCCAAGGCAGGAGATTTACCGGTAGGTATTCCAGTAGTATCTCAGGGTGTTCTGGGCTACACTCCGACACGACTTGTACCACTTTTGGGGGTCTGACTTTTACCAACCCCCTAGGCCCGCCATGCGATGCTCATAGACGAACGGACCGGACTGTACGGATATTGTCACTGACGGGCTCAGTAGGGTGTCAGAATGAGTTCGCTCATCGACGTCCCTTTTGGTCAATAGCTGGTGGCCCGTCACGTATTGGCTTATACCTCTGACGTGCTAGTGGTTAAATCCACAACCATAGTATTGACGAGTCTTTAGAGTCCACCACACTTTCAGTTACTCAAGCTTTCAGGCGAAACGCTGTAGAGGCCGTATGGAGATATGGCAGGGTCCGATCAATACGTGCGGTATTGCACGGATCAGGATCAGACGGTTTGTACTAGTGGCCGTATGGTTATATGGCAGGGTTCGATCAGATACGTGCGGTATTGCACGGATCAGGATCGAACGGATATTACTAGCCGGCTTTAGTTTAAGCCGGATCCTAGTTTAGTACAGTGTAGATTTTGTCTCATTGCATTTGTATCCGGACGGAATACAGATGCGGGTGTGTATGCACAATATCGGGGTTTTCCTGTAATTTATTACGGGACCAGTTTTTTAGAGTTGCCACTTTGCATTTCGTTCCGGCCGGTTTTCCTTTGTTCTTTCCCGTCCGGACTTTTTCGATGGAGGGTGTTATTTGCAAGTTTGCAAATTACACTTTGTGGAGGGGTTTATTGCATAAGGATTGATTATGAAAGCATCTTTGCTTTTCATGCATTTATTGTGAAGTGAATGGATTTGAGTTTTGTGATCATTATGATGTGGTTACCCCTTGCTTTTTCCCTACCATCACCTCCCTCTTGCATTATGATTTCACCCCACCACCATTTCCCACTTGAAGGGGCCGGCCACAATTTGATGAGCGGAGAAAATGAGAGGGTTTCATTTTGATGAGGATAATTTGGTTCATCTCATTTTTCCTTGCTACACACATTCTAGCTTCACTTGAAAATTCCACACCTCCATCAATGGCAACATAACCCCAAAGTGAGACATGAACTCTACACTACATTCTACAACAAATCTTGGACACGTCGGCTAGCCTACTTCGCGCCCGAGTTGCCTCGGTATTGAGGTGGGAGCCCGTAAAAGATACAGGCGATGTGGTGCCCTTCCGGCGAGGAGGCGACGACCGGAGTTTCCGCAGGAGATCGGGACGACGAGGAGAAGACCGGAGGACTCGGATCATTCGGTATATCTCTTCCCCTTCTTGTAGTTAGCTTAGATCTAGTTTAATGGTTCGATCCGGGTGTTTAGTGCGCGGTGGTGCCGGTTTGCTAAGTCCGCAAAATTAAAGTTTATCACCGCTTCCGCATTTGGCCGTCGGATTGACAGCCGGGGCGCCGCCGTGCACTTACAGTGGTATCAGAGCCTCGCCATTAACTTCGTCTAGCTTCGTTTGATGTGTTTTGCATTTCCGATCGACCAAAATTCCAAAATCTACATTTTTCCTCACATCAGTTTTCTGTTGAATTTTTTCTTGCTCGAAAAATTTTTCAGGTTGAAGAAAACTAATGTACTGGAAATTCTAAGACTACTGGGAAAATTCGACACATTCAGTCGACCACCTAAGCGCTGAACCACGGCCAAACCCCCCCTTGGGCCGCGGTTCCGCCGCATATTGGTGTCTTCACTGCGTCGTATTTTTCCAGTGGGCTTCTGGGCTTATTTTAGGGGTTTTGGAATATTAAAATTGGGCCCAGATTTTCTGTGAGTGCTACAGTATTGCTTGGGGGCCCACTTGTTAATTTTTGATCGATCGGATATTTTGAACACATTTTTCACAGTATTTACATTATATCTGCGACCGTGAATTTCACTTGATCGGTAAATCCAGTCTAACTGCTATAGCCCAGTTAGACGGATTTGCGAACGTGACTTTCACGTTGATGTTTCGTGTTTTTGCTGTGATGTTGCGGATCGATCGTGGGGGATAGCCTGGATGCAATGCTAGTACAGTGTTGGTGTATTATGTACATTTGATATTGCGGGGCGAGCGTCCGACATGTGGACTGCCGTTACTGCCTGTTTGTATTATTCTTTTGGGGCACGACCTGGTTGCGGTCGATGTACCCGTTGTATGTATATTTTACTTTCTGTACTAGGATTACCCCGCGGAGGGGTGCACGGATAGCCAGGTTCTGGAGGGAAACAAGCCCGCATCTCATGGCATTGGGACGGAAGGGGATTCACTCTTGAATTGGCGGGCTATTCGCCGCACTCGTAGGGGGTACAGGTTGACCCAGGAGGGGTGCCCAAGTTACCGTATTCCGTGAAGTGCTGGGTGGTCCATCACGGTGCTGAAAGGGGCTGCCTCGCTTCAGGTTTTGGCGGGTAACTTGCCACGCCCGTAGGGGTCTAGGATTTCATTGCAGAGGCTATCCACACGACCAGGGGAACGTCGGGTTTCAGTAGTGGCTCTGTGAAACCCGGGGATCCCAGATATCTGTATTGTTCTGTGATGCTGTACATTTCTGTGATGTTGCATTTCTTATCACGTCTTGAGCGAATATAATATATTGGTATATATATTAGTAGATGTTGTATATGTTTTACATCCGCGCTAGTCCAGTCCCCGCTCTGCCGTTAGTTAGCTAACCTAACGGGTGATGACGGGACCCAGTGGCGAATGCGGATGGCATATACGTACGTCAGTATATTTTCGTTCTTTGTGGTGTGATCAATTGATGGGACTGCATTGATTCGGATCAATGCAAGTTAAAACAAACCTATTCTGATGTTGTTGGAACACTTTTCAAAAAGTTGTTATTGCAAGGACGTTCTCTTTTGTTTTGCATCGTGGTATTCATTTGGAATATCCTGCTCCTCAGTCGACGAGGCAAGGGCCGAGATCCTTTCACCGGGAGTGACCCCTTGGACAGAAGTTTGCGTCAGGGCATTAACTTCACTATAGCCGATTACTTTTGCTTTGCACCGTGGTATTCAGATGGAATATCCTGCACCTCATTCTACGGGGAAAGAGCCGAGATCCCTTCACCGGGAGTGACCTCTTTAGCAAAGGTTTTCGTCACTATATTTTTAAAAGCTATCAGTTCCTTCAACGATATCAAGTACACTACGTTAAAGGTTTTCGCCAGAAACCATTCGTAGCCCTCCGTCGATTCATATGGGTAGTCAATAGTATTCAAGCTGTGTTTGTTGGCCTTAGTCAAGGCACAGTGTTTGGTAACTATTGGATATTCATATGCTACATAGATAGATGCGTTGGTTTGGGACAGTCATATAACCTTGTTGGCCCTAGTCAAGGGCTTGTACGGGTGGGTTCAAATCAACCTGGACATTGACGGGTAGAACTTGACATGTGACTTATGATTTGTTGGCCTTAGTCAAGGTCATAAGAGCATGGGGTAAAAATCACATCGGGAGTTTCAAAAGAACTGAAACTTGCCAGATATGCGCATACCTTCTGGAGTGTGATGACGTGAGCGGATTCCGTCACATTATCATGTGATGAGAGTTGGATCCCGATTCCCACTGATGAGTTGGTTTACTCCTCGGGTGACCCCGACTAATTCTTCTTTCAGGTTTGGAGGAGAATTTGAGGTACAGTGGGAGGTTTCCTGATTAGATAAATTGGTAACCATTCTGATCTAGGATAGAGTGCACACTGAGTGTTTCTTTTCTCTCTCTCTCTGGCAGCGACCATTGACCCGACCCTAGACTATGACTCAGTGACCAAGTTGACCGAACCTTCTTAACACTGGCTTTTGGATTGTCAGAGTTGCAGACCTCATTGCCACTCTACTTTTACCCTTTTCTCTAGGACACCCCGTATTACTACGAACGTCCACTTCCATTAGACAAAACCATCGTATGGTTAGATACGAACTCGAAGGAATTCGAGGATGGTTTCCGGTTCTGGAGAAAACAGATAGGATTATTCAGTTGTCTTTTCCCTTTTACCTTCTCTCAAGTTGTGAGTACTCCTTGGTTTAGGAGATAGTACACCTATTACGCAAATTGGATAGTCTTCTTCCAAACCTTAGGCTGGTGCCGACCGGTAGGGAATGAAGAAAACCAATTAGCCTAAACGGTGTGCAGAAGGTATTAAGATTAAGACAAAGCAAGGGATTAGTAAGAGGGCAAAGTAAATTGCGACTGATATTCATGACCAAACCAAGTTTTTCTTCGCCAATCCTAAATCACCTTTGTATTTCTCCAGGACACTCCGTATCACTACGAAGATCCACAGTTTATTTGGATACTCCATCGTATGGTTATATACGAACTCGAAAGGAACTTGTTCCAGTTCGGGGATGGATTCTGGTCCAGGAGAAATAGGAATAAGGTTTATTCGGTTGTCTTTTATCTTCACCTTCTCTCGCATTGAGAGTGCTCCTAGGATTAGGACAGTACACCCATTATGCTTATTGGATAGTCTTCCTCCAAACCATAGGCTGGTGCCGAACGGTAGGAAAAGAAGAAAACCATTTGGCCTAAGGGGTGTGCAGAAGGTAATGACTAAAGACATATAAAGGGATTTGGAGAGGTGGCAAAGAATTATACGGTTATAGTTGTGAATCTGGATAATAGAAGAGGCATTTCTAGGAATACCAGGATACCCCATCGAAACATTTCAATGTTTTAATTCAACTGTGTACTCTTAAAAGAAAACTGATTTCCCGATTTGACACTTGCTCCAGGGTATGTATTTACCAGGTTTGATTCTCACATCTGTATGGTTTTACAGATGATGAGTGGAAGTAAGTTATTGGAAATTGGGTGATCATCCTCATTATATCGGGATTCGTTGTAATCGGTGATATTTGAGGAGATCATCTGGGCTATTTGCCGGTCGGCAAATATTTGGTTTTGAATATCCGCTGTTGTGCACCAATTTCAAATTGATATATCTATACGTCTATTTTCATAGAGTGAGGTATACCTTTTGATATTATGTCGATGACATTTACCTATATCAGTGGATGGTTGGGTAAGGAGCATTAAACAACGGTGTAATTCTTCTTAACCATAAGTACAGTTTTCAACCTACGACATACAGTGAAAGAGTTGTTAGACTCAGCGGACTTATACAGAGTATTGTATGTTGTCCAGTGTCCATTAGGACAGAGGGGTTGGTCCTCATACTATATTCTGTTTACTTTTAACTTCTCTAGTTCTTAGACATGTGTTTCGTAGAAACACAGGGTCTAAGTTTTGAGGAGTTATAGGTATTTAAATAGAGTAGAGAACCACGTGTAGCAAGTATCGGGATTCTTCAAAGTGACCGAAGATGTAGATACTTGTGTATGGTATTCAGTTGATAGTAATGATAAAGAGAAATTGCTTCTCTTTCAGGTTACTCATAATTGGAAGCATTCCTAAGTTGAGTAACGCTGATCGGCCTCTTTCCATTTAGTTGACATGCACTGGAGACAGCTGCATGATTTGAATCTGGTTAAATTAAATTAGTGCCTCTGGTTCTATATTGGATATAGTACAGTTCATATCTTAACATTGTTAAGGTACGGGGAGTTGTCCGGCTTATGATTAAAACCAGACTCTGGATAACTCAAGGCACGTTTCTGTAATGGCTGTTTGTGGGTTGACCCAGGCTATGACGAGGGTTGACTTTCTACCATCTAGCAGATCAATAGAAATATTGTTCTAGACTCGCCACGGTTTTATTAAAAATAGATTTTTTCAAAAACAGTAGTGGGAGTATGGTAGAACTGGAAGTGATTCCAGAACCGCAAACGATTACTGAAGTTTTGATAAGGAACCTATAGATTCAATCTGATTTGACATTCCATTGGCCACTCCGCAGATACGGTGGGTCACTTCAGGCACCCGAGAGGTACTCCGGTAGCCTCAAGGACGGTGACAGGGAAGTTCTTGTTTACCCACACTTGCCATTGTTGTTGTTCCAGTCTGCGAGACCCGGCAGGAGGATGAGTATAGCGTCGTTCTAAACTAGCTTTAGAAGTGCACGTCTATATGACTCTGCCAGAGGGTTGTCGTAGTCAGTGGGAGCAGCGGAAGCATTGGTGGACATCAGGCTTATGTCTATTTATAGACTAAAGCAGATGTAGCGGAGATAGATCATCTATTTCTGATGTGACAGTCATAGGTTTGACGTCATCAGAATAGGGGATGGATCTGTTGAGAAGGTAGTAGGAAGTGATATTCCTATACTACGATCGGTTATACTTTGGTCGTCACACAGTGGTTTCTCCATATGGGACTTGGACATTATATCAGACATACTGGTTACTGGATCTATGGTTTTAGATCTAGATTTGGGTGGTTTCCCAATCAGGGTACTTTGACAGCATTCTAAGAGTATTTAGAATGGACGACTCCTGGCACGGTAGTGTACCTGCAGGTAATGGAGTCACCCTCTCTAAAGGTGTCTTACAGACTAAAGAGGAGAGGGATATGCATGATTGGCAGATCACTTGCTTAGGCAATTGAGTCAATCATGAGATGTCAAGTACCACACCAGATGTTGTTCTTGCACTAGATGCAATAAGTTGACATTGATCCAATCCTGGAGAAACAGCCGGAAGCAGTTTTAGAACATAAGTGGATGTTCTAGGGATATGATAACGGCTGCCTCCTTTAGGAGACGATTATCATTCCAGGCTTCCAAGGTGACATGGACGACAAGGAGGTTGTCAGAGTTATATTTTTCCTTCTGACGAGGGGCAGTATTTTGGACAGGTGATCCAAGGAAATACTGAGGGTGGCATGGCGCAGGATACTGATTAAGTTCAGTTAACGATACAGTCTAAGAAGTTTGGATTTGGTGTTCATTTATGAGCTAGGTCCCATCAGACATCCAGACATTCTAAGACAAGTATTGATCATTTCGGGAGATGGCTTTCTCCGCGAACTTGAGATATAGAGAGACATAGAAAGAAACACCAGAGCGGATCCACTCACTGAGGCTATTCCTCAAACGCAATAGTTTCGCAAACGAGCTTTGTGAGACTGCCTAGTAGAGGAGTTGGGTGTTCGGTATCACACGGGCTGTGAGTATGTGACATCGCAATAATTAGCCTTGAGTGCAAGTGGGAAATTGTTGGAGATAGTGCCCTCAGAGTCAATTATTGGATCACAGGCACGTGATTGCAATGATTGAGGGAGGACCTATCCCGGTAGGACAGTCTTACTCGAGATGATAGTATGCTATCTGGTTTACCTTTATCATCGTGTACTGCTTTAGGTGACCTGACATGTCGCTATTGCACGTTAATAGAGCCCCTAGGATTCTTGCTTGACTACTGGCAGTATGAGGGCGATCATATACGTGGGAGCTGGTAGTCTATAAGCACATCCTTAAAAGGTCCCTAGTCGTGGGAGTTTCGAGATAGGGCATCGATACTCCAGAGTAGACTAGTGTATACAGTCGAGACCCCGACGAGGGGCGGTGGCCGGTCTCACAAGCCACTGGTGTCAGTTGGTTCACCTAAGATGTATACAGGTGCTCATTGGGTTATGAGTACACCGGACAGGACTCGCCGGGAACATGCTAGTTGGTCTTATACCTGACGTCAGATAGCAGTTCCCAGGTGATATGTGTACAGGTTAGTTCATCGACCTGGGGATCGTCATTTGTCTCGTGTGAGTTCCCACTGTGCTTTGATTACTACCCTACGACGGCTCAAAGGAGTCGTGCAAACAGGTTTTAGTTGGGTACAGTCCCGAGCCACATGGAGGCAGTGAGCGGATCTTCAGGGGTTCGTCTCTCCCGGTATTGGGGGTGAGGTCGCGCTGTGTCTAGGAGAGCCATTACACGAAGTCCTTGGCCAAGGCAGGAGATTTACTGGTAGGTATTCCAGTAGTATCTCAAGGTGTTCTGGGCTACACTCCGACACGACTTGTACCGCTTTTGGGGGTCTGACTTTTACCAACCCCCTAGGCCCGCCATGCGATGCTCATAGACAAACGGACCGGAATGTACGGATATTGTCACTGACAGGCTCAGTAGGGTGTCAGAATGAGTTCGCTCATCGACATCCCTTTTGGTCAATAGCTGGTGGCCCGTCAGGTATTGGCTTATACCTCTGAGGTGCTAGTGGTTAAATCCACAACCATAGTATTGACGAGTCTTTAGAGTCCACCACACTTTCAGTTACTCAAGCTTTCGGACGAAACGCTGTAGAGGCCGTATGGAGATATGGCAGGGTCCGATCAGATACGTGCGGTATTGCACGGATCAGGATCAGACGGTTTGTACTTGTGGCCGTATGGTTATATGGCAGGGTTCGATCAGATACGTGCGGTATTGCACGGATCAGGATCGAACGGATATTACTAGCCGGCTTTAGTTTAAGCCGGATCCTAGTTTAGTATAGTGTAGATTTTGTCTCATTGCATTTGTATCCGGACGGAATACAGATGCGGGTGTGTATGCACAATAACGGGGTTTTCCTGTAATTTATTACGGGACCAGTTTTCTGGAATTGCCACTTTGCATTCCGTTCCGGCCGGTTTTCCTTTGTTCTTTCCCGGCCGGACTTTTTCGATGGAGGGTGTTATTTGCAAGTTTGCAAATAACACTTTGTGGAGGGGTTTATTGCATAAGGATTGATTATGAAAGCATCTTTTCTTTTCATGCATTTATTGTGAAGTGAATGGATTTGATATGGATTTGAGTTTTGTGATCATTATGTTTAGGATGTGGTTACCCCTTGCTTTTTCCCTACCATCACCTCCCTCTTGCATTATGATTTCACCCCACCACCATTTCCCACTTGAAGGGGCCGGCCACAATTTGATGAGAGGAGAAAATGAGAGGGTTTCATTTTGATGAGGATAATTTGGTTCATCTCATTTTTCCTTGCTACACACATTCTAGCTTCACTTGAAAATTCCACACCTCCATCAATGGCAACATAACCCCAAAGTGAGACATGCACTCTACACTACATTCTACAGCAAATCTTGGACCCCAAAGTGAGTTGCCTCGGTATTGAGGTGGGAGCCCGTAAAAGATACAGGCGATGTGGTGCCCTTCCGGCGAGGAGGCGACGACCGGAGTTTCCGCAGGAGATCGGGACGACGAGGAGAAGACCGGAGGACTCGGATCATTCGGTATATCTCTTCCCCTTCTTGTAGTTAGCTTAGATCTAGTTTAATGGTTCGATCCGGGTGTTTAGTGCGCGGTGGTGCCGGTTTGCTAAGTCCGCAAAATTAAAGTTTATCACCGCTTCCGCATTTGGCCGTCGGATTGACGGCCGGGGCGCCGCCGTGCACTTACATGGTAAACGTAAGACCCCAATAGCCTGATAAGTCATGCCGATGCAAGGCCCATAACGGTTCGAGAAACAAATAATAACACTTACCAGTAGATCTCAGCAACCCTGGCCAGGGATTTCCTGTTATGGCCAATCGAGCATAGCGCAACATCAACCTCCAATTCCAGGAGAGACGAATCCCCTCCTATCGCTCATTGCCACCATGTGACTCGGGACTGTACCCAAAAACCACCGTTTTGCACGATCTCTTGAACATGGTAAGGTGGAAATCAAAGCACAGTGGGAATCACTCAAGACTCTATGACGATCTCTGGTCTACAGACTAACCTGTATCAGTGTCACCAGAGAACTGCTATCTGACGATAGGTATAATACCATCTAGGAGTTCTCGGCGAGTCCGTTCAGTATACCGAGTCTCCACTGAGCACCCGTATACCTTCTCTGATGTCAAACACCATTGAATGTGGGATCATCCATCGCCCATCATATAGGTCAAGAAGCACATACGCAAGTCTACTCTGGAATATCGATGCCCCGTCTCGATACTCCCACGACTAGGAACTATTGAAGGATGTACATACCGACTATCTCTGCCCCACTAGTATGATCTGCATCATAATCATGGTAGTCAAGTACTCATCCTAAAGGCTTTATCAATATGTAATAGAGAGACAATAAGTGTACATGTTAAGATAAAGAGCAACCAGATAACATACTATCATGTCGAGCAAGAAAGTCCTCTCTATATATGTCCAAGCATCCACTATAATATACATCACATGTATAATAATGGCCTCTAAGGCACACATTTAACTAACAGATAATACTGTCGGGCTTAGGATTAAGCCGGTTCATTGAATCGGATATTGATTTAATGCAAGTATTATTTTAGTGGTATTATTCTATCTCTTGCGTATTCGTATTTTGGTATGAATACGGATATGTATATACAGTAGAAAGTATTTTGCATTTATACAAAATACCTTCTAGAAGTTGATACCTCATCTTGTATTTTTTTCTATTTTTGATTGAAAATTGAAAATGAGGTAGAAAGGGGAAGTATGGCATGAAGGATAGCTTGGCTATTTATTGCTAATACTATTGAAGTATGGTCGGATTTTTAAAAGAGAAAATAACTTAGCCATTCTCTTGTGAGAGCCATCATTCTTCTCATGCAAAAGTGAGAGTTATTCTTCACTTGCTCTCTTACTCTCTTCCTCTTGAGTTCATCTTCATCTTCAACCCCTACCATTCTCATGTGTTGAGAGACAATGGTTTTGAGGTAGAAAATTACCATAAAATATCACCACATCAACTAAGCAAGCTAGATTAGCAAACTAGTTTGCCTAGGTTACTTCTTTTAGAGGTAGGAGCTTGGATCAAGGACCTTCAGGTGGATCATCTAGGACCGAGAAGGCCGACCATCAAGTTTGATCAAGATCACCTAAGGAGCTCAAGAAGAGGAGTAAAGACCCAAAGTCAGTGAAGACTCCCGTTTTGAGTGTTGGGCCATCTTCCTCCTCTAGCCCGAAGGCTAAGGCCAAGGCCAAGGGAAAGATGAAGAAGAAACCCACCAAACCTAAGGGTGGAGTCAAAAAGGCTAAGGGGAAAGACAAGTCCAAGGCTGGGGAATCGGGGAAAGGGGAATGTTATCACTACCACAAAATAGGACACTGGAAGCGCAACTGCACGGAGTACTTGGATCTCAAGAAGAAGCATGGGGATGCTTCCGCTTCAGGTGTGTTTGTGACAGAAAACTGTTTTTCAATAAACTCTGCTTCCTGTGTATTAGATACTGGTTCAGGTTCTCACATTTGCAATTTTATGCAGGGGCTGAGAAATAGCAAGGTTTTGAAGACAGGTGACTATACTCTCCGCGTTGGAAAAGGTTCCAATGTACATACAGTTGCAGTGGGAGAATATCGCTTGGGGTTGCCGTCTGGAAGTATATTGGTTTTGAACCCATGTTATTATGTACCTAGTATGCTTTGTAATATAATATATGTTTCTTTGTTAGACAATGAAGGATATAATTTTGTATTGCAGAACAATGTTATGAACATTCACCTGAATCAAATGTTGGTTGGGTATGGTACACTTAATAATGGATATACGTCCTAAATCAACACACAGTTTTCAGCATACAACACACTAATAAAAGAAAACTTTCAGAAATAAATGAAGCTTTTCTTTGGCACTGTAGACTTGGTCATATTAACGAAACAAGACTAAACATGTTACACAAAGATGGATATTTAAACCCTTTTGAATATAAATCTTATGCGACTTGCCAGTCTTGTATCAAGGGTAAAATGACCAAAACTCCGTTTACAGGACACGGAGAAAGAGCTACAGAGCTCTTAGGCCTCATACACAGTGATGTATGTGGCCCAATGTTTACACAACCTAGAGGCGGTTTTTCATACTTCATTACTTTCACTGATGATTTCTCAAAATTCGGCCATGTATTTTTATTAAAGCACAAGTCTGAAGCTTTCGAGAAATTCACTGAATATAAACTCGAAGTAGAAAAACAAACCGGCTTGAGTATCAAAATGCTTCGATCAGATCGAGGTGGGGAGTATCTCAGTATAGAGTTTGCAAAATTCTTAAAAGAGAATGGGATTCTCTCTCAGCTCACTCCTCCTTACACACCACAATACAACGGTGTGTCAGAACGGCATAATCGGACCCTATTAGATATGGTCCGTTCCATGATGAGCGATGCTGAGTTACCCGTCTCATTTTGGGGGCATGCATTGGAGACTGCAGCGTTTCTACTGAACAGGGTCCCAACCAAAACCGTGTCTGCCACGCCATATAAGATATGGCAGAGGAAGAGACCATCTCTTAAATGAATTAAGATTTGGGGTTGTCCGGCCTATGTTAAAAAGCAGAATCCGGACAAACTCGAGGCACTGTCAGTCATGTGTAATTTTGTGGGATATCCAAAGAATTCATATGGATATCTATTCTACCACAAAGAGGAACAAAACGTGTTTGTTTCTCAGTATGCCACATTTTTAGAAAAAGAGTTTTTTTACAAATGATACAGATGGTAATGTGGTAGATCTAGAAGAGGTTCTAGAAACACAAACTGCAAATGACGACTTGGTTGAACTGGTTGTTGCAACAGAAATTGATGAACCCCGGCCACTTCGTAGGTCTGGTAGGACTTCTCGCCCACCGGAGAGGTACTACGGTTTCCTCATTGATGGTGACAGAGAAGACTGCATCATAGAAGATGATGATCCTACCAGCTTTCAGCAAGCTATCATGAGTGGAGACTCTGTGAAGTGGCTGGATGCCATGAGATCTGTAATGGAGTCTATGTACACCAACAAAGTATGGACTTTGGACATTGTACCCCCTGGGGTAAAACCTGTAGGGTTACTAGGCACTCTTACAAGGGTCTATAAGGCATCAACCATGCCTGATTTAAAATTTAGACGTGCCGAACAACTCTTAACCAAGATCTTAAACTAGAGATTAGGAGAAAAAAAGCATGTAAACAACTTTACATCAAAGAGATAGGGATTAAAACCTTTGTAGTCCGTTCCTTCACTTTTAAAGCTCCGTATTGTGGTCCCTTCGCTGCGATCATCAACTTCCCGAACTCAAAAGAGGCTCCACGAAGAGAAAGATGCAAGCTTGCTTCCGATCTTCGATAACAAAGATGATCTACCTTGAAGTTTCATTAACACAAGCTCTCACTCACTAAATGAAGTGAACACCCTGATCTAAATGGCTAGGATAGATTAGGATGATGAAGTAGGATTTTAGCACTCATTTGTTTTCATTAACTCACTCATTTTCATCACTAATGAAAAAGCTAGTAAGCTTTTCCATCAAGAACTCTAGGAAGAAGAAGAAGAATCCTTTTGTGATGAATAATGAAACTCTAGTGTGTGGTTAGAAATGCAACCATGGTAGATAATGAGAAGGCTAACCTTTGTAGAGACATAACTAGGGTTAAAGGGTTGGGTTGGGTTAAGCAAATATCACAAAATATCACAAAATATCCAAGTCAAAGTCAAAGCTTCTTGAAAGCTTCATAATGACTTAACCCTAATCCAAACCCTAACCTCAATTAAACTCCACAAAACATGTTGCATTAATAACCATATCATGTTACAATATTATATATCATATATATAATATTTATTGTAACAAAATAAAATAATACAATTAACATATATCGCATATATATCAATGTATTACCCGTGTGAGAAAAAGAATCTTTTAGTGAGCTTATATCAGTTAATGTAATTTAATATATCAAATATATAATTATACATTAAATTATCGAATCAACACTTGATCCGATAATCCGGCTATTTCACAAATAACCGACTAATATAATCTGAATCAGTTCATCGAATCAACACTTGATCCGATGACCCGGCTATATCACATATACCCGGCTGATATCTCATATCACGAGAATCTAATACGGTATCACATACACGTATTGTTCTCGGTCCCGCGCATATCGCATATGTGCTCCTACTCTGTTTTGCTTGAGCCAAGAAACCTCTGTGTAGGACTCTAAAGAATCGTCAATACGCCGGCAGTAGGTAATGATCATATCAAACACCAACAAGCTGCAAGCGGTCAGCTAAACGTAACAGCCACCCAGGTATTGAGCGCTCAGTAGATCAACAAGCAAGCCTGTATATTCTCTTGTGAATCCAGTCAGTAACACTCCCGTCCAGTCCGGTCTCTTCGTCTGATATGTCGCATATCTCGCCTAGGGGTGGTAAACGTCAGATCCCAGTAGCTTGATAAGTCGTGTCGATATGAGGTCCATAACAGTTCGAGAAACTACTGATAACACTTACCAGTAAATCTCAGCAACCCTGACCAGGGATTTCCAGTTATAGCCAATCAAACGCAGCGCAAAATCAACTCCCTATACAGGGAGAGACGAATCCCCTCCTATTGCTCATTGCCTCCATGTGATTCGGGACTGTACCCAAAAGCCATCTTTTTGCACGCCCTCTTAGACGTGGTATGATGGAAATCAAAGCACGGTAGGAATCACACAAGACTCTATGACGATCTCGGGTCTACAAACTACTCTGTACCAGTGTCACCAGAGAACTGCCATCTGACGTGAGGTATAATACCATCTGGGAGTTCTCGGCGAGTCCGTCCAGTGTACCCAGTCTCCACTGAGCATCCGTATACCTTCTCTGATGTCAAACACCAATGGATATGAGATAATCCATCGCCCATCATATGGGTTAAGAAGCGCATACGCTAGTCTACTCTGGAGTATCAATGCCTTGTCTCGGTACACCCACGACTAGGAACATTTGAAGGATGTACTTGGCGACTACACTGTCCTCACTAGTATGATCTGCATCATAGTCCTGGTAGTCAAGTACTCATCCTAATGGCTTTATCAACATGTAACATAGAGACAATCAGAGTACATGTTAAGATAAAGAGTAACCAGATAGCGTACAATCATATCGAGCAAGAAAGTCCTCCCTATATATGTCCAAGAATCCACTACAATATACATCGTATGTACAGTAATGGCCTCTAGGGCATACATATAACTAACAATCTCCAACTTGCACTTGGGCCATCTGTTGTGGTATCACATACCCAACAATTAGCTGTGGTTGAGGTATCTCATACTCAACAATCCCATAAAAAGTCTCTACTGGGAAAAAGGCCTTTGTGAGTGGATCCGCACTTTTGTCCTCTGTGTCTACTCTCCTAACCTCGATCTTCCTAGAAATCAACCATCTCCATGATCAGGTGATACTGCGTAAGAATTATATCTGGATTTCTGATGGGACGGGGGTTCCTTGGCATAATCCACAACTCCATTGTCACACAATGGTAGGAACGAAGTTCATCTCATGAACTTATATATCCAGAATGCCTCTTTGGTAGCATCCTTGGTAACAATGTATCTTGCCTTTAATCGTCTAGTAAGTCACGGTATCTAGCTTGGAACTCTTCCAACATACCGTCCCTCCACTGAGGGTAAAGACAATGCCCGCAACTGACATTCAGTCGTCCTTATCACCCTGGAGCCTTTCCAGTGATTCTCTCCAGGATCGATTGATACCATCTCACTACACCTAGTGAGAATCCTAACATCCAATTAGATCTATCTCATAGATCCATAACCCAGGATTTAGGAGGTATCACCTTGATCCTATATGGAGAATCCTTGTGATAAGCGGAGATTGACCGAGCGTAGCATAGGAAACTCCTTCCCTATCAAGAGTATGTCATCCACGTACTCTACGAGGATCACCACCATACTCCCTACTACCTTTTTGTATATACAAGGTTCATCTACCATTTTGATGAAGTCAAACTCTTTGACTACCACATCAAAACAGATGTTCCAACTCCGCGATGCCTGATTTATCACATAAAACATCTTGCACACGTTTCTGCTGCTCCCACTGTCTACGAAGCCCTCTGGTTGTGTACTTATAGACGCTCTCTTCCAAATCAATATTTAGAAAAGCAGTCATGACACCCAACTGCCAGATATCGTAGTCATGGTATGTAGCTGTGTCAAGTAGGATCTGGATGGACTTAAGCATAGCTTTGAAAGTCTCAACTTTTCCATGTACACCAAGTAATCTTCTCAAGATAAACTTGCTCCTGATGGGGATTTAACCCTTCAGATAAACAACCAAAGTCCATACTTTGTTGGTGTATAAGGATTCCATCTCAGATCGATTAGCATCCAACCATTCTTATAGAGTCCCACTCCTAATGGCCAGCTCGAAACTAGTTGGGTCATCATCTCATGATGCAATCCTCTCTCCCACTGTCATGGAGAAACCGAAGTATCTCTCAGGTGGGTGAGGAACCCTACTAGATCGGCGGAGAGGTTGAGGTTCGTTGGAAACTATTGAATCCTTTGGTTCTACCAAATCATCAGCTGCAGTTTGTATAGCTGGAACTTTTTCCAGTTCTACCTCATGACCAATAATTTCTTCATAAGAAATTCCCTTTCACAAAGGTGGCATGTTAAGAAACAAAACATCTTTTGTTACTCGGTTAAGTAGAAGATATTCCCTTACAAATGCTTGGGATATCCAACAAACTTCTACAGAACTGACTTTTCCTCAAGCTTGTCCAAATTATGCTTTTAGACATAGGCTGGACAACCTCAAATCTTAACATACTTAAGATATGTGCTCTTCCTATTCCATATCACATATGAAGTGGTAGGCAACTGATTTGATTGGAACCTTATTCAATAGGTATGCAGCTTCTCAAGTGCATAACTCCCAAAAGGAAATAGGAAACTCAGTAGTACTCATCATAGAGCACACCATATCACATAGGGTGTTATTGCTCCGTCCCGATACACCGACTTGCTGTGGTGTATACGGTGGAGTAATGCTGAGAGAGAATCTCATTCTCCTTTAGAATAGTCCAGGAATTCCGTGCTCAAGTATTCTCCTCCTTGATCTTATCAAAGGACATAATACTTTTACCCATTTTTGGTTCTCCACTTCTAGCTTATATTCATTGAATTTCTCAAAAGTTCCAGACTTGTGTTTCAATAGGAACATATGTCCGGATCTTGAGAGATAATCAGTGAATGTAATGAAGTACAAAGGACGAGTCTTGGCATGTATAGACAGGGGACCTTCATACATCAGCATGTATCAATCCCAAGAGTTCACTAACTCTTTCTCTGTTTCCAATAAACAGGGCTATGGTCATCTTATCTTTATGACATGACCGGCAAGTTTCACAAGATGTAAATTCAAACAAATTTAAATATGCATCTAAATGTAACTTCAGCTAGTCGGGTCACATTGATATGACCTAGTCTACAATACCTCAAGAAAGATTCGTTCATTTCTGAACTCTTCCTCTTGTGTGTGTTCTGTATACTAAGAACTGTGGTTTTATTTAGAACGTCTATGCTTTTAGATAACGTGCCTGAACCGATCAACTTTTGATATAGGAAATGTTCAAAACATTATCCAATAATACAAAAGTATATCCTTCTTTACTAATAAAGAGACTGATATGATGTTGTATATCAGGTTCGGTATCTAATAACATTCGTTCAGAATCAATATATTCTGGTAATACAGGGTGATAACTGCCAACAGACTTGGCTGCAACACTTGCATCATTTCCAACTCTTAGAACTTATCACCTGTTCTCAGTTCTCTACCTATCTGTAGCCCATGTAACAAATTACTTTTGCGGGATCCTGATCCGGTATCTCATACCCAGGACGTAAAGGATACTGAGAAATAGTTCTCGCTAATGAACACACCCGAAGAAAATGCATCAACATGTACTTTCTTCATTTAGGCGGCACGAGAATTCTGGTAATCCCCTATTTCCTGATCTGTCTTATAACAATTATAAGTTGGAGCGGGACCAACGTTCCCTAGCGCAGTATGACAAGCGGGTTCGGTCAATATATCCATATTATTATCTTGATTAAGGCGTGGCATAGTCGTAACCAGGAAAGAGAGAGAGAAGAAAACACTCAGCGTACGCTTTTACAAGATTAGATTGGTTATCAATTTTTCTAATCAGGATGGCTCCCACTGTTTTAGTCAAATCTTCCTTCAAACCCAAAAAGGAAAGACTGGCCGGGATTAATTACACTCTACAAGTTCGCCAATCTTTCAGCTACGCCAGTGCCGGTACTTTGAGGGAGGTTCCCCGCGCTTTCGCACGGACCTAATTAAAATAAACCTCATTTTCTCAGGGGCGTAGCCCCGTTAATACCTTTCTAGACACCTACTTGATCGGCAAATTGTAATGTGTAAAACTCTCCCAGGAGTAACTCTTACTCGCAGCGGGTATCGGGATCCAGCTATCTCATAGAAGGTATGCAATCTCATTGCAAATTTCAACACTTGAAATTCCTAATAATATTTTACCCTTAGCGTCCTATGACCTTGACGGAGGTCAACAAACCATAGGCTGCTAGTCAAGTTCTACCCGTCATTTGATGATTGAATTAAACCCACCCGCACGACCCTTGACGGAGGTCAACAAGGCCGCACGACTACCCTAAAACAATCTGCATCATATGCATAAGCAGATAAATACTAGTTAGCTACCGTACACTACGCCTTGACGGAGGTCAATTAGTACGAATACTAAGTAGAACTTATCTGAAATGACGGAGGGCTACGAATACAAATCTTCCTTCAAACCCTAAAAGGAAAGACTAGCCGGGATTAATTACACTCTACAAGTTCGTCAACCTTTCAGCCAGGCCAGTGCCGGTACTTTGAGGGAGGTTCCCCGCGCTTTCGCACGGACCTAATTAAAATAAACCTCATTTTCCCAGGGGCGTAACCCCGTTAACACCTTTCTAGACACCTACTTGATCGGCTAATTGTAATGTGTAAAACTGTCCCAGAAGTAACTCTTACTCACAGCGGGTATCGGGATCCAACTATCTCATAGAAGGTATGCAATCTCATTGCAAATTTCAACACTTGAAATTCCCAATAATATTTTACCCCTATCGTCCTATGACCTTGACGGAGGTCAACAAACCATAGGCTGCTAGTCATGTTCTACCCGTCATTTCCTGATTGAATTAAACCCACCCCCACGACCCTTGACGGAGGTCAACAAGGCCGCACGACTACCCTAAAACAATCTGCATCATATGCATAAGCAGATAAATACTAGTTAGCTACCGTACACTACGCCTTGACGGAGGTCAACAAACGTAGTACGAATACTAAGTTGAACTTATCTGAAATGACGGAGGGCTACGACAGGTTTTTAAGAAAACCCTTTGCGTAATGAACTTGATATCGTTGTAGAATCGAGTGATTTTAAATGGTATGTTTTTGAGGCCTTTTCTAGTTTTGCTAAAGAGGTCACTCCCGGTGAAGGGATCGTCGGCTCTTTCCTCATCGAATAAGGTGCAGGATATTTCACAAATACCACTATGCAAAGCAAAAACCATATAAGCAATCAAAAGACAAACCGTGTTTGTAGCATCTGCTAGTTTCGCTAAAGAGGTCACCACCGGTGAAGGGATCTCGTCTCTTTCCTTATCGAATAAGGTGCTGGATGTTCTACAAGGAACACCGCTATGCAAAGCAAGAACTAGAGCTACCTGTTTTTTAGACAAGTTTCTACAACTTCTTTAGATTTCTTTTATTTCATTAATCTCATTAATGAAGTCTCATTTTATTATTCTTCACAAGCATCACATTTGAAACGAAATCTGCAATATAACATATATCTCATATATATAATATAAACATTCGTCTCAGGAAGTAATATGATCTCATCACAGAACATTGCAGCAGAAGAACTTATATGAAATATTGGATATACTAGGAGGTCCATGTTTTTAAAACGAGCCTGTATAAAACACGGATTCCACGGTCGCGTTGAATAGCCAAACCCACATCCCTAGACCCCTTCGAGAGCGGCAAGTAACACTGCCAATTCTAGGGTTAGGAGACCCGGTCTGGACTCCTCGAGATGGTCTCCCACTGGACCCTAGAACCCGGTTACTTGTGCTCCCTTCTTTAGGTCTACCTAATATGGAAAAGTAAATAATATACAATGGTGACATCATCCTCAGCCCGGAAGTGCCCCAATAAAAGAATATTACATACAAATGAATTTTACATGAATAAAAATAAAAACCTTCATCTCACATAAAACCCCCGGCTATTCAAAACGCGACTATCCAATATAACATATCACAGCAAGACATAATACCTCATATCATCAACATAAGTAAATATGCGTACCCCAATTGTCGTTGATGTATAGCAACGAAACCGGCGATACACCGCATATTACACTTACGGTCGCAGAAAAGAAAGTGTAAAACTACAACAGTTGGAATCCGCAACTTCCTTAAACATCGCATGCCTAACCAAATGAATTCCTTAGACATCTCATGCCTAACAATTATAAACACCGCATTTTAGTCTCATTATCAAAAACTCTTTTCAATAACAAGTCGGGCAATCCAACAAAATTCCCGACATCCTGGTCGAATACTCGTCGCAAACTTTAGTAGACGGCTGCATCCCCGGATGCCGTCGACGAAGTGCACTAAGGCGGAACACCGCTACCGCGAGAACCCGAACGGATGCTTTTGACGACGGTGTTCTCCTACAGTCACTTAGTCGGGGCTATGGGGCGTGGCTGTCTATTAAGTTTACCCGACGAGTATCCGCGTACGCTACGTGATTGCGACGGACTTTTGATCACATCAAAATTCCGTGGCAACCGATCATCTGAGACTAAATTGCTATATTTATAACATTCAAATTAGTTATCTCATAACTACTTGTGGATTCCAAATATTGTATCACATTCCAGATAAAAAGACAGTGTTAAACTTTCCGATCGAATAATCAAACACCTAAGTTTTCCCAAATAGCTCAACACTTGAGCGGAGTTCAAAAAGTATCCATCACATGCCACAGTACCAATGGTCCAGCCGTAGAAGGGTCAAGCCAACGCCTCACATGTGGCAACGCCGTACTGCCCCAAACCCTAAGGTTTAGAGGCGGTTCAGACGGTCACATAATCGAGTTAAGGTTTGTGTTCTTCTAGAGGGTCCACCGCGTTACTTGCATGATTTTTCGGAAGTTTCAAACTCGAGAAAAATATCCAACTTTTGAAAAATTTTCCGACAGGGGAAAAAGTGAGTTATTGATATCCGTTCAAACTTTTTAACACGTTCTAAAATTTACCCGTACAAACTAAACGAAGTTAAATTATCCGATCGAATCAACGAGTCCCCAATACAACCCAGAAAACTCAACACTTGAGTAGAATTAAAAATTCCCAGAACAATCAGGAAATACATACGGATATTACTGTGCCAAAAACAAACCTTGTTGCTTCAGTTTGGCCGCAGAACCACCGCGCAAGCCATGGCATGGCACGGCCGCGGTTCCGCGGCACATTAAAGGAATTGGAAGCACGTGCTCCACAGCAATTCTTGTATTTCCCTGCTGACTTTTTTGAGTATTTTTAATATGAAAAATATCAACTTTTTGAAAAATTTTCAGAAAAGGTTATAAACCAGGGTTTCGAGGTTCGATCGGACTTTAAACTTCGCCAGGACTTCGCCTAAAGCTCTAGCTTGGCTCTGATACCACTGTAGGGTTACTAGGCACTCTAATAAGGTTCTAGAAGGCATCAACCATACCCGATTTAAAATTTAGCCGTGCCGAACAACCCAAAACCAAGATCTTAAACTAGAGATTAGGCGAAACAAAGTATGTTAAACACTTTAACATCTAAGAGTTTGGGATTAGAACCTTTGTAGTCCGGTCCTTCACTTCATAAGCTCCGTGTTGTGGTCCCTTCGATGCGATCATCAAGTTCCGGACTCTCGAGAGGCTCCACGAAGAGAAAGATACAAGCTTGCTTCCGATCTTCGATAACAAAGATGATCTACCTTGAAGTTTCATTAACACAAGCTCTCACTCACAAAATGAAGTGAACACCCTAATCTAAATGGCAAGGATAGATTAGGATGATGAAGTAGGATTTTAGCTCTCATTTGTTTTCATTAACTCACTCATTTTCATCACTAATGAAAAAGCTAGAAAGCTTTTCCATCAAGAACTCTAGGAAGAAGAAGAAGAATCCTTTTGTGATGAATAATGAAACTCTATTGTGTGGTTAGAAATGCAACCATGGTAGATAATGAGAAGGCTAACCTTTGTAGAGACATAACTAGGGTTAAAGGGTTAGGTAGGGTAAAGCAAATATCACAAAATATCACAAAATATCCAAGTCAAAGTCAAAGCTTCAAGAAGCTTCTTGAAAGCTTCATGAAGACTTAACCCTAATCAAAACCCTAACCTCAATTAAACTCCACAAAATATGTTGCATTAATAACCATATCATGTTACAATATTATATATCACATATATAATATTAATTGTAACAAAATAAAATAATACAATTAACATATATCGCATATATATCAATGTATTACCCGAGTGAGAAAAAGAATCTTTTAGTGAGCTTATATCAGTTAATGTAATTTAATATATCAAATATATAATTATACATTAAATTATCGAATCAACACTTGATCCGATAATCCGGCCATTTCATAAATAACCGACTAATATAATCTGAATCAGTTCATCGAATCAACACTTGATCTGATGACCCGGCTATATCACATATACCCGGCTGATATCTCATATCACGAGAATCTAATACGGTATCACATACACGTATTGTTCTCGGTCCCGCGCATATCGCATATGTGCTCCTACTCTGTTTTGCTTGAGCCAAGAAACCTTTGTGTAGGACTCTAAAGAATCGTCAATACGCCGGCAGTAGGTAATGATCATATCAAACACCAACAAGCTGCAAGCGGTCAGCTAAACGTAACAGCCACCCAGGTATTGAGCGCTCAGTAGATCAACAAGCAAGCCTGTATATTCTCTTGTGAATCCAGTCAGTAACACTCCCGTACAGTCCGGTCTCTTCGTCTGATATGTCGCATATCTCGCCTAGGGGTGGTAAACGTCAGATCCCAGTAGCTTGATAAGTCGTGTCGATATGAGGTCCATAATAGTTCGAGAAACTACTGATAACACTTACCAGTAAATCTCAGCAACCCTGGCCAGGGATTTCCAGTTATAGCCAATCGAACACAGTGCAACATCAACTCCCTATACCGGGAGAGACGAATCCCCTTCTATCGCTCATTGCCTCCATGTGATTCGGGACTGAACCCAAAAGGCACCTTTTTGCACGCCCTCTTGGACGTGGTACGATGGAAATCAAAGCATAGTGGGAATCACACAAGACTCTATGACGATCTCGGGTCTACAGACTACTCTGTACCAGTGTCACCAGAGAACTGCCATCTGACGTAAGGTATAATACCATCTGGTAGTTCTCGGCGCGTCCGTCCAGTGTACCCAGTCTCCACTGAGCACCCGTATACCTTCTCTAATGTCAAACACCAATGGATATGAGATCATCCATTGCCCATCATATGGGTCAAGAAGCGCATACGCTAGTCTACTCTGGAGTATCGATGCCCTGTCTCGGTACTCCTACGACTAGAAACATTTGAAGGATGTACATGGCGACTACACTGCCCTCACTAGTATGATCAGCATCATAGTCCTGGTAGTGAAGTACTCATCTTAAGGGCTTTATCAACATGTAACATAGAGACAATCAGAGTGCATGTTAAGATAAAGAGTAACCGGATAGCCTACTATCATGTCGAGCAAGAAAGTCCTCCCTATATATGTCCAAGCATCCACTACAATATACATCGTATGTACAGTAATGGCCTCTAGGGCATACATATAACTAACAAAACCTGTGGAGTGCAAATGGATCTTTAAAAGAAAGATTTGTGTAGATGGGCAGGTCGAGACCTATAAGGCAAGAATTGTGGCGAAGGTGTTGGGTTAGCCTAGCACCTCATGAAGGGTTTGGAAGCATCACATGAACCAAAGATTGAATTTTTAGGGTGCTAAGTTAACGAACTTAGAATCGCTCCTAGAAAAATTAGGGTTTCAAAATTTTCACATCATCTCATGAAAGAAAAGCTAGGGTTTAGAGAGTACAACCTTTGTAGCTCCCTACGCTAGACTCCTCGGCCTCTTAGGTGTTGGAGGAAGGTCCTCTTGAAGGCTTCTCGCGTCCACGACGATCCACCCGAAGTTCCTAGTCCAAGCTCGCAACTTCACTTTTCAAGATGAGAAATGAAGAGAACTCTCTAAACAAGTTGGCTAAACTTGTGTAGAATGATGTTATGGTTATGATTCTCGCTTCAAAAACCTTTCTTGATGTGTGTTTTGCTCACTAGAAGAAACTAAAGATCAAAGGAAGAAGGAGGAGGAAGATGATGGCTTTTCTTTTGAAGAAGAGGAAAAATTAACCATTGCAAAGAAATGAAATATATCTATATATATTTTATTTCTTCTCATGTCAAACCATGGCTAAATGTTTGAGTTATTATTTAATTAGGGTTTAAAACATAGAAGGAAAGTTTAATCCAAGGTTAAGGGTAGGTGAGGATGGTTAGGTTAAAGAAGAATGTGGAAGCAAGTCAAGAATTATCCTTTCCATTTCCATTTTGTTTTAAACACAAAATCAAATAATAATCCATATATTTATCCATGGTGTGAGTCTTATATTGCCACCATTTTCCATGTGTAATCAACCATGATAGATGGTGTATGTATGTATGTATGTATGCACATCCATATGTGCATGATACTAAAAGAAAGATAGCATACATGCATGCATATATCCATCATCAACAAGAAAAGGTTTCAAGTGAGAAAACTAATGGTTAAATGATAAATCAACACTTGATTCATCAATCCGGCCATATCACATATGACCCCACCAAAAGCAAGCCGCCCGATCAATGTTCGGTATCCTATACGCGCATTTTAATCGGGTCGATGCGCATATCGCATACGCGCACCACAACGTTTCTCCTGGACTAGGTAACTTCTGTGTGGGACTCTAAGACTCGTCAATACGCCGGCAGTGGGTGATGATCATATCAAGCACCCCCAAGCCGCAAGCGGTCAACTAAACGTAACGGCCACCCGGGTATTGAGCGATCAGAAGAAAACAAGCGAACCTGCTACAACTCCCGTCGAGCCAACCGACAACACTACCATACAGTCCGGTCTCCTCGTCTGATATGTCGCATATCAAGTCTAGGGGTGGTAAACGTCAGACCCCAATAACTGATAAGCCGTGCCGATGTAAGGCTCATAACGGGTCGAGAAACTACTGGTAACACTTACCAGTAAATCTCCAATCAGCCCTGGCCAAGGACTTCCCTGTTACGGCCAATCAAGCACAGTGCAACATCAACCCCCAATACCGGGAGAGACGAAACCCCTCCTATCGCTCATTGTCTCCATGTGACTCGGGACTGTACCCAAAAACCACCGTTTTGCACGCCCTCATGGACGTGGTAAGGTGGAAATCAAAGCACAGTGGGAATCACACAAGACTCTATGACGATCTCGGGTCTACAGACTAACCTGCACAAGTGTCACCTGAGAACTGCCATCTGACGTGAGGTATAATACCATCTGGGAGTTCTCGGCGAGTCCGTCCAGTGTACCCAGTCTCCACTGAGCACCCGTATATCATCTCTGATGTCAAACACCAATGGATATGGGATCATCCATCGCCTATCTCATGGGTCGAGAAGCGTATACGCTAGTCTACTCTGGTATATCGATGCCCCGTCTCAATACACCCACGACTAGGGACCTTGAAGGATGTACTTATGGACTACCATGTCCCCACTAGTATGATCTGCATCATAGTCCAGGTAGTCAAGTACACATCCTAAGGGCTTTACCAACATGTAACTATTAGACAGTATAAAGAGACAAGTATACATGTTAAGATAAAGAGAAACCAGATAGCATACTATCATATCGAGCAAGAAAGTCATCTCTATATATGTCCAAGCATCCAATATAATATACATCATATGTACAATACTGGCCTCTAGGGCATACATACAACTAACAATCTCCCACTTGCACTAGGGCCAGCTGTTCTAGTATCGCATACCGAGCATCCCGAAGAGTCTCTCGAACTGTATCTGGGGAATGGCCGTCGTGAGTGGATCGGCTGTGTTATTCTTCGTGTCAACCCTCCTGACCTCGATCTCCCGGCGATCAACTATCTCCCGGATCAGGTGATACCGCCTCAGAATATGCCTGGATCGCTGATGGGACCTTGGTTCCTTGGCCAAAGCCACTGCTCCATTGTTATTGCAATACAAAGGTATTGGATGCTCAATGGATGGAACCACTCCAAGTTCAGTAATGAACTTCTTGATCCAGACAGCCTCTTTGGCAGCATCGTTGGCAGCGATGTATTCAGCCTCCATCGTCGAGTCTGCCACGGTTTCCTGCTTGGAACTCTTCCAGCTAACCGCCCCTCCGTAAAGGGTAAAGACAAATCCCGACTGCGACTTAGAGTCGTCCTTATCACTCTGGAAGCTCGAATCGGTAAAGGACTCCACTTGGAGTTCTCCGTTACCATACACCAAGAGCATCTCTTTAGTCCTTCGTAAGTACTTGAGAATGCTCTTCATAGCTGTCCAGTGACTCTCTCCAGGATCAGCTTGATACCTTCTCACTACACTTAGTGAGTATGCTACATCGGGTCTGGTACATAGCATCGCGTACATGATAGAGCCTACAGCCGAAGCATAGGGTATCCCTTGCATGCGAGCTCTCTCCAAATCAGTATTGGGAGACATCTCTTTGGAGAGAGTGGCTCCAGAGATCGTGGGTAAGTTCCCACGCTTGGATTCTTCCATACTAGGCCTCTTTAGTATGGTGTCAATGTACCTGGATTGGGACAATCCCAATATCCGTTTGGATCTATCTTATAGATCCTAATCCCCAATATGCAGGAGGCATCACCAAGATCTTTCATTGAGAATCTTTGTGATAAGAAGAGCTTGACCGATTGCAGCAAAGGAATGTCATTTCCAATCAAGAGTATGTCGTCCACGTACAATACGAGGAACACAACCTTACTCTCTGCTACCTTCTTGTAAATACAAAGTTCATCTACGTTTTTGACGAAATCAAACTCTTTGATAACGACGTCAAAGCAGATGTTCCAACTCCGCGATGCTTACTTTACTCTGGTGTGGTACTTGACATCTCATGATTGACTCAATTGCCTAAGCAAGTGATCTGTCAATCATGCGTATCCCTCTCCCCTTTAGTCTGTAAGACACCTTTAGAGAGGGTGACTCCATTACCTGCAGGTGTACTACCATGCCAGGAGTCGTCCATTCTAAATACTCATAGAATGCTGTCAAAGTACCCAGATTAGGAAACCACCCAAATCTAGATCTAAAACCATAGATCTAGTAACCAGAATGTCCGATATAATATCCAAGTCCTGTGTGGAGAAACCACTGTGTGACAACCAAAGTATAACCGATCGTAGTATAGGAATATCACTTCCTACTCTGTGTATGTCATCCAAATACCAGGACATTACACTCTACTACCTCCTTAGTAGATCCATCCCCTATTCTGATGAAGTCAAACCTATGACTTCACATCAGAAATAGATGATCTATCTCCGCTATATCTGCTTCAGTCTGTAAATAGACATAAGCCAACTGTCCACCAATGCTACCGCTGCTCCCACTGCTCCCACTGACTGCGATAACCCTCTGGCCGAGTCATATACACGTACACTTCTGAAGCTAGTTCAGAACGACGCTATACTCATCCTCCTGCCGGGTCTCGCAGCCTGGAACAACAGCAATGGCAAGTGTGGGTAAACAAGAACTTCCCTGTCACCGTCCTTGAGGCCACCGGAGTACCTCTCGGGTGCTTGAAGTTACCCACCTTATCTGCGGAGTAGCCAATGGAATGTCAAGCCAGATTGAATCTTTAGGTTCCTTATCAAATCTTCAGTAATTGTTTGCGGTTCTGGAATCACTTCCAGTTCTACCATATTCCCACTACTGTTTTCTGAAAAAATCCATTTCTTTTAAAAATGTGGCGAGTCAAGAACAATATCTCTATTGATCTTCCAGATGGTAGAAAGTCAACCCTCGTCATAGCCTGGGTCAACCCGCAAACAGCCATCACAGAAACGTGCCTTGAGTTGTCCAGTGTCTGGTTTTAATCATAAGCCGGACAACTCCCCGTACCTTAACATCGTTAAGATATGAACTGTTCTATATCCAATATAGAACCAGAGGCACTAATTTAATTGAACCAAATTCAAATCATGCAGCTATCTCCAGTGCATGTCAACTAAATGGAAGGAGGTCGATCAGCGTTACTCAATTTAGGAATGCTTCCAATTATGAGTAACCTGAAAGAGAAGCAATTTCTCTTTATCATTACTATCAACTGAATATTATAAACAAGTATCTACATCTTCGATCACTTTGAAGAATCCCGATACTTGCTACACCTGGTTCTCTACTCTATTCAAATACCTATAACTCTTCAAAACTTAGACCCTGTGTTTCTACGAAACACATGTCTAAGAACTAGCGAAGTTAAAAGTAAACAGAATATAGTATGAAGACCAACCCCTCTGTCCTAATGGACACTGGACAACATACAATACTCTGTATAAATCCGCTGAGTCTAACAACTCTTTCACTGTGCGTCGTAGGTTGAAAACTGTACTTATGGTTAAGAAGAATTACACCGCTGTTTGATGCTCCTTACCTAACCATCCACTGATATAGGTAAATGTCATCGACATAATATCAAAAGGTATATCTCACTCTATGAAAATAGACGTACAGATATATCAATTTGAAATTGGTGCACAACAGCGGATATTCAAAACCAAATATTTGCCGATCGGCAAACAGCCCAGATGATCTCCTCAAATATCACCGATTACAACGAATCCCGATATAATGAGGATGATCACCCTATTCCCAATGACTTATTCCCACTCATCATCTGTAAAACCATACAGATGTTAGAATCATACCTGGTAAATACATACCCTGGAGTAAGTATCTAATCGGGAAATCAGTTTTTCTTTTAACATTACACAGTGAAACCGAAACATTGAAATGTTTCGGTGGGGTATTCCGGTATTCTTAGTAATGCCTCTTCCATTATCCAGATTCACAATTATAACCGTATAATTTTTTGCCACCTCTCCAAATCCCTTTATATGTCTTTAGTCATTACCTTCTGCACAACCCTTTAGGCCAATTGGTTTTCCTCCTTCCCTACCGTTCGGCACCAGCCTATGGTTTGGAAGAAGACTATCCAATAAGCATAATGGGTGTACTATCCTAATCCTAGGAGCACTCGCAATGCGAGAGAAGGTGAAGATAAAAGACAACCGAATAAACCTTATTCCTATTTCTCCTGGACCAGAATCCATCCCCGAACTGGAACAAGTTCCTTTCGAGTTCGTATATAACCATACGATGGAGTATCCAATAAACTGTGGATCTTCGTAGTGGTACGGAGTGTCCTGGAGAAATACAAAGGTGATTTAGGATTGGCGAAGAAATACTTAGTTTGGTCGTGAATAGCAGTCGCAATTTGCTTTGCCCTCTTACTAATCCCTTGCTTTGTCTTAACTTAATACCTTCTGTACACCATCGTTATGCTAATTGGTTTTCTTCATTCCCCACCATTCGGCACTAGCCTAAGGTTTGGAAGAAGACTATCCAATTTGCGTAATAGGTGTACTATCTCCTAAACCAAGGAGTACTCACAACCTGAGAGAAGGTAAAAGGAAAAGACAACTGAATAATCCTATTCGTTTTCTCCAGAACCAGAAACCATCGTCGAAGTCCTTCAAGTTCGTATATAACCATACGATGGTTTTGTCCAATGGAAGTGGACGTTCGTAGTAATACGGGGTGTCCTGGAGAAAAGGGTAAAAGTAGGAGTGGCAATGAGGTTTGCAACTCTGACAATCCAAAAGCCTGTGTTAAGAAGGTTCGGTCAACTTGGTCACTGAGTCATAGTCAAGGGTCGGGTCAAAGGTCGCTGCCAAAGAGAGAGAGAAAAGAAACACTCAGCGTGCACTCTAACATAGATCAGAATGGTTATCACTTTGTCTAATCTGGAAACCTCCCACTGTACCTCAAATTCTCCTCCAAACCTGAAAGAAGAATTAGTCGGGGTCACCCGAGGAGTAAACTAACTCATCAGTGGGAATCGGGATCCAACTATCATCGCATGATAACTTGACGGAATCCACTCAAGTCACCATACTCCAGAAGGTAAGCGCATGCCTGGCAAGTTTCAGTTCTTTTGAAACTCCCGATGTAGGTTTTTACCCCTAGGACCCAAGTGACCTTGACAATGCCAACAAATCAAAGAGTCCTAGTCAAGTTCTACCCGTCATTATCTTGATTGCGTTAAACCCACCCGTACTAGTCCTTCACAATGCCAACAAGACCGTACGACTGTCCTAACCAATCCACTTATCCATATGACAGAAAAGCCCTACATAGCTACCGAACACTACGCCTCGGCAATGCACGACAAACGCAGCACGAATACTAAGTAATACTAATCTGAAATGACGGAGGGCTACGACTGGTTTTTGGCGAAAAACCATTAACGTAATGAACTTGATATCGTTGAAGGAACTGGATAACCTTTTAGAAAATATAGTGACGAAAACCTTTACTAAAGAGGTCACTCCCGGTGAAGGGATCTCGGCTCTTTCCCCGTAGAATGAGGTGCAGGATATTCCAACTGAATACCACGATGCAAAGAAAAAGTAATCGGCTATAGTGAAGTTAATGCCCTGACGCAAACTTCTGTCCAAGGGGTCACTCCCGGTGAAGGGATCTCGGCCCTTGCCTCGTCGACTGAGGAGCAGGATATTCCATATGAATACCACGATGCAAAACAAAAGTGAACGTCCTTGCAATAACAGCTTTTTGAAAAATGTTCCAACAACATCAGAATAGGTTTGTTTAGCTTGCATTGATCCGAATCAACGCAGTCCCATCAATTGATCACACCACAAAGAACGAAAATATATTGATGTACGTATATGCCATCCGCATTCGCCACTGGGTCCCGTCATTACCCGTTAGGTTAGCTTACTAACGACAGAGCGGGGACTGGACTAGCGCGGATGCAAAACATATACAACATCTACTAATATATATACCAATATATTATATTCGCTCAAGGCGTGATAAAATGCAACATCACAGAAATGTACATCATCACAGAACAATACATATATCTGGAAGCCCCGGGTTTCACAGAGCCGCTGCTGAAAACCTGACGTTCCCCTGGTCGTGTGGATAGCCTGTGCAATGAAAACCTAGACCCCTACGGGCGCGGCAAGTCACCCGCCAAAACCTGAAGCGAGGCAGCCCCCATCAGCACCGTGAATGGACCACCCAGCACTTCACGGAATCCGGTAACTTGGGCACCCCTCCTGGGTCAACCTGTACCCCCTACGAGTGCGGCGAATAGCCCGCCAATCCTAGAGTGAAGCCCCCTCCGTCTCAATGCCATGAGATGCGGGCCCGTTGCCCTCTAGAACCCGGCTATCCGTGCACCCCTCCACGGGGTAATCCTAGTACAGAAAGTAAAATATACATACAACGGGTACATCGACCGCAACCAGGTCGTGCCCCAAAAGAATAATACAAACAGGCAGTGACGGCAGTCCACATGTCGGACGCTCGCCCCGCAATATCAAATGTACATATAAAACAAAACTGTACTAGCATTGCATCCAGGCTATCCCCCACGACCGATCCGCAACATCACAGCATAAACACAGAACATCAACGTGAAAATCACGTTCGCAAATCCGTCTAACCGGGCTATAGCAGTTAGACAGGATTTACCGATCAAGTGATATTCATGGTCGCAGATATAATGTAAATACTGTGAAATAATGTGTTTAAAATATCCGATCGATCAAAATCACTAAGTGGGCCCCCAAGTACTTACTGTAGCACATCAAGAAATTCTGAGCCCAAAAATAATATTCCAAAATCCCTATTTTCAACACTTAAGCATTCTGCAAAATTTTGGGGGACTGAACAGTCCAAGTCGCGGCGGAACCGCGGCCCAAGCATGGCTTTGGCCGTGGTTCCGCGGCGTTCTGAACTGTTCACGAGCCCAAATTTTTAGAGAACTCTTAGAATGTCCTGTACATTAGTTTTCTATAACCTGAAAAATTTGTAGAGCCCAGAAAAATTCGACAGAAAACTGATGCATGCAAAACGCGGATTTTGGAATTTTGGTCGATCGGATAAGTAAAACATCTTAGAACAAGCTAGGCAAGGTTAATGGCGTGGCTCTGATACCATGCTGCCCCACGGCAGCGCCCCGGCCGTCTATCCGAGGCCAAAATGCGGAATCAAAAATTTTCCTTTACTTGGAACCGGCGCTACCGCGGACAATATACCCGGATCGTAACCATTAACCGATACTAGCAAAAAAGAGAGGGGGTGAGAGATATACCGAGTGATCCGAGTCCTCCGGTCTTCTCGTCGTCGTCCCGATTTCCCGCGGAAACTCCGGTCGTCGCATCCTTGCCGGAAGAGCACCACATCGTCTGCATCTTTTACGGGCTCCCACCTCAATACCGAGGCAACTCGGGCGCGAAGTTGGCTGGCCGACGCGCCCAAGATTTGATGTAGAAGTAGTGTAGAATCACTTTGCCTCATGGGGTTTGTGAAATTGCCTTGATGGAGGAATCAACAAGATATGAACTTTGGGGATTTTTGTGGCAATGGAAAAATGATATGAATGATAATTTTTCCCACACCCTCACAAAATGAGAACTCTCTCATTTTTCCTATCCTCTCTCAAAAGAGTGGCCGGCCATGTTATGGTGGAAATGGTGGAGGGCAAAACAAAATCAAGAGGGAGGAGAGTGTAGGAGAACAAGGTGGTGACCACAACATAAAGCAAGTCTTACATCAACTCTCATCACATTTCTAATCTCATCCAATCACAATAAAGCAAAGGAAAAGACTAAGAAAGCATCTCATGATTATGAACCATCATGAAGCCCCACAATTGCAAGAAAACCCCTCCACAAATACCAATTTGCAGAATTGCAAATTAGTCCCTCCATCGGAAAAGTCTGGCCGGGAAGGAACAAAGGAAAACCGGCCGGAACGGAATGCAAACTGGCAACTCCAGAAAACTGGTCCCGTAATAAATTACAGGAAAACCCCGATACTGTGCATACACAACCGCATCTGTATTCTGACCGGATACAAATGCAATGAGACAAAATCTACACTGTACTAAACCAGGACCGGCTTAAACCAAAGCCGGCTAGTAAAATCCGTTCGATCCTGATCCGTGCAATACCGCACGTATCTGATCGAACCCTGCCATATATCCATACGGCCACTAGTACAAACTGTCCGATCCTGATCCGTGCAATACCGCACGTATCTGATCGGACCCTGCCATATCTCCATACGGCCTCTACAGTGTTTCGCCCGAAAGCTTGAGTAACTGAAAGTGTGGTGGACTCTAAAGACTCGTCAATACTATGGCTGTGGATTTAACCACTAGCACGTCAGAGGTATAAGCCAATACGTGACGGGCCACCAGCTATTGACCAAAAGGGACGTCGATGAGCGAACTCATCCTGACACCCTACTGAGCCTGTTAGTGACAATATCCGTACAGTCCGGTCCGTTCGTCTATGAGTATCGCATGTCGGGCCTAGGGGGTTGGTAAAAGTCAGACCCCCAAAAGCGGTACAAGTCGTGTCGGAGTGTAGCCCAGAACGCCCTGAGATACTACTGGAATACCTACCAGTAAATCTCCTGCCTCGGCCGAGGGCTTTGCGTAATGGCTCTCCTAGACACAGCGCGACCTCACCCCCAATACCGGGAGAGACGAACCCCTGAAGATCCGCTCACTGCCTCCATGTGGCTCGGGACTGTACCCAACTAAAACCTGTTTGCACGACTCCTTTGAGCCGTGGTAGGGTAGTAATCAAAGTACAGTGGGAACTCACACGAGACAAATGACGATCCCCAGGTCGATGAACTAACCTGTACACATGTCACCAGGGAACTGCTATCTGACGTCAGGTATAAGACCAACTAGCATGTTCCCGGCGAGTCCGGTCTGGTGTACTCATAACCCAATGAGCACCTGTATACATCTTAGGTGAACCAACTGACACCAGTGGCTTGTAAGACCGGCCACCGCCCCTCGTCGGGGTCTCGACTGTATACACTAGTCTACTCTGGAGAATCGATGCCCTGTCTCGAAACTCCTACGACTAGGGACCTTTTAAGGATGTGCTTATAGACCACCAGCTCTCACGTATATGATCGCCATCATACTGCCAGCAGACAAGCAAGAATCCCAGGGGCTCTATCAGCGTGTAATAGCGACCTGTAAGGTCACCTGAAGCAGTACACGATGATAAAGGTAAACCAGATAGCATACTATCATCTCGAGTAAGACTGTCCTACCGGGATAGGTCCTCCCTCAATCATTGCTATCACGTGCCTGTGCTCCAATAATTGACTCTGAGGGCACTATCTCCAACAGCATCCAGCCATTTCACTGAGTCCCCACTCGTGATGGCCTGCTCGAAGCTAGTTGGGTCATCATCCTCCATTATGCAATCCTCGCTCCCACCATCCATAAGAAAACCGTAGTATCTCTCAGGTGGGCGAGGAACCCTTCTAGATCGGCGGAGTGGCTAGGATTCATCGGGAACTACCGAATCCTCTTGTTCTACCAAATCTTCTATTGTGGTTTGTATAGTTGGAACTTCTTCCAGTGCTACCTCTGGGCCACTAATCTTTTTTGCAAGAAATTCCTTTTCTAAAAAGGTGGCATGTTGAGCAACAAACACCCTTTGTTCCTCACTGTGGTAGAAGATATACCGTCGCGAATGCTTAGGATATCCAACAAACTTACACAAAACAGACCTTGCCTCGAGTTTGTCCGGTTTTTGTCTTTTGACAAAGGCCGAGCAACCCCATATCTTAATAAAATTAAGATACGGTCTCTTCCCTTCCCATATCTCATATGGGGTGGTAGGCACAGATTTTATAGGAACCCTATTCAGTAGGTATGCCGCTGTTTCTAGTGCATATCCCCAGAAGGAAATAGGTAACTCAGCTACACTCATCATAGAGCGCACCATATCCAATAGGGTGTGGTTTCTCCGTTCTGATACACCGTTGTGCTGTGGTGTATATGGAGGAGTCAGCTGAGAGAGAATCCCATTCTCTTTTAGGAAGTCCAGGAATTCAATGCTCAAGTATTCACCTCCTCGATCAGATCGTAGGATTTTAATACTTTTTCCGGTTTGGTTCTCGACTTCTTGTTTATATTCTCTAAATTTCTCAAAAGCTTCTGATTTGTGTTTCATCAGGAACACATATCCGAATCTAGAGAGATCGTCAGTGAATGTAATGAAGTACGAAGAACCATCCCTGGCATGTGTAGACATAGGACCGCATACATCACTATGTATCAGTCCCAAGGGTTCAGTAACTCTTTCTCCGTATCCCGTAAACGGAGTTTTGGTCATCTTGCCTTTGAGACATGACTGGCAAGTGTCATAAGATGAAAATTCAAACGGATTCAAATATCTATCCTTATGCAACTTAGCCAGTCGTGTCGCATTGATGTGACCCAGTCTACAATGCCATAAGAAGGATTCGTTCAGTTCTGAACTCTTCCTCTTGTGTGTGTTTGTTATACTCAGAACTATTGATTGATTTAGAACATAAATGCCATTGCACAACGTGCCTGATCCAACCAACTTTTGGTTACGGAAAATGTTCATAACATTATTCTGTAATACAAAATTATATCCCTCTTTAATCAACAAAGAAACCGATATAATGTTGCATATCAGGTTCGGCATGCAATAGCATTCGTTCAGAATCAATGTATTACCAGTTGGTAATGCAAGGTGATATTCCCCGACAGTCTTAGCTGCAACAATTGCACCATTTCCAACTCTTATGTCTTTATCACCTTCTCCAAGTTCTCTACCTTTTCTAAGCCCATGTAACTGATTACATATATGGGATCCTGACCCGGTATCTAATACCCAGGACATAGGGCAAATGGAGAAACAGTTCTCTGTAACGAACACACCTGAAGAAAATGCATCATCATGTACTTTCTTTATTCGGGTGGCATGGGAATCCTGGTATTCCCCTATGTCCTGTTCAGTCTTATAACTCTTATAAGAAAGAACGGAACCGACGTTTCCCAGCACAGTATAACTTGCGGGTTCGGTCAATACATCCATATTATTATCTTGATTAAGGCATGACATGGTCGCTACCTGGTGAGAGAGAGAAGAAAACACTTTAGCATATGCTCTTGCAAGATCAGATTGGTTATTATCTTATCTAATCAGTATGGCTCCCACTGTTTTCATCAAATCTTCCTTCAAACCCTAAAAGGAAAGACTAGCCGAGATTAATTACACCCTACAACTTCGCCGATCTTTCAGCCAGGCTAATGTCGGTACGTTGAGGGAGGTGCCCCGTGCTTTCTCACGGACCTAATTAAAGTAAACCTCGTTTTCCCAGAGGCGTAACCCCGTTGACACCTTTCTAGATACCTACTTGATCGGCTAATTGTCCTGTGTAAAACTCTCCCAGGAGTAACAATTACTCGCAGTGGGTATCGGGATCCAACTATCTTATAGAAGGTATGCAATCTCATTGCAAATTTCAACACTTGAAATTACCGATAATATTTTGCCCCAAGCATCCTATGACCTTGACGGAGGTCAACAAACCACAGGGTGCAAGTCAATTTCAACCCGTCATTTCTTGATTGAATCAAACCCACCCGCACGACCCTTGACGGAGGTCAACAAGGTCGTACGACTACCCTAATCCAATCTGTATCACATGCATAAGCAGATAAATACTAGTTAGCTACCACACACTACGCCTTGACAGAGATCAACAAACGCAGCACGAATACTAAGTAGGATTTATCTGAAATGACGGAGGGCTACGACAGGTTTTTCTGAAAACCTATTGCGTAATGAACTTGATATCGTTGTAGAATCAAGTGAAGTTTTGAAATGGAGTGATTTTGAGGCTTTTATTAGTTTTGCTAAAGAGGTCACTCCCGGTGAAGGGATCTCGGCTCTTTCCTCATCGAATAAGGTGCGGGATATATCATATATATCACTGTGCAAAGCAAAACTCCAAAAGCAGTCAAAAGTCAAACCGAGTGTTGTAGCATCTGTCAGTTTTGCTAAAGAGGTCACCCCGGTGAAGGGATCTCGGCTCTTTCCTCATCGAATAAGGTGCAGGACATATCATATATATCACTATGCAAAGCAAAACTGTAGCTACCCTTTTTATTTTAAAATTTGATTCTACAACATCTTTTAGGTTTCTTTTCTTTCATTAATCACATTAATGAAGTCCCATCATTTAAGTCACCGAAACATCACAGATAAATACGACGTACACTTATGCCATCCGCATTCGCCACGATGTCCCCTCGTGCACCGTTAGGTTAGGTAACTACGACAGAGCAGGACAGGGCTAGTGCGGGTGTAAAACATAAGTAACGCCTATATAATATATCATATATACTATATACTGTATCCATCACAACATATCAAATGATCACATCATAAATATCGCAGCAGAAACATAGATATAATGTGGGATATACTAGGACGTCCATATTTAGTATTTAGCCAACAATAGAAAATACGGATTCCACATTCGCGATGAATAGCCAAACCCACACGCTGGACCCCTACGAGAGCGGCAAGCGACCCTACCAATTCTGGAGTTTAGGAGACCCGGTCTCGACTCCTCGAGATGGCCTGCAACTGAACCCCAGAACCCGGTCACCTGTGCTCCCTTCCTTGGGTCCATCCTAATGCGGAAAAGTAAATAATATACAACACAGGTGGCATCGACCTCAACCCGGAAGTGCCCCAAATAAAAGAATATTACATTACTTTTGAATTTACATGAATGAAAATATAAAACTCTCATCTCACATAAAAAAAACCCCGGCTATTCTATCGCGACAATCCTGCACATCATATCTCAGCAACACATAATATCTCATATCATCAACGTAAGTAAGTATGCATACACCGATTGTCGTCGACGGATAGCAACGAAAATCGGTAAATACATACTACACTTACGGTCACAGAAAAGAAAGTGTAAAACTGCAATATCTGGAATCCATATTCTCTTTAGACATCGTAAATGCGAAGTATCACATACCTCATATTTCATGTCTTATAATATGAATTCCACACATTGCATCACATTCCAGATAAACACACAGTATTAAAGTTTTCGAACGAACGATCAAATACCCAGGATTCCCTACAGCTCAACACTTGAGCGGAGTTCAAAAACCCGGAGTGTGACACAGTAGTAGCGGTCCAGCCGTAGAAGGGTCAAGCCAACGCCTCACATGTGGCACGCCGTACTGTCCCAAACCCTAAGGTTCAAAGGGCAGTTCAAGACGGTCACATAATCGAGTTAAGGTTTGTTGTCTTCTAGAGGGACCACCACAAAACTTGCACGTATCTCCAAAATATTTAAGCCCCGTGAAAAGTGAGCAAATGATACTCGTTCAAACACTTCAATACATTCTAATTTATCCGGAAAAGACACGAAATGAAAATTCCGATCGAATCGACGAGTCCATAACCATCTCCAGAATTTACAGAACAAGAATCAGATTAAACATACCTAAAACATTATACAAGCATTTATAGTAATTACTGTGCAAAAACCAAGTCATGATTCCTCTGTACGGCCGCGGTTCCGCGACCCAAGCAAGGATTGGTCGCGGTTCTGCGGCGGTTTGAACTGTTCATGGCTTCGAATTTCACAGTCCTTCTTATAATTTCCTGCTGTATTTTTTAAGTATTTTTAATTCTGAAAATATCCAGATTTTAAAAAATGTCCAGAGAGCGTCCGAAAAGATCGGATTTCGGTTTGATTGGAGTTTTTACTTCGTTAAAGTGTCGCCTAACGTTCTAGGCCGGCTTTGATACCAATGTTGGGTTAGCCTAGCACATCATGAAGGGTTTTGAAGCATCACATGAACCAAAGATTGAATTTTTAGGGTGCTAAGTTAACGAACATAGAATCGTTCCTAGAAAAATTAGGGTTTCAAAATTTTCACATCATCTCATGAAAGAAAAGCTAGGGTTTAGAGAGTACAACCTTTGTAGCTCCCTACGCTAGACTCCTCGGCCTCTTGGGTGTTGGAGGAAGGTCTTCTTGCAGTCTTCTCGCGTCCACGACGATCCACCCGAAGTTCCTAGTCCAGCTCGCAACTTCACTTTTCAAGATGAGAAATGAAGAGAACACTCTAAACAAGCTGGCTAAACTTGTCTAGAATGATGTTGTGGTTATGATTCTCACTTCAAAAACCTTTCTTGATGTGTGTTTTACTCACTAGAAGAAACTAGAGAGCAAAGGAAGAAGGAGGAGGAAGATGATGGCTTTTCTTTTGAAGAAGAGGAAAAATTAACCATTGAAAAGAAATGAAATATATCTATATATATTTTATTTCTTCTCATGTCAAACCATGGTTAAATGTTTGAGTTATTATTTAATTAGGGTTTAAAACATAGAAAGAAAGTTTAATCCAAGGTTAAGGGTAGGTGAGGATGGTTAGGTTAAAGAAGAATGTAGAAGCAAGTCAAGAATTATCCTTTCCTTTTCCATTTTGTTTTAAACACAAAATCAAATAATAATCCATATATTTATCCATGGTGTGAGTCTTATATTGCCACCATTTTCCATGTGTAATCAACCATGATAGATGGTGTATGTATGTATGTATGTATGTATGCACATCCATATGTGCATGAAACTAAAAGAAAGATAGCATACATGCATGCATACATCCATCATCAACAAGAAAAGGTTTCAAGTGAGAAAACTAATGGTTAAATGATAAATCAACACTTGATTCATCAATCCGGCCATATCACATATGACCCCACCAAAAGCAAGCTGCCCAATCAATGTTTGATATCCTATACGCGTATTTTAATCGGGTCGATGCGCATATGGCATACGCGCACCACAACGTTTCGCCTGGACTAGGTAACTTCTGTGTGGGACTCTAAGACTCGTCAATACGCCGGCAGTGGGTGATGATCATATCAAGCACCCCCAAGCCGCAAGCGGTCAGCTAAACGTAACGGCCATCCGGGTATTGAGCGATCAGAAGAAAACAAGCAAACCTGCTACAACTCTCGTCGAGCCAACCGGCAACACTACCGTACAGTCCGGTCTCCTCGTCTGATATGTCGCATATCAAGTATAGGGGTAGTAAACGTCAGACCCCAATAACTGATAAGTCGTGCCGATGTAAGGCTCATAACGGGTCGAGAAACTACTGGTAACACTTACCGGTAAATCTCCAATCAGCCCTGGCCAGGGACTTCCCAGTTACGGCCAATCGAGCACAGTGCAACATCAACCCCCAATACCGGGAGAGACGAAACCCCTCCTATCGCTCATTGCCTCCATGTGACTCGGGACTGTACCCAAAAACCACCGTTTTGCACGCCCTCATGGACGTGGTAAGGTGGAAATCAAAGCACAGTGGGAATCACACAAGACTCTATGACGATCTCGGGTCTACAGACTAACCTGCACAAGTGTCACCTGAGAACTGCCATCTGACGTGAGGTATAATACCATCTGGGAGTTCTCGGCGAGTCCGTCCAGTGTACCCAGTCTCCACTGAGCACCCGTATACCATCTCTGATGTCAAACACCAATGGATATGGGATCATCCATCGCCCATCTCATGGGTCGAGAAGCGTATACGCTAGTCTACTCTGGTATATCGATGCCCCGTCTCGATACACCCACGACTAGGGACCTTGAAGGATGTACTTATGGACTACCATGCCCCCATTAGTATGATCCGCATCATAGTCCAAGTAGTCAAGTACACATCCTAAGGGCTTTACCAACATGTAACTATTAGACAGTATAAAGAGACAAGTATACATGTTAAGATAAAGAGCAACCAGATAGCATACTATCATATCGAGCAAGAAAGTCATCTCTATATATGTCCAAGCATCCAATATAATATACATCATCTGTACAATACTGGCCTCTAGTGCATACATACAACTAACAGAAGGGTTTTCGTCATAGACCAGGTCTGGACTATGACGAAACTTTTTCTCCCGTAGACATGCTTAAATCCATTCGGATCCTACTTGCTATTGCTGCTCACTACGATTATGAAATCTGGCAGATGGACGTTAAAACAACATTTCTAAATGGAGATTTAGAAGAATTCGTTTGTATAGATAAGCCAGAGGGCTTCATTGACAGTGGGAGCAGAGGGAAAGCATGTACATTACTTAAATCCATTTATGGATTAAAGCAGACATCACGGAGTTGGAACATCTGTTTCGATGATGTTATCTAAGTGTTTGATTTCATCAAAAATCCAGATGAACCTTGTGTTTATAAGAAGACTGTCGGGAGAGCTGTCACATTCCTCGTATTGTACGTGGATGACATTCTTCTGATAGGAAATGATATTCCTTTGCTGCAGTCGGTCAAATCTTTCTTATCACTAAGGTTTTCCATGAAGGACCTGGGTGATGCCACATACATTCTGGGCATTCAGATCTATAGGGATATATCCAAGAGATTATTGGGATTGTCCTAAACCAGGTACATTAACACCATCCTAAAAAGGTTTAGTATGGAAGACTCCAAGTGGGGTGCTTTACCCGCTTGCCATGGGGTCACTCTCTCTAAGGACTTTTGCCCAAAGACCGATGAAGAGAGAGCTCGCATGAGCATTATATCCTATGCTTCTGCCGTAGGATCTATAATGTATTCGATGTTATGTACACGCCCAGATGTAACTTATGCACTTAGTGTAGTAAGCAGGTATCAATCCAACCCAGGAGAGAATCACTGGATAGCTGTGAAGAACATTCTTAAGTACTTGCGAAGAACCAAAGAATTGTTCTTGGTGTATGGTAATGGAGATCTCCAAATGGAGGCCTTTACTGATTCGAGCTTCCAGAGTGATAAGGACGACAACAAATCTATCTCTGGGTTTGTATTTACCCTCAATGGAGGGGCGGTAAGTTGGAAGAGTTCCAAACAGGATACCGTTGCAGACTCTACGATGGAAGCTGAGTACATTGCTGCGAATGATGCCGCTAAGGAAGCCGTCTGGATGAAGAAGTTCGTCTCGGAGCTAGGAGTAGTTCCAACCATTATTGATCCAATACCATTGTATTGTGATAATAATAGGGCTATGGCGTTAGCCAAGGAGCCCAGGTCCCATCAGCGGTCCAGACACATCCTGAGGCGCTTTCATTTGATCCGGGAGATTGTAGATCGCCGCGAGATCGAGATTAGGAGAGTAGACACAAAGAATAACACCGCAGATCCACTCACCAAGGCCCACCCTCAGCCGCAGCATGAGCGACTTTTTGAGATGTTGGGTATGAGATACGCCAATAACTGGCCGTAGTGCAAGTGGGAGATTGTTGGATATATGTATGCCCTAGAGGCCATTATATGATAGTGGATGTATTTATACATGTATATATATATATATACAGATGACATTCTTGCTCGACATGATAGTATGCTATCTGGTTCTTCTTTATCTGACATGTTGACTTGATCATGATTTTATTCATTTACACATGTTGATAAATCCCTGAGGATATTTGCTTGACTACTGTGATTATGATGGAGATCATACTAGTGGGACGTATGTAGTTTATAAGCATATCCTAAAATGTCCCTAGTCGTAGATGTATCAAGATGGGGCATCGATATACCAGAGTAGACTAGCGTATATGATACTAGACCCATATGATGGGCGATGGATGTTCCCACATCTATTGATGTTTGACATCGAGATCATATACAGGTGCTCAGTGGAGACTGGGTACACTGGACAGACTAGCCGAGAACTCCTATATGGTATTATATCTATCGTCGAATAGCAGTTCTCAGGTGACACTGGTACAGGTTAGTCTGTAGACCCGAGATCGTCATAGAGTCTTGCCACCTTACCACGGCTCTACTGAGTCGTGCAAACAGGTGGATTTTAGGTACAGTCCCAAGACACATGGAGACGATGAGCGATAGGAAGGGTTTCGTCTCTCCCAGTATTGGGAGTTGATGTTGTGCTATGCTCAGTGGCTATATCAGTAAATCCTTGTCCAGGACTGTTGAGATTTACTGATAAGTGTTATCAGTAGTTTCTCGATCTGTTATAGAAGCATGACTTATTGAGTTATTGGGGTCGACGTTACCAACCCTAGACTCGATACGCAGCATATCTGACGAAGAGACCGGACTGTAAGGTAGTGTTGCCGGTTGGCTCGACGGGAGTTGTGACAGGTTCGCCTGTTTTCTTCTGATCGCTCAATACCCGGGTGGCCGTTACGTTTAGCTGACCTCTTACGACTTGCGGGTGGTTGATATGATCATCACCCACTGCCGGCGTATTGACGAGTCTTAGAGTCCCACAATGGAGTTACCTAGTCCAGGCGAAACAATGTGGTGTGCATATGAGATATGCGCGGGGACCCGATTAAATGCGTGTATATGATACCGTATATTAATCGGGCAGTTTGCTATTGGTCGGGTCGTATGAGATATGACCGGTTTGCTAAATCAAGTGTTGATTTAACATTGACCATTAGCATTTTCACTTTAAACCCTTTTGTCTTTTGGTGTATGCATGCATGTATGCACATGTTTACATTAATGCACATATGGATGTGCATGCACACATACATGCATACTCATTTGTATCATGGTTGTTGATACATTAGATGGTGGCAATATAAGACTCCCATGCTAGTAAATATTTTGATATTTATTTTTTTGAGATAAATGGAATTGGATAATTACTCATGGTTGATTATTTTATTCCTCCACTAAACCTCTCTTTAACCATGTGTTATTATTCTATGGACATTAGTGCTCCAAAAGAAAATATCTAGATATTTATAAACTAGGGTTAAAGATGAGAAGAAGAAAATATATATTTTTTCTTTTCTCATTTTTACCACAACACTTATCATTATCTTGAGTTCTTTCATTTGCCATCTTCTTCTTCCTTACTCTCTTGCTCTCTAGGTTTTGATAGTGAACAAAAGAGTGATCAAGTTAGGGTTTTGAAGCGAGAAAACAAACCACATCACCATTCTACACTACTCTTGCCCATTAGTTTGGAGTGTTGGCTTCTATTTCTTCTCTTGATCAAGTGGAACCTTGAGCTTGGACAAAGAGGACTCCGGGTGGATCATCGTGGACTTGGAGGATCTCAAGCAAACTTCTTTCAACCCTCAAGTGGCCAAAGAGTCTAGCGAAGGGAGCTACAAAGGTTGTATTCTCTAAACCTAGCCTTTACTACTTGTGGATTGTGTAAAACTTTTGTTACCCTAGCTTTTCTAATTTGATCCTTAGGATAGTTTCTTTAGCACCCTATAATTTTTAATATGGCATGTGTGATGCTACCAAACCCTAGTAGTGGTGTTAAGGAAATCCCTTCATGGTATCAGAGCCTAACTAGAAACCTAGATGATGTTACGATAATCCGAAACCGAAAAACTCCGCAAAATACGATTTTAGAAAACCCATGGAAATGCTCTCTGTAATTTTTTTAAAAAGTGGTCTAAAAATTATTTAAGCAACTGCAGAGTGACATTTAAGATGATACAAGAACACAGGTGAAAAACGAGGGGGGTGCTCGGTTCCCGGCTGGCGACCAAGCCTATTTTTCCAGCGTCGCCGACTTGTTTTGCTCCCCTCCTCCTCGTTTTGCACCAGTGCTCTTTTATTCATGATTTGGGGTTTCTGGTATTGTTTTGAAGTCCATATTTTCATGTGATGTTAGTTTCGAAATGGTCTCTTTGCGGAGTATTTCGTATTCGTATTTTTATAGTATTGTAATGGTAACTTCGGCAACGTTAAACAGGTCAAACGAACTATCAAACACTGGTATTTTCTAGATTGAACGTACTCGATATATAATGCAGGTATTCCTATGGACGCTCTAGAAGAATGAAACCCTGACTCGAGATGTGACCACCAAACTGCGACTAAACCTTATGGTTTACCGTAGTTAGTGGCACCACAAATGAGGCTTGGGTTTACCCTTCTACGGCTTGTCCATTAAATACCGTGGCATGGATTTTGGGTATTGTTTAACGGCGCTCAAGTGTTAAGCTTGCTGGGGAATGCGGGTGTTCGTTAATTCGATCGAAGGGTTTAACATCGCCTAGTAGTATATGATACTTGTTTCTGCGACCGTAAGCGTAGTATGCGTATCGCCGGTTTCGTTGCTATATGTCAACGGCAATTGGGGTATGCATACTTGCTTATGTTGATGACATGTGATGTTATGTGTTGCTGTGTTGTGATGTATAGGATCGTCGTGATTGAATAGCCGGGAGGGTTTTATGTGAGATGAGAGTTTTAGTTTTCATTCATGTAAAATTCATTTGTAATGTAATATTCTTTTATTTGGGGCACTTTCGGGTTGAGGATAATGTCACCATTGTTGTATATTATTTACTTTTCCGCATTAGGATAGACCCAAGGTGGAGAGCATAAGTGACCGGGTTCTAGAGTCCAGTGGGAGACCATCTCGAGGAGTCGGGACCGGGTCTCCTAACTCTAGAATTGGTTGGGTCGCTTGCCTCTCTCGTAGGGGTCTAGGGTGTGGGATTAGCTATTCATCACGACCGTGGAATCCGTATTTTCTATCGTTGGTTAAATACTAAATACGGACATCCTAGTATATCCTATATGATCATATATGTGTTTCTGCTGCCTATATTCTGTGATGTGATCGCTTAATATATCTGAGACAAATGCTATATTATATTTAAGATATATAATAGACGTTGCTTATGTTTTACACCCGCGCTAGTCCCGTCCCGGTATGCCGTTAGTTAAGTAACCTAACGGTGCATAACGGAACAATGTGGCGAATGCGGATGGCATAAGCATACGTTGTATTTTCGTTTCTTTTCTGTGATTGGCTTAAGAACTTAAATGATGGGACTACATTAATATGATTAATGTAAAGAAAATAAACCTAAAAAGATGTTGTAGAATCGGATTTGAAAACCACTCGTCTTTTTAAGAAAAAGCTACATTTCAAACTTGCGGAGCTTAAGCCACTCCTTTTGAAAACCATCTGATTCTACGACGATATCAAGTTCAAAGCATTAAAGGTTTTCTTAAAAACCATTCGCAACCCTCCATCATTTTAGGAAGTAGAGTACTTAGTATTCATGCTACGTTTGTTGACTATAGTTAAGGCGTAGTGTACGGTAGCTAAGTGATTTCTTCCTACACTGCATATGATGCAGATTAATTAGGACATTCATGCGACTTTGTTAATCATAGTTATGGGTCATGTGAGTGGGTCTAATTAATCAAGAAATGACGAGTAGAACTTAACTAGTGCTTATGATTTGTTGACCATAGTTAAGGTCATGGGTACTAGGGGTAAAAACCATATCGGAAATTTCAAGAGTTGAAATTTGCAATGAGATTGCATAACTTCCATATGATGGTTTATATTAATTATGTCCGTGCGAAAGCACGGGGAACCTCCCTCAAGTACTGACACTGGCCAGGCTGAACGGTTAGCGAAGTTGTAGACTGTAATTAATCCTGGCTAGTTTTCTTTTTAAAGTTTGAAAGAAAAACTTGATTAAAGCAGCGAAAGACATCGATTAGATAAGATAATAACCAATCTAATCTTTGCAAGAGCTTTCGCTGAGTGTATTCTTTTCTCTCTCTTAATGGCAGATATTAATGACAGGACTCAAGTTTCTACTAGATAAAAATAAACTGAATGGGACCAATTATAAAGACTGGCTGAGGAATCTTAACATTGCCTTAACTTATGATAAGGTATCATATGTCCTCACGGCTCCAGCCCCGCCCATCCCAGGTCCTAAATCTTCAGTTGCAGATATTGAAGTCCGCAAGACATTAGACGCTGACTGTGCCACGGCCAAATATCTCACGCTTGCATCGATAGATAACACACATAAGAAGCAGTACGAAAATATGGACGTCCAAGCCATATTTCTCCATACAAAGAAGTTGTATGGAGAGCAATCTCGTGGACGAAAAACTTGTCGTAGCCCTCCGTCATTTCAGATAAGTCCTACTTAGTATTCGTGCTACGTTTGTTGACCTCCTTCAAGACGTAGTGTGCGGTAGCTGACTAGTATTTATCTGCTTATGCATATGATGCAGATTGGATTAGGGTAGTCGTACGACCTTATTGACCTCCGTCAAGGATCATGCAGGTGGGTTTGATTCAAATAAGAAATGACGGGTTGAACTTGACTAGTAGCCTATGGTTTGTTAACCTCCGTCAAGGTCATAGGGGTAAAATTATCGGGAATTTCAAGTGTAGAAATTTGCAATGAGATTGCATACCTTCTATGAGATAGTTGGATCCTGATACCCACTGCGAGTAATTGTTACTCCTGGGAAAGTTTTGCACTTTACAATTAGTCGATCAAGTAGGTATCTAGAAAGGTGTCAACGGGGTTACGCCCCTGGGAAAACGAAGTTTACTTTAATTAGGTCCATGCGAAAACACGGGGGACATCCCTCAAAGTACCGGCACTGGCGTGGCTGAAAGATTGGCGAACTTGTAGGATGTAATTATTCCCGGACCTTTTAGGGTTTGAAAGAAGATTTGATAAAAACAGTGGGAGCCATCCTGATTAGATAAAATAATAACCAATCTAATCTTGCAAGAGCGCACGCAGAGTGTTTTCTTCTCTCTCTCTCCAGGTAGCGACCATGTCACGCTTTAATTAAGATAATAATATGGATGTATTGACCGAACCCGCTTGCTATACTGAGCTGGGGAATGTTGGTCCCACTACAACTTATAATTGTTATAAGACCGAGCAGAAAATAGGGGATTACCAGGATTCCCGTGCCGCCCAAACGAAGAAAGTGCATGATGATGCATCTTCTTCGGGTGTGTTCATTACCAAGAACAGTTTTCAGAATCCTCTACGTCCTGGGTATGAGATACCGGATCAGGATCCCACATACGTAATCTGTTACATGGGCTACAGACAGGTAGAGAACCGAAAACGGGTGATAAAATTTCAAGAGTTGGAAACGGTGCAATTGTTGCAGCCAAGATGTTGGCAGTTATCACCCTGTATTACCAAATACATTGATTCTGAATGAATGCTATTAGATACCGAACCTGATATACAACATCATATCAGTCTCCTTATTTAGTAAAGAATGATATAATTTTGTATTGTTGGATAATGTTTTGAACATTTCCTATATCAAGAGTTGATCGGATCAGGCGCGTTATCTAAAAGCATATACGTTATAAATCAAACCACAGTTCTTAACGTACAAAACACACACAAGAGGAAGAATTCAGAAATGAACGAATGCTTCTTGAGGCATTGTATACTAGGTCATATCAATGCGACACGACTAGCTGAAGTTACATTAAGATGTATATTTAAATCAGTTTGAATTTACATCTAATGAAACTTGCCAGTCATGTCACAAAGATAATATGACCACAGCTCCGTTTAATGAAAACAGAGAAAAAGTTATTGAACTCTTGGGATTGATACTTGATGATGTATGTAAGTCCCCTGTCTATACATGTCAGGACTGGTTCTTTGTACTTCATTACATTCACTGATGATCTCTCATGATTCGGACACATGATCCTGTTGAAACACAAGGCTGAAGCTTTTGAGAAACTCAATTAATATAAGTCAGAAGTACAGAACCAAAACGGGTATAACTATTATGTCCTTTGATGTGATCAGGGAGGAGAATACTTGTGCACGGAATTCCTGGATTATTCTAAAGGAGAATGAGATTCTCTCTCAGCATTACTCCTCCGCATACACCACAGCACAACGGTATATCGGGGCGGAGCAATATCACCCTATGCGATATGGTGCGCTCTATGATGAGTATTACTTAGTTGCCTATTTCCTTTTGGGGGTTATGCACTTGTGAAGCTGCGTACCTATTGAATCTCGTTCCAACCAAATCAGGTGCCTACCACTCCATATGCGATATGGCATGGGAAGAGCCCATCTCTTAAGTAAGTTAAGATTTGGGGTTGTCCGGCCTATATCTGAAAGCAAAATCCGGACAAGCTCGAGGTAAGGTCAGTTCTGTGGAAGTTTGTTGGATATCCCAAGCATTCGCAAAGGAATATCTTCTACCACACCGAGGAACAAAAGTTGTTTTGTTTCTCGGCATGCCACCTTTTTAGAAAAGGAATTTATTTTGGAAATAAATTAGTGGTCATGAGGTAGAACTGAAAGGAGTTCTATCTATACAAACTACAATTGATGATTTGGTAGAGCCGGAGGATTCAATAGCTCCCAACGAACCTCGGCCTCTCCGCCGATCTGGTAGGGTTCCTCACCTACCTGAGAGATACTTTGGTTTCTCTATGAAAGTGGGAGAGAGGATTGCATCATGAGATGATGAACCAACTAGTTTTGAGCAGGCCATCAAGAGTGGGGACTCTGTAAGAATGGCTGGATGCTATGCGAACTGAGATGGAATCTATGTATACCAACAAAGTATGGACTTTGGTTGCTATATCTGAAGGGTTAAATTCCCATCAGGAGCAAGTATATATTGAGAAGATTACTTGGTGTACATGGAAAAGTTGAGACTTTCATAGCTAGACTTGTTGTAAAAGGTTCTCGTTATCAACCAGGTGTGGTTTAATGATGAAACCTTTTCTCCAATGCCTATGCATAAGTCCATCCGGATCCTATTTGCCACTGCTACATACCATAACTACGAAATCTGCCGGTTGGGTGTTATGACCGCTATTCTAAATAGTGATTTAGAAGAAAGCATCTATAAGTACACAACCAGAGGGCTCCGTAGACAGTAGGAGCAGCGGAAACGTATGCAAGTTGCTTTACAGGTTAAAGCAGGCATCGCGGAGTTGGAACATCTGTTTTGATATGGTAGTCAAAACGTTTGACTTCATCAAAATGGTAGATGAACCTTGTATATACAAAAAGGTAGTAGGGAGTGTGGTAATGATCCTCGTATTGTACGTGGATGACATACTCTTGTTAGGAAAGGAGTTTCCTATGCTACACTCGGTCAATCTCTTCTTATCACATTGATTCTCGATATTGGATGATACCTCCTAGATCCAGGGTTTCGGATCTATGTAATAGATCTAAATGGATCTTAGGATTCTCACTAGGTGTAGTTAGATGGTATCAATCGATCCTAGGGAGAATCACTGGATACCTTCCAGAGTGATAAAGTCGACTGAATATCAGTCACAGGTATTGTCTTTACCCTATGTGGAGGGACTGTATGTTGGAAGAGTTCCAAGCTAGATACCGTGGCATACTAGACGATAAAGGCTGGATACATCGCTACCAAATATTCTACCAAAAAGACAGTCTGGGTGTATATTAGTTCATGAGATGAACTTCGTTCCTACCATTTTGTGACAATGGAGTTGTGGCTTATGCTAAGGAACGCTCGTCCCATCAGTGATCCAGACATATTCTAAGGCAGTATCACCTGATCATGGAGATGGTTGATCTCCAGGGAATCGAGGTTTGGAGAGTAGACTCAGTGGACAACACGGCGGATCCACTCACAAAGGCCTTTTCCCAGAGAGAGACTTTTATGGGATGGTTGAGTATGAGATACTACAACCACTGTTATCAGATGGCCCTAGTGCAAGTGGGAGATTGTTAGTTATATGTATGCCCTAGAGGCCATTACTATACATGAGATGTATATTGTAGTAGATGCTTGGACATATATAGGGAGGACTTTCTTGCTCGACATGATAGTATGCTATCTGGTTACTCTTTATCTTAACGTGTACACTGATTGTCTCTCTGTTACATATTGGTAAAGCCCTTAGGATGTGTACTTGACTACCAGGACTATAATGCAGATCATACTAGTAGGGCCATGGTAGTCCATAAGTACATCTTTTAAGGTCCCTAGTCATGGGTGTATCGAGACGGGGCATCGATATACCAGAGTAGACTAGCGTATAGCTTCTCGACCCATATAAATGGGCGATGGATGATCCCATATCCATTGGTGTTTGATATCAGAGATGATATACGGGTGCTCAGTGGAGACTGGGTATACTGGACGGACTCGCCGAGAACTCCCAGATGGTATTATACCTCACGTCTGATGGAAGTTCTTTGGTGACACTGGTTCAGGTTAGTCTGTAGACCCGAGATCGTCATAGAGTCTTGTGTGATTCCCACAGTGCTTTGATTTCCATCTTACCACGTCCAAGAGGGCGTGCAAAACGGTGGTTTTTTATTACTGTTCCGAGTCACATGGAGGCAATGAGCGATAGGAGGGGTTTCATCACTCCCGGTATTGGGGGTTGATGTTGCGATGTTCTCGATTGGCCATAACAGGGAAGTCCCTGGCCAGAGCTGGTTTAGAGATTTATTGGTAAGTGTTACCGGTAGTTTCTTGACCCGTTATGAGCCTCATATCGGTATGACTTATCGGTTATTGGGGTCTGACGTTTACCGCCCCTAAACTTGATATGCGACATATCAGACGAGGAGACCGGACTGTACGGTAGTGTCATTGTCCGGCTTTTGCAGGAGTTGGAGCGGGCTTGCTTGCTGATCTTCTGATCGCTCAATACCCGGGTAGCCGTTACGTCCAGCTAGTACCGCCGACGGCTTGTGGGTGCTTGATGTGATCATCACCTACTGCCGGCGTATTGACGAGTCTTTAGAGTCCTACATAGAGGTTTTACTGGCTCAGGCAAAACGAAATAGGAGCACATATGTGATATGTGCGGGACCAAGAATAATGCGTGTATATGATACCGTATTCTATTCTTGCGACTTTTGTATCGGTCGGTTATATGTGATATAGCCGGGTAATCAAATCTAGTGTTGATTCGATAAGTTGGTACATTTTGTGTTAGTCGGTTATATGTGATATAGCGGGATTATTAAATCAAGTGTTGATTTAATAATTTAGTGTATAACTGTATATTTGATATACTAATTTACATTAACTAACATTAGCCTACTTAATCATTCTTTTCTCACTTGTATGTACATATAATATATATGTGATATATATTAATATGCATTGTTTATTTTTTGTGTGTCATGGTTGTTGATACACACTACACGGGTGTATAAGCTATACACCATTTTAATTATAATGGTGTGGTTTTAATATTCAAAGTAAATACAAAATTAGTGGATAATTGTTCAAAGCATGAAGCTTGTAGAAGCCTGTGAGTGCTTTGACAAAGTCCACCCATTTTGTTTTACTTAGGATATTTATTAACCTAACCACAATAATTAGCCATGGTTATGTCTCTATATGAGTTTGTATATGATACTCACTCACCCATGGTTTGTTCTCTCACTTGATCATTTAATTTCTCTTCATCACTTTCTTCATCTTCTTCTTCCAAAAGAAATGCTTGCTAGGGTTTCATAAAAGTGAGAAAAGAAATTCTAAAGTGAGCCCACTTCCTATTTCACCATCCTCAACTAGATTAGCACTTTAGTATATGGTGTTTGCTTCACTTTGGTGAAGTTGTAGTGTAACGTTTTAAAAATAATTAAATAAATAATTAAATGAATAAAATTGTTTAAGTGAATTTTATGATTTTCGGTAAAGTAAAATGTATTTTTCGTAAAACCAAACCGTGATTGTTTTTCATTATAATTTCAAAAATACCTATTTTAATTATGTAGTTACTAGTAAATGGTGTTTATTTAGCCACTTACAAATTTTTAGTTTAATTAAATATTCTTCCCAAATTAATTATTTTAAATATTAACATAAGCTTTATTTTTACACTAAATTAGTGTAAATTACAAATTTGAATGGTTTTAATTTGTAAAAATGAACCATGGCATATTAGAATTTAGTGTGTATCATGCAAAATTTATTTGCAAATTTTCCCATTTTTCTAGAGTTTTCTTGGTTGTTTTTGTAAAGAAATGAAAGAAAATGAAGAAATTCATGAAAAGACATAAAGTGAGATATTATTTGATGAAGTTTCTACACAACTCATGAAACACTTTTCTCTTTCTCCCTCTCTCCCTTGCCTGGCCGGCCACACCTTCATGGCAGCCCCCCCCATTTCCCACTTCATTTTTATTACAAAAATTCATCAAAAATACATCAAAAAATTCAATAAAAATCCACAAAATCCTATTTATTTCATACCCTTTATTCCTTGCTCATTTTTATATGGAATTTGGAGATGGAAAGCATGCAATTTGGAGGCTCATTTTCTTGTTTGGATTTCATATTTTGGAGGTATAAATTTCCTTCTTTTGTTTATTTGTTATTAGATGTTTCTTTTAAGCATGTTTAGATTTAATGAATTAATCCTATGTTCAATTTTTAAAATTAAAGTTAGGGTTTGTAAATTCAAGTTATGATTTTTATTAATTAATTAGGGTTATAATAGTTAGTTTAACACTTTTAGAATTGGAAAATCTTGCATGGTTGTTGAATTGTAAATTTTTCATTTAAAATTGTTTAAATTACGAATTTTGCTAACTAGGTTTCTATAAAACATAATTTTTGGTGAAATAAAATTTCAATTAATATTTGTAACACTAGATTGTGGTCTTAATAAGGGTATTAACTTGTTGGTGGAATGGAAACTTAAATTGATTGCTAGTTTCTATTGATAATTGATAAATTGTGATAAAAATTGCTATTTTGTAAACTAGATTTTAGAAATTCCTAAATAAATGAGATTAAAAATATAATTTATGGTTTCATTAAATCATTATCATCATGAATTGTGGTTTAATACATTAATTCATGTAAAATCACGTTTTGTGGTGGAATTGTGGTATTTTGCTTGAAAAATGTTGAAAATTGTTAAAGGTTGCAAACTAGAAATTTCAAATTAATACAAATTTGGGTAATAAAAATATAGTAATGGTTTGTATAGTATAGTTATGCTATTTAATGAGTTTTATGACCATTGGTTTCATTTAAATGTCATGTTTTGATGAAAAACGGTAACTTGGCATTTTCTGGTTTTACGAAATTGGACGGTTTGATCGATTTTTAGGGTTTCGATGGATTTAATCATGTTATATATTATAAGTAATGAGTTTTAAAACTATGAGTTATTTGTTGATGTTATCTCGATCCATCGGAGTTTGTACGCCGATATCGAGCGATATTTGGTGCTTTTGCGTGGACGGGACATAGGTTTTAACCTATGCTTGTTCCTTGCGTCATTTTGACTTTTGTATGTGATTCAGTTTACGATGCTATTTGTATGTTAGCGTTTAGGTACCCCTCACGTGGACTGCGGGCGATGAAGAGGAGGATGGCGACACCGTCTTCGGCAGACATGGACTAGGTGAGTAGATGCATATCTACGGGGGGAAGTCGGGTGGATGGCGTTTAGCACCCCCGCAACGTAGAATAGGAATAGTACTTATTGACATTAGGAACCAAGATGTGACCCTAGATTCTTAATGAGTAGTACCCTAGTAATGACCCTAGGCTGGACTAGACTGATTTAGGAAAACCATATCAAAGGATGAGGTCCTTGGAAGAGGTTCGTAGGTTTCAGATAGAAACACACACGCACACACTGAAACTCGACATGGTGTATACGTATATGTGTATGTATATATAGTACTAGGTATTGTTATATATATATATATATATACAACACGTATATGGGATTCATTGATGTGATATGATATCTGAGGTGTGATGAAACAGTATAACTGGGCTTGATGCTGTGATTCTTGACTATATAGTCGTATTAAAGTGTTAGCGGATCATTAGAGAATGAGATAACGAACATGGATACATAAATTATATTGGGTGGTGATGATATTGAGATACATGGGACTCTAAAATAGTACCTGGACTGTAGCTTGTGACTGATCACGATACGGGATACGCATGACTTGATCACGATATCATATAGGTGTGACCTGATGTTGATATCATATAGGTGTGACTTGATGACGATATGTTATCAGTATGACATAATCACAATATGATACATATTACATGATATTTCTGAGGATAAACTAATGATTCATATTATGAGGGCAATGATATATGATTGATGTAGGCGATTACAGTTTAGCACCTTGATCATGAGATGTGTTGGTGATGACATTATACGAATGATGAGACACCTAGGAGATACTTGACCCGTACCCCGATATTGGGATGCCGTACAACGGATTTTACCGTACGAGGCATAAATATGATGATTGATCCGCACTCTTGATTCGAGGAAGCCGTACTACGTACGTGACGCTATTGAGGCCGGATCGCCGACTATTCGAGATATTGATTCAGACCTTAGGTAGACTCTTGTTTCTTATTGACTAGTTTCTTAGGTTTTGTTCCTTAGGAGGTTAGATGGTCACTAGGTTAGGTTTGAGTCATATAGTGGTAGTGGTAATGGTATATCAAATGAGTGGATAAAACACATCCGTCTTTACTTTCACCCTGGAATCATAATGATGCATGTTCTTACATATGCTGCTATAATCAGTATAAACTTTACCTGTTAGGACACCAGCACCATTACCGATGATGCGCATATTCCACGCACACTTATTTGCCGGCTCACACACATCATCATCGGTAATTGCTATGTCACGTATACTTTAGATTATATTATCTTTTATTGATAGAATCAGTTAACAACTTGACCGATATAATATTGTGATTATTCTCTGATGTTAGTATAGACATGATATTTATTACTTAGACATTCATGCATTCATATTTTCATGTTATCATGCAGTATTATGAGCATATGCCGACACTTATCATATACTTACGCATGATTTTGAGATTTCGGTTTCTATGAAATTTCTGGATTTTTGGGGAAAACCGCAAGAATATATAAAAACTTTTCTCTCTCTCCTCCTCTCTTTTTAAAACATAAGATGCGGTTTTCTCGTGATGTATGTGTCTTCTACCATGAGATTTCATGTTTTCTAATGGATTTCGAGACTCGATTCGAGGAGTGGATGAACTGTCTCGGGTACATGGTGGGCCCGGTATGGTACCCCGGGGCAAGAAGATCGAGTTGTAGACGATGAGCCTGGCAGGGGAAGGCTACCTACCGGTGATGTCTAGCGCGGCGGATATCCGGAGGATACCGACCGTTGTCGTGAGATTTGATGATATTGGCCTATCCGGACTGACGGAGCCCGAGATATTGAGACTTGAGATTACATGTGTTGTGTCGATGCTTGACACGGATTTCCATGGATTTCATTGTTGAGATTTCAGATTCTTATACACATTTACTATGATAACAGCTAAAGATTTCTTATACAGATATATCTGGATTTCAGGATTTGTTACTTTACATTCATGGTGCTTGCATTTCATTTCATATGACATGGTATTATATGAGGCACTGACCCGAGCACGGAGTATCTGCACTTACGTGTAGTATTACCCTGCTATTACTAGATAATTGGGATATAGTAGTGTATTATTATGACCTAGGATAGCGTCGTGTATTCGATTTCTTTTTGTAGATGTCTTCTACTCACGAGTTGGCAACTCACCCCCGTTATGCCAAATTTTATTACAGGTTCGATGTACAGGTTTCCCTGGCAGCTTGCTGGCACATCTTTTCTTCAGGGTGATTTGCACGGTAGGTTGGTTCACTTGTATCTGAACCACCATTGTATTTTTACTCTTTCATTTGTATCTAGTAAGCTCCATCAACCATACTTGTATTACTTGATAAGTTTATTGGACCAGTATTTTTTTATTTCGACTTTAGAGTCGCGCATTTATTATTCTGATATGGTGGTTTTGTTTTCTTTGAGTTTTGAGACTCGCCCTTTGGCGTTGTAAGTTATTGTGCTTATTGTGGTTGTTTCCGCCTGTTGGCGTTGAGCTAGCTCCCGTTGGGGATGCTTTTTATTGTTTATGTATATTATACTTGTTGTACCCGTTTGGGGGGGCCAGTTTTTATAGAGGTGACTCTGCCGAAATTTTTGAGAAAATTTGCTGATGTTTTAAACTTGTTCCTTCATATTTTATTTTACTGCTTCTTCTTCTTTATCATGGTTTAGATTTCTGGGCTTCGGCATACTTAGGTTACGTTGCGCCTCTAGACGTTTCGTAATCTAAGTGCCGGTCACATTCCGTACTTTCGGGTCGTGACAAAGTTGGTATCAGAGCGCTAGGTTTAACCTTGTATAAGTCTAGGTGACCCTTGGTTGCTGGAGTAGGCGATTTAGGTAGAGTAACGTACCGTGGGTATGGTCCGCGGCATACTTACGATAAGCTACTCTGCTTAAGGAGCCTTAGGATGTACAATTGTTTGCACCGTATTCTATTCGTTCTTTTGATCTATCTTCATCAATGTTGGAGGGTGGTTTCTGTTACCACGGGTACACTGGCAGAGGGAGCTGCGGCTCGAATGCGATAACCATTAGAGTATTGGTTATTCTTGAGGATTGAAGCATTGCTTAGCGTGCGGATGAAGGGTATTCATATGCCGTCCGGATGAAGTTAAAGGGTTCGAACGATTATCAGAAAACCATTTTCCCAATTTTAAAGTATTCGGAAGAACATGCAGGTATTTCGTTGGACCCTCTAGAAGACTGAAACCCTAACTTGACATAATGACCACGAGAACGCCCTTGAACCTTAGGGTTTACGGCAGTTCTGCGGTGTCATTAGTGAGGCTTGGGTTTGCCCTTCTACGGCTGGATCATCGATGCTGGGGTATGTACCGGATATTTTTAAGCTGTACTTGAGTGTTGAGCTCTCGGGGAATTATGGGATTTTGATGGATCGATCGAAAAGTTTAATGTAGTCCGGATATCAGGTGAAGGGATCGATTACGTGGGAGACTCTAGATATGAGTATTGCCGTTGGTAGCGCAGTCAGCACACTTATGAAGAGATAAGTTTGAAGAAGCAGACATCAGAGGAAAGAGGCGCACATTGACGATAGTGATTACGATGTGACTTGGTGATTTGAATTTCATATTTCTGTTATTGGATTTTGGTATTTTGAGGATTTTGTTCAACGATTGGTATTTCTTATGTGTACCTTCATTACATTCTATCTGTGTTTCATATATCAGTTGTATTGATGTTTCTTAGTATACACCCAGTACACTTGATTTGGTTTTATATATTTTGAGATTTTTGATTTGATTTTGTGCATATGGGTTACACATGATTTTGATATATGCTTCGACCTAGTTTTCATGCATTTTTGTGCTGCGATTTCGATTTTGATATTCGATGTATGTTTTCGTGCACCATGTGCACCTGATTAGGATTTTTGCGTATACATGGCGCACTAAATGCGATTTTGTGCACACCAGATGCACTAAATCGGGGTTTTGTGCAGATTAGATGCACCTGATATTGAGTCGTGCACACCCGTTGCACTTGACAGATGTTTTTGGTGCACACCTGTTGCACTTAGTTTTGTTGTTGTGGGTATTCGTGGTATCTGTATTTGGTTTCGATTTCAGTGCGCACCGGACGCACATGATATTTTATTGATGTGATTGGGATTGATTTCAGTTTGAGCAGTATGTTTTCATAATCATTATTATTTGATTTAGTAATCAGGCGGAACGTGTATGTTAAATAAAAGATATATATATATATAGCTATTTTTTTTAAATTAAACGTCCGCTACTTATGCCGTGACACGTGCATTGCACGGCGATTTTCAAGAGGGGTTTTTGTATGCTTCTTTATTATGATGTTTAGGCGATTTTACTAGGATGCGAACTATATATAAGTTATAGATTGATGTATATTATGATGGTTTTCACATTGGGTTTTGATATTTTATTCTCGCCATAACTCCGATGATTGCGTTATGCTTGACGGAGTTGATTTTTGTTATTTATTGATTATTTCGGAGCCCCGACGATTTGTGTTTTGCTAAATGTTTTAGTATTTGGAGGGGGAGTTTTAATTTAAATTCGGGGACCAAATTTCTTAAAGGGGGAAAGATTTGTAACGTTTTAAAAATAATTAAATAAATAATTAAATGAATAAAATTGTTTAAGTGAATTTTATGATTTTCGGTAAAGTAAAATGTATTTTTCGTAAAACCAAACCGTGATTGTTTTTCATTATAATTTCAAAAATACCTATTTTAATTATGTATTTACAAGTAAATGGTGTTTATTTAGCCACTTATAAATTTTTAGTTTAATTAAATATTTTTCCTAAATTAATTATTTTAAATATTAACTTAAGCTTTATTTTTACACTAAATTAGTGTAAATTACAAATTTGAATGGTTTTAATTTGTAAAAATGAACCATGGCATATTAGAATTTAGTGTGTATCATGCAAAATTTATTTGCAAATTTTCCCATTTTTCTAGAGTTTTCTTGGTTGTTTTAGTAAAGAAATGAAAGAAAATGAAGAAATTCATGAAAAGACATAAAATGAGATATTATTTGATGAAGTTTCTACACAACTCATGAAACACTTTTCTCTTTCTCCCTCTCTCCCTTGCCTGGCCGGCCACACCTTCATGGCAGCCCCCCCCATTTCCCACTTCATTTTTATTACAAAAATTCATCAAAAATACATCAAAAAATTCAATAAAAATCCACAAAATCCTATTTATTTCATACCCTTTATTCCTTGCTCATTTTTATATGGAATTTGGAGATGGAAAGCATGAATTTTGGAGGCTCATTTTCTTGTTTGGATTTCATATTTTGGAGTTATAAATTTCCTTCTTTTGTTTATTTGTTATTAGATGTTTCTTTTAAGCATGTTTAGATTTAATGAATTAATCCTATGTTCAATTTTTAAAATTCAAGTTAGGGTTTGTAAATTCAAGTTATAATTTTTATTAATTAATTAGGGTTATAATAGTTAGTTTAATCCTTTTAGAATTGGAAAATCTTGCATCGTTGTTGAATTGAAAATTTTTCATTTAAAATTGTTTAAATTACGAATTTTGCTAACTAGGTTTCTATAAAACATATTTTTTGGTGAAATAAAATTTCAATTCATATTTGTAACACTAGATTGTGGTCTTAATAAGGGTATTAACTTGTTGGTGGAATGGAAACTTAAATTGATTGCTAGTTTCTATTGATAATTGATAAATTATGATAAAAATTGCTATTTTGTAAACTAGATTTTAGAAATTCCTAAATAAATGAGATTAAAAATATAATTTATGGTTTCATTAAATAATTATCATCATGAATTGTGGTTTAATACATTAATTCATGTAAAATCACGTTTTGTGGTGGAATTGTGGTATTTTGCTTGAAAAATGTTGAAAATTGGTAAAGGTTGCAAACTAAAAATTTCAAATTAATACAAATTTGTGTAATAAAAATATAGTAATGGTTTGTATAGTCTAGTTATGCTATTTAATGAGTTTTATGACCATTGGTTTCATTTAAATGTCATGTTTTGATGAAAAACGGTAAATTGGCATTTTCTGGTTTTACGAAATTGGACGGTTTGATCGATTTTTAGGGTTTCGATGGATTTAATCATGTTATATATTATAAGTAACGAGTTTTCAAACTATGAGTTATTTGTTGATGTTATCTCGATCCATCGGCGTTTGTACGCCGATATCGAGTGATATTTGGTGCTTTTGCGTGGACGGGACATAGGTTTTAACCTATGCTTGTTCCTTGCGTCGTTTTGACTTTTGTATGTGATTCAGTTTACGATGCTATTTGTATGTTTGCGTTTAGGTACCCCTCACGTGGAATGCGGGCGATGAAGAGGAGGATGGCGACACTGTCTTCGGCAGACATGGACCAGGTGAGTAGATGCATATCTACGGGGGGAAGTCGGGTGGTGGCGTTTAGCACCCCCGCAACGTAGAATAGGAATAGTACTTATTGACATTAGGAACCAAGATGTGACCCTAGATTCTTAATGAGTAGGACCCTAGTAATGACCCTAGGCTGGACTAGACTGATTTAGGAAAACCATATCAGAGGATGAGGTCCTTGGAAGAGGTTCGTAGGTTTCAGATAGAAACACACACGCACACACTGAAACTCGACATGGTGTATACGTATATGTGTATGTATATATAGGACTAGGTATAGTTATATATATATATATATATATACAACACGTATATGGGATTCATTGATGTGATATGATATCTGAGGTGTGATGAAATAGTATAACTGGGCTTGATGTTGTGATTCTTGACTATATAGTCGTATTAAAGTGTTAGCGGATCATTAGAGAATGAGATAACGAACATGGATACATAAATTATAATGGGTGGTGATGATATTGAGATACATGGGACTCTAAAATAGTACCTGGACTGTAGCTTGTGACTGATCACGATATGGGATACGTATGACTTGATCACGATATCATATAGGTGTGACCTGATGTTGATATCATATAGGTGTGACTTGATGACGATATGTTATCAGTATGACTTAATCACAATATGATACATATGATATGATATTTCTAAGGATAAACTAATGAAGCATATTATGAGGGCAATGATATATGATAGATGTAAGCGATTACAGTTTAGCACCTTGATCATGAGATGTGTTGGTGATGACATTATACGATTGATGAGACACCTAGGAGATACTTGACCCGTACCCCGATATTGGGATGCCGTACGACGGATTTTACCGTACGAGGCATAAATATGATGATTGATCCGTACTCTTGATTCGAGGAAGCCGTACTACGTACGTGACGCTATTGAGGCCGGATCGCCGACTATTCGAGATATTGATTCAGACCTTAGGTAGACTCTTGTTTCTTATTGACTAGTTTCTTAGGTTTTGTTCCTTAGGAGGTTAGATGGTCACTAGGTTAGGTTCGAGTCATATAGTGGTAGTGGTAATGGTATATCAAATGAGTGGATAACACACATCCGTCTTTACTTTCACACTGGAATCATAATGATGCATGCTCTTACATATGCTGCTATAATCAGTATAAACTTTACCTGTTAGGACACCAGCACCATTACCGATGATGCGCATATTCCACGCACACTTATTTGCCGGCTCACACACATCATCATCGGTAATTGCTATGTCACGTACACTTTAGATTAGATTATCTTTTATTGATAGAATCAGTTAACAACTTGACCGATATAATATTGTGATTATTCTCTGATGTTAGTATAGACATGATATTTATTACGTAGACATTCATGCATTCATATTTTCATGTTATCATGCAGTATTATGGGCATATGCCGACACTTATCATATACTTACGCATGATTTTGAGATTTGGGTTTCTATGAGATTTCTGGATTTTTGGGGAAAACCGCAAGAATATATAAAAACTTCTCTCTCTCTCCTCCTCTCTTTTTAAAACATAAGATGCGGTTTTCTCGTGATGTATGTGTCGTCCACCATGAGATTTCATGTTTTCTGATGGATTTCGAGACCCGATTCGAGGAGTGGATGAACCGTCTCGGGTACATGGTGGGCCCGGTATGGTACCCCGGGGCAAGAAGATCGAGTTGTAGATGATGAGCCTGGCAGGGGAAGGCTACCTACCGGTGTTGTCTGGCGCGGCGGATATCCAGAGGATACCGACCGTTGTCGTGAGATTTGATGATATGGGCCGATCCGGACTGACGGAGCCCGAGATATTGAGACTTGAGATTACATGTGTTGTGTCGATACTTGACACGGATTTCCATGGATTTCATTGTTGAGATTTCAGATTCTTATACACATTTACTATGATAACAGCTAAAGATTTCTTATACCGATATATCTGGATTTCGGGATTTGTTACTTTACATTCATGGTGCATGCATTTCATTTCATATGACATGGTATTATATGAGGCACTGACCCGAGCACGGAGTATCTGCACTTACATGTAGTATTACCCTGCTATTACTAGATGATTGGGATATAGTAGTGTATTATTATGACCTAGGATAGCGTCGTGCATTCGATTTCTTTTCGTAGATGTCTTCTACTCACGAGTTGGCAACTCACCCCCGTTGTGCCAAATTTTATTACAGGTTCGATGTACAGGTTTTCCTGGCTGCTTGCTGGCACATCTTTTCTTCAGGGTGATTTGCACGGTAGGTTGGTTCACTTGTATCTGAACCACCATTGTATTTTTATTCTTTCATTTGTATCTAGTAAGCTCCATCAACCATACTTGTATTACTTGATAAGTTTATTGGACCAGTATTTGTTTATTTCGACTTTAGAGTCGCGCATGTATTATTCTGATATGGTGGTTTTGTTTTCTTTGAGTTTTGAGCCTCGCCCTTTGGCGTTGTATATTATTGTGATTATTGTGGTTGTTTTCGCCTGTTGGCGTTGAGCTAGCTCCCGTTGGGGATGCTTTTTATTGTTTATGTATATTATACTTGTTGTACCCGTTTGGGGGGCCAGTTTTTATAAAGGAGACTCTGCCAAAATTTTTGAGAAAATTTGCTGATGTTTTAAACTTGTTCCTTCATGTTTTCTTTTACTGCTTCTTCTTCTTTTTCATGGTTTAGAATTCTGGGCTTTGGCTTACTTAGGTTACGTTGCGCCTCTAGACGTTTCGTAATCTAAGTGCCGGTCACGTTCCGTACTTTCGGGTCGTGACAGGTAGCTTGAATTTTTATTCCCTCGACGTAGATCATCTTCGGCCTCGAAGACTTTAAGCAAGACCGTTGCCCTCTTCTCATGGAGCCGTCCAAGAGTCTGGGAGTTCGATGATCGTAGCGAAGGGAATACTACAAGGAGCTTATGAAGTGAAGGGCCGATCTATAAAGGTTGTATTTCTATTTCACTTAGATGTAAATGGTTTACATTAGTTTACGTATTGTTTTCTAGTTATCGATTCTAGTTTAGAGTTCCTTGAAACGGCAAAATTTAGAAAATGGCATGGACGATGCCTCCCGAAACCTTGCTGCCGTCGATAGGAACCCTACAGCGCTATCAAAGCCTAGCTAGAAAATTATACGGATAATGTTAGATTACGAAAACGAAACGAACTCCGAAACTTGAAATACTAAAACCTGCATTCTGTCAATTTTCAAATGAGCTCCAAAAATTTTGCAAACCTGTACAGAATGATCTATGAGCTAAACAATGGACATGGGAGAAAGTTGGGACCATGTGCTCGGATTTGGACCAAGCACATGGGCTGTATAACCGGGGAGGCCGGCCCCAGTAGAAAGAAATGGTCCTAAATTTTTTTCATGTTTTGGACTCTGGGATTTGGTTTTTTAGGTGTTGTTTATTTTTGCTACTTTTTCATGTGATGATTAAATCAATGCAAAGGCAACTCGGAGTTTTTCATAGTCGTAATTTTAACTATTTTCGGGATACTTTAGACGATATTAAAAAGTTCAATCGGATGTCAAATACTCGCTTTAACCTTTGCTGGAAAAATTTTCAAGTGTTTGATTTTTTTCCATAGTTAAAAAGCTTTCAAAGATCATGCAAGATATTCGATGGACCCTCTAGAAGAATGAAACCCTAACTCGAGATGTGACCACGGAACTGCGACTAAACCTTAGTGTTTACCATAGTTAGTGGCACCACAAATGAGGCTTGGGTTTGCCCTTCTACGGCTGATCCATTGGTACTGTGGCATGTGCTGAATAATTTTAATCTACGTTCAAGGGTTGAGCTTTCTGGGTAATTGTGGGTGTTTGTTGATTCGATCGGAATATTTAACATCGTCTAGTTTTTCTGCGACCGTAAGTGTAATATGTGATGAATCGCCGGTTTCGTTGCTATATTTCAACGACAATTGGGATATGCATATTTACTTACGTTGATGACATATGATGTTATGTGTTGCTGTATATGTTATATTGGATCGTCGTGTTTTGAATAGCCGGGGGTTTTATGTGAGATGAGGGTTTTATTTTCATTCATGTAAAATTAAATCTATGTAATATTCTTTTATTGGGGCACTTCCGGGTTGAGATTGATGTCGCAATTGATGTATATTATTTACTTTTCCGCATTAGGATAGACCCAAGGAGGGGATCACAAGTAACTGGGTTCTAGAGTCCAGTAGGAGACCAACTCGAAGAGTCGAGTCCGAGTCTTCTAACTCTAGAGTTGGTAGGGTTGCTTGCCGCTCTCGTAGGGGTCTAGGGGTGTGGTTTTGGCTATTCATCGCGACCGTGGAATCCGTGTTTTATACTGGCTCAAAATAAAACACGGATCTCCTAGTATATCCAATATTTCATATGTTTCTTCTGCTGCGATATCTGTGATGTGATCATTTAATATGTTGAGATGGAATGTATATAGTATACATGATATATTACATAGACGTTACTTATGTTTTACACCCGCGCTAGCCCTGCCTCGCTCTGCCGTTAGTTACCTAACCTAACGGTGCATGACGGGACATCGAGGCGAATGCGGATGGCATAAGCGTACGTCGTATTTATCTGTGATGTTTAGGTGTCATAAATGATGGGACTTCATTAATATGATTAATGAAAGAAAAGAAACCTAAAAGATGTTGTGGAATCGAATTTTCAAAAACAGGTAGCTACAGTTCTTGCTTTGCATTGCGGTGTTCCGTGTAGAACATACTGCACCTTATTCGATAAGGAAAGGGCCGAGATCTCTTCACCGGGAGTGACCCCTTTAGTAATAACTGGCAGATGCTACAATCCTCGGTTTTGTCTTTTGATTGTTTTCCTAGTTCTTGCTTTGCAAAGTGATATTGTGAATATCCTGCACCTCATTCGACGAGGAAAGAGCCGAGATCCCTTCACCGGGAGTGACCACTTTAGTGAAACTAGCAAAAGCCTCAAAAACACTCCATTTAAAAATCATTTGATTCTACAACGATATGAAGGTCATTACGCAATAGGTTTTCAGAAAAAAACCTGTCGTATCCCTCCATCATTTCAGATAAGTCCTACTTAGTATTCATGCTACGTTTGTTGACCTCCGTCAAGGCGTAGTGTGCGGTAGCTGACTAGTATTTATCTGCTTATGCATATGATGCAGATTAGATTAGGATAGTCGCACGACCTTGTTGACCTCCGTCAAGGGTAGTGCAGGTAGGTTTGATTCAATCAAGAAATGACGGGTTGAACTTGACTAGCAGCCTATGGTTTGTTGACCTCCGTCAAGGTCATAGGGTGCTAGGGGTAAAATTATCGGGAATTTCAAGTGTTGAAATTTGCAATGAGATTGCATACCTTCTATGAGATAGTTGGATCCCGATACCCACTGCGAGTAATTGTTACTCCTGGGAAAGTTTTGCACTTTACAATTAGCCGATCAAGTTGGTGTCTAGAAAGGTGTCAACGGGGATACGCCCCTGGAAAAACGAGGTTTACTTTAATTAGGTCCGTTCGAAAGCACGGGGAACCTCCTTCAAAGTATCGGCACTGGCCTGGATGAAAGATTGGCGAACTTGTAGGATGTAATTAATCCCGGTCCTTTTAGGTTTGAAGGAAGATTTGATAAAAACAGTGAGAGACATCCTGATTAGATAAAATAATAACCAATCTAATCTTGCAAGAGCGCACGAAGAGTGTTTTCTTCTCTCTCTCTTTCCAGTTAGCGACCATGTCACGCTTTAATCAAGATAATAATACGGATGTATTGACCGAACCCGCTTGGTATACTGAGCTGGGGAATGTTGGTCCCGCTCCAACTTATAATTGTTATAAGACCGAGCAGGAAATAGGTGATTACCAGGATTCCCGTGTCGTCCAAATGAAGAAAGTGCATGATGATGCATCTTCTTTGGGTGTGTTCATTACAAAGAACTGTTTTTCAGTAACCTCTACGTCCTGGGTATGAGATACCGGATCAGGATCCCACATATATAATCTGTTACATGGGCTATAGACAGATAGAGAACTGAGAACGGGTGATAAAATTTCAAGAGTTGGAAACGGTGCAATTGTTGCAGCCAAGATGTTGGCAGTTATCACCCTGTATTACCAAATACATTGATTATGAACGAATGCTATTAGATACCGAACCTGATATACAACATCATTTCAGTCTCTTTATTTAGTAAAGAAGGATATAATTTTGTATTGTTGGATAATGTTTTGAACATTTCCTATATCAAGAGTTGATCGGATTAGGCGCGTTATCTAAAAGCATATACGTTCTAAATCAAACCACAGTTCTTAACGTACAAAACACACACAAGAGGAAGAATTCAGAAATGAACGAATGCTTCTTGAGGCATTGTAGACTACGTCATATCAATGCTACACGACTAGCTGAAGTTTCATTAAGATGCATATTTAAATCAGTTTGAATTTACATCTAATGAAACTTTCCAGTCATGTCACAAAGATAATATGACCACAGCTCCGTTTAATGAAAACAGAGAAATAGTTAGTGAACTCTTGGGATTGATACTTGATGATGTATGTAAGTCCCCTGTCTACACATGTCAGGACTAGTTCTTTGTACTTCATTACATTCACTGATGATTTCTCATGATTCGGGCATATGTTCCTGTTGAAACACAAGGCTGAAGCTTTTGAGAAACTCAATGAAAATAAGTCAGAAGTAGAGAACCAAAACGGGTATAAGTATTACGTCCTTTGATGTGATCAGGGAGGAGAATACTTATGCACGGAATTCCTGGATTATTCTAAAGGAGAATGAGATTCTCTCTCAGCATTACTCCTCCGTATACACCACAGCACAACGGTATATCGGGGCGGAGCAATATCACCCTATGCGATATGGTGCGCTCTATGATGAGTATTACCGAGTTGCCTATTTCCTTTTGGGGGTTATGCACTTGTGAATCTGCGTACCTATTGAATTGCGTTCCAACCAAATCAGGTGCCTACCACTCCATATGTGATATGGTATGGGAAGAGCCCATCTCTTAAGTAAGTTAAGATTTGGGGTTGTTCGGCCTATGTCTGAAAGGAAAAATCCGGACAAGCTCGAGGCAAGGTCAGTTCTGTGGAAGTTTGTTGGATATCCCAAGCATTCGCAAAGGAATATCTTCTACCACACCGAGAAACAAAAGTTGTTTTGTTTCTCGGCATGCCACCTTTTTAGAAAAGGAATTTATTTTGGAAACAAATTAGTGGTCATGAGGTAGAACTGGAAGGAGTTCCAGCTATACAAACTACAACTAATGATTTGGTAGAGCCGGAGGATTCAATAGCTGTTAGTGATATGTATGTCCTAGAGGCCATTACTGTACATACGATATATATTGTAGTGGATTCTTGGACATATATATGGAGGACTTTTTTGCTCGACATGATAGTATGCTATCTGGCTGCTCTTTATCCTAACATGTACTCTGATTGTCTCTATGTTACATGTTGATAAAGCTCTTAAGATGAGTACTTGACTACCAGGACTATGATGCAGATCATACTAGTGGAGACAGTGTAGTCGCTAAGTACATCCTTCAAATGTTCCTAGTCGTAGGTGTATCGAGACAGGGCATCGATATACCAGAGTAGACTAGTGTATAGCTTCTCGACCCATGTAGATGGGTGATGGATGATCCCATATCCATTGGTGTTTGACATCAGAGATAGTATACGGGTGCTCAGTGGAGACTGGGTACACTGGACGGACTCGCCGAGAACTCCCAGATGGTATTATACCTCACGTCAGATGGCAGTTCTCTGGTGACACTGGTACAGGTTAGTCTGTAGACCCGAGATCGTCATAGAGTCTTGTGTGATTCCCACTGTGCTTTGATTTCCACCTTACCACGTTCAAGAGAACATGCAAAACGGTGGCTTTTGGGTACAGTCCAAAATAACATGGAGGCAATGAGCGATAGGAGGGGTTTCGTCTCTCCCGGTATTGGGGGTTGTTGCTGCGCTGTGTTCGATTGGTTATAATTGGAAATCCCTGGCCAGGGTTGCTGAGATTTACTAGTAAGTGTTATCAGTAGTTTCTCGAACTGTTATGGACCTCATATCGACACGACTTATCGGTTAATGGGGTCTGACGTTTACCACCGCTAAACTAGATATGCGACATATCAGACGAAGAGACCGGACTGTACGGGAATGTTACTGATTGGATTCACAGGAGAATGTATAGGCTTGCTTGTTGATCTTACGATTGCTCAATACCTGGGTGGCTGTTACGTTTAGCTGACCGCTTGCAACTTGTGGGTGTTTGATATGATCATCACTTACTGCCGGCGTATTGACGATTCTTTAGAGTCCTACACAGAGGTTTCCTGGCTCAGGCAAAATGGAGTAGGAGCACATATGTGATATGTGCGGGACCGAGAATAATACGTGTATATGATACCGTATTCGATTCTCGCGATATGTGATATCGGCCGGGTATATGTGATATAGCCGGGTCATCGAATCAAGTGTTGATTCGATGAACTGAAACATTTTATATTAGTCGATTATTTGTGAAATAGCCGGATTATCGGATCAAGTGTTGATTCGATAATTTAATGTATAATTATATATGTGATATATTACATTGCATTAACTAATATAAGCTCACGTAAAGATTCTTTTTCTCAATTGGATAATACATTGATGTATATGCGATATATGTTAATTGTATTATTTTCTTTTGTTACAAAATATATTGTATATGTGATATATAATATTGTAACATGTTAGGGTTACAAATGCAACATGGTTGTTGAGTTTAAACCAAGTTAGGGTTTGGATTAGTGTTAGCTTTTGGATGAGCTTTCATGAAGCTTCATGAAGGTTTGACTTTTGTCTTCATCCTTTGATATTTTGTGTAGATATTCTTTAACCCAACCCAAACCCTTAACCTATGGTTTATTCTCTACAAGGGTTAAGCCTTTCATTCTTAACCCATGGTTGCAATTGTAACCACAACAATAATTCATTATTCATCATAAAAGGATTCTTCTTCTTCTTGCTCTTGAAAAAGCTTTCTAGATTTTGTGTTTGTGATGATTTTGAGTGAGAAATTGAAAACAAAAGAGAGCTAAATTCCTACTTCATCATCCTCATCTTCTAACCACTTAGATTAGGGTGTTTGATTTACTAATACTTGATTAGTGAAGCAAGAGCTTGGGTTAGTGTTTTTGCAAGGTCGATAATCTTAGTTTTTTAAGATTGGAAGCAAGGTTGCATCTTTCTCTTCATGGAGTCTCTCTATAGAGTCCGGGTACATGATGATCGCAGCGAAGGGACCTCAACACGGAGCTTATGAAGCGAAGGAACGGACTACAAAGGTTGTAATCCATAACTCTTAGATGTTAAAGTGTTAACATACTAGTTTTGTTTGATTCTCTAGTTAAAGTTCCTATGTTCAGGGTTATCTATAATGGCAAAATTTGAAATTGGCATGAGAGATGCCACCCGAAACCTTGCTGCCGTTGTAGGTATCCCAACAGTGGTATCAGAGCCTGGCTAAAGAATTAGACGGATAAGTGTAGGATTACCAAACCGAAACAACTCCGAAACACCCGATATCAAAGCCATGTTTTTGTCGAATTTTAAATGAGCTCTAAAAATTTTCCAAACACGTGCAGAATCATGTATGTGATACATAGTGAACATACCCCATACCTGGACCCATGTGCTCGGATTTTGGCCGAGCACATGGCCCAGAAATCCGAGCAGGCCGGCCCCCAGTAGGTATTGAGCTCTAGGTTTAGGTGGTGTTCAAGTCTCTAGGGTTTGGTACTTTTGGTGTTGTTTATTTGGGATAAATTTGCATGAGATGTTTATTTACTCAAAAGGTAATTCGGAGTGTTTCGTATTCGCAATTCTATTTTTGTTTCGGTTTGTTTAGATAGTGTTAAAAAGGTTCGAACGGATATCAATAACTCACCTTTTTCCCTGCTGGAAAATTTCCATGTGTTGGATTTTTCCTTAGTTAAAGAACATTCAAAGTCGTGCAAGTAACGCGGTGGACCCTCTAGAAGAATGAAACCTTAACTCGATTTTGTGACCGTCAAAACTGCCACTAAACCCTAGGGTTTGTGATGGTTTAGCGGTACCACAAGTGAGGCGTTGGTTTGACCCTTCTACGGCTGGACCATTGGTACTGTGGCATATGATGGATGCTTTTAAACTAAGTTCAAGTGTTGAGCATTTAGGAAAATTTTGGGTGTTTGTTGATTCGATCGGAATGTTTAACATCGTCTAACTTTTTCTGTAATGTGATACAATATTTGGAATCACATGTAGTTATGAAATAACTAGTTTGAATGTTATAAATCTAGCAGTTTAGTCTTATTTGATCGGTTGCCACGGGATTTTGATGCGATCAAGTCCGTCACAATCACGTAGCGTATGCGGATACTCGCCGGGTAAACTTAATAGATAGCCATGCCCCAAGGCCCCGACCAAGTGACTGTAGGAGAACCCCGTCGCCAAAAGCATCCGTTCGGGTGCTCGCGGCAGTGGTGTTCCGCCTTGGTGCACTTTGTCGACGGCATCGGGGGGTGCGGTCGTCTACTAAAGTTTCCGACGAGCATTCGATCTGGATGTCGGGAATCTTGTTGAATTTCCCGACTAGATATTGAAAAGTGTTTTCGAGATCGAGAGTAAAATGAGGGGTTTATAATTGTTAGGCATGCGATGTCTAAGGAATTCATTTGGTTAGGCATGCGATGTCTAAGGAGGTTGCGGATTCCAACTGTTGTAGTTTTACACTTTTTTTTCTGCGATCATAAGTGTAATATGTGGTGTATCGCTGGTTTCGTTGCTATACATCAACGACAAATTGGGATACGCATATTTACTTACTTTGATGACATATGATGTTATGTATTGCTGTGATATGTTATATTGGATCGTCGTGTTTTGAATAGACGGGGGTTTTATGTGAGATGAGGGTTTTATTTTCATTCATGTAAAATTCATTGTATATAATATTCTTTTATTGGGGCACTTCCGGGTTGAAGATGATGTCACCATTGTATATTATTTACTTTTCCGCATTAGGATATACCCAAAGCGGGGAGCACAAGTAACTGGGTTCTAGGGTCCAGTGGGAGACCATCTTGAGGAGTCGAGACCGGGTCTCCTAACTGTAGAATTGGTAGTGTTGCTTGCCGCTCTCGTGGGGGTCTAGGGGTGTGGGATTGGCTATTCATCGTGACTGTGGAATCCGTGTTTTATACAGGCTCGCAATAAAACACGGACCTCCTAGTATATCCAATATTTCATATGTTTCTTCTGCTGCGATATCTGTGATGTGATCATTTGATATGTTGAGATAGATACTGGATATAGTATATGTGATATATTATATAGACGTTGCTTATGTTTTACACCCGCGCTAGAACTGCCCCGCTCTGCCGTTAGTTACCTAACCTAACGGTGCACGAGGGGACATCGAGGCAAATGCGGATGGCATAAGCGTACATTGTATTTATCTGTGATATTTAGGTAAACTTAATTGATGAGACTTCATTAATGAAATTAATGAAATAAAAGAAACCTAAAGATGTTGTGGAATCGAATTTTTAAAAACAGGTACCTCTAGTTGTTGCTTTGCATAGCGGTGTTCCTTGTAGAATATCCAGCACCTTATTCGATAAGGAAAGAGCCGAGATCCCTTCACCAGGATTGACCTCTTTAGCGAGACTAGCAGATGATACAACCTCGGTTTTGTCTTTTGATTGCTTTTCTAGTTCTTACTTTGCATAGAGGTATTTGTGAAATATCCTGCACCTCATTCGATGAGGAAAGAGCCGAGATCCCTTCATCGGGAAAGACCTCTTTAGCAAAACTAGTAAAAGCCTCAAAAACACTCCATTTAAAATCATTTGATTCTACAACGATATCAAGTTCATTACGCAAAGGGTTTTCATACAAACCTGTCGTAGCCCTCCGTAATTTCAGATAAGTACTTCATAGTATTCGTGCAGCGTTTGTTGGCTTTCGTCAAGGCGTAGTGTGCAGTAGCAATTTATGCTTATCTGCATAAGCATATGATGCGATTGAGTTTGGGTAGTCGTGCGACTTTATTGGCTTTCGTCAAGGGTCGTGCGGGTGGGTTTAATTCAATCGGGAAATGTACGGGTTGAACTTGACTAGCACCCTATGGTTTGTTGGCTTTCGTCAAGGTCATAGGATGCTAGGGGTAAAATATTATCGGGAATTTCAAGTGTTGAAATTTGCAATGAGATTGCATACCTCCTATGAGATAATTGGATCCCGATACCCACTGAGAGTAAGAGTTACTCCTGGGAGAGTTTTACACATTACAATTAGCCGATCAAGTAGGTGTCTAGAAAGGTATCAACGGGGTTACGCCTTTGGGAAAATGAGGTTTATTTTAATTAGGTCCCAATAGTCTATTATATCTATACAGTTTGCAAATTTGCAAAGCGATTCTGTGTCAAACGGGGCCTAGATATCAATAAGATTTCTCTCCTGAAGCAGAACGGCGCTTATTTGGGCTCGGCTTCCCTCCCATCCGAGGGGGTCTCCCGGTGCGAAAGCACGGGGAACCTCCCTCAAAGTACCGGCACTGGCCTGGACGAAAGATTGGCGAACTTGTAGGGTGTAATTAATCCCGGCTAGTCTTTCCTTTTAGGGTTTGAAGGAAGATTTGACTAAAATAGTGGGAACCATCCTGATTAGATAAATTAATAACCAATCTAATCTTGCAAGAGCATACGCTGAGTGTTTTCTTCTCTCTCTCTAAGTAGCGACTATGTCACGCCTTAATCAAGATAATAATACGGATGTATTGACCGAACCCGCTTGTTATACCGCGCTAGGGAACGTTGGTCCCGCTCCAATTTATAATTGTTATAAGACCGAGCAGGAAATAGGGGATTACCAGAATTCCAGTGCTGCCCAAATGATGAAAGTGTATGATGATGCATCTTCTTCGGGTGTGTTCATTACCGAGAACTGTTTCTCAGTATCCTTTACGTCCTGGGTATGAGATACCGGATCAGGATCCCGCAAATATAATCTGTTACATGAGCTACTGAAAGGTAGAGAACTGAGAAAGGGTGATAAGTTTTAAGAGTTAAAAACGATGCAACTGTTGCAGCCAAGTCTGTTGGCAGTTATCACCCTGTGTTACCAAATACATTGATTCTGAACGAATGTTATTAGATACCGAACCTGATATACAACATCATATCAGTCTCTTTATTTAGTAAAGAAGGATATAATTTTGTATTGTTGGATAATGTTTTGAACATTTCCTATATCAAGATTTGATCGGTTCATGTGCGTTATCTAAAAGCATAGACGTTCTAAATCAAGCCACAGTTTTTAACGTACAGAACACACACAAGGGGAAGAGTTCAGAAATTAACGAATCCTTCTTAAGGTATTGTAGACTAGGTCATATCAATGCGACCCGACTAGCAAAGTTACATTAAGATGCATATTTAAATCAGTTTAAACGTACATCTTGTGAAACTTTCCATTCATGTCACAAAGATAAAATGACCATAGCTCCGTTTATTGGAAACAGAGAAAGAGTTGGTGAACTCTTGGCATTGATACATGATGATGTATGTACGTCCCCTGTAAACACATGCCAGGACCGGTTCTTTGTACTTCATTACATTCACTGATTATCTCTCAAGATTCGGACATATGTTCTTGTTGAAACACAAGTCTGAAGCTTTTGAGAAATTCAAAGAATATAAGTTAGAAGTAGAGAACCAAAATAGGTATAAGTATTATGTCCTATGATGAGGTCAGGGAGGAGAATACTTGAGGACGGAATTCCTGGACTATTCTAAGGGAGAATGAGATTCTCTCTCAACATTACTCCTCCGTAAACACCACAGTATGTCGGTGCATCGGGGCGGAGCAAGCGCACTCTATGTGATATGGTATGCTCTATGATGAGTACTACTGAGTTGCCTATTTCCTTTTGGGGTTATGCACTTGAGAAGTTGCATACCTATTGAATAGGGTTCCAATCAAATCAGGTGCCTACCACTCTATATGTGATATGGAATGGGAAGAGCCCTTGTCTTAAGTATGTTAAGATTTGGGGTTGTCCGGCCTATGTCTAAAAGTAAAATCCGGACAAGCTCGAGGCAAGGTCCGTTCTGTGGAAGTTTGTTGGATATCCCAAGCATTCGCAAAGGAATATCTTCTACCGAACCGAGAAACAAAAAGTGTTTTATTTCTCGGCATGCCACCTTTTTGAGAAAAATGGAATTTCTTGTGAAGGAATTAGTGGTCATGAGGAAGAACTGGCAGGAGTTCCAGCTATACAAACTACAGCTGATGATTTGGTCGAACTGGAGGATTCAATATTTTAGAACGAACCTCAGCCTCTCCGCCGATCTGGTAGGGTTCCTCATCCATCTGAGAGATACTTCGGTTTTCTCTATGACAGTGGGAGCGAGGATTGCATCATGAGATGATGACCCAACTAGTTTCGAGCAGGCCATCAAGAGTGGTGACTCTGTGAGAATGGCTGGATGTAAGCGATCTGAGATGGAATCCATATACACCAACAAAGTATGGACCTCGGTTGCTTTATCTGAGGGGTTAAATCCCCATCAGGAGCAAGAATATCTTGAGAAGATTGCTTGGTGTACATGGAAAAGTTGAGACTTTCAAAGCCATGCTTAAGTCCTTCCAGATCCTACTTGCCATTGCTACATACCATGACTACGATATCTGGCGGTTGGGTGTCATGACTGCTTTTCTAAATAGTGATTTAGAAGAGAGCGTCTATAAGTACACAGCCAAAGGTCTTCGTAGACAGTGGGAGCAACGGAATCATGTGCAAGTTGCTGTATGGGATAAATCAGGCATCGCGGAGTTGGAACGTCTGTTTTGATGTGGTAGTCAAAGAGTTTGACTTCATCAAAATGGTAGATGAACCTAGTATATACAAAAAGGTAGTAGGGAGTATAGTGATGATCCTCGTATAGTACGTGGATGACATACTTTTGATAGGAAAGGAGTTTCTTATGCTGCGCTCGGTCAATCTCCTCTTTTCACAAGGATTCTCCATATAGGATCAAGGTGATACCTCCTAAATCCTGGGTTTTGGATCTATGAGATAGATCTAATTGAATGTTAGGATTCTCACTAGGTGTAGTGAGACGGTATCAATCGATCCTGGGGAGAATCACTGGAATGCTTCCAGGGTGGTAAGGTCGACTGAATGTTAGTCACAGGCATTGTCTTTACCCTCAGTGGAGGGACGGTATGTTGGAAGAGTTCCAAGCTAGATACCGTGACAAACTAGACGATTAAAGGCAATATACATCGTTACCAAGGATGTTACCAAAGAGGCAGTCTGGATGTATTTAAGTTCATGAGATAAACTTCGTTCCTACCATTGTGTGACAATGGAACTGTGGCTTATGCCTAGGAACCTCCATCCCATCAGAGATCTAGACATATTCTTAGGCAGTATCACCTGATCATGGAGATGGTTGATCTCCAGGGAGATTGAGGATAGGAGAGTAGATACAGAGGACAACAGCGCGGATCCACTCACAAAGGCCTATTTCCCAGTAGAGACTTTTATGGGATGATTGAGTATGAGATACTTCAACCACAGCTGATTGTTGGGTATGAGATACTACAACATATGACCCTAGTGCAAGTGGGAGATTGTTAATGATATGTATACCCTATGGGCCATTACTGTACATACAATGTATATTGTAGTGGATGCTTGGACATATATATGGAGGACTTTCTTGCTCGACAAGATAGTATACTATCTGGTTGCTCTTTATCTTAACATGTACTCTGATTGTCTCTATGTTACATGTTGATAAAGCCCTTAGGATGAGTACTTGACTACCAGGACTATGATGCAGATCATACTAGTAGGGACAGTGTAGTCGCAAAGTACATCCTTCAAATGTTCCTAGTCGTAGGTGTTTCGAGACAGGTCATCGATATACCAGATTAGACTAGGGTATAGCTTCTCGACCCATGTAGATGGGTGATGGATGATCCCATATCCATTGGTGTTTGACATCAGAGACAGTATACGGGTGCTCAGTGGAGACTGGGTACACTGGACGGACTCGCCGAGAACTCCCAGATGGTATTATACCTCACGTCAGATAGCAGTTCTCTGGTGACACTGGTACAGGTTAGTCTATAGACCCGAGATCGTCATAGAGTCTTGTGTGATTCCCACTGTGCTTTGATTTCCACCTTACCACGTTCAAGAGAACGTGCAAAACGGTGGCTTTTGGGTACAGTCCCGAATCACATGGAGGCAATGAGCGATAGGAGGGGTTTCGTCGCTACCGGTATTGGGAGTTGATGTTGCGCTGTGTTCAATTGGCTATAACTGGAAATCTCTGGCCAGGGTTGCTGAGATTTACTGGTAAGTGTTATCAGTAGTTTCTCGAATTGTTATGGACCTCATATCGACACGACTTATCGGTTACTGGGGTCTGACGTTTACCACCCCTAGACTGGATATGCGACATATCAGACGAAGAGACCGGACTGTACGGGAGTGTTACTAATTGGATTCACAGGAGAATGTACATGCTTGCTTGTTGATCTTCCGATTGCTCAATACCTGGGTGGCTGTTACGTTTAGCTGACCACTTGCAGCTTGTGGGTGTTTGATATGATCATCACTTACTGCCGGCGTATTGACGATTCTTTAGAGTCTTACACAGAGGTTTTCTGGCTCAAGCAAAACGGAGTAGGAGCACATATGTGATATGTGCGGGACCGAGAATAATACGTGTATGTGATACCGTATTCGATTCTCGCGATATGTGATATCGGCCGGGTATATGTGATATAGCCGGGTCATCGAATCAAGTGTTGATTCGATGAACTAAAACATTTTATATTAGTCGGTTATTTGTGAAATAGCCGGATTATCGGATCAAGTGTTGATTCAATAATTTAATGTATAATTATATATGTGATATATTAAATTGCATTAACTAATATAAGCTCACGTAAAGATTCTTTTTCTCACTTGGATAATACATTGATGTATATGCAATATATGTTAATTGTATTATTTTCTTTTCTTACAAAATATATTGTATATGTGATATATAATATTGTAACTTGTTAGGGTTACAAATGCAACATGGTTGTTGAGTTTAAACCAAGTTAGGGTTTGGATTAGGGTTAGCTTTTGGGTTAGCTTTTGGATGAGCTTTCTTGAAGCTTCATGAAGGTTTGACTTTTGTCTTCAACCTTTGATATTTTGTGTAGATATTCTTTAACCCAACCCAAAGCCTTAACCTATGGTTTATTCTCTACAAGGGTTAAGCCTTTCATTCTTAACCCATGGTTGCAATTGTAACCACAACAATAATTCATTATTCATCACAAAAGGATTCTTCTTCTTCTTGCTCTTGAAAAAGCATTCTAGCTTTTGGGTTTGTGATGATTTTTAGTGAGAAATTGAAAACAAAAGAGAGATAAATTCCTACTTCATCATCCGCATCTATTCTAGCCACTTAGATTAGGGTGTTTGCTTTAGTAATACTTGATTAGTGAAGCAAGAGCTTGGGTTAGTGTTTCTTCAAGGTAGATCATCTTAGTTTTTGAAGATTGGAAGTAAGGTTGCATCTTTCTCTTCATGGAGTCTCTCTAGAGTCCGGGTACTTGATGATCGCAGCGAAGGGACCTCAACACGGAGCTTATGATGTGAAGGAACGGACTACAAAAGTTGTAATCCCTAACTCTTAAATGTTAAAGTGTTAACATGCTAGTTTTGTTTGATTCTCTAGTTAATGTTCTTATGTTTAGGGTTATCTATAATGGCAAAATTTGAAATTGGCATGAGAGATGTCACCTGAAACCTTGCTGCCGTTGTAGGTATCCCAACAATAGCTCCCAACGAACCTCGGCCTCTCCGTCGATCTGGTAGGGTTCCTCACCAACCTGAGAGATACTTTGGTTTCTCTATAACAGTGGGAGAGAGGATTGCATCATGAGATGATGACCCAACTAGTTTTGAGCAGACCATCAAGAGTGGGGACTCTGTAAGAATGGCTGGATGCTATGCGATCTGAGATGGAATCTATGTATACCAACAAAGTATGGAATTTGGTTGCTATATCTGAAGGGTTAAATCCCCATCAGGAGCAAGTATATCTTGAGAAGATTACTTGGTGTACATGGAAAAGTTGAGACTTTCATAACTAGACTTGTTGTAAAAGGTTCTCGTCATCGACTAGGTGTGGTTTAATGATGAAACCTTTTCTCCAATGCCTATGCTTAAGTCCATCCGGATCCTACTTGCTACTGCTACATACCATAACTACGAAATCTGGCGGTTGGGTGTCATGACTGTTGTTCTAAATAGTGATTTAGAAGAAAGCGTCTATAAGTACATAGCCAGAGGGCTCCGTAGACAGTGGGAGCAGCGGAAACGTGTGCAAGTTGCTTTACAGGTTAAAGCAGGCATCGCGGAGTTGGAACATCTGTTTTGATATGGTAGTCAAAACGTTTGACTTCATCAAAATGGTAGATGAACCTTGTATATACAAAAAGGTAGTAGGGAGTGTGGTAATGATCCTCATATTGTACGTGGATGACATACTCTTGTTAGGAAAGGAGTTTCCTATGCTATACTCGGTCAATCTCCTCTTATCACATTGATTCTCCATATAGGATGATACCTCCTAGATCTAGGGTTTCGGATCTATATGATAGATCTAAATGGATCTTAGGATTCTCACTAGGTGTAGTGAGATGGTATCAATCGATCCTAGGGAGAATCACTGGATACCTTCCAGAGTGATAAGGTCGACTGAATGTCAGTAACAGGCATTGTCTTTACGCTCTGTGGAGGGACGGTATGTTGGAAGAGTTCCAAGCTAGATACCGTGGCATACTAGACGATAAAGGCTGGATACATCGCTATCAAAGATGCTACCAAAGAGGCATTCTGGGTGTATATTAGTTCATGAGATGAACTTCGTTCCTACCATTGTGGGACAATGGAGTCGTGGCTTATTCCAAGGAACGCCCGTCCCATCAGTGATCCAGATATATTCTAAGGCAGTATCACCTGATCATGGAGATGGTTGATCTCCAGGGGATCGAGGTTTGGAGAGTGGACTCGGTGGACAACACGGTGGATCCACTCACAAAGGCCTTTTTCCCAGAGAGAGACTTTTATGGGATGGTTGAGTATGTGATACTACAACCATTGTTATCGGATGGCTCTAGTGCAAGTGGGAGATTGTTAGTTATATGTATGCCCTAGAGGCCATTACTATACAAGAGATGCATATTGTAGTGGATGCTTGGACATATATAGGGAGGACTTTCTTACTCGACATGATAGTATACTATCTGGTTACTCTTTACCTTAACGTGTACAATGATTGTCTCTCTGTTACATGTTGGTAAAGCCCTTAGGATGCGTACTTGACTACCAGGACTATGATGCAGATCCTACTAGTAGGATCATGGTAGTCCATAAGAACATCCTTTAAGGTCCCTAGTCGTGGGTGTATCGAGACGGGGCATCGATATACCACAGTAGACTAGCGTATAGCTTCTCGACCCATATAGATGGGCGATGGATGATCCCATATCCATTGGTGTTTGACATCAGAGATGATATACGGGTGCTCAGTGGAGACTGGGTACACTAGAAGGACTCGCCGAGAACTCCCAGATGGTATTATACCTCACGTCAGATAGCAGTTCTTTGGTGACACTGGCACAGGTTAGTCTGTAGACCCGAGATCGTCATAGAGCCTTGTGTGATTCCCACTGTGCTTTGATTTCCATCTTACCTCGTCCAAGAGGGCGTGCAAACGGTGGTTTTTAGGTACAGTCCCGAGTCACATGGAGGAAATGAGGGATAGGAGGGGTTTCGTCACTCCCGGTATTGGGGGTTGATGTTGCGATATGCTCGATGGGCCATAACAGGGAAGTCCCTGGCCAGGGCTGGATTAGAGATTTACTGGTAGGTGTTATCAGTAGTTTCTCGACCCGTTATGAGCCTCATATCGGCATGACTTATCGGTTATTGGGGTCTGATGTTTACCGCCCCTAGACTTGATATGCGACATATCAGACGAGGAGACCGGACTGCACGGTAGTGTCACTGTCAGGCTTTTGCAGGAGTTAGAGCGGGCTTGCTTGCTGATCTTCTGATCGATCAATACCCGGGTAGTCGTTACGTCCAGCTAGTACCGCTTACGACTTATGGGTGCTTGATGTGATCATCACCTACTGTCGGCGTATTGACGAGTCTATAGAGTCCTACATAGACGTTTTACTGGCTCAGGCAAAATAAAATAGGAGCGCATATGTGATATGTACGGGACCGAGAATAATGCGTGTATGTGATACCGTATTCTCTTCTCGCGACTTTTGTATCGGTCGGTTATATGTGATATAGCCGGGTTATCGAATCAAGTGTTGATTCGATAAGTTGGTACATTTTGTGTTAGTCGGTTATATGTGATATTGTCGGATTATTAAATCAAGTGTTGATTTAATAATTTAGTGTATAATTGTATATTTGATATACTAATTTACATTAACTAATATTAGCTCACTTAAGCATTCTTTTCTCACTTGTATGTACATGTAATATATATGTGATATATATTAATGTGCATTGTTTATTTTTTGTGTGTCATGGTTGTTTATACACACTACATGGGTGTATAAGACATACACCATTTTAATTATAATGGTGGGGTTTTAATATTCAAAGTAAATACAAAATTAGTGGATAATTGTTCAATGCATGAAGCTTGTAGAAGCTTGTGAGTGATTTGACAAAGTCCACCCATTTTGTTTTACTTACGATATTTATTAACCTAACCACTATAATTAGCCATGGTTATGTTTCTACATGAGTTTGTATATGATACTCACTCACCCATGGTTTGTTCTCTTACTTGATCATTTCATTTCTCTTCATATCTTTCATCATCTTCTTCTTCCAAAAGAAAAGCTTGCTAGGGTTTGATAAAAGTGAGAAAGTAATGTGAGAAAAGAAATTCTAAAGTGAGCCCACTTTCTATATCACCATTCTCTACTAGATTAGCACTTTAGTATAGGGTGTTTGCTTCACTTTGGTGAAGTGGTAGCTTGAGTTCGTATTCCCTCGACGTAGATCATCTTCGGCCTCGAAGACTTCAAGCAAGACTGTTGCCCTCTTCTCATGGAGCCGTCCAATAGTTCGGGAGTTTGATGATCGCAGCGAAGGGACTACTACAAGGAGCTTATGAAGTGAAGGACCGATCTACAAAGGTTGTATTTCTATTTCACTTAGATGTAAATAGTTTACATTAGTTTACGTATTATTTTCTAGTTATCGATTCTAGTTTAGAGTTCCTTGAAACGGAAAATTTTTGAAAATGGCATGGACGATATCTCCCAAAACCTTGCTGCCGTCGATAAAAACCCTATAGCTACCGTCGGTGAATATCATCACCTAGTATTGCCAAGCGACAATATTATGATTTTGAACAATTGTTACTATGTACCTTCCATGCTTTGCAACATCGTATCAATATCTTTACTTGATAAAGATGGATATAACTTTGTTCTAGATAGAAATATCATGAACATTTACCTTAATCAGGTATTGGTTGCAGAAGGTACACTGTGTAATGGTATCTACATTCTAAATCAAAACACAGTCTTCAACATACAAAACACACTCAAGAGGAAAAGTTCAGATACAAACGAAACCTACTTGTGGCATTGCAGACTTGGTCATATCGGTGAGAAAAGACTAAGTAAGTTGCATAAGAATGGATATTTGAATACGTTCGAATTTTCATCTTATGAAACTTTTCAGTCTTGTCTCAAAGAAAAGATGACCAAATTTCCGTTCACCGGACACGGAAAAAGAGCTCCAGAGCTCTTGGGACTCTTACACAGCGATATATGTGGTCCGATGTCTATACATGCGAGGGGTGGGTTCTCGTACTTCATTACATTCACTGATGATCTCTCTAGGTTCGCATATGTGTTTCTCATGAAACATAAATCTAAAGTTTTTAAGAAGTTCAAAGAATTTAAGAGCGAAGTAGATAACCAGACAGGAAAAAGTATCAAGATTCTTCGATCTGATCGAGGAGGGGAGTACTTAAGTACGGAATTCCAGGACTTTCTAAAAGAGAATGGTATTCTCTCTCAGTTTACTCATCCGTATACACCACAAGACAACGGTGTATCGGAACAGAGGAACCGTACTTTATTGGATATGGTTCGCTCCATGATAAGTGATGATGAATTGCCTCTTTAATTCTAGGGACTTGCGCTTGAAACAGCAGCGTACCTATTGAATCAGATTCCGTCTAAATCTGTGCCTAAGACTCAATGTGAAATATGGAGTGGTAAAAAACCATGTCTTAAATGGGTTAAGATATGGGGTTGTCCGGCCTATGTTAAAAACCAGAATCCGGACAAATTTCAGGCAGTTTTATGTAAGTTTGTGATATCCCAGGCATTTGAATGGATATCTATTCTACCATGTCGAAGAACAAAAGGTATTTGTTTGTCGACACGCCACCTTTCTTGAAAGGTTATTTCTTAAAAAAGAAATTAGTGGGAGCGTGGTAGAACTGGATGAAGTTCCAGAAACACAAACTATAACTGAAGATTTGATAGAACCAGAGGATTCAATAATCCCGGACGAACCTCAGCCACTCCGCAGATCTAGTAGGATTTCTCTTCCGTCCGAGAGATATTACGGTTTTCTCATAGATGGGGATCGAGAGGATTGCATTTTGGAAGAAGATGATCCTACTAGTTATAAGCAGGTTATTAACATTAGGGACTCTGTAAAATGGCTTGATGCTATGAAATCCGAAATGGAGTCCATGTACCCCAACAAAATTTGGACTTTGGATGTTGCTCCTCCTGAGGGAAAACCCGTTGGATGCAAGTGGATCTTCAAAAGGAAGATTGGTGCAGATGGACAGGTGGAAACCTATAAGGTTAGACTTGTTGCAAAAGATTTTCGTCAAATACCAAGAGTAGACTATGACGAAACCTTTTCTCCAGTGGCTATGCTTAAATCCATTCGGATCCTACTTACCATTGCTGCTATCATGACTACGATATCTGGTAGATGGACGTAAAATCGGCTTTTCTAAATGTAAGTTTAGAAAAGTGCGTTTATATGGATCAGCCGGAGGGATTCGTAGACAGTGGGAGCAGCGGGAAGGTATGCAAGTTGCTTAAATCCATTTATGTATTAAAGCAGGCATCGCGGAGCTGGAACATCTGTTTTAATGAGACGGTCATGGAATTTGACTTCATCAAAAACGAAGATGAACCATGTATCTACAAGAAGATTGTAGGGAGAACTGTCGTATTTCTCGTCTTGTACATGGATGACATTCACTTGATAGGAAATGACATTCCTATGCCGCAATCGGTCAAGTTGTTCTTCTCACAAAAGTTCTCCATGAAGGACCTGGCTGATGCCTCCTACATTCTTGGGATTAAAATCTACAGAGATAGATCCAAAAGATTGTTGGGACTTTCACAGTCCAGCTACATAGAGACCATAGTAAAAAGATTTAGTATGGATGATTCCAAGCATGGTAATATACCCGCATTGCGTGGAATCACCCTTGATCGCACGCTTTTGGCGTGTCGGATGTTCAAAGTTCTATAGTATAACGGCGATCAGGACGGTGTCGCTATGCAGCTAGCCGGTTGAGCACGGGTCGATCCACAGGGAGACGGTTGTATGTCCTTTCGAGTTTTAGACGAGTCAATAAAGAATTTGTATGTGTTTGTTCAAGTCTAACCTATGTGTATTATTTGCAAGTATGAAGTTGTTAAGAAAAAGATACGAAATTGTAAGCTAAAGAAATCCGTACTCAAAACCTTTGAGCCGAGTCTTGACCAATTGAAGCTAGAGCAATCGGCAACAACGTGGATTAGGGGATTTAAGCGTGGTATTCGTGGAATCCGGCTTATTTACCCTTGTTCTTCCGTTCTTGTCTCTTGCTTTCGCCTCCGGCCAAACCGAACGCAACCGGTCGCGGTTAGGAATCACCATTACCTTGGTAGGGTAGGGTGCCTAACGGAGCGCTTGCGTATCGTCTGAGCGGAGTTCAATGGAAAATAACGGGAAAAGGAAATGAGCAAGGAGATATTAACTTACAATACCGTATTTATTTTTAACAACGGTAATTACATTCATTCACAAAAAGAACCAAAAAGAGAGAACAAAAAGAACAAAGTAAAGAAAAGATTACAAGCAAGTAATTAAAGTGCATGGTAATAAATTGCAAGTAATTAAAGACAAGAATGAAAAATGCAAGAAAGTAATTACAAGAAACATAGAACTCAAAACAAGTATGGGATCAATAGCCTACCCTTAAACTTGCAAGCTCAATCAAGAGGTTGCAAGATCAAGAGAAGGGTAAAGAACTCATGTGAAATGAAGCACTAAAGAGAGAACAAAATGATACAACCCCTTGAGATCAATGACCAAAGCTTAAACTTGCAAGCTCACTTAAGAGGTTGCAAGATTAAGTTAAGGTAGAGAGTTCAAGGGGGAAGCTAAGCAAAAAGAATAATACAAAAACCCTCATCTTCATTTCATCATCCACTCAAAATGCTCTCACTACAATTTTCATGGAGGAAAGAATGAAGAAGAAGAAGAAGAAGAAGACTAAAACCTAACAAAAAGAGGCTAAAGAATTTAACACCTTACAATGGTTCAGATCTGGGGTATTTATAGGCGGGGAAATGGAAACCTAGGGCAACATTCTGACCTTACATAGAATTACAAATATGCCCCTAAAAGATGACACGCTGAAGACACAGTACGGCCGCGGTTCCGCGGCCAATACCCCCTATTGGCCGCGGAACCGCGGCCGTATGGTGGATTTGGGTGGTCGGGTTTTGTGGGTTTTCCTGTTTACATGTTTCCTCGTGTTTGAAAACTTTACACTGCACAAAGTCTTCCAGAATATTTTCAGATTCTTTGTCCAAGATTGCATTATTTTCTTTACTTTAAACTTCTATCTCCCTCGAGCTCCGCGCACCCATTGATTCTTGTGCAGCCCCTCTCGTGCTCTGTGCTTGTCCGAGACACGAATGACCACTGTCATATGTCTTGTCTCTGGAACTGGTACTCGGCACTGGACGGATATGGATGACCGGAACCCGGCTTTTATCTGCTGTGACAGATGTTCTGTATTTGGCGTAACTGTGGAGATTTTGTCTTGATTTGCAATATTTGTACTGGAAACCTGTACTCTGTAAATATGTAACAAACACGGATTAATAGCACCTACCTATAAACACACGAGCATAAGAATGGGCGGTATAAAATGCAGTATTCTGTTATGAACAAATACCCCCAAACTTAACTTTTGCTCGTCCCGAGCAAAACCAATTATTCACAAAACTAAAATCCTAACCGCACTTTCGCAGGGAACGCGATTGCACTGAGCTCGTGCAACAAGCCGTTAAACCTCTAGGTGTCCCTAGTAGGAGGAGTGTTGTCTCCTAAGGGTTTTCAGCGGATTACACCCACAAAATCCCGTCAAGCTAGTGTCATAAGTTAACATTGATTCTACTCCTACAGTTTAGTATTTACGTTAGAATCTTTATCATCCTAAGTTAGAAATATCCAACCCTTATTTTTCACACCTCCTATCTATTTAACCTTGGATCCTATACGTTCCAAAAAAGTTTAGAAAGTTGTTGGTTCTCCTGAGTTTTCCTTCTAAAGTGTGGCCTCAAATTAGGGATTTTTATCAACTTACAGAAGACATAAGTCTTATCCTTCATTTCTATCTTTTATTCAAACATCGATTGTATACCCTACGTGTGTGTAAATTTGCACCCCTACACTCAAGAATTCAATTCAAGCTATAATACCCTTGCCCTAATACATAATACTACTTTTCATTAAGGATGGACGGATTTGCTCACACACCTTTCATGCGACTATTAATGCTTCTTGAGGCACTAACGACCGATTACTGGATGTGTGAACTTTAAAGCGTAAATAGCAGTTTCCAGGTCTTGACTTTATTCTATTTTTCTTTTTCTTTTTCAAGACCGGATATATTTTTCAATATGCTCTTTTGGTGTTTAGCTTTAAATACCGTTTTTTCTTTCATACTAGGCTTTCAGGCAAGAGTATTTCTAGGTATCCTCTACTATCCCAAGTTTCAAGGTACGTATAGGTGCAGTTGTAGGGTATATACTTTCTAAATTTGAACTCAAGAAAAGAAACTATTTTCAGACTTATTCTCCAGTAAAGCTTCAATACTTTCCCTTCATCTTGACTTAACTCAAGAACTGAACTCAAGATTACCTATTTCTCAAAAAAACTGTAAGGACGTATACTTACCAGAGTTAGACAGAATGAGGGTTATTTTTAGGGTTTTCAATTCCTAAGCCTAGAATTTAGTTATTTCTAACATATCAACTAAACTTTCAGAATAAAAATCTAAGTTACCCTATTAGCTAACTTGACGACAAAGTTTTTATATTTTTTGGAAAAAATTTCGATTTTTGTGGGTTTTTGAATAAGGTATGCAAATGCAAAATATACAAATGAATGCGAAGGAAGAAAGCTTACCGAGCACACCCTCAACTTAAACTTGACAGTGCCCTCACTGTCAGGCTATACCAAGAGGGTCAAAATTGTCGGCGCTCTCCCTAAAAACAAATTATATACAAAACAAAAAGGAAAACAAAAAAATATATACAAAAAAGGAGTCCCCCCCAAACTTAAGTAAAAAAGTGTGTCCACTGTTAAGCGTTCAAATTCAGGATTAGGGGGGAAAGAGAACAGTATCAAGCTATACAAGGCCTTACACAGGCCAAAAGTTAACACCAACCATTCAAAGATCTTATCGTGATAAAGTAGTGGTTGGTGAAAGAAGGTGAAGAGGAAAGAAATGGAGAATACGCGAGACCGTATGGAGATAGAAGTGGTATACGGTCTCAGTATATAAGAAGAAGAATGGCCGAAGGGAGAAAGAAGTGGAATACGAACTTGAGGGAGGAAATGGAGTGAATAGATTAGCATAATTTGGGATGACCGATGTGTGAAAAGTGATTGTGCTAATATATTAACCCGTCGAGAAATGGGATCAAATCCCTCAAGATTCGTGAGAAACCACGGGTACGCCGAACTTGGTAAACTAGACATATGAAATGAGAGCGAAACGGGTTCTTGCAAGGTCGGAACAATGGAAAGGATGGAGGGAAGTTGTCACGTCCCGAAAGTACGGAACATGACCGGCACTTAAACTACGAGACGTCTTGAGACGTCCGTAATCTAAGTAAGCCGAAAACCCAGAAATCCAAACCAAGAAAAGTAGTAGAGTGAAGGAAAACCAATTTAAAACAAGTAGTTTTAATAGCATAAGCCCAATTAGGCGGTTTTAAAAACATCAAAAATTTCCTGAAAATTTTGGCAGAGTCTCCTTTGTAAATACTGGCCCCCAAATGGGATACAACATGAATAGTATACGAAATCAATAAAAAGGCATCCCCAAGCGGGAGCTAGCTCTTCGTCAATCGACGGTCACAACCACACAAGCAATATAATATACTATGCCAAGGGCGAGGATCAAAATTCAAAAGGAAACTCAAAAACCACAAGAAAACCACATAAATACAACGCGCGACTCTAAGGTCGAAAGAATAAACATCACTGGTTTCTTTCTCAAATAAATACATGTTTGGTTGATGGAATTAACTAGATACAACGGAATAATATTATACAAGGTAATATGATGGGTACGATACAAGAAAAACCCACCTACTAGCAAGTCACCCGAATGAAACTAAGCCCGCAAAGCCGTAATGAAACATGTACGGCAAACCTGCAAGAAACTGGGGCACAACGGGGGTGAGTTACCAACTCGTGAATAGAAAAACATCAACGCACATAAATCGCATAAATAACGCAACCTAGGTCAATCATAATATATCCTCAAATATATGAATAACACGTAGCCTATAACAAGGCTAGGGTAAATATCTAACCCGAGTGTAATCTCATGTGCCCGTGTCAGTGCCTCATGTAGCAATATATCATATGGATGATGTATGAATGCATGAAACAGAATGCATGTACTGAATAAAACTGGTTTCATAAATCAGTGAGATTTCTGTATTTTAAAAGAAATGAGATACCATATATGAAATCAGCATAAAACAGTGCCCAGCATCGACACAAAACAAGTGTCCAAATACCTCGATATCTCTGTGTCACAATCTATGTACCTCAAGTCTCAATCTCAATGTCTCAATCATAATATCTAGGGCGCCGTCAGTCCAGACCGGCCCCTACCATCCATCTCAAGAACACGACGGTACCCTCCGGATATCCGACGCGTCGGGTAATATCACCGGTAGGTAGTGCTCCCCTGCCAGGCTCACATCGTCATCATCACGGGCTTCTTGCCCCGGGGTAGCTTACCGGGTCCACCATGTACCCGAAACGGTTCATCCGTCTCCTCGAATCGGGTCTCGAAATCCATCAGCAAACTCATGGTGGACGACTCATACATCATGGGAAAAACCGCACTTTTATTTAAAAAGAGAGAAATCAGTTTATATATGTTTTGCGGTTTTCCTCCAAATCCAGAAAATTTCATGGAAATCCGAATCATCAATAGCATGTAGAACCATGAATATAAGCATGAGAATGAATAACAGTATGCATGAAGCGACAAGTAATAACTACAATATCTAAGCTGGCATATAAGGTATGTACACTAATATTATGTCAAACTACTGGCTATCAAGCTAAGTTAAGCAACAATATTTTCTAAGGTGTACGTGACATGGCAATTACCGATGAAGATGTGTGTGAGCCGGCAAGTAAGTGTATGTGGTACATACGCATCATCGGTAATGGTGCTGGTGTCCTAACAGCATAATGTCAACAATGCAATATGAAATAACAATGTAAATATGCGATGCGGAGCGAGCAACCAAAATGAGCGGGAGCTAAAAACTAGACGCAACTATAACTAATCTGCATTAATCTAATATAAGTCCTACAAATGGTGCCATTTGAAATAACACGAACCGCGGGGTTTTTGAAAATAAGGCTAAGGTGGTTTTTAAGAAAGGATACGTCTTTTGAAATATCCGTAGATCCCTTGACCTGTCTTTTAAAATACCCATGATCCGCTAGTTTTGAAATAGGTAGGAGTCTAATCTAATATAACAACTACACTAAACTATACGGCTGAACTAAGAAGCTGAACTACAAGTAAGGAAACCGCCTATCATCTGAGTCGATACATATACATACCTGTATATATACAGTCGGTGATTCCGCCTCAATAATATCATATCCATAACTAGACATCCCAAGTCAAGAGTGCAGATCAATCATGAAAATATAGCTCGTACATAAATCCGTCGTACGGCATCCCCAAATCTGGGTACGGGTCAATATCACATTCATCATACCATTCACCTGGTATTCTCTTTATCAAATATCATGATCGGGGTACTGATCTACGTCTAGTATAATACTGATACCGCCTAAGTATGCATGGACGTGTGTGAAACACTACGTCAAGGACCCGCTACAACGTAATGTCGTATCTCAAATACGAGTCCTGCTATATCACTGATCTCACGGCCTCAATCAAATCTCATCGACTCAGCTCAACCCCAAGTATCATCCTCAAACCGTATGTGAACAAATAGTCCCATACCCATGTGAACACATAACTATAAAGAATCCCATGAGCACATATCAATAGGAATGTATGCAAGTATGTATGTGTGTATGTGTAGTGCAACACTACCATAACGCACCATATCGCATTAAAACTAAATTCGAAATCGAAACGGCATACGAAAATCAAATCGGCACGCGTATCACGCATAGGTCCAAAGCTATCGCCTACGCATGCAAGAATAGTCAAACCAACCCTCGTTGTCGATGTACAAACGTCAAACCATCGAGAAAAATCCAATCACACTCATTTGCACATTCACGAACCCTAATTTTAATATAAACTAGGTTAAAACTCACAAAAACCCCAATTTCACTTAAAAAGTCATTTTTCCGAAAATCTAGCAAGCACAATTCGCCGTTTTTGTACAAAACATGATGTCTAAATGAATGTAGCGGCCAATATACTTATTAAATATCTTAAATAAGTCATAGAAACAATTTCCGGAATTTAATCTCATTAAATTCCAACAAACCTAATATTCTAGTTTACAAAAATACCCTTTTTAACAATTTCAAAGCAAAAATGCACAAACTACAATCTAGCTTAAATTTGCATGATCTAAAGCTTTAAACCACACTTAATAAAGTTAATGAAGTCATGAAAAACCTAAACACATTTTTAATCCCAAGTATTTAACCAAATTCAAAAATCTAGTAAGCAAATTAGCATATTAACACAAATTTTTTTTTAAACTAACCATTAGCACTAGCTACTAATCTTGTATTAACATGACAAAAAGCCTAAATATAACACACAACCATACACCAATTTTACAAAACCCTAACTTGCATTCAAATTCATAACTTGAATTCCAAAACTTGCAATTAAACTCACATATCCAAATTAACACTTAATTAAATTAGCTTAAGAAATTAGTAACCAATTAAGCAACAAAAATGTTTAGAATTATACCCAAAACATATGAAGATCCACAAGCATCCATGGCCTCCCAAAATGCCCTCTTTTCACAAGGATCCATGCTATACGGGCTAAGCTAAAATGGGTAGGAGTCGGATTTGGATTTTGGGATTTTTTTGATGAAGAAAAGAGTGGAATTTAGGGGGGGCTGCTGCTGTTGTGAGGGAGGGGCTCGGCCTGATTGGGGTGTGAGGAGAGAGAGGGAGGTAGAGAAAATACAAGGGAGGAAAGTCAAGGTCAAGGTAAGGTCAAAAGTCCACCTAATTCACCCATTTTCTTTTCTTTTCTTTCATATGTTTTCCTTTGAAAATCAAGTGGGGAAAAATATGGTGGCTGCTGAATTCAGCCATGGGGAGGAGGGTGATGAAAAATGATAAATACAATACCCCAAGCATCCATTTACGCTAAAAAAAGACTTTTTTCTTCAATAATTTCTAAACCGTTTTGGCAAATGATTTCGTTCCAAAAACCACATGATAAAATTTTATTTAATGTTTTATGATGCACAAAATTTGTTTCAACTCATTCCAATTTGTAATTTTTCCTAATTAAATGTATTAGTGACGGCTTAAAATAATAATAAAATAATATTTTTTCAGAAAATTTAAAATTTCACCAGCGGCTCAATAAACACCAAATAATAGCAATTACATAGCTAGAATATGTATATTTAATTTTTTATAATCAGATATTTGTATTTTGACTTTTTACAGAAAACCCCCTTATTTTACCGATTTTTTCGAAATTTCACTGAAACGATTTTCAAAACGTTACAATCTTCCCTCCTTAAAGAAATTCGGTCCCCGAATTTAAATTCAAACTCCCCCAAATACTAAAACATCTAAGAAAAACCATCAAGTCGTCGGGGCTCCGAAATCGTAACTACATAAAACAAATCGTAGCGCAGCCCATGCGCTTGAAAAATGAGCATATAACTCAAATCAAAACTTCGTCAAGCATCCCGCAATCATCGGAGTCATGGAGAAGACATCAATGCCAAATCCAAAGCAAAACCAATATGATATAACTCGAAACTATACATGTAAAATATATTCAGGTACTGTCCTCTGACTAGTCCTGCTCAGTACGAAAACACATAGCAATATCATAAAAACGTACTGCTCTATAAGAAAAATCAATCCCCAAAATACGCGTATGAATACTATGTGCGTCTTGTGCGCACGGAAATCAAAATCCAAATATGTGCCATACATATGCACATAAACAACATCTAAGTGCATCGGGTGTGCACGAAACATCTGTCATAGGCAACATGTGTGCCTGACAGCAAAATCAGGTGCATCTGACATGCACGAAAAATCTCGATTTAGTGCATCTGGTGTGCACCAAAATCACACTTCAAAACATGTTCCCAACATGCGCGAAAATCCAAATCAGGTGCATCCATCGTGCATGAAATCATGAAATCCAATATCAAGTGCCGAACATGCGTAAAATCAAATCAGGTGCACAAAACAAATATCGAACATCACCATCGAAATCAAAGTCCAATGCATCTAAGTGCACAAAAGGCGTATCACTGCACTGCAAGCATATATAAACTATACAGAGTGCAGGAACCGAATCGTGTGCGTGCATACGCACAAAATCAACTCAAATGTCTAAAACCGTAAAATCACAAACATGTGAAACCCAAGCACGAAAACGATATCAAGTGCAACACTGTGCAAGGATCGTAAATTCTCAATCATCAAAATCAAATCATGCGAATAAATCACCCAAAACATCGAAATCAATAATGGCGGAATAGTACCGCTCAAGTGCATCCTCTAAGAATCTCGGGCCAACTGTCGCGGTCACTAGTGGGACGTCTCGTCGATGATCATGGACTCTGGCCTGCTGGTGTGCGTAACAATGACCACTCCTGGGTCAAGGTCTTCACTGTGAATTACCAATCTCTCGGTCCATCGGCACATCGTCCCTATCAGGTGTGCTAACGGGGATGATCCCATTCTGGCACTTCTCTGGTCATCTCTCGGTCAATCATCGCGACCACTCGTAAGACAGCATATCACTGGCGTCGGCCTCTGGCTCTCTGAATATACGTGACACATCTGAACCTGGGTGCAAGTATCATTGCAGCAATGTTCTGGAAGGAATCCTGCTCACGGTCTCTTCCATGTCTCGTCACTGCCAACTGTCCGGAAGTCATCGTCCTTTCCTATATCTGCATCTTGTTCCGGAACGGCTGCATACCCATCGCGACTCCTTCTGGAAGGTATATCCAGTACTCTGCCTCGGCATGCGTATCGCATCTCTGATGTCGGCGGAGTGGAACGTCGTCTTATCCAAATCATGTACGGACCTCTTTACTCCACTTTCTCTAATATCGACTGCTTCAGACTCGTCTCATCGTGGCTACATGGACTGAGCTCCAACGGCTATCCTCATATCGGGAGTCTCCCAAGAAATGCATCTCACCACCTAGCATCCGAATTAAGTCGAGCCATCCGATCGAGTCGTCAAAACTTCATAATCCCCCAAGAGCTCAACCTCTTGGGCACAGTTTAATAGTATCGAGTACATACCACAGCATCGGTGGTCCAGCCGTAGAAGGGCAAACCCAAGCCTCACTAATGGCGCCGTAGAACTGCCGCAAACCCGAAGGTCCAAAGGCTTTCACACGGTCATTAAGTCGAGTTAGGGTTTCATTCCTCTAGAGGGACCATAGAATTGCCTGCATGTCTTTCCGACTACTTTAAACTTGGAATAATAGGTTTCTGACATTCGATCGTCTCTGTCGACTCTCAACGTCTTTGCGTGAAGTCGTCTCTAGCTGGAATCAATCTATATGATGACCTCTCATCGGGATAGGTGAACGATCCACATGTCCTAGTCATTCATCCTCGATGACTAGCGACCTTCTAACATCTCTTAGTACAACTCGTTCTGTACTAATGCCAGCATCCGGAGCAATATCTCGTCGTTCGCAGCAATAACTGGCTCGCTCGTCTGCACGCTGAACAGTGCCTCGACCATCATGAATAAGCAACACACCAACGGTCATCAAAATCTGGCTGGCCTCTGTCAGTGGCCCAATCCTCTGATACTGATCGGCACATCCGAGAAATCTCATAAAGGCGATCCGCCAAACGCTCGTGGAGCGGAAACACGGTAAAAAGACACATCTCCGCAATCGAGTGTCGCCGGAATTTCGCCCTGGTCAGTCCTCGTTCGTGACGAGCTCATGCTGACCGCAACTCTAGCCGTAGCTCTCCCTGCCCGTAATCGTGGCAGCAAAACCATAACTGGTACTGATGAGGATAGATCAGAATGAATATAATACTTAGCAAAGAAATGTACATCCTAAGGCTTCTTAAGTGGAGTAGCGTATCGTAAATATGCCGCGGAACATACCCACGGTACGTCACTCTACTTTAGTCACCTATTCCATCAACCAAGGGTTATCCTACGCTCCGAAGGTAAAACCTAACGCTTTGATACCAACTTTGTCACATCCCGAAATGACGGAACATGACCGGCACTTAAACTACGAGACGTCTTGAGACGTCCGTAATCTAAGTAAGCCGAAAACCCAGAAATCCAAACCAAGAAAAGTAGTAGAGTGAAGGAAAACCAATTTAAAACAAGTAGTTTTAATAACATAAGCCCAATTAGGCGGTTTTAAAAACATCAAAAATTTCCCGAAAATTTCGGCAGAGTCTCCTTTGTAAATACTGGCCCCCAAATGGGATACAACATGAATAGTATACGAAATCAATAAAAAGTCATCCCCAAGCGGGAGCTAGCTCTTCGTCAATCGGCGGTCACAACCACACAAGCAATATAATATACAATGCCAAGGGCGAGGATCAAAATTCAAAAGGAAACTAAAAAACCACAAGAAAACCACATAAATACAACGCGCGACTCTATGGTCGAAAGAATAAACATCACTGGTCTCTATCTCAAATAAATACATGTTTGGTTGATGGAATTAACTAGATACAACGGAATAATATTATACAAGGTAATATGATGGGTACGATACAAGAAAAACCCACCTACTAGCAAGTCACCCGAATGAAACTGAGCCCGTAAAGCCGTAATGAAACATGTACGGCAAACCTGCAAGAAACTGGGGCACAACGTGGGTGAGTTACCAACTCGTGAATAGAAAAACATCTACGCACAGAAATCGCATAAATAACGCAACCTAGGTCAATGATCATAATATATCCTCAAATATATGAATAACACGTAGCCTATAACAAGGCTAGGGTAAATATCTAACCCGAGTGTAATCTCATGTGTCCGTGTTAGTGCCTCAGGTAGCAATATATCATATGGATGATGTATGAATGCATGAAACAGAATGCATGTACTGAATAAAACTGGTTTCATAAATCAGTGAGATTTCTGTATTTTAAAAGAAATGAGATACCATATATGAAATCAGCATAAAACAGTGCCCAGCATCGACACAAAACAAGTGTCCAAATACCTCGATATCTCTGTGTCACAATCTTTGTACCTCAAGTCTCAATCTCAATCTCAATGTCTCAATCACAATATCTAGGGTGCCGTCAGTCCAGACCGGCCCCTACCATCCATCTCAAGACCACGACGGTACCCTCCGGATATCCGACGCATCGGGTAATATCACCGGTAGGTAGTGCTCCCCTGCCAGGCTCACATCGTCATCATCACGCGCTTCTTGCCCCGGGGCACCTTACCGGGTCCACCATGTACCCGAAACGGTTCATCCGTCTCCTCGAATCGGGTCTCGAAATCCATCAGCAAACTCATGGTGGACGACTCATACATCATGGGAAAAACCGCACTTTTATTTAAAAAGAGAGAAATCAGTTTATATATGTTTTGCGGTTTTCCTCAAAATCCAGAAAATATCATGGAAATCCGAATCATCAATAGCATGTAGAACCATGAATATAGGCATGAGAATGAATAACAGTATGCATGAAGCGACAAGTAATAACTACAATATCTAAGCTGGCATATAAGGTATGTACACTAATATTATGTCAAACTACTGGCTATCAAGCTAAGTTAAGCAACAATATTTTCTAAGGTTTACGTGACATGGCAATTACCGATGAAGATGTGTGTGAGCCGGCAAGTAAGTGTATGTGGTACATACGCATCATCGGTAATGGTGCTGGTGTCCTAACAGCATAATGTCAACAATGCAATATGAAATAACAATGTAAATATGCGATGCGGAGCGAGCAACCAAAATGAGCGGGAGCTAAAAACTAGACGCAACTATAACTAATCTGCATTAATCTAATATAAGTCCTACAAATGGTGCCATTTGAAATAACACGAACCGCGGGGTTTTTGAAAATAAGGCTACGGTGGTTTTTAAGAAAGGATACGTCTTTTGAAATATCCGTAGATCCCCTGACCTGTCTTTTAAAATACCCACGATCCGCTAGTTTTGAAATAGGTAGGAGTCTAATCTAATCTAACAACTACACTAAACTATACGGCTGAACTAACAAGCTGAACTACAGGTAAGGAAACCGCCTATCATCTGAGTAGATATATATACATACCTGTATATATACAGTCGGTGATCCCGCCTCAATAATATCATATCCATAAACAGACATCCCAAGTCAAGAGTGCGGATCAATCATCAAAATATAGCTCGTACGTAAATCCGTCGTACGGCATCCCCAAATCTGGGTACGGGTCAATATCACATTCATCATACCATTCACCTGGTATCCTCTTTATCAAATATCATGATCGGGGTACTGATCTACGTCTAGTATAATACTGATACCGCCTAAGTATGCATGGATGTGTGTGAAACACTACGTCAAGGACCCGCTACAACGTCATGTCGTATCTCAAATACGAGTCCGGCTATATCACCGATCTCACGGCCTCAATCAAATCTCATCGACTCAGCTCAACCCCAAGTATCATCCTCAAACCGTATGTGAACACATAGTCCCATACTCATGTGAACACATAACTATAAAGAATCCCATGAGCACATATCAATTGGAATGTATGCAAGTATGTATGTGTGTATGTGTAGTGCAACACTACCCTAGGGTTCGCAACACTAAAGTTATCCAATACACCAATATCCATCCTAAGCATCGTTATTAATCCTAATAACATATAATAATTGTTGGTGTGTATACGCATCCGTATACACCACCACGGACTGCGGGGGTGCTATACGCCATCCACCCGACTTCTCCCCGTAGACATAAATCTACTCACCTTGTCCTCGCTCACCGGTGCCGACGTCGCCACGCGCTTGCTTGTCGTCTCGAAGTCCGTATGGGGTTACCTACATATCATAACGCACCATATCGCATTAAAACTAAATTCGAAATCGAAACGGCATACGAAAATCAAATCGGCACGCGTATCACGCATAGGTCCAAACCTATCGCCTACGCATGCAAGAATAGTCAAACCAACCCTCGATGTCGATGTACAAACGTCAAACCATCGAGAAAAATCCAATCACACTCATTTGCACATTCACGAACCCTAATTTTAATATAAACTAGGATAAAACTCACAAAAACCCCAATTTCGCTTAAAAAGTCATTTTTCCGAAAATCTAGCAAGCACAATTCGCCGTTTTTGTACAAAACATGATGTCTAAATGAATGTAGCGGCCAATATACTTATTAAATATCTTAAATAAGTCATAGAAACAATTTCCGGAATTTAATCTCATTAAATTCCAACAAACCTAATATTCTAGTTTACAAAAATACCCTTTTTAACAATTTCAAAGCAAAAATGCACAAACTACAATCTAGCTTAGATGTGCATGATCTAAAGCATTAAACCACACTTAATAAAGTTAATGAAGTCATGAAAAACCTAAACACATTTTTAATCCCAAGTATTTAACCAAATTCAAAAATCTAGTAGGCAAATTAGCATATTAACACAAATTTTTTTTTTAAACTAACCATTAGCACTAGCTACTAATCTTGTATTAACATGACAAAATGCCTAAATATAACACACAACCATACACCAATTTTACAAAACCCTAACTTGCATTCAAATTCATAACTTGAATTCCAAAACTTGCAATTAAACTCACATATCCAAATTAACACTTAATTTAATTAGCTTAAGAAATTAGTAACCAATTAAGCAACAAAAATGTTTAGAATTATACCCAAAACATATGAAGATCCACAAGCATCCATGGCCTCCCAAAATGCCCTCTTTTCACAAGGATCCATGCTATACGGGCTAAGCTAAAATGGGTAGGAGTCGAATTTGGATTTTGGGATTTTTTTGATGAAGAAAAGAGTGGAATTTAGGGGGGGGCTGCTGCTGTTGGGAGGGAGGGGCTCGGCCTGATTGGGGTGTGAGGAGAGAGAGGGAGGTAGAGAAAATATAAGGGAGGAATGTCAAGGTCAAGGTAAGATCAAAAGTCCACCTAATTCACCCATTTTCTTTTCTTTTCTTTCATATCTTTTCCTTTGAAAATCAGGTGGGGAAAAATATGGTGGCTGCTGAATTCAGCCATGGGGAGGAGGGTGATGAAAAATGATAAATACAATACCCCAAGCATCCATTTACGCTAAAAAAAGCCTTTTTTCTTCAATAATTTCTAAACCGTTTTGGCAAATGATTTCGTTCCAAAAACCACATGCTAAAATTTTATTTAATGTTTTATGATGCACAAAATTTGTTTCAACTCATTCCAATTTGTAATTTTCCCTAATTAAATGTATTAGTGACGGCTTAAAATAATAATAAAATAATATTTTTTCAGAAAATTTGAAATTTCACTAGCGGCTCAATAAACACCAAATAATAGCAATTACATAGCTAGAATATGTATATTTAATTTTTTATAATCAGATATTTGTATTTTGACTTTTTACAAAAAAAAACCCTTATTTTACCGATTTTTCGAAATTTCACCGAAACGATTTTCAAAACGTCACAGAAGTGGTTGAGGAAGGTTATCGGTTAAAGGTTCAGGAGGGTGTACACAGTCAGTGGAAGGGATAGGATGAATTGGGAAATCCGACTCAACAATTATAACTGGTTCATCCTCAAAACTATCCTCAGAATTCTCCTCAAAGTTAAGCTCATCCATGCCTTTATCATCAATATCAAGACGCATATGAAGTTCGGGAAAAACATTTAATGACTCGGGATGATGATTTGAAGAGAAAAACTCAGCCAAATCTATGGGTTCATCATCCAAAATATTCCCAGCGTCAATATCCTCAATCAAGTGAAAATCAATATTCTTAGACACCTCATCAAAAGCATGGATTTCAATCAATTCAGGTTCTAAGATGGAGGTGTAGAGGTCAAAAGGATTGGGTGTGGTTTCACTTGGCAAGGTCCCTTCACAATCTGGCAAATCAAACACTACAAAGTCGCATAACTCATTAAACATTCTATCTTCAACTGATAATTCATTTGGGACACTTGATAGACTTTCAACACAGGAGTTATGGGATTCAATTTGAGACGGGTAGGTTTGATTTGGAACGGTATACAGCTCACTTTCTCCACTCAAATTCTCAGCCTGTCCCACCGCCTCATCATACATTGGAAAATTTGGAGCTAGCTGGAAACTAGCTACCGGGTCAGTAGGTTGTATGAGAGCGGCCATGGACGCATTCAAATCCATCATCTGTTGGCTTGACGCTACCCTAAAGTCTTCCAACGAATGTTCCAGACTAGACATGGGTTGTGAAGGGGTTTCAGTAAAAGATTCAAAGTTGTTTGGATACTGAAAACTCCCAAATGGCGGTTCTGAAGTAATGCCTAGGGAAGGTGCAAAAGTAGGGTAGGATTGGTAGGAATTGAATGGCTGGACAGGAGCAGGATCAACATTTGGATAGGAAGGTGAATGGAATTGTTGATCCCAAGAACTTGAAGTGGTGAAAGGAGTGAAAGATCGGCTACGGGATTGTTCAATACGTTCAGCGATGGACAAAGGACGACTTGCAAAAGGGGTATCAACATAAGCGGGTGCGGCAGGTTGACAAGGTTGATACAAAGTGGAATGAGGAGTGCAAGTGTTTGTCCTAGCCGCTGCTATGCGATCTTTCAGTGAAACTTTGGGCATGGAGGGGTCGTTTGACGTTCGGCCAAAACAAGAACCGTAAGAAGTAATGTCTGGTTGTGGGTACCAAAGTTCGGCAAGAGTTTTGCGAGGTAGAGTACCCATGATATGAAGAGAGAAGGAAAGAAAGGAAGAGAAAAGGAGGGGAAAATGAATGTGATTTTTTTGTTTTTTTTATAGCTAGTTATTAACAAAAGAATGAAATATACACACAAAAAGAATATGGACAAAAATAATCACGACACAAAAATACCACACACCTAATCGTTCTAGGGTTCACCTAGGTCAACTAGACCTGCTCCAGAACTTAATTGTCGAAGTAAAACTGTGTCGAGAAACGGGCTCAAGATACATTGATCACGAGGCTAGGTAAGTGCAGAGATAAGGGGAGGTTTTCCAACGCTTTCGCGAAGTTCCTTAATTAAATAACCCTTTCTCTTTTGGCGGTTTCGCCGTTAACACTTTCCTAGACACCCCGTAAACAATATACCGTTAAGCGAGGTTCTAAACACAGTTAACTTCTCCTAGTGAGCGCGAAGTCCTTAAGGCTTAAAGTCTAGTTTTTTTTAAAATTTTGTGCGGGTAAACGTTATGCTCAAGTTCGTGATTTGTGGGCCACGGAAAAGGTGATGAAATCCTTTACCATATGTTGTGGGGTTCGCTTGCCCTTAAGTCCGTATTAATGTATGCAATGCGCAATTCAATAAAAATTCTATAAAGAATCAAACAATTGTTTTTTAGTTTAAGCACGGCACTGCAACAAATATGGGTTAGTCAATTTTTAGCGTTTGCTAGCGAACTTGCAAAGAATCCTGCAAAGAATAGTATATTGGATGCGTCGGATTTGAGAAAAAGGTGTTGGTAAAGTACGTACCGTTAAGTTTTTGGGTTAGGAAACCCCCGTTGAATCAAATCCAGTAAGCTTGGAAAGTTCGCTTGCGCGGGTCAAACTACCCGGATCTTTGGCACTGTACTTCATAATCACCTTAACTTTGAACGTACACTTTGCTCCCACAATCGCAGTTTGCAAATCCGCAAAAATCTGCACTCTTGCCCACAAAAATGATCAAAAACAACAAAAAGATATATTTTTTTAAATATATACAAAAAGAATATTAACCCGAATAACAAGAAAGAAAATACGCTACCGTCTCCCCGGCAACGGCGCCATTTGATCGCACGCTTTTGGCGCGTCGGATGTTCAAAGTTCTAAAGTATAACCGCGATCAGGACGGTGTCGCTATGCAGCTAGCCGGTTGAGCACGGGTCGATCCACAGGGAGACGGTTGTATGTCCTTTCGAGTTTTAGACGAGTCAATAAAGAATTTGTATGTGTTTGTTCAAGTCTAACCTATGTGTATTATTTGCAAGTATGAAGTTGTTAAGAAAAAGATACGAAATTGTAAGCTAAAGAAATCCGTACTCAAAACCTTTGAGCCGAGTCTTGACCAATTGAAGCTAGAACAATCGGCAACAACGTGGATTAAGGGATTTAAGCGCGGTATTCGTGGAATCCGGCTTATTTACCCTTGTCCTTCCGTTCTTGTCTCTTGCTTTCGCCTCCGACCAAACCGAACGCAACCGGTCGTGGTTAGGAATCACCGTTCCCTTGGTAGGGTAGGGTGCCTAACGGAGCGCTTGCGTATCGTTTGGGCGGAGTTCAATGGAAAATAACGGGAAAAGGAAATGAGCAAAGAGATATTAACTTACAATACCGTATTTATTCTTAACAACGGTAATTACATTCATTCACAAAAAGAACCAAAAAGAGAGAACAAAAAGAACAAAGAAAAGAAAAGATTACAAGCAAGTAATTAAAGTGCATGGTAATAAATTGCAAGTAATTAAAGACAAGAATGAAAAATGCAAGAAAGTAATTGCAAGAACCATAGAACTCAAAACAAGCATGGGATCAATAGCCAACCCTTAAACTTGCAAGCTCAATCAAGAGGTTGCAAGATCAAGAGAAGGGTAAAGAACTCATGTGAAATGAAGCACTAAAGAGAGAACAAAATGATACAACCCCTCGAGATCAATGACCAAAGCTTAAACTTGCAAGCTCACTTAAGAGGTTGCATTATCAAGTTAAGGTAGAGAGCTCAAGGGGGAAGCTAAGCAAAAAGAATAATACAAAAACCCTCATCTTCATTTCATCATCCACTCAAAATGCTCTCACTACAATTTTCATGGAGGAAAGAAAGAAGAAGAAGAAGAAGAAGACTAAAACCTAACAAAAAGAGGCTAAAGAATTTAACACCTTACAATGGTTCATATCTGGGGTATTTATAGGCGGGGAAATGGAAACCTAGGGCAACATTCTGACCTTACATAGAATTACAAATATGCCCCTAAAAGATGACACGCTGAAGACACAGTACGGCCGCGTTTCCGCGGCCAATACCCCCTATTGGCCGCGGAACCGCGACCGTATGGTGGATTTGGGTGGTCGGGTTTTGTGGGTTTTCCTGTTTACATGTTTCCTCGTGTTTGAAAACTTTACACTGCACAAAGTCTTCCAGAATATTTTCAGATTCTTTGTCCAAGATTGCATTATTTTCTTTACTTTAGACTTCTATCTCCCTCGAGCTCCGCGCACCTATTGATTCTTGTGCAGCCCCTCTCGTGCTCTGTGCTTGTCCGAGACACGAATGACTACTGTCATATATCTTGTCTCTGGAACTGGTACTCGGCACTGGACGGATATGGATGACCGGAACCCGGCTTTTATCTGCTGTGACAGATGTTCTGTATTTGGCGTAACTGTGGAGATTTTGTCTTGATTTGCAATATTTGTACTGGAAACCTGTACTCTGTAAATATGTAACAAACACGGATTAAAAGCACCTACCTATAAACACACGAGCATAAGAATGGGCGGTATAAAATGCAGTATTCTGTTATGAACAACCCTCTCCAAAGAGATGTCTCCCAAGACTGATGAGGAGAAGGTTCGCATGAGCACTATACACTACGCTCCGGTGGTAGGATCTATAATATATGCGATGCTGTGTACCAGACCAGATGTAACATACGCGCTTAGCGTGGTGAGCTGGTATCAATCAAACTCGGGTGAGAATAATTGGACAGCTGTGAAGAACATTCTCAAGTACTTGAGAAGAACTACGGAGATGTTCTTAATATACGGTAATGGAAACCCTAAGGTCGAGTCTTTTACCGACTCAAGCTTCCAGAGTGACAAGGATGACAGCAAGTCTGTCTTAGGTTTTTTGTTTACCCTCAATGGAGGGGTGTGTGTTGAAGAGCTCCAAACACGACACCGTCACAGACTCGACGATGGAGGATGAATACATTGCTGCAAACGATGCAACAAAAGAAGCGGTCTAGATGAAGAACTTCATTACTGAACTTGAAGTGGTTCCGTCCATTATTGATCTACAGTCCCATTAAAAATAGGGCTATAGCTTTAGCGAAGAAACCACAGTCCCATTAAAAATCCAGACATATCTTGAGGCGGTATCACCTGATCAGGGAGATCGTAGATTGCCGAGAGATCGAGGTCCGGAGAGTAGATGCGAAAAACAACACGGCAGATCCATTTACCAAGGCCCCGCCTCAAGCGCAGTTCGAGCGACTTTTTGAGATGTTGGGTATGCGGTATGCCAACAACTGACCTTAGAGCAGCCGTTGGGTATTCGGTACGCCAATTACAGGCCTTAGTGCAAGTAGGAGATTGTTGGATATGTAGGGTTACTAGGCACTCTAATGAGGTTCTATAAGGCATCAACCATGCCGGATTAAAATTTTAGCCTTGCCGAATAACCCTTAACAAGATCGTTAACTAGAGATTAGGCGAAAAATGAGCAAGCTAAACTCTTTAACCCTAAGTGAATACGAAATACAACCTTTGTAGATCGATCCTTCACTTCATATGCTCCTTGATGTAGTCCCTTCGCTGCGATCATCCAACTCCGGGACTCTAGGACGGCTCCATAAGAAAATTGCAACTGGATCGCTTGAAGTCTTGGATGCCGAAGATGATCTACGTCGAGGGAATACGGACTCAAGATTCTACTTCACTAACTAGAGAATTAGTGAACTAAACTCCCTAAACTAAAGTGCTAGTCTAGTAGAGGATGGAGAAATAGGAAGTGGGTTCTCTTTAGATTTTGATTCTCACTCTTAATCTTCACTTGATAATTTCTAGCAAGCTTTTTCTTTTTCTTCAAGAAGAAGAAGAAGAAAAGAAAAGAATAATAATAATAATCAAAATGAATTAACAAGTGAAGTCTATCATAATGCAACCATGGGTGAGTTAAACCTTTGTAGAGACTAAACTAGAGCTTAGGTTAATGGTTAGGTTAATGAAAATGTCATGCAAAACAAAAACGGTGGACTTTGTCAAAGATGCTTGAAAGCTTCATGAAGCTTCAAGCTAATTCAAAAATAACCACCATTTTTGAATTACTAAATAATTAAAAACCCTTTACCATTAACTTAAATATAGTGTAAGTCATACACACACCCAAGTTTGCATGTATCATCAAACATGATACAAACTTATGCACAAAAAATATATCACATATACAACTTGTGCACATCAAGTGAGAAAATCAATGTTAAGTGAACTAAAACTAGTTAATGTAAAGTAATATGTCAAATATATAATTATACATTAAATAATTAAATCAACACTTGATTTAATGATCCGGTCATATCGCATATAACCAACTAATATCAAGTGTATCAATGTATCGAATCAACACTTGATTCGGTAACCCGGCTATATCTCATATAACCGTCCGATGATACAAATCGCGAGAATGGAATACAGAATCACATACTTGCATTATTCTCGGTCCCGCACATATCACATATGCGCTCCTATTTCGTTTTGCCTGAGCCAGTACAATCTCTATGTAGGACTCTAAAGACTCGTCAATACGCCGGCAGTAGGTGATGATCATATCAAGTACCCACAAGCCGTCATCGGTACTAGCTGGACATAACGGCTACCCGGGTATTGAGCGATCAGAGGATCAGCAAGCAAGCCGGCTCCAACTCCTGCAAAAAGCCTAACAGTGACACTACCGTACAGTCCGATCTCCTCGTCTGATATGTCGCATATCAAGTCTAGGGGTGGTAAACGTCAGACCCCAATAACCGATAAGTCATGCCGATTTGAGGCTCATAACGGGTCGAGAAACTACTGGTAACACTTACCAGTAAATCTCTAAACCAGCCCTGGCCAGGGACTTCCCTGTTATGGCCAATCGAGCATAGCGCAACATCAACCCCCAATACCGGGAGAGACGAAACCCCTCCTATCGCTCATTGCCTCCATGTGACTCGGGACTGTACCCAAAAAACCACCGTTTTGCATGCCCTCTTGGACATGGTAAGGTGGAAATCAAAGCACAGTGGGAATCACACAAGATTCTATAACGATCTCGGGTCTACAGACTAACCGGCACCAGTGTCACCAGAGAACTGCCATCTGACGTAAGGTATAATACCATCTGGGAGTTCTCGGCGAGTCCGTCCAGTGTACCCAGTCTCTACTGAGCACCCGTATATCATCTTTGATGTCAAACACCAATGGATACAGGATCATCCATCGCCCATCTGTTTGGGTCGAGAAGGTATACGCTAGTCTACTCTGGTATATCGATGCCCCGTCTCGATACACCCATGACTAGGGACCTTGAAGGATGTACTTATGGACTACCATGTCCCCACTAGTATGATCCACATCATAGTCCTGGTAGTCAAGTACACATCCTAAGGGCTTTACCAACATGTAATAGAGAGACAATCTGTGTACATGTTAAGGTAAAGAGTAACCAGATAGCATACTATCATGTCGAGCAAGAAAGTCCTCCCTATATATGTCCAAGCATCCACTACAATATACATCCTATGTATAGTAATGGCCTCTAGGGCATACATATAACTAACAATCTCCCATTTGGACTAAGGCCATCTGATAACAGTGGTTGTAGTATCCCATACTCAACCATCCCATAAAAGTCTCTCTGTAGGAAAAGGCCTTTGTGAGTGGATCCGCTGTGTTGTCCTCTGAGTTTGCTCTCCTAACCTCAATCCCCTGGAGATCAACCATCTCCACGATCAGGTGACACTGCCTTAGAATATGTCTGGATCACTGATGGGATGGGCGTTCCTTGGCATAAGCCACAACTCCATTGTCACACAATGGGAGGAACGAAGTTCATCTCATGAACTAATATACATCCAGACTGCCTCTTTGGTAGCATCTTAAGTAGTGATGTATCCAGCCTTTATCGTCTAGTATTCCACGGTAACTAGCTTGGAACTCTTCCAACATACCGTCCCTTTACTAAGGGTAAAGACAATGCCTGTGACTAACTTTCAATCGTCCTTATCTCCCTGGAACCTTTCCAGTGATTCTCCCCAGGATCGATTGATACCATCTCACTACAACTAGTAAGAATCCTAACATCCATTTACATCTATCTCATAGATCAAAACTCAGGATTTAGGAGGTATCATTTTGATCCTATATGGAGAATCATTGCGATAAGCGGAGATTGACCGAGCGTAGCATAGGAAACTCCATCCCCATCAAGAGTATGTCGTCCACGTACTCTACGAGGATCTCCACCATACTTTCTACTACCTTTTTGTATATAAAAGGTTCATCTACCATTTTGATGATGTCAAACTCTTTGACTAATACATCAAAACAGACGTTCCAACTCCGAGATGCATACTTTATCACATAAAACATCTTGCACGCGTTTCTGCTGCCCCCACTGTCTACGAAGCCCTCTGACTGTGTACTTATAGACCCTCTCTTCTAAAACATCATTTAGAAAAGCTGTCATGACACCCAACCGCCAGATATCGTAGTCATGGTATGTAGCCGTGGCAAGTAGGATCCGGATGGACTTAAGCATAACTACTTAGAAAAGGTTTCATCATAATCCATACCTGGTCAATGATGCAAACCTTTAACAAGTCTAGCTTTGAAAGTCTCAACTTTTCCTTGTACACCAAGTAATCTTCTCAAGATATACTTGCTCCTGATGTAGATTTAACGCTTCAGATAAAGCAACCAAAGTCCATACTTTGTTGGTGTATAAGGATTCCATCTCAGATCGCTAAGCATCCATCCAATCTTATAGAGTCCCACTCCTGATGTCTAGCTCGAAACTAGTTGGTTCATCATCTTATGATGCAATTCTCGCTCCCACTGTCATAGAGAAACCAAAGTATCTCTCAAGTGGGTGAGGAACCCTACTATATCGGCGGAGAGGCTGAGGTTCGTTGGTTACTACTGAATCCTTCGGTTCTACCAAATCATCTGCTGTAGTTTGTATAGATGGAACTCCTTCCAGTTCTACCTCATGACCATTAATTTCTTCTCAAGAAATCCCCTTTCACAAAGGTGGCATATTGAGAAACAAAACATTTTTGTTCCTCGGTTTGGTAGAAGATATTCCCTTGCTAATGCTTAGAATATCCAACAAACTTGCACAGATTGGACTTTGCCTCGAGCTTGTCCAGATTTTTCTTTTAGACATAGGCCGGACAACCCCAAATCTTAACTAGCTTAAGAGATAGCTCTTCCCTTTCCATATCTCATATGAAGTGGTAGGTAACTGATTTGATCGGAACCCTATTCAATGGGTATGCATAACTCCCAAAAGGAAATAGGTAACTCAGTAGTACTCATCATAGAGCGCACCATATCAGATAGGGTGTGGTTGCTCCGCCCCGATACACCTACGTGCTGTGGTGTATACGGAGGAGTAATGCTGAGAGAGAATCTCATTCTCCTTTAGAATAATCCAGGAATTCCGTGCTCAAGTATTCTCCTATTTGATCTCATCAAAGGACATAATACTTATACCCGTATTTTGGTTCTCTACTTCTAACTTATATTCTGTGAATATCTCAAAAGCTTCGGACTTGTGTTTCAACAGGAACATGTGTCTGAATCTTGAGAGATCATCAGAGAATGTAATGAAGTACAAAGGACCGGTCTTGGCATGTGTAGACAGGGGACCTTCATACATCAACATGTATCATCCCAAGAGTTCACTAACTCTTTCTCTGTTTCCAATAAACAGAGCTATGGTCATCCTACCTCTGTGACATGACCGACAAGTTTCACAAGATATAAATTTAAACTGATTTAAATATGCATCTAAATGTAACTTCAGCTAGTCGGTTCATATTGATATGACCTAGTCTACAATACCTCAAGAAGAATTCGTTCATTTCTTAACTCTTCTTCTTGTGTGCGTTCTGTATACTAAGAACTGTAGTTTGATTTAGAACGTCTATGCTTTTAGATAACGTGCCTGAACCGATCAACTATTGATATAGGAAATGTACAAAACATTATCCAACAATACAAAATTATATCTTTCTTTACTTATAAAGAGACTGATATGATGTTGTATATCAGGTTCGGTATCTAACAACATTGGTTCAGAATCAATGTATTCTGGTAATACAGGGTGATAGTGACCAACAGACTTGGCTGCAACATTTGCACTGTTTTTTTTTCCATGAAACTTATCACCCGTTCTCAGTTCTCTACCTATCTGCAGCCCATGTAACAATTCACATATGCGCGATCCTGATCCGGTATCACATACCCAGGACGTAGAGGTTACTGAGAAACAGTTCTCGATATTGAACACACCCGAAGAAGATGTATCATTATGCACTTTCTTCATTTGGGCGGCACGGGAATTCTGGTAATCCCCAATTTCTTGCTCTGTCTTATAACATTTATAAGTTGGAGCGGGACCAACGTTCCCCAGCTCAGTATAACAAGCGGGTTCAGTCAATACATCCGTATTATTATCTTGATTAAGGCGTGATATGGTCGCTACCTAGAGAGAGAGAGAGAAGAAAACATTATGTGTGCGCTCTTGCAAGATCAGATTGGTTATTATTTTATCTAATCAGGATGGCTCCCACTGTTTTTATCAAATCTTCCTTCAAACCCTAAAAGGAAAGACTAGCCGGGATTAATTACACCCTACAACTTCGCCAATCTTTCAGCCAGGCCAGTGTCGGTACTTTGAGGGAGGTTCCCCGTGCTTTCGCACGGACCTAATTAATGTAAACCTCGTTTTCCCAGAGGCGTAACCCTGTTGACACCTTTCTAGACACCTACTTGATCGGCTAATTGTAATGTGTAAAACTCTCCCAGGAGTAACAATTACTCGCAGTGGGTATTGGGATCCAACTATCTCATAGAAGGTATGCAATCTCATTGCAAATTTCAACACTTGAAATTCATGATAATATTTTGCCCCAAGCCTCATATGACCTTGACAAAGGCCAACAAATCATAGGCTGCTAGTCAAGTTCAACCCGTCATTTCTTGATTGAAATAAACCCACCCGCACGGCCCTTGATAAAGGCCAACAAGGTCGCACGACTACCCTAATCCAATCTGCATCATATGCATAAGCAGATAAGTACTATTCAGCTACCGCACACTACGCCTTGACAAAGGCCAACAAACGCAGCACGAATACTAAACATTACTTATCTGAAATGACGGAGGGCTACGACAGGTTTTTCTGAAAACCTATTGCGTAATGAACTTGATATCGTTGTAGAATTAAATGATTTTAAAATGGAGTGTTTTTTAGGCTTTTTCTAGTTTCGCTAAAGAGGTCACTCCCGGTGAAGGGATCGTCGGCTCTTTCCTCGTCGAATGAGGTGCAGGACATATCATATATATCACTATGCAAAGCAAGAACTAGAAAAGCAATCAAAAGACAAAACCAAGGGTTGTATCATCTGCCAGTCATTGCTAAAGGGGTCACTCCCGGTGAAGGGATCTCGGCCCTTTCCTTATCGAATAAGGTGCAGGATGTTCTACGAGGAACACCGCGATGCAAAGCAAGAACTGTTGCTACCTGTTTTTGAAAATTCGATTCCACAACATCTTTTAGGTTTCTTTTCTTTCATTTATCACATTAATAAAGTCCCATCATTTAATTCACCTAAACATCACAGATAAATACGACGTACACTTATGCCATCCGCATTCGTCTCGATGTCCCCTCGTGCACCGTTAGGTTAGGTAACTAACGGCAGAGCGGGGCAGGGCTAGCGCGGGTGTAAAACATAAGTAACGCCTATATAATATATCATATATACAATATACAGTATCTATCACAGAACATATCAAATGATCACATCACAGATATCGCAGCAGAAGAAACATATGAAATATTGGATATACTAGGACGTCCGTGTTTTATTTTGAGCCTCTATAAAACACGGATTCCACGGTCGCGATGAATAGCCAAACCCACACCCCTAGACCCCTACGAGAGCGGCAAGCAACCCTACCAATTCTAGAGTTAGGAGACCCGGACTCGACCCCTCGAGTTGGTCTCCCACTGGACTCCAGAACCCGGTTACTTGTGCTCTCCTCCTTGGGTCTATCCTAGTGCGAAAAAGTAAATAATATACAAATGGTGACATCAACCTTAACCTGGAAGTGCCCCAATAAAAGAATATTACATACATTTAATTTTACATGAATGAAAATTAAAAACTCTCATCTCACATAAAAACCCCTGGCTATTCAAAACGCGACGATCCAATATAACATATCCAGCAACACATAACATCATATGTCATCAACGTAAGTAAATATGCGCATCCCAATTGTCGTTGACATATAGCAACAAAACCGGCGATATCACATATTACATTTACGGTCGCAGAAAAGAAAGTGTAAAACTACAACAGTTGGAATCCGCAACCATCTTAGACATCACATGCCTAACAATTATAAACCCCGCATTTTAGTCTCTATATCGAAAACACTTTTCAATATCTAGTCGGCAATTCAACAAGATTCCCGATATGTGATCGAATGCTCATCGCAAACTTTAGTAGATGGCCACACCCCCGGACGCCGTCGACGAAGTGCACTAAGGCGGAACACCGCTGCTGCGAGCACCCAAACGGATGCTTTCGGCGACGGGGTTCTCCTACAGTTACTTGGTCGGGGCTATGGGGCATGGCTGTCTATTAAGTTTATTCGGCGAGTATCCGCGTACGCTACGTTATTGCGACGGACTTTTGATCGCATCAAAATTCCGTGGCAACCGATCATTTGAGACTAAACTGCTATGTTTATAATATCCAGATTAGTTATCTCATAACTACTTGTGGATTCCAAATATTGTATCACATTCCAGATAAATAGACAATGTTAAATTTTCCGATCGAAAAATCAAATACCCAAGTTTTCCCAAATGGTTCTCAACACTTGAGGGGGGTTTAAAAACATCCATCACATGCCACAGTACCAACGGTCCAGCCGTAGAAGGGTCAAGCCAACGCCTCACATGTGGCACTCCGTACTGCCCCAAACCGTAAGGTTCAAAGGGCTGTTCAAGACGGTCACATAATCGAGTTAAGCTTTGTTGTCTTCTAGAGGGTCCATTACATAACTTGCACAATTTAGACGTTCTCAAACAACGGAAAAATCCAACACTTGGAAATTTTCCGGGTCGGCAAAAAAGTGAGTTATTGATGTCGGATCGAACATTTTAACAGTTTCTAAATATCCGGAAAACCCAACGAAATTAAAAATTCCGATCGAAACAACGACTACAAAATAAACCCCAAAATACTCAACACTTGAGTTAGATAAGAATACCCATAAACTATCAGGGAATTAAATATAAACATTACTGTGCAAAATGATAATGGTGACATCACTTTATGACCGCGGAACCGCCGCACGAGCCGTGCTCGTGCCGCGGTTCCACGGCGCCCTAGGCGCCATACAGTGTCGTTTTGCACAGTGTTTCTTATAATTGCCTGCTGATTTTTTTAGGCATTTTTAATTCAGAAAAATCCCAGATTTTAAAAAATGTACAGAGAGGGTTTTATTTTATCGTGTTCGGGTTCGTTCGGAGTTTTAACTTCGTTAACACATCGCCTAATGCTCTAGCTAGGCTCTGATACCACTGTAGGGTTACTAGGCACTCTAATGAGGTTCTACGAGGCATCAACCATGCTGGATTAAAATTTTAGCCGTGCCGAATAACCCTTAACAAGATCGTTAACTAGAGATTAGACGAAAACGAGCAAGCTAAACTCTTTAACCCTAAGTGAATACGAAATACAACCTTTGTAGATCGATCCTTCACTTCATATGCTCCTTGATGTAGTCCCTTCGCTGCGATCATCCAACTCCCGGACTCTCGGACGGCTCCATGAGAAAATTGCAACGGGATCGCTTGAAGTCTTCGATGCCGAAGATGATCTACGTCGAGGGAATATGGACTCAAACTTCTACTTCACTAACTAGAAAATTAGTGAAGTAAACACCATAAACTAAAGTGCTAGTCTAGTAGAAGATGGAGAAATATGAAAGTGGGTTCTCTTTAGATTTTGATTTCTCACTCTTAATCTTCACTTGATAATTTCTAGAAAGCTTTTTCTTTTTCTTCAAAAAGAAGAAGAAGAAAAGAAAAGAATAATAATAATCATCAAAATGAATTATCATGTGAAGTCTATCATAATGCAACCATGGGTGAGTTAAACCTTTGTAGAGACTAAACTAGAGATTAGGTTAATGGTTAGGTTAATGAAAATGTCATGCAAAACAAAAATGGTGGACTTTGTCAAAGATGCTTGAAAGCTTCATGAAGCTTCAAGCTAATTCAAAAATAACCACCATTTTTGAATTACTAAATAATTAAAAACCCTTTACCATTAACCTAAATATAGTGTAAGTCACACACACACCCAAGTTTGCATGTATCATAAAACATGATACAAACTTGTGCACAAAAAATATATCACATATACAACTTGTGCACATCAAGTGAGGAAATCAATCTTAAGTGAACTAATACTAGTTAATGTAAAGTAATATATCAAATATATAATTATACATTAAATCATTAAATCAACACTTGATTTAACGATCCAGTCATATCGCATATAACCAACTAATATCAAGTGTATCAATGTATCGAATCAACACTTGATTCGGTAACCCGGCTATATCTCATATAACCGTCCGATGATATAAATCATGAGAATGGAATACAGTATCACATACTTGCATTATTCTCGGTCCCGCACATATCACATATGCGCTCCTATTTCGTTTTGCCTGAGCCAGTTCAACCTCTATGTAGGACTCTAAAGACTCGTCAATACGCCGGCAGTAGGTGATGATCATATCAAGCACCCACAAGCCGTCAGCGGTACTAGCTGGACGTAACGGCTACCCGGGTATTGAGCGATCAGAAGATTAGCAAGCAAGCCCGCTCCAACTCCTGCAAAAAGCCTGACAATGACACTACCGTACATTCCGGTCTCCTCGTCTGATATGTCGCATATCAAGTCTAGGGGTGGTAAACGTCAGACCCCAATAACCGATAAGTCATGCCGATTTGAGGCTCATAACGGGTCGAGAAACTACTGGTAACACTTACCAGTAAATCTCTAAATCAGCCCTGGCCAGGGACTTCCCTGTTATGGCCAATCGAGCATAGCGCAACATCAACCCCCAATACCGCGAGAGACGAAACCCCTCCTATGGCTCATTGCCTCCATGTGACTTAGGACTGTACCCAAAAAACCACCATTTTGCACGCCCTCTTGAACGTAGTAAGGTGGAAATCAAAGCACAGTGGGAATCACACAAGATTCTATGACGATCTCGGGTCTACAGACTAATCTGCACCAGTGTCACCAGAGAACTGCCATCTGACGTAAGGTATAATACCATCTGGGAGTTCTCGGCGAGTCCGTCCAGTGTATCCAGTCTCCACTGAGCACCCGTATATCATCTCTGATGTCAAACACCAATGGATATGGGATCATCCATCGCCCATCTGTATGGGTCGAGAAGGTATACGCTAGTCTACTCTGGTATATCGATGCCCCGTCTCGATACACCCACGACTAGGGACCTTGAAGGATGTACTTATGGGCTACCATGTCCCCACTAGTATGATCTGCATCATAGTCCAGGTAGTCAAGTACACATCCTAAGGGCTTTACCAACATGTAACAGAGAGACAATCAGTGTACACGTTAAGGTAAAGAATAACCAGATAGCATACTATCATGTCTAGCAAGAAAGTCCTCCCTATATATGTCCAAGCATCCACTACAATATACATACTATGTATAGTAATGGCCTCTAGGGCATACATATAACTAACAGGATAAGTATGCCCTAGAGGCCTGTATTGTATAGAATGCTAGGGATATGTATATACAGGACAATCTTGCTCAGTTGTATATCGTATATTATTTGAGTTGTCTTTATCTTGATATGTGTATTTCTTTCCATTGATGCTTTATATTTCTTGCACATATTGATAAAGACTCGATATAGTAGTATACTATTATGGTTTGAGTTTATCTTAATATGTGCATATGTTATACTCGATATAACATATGGCGGTTATATGTTGATAAAGCCCGTAAGATTTTGCTTTATTACCAGCGTTATGATGGCGATCATACTTGTGGGAGCTGGGTAGTCCATAAGCACATTCTTAAAGGTCCCAAGTCGCAGGAGTATCGAGACCGGGCATCGATACTCCAGAGTAGACTTGTGTATACGTTTCTCGACCCCGACGAGGGGCGGTGGTTGGTCCCACGGCCATTGGTGTGATCATCTAAGATTTTATACAGATACTCACTGGGGGTGAGTACACTGGACGGACTCGCCGAGAACCTCTAGATGTATTATACCTATCATCAGATAGCGGTTCTCAGGTGACATGAGTACAGGTTAGTCTTAGGACCTGAGATCATCATTTGTCTCGTGTGAGTTCCCACTGTGCTTTGACCACTACCCTACCACGGCTCTAATGAGTCGTGCAAACAGGTTTTGGTTGGGTACAGTCCCGAACCATATGGAGGCAGTGAGTGATTGTCAGGGATTCATATCTCCCGGTATTAGGAGTCAATATCGCACTGTGTCCGGTTGGCCAGAACCATAAGATCTTGGCCAAGACAGTTGAGATTTGCTGATGGTTAAATCAGTAGTTCCTCGGATTGGTCCTGAGCCAAATCGACACGACTTATCTGGTCAGTAGGGGTCTAACAATTACTACCCCCTAGACCTGGTATGCGATTATCTTAGACGAAAAGACCAGACTGTAAGGAGATTGTCACAGACAGGCTCAGTAGGGGTCTTGATGAGCTTGCTCGTCGGCCTTCTTTTTGACAGGTACCTGGGTAGCCGTTACGTACAGCTAGTGCCGCTGGCGTGCTTGTGGTTAAACCCACTGCCAGCGTACTGTCGATTCTTTAGAGTCCCACACAGAAGGTTTCTCTGGTTCAGGCGAAACGATGTGGTGGCTGTATGTTTATACGTGCAGGGTTTTGATCGAATGATAATACTAGCCGGCTTGGGATTAAGCCGGATTATTAAATCATTTGATAATTTACATATACACATTTCGATGTGTATATTCTAGTGTCATCTAGGTCTTCGATCGAGCACGATTCCGACCGAATGATAATATTAGCCGGCTTAAGATTAAGCCGAATTATTAAATTAAGTATTGATTTAATAATTTACGTGTACATATTTTGATATGTATATTCTAGTGTTATCCAGATTTTTGATCGGACGGTTGATAATACTGACGGGCTTAGGATTAAGCTGGTTCATTAATCGGACATTGATTTAATGCTAGTATTATTTTAGTGGTATTATTCTATCTCTTGGGTATTCGTATTTTGGTACGAATACGGGTATGTATATACGGTAGAAAGTATTTTGCATTTATACAAAATACCTTCTAGAAGATGACACCTCATCTTGTATTTTTTCTATTTTTGATTGAAAATAGAAAATGAGGTAGAAAGGGGAAGCAGGCATGAAGCATGGCTTGGCTATTTATTGCTAATACTATTGAAGTATGGTGGGATTTTTAAAAGAGAAAATAACTTACCCATTCTCTTGAGAAAGCCATCATTCTTCCCATGCAAAAGTGAGAGTTATTCTTCACTTGCTCTCTTACTCTTGAGTTCATCTTCATCTCGAAACCCTACCATTCTCATGTGTTGAGAGACAAGGGTTTTGAGCTACAAAATTACCACTAAACATCACCACATCAACTGAGCAAGCTAGATTAGCAAACTAGTTTGCTTAGTTTACTTCTTTTAGAGGTAGGAGCTTGGATCAAGGACTTTCAGGTGGATCATCTAGGACCGAGAAGGCCGGCCATCAAGTTTGATCAAGATCACCTAAGGAGCTTAAGAAGAGGAGTAAAGTCCCGAAGGACACGAGTCTCTAGGTATAACTCCTTATCATAGTAGCTAGATCTCTTTAGCTATCTAGTTTTGGTGTATGGTTAGATTCTAGTATGTGTTTAATAGCACCGGATTTTTAAAATTCAAAACTTTTCGTTCCGCAACAGCCGCGGTAGGCAGCCAGGGCGCTAGGAAACCCAACAACTCTTACTTCATTTAGGTTTACCTAAGAGTTCTCTGGTTTTGGACATGCATTCTTCGTAATGCAAGGTTCAAAATTTTTGAGAAGTTTATAAGTATAAGAATAAAGTAGAGAACCATACTTTGGAAGTATCAGGATTCTTCGAGGTAATCGAAAATGTAGATACTTATGATAGGTATTCCATCGTAGTAATATTGAGAACTTGATTCTCTTGCAGGCTGCTCATCCGTGGGTGTGCTCCTTGATGAGTAATGTTGTATTGGTTTTTTTCCATTAAGTGATATGCGCTACAAACAGCTGCATGACATTTGGATCTGGTTCCATCTAAATTAGTACCTTGATTCTATGTGGACATAGAATGGTTATATATCTTGAGATTGTTAAGATATGAAGTTATCCGGTTTCTTTTTAAAAGTAGAATCTGGACAAACTCAAGGCACGCTATGGTAATGGCGGTTTATGGATTATCCCAAGTATTCGCTAGGATTTTGTTTTCTACCATTTTCAAGATCAATAGTTACATTGTTCTTGACTCGCCACCATTTTATAAAAGGAATTTTTTGCAAAAGAAACTAGTGGGAGTATGGTAGAATTGGAAGTGATTCCAGAACCACAAACGGTTACCGAAAATTTAGTAGAACCTAAGAATTCAATTGGATTTGACAAACCATTAGCCACTCCGCAGATCAAGTAGGTGACCTCAGCCACTCGAGAGATACTTCGGTTTTCTCATAGACGGTGGCAGGAAGGTCAGCATCATGGTGATGATGGTCCTACTAGTTGTCAGCAGGTCATAGAAAGTGATGACTTCCAGGCAACCAGATACTTCATATTCAAGATTGATTCCACGCATTTCAGCAAATTATCGATTTTGGACTTTGTTGAGTGCTCCTGAAGGGGTAAAACTCATTAGAAGCAAGAAAATCTTTCGAGATCTGTGCAGGTGGAAAGGTAATAACCTAATAAGTTTAGACTTGTTGTATAGAGTTTTCATCAAATACCCATTGTAGATTGTGATGAGATTTTTACTTCAGTGTCTATGCTGAAGACCATACGAATATGGCTTAACATTGCTATTCCCCCTACTTATTATCAGCAGGTCATAGGAAGTTGTAACTTTCAAGTGACCGGCTATTTCATACCCAACATGGACTCCACGCACTTCAGCAAATCATGGATTTTGGACTTTGCTGGGTGCTCCTGAAGGGGTAAAACCCGTTAGGAGCAAGTAGATCTTTTGAGATCTGTGCAGGTAGAAAGGTACTAACCTAATCAGGCTAAACTTGTTCTAAAGATTTTTCATCAAAATACCCATTGTGGATTGTGATGTGATTTTTACTAATGTCTACGCTGAAGTCCATATGCATATGACTTAGCGTTGATGCAGTTCTTGGCTGTGATATCTAGCAGGTGGATGACTATAACGCCTTTCCAAATTGGAATTTAGAAGTGTACATGTATACGACTCTGCCAGGGATTATCGTAGTCAGTGGGAGCAGCGGAAGGTATGTAAGTTGCTTATGTCTATTCATGGACTGAAGCATGGATAGCGGAGACGGATCATCTGTTTTGATATGACAGTCAAGGTAATTGAATTCATCAAAACAATAGATGAACCAAGTGAGAAGGATGTAGAGAGTGTTGGAGTTTCTTAGCACATCTACTAGGGTTTCAAGGTGTATCAAGTATACAATTTTAAAAATTAGTGTGCTAATGAACTCAAACTAGAGAATTAGGGTTTCACAACAAGTAAGAAAGCATAAACCTAAGTGATTATGGAATACAACCTTTGTAGACTGGTCCATCACTTCAAATGCTTCGTGTAGAAGTCCCTTCGCTCCAAGTAGTGGTGTTCCGGACATTCCATAGGCTCCACTAGTCGAAATGAACGAGCTTGCTTAATAATCGTCGAAGCCGAAGATGATCTACTTTGAGAAGACTCAACTCAAGCCACCTCTTCACTAATGTATGAATTAGTGAAGCAAACAACCTACACTATATGGCTAATATGGTATAGATTGATGAAGTAGGAATTTAGTTCACTTTAGAATATTTTTCCTCTCATTCTTTTTCACCTCTAGAAAATCAAGTCAAGAAAAAAAAAGATGAAGAAGATGAAGCTCATTTGAACCATGGGTGAGAAAATATCTAATATGAACTCTTGTAGAGACTTAACTAAGGCTAACATAATGGTTAGGTTAAATAATATCTAGAGTAAAACAAAAGTCAATGGAATTTAGTCAAGGTTTCTACAAGCTTCTCCAAGCTTCACAACCATGCTAATTTCCACCTCATTTTTGGTTTTCTCTTAATAATAAAAACCCTACATTATCTTAACTAAGGTGTGAGTCTCATACACCCAAGTTCCATGTATCATCAAGCATGATACATAAATTAAAATACATTATATATATATATATAAATGAAGAAAAGAAATATTTAAGTGAGCATTTATATTAGTTAATATATAATAATATATCAAATATATATGTATATATATATTAAATTATTAAATCAACATTTGATTTAATAATCCGACTATATCACATATACCCGACTAATATCAAATCATCGAATCAACACTTGATTCAATAATCCGGTTATATCATATATAACCTATATCGCGATATTAGAATACAATATCATATACACGCATTTATCTCGGTCCCGCACATATCGCATATGTGTTCCTACTTCGTTTCGCTTAAGCCAGGAAACCTCTGTGTAGGACTCTAAAAACTCGTCAATACGCCGGCAGTAAGTGGTGATCATATCAGTCACCCACAAGCCGCAAGCGGTCTGTCAAACGTAACGGCCACCCGGATATTGAGCGATCAGAAGATCAACAAGCATGCCTGCTCAAACTCCTGTGAATGCAACAAGTAACACTACCGTACAGTCTGGTCTCTTCGTTTGATATGTCGCATATCGAGTCTAGGGGTGGTAAACGTCAGACCCCAATACCTTGATAAGTCATGCCGATGTGAGGTCCATAACGGTTCAAGAAACTACTGATAACACTTACCTGTAAATCTCAGCAACCCTGGCCAGGGATTTCCTGTTATGGCCAATCGAGCACAGCGCAACATCAACCCCCAATACCGGGAGAGACGAAACCTCTCCTATCGCTCATTGCCTCCATGTGATTCGGGACTGTACCCAAAAGCCACCGGTTTGCACGTTCTCTTGAACGTGGTATGATGGAAATTAAAGCACAGTGGGAATCAACAAGACTCTATGACGATCTCGGGTCTACAGACTAATATGTACCAGTGTCACCAAAGAACTGCTATCTGACGTTAGGTATAATACCATCTAGGAGTTCTCGGCGAGTCCTGTTCGGTGTACCCATTCTCTAATGAGCACCTGTGCACATTCTCTGATGTCAAACGCCAATGGTTATGGGATCAACCATCGTCCCATACAGGGTCAAGAATCGTACACACTAGTCTACACTGGAATATCGATGCCCCGTCTCGATACTCTATCGGCTAGGAACATTTAAAGGATGTACTTGTGGACTACCCTGGCCCAACTAGTATGATCTACATCATAGTCCTGGTGGTCAAGTCCACATCTTAAGGGCTTTATCAACATGTAATATAGAGAAAGTATAAAGATACATAAGCGTACATGTTAAGATAAAGTGCAACCAGATAGCATACTATCATGTCGAGCAAGAAAGTCCTCTCTATATATGTCCAAGCATCCACTATAATATACAATCATGTACAACAATGGCCTCTAGGGCATACATATAACTAACAATCTCCCATTTGCACTAAGTCCAACTGTTGTAGTATATCATGTTGGAGATAGTGCCCTCAGAGTCAATTATTGGATCGCAGGTACGTGATTGCAATGATTGCGGAGGATCTATACCAGTAGGACAGTCTTACTCGAGATGATAGTATGCTATCTGGTTTGCCTTTATCAGTCGTGTACATGTTCAGGCGACTTATTACTTGTTACACTTGGATAGAGCCCTTAGAATCTTGCTTTACTACAAACAGTATGATGGCGATCGTATACGTGAGAGTTGGGTGGTTTATATGCATATCCTTAATTGTGGTCCCTAGTCGTGGGAGTTTCGAGACAGGGCATCGATACTCCGGAGTAGACTAGTGTATACAGTCGAGACCCCGACGAGGGGCGGTGGCCGGTCTCACAAGCCACTGGTGTCAGTTGGATCACCTAAGATGTATACAGGTGCTCATTGGGTTATGAGTACACCGGACAGGACTCGCCGGGAACCTGCTAGTTGGTATTACACATATCGTCAGATAGCAGTTCCCTGGTGACATGTGTACAGGTTAGTTCATCGACCTGAGATCGTCATTTGTGTCGTGTGAGTTCCCACTGTGCTTTGATTTCTACCCTACCACGGCTCAAAGGAGTCGTGCAAACAGGTAGTTTTTGGGTACAGTCCCGAGCCACATGGAGGCACGTGAGCGGATCAGCAGGGGATTCGTCTCTCCCGGTATTGGGGGTGAGATCGTGATGTGTCTAGGAGAGCCATTACACAAAGCCCACGGCCGTGGCAGGAGATTTACTGGTAGGTACTCCAGTAGTATCTCAGGGTGTTATTGGGCTACACTACGACATGACCTATACTGCTATTGGGGTCTGACGTTACTAGCCCCCTAGGCAGATATGCGATACTCATTGACGAACGGACCGGACTGTATATACATTGTCACTGTTAGGCTCAGTAGGGTTTCTGGATGAGTTCGCTCATCAGCCTCCCTTGAGGTCAGTCCATGGGCAGCCGTTACGCATAGCTAGTGCCGCTGACGGTTTGTGGTTAAACCCACTGCCAGGGTACTGACGAGTCATTAGAGTCCCCCACAGACAGTTTCCCAAGTTCGGGCGAAACGTTGTAGAGGCCGTATGGTTTTATGGCAGGGTTCGGAAAATGCACGTGCGTTTACGCACGTGTTATTTTTCGGGCAGATGATACTGGTCGGCTTTGGTTTAAGCCGGATCCGAGTATTATATTGAGTAGATATAATATCTTTGTCTCAGTTGCATTTGTATTCGGTCGTAATACAAATGCGGGTATATTTATACTGTTACGGGGTTATCCTGAAAGTCGTTTCGGGATCACTTTTGGAAGTTGCCAGTTTCCAGTTTTCTATCAGCCGTCTTTTAACATTCGGTTAAAGACGGATTTATCTTTTCTTGAGATGAGTGTGGAAGTTTCTAGAAGCATCTAGAAGCTGGTGACTAGGTTAGAGTGGTGTTATTATTTCATTGGTTGCATTTAATGAAAGGATGACTAAGGATATGAGTCATTGTTTTCATTAATGCATGTTGTTAAGCTTAAGATATTATCTTCTTGATATTTTTGTGAGAAGCTTTTTATGGTCACCACTTGCTCCTACACTCATCCCCCCACCTCCTTATATATGGCCGGCCCCTTCCCCCTCGCCTCTTACTCACTTACTGTCACGACCCGAAAAAGCACGTGACTGGCACTTGAACCATATGAAGCCTATAGGACTCCATCTGATCCAAGTAAGCCAAAAGCCCAGAAATCTAAAACCATTTTGAAGAATAAATAAAGAAAACTGGTTTAAAGAAGTGAAGAAATACAGGTTCGAAATCAAGGTTTTTAAATAACTAAGCCGAAGGTACGTTTTGAAAACAATAAGTCTTTTCTAAAAATTTCGGCAGAGTTTCCTTTGTAAAACTGGCCCCGAATGGGGTACAACAAGGATAACAATACATATACAATGATAAAGGCATCCCCAAGCGGGAGCTAGCTCTTCGTCAATCGACGGTCACAACCACACAATGATATAATAATATACAACGCCAAGTGGCGAGGATCAAAACCAAAAGAAAGCTCAAAAGTAGCAAGAAAACCGCAATACTACTAAGCGCGACTCTAAGGTTGAATAATACAACACTGTCTCTGAGTCTGAAAGAATATACAAGTTTTGGTTGATGGACAATTTCTAGATACAATGAAATAAATAAATACAAAGGTGATTCCTGATACGAAAGAATCCACCTACCAAAGCAAATCACCCGCAAGAAGGTAGTGTGCCAGAAATGCCGCGATAGAACCTGTACGGCAGAACCTGCAAGAACTGTGGCACAACGGGGGTGAGTTGCCAACTCGTGAATAGAAACATCTACAAGCAGAAATCGAATGCAAGACATAATCCTAAGTCAACGATCAGTAATATAATCCACAAGAGTACATCTGAGTGTAATAAGGTGGCAAGGTAACATCTAATCATGTATGTAGTGCCAGGTACTCAGGTAATAACATGTCATCAGTGTAAGGTATGTCTGCATGAAGTAGATATGATGAAATATCAAAGATATCAATACACATATATTAGCGTCCCATACCACTAATATTGGTGTAAGATAAGTGTAAAACCAGTCTGTATATGATCCATATCTGTATATCTGTGGAACCTGTCCACCTGTCACCCACTGACAGCAAGCATCATGTATGCAATGTGAGGATATAACCAAATCATGGAAAACTCATCATGAAACCCGTGCCAAGCATCGACACGTAAATCCTCATCCATATAGGGCTCCGTCTGCGGTATCGGCCCTCGGCCCCCGGCAGTACGAGTCAACCCATGTCCATCTCTGGGCTCCGTCTGCGGTATCGGCCCGTCGGCCCCCGGCAGTACGCCCATCTCTCGGCTCCAGGCGGTATCCCCCGGATATCCGCCGAGCTCAAATACAATCACCGGTAGGTACTCGCCCGCCTCCAGGCTCAATCGGCATAACCCATCGATCATCTCGCCGAGGGGAACCATACCGGGCCCACCACGAACCCGCAAACGGTACATCACCTCCTCGAATCGGGTTTCAAGCACACGTCTCAGCACCGAGAAAACGCGTGGTGGACGCACCAAATATCATATCACGAGGTACCGGGTTTTTCATAAAGAGCATCTTTTATTAAATAATCCTACGGTCCTCAAAACCAGAAATCACATGAAAATCCACATCGAGAAGTAAATCCAATGCAACGTGCTATGCAATCAATCCATGAAGTATGCGACAAGTAAGGAGAGGTAATCATATCGGAAATCATGTAACATGGAATATCTTGCAGTCCTCGATCTCAATCAAGTATGAATCATCTATGTTTATGTACAGGTACATGTGTACAATATGCCAAGCAGTAATCATATTATGAATGAAACAGTACTACAGTGTAGTGGCTTGGCAATTATCGATGATGAAGTGTGTGAGCCGGCAAATAGTGTGCGTGAAACATACGCATCATCGATAATGGTGCTGGTGTCCTAACAGCATGATAATAGCATAATAATGAACATATGCCCACAATGCGAATAGCAGGAAAGTGCAGATATCTAGTAGTCAACACCACAGAGAAGTATCTATTATGCAAACTACATCTAAGTATCCGGTCAATCAGGAGGGGTAGGTGTAGAAACCACCTAAAACTGAGTCAATGTATATATATAAAGATATGTAGTCGGTGATCCCGCCTCAATGTCATATCGTAAGATATCCTCGAGTTATGAGTGCGGATCTATCATCAATATCGGCCCGTACGGTAAATCATCGTACGGCATCCCCATAGCTGGGTAGGGGTCAACAACTCACTATCTCGTCATATAACAGGTATCAGTATCATCAGATCATATAGTCTGGGGGTACTACTCTATGTCTAGTACAAGTCGATACCATCAGAGAAGTATGCATGCGGGGGTAAACACATATCCCAAGCCCGCATGAATCACAAGTCATATCCCACATATGAATCGTATCAATAACCGATCCTAGGGCACCAAGCCCACATCATCGACTCATCTCCAAAGTCATCACATATCATCAATCACAGTGCAAGTACAAGTGATAAGCAAGGGTGTGTGTATAGGTGTAATTCTATCCTAGGGTTCGCGACTATGAACTGCACTAGTCACTGCTAACCCTATACTATCCACAATACACCTAATATCACAATAGACTACATAGTAATCTATCTACGGACTGCGGGGGTGCTATACGCCATCCACCCGACTTCCCCCTGTAGATATAATCTACTCACCTTGCATCATCATTGCGGACGTCACCACGTAGGTTTTCGTCCCGAAGTCTTCATGGGTACCTACACATCAAAATATCGCATATGTGCATTAAAACCAAATCCAATCTAAAACGGCGCATAAAACCCAAAACGATACGATAAGGGGCCTATAGGTGAAAACCTATGGCACGCCTTCAAAACCACATATAAATCCTCTATATCGTCGTATAAACGCCCAATAGTCGAGGCAAAACACATTCCACCATTTCAGAATCAAAAATACGGAATACGGAAATACGAATCCAAAGCAACAACTTAGGATATATGTCCCAGATTTCACCCTAGATGGAATCTGTCAAAACTAGAGGTACCCAGGGCCAAGAATTGAGGAAATGGGGGCATGCACGAAAAACGAGGAATTTCCTCTCAGGTCTGGCCGCAAATTGCGGCCAGAAAAGGGATTTTGGCGGCCTCACAGTGGATTGGGGAGCTAGGGTTTTGGGTGTTGCCTCTAGGTTGCCTGCACATCTCAATTTCCACTCAATATTATTTTAGGGTTCCTCGTATGATAGCAGATTCCAAATAACAGTGGCAGATTCCAGTTTTTCCCCGATATCGGTTACAAAAATCCGTATTCTGGTTCCCATTTCAGGTTTGGGTTCAAATTAGTATCACACCAGGGTTTCTAGGGTCTCCACAAGCCTCAATTTCATCTTAGTTTCAGTTTTACCCTAACCCTTATCTTGAAATCTCAAAAGTCCACCAAATAACACGATATCGATACTAAACTAGAATTGATGCATAAGGAATTTGAAATGCTATAAGAGGGTGCAGAAATTACCTCCTTTGGCAACTCAAGAAAATTCTTGAGTTGCTCAAGTGCTCCAAATCCAATCTTATTAGGCTCAAAGTGAAGCTAGTGAGCTTGGGACCATTTTTTGTGAAGTGGGAATGGGGTTTTGGGGTTGATTTCATTGTGGATCTAGGGTTTTAGTGAAGAGGGAGAGTGAGGAAGAGAGGGAGCAGCAGCAGCTCACCAAGGAGAGGGGAGAGAAATGGGAAGGAAAGTGATGGAGTATGGTTCAAAAAAGGTAAGGTTGACTTGTCTTCTCTCTCTCTCATCATTACTTACTTTCCTTTTCTTTTCTTTTAAAATCCAAACCTTCTCACATCAATAGTAATCCCAAAAGAAAACCATGGCTAAAAATGCACAAGTGTCGAAAAAGTGATATGTGCAAGTTTTGCACAAAATTACCAAAAAACCCGATTAGCGATTTTAATCGCGATTAGCACTAAATTAGTGTCGAAATGATCACAACAACTTAAAAATGTCATAATTCACTAATTAACCCATTTTAGAATTTTCTAAATTTTTTTTATAATTTTTCTAACATTTTTCCTATTTATTTGCATTTAATATTAAAATAATCAATAAAATAATATTAAATTATAAAAATTCCCAAAATTAATATTTTATATTTTTGAAAATGTTACAATCTACCCCCTTAAAGAAATTCAGTCCCCGAATTTAAATTTAAACCCCTAAATACAAAAACATCTCAGTAATAAACCAAAGTCGTCGGGGCTCCGAAATCATCAACACATAGAACGTCACAGCGCAATGCATGCGCAAGGGTACTGAGCAGATAACTCAAAAGCAAAAATCCGTCAAGCATCTTGCAATCATCGGAGTCGAGGTAAAAACATAATGTCAAATCCAATACAAAACCGATATGATATGGATCAACACTACACATGTAGACATCCAATCTATACATGTAAAAAAAGCTGATGTAATAGCATGCAAAAGTATATCCAGGTACCGTCCACTGACCAGTCCTGCTCAGCATGAAAGCAAAAATCCAACATCAAAAAAAAGTACTGCTCCAAAAGGAAATAATCCCAAAAATGCACGTAACACAATCCTGTGCGTCTGGTGTGCACGGAAATCAAGATCCATAAATGTGTCAAACAGGTATACGAAACAACATCTAGGTGCAACGGGTGTGCACGAAACATCTATCGTAGGCAACGTGTGTGCCTGACAGAAAGAATAAATCAGGTGCAAGTGACATGTACGAAGAATCCCGATATTAGTGCATCTGGCGTGCACCAAAATCGTATATCAAAACACTAAGGTGCATGAAAACCAAGCTGGAAGTGCAAATCAAATCACTGCACACGGTAGGCATGAAATCTCAATCAATATCTCAAATGTAATAACTCTGCGCAAAATATATAAATATCCCGTGGGTGCGTGAAACCAAAATCATGAAACTCAGTCATCAAAACTAAATCATGCAAACAGAACGCCCAAAATACCGAAATCCAAAATGACGGATACGTGATAATCGAATCACCAAATCACAAATCATAAATACTGTCTTCGGTAGTTCCTCCTTCAAGGTCGAGAAGGAGTCGGTACAATCCACTGCTAGCAGCGCAGGATATCTACCTGTCTCTTGCTCACGATCTGGCGTCCTCTGACTCTCTAGGTCCTTATCCTCTCTGGGGCTTACCAATCTCACAGTCAACCGGCTCATCGGCCCTGTCAGATGCGCAAACGGGGACGATTCCGTTCTGGCACTTCTCTGGTCACCTCTCGGTCAATCCTCACGACCACTCGTGAGGCAGCAAATCACTGGCGTCGGCCTCTGGCTCTCTGAAAGCACGTCACACATCTGATCCTGGGTGCAAACATCGTTGCAGCAATGTCCTGGAAGGAATCCTGCTCAAGGTCTCTTCCAATCATGCCTATGCCGATCTGTACGGAGGCTGGCTCTCCTGCACAACCTCTTCTCACTCAAAGATACCTGTGTCCTCAGCACAATATCTTCTTAGAAACTGGTCACATCCCAACGTCTCTGTAAGCAAATCAGGTCTCTAGTCTCGACGGGAAGCAATGACAGCTCATCAGTGTCTCACACGAACCTCTTGTTCCAACTGTCTCTATCGTCGTCCACTATGACGTCACGCTAAGCTACGATGCACTGAACTGTTCTCGGCCACGGCCAATCTGAAGTCTCTCACACGGACTCGAAATCGCGTACTCTGTAGCTTCATCATTCTGTAGCAGATGTCAGGCCGAACTGGTCCTCGGGAACACGTCCCAACCATCGGAGGAATACTCATCACTCGTCCGTCCTTGATCAATTCGCAACGCCTCTGGATAAGTTCCTTTATCCGACTTGGTCAACTACTTCGTTGACAAAGCCGAACTCTGGCCTGCTGGGTGTGCGCAAAACGACTACTCCTGGTTCAGGTCTTCTCGTATCGTACTCCAGAAAAGTCCTGTCGAGGTTCCTTTCTCAAATCTCATTCCTGCCGAAATGCCCGGAAGTCGTCATCCAATGTTGAAGCTAAAGCTCATTCCTGAACGGATGCATACTTATCGCGCTTCTTTCTGGAAGATATATCCATATACCACACCTCGGGTGCATAACACATCTCTAATGTCAGCGGAGTGGGACGTCATCTCGTCAAAATCTCGTACGAACTCTTTTCTTCATTCTGCTCAAATGTCGACTGATTCGGACTCGTCTCATCATGGCTACACGAACTGCGCTCCGACGGCTACGCTCGCATCTGGAGTCTCCCAAGCAGTGTCCCATCACGATATCCGAAAGATGTCGAACCATCCGATCGACTCGTCAGATCCTCATAATCCCCCAAGAGCTCACATCTCGGGTACAGTTTAATAGTATCGAGTACATGCCACAGCGTCGGTGGTCCAGCCGTAGAAGGGCAAACCCAAGCCTCACTAATGGCGCCGCGGAACCGCCGTAAACCCTAAGGTTCAAAGGCTGTCACACGGTCATTAAGTCGAGTTAGGGTTTCATTCTTCTAGAGGGTCCATAGAATCACCTGCATGTCTTTCCGTATACTTTAAACTTGGAAAATGGCTCCTGACATTCGATCGTCTCAATCGACTCTCACGAACCTGCGTGAAGTCGTCTCTAGCTGGAAATCAATCGTCTCTAGCTGGAAATCAATCCGCCTGATGACCTCGCGTCGGGGTAGCGAACTCACCACACGTCCTAGTCATTCATCCTCGGTGACTAGCGACTCGCTATCATCTCTCTAAGAACATGCTCATGCTGCAGTAGCTCCAACCATCTGGGCGATATCTCGTCATTTGCAGTAGCAACTGGCTCATACGCCTGTACGTCGAACAACGCCTCAATCCTCCAGGAAAGGCGATACATAAGCGGTCATCTCTGAGTCGGTCTGCTCTAGATCTGAGTAAGACTCCCCATACTGGAAATCTTCAACTCAACTGGGCCCGCTCTGGCGCAAAATCGGACAAATCACCTTCGTCTCTCAAATCGGGTAGACTAGCTATCATCTATCTCATATCTGCCTGAAAGCTCCGGCAATCTCAGCTCGTGAGCTCCGAAAGCAACATCCTGTCAATCTCAGCAACAGCTGGTCCATCGGTCTGCACGATAGGCGACATCACATCTCTGAAGTATGCTGTACATCAACAGTCATCTCTCAACTGGCAGCTCTAACAATGGCCCGATCATCCGGTGCAAGACCAAGCACTCGCCTCCACTAGAGGTCACAATCACCAACACTAACTCGAGACGTTCCCATGTCACCAGAAAAAACAAAGGTCGGCCCTCGTACCAAACGAGCTCACACCGGCCGTAACCCTAGCAGCAGCCCAAACTGCGCTCAAACACGGTGACAGGAATCTCAATCGAGTATCAAAGAGTACACCAGTGGCAAGAAGGGAAACAACAGATCCAAAGTGGATGCATGATCATAGGAAGGAACAGTATCAATGAAGGTATGATCATGAAACTAGTAGAAGAGGGAATCTCAAATGGATGTATAATCCAGGATATGTAGAGAATCACTGATCTCGAAAAACATGCACATCCTAAGGTTCCTTAAGCGGAGTGGCGTGTCGTAAGTATGCCGTGGAACATACCAACGGTACATCACTCTACTTTAGTCACCTAATCCATCAACCAAGGGTCATCCTAGTACGACGAAAGTTCGGGTTTACACCCCCTCGACCAAGTCTAAGTTCCGTAAGGTCAAGCCTAAGTTCCGTATATAAACAACTCCCTAGGCTCCACATAGTCAAACTTAAACTCGAACCAAGGTCAACCTAGCGCTCTGATACCAACTTTGTCACGATCCGAAAGAGCACGTGACTGGCACTTGAACCATATGAAGCCTATAGGACTCCATCTGATCCAAGTAAGCCAAAAGCCCAGAAATCTAAAACCATTTTGAAGAATAAATAAAGAAAACTGGTTTAAAGAAGTGAAGAAATACAGGTTCGAAATCAAGGTTTTTAAATAACTAAGCCGAAGGTACGTTTTGAAAATAATAAGTCTTTTCTAAAAATTTCGGCAGAGTTTCCTTTGTAAAACTGGCCCCGAATGGGGTACAACAAGGATAACAATACATATAAAATGATAAAGGCATCCCCAAGCGGGAGCTAGCTCTTCGTCAATCGACGGTCACAACCACACAATGATATAATAATATACAACGCCAAGTGGCGAGGATCAAAACCAAAAGAAAGCTCAAAAGTAGCAAGAAAACCGCAATACTACTAAGCGCTACTCTAAGGTCGAATAATACAACACTGTCTCTGAGTCTGAAAGAATATACAAGTTTTGGTTGATGGACAATTTCTAGATACAATGAAATAAATAAATACAAAGGTGATTCCTGATACGAAAGAATCCACCTACCAAAGCAAATCACCCGCAAGAAGGTAGTGTGCCAGAAATGCCGCGATAGAACCTGTACGGCAGAACCTGCAAGAACTGTGGCACAACGGGGGTGAGTTGCCAACTCGTGAATAGAAACATCTACAAGCAGAAATCGAATGCAAGACATAATCCTAAGTCAACGATCAGTAATATAATCCACAAGAGTACATCTGAGTGTAATAAGGTGGCAAGGTAACATCTAATCATGTATGTAGTGCCAGGTACTCAGGTAATAACATGTCATCAGTGTAAGGTATGTCTGCATGAAGTAGATATGATGAAATATCAAAGATATCAATACACATATATTAGCGTCCCATACCACTAATATTGGTGTAAGATAAGTGTAAAACCAGTCTTTATATGATCCATATCTGTATATCTGTGGAACCCGTCCACCTGTCACCCACTGACAGCAAGCATCATGTATGCAATGTGAGGATATAACCAAATCATGGAAAACTCATCATGAAACCCGTGCCAAGCATCGACACGTAAATCCTCATCCATATGGGGCTCCGTCTGCGGTATCGGCCCTCGGCCCCCGGCAGTACGAGTCAACCCATGTCCATCTCTGGGCTCCGTCTGCGGTATCGGCCCGTCGGCCCCCGGCAGTACGCCCATCTCTCGGCTCCAGGCGGTATCCCCCGGATATCCGCCGAGCTCAAATACAATCACCGGTAGGTACTCGCCCGCCTCCAGGCTCAATCGGCATAACCCATCGATCATCTCGCCGAGGGGAACCATACCGGGCCCACCACGAACCCGCAAACGGTAAATCACCTCCTCGAATCGGGTTTCAAGCACACGTCTCAGCACCGAGAAAACGCGTGGTGGACGCACCAAATATCATATCACGAGGTACCGGGTTTTTCATAAAGAGCATCTTTTATTAAATAATTCCACGGTCCTCAAAACCAGAAATCACATGAAAATCCACATCGAGAAGTAAATCCAATGCAACGTGCTATGCAATCAATCCATGAAGTATGCGACAAGTAAGGAGAGGTAATCATATCGGAAATTATGTAACATGGAATATCTTGCAGTCCTCGATCTCAATCAAGTATGAATCATCTATGTTTATGTACAGGTACATGTGTACAATATGCCAAGCAGTAATCATATGATGAATGAAACAGTACTACAGTGTAGTGGCATGGCGATTATCGATGATGAAGTGTGTGAGCCGGCAAATAGTGTGCGTGAAACATACGCATCATCGATAATGGTGCTGGTGTCCTAACAGCATGATAATAGCATAATAATGAATATATGCCCACAATGCGAATAGCAGGAAAGTGCAGATATCTAGTAGTCAACACCACAGAGAAGTATCTACTATGCAAACTACATCTAAGTATCCGGTCAATCAGGAGGGGTAGGTGTAGAAAACACCTAAAACTGAGTTAATGTATATATATAAAGATATGTAGTCGGTGATCCCGCCTCAATGTCATATCGTAAGATATCCTCGAGTTATGAGTGCGGATCTATCATCAATATCGGCTCGTACGGTAAATCATCGTACGGCATCCCCATAGCTGGGTAGGGGTCAACAACTCACTATCTCGTCACATAACAGGTATCAGTATCATCAGATCATATAGTCTGGGGGTACTACTCTATGTCTAGTACAAGTCGATACCATCAGAGAAGTATGCATGCGGGGGTAAACACATATCCCAAGCCCGCAAGAATCACAAGTCATATCCCACATATGAATCGTATCAATCACCGATCCCAGGGCACCAAGCCCACATCATCGACTCATCTCCAAAGTCATCACATATCATCAATCATAGTGCAAGTACAAGTGATAAGCAACGGTGTGTGTATAGGTGTAATTCTATCCTAGGGTTCGCGACTATGAACTGCACTAGTCACTGCTAACCCTATACTATCCACAATACACCTAATATCACAATAAACTACATAGTAATCTATCTACGGACTGCGGGGGTGCTATACGCCATCCACCCGACTTCCCCCTGTAGATATAATCTACTCACCTTGCATCATCATTGCGGACGTCACCACGTATGCTTGTCGTCCCGAAGTCTTCATGGGTACCTACACATCAAAATATCGCATATGTGCATTAAAACCAAATCCAATCTAAAACGGCGCATAAAACCCAAAACGATACGATAAGGGGCCTATAGGTGAAAACCTATGGCACGCCTTCAAAAAACCACATATAAATCCTCTATATCGTCGTATAAACGCCCAATAGTCGAGGCAAAACACATTCCACCATTTCAGAATCAAAAATACGGAATACGGAAATACGAATCCAAAGCAACAACTTAGGATATATGTCCCAGATTTCACCCTAGATGGAATCTGTCAAAACTAGAGGTACCCAGGGCCAAGAATTGAGGAAATGGGGGCATGCACGAAAAACGAGGAATTTCCTCTCAGGTCTGGCCGCAAATTGCGGCCAGAAAAGGGATTTTGGCGGCCTCACGGTGGATTGGGGAGCTAGGGTTTTGGGTGTTGCCTCTAGGTTGCCTGCACATCTCAATTTCCACTCAATATTATTTTAGGGTTCCTCGTATGATAGCAGATTCCAAATAACAATGGCAGATTCCAGTTTTTCCCCGATATCGGTTACAAAAATCCGTATTCTGGTTCCCATTTCAGGTTTGGGTTCAAATTAGCATCACACCAGGGTTTCTAGGGTCTCCACAAGCCTCAATTTCATCTTAGTTTCAGTTTTACCCTAACCCTTATCTTGAAATCTCAAAAGTCCACCAAATAACACGATATCGATACTAAACTAGAATTGATGCATAAGGAATTTGAAATGCTATAAGAGGGTGCAGAAATTACCTCCTTTGGCAACTCAAGAAAATTCTTGAGTTGCTCAAGTGCTCCAAATCCAATCTTATTAGGCTCAAAGTGAAGCTAGTGAGCTTGGGACCATTTTTTGTGAAGAGGGAATGGGGTTTTGTGGTTGATTTCATTGTGGATCTAGGGTTTTAGTGAAGAGGGAGAGTGTAGAAGAAAGGGAGCAGCAGCAGCTCACCAAGGAGAGGGGAGAGAAATGGGAAAGAAAGTGATGGAGTATGGTTCAAAAAGGTAAGGTTGACTTGTCTTCTCTCTCTCTCATCATTACTTACTTTCCTTTTCTTTTCTTTTAAAATCCAAACCTTCTCACATCAATAGTAATCCCAAAAGAAAACCATGGCTAAAAATGCACAAGTGTAGAAAAAGTGATATGTGCAAGTTTTGCACAAAATTACCAAAAAACCCGATTAGCGATTTTAATCGCGATTAGCACTAAATTAGTGTCAAAATGATCACAACAACTTACAAATGTCATAATTCACTAATTAACCCATTTTAGAATTTTCTAAAATTTTTTTATAATTTTTCTAACATTTTTCCTATTTATTTGCATTTAATATTAAAATAATCAATAAAATAATATTAAATTATAAAAATTCCCAAAATTAATATTTTATATTTTTGAAAATGTTACACTTACTTGATATTTTCATTTGGTAAAAAGATTATGATAGATTTTGGGGTGTATGGAATTTCACAGCTCATTTCGTTCCATCACCCGATTCGAGTGGCAACTTCATTAACCGTTCGTCCATAGCTTTGGACGTAACGAGACAAAGTCATCTACACATTCTCTAGATCATTCTTGGTCGTCTCTTTTAGCAAACTTGACGACCGAGTTGCCTCGAGTCAGAGGCGGGAGCCCGTTTAAAGAATCATCGACGTGGTGCCACCTGGACGAGCAGATCGGAGATCGACGAGATCGGAGTAGCCGCAACGGAGCGTGGGATGATGGTTAAAGAATGAAGGACTCGGATCGTTCGGTATAACCTTTCTACACTCTTTACAGTTTGTTAGTTTAGCAATAATGGCAGATCCGGGTTAAAGTATACGATAGCGCTATTTAAAAAGTTTTTGTTCCGCATTTGGCGTCTGTAGACGGCCGGGGCGCTACCGTAGACTTACAGTGGTATCAGAGCCTCACCATTTTGCTTTACTAACTTGTGCTAACGCGTTTAAAATATCGATCGGACCGAATATCAAAAAATGCAAAATTTCAAGTTCACAGTTTCTGTTGATTTTTAAAGGGTTCCAAAAATTATTCTACATATCACAGAAAGTTGTGCAGGGTTTTAGAAGCACACCGACCAAATTTGAGCACATGATTCCACCAAACTACCGCGGAATTGCGGCCAAACCCATGGTTTGGCCGCGCATCCGCGGCCGTTCTATTGAATCACTGCACCAAATTTGCACAGTGTCTTCTTTATTGGAATTTGGGGTTTTTGGTACATATCTTTTGGGCCCAGATTTTGTTACTGTTCACCAGTTGTTCGTGGGGCCCACTTCCTGATATTTTGTCGATCGAAATTTAAACATGTTAGTTTACAAGGCTTATATTATATCTCCGACCGGGAATGTCATTTGATCGGTAAACCGTGTCTGATTGCTATAATTCTTTTAGACGGGTTTGCGAACGTGACATTCGCGTTGATGTTCTGTGTTGTGCTGTGATGTTGCGGATTTGTCGTGGTGGATAGCAGTGTGCAATGGTTGTGCAGTTTGGATTTATTTGTACATTTGATATTGCGGGGCGAGCGTCCAACATGTGGACTGCCGTCACTGCCTGTTGTATAATATTCTTTTGGGGCACGACCAGGTTGCGGTCGATGTACCTGTTGTACTATTTTTCCATTTCTGTACTAGGTTTTACCCCGCGACGGAGTGCACGGATAGCCAGGTTCTGGAGGGAAACGGGTCCGCATCTCATGGCTTTGAGAGGCAGAGGGGCCTCACTCTAGAATTGACAGACTATTCGCCGCACTCGTAGGGGGTACAGGTTGACCCAAGGAGGGGTGCCCAAGATTACCGGATTCGGTGAAGTGCTGGGTGGTCCATTCACTTTGCTGTAGAGGGCTGCCTCGCTTCAGGTTTTGGCGGGTAACTTGCCGCACCCGTAGGGGTCTAGGTTTCATTACACAGGCTATCCACACGACAGGGGAACGTCGGGTTTCAGCAGCGGCTCTGTGAAACCCGAGGATCCCAGATTATCTGTATTGTTCTGTGATGCTTATTACTTTTCTGTAATGTTGCATATTATCACGCCTGGAGCGATTATTGTATATTGGTATATATACTATTAGATGTTGTATATGTTTTACACCAGCGCTAGTTCAGTCTCCGCTCTGTCGTTAGTTAAGTAACCTAACGGGTGATGACGGGACCCAGTGACGAATGCGGATGGCATATACGTACATTTTATTTTCGTTCTTTTCTGGTGTGATTGATTGAAGGGACTGTGTTGATTCTGATCGATGCAAAGTAAAACAAACCTATTTTGGCAGTTGTTGGAACAAATTTAAAAAGTGTTATTGCAAAGACGTTTCCTTTTGTTTTGCATAGCGGTATTCAGTGGAATATCCTGCACCTCATTCGACGGGGCAAGGGCCGATATCCCTTCACCGGGACTGACCCCTTGGGCAGAAGTTTGCGTCAGGGTAATAACTTCACTATAGTCGATTACAAATTGCTTTGCATCGCGGTATTCAGTGGAATATCCTGCACCTCATTCCACGAGGAAAGAGCCGAGATCCCTTCACCGGGAATGACCTCTTTAGCAAAAGATTTTCGCTATTATATTTTAAAAAGCTATCAGGTTCCTTCAGCGATATCAAGTTCACTACGTTAAAGGTTTTTCGCCAAAAACCAGCCGTAGCCCTCCGTCACTTCTTTTGGGTATTCAGTAGTATTCAAGCTATGTATTTTGACCTAACGCCAATGCATGGTGTTTGGTAGCTGCTGGGTATTCATTTGTTGCATAGATAGATGAGTTGGTTTGGGACAGCCGTTCTGCCATTTTGACCTAACGCCAAGGGCATGTGCGGGTGGGTTCAAATTAACAAGATAGTGACGGGTAGAACTTGGCATGTGACTTATGACATTTTGACCTAACGCCAAGGTTATAAGAGCATGGGGCAAAAATCATATCGGGAGTTTCTAAAGAAACTGAAATTTGCCAAGTATGCTCATACCTTCTGGAGTATGAGTAACGTGGATGCATTCCATTACGTTATCATGCGATGAGAGTTGGATCCCGCTTCCCACTGATGAGTTGGTTTACTCTTCGGGTGATCCCGATTGATTCTTTTTTCAGGTTTGGAGGAGAATTTGACAGGACAGTGGGAGGTTTCCGGAATAGATAAAGTGATAACCATTCTAATCTAGGTTAGAGTGCACGCAGAGTGTTTCTTTTCTCTCTCTCTTTGGCAGCGACCTTTGACCGACCCTAGACTATGACTCAGTGGCCAAGTTGACCGAACCTTCTTAAAATACTGGCTTTTGGATTGTCAGAGATTGCATAAGTCATTGCCACTCCTTCTTTTACCCTTTGTATTTCTCAGAACACCCCGTATTACTACGGACATCCACTTCTATTGGATAGATCCATCGTATGGTTATATACGAACTCGAAGGGACTTCTTCGAGGATGGATCCAGGTTCAGGAGAAAAAGAATTGGTTTATTCAGTTGTCTTTTATTATCATCTTCTCTTAGGTTGCGAGGGATCCTTGGTTTTGGAGAGTACACCTATTACGCTTATTGGATAGTCTTATTCCAAACCATAGGCAGGTGCCGAAAGGTAGGGAATGAAGAAAACCAATTAGCCTAAGTAGGGTGTGCAGAAGGTAATATGTAAAGACAAAATAAAGGTACTAGAAAGAAGGCAAAGTAAATTGCGACTGATATCATTTACGACCAAACCGCGTACATCGTCGCCACTCCTATTTCACCTTTAAAAGAATAAGGTATTATTCAGTTGTCTTTTATCATCACCTTCTCTCAAGATGCGAGTACTCCTTGGTTTAGGAGGGTATACCTATTATGCTTACTGGATAGTCTTCTTCCAAACCATAGGCTGGTGCCGAACGGTAGGGAAGGAAGAAAACCATTTAGCCTAACGATGGTGTACAGAAGGTAACGACTAAAGACAAATAAAGGGACTTGGAGAGATGGCAGTGAAATATACGGTTATAGTCATGAATTGGATTATGGAAGAGGCATTGCTATGAATACCAGGATACCCCTATGAAACATTTTCATGTTTCAGTGCATTGTTAAAGGAAAACTGTTTTCTCGATTAGATACTTACTCCAAGGGTATGTATTTACCAGGTTTCATTCTCATATCTGTATGGTTTTACAGATGATGAGTGGGAGTAAGTTATTGGGAATAAGGTGATTATCCTCATTATATCGGAATTCGTTGTAATTGGTGATATTTGAGGAAATCGCCAGGGTACAGTTTTCAACCTACGATGCACAGGTTTTGAGTTATTAAACTCAGCGGACTTATACAGAGTATTGTATGCTGTCCGGTGTCCATCAGGACAAAGGGGTAGGTCCTCGTACTATGTTCTGTTAACTTATGACTTCTCTAGTATTTAGACAAGTGTTTCGTAGAAATACAAGGTCTAAGTTTTGAGAAGTTGTGGGTATAAGAATAAAGTAGAGAACCAGGTGTCACAAGTATCGGGATTCTTCAAAGAGATCGAAGATGTAGATTCTTGTGATTGGTATTCAGATGATAGTGATGGTTTTGAGAAACGTGTTTCTCTTTCAGGTTACTCATAATTGGATGGATTCCTAAGTTGAGTAATGCTGATTAGCTTTTTTCCATTAAGATGATATGCACTGGAGACAGCTGCATGATTTGAATATGGTTCCAATTAAATAAGTGCCAAAGTTTCTATATTGGATATAGAATAGTTCGTACCTTAAAAGATGTAAAGGTACGGGGAGTTGTCCCGCTTTTGCTTAAAACCAGACTCTGGATAACTCAGGGCACGTTTCTGTAATGGCTGTTTATGGGTTGACCCTAGCTATGACGAGGGTTGATATTCTACCATTTGGAAGATTAATGGTGATATTGTTCTTGACTCGCCACAATTTTAGTAAAATGGATCTTTTTCAGAAAACAGTAGTGGGAGTATGGTAGAACTGAAAGTGATTCCAGAACCGCGAACGATTACGAAAAATTTAATAGGATCTATATATTCAATCAGGTTTGACATTCCAATAGCCACTCCGCAGATATGGTGGGTAACCTTTGACACCCGAGAGGTACTCCGGTAGCCTCAAGGACGGTGACAGGGAGGTTCTTATCTACCCAAACTTGACACTACTGTTATTCCAGGCTATGAGACCCGGTAGGAGGGTTGTCGTAGTCAGTGGGAGCAGCAGAAGCATAGTGGGCAAGTAGCTTATGTCTATTTATAGACTTGAGCAGTTATAGCGGAGATAGATCATCTAATTTTGATGTGACAGTCATAGGTTTGACTTCATCAGAATAGGGGATGGATCTGTTAAGAATGTAGTAGGGTGTGATGTCATGGTATCTGGATGACATACACAGAGTAGGAAGTAAAATTCCTATACTACGATCGGTTGTACTGTGGTCGTCACACAGTTGTTTCTCCAGACAGGATATGGATATAATATTTGACATTCTGGTTTCTAGATCTATGGTTTTAGATCTGGATTTGGGTAGTTTCCCAATGTGGGTACTTTGACAGTATTCTAATGGTTTATAGAATAGATGACTCCTGGCATGGTGGTGTACCTGCAGGTGATGGAGTCACCCTCTCTAAAGGTGTCTTACAGACTAAAGAGGAGAGGGATGTGCATGATTGGCAGATCACTTGCTTAGGCAATTGAGTCAATCATGAGATGTCAAGTACCACACCAAATGTTGTTTTTGCACTAGATGCAATAAGTTTGTATTAATCCAATCCTGGAGAAACATAAGGAAGCAGTTTTAGAACATGAGTGCATGTTCTAACGGATTTGATGACGGCAGCCTCCTTCGGGAGATGATTATCATTCCAGGCTTCAAAGGTGACATGGTTGACAGAGTGATTGTCAGAGTTATAGTTTTCCTTCTGAAGAGGGACAGTACTATGGACAGGTGGTCCAAGAGGATACTGTGGGAGGCATGGTGCCGGATACTGATTAGGTTCAGTGATCGATACAGTCTAAGAAGTTTGGATTGGGAGTTCATTTATGAACTAAGTCCCATCAGATGTCCAGACATATTCTAAGACACGTATTACTCAATTCGGGAGATGGCTTTCTCCGCGAATTTGAGATTAAGAGAGATATAGAATGAAACTTCTAGGCGGATCCACTCACTGAGGCTATTTCTCGAACACAATAGTTTTACAAACGGGCTTTGTGAAACTGATTAGTAGAGGAGTTGGATGTTCGGTTTCACACGGGCTGTGAGTAGTTGACATCGCAATAATTAGCCTTAAGTACAAGTGGGAGATTGTTGGAGATAGTGCCCTCAGAGTCAATTATTGGATCGCAGGTACGTGATTGCAATGATTGCGGAGGATCTATACCAGTAGGACAGTCTTACTCGAGATGATAGTATGCTATCTGGTTTGCCTTTATCAGTCGTGTACATGTTCAGGTGACTGATTACATGTTACACTTTGATAGAGCCCTTAGGATCTTGCTTTACTACCAACAGTATGATGGCGATCGTATACGTGAGAGTTGGGTGGTTTATATGCATATCCTTAATTGTTGTCCCTAGTCGTGGGAGTTTCAAGACAGGGCATCGATACTCCGGAGTAGACTAGTGTATACAGTCGAGACACCGACGAGGGGCGGTGGCCGGTCTCATAAGCCACTGGTGTCAGTTGGATCACCTAAGATGTATACAGGTGCTCATTGGGTTATGAGTACACCGGACAGGACTCGCCGGGAACCTGCTAGTTGGTATTATACATATCGTCAGATAGCAGTTCCCTGGTGACATGTGTACAGGTTAGTTCATTGACCTGAGGTCGTCATTTGTCTCGTGTGAGTTCCCACTGTGCTTTGATTTCTACCCTACCACGGCTCAAAGGAGTCGTGCAAACAGGTAGTTTTTGGGTACAGTCCCGAGCCACATGGAGGCACGTGAGCGGATCGGCAGGGGATTCGTCTCTCCCGGTATTGGGGGTGAGATCGTGCCGTGTCTAGGAGAGCCATTACACAAAGCCCACGGCCGTGGCAGGAGATTTACTGGTAGGTACTCCAGTAGTATCTCAGGGTGTTATTGGGCTACACTCCGACACGACGTATACTGCTATTGGGGGTCTGACGTTACTAGCCCCCTAGGCAGATATGCGATACTCATTGACGAACGGACCGGACTGTATATACATTGTCACTGTTAGGCTCAGTAGAGTTTCTGGATGAGTTCGCTCATCAGCCTCCCTTGAGGTCAGTCCATGGGCAGCCGTTACGCATAGCTAGTGCCGCTGACGGTTTGTGGTTAAACCCACTGCCAGGGTACTGACGAGTCATTAGAGTCCCCCAAAGACAGTTTCCCAAGTTCGGGCGAAACGTTGTAGAGGCCATATGGTTTTATGGCAGGGTTCGGAAAATGCACGTGCGTTTACGCACGTGTTATTTTTCGGGCAGATGATACTGGTCGGCTTTGGTTTAAGCCGGATCCGAGTATTATATTGAGTAGATATAATATCTTTGTCTCAGTTGAATTTGTATTCGGTCGTAATACAAATGCGGGTATATTTATACTGTTACGGGGTTATCCTGAAAGTCGTTTCGGGATCACTTTTGGAAGTTGCCAGTTTCCAGTTTTCTATCAGCCGTCTTTTAACATTCGGTTAAAGACGGATTTATCTTTTCTTGAGATGAGTGTGGAAGTTTCTAGAAGCATCTAGAAGCTGGTGACTAGGTTAGAGTGGTGTTATTATTTCATTGGTTGCATTTAATGAAAGGATGACTAAGGATATGAGTCATTGTTTTCATTAATGCATTTTGTTAAGCTTAAGATATTATCTTCTTGATATTTTTGTGAGAAGCTTTTTGTGGTCACCACTTTCTCCTACACTCACCCCCCAACCTCCTTATATATGGCCGGCCCCTTCCCCCTCCACTCTCACTCACTCACTTGATGTTTTCATTTGGTAAAAAGATTATGATAGATTTTGGGGTGTATGGAATTTCACAGCTCATTTCATTCCATCACCCGATTCGAGTGGCAACTTCATTAACCGTTCGTCCATAGCTTTGGACGTAACGAGACAAAGTCATCTACTCATTCTCTACATCATTCTTGGTCGTCTCTTTTAGCAAACTTGACGACCGAGTTGCCTCGAGTCAGAGGCGGGAGCCCGTTTAATGAATCATCGACGTGGTGCCACCTGGACGAGCAGATCGAAGATCGACGAGATCGGAGCAGCCGCAACGGAGCGTGGGATGATGGTTAAAGAACGAAGGACTTGGATCGTTCGGTATAACTTTTCTACACTCTTTACAGTTTGTTAGTTTAGCAATAATGGCATATCCGGGTTAAAGTATACGATAGCGCCAGTTAAAAAGTTTTTGTTCCGCATTTGGCGTCTGTAGACTGCCGGGGCGCTACCGTAGACTTACATATCATACCCAACATCCCGAAAAGTCTCTCAAACTGTATCTGGGGTATGGCCTTCATGAGGGGATCCGCTGTGTTATTCTTCATGTCAACTCTCCTGACCTCGATCTCCCGGCAATCAACTTTCTCCCGGATCAGGTGATACCGTCTAAGAATATGTCTGGGCTTTTGATGGGACCTGGGTTCCTTGGCCAAATCCACTGCTCCATTGTTATCACAATACAACGGTATTGGATGCTCAATGGATGGAACCACACCAAGTTCAGTTATGAACATCTTTATCTAGACAGCCTCCTTGGCGGCATCGTTGACAGCGATGTATTCAGCCTCCATCATCGAGTCCGCCACGGTATCTTGCTTGGAACTCTTCCAACATACCGCCCCTCCATTGAGGGTGAAGACAAAGCCCGAGACCGACTTACTGTCCTCCCTATCACTCTGGAAGCGCGAATCGGTAAAGGACTCCATCTGGAGTTCACCGTTGCCATACACCAAGAACATTTCTTTAGTCCTTCTCAAGTACTTAAGAATGTTCTTCACAGCTGTCCAGTGATTCTCCTCAGGATCCGATTGAAACCTGCTCACTACACCTAGTGAATAAGCTACATCTTGTCTGGGACATAGCATCACATACATGATAGAACCTACTGCCGAAGCTTAGGGTATCCCTTGCATGAGAGCCATCTCCAAATCAGTCTTGGGAGACATCTCTTTGGAGAGAGTGATTCCAGAGATTGTGGGTAAACCACCATGCTTGGAATCTTCCATACTAAACCTCTTTAGTACGGTGTCAATGTACCTGGATTGGGACAATCCCAATATCCGTTTAGATCTATCTCTATAAATCTTAATCCCCAGAATGCAGGAGGCATCACCCATATCTTTCATGGAGAATCTGTGTGATAAGAAGAGCTTGACCGAGTGCAGCATAGGAACATCAATTCCTATCAAGAGTATGTCACCCACATACAATACGAGGAAGACAATTTTACTCTCTGCAACTTTCTTGTATATACAAGGTTTATCTACGTTTTTGAAGAAGTCAAACTCTTTGACTGCAACATCAAAACATATGTTCCAACTCCGCGATACCTGATTTAATCCATAGATTGATTTAAGCAGCTTGCACACCCTTCCGCTACTCCCACTATCAACGAAGCCCTCTGGCAGAGTCATGTGCACGCTCTCTTCTAAATCACCATTTAGAAAACCGATCTTGATGTCCATCTGCCAGATTTCGTAGTCATGGTATGCAGCGATGGCAAGTAGGATCCGGATGGACTTAAGCATAGCCACTGGAGAAAAGGTTTCATCATAATCCACACCTGGTCGTTGACGAAAACCTTTTGCTACAAGTCTAGCTTTGAAAGTCTTAACTTTTCCATCTACACCAAATTTCTTCTTGAAGATCCACTTGCTCCTAATGGGTTTTACCCCTTCAGGATCATCTTCCAAAGTCCATACTTTGTTGGTGTACATGGATTCCATCTCAGATCGTGTTGCATCCAGCCATTTCACAGAGTCTTCACTTGTGATGGCCTGCTCGAAGCTAGTAGGGTCATTATCTTCCTGTTAGTGTATATGCCCTAGAGGCCATTACTGTATCATACTAGTTTGTATATTACTTAATGGAAGCTTGGGATATTCACAGTTGTATAAACACTCTTGCTCAAAATAGTAGTATGCTACTTGGTTTGTTTCTTCTTTAATATGTACATGTGTTTATTTTATTATATCACCTATACGTATTAGTGGAGCCCTTAGGATCTTTGCTTGATTACCAGCGTTGTGATGGCAGTCACACTCGTGGGGGATGGGTAATCCATAAGCACATCCTTATACAGGTCCCTAGTCGCAGGACTATCGAGACAGGGCATCGATACTCCGGAGTAGACTAGCGTATGCGCTTCTCATCCCAGCAGGGGAGACGGTCTGTCCCACAGCCGTCAGTACGTCGTACTTGAGATAGTATGCGGATGCTCGTTAGGTTACGAGTACACTGGACAGGACTCGTAAGGAACGGATTGGTTGGTATTATACCTATCGTCAGTTGTCAGTTCCCAGGTGACATGAGTACAGCTTAGTCCGCTGACTTACACTATCACTTCGCCTCGAGTGTGTTCCCACTGTACTTTGATTACTACCATACCACGGCTCAAAGGAGTCGTGCAAAAATGTAGTAGTTGGGTGCAGTCCCGAAGCACTTGGAGGCAGTGACGGTTAGACAGGATTCGTCTCTCCCGGTATTGGGGGTTGACATCGCACTGTGTCAAGGAGAGCCATTACACGAGTAGTCCCTGGCCAGGGCAAGCGAGATATACTGGTAGGCTTCCAGTGTTATCTCAGGGTGTTCTAGGCTTCACTCCGACACGACTTTTACCGCTATTAGGGGACTGACGTTTACCGCCCCCCTAGGCCCGCCATGCGATGTATCAGATGAACAGACCGGACTGTATGGAGACTGTCACATTCAGGCTCAGTAGGAGTTCAGATGGGTTTCACCTCGTTAGTCTTCTTGTAGCATCTACCTGGGGACCGTTGCGCACAGCTAGTGCCGCTTGCGGTCTGTGGTTAAAACCCACTGTCAGCGTAGTGTCGAGTCTTTAGAGTCCCACACAGAAAGTTATTCGCCTTTAGGCAAAAGAGTAGAGGTCGCATGGTTTTGCGACAGGTCGCATGGTTTTGCGACAGGGTTCGGTCACATCCGTGCACTTGTGCACGTTTAGTGTCCGGACAGTTAACACTAGCGGGCTTTGGTTTAAGCCAGATCCTAGTGTAGGTTTTGGGATTGGTTATGTATTCGTGTTCCTCGGAACGCGGATGCGGGTGTGTATGCACAGTTGACAGAGAGACAGAGGCAGAGGATTCTTATTAGGGTTGTTGACTGTTGACTATTGAATTTTTGCTAAACCCTAATGAGAATATGAAATATAATTAACAATAATATTAATTAAGTATTATAGTGACATGGTTGTTGAGGGGTTGACTTTGTTGACTTGTTGACTTTGTTGACCGGTTGACTAGGTTGGACTAGTTGACCATCATCATGACAATGGCTATCATTTCATGGCAAAGACTTTTGCTTGCTTGTTTCTCTTGTGCAAAATGAGTGCATGAAATGATATGGCCATTTTGACTTAAACCATCACATAATACTTGATTTCTATTATTGGTTATGATGGCTGTTAGTTATATGTATGCCCTATAGGCCATTACTGTACATACGATGTATATTGTAATGGATGCTTGGACATATATAGGGAGGACTTTCTTGCTCGACATGATAGTATGCTGTCTGGTTGTACTTTATCTTAACATGTACTCTGATTGTCTCTATATTACATGTTGATAAAGCCCTTAGGATATGTACTCGACTACTGGGACTATGATGAGATCATACTAGTGGGGCCACGGTAGTCGACGAGTACATCCTATAACTGTTCCTAGTCGAGGGTGTATCGAGACAGGGCATCGATACACCAGAGTAGACTAGCGTATACGCATCTTGACCAATATGATGGGCGATGGATGATCCCATATCCATCGGTGTTTGACATCAAGGATGGTGTACGGGTGCTCAGTAGAGACTGGGTACACTGGACGGACTCGCCGAGAACTCCCAGATGGTATTATACCTCACGTCAGATGGCAGTTCTCCGGTGACACTGGTACAGAGTAGTCTGTTGACCCGAGATCGTCATAGAGTCTTGTGTGATTCCCACTGTGCTTTGATTTCCATCATACCACGTCCAAGAGGGCGTGCAAAAAGATGGCTTTTGGGTACAGTCCCGAATCACATGGAGGCAATGAGCGATAGGAGGGGATTCGTCTCTCCCGGTATAGGGAGTTGATGTTGTGCTGTGTTCGATTGGCTATAACCGGAAATCCCTGGCCAGGGTTGCTGAGATTTACTGGTAAGTGTTATCAGTAGTTTCTCGAACTGTTATAGACCTCATATCGACACAACTTATCGAGCTACTGGGGTCTGACGTTTACCACTCCTAGGCGAGATATGCGACATATCAGACGACGAGACCGGACTGTACGGGAGTGTTACTGTTTGGATTCACAGGAGAATGTACAGGCTTGCTTATTGATCTTCTGAGCGCTCAATACCTGGGTAGCTGTTACGTTTAGCTGATCGCTTGCAGCTTGTGGGTGTTTGATATGATCATCACCTACTGCCGGCGTATTGACGATTCTTTAGAGTCCTACACAGAGGTTTCTTGGCTCAGGATAAACGGAGTAGGGGCACATATGTGATATGTGCGGGACCGAGGATAATGCGGTATGTGATATCGTATTGTATTCTCGCGATATTTGATATCAGCCGGGTCATCGGATCAAGTGTTGATTCGATGAATCGGTACGGATAAATATTAGTCGGTTATATGCGATATAGCCGGATTGTCGGATCAAGTGTTGATTCGATAATTTAATGTATAATAATATATTTGATATATTAAATTGAATTAACTAATATTAGCTCACTAAAAGATTCTTTTTCTCACTCGGGTAATACATTGATATATGTTAATTGTATTATTTTATTTGGTTACAATAAATATTATATATGTGATATATAATATTGTAACATGATATGATAACTAATGCAACATGTTTTGTAGAGTTTAAACATGATTAGGGTTTGGATTAGGGTTAAGTCTTCTAGTTGATTCTAGAAGCTTTTCATTTTGTCATGATAAAGATATTTGTGTGTGACTCATCTTTAACCTAACCCAAACCCTAACCCTTGTTAATTCTCTACATGAGTTTGCTTGACCATGGTTGCATTATTCATCATATTAATTCTTTTTCTATTCATCACAAAAGGAATTCTATCATATTGTTCATCTTCTTCCTTCTTCTTCTTTGCTTACAAAGCTTTCTTGCTTTGATATTTGTGATGAATACATATAAGAAAAAGATAAATAAAGAGAGCAAAAATCCTACTTCATCATCCTCATCTTCCCTTGCCATTTAGATGAGGGTGTTCACATCATTTCATGAGTGTTAGCTTGTGTTAACGAAACTTCAAGGTAGATCATCTTTGTATCGAAGATCGGAAGCAAAGGTTGCATCTTTCTCTTCGTGGAACCTCTCGAGAGTCCGGAACCCGATGATCGCAGCGAAGGGACCACAACATGGAGCATATGAAGTGAAGGACCGGATCTACAAAGGTTGTAATCCCTCTCACTTAGTGTTAAAGTTGTTAACATGTTAGTTTTCGCCTAATCTCTAGTTTAAAGATCCGTATTCGGGTTGTTCGGCAAAGCTAATTTTATAATCGGGCATGGTTGATGCCTCGTAGACCCTTGTGCGCGTGCCTACCAACTCTACAGTGGTATCAGAGACAAGCTAGAGCTTTAGGCGAAGTCTAGACGACGTTTGAAGTCCGATCGAACCCGGAAAACCCGAAAAAACCCCTTCTCTTGAAATTTTCTGGAAATTTGGATTTTTGTGAATTAAAAATTGCCAAAAATTTCAGCAGAGAATTTGATGAATTACTGTGAAGCACGTGACATTGATTCGACAGAAGAGCCGCGGAACCGCGGCCCCACCCTAGGTTTCGCGGCGGTTCCGCGGCCAAAGTACTGAATCAATTCACGTGCTTTGCACAGTAATTAGTAACTTAATGTGCTGAGTCTTCTGGAAATTTTTATTTTTACTCAACAGTTGAGTTTTTCTGGGGTTGTTTTGGGGATTCGATGATTCGAACGGATTATCAGATTTTGTCTATGTGGGTTTTCCGGATAAATTATAGAAACTGTTAAAAAGTTCAAACGGATATCAATAACTCACTTTTTCCCCTGTCGGAAAATTTTTCAAAAGTTGGATTTTTTATCGTGTTTAAGAATGTTCTAAGTCATGCAAGTAACTCGGTGGACCCTCTAGAAGACAACAAACCTTAACTCGATTATGTGACCGTCTTGAACTGCCCTTTGAACCTTAGGGTTTGAGGCAGTACGGCGTGCCACATGTGAGGCGTTGGCTTGACCCTTCTACGGCTGGATCATTAGTACTGTGGCATGTGATGGATGTTTTTAAACTGATTTCAAGTGTTGAGATATAGTGGGGAAATATTGGGTGCTTGATGATTCGATCGGAAAGTTTAACTTTTTCTATTTATCTGGAATGTGATACAATAATTGGAATCCACAGGTAGTTATGAGATAACTGATTTGAATATTATAAACATAGCAGTTCAGTCTCATTTGATCGGTTGCCACGGAATTTTGATGTGATCAAAAGTCCGTCGCAATCACGTAGTATACGCAGATACTCGCAGGGTAAACTTAATAGACAGCTACGCCCCATAGCCCCGACCAAGTGACTGTAGGAGAACCCCGTCGCCGAAAGCATCCGTTCGGGTGCTCGCGGCAGCGGTGTTCCGCCTTAGTGCACTTCGTCGACGGCATCTGGGGGTGCGGCCGTCTACTAAAGTTTGCGACGAGCATTCGATCAGGACGTCGGGAATCTTTTTGAATTGCCCGACTTGATATTGAAAAGAGTTTTCGATAAAGAGACTAAAATGCGGGGTTTATAATTGTTAGTCATGTGATGTCTAAGGAATTCATTTGGTTAGGCATGCGATGTCTAAGGAGGTTGCGGATTCCAACTGTTGTAGTTTTACACTTTCTTTTCTGTGACCGTAAGCGTAGTATGTGGTGTATCGCCGGCTTCGTTGCTATACATCAACGACAATCGGGATACGCATACTTGCTTACGTTGATGATATGTGATATTATGTGTTGCTGTGATATGTTGTATTGGATCATCGCGTCTGAATAGCCGGGGGTTTTATGTGAGATGAGAGTTTTTTCTTTTTCATTCATGTAAAATTCATTTGTATGTAATATTCTTTTATTGGGGCACTTCCAGGTAGCGGAAGATGTCACCGTTGTATATTGTTTACTTTTCCGCATTAGGTAGACCCAAGGCGGGGAGCACAAGTAACCGGGTTTTAGGGTCCAGTGGGAGACCATCTCGAGGAGTCGGGACCGGGTCTCCTAACCCTAGAATTGGCAGTGTTGCTTTCCACTCTCGTAGGGGTCTAGGGATGTGGGTTTGGCTATTCATCGCGACCGTGGAATCCGTGTTTTATACAGGCTCGTATTGAAAACACGGACGTCCTAGTATATCCAATATTTTATATATGTTCTTCTGCTGCAATGTTCTGTGATGAAATCATATTACTGCCTGAGACGAATGTTTATATTATATATATGAGATATATGTTATATTGCAGATTTCGTTTCAAAAGAGATGCTTGTGAAGCATAATAAAATAGGACTTCATTAATAAGATTAATGAAATAAAAGAAACCTAAGATGTTGTAGAAACTGGTTTATAAAAACTGGTAGCTCTAGTTATTGCTTTGCATAGTGGTGTTCCTTGTAGAACATCCAGCACCTTATTCGATAAGGAAAGGACCGAGATCCCTTCACCGGGAGTGACTCCTTTAGCAATAACTGGCAGATGCTACAAACTCGGTTTGTCTTTTGATTGCTTCTATAGTTCTTGCTTTGCATAGTGATATTTGTGAAATATCCTGCACCTTATTCGATGAGGAAAGGGTCGACGATCCCTTCACCGGGAGTGACCCCTTTAGCAAAACTAGAAAAGCCTCAAAAACACTCCATTTAAAATCACTCGATTCTACAACGATATAAAGTTCATTACGCAAAGGGTTTTCTTAAAAACCTGTCGTAGCCCTCCGTCATTTCAGATAAGTAATAGTTAGTATTCGTGCTACGTTTGTTGACTCAGTCAAGGCGTAGTGTGCGGTAGCTGATTAGTGCTTATCTGCAAAGCATATGATGCGATTGGATTAGAGTAGTCGTGCGGCCTTGTTGACTCAGTCAAGGGTCGTGCGGGTGGGTTTAATTCAATCGGGAAATGACGGGTTGAACTTTACTTGCAGTCTATGGTTTGTTGACTCGGTCAAGGTCATAGATCGCTTGGGGCAAAATATTATTGGGAATTTCAAGTGTTGAAATTTGCAATGAGATTGCATACCTTCTATAAGATAGTTGGATCCCGATACCCGCTGCGAGTAAGAGTTAGTCCTGGGAGAGTTTTACACATTACAATTAGCCGATCAAGTAGGTGTCTAGAAAGGTGTTAACGGGGTTACGCCTCTGGGAAAACGAGGTTTACTTTAATTAGGTTCGTGCGAAAGCACGGGGGACCTCCCTCAAAGTACCGACACTGGCGTGGCTGAAAGATTGGCGAACTTGTAGCGTGTAATTAATCCCGGCTAGTCTTTCCTTTTAGGGTTTGAAGGAAGATTTGACTAAAACAGTGGGAGAAATCCTGATTAGATATATTATATAACCAATATAATCTTGCAAGAGCATACGCTGAGTGTTTTCTTCTCTCTCTCTCCAGTAGCGACCATATCACGCCTTAATCAAGATAATAATACGGATTATTGACCGAACCCGCTTGTTATACTGAGCTGGGGAACGTTGGTCCCGCTCCAACTTATAATTGTTATAAGACAGAGCAGGAAATTGGGGAATACCAGATTTCCCGTGCCGCCCAAACGAAGAAAGTGCATGTTGATGCATCATCTTCGGGTGTGTTCATTACACAGAACTGTTTCTCAGTATCCTTTACGTCCTGGGTATGTGATACCGGATCAGGATCCCGCATATGTAATCTGTTACATGGGCTACAGATAGTTAGAGAACTGAGAACGGGTGATAAGTTTCATGAGACAGAAAACGGTGCAAGTGTTGCAGCCAAGTCTGTTGGTCACTATCACCCTGTATTACCAGAATACATTGATTCTGAACGAATGTTATTAGATACTGAACCTGATATACAAAATCATGTCAGTCTCTTTATTAGTAAAAAAAGGATATAATTTTCTATTGTTGGATAATGTTTTGAACATTTCCTATATCAAGAGTTGATCGGTTCAGGCACGTTATCTAAAAGCATTGACGTTCTAAATCAAACTACAGTTCTTAGTATAAGGAACACACACAAGAGGAAGAGTTCAGAAATGAACGAATCCTTCTTGAGGTATTGTAGACTAGGTCATATCAATGCTACCAGACTGGCTGAAGTTACATATAGATGCATATTTAAATTAGTTTGAATTTACATCTTGTGAAACTCGCCTGTCATGTCATAAAGATAAGATGACCGCAGCTCTGTTTATTAGAAATAGAGAAAGAGTTAGTGAACTTTTGGGATTGATACATGCTGATGTATGAAGGTCCCCTGTCTACACATGCCAAGATCGGTTCTTTGTACTTCATTACATTCTCTGATAATCTCTCAAGATTCAGACATATGTTCCTGCTGAAACACAAGTCCGAAGCTTTTGAGATATTCACAGAATATAAGTTAGAAGTAGAGAACCAAAATACGGGTATAAGTATTATGTCCATTGATGAGATCAAGGAGGAGAATACTTGAGCACGGAATTCCTGGACTATTCTAAAGGAGAATGAGATTCTCTCTCGGCATTACTCCTCCGTATACACCACAGCACCTCGGTGTATCGGGGCGGAGCGATAGCATCCTATTTGATATGGTGTGCTCTATGATGAGTACTGCTGAGTTTCCTATTTCCTTTTGGGAGTTATGCACTTGAGAAGTTGCATACCTATTGAATAGGGTTCAAATCAAATCAGTTGCCTACCACTTCATATATAATATGGAAAGGGAAGAGCCCATATCTTAAGTTTGTTAAGATTTGGGGTTGTCCGGCCTATGTCTAAAAGCAAAATCCGGAAAAGCTCGAGGCAAAGTCTGTTATGTAGAACTGGAAATGTTCCAGCTATACAAACTGCAGCTGATGATTTGATAGAACCAAAGGATTCAATAGTTACCAACGAACCTAAGCCTCTCCGCCGATCTAGTAGGGTTCCTCACCCACCTGAGAGATACTTTGGTATCTCTATGACAGTGGGAGCGAGGATTGCATCATGAGATGATGACCCAACTAGTTTTCGGCTGGCCATCAGGAGTGGGACTCTGTAAGAATGGCTGGATGCTTAGCGATCTGAGATGGAATCCTTATACACGAACAAAGTATGGACTTTAGTTGCTTTATCTGAAGGGTTAAATCCCCATCAGGAGCAGGTATATCTTGAGAAGATTACTTGGTGTACATGGAAAAGTTGAGACTTTCAAAGCTAGACTTGTTAAAGGTTTGCATCATTGACCAGGTATGGATTATGATGAAACCTTTTCTAAGGAGCTATGCTTAAGTCCATCCAGATCCTACTTGCCACGGCTACATACCATGACTACGATATCTGGTGGTTGGGTGTCATGACTGCTTTTCTAAGTGATGTTTTAGAAGAGAACGTCTATAAGTACACAGCCAGAGGGCTTCGTAGACAGTAGGAGCAGCGGAAATGTGTGCAAGATGTTTTATATGATAAAACAGGCATCGCGGAGTTGGAACATCTGTTTTGACGTGATAGTCAAAGAGTTTGACTTTATCAAAATGGTAGATGAACCTTGTATATACGAAAAGGTAGTAGAGAGTATGATGGTGATCCTCGTAGAGTACGTGGATGACATACTCTAGATAGGGAAGGAGTTTCCTATGCTACGCTCGGTCAATCTCCGCTTATTACAAGGATTCTCCATATAGGATCAAAGTGATACCTCCTGAATCCTGGGTTTTGGATCTATGAGATAGATCTAATTGGATGTTAGGATACTCACTAGTTGTAGTGAGATGGTATCAATCGATCCAGGGGAGAATCACTGGAAGGGTTCCAGGGTGATAAGGACGACTGAATGTCAGTCGCAGCCTTGTCTATGCCCTCAGTGGAGGGACGGTATGATGGAAGAGTTCCAAGCTGGATACCGTGACATACTAGATGATTAAAGGCAAGATGCATCGTTACCAAGGATGATACCAAAGAGGCAGTCTGGATATATATAAGTTCATAAGATGAACTTTGTTCCTACCATTGTGTGACAATGGAGTTGTGGCTTTAGCCAAGGAACCCCCGTCCCATCAGAAATCCAGATATAATTCTTAGGCAGTATCACCTGATCATGGAGATGGTTGATCTTCAGGGAGATCGAGGTTAGGAGAGTAGACACAGAGGACAGCAGCGCGGATCCACTCACAAAGGCCTTTTTTCCCAGTAGAGACATTTATGGGATTGTTGAGTATGAGATACTTCAACCGCAGCTAATTGTTGTGTATGCGATACCATAACAGATGGCCCTAGTGCAAGTGGGAGATTGTTAGTTATATGTATGCCCTAGAGGCCATTACTGCACATACGATGTATATTGTAATGGATGCTTGGACATATATAGGGAGGACTTTCTTGCTCGACATGATAGTATGCTGTCTGGTTGTACTTTATCTTAACATGTACTCTGATTGTCTCTATGTTACATGTTGATAAAGCCCTTAGGATATGTACTCGACTACTGGGACTATGATGAGATCATACTAGTGGGGCCACGGTAGTCGACGAGTACATCCTATAACTGTTCCTAGTCGAAGGTGTATCGAGACAGGGCATCGATACACCAGAGTAGACTAGCGTATACGCATCTTGACCCATATGATGGGCGATGGATGATCCCATATCCATCGGTGTTTGACATCAAGGATGGTGTACGGGTGCTCAGTAGAGACTGGGTACATTGGACGGACTCGCCGAGAACTCCCAGATGGTATTATACCTCACGTCAGATGGCAGTTCTCCGGTGACACTGGTACAGAGTAGTCTGTTGACCCGAGATCGTCATAGAGTCTTGGGTGATTCCCACTGTGCTTTGATTTCCATCATACCACGTCCAAGAGGGCGTGCAAAAAGGTGGCTTTTGGGTACAGTCCCGAATCATATGGAGGCAATGAGCGATAGGAGGGGATTCGTCTCTCCCGGTATAGAGAGTTGATGTTGTGCTGTGTTCGATTGGCTATAACCGGAAATCCCTGGCCAGGGTTGCTGAGATTTACTGGTAAGTGTTATCAGTAGTTTCTCGAACTGTTATAGACCTCATATCGACACAACTTATCGAGCTACTGGGGTCTGACGTTTAACACCCCTAGGCGAGATATGCGACATATCAGACGACGAGACCGGACTGTACAGGAGTGTTACTGTTTGGATTCACAGAAGATGTACAGGCTTGCTTGTTGATCTTCTGAGCGCTCAATACCTGGGTAGCTGTTACGTTTAGCTGACCGCTTGCAGCTTGTGGGTGTTTGATATGATCATCACCTACTGCCGGCGTATTGACGATTCTTTAGAGTCCTACACAGAGGTTTCTTGGCTCAGGCAAAACGGAGTAGGGGCACATATGTGATATGTGCGGGACCGAGGATAATGCGGTATGTGATATCATATTGTATTCTCGCGATATTTGATATCAGCCGGGTCATCGGATCAAGTGTTGATTCGATGAATCGGTACGGATAAATATTAGTCGGTTATATGCGATATAGCCGGATTGTCGGATCAAGTGTTGATTCGATAATTTAATGTATAATAATATATTTGATATATTAAATTGCATTAACTAATATTAGCTCACTAAAAGATTCTTTTTCTCACTCGGGTAATACATTGATATATATGCGATATATGTTATTTGTATTATTTTATTTGGTTACAATAAATATTATATATGTGATATATAATATTGTAACATGATATGATAACTAATGCAACATGTTTTGTGGAGTTTAAATATGATTAGGGTTTGGATTAGGGTTAAGTCTTCTAGTTGATTCTAGAAGCTTTTCATTTTGTCATGATAAAGATATTTGTGTGTGACTCATCTTTAACCTAACCCAAACCCTAACCCTTGTTAATTCTCTACATGAGTTTGCTTGACCATGGTTGCATTATTCATCATATTAATTCTTTTTCTTTTCATCACAAAAGGAATCTATCATATTGTTCATCTTCTTCCTTCTTCTTCTTTGCTTACAAAGCTTTCTTGCTTTGATATTTGTGATGAATAAATATGAGAAAAAGATAAATAAAGAGAGAGAAAATCCTACTTCATCATCCTCATCTTCCCTTGCCATTTAGATGAGGGTGTTCACATCATTTCATGAGTGTTAGCTTGTGTTAACGAAACTTCAAGGTAGATCATCTTTGTATCGAAGATCGGAAGCAAAGGTTGCATCTTTCTCTTCGTGGAACCTCTCGAGAGTCCGGAACCCGATGATCGCAGCGAAGGGACCACAACACGGAGCATATGAAGTGAAGGACCGGATCTACAAAGGTTGTAATCCCTCTCACTTAGTGTTAAAGTTGTTAACATGTTAGTTTTCGCCTAATCTCTAGTTTAAAGATCCGTATTCGGGTTGTTCGGCAAAGCTAATTTTATAATCGGGCATGGTTGATGCCTCGTAGACCCTTGTGCGCGTGCCTAGCAACCCTACAATGGCTTTGGATTATGAGAGCCAAGAGGGAAAAGGTCTTTCTCATTCTCTCATTTTTGCTTTCTCTCTCTTGCTTGAGCTCTCTCATTCTCTTGAGCTCTCCCTCTTCCTCTTGCTATCTCTCTAGTCTATGGTTCACTTGTCTCATGTGTTGAGAAGCAAGAACCATAGAGAAAAATCCTAACACACTCTCCTCTACTCACTCTAGTTCACAAGGTTTAGCAAATCAAGTGAACTAGTTTCTTCAAAGTTCGAAGAAGAAGCCAAAGGTAGAAGCTTTCGGGTGGATCGATCTTCGGCGCAAGGAGACGACGGGGTGAAGCCGATCCGTACACCATCAAGAGTTGAAGATGAAGGAGTTCAAGAAAGAAAGGTATAACCCCCTAACCGAGTAGTTAACAACTCCTAGTTAGGTTGTTAGGTAGATAGTTTAACAAAGATCCATTTTGAGTCCATGTTACCGCCTCTAGAAAATTGTTTTTCATCATTTCCGCAAGCCCGTAAGTACCGGGAGAGGTAGCATGGACTTGCAGTGGTATCAGAACCTAGTTAAACACTATCTAACATGTTAGCAAAGTTAGTAGAAATTCGATCGGAGAAAAAGTCGCGAAATACATCCGGAAATCAAACTTGCTGTCGATTTTTAAAGTGCTGTAAAAATAATAAATCATACATCAAAAATCGACTCAGGGTTTTTATAGTGTACTGCAGAAAAACGATCCACAGATCCCATCAAAGCGCCGCGGAAACGTGGCAGGAGCTTGCTCCCGCTGCGGTTCCGCGGCCGATTTAACTCGGCTGTGGATCGTCTTCACTACAGAATAGTCTATGGGGTATTTTGGGATTTTTGGGATATGTTTTTTCTGCCCAGATTTTCCAGAAAGAAAATTTTGTTTTTGGGGCTTTAAAAACCGTATTTTGATCGAGTTTCTAATGACTTAAGCTGACGGGTATATATCCGTGATGTGTTATTTGTATTGAACGTCTGCTAATCGCTATATGTCGATTAGTGGGGGTTATACAAATCTGTGATCTGTAATGTAGCTGGTATGTGTATATGAATTCATTGGATTATTGCGGGTGAATAGCCGGGGGTTGTGAGACGAGAGTTTTCATTTCTTTCAATTCATGTAAATTTGTAAATTGATGTAATATTATTTATATGGCCGCACAACCGGGTCGAGGTTATTGCCGTCATTGTATAATTTCTTTTTACTATTTTTGCTTCTAGGATAGACCCATGGAGGGGGTGCACAAACTACCGGGTATCCCGAAGTGCCGAGTGGCCTACTCACGGAGTTGAGGGAGGTTGCTTCGCTTCGGGTACTTGGCGGGTAGTTTGCCGCACCCGTAGGGGTCTTGGGTGGGGTATTGGTTATTCACCGCGACCGTGTAATCTGCTTTTCGTTACAGGCTCGTACGAATTGCGGATTCCTAGTATATCCAATGTATTCATCTGTGATCTGAAATGGCCATCATTGCAATATATATCTATATATGATATTATTTAGGCGTTGCTTATGTTTTACAGCCGCGCTAGCCCAGCTCCCGCTCTGTCGTTAGTTAAGTAACCTAACGGGTAATGACGGGGCCCGTGGCGAATGCGAATGGCATAAGCGTACGTCATATTTTGGTTGTTTTCTGCAATGGTAGGATTAAATGATGGGACGCATTAAAAGAACTAATGCAAGAAAATAAACCAAGTAAAAGTCGTTGGAACACTTTCGAAAAACCACTCGGTTCTTTTCAAAACCAACTTTTAAATGCGGAGCTTGAGCCACTCCTTTTAAAAGTTATCTCGTTCCATCGATTATATCAAGTTCACTAGGTTCACGGTTTAGCCAAAACCATTCGTAGCCCTCCATCATTTCAGTTAAATATTTGGTAGTATTCAAGCTATGTATTTTGACCTCACACCATGGCATAGTGATTGGTAGCTGCCGGATATTTATCTGTTGCATAGATAGAATGCGTTGGTTTGGGACAGCCGTACTGCCATTTTGGCCTACGTCAAGGGTAGGTACGGGTGGGTTCAAATCAACATGGATAATGATGGGTAGAACTTGACATGTGACTTATGACATTTTGACCTCATGCCAAGGTCATAAGAGTATAGGGCAAAAATCCACATCGGGAGTTTCATAAGTACTGAAACTTGCTAGAGTTGCATACCATTTGGAGTGTGATGATTCTGGTAGGATTCCTTCAGTTTCGTCACGCGATAATATTTGGATCCCGATCCTACTGTGAGTATATGCTACTCCTCGGGAAATTTCTCACTAAACGATCAATGCTATAAACCTAGTAGGTGTCTAGAAAGGTGTTAGCGGGGCTACGTCCCCAGGGAAAAGAGGTTCTTAAATTAAGGAACTTCGCGAAAGCATTGGAAAACCTCCCTCGAAGTACCGACACTGGCCTGGCTGAACGGTTAAGAAAGTATTGTGCGGTAAGATTGATCCCGACTAATTCTTCCTTTTTGGTTTGAGGAGGGATTCGAGAAACAGTGGGAGCCATCCTGTTTAGACAAATTAAAAACCACTCTAAACTTGCAAGGGCATCATGCTGAGTGTTTCTTTTCTCTCTCCTAATTGCAGCGACCAATCGACATGACTGGACTTAAGTTATTACTAGATAAAAACATACTGATAGGGCTAAACTACAAAGATTGGCTCAGGAATGTCAAAATGGCAATCACTTACGACAAGCTGGGGTATCTTCTTACCACCAAAGCTCCTCCTGTCCCAGGTCCCAAAACCAGCGTCGCGGATAAGGAAATCCGTAAGACCTGGGAAATCGACTGCGCGAAGGCCAAATGCCTCGTGCTTGCCTCTATGGACAACGAACATCAGAGGAGGCACGAGAATATGGACCTCGAATCCATATTTCTCCATACAAAAGAACTGTATGGAGAGCAATCTCGTATCGTAAGTTACGAAGAGTCGAAGAAGTTGTTTTCAGCAAGATTGGCCGTCGGATTATTGGTAGCGGAATATGTGCTTAAGATGATTGGCTACATTGAGGAGCTCGCGGACCTTGGGACCACGTTGGAGAATGAGCTCTATACGGACTTGATTCTCCAGTCCCTTCCTTCCACTTACGCCCAATTTATCCTGAACTTCAACTTACAAGAAAAGGAAGTTGAACATTCAGAACTCCTCAACATGCTGAGGAGCGCAGAGGGCACCCTACAGAAAGGTAGGGAAACATCCACTTTGTTTGTAGGAAGATCTTCCTCTTCTAGGTCCAAGGCGAAAGCCAAGGGAAAGAAGAAGAAAGCCCCCGCCAAACCAAGGGGTGGTGTTAGTAAAGTGGATACGAAGAGAAAGGCAAAAGCAACAAAGAAAGTAGGGAAGCTTGTAGATAAAGAAGAATGCTTTTACTGTCATAAGAGTGGACACTGGAAGAAAGATTGCAGGGCTTGGAAGGCCAGAACACAGGATCTGAAGCAAGTTGCGGCTTCAGCTTCAGGTGTGTATGTTATTGAAAACTGTCTATCAATAAACTCTACGTCCTGGGTATTGGATACCGGATCAGGATCTCATATCTGTAATTCTTTGCAGGCGTTGAGAAAGCGTAGGTTTTTGAAAGCAGGTGACATGACCCTCAGAGTTGCAAACGGAGCTAGCATGGATGCTGAGTCCGTGGGGGACTATCACCTGGGAATGTCAGATGTACATGTTTTGGTTTTGCGTAATTGCTATTTTGTACCCAACGCAACTTGTAATATCATTTCTGTATCTTTGGTTTCAAAAGAAGGTTATGAATTTGCGTTTGTAAGTAATGTTGTGAACATTCACCTTAATCAAGTTCTGATTGGGTCAGGTACATTAAGCAATGGTATATACATATTAAACCAACCACAGATTTTCAATGTCCAGAATACACACAAAAGAAAGTCTCCAGAAATCAATCAGGCTTTCTTATGGTATTGTAGACTGGGTCACATCAATGAGAGAAGATTGACTAAGTTACATACAGAAGGATATTTGGATCCATTCCAATATCAATCGTATGCAACTTGTCAATCCTGTCTCAAAGGAAAGATGACAAAGACCCCGTTCACTGGACACGGAGTAAGAGCGAGCGAGCTCTTGGGACTCGTACACAGCGACGTGTGCGGTCCAATGTCTACACATGCGCGAAGCGGTTTTTCTTACTTCATTACTTTTACGGATGATTTTTCAAGGTTCGGACATGTCTTCTTAATGAAACATAAGTCCGAAGCCTTTGGAAAATTCCAGGAATATAAGAATGAGGTAGAAAAACAAACCGGCAAAAGTATCAAGACACTAAGATCTGATCGAGGTGATGAATACTTAAGTGCCGAGTTCCTGGATTACTTAAAAGAGAATGGAATTCTCTCTCAGCTTACTCTTCCATACACTCCGCAACATAACGGTGTATCGGAGAGACGGAACCGCACCCTATTGGATATGGTACGGTCCATGATGAGTAACGCTGAGTTACCGCGATCATTCTGGGGATATGCGCTAGAATCAGCCGCATACCTTTTGAACCGAGTTCCCACTAAGACTGTGCCTACCACACCATACGAGTTATGGAGTGGGAAGAAACCCTATCTTCAATATCTGAAGATCTGGGGATGTCCAGCTTTTGTCAAAAAGCAGCATGCGGACAAACTCGAGGCACGCTCAGTATTGTGCAAGTTTGTGGGATACCCAAAGAACACCAGGGGATATCTTTTCTACCATGCAGAGGAACAAAAGGTCTTTGTTTCTCGTAATGCCCACTTTCTAGAACACCAGTTCTTGGAAAAGGAAATTAGTGGGAGCACAGTAGAACTGGAAGAAATTCCAGAACCACAGACTATTACTAAAAGCTTAGTGGAACCAGAGGGTTCAAAAGAACAGGACATTCCTACGCCGCTCCGCAGGAGTAGTAGGCAGTCTCATCCGCCCGAGAGATACTACGGTTTTCTCATAGACGGGGATAGAGAGGATTGCATCATTGATTATGATGAGCCTACTAGCTTCCAGCAGGCCGTTCAGAGCGTTGACTCGGTAAAATGGATGGATGCAATGCGGACCGAAATGGAGTCCATGTACACCAACAAAGTATGGACGTTGGAAATTGCTCCAGATGGGGTAAAATCCGTAGGATGCAAGTGGATCTTCAAAAGGAAGATTGGTGTAGATGAACAGGTTGAGACCTATAAAGCTAGACTTGTTGCAAAGGGTTTCCGTCAAAGACCTGACTTGGACTATGATGAAACCTTTTCTCCAGTGGCTATGCTAAAATCCATTCGGATCCTTCTTGCCATTGCTGCTTTCCACGATTATGAGATTTGGCAGATGGATGTAAAGACCGCTTTTCTAAATGGAAATTTAGAGGAGTGTATCTATATGGACCAGCCAGAGGGTTTCATTCAGAGTGGGAGCAGCGGAAAGGTGTGCAAGTTGCTTAAGTCATCTATGGACTAAAGTAGGCATCGCGGAGTTGGAACATCTGTTTTGATGAGACGGTCAAAGAATTTGGCTTTATCAAAAATCCAGATGAACCATGCATCTATAGTAGATTTGTAGCAAGAACTATCGTATTCCTCGTTTTATACGTGGATGATATTCTTCTGATAGGAAATGACATTCCTATGCTACAATCTGTCAAGGGGTTCTTGTCACACAGGTTCTCCATGAAAAACCTGGGTGATGCCTCATACATCCTGGGGATCCGGATCCATCGTGATAGATCCAAGAGGATATTAGGACTTTCGCAGTCCAGGTACATCGACACCATACTGAAAAGATTCAGTATGGAAGATTCCAAGCACGGTAACCTACCGGGTTCTCACGGGATCACCCTCTCCAAAGAGATGTCTCCCAAGACTGATTTGGAGAGGGATCACATGTCTATTATAACCTACGCTTCTGCGGTAGGCTCTATAATGTATGCGATGTTGTGTACCAGACCGGATTTAGCTTATGCACTTAGTGTAGTAAACCGGTATCAGTCAAACCCTGGAGAGAAACACTGGATAGCAGTAAAGAACATTCTCAAGTACCTGAGAAGGACAAAGGAGATGTTCATGGTGTATGGTGGAAAAGACCTCCAGATCGAGGCCTTTGCTGACTCCAGCTTCCAGAGAGACAAGGATGATTCCAAATCCATGTCGGGTTTTGTCTTTACCCTCAATAGAGGGGCGGTGTGTTGGAAGAGTTCCAAACAGGAAACCGTTGCTGACTCGACTATGGAAGCGGAATACATCGCTGCATCTGATGCCGCAAAAGAAGCCGTCTGGATGAGGAAGTTCTTGAAAGAACTTCAGGTGGTTCCGTCCATTGTTGATCCAATACCTCTGTATTGCGACAACAACGGGGCTATATCTTTAGCGAAGGAACCCAGGTCCCATCAGAAATCCAGACACATCTTGAGGCGGTATCACCTGATCAGGGGGATCGTGGATCACCAGGAGATCGAGGTTCGGAGGGTTGCTTCAGAAGATAACACTGCAAATCCATTCACCATGGCCTTGCCCCAGACTCAGTTCGAGCGGCTGATCGAGATGATAGGTCTTCGATACGCCAGTACATGGCCTTAGTGCAAGTGGGAGATTGTTAGTGTATATGCCCTAGAGGACATTACTGTATCATACTAGTTTGTATATTACTTAATGGAAGCTTGGGATATTCACAGTTGTATAAACAATCTTGCTCAAAATGGTAGTACGCTACTTGGTTTGTTTCTACATTAATATGTACATGTGTTTATTTTATTATATCACCTATACGCATTAGTGGAGCCTTTAGGATCTTTGTTTGATTACCAGCGTTGTGATGGCAGTCACACTCGTGGGGGCTGGGTAATCCATAAGCACATCCTTATACAGGTCCCTAGTAGCAGGACTGGTCCCTAGTAGCAGGACTATCGAGACAGGGCATCGATACTCCGGAGTAGACTAGCGTATGCACTTCTCATCCCAGCAGGGGAGACGGTCTGTCCCACAGCCGTCAGTACGTCGTACTTGAGATAGTATGCGAATGCTCGTTAGGTTACGAGTACACTGGACAGGACTCGTAGGGAACTGATTGGTTGGTATTATACCTATCGTCAGTTGTCAGTTCCCAGGTGACATGAGTACAGCTTAGTCTGCTGAGTTGAAACTGTCACTTCGCCTCGAGTGTGTTCCCACTGTACTTTGATTACTACCCTACCACGGCTCAAAGGAGTCATGCAAAAAGGTAGTAGTTGGGTGCAGTCCCGAAGCACTTGGAGGCAGTGACGGTTAGACAGGATTCGTCTCTCCCGGTATTGGGGGTTGACATCGCGCTGTGTCTAGGAGAGCCATTACATGAGTAGTCCCTGGCCAGGGCAAACGAGATATACTGGTAGGCTTCCAGTGTTATCTCAGGGTGTTCTAGGCTTCACTCTGACACGACTTGTACCGTTATTAGGGGACTGACGTTTACCGCCCCGCTAGGCCCGCCATGCGATGTATCAGACGAACAGACCGTATTGTACGGAGACTGTCACATTAAGGCTCAGTAGGAGTTCAGATGGGTTTCACCTCGTCAGTCTTCTTGTCGGCATCTACCTGGGGACCGTTACGCACAGCTAGTGCCGCTTGCGGTCTGTGGTTAAAACCCACTGCCAGCGTAGTGTCGAGTCTTTAGAGTCCCACACAGAAAGCTATTTGCCTTTAGGCAAAAGAGTAGAGGTCGCATGGTTTTGCGATTGGTCGCATGGTTTTGCGACAGGGTTCGGTCACATCCGTGCACTTGTGCACGTTTAGTGTCCGGACAGTTAACACTAGCGGGCTTTGGTTTAAGCCAGATCCTAGTGTACGTTTTGGGATTGGTTTTATCTCGTATGTATTCGTGTTCCTCGGAACGCGGATGCGGGTGTGTATGCACAGTTGACAGAGAGACAAAGGCAGAGGATTCTCATTAGGGTTGTTGACTGTTGACTATTGACTTTTTGCTAAACCCTAATGAGAATATGAAATATAATTAACAATAATATTAATTAAGTATTATAGTGACATGGTTGTTGAGGGGTTGACTTTGTTGACTTTGTTGACCGGTTGACTAGGTTGGACTAGTTGACCATCATCAGGACAATGGCCATCATTTCATGGCAAAGACTTTTGCTTGCTTGTTTCTCTTGTGCAAAATGAGTGCATGAAATGATATGGCCATTTTGACTTAAACCATCACATAATACTTGATTACTATTATTGATTATGATGGCTTTGGATTATGAGAGCCAAGAGGGAAAAAGTCTTTCTCATTCTCTCATTTTTGCTTTCTCTCTCTTGCTTGAGCTCTCTCATTATCTTGAGCTCTCCCTCTTCCTCTTGCTCTCTCTCTAGTCTATGGTTCACTTGTCTCATGTGTTGAGAAGCAAGAACCATAGAGAAAAATCCCAACACACTCTCCTCTACTCACTCTAGTTCACAAGGTTTAGCAAACCAAGTGAACTAGTTTCTTCAAAGTTCGAAGAAGAAGCCAAAGGTAGAAGCTTTCGGGTGGATCGATCTTCGGCGCAAGGAGATGACGGGGTGAAGCCGATCCGTACACCATCAAGAGTTGAAGACGAAGGAGTTCAATTAAAAAAGGTATAACCCCCTAACCGAGTAGTTAACAACTCCTAGTTAGGTTGTTAGGTAGATAGTTTAACAAAGATCCATTTTGAGTCCATGTTACCGCCTCTAGAAAATTGTTTTTCATCATTTTTGCAAGCCCGTAAGTACCGGGAGAGGTAGCATGGACTTACACTTCTATGATGCAATCCTCGCTCCCACAGTCTATGAGAAAACTGTCGTATCTCTCAGGCGGATGAGGAACCCTACTAGATCGGCGGAGAGGCTGAGGTTCATTGGGAACTATCGAATCCTCTGGTTCTGCCAACTCATTAGTCGCTGTTTGTGCAGCTGGAACTTCATCCAGTTCTACCTCATTACCACTAATTTCTTTTTCAAGAAATTCCTTTTCTGAAAAGGTGGCATTCCGAGAAACAAACACCTTTTGTTCCTCGATGTGGTAGAAGATATACCCTCGCGAATGTTTGGGATATCCAACAAACTTGCACAGAACTGACCTTGCCTTGAGTTTATCCGGATTTTTCTTTTTAATATAGGCCGGACAACCCCATATCTTAACTCGTTTTAAGATATGGTCTCTTTCCACTCCATATCTCATATGGTGTTTTAGGCACAGATTTTGATGGAACTTGATTCGATAGGTATGCAACTGTCTCAAGTGCATAACCCTAAAAGGAAATAGGTAACTCAGCAGTACACATCATAGAGCGCACCATATCTAATAGGGTGCGATTCCTCCACTCCGATACACCGTTGTGCAGTGGTGTATACGAAGGAGTAAGCTGAGAGAGAATCCCATTCTCTTTTAAATAGTCCAGGAACTCCGTGGTCAAGTATTCTCCTCCCCGATCTGATCAAAGGATTTTAATACTTTTCCCCGTTTGGTTCTCTACTTCGCTTTTATATTTCTTGAATTTCTCAAAAGCTTCAGACTTGTGTTTCAATAGGAACACATGTCCGAATCTTAAGAGATTGTCCGTGAATGTAATGAAGTACGAGAAACCATTCCTGGCATGTGTAGACATAGGACAGCATACATCACTATGTATCAGTCCCAAGAGTTCAGTAGATCTTTCTCCTTATCTAGTAAACGGAGTTTTGGTCATTTTTCCTTTGAGACATGACTGGCAAGTATCATAAGATGAAAGTTCAAACGGATTTAAATATCCATCCTTATGTAACCTAGCTAGCCGTGTTGCATAGATATGACCTAGTCTACAATGCCACAAGAAGGATTCATTCATTTATGAACTTTTCCTCTTGTGTATGTTCTGTACATTAAGAACTTTATTCTGATTCAGAACGTATAATCCGTTACATAGTGCACCAAACCCAATCAATACTTGATTTAGGAAAATGTTCATAACATTTTTCTCTACTATAAAATTATATCCTTCTTTATCTAATAAAGAAATTGATATTAAATTGCACATCATAGATGGTACGTACTAACAATCGTTCAAGATCAAGTGTATTACCGTTTGGCAATACAAGGTGATATTCGCCACCTGCTTTAGCTGCAACAGTTGCACCATTCCCAACTTTTAGAGAATGTTCATGTTCACCGCCGAAAGACGCGTCCGGGGACGTTGGGACGTCCGGCCTAAATTTTGGGGGCAGATTCTATTTGGGTTTTATCCGTCCACCTCTCTGAAGATGCCAAGTTGATTTATGACACCGTGTATCAGAGGTTTGGACAGATGCAGCCGTTGTAGAACACTTCATCAGATTCCCCCTCGTTTGCGAGGGGTTTTTTGATTGTAGGGACGCTCTTCCCTGCAGGCGCAAGCCCCTACAGTTAATTACGCTACCGCATCGCGGTAACCACTTTCTCCTTCTCCAGATGGTCACTTCGTGTCGTGTGTGTTTGTTTTTATTTTTGGTTGCCCGTGGATTGTATACGGAGACTAATTTATGTTGTCGCCCGTAGGCCGTGGATTAGTCCAAATCCGTATTTTCTTAGATTTGGTTTTGGGTTATTTTAAGGATCGTTAATCTTGTTTTAGATTAAGATCAACTTAAACGTTCGTTGAGGATACGTTAGTCTAATTTTAGACTAAGATCTACTCAACAGGATTTTCTTTAATTTACAGGGACATTGCGGTCCATTGGGTTTAAGGACATCATAGTCCATGAGTTTAAGGACCTCATAGTCCGTAAGGTTTAGAGACATCGTAGTTTGTATGGTTAAAGACATCATAGTCTGTGAGGTTTAAAGACATCATAGTCTGGTTTAAAGACATCATAGTCTGTAGGGTTTAAAGACATCATAGTCTGGGAGGTTTAAAGATATCATAGTCTAGTTTAAAGAAATTATAGTCTGTAGGGTTTAAAGACATCATAGTCTGTATAGTTTAAAGACGTCATAGTATATAGAGATTAGTTTAGGGACATTACGGTCCATTGGGTTTAGGGACATTACGGTCCATTGGGTTCAAGGACATCATAGTCTGGGAGGTTTAAAGATATCATAGTCTGGTTTAAAAACATCATAGTCTGTAGGGTTTAAAGACATCATAGTCTGTATGGTTTAAAGACGTCATAGTCTATAGAGATTAGTTTAGGGACGTTACGGTCCATTGGGTTTAAGGACCTCATAGTCCATGTTTAAAGACAACATAGTCTGTACAGTTTTGGTTTGACCGTTTGGGGATGCGCCAAAAGTTATTGGTTATTGGGACCTTCCATCTCTCTGAAGACGTTGAAGAATTATAGGGACATGTATCGGAGGTATGGGGAGATGTACCCTCGAACAAATATCCCGACTGAGGGGGGAATGGGACGAACATCATTTTAGATGTCATCCGTTGGGAGCTCATTGGCTATCTCTAGGACTGAGTTCGGATTTAGGGACCCTGAGCATGAGGAACTCAATTGACGGTTCTCGGAAAATTTGGTCTGAGTCAGGCTAACATTGGCCTTTCGTAGTGTTAAACACTAGTATATGCTTAGCGCTCACGTGCTCCCACATGAGGTAGTGTTAAACACTAACAAATTTGAGGTGCTCACGTGGGGTCACGTGATGCGCTTGAAGTAGTGTTAAACACTAAAAATTTGAGGCGTTGTTTCTTTGGGTTTATCCCCTTGTTCTTTCCTGAGCGCTAAGCGCTATTGGGTTACGTGGGATCACGTGAGGCGCCCCAAAAATGGAAACTACCTTTGATTTATTCCCTCTTTGCTTTGAAAGTGCTAAGCACTACTTTGGGGTCACGTGTGATCACGTGAGCCAATCTCGGTTATCCTCTTTTGTTCATCAAAGGTACTCACGTGGGAGCACATGATCAGCTGTTATTATGTTGGGTGTCAATCCTCTTACGTGCATAGAGATCCTGAGTTTCGAGACTTTCAAACCTACTGTTTTGTATGAATTAAATTCTTGGGACTTAGTTTTTCTCTTAGATTTGTGATCTGTATGGCAGAATCTCCTTGATGAGAACAACTTGTGAGGAGATATGCTTCTGCAGATCTTTCTCCATAAGGAAGAACTGAGTTCTTATATGAAGGGTTAAACCCTTGTTTTATTAGAGGAATTAAATTCCTATATACGTTTTGGGAGAATTAAATTCTCCGAACTTAGTTCTTCCCCTAGGTTTTGGATCTGCATGGCAGAATCTCCCCGATGAGAATTAAATTCTCAACTTGTAGGGAGATCTGCTTCTGCAGATCTTAACCATAGGAAGAACTAAGTTCTTTTTGGAAGAGTTAAACTCTTATGGAGGTGAAAAGGGGATGAGATATTCTCTCTGTGTTTTGTTCCTTCTCTTACCTAGGGTTTCTTTTTCTCTTTCTCTTTTTCTTTCTGCTCTTTTTCTCCTCCTTTTTCTATCTCTTCTCTCTTTCTCTTTTCTTTGTGTCTCTTGGCTCCTATTTATAGGAGAACGAAAAGAATCAATTTGTTTTGAAAATCTCTTATTGAGAGACTTTGATTGATTTTGTAACCAACCAAAATGATCTTTTCGATCAATCGGTGAATTTTATTCACCGTTGGATTTTTAATCCAAGGACTTCTGTTTTACAGAAGATATTTCTCATAAGATTAGGAAAATATTCCCCTATACATAATCTTCTTCTGTAAATTGGTGATTTTTTTTAATCACTATTGGATTTTTAATCCGACGGCGCTATGCTTTACAGGGCGCAATCTTTCTTGTTTAGAAAGATCTAAGGAAATATTTTCCAAATAGGGTTCTGATCCCTTTTATTTTAGAATTAAATTCTATCTGTTCGTAAGGCATAGGAGCCCATCACGTGTAGCACGTGACCCTACAAAGTTAAGCACATCAAAGAGTGTCACGTGCTATCATGTGACTTTTCTGGCCAATTGTTTGTTTTAAGAAGGCGCCTATATACTTTGTATATAGAAGTCACATGTCTGCACGTGAGGCTCAGTTTTAGCCTCTGTTTCAGCCTTGCTTTGTCAAGAGCAGTGCCTATCACGTGTGGGCACGCAATGCTCTTTTTGGGGACTTTTCCCGTTGCTTTTGTATTTTTTATTCAGTTTTCATGAGGGAGCAAATGCCCCCACAACGTTGTTCTCACATGGCTTGCACGTGAGTGCAACGCTGTCACTTTTACAGCCGTTGGAATGTCTAGGGGAACGGGGAGGTGAACCGCCCTTGTTACGTCTTATAAATGCAAGCGTTTGGTTCCATAGGCAGCCACTGTTTCTTTCATCTTCTTCGTTCTTCGTTTTCTTTGAGAATTTAATTCTCCTCCTCTGACCTTAGTTCTCTGCTATTGTAATTCCACAGTTAAACTCTGTCAAAAAGAAACTCTTTTTAGGTAAAGATCTTGCACATCAGAAAGAACTTTTCTTTATGAACAAAATTTCTGGATTTTAAATCCATTATGAAAGCTTTGCTCTCCTCTGAAACCCATCTCTTAGAGATCCAAGATGTGATCTTTAAGCAGTAAACCTTCATATCTCGGGCATTCCCCTCTGATTCTTTTTTAGGCTTTATGGGACTTTGTTTCTCATACATTTTTATGAGTTTCTGGAATTTAATTCCCTCACATAAAAGGAATTTAATTCCTCTGGCGAAGATCTTAGCTCTGAAAGATCAAGAGGACCCTTCGGGAATTTTATTCCCTATTGTTCTTGAAAATCTTTTCATAAGGTTTTACCCTTATTCACACAAATTTGAATTTGTTGCGTGCTTAACAGAACTTGTTTTCCTAAGAATTTGTTTGAATTCCAATGTCTGTTTAATGAGGATCTTCTTGATTCTCGTAATGATTCCCCTGTCTCATCATTGGTGAGCCGCCATATTGATTTTGTGGGGTCTATGTGTCTTGTAGGCAGTGGTCCTGCAAAACAGACATTTTGTCGTTTTCTTTTGTTATTATATATATATAGGCTCTACTAATGGTTTTTCTTTCCCTTGTTTTAGGAACAATGGCTTCTCTTCCCTATTTCCCTTTTACTCGCTCAGACGCTGCTCACAATCGCCGTCAGATGAAGAAGCAATGGCGATGATCAGGGCCCATGACAGGGACTGTACTAATTTATTCTTGTGGGGAACTTGGTATGGACATATCATCCGGGGGCGCCGCAGCTTTCTTTGCGAATTGCCAACAGAGCCACTTCGCCCAATTTCGCCAATGGAGCGTCTGCAGACGTCTTTTGTGGTAGAGGTGGCTGATTGGACTCCTATAAGCCGCCTTGAGCCGTCGACAGCTGGGATACCAAACCAGCCTTTGCCGTCCATAGACATCTTAAGGAGTCGCATTTGCCAAGGTGAAGCCCAACCCTAGGGACAAGTCTATAAAATAGAGCTTACCCTTCGCCACCCCACAGGCTATCTTCCCTGGGCTCGATATGTTATGTCCGCTCATCATGCATGATTGCAGAAGGTCGGGCTTTATCAGGCGGTGTACGCGTCCCTCTTTCATTATCAGTCCCCTCATATTTGGTGGGTTAAAGATTTTCTGAATCAATGGAATCTTCCCACCAACACTTTCTTGCTAGGGGATCGTGAGGTCTCGATTTCTCTGGAAGAGTTCCACGAGATTTCCGGATTGCCGATCAGGGGAGAGCACTATGAAGAGTTGTTTCCTCCCGATCAGTATGTATTTACGACCGTGCCCGCTACGCTTGACGGCTTGATGATCGAAAATGCTGTCCGTCATAAGTACCCAAGTCTAATCAAGACTCTGGGTATTTTCGAGAAGCTGTTCACGGAGTCAGAAGGGCAGGGCGTCACCTTTAAAAGCTTCATTTCCTGCTTCCTTCGTGAAGATGTCTTATCAATGGAGGCTCCAAAATTTGCGAATATTAACGACCCCTTCGGGTTTGGGCTGAATAAGCTGCCGGCCAAAGAAGAAGATTTATCGCAGTTTTACATCCCGATCTTGTCGGCCATGTCCTTTGATTCGATTGCAGCTCCCGGCATGGATGAAGAGACCTTCTTTGTCGGTTTTATCAGCCTTTGGCTTAGCTGGTTTGTCGTTCCAACGCATCGTCGCTTCATGAGAGCTTCGGCCATCTATCCTGCTCATCGGGTGGCTGAAGGGACACGACTGGCCGTGGGTATCGTGGGGCTATCACAATTATACCATGGGCTGAGCATTGCGACCAATACTTCAACCCCGGGTGTAGATGTTGTGAGTTTCTCCCTCCACTACTTTACGTCGTGGATCGAGATGCATGTAATGGGGGCATTCGCAGCGCATCAAAGGCCGGATTTCTACGATGCTTACACCTTCCCGCGGCTCATGAGGTTGGTGGATGCTTCTGCTCCTGATCCGACTCAGCTAGGGGCCCTTCGTGTGTTGCTTAACCCGTATGCTAACGAAGGTGGGATGGTATTCACCGACCGAGTCCTCTCTGCTCCTTCGGGACCTATTCAACAGCTATTCGACTTATCGAAAGGGGGCGCATCATCCTTAAAGCTTAAAGAAATTATGCACTTCTATTCGATTAGGCTGGGTTATTTGGTGTTCCGTCGAAATGATACGGCTCTTTTCATGCGGTATAATCCGCATCGCTTTGCTCGGCAATTGGGTTACAACCAGGGCGCTCCCCTCGAGGCATTTTTGGTGGAGCCCAGCTTGTCTCTGGGAGTTGTTCGTGACATCACCCATCACTTCATGCGGCTAAACACCGGTTCTCGTTTCGTGATCCCCGAGGCCGATTATATTCCAAGGTGTGTGGGGGCTTTTACGGGTTGGTACCGCCATCGAGTTGGTCCCATCATTGCTGAGGAGAGGCGGATACTCTTCGGATATAGAGCTCCCGCCCCGACCCAGGCCATGGGCGCTCCGCCGCGACCGCGGACAGTGGTTTGCCCTCCATTGAGGGGTAGCGGTGCCTTACTTATCCCTGAGGCGGCGGATGCGGAATCGACTCCTCCCACAGTTGGTATGCTAATGCGTACTAGAGCCCAGGCAAAGGTTTCCGATAAGACGCCAGCAGTAGTTTTATCAGTTGTCGCGTCATCTATGGCAGTGTCATTATCGGTAGTACCGCCAAAAGACGGTATTGGAGGCGAGGTTGGGTAGCGCCGTATCAAAGCACCAAAGGGGATGAAACGATCCTCTTCCTCTAGTGTTAACTCTGGCTCGAAAAGGAGGAAGAAGACGGTTATCGGTCTGCTCGAACCTGAAGTTATTGCCCAAGACGAACCCATATCCATGCAAGAGTCGGATGATGGTCTTCTCTTTCCGGGTTCATCTGCCGAGCAAGCCGCACAATTGGCTGAGGCTATAAGCCGAGATCTATTAAATCTATGGCCAATAAGGGTACCTCTTCTGGGAGAACAGACACCGGGGGAACAGAGGCCACCAATAGAAGCTCTGCAGCATGAATGGCAGCTGTAACGACCTCCTCCGCACCTACTAGTGCCTCATCGGGGACATTTACAGAGTCCACAGTAAGGACACGACTTAAGCTCAAATTCTCTGCCATTGCTGAAGTCCCTGCAAAGTTTTCGCAAAGATAAGTAGATATAAAATATGATACAAATTATTCGCCAAGAAAAAAAAATATATGTAAAGCACACATACCGATGCGCCAGGATACTTCTAGTATGGCTTTTTCAAGCCGACGTTCCTTCCTGAGGAGGTGCGCTCGCCGGGGTTCAAATGTAGATTCGTGGCCACCGGACTTTTCTTATTGAATAAGGTGCTGGATATTCTACAAGGAATACCACTATGCAAATCAAGAACTAGAGCTACCCTTTATAAAAATTTGATTCCACAACATCTTTAGGTTTCTTTTCTTTTCATTAATCTCATTAATGAAGTCCCATCATTTATGCTTCCTAAGCATCACAAATAAAGAAACGAAAATACAACGTACGCTTATACCATCCGCATTCGCCACTGGGTACCGTTATGCACCGTTAGGTTACTTAACTAACGGCACAGTGGGGCGGGACTAGCACGGATGCAAAACATAAGCAACGTCTATTATATATCATATATATAATAATAAAACATTCGTATCAGGAAGTAATATAATCTCATCACAGAACATTGCAACAAAAGTCAACATATGAAATATTGGATATACTAGGATTTCCGCGTTTTAAATTAAGCCAGTAAAAAAACAGATTCCACGTTCGTAATGAATAGCCAAACCCACATCTCTAGACCCCTACGAGAGCTGCAAGTAACCCTGTCAATTCTAGGGTTAGGAGACCCGGTCTCGACTCCTCGAGATGGTCTCCCACTGGACCCTAGAACCCGGTTACTTGTGCTCCCCACCTTGGGACTATCTTAATACGGAAAAATAAATAATATACATCAATGGTGACATCATCCTCAACCCGGAAGTGCCCCAATAAAAGAATATTACATACAATGAATTTTACATGAATGAAAAGAAAAACTCTCATCTCACATAAAAAAACCCGACCATTCTTTCACGACGATCCAATATATCATATCACAGCAACACATAACAACACATGTCATCAACGTAAGTAAATATGCGTATCCCAATTGTCGTTGTCGTATAGCAACGAAATCAGCGATACACCACATATTACACTTACGGTCGCTGAATAGAAATGTGAACTACAATAATTAGAATCCGCAATCATCCTTAGACATCATAAACCTGAAATATCACATACTTCGGATTTCATGCCTAACACAGTAAATTCCTTAGACATCATAAACCCGGAACATCACATATTCCGAATTTCATGCCTAACTATATAAACCCCGCATTTTAGTCTCGTCTTGAAAACACTTTTCAATAATTAGTCGGTTAATTCAACAAGATTCCCGACAACATGATCGAATGCGCGTCGGAAACATTAGTAGACGGCCGCACCCCTGATGCCGTCGACGAATTGCTTTTAGGCGGAACACCGTGGCCGCGAGCACCCGAGCGGATGCTTTTGGCATTGGGGTTCTCCTACAGTCACTTGGTCTGGGCTATGGGGCGTGGCTATCTAGTAATGTTACCCGGCGAGTATTCGCGTACACTACGCGATTGCGACGAAGTTTTGATCCAAATCGAAACTTCGTGGCAACCAATGATTCGAGCCTAAATTGCTAAATATATAAGATCTAATCCAGTTTTCACAAAACTTATAATTGTGGATTCCAAATATTGTATCACAAATCACATATAGTTAGGCAACGTTAAACATTTCGATCGAATCAGCGAATTCCCAAAATTCCCAGAAAACTCAACACTTGAGGACAGTTAAAAAATACCCAGAACATGCCACAGTACCTATGGACCAACCGTTGTAGTGCCAACCCAAGCCTCACACTTGGCGCCGAGAAATCGCCGCAAATACCACTATTTGGCCGCGGTTCCGCGGTCAAGTAATCGAGTTAGGGTTTCGTTCTTCAAGAGGGTCCATAGAATTACCTGCACGATTTTTTGAAAATTTTTAATCTCAAAAATTCCAATGTTTGGAAAAATTTCCAGAGAGCATGGGAAATTAGGGTTTTCGGTGTTCGTTCGTACATCTAACTTCACCTAGACGACGCCTAATGCTCTAGCTTGGCTCTGATACCATGTTGGAGTTTCTTAGCACATCTACTAGGGTTTTAAGGTGTATCAAATATACAATTTTAAAAATTAGTGCGCTAATGAACTCAAACTAAGAATCGAACTAGAGAATTAGGGTTTCACAACAAGTAAGCAAGCATAAACCTAAGTGATTATGGAATACAACCTTTGTAGACCGATCCATCACTTTAAATGCTCTGTGTAGAAGTCTCTTCGCTCCAAGTAGTGGTGTTTCGGACTCTCCGTAGGCTCCACTAGACGAAATGAACGAGCTTGATTAATGATCGTCGAAGCCGGAGATGATTTACTTTGAGGAGACACAACTCAAGCTACCTCTTCACTAATGTATGAATTAGTGAAGAAAACAATCTACACTATATGGCTAATATGGTATAGATTGATGAAGTAGGTATTTAGCTCACTTTAGAATATTTTTCCTCTCATTCTTTTTCACCTCTAGAAAATCAAGTCAAGAAAAAAAAGATGAAGAAGATGAAGCTCATTTGAACCATGGGTGAGAAAATATCTAATATGAACTCTTGTAGAGACTTAACTAAGGCTAAGATAATGGTTAGGTTAAATAATATCTAGAGTAAAACAAAAGTCAATGGAGTTTAGTCAAGATTTCTACAAGCTTCTCCAAGCTTCACAACCATGCTAATTTCCACCTCATTTTTTGTTTTCTCTTAATAATAAAAACCCTACATTATCTTAACTAAGGTGCGAGTCTCATACACCCAAGTTCCATATATCATCAAGCATGATACATAAATCAAAATACATTAAATATATATATATATATATATAATGTAAATGAAGAAAAGAAATATTTAAGTGAGCATTTATATTAGTTAATATATCAAATATATATGTATATATATATATTAAATTATTAAATCAACATTTGATTTAATAATCCGGCTATATCATATATACCCGACTAATTGAAATCATCAAATCAGTACTTGATCCAATAATCCGGTTATATCATATATAACCTATATCACGATATTAGAATACGGTATCAATTACACGCATTTATCTCGGTCCCGCACGTATCACATATGTGCTCCTACTTGGTTTCACTTGAGCCAGGAAACCTCTATGTAGGACTCTAAAGACTCATCAATACGCCGGCAGTAGTTGGTGATCATATCAGTCACCCACAAGCCGCAAGCGGTCTGCCAAACGTAACGGCCACCCGAGTATTGAGCGATCAGAAAATCAACAAGCATGCATGCTCATACTCCTATGAATCCAACAAGTAACACTACCGTACAGTCCGATCTCTTCGTCTGATATGTCGCATATCGATTCTAGGGGTGGTGAACGTCAAACCCCAATAACTTGATAAGTCATGGCGATGTGAGGTTCATAACGGTTCGAGAAACTACTGATAATACTTACCAGTAAATCTCAGCAACCCTGGCCAGGGGTTTCCTGTTATGGCCAATCGAGCACAGCGCAACATCAACCCCCAATACCGGGAGAGACGAAACCCCTCCTATCGCTCATTGCCTCCATGTGATTTGGGACTATACCCAAAAGCCACCGGTTTGCATGTTCTCTTGAACGTGGTATGATGGAAATCAAAGCACAGTAGGAATCACACAAGACTCTATGACGATCTCGGGTCTACAGACTAACTTGTACCAGTGTCACCAGAGAACTGCTATCTGACGTTAGGTATAATACCATCTAGGAGTTCTCGGCGAGTCCTGTTCGGTGTACCCATTCTCTAATGAGCACCTGTGCACATTCTCTGATGTCAAATACCAATGGTTGTGGGATCAACCATCGCCCCATACAGGGTCAAGAATCGTACACACTAGTCTACACTGGAATATCGATGCCCCGTCTCGATACTCCCTCGACTAGGAATATTTAAAAGATATAGTTGTGGACTGCCATGTCCCCACTAGTATGATCTACATCATAGTCCTGGTAGTCAAGTCCACATCCTAAGGGCTTTATCAACATGTAACATAGAGACAGTATAAAGATACATAAGCGTACATGTTAAGATAAAGTGCAACCAGATAGCATACTATCATGTCGAGCAAGAAAGTCCTCTCTATATATGTCCAAGTATCCACTATAATATACAATCTTGTACAACAATGGCCTCTAGGGCATACATATAACTAATAGGGAGTACTCTCCTGGAATTTGGGTGACATACTCCAGATAGGAAGTGATATTCCTATACTACAATCGGTCAATGTTTGGTTGTCACACAGTGTTTTCTCCACGTTGGATATGGATAATATATCAGAAATTCTGGTGACTAGATCTGGATTTTGGAAGTTCCCTAATCAGGTACTTAGACAGCATTCTAAAAGGAATTTTAGAATGGACGACTCCTGGCGTGGTGGTGTACCCGCGGGTGATGGAGTCAACCTCTTTAAAGAGATGTCTTCTAGAGTGATGAGGAGAAGGACCGACATGAATGACATGTCATTTGTTTAGGCAATTGAGTCAATCATTCAATGTCTTGTACAAAACCAGATGGATAATGTATCAGGGATTCTGGTTTTAGATCTAGATATGGGAAGTTTCCCAGTCGGGTACTTAGACAACATTCTAAAAGTATTTTAGAATGGACGACTCCTGGCATGGTGGTGTACCCGCAGGTGATGGAGTCACCCTCTCTAAAAGGGATGTCTTCTAGACTGATGAGGCGGTTATCGGTTATCGGTTCAGGATTCCAGGATGACCTGGATGACAGAGATGTTGTTAGGGTTTTGAGACTAGCCTCTTCTGAGGATCAGTATATTAGATAGTGTTCCAATAGGGATACTGAGGTAATCATGGTGCAGGATGCTGGTTATAACTCAACAGAGGATACAGCCCAAGAAGCTTATTGGATGAAGTTGTTCATTTATGAACTTGGTCCCACCAAGTATCCAGACAAATTCTTGAGGCGGGGTATCGCTCAGTTTAGGAGATTGTTGATCTCCGCAAAGTTGAGATATAGAGAGATGAAGTTAGAACATTGTAGCGGGTCCACTCACTGAGGCTATTTCTCGAACACATTAAATTTCACAAATATAGTTTGCGAAACTGATTAGTAGAGAAGTTGGGTATTCGGTAGCACACAAGCTGTAGGTACGTGATACCGTAATAATTGGCCTTAAATGCAAATAGGAGATTATTGGATATAGTGCCCTCAAGGAAATTATTGTGATTGCAAGTAGACAATTATGATAATTGAATGAGGATCTATACAGGTATACCAGTATTACTCGAGATGATAGTGTGCTATCTGGTTTGTCTTCATCATTGATGAACCCCGTAGGATTGGTGCTTGACAACCAGTATTATGATGGCGATCATATATGTAGGAGCTGGGTTGTCCATAAGCACATCCCTAAATGTCCCTAGTCGTGGGAGTATCGAGACCGGGCATCGATATTTCGGAGTAGACTAGTGTATATGTTTCTAGACCCCGACGAGGGGCGGTGGTCGGTGTCACGACCCAAATTAGGAACGCGACCGGCACTTAAATCACGCAACGTCTAAAGGCATAACGTAGTTCAAGTAAGCCAAAAACCCAGAAATCTAAACCAAGAAAAGGTAGAGTGGTAAAAATAGTTAAAACATTTATTAAAAACATTTAGAAACTTAAGTTAAAATCTCAAAATTTAAAATCATATTTTTCTTAAAAATTTCGGCAGCATCTCCTTTGTAAAAACTAGCCCCAAACAGGTACAAACATAGAATATATAAAAGGCATCCCCAAACGGGAGCAACTCACGCCTAAAGGCGGAACACAACCACAACAGGTATATATATACGACGTCGTAGAGAAGAAACAAGCAAATAAGAAGTAAAACAACAACGCAATATGAAATAAAAGACGGCTCACATGAGCGCGACACCTTGAGTCACAAGTAAAATACAAATATCAAATCTCTCAGTCTCGTCTATAAATCAAATACATATAAATGGTGGATGGAGAGTACTAGATACAAAATAAGATATACAATGGAATCATATGGATACTCGCAAAAAATCACCTACCCCAAAAGGGTCTCACACCCAACAATAGCGGTATCCACCTAAAAGAAGCAATAAAGAGCCTGTCGCGACTACGCTGAGGGTCAAACCTGCAAAACACTGTGGCACAACGGGGATGAGTTGCCAACTCGTGAGAAGTAAATAACATCATACAGTTAATCGCATGCATGCACGATAAATGATCAATCCTACGTATGCTGTCATGACAGTACATGTACAATAATATGAGATGCAACATAAATCAAATTCAGGTACTACATCAAAGTACAACAACCATATGTACGGAATCTATCATAAAAATCCTGAGTGTGGGATGAAAACAGAGCCATCATCAATAAATCATCATCATAGAAATCCGGTGTCCATCAACGACACCCCAAAATCCCAATATCGCAGGCGCCGTCACTCCGATCGGCCCCCATATCCATCTCATCATCTAACTCTGAACGGTATCCTCCGGATATCCACCGAGTTTCCATACAATCACCGGTGGGTAATGCTCCCTCCGCTGGGCTCATCGTCTAACTTTACGATCTTATTGCCCTGGAGTACCTCACCGAGTCCACCATGTACCCGCAAACGGTTCCTCCCTACCTCGAGTCGAGTATGCTCATGGCTCAGAACCGAGAAAACTCATGGTGGACACGAAATATCATATCAAGGGAAAACCGCACTTTTTAAATATTCCAAGTTTTCAAAAGGTACTTTGCGGTTTCCCTAATCCACGAAACATAAATCTCATGAAAACATCATATGAGATATATCACTATAGCAATGTATGCACGATGCAAATCATAATGCGTACTAGTACAAAATCCACGTCTAACTGTCAATAATGAATACGATATAACATATATTTATCCATGAAAATTTCTATAGTGTGTGTGGCATTGCAATTACCAATGGTGTGTGCGGCATATAAATCAGTGCTCGTGCAACATGAACCATCAGTAATGGTGCAATGTCCTATTAATGATATGTGAAACTACAACAGGCAATAGGGTTTGCAAAATGGTATTCATGCACAAACACAACACATATATAGCATTTCACAAAATAATATATCATTTGAATCTAACCTTCGGCGCTTAACACCATACAGGAGATTCCCCCGTAGATGTTAAATCTACTCACCAGACGATCTCGAGCTAGGTGTATCCGATCACCTCCTTCCCCTTCCTGGCTGCGTCCGAAGTCCCCACCTATGATCCTAATATCACACAAAACCAATACTCATGAAATTAGTAAACTTTCAATTCAAACACGGACACCACGCCAAATTAACGAATCGACTCCCGCAAGCTACCAAGTGTTAGCTTAGCGGGTTAACGCGTGCAACGACACCCTAACCACACCTATGGTTGCAAGCTACACGAAACACTTAACGGAAGTTGGATAAAACCGTATCGCACGATATCGAAACGCAAGGATTAGCTAGACGGTCTCAAATTTTTCCTACAGATAATATAGGAAAAAAAAAATGTACAAAAAGTCCCAAGTGACCCATAGAGAGCTACCTACAAAAACCCAACATCCCAGGCTTTTGAAAAACCGGCGGTGCCGGTCATACTGGGAATGTCGCCGGTCCATTGGTGAGGGGTGGGGTCCGGGTTTCTAGGGTATCTTCAGGGCTCTAACATCAAACTACTGTGTTGTTAGATTTTATTGTGGGTCAACGTAGTGATAGCAGATTCACAAAGTGTCAAAACTTAACAAAAATACGATATATAGCACAAAATTATAACTTTAAGGTATCTAACTGAAACTATATAACAAAACAACTTCCCTAGAGCCTAACAAAGAGTTTAACATCAATACCTCACCAAGACATAGGAAAAACCCTAGCTTTCCAAGCTCCAAGTCACCACAAGAGGGTTAAACATGATATTTGAAGGGTTTAGTGAGGTTTGATAAAGGTTTAGGCTTAAGGTTAGTGGGGGAAAAGGATCAAGTGAAGAAAAAAGAAGAGGACGAAGAGGATGTGTCACGACCCGAAATTGGCACATGACGCCCTTAATACTACGTAACGCCTACAGACGTAATGCAGTAAAAGAAAGCCAAATCCCAGAAATCTAAACCATTAGAAAGACAAGGAAAGATAATAGAAGTTTTGAAACATTTGAAATCATAACCCAAATTCTTTAAAAGTCCAACTTATTTCCTTTAAAATTTTGGCAGCACCTCCTTTCTAAAACTAGCCCCAAAAATGGGTACAACATAAATAAAAGTAAAGCATCCCCAAACGGGAGCAAAAACACGCCCAAAGGCGGAAAAAAACCACCACAACAAATATACGACGCCGTAGCGAAGAAATAAAAGACGATAAGAAGGAAACTGTATAAAAGACAACAAATCACAAAATAATATACAACATCGTCCTCTCACAAGTCTCTATGTCAAACATGAAAATTTAGTAGATGGAGAGTACAAGGATACAACGAATATACAATACAACACGAATAACCACAAAACCCACCTAAGAAAAAACTGCACACTGTGAGTCGATGCGGTATCCATAGCAAAAGATGATAGATGAATAGCCTGCCTCGACTACTCTGGGGAACACCCTGCAAAACAACTGTGGCACAACGGGGGTGAGTTGCCAACTCGTGAATAGTAAATAATATATGCAGGTAATCGCAAGTATGCACGTACAGCGTGAATCTAACATATGTGGGTTAAAAGCAGTAACAGATCATATGAATGCAATAATCATGAAGAGTACACTAGCAGGTACAATGAAAACATGAAGCAGTGCATAAACAATAAATATGGAGTATGGAATGAAATATGTCATTTCCACGGAATCTTGACATCGTGGTAGGATCACAATCCATCAAGACAATCCAAATCCCAATTTCCTCAAATCAGCCCCCAAATTGGCTCTCATATCATATAAGTCTCACAAATCCTGAATGTACAATATCGAATAAATCTCATATATCCTGAATGTACAAATCATCAATCTCATAAATATCCTGTATCAAATCTCAAATAAATCCCCTATATCCCAAATCCAATATCAAGTAAAATTCTAACACCCTAAATATATTTGCATGAATTAATATGATGATGTATATAAATTAATGTCAATACACATATATTAGCGTCCCATTCCACTAATATTGGTGTAAGGGCATATATAACAGCGTCCTAACCCACTGTTTTATATACAAAGAAGTAAAAATGTCAATACACATATATTAGCGTCCCATTCCACAAATATTGGTGTAAGGGCATATATAACAGCGGCCTAAACCCCTGTTATATATACAAAGGAATAAAAAGAAATATCATGAAACCAATGTGTCAAGTATCAACACAGAAATGCAGGTCTATCAGGTGTTGTCACCACGACTGGCACCCTGATAGGTACATATCATACGCTATCCCGAAAGCTCGAGTGTCTAGCTCTGACCCTCGCCTCTCGACGTTTCTATACGTACATGACTCCCGTCGGTATCCCCATGATAACCGCTGAGTCATTGGTAATGTCACCGGATGGTATGGTTCCCCTGCAACTCATCGTCTGACACCACGACCTCATTCTTGCCTCGGGGTACATCCGGGCCCCACCATATACCCGCACATGGACCCCTCCGTTCCTCGCATGGGGGATATATCAGAACCGATAAATCTCATGTTGGCTGCTGAAATATCATATCAAGGGAAACCAGGTTTTTCAAATAATGCATAATTTCATGAACTCCCACGGTCCCCAAATCCAGAAAACATCATGGAAAAATCCATATCATAACGTGAAAATCCATGAATATAATATATGCAACATAAAACTGTAATGAAAGCATATAAAGGAAAAGCCGCTAATTAACTGCAACAAATTAATATAAATATCATGTGGTTCCTATTTTATCCAATTCTAAATAACATCAAGTAAAGTTAAATATGTAGTTATAACTGTTGTATGTGCAAACACGAAGGTATAGCAACGTATATGTATCTACCTATAAGTAATGATGTAGTATACCCCCAGGGTATAAGTGAAATATGTGTGCAAAGTATACTTGTGGCTAGGTCCTAAAGTGTGTAAGTACCTATCACTAATGGTACAATACCCTATAGGTATTAGTTTCGAGTGAACACGATCAAGAAAGCATCATCTCGAAACTAGGTCATTAATCATTTGATTCACTAGAATTTCCAAACATTATAGAATTTAAGAATTGTAGAAATATCTAAATCATCATCATCTAAAGATCGTCACAACTCCTAAACGAGCAGAGATTACTCAAACATCATGATCATAAACACAATCACAAATTGAGATCTAATCATTATGCTTGAATTAAAAGATAAGCAAGAAAATAGAAAATTCACCTTTATTTATCGACAAATTTCGTTACAACTCTCTTGAATTTACAAAAGGAAGGAACTAGATCGTCGATTTCGGCTTCGCTCGGCTCCTTCAGTCGTGGATCGGCGTGGATCTCTTGCTCCGTTGAAATCCGGCGTCGCTTCTAAAGGTTGAAGGAACTCTTGCTTGAATTGCTCTCGGGATCTTGATCTTGATTTTGAATTGGATTTGTGAGGCACAAGTTGTGTCACTCAACTTGTGGATAGAAGATGATGGTGATTCTTGAACAACTTTTCACCCTAGCTCTAGGCTCTCTTTTATAGACTCCCAAAACCCTAGATCTAAGATTTGAATTTGAATTTTCCCTCCACAAGTTAGTAAGCACAATATTTGAATTTCCCTCCAAAAGAGCCTTCTAGAAATAGTTAGTTACGCCGAGCCTTCTAGTTGCGCCGCGTGGAGCTTCTGGGGTCTTCTAGAAGCTTGGGCCGTTAGCATTAGCCACGTGAGAAAAATTGAAACGCTGATCTCATCATCAGGCCGCGGATCCGTGGTCCCTTAGTGGACTTGGAGCTTTATTTTTCTGGTGTGGGCTTGGGATGACATATGGGCCTTATCCTGATATGTTTAATTTCATTTGGCCTTCTGTATCGCTACCAGATCTTCAGCCTTTGAGTTGGCATATTTTTCAGCACTGTTTTCATAATTCTGGCTCAGTTTCTGGACTTTCCTGCATTAGACCCCAAGACAAGAGTTGCGCAATACAATGGTGATGCGATGCCATGAAAAACACACAATTTCCCAAAAAGTGCCAGTTTTAGTATACAGTACAAGTAATCCAGTATTTTACATGTTTTTTGCTAATATGTGCGATATGAATACCGGATACCTATACATGAATGCAAAAGGTAGGGAAATTGCCGTGTTAGAAATGCAATATTTTCGACTGATCAGTGATGATAAAAGACAACTGAATAATACCTTATTCTATTTCTCCCGAACTGGGAAAAAAAGCAAAGGTGAAATAGGAGTGGCGATGAAGTACGCGGTTTGGTCGTGAATGATAACAGTCGCAATTTACTTTGCCCTCTTTCTAATCCCTTTATTTTGTCTTTAGTTATTACCTTCTGTACACCCTACTTAGGCTAATTGGTTTTCTTCATTCTCTACCTTTCGGCACTTGCCTATGGTTTGGAAGAAAACTATCCAATAAGCGTAATAGCTGTACTCTCTTAAACTAAGGAGCCCTCGCAACCTGAGAGAAGGTGATAATAAAAGACAACTGAATACACCCTACTTACAATTATATTCATTCATTCAATGTAATTGTAATATGTTGTAATATTATTTTGCGGGACACATCCAGGTTGCGGTTGTAGCCGCCGTTGTATTATTTCATTTTACTGTTTTTGCTCCTAGGATAGACCCAAGGTGGGGTGCACAAACTACCGGGTACTTTGAAGTGTTTACTGGCCTACTCACGTTGTTGAGGGAGACCGCTTCACTTTGGGTACTTGATGGGTAGTTTGCCGTACCCGTAGGGGTCTACGGTGGGGTAATGGCTATTCATCACAACTGTGTAATCCGTCTTTCGTTGCAGGCTCAAAAGAAACGCGGATTGCTTGCATATCCAATAATGTTCATCTGTGATCTGGAATGCTTATTATTGCGTCTGACGAATGTACAATATCTATATATGATAGCTATTTAGACGTCACTTATGTTTTACACCGGCGCTAGCCCAGCCCCCGCTCTGTCGTTAGTTAAGTAACCTAACGGGTGATGACGGGACCCAGTGGCGAATGTGGATGGCATAAGAGGATGTTGTATTTTCGTTGTTTTCTGCAATGATAGGTTAATGATGGGACGCATTATTATTAATGCAAAGAAAATAAACTAAAGTTGAATCGTTGGAACAGTTTAAAAGAAACCACTCGGTTATTTTTAAAACAGAAGATATTTTTAATTGCGGAGGTTTAACCACTCCTTTTAAAAGCTATCAGGTTCCTTCGGTTATATCAAGTTCACTACGTTCACGGTTTCGCCAAAACCATTCGTAGCCCTCCGTCATTTCATTTGGGTATTCAGTAGTATTCAAGCTATGCATTTTGACCTAACGACAAGGCATAGTGTTTGGTAGCTGATGGGTATTCATTTGTTGCATAGATAGATGAGTTATTTTGGGACAGTCGTATTATCATTTTGGCCGAACGTCAAGGATATGTACGAATGGGTTCAAATTAACAAGATAATGATGGGTAGAACTTGACATGTGACTTATGAAATTTTGACCTAACGCCAAGGTCATAAGAGCATGGGGAAAAAATATATATCGGGAATTTCTAAAGAAACTGAAATTTGCAAAGAGATGCATACCATTTAGAGTGTAATGAATGTTGGTAGGATTCCTTCAGCATTATCACACGATGATATTTCGATCCCGATCCTACTGTGAGTATATGCTACTCATCTGGAGATTCGTCACTCAACGATCAATGCTATAAACCAAGTAGGTGCCGAGAAAGGTGTCAACGGGGCTACGCCCCCAGAGAAAAGAGGTTATTTAATTAAGGAACTTCGCAAAAACGTTGGAAAACCTCCCTCAAAGTACCGACACCGGCCTGGCTGAACGGTTAAGAAAGTATTGTACGGTGAGAATAGTCCTGGCTAGTTCTTCCTTTTTGGTTTGAGGAGGGATTCGAGAAACAGTGGGAGCCATCTAGTTTAGATAAACTAAAAAACACTCTAAACTTACAAGAGAATCATGCTAAAGTGTTCTCTCTCTCTTTCCTATTTCCAGCGGCCCTGAAAATGACTGGACTTAAGTTACTTTTAGAAAAAAATATACTGACAGGGCCAAACTATAAAGATTGGCTGCGGAATGTCAAAATGGCTTTGACCTATAACAAATTGGGGTATGTCCTCACCGCTAAGGCACCTGCTGTCCCAGGTCCAAAATCCAGTAATGCGAATAAGGAAATCCGCAAAACCTGGGAGTATGATTGCGCGAAGGCCAAGTGCATCGTGCTTGCCTCGATGAACAATGAACATCAGAGGAGGCATGAGGATATGGATCTAGATGCCATATTTCTCCATACAAAGGAACTTTATGGAGAGCAATCTCGTATAGCAAGATACGAGACCTCAAAGAACTTGTTTCGAGCGAGGTTGGCCGTCGGATCATCGGTAGGAGAACATGTCCTAAAGATGATTGGAGATATTGAAGAGCTCGCAGACCTTAGGACGACTTTGGATAATGAGCTCTATACAGACCTGATTCTCCAGTCCCTTCCTTCCACCTACGCCCAGTTTATTCTGAATTTCAACATTCAAAGAAAAGAAGTTGAACTTCCAGAACTCCTTAACATGTTGAGGAGTGCAGAGGGCACCTTGCAGAAGGCAAGGGAAACACCCGCTATGTTTGTTAGCGGTGCTTCATCTTCCAGGTCTAAGGCTGGGGCCAAAGGAAAGAAGAAGAAAGCCGCCACCAAACCTAGAGGAGGTGTTAGTAAGGTGGGAGCGAAGGGAAAGAAAAAGTTTGCGGTACCAGTAGTGGCCCAGGATGAGTGCTTCCATTGTCATAGGAAAGGGCACTGGAAGAAAGACTGCAAGGCGTGGAACACCAAGAACCAGGAACCGAAGTAAGCCGTGGCTTCGACTTCAGGTGTGTTTGTAATTGAGAATTGTCTGTCAATCAACTCTACTTCCTGGGTATTGGATTCCGGATCAGGATCTCATATATGCAATTCATTGCAGGCACTGAGAAACCGTAGAGTGCTGAAGGATGGTGATATGACCCTGATGGTTGCTAACGGAGCTAGCGTGGGCGCTGTGTCCGTAAGGGATTATCACCTGGGATTGACGAGTGGACACATTTTGGTTTTACATAACTGTTTTTGTGTACCTACCTTAACGTGTAATATCATATCAGTTTCCTTGTTATCAAATAAAGGTTATGATTTCATGTTTGTAAGTGATGTTGTTAACATCCACCTTAATCATAGTTTGATTGGGTCCGGTACACTGGATAACGGTATATATGTCTTAAACCGACTCCAGATTTTCAATGTCCAGAACAAACTAAAAAGAAAGTCTCCAGATTTAAATAAGGCTTTCTTATGGCATTGTAGACTAGGTCACATCATTGAGACAAGGTTAACTAAGTTACATAGAGAAGGATATTTGGACTCGTTCGAATATCAAACTTATGCCACTTGTCAATCATGTCTCAAAGGAATGATGACAAAGACTCCATTCACTGGACATGAAGTAAGAGCGAGCGAGCTCTTAGGACTCATACACAGCGATGTTTGTGGTCCAATGTCCACATATGCAAGAGGTGGTTTTTCCTATTTCATTACTTTTACGGATGATTACTTAAGGTACGGATTCATTTATCTGATGAAAAATAAATCTGAGGCTTTTGAGAAATTCCAAGAGTATAAGAATGAAGTAGAAAACCAAACTGGCAAAAGTATCAAGACACTGAGATCTGATCGAGGTGGTGAATACTTAAGTGCCGAGTTCCAAGGTTACCTAAAAGAGAAAGGAATTCTCTCTCAGCTTAATCCTCCATACACTCCATAGCATAACGGTGTATCGGAGAGACGGAATTGAACCCTATTGGATATGGTACGTTCCATGATGAGTAATGCTGAGTTACCACGATCTTTCTGGGGTTATGCGCTAGAATCAGCGGCATATCTTTTGAACATAGTTCCTACCACGCCATATCAGATGTGGAGTGGGAAGAAACCCTATCTTCAGTATCTGAAGATATGGGGATGTTCAGCTTTTGTTAAAAAGCAGCATGTTGACAAGCTCGAGGCACGATCAGTAAAGTGTAAGTTTGTGGGATATCCAAAGAACTCCAGAGGGTATCTATTCTTTTACGCAGAGGAACAAAAGATATTTGTTTCTCGTAATGCCCATTTTCTAGAACATCAGTTTTTAGAAAAGGAAACAAGTGGGAGCGAAATAGAATAGGAAGAAATTCCAGAACCACAAACTACTACTGAAAGTTTGGTAGAACCAGTAGTTCAAGAAGAACAGGATATTCCCGCACCCCTCCGCAGGAGTAGTAGGCCGTCTCATCCTCCTGAGAGATACTACGGTTTTCTCATAGATGGGGATGGAGAGGATTGCATCATTGAAGATGATGAACCTACTAGGTTCCAGTAGGTCATCCAGAGCGGCGACTCGGTACGATGGCTAGATGCATTGCGGACGGAGATGGAGTCCATGTACACCAACAAAGTATGGACTTTGGACTTTGCTCCAGATGGGGTAAAACCCATAGGATGCAAATGGATCTTCAAGAAAAAGATTGGTGTAGATGGACAGGTGGAAACCTATAAGGCTAGACTTGTTGCAAAGGGTTTCCATCAAAGACCTGGTTTGGACTATGACGAAACTTTTTCTCCAGTGGCAATGCTCAAATCCATTCGGGTCTTTCTTACTATTGCTGCCTTCCATGATTATGAAATCTGGCAGATGGACGTAAAGACGGCTTTTCTGAATGGAAATTAGAAGAGTGCGTCTATATGGATCAGCCAGAGGGTTTCAATCAGAGTGGGAGCAGCAGGAAAGTATGCAAGTTGCTTAAATCCATTTATGGATTAAAGAAAGCATCGCGGAGTTGGAACATCTGTTTTGATGAAACAGTCAAAGATATGACTTTATCAAAAATCTAGAAGAACAATGTATATATAATAAAATTGTAGCACGAACTGTCGTATTCCTCGTCTTGTACGTGGATGACATTCTTTTGATAGGAAATGACATTCCTATGCTACAATCTGTCAGAGGATTCTTGTCACACAGGTTCTCCATGAAAGACCTGGGTGATGCCTCTTACATTCTAGGGATCCGGATCTATTGTGATAGATCCAAGAGGATGTTGGGACTTTCGCAGTCCAGGTATATCAACACTATACTGAAAAGTTTCAGTATGGAGGATTCTAAGCGCGGTAATTTACCAGCTTGTCACGGAATCACCCTATCCAAAGAGATGTCTCCTAAGACTGATTTGGAAAGGGAACGCATGTCTATTATACCCTACGCTTCTACGGTAGGCTCTATAATGTATGCGATGTTGTGCACCAGACCAGATGTACCTTACGCACTGAGCGTGGTAAGCCGGTATCAGTCAGACCCAGTGGAGAAGCACTGGATAGCAGTAAAGAACATTCTCAAGTACCTGAGAAGGACTAAGGAGATGTTCTTGGTTTACGGCGGAAAAGACCTCAAGATGGAGGCCTTTGCTGATTACGGCTTCCAGAGTGATAAGGACGATTCCAAGTCCATGTCAAGTTATGTCTTTACCCTCAATGGAGGGGCGGTGTGCTGGAAGAGTTCCAAGCGGACACCGTTGCTGACTCGACGATGGAAACGGAGTATATTACTGCTTGCGATGCCGCAAAAGAAGCGGTCTGGATGAAGAAGTTCCTAACAGAACTTCTGGTGGTTCCTACCATTATTGATCCAATAACTCTGTATTGCGACAACAATGGAGCTATAGCTTTAGCGAAGGAACCAAGGTCCCATCAGAAGTCCAGACACATCTTAAGGCGGTATCACCTGATCAGGGAGATCATTGATCCCCGGGAGATCGAGGTCCGGAGAGTTGCTACTGAAGAGAACATTGCTGATCCATTCACAAAGGCCCTACCTCAGATTCAGTTCGAGAGGCTACTCGAGATCATCGGTCTTCGATATGCCAGTACATGGCCCTAGTGCAAGTGGGAGATTGTTAGTGTATATGCCCTAGGGGCCATTATTGTATCATACTAGCTTGTATATTACTTAATGGAAGCTTGGGATATTCACAGTTATATAACAGTCTTGCTAAACATGGCAGTATGCTACTTGGTTTTATCTATCTTAATATGTGAGTATACGTATTGATAGAGCTCTTAGGATATTTCTTCACTACCAGCATTGTGATGGCAGTCACACTAGTGGGGGCTGGGTAGTCTACAGGCACATCCTTTTTCAGGTCCCTAGTCGTAGGATTATCGAGACAGGGCATCGATACTCCGGAGTAGACTAGTGTGTACGCTTCTCATCCCAGTTGGGGAGATGGTCTGTCCCACTGCCATCAGTACGTCGTACTAGAGATAATATACAGGTGCTCGTTGGGTTACGGGTACACCGGACATGACTCGCAGGGAACTGTTGGTTGGTATTATACCAGTCGTCAGTAAACAGTTCCCAGGTGACATGACAGCATAGTCCGCAGACTTAACACTGCTACTTCGCCTCGAGTGTGTCCCACTGTTCTTAGATTGCTACCCTACCACGACTCAAAGGAGTCGTGCAAACAGGTAGCAGTTGGGTGCAGTCCCGAGCACTTGGAGGTAGTGGCGGTTAGACAGGATTCGTCGATCCCGGTATTGGGAGTTGATATCGCGCTGTGTCAGAAAGCCATTACGCAAAGTCTCTGGCCAGGGAAAGCGAGATTTACTGGTAGGTTCCAGTTGTTTCTCAGGGTGTAATGGGCTACGCTCCGACACGACTTATATTGCTATTAGGGGACTGATGCTTGCCGCCCCCTAGGGCCGATATGCGATAGACTTAGACGAACAGACCGGACTGTATGTAGATTGTCACATCAGGCTCAGTAGGAGTTCAGATGGGTTTCCTCATCGGCCTTCTTATCGACATCTACCTGGGGACCGTTACGTATAGCTAGTGCCGCTTGCGGTCTGTGGTTAAACCCACTGCCAGCGTAGTAGTTGAGTCTTTAGAGTCCCACACAGAGAGTTTCCCTGCTCCAGGAGAAACGATATAGAGGTCGTATGGTTTTACGACGAGGGTTCGGACGCATACGTGTGTTTACGCACGTACGACATTTGGACAGTTTTTACTAGCCGGCTTTGGTTTAAGCCAGATTCTAGTATCGGATTATTGGATTTATACAGTCTAAAGTTTTCCCGTGTTTTCACGGATAGGAGAGGCGTTCTCGTAATTTCGTGGGAAGCTTCTAGAAGGATGGTGACTTGAGGGTTTAGGTGGCATTTGCATTTATTGTGTTAATGACTCATTTGTGTGATTCATCCATGGAGTTAATGCATCATTTATTGATCTAATGACTCATGAGATGAATCACTCATATGAATAAATGAAGCATGGTTGTTAAATGATTTTATTTATTTATTTCATAAAAGATAATGCTTCATATATTCAAATGAGTTCATTATCTCTTCTTATTCTCATGCTCACCTTCTCTCTCCTCAAGCTCACTCTCTCTTCAAACCCTAATCCTGCCACTCATGTGTTGAGATCAATGATTAGATAGACTAATTAATCCATAACCATACTCTATATCACTTAGGTGCCTTTGATTAGCAACTAAAGAAACCTAGTTACCTCAAGTTTAGAGGTGAAGCTTGGTGTAGAAGCTCTCGGGAGGATCGTCTATTACGTAGAGAAGGCCGAAGAGGAGGTGGAGAACGAAAAGGTGAAGGACAAAGTTCACTAGGTATAATCACTTCTCATAGTAGTTAACAACTTCTATGTCTTTGTTAGTTATCGTTTAGCAAAGATCCTTGCGGTTAGTCGATGTTTACGCAAAGAACAAGATCGTTTTTCATATTTCCGCCTCCCCTCAAGTCGTGGGGTGTTGTACATCGACTTACAGTCTGTGTTCCTTAGCACTCTAGATTTTTTTAAATTGCATACTCGATGCATGCTAAAACCTAGTGGTCGTGCTAAGAAACTCTAACACATGTGGCTCGAGACTGTACCTAAAATCCACCTGTTTGCACGACTCCTTTGAGCCGTGGTATGGAGGAAATCAAAGCACAGTGGGAACCACACAAGACACTATGACGATCTCGGGTCTACAGACTAACCTGTACCAGTTGTTGGAAATGTATGCCCTGTTAGTTATATGTATGCCCTAGAGGCCATTACTGTAAATAGGATGTATATTGTAGTGGATGCTGGGACATATATAGGGAGGACTTTCTTGCTCGACATGATAGTATGCTATCTGGTTGCTCTTTACCTTAACGTGTATACTGACTGTCTCTCTATTACATGTTGGTAAAGCCCTTAGGATGTGTGCATGACTACCTGGACTATGATGCGGATCATATTAGTGGGGACATGGTAGTCCATAAGTACATCCTTCAAAGTCCCTAGTCGTGGGTGTATCGAGACGGGGCATCGATATACCAGAGTAGACTAGCATGTACCTTCTCAACCCATACAGATGGGCGATGGATGATCCCATATCCATTGGTGTTTGACATCAGAGATGATATACGGGTGCTCAGTAGAGACTGGGTACACTGGACGGACTCGCCGAGAACTCCCAGATGGTATTATACCTCACGACAGATGGCAGTTCTCAGGTGACACTGGTACAGAGTAGTCTGTTGACCCGAGATCGTCATAGAGTCTTGTGTGGTTCCCACTGTGCTTTGATTTCCACCTTACCACGTCCAAGAGGGCGTGCAAAACGGTGGCTTTTGGGTACAGTCCCGAATCACATGGAGGCAATGAGAGATAGGAGGGGATTCGTCTCTCCCGGTATAGGGAGTTGTTGTTGCCCTGTGTTCGATTGGCTATAACCGGAAATCCCTGGCCAGGGTTGCTGAGATTTACTGGTAAGTGTTACCAGTAGTTTCTCGAACTGTTATAGACCTCATATCGACACGATTTATCGAGCTATTGGGGTCTGACGTTTACCACCCCTAGGCAAGATATGCGACATATCAGACGACGAGACCGGACTGTACGGTAGTGTTACTGGTTGGATTCACTGGAGTGTGAGCGGGCTTGCTCGTCGATCTTCTGATCGCTCAATACCCGGGTGGCCGTTATGTTTAGCAGACCGCTTGCGGCTTGCGGGTGTTTGATATGATCATCACCTGCTGCCGGCGTATTGACGAGTCTTTAGAGTCCTACACAGAGGTTTCCTGGCTCAAGCGAAACGTAATAGGAGCGCATATGAGATATGTGCGGGACCGAGAATAATGCGTGTATGTGATACCGTATTTCATTCTCGCGATGAATGTATCGATTGGTTGTATGCGATATAACCTAGTTATCGAATCAAGTATTGATTCGATAAGCCGATACATAGGATACTAGTCGGTTATATGCAATATGACCGGATCGTTAAATCAAGTGTTGATTTAATGATTTAATGTATAATTATATATTTGATATATTATTTTGCATTAACTAGTATCGGTTCACTTTAAATGGATTTTCTCACTCGCTTGTGCACATTGTATATTCGATATAGTTTTGTGCACTTGATTGTATCATGTTTGATGATACATGCAAAATTGGTTAAGTGTAAAGATTGAACCTTGGTTATATGAATGGTTAGGGTTATGATTACTTATTCATTTATTTATTTATTAGTTTTGGAAAATAAAAGCATAAAGAGAAAAAACAAAATGGTTTTCTTTCATTCTTTCTTTCATGAAGCTTGTTGAAGCTTCATGAAGCTTTTGACCAAGTGACCATTTTGTCTTCTTCTTTAACCCTAACCACTCACATAAACTCTAGTTAGCTCTCTACACTTAACTATGGTTTGATTATGATAAGAATGATTATTCTTTTCTATTCTTTAATTCTTATCATATCATCTTCTTCTTCTTCTTCTTCATCTTCTACTTGAAGAAAACCTTGCCTCCATTAATGGTAAAGTGAGAAAAAGAGTGAGAAATCCAATTCTAAAGTGAACCCACTTCCTATTTCTTCATCCTCTACCTCTTGCCAAGTAGTAGAGTGTGTTTCCTTCACAAGTTTTCTTGACTTGGTGAAGTGAGAGCTTGATCTAGCGATGCCTCGACGTAGATCATCTTCGGCATCGTCGTCGATGACTTAGCCCGTCCATTCTCCGATGAAGCCGACGCTAGAGCCCGGGGTTCGACTTGGACAGCGAGGAGACATCATCGCGGAGCTATGGAGGTGGAGGACCGGATCTACAAAGGTTGTATTTCCGTTCCCTTAGTAAAGTAGTTTACTAGTTGCTTCTTTCGCCTAGACATCTAGCCAACGATCTTGTTAGGGTTTCTCGGCACCGTAATTTTTGAAACGGGCATGGTTGATGCCTTGTGAGACCTCTAGTGTGTGCCTAGGAACCCTACATGCCCTAGAGCCCATTATTTATATGTATACATGTGGATGCTTGGACATATATATGTACAGGACAGTCTTGCTCGATATGATATTATGCTATCTGGTTTGTCTTTATCTTAACATGTGGATATGTTTTACTTGCTATTACGTATCACTCATACATGTTGATAAAACACGTAGGATCATTGCTAGACTACCTGCGTTGTGATGGCGATCATACTTATGGGAGCTAGGTATTCGGTACGCACATCCTTAAATGGTCCCTAGTCATAGGAGTATCGAGACTGGGCATCGATATTCCGGAATAGACTAGTGTATACGTTTCTAGAACCAAACGAGGGGCGATGGTATGGTCCCGCAACCATTGGTCTTTTGCACCTAAGATCGTATACAGGTGCTCACTGGGTGTGAGTACACCGGACGGACTCGCCGAGAACTTCCAGATGGTACTATACCTATCGTCAGGTGGAAGTTCTCAGGTGACATGAGTACAGGTTAGTGTTCAAACCTGAGATCGTCATTTGTCTAATGTGAGTTCACACTGTGCTTTGATCACTACCCTACCACGGCTCTACTGAGTCGTGCAAACAGGTTTTAGTTGGGTACAGTCCTGAGCCACATGGAGGCAGTGAGCGATTGTTGGGGATTCGTTTCTCCCGGTGTAGGGAGTCGATATCGCACTGTGTTCAATTGGTCAGGACCATAAGACCTTGGCCAAGACAGTTCGGATTTACTGATAGGCTGATCAGTAGTTTCCCGGATTGGTCCTGAGCCGCATCAGCACGAATTATCGGGTTATTAGGGACTGACGTTTACCACCCCCTATACCTGGTATACGATACTCTCAGACGAAGAGACTGGACTGTACGGAGATTGTCACGGATAGGCTCAGTAGGAATCCGGATGAGTTTGCTCGTTGGCCTTCCTTTTCTACAGGTACCCGGGTAGCCGTTACGTACAGCTAGTGCCGCTGACGTGCTTGTGGTTATGGATTTATCCAGTAACTCATTGCCGGCGTATGTCGAGTCTTTAGAGTCCAACATATAGGGTTTTCCTGGTTCAGGTGAAATGATGTAGTAACCGTATTGGATACGTGCAGGGTTCCGATCGATTGATGTACTTTGTATCCGGACTTTCGATCGGACGGTTGGTAATACTAGCCGGCTTGGGTTTGAGCTGGATTATTAAATCAGGTATTGATTTGATCATTTACATATATATATTTCAATATGTATATTCTAGTATTACGTTCTTCGTGTTATTCTATCTCTTTGGGCATTAGTGTTTTTATCCGAATGCAGGTATGTATATACTGTAGACTGTAATATGTATTTTATTACGAATAACATTCTAGAAAGTGGACACCTCATTAGCTTTTTGCATTTATTTGATAAATGGAAATGAGGTGTAAAGTGAAGGAGAAGGGGGTATGGTGAGAACCATGGCTTCAATAGTTGACAAATGAATTATTAATTCATTTGTGGCAACTATTGAAGCATGGTTGGATTTCTTTAATGATAGATATTGTTTTACAAAACCATTGCCATCTATTTTCTCTCACATGCTTGCTCATTTTTTTTGCATCTCACCATTTTGCTTCACCTCCTCCTCCTTCTCTTGAGCTTTACCATCTTCATCATTTTCCTCCTCTTTACATTCTCATGTGTTGAGAAACAAGAGAGGAAGCAAGATACAGATAATAGAACACTTAGAGCTTCACACTACATCCTAAAGTTCTTGGATTAGAATCCCATGTTCTCTAGTTGCTCCTATTGACACTTAGCTAGGAGCTAGAGCCATGGATCACATCTCTCGGATGGATCATCTACGACAAAAGAGGACCGGAGAGCAAGATCGATCGCGGAGAACCGATGGAGAAAGAAGTGAAGATCAAGCTTGTTCAAGGTGGCCACTAGGAGCATATGATGAAGAAAGTGTTAGAGATAGTGCCCTCAGAGTCAATTATTGGATCACAGGCACGTGATTGCAATGATTGAGGGAGGACCTATCCCGGTAGGACAGTCTTACTCGAGATGATAGTATGCTATCTGGTTTACCTTTATCATCGTGTACTATTTTAGGTGACATGACAGGTCGCCATTGCACGTTGATAGAGCCCCTAGGATTCTTGCTTGACTGCCAGCAGTATGAGGGCGATCATATAAGTGAGAGCTGGAGTCTATAAGCACATCCTTAAAAGGTCCCTAGTCGTGGGAGTTTCGAGACAGGGCATCGATTCTCCAGAGTAGACTAGTGTATACAGTCGAGACCCCGACGAGGGGCGGTGGCCGGTCTCACAAGCCACTGGTGTCAGTTGGTTCACCTAAGATGTATACAGGTGCTCATTGGGTTATGAGTACACCGGACAGGACTCGCCGGGAACATGCTAGTTGGTCTTATACCTGACGTCAGATAGCAGTTCCCAGGTGACATGTGTACAGGTTAGTTCATCGACCTGGGGATCATCATTTGTCTCGTATGAGTTCCCACTGTGCTTTGATTACTACCCTACCACGGCTCAAAGGAGTCGTGCAAACAGGTTTTAGTTGGGTACAGTCCCGAGCCATATGGAGGCAGTGAGCGGATCTTCAGGGGTTCGTCTCTCCCGGTATTGGGGGTGAGGTCGCGCTGTGTCTAGGAGAGCCATTACACGAAGTCCTTGGCCAAGGCAGGAGATTTACCGGTAGGTATTCCAGTAGTATCTCAGGGTGTTCTGGGCTACACTCCGACACGACTTGTACCGCTTTTGGGGGTCTGACTTTTACCAACCCCCTAGGCTCGACATGCGATGCTCATAGACGAACGGACCGGACTGTACGGATATTGTCACTGACAGGCTCAGTAGGGTGTCAGGATGAGTTCGCTCATCGACGTCCCTTTTGGTCAATAGCTGGTGGCCCGTCACGTATTGGCTCATACCTCTGACGTGCTAGTGGTTAAATCCACAGCCATAGTATTGACGAGTCTTTAGAGTCCACCACACTTACAGTTACTCAAGCTTTCGGGCGAAACGATGTAGAGGCCGTATGGAAATATGGCAGGGTTCGATCAGATACGTGCGGTATTGCACGGATCGTGATCGGACAGATTTTACTAGCCGGCTTTGGCTTAAGTCGGATTCTAGTTTTAGATAGTGTAGTTTTGTCTCTTTGCATTTGTGTTCAGTGGGAATACAAATGCGGGCATGTATTTGCAGTAGCGGGGTTTTCCTGTAATTTATTACGGGATCGATTTTCTGGGGTTGCCAGTTTGCATTCCGTTCCGGCCGGTTTTCTTTTATTCCTTCACAGCCGGACTATCCGTTGGAGGGTGTTATTTGCACATTTGCAAATAACATTTTGATGAGGGGTTTCATGCATATGTGTGGCTTCCTCATCATGAGATTCTTTTATGGTCATTCCATTGCCATTATGTGATTAGAAATGGATTGGAAATTGATTTGATGAATTTCTTTTGTTTATCATTTCCTTTTTCTCCGCTTGCTTGAAAAAGAATTCATTTTTTTCCACCCACTAATTATAGGGCCGGCCACTGTTGATAGAAGTGGAGAGGTTTAATTATATTGTGTGAATAATTCTTTTCATGCTAATTGGGTGGAACCCCCCCATTGTATGTGTGCTGTGAAAGATAAAATTCCTTTTTCCTTGGTTTTAATTTGTATATACACTTCACACATCATTTCCAGTGAGCACTATCTAATGGCTGGCCGAGCTCATTTCTTGTGATGCTCATTTTTCTTAGCATCCATCCACGAAAATTCTTGTGCAAAATTCCTCCATAAATGGCAACCTCATAAACCCCAAAGAGACATGGCTACTACACTATTCTACAGCATCCCTTGGACGCGTCGGCTGGCCAACTTCGCGCCCGAGTTGTCTCGGTCAAGAGGTGGGAGCCCGTAAAAGATTCCGGCTACGTGGTGCCCTTTCCGACGAGGACGTGACGGACGGAGATTCCGCGGAAGATCGGAGTGGAGACGAAGACCGAAGTACACGGATCACTCGGTATATCTCTTCCCCATCTTGTAGTTAGCTAGAACTAGTTTAATGGTCCGATCCGGGTGTTTAGTGCGCGGTGGTGCCGGTTTGCTAAGTTCGCAAAATTAAAGTTTATCACCGCTTCCGCATTTGGCCGTCTGATTGACGGCCGGGGCGCCACCGTGCACTTTCAGTGGTATCAGAGCCTCGCCATTAACTTCGTCTAGCTTTGTTTGATGTGTTTGCATTTCCGATCGACCAAAATTTCCAAAAACCGTATTTTCCTTCACATCAGTTTCTGTCGAAATTTTTTGAAGTCCAAAAATTTTTCAGGTTGTCTCAGAATGATGTGCAGGGAGTTCTTAGAACACTGGAAAAATTCGACAACACGATCCCTCCGTACGACCGCGGAACCGCGGCCATGACCCCTCTTTGGCCGCGGTTCCGCCGCAGGAATATGGGATCATGTCATCGTTTCTTTGCAGTGGGCTTGTGGGCTAAAAATAGGGGTTTTGGAATATTAAAATTGGGCCCAGAATTTCTGTGAGTGCTACAGTATTGCTTGGGGGCCCACTTGTTAATTTTTTATCGATCGGATATTTTAAACACATTATTTCACAGTATTTACATTATATCTGCGACCGTGAATGCCACTCGATCGGTAAATCCGGTCTAACTGCTATAGCCCGGTTAGACGGATTTGCGAACGTGACTTTCACGTTGATGTTTTGTGTTTTTGCTGTGATGTTGCGGATCGGTCGTGGGGATAGCCTGGATGCAATGCTAGTACAGTTTCTGTTGTATTATGTACATTTGATATTGCGGGGCGAGCGTCCGACATGTGGACTGCCGTTACTGCCTGTTTGTATTATTCTTTTGGGGCACGACCTGGTTGCGGTCGATGTACCCGTTGTATGTATATTTTACTTTCTGTACTAAGATTACCCCGCGGAGGGGTGCACGGATAGCCGGGTTCTAGAGGGCAACAAGCCCGCATCTCATGGCATTGAGACGGAGGGGGCTTCACTCTAGGATTGGCGGGCTATTCGCCGCACTCGTAGGGGTTACAGGTTGACCCAGGAGGGGTGCCCAACTTACCGGATTCCGTGAAGTGCTGGGTGGTCCATTCACGGTGCTGAAGGGGGCTGCCTAACTTCAGGTTTTGTCGGGTAGCTTGCCGCGCCCGTAGGGGTCTAGGATTTCATTGCACAGGCTATCCACACGACCAGGGGAACGTCGGGTTTCAGTAGTGGCTCTGTGAAACCCGGGGATCCCAGATATCTGTATTGTTCTGTGATGCTGTACATTTCTGTGATGTTGCATTTTTTTTCAAGCCTTGAGCGAATATAATATATTGGTATATATATTAGTAGATGTTGTATATGTTTTACATCCGCGCTAGTCCAGTCCCCGCTCTATCGTTAGTTAGCTAACCTAACGGGTAATGACGGGACCCAGTGGCAAATGCGGATGGCATATACGTACATCAGTATATTTTCATTCTTTGTGGTGTGATCAATTGATGGGACTGCGTTGATTCGGATCAATGCAAGTTTAAACAGACCTATTCTGATGTTGTTGGAACACTTTTCAAAAAGCTGTTATTGCAAGGACGTTCACTTTTGTTTTGCATCGTGGTATTCATTTGGAATATCCTGCTCCTCAGTCGACGAGGCAAGGGCCGAGATCCCTTCACCGGGAGTGACCCCTTGGACAGAAGTTTGCGTCAGGGCATTAACTTCACTATAGCCGATTACTTTTGCTTTGCATCGTGGTATTCATTTGGAATATCCTGCACCCCATTCTACGGGGAAAGAGCCGAGATCCCTTCACCGGGAGAGACCTCTTTAGTAAAGGTTTTCGTCACTATATTTTCTAAAAAGCTATCTGTTCCTTCAACGATATCAAGTTCATTACGTTAAAGGTTTTCCCCAGAAACCATTCGTAGCCCTCCGTCGTTTCATATGGGTAGTCAATAGTATTCAAGCTGTGTTTGTTGGCCAAAGTCAAGGCACAGTGTTTGGTAGCTGTTGGTTATTCATATGCAGCATAGATAGATGCGTTGGTTTGGGGCAGTCGTATAGCCTTGTTGGCCAAAGTCAAGGGCTTGTACTGGTGGGCTCAAATTAACCTGGAGAATGACGGGCAGAACTTGACATGTGACTTATGATTTGTTGGCCAAAGTCAAGGTCATAAGAGCATGGGGTAAAAATCCACATCGGGAGTTTCAAAAGAACTGAAACTTGCCAGATATGCGCATACCTTCTGGAGTATGATAGCGTGAGCGGATTCCGTCACGTTATCATGCAATGATAGTTGGATCCCGATTCCCACTGATGAGTTGGCTTACTCCTCGGGTGACCCCGACTAATTCTTCTTTCAGGTTTGGAGGAGAATTTGAGGTACAGTGGGAGGTTTCCAGATTAGATAAATTGGTTACCATTCTGATCTAGGTTAGAGTGCACACTGAGCGTTTCTTTTCTCTCTCTCTCTGGCAGCGACCTTTGACCCGACCCTAAGACTATGACTCAGTAACCAAGTTGACCGAACCTTCTTAAACACTGGCTTTTGGATTATCAGAGTTGCAGACCTCATTGCCACTCCTACTTTTACCCTTTTTCTCCAGGACACCGCGTATTACTGCGAACGTCCACTTCCATTGGACAAAACCATCGTATGGTTAGATACGAACTCGAAAGAATTCGAGGATGGTTTCCGGTTCTGGAGAAAACGGATAGGATTATTCAGTTGTCTTTTCCCTTTTTACCTTCTCTCAAGTTGTGAGTACTCCTTGGTTTAGGAGATAGTACACCTATTACGCAAATTGGATAGTCTTATTCCAAACCTTAGGCTGGTGCCGACCGGTAGGGAATGAAGAAAACCAATTAGCCTAAACGGTGTGCAGAAGGTATTAAGATTAAGACAAAGCAAAGGATTAGTAAGAGGGCAAAGTAAATTGCGACTGATATTCACGACCAAACCAAGTATTTCTTCGCCAATCCTAAATCACCTTTGTATTTCTCCAGGACACTCTGTATCACTATGAAGATCCACAGTTTATTGGATACTCCATCGTATGGTTATATACGAACTCGAAAGGAACTTGTTCCAGTACGGGGATGGATTCTGGTCCAGGAGAAATAGGAATAAGGTTTATTCGGTTGTCTTTTATCTTCACCTTCTCTCGCATTGCGAGTGCTCCTAGGACTAGGACAGTACACCCATTATGCTTATTGGATAGTCTTCTTCCAAACCATAGGCTGGTGCCGAACGGTAGGGAAGGAAGAAAACCATTTGGCCTAAGGGGTGTGCAGAAGGTAATGACTAAAGGCATATAAAGGGATTTGGAGAGGTGGCAAAGAATTATACGGTTATAGTTGTGAATCTGGATAATGGTAGAGGCATTACTAGGAATACCAGGATACCCCATCGAAACATTTCAATGTTTCAGTTCAACTGTGTACTATTAAAAGAAAACTGATTTCCCGATTGGACACTTGCTCCAGGATATGTATTTACCAAGTTTGATTCTCACATCTGTATGGTTTTACAGATGATGAGTGGGAGTAAGTTATTGGGAATAGGGTGATCATCCTCATTATATCGGGATTCGTTGTAATCGGTGATATTTGAGGAGATCATCTGGGCTGTTTGCCGGTCGGCAAATATTTGGTTTTGAATATCCGCTGTTGTGCACCAATTTCAAATTGATATATCTGTACGTCTATTTTCATAGAGTGAGATATACCTTTTGATATTATGTCGATGACATTTACCTATATCAATGGATGGTTAGGTAAGGAGCATTAAACAGCGGTGTAATTCTGGTTAACCATAAGTACAGTTTTCAACCTACGACACACAGTGAAAGAGTTGTCAGACTCAAGGGACTTATACAGAGTATTGTATATTTGTCCAGGGTCCATCAGGACAGAGGGGTTGGTCCTCATACTATATTCTGTTTACTTTTAACTTCTCTAGTTCTTAGACATGTGTTTCTTAGAAACACAGGGTCTAAGTTTTGAGGAGTTATAGGTATTTGAATAGAGTAGAGAACCAGGTGTAGCAAGTATCGGGATTCTTCAAAGTGATTGAAGATGTAGATACTTGTATATGGTATTCAGTTGATAGTGATGAGAAAGAGAAATTGCTTCTCTTTCAGGTTACTCATAATTGGAAGCATTCCTAAGTTGAGTAACGCTGATCGGCCTCCTTCCATTTAGTTGACATGCACTGGAGACAGCTGCATGATTTGAATCTGGTTAAATTAAATCAGTGCCTCTGGTTCTATATTGGATATAGAACAGTTCATATCTTAACGATGTTAAGGTACGGGGAGTTGTCCGGCTTATGATTAAAACCAGACACTGGACAACTCAAGGCACGATTCTGTAATGGCTGTTTGTGGGTTGACCCAAGCTATGACGAGGGTTGACTTTCTACCATCTGGGAGATCAATAGTAATATTGTTCTAGACTCGCCACAGTTTTAATAAAAATGGATTTTTCAGAAAACAGTAGTGGGAGTATGGTAGAACTGGAAGTGATTCCAGAACCGCAAACGATTACTGAAGATTTGATAAGGAACCTAAAGATTCAATCTGGTTTGACATTCCATTGGCCACTCCGCAGATACGGTGGGTAACTTCAGGCACCCGAGGGTACTCCGGTAGCCTCAAGGACGGTGACAGGGAAGTTCTTGTTTACCCACACTTGCCATTGCTGTTGTTCCAGGCTGCGAGACCCGGCAGGAGGATGAGTATAGCGTCGTTCTGAACTAGCTTCAGAAGTGTACGTATATATGACTCTGCCAGAGGGTTGTCGTAGTCAGTGGGAGCAGCGGAAGCATTAGTGGACATCAGGCTTATGTCTATTTATAGACTAAAGCAGATGTAGCGGAGATAGATCATTTATTTCTGATGTGATAGTCATAGGTTTGACTTCATCAGAATAGGGGATGGATCTGTTGAGAAGGTAGTAGGGTGTGATATCCTGGTATTTGGATGACATACACAAAATAGGAAGTGACATTCCTATACTACGATCGGTTATACTTTGGTCGTCACACAGTGGTTTCTCCACAAGGGACTTGGACATTATATCAGACATACTAGTTACTAGATCTATGGTTTTTAGATCTAGATTTGGGTGGTTTCCCAATCAGGGTACTTCGACAGCATTCTAAGAGTATTTAGAATGGACGACTCCTGGCACGGTAGTGTACCTGCAGGTGATGGAGTCACCCTCTCTAAAGGTGTCTTATAGACTAAAGTAGAGAGGGATGTGCATGATTGGCAGATCACTTGCTTAAGCAATTGAGTCAATCATGAGATGTCAAGTACCACACCAGATGTTGTTCTTGCATTAGATGCAATAAGTTGACATTGATCCAATCCTGGAGAAACAGTCGGAAGCAGTTTTAGAACATAAGTGGATGTTCTAGGGATATGATAACGACAGACTCATTTGGGAGACAATTATCATTCCAGGCTTCCAAGGTGACATGGACGACAAGGAGGTTGTCAGAGTTATAGTTTTCCTTCTGACGAAGGGCAGTATTTTGGACAGGTAGTCCAAGGCAATACTGAGGGTGGCATGGCGCAGGATACTGATTAAGTTCAGTTGACGATACAGTCTAAGAAGTTTGGATTTGGAGTTCATTTATGAGCTAGGTCCCATCAGACATCCAGACATTCTAAGACAGGTATTGCTCATTTCGGGAGATGGTTTTCTCCGCGAACTTAAGATATAGAGAGACATAGAAAGAAACATCAAGGCGGATCAACTCACTGAGGCTATTCCTCGAACGCAATAGTTTCGCAAACGAGTTTTGTGAGACTGACTAGTAGGGGAGTTGGGTGTTCGGTATCACACGGGCTGTGAGTATGCGACATCGCAATAATTAGCCTTGAGTGCAAGTGGGAGATTGTTGGAGATAGTGCCCTCAGAGTCAATTATTGGATCACAGGCACGTGATTGCAATGATTGAGGGAGGACCTATCCCGGTAGGACAGTCTTACTCGAGATGATAGTATGCTATCTGGTTTACCTTTATCATCGTGTACTGCTTTTGGTGACATGACAGGTCGCCATTGCACGTTGATAGAGCCCCTAGGATTCTTGCTTGACTGCCAGCAGTATGAGGGCGATCATATAAGTGAGAGCTGGAGTCTATAAGCACATCCTTAAAAGGTCCCTAGTCGTGGGAGTTTCGAGACAGGGCATCGATTCTCCAGAGTAGACTAGTGTATACAGTCGAGACCCCGACAAGGGGCGGTGGCCGGTCTCACAAGCCACTGGTGTCAGTTGGTTCACCTAAGATGTATACAGGTGCTCATTGGGTTATGAGTACACCGGACAGGACTCGCCGAGAACATGCTAGTTGGTCTTATACCTGACGTCAGATAGCAGTTCCCAGGTGACATGTGTACAGGTTAGTTCATCGACCTGGGGATCGTCATTTGTCTCGTGTGAGTTCCCACTGTGCTTTGATTACTACCCTACCACAGCTCAAAGGAGTCGTGCAAACAGGTTTTAGCTGGGTACAGTCCCGAGCCACATGGAGGCAGTGAGCGGATCTTCAGGGGTTCGTCTCTCCCGGTATTGGGAGTGACGTCGCGCTGTGTCTAGGAGAGCCATTACACGAAGTCTATGGCCAAGGCAGGAGATTTACCGGTAGGTATTCCAGTAGTATCTCAGGGTGTTCTGGGCTACACTCCGACATGACTTGTACCGCTTTTGGAGGTCTGACTTTTACCAACCCCCTAGGCCCGACATGCGATGCTCATAGACGAACGGACCGGACTGTACGGATATTGTCACTGACAGGCTCAGTAGGGTGTCAGGATGAGTTCGCTCATCGACGTCCCTTTTGGTCAATAGCTGGTGGCCCGTCACGTATTGGCTTATACCTCTGACGTGCTAGTGGTTAAATCCATAGCCATAGTATTGACGAGTCTTTAGAGTCCACCACACTTACAGTTACTCAAGCTTTCGGGCGAAACGCTGTAGAGGCCGTATGGAGATATGGCAGGGTTCGATCAGATACGTGCGGTATTGCACGGATCGTGATCGGACAGATTTTACTAGCCGGCTTTGGCTTAAGCCGGATTCTAGTTTTAGATAGTGTAGTTTTGTCTCTTTGCATTTGTGTTCAGTGGGAATACAAATGCGGGCATGTATTTGCAGTAGCGGGGTTTTCCTGTAATTTATTACGGGATCGGTTTTCTGGGGTTGCCAGTTTGCATTCCGTTCCGGCCGGTTTTCTTTTATTCCTTCACGGACGGACTATCCGTTGGAGGGTGTTATTTGCACATTTGCAAAAAACATTTTGATGAGGGGTTTCATGCATATGTGTGGCTTCCTCATCATGAGATTCTTTTATGGTCATTCCATTGCCATTATGTGATTAGAAATGGATTGGAAATTGATTTGATGAATTTCTTTTGTTTATCATTTCCTTTTTCTCCTCTTGCTTGAAAAAGAATTCATTTTTTTTCCACCCACTAATTGTAGAGCCGGCCACTGTTGATAGAAGTGGAGAGGTTTAATTATATTGTGTGAATAATTCTTTTCATGCTAATTGGGTGGACCCCCCCATTGTATGTGTGCTGTGAAAGATAAAATTCCTTTTTCCTTGGTTTTAATTTGTATATACACTTCACACATCATTTCCAGTGAGCACTATCTAATGGCTGGCCGAGCTCATTTCTTGTGATGCTCATTTTTCTTAGCATCCATCCACGAAAATTCTTGTGCAAAATTCCTCCATAAATGGTAACCTCATAAACCCCAAAGAGACATGGCTACTACACTATTCTACAGCATCCCTTGGACGCGTCGGCTGGCCAACTTCGCGCCCGAGTTGCCTCGGTCAAGAGGTGGGAGCCCGTAAAAGATTTCGGCTACGTGGTGCCCTTTCCGACGAGGACGTGACGGACGGAGATTCCGTGGGAGATCGGAGTGGAGAAGAAGACCGAAGGACACGGATCACTCGGTATATCTCTTCCCCATCTTGTAGTTAGCTAGAACTAGTTTAATGGTCCGATCCGGGTGTTTAGTGCGCGGTGGTGCCGGTTTTCTAAGTTCGCAAAATTAAAGTTTATCACCGCTTCCGCATTTGGCCGTCGGATTGACGGCCGGGGCGCCGCCGTGCACTTACAGAAAGAAGACCGAAGGACACGGATCGTTCGGTGAGACTTTCTCAACATAGTAGATAGCTCTCCTATTTTTGCTAGTTAAGTTTATGGTTAGATCCGGTTTACTGGGTTATTCTAGCGCCGTTTTTACTTTGGTAGAAAAAAATTTGTTCCGGAAACGGCCACGGATGATGGTTAGGGCGTTAGGGTAACCCAACATGGTATCAGAGCCAGCCTATAAACCCTATAATAGCAGGTTTAAACAATGTTAAAATAACGAAACCGAAACGACTTCGAAATACGAAATCCAAAAACCAAGTTTCTGTCAAAATTTTTAGAGGCTCTAAAAAATTTTAAACAATTGCAGAGTGCTCAATTACTTGTAGATAGAACATCATGGAAAGATGAGGCCAAGATTCAAAACTGTGGCCGGCCACATGAGCAATTTTCTTGGCCTAGCCGGCCAAGTTGTTGAATTTGGTGTCGTATTTTTTTGGGTGTTCCAGTCTCTTGGTTTTAAGATTTCAGGTGTAGTATGTTTTTGCCCAGATTGGATATTCTGTTATCTTTGGTATTGGGGCAATACGGAGTATTTAGAAGTCGCTATTTTAACACTATTTAAAAGTTATCAGTACTTAGTTTAGCATCTGCGACCATGAATGTCATTTGATCGGTATAACCCATCTATCTGCTATATGTTCTTTTTAATGGGTTTGCGAACATGACATTCACGTTGATGTTCTGTGATTATACTGATATTGTGGTTGGATTGTTGTGGTGGATAGCCGGTAGCGCAATGGTTTAGTACAGTTTATATTCATTTGTACATTTGTTATTGCAGGGCGAGCGTCCGACTTGTGGATAGTTGTTTCTGCCGTGTTGTAAATTCTTTTATTGGGGCACGACCTGGTTGAGAACGATGTCACCATTGTATATATTATTTTCCTTTTCTGTACTAGAACTACCCCACGGTGGAATGCACGAATAACCGGATTCTAGAGGGAAACAAGCCTGCATCTCATGGCGTTGAGACAGAGGGGGCTTCACTCTAGAATTGGCGAGCTATTCGCCGCACTCGTAGGGGGTATAGGTATGACCCACGAAGGGGCGCTCAAGTTACCGAGTCCCGTGAAGTGCTGGGTGGCCCATCCACTTTGTTGATTGGGGTTGCCTCACTTCTGGGATTAGCGAGTAACTTGCCGCGCTCGTAGGGGTCCAGGTTTCCGTTGCATGGGATATCCACACGACCGGGAACGTTGGGTCTCATTTGTGGATCAAATGAACCCGGGGTTCCAAGATTATCCGTCGTTCTGTGTTGCTTGCTGAGATTTTGTGATGTTGCTTATATCATGCCTTGGTTGACTTGTATCGTTTGTGTCCTCGACTATTTATATATCTATCCTCTTATTTACTTGTGTGCGATTCTAGGATCGGGTGTAGAGACGTCGGACGCGGAACGGAAAAGCAAGGCTGTGATTGGATCAGATTAGCCGAGGCGTCCCGGTGAGTAGATCTACACATCTATGGGGGGACGTCTGGATGGCACGAGGCGCCCGATAGTTAGGATTACCTGTAGTGCTTGTATTTATATGCGTAATCTCCTAGTCATTCATCTCATTGCATTGCATCATCTTATATACTTATGATATTATCTCATAGGACACTTGCACCTTTACCATTAGTTCATGCCACACGTGCACTATTCATGCGAACACACACGCCTTTGGTAATTGCTATGCCACGAACACTATAGAACTTACTTAAATTAGTATCTAAACCATTTGCATCATATAAGATATGTAAACTGGTAGTTGTATATTCATTTCATCAACATTGATATGTAGGATGGCTAGTCACATATATCTATCTCATTGCATCATAATTCATACATAGTTTCTGGTCATATATTGCATGGTATATACTATCGTATCATAGACATCCATCATCACCGACATGTTTACATATTGTGATTCTTCTCAAGGATTTCAGTATTTATGAGATTTCTGGATTTTAGGGAAAACCGCAAGAATTTTATAAACCTGTTATTATTTTAAAAATGCAAGTTGTAGTTTTCTCGTGATATGATGTATGTGTCGTCCACCATGAGTTTCCTGATTTCTGTTGGTTTTCGAGACCCGATTCAAGGAGTAGGATGAACCGTCTCGGGTACATGGTGGGCCCAGTATGGTACCCCGGGGCAAGAAACTCGAGTTGTAGACGATGAGCCTGGCAGGGGCAGGCTATCTACCGGTGATGTCTGACGCGGCGGATATCCGGAGGATACTGACGTAGTCGTGAGATTTGATGATATGGGTCGATCCAGACAGACCGAGCCCGAAATATTGAGATATTGAGACACTGAGATATTGAGATATACATATTGTGTAAATGCTTGACACGGATTTTCTGTTGATTTTAGTTGATGATACTTCATTTTATTTCACAAAAGGTTTTACTAAGTTAAAGATACAGATCTTCTCATATCAGATATATCATGATTTCGTGTTGCTTATACATTCATGTTGCATTCATACTTATGCATCGCATTATATTGTATATGTAGGCAGTGAAGCATTTGCGTGCATGCTTACGATAGCCTTATTAGATGTTACTTACTACTCACGAGTTGGCAACTCACCCCCGTTGTGCCACAGTATCTTGCAGGTCTGACCCGTCAACATAGTAGCGGCGGGCGTACTTCTTATTTTGCTTCTTTTGTTTGGGCTTGCGGCTTTGCTCGTAGGTGGGTTGCGAGGATACTTTTGTTCCACCTTGTATTATTATTTGTATCTAGTATTCTCCATCTACCGCTTCTACCATTGTATTTGTGACCTAGAAATGTGACAGTGAGATTAGTTTATGTTTTGTTCTCTATTGTCGAGCTCACTTGAGCCGACGTGACGTTTTCTTTTTCTCGTGCTTTTATATACTTATTTTGCTCTTTTATGATGTATATTGCGTATGGTTGTGATTCCGCCTTTGGCGAAGAGCTAGCTCCTACTTGGGGATGCCTTTATTCATTACTTATATGTATTTTTGTATTGTACCAGTTTTTGGGCCAGTATTTACAAAGGAGACTGCCCAAATTTTCTGGAAAATTTGATATTTTAAAATGCTATAATCTGACTTTATTTTACTAAAGTCATCTTTTTAAGTTAAGTTTTCCTCACTCTTTTTATTTAAACGGTTTAGATTTCTGGGCCTTGGCTTACTTAGATTACGTTACGCCTTTAGAAGTTTCGTAATTTAAGTGCCAGTCACGTTACGTACTTTCGGGTCGTGACAAAGTTGGTATCAGAGCGATAGGTTTTACTTTTCTGAGTGTAGGATGACCCTCAGTAGATGGAGTATGTGACTTAAGTAGAGTGACGTAGCGTGTGTATGTTCCGCGGCATACCTACGATACGGTACTCCACCTACGTAACCTTAGGACATATTTGCTTGTACTTCCTTCCTTGATTCCATATGTCCTCTTGTTTCGATCGCAATGTTCCTACGAATCCAGTTTCTTGTTCCGGCCACTATGCCGCCGAAAACTATGAGGGCCAGAGGGCTGCCGCCAGGGCTGAGATTAGAGCGGGTTTGTTTGAGACGAGGACCGATCAGGGAAATACACCTACCCCTCAGGGACAGATTGGTCCGCCTTTTTCTAGGCCGGATAGCTAGGTTGGAGTCGAGTATTTAGGACTTATGACAGATGATTGGATTGTTAGTTGAGTCTAGCCGAGCTCTGAGAGCCGATGATGTCCTTCCTACTGCGGGGACTGTGATTGTACCTGCTGCTCAGGCAGTTGTTCCTGTTGTTACCGAGATTATTTCCGTATCCTTGCAAGAGTTTATGAGGCTGAAGCCTCCAGTTTTCACCGGCACAGATGCAGCGGAGGATCTGCAAACATTCCTCGACAGGATGGCTAGGATTTGTCGTTCGCTGAGATATTTTGACGAGAGATGGGTTGAGCTTGCGAGTTTTCGTCTAGAGGGTCTTGCTCAGACACGGTGCGAGTCAGTTGAGAGAGGCCGAGCTACAGGTCTACCTCCTATGACTTGGGATGAAATTCACAGCTGTATTTCTTGCTCGTTTCCATCCAGAGAGCGTTCGAGATGCTCGAGCTCGTAGTTTCGAGTCTTTGCGCAAGACTCCAGAGATGACAGTGTCCGAGTACGACATTCAGTTTACTTAGTTGTCCCGATTTGCTCCTTACCTGGTGGACACTGAAGAGAAACGCATAAAGAGGTTTGTGCGGGGACTTGACACACAGTTATTTCTTGCTATTGGCATCCAGTATTTTGACACTTATGCAGCCGTGATGGATGCAGCCTTACTATTGGAGGAGCGCATTTCTGAAACTTCGGTCGTTTCTCGACCGAAGCGGATTCGTACCGGTTTTCCAGCTCATAGGCGGTTTGGTAGACGTTGTGACAGGTGTTATTTAAGTATTTTCTTTCGATGTGCGTATTTCTTTTGTTGTTTGAACCTGTATATACGCACTTTGTACCGAGATAGGACCGAGAGTCGTCTTTGCTTGATCTGCCGCTTGTTGTGATTTCTCCCGTAGGCTAGTCTTTTGGTCGCTCGATATGTTTTTCGTCTGTGTTTATTTTGTTCGTATCGGAGATAAGGATTCTTCTGTCAATTTGATTCTTCTCAATATGTTGACTTCGAAGTTCTTCTGGGCATGGATTCGTTAGCCACGTGTTATGCGTCTGTGGACTGCAGTGAGAAGGCAGTCAGATTTAGTTTTCCGGGTGAGCCAGTTATTGTTATTCAGGGAAACCGTAGCGCCACCCTTCCCAGATTGATTTCTTCTCTTCGCGCCAGTCAGCTTTTGAAGAAGGATGTCAGTGGTTCTTAGCATATGTTCATGATGTTAGAAACGCGGGGATCCCGTTGGACCAGGTCCCGATTGGGAGAGAGTTTCCAGATGTTTTCCTGACGAGTTGCTTGGATTGCCACCAGAGCACGATTTTGAGTTTTGCTTTGACTTGATTCCCGACACGGGCCTAGTTCTATACCACCTTATCGGATGGCCTCGGCGGAGCTTAAAGAGCTGAAGGATCAGTAGCTAGACTTGTTGGATAAAGGGCTTGTTCGTCTGAGTGCATCACCTTGTAATGCTCTTGTCATATTCGTTAAGAAGAAAGACGACAGTTTGCATTTATGCGTCGATCATCGTCAGCTGAATCGGGTTACTGCGCGGAACAAATATCCCTTACCTTGCATCGACGATTTATTTGAATTGCTCCAGGGTGCGGGATATTTCGTGAAGATTGACTTGCGATCAGGTTACCATCAGTTGCGGGTTCGAGAGGATGATATTCCGAAAACTGCTTTTCACACACGTTACGGGCGTTATGAGTTCTTGGTGATGTCATTCGAGCTCACCAATGCCCCAGCAGCGTTTATGGACTTGATGAACCGTATATTCAAGCCGTTTCTTGATCAGTTTATCATCGTGATCATTGAGGACTTCTTAGTATACTTTTGGAGCCGAGTAGAGCCTGGGCAGTAATTGAGGATTTCGTTGTAGACTTTGAGGGAGCACTAGCTATTCGCTAAATTATCCAAGTGTGTTTTCTGGCTGGATAGTGTTGACTTCTTTGGTCACGTGGTTACGGCAAATAGTATACGTATAGACCCGAAGAAGATCAAGGCCGTTCAGCATTGGCCCAGACCAGTATCCGTTACAGAGGTCCGTTGCTTTTTGGGTTTGGCCGAATTCTATCGACGTTTCGTACAGGATTTTTCTCGTGTAGGTGTACCGTTGACCGGGTTGACCCGGAAGGGAGTTCCTTTTCTTGGACCGAGGCATGCGAGCAGAGATTTTGGCAATTGAAGACTCGTTTGACCACGGCGCCAGTATTATCTTTGCCTTCAGGATCAGGCAGTTTTGTCATTTATTGCGATGCTTCAGGATCAGACAGTTGAAGAAACACGAGCAGAATTATCCCACTCATGACTAAGAGATGGATGCGGTTATTTTTGCACTCAAGATTTGGAGACACTTCTTATACGGCGAGTCGTACCAGATATTCACGGACCACAAGAGTTTAAAGTACATTTTTTTTCAGCAGCGAGATCTGAATTTGAGACAACGCAGTTGGATGGAGCCAGTGAAAGACTGTGACTGCGTGATTCTTTATCATCATGGCAAGGTAAATGTTGTGGCAGACGCTTTGAGTCGGAGGCCCGGAGGTAGCTTATCTTGTTTGAGCGCAGTTAAAAGATGGTCGATGGCAAATTAGCAGATTCTATATGACAGCCGAGTACAGTTCGAGTTTACGTCGACCGGGGGACAGCTTGCCCGTGTCCGTGCACATCCATAGTTATTTGACCATATCCATGAGGTATAGTCCGATGACGTTCATTTGTCAGAGATCATGGAGCAGGTTCGACAGGGCAGAGATTTAGGGTTCGTGATAGATGATCAGGGAGTACTACGATTTGGGACTCGACTGTGTGTGCCATATTCCGAGGGACTAAGACGCGAGATTTTAAAGGAGGCACATCAGTCGACATATAGTGTTCATCCGGGTTCAATCAAGATGTATCATGACTTGAGAGATGTCTACTGGTGTGAAGGGATGAAGAGAGATGTCATAGATTTTGTTTCGGGATGCTGACTTGTCAGCAAGTCAAGGCCGAGAATCAGAGGCCAGCAGGAGAATTACAACCTTTGCCCATTCCGAAGTGGAAATGGGAACATATTTCTATGGATTTTATCGTGGGTGTACCTAAGACCAGTCAGAGTATGGCTCTATTTGGGTGATCGTAGACCGATTGACGAAAGCGGCTCACTTTCTGCCAGTAAGGACCATTTTCGAATTCGTTCAGTATGCTCAGATATATGTTGATGAGATTGTGCGACTACACGGCGTTCCGACTTGTATTGTGTCCCACAGAGGCACCCAGTTCACCACCGACTATGGCAGAAACTTCAGGAGACTTTGGGCACCAATTGAGTTTCAGTGCAGTTTTCTATTCGCAAACCGACGGTCAATCAGAGCGGACCATACAGACTCTTGAGGACATGCTCCGAGCTTACATTATAGATTTTGATGGCAGTTAGGATTGTTACTTACCCTTAATAGAGTTCTCCTACAATAATAGCTTCCAGGAGATGATTCAGACGGCACCCTTCGAGGCGTTATATGGGAGGAGATGTCGATCGCCCGTATGTTGGACAGAGCTCAGTGAGAGCAGTATTTTGGGGCCACAAATTGTGCAGAACACAACCGAAAAGATTCAGTTAATTCGGGATAGGATGAGAGCGGCCCAGAGCAGGCAAAAATCTTATGCAGACCGCGCAGACTTGAGTTATAGTAGGCGATCATGTTTTCTTGAGGGTCTCTCCGATGAAGGGCATGATGAGATTCGGGAAGAAAGGGAAACTTAGTCCCAGATATATGGGTCCCTTTGAGATTCTCAAGCATATCAGCGCAATTGCTTATCGTTTGGCTCTTCCACCCAGCTTTCCAAATGTTCACCCCGTGTGTCATGTATCGTTGCTCCGCAAGTACTTTCATGACCCCTCTCACGCGATACAGCATCAGACGATCTGGCTGGAGCGCGATCTTTTTTTCACCAAGCAGCCGGTGGTCATTCTAGATCAGCAGGTGAAGAAACTGAGGTCTAAGGTCATACCGTCCATAAAAAAATTTTTGCGTGGCCGAACAGCGAAAAGGTCACTTGGGAAGCCGAGGACGAGATAAGGAAAAAATTTCCCCACCTCTTTGAAGGGTACGCGTAGTTAGATTTAAATTCGGGGACCGAATTTCTTTTAGTGGGGAAGATTGTAACGTTTTAAAAATCGTTTAGGTTAATTGTCCGATAATCGATAATATAACTCGTGTTTTCCGTAGAACTTAATTATAATTATTTTTCATTATAAATTTAATAATAACTATTTTAGCTATGTAATTGCTAGTATTTGGTATTTATTTAGTCACTTATAAATTGTTAGTTTACTTAAATATTTTTCTTAATTAATTATTTTTAAATATTATTTTAAGCTTTCATTTATACATTTAATTAGTAATTATTACAAATTAGAATGGGTTAAATACACATTAGTGCACCATGACAACTAATAGCTAGTTTGTAACATATTCTTTTTGTTCTTTATTTTGTCTCCATGGTTCTAGAAAGTCTAGGATTAATTGGAAAATAAAATTTAATTAAGAAAAGGAAATTAATATATGTGAAATGGGGGGTTTTCTTGACTTGACCACACACACACATCCGCTTGTTAGGTTTACCTAGCACCTCATGAAGGGTTTGGAAGCATCACATGTCTCAAAATCAAATTTTTAAGGTGCTAAGTGAACATACAAAGAATAATCACTAGAAATTTAGGGTTTCATAACATAGACATCATCACAAGTAGTAAAATCTAGGGTTTTAAGAGTACAACCTTTGTAGCTCCCTACGCTAGACTCCTTGGCTGCTTGAGGGTTGGAAAAAAGTCCGCTTGAGGTCCTCTAGGTCCACGATGATCCACCCGGAGTCCTCTTTGTCCAAGCTTGAAACTTCACAAGATCAAGAGAAGAAATGGAAGCTAACACTCTTCGCTAATGGGCAAGACTAGTGTAGAATGGTGTTGTGGTTGGTTTTCTCACTTCAAAATCCTAACATAGTAACTCTTTTGCTCACTTAAGAGAACTAGAGAGTAAGAGAGAAAGGAGGAAGAAGATGATGGCTTTTAAACTCAAGATAAATGATAAGCTTGTGTAGAAAATGAGAAAATGAAAATATATATATATTTACACTCTCTCATTCTAAACCATGGTTGTAAAATATCTTAGATATTTTTGTTTGGAACAAAAATGACCATAGAAAATGAATCATGGTTAATACAAGGGGTTAGTGTAAGAATAAAATAATAAATCATGAAACAATTTCCATTTTCATTTTTCCTTTTTCAAAATAAATAATATCCATATATTTTACATATGGTGTGAGTCTTATATTGCCACCATCTACTATATCAACAACCATGATAACCATTATGTATGCATGTATGTGTGCATGCACATCCTATGTGCATGAATGAGAATGAATGCATACATGCATGCATACAACATAAAGACAAGAAAGGATTTCAAGTGAGAAACTAATGGTTAATGATAAATCAATACTTGATTTAGCAACCTGGTCGTATCACATACGACCCGACCAAAAGCAAGCCATCCGATTAATATATGGTATCTCATACGCGCATTTTAACCGGGTCCACGCGCATATCGCATATGCGCACCACATCGTTTCGCCTGGACTAGGTAACTCCATTGTGGGACTCTAAGACTCGTCAATACGCCGGCAGTGGGTGATGATCATATCAAGCACCCCCAAGCCGCAAGCGGTCAGCTAAACGTAACGGCCACCCGGGTATTGAGCGATCAGAAGAAAACAACCGAACCTGTTACTACTCCCGTCGAGCCAACCGGCAACACTACCGTACAGTCCGGTCTCTTCGTCAGATATGCTGCATATCGAGGCTAGGGATGGTAACGTCGACCCCAATAACTCAATAAGTCGTGTCGATGAATGGTCTATAACAGATCGAGAAACTACTGATAACACTTACCAGTAAATCACATGAGAACTGCTATCCGACGATAAATATAATTCCATATAGGAGTTCTCGGTGAGTCCGTCCAGTATACCCAGTCATCACTGAGCACCCGTATACGATCTCGATGTCAAACATCGATGAATGTGGGAACATCCATCGCCCATCATATGGGTCTAGTATCATATACGCTAGTCTACTCTGGTATATCGATGCCCCGTCTCGATACACCTACGACTAGGGACATTCCAGGATATGCTTATAAACTACAGATGTCCCACTAGTATGATCTCTATCATAATCACAGTAGTCAAGTCTATATCTTCAAGGCTTTATCAACATGTGTGAATGAATAAAAACATGATCAAATCAACATATCAGATAAAGAAGAACCAGATAGCATACTATCATGTCGAGCAAGAATGTACACTGAATATATATATATATATATACATGTATAAATACATCCACTATCATATAATGGCCTCTAGGGCATACATATATCCAACACCACTCACCCCTCATTCTCCCCATGCTGGCCGAGCATTTCCTGCAGCCATTCCCCATTTTCATCATCTCCATTTCATCACAAAAATATTCATTTTCGCATCAAAAATCCACACAAAACCTCACAAATTCCTAATTAAAGCTTCACCCAAAATTCCTTGGCCTAAACTAGCTTGGATCTAAGAGCAAGATGGCATTTTTGGAGGCAAGTTTGCAAGTTAGATCTCAAAAATTTTTAGGTATAAATCTTAACCCAGTGGTTAATTTGTTGGTTAATTACTTTAATCTAACTTATTTAGGTATTAATTTGGTTCAAATTGCAAGTTTCAGTTTTTAAAGAGAAGGGTTTGAATTAGAGTTGGGATTTTTATCACTTGATTATGATTGCAATTTGTAGTTTAACATCTTAAGACTTGCAAAATCTAATCTAGTTGTTAATTTGCTAATTGTTACTTTTAAATTATCCTAATTAAATATTCTTGCAAACTAATTTCATAATTAATGTAAATAGGTGAGATTAAAAATTTAGTTAAGGTTTTTGTGGCTTAATTAAGATATTAAGAGAAATTTGTGGCAACTAGATTTTCTAAAACATTTAGTTAGTGCGCGTTTGGTATGATTGGGTTCTAGGTTTGGTGGTTGCCATGCATAGCGACCCCTAGTTGTGGGTTGTGGCGGTGTCGCGAGCGCGTTTTGTGCACCAAGTGCGTGCGCGTCTAGTTAGTGCGCGTTAGTTGATTTGTATCGTTTGTGTCCGCGACTGTTTATATATCTATCCTCTTATTTACTTGTGTACGATTCTAGGATCGGGTGCAGAGACGTCGGACGCGGCACAGAAAGGCAAGGCTGTGATTGGATCAGATTAGCCGAGGCATCCCAGTGAGCAGATGTACACATCTATGGGGGACGTCTGGATGGCGCAAGGCGCCCGATAGTTAGGATTACCAGTAGTGCTTGTATTTATATGCGTAGTCTCCTAGTCATTCATCTCATTGTATTGCATCATCTTATATACTTATGATATTATCTCATAGGACACTTGCACCTTTACCATTGGTTCATGTCGCACGTGCACTATTCATGCGAACACACACGCCTTTGGTAATTGCTATGCCACGAACACTATAGAACTTGCTTAAATTAGTATCTAAACCATTTGCATCATATATGATATGTAAACTGGTAGTTGTATATTCATTTCATCAACATTGATACGTAGGATGGCTAGTCACATATATCTACCTCATTGCATCATAATTCATGCATAGTTTCTGGTCATATATTGCATGGTATATACTATCGTATCATAGACATCCATCATCACCAGCATGTTTACATATTGTGATTCTTCTCGAGGATTTCAGTATTTATGAGATTTCTGGATTTTACGGAAAACTGCAAGAATTTTATAAACCTGTTATCATTTTAAAAATGCAAGTTACGGTTTTCTCGTGATATGATGTATGTGTTGTCCACCATGAGTTTTCCTGATTTCTGTTTGTTTTCGAGACCCGATTCGATGAGTAGGATGAACCATCTCGGGTACATGATGGGCCCGGTATGGTACCCCGGGGCAAGAAGCTCGAGTTGTAGACGATGAGCCTGGCAGGGGCAGGATACCTACCGGTGATATTTGACGCGGCGGATATCCGGAGTATACCGACGTAGTCGTGGGATTTGATGATATGGGCCGATCCGGACTGACGGAGCCCGAGATATTGAGATATTGAGACATTGAGACATTGAGATATACATATTGTGTCGATGCTTGACACGGATTTTCTGTTGATTTTTGTTGATGATACTTCAGTTTATTTCACAAAAGGTTTTACTAAGTTAAAGATACAGATCTTCTCATATCAGATATATCATGATTTCGTGTTGCTTATACATTCATGTTGCATTCATACTTGTGCATCACATTATATTAGTATATGTAGGCTATGACGCATTTGTGTGCATACTTGCGATAGCCTTATTAGATGTTATTTACTACTCACGGGTTGGCAACTCTCCCCCGTTGTGCCACAGTATCTTGCAGGTTCGACCCGTCAACATAGTAGCGGCGGGCGTACTTCTTCTTTTGCTTCTTTTGCTTGGGCTTGCGGCTTTGCTCGTAGGTGGGTTGCGAGGATACTTTTGTTCCACCTTGTATTATTATTTGTATCTAGTATTCTCCATCTACCGCTTCTACCATTGTATTTGTGACCTAGAGATGTGACAGTGAGATTAGTTTATGTGTTGTTCTCTGGTGTCGAGCTCACTTGAGCCGACGTGACGTTTTATTTTTCTCGTGCTTTTATATGCTTATTTTACTCTTTTATGATATATATTGCGTGTGGTTGTGATTCCGCCTTTAAAGAAGAGCTAGCTCCCGCTTGGGGATTCCTTTATTCATTACTTATATGTATTTTTGTATTGTATCCGTTTTGGGGCCATTATTTACAAAGGAGACTCTGCCGAAATTTTCGGAAAAATTTGATGTTTTAAAATGCTTTAATGTGACTTTATTTTACTAAAATCATCTTTTTAAGTTAAGTTTTCCTTACTATTTATATTTAAACGGTTTAGATTTCTGGGCTTTGGCTTACTTAGATTACGCTATGCCTTTAGACGTTTCGTAATTTAAGTGTCGGTCACGTTCCGTATCTTCGGGTCGTGACAAGTGACCTCTTGAGCAAAAGTTTATACTGTAAATTACTCGGTTTTTTTCAAAACCACTAGTTTTAAAAAGCGGAGCCTAAACCACTCCTTTTCAAAGCTATCTGGTTCCTTCAATGATATCAAGTTCAATACGTTCACGGTTTTTTCACCGAAAAAACCATCCGTAGCCCTCCGTCATTTCGAAAAAATAGCATATAGTATTCATGCGGTGTTTGTTGACCAAAGTCAAGGCATCGTGAATGGTAACGATATGTTATTTAACTGTGGCATAAATAGATGCATTGGTTTACGACAGTCGTACCACCTGTAAGTGAACGGCGGCGCCCCGGCCGTCAATCCGACGCCGGAATGCGGAAGCGGTGATAAACTTTAATTTTGCGAAATTAGCAAACCGGCACCACCGCGCACTAAACACCCGGATCGTGCCATTAAACAAGATCTAGCTAACTACAAGACGGGTTAGAGATATACTGAGTGATCCGAGTCCTCCGGTCATCTCGTCATCGTCCCGATCTCCCGCGGAAAGTCTTGTCTCCATGTCGTCGCCTCTTCGCCGGAAGGGCACCACATCGCCTGCATCTTTTACGGGCTCCCACCTCAATACCGAGGCAACTCGGGCGCGAAGCTGGCAAGTCGACGCGTCCAAGATTTGCTGTAGGTTGTGTAGGGTTGTGTCTCTTTTGGGGTTTTGTTGCCTTTGTAGATGGAGGAATGAGGTTAAGAAAAATGGTGCTTTCATTTTTCATGCAAAGGAATTGAGATGAAAAATAATGCCACAAGCTCGAAATGAAACTCTCTTCTTCTCTTCTCTCAAGTGAAGCCTCTTCTTCATCTAATGAGAAAATGGTGGAGGAAATCAAACATAAGCAAGAGGGAGGTGAGTGTAGGAAAAGAGAAAGGGTGACCATAACCAAACACCATCATAACAAACTCACATCAAACTCTAATCACCTTTTAGTGATGTAAAGAGAATCAAATGATGGTTGAAAAGAAAAGATGCCATCATAATCAATACATTTGCAAGAAACCCCTCCACAAAGTGTATAACCCCCTCCATCGAAAAAGTCTGGCCGAGAAAGAACAAAGGAAAACCGCCGGAACGGAATGCAAACTGGCAACTCCAGAAAACTGGTCCCGTAATAAATTATAGGAAAACCCCATTACTGCAAATACATGCCCGCATTTGTATTCCCACTGAACACAAATGAAAAGAGACAAAACTACACTATCAAATACTAGGATCCGGCTTAAGCCAAAGCCGGCTAGTAAAAACCCGTCCGATCACGATCCGTGCAATACCGCACGTATCTGATCGAACCCTGCCATATCTCCATACGGCCTCTACAGCGTTTCGCCCGAAAGCTTGAGTAACTGAAAGTGTGGTGGACTCTAAACACTCGTCAATACTATGGCTGTGGATTTAACCACCAGCACGTCAGAGGTATAAGCCAATACGTAACGGGCCACCAGCTATTGACCAAAAGGGACATCGATGAGCGAACTCATCCTGACAACCTACTGAGCCTGTCAGTCACAATATCCGTACAGTCCGGTCCGTTCGTCTATGAGCATCGCATGGCGGGCCTAGGGGGTTGGTAAAAGTCAGACCCCCAAAAGTCAGACCCTGTCCTACCGGGATAGGTCCTCCCTCAATCATTGCAATCACGTGCCTGTGATCCAATAATTGACTCTGAGGGCACTATCTCCAACAATCTCCCACTTGCACTCAAGGCTAATTATTGCGATGTCGCATACTCACAGCCCGTGTGATACCGAACACCCAACTCCTCTACTTGTCAGTCTCACAAAACTCGTTTGCGAAACTATTGCGTTCGAGGAATAGCCTCAGTGAGTGGATCTGCCTTGATGTTTCTTTCTATGTCTCTCTATATCTCATGTTCGCGGAAAAAGCCATCTCCCGAAATGAGCAATACCTGTCTTAGAATGTCTGGATGTCTGATGGGACCTAGCTCATAAATGAACTCCAAATCCAAACTTCCTAGACTGTATCGTCAACTGAACTTAATCAGTATCCTGCGCCATGCCTCCCTCGGTATTGTCTTGGACCATCTGTCCAAAATACTTCCCCTCGTCAGAGGGAAAACTATAACTCTGACAACATCCCTGTCGTCCAGGTCACCTTGGAAGCCTTGAATGATAACTGTCCCCCTTAAAGAGGCTGTCGTTATAAAATCCCTAGAACATACACTTATGTTCTAAAACTGCTTCCGACTGTTTCTCCAGGATTGGATCAATGTCAACTTATTGCATGTAGTGCAAGAACAACATCTGGTGTGGTACTTGACATCTCATGATTGACTCAATTGCCTAAGCAAGTGATCTGCCAATCATGAACATCCCTCTCCCCTTTAGTCTGTAAGACACCTTTAGAGAGGGTGACTCCATTACCTGCAGGTACACTACCGTGCCAGGAGTCGTCCATTCTAAATACTCTTAGAATATTGTCAAAGTACCCAGATTGGGAAACCATGCAAATCTAGATCTAAAACCATAGATCTAGTAACCAGTATGTCTGATATAATGTCCAAATCCCATATGGAGAAAACACTGTGTGACGACTAAAGTATAACCGATCGTAGTATAGGAATATCACTTCCTACTCTGTGTATGTCATCCAAATACCAGGACATCACACCCTACTACCTTCTTAACAGATCCATCCCCTATTCTGATGACGTCAAACCTATGACTGTCACATCAGAAATAGATGATCTATCTCCATTACATTGCTTTAGTCTATAAATAGACATAAGCCTGATGTCCACCAATGCTTCCGCTGCTCCCACTGACTACGACAACCCTCTGGCAGAGTCATATAGACGTGCACTTTTAAAGCTAGTTTAGAACGACGCTATACTCATCCTCCTGCCGGGTCTTGCAGCCTGGAACAACAACAATGGCAAGTGTGGGTAAACAAGAACATCCCTGTCACCGTCCTTGAGGCTACCGGAGTACCTCTCGGGTGCCTGAAGTTACCCACCATATCTGCGGAGTGGCCAATGGAATGTCAATCCAGATTGAATCTTTAGGTTCCTTATCAAATCTTCAGTAATCGTTTGTGGTTCTGGAATCACTTCCAGTTCTACCATACTCCCACTACTGTTTTTTGAAAAAATCCATTTTTATTAAAACTGTGGCGAGTCTAGAACAATATCACTATTGATCTTCCAGATGGTAGAAAGTCAACCCTCGTCATAGCCTGGGTCAACCCACAAACAGCCATTACAGAAATGTGCCTTGAGTTATCCAGAGTCTGGTTTTAATCATAAGCCAGACAACTCCCCGTACCTTAACAACGTTAAGATATGAACTGTTCTATATCCAATATAGAACCAGAGGCACTGATTTAATTGAACCAGATTCAAATCATGCAGCTGTCTCCAGTGCATGTCAACTAAATGGAAGGAAGCCGATCAGCGTCACTCAACTTAGGAATGCTTCCAATTATGAGTAACCTGAAAGAGAAGCAAGTTCTCTTAATCATTACTATCAACTGAATACCATACACAGGTATCTACATCTTCGATCACTTTGAAGAATCCCGATACTTGCAACACCTGGTTCTCTACTTTATTCAAATACCTATAACTTCTCAAAATTCGGACCCTCTGTTTCCACGAAACACCTGTCTAAAAGCTAGAGAAGTCACAAGTAAACAGAATATAGTATGATTACCTACCCCTCTGTCCTAATGGACACTGGAAAACATACAATACTCTGTATAAGTCCCTTGAGTCTAATTACTCATTCACTGTGTGTCGTAGGTTGAAAACTGTACTTTTGGTTAAGAAGAATTACACCGTTGTTCAATGCTCCTTACCTAACCATCCAATGATATAGGTAAATGTCATAGACATAATTTCAAAAAGGTATGTCTCACTCTATAAAAATAGACGTACAGATATATCAATTTGAAATTGGTACAAAACAACGGATATTCAAAACCAAATATTTGCCGACCTGCAAACAACCCAGGTGGCTTCCTCAAATATCACCAATTCCAACGAATCCCGATATAATGAGGATGGTCACCTAATTCCCAATAACTTACTCCTACTCATCATCTGTAAAACCATACAGATGTGAGACTCGTACCTGGTAAATACATACCCTGGAGCAAGTGTCTAATTGGGAAATCAGTTTTCTTTTAACAGTACACAGCTGAACTGAAATATTGAAATGTTTCGATGGGGTATCCCGGTATTCTTAGTAATGCCTCTTCCATTATCCAGATTAACAATTATAACCGTATAATTCTTTGCCACCTCTCCAAATCCCTTTATATGTCTTTAGTCATTATCTTCTGCACACCCCTTAGGCCAAATGGTTTTCTTCCTTCCCTACCGTTCGGCACCAGCCTATGGTTTGGAAGAAGACTATCCAATAAGCATAATGGGTGTACTGTCCTAGTCCTAGGACCACTCGCAATGCGAGAGAAGGTGAAGATAAAAGACAACCGAATCAACCTTATTCCTATTTCTCCTGAACCATAATCCATCCCCGAACTGGAACAAGTTCCTTACGAGTTCGTATATAACCATACGAAGGGGTATCCAATAAACTGTGGATCTTCGTAGTGATACGGAGTGTCCTGCAGAAATACAAAGGTGATTTAGGATTGCCGAAGAAATACTTGGTTTGGTCGTGAATATCAGTCGCAATTTACTTTGCCCTCTTACTAATCCCTTGCTTTGTCTTAATCTTAATACCTTCTGCACACCATCGTTATGCTAATTGGTTTTCTTCATTCCCCAATGTTCGGCACCAGCCTAAAGTTTGGAAGAAGACTATCCAATTTGCATAATAGGTGTACTATCTCCTAAATTAAGGAGTACTCGCAACTTGAGAGAAGGCAAAAAGGAAAAGACAACTGAATAAATCTTATCCGTTTTCTCCAGAACCGGAAACCATCCTCGAATTCCTTCGAGTTCGTATCTAACCATACGATGGTTTTGTCCAATGGAAGTGGACGTTCGCAGTAATACGGGGTGTCCTGGAGAAAAGGATAAAAGTAGGAGTGGCAATGAGGCCTGCAACTCTGACAATCCAAAAGCTAATTTTTAAGAAGGTTCGGTCAACTTGGTCACTGAGTCATAGTCTTAGGGTCGGGTCAAAGGTCGCTGCCAGAGAGAGAAAGAAAAGAAACACTCAGCGTGCACTCTAACCTAGATCAGAATGGTTTCCAATTTATCTAATCAGGAAACCTCCCACGTACCTCAAATTCTCCTCCAAACCTGAAAGAAGAATTAGTCGGGGTCACCCGAGGAGTAAACCAACTCATCAGTGGGAATCGGGATCCAACTATCATTGCATGATAACATGACGGAATCCGCTCACGCTATCACACTCCAGAAGGTATGCGCATATCTGGCAAGTTTCGGTTCTTTTGAAACTCCCGATGTGAATTCTACCCCATGCTCTTATGACCTTGACGAAGGTCAACAAATCATAAGTCATATGTCAAGTTCTACCCGTCATTATCCAGGTTAATTTGAACCCACCCGTACAAGCCCTTGACGAAGGTCAACAAGGCTATACGACTGTCCTAAACCAACACATCTATCTATGCAGCAGAAAGGCAACAAGCAGCTACCATGCACTATGCCTTGACGAAGGTCAACAAACATAGCATGATTACTACGTGCTACCTGTCTGAAACGACGGAGGGCTACGAATGGTTTCTGGCGAAAACCTTTAACGTAATGAACTTGATATCGTTGAAGGAACGGATAGCTTTTTAGAAAATATAGTGACGAAAACCTTTACTAAAGAGGTCACTCCCGGTGAAGGGATCTCGGCTCTTTCCCGGTAGAATGAGGTGCAGGATATTCCAACTGAATACCATGGTGCGAAGCAAAAGTAATCGGCTATAGTGAAGTTAATGCCCTGACGCAAACTACTGTCCAAGGGGTCACTCCCGGTGAAGGGATCTCGGCCCTTGCCTCGTCGACTGAGGAGCAGGATATTCCAACTGAATACCACGATGCAAAACAAAAGAGAACGCCCTTGCAATAACAGCTTTTTGAAAAAGTGTTCCAACAACATCAGATTAGGTTTGTTTTAACTTGCATTGATCAGAATCAATGCAGTCCCATCAATTGATCACACCAATAAAGAACGAAAATATACTGACGTGCGTATATGCCATCCGCATTCGCCACTGGGTCCCGTCATCACTCGTTAGGTTAGCTAACTAACGACAGAGCGGGGACTGGACTAGCGTGGATGCAAAACATATACAACATCTACTAATATATATACCAATATATTATATTTCGCTCAAGGCGTGATAAAAAGCAACATCAAAGAAATGTACAGCATCACAGAACAATACAGATATCTGGGATCCCCGGGTTTCACAGAGCCACTACTGAAACCCGACGTTCCCCTGGTCGTGTGGATAGCCTGTGCAATGAAATCCTAGACCCCTACGGGCGCGGCAAGTCACCCGCCAAAACCTGAAGCGAGGCAGCCCCCTTCAGCACCGTGAATGGACCACCCAGCACTTCATGGAATCCGGTAACTTGGGCACCCCTCCTGGGTCAACCTGTACCCCCTATGAGTGCGGCGAATAGCCCGCCAATCCTAGAGTGAAGCCCCCTCCGTCTCAATGCCAAGAGATGCGGGCCCGTTGCCCTCTAGAACCCGGCTATCCGTTCACCCCTCCGCGGGGTAATCCTAGTACAGAAAGTAAAATATACATACAACGGGTACATCGACCGCAACCAGGTCGTGCACCAAAATAATAATACAAACAGGCAGTGACGGCAGTCCACATGTCGGACGCTCGCCCCGCAGTATCAAATGTACATAATACTACAAAAACTGTACTACCACTGCAACCAGGCTATCCCCCACGACCGATCCGCAACATCACAGCAAAATCACAGAACATCAACGTGAAAGTCACGTTCGCAAATCTGTCTAACCGGACTATAGCAGTTAGACTGGATTTACCGATCAAGTGACATTCACGGTCGCAGATATAATGTAAATACTGTGAAATAATGTGTTTAAAATATCCGATCGATCAAAAATTAACAAGTGGGCCCCCAAGCAATACTGTAGCACTCACAGAAATTCTGGGCCCAAGTTTAATATTCCAAAACCCCCAAAATCAGCCCACAAGCCTACTGGAAAATTTCGACCCATTGATCCCTCAAACCTGCGGCGGAACCGCGGCACAAAGGGGGGGTTTTACCGCGGTTCCGCGCTCTACCTGAGAGATCAATGTCTCGAATTTTCCCAGAACTCTTAGAACTTATAGTACATCAATTTTCTACAACCTGAAAAATTTTTAGACATCAAAAAATTTCAACAGAAAACTGATGTGAGGAAAATGTGGTTTTTTTGGAATTCTGGTCGATCGGAAATGCAAACACATCAAACAAAGCTAGACGAAGTTAATGGCGAGGCTCTGATACCACTGTAAGTGCACGGCGGCGCCCCGGCCGTCAATCTGACGCCGGAATGCGGAAGCGGTGATAAACTTTAATTTTGCGAAATTAGCAAACCGGAACCACCGCGCATTAAACACCCGGATCGTGTCATTAAACTAGATCTAGCTAACTACAAGACGGGTTAGAGATATACCGAGTGATCCGAGTCCTCCGGTCTTCTCGTCATTGTCCCGATCTCCCGTGGAAAGTCCTGTCTCCATGTCGTCGCCTCTTCGCCGGAAGGGCACCACATCGCCTGCATCTTTTACGGGCTCCCACCTCAATACCGAGGCAACTCGGGCGCGAAGCTGGCAAGTCGACGCGTCCAAGATTTACTGTAGGCTGTGTAGGGTTGTGTCTCTTTTGGGGTTTTGTTGCCTTTGTAGATGGAGGAATGAGGTTAAGAAAAATGGTGCTTTCATTTTTCATACAAAGGAATTGAGATGAAGAATAATGCCACAAGCTCAAAATGAAACTCTCTTCTTCTCTTCTCTCAAGTGAAGCCTCTTCTTCATCTAATGAGAAAATGGTGGAGGAAATCAAACATAAGCAAGTGGGAGGTGAGTGTAGGAAAAGAGAAAGGGTGACCATAACCAAACATCATCATAACAAACTCACATCAAACTCTAATCACCTTTTAGTGATGTAAAGAGAATCAAATGATAGTTGAAAAGAAAAGATGCCATCATAATCAATACATTTGCAAGAAACCCCTCCACAAAGTGTTATTTGCAAACTTGCAAATAACCCCCTCCATCGGAAAAGTCCGGCCGGGAAAGAACAAAGGAAAACCGGCCGGAACGGAATGCAAACTGGCAACTCCAGAAAACTGGTCCCGTAATAAATTACAGGAAAACCCCGCTACTGCAAATACATGCCCGCATTTGTATTCCCACTGAACACAAATGAAAAGAGACAAAATTACACTATCAAATACTAGGATCCGGCTTAAGACAAAGCCGGCTAGTAAAAACCCGTCCGATCACGATCCGTGCAATACCGCACGTATCTGATCGAACCCTGCCATATCTCCATACGGCCTCTACAGCGTTTCGCCCGAAAGCTTGAGTAACTGAAAGTGTGGTGGACTCTAAAGACTCGTCAATACTATGGCTGTGGATTTAACCACCAGCACGTCAGAGGTATAAGCCAATACGTAACGGGCCACCAGATATTGACCAAAAGGGACATCGATGAGCGAACTTATCCTGACAACCTACTGAGCCTGTCAGTGAAAATATCCGTACAGTCCGGTCCGTTCGTCTATGAGCATCGCATGGCGGGCCTAGGGGGTTGGTAAAAGTCAGACCCCCAAAAGCGGTACAGGTCGTGTCGGAGTGTAGCCCAGAACACCCTGAGATACTACTGGAATAGCTACCAGCAAATCTCCTTCCTTGGCCAAGGACTTCGTGTAATGGCTCTCCTAGACACAGCGCGACCTCACCCCCAATACCGGGAGAGACGAACCCCTGAAGATCCGCTCACTGCCTCCTGTAAGTCTACGCTAGCGCCCCGGCAGTCTACAGACGCCAAAATGCGGAACAAAAACTTTTTAACTTGGCGCTATCGTATACTTTAACCCGGATCTGCCATTATTGCTAAACTAACAAACAGTAAAGAGTGTAGAATGGTTATACCGAACGATCCGAGTCCTTCGTTCTTCAACCATCATCCCACGCTCCGTTGCGGCTGCTCCGATATCGTCGATCGCCGATCTCCTCGTCGAGGTGGCACCATATGATCGGTTCTTTAAACGGGCTCCCGCCTCTGACTCGAGGCAACTCGATCGTCAAGTTTGCTAAAAGAGACGACCAAGATTGATGTAGAGAATGAGTAGATGACTTTGTCTCACTTCGTCCAAATCCGTGGACGATCGGTTAATGAAGTTGCCGTGGAAATCGGGTGATGGAATGAAATGAACTGTAATATTCCATACACCCCGAATACTATCATAATCTTTTCTAACCGAAATAAAACATCAAGTGAGAGAGTATGAGAGAGAGAGGAGGCCTTTCATATATATAGAATGAAGGGAGGTGACCGTAGGAGGAGGGAGGTGACCACATCAAGAAGCCTTATCATCACAAAAGATCTTAAGCAAAACAAAAGGCTTTAAAGAAAACAATGAATCATAAGCATAGTCACCAAAAGCTTTAATGACACCATTAATGCCTAATGAGTCATGAAGCCACATCATCACTTCTAGAAGCTTCTAGAATGATGACTCACTCATATGAAGAAAAGATAAATCCGTCTTTAACAGAATGTTAAAAGACGGCTGATAGAAAACTGGAAACTGGCAACTTCCAAAAGTGATCCTAAAACGAATTTCAGGACAACCCCGAAACTGTATAAATATACCCGCATTTGTATTACGACCGAATACAAATGCAACTGAGACAAAGATATTATACCTACTCAATATAATACTCGGATCCGGCTTAAACCAAAGCCGACCAGTATCATCTGTCCGAAAATCGACACGTGCGTAAACGCACGTGCATTTTCCGAACCCTGCCATAAAACCATACGGCCTCTACAACGTTTCGCCCGAACTTGGGAAACTGTCTGTGGGGGACTCTAATGACTCGTCAGTACCCTGGCAGTGGGTTTAACCACAAACCGTCAGCGGCACTAGCTATGCATAACGGCTGCCCATGGACTGACCTCAAGGGTGGCCGAGGAGCGAACTCAAGGGAGACCGATGAGCGAACTCCTCCGAAAACCCTACTGAGCCTAACAGTGACAATGTATATACAGTCCGGTCCGTTCGTCAATGAGTATCGCATATCCGCCTAGGGGGCTAGTAACGTCAGACCCCCAATAGCAGTATAAGTCGTGTCGGAGTGAAGCCCAATAACACCCTGAGATACTACTGGAGTACCTACCAGTAAATCTCCTGCCACGGCCGTGGGCTTTGTGTAATGGCTCTCCTAGACACAGCACGATCTCGCCCCCAATACCGGGAGAGACGAATCCCCTGCCGATCCGCTCACGTGCCTCCATATGGCTCGGGACTGTACCCAAAAGCTACCTGTTTGCACGACTCCTTTGAGCCGTGGTAGGGTAGAAATCAAAGCACAGTGGGAACTCACACGAGAAAAATGACGACCTCAGGTCGATGAACTAACCTGTACACATGTCACCAGGGAACTGCTATCTGACGATAGATATAATACTAACTAGCAGATTCCCGGCGAGTCCTGTCCGGTGTACTCATAACCCAATGAGCACCTGTATACATCTTAGGTGATCCAACTACACCAGTGGCTTGTGAGACCGGCCACCGCCCCTCGTCGGGGTCTCGACTGTACACACTAGTCTACTCCGGAGTATCGATGCCCTGTCTCGAAACTCCCACGACTAGGGACCACAATTAAGGATATGCATATAAACTACCCAACTCTCACGTATATGATCGCCATCATACTGTTGGTAGTAAAGCAAGATCCTAAGGGCTCTATCAAAGTGTAACATGCAATCAGTCACCTGAACATGTACACGACTGATAAAGGCAAACCAGATAGCATACTATCATTTCGAGTAAGACTGTCCTACCGGGATAGGTCCTCCGCAATCATTGCAATCACGTACCTGCGATCCAATAATTGACTATGAGGGCACTATCTCCAACAATCTCCCACTTGCACTCAAGGCTAATATTGCGATGTCGACTACTCACAGCCCGTGTGAAACCGAACATCCAACTCCTCTACTAATCAGCTTCACAAAGCCCGTTTGTAAAACTATTGTGTTCGAGAAATAGCCTCAGTGAGTGGATCCGCCTAGAAGTATCTTTCTGAATCTCTCTTAATCTCAAGTTCGCGGAGAAAGCCATCTCCCGAATTGAGTAGTACCTGTCTTAGAATATGTCTGGATATCTGATGGGACCTTAGTTCATAAATGAACTCCATATCCAAACTTCTTAGACTGTATGGATCACTGAACCTAATCAGTATCCGTTACCATGCCACCCACAGTATCCTCCTGGACCACCTGTCCATAATACTGTCCCTCGTCAGAGGGAAAACTAAAACTCTGACAAACACTCTGTCATTCATGTCACCTTTGAAGCCTGGAATGATAACCGTCTCCCGAAAAAGGCTGCCGTTATCAAATCCGTAGAACATGTACTAATGTTCTAAAACTGCTTCCTTATGTTTCTCCAGGATTGGATTAATACAAACTTATTGCATCTAGTGCAAAATCAACATTTGGTGTGGTACTTGACATCTCATGATTGACTCAATTGCCTAAGCAAGTGATCTGCCAATCATGCACATCCCTCTCCCCTTTAGTCTGTAAGACACCTTTAGAGAGGGTGACTCCATCACCTGCAGGTACACCACCATGCTAGGAGTCAACTATTCCAAAAACCATTAGAATATTTGTCAAAGTACCCACATTGGGAAACTACCCAAGTCCAGATCTAAAACCATAGATCCAGAAACCAGAATGTCAAATATTATATCCATATCCTGTCTGGAGAAACAACTGTGTGACGACCACAGTCCAACCGATCGTAGTATAGGAATTTTACTTCCTACTCTGTGTATGTCATCCAGATACCATGACATCACACCCTACTACCTTCTTAACTTATCCATCCCCTATTCTGATTGAAGTCAAACCCATGACTGTCACATCAAAATTAGATGATCTATCTCCGCTATAACTGCTCAAGTCTATAAATAGATATAAGCATCTTGTCCACTATGCTTCCGCTGCTCCCACTGACTACGACAACCCTCCTACCGGGTCTCATATCCTGGAACAACAGTAGTGTCAAGTCTTGGTAGATAAGAACCTCCCTGTCACCGTCACTGAGGCAACCGAAGTACCTCTCGGGCGTCTGAGGTTACCTACCATACCTGCGGAGTGGCTATTGGAATGTCAAACCTGATTGAATATATAGGTCCTATTAAATTTTCCGTAATCGTTCGCGGTTCTGGAATCACTTCCAGTTCTACCATACTCCCACTACTGTTTTCTGAAAAAGATCCATTTTTACTAAAACTGTGGCGAGTCAAGAACAATATCACTATTGATCTTCCCAATGGTAGAATATCAACCCTCGTCATAGCCAGGGTCAACCCACAAACAGCCACTACAGAAACGTGCCCTGAGTTATCCAGTGTCTGGTTTTAAGCATAAGCTGGACAACTCCCCGTACCTTATTTTCTTTTAAGGTACGAACTATTCTATATCCAATACAGAAACTTTGGCACTTATTTAATCGGAACCATATTCAAATCATGCAGCTGTCTCCAGTGCATATCAACTTAATGGAAAGAGGCTTATCAGCATTACTCAACTTAGGAATCCATCCAATTATGAGTAACCTGAAAAAAAAAAAAAAAAAAACTCGTTTCTCTAAACCATCACTATCATCTGAATACCAATCACAAGAATCTACATCTTCGATCTCTTTGAAGAATCCCGATACTTGTGATACCTGGTTCTCTACTTTATTCTTATACCCACAACTTCTCAAAACATAGACCTTGTATTTCTACGAAACACTCGTCTAAATACTAGAGAAGTTATAAGTAAACAGAACATAGTACGAGGACCTACCCCTTTGTCCTGATGGACACTTGGACAACATACAATACTCTGTATAAGTCCGCTGAGTTGAACAACTCAAAAACTGTGCGTTGTTAGTGGAAAACTGTACCCTGGCGATTTCCTCAAATATCACCAATTACAACGAATTCCGATATAATGAGGATGATCACCTAATTCCCAATATCTTACTCCCACTCATCATCTGTAAAACCATACAGATATGAGAATGAAACCTGGTAAATACATACCCTTGGAGTAAGTGTCTAATCGGGAAAACAGTTTTTCCTTTAACAATGCACTGAAACATGAAAATGTTTCGTAGGGGTATCCTGGTATTCATAGCAATGCCTCTTCCATAATCCAATTCATGACTTCAACCGTATATTTTATTGCCGTCTCTCCAAATCCCTTTATTTGTCTTTAGTCGTTACCTTCTGTACACCATCGTTAGGTTAACTGGTTTTCTTCCTTCCCTACCGTTCGGCACCAGCCTATGGTTTGGAAGAAGACTATCCAGTAAGCATAATAGGTGTACCCTCCTAAACCAAGGAGTACTCGCATCTCGAGAGAAGGTGACGATAAAAGACAACTGAATAATACCTTATTCTCTTTAAAGGTGAAATAGGAGCGGCGATGAAGTACGCGGTTTTGGTCGTGAATGATATCAGTCGCAATTTACTTTGCCCTCTTTCTAATCCCTTTATTTTGTCTTTACATATTACCTTCTGCACACCCTTCTTATGCTAATTGGTTTTCTTCATTCCCTACCTTTCGGCACCAGCCTATGGTTTGGAATAAGACTATCCAATAGGCGTAATAGGTGTACTCTCCTAAACCAAGGAGCCCTCGCAACCTGAGAGAAGGTGATAATAAAAGACAACTGAATAAGCCAATTCTATTTCTCCTGAACCTGGATCCATCCTCGAAGAAGTCCCTTCGAGTTCGTATATAACCATACGATGGCTCTATCCAATGGAAGTGGAAATCCGTAGTAATACGGGTGTTCTGAGAAATTCAAAGGGTAAAAGAAGAAGTGGCAATGACTTATGCAACTCAGACAATCCAAAAGCCAGTATTTTAAGAAGGTTCGGTCAACCTGGTCACTGAGTCATAGTCTAGGGTCGGTCAAAGGTCGCTGCCAAAGAGAGAGAGAGAAAAGAAACACTCTGCGTGCACTCTATCCTAGATCAGAATGGTCATCAGTTTATCTAATCCGGAAACCTCCCACTGTCCTGTCAAATTCTCCTCCAAACCTAAAGAAGAATCAATCGGGATCACCCGAAGAGTAAACCAACTCATCAGTGGGAATCAGGATCCAACTCTCATCGCATGATAACGTGATGGAATGCATCCACGTTACTCATACTCTAGAAGGTATGCGCATACTCGGCAAGTTTCAGTTTCTTTAGAAACTCCTGATATCAATTTTGCCCCATGCTCTTATAACCTTGGCTTTGGTCAAAATGTCATAAGTCACATGCCAAGTTCTACCCATCACTATCTTGTCAATTTGAACCCACCCGTACATGCCCCTGACTTTGGCCAATCGGCAGAACGACTGTCCCAAACTAACTCATCTATCTATGCAACAATTGAATACCCAGCAGCTACCAAACACTATGCCTTAACTTTGGCTAAAATGCATAGCTTGAATACTACTGAATACCCAAAAGAAGTGACGGAGGGCTACGGCTGGTTTTTGGCGAAAAACCTTTAGCGTAGTGAACTTGATATCGCTGAAGGAACCTGATAGCTTTTTAAAATATAGTGGCGAAAACCTTTTGCTAAAGAGGTCACTCCCGGTAAAGGGATCTCGGCTCTTTCCTCGTGGAATGAGGTGCAGGATATTCCACTGAATACCGCTATGCAAAGCAACATGTAATCGACTATAGTAAAGTTATTACCCTGACGCAAACTTCTGCTCAAGGGGTCAGTCCCGGTGAAGGGATATCAGCCCTAGCCCCGTCGAATGAGGTGCAGGATATTCCACTGAATACCGCTATGCATAACAAAAGAAAACGTCTTTGCAATAACACTTTTTAAATTGTTCCAACAACTGTATACAGGTTTGTTTTTACTTTGCGTTGATCAGAATCAACGCAGTCCCATCATTCAATCACACCAGAAAAGAACGAAAATAAAATGTACGTATATGCCATCCGCATTCGTCACTGGGTCCCGTCATCACCCGTTAGGTTACTTAACTAACGACAGAGCGGGGACTGGACTAGCGCGGGTGTAAAACATATACAACATCTAATAGTATATAAACCAATATACATAATCGCTCCAGGCGTGATAGTATGCAACATTACAGAAAAGTAATAAGCATCACAGAACAATACAGATATCTGGGATCCCCGAGTTTCACAGAGCCGCTGCTGAAACTCGACGTTCCCCTGTCGTGTGGATAGCCTGTGCAATGAAACCTAGACCCCTACGGGTGCGGCAAGTTACCCGCCAAGACCTGAAGCGAGGCAGCCCCCTACAGCATAGTGAATGGACCACCCAGCACTCCACGGAATCCGGTAAGCTTGGGCACCCCTCCTTGGGTCAACCTGTACCCCCTACGAGTGCGGCGAATAGTCTGCCAATTCTGAAGTGGGACCCCTCTGCCTCTCAAAGCCATGAGCTGCGGACCCGTTGCCCCCAGAACCCGGCTATCCGTGCACTCCGTCTCGGGGCAAAACCTAGTACAGTAATGAAAAATAGTACAATAGGTACATCGACCGCATCCTGGTCGTGCCCCAAAAGAATATTATACAACAGGCAGTGACGGCTGTCCACAAGTTGGACGCTCGCCCCGCAATATCAAATGTACAAATAAACTCAAACTGTACTATCATTGCACACTGCTATCCACCACGACAAATCCGCAACAATACAGCACAATACAGAACATCAACGCGAATGTCACGTTCGCAAACCCGTCTAAAAGAACTATAGCAGTTAAACGCCGTTTACCGATCAAATGACATTCGCGGTCGGAGATATAATGTAAGCACTGTAATCTAACGCGTTTAAATTTTGATCGACCAAAGACCAAATTTCAAAAAGTGGGCCCCAAAGCTTACTGGTGAACAGTAACAAAATCTGGGCCAAAAATTTATATACCAAAAACCCCAAAATCCCACCAAGAACCCACTGGAAAAAAATTGGAGCACGTGCTCCTCACATGGCCGCGGAAGCGCGGCCAAACCATGGGTTTGGCCGCCCTTCCGCGGCAACTTGGAGGAGTCACGACTCCAAATTTCGTCGTGGGTCTTATAATTCTCTGCTCTGATTTTTAAGACATCCAGAAATCAATTTCGACACCGTTTAAAAACAACAGAAACTGTCAAGTAAGGAAAATGATATTTTTGGCAGTTTTCGATTTTCGGTCGGATCGATGTTTTAAACGCGTTAGTACAAGTTAGTATAGCAAAATGGTTAGGCTCTGATACCACTGTAAGTCTACGCTAGCGCCCCGGCAGTCTACAGACGCCAAAATGCGGAACAAAAACTTTTTAACTTGGCGCTATCGTATACTTTAACCCGGATCTGCCATTATTGCTAAACTAACAAACTGTAAAGAGTGTAGAATGGTTATACCGAACGATCCGAGTCCTTCGTTCTTCAACCATCATCCCACGCTCCGTTGCGGCTGCTCCGATATCGTCGATCGCCGATCTCCTCGTCGAGGTGGCACCACATGATCGGTTCTTTAAACGGGCTCCCGCCTCTGACTCGAGGCAACTCGATCGTCAAGTTTGCTAAAAGAGACGACCAAGATTGATGTAGAGAATGAGTAGATGACTTTGTCTCACTTCGTCCAAATCCGTGGACGATCGGTTAATGAAGTTGCCGTGGAAATCGGGTGATGGAATGAAATGAACTGTAATATTCCATACACCCCGAATACTATCATAATCTTTTCTAACCGAAATAAAACATCAAGTGAGAGAGTATGAGAGAGAGAGGAGGCCTTTCATATATATAGAATGAAGGGAGGTGACCGTAGGAGGAGGGAGGTGACCACATCAAGAAGCCTTATCATCACAAAAGATCTTAAGCAAAACAAAAGGCTTTAAAGAAAACAATGAATCATAAGCATAGTCACCAAAAGCTTTAATGACACCATTAATGCCTAATGAGTCATGAAGCCACATCATCACTTCTAGAAGCTTCTAGAATGATGACTCACTCATATGAAGAAAAGATAAATCCGTCTTTAACAGAATGTTAAAAGACGGCTGATAGAAAACTGGAAACTGGCAACTTCCAAAAGTGATCCTAAAACGAATTTCAGGACAACCCCGAAACTGTATAAATATACCCGCATTTGTATTACGACCGAATACAAATGCAACTGAGACAAAGATATTATACCTACTCAATATAATACTCGGATCCGGCTTAAACCAAAGCCGACCAGTATCATCTGTCCGAAAATCGACACGTGCGTAAACGCACGTGCATTTTCCGAACCCTGCCATAAAACCATACGGCCTCTACAACGTTTCGCCCGAACTTGGGAAACTGTCTGTGGGGGACTCTAATGACTCGTCAGTACCCTGGCAGTGGGTTTAACCACAAACCGTCAGCGGCACTAGCTATGCATAACGGCTGCCCATGGACTGACCTCAAGGGTGGCCGAGGAGCGAACTCAAGGGAGACCGATGAGCGAACTCCTCCGAAAACCCTACTGAGCCTAACAGTGACAATGTATATACAGTCCGGTCCGTTCGTCAATGAGTATCGCATATCCGCCTAGGGGGCTAGTAACGTCAGACCCCCAATAGCAGTATAAGTCGTGTCGGAGTGAAGCCCAATAACACCCTGAGATACTACTGGAGTACCTACCAGTAAATCTCCTGCCACGGCCGTGGGCTTTGTGTAATGGCTCTCCTAGACACAGCACGATCTCGCCCCCAATACCGGGAGAGACGAATCCCCTGCCGATCCGCTCACGTGCCTCCATATGGCTCGGGACTGTACCCAAAAGCTACCTGTTTGCACGACTCCTTTGAGCCGTGGTAGGGTAGAAATCAAAGCACAGTGGGAACTCACACGAGACAAATGACGACCTCAGGTCGATGAACTAACCTGTACACATGTCACCAGGGAACTGCTATCTGACGATAGATATAATACTAACTAGCAGATTCCCGGCGAGTCCTGTCCGGTGTACTCATAACCCAATGAGCACCTGTATACATCTTAGGTGATCCAACTACACCAGTGGCTTGTGAGACCGGCCACCGCCCCTCGTCGGGGTCTCGACTGTACACACTAGTCTACTCCGGAGTATCGATGCCCTGTCTCGAAACTCCCACGACTAGGGACCACAATTAAGGATATGCATATAAACTACCCAACTCTCACGTATATGATCGCCATCATACTGTTGGTAGTAAAGCAAGATCCTAAGGGCTCTATCAAAGTGTAACATGCAATCAGTCACCTGAACATGTACACGACTGATAAAGGCAAACCAGATAGCATACTATCATTTCGAGTAAGACTGTCCTACCGGGATAGGTCCTCCGCAATCATTGCAATCACGTACCTGCGATCCAATAATTGACTATGAGGGCACTATCTCCAACACCTCCATGTGGCTCGGGACTGTACCCAACTAAAACCTGTTTGCACGACTCCTTTGAGCCATGGTAGGGTAGTAATCAAAGCACAGTGGGAACTCACACGAGACAAATGACGATCCCCAGGTCGATGAACTAACCTGTACACATGTCACCTGGGAACTGCTATCTGACGTCAGGTATAAGACCAACTAGCATGTTCCCGGCGAGTCCTGTCCGGTGTACTCATAACCCAATGAGCACCTGTATACATCTTAGGTGAACCAACTGACACCAGTGGCTTGTGAGACCGACCACCGCCCCTCGTCGGGGTCTCGACTGTATACACTAGTCTACTCTGGAGAATCGATGCCCCGTCTCGAAACTCCCACGACTAGGGAACTTTTAAGGATGTGCTTATAGACTCCAGCTCTCACTAATATGATCGCCCTCATACTGCTGGCAGTCAAGCAAGAATCCTAGGGGCTCTATCAACGTGCAATAGTGACCTGTAAGGTCACCTAAAGCAGTACACGATGATAAAGATAAACCAGATAGCATACTATCATCTCGAGTAAGACTGTCCTACCGGGATAGGTCCTCCCTCAATCATTACAATCACGTGCCTGTGATCCAATAATTGACTCTGAGGGCAATATCTCCAACACCACCTTGTTGGCCAAAATCAAGGGTGTATACGGATGGGTCTAAATCAATCTGGACAATGACGGGTAGAAGTTGACTTGTGCGTTATGATTTGTTAGCCAAAGTCAAGGTCATAAGCGCTTGGGGAAAAAACTGTTAGTTATATGTATGCCCTAGAGGCCATTACTGTACATATGATGTATATTGTAATGGATGCTTGGACATATATAGGGAGGACTTTCTTGCTCGACATTATAGTATGCTATCTGGTTGTACTTTATCTTAACATGTACTCTGATTGTCTCTATGTTACATGTTGATAAAGCCCTTAGGATATGTACTCGACTACTGGGACTATGATGAGATCATACTAGTAGGGCCACGGTAGTCGACGAGTACATCCTATAACTGTTCCTAGTCGAGGGTGTATCGAGACAGGGCATCGATGCACCAGAGTAGACTAGCGTATACGCATCTTGTGTAAGTCGATGTACAACACCCCACGACTTGCGGGAAGGCGGAATAATGAAAAACGATCTTGTTTTAGGCGTAAACATCGACTAACCGAGAATCTTTGCTAAACTATAACTAATATCAAACATAGGAGTTCTAAACTACTATGAAAAGTGATTATAACAATAGAACCGAGTCCTTCGTTTTGTCGTTCTCCACGTCCTCTCCGGCCTTCTCTATGTAGTAGAAGATCCACCCGAGAGCTTAACTTCAAGCTTCACCTCTAACTTGAGGTAACTAGGTTTCTTAAATCGCTAATCTAAGTAACCTTGGTGATATAAAGTATGGTTAGGGATTAAGTAGTCTAATCTAATTCTTGTACTCAACACATGAGAGGGGAGGATTAGGGTTTGAAGAGAGAGAGCTTGAGGAGAGAGAAGGTGAGCAAAAGAATGAGATGAGATAATGATGTATCATAATATATATCAAGCATTATCATTTAACCAATAAAAGAAAATAATGGATGAATAATCATGCTTCATAAATATAAGAGGGTGATTCATCTCTATGAGTCATTAAGCATTTATGATGCATTAATGACATGGATGAATCACTCATATGACTCACTAATCCCATTTAATGCATATGCCACCTTAACCCCTAAGTCACCATCTTCTAGAAACTTCTCGCGCAATTACGAGAATGCCCCTCCTATCCGTGAAAACACGGAAAAACTTTAGACTGTATAAGTCTAATAACCGGATACTAGAAACTGGCTTAAACCAAAGCCGGCTAGTAAAAACTGTCCGGATGTCGTACGTGCGTAAACACACGTATGCGTCCGAACCCTTGTCGTAAAACCATACGACCTCGATATCATTTTGCCTGGAGTAGGGAAACTCTCTGTGTGGGACTCTAGAACTCGACTACTATGCTGACAGTGGGTTTAACCACAGACCGCAAGCGGCACTAGCTGTACGTAACGGTCCTCAGGTAGATGTCGATAAGAAGGCCGATGAGGAAGCCCATCCGAAATCCTACTGAGTCTGATGTGACAATCTCCGTACAGTCTGGTCTGTTCGTCTAAAACTATCGCATATCGGGCCTAGGGGGCGGCAAGCGTCAGTCCCCTAATAGCGGTATAAGTCATGTCGGAGCGAAGACCATTACACCCTGAGAAACTACTGGAACCTACCAGTAAATCTCGCTTGCCCTGGCCAGGGACTTTGCGTAATGGCTCTCTGACACAGCGCGATATCAACCCCCAATACCGGGAGAGACGAATCCTGTCTAACCGCTACTGCCTCCAGGTGCTCAGGACTGCACCCAACTACTACCTGTTTTCACGACTCCTTTGAGCCGTGGTTGGGTAGCAATCTAAGAACGGTGGGACACACTCGAGGCGAAGTAGCAGTGTCAAGTCTGCGGACTATGCTATACTCATGTCACCAGGGAACTGTTAACTGACGATCGGTATAAAACCAACCAACAGTTCCCTGTGAGTCCTGTCCGGTGTACCCGTAACCTAACGAGCACCTGTATACTATCTCCAATACGACGTACTGACAGCTGTGGGACAGGCCATCTCCCAAACTTGGATGAGAAGCGTACACACTAGTCTACTCCGGAGTATCGATGCCCTGTCTCGATAATCCTACGACTATGGACCTGAATAAGGATGTGCTTGTAGACTACCCAGCCCCTACTAGTGTGACTGCCATCACAACGCTAGTAGTCAAGCAAGATCCTTAGAGCTCTATCAATACGTATACTCACATATTAAGATAGAAAAACCAAGTAGCATACTACCATGTTTAGCAAGACTGTTATATACATGTGAATATCCCAAGCTTCCATTAAGTAATATACAAACTAGTATGATACAATAATGGCCCCTAGAGCATATACACTAACAATCTCCCACTTGCACTAGGGCCATATACTGGCATATCGAAAACCAATGATCTCGAGTAGCCTCTCGAACTGAATCTGAGGTAGGGCCTTCGTGAATGGATCAGCAATGTTCTCTTCAGTAGCAACTCTTCGAACCTCGATCTCCCGACGATCAATGATCTCCCTGATCAGGTGATACCGCCTTAAGATGTGTCTGGACTTCTGATGGGACCTTGGTTCCTTCGCTAAAGCTATAGCTCCGTTGTTGTCGCAATACTGAGGTATTGGATCAACAATGGTATGAACCACCTGAAGTTCTGTTAGGAACTTCTTCGTCCAGACTGCTTCTTTTGCGGCATCGCAAGCAGCTATATACTCCGCTTCCATCGTTGAGTCAGCAACGGTGTCCTGCTTAGAGCTCTTCCAGCACACCGCCCTTCCATTGAGGGTAAAGACATAACCAGACATGGACTTGGAATCGTCCTTATCACTTTGGAAGCCGGAATCAACATAGGCCTCCAACCTGAGGTCTTTTCCGCCGTAAACCAAGAACATCTCCTTAGTCCTCCTCACGTACTTGAGAATGTTCTTTACTGCTATCCAGTGCTTCTCCCCTGGGTCTAACTGATACCGGCTTACCACGCTTAGTGCGTAAGCTACATCGGTCTGGTGCACAACATCGCATACATTATAGAGCCTACCGCAGAAGCGTATGGTATAATAGACATGCGTTCCTTTTCCAAATCAGTCTTGGAAGACATCTCTTTGGATTTGTTATGGTATAATAGACATGCGTTACCTAAAAGAGAAAGGAATTCTCTCTCAGCTTCCAGTTGCGTTTGGAATACTTCAATAAGAATTGAAGTACCACTATTTTGGGCCCGTGATTCCTTACCCCTGGACGATAGCACCCTCTGGCTGATCCATATAGACGCACTCTTCTAAATTTCCATTCAGAAAAGCCGTCTTTACGTCCATCTGTCAGATTTCATAATCATGGAAGGCAGCAATAGCAAGAAAGACCCGAATGGATTTGAGCATAGCCACTGGAGAAAAAGTTTCGTCATAGTCCAAACCAGGTCTTTGACGAAAACCCTTTGCAACAAGTCTAGCCTTATAGGTTTCCACCTGTCCATCTACACCAATCTTTTTCTTGAAGATCCATTTGCATCCTATGGGTTTTACCCTATCTGGAGCAAAGTCCAAAGTCCATACTTTGTTGGTGTACATGGACTCCATTTCGGTCCGCATTGCATCTAGCCATCGTACCGAGTCGCCGCTCTGGATGGCCTGCTGGAACCTAGTAGGTTCATCATCATCGATGATGCAATCCTCTCTATCCCCATCAATAAGAAAACCGTAGTATCTCTCAGGCGGATGAGACGGCCTACTACTTCAGCGGAGGGGTGCGGGAATGTCCTGTTCTTCTTGAACTGCTTGTTCTACAAAACTTTCAGTATTAGTTTGTGGTTCTGGAATTTCTTCCAGTTCTATTTCGCACCCATTTATTTCCTTTTCTAAAAACTGTTATTCTAGAAAATGGGCATTACGTGAAATAAACACCTTTTATTCCTCTGCGTAATAGAATAGATACCCCTTGGAGTTCTTTGGATATCCCACAAACTTACACTTTACTGATCGTGCCCCGAGCTTGTCCACATGCTGTTTTTTAACAAAAGCTGGACATCACCATATTTTCAGATACTGAAGATAGGGTTTCTTCCCACTCCACATCTGATATGGCGTGGTAGGCACAATCTTGGTAGGAACCATGTTCAAAAGATATGCCGCTGATTCTAGCGGATAACCCTAGAAAGATCGCGGTAACTCAGCATTACTCAACATGGATCGTACCATATCCAATAGGGTTCGATTCTGTCTCTCCGATACACCGTTATGCTGTGGAGTGTATGGAGGAGTAAGCTGAGAGAGAATTCCTTTCTCTTTTAGGTAACCTAGGAACTCGGCACTCAAGTATTCACCACCTCGATCAGATCTTAGTGTCTTGATACTTTTACCGGTTTGGTTTTCTACTTCATTCTTATACTCTTGGAATTTCTCAAAAGCATCAGATTTATATTTCATCAGATAAATGAATCCGTACCTTGAGTAATCATCCGTAAAAGTAATGAAATAGGAAAAATCACCTCTTGCATGTGTAGACATTGGACCACATATATCGTTGTGTATGAGTCCTAAGAGCTCGCTCGCTCTTACTCCATGTCCAGTAAATGCAGTCTTTGTCATCTTTCCTTTGAGACAAGATTGACAAGTGGCATAAGTTTGATATTCGAACGAGTCCAAATATCCTTCTCTATGTAACTTAGTCAACCTTCTCTCATTGATGTGACCCAGTCTACAATGCCATAAGAAAGCTTTATTTAATTCTGGAGACTTTCTTTTTAGTGTGTTCTGGACATTGAAAATTTGGAGTTGGTTTAAGACATATACCATTATTTAGTGTACCGGATCCAATCAAACCATGATTAAGGTGGATGTTAACAACATCACTTACAAACGTGAAATCATAACCTTTATTTGATAACAAGGAAACTGATATGATATTACACGTTAAGCTTGGTACATAAAAACAGTTATGTAAGACCAAAATGTGTCCACTTGTCAATCCCAGGTGATAATCCCCGACGGACACAGCTCCCACGCTAGCTCCGTTAGCAACCTTTAGGGTCATATCACCTTCCTTCAGCACCCTACGGTTTCTCAGTGCCTGCAATGAATTGCATATATGAGATCCTGATCTGGTATCCAATACCCAGGAAGTAGAGTTGATTGACAGACAATTCTCAATTACAAACACACCTGAAGTCGAAGCCACAGCTTGCTTCGGTTCCTGGTTCTTGGCGTTCCACGCCTTGCAATCTTTCTTCCAGTGCCATTTCCTATGACAATGGAAGAACTCATCCTGGGCCTCTACTGGCACTGCAATCTTTTTCTTTCCCTTCCCTCCCACCTTACTAACACCTCCTCTAGGTTTGGTGGAGGCCTTCTTCTTCATTCCTTTGGCCCTAGCCTTGGACCCGGAAGAAGATGCACCGCTAACAAACATAGCGGGTGTTTCCCTTGCCTTCTGCAAGGTGCCCTCTGCACTCCTCAACATGTTAAGGAGTTCCGGAAGTTCAACTTCTTTTCTTTGAATGTTGAAGTTCAGAATAAACTGGGCGTAGGTGGAAGGAAGGGACTGGAGAATAAGGTCTGTATAGAGCTCATTATCCAAAGTCGTCCCAAGGTCTGCGAGCTCTTCTATGTAACCAATCATCTTTAGGACATGTTCTCCTACCGATGATCCGACAGCCAACCTTGCTCGAAACAAGTTCTTAGAGGTCTCGTATCTTGCTATACGAGATTGCTCTCCATAAAGTTCCTTTTTATGGAGAAATATGGTATCTAGTTCCATATCCTCGTGCCTCCTCTGATGTTCATTGTTCATCGAGGCAAGCACGATGCACTTGGCTTTCGCGCAATCGAATTCCCAGGTTTTGCGGATTTCCTTATCCGCATTATTGGATTTGGGACCAGGGACAGCAGGTGCCTTAGCGGTTAGGACGTACCCCAATTTGTCATAGGTCAAAGCCATTTTGATATTCCGCAGCCAATCTTTATAGTTTGGCCCTGTCAGTATATTTTTCTCTAAAAGTAACTTAAGTCCAGTCATTTTTAGGGTCGCTGCAATTAGGAGAGAGAGAAGAAAACTCTTTAGCATGATGCTCTTGCAAGTTTAGACTGGTTTTTAGTTTATCTAAACATGATGGCTCCCACAGTTTCTCTAATCCTTCCTCAAACCATAAAAGAAGAATTAGCCAGGACTATTCTCACGGTACAATACTCGCTTAACCGTTCAGCCAGGCTAGTGTCGATACTTCGAGGGATGTTTTCCAACGCTTTCATGAAGTTCCTTAATTAAAGAACATCTTTTCTATGGGGGCGTAACCCCGCTGACACCTTTCTTGACACCTACTTGGTTTATAGCATTGATAGTTATGTGACGAATATCCTGATAAGTAGCATATACTCATAGTAGGATCGGGATCCAAATATCATCGTCTGATAATGCTGAAGGAATCCTACCAACATTCATCAAACTCCAAATGGTATGCATCTCTTTGCAAATTTCATTTTCTTTAGAAATTCCCGATATAAATTTTTGCCCCGTGGTCTTATGACCTTGGTGTTGGTCAAAATGTTATAAGTCACATGTCAAGTTCTACCCATCATTATCTTGTTAATTTGAACCCATCCGTACATATTCTTGACGTTGGCCAAAATGATCATACGATTGTCCGAAACTAACTCATCTATCTATGCAACAAATAAATACCCAGCAGCTACCAAACACTATGCCTTGGCGTTGGTCAAAATACATAGCTTGACACTACTGAATGCCCAAATGAAATGACGGAGGGCTACGAATGGTTTTGGCGAAACCGTGAACGTAGTGAACTTGATATGACCAGAGGAACCTGATAGCTGTTAAAAGGAGTGGTTAAAGCTCCGCAATTTAAAAAATATCATCTGTTTTAAAATAACCGAGTGTTTCTTTTAAATTGTTCCAACGATTCATCTTTTGGTTTATTTTCTTTGCATTATAAATAATGCGTCCCATCATTAACCTATCATTGCAGAAAACAACGAAAATACAACGTCCTCTTATGCCATCCGCATTCGCCACTGGGTCCCGTCATCACCCGTTAGGTTACTTAACTAACGGCAGAGCGGGGGCTGGCTAGCGCGGGTGTAAAACATAAGTGACGTCTAAATAGCTATCATATATAGATATTGTACATTCGTCAGACGCAATAATAGGCATTTCAGATCTCAAATGAACTTCATTGGATTTGCAAGCAATCCGCATTTGTTTAGAGCCTGCAACAATAGACGGATTACACAGTTGTGATGAATAGCCATTACCCCACCCTAGACCCCTACGGGTACGGCAAACTACCCACCAAATACCCGAAGTGAAGCAGTCTCCCTCAACAAAGTGAGTAGGCCACTAAACACTTCAAAGTACCCGGTAGTTTGTGCACCCCACCTTGGGTCTATCCTAAGAGCAAAAACAGTAAAATGAAATAATGCGTCCACCTCAACCTGGATGTGGACGGTGGCTACAACCGCAACCTGGATGTGCCCCGCAAAATAATATTACAACATATTACAATTACATTGAATGAATGAATATAACAACCCATCTCAAACCCCGGCTAATCATCACAACAGTCCAATACAGTTCACATCCACAAACAGTAAAAACCATTACAGAAATGTGCAACCCCAGCCAACCGACATACTAGCAGTTAGGGGAGGTTTACGAACACATTATACAAACACAGATATAATCAAATTAGCAAACATCGTAAAATTTCGATCGAGCAAAACACTTAAGATTCTACTCCAATACTTCTCTGTGCACCTGAGACTTGAGCAGAAAAATAAACATCCTAGAAATACCATTATTAACACATAGGAGTTACTGAGATATTTGGGCTGACTCGGGCCTAACTCGGCCGCGGATCCGCGGCGGATCGCATGGATCCGCCGCGATTCCGCGGTGAGTAGGCCGAGTTACAAGTCCAAATTTCTTCAGTAGCCCTATAATTTCCTGCTTGATATTCTGAAGGTCACTGAAAAAATTTTAGGGCCGGTTTTAAATTCGACAGAAACTGTGTTAAATCGATGATTTTTCCGGTTCTTTTTGCGTTCGAAATTCTTACGACTTTGCTAATGAGTTAATTATTGTTTAGCAAGGCTCTAATACCACTATAAGTCGATGTACAACACCCCACGACTTGCGGGGAGGCGGAATAATGAAAAACGATCTTGTTTTAGGCGTAAACATCGACTAACCGAGAATCTTTGTTAAACTATAACTAACATCAAACATAGGAGTTATAAATTACTATGAAAAGTGATTATACCTGTAGAACCGAGTCCTTCGTCTTGCGATCTCCACGTCCTCTCCGGCCTTCTCTATGTAGTAGAAGATGTTGGAGATAGTGCCCTCAGAGTCAATTATTGGATCACAGGCACGTGATTGCAATGATTGAGGGAGGACCTATCCCGGTAGGACAGTCTTACTCGAGATGATAGTATGCTATCTGGTTTACCTTTATCATCGTGTACTGCTTAAGGTGACATGACAGATCACTATTGCACGTTGATAGAGCCCTAGGATTCATGCTTGACTGCCAGCAGTATGAGGGCGATCATATAAGTGAGAGCTGGAGTCTACAAGCACATCCTTAATAGGTCCCTAGTCGTGGGAGTCTCGAGACAGGGCATCGATTCTCCAGAGTAGACTAGTGTATACAGTCGAGACCCCGACGAGGGGCGGTGGCCGGTCTCACAAGCCACTGGTGTCAGTTGGATCACCTAAGATGTATACAGGTGCTCATTGGGTTATGAGTACACCGGACAGGACTCGCCGGGAACCTGCTAGTTGGGATTATACTTGACGTCAGATAGCAGTTCCCAGGTGACATGTGTACAGGTTAGTTCATCGACCTGGGGATCGTCATTTGTCTCGTGTGAGTTCCCACTGTACTTTGATTACTACCCTACCACGGCTCAAAGGAGTCGTGCAAACAGGTTTTAATTGGGTACAGTCCCGAGCCACATGGAGGCAGTGAGCGGATCTTCGGGGGTTTCGTCTCTCCCGGTATTGGGGGTGAGGTCGCGCTGTGTCTAGGAGAGCCATTACACGAAGACCTTGGCCAAGGCAGGAGATTTACTGGTAGGTATTCCAGTAGTATCTCAGGGTGTTCTGGGCTACACTCCGACACGACTTGTACCGCTTTTGGGGGTCTGACTTTTACCAACCCCCTAGGCCCGCCATGCGATGCTCATAGACGAACGGACCGGACTGTACGGATATTGTCACTGACAGGCTCAGTTGGGTGTCGGGGTGAGCTTCCTCATCGACGTCCCTTTTAGTCAATAGCTGGTGGCCCGTCACGTATTGGCTTATACCTCTGACGTGCTAGTGGTTAAATCCACAGCCATAGTATTGACGAGTCTTTAGAGTCCACCACACTTTCAGTTACTCAAGCTTTCGGGCGAAACGCTGTAGAGGCCGTATGGAGATATGGCAGGGTTCGATCAGATACGTGCGGTATTGCACGGATCGTGATCGGACGGTTTTTACTAGCCGGCTTTGGCTTAAGTCGGATCTTAGTATTTGATAGTGTAGTTTTGTCTCTTTACATTTGTATTTCGGTCGAAATACAAATGCGGGTGTGTATGCACAGTATCGGGGTTTTCCTGTAATTTATTATGGGACCAGTTTTCTGGGGTTGCCAGTTTGCATTCCGTTCCGGCCGGTTTTCTCTTTTTCCTTCCCGGTCGGACTTTTCGTTGGAGGGTGTTAATTGCAAGTTTGCAATTAACATTTTGTTGAGGGGGTTTCTTGCAAAAGGATTATTTATGAAATCTTTTTGGCTTTTCATGCATTTAATTTGACATGATAGAGTATGGTTTTGTGATGGGTAAGATGATGGGCCGGCCACTGTTTAAGGCATGGAGCTTGATATCATGATGGATTAATTAATATTTGTTTACATAAGGTGTATAGTGAGTGTGCAGAGATTTCATGTGGGTTTTTGATTAATTAATATAAAAGGTTTTATAAAGTGCAAAAGATTTGTGCAGGGAACATGCTTGAGATTCTCTAATTAATTAATGTTGTAAGGAATGAAAAGATAATGTGTGTGCAGGAGAAAAATAAAAAGGGACAGAGCATTCATTTGAGTTTCAGTAGTGGCCGAGCTTATAGAAAAAGAGGGTGCAGGGGCTGTTTTGTCTGAGTGAGAGAGAGAAGCCCATGGTAATCAATCCAAGCTCATTTCACAGCAAAGAAGGAGATAGCATGCTCCATTCCTTTTCCATCAAGCATCCATGAAATTCTAGTGTATCATTCCTCCACCAAAAATGGCAATCTCCACAACCCCAAATGAGATTTGTATACTACATTCTACAGCAAACCTTGGGCACGTCGACTAGCCAGCTTCGTGCCCGAGTTGCCTCGGCATTGAGGTGGGAGCCCGTAAAAGATGCAGGCGACGTGGTGCCCTTCCGGCGAGGAGGCGACGACCGGAGATCCCGCGAGGAGATCGGAGAGGAGATGAAGACCGGAGGACTCGGATCAGTCGGTACATCTCTAACCTTCTCTTTGTAGTTAGCTAGATTTAGTTTAATGGCCCGATCCGGTTTTAGTGCGCGGGGGTGCCGTTTTGCCAAGTCCGCAAAAATTTAAGTTTACCACCGTTTCCGCGTTTGGCCGTCGGGTTGACGGCCGGGGCGCCGCCGTGCACTTACAGTGGTATCAGAGCCTCGCCATTAACTTCGTCTAGCTTTTGTGTAATGTGTTTTACGTTTCCGATCGAACAAAATCCCGAAAACACGTATTTCAAGCACATCAGTTTCTGTCGAATTTTTTTTGAGTCTAAAAATTTTTCAGGTTGTCTCAGAGTGATGTGCAGGGAATTATAAGCATGCTGAAAAAAAATTGGTACCATGATCTCACTATTCCGCCGCGGAAGGGCGGCCAAACCCCTGCTTGAGCCGCGCTTCCGCGGCGGTTTTAACTGTTCATAACCCCAAATTTTTCCAGTGTGTTCCTGAGTGATAAATGTGGTTTTTGGGATATTAAAATTGGGCCCAGGATTTCTGTGAGTGCTACAGTTTTGTTTGAGGGCCCACTTGTTAATTTTTGATCGATCGGATATTTCAAACACATTATTTCACAGTATTTACATTATATCTGCGACAGTGAATGTCACTCGATCGGTAAATCCGGTCTAACTGCTATAGCCCGGTTAGACGGATTTGCGAACGTGACTTTCACGTTGATGTCCTATGTTTATGCTGTGTTGTTGCGGATCGGTCGTGGGGGATAGCCTGGATGCAATGCTAGTACTGTTGTGGTGGTATTATGTACATTTGATATTGCGGGGCGAGCGTCCGACATGTGGACTGCCGTCACTGCCTGTTTGTATTATTCTTTTGGGGCACGACCTGGTTGCGGTCGATGTACCCGGTGTATGTATATTTTACATTATGTACTAGGATTACCCCGCGGTGGGGTGCACGGATAGCCGGGTCCTGGAGGGCAACAAGCCCGCATCTCATGGCATTGGGACGGAGGGGGCTTCACTCTAGGATTGGCGGGCCATTCGCCGCACTCGTAGGGGGTACAGGTTGACCCAGGAGGGGTGCCCAAGTTGCCGGATTCCGTGAAGTGCTGGGTGGTCCATTCACGGAGCTGAAGGGGGCTGCCTCGCTTCAGGTTTTGGCGGGTGACTTGCCGCGCCCGTAGGGGTCTAGGATTTCATTGCACAGGCTATCCACACGACCAGGGGAACGTCGGGTTTCAGTAGTGGCTCTGTGAAACCCGGGGATCCCAGATATCTGTATTGTTCTGTGATGCTGTACATTTCTGTGATGTTGCATTTCTTTTCACGCCTTGAGCGAAATATAATATATTGGTATATATATTAGTAGATGTTGTATATGTTTTTCATCCGCGCTAGTCCAGTCCCCGCTCTGTCGTTAGTAAGCTAACCTAACGAGTGATGACGGGACCCAGTGGCGAATGCGGATGGCATATACGTACGTCAGTATATTTTCGTTCTTTGTGGTGTGATTAATTGATGGGACTGCGTTGATTCGGATCAATGCTAGTTAAACAAACCTATTCTGATGTTGTTGGAACACTTTTCAAAAAGCTGTTATTGCAAGGACGTTCACTTTTGTTTTGCATCGTGGTATTCATTTGGAATATCCTGCTCCTCAGTCGACGAGGCAAGGGCCGAGATCCCTTCACCGGGAGTGACCCCTTGGACAGAAGTTTGCATCAGGGCATTAACTTCACTATAGCCGATTACTTTTGCTTTTGCACCGTGGTATTCAGTTGGAATATCTTGCACCCCATTCTACGGGGAAAGAGCCGAGATCCCTTCACCGGGAGTGACCTCTTTAGCAAAGGTTTTCGTCACTATATTTTTAAAAAGCTATCCGTTCCTTCAACGATATCAAGTTCATTACGTTAAAGGTTTTCGCCAGAAACCATTCGTAGCCTTCCGTCATTTCAGTTAAATATTCGGTAGTATTCAAGCTATGTATTTTGACCTCACGCCAAGGCATAGTGATTGGTAGCTGCCAGGTATTTATCTGTTGCATAGATAGATGCGTTGGTTTGGGACAGTCGTACTACTATTTTGGCCTACGTCAAGGGTATGTACGGGTGGATTCAAATTAACCTGGATAATGACGGGTAGAACTTGACATGTGACTTATGATATTTTGACCTCACGCCAAGGTCATAAGAGCATGGGGCAGAAATCCACATCGGGAGTTTCAAAAGAACTGAAACTTGCCAGATATGCGCATACCTTCTGGAGTGTGATACCGTGAGCGGATTCCGTCACGTTATCATGCGATGAGAGTTGGATCCCGATTCCCACTGATGAGTTGGTTTACTCCTCGGGTGACCCCGACTAATTCTTCTTTCAGGTTTGGAGGAGAATTTGAGGTACAGTGGGAGGTTTCCAGATTAGATAAATTGGTAACCATTCTGATCTAGGTTAGAGTGCACGCTGAGTGTTTCTTTTCTCTCTCTCTTTGGCAGCGACCATTAACCCGACCCTAAGACTATGACTCAGTGACCAAGTTGACCGAACCTACTTAACACTGGCTTTTGGATTGTCAGAGTTGCAGACCTCATTGCCACTCCTACTTTTACCCTTTTCTCCAGGACACCCCGTATTGCTACGAACGTCCACTTCCATTGGACAAAACCATCGTATGGTTATATACGAACTCGAAGGAATTTATTCGAGGATGGTTTCCGGTTCTGGAGAAAACGGATAGGATTATTCAGTTGTCTTTTCTTTTCACCTTCTCTCAGGTTGCGAGTACTCCTGGGTTTAGGAATAGTACACCTATTACGCAAATTGGATAGTCTTCTTCCAAACCATAGGCTGGTGCCGACCGGTAGGGAATGAAGAAAACCAGTTAGCCTAAGCGGTGTACAGAAGGTATTAAGTTCAGACAAAGCAAGGGATTAGTAAGAGGGCAAAGTAAATTGCGACTGCTATTCACGACCAAACCAAGTATTTCTTCGCCAATCCTAAATCACCTTTGTATTTCTCCAGGACACTCCGTATCACTACGAAGATCCCATTTTATTGGATAATCCATCGTATGGTTATATACGAACTCGAAAGGAACTTGTTCCAGTTCGGGGATGGATCCTGATTCAGGAGAAATAGGAATAAAGTACATTCAGGTGTCTTTTATCTTCACCTTCTCTCGCGTTGCGAGTGCTCCTAGGATTAGGACAGTACACCCTTTATGCTTTTTGGATAGTCTTCTTCCAAACCATAGGCTGGTGCCGAACGGTAGGGAAGGAAGAAAACCATTTGGCCTAAAGGGGTGTACAGAAGGTAAAGACTAAAGACATATGAAGGGATTTGGAGAGGTGGCAAAGAACTATACGGTTACAGTCGTGAATCTGGAAGAGGCATTACTAGGAATACCGGGATACCCCATCGAAACATTTCAATGTTTCAGTCTCACTGTGTAATGTTAAAAGAAAACTGATTTCCCGATTAGATACTTACTCCAGGGTATGTATTTACCAGGTTTTATTCTCACATCTGTATGGTTTTACAGATGATGAGTGGGAGTAAGTTATTGGGAATTGGGTGATCATCCTCATTATATCGGGATTCGTTGGAATCAGTGATATTTGAGGAAATCACCTGGGCTGTTTGCCGGTCGGCAAATATTTGGTTTTGAATATCCGCTGTTGTGCACCAATTTCAAATTGATATATCTGTACGTCTATTTTAATAGAGTGAGATATACCTTTTGATATTATGTCGATGACATTTACCTATATCAGTGGATGGTTAGGTAAGGAGCATTAAACAGCGGTGTAATTCTTCTTAACCATAAGTACAGTTTTCAACCTACGACACACAGTGAAAGAGTTGTTAGACTCAGTGGACTCATACCGAGTATTGCATGTTGTCCAGGGTCCATCAGGACAGAGGGGTTGGTTCTCGTACTATATTCGGTTTACTTATGACTTCTCTAGTTTTTAGACAAGTGTTTCGTGGAAACACAGGGTCTGAATTTAGAGAAGTTATAGGTATTTGAATATAGTAGAGAACCAGGTGTTGCAAGTATCGGGATTCTTCAAAGTGATCGAAGATGTAGATACTTGTGTATGGTATTCAGTTGATAGTAATGATAAAGAGAAATTGCTTCTCTTTCAGGTTACTCATAATTGGAAGCATTCCTAAGTTGAGTAACGCTGATCGGCCTCCTTCCATTTAGTTGACATGCACTGGAGATAGCTGCATGATTTGAATCTGGTTCAATTAAATCAGTGCCTCTGGTTCTATATTGGATGTAGAACAGTTCATATCTTAACGTTGTTAAGGTACGGGGAGTTGTCCGGCTTATGATTAAAACCAGACTCTGGATAACTCAAGGCACGTTTCTGTAATGGCTGTTTGTGGGTTGACCCAGGTTATGACGAGGGTTGATTTTCTACCATCTTGACTCGCCACAGTTTTAACAAAAATGGATTTTTTCAAAAACAGCAGTGGGAGTATGGTAGAACTGGAAGTGATTCCAGAACCGCAAACGATTACTGAAGATTTGATAAGGAACCTAAAGATTCAATCTGAATTGACATTCCATTGGCCACTCCGCAGATAAGGTGGGTAACTTCAGGCACCCGAGAGGTACTTCGGTAGCCTCAAGGACGGTGACAGGGAAGTTCTTGTTTACCCACACTTGCCATTGTTGTTGTTCCAGGCTGCGAGACCCGGCAGGAGGATGAGTATAGCGTCGTTCTGAAATAGCTTCAGAAGTGTACGTGTATATGACTCTGCCAGAGGGTTGTCGTAGTCAGTGGGAGCAGCGGAAGCATTGGTGGACATCAGGCTTATGTCTATTTATAGACTAAAGCAGATGTAGCGGAGATAGATCATCTATTTCTGATGTGACAGTCATAGTTTTGACGTCATCAGAATAGGGGATGGATCTGTTGAGAAGGTAGTAGGAAGTGATATTCCCATACTACGATCGGTTATACTTTGGTCGTCACACAGTGGTTTCTCCACAAAGGACTTGGACATTATATCAGACATACTGGTTACTAGATCTATGGTTTTAGATCTAGATTTGGGTGGTTTCCTAATCTGGGTACCTTGACAGCATTCTATGAGTATTTAGAATGGACGACTCCTGGCACGGTAGTGTACCTGCAAGTAATGGAGTCACCCTCTCTAAAGGTGTCTTATAGACTAAAATAGAGAGGGATGTGCATAATTGGCAGATCACTTGCTTAGGCAATTGAGTCAATCATGAGATGTCAAGTACCACACCAGATGTTGTTCTTGCACTAGATGCAATAAGTTGACATTGATCCAATCCTGGAGAAACAGTCGGAAGCAGTTTTAGAACATAAGTGGCTGTTCTAGGGATATGATAACGAAAGCCCCATTCGGGAAACAGTTATCATTCCAGGCTTCCAAGGTGACCTGGACGACAAGGAGGTTGTCAGAGTTATAGTTTTTCCTTCTGACGAGGGGCAGTATTTTGGACAGGTGATCCAAGGCAATACTGAGGGTGGCATGGCGCAGGATACTGATTAAGTTCAGTTGAAGATACAGTCTAAGAAGTTTGGATTTGGAGTTCATTTATGAGCTACGTCCCATCAGACATACAGACATTCTAAGGCAGGTATTGCTCATTTCGGGAGATGGCTTTCTCCACGAACTTGAGATATAGAGAGACATAGAAAGAAACATCAAGGCGGATCCACTCACTGAGGCTGTTCCTCGACCGCAATAGTTTCACAAACGGGATTTGTGAGACTGACTAGTAGAGGAGTTGGGTGTTCGGTATCACATGGGCTGTGAGTATGCGACATCGCAATAATTAGCCTTGAGTGCAAGTGGGAGATTGTTGGAGATAGTGCCCTCAGAGTCAATTATTGGATCACAGGCACGTGATTGCAATGATTGAGGGAGGACCTATCCCGGTAGGACAGTCTTACTCGAGATGATAGTATGCTATCTGGTTTACCTTTATCATCGTGTACTGCTTAAGGTGACATGACAGATCACTATTGCACGTTGATAGAGCCCTAGGATTCATGCTTGACTGCCAGCAGTATGAGGGCGATCATATAAGTGAGAGCTGGAGTCTACAAGCACATCCTTAATAGGTCCCTAGTCGTGGGAGTCTCGAGACAGGGCATCGATTCTCCAGAGTAGACTAGTGTATACAGTCGAGACCCCGACGAGGGGCGGTGGCCGGTCTCACAAGCCACTGGTGTCAGTTGGATCACCTAAGATGTATACAGGTGCTCATTGGGTTATGAGTACACCGGACAGGACTCGCCGGGAACCTGCTAGTTGGGATTATACTTGACGTCAGATAGCAGTTCCCAGGTGACATGTGTACAGGTTAGTTCATCGACCTGGGGATCGTCATTTGTCTCGTGTGAGTTCCCACTGTACTTTGATTACTACCCTACCACGGCTCAAAGGAGTCGTGCAAACAGGTTTTAATTGGGTACAGTCCCGAGCCACATGGAGGCAGTGAGCGGATCTTCGGGGGTTTCGTCTCTCCCGGTATTGGGGGTGAGGTCGCGCTGTGTCTAGGAGAGCCATTACACGAAGACCTTGGCCAAGGCAGGAGATTTACTGGTAGGTATTCCAGTAGTATCTCAGGGTGTTCTGGGCTACACTCCGACACGACTTGTACCGCTTTTGGGGGTCTGACTTTTACCAACCCCCTAGGCCCGCCATGCGATGCTCATAGACGAACGGACCGGACTGTACGGATATTGTCACTGACAGGCTCAGTTGGGTGTCGGGGTGAGCTTCCTCATCGACGTCCCTTTTAGTCAATAGCTGGTGGCCCGTCACGTATTGGCTTATACCTCTGACGTGCTAGTGGTTAAATCCACAGCCATAGTATTGACGAGTCTTTAGAGTCCACCACACTTTCAGTTACTCAAGCTTTCGGGCGAAACGCTGTAGAGGCCGTATGGAGATATGGCAGGGTTCGATCAGATACGTGCGGTATTGCACGGATCGTGATCGGACGGTTTTTACTAGCCGGCTTTGGCTTAAGCCGGATCTTAGTATTTGATAGTGTAGTTTTGTCTCTTTACATTTGTATTTCGGTCGAAATACAAATGCGGGTGTGTATGCACAGTATCGGGGTTTTCCTGTAATTTATTATGGGACCAGTTTTCTGGGGTTGCCAGTTTGCATTCCGTTCCGGCCGGTTTTCTCTTTTTCCTTCCCGGTCGGACTTTTCGTTGGAGGGTGTTAATTGCAAGTTTGCAATTAACATTTTGTTGAGGGGGTTTCTTGCAAAAGGATTATTTATGAAATCTTTTTGGCTTTTCATGCATTTAATTTGACATGATAGAGTATGGTTTTGTGATGGGTAAGATGATGGGCCGGCCACTGTTTAAGGCATGGAGCTTGATATCATGATGGATTAATTAATATTTGTTTACATAAGGTGTATAGTGAGTGTGCAGAGATTTCATGTGGGTTTTTGATTAATTAATATAAAAGGTTTTATAAAGTGCAAAAGATTTGTGCAGGGAACATGCTTGAGATTCTCTAATTAATTAATGTTGTAAGGAATGAAAAGATAATGTGTGTGCAGGAGAAAAATAAAAAGGGACAGAGCATTCATTTGAGTTTCAGTAGTGGCCGAGCTCATAGAAAAAGAGGGTGCAGGGGCTGTTTTGTCTGAGTGAGAGAGAGAAGCCCATGGTAATCAATCCAAGCTCATTTCACAGCAAAGAAGGAGATAGCATGCTCCATTCCTTTTCCATCAAGCATCCATGAAATTCTAGTGTATCATTCCTCCACCAAAAATGGCAATCTCCACAACCCCAAATGAGATTTGTATACTACATTCTACAGCAAACCTTGGGCACGTCGACTAGCCAGCTTCGTGCCCGAGTTGCCTCGGCATTGAGGTGGGAGCCCGTAAAAGATGCAGGCGACGTGGTGCCCTTCCGGCGAGGAGGCGACGACCGGAGATCCCGCGAGGAGATCGGAGAGGAGATGAAGACCGGAGGACTCGGATCAGTCGGTACATCTCTAACCTTCTCTTTGTAGTTAGCTAGATTTAGTTTAATGGCCCGATCCGGTTTTAGTGCGCGGGGGTGCCGTTTTGCCAAGTCCGCAAAAATTTAAGTTTACCACCGTTTCCGCGTTTGGCCGTCGGGTTGACGGCCGGGGCGCCGCCGTGCACTTACAGAAGATCCACCCGAGAGCTTAACTTCAAGCTTCACCTCTAACTTGAGGTAACTAGGTTTCTTAAATCGCTAATCTAAGTAACCTAGGTGATATAGAGTATAGTTAGGGATTAAGTAGTCTAATCTAATCCTTATACTCAACACATGAGAGGGGAGGATTAGGGTTTGAAGAGAGAGAACTTGAGGAGAGAGAAGGTGAGCAAAAGAATGAGATGAGATAATGATGTATCATAATATATATCAAGCATTATCATTTATCCAATAAAAGAAAATAATGGACGAATAATCATGCTTCATAAATATAAGAGGGTGATTCATCTCCATGAGTCATTAAGCATTTATGATACATTAATGACATGGATGAATCACTCATATGACTCACTAATCCCATTTAATGCATATGCCACCTTAACCCCCAAGTCACCATCTTCTAGAAGCTTCTCCCGCAATTACGAGAACAACCCTCCTATCCGTGAAAACACGGAAAAACTTTAGAATGTATAAATCCAATTACCGGATACTAGAAACTGGCTTAAACCAAAGCCGGCTAGTAAAAACTGTCCGGATGTCGTACGTCCGTAAACACACGTATGCGTCCGAACCCTTGTCGTAAAACCATACGACCTCTATATCGTTTCGTCTGGAGTAAGGAAACTCTCTGTGTGGGACTCTAGAGACTTGACTACTACGCTGGCAGTGGGTTTAACCACAGACTGCAAGCGGCACTAGCTGTACGTAACGGTCCCCAGGTAGATGTCGGTAAGAAGGCCGATGAGGAAACCCTTCCGAACTCTTACTGAGTCTGATGTGACAATCTCCGTACAGTCCGGTCTTTTCGTCTAAGACTATCGCATATCGGGCCTAGGAGAGCGGCAAGCGTCGGCCCCTAATAGCGGTATAAGTCGTGTCGGAGCGAAGCCCATTACACCATGAGAAACTACTGGAACCTACCAGTAAATCTCGCTTTCCCTGGTCAGGAACTTTGCGTAATGGCTCTCTGACACAGCGCGATATCAACCCCCTGTACCGGGAGAGACGAATCCTGTCTAACCGCCACTGCCTCCAAGTGCTCGGGACTGCACCCAACTGCTACCTGTTTGCACGACTCCTTTGTGCCATGGTAGGGTAGCAATCTAAGAACAGTGGGACACACTCGAGGCGAAGTAGCAGTGTCAAGTCTGCGGACTATGCTGTACTCATGTCACCTGGGAACTGTTAACTGACGACTGGTATAAAACCAACCAACAGTTCCCTGTGAGTCCTGTCCGGTGTACCTGTAACCTAACGAGCACCTGTATACTGTTAGTGTATATGCCCTAGGGGCCATTATTGTATCATACTAGTTTGTATATTACTTAATGGAAGCTAGGGATATTCACATGTATATAACAGTCTTGCTAAACATGGTAGTATGCTACTTGGTTTTTTCAATCTTAATATGTGAGTATATGTATTGATAGAGCTCTTAGGATCTTGCTTGACTACCAGCGTTGTGATGGCAGTCGTACCAGTGGGGGCTGGATAGTCTACAAGCACATCCTTATTCAGGTCCCTAGTCGTTGGATTTTCGAGACAGGGCGTCGATACTCCGGAGTAGACTAGTGTGTACGCTTCTCATCCCAGTTGGGGAGATGGTCTGTCCCACAGCCGTCAGTACGTCATTCTGGAGACAGTATGCACATGCTCGTTAGGTTACGGGTACACTGGACAGGACTCACAGGGAACTGGTGGTTAGTTTTATAGCAGTCGTCAGTGAATAGTTCCCAGGTGACATGCGTACAGCATAGTCCGCAGACTTGACACTGCTACTTCACCTCGAGTGTGTCCGACTATTCTTAGATTGCTACCCTACCACGGCTTAAAGGAGTCGTGCAAACAGGTAGCAGTTGGGTGCAGTCCTGAGCACTTGGAGGCAGTGGCGGTTAGACAGGATTCGTCTCTCCCGGTATTGGGGTTGATATCGCGCTGTGTCAGAGAGCCATTACGCAAAGTCCCTGGCCAGGGCAAGCGAGATTTGCTGGTAGGTTCCAGTAGTTTCTCAGGGTGTAATGGGCTTCGCTCCTACACGACTTATACCGCTATTAGGGGACTGATGCTTGCCTCCCCCCTAGGACCGATATGCGATAGTCTTAGACGAACAAACCGGACTGTACGGAGATTGTCACATCAGACTCAGTAGGAGTTCGGATGGGTTTCCTCATCGGCCTTCTTATCGACATCTACCTGGGGACCGTTACGTACAGCTAGTGCTGCTTGCGGTCTGTGGTTAAACCCACTGCCAGCGTAGTAGTCGAGTCTTTAGAGTCCCACACAGAGAGTTTCCCTACTCCAGGCGAAACGATATAGAGGTCGTATGGTTTTGCGACAAGGGTTCGGACGCATACGTGTGTTTACGCACGTACGACATCCGGACAGTTTTTACTAGCCGGCTTTGGTTTAAGACAGTTTCTAGTATCCGGTTATTGGATTTATACAGTCTAAAGTTTTTCTGTGTTTTCACGGATAGGAGGGGCGTTCTCGTAATTGCACGAGAAGCTTCTAGAAGATGGTGACTTGGGGGTTAAGGTGGCATATGCATTAAATGGGATTAGTGAGTCATATGAGTGATTCATCCATGTCATTAATACATTATAAATGCTTAATGACTCATGGAGATGAATCACCCTTAGATATTTATCATGCATGGTTGTAAATCCTTTATTTTCATTTATTGGATAAATAATAATGCTTGATATATATTATGATACATCATTATCTCATCTCATTCTCTTGCTCACTTTCTCTCTCCTCAAGATCTCCCTCTTCAAACCCTAATCCTCCCCTCTCATGTATTGAGTACAAGGATTAGATTAGACTACTCAATCCTTAACCATTCTCTATATCATCTAGGTTGCTTAGATTAGCGATTTAAGAAACCTAGTTACCTCTAGTTTGAGGTGAAGCTTGTAGTAAAGCTCTCGGGTGGATCTTCTACTACTTAGAGAAGGCCGGAAAGGACGTGGAGAACGACAAGATGAAGGACTCGGTTCTACAGGTATAATCACTTATCATAGTAGTTAACTCTTCTATGGTTTCTTGTTAGTTATTGTTTATGCAAAGATTCTCGGTTAGTCGATGTTTACGCCTAAAACAATATCGTTTTTAATTATTCCGCCTCCCCGCAAGTCGTGGGGTGTTGTACATCGACTTATAGTGGTATCAGAGCCTCGCTAAACAATAATTAACTCATTAGCAAAGTCGTAAGAATTTCGAACGCAAAAAGAACCGGAAACATCATCGAATTAACACAGTTTCTGTCGAATTTAAAACAGGCCCTAAAAATTTTTCAGGGACCTTCGGAATAACAAGCATGAAATTATATGGATACTGCAGAAATTTGGACTCCTAACTCGGCTAACTCACTACGGAACCACGGCGGATCATGCGATTCGCCGCGGATCCACGGCCGAGTTAGGCCCGAGTCAGCCCAAATTTCTCAGTAAATCCTATGTGTTAATAATGGTATTTCTGGGATGTTTAGTTTTCTGCTCAAGTCTCAGGTGTACAGAGAAGTATTGGAGTAGAATCTAAAGTGTTTTGCTCGATCGAAATTTTATGATGTTTGCTAATTTGATTATATCTGTGATTGTATAATATGTTCGTAAACCTCCCCTAACTGCTAGTATGTCGGTTGGCAGGGGGTTGCACATTTCTGTAATGGTTTTAACTATTTGTGGATGTGAACTGTATTGGACTGTTGTGATGATTAGCCGGGGTTTGTGATGGGTTATTATTTTAATTCATTCAATATAATTGTAATATGTTGTAATATTATTTTGCGGGGCACATCCAAGTTACGGTTGTAGCCACCGTTGCATTATTTCATTTTACTGTTTTTGCTCCTAGGATAGACCCAAGGTGGGGTGCACAAACTACCGGGTACTTTGAAGTGTTTGGTGGCCTACTCACTTTGTTGAGGGAGACCGCTTCACTTCGGGTATTTGGCGAGTAGTTTGTGGTACCCGTAGGGGTCTAGGTTGGGGTAATGGCTATTCATAACAACTGTGTAATCTGTTTTTTGTTACAGGCTCTAAACAAACGCGGATTGCTTGCAAATCCAATAAAATTCATATGAGATCTGGAATGCCTATTATTGCGTCTGACGAATGTACAATATCTATATATGATAGCTATTTAGACGTCACTTATGTTTTACACCCGCGCTAGCCCAGCCCCCGCTCTGTCGTTAGTTAAGTAACCTAACGGGTGATGACGGGACCCAGTGGCGAATGCAGATGGCATAAGAGAATGTTGTATTTTCATTGTTTTCTGCAATGATAGGTTAAATGATGGGACGCATTATTTTAATGCACAGAAAATAAACCAAAGTTGAATCGTTGGAACAAATTTAAAAGAAACCACTCGGTTATTTTTAAAAAGCAGATTTTTTAATTGCGGAGCCTTAACCACTCCTTTTAAAAAGCTATCAGGTTCCTTCGATTATATCAAGTTCACTACGTTCACGGTTTCGCCAAAACCAGTCGTAGCCCTCCGTCATTTCTTATGGATGGTCAGTAGTATTCAAGCGATGTTTGTTGGCTTTCGTCAAGACATATTGTTTGGCAGCTGCTGGGGTATTCATTTGTTGCATAGATAGATGAGTTGGTTTGGGACAGTCGTATAACCTTATTGGCTTTCGTCAAGGGTATATACGAGTGGGTTCAAATTAACAAGATAATGATGGGCAGAACTTGACATGTGTTTTATGATTTGTTCGCTGGTCATAAGAATATGGGACAAAAATCTACATCGGGAGTTTCTAAAGAAACTGAAACTTGCTAGTGTTGCATACCATTTGGAGTTTGATGAATGTTAGCAGGATTCCTTCAACATTATCTGTAAGGTTCCTAGGCACTTTAGTAAGGTCTCACAAGGCATCGGACATGCCAATTTAAAATTTTTGGTGCCGAGAAACCCTAGACTACGGATCGTTGCTAGAATTTTAGGCGAAAAGTGAACTAGTTAACACTTAACTACTAGGATATGGAAATAACAACCTTTGTAGATCCGGATATCCACCTCCACGGGTCCGCAACGAAGTCACCTCGCTGTCCATGTTGAACCCCGGGCTCAAGCGTCGGCTTCGTCGAAGAAACGGGTGAGCTAGGTCGCCGGCTTCGTGTCAAAGACGATCTACGTCGAGGCATCGCAAGTTCAAGCTCCGACTTCACAAACTTGTGAAACTAGTGAAGTAAACACCCAAAACAACTTGGCAAGAGGTAGAGGGTGAAGAAATAGGTGGTGGGTTCTCTTTAGATTTGGATTTCTCTCACTAATACTCAAGTTGCCATTGGAGTAGCAAGCTTGAAGAAGAAGAAGAAGATGAAGAAAATGATCATGTATTATGATAAGCCTTTTTAAAATAAAAAGAAAAAGCAATACTTATCATAATTCTTACTAGGGTTAAGTGTAGAGAATATACCATGGTTAATGGATGGGTTAGGGTTAAGCATGATGATAAGAAAGGATAAGTGGTCAAAGCTTCATGAAGCTTCAACTAAATGACAAAGAAAGCCACCATCCTTTATTAAATCATTTCCAAATAAACAAATGAAAATATAAATAAATAAATAAATATGCAAAACCCTAATTATCATAATAACCATGGTTTAATTCTATTCACTTAACCATATGATCAAGTATCATCAAACATGATACAAAAAATGCACAAATGTATATCACATATACAATGTGCAATCCAAGTGAGAAAAATTCGTTTAAAGTGAACCAATACTAGTTAATGCAAAGTAATATATCAAATATATAATTATACATTAAATCATTAAATCAACATTTGATTCAATGATCCGGTCATGTCGCACATAACCGACTAGTATGCAATGTATCGATTTATCGAATCAATGATTCGATAACTAGGTCATATCGAATATAACCTATCAAAACATTTATCGCGAGAATGAAATGCGGTATCACATACACGCATTATTCTCGGTCCTGCACATATCTCATATGCGCTCCTATTTCGTTTCGCTTGAACCAGGAAACCTCTGTGTAGGACTCTAAAGACTCGTCAATACGCCGGTAGCAGATGATGATCATATCAAGCATCTACAAGCCGCAAGCGGTCTGCTAAACGTAACGGCCACCCGGGTATTGAGCGATCAGAAGATCGACGAGCTAGCCCGCTCACACTCCTGCGAATCCGACCAGTAACACTTACCGTACAGTCCGGTCTCTTCGTCTGATATGTCGCATATCAAGTCTAGGGGTGGTATACGTCAGACCCCAATAACCGATAAGTCGTGCCGATGTGAGGCTCATAACGGGTCGAGAAACTACTGGTAACACTTACCAGCAAATCTCTGATCAGCCCTGGCTAGGGACTTCCCTGTTACGGCCAATCGAGCACAGCGCAACATCAACCCCTAATACCGGGAGAGACGAAACCCCTCCTATCGCTCATTGCCTCCATGTGACTCGGGACTGTACCCAAAGACCACCGTTTTGCACGCCCTCATGGACGTGGTAATGTGGAGATCAAAGCACAGTGGGAATCACACAAGACTCTATGACGATCTCGGGTCTACAGACTAACCTGTACAAGTGTCACCTGAGAACTGCCATCTGACGTGAGGTATAATACCATCTGGGAGTTCTCGGCGAGTCCGTCCAGTGTACCCAGTCTCCACTGAGCACCCGTATACCATCTCTGATGTCAAACACCAATGGATATGGGATCATCCATCGCCCATCACATGGGTCGAGAAGCGTATACGCTAGTCTAATCTGGTATATCGATGCCCCGTCTCGATACACCCACGACTAGGGACCTTGAAGGATGTACTTATGGACTACCATGTCCCCACTAGTATGATCTACATCATAGTCCAGGTAGTCAAGTACACATCCTAAGGGCTTTATCAACATGTAACTATAAGACAGTATAAAGAGACTAGTGTACATGTTAAGATAAAGAGTAACCAGATAGCATACTATCATATCGAGCAAGAAAGTCATCTATATATATGTCCAAGCATCCAATATAATATACAACATCTGTACAATACTGGCCTCTAGGGCATACATACAACTAACAATCTCCCACTTGCACTAGGGCCAGCTGCTGTAGTATCGCATACCGAGCATCCCGAAGAGTCTCTCAAACTGCGTCTGGGGAATGGCCTTCGTGAGTGGATCCGCCGTGTTGTTCTTCGTGTCAACTCTCCTGACCTCGATCTCCCGGCGATCAACTATCTCCCGGATCAGGTGATACCGCCTCAGAATATGCCTGGATCGCTGATGCGACCTGGGTTCGTTTGCCAAAGCCACCGCTCCATTGTTATCGCAATACAATGGTATTGGACGCTCAATGGATGGAACCACACCAAGTTCAGTAATGAACTTCTTGATCCAGACAGCCTCTTTGGCAGCATCGTTGGCAGCGATGTATTCAGCCTCCATCGTCGAGTCTACCACGGTTTCCTGCTTGGAACTCTTCCAGCTAACCGCCCCTCCGTAAAGGGTAAAGACAAAGCCCGACTGCGACTTAGAGTCGTCCTTATCACTCTGGAAGCTCGAATCGGTAAAGGACTCCACTTGGAGTTCTCCGTTACCATATACCAAGAACATATCTCTAGTCCTTCGCAAGTACTTGAGAATGCTCTTCACAGCTGTCCAGTGACTCTCTCCAGGATCAGCTTGATACCTGCTCACTATACTTAGTGAGTATGCTACATCGGGTCTGGTACATAGCATCGCATACATGATAGAGCCTACTGCCGAAGCATAGGGTATACCTTGCATGCGAGCTCTCTCCAAATCAGTCTTGGGAGACATCTCTTTGGAGAGAGTGACTCCAGAGATCATGGGTAAGTTCCCACGCTTGGACTCTTCCATACTAAACCTCTTTAGTATGGTGTCAATGTACCTGGATTGGGACAATCCCAAAATCCGTTTGGATCTATCTCTATAGATCCTTATTCCCAATATGCAGGAGGCATCACCAAGATCTTTCATTGAGAATCTTTGTGATAAGAAGAGCTTGACCGATTGCAGCATAGGAATATCATTTCCTATCAAGAGTATGTCGTCCACGTACAATACGAGGAAGACAACCTTACTCTCTGCCACCTTCTTGTAGATACAAGGTTCATCTGGATTTTTGACGAAATCAAACTCTTTGATAACGACGTCAAAGCAGATGTTCCAACTCCGCGATGCTTGCTTTAATCCATAAATGGATTTAAGCAGCTTGCACACCTTCCCGCTGCTCCCACTGTCTACGAAGCCCTCTGGCTGAGTCATGTACACGCACTCTTCTAAATCACCGTTTAGAAAGGCGGTCTTAACATCCATTTGCCAGATTTCGTAATCATGATATGCAGCGATGGCAAGCATGATCCGGATGGATTTAAGCATAGCCACTGGAGAAAAGGTCTCGTCATAGTCCACACCTGGTCTTTGACGAAAACCCTTTGCTACAAGTCTAGCTTTGAAAGTCTCCACTTTCCCATCTACACCAAGTTTCTTCTTGAAGATCCACTTGCTCCCAATGGGTTTTACCCCTTCAGGAGCAACTTCCAAAGTCCATACTTTGTTGGTGTACAAGGAATCCATCTCAGACCGCATAGCATCCAGCCATTTCACTGAGTCCCCACTCGTGATGGCCTGCTCGAAGCTAGTTGGGTCATCATCCTCCATGATGCAATCCTCGCTCCCACCATCAATGAGAAAACCGTAGTATCTCTCAGGTGGACGAGAAACCCTACCAGATCGGCGGAGAGGCTGGGGTTCGTCGGGTACTACCGAATCCTCCGGTTCCACTAAATCTTCAGTTATAGTTTGTGTTTCTGGAACTTCTTCCAGTTCTACCTCAGAGCCACTAATCTCTTTTGCAAGAAATTCCTTTTCTAAAAAGGTGGCATGTTGAGCAATAAACACCTTTTGTTGTTCACTGTGGTAGAATAAATATCCATTTGAATGTTTAGGATATCCCACAAACTTACATAGAACTGACCGTGCCTCGAGTTTATCTGGATTTTGCCTTTTGACATAGGCCAGACAACCCCATATCTTAACTCGTTTAAGACATGGTCTCTTCCCACTCCATATCTCATATGGTGTGGTAGGTACAGATTTAGTTGGAACTTGATTCAATAGGTATGCCGCAGACTCAAGCGCATACCCCCAGAAGGAAATAGGTAACTCAGCTGTACTCATCATAGAGCGCACCATATCTAATAGGGTGCGATTCCTTCGCTCCGATACACCGTTGTGCTGTGGTGTATAAGGAGGAGTAAGCTGAGAGAGAATCCCATTCTCTTTTAGGAAGTCCAGGAATTCATTGCTCAAGTATTCACCTCCTCGATCAGATCGAAGGATTTTAATACTATTTCCGGTTTGTTTCTCGACTTCTTGTTTATATTCTCTGAATTTCTCAAAAGCTTCAGACTTGTGTCTTATCAAGTACACATGTCCGTATCTTGAGAGATCGTCAGTGAATGTAATGAAGTACGAAGAACCATCCCTGGCATGTGCAGACATGGGACCACATACATCACTATGTATAAGTCCCAAGAGTTCGGTAACTCTTTCTCCGTGTCCCGTAAACGGAGTCTTGGTCATCTTGCCTTTGAGACATGACTGGCAAGTGTCATAAGATGAAAATTCAAACGGATTTAAATATCCATCTTTATGCAACTTAGCTAGTCGTGTCGCATTGATGTGACCCAGTCTACAATGCCACAAGAAGGATTCGTTCAGTTCTGAACTCTTCCTCTTGTGTGTGCTTGTTATGCTCAGAACTGTTAATTGATTTAGAACATAAATGCCATTGCATAACGTGCCTGATCCAACCAACTTTTGGTCACGGAAAATGTTCATAACATTGTCCTGCAATACAAAATTATATCCCTCTTTACTCAATAAAGAAACCGATATAATGTTGCATATCAGGTTCAGCATGTAATAGCATTCGTTCAGAATCAATGTATCACCAGTTGGTAATACAAGGTGATATTCCCCGACAGTCTTAGCTGCAACAATTGCACCATTTCCAACTCTAATGTCTTTATCACCTTCTCCAAGTTCTCTACCTTTCCTTAGCCCATGTAACTGATTACATATATGGGATCCCGACCCGGTATCCAATACCCAGGACGTAGAGCAAATGGAGAAACAGTTCTCAGTAACGAACACACCCGAAGAAAATGCATCAACATGTACTTTCTTCATTCGGGTGGCATGGGAATCCTGGTATTCCCCTATATCCTGTTCATTCCTATAACTCTTATAGGCAAGAACGGAACCAACGTTCCCCAGCACTGTATAACATGCGGGTTCGGTCAATACATCCATATTATTATCTTGATTAAGGCATGAACTGGTCGCTACCTGGAGAGAGAGAGAAGAAAACACTTTAGCGTATGCTCGTGCAAGATCAGATTGGTTTTTATCTTATCTAATCAGGATGGCTCCCACTGCTTTTAATCAAATCTTCCTCCAAACCCTAAAAGGAAAGACTAGACGGGATTAATTACACACTACAAGTTCGCCAATCTTTCCGCCAGGCCAGTCTCGGTACTTTGAGGGAGGTCCCCCGTGCTTTCGCACGAACCTAATTAATGTAAACCTCGTTTTCCCAGAGGCGTAACCTCGTTAACACCTTTCTAGACACCTACTTGATCGGCTAATTGCAATGTGTAAAACTCTCCCAGGAGTAACTCTTACTCGCAGTGGGTATCGGGATCCAACTATCTCATAGAAGGTATGCAATCTCATTGCAAATTTCAACACTTGAAATTCCCGATAATCTTTTGCCCCTAGTGTGCCATGACCTTGACAGAGGTCAACAAATCATAGTGCACTAGTCAAGTTCAACCCGTCATTTCTTGATTGAATCAAACCCACTCGCACGACCCTTGACAGAGGTCAACAAGGTCGTACGACTACCCTAATCCAATCACATCACATGCTTTGCAGATAACTACTAGTTAGCTACCGCACACTACGCCTTGACAGAGGTCAACAAACGCAGCACGAATACTAAATAGTCTTTATCTGAAATGACGGAGGGCTACAACAGGTTTTTCTGAAAACCTATTGCGTAATGAACTTGATATCGTTGTAGAATCAAATGAAGATTTTGAGATGGAGTGATTTTGAGGCTTTTCTTGTTTTGCTAAAGGAGTCACTCCCGGTGAAGGGATCTCGGTCCTTTCCTCGTCGAATGAGATGCGGGATATATCATATATATCGTTGTGCAAAGCAAAAACGCAAAAGCAGTCAAAAGCAAACCGAGTGTGTAGCATCTACCAGTTATTGCTAAAGGAGTCACTCCCGGTGAAGGGATCTCGTTCCTTTCCTCATCGAATAAGGTGCAGGGTATATCATATATACCACTATGCAAAGCAAGAACTGTAACTACCTGTTTTATTTTAAAATTCGATTCCACAACATCTTAGGTTTCTTATCTTTCATTAATCACATTAATGAAGTCCCATCATTTAAATACCTAAACATCACAGATAGATATGACGTACACTTATGCCATCCGCATTCGCCTCGATGTCCCCTCGTGCACCGTTAGGTTAGGTAACTAACGACAGAGCAGGGCAGGGCTAGCGCGGGTGTAAAACATAAGTAACGTCTATATAATATATCATATATATCATATATTAAATCCATCACAGAAACAGAACACAGACATCGCAGCAGAATAAACATATGAAATATTGGATATACTAGGACGTCCGTGTTTTCAATACGAGCCAGTATAAAACACGGATTCCACGGTCATGATGAATAGCCAATCCCACACCCCTAGACCCCTACGAGAGAGGCAAGCAACCCTGCCAATTCTAGGGTTAGGAGACCCGGACTCGACTCCTCGAGTTGGTCTCCCACTGGACCCCAGAACCCGGTTACTTGTGCTCCCCTCCTGGGTCTATCCTAATGCGGAAAAGTAAATAATATACAAGGGGTGACAACTTCCGCTACCTGGAAGTGCCCCAAATAAAAGAATATTAGATACAAGTTTTTACATGAATGAAAATGAAAAACACTCATCTCACATAAAAACCCCCGGCTATTCAAACACGACGATCCAATATAACATATCCAGCAACACATAACATCACATGTCATCAACGTAAGTAAGTATGCATACCCCAATTGTCGTTGACGTATAGCAACGAAACCGGCGATATGAACATACTACACTTACGGTCACAGAAAAGAAAGTGTAAAACTACAACAGTTGGAATCCGCAACCCCTTTAGACATCGCATGCCTAACAAATATAAATCCCGCATTTTAGTCTCATTATCGAAAACTCTTTTCAATATCATATGGGACTAAACTGCTAAATTTATAACATTCATTCAGTTATCACATAACAACTTGTGAATTCCAATTATTGTATCCCATTCCAGATAAACAGAAAATGTTAAACTTTCCGATCGAACAGTCGAATACCCAAGTTTTCCCGATGCAGTCCAACTCATGAAATAAGTCTAACAACATTCAGTTCGTGCCTCAGTACCGACGGTCCAGCCGTAGAAGGGTCAAGCCAACGCCTCACATGTGGCACGCCGTACTGCCCCAAACCCGAAGGTTCAAAGGGCAGTTCAAGACGGTCACATAATCGAGTTAAGGTTTGTTGTCTTCTAGAGGGTCCATCGCGTTACTTGCACTACATAGAACGTCGTTAAACTACGGAAAAATCCAACACTTGGAAATTTCCCGACAGGGGAAAAAATTGGGTATTTATATCCGGTCGAACTTTTTAACATATTCTGGAATTTATCCGGAAAGCCACACAGACAAAATTTGATAATCCGATCGAACATACGAATCCCCAAAACAATTGCAGAATATTCAACTCTTGAAAAATTATTAAAAATTCCCAGAAAAAGAAGCACTGGAATTAAAGAATTACTGTACAAAACTGGATGCCAGAAAAGACAAAATGGTCGCGCTTCCGCCGCACGAGCCATGCTCGTGCCGCGGAAACGCGGTGGGAAAGTGGAATCAGGTCCACGAAATTTACAGTAATTCTTAGAAAACCCTGCTTGATTTTCTGGATATATTTAATCTTGAAAAATCCACAATTTTAAAATCTGGACAGAGAGCAAGTTTGATTCGGGGTTTCGGGTTCGTTCGGACTTCAAATTCCGTCTAGACTTCGCCTAAGGCTCTAGCTAGGCTCTGATACCATTGTAAGGTTCCTAGGCACTCTAGTAAGGTCTCACAAGGCATCGGACATGCCAATTTAAAATTTTTGGTGCCGAGAAACCCTAGACTACGGATCGTTGCTAGAATTTTAGGCGAAAAGTGAACTAGTTAACACTTAACTACTAGGATATGGAAATAACAACCTTTGTAGATCCGGATATCCACCTCCACGGGTCCGCAACGAAGTCACCTCGCTGTCCATGTTGAACCCCGGGCTCAAGCGTCGGCTTCGTCGAAGAAACGGGTGAGCTAGGTCGCCGGCTTCGTGTCAAAGACGATCTACGTCGAGGCATCGCAAGTTCAAGCTCCGACTTCACAAACTTGTGAAACTAGTGAAGTAAACACCCAAAACAACTTGGAAAGAGGTAGAGGGTGAAGAAATAGGTGGTGGGTTCTCTTTAGATTTGGATTTCTCTCACTAATACTCAAGTTGCCATTGGAGTAGCAAGCTTGAAGAAGAAGAAGAAGAAGATGAAGAAGATGATCATGTATTATGATAAGCCTTTTTAAAATAAAAAGAAAAAGCAATACTTATCATAATTCTTACTAGGGTTAAGTGTAGAGAATATACCATGGTTAATGGATGGGTTAGGGTTAAGCATGATGATAAGAAAGGATAAGTGGTCAAAGCTTCATGAAGCTTCAACTAAATAACAAAGAAAGCCACCAGCCTTTATTAAATCATTTCCAAATAAACAAATGAAAATATAAATAAATAAATAAATATGCAAAACCCTAATTATCATAATAACCATGGTTTAATTCTATTCACTTAACCATATGATCAGGTATCATCAAACATGATACAAAAAATGCACAAAAGTATATCACATATACAATGTGCAATCCAAGTGAGAAAAATCCGTTTAAAGTGAACCAATACTAGTTAATGCAAAGTAATATATCAAATATATAATTATACATTAAATCATTAAATCAACATTTGATTCAATGATCCGGTCATGTCGCACATAACCAACTAGTATGCAATGTATCGATCTATCGAATCAATGATTCGATAACTAGGTCATATCGAATATAACCTATCGAAACATTTATCGCGAGAATGAAATGCGGTATCACATACACGCATTATTCTCGGTCCTGTACACATCTCATATGCGCTCCTATTTCGTTTCGCTTGAACCAGGAAACCTCTGTGTAGGACTCTAAAGACTCGTCAATACGCCGGTAGCAGATGATGATCATATCAAGCATCTACAAGCCGCAAGCGGTCTGCTAAACGTAACGGCCACCCGAGTATTGAGCGATCAGAAGATCGACGAGCTAGCCCGCTCACACTCCTGCGAATCCGACCAGTAACACTTACCGTACAGTCCGGTCTCTTCGTCTGATATGTCGCATTTCAAGTATAGGGGTGGTATACGTCAGACCCCAATAACCGATAAGTCGTGCCGATGTGAGGCTCATAACGGGTCGAGAAACTACTGGTAACACTTACCAGCAAATCTCTGATCAGCCCTGGCCAGGGACTTCCCTGTTACGGCCAATCGAGCACAACGCAACATCAACCCCCAATACCGGGTGAGACGAAACCCCTCCTATCGCTCATTGCCTCCATGTGACTCGGGACTGTACCCAAAGACCACCGTTTTGCACGCCCTCATGGATGTGGTAAGGTGGAGATCAAAGCACAGTGGGAATCACACAAGACTCTATGACGATCTCGGGTCTACAGACTAACCTGTACAAGTGTCACCTGAGAACTGCCATCTGACGTGAGGTATAATACCATCTGGGAGTTCTCGGCGAGTCCGTCCAGTGTACCCAGTCTCCACTGAGCACCCGTATACCATCTCTGATGTCAAACACCAATGGATATGGGATCATCCATCGCCCATAACATGGGTCGAGAAGCGTATACGCTAGTCTACTCTGGTATATCGATGCCCCGTCTCGATACACCCATGACTAGGGACCTTGAAGGATGTACTTATGGACTACCATGTCCCCACTAGTATGATCTACATCATAGTCCAGGTAGTCAAGTATACATCCTAAGGGCTTTATCAACATGTAACTATATGACAGTATAAAGAGACTAGTGTACATGTTAAGATAAAGAGTAACCAGATAGCATACTATCATATCGAGCAAGAAAGTCATCTATATATATGTCCAAGCATCCAATATAATATACAACATCTGTACAATACTGGCCTCTAAGGCATACATACAACTAACATTATCATACGATGATATTTGGATCCCGATCCTACTGTGAGTATATGCTACTTATTAGGAGATTTGTCACTTAACGATCAATGCTATAAACCAAGTAGGTGCCGAGAAAGGTGTCAGCGGGGCTACGCCCCCAGAGAAAAGAGGTTCTTTAATTAAGGAACTTCGCGAAAGCGTTGGAAAACCTCCCTCAAAGTACCGATACTAGCCTGGCTGAACTGTTAAGCAGGTATTGTATAGTGAGAATAGTCCTGGCTAATTCTTCTTTTATGGTTTGAGGAAGGATTTGAGAAACAATGGGAGCCATCCAGTTTAGATAAATTAAAAAAAAACAATCTAAACTTGCAAGAGCATCATGCTAAAGTGTTTTCTTCTCTCTCTCTCCTTGCAGCGACCTTGTGACCATGACTAGGTTACATCTAGATAAAAAGTTGACTGAATCTAACTTATATGACTGGCAAAGGTCTGTCCAGATGTCCATTGCCTATGACAAGCTGGACCACCATATTACTACTCAAGATCCCTCCGTCCCAGGTCCAGTTTCCAACGTCGCGGATATAGATATCCGTCAGACAAGGAAAAAGGATAAAGCGAAAGCCAAGTGCCTCATGCTGGCTTCAGTTGATGGTGTATACCAGAAGCAGTACAAGAAGATGGACTCAGTTTCCATCTTTCTCCATAACATAGATTTATATGGAGAGAAATCTCATATCGCATGATATGAGACCTCGAACGAATTAAATCAATTAGGTTGGCTGTCGGGTCATCAGTAGGGGACAACGTCCTTACGATGACTAGCTATATTGATGAGCTCAAGGACCTGGAGACCACGTTACGAAACAGGTCATATGCTGACTTATTTCCACAGTCCCTACCCTCAACTTATACCCTGAAAGAAACCAGGGAGACACAAGCTCTGCTTATTGGGGGACCTTCTTCTTATACATCCAGGGCGAAAGCAAAGGGTGAAAAGAAGAAGACCTCTACAAAGCCGATATACAGTGTTAGTAAAGTAGGAGGAAAGGGAAAAGCAAAAGTTTCGGGACTTGGTATAGGTAAGGAGGGCTATTCCTATTGTTATGGGATTGGGCATTGGCAGAAGGATTGCAGGGCTTTGGAAGCCAGTAGCCAGGATACGAAGCATGTTGTGGCTTCGGCCTCAAGTGTGTTTGTAATTGAGAACTGTTTGTCAATTAACTCTACTTCCTGGGTACTAGATACCGGAGCAGGATCTCATATCTGTAATTCATTATATGCTTTGAGAAACCGTAGAGATATAAGGATAGGTGATTTGTCTCTCAGAGTTGCAAACGGAATGAGCGTGGATGCTGAATCCGTGGGAGAATATCGCCTAGGTTTGACAAGTGGGCAGATATTGATTCTACGTAACTGTCTGTATGTACCTAGTTTGACTTGTAATATCATATCAGTGTCCTCACTTTCGAGAGAGGGATATGACTTTACATTCGTAAGCGATGTAGTTCACATCCACCTAAATCAAGTTCTGATTGGGTCCGGTACATTAGATGACGGTATATACGTATTGAGTCAAGCTCAGGTTTTCAATGTCCAGAACACACTTAAAAGAAAGTCTCCAGAAATGAATCAAGCTTTCTTATGGCATTGTAGACTAGGTCACATCAATGAAACACGATTAACAAAGTTACATAGAGAATGATATTTGAATCCGTTCGAATATCAATCTTATGCCACTTGTGAATCTTGTCTCATGGGAAAGATGACAAAGACTCCGTTTACTGGACACGGAGTAAGAGCGAGCGAGCTCTTAGGACTCATACACAGTGACGTGTGCAGTCCAATGTCTACACATGCGCGAGGTGGTTATTCCTACTTCATTACTTTTACAGATGATTTCTCTAGGTATGGATATATCTTCTTAATGAAGCATAAATCCGAGGCCTTTGAGAAATTCCAGGAATACATGAATGAAGTGGAAAACCAAACAGGCAAAAGTATCAAGACACTGAGATCTGATCGAGGTGGTGAATACTTAAGTGCCGAGTTCCTGGGTTACTTAAAAGAGAATGGAATTCTCTCTCAGCTTACTCCTCCATACACACCACAACACAATGGTGTATCGGAAAGGAGGAATCGAACCCTATTGGATATGGTTTGTTCCATGATGAGTAAGGCTGAGTTACCGCGATCTTTCTAGGGTTATGCGCTAGAATCAGCGGCATATCTTTTGAACAAGGTTCCAACCAAGACCGTGCCTACCACACCATATCAGATGTGGAGAGGGAAGAAATCCTATCTTCAGTACTTGAAGACATGGGGATGTCCAGCTTTTGTAAAAAAGCAGCATCCGGACAAGCTCGAGGCATGCTCAGTAGAGTGTAAGTTTGTGGGATATCCAAAGAACTCCATGGGATATTGCTTCTATTACGCAGAGGAACAAAAGGTTTTTGTTTCTCGTCATGCCCGCTTCTTAGAAACTGAATTTTTAGAAAATCAGAAGAGTGGGAGCGCAGTAGAACCGGAAGAAATTCCAGAACCACAAGCTGTTACTGAAAGTTTGGTAGAACAAGAAATTTCAGAAGAAAGGGACATACCAGCACCTATCCACAGAAGTAGTAGGCAGTCTCATCCGCCCGAGAGATATTACAGTTTTCTCATAGACGGGGATCGAGAAGATTGTGTCATTGATAATGACGACCCTACAAGCTTCCAGCAAGCCATTCAGAGCGGCGACTCGGTAAAATGGCTGGATGCAATGCGGACCGAAATGGAGTCCATGTACACTAACAAAATATGGACTTTGGACATTGCTCCATATGGGGTAAAACCCGTAGGATGCAAGTGGATCTTCAGAAAGAAGATTGGTGTAGATGGACAGGTTGAAACCTATAAAGCTAGACTTGTTGCAAAGGGTTTCCGTCAAAGACCTGGTTTGGACTATGATGAAACCTTTTCTCCAGTGGCTATGCTCAAATCCATTCGGGTCCTTCTTGCTATTGCTGCCTTCCACGATTATGAGATCTGGCAGATGGACGTAAAGACGGCCTTTCTAAATGGTAATTTTGAAGAGAGCGTCTATATGGATCAGCCAGAGGGATTCATTCAGAGTGGGAGCAGCGGTAAAGTATGCAAGATGCTTAAATCCATTTATGGACTAAAGCAGGCATCGCGGAGTTGGAACATCTGTTTTGATGATACTGTCAAAGAATTCGACTTTATCAAAAATCCAGATGAACCATGCATATACAGTAAGATTGTAGGGAGAGTTATTGTATTCCTCGTCTTGTACGTGGATGACATTCTCCTAATAGGAAATGATATTCCTATGCTACAGTCGGTCAAAAGATTCTTGTCACAGAAGTTCTCCATGAAAGACCTGGGTGATGCCACTTACATTCTGGGGATCCAGATCTATCGTGGATGTTGGGACTTTCGCAGTCCGGGTACATAGACACCATATTGAAAAGATTCAGTATGGATGATTCTAAGCGCGGTAACCTACCGGCTTGTCACGGAATCACCCTCTCCAAAGAGATGTCTCCCAAGACTGATTTGGAAAGGGATCGCATGTCGATTATACCTTACTCTTCTGCGGTAGGCTCTATAATGTATGCGATGTTATGTACCAGACCAGATGTAGCATACGCATTAAGCGTTGTAAGCCGGTATCAGGTAAACCCAGGGGAGAAGCACTGGATAGCAGTAAAGAACATTCTCAGGTACCTGAGGAGGACTAAGGAGATGTTCTTGGTTTACGGCGGAAAAGACCTCAGGATGGAGGCCTATGCTGATTCCGACTTCCAGAGTGATAAGGATGATTCCAAGTCCATGTCAGGTTATGTCTTTACCCTTAATGGAGGGGCGGTGTGCTGGAAGAACTCCAAGCAGGACACCGTTGCTGACTCGACGATGGAAGCGGAGTATATAGCTGCTTACGATGCCGCAAAAGAAGTAATCTGGATGAAGAAGTTCCTAACAGAACTTCAGGTGGTTCCTACCATTGTTGATCCAATACCTCTGTATTGCGACAACAACGGAGCTATAGCTTTAGCGAAGGAACCAAGGTCCCATCAGAAGTCCAGACACATCTTAAGGCGGTATCACCTGATCAGGAAGATCATTGATCGTCGGGAGATCGAGGTTCGGAGAGTTGCTACTGAAGAGAACATGGCTGATCCATTCACGAAGGCCCTACCTCAGATTCAGTTCGAGAGGCTACTCGAGATCATTGGTCTTCGATATGCCAGTACATGGCCCTAGTGCAAGTGGGAGATTGTTAATGTATATGCCCTAGGGGCCATTATTGTATCATACTAGTTTGTATATTACTTAATGGAAGCTTGGGATATTCACATGTATATAACAGTCTTGCTAAACATGGTAGTATGCTACTTGGTTTTTTCTATCTTAATATGTGAGTATACGTATTGATAGAGCTCTTAGGATCTTGCTTGACTACCAGCGTTGTGATGGCAGTCACACTAGTGGGGGCTGGGTAGTCTACAAGCACATCCTTATTCAGGTCCCTAGTCGTTGGATTATCGAGACAGGGCATCGATACTCCGGAGTAGACTAGTGTGTACGCTTCTCATCCCAGTTGGGGAGATGGTCTGTCCCACAGCCGTCAGTACGTCGTACTAGAGATAGTATGCAGGTGCTCGTTAGGTTACGGGTACACCGGACAGGACTCACAGGGAACTGTTGGTTGGTTTTCCACCAGTTGTCAGTGAACAGTTCTCAGGTGACATGAGTACAGCATAGTCCGCAGACTTGACACTGCTACTTCGCCTCGAGTGTGTCCCACTGTTCTTAGATTGCTACCCTACCACGGCTTAAAGGAGTCATGCAAACAGGTAGCAGTTGGGTGAAGTCCCGAGCACTTGGAAGCAGTGGCGGTTAGACAGGATTCGTCTCTCCCGATATTGGGGGTTGATATCGCGCTGTGTCAGAGAGCCATTACGCAAAGTCCCTGGCCAGGGCAAGCAAGATTTGCTGGTAGGTTCCAGTAGTTTCTCAGGGTGTAATGGGCTTCGCTCCGACACGACTTATAACGCTATTAGTAGACTGACGCTTGCCGCCCCCTAGGCCCGATATGCGATAGTCTTAGATGAACAGACCGGACTGTACGGAGATTGTCACATCAGACTCAGTAGGAGTTCGGATGGGTTTCCTCATCGGCCTTCTTATCGACATCTACCTGGGGACCGTTACGTACAGCTAGTGCCGCTTGTGGTCTGTGGTTAAACCCACTGCCAACGTAGTAGTCGAGTCTCTAGAGTCCCACACAGAGAGTTTCCCTACTCCAGGCGAAACGATATAGAGGTCGTATGGTTTTACGACAAAGGTTCGGACGCATACGTGTGTTTACGCACGTACGACATCCGGACAGTTTTTTACTAGCCGGCTTTGGTTTAAGCCAGTTTCTAGTATCCGGTTATTGGATTTATACAGTCTAAAGTTTTTCCGTGTTTTCACGGATAGGAGGGGCGTTCTCGTAATTGCGCGAGAAGCTTCTAGAAGATGGTGACTTAGGGGTTAAGGTGGCATAAGCATTAAATGGGATTAGTGAGTCATATGAGTGATTCATCCATGTCATTAATACATCATAAATGCTTAATGACTCATGGAGATGAATCACCCTTAGATATTTATCAAGCATGGTTGTAAATCCTTTATTTTCTTTTATTGGATAAATAATAATGCTTGATATATATTATGATACGTCATTATCTCATCTCATTCTCTTGCTCACTTTCTCTCTCCTCAAGCTCTCCCTCTTCAAACCTTAATCCTCCCCTCTCATGTGTTGAGTACAAGGATTTGATTAGACTACTCAATCCTTAACCATTCTTTATATCACCTAGGTTGCTTAGATTAGCGATTTAAGAAACCTAGTTACCTCTAGTTTGAGGTGAAGCTTGTAGTAAAGCTCTCGGATGGATCTTCTACTACATAGAGAAGGCCAGAAAGTACGTGGTGAACGACAAGACGAAGGACTCGGTTCTACAGGTATAATCACTTATCATAGTAGTTAACTCTTCTATGGTTTCTTGTTAGTTATTGTTTATGCAAAGATTCTCGGTTAGTCGATGTTTACGCCTAAAACAAGATCATTTTTCATTATTCCGCCTCCCCGCAAGTCGTGGGGTGTTGTACATCGACTTACATATACTATCTCCAGTACGACGTACTGACTGCTGTGGGACAGACCATCTCCCCAATTGGGATGAGAAGCGTATACACTAGTCTACTCCTGAGTATCGATACCTTGTCTCGATAATCCTACGGCTAGGGACCTGAATAAGGATGTGCTTATCGACTACCCAGCCCCCACTAGTGTGACTGCCATCACAACGCTGGTAGTCAAGCAAGATCCTAAGAGCTCTATCAATACATATACTCACATATTAAGATTGAAAAACCAAGTAGCATACTACCATGTTTAGCAAGACTGTTTTATACATGTGAATATCCCAAGCTTCCATTAAGTAATATACAAACTAGTATGATACAATAATGGCCCCTAGGGCATATACACTAACATCTTGACCCATATGATGGGCGATGGATGATCCCATATCCATCGGTGTTTGACATCAAGGATGGTGTACGGGTGCTCAGTAGAGACTGGGTACACTGGACGGACTCGCCGAGAACTCCCAGATGGTATTATACCTCACGTCCGATGGCAGTTCTCCGGTGACACTGGTACAGAGTAGTCTGTTGACCCGAGATCGTCATAGAGTCATGTATGATTCCCACTGTGCTTTGATTTCCATCATACCACGTCCAAGAGGGCGTGCAAAAAGGTGGCTTTTGGGTAAATTCCCGAATCATATGGAGGCAATGAGCGATAGGAGGGGATTCGTCTCTCCCAGTATAGAGAGTTGATGTTGTGCTGTGTTCGATGTTGTGCTGTGTTCGATTGGCTATAACCGGAAATCCCTGGCCATGGTTGCTGAGATTTACTGGTAAGTGTTATCAGTAGTTTCTCGAACTGTTATAGACCTCAAATCGACACGACTTATCGAGCTAATGGGGTCTGACGTTTACCACCCCTAGGCGAGATATGCGACATATCAGACGGCGAGACCGGACTGTACGAGAGTGTTACTGATTGGATTCACAGGAGAATGTGCAGGCTTGCTTGTTGATCTTCTGAGCGCTCAATACCTGGGTAGCTGTTACGTTTAGCTGACCGCTTGCTGCTTGTGGGTGTAGGGTTACTAGGCACTCTAATAAGGTTCTATAAGGTATCAACCATGCCGGATTAAAATTTTAGCCGTGCCGAATAACCCTGAACAAGATCGTTGCTAGAAAATTAGGGTTTCATATGCTAGTAAACTACGTTTACGACTAAGTGAATACGAAATACAACCATTGTAGATCGGTCCTTCACTTCTTTAGCTCCTTGTTAAAGTCCCTTCGCTGCGATCGTGGTTCTCCCGGACCCTTACATGGCTTCACGGGGCGAAAGACGCGTCCTTGCTTGAAGTCTTCGAGGCCGAAGATGATCTACGTCGAGGGGATGCCAACTCAAGCTTCTACTTCACTAACTTAAGAATTAGTGAAGCAAACACCTTAAACTAAAGTGCTAGTCTAGTAGAGGATGGAGAAATAGGAAGTGGGTTCTCTTTAGAATTTTAATTCTCACAATCTTTTCTCACTTTGGATCAAACCCTAGCAAGCTTTTTCTTTTTAACAATGAAGAAGAAGATGAACAAAAGAAAGAGATGAGGAAAATGATCAAGTGAGTAAGCTAACCATGGTGAGTGAGTATCATATACTAACTCTTGTAGAGACATAACCATGGCTAATGCTTATGGTTGGGTTAACAAATATCCATGGTAAAAACAAACTTAGTGGACTTAGTCAATGCATCCACAAGCTTCCACAAGCTTCATGCATTGTGCTAATCCTCCACTAATTTTGTAATTACTTTAAATATAAAAACCCAACATAATAAATAGCATGGTGTAAGTCTAATACACCCAAGTCATGTGTATCATCAACCATGATACAAAAAGAAAACACAATTTTAATATATATCACATATATATATATATATATATATATATATTAAAGTTGTGAACATGTGAGAAAAAACCTAAAGTGAACAAGTGTTAGTTAATGTTAACTAGTATATCAAATATACAATTATACAATAAATTATTAAATCAACACTTGACTTAATAATCCGGTCATATCACATATAACCGACTAATATCCAATCTATCGATTTATTGAATCAACACTTGATTCGATAAGCCGGCTATATCATATATAACTGACCAATACAAAAAGTCGCGAGAATAGAATACGATATCACATACATGCATTATTCTCGGTCCCGAACATATCACATACGTGCTCCTATTTCGTTTTGCCTGAGCCAGTAAAACCTCTATGTAGAACTCTAAAGACTCGTCAATACGCCGGCAGTAGGTGATGATCACATCAAGCACCCACAAGCCGTCAGCGGTACTAGCTAGACGTAACGGCTACCCGGGTATTGAGCGATCAAAAGATCAGCAACCAAGCCCGCTCCAACTCCTGTAAAAGCCTGCCGGTAACACTTCCCGTACAGTCTGGTCTCCTCGTCTGATATGTCGCATATCAAGTCTAGGGATGGTAAACGTCAGACCCCAATAACCGATAAGTCTGTAGGGTTGCTAGGCACGCGCACAAGGGTCTACGAGGCATCAACCATGCCCGATTAAAATTGTAGCCGTGCCGAACAACCCGAATACGGATCTTTAAACTAGAGATTAGGCAAAAACTAACATGTTAAACACTGTAACACTAAGTGAGAGAGATTACAACCTTTGTAGATCCGGTCCTTCACTTCATTAGCTCCGTGTTAAGGTCCTTTCGCTGCGATCATCATACTCCGGACTCTCGAGAAGCTCCACGAAGAAAAAGATGCAGTCTTGCTTCCGATCTTCGATACAAAGATGATCTACCTTGAAGTTTCGTTAGCACAAGCTCTCACTCATGAAATGATGTGAACACCCTCATCTAAATGGCAAGGGAAGATGAGGATGATGAAGTAAGATTTTTGCTCTCTTTTATAATCTTTTTCTCACACTCATTCATCATTTGGAAAAAAACTAGTAAGCTTTTTTTCATGAAGAAAGAAGAAGGAAGAAGATGAAGAATGATAGAATTATCCTTTTGTGATGAATAGTAATCAAGAATATATGATTGATTATCAAACCATGGTCAAGGATGAGAGGCTAAACCTATGTAGAGAATAAACTAGAGTTAGGGTTTTGTTAGGTCAAAGCATGAGTCATAACAAAATATCTTTATCATGACAAAATAGAATCCTTCTAGAATGAACAATAAGGAGCTAACCCAAATCAAACCCTAATCCCTTGTTATCATCCTTAAACATGTTTTATAATAAATCATATCATGTCACAATAATATATATCACATATATATTATATATTTGCAACGAAAGAAAATAATACAATTAACATATATCGCATATATATCAATGTATTAATCCGGTGAGAAAAAGAATCTTTTAGTGAGCTAATATTAGTTAATGTAATTTAATATATCATATATATTATTATACATTAAATTATCTGTTAGTTATATGTATGTCCTAGAGGCCATTACTGTACATTGGATGTATATTGTAGTGGATGCTGGGACATATATAGGTAGGACTTTCTTGCTCGACATGATAGTACGCTATCTGGTTGCTCTTTATCTTAACATGTATACTTTCTATCTCTCTGATTACATGTTAATAAAGCCCTTAGGATGTGTACTCGACTTCCAGGACTATGATGAAGATCATACTAGTGGGGCCTGGGTAGTCAATGAGTACATCCTTCATGTTCCTAGTCGTGGGAATATCGAGACGGGGCATCGATATTCCAGAGTAGACTAGCGTATATCTTCTCGACCCATGTGATGGGCGATGGATGATCCCATATCCATTGGTGTTTGACATCAGAGATGGTATGCGGGTGCTCAGTGGAGACTGGGTACACTGAACGGACTCGCCGAGAACTCCCAGATGGTATTATACCTCACGTCAGATGGCAGTTCTCTGGTGACGCTGGTACAGCTTAGTCTGTTGACCCGAGATCGTCATAGAGTCTTGTGTGTCTCCCACTGTGCTTTGATTTCCACCCTACCACGGCTCTACTGAGTTGTAAGTCTACGTTAGCACCCCGGCAGTCTACAGACTGCCAAATGCGGAACAAAAAACTTTTAACTGGCGCTATCGTATACTTTCACCCGGATCTGCCATTATTGCTAAACTAACAAACTATAAAAAGTGTAGAAAGATTGTACCGAACGATCCGAGTCCTTCGTTCTTCAACCATCATCCCACGCTCCGTTGCGGCTGCTCCGATCTCGTCGATCTCCGATCTCCTCGTCGAGGTGGCACCACATGATCGGTTCTTTAAACGGGCTCCCGCCTCTGACTCGAGGCAACTCGATCGTCAAGTTTGCCAAAAGAGACGACCAAGAATGATGTAGAGAATGAGTAGATGACTTTGTCTCACTTCGTCCAAGTCCGTGGACGATCGGTAAATGAAGTTGCCGATGTAAATGAAATGGAACAAGAAATGAACTAGGAAATTTCTATGCTTCCAAAACTATACTCTTTTCTTTTTACAACCATAATTTTCTCATAAATCAATCAAGGGGGAGGAGAGAGAGGGCCGGCCTATAAATAAAGAGGAGGGAGGTGATGGTAGGAGGGTTCAAGTGGTGACCATATCACAAATATCATGAAGGAAATATCTAAACCAAAACAAAATCCTTTAATGTAAATGATGACTCAAATTATGGAACCAATTAGAATAAACCTAGTCACCTTATCACAAATGACTCACCAAGCCTCATCATCACTTCTAGAAGCTTCTAGAATGATGACTTACCCCAACTGAAGAAAAGATAAATCCGTCTTTAACCGAATGTTAAAAGACGGCTGATAGAAAACTGGAAACTGGCAACTTCCAAAAGTGATCCTGAAACAACTTTCAGGATAACCCCGAAACTGTATAAATATACCCGCATTTGTATTACGACCGAATACAAATGCAACTGAGACAAAGATATTATACCTACTCAATATAATACTCGGATCCGGCTTAAACCAAAGCCGACCAGTATCATCTGTCCGAAAATTGATACGTGCGTAAACGCACGTGCATTTTCCGAACCCTGCCATAAAACCATACGGCCTCTACAACGTTTCGCCCAAACTTGGGAAACTGTCTGTGGGGGACTCTAATGACTCGTCAGTACCCTGGCAGTGGGTTTAACCACAAACCGTCAGCGGCACTAGCAATGCGTAACGGCTGCCCACGGACTGACCTCAAGGGAGACCGATGAGCGCACTCATGGGAGGCCGATGAGCGAACTCATCCAGAAACCCTACTGAGCCTAACAGTGACAATGTATATACAGTCCGGTCCGTTCGTCAATGAGTATCGCATATCTGCCTAGGGAGCTAGCAACGTCAGACCCCCAATAGCAGTATAAGTCGTGTCGGAGTGAAGCCCAATAACACCCTGAGATACTACTGGAGTACCTACCAGTAAATCTCCTGCCACGGCCGTGGGCTTTGTGTAATGGCTCTCCTAGACACAGCACGGCCTCGCCCCCAATACCGGGAGAGATGAATCCCCTGCCGATCCGCTCACGTGCCTCCATATGGCTCGGGACTGTACCCAAAAGCGACCTGTTTGCACGACTCCTTTGAGCCGTAGTAGGGTAGAAATCAAAGCACAGTGGGAACTCATACGAGACAAATGACGACCTCAAGTCGATGAACTAACCTGTACACATGTCACCAGGGAACTGCTATCTGACGATAGATATAATACTAACTAGCAGATTCCCGGCGAGTCCTGTCCGGTGTACTCATAACCCAATGAGCACCTGTATACATCTTAGGTGATCCAACTGACACCAGTGGCTTGTGAGACCGGCCACCGCCCCTCGTCGGGGTCTCGACTGTACACACTAGTCTACTCTGGAGTATCGATGCCCTGTCTCGAAACTCCCACGACTAGGGACCACAATTAAGGATATGCATATAAACTACCCAACTCTCACGTATATGATCGCCATCATACTGTTGGTAGTAAAGCAAGATCCTAAGGGCTCTGTCAAAGTGTAACATGCAATCAGTCACCTGAACATGTACACGACTGATAAAGGCAAACCAGATAGCATACTATCATCTCGAGTAAGACTGTGCTACCGGGATAGGTCCTCCGCAATCATTGCAATCACGTACCTGCGATCCAATAATTGACTATGAGGACACTATCTCCAATAATCTCCCACTTGCACTCAAGGCTAATATTGCGATGTCGACTACTCACAGCCCGTGTGAAACCGAACATTCAACTCCTCTACTAATCAGTTTCACAAAGCCCGTTTGTAAAACTATTGTGTTCGAGAAATAGCCTCGGTGAGTGGATCCGCCTAGAAGTTTCTTTCTGTATCTCTCTTAATCTCAAGTTCACGGAGAAAGCCATCTCCCGAATTGAGTAGTACCTGTCTTAGAATATGTTTGGATATCTGATGGGACCTTTGTTCATAAATGAACTCCATATCCAAACTTCTTAGACTGTATGGATCACTGAACCTAATCAGTATCCGGCACCATGCCACCCACAGCATCCTCTGGAACCACCTGTCCATAATACTGTCCCTCGTCAGAGGGAAAACTAAAAACTCTGACAATCACTCTGTCATCCATGTCACCTTTGAAGCCCGGAATGATAACCGTCTCCCGAAAGAGGCTGCCGTTATCAAATCCGTAGAACATGTACAAATGTTCTAAAACTGCTTCCTTATGTTTCTCCAGGATTGGATTAATACAAACTTATTGCATCTAGTGCAAAAACAACATCTGGTGTGGTACTTGACATCTCATGATTGACTCAATTGCCTAAGCAAGTGATCTGCCAATCATGCACATCCCTCTCCCCTTTAGTCTAAACGACACCTTTAGAGAGGGTGACTCCATTACCTGCAGGTACACTACCATGCTAGGAGTCAACTATTCTAAAAACCATTAGAATATCTGTCAAAGTACCCACATTGGGAAACTACCCAAATCCAGATCTAAAACCATAGATCTAGAAACCAGAATGTCAAATATTAGATCCATATCCTGTCTGGAGAAACAACTGTGTGACGACCACAGAACAACCGATCGTAGTATAGGAATTTTACTTCCTACTCTGTGTATGTCATCCAGATACCATGACATCACACCCTACTACCTTCTTAACTGATCCATCCCCTATTCTGATTGAAGTCAAACCCATGACTGTCACATCAAAATTAGATGATCTATCTCCGCTATAACTGCTCAAGTCTATAAATAGATATAAGCTACTTGCCCACTATGCTTCCGATGCTCCCACTGACTACGACAACCCTCCTACCGGGTCTCATAACCTGGAACAACAGTAGTGTCAAGTCTGGGTAGATAATAACCTCCCTGTCACCGTCATTGAGGCTACCGAAGTACCTCTCGGGCGTCTGAGGTTACCTACCAAATCTGCGGAGTGGCTATTGGTATGTCAAACCTGATTGAATGTATAGGTCCTATTAAATTTTCCGTAATCGTTCGCGGTTCTGGAATCACTTCCAGTTCTACCATACTCCCACTACTGTTTTCTGAAAAAGATCCATTTTTACTAAAACTGTGGCGAGTCAAGAACAATATCACTATTGATCTTCCAAATGGTAGAATATCAACCCTCGTCATAGCCAGGGTCAACCCACAAACAGCCATTACAGAAACGTGCCCTGAGTTATCCAGAGTCTGGTTTTAAGCAAAAGCTGGACAACTCCTCGTACCTTAATTTCTTTTAAGGTACGATCCATTCTATATCCAATACAGAAACTTTGGCACTTATTTAATTGGAACCAGATTCAATCCATACAGCTGTTTCCAGTGCATATCATCTTAATGGAAAGAGGCTAATCAGCATTACTCAACTTAGGAATCCATCCAATTATGAGCAACCTGAAAGAGAAATACGTTTCTCAAAACCATCACTATCATCTGAATACCAATCATAAGAATCTACATCTTCGATCTCTTTGAAGAATCCCGATACTTGTGATACCTGGTTCTCTACTTTATTCTTATACCCACAACTTCTCAAAACTTAGACCATGTATTTCTACGAAACACTCGTCTAAATACTAGAGAAGTTATAAGTAAACAGAACATAGTACGAGGACCTACCCCTTTGTCCTGATGGACACTTGGACAACATACAATACTCTGTATAAGTCCGCTGAGTTAAACAACTCAAAACCTGTGCGTTGTAGGTGGAAAACTGTACCCTGGCGATTTTCTCAAATATCACCAATTACAACGAATTCCGATATAACGAGGATGATCACCTAATTCCCAATATCTTACTCCCACTCATCATCTGTAAAACCATACGGATATGAGAATGAAACCTGGTAAATACATACCCTTGGAGTAAGTGTCTAATCGGGAAAACAGTTTTTCCTTTAACAATGCACTGAAACATGAAAATGTTTCGTAGGGGTATCCTGGTATTCATAGCAATGCCTCTTCCATAATCCAATTCATGACTTCATCCGTATAATTTATTGCCGTCTCTCCAAATCCCTTTATTTGTCTTTAGTTGTTACCTTCTGTACACCATCGTTAGGCTAACTAGTTTTCTTCCTTCCCTACCGTTCGGCACCAGCCTATGGTTTGGAAGAAGACTATCCAGTAAGCATAATAGGTGTACCCTCCTAAACCAAGGAGTACTCGCAACTGAGAGAAGGTGATGATAAAAGACAACTGAATAATACCTTATTCTTTTAAAGGTGAAATAGGAGCGGCGATGAAGTACGCGGTTTTGGTCGTGAATGATATCAGTCGCAATTTACTTTGCCCTCTTTCTGATCCCTTTATTTTGTCTTTACATATTACCTTCTGCACACTCTACTTAGGCTAATTGGTTTTCTTCATTCCCTACCTTTCGGCACCAGCCTATGGTTTGGAATAAGACTATCCAATAAGCGTAATAGGTGTACTCTCCTAAACCAAGGAGCTCTCGCAACCTGAGAGAAGGTGATAATAAAAGACAACTGAATAAACCAATTCTATTTCTCCTGAACCTGGATCCATCCTCGAAGAAGTCCTTTCGAGTTCGTATATAACCATACGATGGATCTATCCAATGGAAGTGGATATCCGTAGTAATACGGGTGTTCTGAGAAATGCAAAGGGTAAAAGAAGGAGTGGCAATGACTTATGCAACATAGACAATCCAAAAGCCAGTATTTTAAGAAGGTTCGGTCAACCTGGTCACTGAGTCATAGTCTAGGGTCGGTCAAAGGTCGCTGCCAAAGAGAGAGAGAGAAAAGAAACACTCTGCGTGCACTCTAACCTAGATCAGAATGGTCATCATTTTATCTAATCCGGAAACCTCCCATTGTCCTGTCAAATTCTCCTCCAAACCTAAAGAAGAATCAATCGGGATCACCCGAAGAGTAAACCAACTCATCAGTGGGAATCGAGATCCAACTCTCATCGCATGTTAACGTGATGGAATGCATCCACGTTATTCATACTCCAGAAGGTATGCGCATACTTGGCAAGTTTCAGTTTCTTTAGAAACTCCCGATATCATTTTCTTGCCCCATGCTCTTATGACCTTGACGTATGCCAACAAATCATAAGTCACATGTCAAGTTCTGCCCGTCATTATCTTGTTAATTTGAACCCACCCGTACATACCCTTGACGTATGCCAACAAGGTAATACGACTGTCCCAAACCAACTCATCTATCTATGCAACAAATGAATACCCAGCAGCTACCAAACACTATGCCTTGACGTATGCCAACAAACATAGCTTGAATACTACTGACCATCCATAAGAAACGACGGAGGGCTACGGCTGGTTTTTGGCGAAAAAACCTTTAACGTAGTGAACTTGATATCGCTGAAGGAACCTGATAGCTTTTTAAAATATAGTGGCGAAAACCTTTTGCTAAAGAGGTCACTCCCGGTAAAGGGATCTCGGCTCTTTCCTCGTGGAATGAGGTGCAGGATATTCCACTGAATACCGCTGTGCAAAGCAACATGTAATCGACTATAGTAAAGTTATTACCCTGATGCAAACTTCTGTCCAAGGGGTCTTTCCCGGTGAAGGGATATCATCCCTTGCCTCGTCGAATGAGGTGCTGGATATTCACACCGAATACCGCTATGCATAACAAAAAGAAACGTCTTTGTAATAACATCTTTTTAAAATTGTTCCAACAACTCAAACAGGTTTGTTTTACTTTGCATTGATCAGAATCAACGCAGTCCCATCAATCGATCACACCAGAAAAGAACGAAAATAAAATGTACGTATATGCCATCCGCATTCGTCACTGGGTCCCGTCATCACTCGTTAGGTTACTTAACTAACGACAGAGCGGGGACTGGACTAGCGCGGGTGTAAAACATATACAACATCTAATAGTATATAAACCAATATACATAATCGCTCCAGGCGTGATAATATGCAACATTACAGAAAAGTAATAAGCATCACAGAACAATATAGATAATCTGGGATCCCCGAGTTTCACAGAGCCGCTGCTGAAACTCGACGTTCCCCTGTCGTATGGATAGCCTGTGCAATGAAACCTAGACCCCTACGGGTGCGGCAAGTTACCCGCCAAAACCTGAAGCGAGGCAGTCCCCACCAGCATAGTGAATGGAACACCCGGCACTTCACGGAATCCGGTAAATTGAGCACCCCTCCTTGGGTCAACCTGTACCCCCTACGAGTGCGGCGAATAGTCTGCCAATTCTGAAGTGGGGCCCCTCTGCCTCTCAAAGCCATGAGATGCGGACCCGTTGCTTTCCCGAACCCGGCTATCCGTGCACTCCGTCTCGGGGCAAAACCTAGTACAGTAATGAAAAATAGTACAACAGGTACATCGACCGCAACCTGGTCGTGCCCTAAAAGAATATTATACAACAGGCAGTGACGGCAGTCCACAAGTTGGACGCTCACCCCGCAATATCAAATGTACAAATAAACTCAAACTGTACTATCATTGTACACTGCTATCCACCACGACAAATCCGCAACATTACAGCACAACACAGAACATCAACGCGAATGTCACGTTCGCAAACCCGTCTAAAAGAACTATAGCAATCAAACGCGGTTTACCGATCAAATGACATTCCCGGTCGGAGATATAATGTAAGCACTGTAAACTAACGTGTTTAAATTATGATCGACCAAAGACCAATTATCAAAAAGTGGGCCCCACTGCTTACTGGTGAACAGTAACAAAACCTGGGCCAAAATGATATATACCAAAAACCCCAAAATCCAACACTGAACATTCTGACAAAATTTGGGAGCACGTGCTCCCCACGTGGCCGCGGATGGGCGGCCAAACCATGGGTTTGGCCGCCCTTCCGCGGCAGCTTGGAGGGATCACGACCCCAAATTTTTTCGTGGCTCTTAAAAACGCCTGCACGGATTTTTAAGACATCCAGAAACAAATTTTGAGACCATTTAAAATTAATAGAAACTGTCGGGTTGAAATTTTGCAATTTTGGTTTTTCGGTTCGATCGAAGTTTTGAACACGTTAGCACAAGTTAGTATAGCAAAATGGTTAGGCTCTGATACCACTGTAAGTCTACGTTAGCGTCCCGGCAGTCTACAGACGCCAAATGCGGAACAAAAAACTTTTAACTGGCGCTATCGTATACTTTCACCCGGATCTGCCATTATTGCTAAACTAACAAACTGTAAAGAGTGTAGAAAGATTGTACCGAACGATCCGAGTCCTTCGTTCTTCAACCATCATCCCACGCTCCGTTGCGGCTGCTCCGATCTCGTCGATCTCCGATCTCCTCGTCGAGGTGGCACCACATGATCGGTTCTTTAAACGGGCTCCCGCCTCTGACTCGAGGCAACTCGATCGTCAAGTTTGCCAAAAGAGACGACCAAGAATGATGTAGAGAATGAGTAGATGACTTTGTCTCACTTCGTCCAAGTCCGTGGACGATCGGTAAATGAAGTTGCCGATGTAAATGAAATGGAACAAGAAATGAACTAGGAAATTTCTATGCTTCCAAAACTATACTCTTTTCCTTTTACAACCATAATTTTCTCATAAATCAATCAAGGGGGAGGAGAGAGAGGGCCGGCCTATAAATAAAGAGGAGGGAGGTGATGGTAGGAGGGTTCAAGTGGTGACCATATCACAAATATCATGAAGGAAATATCTAAACCAAAACAAAATCCTTTAATGTAAATGATGACTCAAATTATGGAACCAATTAGAATAAACCTAGTCACCTTATCACAAATGACTCACCAAGCCTCATCATCACTTCTAGAAGCTTCTAGAATGATGACTTACCCCAACTGAAGAAAAGATAAATCCGTCTTTAACCGAATGTTAAAAGACGGCTGATAGAAAACTGGAAACTGGCAACTTCCAAAAGTGATCCTGAAACAACTTTCAGGATAACCCCGAAACTGTATAAATATACCCGCATTTGTATTACGACCGAATACAAATGCAACTGAGACAAAGATATTATACCTACTCAAAATAATACTCGGATCCGGCTTAAACCAAAGCCGACCAGTATCATTTGTCCGAAAATTGACACGTGCGTAAACGCACGTGCATTTTCCGAACCCTGCCATAAAACCATACGGCCTCTACAACGTTTCGCCCGAACTTGGGAAACTGTCTGTGGGGGACTCTAATGACTCGTCAGTACCCTGGCAGTGGGTTTAACCACAAACCATCAGCGGCACTAGCAATGCGTAACGGCTGCCCACGGACTGACCTCAAGGGAGACCGATGAGCGCACTCAAGGGAGGCCGATGAGCGAACACATCCAGAAACCCTACTGAGCCTAACAGTGACAATGTATATACAGTCCGGTCCGTTCGTCAATGAGTATCGCATATCTGCCTAGGGGGCTAGCAACGTCAGACCCCCAATAGCAGTATAAGTCGTGTCGGAGTGAAGCCCAATAACACCCTGAGATACTACTGGAGTACCTACCAGTAAATCTCCTGCCACGGCCGTGGGCTTTGTGTAATGGCTCTCCTAGACACAGCACGACCTCGCCCCCAATACCGGGAGAGACGAATCCCCTGCCGATCCGCTCACGTGCCTCCATATGGCTTGGGACTGTACCCAAAAGCTACCTGTTTGCACGACTCCTTTGAGCCGTGGTAGGGTAGAAATCAAAGCATAGTGGGAACTCATACGAGACAAATGACGACCTCAGGTCGATGAACTAACCTGTACACATGTTACCAGGGAACTGCTATCTGACGATAGATATAATACTAACTAGCAGATTCCCGGCGAGTCCTGTCCGGTGTACTCATAACCCAATGAGCACGTGTATACATCTTAGGTGATCCAACTGACACCAGTGGCTTGTGAGACCGGCCACCGCCCCTCGTCGGGGTCTCGACTGTACACACTAGTCTACTCCGGAGTATCGATGCCCTGTCTCGAAACTCCCATGACTACGGACCACAATTAAGGATATGCATATAAACTACCCAACTCTCACGTATATGATCGCCATCATACTGTTGGTAGTAAAGCAAGATCCTAAGGGCTCTATCAAAGTGTAACATGCAATCAGTCACCTGAACATGTACACGACTGATAAAGGCAAACCAGATAGCATACTATCATCTCGAGTAAGACTGTGCTACCGGGATAGGTCCTCCGCTATCATTGCAATCACGTACCTGCGATCCAATAATTGACTATGAGGGCACTATCTCCAACATGAGTCGTGCAAACAGGTGGTTTTTGGGTACAGTCCCGATTCACATGGAGGCAATGAGCGATACGAGGGGATTCGTCTCTCCCGGTTTTGGGGGTGGATGTTGCGCTATGCTCGACTGGCCATAACAGGAAATCCCCGGCCAGGGTTGTAGTGATATACTGGTAAGAGTTATCGGTAGTTTCACGAATGTTGTGGACCTTACATCGGCATGACTTATCGAGCTATTGGGGTCTGACGTTTACCACCCCTAGGCGAGATATGCGACATATCAGACGAACTGACCGGACTATACGGTAAGTGTTGCTGGTTGGATTCACAGGAGTGTGAGCGGGCTTGCTCGTCGATCTTCTGATTGCTCAATACCCGGGTGGCCGTTACGTTTAGCAGACCGCTTGCGGCTTGTGGGTGTTTGATATGATCATCACCTGCTGCCGGCGTATTGACGAGCCTTTAGAGTCCTACACAGAGGTTTCTTGGCTCAAGCGAAACGAAATAGGAGCACATATGAGATATGTGCGGGACCGAGAATAATACCAGTATGTGATACTGTATTCGATTCTCGCAATTTGTAACATTGATCGGTTATATGCGTTATAGCCGGGTTATCGGATCAAGTGTTGATTCGATAAGTTGTTACTATTGATATTAGTCGGTTATGTGCGATATGACCGGGTCGTTAAATCAAGTGTTGATTTAATGATTTAATGTATAATTATATATTTGATATATCACTTTACATTAACTAATATAGGTTCATTTAAAAGGATTTTCTCACTTGATGTGCACATTGTATATGTGATTTATTTTTGTGTTCACTTGATTGTATCATGTTTGATGATACATGCTAACTTTAGTTTGTGTAAAGATTAAACCATGGTTATGTAATGGTTAGGGTTTTCATTTTCTTACTTACTTATTTATTTTGGGAAAGATAAAAGAGAAAATGGTGGCTTTCTTTGTTTGTTGTTGAAGCTTCATGAAGCTTTGACTAAGTGACCATTTTGTCTCATGCTTAACCCTAAACCATTAAAACTAACCATGGTCTATTCTCTTCACCTAACCAAGGTTAGGATATGATAAGTATTCATATTATTTTTCTTTTTGAAAAAACTTATCATATTCTATCATCTTCTTCTTCTTCTTCTTCAAGAAGAAAGCTTGCCACCATTAATGGCATCTTGAGAAAAAGAGTGAGAAATCCAATTCTAAAGTGAACCCACTTCCTATTTCTTCATCCTCTACCTCTTGCCAAGTAGTATAGGGTGTTTTCTTCACCAGTTTCATGACTTGGTGAAGTGGGAGCTTGATCCTGTGATTCCTCGACGTAGATCATCTTCGGCATCGTAGTCGATGACCTAGCCTGCCCATTTCTCCGGTGAAGCCGACACTAGAGTCCAAGATCCGATTTGTTCAGCGGAGGGACGTCTACGTGGAGCTAAGGAAGTGGAGAACCGGATCTACAAAGGTTGTAGCTTCTTTCATTTAAGTTAAAGTTGTTTACTTGCATCGCATCACCTATAAATCTAGTTAACGATCCGTATTAGGGTTTGTAGGCACATGTAAAATTTTGAATTAGCCATGTTTGATCACTTGTGAGACCTCATTAGTGTGCCTAGGAACCCTACAGTGGTATCAGAGCCTAGCTAGAGCCTTAGGCGATGCGTAGACGAAGTTAGAAGTCCGATCGAACCGAAACCTGACACAAATTTGCTCTCTGGACTTTTTTCAAAAACTGGGTTTTTTCCAGATTAAAAATTATTAAAAAATTCAGCAGGAAGATGTAAGAATTATGGTGCAAAACGAGATCCTGATTCATCTAAACCGCCGCGGTTCCGCGGCCCGAGCATGGCTCGTGCGGCGGTTCCGCGGCCGTACTGTCGCCTCTCCCAATAATATTTGCACAGTAATTCTTACAATTTGGTTCTGGATTTTCTAGGATTTTTTAAATATTACTCAAGAGTTGAGTTTTCTGGGTTGTATTGGGGACTCGGTGTTTCGATGGGATTATCAAACTGTGTCTATGTGTTTTCCGGATATTTTTGAATATGTTAAAAAGTTTGACCGGATATAAATACCCACTTTTTCCCCTGCCGGGAAATTTCCAATTGTTGGACTTTTCCGTAGTTTAATGACTTTCTAAGTAGTGCAAGTAACGCGATGGTCCCTCTAGAAGACAACAAACCTTAACTCGATTATGTGACCGTCTTGAACTGCCCTTTGAACCTTAGGGTTTGGGGCAGTACGGCATGCCACATGTGAGGCGTTGGCTTGACCCTTCTACGGCTGGACCGTTGGTACTGAGGCACGAAGTGAATGTTTTTAAACTTATTTCATGTGTTGAGCTGTATCGGGAAAACTTGGGTGTTCGATTGTTCGATCGGAAAATTTAACATTTTCTATTTATCCGGAATGTGATACAATACTTGGAATTCGCAAATAGTTATGAGATAACTGAATGAATGTTATAAACACAGCAGTTTAGTCTCATTTGATCGGTTGCCACGGAATTTTGATGTGATCAAAAGTCCGTCGCAATCACGTAGCGTACGCGGATACTCGCCGGGTAAACTTAATAGACAGCCTCACCCCAAAGCCCCGACCAAGTGACTGTAGGAGAACCCCGTCGCTGAAAGCATCCGTTCGGGTGCTCGCGGCAGCGGTGTTCCGCCTTGGTGCACTTCGTCGACGGCGTCGGGGGTACGGCCGCCTACTAAAGTTTGCGACGAGCATTCGATCAGAATATCGGGAATCCTGTTGAATTGCCCGACTTGATATTGAAAAGTGTTTTCGATAATAAGACTAAAATGCGGGGTTTATAATTGTTAGGCATGCGATTTCTAAGGAATTCATTTGATTTGGCATGCGATGTCTATGGAGGTTGCGGATTCCAACTGTTGTAGTTTTACACATTCTTTTCTGTGACCGTAAGTGTAATATGTGATATCGCCGGTTTCGTTACTATATGTCAACGACAATTGGGATGCGCATATTTACTTACGTTGATGACATGTGATGTTATGTGTTGCTGGATATGTTATATTGGATCGTCGTGTTCGAATAGCCGGGGGTTTTTTATGTGAGATGAGTGTTTTTCATTTTCATTCATGTAAAAACTTGTATGTAATATTCTTTTATTGGGGCACTTCCAGGTAGCGGAAGATGTCACCCATTGTATATTATTTACTTTTCGGCACTAGGATAGACCTAAGGAGGAGGGCACAAGTAACCGGGTTCTGGAGTCCAGTGGGAGACCAACTCGAGGAGTCGAGTCCAGGTCTCCTAACTCTAGAATTGGTAGGGTTGCTTGCCGCTCTCGTAGGGGTCTAGGGGTGTGGGATTGGCTATTCATCACGACCGTGGAATCCGTGTTTTATAATGGCTCGTATTGAAAACACGGACGTCCTAGTATATCCAATATTTCATATGTTTCTTCTGCTGCGATATCTGTGATGTGATCATTTGATGTTCTGTGATAAATACTGTATATAGTATATATGATATATTATATAGGCGTTACTTATGTTTTACACCCGCGCTAGCCCTGCCTCGCTCTGCCGTTAGTCACCTAACCTAACGGTGCACGAGGGGACATCAAGGCGAATGCGGATGGCATAAGTGTACGTCGTATTTATCTGGGATGTTTAGGTATTTTAAATGATGGGACTTCATTAATGTGATTAATGAAAGAAAAGAAACCTAAGATGTTGTGGAATCGAATTTCAAAATAAAACAGGTAGCTACAGTTCTTGCTTTGCACAGCGGTATATATGATATATCCTGCACCTTATTCGATAAGGAAAGGACCGAGATCCCTTCACCGGGAGTGACTCCTTTAGCAATAACTGGCAGATGCTACACACTCGGTTTGTCTTTTGATTGCTTTTAAGAGTTCTGCTTTGCACAGTGATATATATAATATATCCCGCACCTCATTCGACGAGGAAAGGACCGACGATCCCTTCACCGGGAGTGACTCCTTTAGCAAAACTAGAAAAGCATCAAAAACACTCCATTTCAAAATTCATTCGATCCTACAACGATATCAAGTTCATTACGCAATAGGTTTTCAGAAAAACCTGTCGTAGCCCTCCGTCATTTCAGATAAGTACTAGTTAGTATTCGTGCTACGTTTGTTGACTATGTTAAGGCGTAGTGTGCGGTAGCTAATTAGTGCTTATCTGTATAAGCATATGATGCGATTGGATTAGGGTAGTCGTGCGACTTTGTTGACTATGTTAAGGGTCGTGCGGGTGGGTTTAATTCAATCGGGAAATGACGGGTTGAACTTGGCTAGCACTTATGATTTGTTGACTATGTTAAGGTCATATAGCTGCTAGGGGCAAAATTATCAGGAATTTCAAGTGTTGAAATTTGCAATGAGATTGCATACCTTCTATGAGATAGTTGGATCCCGATACCCGCTGCGAGTAAGAGTTACTCCTGGGAGAGTTTTACACATTACAATTAGCCGATCAAGTAGGTGTTTAGAAAGGTGTTAACGAGGTTACGCCTCTGGAAAAACGAGGTTTACATTAATTAGGTCCGTGCGAAAGCACGGGGCACCTCCCTCAAAGTACCGACACTGGCTTGGCTGAAAGATTGGCGAACTTGTAGCGTGTAATTAATCCCGGCTAGTTTTTCCTTTTAGGGTTTGAAGGAAGATTTGATAAAAATAGTGGGAGCCATCCTGATTAGATAAAATAATAACCAATCTGATCTTGCAAGAGCAGGCGCTGAGTGTTTTCTTCTCTCTCTCTCTAGGTAGCGACCATATCACGCCTTAATCAAGATAATAAAACGGATATATTGACCGAACCCGCTTGTTATACTGAGCTGGGGAACGTTGGTCCCCCTCCAACTTATAATTGTTATAAGACAGAGCAGGAAATAGGGGAATACTAGGATTCCCATGCCGCCCAAACGAAGAAAGTGCATGAGATGCATCTCCTTCGGGTGTGTTCATTATAAAGAACTGTTTCTCAGTATCCTCTGTATCCTGGGTATTTGATACCGGATCAGGATCCCAGATATGTAATCTATTACATAGGGCTACATGAAGGCAGAGAACTGAGAACTGGTGATAAGTTTCATGAGACAGAAAACGGGGCAAGTGTTGCAGCCAAGTCTGTTGGTCACTGTTGTAGGGTTCCTAGGCACGCTCAAGGGGTCTCACAAGACATCAACCATGCCAATTTCAAATTTTACGGTGCCGAGAAACCCTAGACTACGGATCGTTGACTAGAGATTAGGCGAAACAAGAAACTAGTTAACAACTTAACTAAGTGAACGGAAAATACAACCTTTGTAGATCCGAGACTCCACCTCCATAGCTCCGTGATGATGTCTCCTCGCTGTCCAAATCAAATCCATGACTCTAGCATCGGCTTCATCGGAGAAATAGGCGGGCTAGGTCGTCGACGTCGATACCGAAGATGATCTACGTCGAGGCATCAAGCTCCAACTTCACCAAGTCATGAAACTTGTGAAGAACACCCTATACTACTTGGCAAGTAGTAGAGGATGAAGAAATAAGAAGGGGGTTCACTTTAGAATTGGATTTCTCACTCTTTTTCTCAAGTTGCCATTGATGGAGGCAAGGTTTTCTTCATGTTGAAGAAGGAGAAGAAGAAGATAGAATATCATAAGTATTATTCAAAAAGAATAATAAAATGAATACTTATCATATCCTAACCTTGGTTAAGTGTAGAGAATGAACTAGGGTTAGTTTGAATGGTTAGGGTTAAGCATGAAGACAAAATGGTCACTTAGTCAAAGATGCTTTGAAGCTTCAAGAAGCTTCAAGCAAAGAACAAAGAAAGCCACCATTTTCTCTTTATCATTTTCTTTTGCCAAAATGAACAAAAGAAATAAATAAATGAATAAGTAAATAAACAAAACCCTAACCACTCATATAACCATGGTTTAATCTTTACACAAACTCAAGTTAACATGTATCATCAAACATGATACAATCAAGTGTACACAAAAATATATCACATATACAATGTGCACATCAAGTGAGAAAATCCTTTTAAAATGAACCAATACTAGTTAATGCAAAGTAATATATCAAATATATAATTATACATTAAATCATTAAATCAACACTTGATTCAATGATCCGGTCATGTCGCACATAACCGACTAGTATCTAATGTATCGACTTATCGAATCAATCCTTGAATCGATAAGTAGGTTATATCGCATACAACCAATCGATACATTCATCGCGAGAATGGAATACGGTATCACATACACGCATTATTCTCGGTCCCGCACATATCTCATATGCGCTCCTATTTCATTTCTCTTGAGCCAGGAAACCTCTGTGTAGGACTCTAAAGACTCGTCAATACGCCGGCAGCATGTGATGATCATATCAAACACCCACAAGCCGCAAGCGGTCTGCTAAACGTAACGGCCACCCGGGTATTGAGCGATGAGAAGATCGACGAGTAAGCCCGCTCACACTCCTGTGAATCCAACCAGTAACACTTACCGTACAGTCCGGTCTGTTCGTCTGATATGTCGCATATCTCGCATAGGGGTGGTAAACGTCAGACCCCAGTAGCTCGATAAGTCGTGTCGATATGAGGTCTATAACAGTTCGAGAAACTACTGGTAACACTTACCAGTAAATCTCAACAACCTTGGCCAGGGATTTCCGGTTATAGCCAATCGAACACAGCGCAACATCAACTCCCTATACCGGGAGAGACAAATCCCCTCCTATCGCTCATTGCCTCCATGTGATTCGGGACTGTACCCAAAAGCCACCGTTTTGCACGCCCTCTTAGACGTGGTAAGGTGGAAATCAAAGCACAGTGGGAATCACACAAGACTCTAAGACGATCTCGGGTCTACAGACTAACCTGTACCAGTGTCACCAGAGAACTGCCATCTGACGTGAGGTATAATACCATCTGGGAGTTCTCGGCGAATCCGTCTAGTATACCCAGTCTCTACTGAGCACCCGTATATCATCTCTGATGTCAAACACCAATGGATATGGGATCATCCATCGCCCATCTGTATGGGTCGAGAAGGTATACGCTAGTCTACTCTGGTATATCGATGCCCCGTCTCGATACACCCACGACTAGGGACCTTGAAGGATGTACTTATGGACTACCATGTCCCCACTAGTATGATCCGCATCATAGTCCAGGTAGTCAAGTACACATCCTAAGGGCTTTACCAACATGTAACAGAGAGACATTCAGTATACACGTTAAGGTAAAGAGTAACCAGATAGCATACTATCATGTCGAGCAAGAAAGTCCTCCCTATATATGTCCCAGCATCCACTACAATATACATCCTATATACAGTAATGGCCTCTAGGGCATACATATAACTAACAATCTCCCACTTGCACTAGGGCCATCTGTAGCAGTGGTTGTAGTATCTCATACTCAACCATCCCATAAAAGTCTCTCTCTGGGAATAGGCCTTCGTGAGTGGATCCGCCGTGTTATCCTCTAAGTCCGCTCTCCTAACCTTGATCACCCTGGAGATCAACTATCTCTATGATCAGGTGATACTGCCTTAGAATATGTCTTGATCACTGATGGGACGGACGTTCTTCGGCATAAGCCACAACTCCATTGTCACACAATGGGGGGAGCTACGTTCATCTTATGAACAAATATACATCAAGACTGCCTCTTTGGTAGCATCTTAAGTAGCAATGTATCCAGCCTTTATCGTCTAGTGTGCCACGGTATCTAGCTTGGAACTCTTCCAACATACCGTCCCTTTACTGAGGGTAAAGACAATGCCTGTGACTGACATTCAGTCGTCTTTATCACCCTGGAACCCTTCCAGTGATTCTCCCCAGGATCGATTGATACCATCTCACTACATCTAGTGAGAATCCTAGCATCCAATTACATCTATCTCATAGATGAAAACTCAGGATTTAGGAGGTATCACTCTGATCCTATATGGAGAATCCTTGTGATAAGCGGAGATTGACCGAGCGTAGCATAGGAAACTCCTTCCCTATCAAGAGTATGTCATCCATGTACTCTACAAGGATCACTACCATACTCCCTACTACCTTTTTTGTATATACAAGGTTCATCTACCATTTTGATGGTGTTAAACTCTTTGACTAACACATCAAAATAGACGTTCCAACTCCGCGATGCCTGCTTTATTATATAAAACATCTTGCACACGTTTCCGCTGCTCCCACTGTCTACAAAGCCCTCTGGCTGTGTACTTATAGACGCTTTCTTCTAAAACATCATTTAGAAGAGCTGTCATGACACTCAACCACCAGATATTCACGCCTGGTCGATGACGAAAACCTTTAACAAGTCTAGCTTTGAAAGTCTCAACCTTTCCATGTACACCAAGTAATCTTCTCAAGATATACTTGCTCCTGATGGGGATTTAACCCTTCAGATAAAGCAACCAAAGTCCATACTTTGTTGGTGTAGAAGGATTCCATCTCAGATCGCTAATCATCCAGCCATTCTTACAGAGTCCCACTCTTGATGGCCAGCTCGAAACTAGTTGGGTCATCATCTCATGATGCATTCTTCGCTCCCACTGTCATAGAGAAACCGAAGTATCTCTCAGGTGGGTGAGGAACCCTACTAGATCGACGGAGAGGCCGAGGTTCGTTGGTTACTATTGAATCTTTCGGTTCTACCAAATCATCAGCTGCAGTTTGTATAGCTGGAAAATTTCCAGTTTTACATAACAGATCTCGCCTCGAGTTTGTCCGGATTTTGCTTTTTAGACATAGGCTGGACAACCCCAAATCTTAACTAACTTAAGATATGGGCTCTTCCCTTTCCATATCACATATGAAGCGGTAGGCAGCTGATTTGATTGGAACCCTATTCAATAGGTATGCAATTTCATTAGTGCGTAACTCCCTAAAGGAAATAGGTAACTCAGTAGTACTCATCATAGAGCACACCTTATCATATAGGGTGTGATTGCTCCGCCCCGATATACCATCGTGCTATGGTGTATTCGGAGGAGTAATGCTGAGAGAGAATCTCATTCTCCATTAGAATAGTACAGAAATTCCATGCACAAGTATTCTCCTCCTCGATCACATCAAAGGACATAATACTTATACCCGTATTTTGGTTCTCTACTTCTAACTTATATTCTGTGAATATCTCAAAAGGTTCGGACTTGTGTTTCAACAGGAATATATGTCTGAATCTCGAGAGATTATCAGAGAATGTAATGAAGTACAAAGAACCGGTCTTGGCATGTGTAGACTGGGGACCTACATACATCAACATGTATCATCCCAAGAGTTCACTAACTCTTTCTCTGTTTCCTGTAAATGGAGCTATGGTCATCTTATCTCTGTGACATGACTGGAAAGTTTCACAAGATGTAAATTCAAACTGATTTAAATATGCATTTAAATGTAACTTAGCTAGTCCGGTCGCATTGATATGACCTAGTCTACAATACCTCAAGAAGGATCCGTTCATTTCTGAACTCTTCCTCTTGTGTGTGTTCTATATACTAAGAACCGTAGTTTGATTTAGAACATCAATGCTTTTAGATAACGTGCCTGAACCGATCAACTTTTGATATAGGAAATGTTCAAAACATTATCCAACAATACAAAATTTTATCATTTCTTTACTAATAAAGAGACTGATATGATTTTGTATATCAGGTCCGGTATCTAATAACATTCGTTCAGAATCAATGTATTGGTAATACAGGGTAACAGTGACCGACAGACTTGGCTGCAACTCTTGCCCCGTTTTCTGCCTCATGAAACTTATCACCCATTCTCAGTTCTTTACCTATCTGTAGCCCATGTAACATATTACATATGCGGGATTCTGATCCGGTATCATATACCCAGGACGTAAAGGACACTGAGAAACAGTTCTATGTAATGAACACACCCGAAAAAGATGCATCATATGCACTTTCTTCGTTTGGGCGGCATAGGAATTCTGGTATTCCCCTATTTCTTGCTCTGTCTTATAACAATTATAAGTTGGAGCGGAACCAACTTCCCCAGCTCAGTATAACAAGCGGGTTCGGTCAATTATCCGTATTATTATCTTGATTAAGGCGTGATATGGTCGCTACCTGGAGAGAGAGAGAAGAAAACACTCAGCGTGCGCTCTTGCAAGAATAGATTGGTTATTATTTTATCTAATCAGGATGGCTCCCACTGTTTTTTATCAAATCTTCCTTCAAACGCTAAAAGGAAAGACTAGCCTGGATTAATTACACGCTACAAGTTCTCCAATCTTTCAGCCAGGCCAGTGTCGGTACTTTGAGGAAGGTGCCCCGTGCTTTCGCACAAACCTAATTAATGTAAACCTCATTTTCCCAGGGCGTAAACCCGTTGACACCTTTCTAGACACCTACTTGATCGGCTAATTGTAATGTGTAAAACTCTCCCAGGAGTAACTCTTACTCGCAGCGGGTATCGGGATCCAACTATCTCATAGAAGGTATGCAATCTCATTGCAAATTTCAACACTTGAAATTCCCGATAATTTTGCCCCTAGCAGCTATATGACCTTAACATAGTCAACAAATCATAAGTGCTAGTCAAGTTCAACCCGTCATTTCCCGATTGAATTAAACCCACCCGCACGACCCTTAACATAGTCAACAAAGTCGCACGACTACCCTAATCCAATCGCATCATATGCTTATACAGATAAGCACTAATTAGCTACCGCACACTACGCCTTAACATAGTCAACAAACATAGCACGAATACTAACTAGTACTTATCTGAAATGACGGAGGGCTACGACAGGTTTTTCTGAAAACCTATTGCGTAATGAACTTGATATCGTTGTAGGATCGAATGAATTTTGAAATGGAGTGTTTTTGAGGCTTTTCTAGTTTTGCTAAAGGAGTCACTCCCGGTGAAGGGATCGTCGGTCCTTTCCTCGTCGAATGAGGTGCGGGGATATATCATATATATCACTGCGTAAAGCAAAACTCTTAAAAGCAATCAAAAGATAAACCGAGTGTGTAGCATCTGCCAGTTATTGCTAAAGGAGTCACTCCCGGTGAAGGGATCTCGGTCCTTTCCTTATCGAATAAGGTGCAGGATATATCATATATACCGCTGTGCAAAGCAAGAACTGTAGCTACCTGTTTTATTTTGAAATTCGATTCCACAACATCTTAGGTTTCTTTTCTTTCATTAATCGCATTAATGAAGTCCCATCATTTAAATTACCTAAACATCACAGATAAATACGACGTACACTTATGCCATCCGCATTCGCCTCGATGTCCCCTCGTGCACCGTTAGGTTAGGTAACTAACGACAGAGCGGGACAGGGCTAGCGCGGGTGCAAAACATAAGTAACGTCTATATAATATATCATATATACTATATACAGTATTTATCACAGAACATCACATGATCTCATCACAGATATCGCAGCAGAAGAAACATATGAAATATTGGATATACTAGGACGTCCGTGTTTTCAATACGAGCCAGTATAAAACACGGATTCCACGGTCGCGATGAATAGCCAAATGTAACGTTTTGAAAATCGTTTCGGTGAAATTTCGAAAAATCGGTAAAATAAGGGGGTTTTCTGTAAAAAGTCAAAATGCAAATATCTTTGTTATAAAATTAAATATACATATTATAGCTATGTAATTGCTAGTATTTGGTGTTTATTGAGCCACTGGTGAAATTTTAAATTTTCTGAACAAAAATTATTTTATTATTATTTTAAGCCGTCACTAATACATTTAATTAGGGAAAATTACAAATTGGAATGAGTTGAAACAAATTTTGTGCATCATAAAACATTAAATAAAATTTTATCTTGTGGTTTTTGAAATGAAATCGTTTGCTAAAACGGTTTAGAAAATATCGAAGAAAAAGGCTTGTTTTCGGTGAAATTAGTGTTAATGGGAATTGGGGTAATACATTCATCTTTTTCCCTAACCCACACACCCACACCTCACCCTCTCTCCCCCTCTCCACCTTGACAGCCCCCCCCTCTCTCTCCAATTACCTCACCTTTGAAAAGAAAAGAAAAAGGGAAATGAAAGAAAGTCAAAAGGGGGTATAGACTTTGTCTTTTTCTCCCCATTTTTCTCCACCTCCCTCTTGAAAGGTTCCTATGAACCCTATAGTGGTCTCACAAGGCATCGAACATGCCAATTTAAAAATTTTGGTGCCGAGAAACACTAGACTACGGATCTTAGACTAGATGTTTAGGCGAAAAGATAATCTAGTTAACAAATTAACTAAAAGTTAGGATGCTACAACCTTTGTAGATCCGGATACCCACTTCCTTAGCTCCACGAGGGCATCCTCTCGCTGTCCATCTTGAACCTTGGTGTCACGACCCAAAGTTTGGCCCGTGACCGGCACTTAACCACGTAACGTCTACAGGCGTAACGCGACTAAGTAAGCCGAAAACCCAGAAATCTAAAACCCTTTTTAAGAATAAGTAAAGAACTACATGTTTAACAATCAAGGTTTTTAAATAACTAAGCCGAATATGCAATTTAAAAACAGTATAGTCTTTTCTAAAAATTTCGGCAGAGTTTCTTTTGTAAAACTGGCCCCAAATGGGGTACAACAAGAATGACAATATATATGCAACGATAAAGGCATCCCCAAGCAGGAGCTAGCTCTTCGTCAATAGACGGTCACAACCACACATGCAACAATAATATACAACGCCAAGTGGCGAGGATCAAACCCAAAAGAAAGCTCAAACAACAAGAAACCGCAATACTACTAAGCGCGACTCTAAGGTCGAATAATACATCACTAAAGTCTAGATCTGAAAGAATATACAAGTTTTGGTTGATGGAAAATTTCTAGATACAATGAAATAAATAAATACAAGGGTGGTTCTTGATACAAAAGAATCCACCTACCAAAAGCAAACCACCGGCAAGAAAGAAGTGTGCCAGAAATGCCGCAATGAAACCTGTACGGCAGAACCTGCAAGAACTGTGGCACAACGGAGGTAAGTTGCCAACTCGTGAATAGAAACATCCACAAACAGAAACCGAATGCAAGACATAAACCTAAGTCAACAATCAGTAATATAATCCACAAGAGTACATCTGAGTGTGATAAGGTGGCAAGGTAACATCTAAATATGTATGTGGTGCCAAGTACTCAAGTAATAACGTGTCATCGGTATAAGGTATGTCTGCATGAAGTAAATATGATGAAGTATCAAGTATATCAATACACATATATTAGCGTCCCATACAACTAATATTGGTGTAAGGGTATATATAACAGCGCCCTCATACCCTGTTATATATACAAATAAAGTATGATCAGTGTAAATCCAGTCTGTATATGAACCATGTCTGTATATATGTGGAACCCGTCCACCTGTCACCCACATACAATAAGCATCATGTATGCAATGCATAAACAATAAATAGGGGATAAGGGAGATATAATGTACCATCTACCATAAAGGCCCCGAGCACATAGGCTCCTCTCCAATCGAGCACATAGGCTCCCATCACATCGAGCTCATAGGCTCCGAGCACATAGGCTCCTCTCACATCGAGCTCATAGGCTCCCATCACATCGAGCTCATAGGCTCCGAGCACATAGGCTCCTCTCACATCGAGCTCATAGGAATAACATATCTCAATGCGGATAATCAGAACATGACATATGCGACATATAAATAAAGGTAAGCATATCAGAAGTCATGTACATATAGATGAGCTACAATGCAATGATCCAATGTGATATAGGTATCAAGTATGAATATCAAGTCATGTCACATATAGGTAAACTGCAATGCAATGATCCAATGTGATATAGGTATCAAGTATGAATATCAAGTCATGTCACATATAGGCAAGCTACAATGCAATGATCCAATGTGATATAGGTATCAAGTATGAATATCCAGTCATGTCACATATAGGTAAGCTACAATGCAATGATCCAATGTGATATAGGTATCAAGTATGAATATCAAGTCATGTCACATATAGGTAAGCTACAATGCAATGATCCAATGTGATATAGGTATCAAGTATGAATATCAAGTCATGTCACATATAGGCAAGCTACAATGCAATGATCCAATGTGATATAGGTAATCAAGTATGAATATCAAGTCAGAATCAACTATTTGATGTACAGGTATATGTGTACAATATGCCATGCAAGAATCATATCAGGAATGCAACAGTACTACAGTATAGTGGCATGGCAATTATCGATGATGAAGTGTGTGAGTCGGCAAATAGTGTACGTGAAACATATGCATCATCGATAATGGTGCTGGTGTCTTAACAGCATGAGAATAACATAATAATGAACATATGCCAGCAATGCGAACAGTAGGAAAATACAGGTATCTAGTAGTCAACACCACAGTGAAGTATCTACTATGCAAACTACATCTAAGTATCCGGTCAATCAGGAGAGGTAGGTGTGGAAACCACCTAAATCTGAGCCAATGTATATATATATATATAGTCGGTGATCCCGCCTCAATGTCGTATCGTATGATATCCTCGAGTTATGAGTGCGGATCTATCATCAATATCGGCTCGTACGGTAATCATCGTACGGCATTCCCAAAGGCTGGGTACAGGTCAATATCTCACTATCTCGTCACATAACAGGTATCACTATCATCAGATCACATAGCCTGGGGTACTACTCTATGTCTAGCACCAAACGATACCATCAGTGCAGTATGCATGCGGGGTAAACACATATCCCAAGCCCACAAGAGATCACAAGTCATATCCCACAATGAATCGTATCCAATCACCGATCTCACGTCATCAAGCCCACATCATCGACTCATTACCAACGTCATCCCATATCATCAAACGCCGTGCAAGTACAAGTAATATGCAAGGGTGTGTGTGTAGGTGTAAGTTCTATCCTAGGGTTCGCGACTATGAACTACACTAGTCACTTCTACCCTATACCATCCATAAAACACCTAACACAAAGCTACAACACACTAAAACTATCATATATTCACTATATATATAGTATACAACTACGGACTGCGGGGGTGCTATACGCCATCCACCCGACTTCCCCCTGTAGATATAATCTACTCACCTGAAATATCATTTGCGGACATCACCACGCAATTGCTTGTCGTCCCGAAGTCTTCATGGGTACCTACACATCAAATATCGTATATGCGCATTAAAACCAAATCCAAGCTAAAACGGCGCATGAAATCCAAAACGATACGATAAGGGGGCCTATAGGTGAGAACCTATGGCACGCCTTCAAAACCATCAACAAATCCTCTATATCGTTGTATAAACGCCAAATAGTCGAGGTAAAACGAAACACACCAATGCAGAAATGAAAATACGGAATACGGAAACTAAAGTCCAAAACAGCAACCACGAAATGTGTCCCAGATTCTACCCTAGATCAGTTTATACAAATCTATAAATACCAGGGGCTTAAACTAACAATGTAGGAGCTACAGAACCAACACGAGCAAAATTGGTGGGACCCAGGCCGCAATTGGCGGCCAAAAGGAAGAAATTGGCGGCCGTACGGATGAGTTGGGGGCTAGGGTTTGGGGTGTTGCCTCTATGGTGCCTGCACATCTCAATTTCCACTCAATATTATTTTAGGGTCCTCGGGGTGATAGCAGATTCAAGTTAACCTGCACAGATTACACAATTTTCCCGATATCGGTTTCTAAAATCCGTATTCTGTGTTTGGGTTCCAGGTTTTGGGTTCCAATTCATGCACTAGGATGTTTACAAGTCCTCTACTGAGCTCAATTTCACATTACAACTCAAGTTTCTCTCAAACCCTAACTAGGTTTTCACCAAGTCCATAATATCACACAATATCGATATAATCTTAACATGGGGTATAGGAAATGCTAAAACTAAGACAATGGTTCAGAAATTACCTCAATTGGCAACTCAAGAATTTTCTTGAGTTGCCCCTAGTGGCCAAAATCCATGTTTTCTTAGTCCATCTTGTAGATCTCGAGCTTGTGCATATTTTTCGTGAAAGGGATGTGAGGTTTTGAGTTGATTTTTGAGATGAAATGAGGGATTGAAGGTGGAGGAAGGGGGAGAAAGGAGCAGCAGCAGGAGGAAGGAGGAAGAGGGAGGGAAATGAGGAAAATGGCTAAGGGTTTTGGTCAATGGTTCAACCCTTACTCTCTTCTCACCAAACCTCCATTTCTTTATTCTTTTCTTTTTCTTTTAATCCCTAATCCAAACCTTCTCACCTCAATAGTAACCCCAAATAAGAAAATCATGAAAGAAAATGCATAAGTGTGAGAAAATGTGATATGTGCAAGTTTTGCACAAAATTGCCAAAAAACCCGATTAGCGATTTTAATCGCGATTAGCGCTAAATTAGTGTCAAATTAATCACAAAAACTTAAAAAAGTCATAATTCACTAATTTACCCTATTTTAGAATTTTCCATAATTTTTCATAATTTTTCTAACATTTTTCCTATTTATTTGCATTTAATTATAGATTTAATATTAAAATAATCAATAAAATAATATTAAATTATAAAAATTCCCAAAATTAATATTTTATATTTTTGAAAATGTTACAATCTATGCCCCTTAAAGAAATTCGGTCCCCGAATTTAAATTTAAACCCCCACTACTAAAACAATTTCAGTAATAATCCATTTGTCGGGGCTCCGAAAACATCAACATATAAGAATATCATAAAAAAAATGCACTACTCTACTAGAAATCAATCCCCAAAATGCATATATAAGAATATCCTATGTGTCTGGTGCGCAAGGAATCAAAATCCATATATGTGTCAAACAGGTGTAGAAAACTACATCTAAGTGCAACGGGTGTGCACGAAACATCTGTCGTAGGCAACGTATGTGCCTGACAGCAAAAATCAGGTGCATATGAAATGCACGAAGAATTCCGATTTAGTGCATCTGGCGTGCACCAAAATCGTATATCAAAATACTAAAGGGGCATGAAAACTACGCTGGAAGTGCAAATCAAATCACTGAATACGATAGGCATGAAATCTCAATCAATATCTCAAATGTAATAACTCAGTGCAAAATATATAAATATCCAGTGGGTGCATGAAACCAATATCATGAGACTCAGTCATCAAAACTAAATCATGCAAACAGAACGCCTAAAATACCAAAATCCAAAATGACGGATACGTGATAATCGAATCACAAAATCACAAATCATAAATACCGTCGTCGGTAGTTCCTCCTTCAAGGTCGAGAAGGAGTCGGTGCAATCCACTGCCAGCAGCGCAGGATATCTACTTGCTTCTTGCTCACGGTCTGGCGTCCTCTGACTCTGGGTCCTTATCTTCTCTGCGGATTTCCTATCTCGCAGTCAATCAGCTCATCGGCCCTGTCAGGTGTGCTAACGGGGACGATTCCGTTCTGGCACTTCTCTGGTCACCTCTCGGTCAATCCTCATGACCACTCGTAAGGCAGCACATCACTGGCGTCGGCCTCTGGCTCTCTGAATGCACGTCACACATCTGATCCTGGGTGCAAATATCATTGCAGCAATGTCCTGGAAGGAATCCTGCTCAAGGTCTCTTCCGATTTCGCCTATGCCGATCTGCACAGGGGCTGGCTTTCCTGCACAACCTCTTCTCGCTCAAAGACACCTGTGTCCTCAGCACAATATTTCTTAGAAACTGGTCACATCCCAACGTCTCTGTAAGCATATCAGGTCTCTAGTCTCGACGGAAAGCAATGACAGCTCGCCAGTGTCTCACACGAACCTATGGTTCCACTCGTCTCCATCATCGTCCACTATGACGTCACGCCAAGCTACCTTGCACTACACTGTTCTCGGCCATGGCCAATCTGAAGTCTCTCGCACGGACTCGAAATCGCGTACTCTGTAGCTTCATCATTCTGTAGAAGATGTCAGGCCGAATAGATCCTCGGGAACACGTCCCAACCATCGGAGGAAAACTCGTCACTCGTCCGCCCTTGATCAATTCGCAACGCATCTGGTTAAGTTCCTTTATCCGCACCTGGTCAACTACCTCGTCGACAATGCCGAACTCTGTCCTGCTGGGTGTGCGCAATACGACCACTCCCGGGTCTAGGTCTTCTCGTATCGTTCCCCAGAAAGGTCCTGTCGAGGTTCTTTTCTCAAATCTCAATCCTGCCGAAAAGCCCGGACGTCATCATCCAATGCTGAAGCTAAAGCTTATTCCGGAACGGCTGCATACTCATCGCGCTTCTTTCTGGAAGATATATCCATATACCACGCCTCTGGGTGCGTATCACATCTCTGATGTCAGCGGAGTGGGACGTCATCTCGTCGAAATCTCGTACGAACTCTTTTCTTCACTCTGCTCAAATGTCGACTGATTCGGACATAACTCATCGTGGCTACACGAACTGCGCTTCGACGGCTATGCTCGCATCTGGAGTCTCCCAAGCAGTGTCCCATCACGATATCCGAAAGATGTCGAGCCATCCGATCGACTCGTCAGATCCTCATAATCCCCCAAGAGCTCACATCTCGGGTACAGTTTAATAGTATCGAGTACATGCCACAGCGTCGGTGGTCCAGCCGTAGAAGGGCAAACCCAAGCCTCACTAATGGCGCCGAGGAACCGCCGCAAACCCGAAGGTTCAAAGGCTTTCACACGGTCATTAAGTCGAGTTAGGGTTTCATTCTTCTAGAGGGTCCATAGAATCACCTGCATGTCTTTCCGTATACTTTAAACTTGGAAAATGGGCTCCTGACATTCGATCGTCTCAATCGACTCTCAACGAACCTGCGTGAAATCGTCTCTAGCTGGAAACGATCTATCTGATGACCTCGCATCGGTAACGAACGAACCACATGTCCTAGGCATTCATCCTCAGGTGACTAGCGACTCGCTATCATCTCTCTGAGTATATGCTCACGCTGCAACAGCTCCAATCATCTGGGCGATATCTCATCATTTACAGCAACAACTAGTTCATACGCCTGTACGCCGAACAATGCCTCAATCCTCCAGGAAGGGCAATACATAGGCGGTCATCTCTGAATCGGTCTGCTCTAGATCTGAGTAAGATTCTCCGCACTAGAAATCTTCAACTCAACTGGGCCAGCTCTGGCGCAAAATCGGACGAATCACCTTCGTCTCTGAATCGGGTAGACTAGCTATCATCTGTCTCGTATCTGCCTGAAAGCTCCGGCAATCTCAGCTCGTAAGCTCCGAAAGCAACATCCTGTCGATCTCAGCAACAGCTGGTCCATCTGTCTGCACGGTAGGCGACATCACAATCTCTGAGGTATGCTGTTCATCAACAGTCCTCTTTCAACTGGCAGTTCTAACAATAGCCCGATCATCCGGTGCAAATCCAAGCACTCGCCTCCACTAGAGGTCACAATCACCAATACTAACTCGAGACGTTCCCATGTCACCAGAAAACACAATGGTCGGCCCTCGTACCAAACGAGCTCACACCGGCCGTAACCCTAGCAGCAGCCCAAACTGCGCTCAAACATGGTGACAGGAACCTCGATCGAGTATCAAAGAGAGCATATCAATGGCAAGAAAGAAACAACAGATCCAAAGCGGATACATGATCATAGGAAGGAACAGCATCAATGAAGATATGATCATGAACTAATAGAATCGGGGATCTCAAATGGATGTATAATCCTGGATATGAAGAGAATCACTGATCTCGAAAAGTATGCACATCCTAAGGTTCCTTAAGCGGAGTGGCGTGTCGTAAGTATGCCGCGGAATATACCAACGGTACGTCACTCTACTTTAGTCACCCATTCCATCAACCAAGGGTCATCCTAATACGACGAAAGTTCGGGTCTAATACCCCCTCGACCAAGTCTATGTTCCGTAAGGTCAAGCCTAAGTTCCGTATATATATAAACGCCCTAGGCTCCACATAGTCAAACTTAGACTCGAACCAAGGTCAACCTAGCGCTCTGATACCAACTTTGTCACGACCCAAAGTTTGGCCCGTGACCGGCACTTAACCACGTAACGTCTACAGGCGTAACGCGACTAAGTAAGCCGGAAACCCAGAAATCTAAAACCCTTTTTAAGAATAAGTAAAGAACTACATGTTTAACAATCAAGGTTTTTAAATAACTAAGCCGAATATGCAATTTAAAAACAGTATAGTCTTTTCTAAAAATTTCGGCAGAGTTTCTTTTGTAAAACTGGCCCCGAATGGGGTACAACAAGAATGACAATATATATGCAACGATAAAGGCATCCCCAAGCGGGAGCTAGCTCTTCGTCAATAGACGGTCACAACCACACATGCAACAATAATATACAATGCCAAGTGGCGAGGATCAAACCCAAAAGAAAGCTCAAACAACAAGAAACCGCAATACTACTAAGCGCGACTCTAAGGTCGAATAATACATCACTAAAGTCTAGATCTGAAAGAATATACAAGTTTTGGTTGATGGACAATTTCTAGATACAATGAAATAAATAAATACAAGGGTGGTTCTTGATACAAAAGAATCCACCTACCAAAAGCAAACCACCCGCAAGAAAGAAGTGTGCCAGAAATGCCGCAATGAAACCTGTACGGCAGAACCTGCAAGAACTGTGGCACAACGGGGGTGAGTTGCCAACTCGTGAATAGAAACATCTACAAACAGAAACCGAATGCAAGACATAAACCTAAGTCAAGAATCAGTAATATAATCCACAAGAGTACATCTGAGTGTGATAAGGTGGCAAGGTAACATCTAAATATGTATGTGGTGCCAAGTACTCAAGTAATAACGTGTCATCGGTATAAGGTATGTCTGCATGAAGTAAATATGATGAAGTATCAAGTATATCAATACACATATATTAGCGTTCCATACCACTAATATTGGTGTAAGGATATATATAACAGCGCCCTCATACCCTGTTATATATACAAATAAAGTATGATCAGTGTAAATCCAGTCTGTATATGAACCATGTCTGTATATATGTGGAACCCGTCCACCTGTCACCCACTGACAATAAGCATCATGTATGCAATGCATAAACAATAAATAGGGGATAAGGGAGATATAATGTACCATCTACCATAAAGGCCCCGAGCACATAGGCTCCTCTCCAATCGAGCTCATAGGCTCCCATCACATCGAGCTCATAGGCTCCGAGCACATAGGCTCCTCTCACATCGAGCTCATAGGCTCCCATCACATCGAGCTCATAGGCTCCGAGCATATAGGCTCCTCTCACATCGAGCTCATAGGCTCCCATCACATCGAGCTCATAGGCTCCGAGCACATAGGCTCCTCTCACATCGAGCTCATAGGCTCCCATCACATCGAGCTCATAGGCTCCGAGCACATAGGCTCCTCTCACATCGAGCTCATAGGAATAACATATCTCAATGCGGATAATCAGAACATGACATATGCGACATATAAATAAAGGTAAGCATATCAGAAGTCATGTACATATAGATGAGCTACAATGCAATGATCCAATGTGATATAGGTATCAAGTATGAATAACAAGTCATGTCACATATAGGTAAACTGCAATGCAATGATCCAATGTGATATAGGTATCAAGTATGAATATCAAGTCATGTCACATATAGGCAAGCTACAATGCAATGATCCAATGTGATATAGGTATCAAGTATGAATATCCAGTCATGTCACATATAGGTAAGCTACAATGCAATGATCCAATGTGATATAGGTATCAAGTATGAATATCAAGTCATGTCACATATAGGTAAGCTACAATGCAATGATCCAATGTGATATAGGTATCAAGTATGAATATCAAGTCATGTCACATATAGGCAAGCTACAATGCAATGATCCAATGTGATATAGGTAATCAAGTATGAATATCAAGTCAGAATCAACTATTTGATGTACGGGTATATGTGTACAATATGCCATGCAAGAATCATATCAGGAATGCAACAGTACTACAGTGTAGTGGCATGGCAATTATCGATGATGAAGTGTGTGAGTCGGCAAATAGTGTACGTGAAACATATGCATCATCGATAATGGTGCTGGTGTCCTAACAGCATGAGAATAACATAATAATGAACATATGCCAGCAATGCGAACAGTAGGAAAATACAGGTATCTAGTAGTCAACACCATAGTGAAGTATCTACTATGCAAACTACATCTAAGTATCCGGTCAATCAGGAGGGGTAGGTGTGGAAACCACCTAAATCTGAGCCAATGTATATATATATATATAGTCGGTGATCCCGCCTCAATGTCGTATCGTAAGATATCCTCGAGTTATGAGTGCGGATCTATCATCAATATCGGCTCGTACGGTAATCATCGTACGGCATTCCCAAAGGCTGGGTACAGGTCAATATCTCACTATCTCGTCACATAACAGGTATCACTATCATCAGATCACATAGCCTGGGGTACTACTTTATGTCTAGCACCAAACGATACCATCAGTGCAGTATGCATGCGGGGTAAACACATATCCCAAGCCCGCAAGAGATCACAAGTCATATCCCACAATGAATCGTATCCAATCACCGATCTCACGTCATCAAGCCCACATCATCGACTCATTACCAACGTCATCCCATATCATCAAACGCCGTGCAAGTACAAGTAATATGCAAGGGTGTGTGTGTAGGTGTAAGTTCTATCCTAGGGTTCGCGACTATGAACTACACTAGTCACTTCTACCCTATACCATCCATAAAACACCTAACACAAAGCTACAACACACTAAAACTATCATATATTCACTATATATATAGTATACAACTACGGACTGCGGGGGTGCTATACGCCATCCACCCGACTTCCCCCTGTAGATATAATCTACTCACCTGAAATATCATTTGCGGACATCACCACGCAATTGCTTGTCGTCCCGAAGTCTTCATGGGTACCTACACATCAAATATCGTATATGCGCATTAAAACCAAATCCAAGCTAAAACGGCGCATGAAATCCAAAACGATACGATAAGGGGGCCTATAGGTGAGAACCTATGGCACGCCTTCAAAACCATCAACAAATCCTCTATATCGTTGTATAAACGCCAAATAGTCGAGGTAAAACGAAACACACCAATGCAGAAATGAAAATACGGAATACGGAAACTAAAGTCCAAAACAGCAACCACGAAATGTGTCCCAGATTCTACCCTAGATCAGTTTATACAAATCTATAAATACCAGGGGCTTAAACTAACAATGTAGGAGCTACAGAACCAACACGAGCAAAATTGGTGGGACCCAGGCCGCAATTGGCGGCCAAAAGGAAGAAATTGGCGGCCGTACGGATGAGTTGGGGGCTAGGGTTTGGGGTGTTGCCTCTATGGTGCCTGCACATCTCAATTTCCACTCAATATTATTTTAGGGTCCTCGGGGTGATAGCAGATTCAAGTTAACCTGCACAGATTACACAATTTCCCCGATATCGGTTTCTAAAATCCGTATTCTGTGTTTGGGTTCCAGGTTTTGGGTTCCAATTCATGCACTAGGGTGTTTACAAGTCCTCTACTGAGCTCAATTTCATATTACAACTCAAGTTTCTCTCAAACCCTAACTAGGTTTTCACCAAGTCCATAATATCACACAATATCGATATAATCTTAACATGGGGTATAGGAAATGCTAAAACTAAGACAATGGTTCAGAAATTACCTCAATTGGCAACTCAAGAATTTTCTTGAGTTGCCCCTAGTGGCCAAAATCCATGCTTTCTTAGTCCATCTTGTAGATCTCGAGCTTGTGCACATTTTTCGTGAAAGGGATGTGAGGTTTTGAGTTGATTTTTGAGATGAAATGAGGGATTGAAGGTGGAGGAAGGGGGGAAAGGAGCAGCAGCAGGAGGAAGGAGGAAGAGGGAGGGAAATGAGGAAAATGGCTAAGGGTTTTGGTCAATGGTTCAACCCATACTCTCTTCTCACCAAACCTCCATTTCTTTAATCTTTTCTTTTTCTTTTAATCCCTAATCCAAACCTTCTCACCTCAATAGTAACCCCAAATAAGAAAATCATGAAAGAAAATGCATAAGTGTGAGAAAATGTGATATGTGCAAGTTTTGCACAAAATTGCCAAAAACCCGATTAGCGATTTTAATCGCGATTAGCGCTAAATTAGTGTCAAATTAATCACAAAAACTTAAAAAAGTCATAATTCACTAATTTACCCTATTTTAGAATTTTCCATAATTTTTCATAATTTTTCTAACATTTTTCCTATTTATTTGCATTTAATTATAGATTTAATATTAAAATAATCAATAAAATAATATTGAATTATAAAAACTCCCAAAATTAATATTTTATATTTTTGAAAATGTTACACTTGGACTCTCGTGATGACTTCATCGGAGAAACGTGCGGAATAGGTCGTCGGCTTCGTGTCAAAGACGATCTACGTCGAGGTTGCACAAGCTCAAGCTCCGACTACACAAAGTTGTGAAACTTGTGAAGAAAACACCCAAAACAACTTGGCAAGAGGTAGAGGGTGAAGAAATAGGAGGTGGGTTCACTTTAGAATTGGATTTCTCTCACTAGAACCCAAGTTGCCATTAAAGTAGCAAGCTTTTTCTTTTTAGAAGAAGAAGATGATGAAGCTAGTTATGATAAGTTCTCATTTAAAAATGAAAAGAAAAATAAAACTTATCATAACTATAACTAGGGTTAAGTGTAGAGAATAAACCATGGTCATTTGGAGAGTTAGGGTTAAGCATGAGGATAAGAATGGTTGAAAAAGTCAATGTTTCAAGAAGCTTCAACTAATGACAAAAGAAAGCCACCATTCTCTTTAAATCTTTTTCAAATAAATAAATGAATAAATAAATAAATAAATGAATATGCAAAACCCTAATTATCAAATCAACCATGGTTTAATTCTATATACTTGACAAAACAATCAAGTATCATCAAACATGATACAAAGGTGTGCACAAAAGTATATCACATATACTTTTTGCACATCAAATGAGAAAATCCATATAAAGTGAACCAATACTAGCTAATGCAAAGTAATATATCAAATATATAATTATACATTAAATCATTAAATCAACATTTGATTCAATGATCCGGTCATGTCGCACACAACCGACTAGTATTCAATGTATCGATTTATCGAATCAATGATTCGATAACTAGGTCATATCGAATATAACCAATCGAAACATTTATCGCGAGAATGAAATGCGGTATCACATACACGCATTATTCTCGGTCCCGCACATATCTCATATGCGCTCCTATTTCGTTTCGCTTGAACCAGGAAACCTCTGTGTAGGACTCTAAAGACTCGTCAATACGCCGGTAGCAGATGATGATCATATCAAGCACCCACAAGCTGCAAGCGGTCTGCTAAACGTAACGGCCACCCGGGTATTGAGCGATCAGAAGATCGACGAGCTAGCCCGCTCACACTCCTGTGAATCCAACCAGTAACACTTACCGTACAATCCGGTCTGTTCGTCTGATACGTCGCATATCAAGTCTAGGGGTGGAAAACGTCAGACCCCAATACTCGATAAGTCGTGCCGATGTGAGGCTCATAACGGGTCGAGAAACTACTGGTAACACTTACCAGCAAATCTCTGATCAGCCCTGGCCAGGGACTTCTCTGTCACGGCCAATCGAGCACAGCGCAACATCAACCCCCAATACCGGGAGAGACGAAACCCCTCCTATCGCTCATTGCCTCCATGTGACTCGGGACTGTACCCAAAGACCACCGTTTTGCACGCCCTCATGGACGTGGTAAGGTGGAGATCAAAGCACAGTGGGAATCACACAAGACTCTATGACGATCTCGGGTCTACAGACTAACCTGCACAAGTGTCACCTGAGAACTGCCATCTGACGTGAGGTATAATACCATCTGGGAGTTCTCGGCGAGTCCGTCCAGTGTATCCAGTCTCCACTGAGCACCCGTACACCATCTCTGATGTCAAACACCAATGGATATGGGATCATCCATCGCCCATCTCATGGGTCAAGAAGCATATACGCTAGTCTACTCTGGTATATCGATGCCCCGTCTCGATACACCTACGACTAGGGACCTTGAAGGATGTACTTATGGACTACCATTTCCCCACTAGTATGATCTGCATCATAGTCCAGGTAGTCAAGTACACATCCTAAGGGCTTTACCAACATGTAACTATAAGACAGTTTAAAGAGACAAGTGTACATGTTAAGATAAAGAGTAACCAGATAGCATACTATCATATCGAGCAAGAAAGTCATCTCTATATATGTCCAAGCATCCAATATAATATACATCATCTGTACAATACTGGCCTCTAGGGCATACATACAACTAACAATCTCCCACTTGCACTAGGGCCAGCTGCTGTAGTATCGCATACCGAGCATCCCGAAGAGTCTCTCAAACTGTATCTGGGGAATGGCCTTCGTGAGTGGATCCGCCGTGTTGTTCTTCGTGTCAACTCTCCTGACCTCGATCTCCCGGCGATCAACTATCTCCCTGATCAGGTGATACCGCCTCAGAATATGCCTGGATCGCTGATGGGACCTAGGTTCCTTGGCCAAAGCCACCGCTCCATTTGTAAGTCGATGTACTACACCCCAATACTTGTGGGGAGGCAGAATTTTCAAAAACGAACTTGTTTAGTGAACGAACATCGACTAACCGCTTGAATCGAAGCTAAACTATAAATAACCGTACACAAAGAGTTTCATAACTATTGTGTTTAGGGATTATACCTAATGAAACCAGTCCTTCGTCTTTACGATCTCCTTGTTCTCCTCGGCCTTCTCTAGGTAGTAGACGATCCACCCGAGAGCAAAACTCCAAGCTAAACCTCTAACTTGAGGTAACTAATCTTCTTGGATTGCTAATCAAAGAAGATAGAATGAAATAGAGTAATGGTTATGGATTGATTAGTCTTTCTAAACCTTTGATCTCAACACATGAGGTGTAAGGATTAGGGTTTGAAGATGAGAGCTTGAGGAGAGAGAATGTGAGAATAAATTATGAGATGAGAATAGTAAGTTATCATAATATAAATGAAGCATTCTCTTTTATCAACAAAAGAAAATAAGTGATGAATAAGCATGCTTCACAAATATCTAATGGTGATTCATTAAGCATGTGTCATTATCATTTATGGTGCAATAATGATAATGATGAATCACTCTCATGACTCACAAATCTTATCCAAAGTAACCTCCTTAGTCACATCTTCTAGAAGCTTCTCGCACAATTACGAGAACAACCCTCCAATCCGCAAAAATACGGAAAAACTTTAGACTGTAAAAATCCAATAACCGGATACCAGTAACTGGCTTAAACCAAAGCCGACTGGTAAAAACTGTCCGAAAGTCGTACGTGCGTAAACGCATGTATGCGTCCGAACCCATGTCGTAAAACCATACGACCTCTATATCGTTTCGCCTGGAATAGGAAACTCTCTGTATGGGACTCTAGAGACTCGACTACTACGCTGGCAGTGGGTTTAACCACAGACCGCAAGCGGCACTAGCTGTACGTAACGGTCCCCAGGTAGTTGTCGATAAGAAGGCCGATGAGAAAACCCATCCGAACTCCTACTGAGTCTGATGTGAAAATCTCCATACAGTCCGGTCCGTTCGTCCAAGACTATCGCATATCGGGCCTAGGGGGCGGCAAGCGTCAGTCCCCTAATAGCGGTATAAGTCGTGTCGGAGCGAAGCCCATTACATCCTGGGAAACTACTGGAACCTACCAGCAAATCTCGCTTGCCCTGGCCAGGGACTTTGCGTAATGGCTCTCTGACACATCACGATATCTACTCCCAATACCGGGAGGGACGAATCCTTTGTAACCGCCACTGCCTCCAAGTGCTCGGGACTGCACCCAACTGCTACCTGTTTGCACGACTCCTTTGAGCCGTGGTAGGATAGCAATCTAAGAACAGTGGGACACACTCGAGGCGAAGTAGCAGTGTCAAGTCTGCGGACTACACTGTACTCATGTCACCTGGGAACTGTTTACTGACGACTGGTATCAAACCAACCAACAGTTCCCTGTGAGTCCTGTCCGGTGTACCCGTAACCTAACGAGCATCTGCATACTATCTCCAGTACGACGTACTGACGGCTGTGGGACAGACCATCTCCCCAACTGGGATGAGAAGCGTACACACTAGTCTACTCCGGAGTATCGATGCTCTGTCTCGATAATCCAACGACCAGGGACCTGAATAAGGATGTGCTTGTAGACTACCCAACCCCCACTAGTGTGACTGCCATCACAACGCTGGTAGACAAGCAAGATCCTAAGAGCTCTATCAATACGTACACTCACATATTAAGATAGAAAAACCAAGTAGCATACTACCATGTTTAGCAAGACTGTTATATACATGTGAATATCCCAAGCTTCCATTAAGTAATATACAAGCTAGTATGATACAGTAATGGCCTTCTAGGGCATAAACACTAACAATCTCCCACTTGCACTAGGGCCATGTACTGGCATATCGTAGACCAATGATCTCGAGTAGCCTCTCGAACTGAATCTGAGGAAGGGCCTTAGTGAATGGATCAGCAATGTTATCCTCTGTATTTACTCTCTTTACCTCGATCTCCCGGCGATCTACGATCTCCCTGATCAGGTGATACCGCCTTAAGATGTGTCTGGGCTTCTGATGGGACCTTGGTTCCTTCGCTAAAGCTATAGCTCCGTTGTTGTCGCAATACAGAGGTATTGGACCAACACTGGTAGGAACCGCCTGAAGTTCTGTGAGGAACTTCTTCATCCAGACAACTTCTTTTGCGGCATCGCAAGCAGCTATGTACTCCGCTTCCATCGTTGAGTCAGCAACGGTGTCCTGCTTGGAACTCTTCCAACAGACCGCCCCTCCATTGAGGGTAAAGACATAACCCGACATGGACTTGGAGTCATCCTTGTCACTCTGGAAGCCGGAATCAGCATAGGCCTCCATCTTGAGGTCCTTTCCGCCGTAAACCAAGAACATCTCCTTAGTCCTCCTCAGGTGCTTGAGAATGTTCTTTACTGCTATCCAGTGATTCTCCCCTGGGTTTGCCTGATACCGGCTTACAACGCTCAATGCGTATGCTACATCTGGTCCGGTACATAACATCGCATACATTATAGAGCCTACCGCATAAGCGTAGGGTATAATCGACATGCGTTCCCTTTCCAAATCAGTCTTGGGAGACATCTCTTTGGAGAGGGTGATTCCGTGACAAGCCGGTAGGTTACCGCGCTTAGAATCTTCCATACTGAATCTTTTCAATATAGTGTCTATGTACCTGGACTGTGAAAGTCCCAACATCCTCTTTGATCTATCACGATAGATCTGGATCCCCAGAATGTAGGTGGCATCACCCAGGTCCTTCATGGAGAATTTCTGTGACAAGAATCTTTTGACTGACTGTAGCATAGGAATGTCATTTCCTATTAGGAGAATGTCATCCACGTATAAGACGAGGAATACAACAACTCTCCCTACAATCTTACTGTATATGCATGGTTCATCTGGATTTTTGATAAAGTCGAATTCTTTGACAGTATCATCAAAACAGATGTTCCAACTCCGCGATGCCTGCTTTAGTCCATAAATGGATTTAAGCAGCTTGCATACTTTACCGCTGCTCCCACTCTGAATGAATCCCTCTGGCTGATCCATATAGACGCTCTCTTCTAAATTTCCATTTAGAAAGGCCGTCTTTACGTCCATCTGCCAGATTTCATAATCGTGGAAGGCAGCAATAGCAAGAAGGACCCGAATGGATTTCAGCATATCTACATGAGAAAAGGTTTCGTCATAGTCCAAACCAGGTCTTTGACGGAAACCCTTTGCAACAAGTCTAGCTTTATAGGTTTCAACCTGTCCATCTACACCAATCTTCTTTCTGAAGATCCACTTGCATCCTACGGGTTTCACCCCATCTGGAGCAGTGTCCAAAGTCCATACTTTGTTAGTGTACATGGACTCCATTTCGGTCCGCATTGCATCCAGCCATTTTACCGAGTCACCGCTCTGAATGGCTTGCTGGAAGCTAGTAGGGTCGTCATTATCAATGACGCAATCTTCTCTATCCCCGTCTATGAGAAAACCGTAGTATCTCTCGGGCGGATGAGACTGCCTACTACTTCTGCGGATAGGCGCTGGTATGTCCCTTTCTTCTGAAACTTCTTGTTCCACCAAACTTTCAGTAACAACTTGTGGTTCTGGAATTTCTTCCAGTTCTACTGCGCTCCCACTCTTCTGATTTTCTAAAAATTCAGTTTCTAAGAAGCGGGCATGACGAGAAACAAAAACCTTTTGTTCCTCTGCGCAGTAGAAGCAATATCCCATGGAATTCTTTGGATATCCCACAAACTTACACTCTACTGAGCGTGCCTCGAGCTTGTCCGGATGCTGCTTTTTTACAAAAGCTGGACATCCCCATGTCTTCAGGTACTGAAGATGGGGTTTCTTCCCACTCCACATCTGATATGGGGTGGTAGGCACAGTCTTGGTGGGAACCTTGTTCAAAAGATATGCCGCTGATTCTAGCGCATAACCCCAGAATGATCGCGGTAACTCAGCCTTACTCATCATGGAATGAACCATATCTAATAGGGTTCGATTCCTCCTTTCCGATACACCGTTGTGTTGTGGTGTGTATGGAGGAGTAAGCTGAGAGAGAATCCCTTTCTCTTTTAAGTAACCCAGGAACTCGGCACTTAAGTATTCACCACCTCGATCAGATCTCAGCGTCTTAATACTTTTGCCTGTTTGGTTTTCCACTTCATTCTTGTATTCTTGGAATTTCTCAAAGGCCTCGGATTTATGCTTCATCAAGAAGATATGTCCATACCTAGAGAAATCATCCGTAAAAGTAATGAAATAGGAATAACCACCTCGCGCATGTGTAGACATTGGACCGCACACGTCACTGTGTACGAGTCCTAAGAGCTCGCTCGCTCTTACTCCGTGTCCAGAAAACGGAGTCTTTGTCATCTTTCCCATGAGACAAGATTCACAAGTGGCATAAGATTGATATTCGAACGGATTCAAATATCCTTCTCTATGTAACTTTGTTAACCGTGTTTCATTGATGTGACCTAGTCTACAATGCCATAAGAAAGCCTGATTCACTTCTGGAGACTTTCTTTTAAGTGTGTTCTGGACATTGAAAACCTGAGCTTGATTCAATACGTATATACCGTCATCTAATGTACCGGACCCAATCAGAACTTGATTTAGGTGGATGTGAACTACATCGCTTACGAATGTCAAGTCATATCCCTCTCTTGAAAGTGAGGACACTGATATGATATTACAAGTCAAACTAGGTACATACAGACAGTTACGTAGAATCAATATCTGCCCACTTGTCAAACCCAGGCGATATTCTCCCACGGATTCAGCATCCACGCTCATTCCGTTTGCAACTCTGAGAGACAAATAACCTATCCTTATAACTTTACGGTTTCTCAAAGCATGTAACGAATTACAGATATGAGATCCTGCTCCGGTATCTAGTACCCAGGAAGTAGAGTTAATTGACAAACAGTTCTCAATTACAAACACACTTGAGGCTGAAGCCACAACATGCTTCGAATCCTGGCTACTGGCTTCCAAAGCCCTGCAATCCTTCTGCCAATGTCCATTCCCATAACAATAGGAATATCCCTCCTTACCTATACCAAGTCCCAAAGCTGTTTCTCTTCCCTTTCCTCCTACTTTGCTGACACCGTATATCGGCTTTGTAGAGGTCTTCTTCTTTTCACCCTTTGCTTTCGCCTTGGATGAAGAGGAAGAAGGTCCCCTATTAAGCAGAGCTTGTGTCTCCCTGGTTTCTTTCAGGGTGTAAGTAGAGGGTAGGGACTGTGGAAATAAGTCAGTATATGACCTGTTTCCCAACATGGTCTGCAGGTCCTTGAGCTCATCAATATAGCTAGTCATCGTAAGGACGTCGTCCCTTACAGATGACCCGTCAGCCGACCTCGCTTGAATCAATTCGTTCGAGGCCTCATATCTTGCGATATGAGATTGCTCTCCATATAAATCTTTTTTTATGGATAAAGAAGGAACCAGAGTCCATCTTCTCGTGCTGCTTCTGGTATCTACCATCAACTGAAGCAAACACGAGGCACTTGGCTTTCGCTTTATTCTTTTCCTTTGTCTGACGGATATCCATATCCGCGACGGTGGAAACTGGACCTGGGACGGTGGGATCTTGAGTAGTAATAGGGTGGTCCAGCTTGTCATAGGCAATGGTCATCTGGACAGACTTTTGCCAGTCAAATAAGTTAGATTCAGTCATCTTGTTATCTAGATGTAACCTAGTCATGGTCACAAGGTCGCTGCAATGAGAGAGAGAGAAGAAAACACTTTAGCATGATGCTCTTGCAAGTTTAGATTGGTTTTTAATTTATCTAAACTGGATGGCTCCCACTGTTTCTCGAATCCTTCCTCAAACCATAAAAGAAGAATTAGCCAGGACTATTCTCACCGTACAATACTTGCTTAACCGTTCAGCCAGGCTAGTGTCGATACTTCGAGGGAGGTTTTCCAACGCTTTCGCGAAGTTCCTTAATTAAATAACCTCTTTTCTCTGGGGGCGTAACCCCGCTGACTCCTTTCTGGACACCTACTAGGTTTATAGCATTAATCGTTAAGTGACGAATATCCTGATAAGTAGCATATACTCACAGTAGGATCGGGATCCAAATATCATCGTCTGATAATGTTGTAGGAATGCTACCAACATTCATCAAACTCAAAATGGTATGCATCTCTTTGCAAATTTCAGTTTCTTTAGAAATTCCCGATATACATTTTTGCCCCATGTTCTTATGACCTTGACGAAAGCCAACAAATCATAAAACACATGTCAAGTTCTGCCCATCATTATCTTGTTAATTTGAACCCACCCGTATATACCCTTGACGAAAGCCAACAAGGTTATACGACTGTCCCAAACCAACTCATCTATCTATGCAACAAATGAATACCCCAGCAGCTACCAAACACTATGCCTTGACGAAAGCCAACAAGCATAGCTTGAATACTACTGACCATCCATAAGAAATGACGGAGGGCTACGACTGGTTTTGGCGAAACCGTGAACGTAGTGAACTTGATATAACCGAAGGAACCTGATAGCTTTTAAAAGGAGTGGTTAAATCTCCGCATTTAAAAATATCTGTTTTAAAATTAACCGAGTGGTTTCTTTTAAATTGTTCCAATGATTTAAACTTGGTTTATTTTCTTTGCATTATAGATAATGCGTCCCATCATTAACCTATCATTGCAGAAAACAACGAAAATACAACGTCCTCTTATGCCATCCGCATTCGCCACGGGGTCCCGTCATTACCCGTTAGGTTACTTAACTAACGACAGAGTGGGGGCTGGGCTAGCGCGGGTGCAAAACATAAATGACGTCTAAATAGCTACAATATATATAGATATTTTACATTCGTCTGACGCAATGATATTCATTCCAGAACACAGATAAACAATATTGGATTTGCAAGCAATCTGTATTTCTTTTGAGCCTGCAAGAAAAGACAGATTACACAGTTGTGATGAATAGCCATTACCCCACCCTCGACCCCTACGGGTACGGCAAACTACCCACCCGGCAGTTTGTGTACCCCACCTTGGGTCAGTCCTAGGAGCAAAAACAGTAAAATGAAATAATACAACGGTGACTACAACCGCAACCTGGATGCGCCCCGCAAAAATAATATTACAACAAATTGCATTTACAACAAATGAATTAAACAATAACCCATTGCTAAACCCCGGCTAAACACCACAACAGTCCAATACAGTTTATATGCAGAAACAGATATAACCATTTCAGAAATGTGCAACCCCCTGCCAACCGACATACTAGCAGTTAGGGGAGGTTTACGAACACATTAAACAATCACAGATATAATCCAATATGCAAATACTGTACAATTTCGATCGATTAAACATCTTTAATATTGCTCCAAAAACTGCTCTGTTAAACTGAAACCTGAGCAAAATTAAAATATTCCAGAAACTCCCAAAGTTCACAGAGAAGCAACAGAAGAAAATTGGGTTCCTGACTCGCCAACTCGGCGGCGGAAGCGCGGCGAATCAGTAGGCTGAGGCCGCGGTTCCGCGGCGTGTTAGGCGATTCAGGGGCCTATTTTTCTTGGGTGTTCTTCTGTGGTTATGTCAAGCTTTCTGCACTCACCTGAAAAATTTTTGGACATCATTTAAATTTCGACAGAAACTGAATTTTTCGGGACTTTCCGGTTTCGTTTTTTTCGTTCGAAATTCGTACAAATTTGCAATTAAGTTATTTATTGTTTAGCGAGGCTCTGATACCACTGTAAGTCGATGTACTACACCCCAATACTTGTGGGGAGGCGGAATTTTCAAAAACGAACTTGTTTAGTGAACGAACATCGACTAACCGCTTGAATCGAAGCTAAACTATAAATAACCGTACACAAAGAGTTTCATAACTATTGCGTTTAGGGATTATACCTAATGAAACCAGTCCTTCGTCTTTACGATCTCCTTGTTCTCCTCGGCCTTCTCTAGGTAGTAGACGATCCACCCGAGAGCAAAACTCCAAGCTAAACCTCTAACTTGAGGTAACTAATCTTCTTGGATTGCTAATCAAAGAAGATAGAATGAAATAGAGTAATGGTTATGGATTGATTAGTCTTTCTAAACCTTTGATCTCAACACATGAGGTGTAAGGATTAGGGTTTGAAGATGAGAGCTTGAGGAGAGAGAAGGTGAGAATAAATTATGAGATGAGAATAGTAAGTTATCATAATATAAATGAAGCAATCTCTTTTATCAACAAAAGAAAATAAGTGATGAATAAGCATGCTTCACAAATATCTAATGGTGATTCATTAAGCATGTGTCATTATCATTTATGGTGCAATAATGATAATGATGAATCACTCTCATGACTCACAAATCTTATCCAAAGTAACCTCCTTAGTCACATCTTCTAGAAGCTTCTCGCACAATTACGAGAACACCCCTCCAATCCGCAAAAATACGGAAAAACTTTAGACTGTAAAAATCCAATAACCGGATACCAGTAACTGGCTTAAACCAAAGCCGACTGGTAAAAACTGTCCGAAAGTCGTACGTGCGTAAACGCACGTATGCGTCCGAACCCTTGTCGTAAAACCATACGACCTCTATATCGTTTCGCCTGGAATAGGAAACTCTCTGTGTGGGACTCTAGAGACTCGACTACTACGCTGGCAGTGGGTTTAACCACAGACCGCAAGCGGCACTAGCTGTACGTAACGGTCCCCAGGTAGTTGTCGATAAGAAGGCCGATGAGAAAACCCATCTGAACTCCTTCTGAGTCTGATGTGACAATCTCCATACAGTCCGGTCCGTTCATCCAAGACTATCGCATATCGGGCCTAGGGGGGCGGCAAGCGTCAGTCCCCTAATAGCGGTATAAGTCGTGTCGGAGCGAAGCCCATTACACCCTGAGAAACTACTGGAACCTACCAGCAAATCTCGCTTGCCCTGGCCAGGGACTTTGCGTAATGGCTCTCTGACACAGCACGATATCTACTCCCAATACCGGGAGGGACGAATCCTTTCTAACCGCCACTGCCTCCAAGTGCTCGGGACTGCACCCAACTGCTACCTGTTTGCACGACTCCTTTGAGCCGTGGTAGGGTAGCAATCTAAGAACAGTGGGACACACTCGAGGCGAAGTAGCAGTGTCAAGTCTGCGGACTACGCTGTACTCATGTCGCCTGGGAACTGTTTACTGACGACTGGTATCAAACCAACCAACAGTTCCCTGTGAGTCCTGTCCGGTGTACCCGTAACCTAACGAGCACCTGCATACTATCTCCAGTACGACGTACTGACGGCTGTGGGACAGACCATCTCCCCAACTGGGATGAGAAGCGTACACACTAGTCTACTCCGGAGTATCGATGCTCTGTCTCGATAATCCAACGACCAGGGACCTGAATAAGGATGTGCTTGTAGACTACCATGCCCCCACTAGTGTGACTGCCATCACAACGCTGGTAGACAAGCAAGATCCTAAGAGCTCTATCAATACGTACACTCACATATTAAGATAGAAAAACCAAGTAGCATACTACCATGTTTAGCAAGACTGTTATATACATGTGAATATCCCAAGCTTCCATTAAGTAATATACAAGCTAGTATGATACAGTAATGGCCTTCTAGGGCATAAACACTAACACCATTGTTATCGCAATACAAAGGTATTGGATGCTCAATGGATGGAACCACTCCAAGTTCAGTAATGAACTTCTTGATCCAGACAGCCTCTTTGGCAGCATCGTTGGCAGCGATGTATTCAGCCTCCATCGTCGAGTCTGCCATGGTTTCCTGCTTGGAACTCTTCCAGCTAACCGCCCCTCCGTAAAGGGTAAAGACAAAGCCCGACTGCGACTTAGAGTCGTCCTTATCACTCTGGAAGCTCGAATCGGTAAAGGAATCCACTTGGAGTTCTCCGTTACCATACACCAAGAACATATCTCTAGTCCTTCGCAAGTACTTGAGAATGCTCTTCACAGCTGTCCAGTGACTCTCTTCAGGATCAGCTTGATACCTTCTCACTATACTTAGTGAGTATGCTGTTAGTGTTTATGCCCTAGAAGGCCATTACTGTATCATACTAGCTTGTATATTACTTAATGGAAGCTTGGGATATTCACATGTATATAACAGTCTTGCTAAACATGGTAGTATGCTACTTGGTTTTTCTATCTTAATATGTGAGTATACGTATTGATAGAGCTCTTAGGATCTTGCTTGTCTACCAGCGTTGTGATGGCAGTCACACTAGTGGGGGCTGGGTAGTCTACAAGCACATCCTTATTCAGGTCCCTGGTCGTTGGATTATCGAGACAGAGCATCGATACTCCGGAGTAGACTAGTGTGTACGCTTCTCATCCCAGTTGGGGAGATGGTCTGTCCCACAGCCGTCAGTACGTCGTACTGGAGATAGTATACAGGTGCTCGTTAGGTTACGGGTACACCGGACAGGACTCACAGGGAACTGTTGGTTGGTTTGATACCAGTCGTCAGTGAACAGTTCCCAGGTGACATGAGTACAGCGTAGTCCGCAGACTTGACACTGCTACTTCGCCTCGAGTGTGTCCCACTGTTCTTAGATTGCTACCCTACCACGGCTCAAAGGAGTCGTGCAAACAGGTAGCAGTTGGGTGCAGTCCCGAGCATTTGGAGGCAGTGGCGGTTAGACAGGATTCGTCCCTCCCGGTATTGGGAGTAGATATCGTGCTGTGTCAGAGAGCCATTACGCAAAGTCCCTGGCCAGGGCAAGCGAGATTTGCTGGTAGGTTCCAGCAGTTTCTCAGGGTGTAATGGGCTTCACTCCGACACGACTTATACCGCTATTAGGGGACTGACGCTTGCCGCCCCCCTAGGCCCGATATGCGATAGTCTTGGACGAACGGACCGGACTGTATGGAGATTGTCACATCAGACTCAGTAGGAGTTCGGATGGGTTTACTCATCGGCCTTCTTATCGACAACTACCTGGGGACCGTTACGTACAGCTAGTGCCGCTTGCGGTCTGTGGTTAAACCCACTGCCAGCGTAGTAGTCGAGTCTCTAGAGTCCCACACAGAGAGTTTCCTACTCCAGGCGAAACGATATAGAGGTTGCATGGTTTTGCGACAAAGGGTTCGGACGCATACGTGCGTTTACGCGCGTACGACTTTCGGACAGATTTTACCAGTCGGCTTTGGTTTAAGCCAGTTACTGGTATCCGGTTATTGGATTTATACAGTCTAAAGTTTTTCCGTATTTTTACGGATCGGAGGGGCGTTCTCGTAATTACTCGAGAAGCTTCTAGAAGATGTGACTAAGGAGGTTTCTTTTGGATAAGAGAGTGAGTCATAGTGGTGATTCATTCACTTCATTAATGCACATTTATTGCTTAATGACTCATGTTAATGAATCATCACAAGATATTTTGTGAAGCATGCTTATTCATTTCCTTTATTGATTATTTGAAAATAAGAATGCTTCATAATATTATGATACACTCTCTCTCTTCTCTTATTATCATATCACACATTCTCTCTCCTCAAGCTCTCATCTTCTAACCCTAATCCTTAATCCTCATGTGTTGAGATCAAAGGATTAGTTAGACTAAACAATCCATAACCTTTACTCTATATCATCCTCTCATCTTTGATTAGCAATCAAAGTTGATTAGTTACCTCAAGTTAGAGGTTTAGCTTGGAGTTTCGCTCTCGGGTGGATCGTCTACTACCTAGAGAAGGCCGAGGAGAACAAAGGAGGACGTAAAGAAGAAGGACCGGTTTCATTAGGTATAATCCCTAATCACTTTTGAAAAGAAACTCATAGAATACGGTTTTTTAGAGTTTAGCTTCGATTCAAGCGGTTAGTCGATGTTCGTTGTTTAAACTTGATAAGTTTTTGTAAATTCCGCCTCCCCATAAGTACTGGGGTGTACTACATCGACTTACAGTGGTATCAGAGCCTCGCTAAACACTAAATAACTTGATCGCAAATTTGTACGAATTTCGAACGAAAAAACGAAGCCGGAAAACCCTAGTTCTGTTAAGTTTCTGTCGAACTTAAAATGAAGTCCTAAAATTTTTCTTGTGTGTTCAGAGAGCTTGACATGACCACAGGAGAACACCCAAGAAATTCGAGCCCATGATTCGACTAAAGCGCCGCGGAAGCGCCGCGGATCCCACCGATCCGCCGCGCTTCCGCGGCCGAGTTGCCGAGTCATGAGCTCATTTTTCATAGGTGGGTCCCCTGTGATATTTGGGGTTTTCTGGAATATTTAATTATTGCTCAGGTTACTGTTTAACAGAGCAGATTTTGGAGCAATATTGAAGTTGTTTATTCGATCGAAAAGTACAGTATTTGCGTATTGGATTATATCTGTGATTGTTTAATATGTTCGTAAACCTCCCCTAACTGCTAGTATGTCGGTTGGCAGGGGGTTGCACATTTCTGAAATGGTTATATCTGTTTGTGCATATAAACTGTATTGGACTGTTGTGGTGTATAGCCGGGGTTAGCAAAGGGTTATTGTTTAATTCATTTGTTGTAAATATAATTTGTTGTAATATTATTTTCGCGGGGCACTTCCTGGTTGCGGTTGTAGCCACCGTTGTATTATTTCATTTTACTGTTTTTGCTCCTAGGACTGACCCAAGGTGGGGTACACAGACTGCCGGGTGGGTAGTTTGCCGTACCCGTAGGGGTCGAGGGTGGGGTAAACGGCTATTCATCACAACTGTGTAATCTGTCTTTTCTTGCAGGCTCAAAAGAAATACAGATTGCTTGCAAATCCAATATTGTTTATCTGTGTTCTGGAATGAATATCATTGCGTCAGACGAATGTAAAATATCTATATTTATTATAGCTATTTAGACGTCACTTATGTTTTACACCCGCGCTAGCCCAGCCCCCGCTCTGTCGTTAGTTAAGTAACCTAACGGGTGATGACGGGACCCCGTGGCGAATGCGGATGGCATAAGAGGACGTTATATTTTCGTTGTTTTCTGCAATGATAGGTTAATGATGGGACGCATTATCTATAATGCAAAGTAAAACAAACCAAAGTTTAAATCGTTGGAACAATTTAAAAGAAACCACTCGGTTATTTTTAAAACAGATATTTTTAAATGCGGAGATTTAACCACTCCTTTTAAAAGCTATCAGGTTCCTTCGGTTATATCAAGTTCACTACGTTCACGGTTTCGCCAAAACCAGTCGTAGCCCTCCGTCATTTCTTATGGATGGTCAGTAGTATTCAAGCTATGCTTGTTGGCATACGTCAAGGCATAGTGTTTGGTAGCTGCTGGGGTATTCATTTGTTGCATAGATAGATGTGTTGGTTTGGGACAGTCGCATTACCTTGTTGGCATACGTCAAGGGTATATACGGGTGGGTTCAAATTAACAAGATAATGATGGGCAGAACTTGACATGTGACTTATGATTTGTTGGCATACGTCAAGGTCATAAGAGCATGGGGCAAAAACTAATATCGGGAATTTCTAAAGAAACTGAAATTTGCAAAGAGATGCATACCATTTGGAGTTTGATGAATGTTGGTAGGATTCCTTCAACATTATCATACGATGATATTTGGATCCCGATCCTACTGTGAGTATATGCTACTTATCAGGATATTCGTCGCTTAACGATCAATGCTATAAACCTAGTAGGTGTCCAGAAAAGTGTCAGCGGGGTTACGCCCCAAGAGAAAAGAGGTTACTTAATTAAGGAACTTCGCGAAAGCGTTGGAAAACCTCCCTCGAAGTATCGACACCGGCCTGGCTGAACGGTTAAGCAAGTATTGTACGGTGAGAATAGTCTTGGCTAATTCTTCTTTTATGGTTTGAGGAAGGATTCGAGAAACAGTGGGAGCCATCCAGTTTAGATAAACTAAAAACCACTCTAAACTTGCAAGAGCATCATGCTAAAGAGTTTTCTTCTCTCTCTCCTAATTGCAGCGACCCTGAAAATGACTGGACTTAAGTTACTTTTAGAGAAAAATATACTGACGGGGCCAAACTATAAAGATTGGCTGCGGAATGTCAAGATGGCTTTGACCTATGACAAATTGGGGTACGTCCTCACCACTACAGCACCTGCTGTCCTTGGTCCCAAATCCAGCAATGCGGATAAGGAAATCCGCAAAACCTGGGATTTAGATTGCGCGAGAGCCAAGTGCATCGTGCTTGCCTCGATGAACAATGAACATCAGAGGAGGCACGAGGATATGTCCTTAGATGGCATATTTCTCCATACAAAGGAACTTTATGGAGAGCAATCTCGTATAGCAAGATACGAGACCTCTAAGAAATTATTTCGAGCGAGGTTGGCTGTCGGGTCATCGGTAGGTGAACATGTCCTACAGATGATCGGCTATATTGAAGAGCTCGCGGACCTTGGGACGACTTTGGATAATGAGCTCTATACAGACCTTGTTCTCCAGTCCCTTCCTCCCACCTACGCCCAGTTTATCCTCAACTTCAATCTTCAAGGAAAAGAAGTTGAACTTGCGGAACTCCTGAACATGTTAAGGAGTGCAGAGGGCACCTTGCAGAAGGCAAGGGAAACACCCGCTATGTTTGTTGGCGGTTCATCTTCTTCCGGGTCCAAGGCTAGGGCCAAAGGAAGGAAGAAGAAGGCCGCACCCAGACCTAGAGGAGGTGTTAGTAAGGTGGGAAAGAAGGGAAAGAAAAAGTTTACAGCACCGGTAGTTGGCCTGGATGAGTGCTTCCATTGTCACAGGAAAGGGCACTGGAAGAAGGATTGCAAGGCGTGGAACGCCAAGAACCAGGAACCGAAGCAAGCTGTGGCTTCGACTTCAGGTGTGTTTGTAATTGAGAATTGTCTGTCGATCAACTCTACTTCCTGGGTATTGGATACCGGGTCAGGATCTCATATTTGCAATTCATTGCAGGCACTGAGAAACCGTAGAGTGCTGAAGGAAGGTGATATGATCCTCAGGGTTGCTAACGGAGCTAGCGTGGGAGCTGCGTCCGTCGGGGATTATCACCTAGGATTGACGAGTGGACACATTTTGGTTTTACATAACTGTTATTTTGTACCCAGCTTAACGTGTAATATCATATCAGTTTCCTTGTTATCAAATAAAGGTTATGATTTCACGTTTGTAAGAGATGTTGTCAACATCCACCTTAATCATGGTTTGATTGGGTCCGGTACTCTAAATAACGGCATATATGTGTTAAACCAACTCCAAATTTTCAATGTCCAGAACACACTAAAAAGAAAGTCTCCAGATTTAAATAAAGCTTTCTTATGGCATTGTAGACTGGGTCACATCAATGAGAGAAGGTTGACTAAGTTGCATAGAGAAGGATATTTGGACATGTTCGAATATCAAACTTATGACACTTGTCAATCTTGTCTCAAAGGAAAGATGACAAAGACTCCATTCACTGGACAAGGAGTAAGAGCGAGCGAGCTCTTAGGACTCATACACAGTGATGTATGCGGTCCAATGTCTACACATGCAAGAGGTGGTTTTTCCTATTTCATTACTTTCACGGATGATTTCTCTAGGTTTGGACATGTCTTCTTAATGAAGCATAAATCCGAAGCCTTTGAGAAATTCCTGGAATACAAGAGTGAAGCGGAAAACCAAACAGGCAAAAGTATTAAGACACTGAGATCTGATCGAGGTGGAGAATACTTAAGTGCCGAGTTCCTAGGTTACCTAAAAGAGAAAGGAATTCTCTCTCAGCTTACTCCTCCATACACTCCACAGCACAACGGTGTATCGGAGAGACGGAATCGAACCCTATTGGATATGGTACGATCCATGATGAGTAATGCTGAGTTACCGCGATCTTTCTGGGGGTATGCGCTAGAATCAGCGATACATCTTTTGAACAGAGTTCCAACCAAAACTGTGCCTACCACACCATATCAGATGTGGAGTGGGAAGAAACCCTATCTTCAGTACCTGAAGACGTGGGGATGTCCAGCTTTTGTAAAAAAGCAGCATCCGGACAAGCTCGAGGCACGCTCAGTAGAGTGTAAGTTTGTGGGATATCCAAAGAACTCTACAGGATATTGCTTCTATTACGCAGAGGAACAAAAGGTTTTTGTTTCTCGTCATGCCCGCTTCTTAGAAACTGAATTTTTGGAAAATCAGAAGAGTGGGAGCGAAATAGAACTGGAAGAAATTCCAGAACCACAAGCAGCTACTGAAATTTTGGTAGAACCAGAGGTTCAAGAAGAACAGAACATTCCCGCACCCCTCCGCAGGAGTAGTAGGCCGTCTCGTCCGCCTGAGAGATACTACGGTTTTCTCATAGACGGGGATAGAGAGGATTGCATTATAGATAATGATGAACCTACTGACTTCCAGCAGGCCATCCAGAGCGGCGACTCGGTACGATGGCTAGATGCAATGCGGACCGAGATGGAGTCCATGTACACCAACAAAGTATGGACTTTGGACTTTGCTCCAGATGGGGTAAAACCCATAGGATGCAAATGGATCTTCAAGAAAAAGATTGGTGTAGATGGACAGGTGGAAACCTATAAGGCTAGACTTGTTGCAAAGGGTTTTCGTCAAAGACCTGGTTTGGACTATGACGAAACTTTTTCTCCAGTGGCTATGCTCAAATCCATTCGGGTCCTTCTTGCTATTGCTGCCTTCCATGATTATGAAATCTGGCAGATGGACGTAAAGACGGCTTTTCTGAATGGAAATTTAGAAGAGAGCGTCTATATGGATCAGCCAGAGGGTTTCAATCAGAGTGGGAGCAGCGGGAAAGTATGCAAGCTGCTTAAGTCCATTTACGGACTAAAGCAGGCATCGCGGAGTTGGAACATCTGTTTTGATGAGACAGTCAAAGAATATGACTTTATCAAAAATCCAGATGAACCGTGCATATATAGTAAAGTTGTGGCCAGAAGTGTCGTATTCCTCGTCTTGTACGTGGATGACATTCTATTGATAGGAAATGACATTCCTATGCTACAATCTGTCAAAGGATTCTTGTCACACAGGTTCTCCATGAAAGACCTGGGTGATGCCTCTTACATTCTGGGGATCCGGATCTATCGTGATAGATCCAAGAGGATGTTGGGACTTTCGCAGTCCAGGTATATCGACACTGTACTGAAAAGATTCAGTATGGAAGATTCTAAGCGCGGTAATCTACCGGCTTGTCACGGAATCACCCTCTCCAAAGAGATGTCTCCCAAGACTGATTTGGAAAGGGAACGCATGTCTATTATACCCTACGCTTCTGCGGTAGGCTCTATAATGTATGCGATGTTGTGTACCAGACCAGATGTAGCTTACGCACTAAGCGTGGTAAGCCGGTATCAGTCAGACCCAGGGGAGAAACACTGGATAGCAGTAAAGAACATTCTCAAGTACCTGAGGAGGACTAAGGAGATGTTCTTGGTTTACGGTGGAAAAGACCTCAGGTTGGAGGCCTTTGCTGATTCCGGCTTCCAGAGTGATAAGGACGATTCCAAGTCCATGTCGGGTTATGTCTTTACCCTCAATGGAGGGGCGGTGTGCTGGAAGAGCTCCAAGCAGGACACCGTTGCTGACTCGACGATGGAAGCGGAGTATATAGCTGCTTGCGATGCCGCAAATGAAGCAGTCTGGATGAAGAAGTTCCTAACAGAACTTCAGGTGGTTCCTACCATAGTTGATCCAATACCTCTGTATTGCGACAACAACGGAGCTATAGCTTTAGCGAAGGAACCAAGGTCCCATCAGAAGTCCAGACACATCTTGAGGCGGTATCACCTGATCAGGGAGATCATTGATCGTCAGGAGATCGAGGTTCGGAGAGTTGCTTCAGAAGAGAACATTGCTGATCCATTCACGAAGGCCCTTCCTCAGATTCAGTTCGAGAGGCTACTCGAGATCATTGGTCTACGATATGCCAGTACATGGCCCTAGTGCAAGTGGGAGATTGTTAGTGTTTATGCCCTAGAAGGCCATTACTGTATCATACTAGCTTGTATATTACTTAATGGAAGCTTGGGATATTCACATGTATATAACAGTCTTGCTAAACATGGTAGTATGCTACTTGGTTTTTCTATCTTAATATGTGAGTATACGTATTGATAGAGCTCTTAGGATCTTGCTTGTCTACCAGCGTTGTGATGGCAGTCACACTAGTGGGGGCTGGGTAGTCTACAAGCACATCCTTATTCAGGTCCCTGGTCGTTGGATTATCGAGACAGAGCATCGATACTCCGGAGTAGACTAGTGTGTACGCTTCTCATCCCAGTTGGGGAGATGGTCTGTCCCACAGCCGTCAGTACGTCGTACTGGAGATAGTATACAGGTGCTCGTTAGGTTACGGGTACACCGGACAGGACTCACAGGGAACTGTTGGTTGGTTTGATACCAGTCGTCAGTGAACAGTTCCCAGGTGACATGAGTACAGCGTAGTCCGCAGACTTGACACTGCTACTTCGCCTCGAGTGTGTCCCACTGTTCTTAGATTGCTACCCTACCACGGCTCAAAGGAGTCGTGCAAACAGGTAGCAGTTGGGTGCAGTCCCGAGCATTTGGAGGCAGTGGCGGTTAGACAGGATTCGTCCCTCCCGGTATTGGGAGTAGATATCGTGCTGTGTCAGAGAGCCATTACGCAAAGTCCCTGGCCAGGGCAAGCGAGATTTGCTGGTAGGTTCCAGCAGTTTCTCAGGGTGTAATGGGCTTCACTCCGACACGACTTATACCGCTATTAGGGGACTGACGCTTGCCGCCCCCCTAGGCCCGATATGCGATAGTCTTGGACGAACGGACCGGACTGTATGGAGATTGTCACATCAGACTCAGTAGGAGTTCGGATGGGTTTACTCATCGGCCTTCTTATCGACAACTACCTGGGGACCGTTACGTACAGCTAGTGCCGCTTGCGGTCTGTGGTTAAACCCACTGCCAGCGTAGTAGTCGAGTCTCTAGAGTCCCACACAGAGAGTTTCCTACTCCAGGCGAAACGATATAGAGGTTGCATGGTTTTGCGACAAAGGGTTCGGACGCATACGTGCGTTTACGCGCGTACGACTTTCGGACAGATTTTACCAGTCGGCTTTGGTTTAAGCCAGTTACTGGTATCCGGTTATTGGATTTATACAGTCTAAAGTTTTTCCGTATTTTTACGGATCGGAGGGGCGTTCTCGTAATTACTCGAGAAGCTTCTAGAAGATGTGACTAAGGAGGTTTCTTTTGGATAAGAGAGTGAGTCATAGTGGTGATTCATTCACTTCATTAATGCACATTTATTGCTTAATGACTCATGTTAATGAATCATCACAAGATATTTTGTGAAGCATGCTTATTCATTTCCTTTATTGATTATTTGAAAATAAGAATGCTTCATAATATTATGATACACTCTCTCTCTTCTCTTATTATCATATCACACATTCTCTCTCCTCAAGCTCTCATCTTCTAACCCTAATCCTTAATCCTCATGTGTTGAGATCAAAGGATTAGTTAGACTAAACAATCCATAACCTTTACTCTATATCATCCTCTCATCTTTGATTAGCAATCAAAGTTGATTAGTTACCTCAAGTTAGAGGTTTAGCTTGGAGTTTCGCTCTCGGGTGGATCGTCTACTACCTAGAGAAGGCCGAGGAGAACAAAGGAGGACGTAAAGAAGAAGGACCGGTTTCATTAGGTATAATCCCTAATCACTTTTGAAAAGAAACTCATAGAATACGGTTTTTTAGAGTTTAGCTTCGATTCAAGCGGTTAGTCGATGTTCGTTGTTTAAACTTGATAAGTTTTTGTAAATTCCGCCTCCCCATAAGTACTGGGGTGTACTACATCGACTTACATATGCTACATCGGGTCTGGTACATAGCATCGCATACATGATAGAGCCTACTGCCGAAGCATAGGGTATCCCTTGCATGCGAGCTCTCTCCAAATCAGTCTTGGGAGACATCTCTTTGGAGAGAGTGACTCCAGAGATCGTGGGCAAGTTCCTACGCTTGGACTCTTCCATACTAAACCTCTTTAGTATGGTGTCAATGTACCTGGATTGGGACAATCCCAAAATCCGTTTGGATCTATCTCTATAGATCCTGATTCCTAATATGCAGGAGGCATCACCAAGATCTTTCATTGAGAATCTTTGTGATAAGAAGAGCTTGACCGATTGCAGCATAGGAATATCATTTCCTATCAAGAGTATGTCGTCCACTTACAATACGAGGAAGACAACCTTACTCTCTGCCACCTTCTTGTAAATACAAGGTTCATCTGGGTTTTTGACGAAATCAAACTCTTTGATAACGATGTCAAAGCAGATGTTCCAACTCCGCGATGCTTGCTTTAATCCATAAATGGATTTAAGCAGTTTGCACACCTTCCCGCTGCTCCCACTGTCTACGAAGCCCTCTGGCTGAGTCATGTACACGCAATCTTCTAAATCACCGTTTAGAAAGGCGGTCTTAACATCCATTTGCCAGATTTCGTAATCATGATAAGCAGCGATGGCAAGCATGATCCGGATGGATTTAAGCATAGCCACTGGAGAAAAGGTCTCGTCATAGTCCACACCTGGTCTTTGACGAAAACCCTTTGCTATAAGTCTAGCTTTGAAAGTCTCCACTTTCCCATCTACACCAAGTTTCTTCTTAAAGATCCACTTGCTCCCAATGGGTTTTACCCCTTCAGGAGCAACTTCCAAAGTCCATACTTTGTTGGTGTACATGGAATCCATCTCAGACCGCATAGCATCCAGCCATTTCACTGAGTCCCCACTCGTGATGGCCTGCTCGAAGCTAGTTGGGTCATCATCCTCCATGATGCAATCCTCGCTTCCACCATCAATGAGAAAACCGTAGTATCTCTCAGGTGGACGAGAAACCCTACTAGATCGGCGGAGTGGCTGGGGTTCATCGGGAACTACGGAATCCTCTGGTTCAACCAAATCTTCTGTTGTAGTCTCTATTGCTGGAACCTCTTCCAGTTCTACCTCAATGCCACTTATCTGTTTCATAAGAAAACCTTTTTCTAAGAAAGTGGCATGTCGAGAAACAAACACTTTTTGTTCCTCGGAGTGGTAGAAGATATACCCTCGCGAATGTTTGGGATATCCAACAAACTTACATAGAACAGACCTTGCCTCGAGCTTGTCCGGATTTTGTGTTTTAACATAGGCCGGACAACCCCATATCTGAATAAAATTGAGACATGGTCTCTTGCCATTCCATATCTCATATGGAGTGGTAGGCACTGATTTGGTCGGAACTCTATTCAATAGGTATGCAGCAGTCTCCAGTGCATATCCCCAGAAGGAAATAGGTAACTCAGCTGGACTCATCATAGAGCGCACCATATCTAATAGGGTGCGATTTCTCCGCTCCGATACACCGTTGTACTGTGGTGTATATGGAGGAGTTAGCTGAGAGAGAATCCCATTCTCTTTTAGGAAGTCCAGGAATTCATTGCTCAAGTATTCACCTCCTCGATCAGATCGTAGGATTTTAATACTTTTTCCGGTTTGGTTCTCAACTTCTTGTTTATATTCCCTAAATTTCTCAAAAGCTTCTGATTTGTGTTTCATCAGGAACACATATCCGAATCTAGAGAGATCGTCAGTGAATGTAATGAAGTACGAAGAACCATCCCTGGCATGTGTAGACACGGGACCGCATACATCACTATGTATCAGTCCCAAGAGTTCGGTAACTCTTTCTCCGTGTCCCGTAAACGGAGTTTTGGTCATCTTACCTTTGAGACATGACTGGCAAGTGTCATAAGATGAAAATTCGAAAGGTTTCAAATATCCATCCTTATGCAACTTAGCCAGTCGTGTCACATTGATGTGACCCAGTCTACAATGCCACAAGAAGGATTCGTTCAGTTCTGAACTCTTCCACTTATGTGTGCTTGTTATGCTCAGAACTGTTGATTGATTTAGAACATAAATGCCATTGCACAACGTGCCTGATCCAACCAACTTTTGGTTACGGAAAATGTTCATAACATTGTCCTGTAATACAAAATTATATCCCTCTTTACTTAATAAAGAAACCAATATAATGTTGCATATCAGGTTCGGCATGTAATAGCATTCGTTCAGAACCAATATATTACCAGTTGGTAATACAAGGTGATATTCCCCGACAGTCTTAGCTGCAACAATTGCACCATTTCCAACTCTAATGTCTTTATCACCTTCTCCAAGTTCTCTACCTTTCCTTAGCCCATGTAACTGATTACATATATGGGATCCTGACCCGGTATCCAATACCCAGGACGTAGAGCAAATGGAGAAACAGTTCTCAGTAACGAACACACCCGAAAAAAATGCATCAACATGTACTTTCTTCATTCGGGTGGCATGGGAATCCTGGCATTCCCCTATATCCTGTTCATTCCTATAACTCTTATAAGAAAGAACGGAACCAACGTTCCCCAGCACAATAAAACATACGGGTTCGGTCAATACATCCATATTATTATCTTGATTAAGGAATGAACTGGTCGCTACCTGGAGAGAGAGAGAAGAACACACTTTAGCGTATGCTCGTGCAAGATCAGATTGGTTATTATCTTATCTAATCAGGATGGCTCCCACTGCTTTTTATCAAATCTTCCTCCAAACCCTAAAAGGAAAGACTAGCCGGGATTAATTACACACTACAAGTTCGCCAATCTTTCAGCCAGGCCAGTGTCGGTACTTTGAGGGAGGTCCCCCGTGCTTTCGCACAAACCTAATTAATGTAAACCTCGTTTTCCCAGAGGCGTAACCTCGTTAACACCTTTCTAGACACCTACTTGATCAGCTAATTGCAATGTGTAAAACTCTCCCAGGAGTAACTCTTACTCGCAGTGGGTATCGGGATCCAACTATCTCATAGAAGGTATGCAATCTCATTGCAAATTTCAACACTTGAAATTCCCGATAATACTTTTTCCCCTAGCGTCCTATGACCTTGACGGAGGCCAAACAACCCATAGTCCGCTAGTCAAGTTCAACCTGTCATTTCCTGATTGAATTAAACCCACCCGCACGACCCATGACGGAGGCCAAACAACGCCGTACGAATACCCAAATCCAATCGCATCCTATGCTAGCAGATAAGCATTAGTTAGCTACCGTACACTACGCCTTGACGGAGGCCAAACTACCGCAGCACGAATACTAACTAGTACTTATCTGAAATGACGCAGGGCTACGCATGTTTTTCATAAACACCATGAGCGTAATGAACTTGATATCGTTGTAGAATCAAATGAAGTTTTGAAATGGAGTGATTTTGAGGCTTTTCTAGTTTTTCTAAAGGAGTCACTCCCGGCAAAGGGATCTCGGTCCTTTCCTCGTCGAATGAGGTGCGGGATATATCATATATATCACTGTGCAAAGCAAAAACTCTTAAAAGCAATCAAAACCAAACCGAGTGTGTAGCATCTGCCAGTTACTGCTAAAGGAGTCACTCCCGGTGAAGGGATCTCGGTCCTTTCCTCATCGAATAAGGTGCAGGGTATATCATATATACCGCTGTGCAAAGCAAGAACTGTAGCTACCTGTTTTATTTTAAAATTCGATTCCACAACATCTTAGGTTTCTTATCATTCATTAATCACATTAATGAAGTCCCATCATTTAAATACCTAAACATCACAGATAGATATAACGTACACTTATGCCATCCGCATTCGCCTCGATGTCCCCTCGTGCACCGTTAGGTTAGGTAACTAACGACAGAGCAGGGCAGGGCTAGCGCGAGTGTAAAACATAAGTAACGTCTATATAAAATATCATATATACTATATACTATATCCATCACAGAATCACAACACAGATATCGCAGCAGAATAAACATATGAAATATTGGATATACTAGGACGTCCGTGTTTTCAATACGAGCCAGTATAAAACACGGATTCCACGGTCGTGATGAATAGCCAATCCCACACCCCTAGACCCCTACGAGAGCGGCAAGCAACCCTGCCAATTCTAGGGTTAGGAGACCCGGACTCGACTCCTCGAGTTGGTCTCCCACTGGACCCCAGAACCCGGTTACTTGTGCTCCCCTCCTTGGGTCTATCCTAATGCGGAAAAGTAAATAATATACAAAGGGTGATAACTTCCGCTACCTGGAAGTGCCCCATATAAAGAATATTACATACAAGTTTTTACATGAATGAAAATGAAAAACACTCATCTCACATAAAAAAAACCCCGGCTATTCGAACACGACGATCCAATATAACATATCCAGCAACACATAACATCATATGTCATCAACCTAAGTAAGTATGCATACTCCAATTGTCGTTGACGTATAGCAACGAAACCGGCGATATGAACATACTACACTTACGGTCACAGAAAAGAAAGTGTAAAACTACAACAATTGGAATCCGCAACTGCTTTAGACATCACATGCCTAATCAAATGAAATACTTAGACATCACATGCCTAACAGATATAAATCCCGCATTTTAGTCTCATTATCGAAAACTCTTTTCAATATCATGTGGGACTAAACTGCTAGATTTATAACATTCATTCAGTTATCTCATAACTGTTTGTGAATTCCAATTATTGTATCACATTCCAGATAAACAGAAAATGTTAAACTTTCCGATCGAACAGTCGAATACCCAAGTTTTCCCGATATAGTCCAACACATGAAATAAGCCTAACAACATTCAGTTCGTGCCTCAGTACCGACGGTCCAGCCGTAGAAGGGTCAAGCCAACGCCTCACATGTGGCACGCCGTACTGCCCCAAACCCGAAGGTTCAAAGGGCAGTTCAAGACGGTCACATAATCGAGTTAAGGTTTGTTGTCTTCTAGAGGGTCCATCGCGTTACTTGCACTACTTAGAACGTCGTTAAACTACGGAAAAATCCAACACTTGGAAATTTCCCGACAGGGAAAAATTGGGTATTTATATCCGGTCGAACTTTTTAACATATTCTAAAATTTATCCGGAAAATCCACACTGACAAAATTTGATAATCCGATCGAATCATTGATTCCCTATACAACCCCAGAATACTCTTCTGTAGAGTCACAATAAAAATACCCCAGAAAATACAGCATTATATTATATGAGTTACTGTGCAAAAAATATTAAACAAGGGAACAGTAAGGCCGCGGAACCGCTGCATCATGCATAGCACGTGCCGCGGTTCCGCGGTGGAAAAGTTGATTCAGGCCCTCGTATTTTACAGTAATTCAAATAACACCCTGCTTGATTTTCTGCATATTTTTAATTGACAAAAATCCCATTTTTTAGAAAAAATCCAGAGAGCATTTTAGGGTTTTGGGTTTCGGTTCGATCAGGTTTCAAACGTCGTCTAGACTTCGCCTAAGGCTCTAGCTAGGCTCTGATACCAGTGAAAGGTTCCTATGGACCCTATAATGGTCTCACAAGGCATCGAACATGCCAATTTAAAAATTTGGTGCCGAGAAACCCTAGACTACGGATCATAGACTAGATGTTTAGGCGAAAAGATAATCTAGTTAACAAATTAACTAAAAGTTAGGATGCTACAACCTTTGTAGATCCGGATACCCACTTCCTTAGCTCCACGAGGGCATCCTCTCGCTGTCCATCTTGAATCTTGGACTCTCGTGACGGCTTCATCGGAGAAACGTGCGGAATAGGTCGTCGGCTTCGTGTCAAAGACGATCTACGTCGAGGTTGCACAAGCTCAAGCTCCGACTTCACAAAGTTGTGAAACTTATGAAAAAAACACCCAAAACAACTTGGCAACAGGTAGAGGGTGAAGAAATAGGAGGTGGGTTCACTTTAGAATTGGATTTCTCTCACTAGAACTCAAGTTGCCATTAAAGTAGCAAGCTTTTTCTTTTTAGAAGAAGAAGATGATGAAGCTAGTTATGATAAGTTCTCATTTAAAAATGAAAAGAAAAATACAAACTTATCATAACTATAACTAGGGTTAAGTGTAGAGAATAAACCATGGTCATTTGGAGAGTTAGGCTTAAGCATGAGGATAAGAATGGTTGAAAAAGTCAAGGCTTCAAGAAGCTTCAACTAATGACAAAAGAAAGCCACCATTCTCTTTAAATCTTTTTCAAATAAATAAATGAATAAATAAATAAATAAATGAATATGCAAAACCCTAATTATCAAATCAACCATGGTTTAATTCTATATACTTAACAAAACAATCAAGTATCATCAAACATGATACAAAGGTGTGCACAAAAGTATATCACATATACTTTTTGCACATCAAGTGAGAAAATCCATATAAAGTGAACCAATACTAGATAATGCAAAGTAATATATCAAATATATAATTATACATTAAATCATTAAATCAACATTTGATTCAATGATCCGGTCATGTCGCACACAACCGACTAGTATTCAATGTATCGATTTATCGAATCAATGATTCGATAACTAGGTCATATCGAATATAACCAATCGAAACATTTATCGCGAGAATGAAATGCGGTATCACATACACGCATTATTCTCGGTCCCGCACATATCTCATATGCGCTCCTATTTCGTTTCGCTTGAACCAGGAAACCTCTGTGTAGGACTCTAAAGACTCGTCAATACGCCGGTAGCAGATGATGATCATATCAAGCACCCACAAGCCGCAAGCGGTCTGCTAAACGTAACGGCCACCCGGGTATTGAGCGATCAGAAGATCGACGAGCTAGCACGCTCACACTCCTGTGAATCCAACCAGTAACACTTACCGTACAGTCCGGTCTGTTCGTCTGATACGTCGCATATCAAGTCTAGGGGTGGTAAACGTCAGACCCCAATACTCGATAAGTCGTGCCGATGTGAGGCTCATAACGGGTCGAGAAACTACTGGTAACACTTACCAGCAAATCTCTGATAAGCCCTGGCCAGGGACTTCCCTGTCACGGCCAATCGAGCACAGCGCAACATCAACCCCCAATACCGGGAGAGACGAAACCCCTCCTATCGCTCATTGCCTCCATGTGACTTGGGACTGTACCCAAAGACCACCATTTTGCACGCCCTCATGGACGTGGTAAGGTGGAGATCAAAGCACAGTGGGAATCACACAAGACTCTATGACGATCTCGGGTCTACAGACTAACCTGCACAAGTGTCACCTGAGAACTGCCATCTGACATGAGGTATAATACCATCTGGGAGTTCTCGGCGAGTCCGTCCTGTGTACCCAGTCTCCACTGAGCACCCGTACACCATCTCTGATGTCAAACACCAATGGATATGGGATCATCCATCGCCCATCTCATGGGTCAAGAAGCATATACGCTAGTCTACTCTGGTATATCGATGCCCCGTCTCGATACACCTACGACTAGGGACCTTGAAGGATGTACTTATGGACTACCATGTCCCCACTAGTATGATCTGCGTCATAGTCCAGGTAGTCAAGTACACATCCTAAGGGCTTTACCAACATGTAACTATAAGACAGTTTAAAGAGACAAGTGTACATGTTAAGATAAAAAGTAACCAGATAGCATACTATCATATCGAGCAAGAAAGTCATCTCTATATATGTCCAAGCATCCAATATAATATACATCATCTGTACAATACTGGCCTCTAGGGCATACATACAACTAACACCTCTCTCTCCTCCCCCCCCCCACTCCCTTCCTGGCCGAAAATTCCTGCACCAACAGCCCTCTTTCTTCCCCCCATTGTTCCACCTCTTTTGCTTCCAAAAATTCATCAATTACCCATCAAAAAAATCCCAAAATCTAAATCTAGTTCTTACCCATTTTAGTGTAGCCTTAGATGCATGGATCTTGGTGCAAGGATTTCATTTTGGAGGTCTAGATTTCATGTTTGATCATGGATTTGTGAGGTATAAATTTTGTGCCCCATGGTTGTTTGTTGATTAGTTGCTTATATGATTTTGTTTATAAGTGTTAAATTGGTTGTTGGGGTTTGTGTGATGAAAATTCAAGAGAAGGGTTAAATTAAAGTTATGGTTGTGATAATTTATTCATGGTTGTGTGATGTATTTTAGCATCTTAAGATATGCAAAACCTAATCTTGTAGCAAATTTGCAAATTGTTATATTTATATTTCCCAAATTGTGATAATTATGCTAAATTGCTAACTAGGTTTTAGAAATTTAATTAAAATGTGGGATTAAAATCTAGTTAGGGATTTTAGCACATCATTAAGGTTTCCATGTGTAGTTTAACCATTTAAATTATGCAAAACCAAGCTTAATTGTTAAATTGTGAATTTTGCTTTAAAAATTGTTAAAATTGGTTTTTTTTGCAAACTTGAATTTTGGGTTAATGATAATTAGTGAGATTAAAAATATGGAAATGGTTTATATGACCTGGTTATGATACTTAGTGAATATTATGGCTATTAGTTGGGTTAAAACATCAAGTTTCGAATTAAAACGGTAATTAAGTGTTTTCTAGGTTTTGTGAAATAAATCGATTTAAGCAAATTTAAGGTTTTTATGAATTGCACCATATTTTCAATTAAATTCTAGTGCGTTATGAACGCGTGATTGGTATGTTGGGTTTTTCTCGATTGATTGACGTTTGTACATCGACATTGAGGGTTGGTTTGGCTATTTTGGCATGCGTAGGCGATAGGTTTTGACCTATGCGTGATACGCGTGCCGATTTGATTTTCGTGTGCTGTTTCGATTTCGAATTTGGTTTTAATGCGATACGATGTGTTATGATATGCAGGTACCCCATGTGGACTTCGAGACGACAAGCAAGCACGTGGCGACGTCGGCACCGGCGAGCGAGGACCAGGTGAGTAGATTTCTATCTACGGGGAGAAGTCGGGTGGATGGCGTATAGCACCCCCGCAGTCCGTGGTGGTGTATACGGATGCGTATACACACCAACAATTATTATATGTTACTTGGGATTAATAACGATGTTTAGGATGGATATTGGTGTGTTGGATTATTTTAGTGTTGCGAACCCTAGGGTAGTGTTGCACTACACATACATACTTGCATACATTCCTATTTATATGTGCTCATGGGATTCTTTATAGTTATGTGTTCACATGGGTATGGGACTATGTGTTCACATACGGATTTGAGGATGATACTTGGGATTGAGCTGAGTCGATGAGATTTGTTTTGTGGTTGTGATATCGGTGATATGGCAGGATTCGTACTTGAGGTACGTCCTGGGGTTATAGCGGATCTTGGGGCGGCGATACGGGTGAATAGAGTTATAAATAAAATGGTCGACATGTGATCATGATATGAGGCATGATATGCTAGGATATTGATATTAGGCTGTATCGGGCGATGTATACCCCTTGATGATGGTATGTGCCGACGATATCGGTTTGTACGAGATTGTCGATCAGTAGTCAGATCATGAGTATATTGAGGATATTAGTATTGTACTAGACATAGGTCAGTACCCTAGACTATGATCTTGGATAAAGAGGATACCAGAGGAATAGTGTGAGGAATATGATATTGACCCGTACCCAGATTTGGGGATGCCGTACGACGGATTTACGTACGAGCTATATCTTGATGATTGATCCGCACTCTTGACTTGGGATGTCTGATTATAGATATGGTATCGGATATGATATTATTGAGGTGGGATCACCGACTAATATATATACAGGTATGTATATGGATCGACTCAGATGTTAGGCGGTTTCCTTACCTGTAGTCCAGCTTGTTAGCTTAGCCCTTTAGTTTAGCTTAGTTGTTAGATTAGATTCGATTCTTACCTATTTCAAAAACTAACGAATCGTGGGTATTTTTAAGGATAGCCCAAGGGATCCTACGGATATTTCAAAAGACGTATCTTTTCATAAAAACACCGTAGCCCCTATTTTCAAAACCCCATGATTCGGGTTATTTCAAAAGGCACCATTTGTAGGACTTATATTAGATTAATGCAGATTAGTTATAGTTGCGTCTAGTATTCAGCTTCCGCTCATTATTGTGATTCGCTTCGCATCGCATGCTTATATTATGTTTCCTACTCCATTATTGATATCATGCTGTTAGGACACCAGCACCATTACCGATGATGCGTATGTACCACGTACACTTACTTGCCGGCTCACACACATCTTCATCGGTAATTGCCATGTCACGTACACCTTAGGAAATATTATTGCTTGACATAGCCTGTTAGCTAATAGTTTAGACATGATATTAGTGTACTTGCCTCATATGTTAGTTTAGACATTGTAGTTATTACCTGCTACTTCATGCATACTGTTATTCATTGTTATGCCGCATTCATGGATTCTCATGCATATATTCACTATTTTACGTGTTATTGAGGTTTTGGATTCGGATTTCCATGAGATTTTCTGGATTTGGAGGAAAACCGCAAAAACATAAATAAACCTTTTCTCCCTTTTAAAATAAAAAGTGTGGTTTTCCCATGATGTATGAGTCGTCCAACATGAGTTTGCTGATGGATTTCGAGACCCGATTCGAGGAGACGGATGAACCGTTTCGGGTACATGGTGGACCCGGTAAGGTACCCCGGGGCAAGAAGCGCGTGATGATGACGATGTGAGCCTGGCAGGGGAGCACTACCTACCGGTGATTTTACCCGACGCGTCGGATATCCGGAGGATACCGTCGTGGTCTTGATATGGATGGTAGGGGCCGGTCTGGACTAACGGCGCCCTAGATATTATGATTGAGACATTGAGATTTCGAGATATTGAGGTACAGAGACTGTGATACAGAGATATCGAGATATTGGGATTACGTTTTGTGCCGATGCTAGGCACTGTTTTATGCTGATTTCATTATGATACCTCATTTTAAAAATGCAAAGGAAATCTCACTAAATTATGAAAACGGTTTTTCATTTACATGTATTCTGCTTTCATGCATTCATACCTCATTCATATGATATATTGCTACTTGAGGCACTGACACGGGCACATGAGATTACACTCGAGTTAGATATTTACCCTAGCCTTGTTATAGGCTACGTGTTATTCATATATTTGAGGATATATTATGATCATTGACCTAGGTTGCGTTATTTATGCGATTTCTGTGCATAGACATTTTTCTATTCACGAGTTGGCAACTCACCCCCGTTGTGCCCCAGTTTCTTGCAGGTTTGCCGTACAGGTTTCTTTACGGCTTGCGGGCATAGTTTCCTTCGGGTGATTTGGTAGTAGGTGGGTTTACTTGTATCGTACCCCCATTTTATATCTTGTATATTATTATCCTGTTGTATCTAGAAGTTCCATCAACCAAACATGCATTTATTTTTGAGATTGAGACCAGTGATGTTATTCTTTCGACCTTAGAGTCGCGCGTTATATTTCTGTGGTTTTCTTGTGGGTTTGAGTTTCCTTTTGAGTTTTGATCCTCGCCCTTGGCGTTGTATATTATATTGCTTGTGTGGTTTTGACCGTCGATTGACGAAGAGCTAGCTCCCGCTTGGGGATGCTTTTTTATTGATTTCGTATACTATTCATGTTGTATCCCGTTTGGGGGCCAGTATTTACAAAGGAGACTCTGCTGAAATTTTCAGGAAGTATTTGATGTTTTTTAAAAAAACGCATAATTCGGCTTATGCTATTCAAACTACTTGATTTAAATTGGTTTTTCTTCACTCTACTACTTTTCTTGGTTTGGATCTCTGGGTTTTCGGCTTTCTTAGATTACGAACGCCTCGAGACGTTTCGTAGTTTAAGTGCCGGTCATGTTCCGTACTTTCGGGTCATGACACCAAACCCACACCCCTAGACCCCTACGAGAGCGGCAAGCAACCCTACCAATTCTAGAGTTAGGAGACCCGGACTCGACTCCTCGAGTTGGTCTCCCACTGGACTCCAGAACCCGGTTACTTGTGCCCTCCTCCTTGGGTCTATCATAGTGCGGAAAAGTAAATAATATACAAAAGGTGACATCTTCCGCAACCTGGAAGTGCCCCAATAAAAGAATATTATATATAAGTTTTTACATGAATTAAAATGAAAAAACACTCATCTCACATAAAAACCCCCGGCTATTCGAACACGACGATCCAATATAACATATCCAGCAACACATAACATCACATGTCATCAACGTAAGTAAGTATGCATACCCCAATTGTCGTTGACGTATAGCAACGAAACCGGCGATATCGACATACTACACTTACGGTCACAGAAAAGAAAGTGTAAAACTACAACAGTTGGAATCCGCAACCTCTTTAGACATCGCATGCTTAATCAAATGAAATACTTAGACATCACATGCCTAACAATTATAAACCCCGCATTTTAGTCTCATTATCGAAAACTCTTTTCAATATCAAGTAAGACTAAACCGCTAGATTTATAACACTCATTCAGTTATCTCATAACTGTTTATGAATTCCAATTATTGTATCCCATTCCGGATAAATAGAAAATATTAAACTTTCCGATCGAACACCCAAGTTTTCCCGAAACCGTTCAACACAAGAAATAAGTTCAAAGACATTCACTTCATGCCTCAGTACCAACCGTCCAGCCGTAGAAGGGTCAAGCCAACGCCTCACATGTGGCACGCCGTACTGCCCCAAACCCTAAGATTCAAAGGGCAGTTCAAGACGGTCACATAATCGAGTTAAGGTTTGTTGTCTTCTAGAGGGACCATCGCATTACTTGCACTACTTAGAACGTCATTAAACTACGGAAAAGTCCAACAATTGGAAATTTCCCGGCAGGGGAAAGATAGGGTATTTACATCCGGTCGAACTTTTTAACATATTCTAAAATATCCGAAAAACCATATAGACAAAATTTGATAATCCGATCGAATCATCCAAGCTCCAAAACACCCCAGAAAACTCAACTCTTGAGTTCAGATTAAAAACTCCCAGAAAACTCAGAATCTTAAATAACAAATTACTGTGCAAAATTGGAAGGCTAACGTCATCAGATGGCCGCGGAACCGCCGCAGAAGCCAGGCTTCTGCCACGGTTCCGCCGCGCTTTGGACGTATCATTTGGAAAATTTTGCACCGTAATTCTTATCATTTCTTGCTGAATTTTTTAAGAATTTTTAATCTGGAAAAAACCCAATTTTTGAAAAAAGTCCAGAGAGCATTTTAGAATTAGGGTTTCGGTTCGATCGGGTTTCAAACGTCGTCTACACTTCACCTAAGGCTCTAGCTAGGCTCTGATACCACTGTAGGGTTCCTAGGCACGCTCAAGGGGTCTCACAAGGCATCAACCATGCCAATTTCAAATTTTACGGTGCCGAGAAACCCTAGACTACGGATCGTTGACTAGAGATTAGGCGAAACAAGAAACTAGTTAACAACTTAACTAAGTGAACGGAAAATACAACCTTTGTAGATCCGAGACTCCACCTCCATAGCTCCGTGATGATGTCACCTCGCTGTCGAAATCGAATCCATGACTCTAGCATCGGCTTCATCGGATAAATAGGCGGGCTAGGTCGTCGACGTCGATGCCGAAGATGATCTACGTCGAGGCATCACAAGATCAAGCTCCAACTTCACCAAGTCATGAAACTTGCGAAGAAAACACCCTATACTACTTGGCAAGTGGTAGAGGATGAAGAAATAAGAAGTGGGTTCACTTTAGAATTGGATTTCTCACTCTTTTTCTCAAGTTGCCATTGATGGAGGCAAGGTTTTCTTCATGTTGAAGAAGGAGAAGAAGAAGATAGAATATCATAAGTATTATTCAAAAAGAATAATAAAATGAATACTTATCATATCCTAACCTTGGTTAAGTGTAGAGAATGAACTAGGGTTAGTTTGAATGGTTAGGGTTAAGCATGAAGACAAAATGGTCACTTAGTCAAAGATGCTTTGAAGCTTCAAGAAGCTTCAAGCAAAAAACAAAGAAAGCCACCATTTTCTCTTTATCATTTTCTTTTGCCAAAATGAACAAAAGAAATAAATAAATGAATAAGTAAATAAACAAAACCCTAACCACTCATATAACCATGGTTTAATCTTTACACAAACTCAAGTTAACATGTATCATCAAACATGATACAATCAAGTGTACACAAAAATATATCACATATACAATGTGCACATCAAGTGAGAAAATCCTTTTAAAATGAACCAATACTAGTTAATGCAAAGTAATATATCAAATATATAATTATACATTAAATCATTAAATCAACACTTGATTCAATGATCCGGTCATGTCGCACATAACCGACTAGTATCTAATGTATCGACTTATCGAATCAATCCTTGAATCGATAAGTAGGTTATATCGCATACAACCAATCGATACATTCATCGCGAGAATGGAATACGGTATCACATACACGCATTATTCTCGGTCCCGCACATATCTCATATGCGCTCCTATTTCATTTCGCTTGAGCCAGGAAACCTCTGTGTAGGACTCTAAAGACTCGTCAATACGCCGGCAGCAGGTGATGATCATATCAAACACCCACAAGCCGCAAGCGGTCTGCTAAACGTAACGGCCACCCGGGTATTGAGCGATGAGAAGATCGACGAGCAAGCCCGCTCACACTCCTGTGAATCCAACCAGTAACACTTACCGTACAGTCCGGTCTGTTCGTCTGATATGTCGCATATCTCGCCTAGGGGTGGTAAACGTCAGACCCCAGTAGCTCGATAAGTCGTGTCGATATGAGGTCTATAACAGTTTGAGAAACTACTGGTAACACTTACCAGTAAATCTCAACAACCCTGGCTAGGGATTTCCGGTTATAGCCAATCGAACACAGCACAACATCAACTCCCTATACCGGGAGAGACAAATCCCCTCCTATCGCTCATTGCCTCCATGTGATTCGGGACTGTACCCAAAAGCCACCGTTTTTGCACACCCTCTTAGACGTGGTAAGGTGGAAATCAAAGCACAGTGGGAATCACACAAGACTCTATGACGATCTCGGGTCTACAGACTAACCTGTACCAGTGTCACCAGAGAACTGCCATCTGACGTGAGGTATAATACCATCTGGGAGTTCTCGGCGAGTCCGTCCAGTGTACCCAGTCTCTACTGAGAACCCGTATATCATCTCTGATGTCAAACACCAATGGATATGGGATCATCCATCGCCCATCTGTATGGGTCGAGAAGGTATACGCTAGTCTACTCTGGTATATCGATGCCCCGTCTCGATACTTCCACGACTAGGGACCTTGAAGGATGTACTTATGGACTACCATGTCCCCACTAGTATGATCCGCATCATAGTCCAGGTAGTCAAGTACACATCCTAAGGGCTTACCAACATGTAACAGAGAGACATTCAGTATACACGTTAAGGTAAAGAGTAACCAGATAGCATACTATCATGTCGAGCAAGAAAGTCCTCCCTATATATGTCCCAGCATCCACTATAATATACATCCTATGTACAGTAATGGCCTCTAGGGCATACATATAACTAACAACTGTCACCCTGTATTACCAATACATTGATTCTGAACAAATGCTATTAGATACCGAACCTGATATACAAAATTATATCAGTCTCTTTATTAGTAAAGAAATGATAAAATTTTGTATTGATGGATAATGTTTTGAACATTTCCTATATCAAAAGTTGATCGGTTCAGGCACGTTTTCTAAAAACATTGACGTTCTAAATCAAACTACAGTTCCTAGTATACAGAACACATACAAGAGGAAGAGTTCAGAAATGAACGAATCCTTCTTGAGGCATTGTAGACTAGGTCATATCAATGCGACCCGACTGGATGAAGTTACATTTTAGATGAAAATTTAAATCAATTTGAATTTACAGCTTGTGAAACTTGCCAGTCATGTCACAAAGATTAGATGACCATAGCCCTGTTTATTGGAAACAGAGAAAGAGTTAATGAACTCTTGGGACTGATACATGATGATGTATGTAAGGTCTCCTGTCTACACATGCCAGGACTAGTTCTTTATACTCCATTATATTCTCTGATAATCTCTCAAGATTCAGTCATATGTTTCTGTTGAAACATAAGTCCGAAGCTTTTGAGGTATTCACAGAATACAAGTTGGAAGTAGAGAACCAAAATACGGGTATAAGTATTATGTCCTATGATAAGATCAGGGAGGAGAATACTTGTGCATAGAATTCCTGGACTATTCTAAAGGAGAATGAGATTCTCTCTCAGTGTTACTCCTCTGAATACACCACAGCACAACGGTGTATCGAGGTGGAGCAATCGTAAAATATTAGATATGGTGTGCTCTATGATGAGTATTACTGAGTTACCTATTTCCTTTTAGGAGTTATGCGCTTGAGAAGCTGCATACCTATTGAATAAGGTTCGAATCAGATCACTGCCTACCATTCCATATGAGATATGGTATGGGAAGAACCCATCTCTTAAGCGAGTTAAGATTTGGAGTTGTCCGGCCTATGTCAAAAAGCAAAATCCGGACAAAATCGAGGCAAGGTCAGTTCTGTAGAACTGGAAAGGTTCCAGCTATACAAAACTGCAGTTGATGATTTGACAGAACCAAAGGATTCTATAGTCCCCGACGAACCTCAACCTCTCCGCCGATCTAGTAGGGTTCCTCACCTGCCTGAGAGATACCTCGGTTTCTCGATGACAGTGGGAGCGAGGAATGCATCATGAGATGTTGACCCAACTAGTTTCGAGCAGGCCATCAAGAGTAGGGACTCTGTAAGAATGGCTGGATGCATAGCGATCTGAGATAGAATCCATGTACACCAACAAAGTATGGACTTTGATTGCTATATCTGAAGGGTTAAATCCCCATCAGGAGCAAGTATATCTTGAGAAGATTACTTGGTGTAGATGGAAAAGTTGAGACTTTCAAAGCTAGACTTGTTAAAGGTTTTAGTCATCAACCAGGTGTGGATAATGATGAAACCTTTTCTAGGGACTATGCTTAAGTCCATCCAGATCCTACTTGCCACTGCTACATACCATAACTACAATATCTGGTGGTTGGGTGCCATGACTACTTTTCTAAATAATGATTTAGAAGAGAACGTCATTAAGAACACAGCAAGAGGGCTTCGTAAACAGTGGGAGCAGCGGAACCGTGTGCAAGTTGCTTTACAGGATAAAGCAGGCATCGCGGAGTTGGAACATCTGTTTTGATGTGGTAGTCAAAGAGTTTGACTTCATCAAAATGGTAGATGAACCTTGTATGTACAAAAGGGTAGTATAGAGTATGGTAATGATCCTCGTAGAGTACGTGGATGACATACTCTTGATAGGAAAGGAGTTTCCTATGCTACGATCGGTCGATCTCCTCTTATTACATAGATTCTCCATATAGGATCAAAGTGATACCTCCTAAATCCTAGGTTTTGGATCTATGAGATAGATCTAAATGGATGTTAGGATTCTCACTAGTTATAGTGAGATAGTATCAGTTAATCCTGGGGAGAATCACTAGAAAGGTTCCAGGGTGATAAGGACGACTGAATGTCAGTCGCAGGCATTGTCTTTGCCCTCAGTAAAGGGACAGTATGTTGGAAGAGTTCCAAGCCAGATACCGTGGCAAACTAGACGATAAAGTCTGGTAACATCGCTATTAAAGATACTAACAAAGAGGTGGTTTGGGTGTATATTGGTTCATAAGATGAACTAGGTTCCCACCATTGTATGACAATGGAAGTGTGGCTTTGGCCAAGGAACCATGATCCCATCAGTGACCCAGACATATTCTGAGGCAGCATCACCTGATCATGGAGATAGTTGATCTCCAGGGTGATCGAGGTAAGGAGAGTAGACTCAGAGGACAACACAGCGGATCCACTCACGAAGGCCTTTTCCAAAAGAGAGACTTTTATGGGATGGTTGAGTATGTGATACTGCAACCACTGCTACAGATGGCCCTAGTGCAAGTGGGAGATTGTTAGTTATATGTATGCCCTAGAGGCCATTACTGTACATTGGATGTATATTGTAGTGGATGCTGGGACATATATAGGTTGGACTTTCTTGCTCGACATGATAGTACGCTATCTGGTTGCTCTTTATCTTAACATGTATACTTTCTATCTCTCTGATTACATGTTGATAAAGCCCTTAGGATGTGTACTCGACTTCCAGGACTATGATGAAGATCATACTAGTGGGGCCTGGGTAGTCAATGAGTACATCCTTCATTGTTCCTAGTCGTGGGAATATCGAGACGGGGCATCGATATTCCAGAGTAGACTAGCGTATATCTTCTCGACCCATGTGATGGGCGATGGATGATCCCATATCCATTGGCGTTTGACATCAGAGATGGTATGCGTGTGCTCAGTGGAGACTGGGTATACTGAATGGACTCGCCGAGAACTCCCAGATGGTATTATACCTCACGTCAGATGGCAGTTCTCTGGTAACACTGGTACAGCTTAGTCTGTTGACCCGAGATCGTCATAGAGTCTTGTGTGTCTCCCACTGTGCTTTGATTTCCACCCTACCACGGCTCTACTGAGTCGTGCAAACAGGTGGTTTTTGGGTACAGTCCCGATTCATATGGAGGCAATGAGCGATAGGAGGGGATTCGTCTCTCCCGGTATTGGGGGTGGATGTTGCGCTATGCTCGACTGGCCATAACAGGAAATCCCTGGCCAGGGTTGCAGTTTTATACTGGTAAGAGTTATCAATAGTTTCACGAATGTTGTGGACCTTACGTCGGCATGACTTATCGAGCTATTGGGGTCTGACGTTTACCACCCCTAGGCGAGATATGCGACATATCAGACGAACAGACCAGACTATACGGTAAGTGTTGCTGGTTGGATTCACAGGAGTGTGAGCGGGCTTGCTCGTCGATCTTCTGATCGCTCAATACCCGGGTGGCCGTTACGTTTAGCAGACCGCTTGCGGCTTGTGGGTGTTTGATATGATCATCACCTGCTGCCGGCGTATTGACGAGTCTTTAGAGTCCTACACAGAGGTTTCCTGGCTCAAGCGAAACGAAATAGGAGCACATATGAGATATGTGCGGGACCAAGAATAATACCAGTATGTGATACTGTATTCGATTCTCGCGATTTGTAACATTGATCGGTTATATGCGTTATAGCCGGGTTATCGGATCAAGTGTTGATTCGATAAGTTGTTACTATTGATATTAGTCGGTTATATGCGATATGACCGGGTCGTTAAATCAAGTGTTGATTTAATGATTTAATGTATAATTATATATTTGATATATCACTTTACATTAACTAATATAGGTTCATTTAAAAGGATTTTCTCACTTGATGTGCACATTGTATATGTGATATATTTTTGTGTGCACTTGATTGTATCATGTTTGATGATACATGCTAACTTGAGTTTGTGTAAAGATTAAACCATGGTTGTGTAATGGTAAGGGTTTTCATTTTCTTACTTATTTATTTATTTATTTTGGAAAAGATAAAAGAGAAAATGGTGGCTTTCTTTGTTTGTTGTTGAAGCTTCATGAAGCTTTGACTAAGTGACCATTTTGTCTCATTCTTAACCCTAAACCATTAAAACTAACCATGGTCTATTCTCTACACCTAACCAAGGTTAGGATATGATAAGTATTCATATTATTTTTCTTTTTGAAAAAACTTATCATATTCTATCATCATCTTCTTCTTCTTCTTCAAGAAGAAAGCTTGCCACCATTAATGGCATCTTGAGAAAAAGAGTTAGAAATCCAATTCTAAAGTGAACCCACTTCCTATTTCTTCATCCTCTACCTCTTGCCAAGTAGTATAGGGTGTTTTCTTCACAAGTTTCATGACTTGGTGAAGTGGGAACTTGATCCTGTGATGCCTCGACGTAGATCATCTTCGGCATCGTAGTCGATGACCTAGCCCGCCCATTTCTCCGGTGAAGCCGACACTAGAGTCCAAGATCCGGTTTGCTCAGCGGAGGGACATCTACGTGGAGCTAAGGAAGTGGAGAACCGGATCTACAAAGGTTGTAGCTTCTTTCATTTAAGTTAAAGTTGTTTACTTGCATCGCATCACCTATAAATCTAGTTAACGATCCGTATTAGGGTTTGTAGGCACATGTAAAATTATGAATTAGCCATGTTTGATCACTTGTGAGACCTCATTAGTGTGCCTAGGAACCCTACATTATCGAATCAACCCTTGATCCGACAATCCGGCTATATCGCATATGACCGACTAAAATTATCCGTACCGATTCATCGAATCAACACTTGATCCGATGACCCGGCTGATATCAAATATCGCGAGAATAGAATACGGTATCTCATATCGTATTATCCTCGGTCCCGCACATATCACATATGTGCCCCTACTCCGTTTTGCCTGAGCCAAGAAACCTCTGTGTAGGACTCTAAAGAATCGTCAATACGCCGGCAGTAGGTGATGATCATATCAAACACCCACAAGCTGCAAGCGGTCAGCTAAACGTAACAGCCACCTAGGTATTGAGCGCTCAGAAGATCAACAAGCAAGCCTGTACATTCTCCTGTGAATCCAAACAGTAACATTGCCGTACAGTCCGGTCTCGTCGTCTGATATGTCGCATATCTCGCCTAGGGGTGGTAAACGTCAGACCCCAGTAGCTCGATAAGTCATGTCGATATGAGGTCTATAACAGTTCGAGAAACTGCTGATAACACTTACCAGTAAATCTCAGCAACCCTGGCCAGGGATTTCCGGTTATAGCCAATCGAACACAGCACAACATCAACTCCCTATACCGGGAGAGACGAATCCCCTCCTATCGCTCATTGCCTCCATGTGATTCGGGACTGTACCCAAAAGCCACCTTTTTGCACGCCCTTTTGGACGTGGTATGATGGAAATCAAAGCACAGTGGGAATCACACAAGACTCTATGACGATCTCGGGTCAACAGACTACACTGTACCAGTGTCACCGGAGAACCACCATCTGACGTGAGGTATAATACCATCTGGGAGTTCTCGGCGAGTCCGTCCAGTGTACCCAGTCTCCACTGAGCACCCGTACACCATCCTTGATGTCAAACACCGATGGATATGGGATCATCCATCGCCCATCATATGGGTCAAGATGCGTATACGCTAGTCTACTCTAGTGTATCGATGCCCTGTCTCAATGCACCCTCGACTAGGAACAGTTATAGGATGTACTCGTCGACTACCGTGGACCCACTAGTATGATCTCATCATAGTCCGGTAGTCGTGTACATATCCTAAGGGCTTTATCAACATGTAATATAGAGACAATCAGAGTACATGTTAAGATAAAGTGCAACCAGATAGCATACTATCATGTCGAGCAAGAAAGTCCTCCCTATATATGTCCTAGCATCCACTACAATAAATATCGTATGTACAGTAATGGCCTCTAGGGCATACATATAACTAACAATCTCCCACTTGCACTAGGGTCATCTGTTGTGGTATCACATACCCAACAATTAGCTGCGGTTGAAGTATCTCATACTCAACCATCATATAAAAGTCTCTACTGGGAAAAAAGCCTTTGTGAGTGGATCTGCGCTGTTGTCCTCTGTGTCTACTCTCCTAACCTCGATCTCCCTGGAGATCAGCCATCTCCATGATCAGGTGATACTGCCTAAGAATTATATCTAGATTTCTGATGGGACGGTAGTTCCTTGGCTAAAGCCACAACTCCATTGTGACACAATGGTAGGAACGAAGTTCATCTCATGAACTTATAAATATCCAGACTACCTCTTTGGTAGCATCCTTGGTAACGATGTATCTTGCATTTAATCGTCTAGTATGTCACGGTATCTATCTTGGAACTCTTCCAACATACCGTCCCTCCACCGAGGGTAAACACAATGCCTGCGACTGACATTCATTCGTCCTTATCACCCTGGAACCTTTCCAGTGATTCTCCCCAGGATCGATTGATACTATCTCACTACAACTAGTGAGTATCCTAACATCCAATTAGATCTATCTCATAGATCCAAAACCCACGATTTAGGAGGTATCACTTTGATCCTATATGGAGAATCCTTGTGAGAAGCGGAGATCGACCGAGCGTAGCATAGGAAACTCCTTCCCTATCAAGAGTATGTCATCCATGTACTCTACGAGGATCACTACCATACTCCCTACTACCTTCTTGTATATACAAGGTTCATCTACCATTTTGATGAAGTCAAACTCTTTGACTGCCACATCAAAACAAATGTTCCAACTCCGCGATGCCTGCTTTATCCTATAAAGCATCTTGCACACGTTTCCGCTGCTCCCTCTGTCTACGAAGCCCTCTGGCTGTGTACTTATAGACGCTATCTTCAAAAACATCATTTAGAAAAGCAGTCATGACACCCAACCACCAGATGTCGTAGTCATGGTATGTAGCCGTGGCAAATAGGATCTGGATGGACTTAAGCATAGCTTTTAAAGTCTCAACTTTTCCATGTACACCAAGTAATCTTCTCAAGATATACTTGCTCCTGATGGGGATTTAACCCTTCAAATAAAGCAACCAAAGTCCATCCTTTGTTGGTGTATAAGGATTCCATCTCAGATCAATAAGCATCCAGCCATTCTTACAGAGTCCTACTCCTGATAGCCTGCTCGAAACTAGTTGGGTCATCATCTCATGATGCAATCCTCGCTCCCACTGTCATAGAGAAACCGAAGTATCTCTCAGGTGGGTGAGGAACCGTACTAGATCAGCGGAGAGGCTGAGCTTCGTTGGTTACTATTGAATCCTTTGGTTCTACCAAATCATCAGCTGCTGTTTGTATAGATGGAAACTTTCCAGTTCTACATAACAGACCTTGTCTCGAGCTTATCCGGATTATGCTTTTAGACATAGGCCGGACAACCCCAAATCTTAACAAACTTAAGATATGGGCTCTTCCCTTTCCATATCAAATATGAAATGGTAGGCAACTGATTTGATTTGAACCCTATTCAATAGGTATGCAGCTTCTCAAGTGCATAACTCCCAAAAGGAAATAGGCAACTCAGTAGTACTCATCATAGAGCACACCATATCACATAGGGTGCTATTGCTCCACCCCGATACACCGACGTGTTGTGGTGTATATGGAGGAATAATGCTGAGAGAGAATCACATTCTCCTTTAGAATGGTCCAGGAATTCCGTGCTCAAGTATTCTCCTCATTGATCTCATCAAAGAACATAATACTTACACTCGTATTTTGGTTCCCTACTTCTAACTTACATTCTGTGAATATCTCAAAAGGTTCGGACTTGTGTTTCAACAGGAACATATGTCTGAATCTTGAGAGATCATCAGAGAATGTAATGATGTACAAAGAACCGGTCTTGGCATGTGTAGACAGGAGACTTTCATACATCAGCATGTATCAATCCCAAGAGTTCACTAACTCTTTCTCTGTTTCCAGTAAATAGAGCTTTGGTCATCTTATCTTTGTGACATGACCGGCAAGTTTCACAAGATGTAAATTCAAACAGATTTAAATATGCATCTAAATGTAACTTAGCTAGTCGGGTCGCATTGATATGACCTAGTCTACAATGCCTCAAGAAGGATTCGTTCATTTCTGAACTCTTCCTCTTGTGTGTGTTCTGTATACTAAGAACTGTAGTTTGATTTAGAACGTCTATGCTTTTAGATAACGTGCCTGAACCGATCAACTCTTGATATAGGAAATGTTCAAAACATTATCCAGCAATACAAAATTATATCCTTTCTTTACTAATAAAGAGAGTGATATGATGTTGTATATCAGGTTCGGTATCTAATAACATTCGTTCAAAATCAATGTATTCTGGTAATACAGGGTGACAGTGACCAACAGACTTGGCTGCAACAGTTGCACCGTTTTCTGTCTCATGAAACTTATCACCCGTTCTCAGTTCTCTACCTTTCTGTAGCCCATGTAACAGATTACATATGCGGGATCCTGATCCGATATCTCATACCCAGGACGTAAAGGATACTGAGAAACAGTTCTCTGTAATGAACATACTCGAAGATGATGCATCAGCATGTATTTTCTTCGTTTGGGCGGCACGGGAACTCTGCTATTCCCTAATTTCCTGCTCTGTCTTATAACAATTATAAGTTGGAGCGGGACCAACGTTCCCCAGCTCAGTATAACAAGCGGGTTCGGTTAATTCATCCGTTTTATTATCTTGATTAAGGCGTGATATGGTCGTTATCTGGAGAGAGAGAGAAGAAAACACTCAGTGTATGCTCTTGCAAGATTAGATTGGTTATATATTATATTTAATCAGGATGTCTCCCACTGTTTTAATCAAATCTTTCTTCAAACCCAAAAAGGAAAGACTAGCCGGGATTAATTACACGCTACAAGTTTGCCAATCTTTCATCCAGGCCAGTGTCGGTATTTTGAGGGAGGTCCCCCGTGCTTTCGCACGAACCTAATTAATGTAAAGCTCGTTTTCCCAGAGGCGTAACCCCGTTAACACCTTTCTAGACACCTACTTGATCGGCTAATTGTAATGTGTAAAACTCTCCCAGGAGTAACTCTTACTCGCAGCGCGTATCGGGATCCAACTATCTCATAGAAGGTATGCAATCCATTGCAAATTTCAACACTTGAAATTCCCAATAATATTTTACCCCTAGCGTCCCATGACCTTGACGCAGGCCAACAAACCACAGTCCGCTAGTCAAGTTCAACCCGTCATTTCTTGATTGAATTAAACACACCCGCACGACCCTTGACGCAGGCCAACAAAGTCGCACGACTACCCTAATCCAATCTGCATCATATGCATAAACAGATAGATACTAGTTAGCTACAGCACACTACGCCTTGACGCAGGCCAACAAACGTACCACGAATACTAAGTAGGACTTATCTGAAATGACGGAGGGCTACGACAGGTTTTTATGAAAACCCTTTGCGTAATGAACATGATATCGTTGTAGAATCGAGTGATTTTAAATGGAGTGTTTTTGAGGCCTTTCTAGTTTTGCTAAAGGGGTCACTCCCGGTGAAGGGATCGTCGGCCCTTTCCTCATCGAATAAGGTGAAGGATATTTCACAAATATCACTACGCAAAGCAAGAACTATAGAAGCAATCAAAAGACAAACTGAGTGTGCAGCATCTGCTAGTTTCACTAAAGAGGTCACTCCCGGTGAAGGGATCTCGGCTCTTTCCTTATCGAATAAGGTGCTGGATGTTCTACAAGGAACACCGCTATGCAAAGCAAGAACTAGAGCTACCAGTTTTTTTTTAAACAAGTTTCTACAACATCTTAGGTTTCTTTTATTTCATTAATCTCATTAATGAAGTCCCATTTTATTATGCTTCGCAAGCATCGCATTTTGAAAACGAAATCTGCAATATAACATATATCTCATATATATAATATAAACATTCGTCTCAGGCAATAATATGATCTCATCACAGAACATAGCAGAAGAAGAACATATATGAAATATTGGATATACTAGGACGTCCGTGTTTTCAATACGAGCCTGTATAAAACACGGATTCCACGGTCGCGATGAATAGCCAAACCCACATCCCTAGACCCCTACGAGAGCGGCAAGCAACACAGCCAATTCTAAGGTTAGGAGACCCGGTCTCGACTCCTCGAGATGGTCTCCCACTGGACCCTAGAACCCGGTTACTTGTGCTCCCCTCCTTGGGTCTACCTAATGCGGAAAAGTAAATAATATACAACGGTGACATCTTCCGCAACCTGGAAGTGCCCCAATAAAAGAATATTACATACAAATTTTTACATGAATGAAAATAAAAACCCACATCTCACATAAAACCCCCGGCTATTCAAACACGACGATCCAATATAACATATCACAGCAACACGTAATATCTCATATCATCAACGTAAGCAAGTATGCGTATCCCGATTGTCATTGATGTATAGCAACAAAGCCGGCGATACACCACATACTACGCTTACGGTCACAGAAAAGAAAGTGTAAAACTACAACAGTTGGAATCCGCAACTTCCTTCGACATCGCATGCCTAACCATCTGAATTCCTTAGACATCACATGCCTAACAATTATAAACCCCACATTTTAGTCTCATTATCGAAAACACTTTTCAATATCAAGTCGGGCAATTCAACAAGATTCCCAACATTCTGATCGAATGCTCGTCGCAAACTTTAGTAGACGGCCGCACCCCAGATGCCGTCGACGAAGTGCACTAAGGCGGAACACCGCTGCCGCGAGCACCCGAACGGATGCTTTCGGCGACGGGGTTCTCCTACAGTCACTTGGTCGGAGCTATGGGGCGTAGCTTTCTATTAAGTTTACCCGGCGAGTATCCGCGTACGCTACGTGATTGCGACGGACTTTTGATCACATCAAAATTCCGTGGCAACCGATCATTTGAGACTAAACTGCTATGTTTATAATATTCAAATTAGTTATCTCATAACTACCTGTGGATTCCAAATATTGTATCACAGTCCAGATAAATAAACAATGTTAAACTTTCCGATCGAATAATCAAACACCCAAGATTTCCCCAATAGTTCTTAACACTTGAAACCAGTTTAAAAACATCCATCACATGCCACAGTACCAATGGTCCAGCCGTAGAAGGGTCAAGCCAACGCCTCACATGTGGCACGCCGTACTGCCACAAACCCTAAGGTTCAGAAGCAGTTCAAGACGGTCATATAATCGAGTTAAGGTTTGTAGTCTTCTAGAGGGTCCACCGCGTTACTTGCACGACTTAGAACGTTCTTAAACTCGAGAAAAAATCCAACTTTTGAAAAAATTTCCGACAGGGGAAAAAGTGAGTTATTGATATCCGTTCGAACTTTTTAACAGTTTCTAAAAATTATCCGGACAAAACTAAACGAAGTTAAATTATTCGATCGAAACATCGATTCCCCAATACAACCCTTGAAAACTCAATGTTTGAGTGGAATTAAAATATTCCCAGAAAAAATTGCCAATAGAGGACCTAAGAATAAAAACAAGAAATTCCAGGGACTAACTCGAAATTTTGGCCGCGAAACCGCCGCAAAACCCCTCGTTTGGCCGCGGTTCTGCGGTCATTTTAGCGTATTAGAAGTCCGTACTTCACAGTAATTCTTAGTTTTCCTGCTTGTTTTTATGAGAATTTTAAATTAATAAAAAAACACATTTTCAAAAAATGTACAGAGAGGGGTTAAATCGGGGCTTCGGGTTTCGATCGGACTTTAAACTTCGTCTAGACTTCGCCTAAAGCTCTAGGTTGGCTCTGATACCACTGTAGGGTTGCTAGGCACGCGCACAAGGGTCTATGAGGCATCAACCATGCCCGATTAAAATTTTAGCCACGTCGAACAACCCGAATACGGATCTTTAAACTAGAGATTAGGCGAAAACTAACATGTTAAATACTTTAACATTAAGTGAGAGAGATTACAACCTTTGTAGATCCGGTCCTTCACTTCATTAGCTCCGTGTTGAGGTCCCTTCGCTGCGATCATCATGTTGGAGATAGTGCCCTCAGAGTCAATTATTGGATCACAGGCACGTGATTACAATGATTGAGGAAGGACCTATTCCAGGAGGACAGTCTTACTCAAGATGATAGTATACTATCTGGTTTACCTTTATCATCGTGTACTGCTTTAGGTGACCTTACAGGTCACTATTGCACGTTGATAGAGCCCATAGGATTCTTGCTTGACCACCAGCAGTATGAGGGCGATCATATACGTGGGAGCTGGTAGTCTATAAGCACATCCTTAAAAGGTCCCCAGTCGTGGGAGTTTCGAGACAGGGCATCGATCCTCCAGAGTAGACTAGTGTATACAGTCGAGACCCCGATAAGGGGCGGTGGCCGGTCTCACAAGCCACTGGTGTCAGTTGGTTCACCTAAGATGTATACAGGTGCTCATTAGGTTATGAGTACACCGGACAGGACTCGACGGGAACATGCTAGTTGGTCTTATACCTGACGTCAGATAGCAGTTCCCTGGTGACATGTGTACAGGTTAGTTCATCGACCTGGGGATCGTCATTTGTCTCGTATGTGTTCCCACTGTACTTTGATTACTACCCTACCACGCTCAAAGGAGACGTGCAAACAGGTTTTAGTTGGGTACAGTCCCGAGCCGCATGGAGGCAGTGAGCGGATCTTCAGGGGTTCGTCTCTCCCGGTATTGGGGGTGAGGTCGCGCTGTGTCTAGGAGAGCCATTACATGAAGCCCTCGGCCGAGGCAGGAGATTTACTGGTAGGTATTCCGGTAGTATCTCAGGGTGTTTTGGGGTACACTCCGACACGACTTGTACCGCTTTTGGGGGTCTGACTTTTACCAACCCCTTAGGCCCGCCATGCGATGCTCATAGACGAACGGACCGGACTGTACGGATATTGTCACTGACAGGCTCAATAGGGTGTGAGGATGAGTTCGCTCATCGACGTCCCTTTTGGTCAATAGCTGGTGGCCCGTCACGTATGGCTAATACCTCTGACATGCTAGTGGTTAAATCCACAGCCATAGTATTGACGAGTCTTTAGAGTCCACCACACATACAGTTACTCAAGCTTTCGGGCGAAAAGCTGTAGAGGCCGTATGGAGATATGGCAAGGTCCGATCAGATACGTGCGGTATTGCACGGATCAGGATCGGACAGTTTGTACTACAGGCCGTATGGATATATGGCAAGGTTCGATCAGATACGTGCTGTATTGCGCGGATCAGGATCGAACGGATATCACTAGCCGGCTTTGGTTTAAGCCGGATCCTAGTATAGTACAGTGTGGATTTTGTCTCATTGCATTTGTATTTCGGTCGGACTACAGATGCGGGTGTGTATACACAGTATCGGGGTTTTCCTGTAATTTATTACGGGACCAGTTTTCTGGAGTTGCCAGTTTGCTTTCCGTTTCGGCCAATTTCCTTTGTATCGTTCATTGGCCGAAGAATGGTGGAGGAGGGCTTATTTGCATTTGTGCAAATAAGCATTTATGGAGGGTGGTCTTTGCATTTTGTTGTGTTATGATCACTTGACTTTTTGCTTCATGATAGTTTTCATGATGGCTTGACCTTTGTTGGATATGATTAAGTTTTGGAGTGTGGTTCTTATTTTGTGATCATTGTTTTATCATCATAACACTTTCTCTCTCTTGGATGATAGCTCCCTCCCCTCTTGACTTTTCTCTCACTCCTAATTCTCATTCATTTTCAAGCCATGGCCGGCCAATGAAGGGGGTGGGCTGTCCAATATTTTGAGTATGGGTTTTTTGTTTATTTGGCTTTGCAAAATTCCCACAAGTTCCATCTCCAAACTACATCTCATTCCTCCACCAATATGGCAACCTCCACAACCCCAAAATGAGACATGGTTCTATACTATATTCTACAGCAAATCTTGGGCACGTCGGCTCGCCAACTTCATGCTCGAGTTGCCTCGGTATAGAGGTGGGAGCCCGTAAAAGAAGCAGGCGACGTGGTGCCCTTCCGGCGACGAGGTGGAGACCGGAGACTCCGCGGGAGATCGGGACGACGATGAGAAGACCGGAGGACACGGATCACTCGGTATTTCTCTCTTTCCCATCTAGTAGTTAGCTAGGACTAGTTAATGGCCCGATCCGGGTTTTAGTGCGCGGTGGTGCCGGTTCAAGAAAAATTAAAGTTAACCATCGCTTCCGCATTTGGCCTCGGGATAGAGGCCAGGGCGCCGCCGTGCACTTATACATCATACTCCGGACTCTTGAGAAGCTCCACGAAGAAAAAGATGCAGTCTTGGTTCCGATCTTCGATACAAAGATAATCTACCTTGAAGTTTCGTTAGCACAAGCTCTCACTCATGAAATGATGTGAACACCCTCATCTAAATGGCAAGGGAAGATGAGGATGATGAAGTAGGATTTTTGCTCTCTTTTATAATCTTTTTCTCACACTCATTCATCACTTGGAAAAAAACTAGTAAGCTTTTTTCATGAAGAAAGAAGAAGGAAGAAGATGAAGAATGATAGAATTATCCTTTTGTGATGAATAGTAATCAAGAATATATGATTGATTATCAAACCATGGTCAAGGATGAGAGGCTAAACCTATGTAGAGAATAAACTAGAGTTAGGGTTTGGTTAGGTCAAAGCATGAGTCATAACAAAATATCTTTATCATGACAAAATAGAATCCTTCTAGAATGAACAAGAAGGAGCTAACCCTAATCAAACCCTAATCCCTTTTTATCATCCTTAAACATGTTTTATAATAAATCATATCATGTCACAATAATATATATCACATATATATTATATATTTGCAACGAAAGAAAATAATACAAATTAACATATATCGCATATATATCAATGTATTAATCCGGTGAGAAAAAGAATCTTTTAGTGAGCTAATATTAGTTAATGTAATTTAATATATCATATATATTATTATACATTAAATTATCGAATCAACCCTTGATCCGACAATCCGGCTATATCGCATATAACCGACTAATATTTATCCGTACCGATTCATCGAATCAACACTTGATCCGATGACCCGGGTGATATCAAATATCGCGAGAATAGAATACGGTATCTCATATCGTATTATCCTCGGTCCCGCACATATCACATATGTGCCCCTACTCCGTTTTTCCTGAGCCAAGAAACCTCTGTGTAGGACTATAAAGAATCGTCAATACACTGGCAGTAGGTGATGATCATATCAAACACCCATAAGTTGCAAGCGGTCAGCTAAACGTAACAGCCACCCAGGTATTGAGCGCTCAGAAGATCAACAAGCAAGCCTGTACATTCTCCTGTGAATCCAAACAGTAACACTACCGTACAGTCCGGTCTCGTCGTCTGATATGTCGCATATCTCGCCTAGGGGTGGTAAACGTCAGACCCCGGTAGCTCGATAAGTCGTGTCGATATGAGGTCTATAACAGTTCGAGAAACTGCTGATAACACTTACCAGTAAATCTCAGCAACCTTGGCCAGGGATTTCCGGTTATAGCCAATCGAACACAGCACAACATCAACTCCCTATACCGGGAGAGACGAATCCCCTCCTATCGCTCATTGCCTCCATGTGATTCGGGACTATACCCAAAAGCCACCTTTTTGTACGCCCTCTTGGACGTGGTATGATGGAAATCAAAGCACAGTGGGAATCACACAAGACTCTATGACGATCTTGGGACAACAGACTACTCTGTACCAGTGTCACTGGAGAACCGTCATCTGACGTGAGGTATAATACCATCTGGGAGTTCTCGGCGAGTCCGTCCAGTGTACCCAGTCTCCACTGAGCACCCGTACACCATCCTTGATGTCAAACCCCGATGGATATGGGATCATCCATCGCCCATCATATGGGTCAAGATGCGTATATGCTAGTCTACTCTGGTGTATCGATGCCCTGTCTCGATACACCCGAGACTAGGAACAGTTATAGGATGTACTCGTCGACTACCGTGGCCCCACTAGTATGATCTCATCATAGTCCCGGTAGTCGAGTACATATCCTAAGGGGTTTATCAACATGTAATATAGAGACAATCAGAGTACATGTTAAGATAAAGTGCAACCAGATAGCATACTATCATGTCGAGCAAGAAAGTCCTCCCTATATATGTCCTAGCATCCACTACAATATACATCGTATGTACAGTAATGGCCTCTACGGCATACATATAACTAACAAAGTCGTGCCGATATGAGGCTCATAACGGGTCGAGAAACTACTGGTAACACTTACCAGTAAATCTCTAAATCATCCCTGGCCAGGGACTTCCCTGTTACGGCCAATCGAGCACAGCGCAACATCAACCCCCAATACCGGGAGAGATGAAACCCCTCCTATCGCTCATTGCCTCCATGTGACTCGGGAATGTACCCAAAAACCACCGTTTTGCACGCCCTCATGGACGTGGTAAGGTGGAAATCAAAGCACGGTGGAAATCACACAAGACTCTATGACGATCTCGGGTCTACAGACTAACCTGCACAAGTGTCACCAGAGAACTGCCATCTGACATGAGGTATAATACCATCTGGGAGTTCTCGGCGAGTCCGTCCAGTGTACCCAGTCATCACTGAGCACCCGTATACCATCTCTGATGTCAAACACCAATCGATATGGGATCATCTATCGTCCATCTCATGGTTCGAGAAGCGTATACGCTAGTCTACACTGGTATATCGATGCCCCGTCTCGATACACCTACGACTAGGGACCTTGAAGGATGTACTTATGGACTACCATGTCCCCACTAGTATGATCCGTATCATAGTCCAGGTAGTCAAGTACACATCCTAAGGGCTTTACTAACATGTAACTATAAGACAGTATAAAGAGACAAGTATACATGTTAAGATAAAGAGCAACCAGATAGCATAGTATCATGTCGAGCAAGAAAGTCCTCTCTATATATGTCCAAGCATCCAATATAATATACATCATCTGTACAATACTGGCCTCTATGGCATATATACAACTAACAATCTCCTACTTGCACTAGGGCCAGCTGCTGTAGTATCGCATACCAAGCATCCCGAAGAGTCTCTCAAACTGTATCTGGGGAATGGCCTTCGTGAGTGGATCCGCAGTGTTGTTCTTCGTGTCAACCCTCCTGACCTCGATCTCCCGACGATCAACTATCTCCCGGATCTGGTGATACCGCCTCAGAATATGCCTGGATCGCTGATGGGACCTGGGTTCCTTGGCCAAAGCCACCGCTCCATTGTTATCTCAATACAATGGTATAGGATGCTCAATGGATGGAACCACTCTAAGTTCAGTAATGAACTTCTTGATCCAAACAGCCTCTTTGGCAGCGTCGTTGGCAGCGATGTATTCAGCCACCATCGTCGAGTCTGCCACGGTTTCCTGCTTGGAACTCTTCCAGCTAACCGCCCCTCCGTAGAGGGTAAAGACAAAACCCGAGTGCGACTTAGAGTCGTCCTTATCACTCTGGAAGCTCGAATCGGTAAAAGACTCCACTTGGAGTTCCCCGTTACCATACACCAAGAGCATCTCCTTAGTCCTTCGTAAGTACTTGAGAATACTCTTCACAGCTGTCCAGTGACTCTCTCCAGGATCAGCTTGATACCTACTCACTACACTTAGTGAGTATGCTACATCGGGTCTGGTACATAGCATCGCGTACATGATAGAACCTACAGCCGAAGCATAGGGTATCCCTTGCATTCGAGATCTCTCCAAATCAGTCTTGGGAGACATCTCTTTGGAGAGAGTGATTCCAGAGATCGTGGGTAAGTTCCCACGCTTGGATTCTTCCATACTAAACCTCTTTAGTATGGTGTCAATGTACCTGGATTGGGACAATCCCAATATCCTTTTAGATCTATCTCTATAGATCATAATTTCCAATATGCAGGAGGCATCACCAAGATCTTTCATTGAGAATCTTTGTGATAAGAGGATCTTGACCGATTGCAATATAGGAATGTCATTTCCTATCAAGAGTATGTCGCCCACGTACAATACGAGGAAGACAACCTTACTCTCTGCCACCTTCTTGTAGACACAAGGTTCATCTACGTTTTTGACGAAATCAAACTCTTTGATAACGACGTCAAAGCAGATGTTCCAACTCCGCGATGCTTGCTTTTATCCATAAATGGATTTAAGCAGCTTGCACACCTTGCCGCTGCTACCACTATCTACGAAGCCCTCTGGCTGAGTCATGTACACGCACTCTTCTAAATCACCGTTTAGAAAGGCGGTCCTAATATCCATTTGCCAGATTTCATAGTCATTATATACAGCAATGGCAAGCATGATCCGGATGGATTTAAGCACAGCCACTGGAGAAAAGGTTTCGTCATAGTCCACACCTGGTCTTTGACGAAAACCCTTTGCAACAAGTCTAGCTTTGAAAGTCTCCACTTTCCCATCTACACCAAGTTTTTTCTTGAAGATCCACTTGTTCCCAATGGGTTTTACCCCATCAGGAGCATCTTCCAAAGTCCATACTTTGTTGGTGTACATGGATTCCATCTCGGACCGCATTGCATCAAGCCATTTCACTGAGTCCCCACTCGTGATGGCCTGCTCGAAACTAGTTGGATCATCATCAACCATGATGCAATCCTTGCTCCCACCATCTATGAGAAAACCGCAGTATCTCTCAGGTGGGTGAGGAACCCTACTAGATCGGCGGAGAGGCTGAGGTTCGTTGGGAACTACCAAATCCTCCGGTTCCACTAAATCTTCAGTTTGAGTTTGTGTAGCCGGAATTTCTTCCAGTTCTACCTTGTCGCCACTAATTTATTTTGTAAGAAATTCCTTTTCTAAAAGGTGGCATGTCGAGAAACAAACACATTTTGTTCCTCAGTATGGTAGAAAAGATATCCATGTGAATGTTTGGGATATCCCACAAACTTGCATAGAACTGACTGTGCCTCGAGTTTGTCCGAATTTTGCGTTTTGACATAGGCTAGACAACCCCATATCTTAACTCGTTTAAGACATGGTCTCTTCCCACTCCATATCTCATAGGTGTTGTAGGTACAGATTTAGATGGAACTTGATTCAATAGGTATGCTGCTGTCTCCAGCGCATACCCCCAGAAGGAAATAGGTAACTCAACTGTGCTCATCATAGAGCGCACTATATCTAATAGGGTGCGGTTCCTCCGTTCAGATACACCGTCGTGCTGTGGTGTATATGGAGGAGTCAGCTGAGAGAGAATCCCATTCTCTTTTAGGAAGTCCAGGAATTCATTGCTCAAGTATTCACCTCCTCGATCAGATCGAAAGATTTTAATACTTTTCCCGGTTTGGTTCTCGACTTCTTGTTTATATTCTCTAAATTTCTCAAAAGCTTCTGATTTGTGTTTCATCAGGAACACATATCCGAATCTAGAGAGATCGTCAGTGAATGTAATGAAGTACGCAGAACCATTCCTGGCATGTGTAGACATGGGGCCACATACATCACTATGTACCAGTCCCAAGAGTTCCGTAACTCTCTCTCCGTATCCCGTAAATGGAGTTTTCGTCATCTTGCCTTTGAGACATGACTAGCAAGTGTCATAAGATGAAAATTCAAATGGATTCAAATATCCATCCTTATGCAATTTAGCTAGTCGTGTCGCATTGATGTGACCCAGTCTACAATACCACAAGAAGGATTCGTTCATTTCTGAACTCTTCCTCTTGTGTGTGTTTGTTATGCTCAGAACTGTTGATTGATTTAGAACATAAATGCCATTGCACATCGTGCCTGATCCAACCAACTTCTGGTTTAGAAAAATGTTCATAACATTATCCTGTAATACAAAATTATATCCTTCTTTACTCAACAAAGAAACCGATATAATGTTGCATATCAGGTTCGGCATGTAATAGCATTCGTTCAGAATCAATGTATTACCAGTTGGCAATACAAGGTGATATTCCCCGACGGTTTTAGCTGCAACAATTGCACCATTTCCAATCCTTATGTCTTTATCACCTTCTCCAAGTTCTCTACCTTTCCTAAGCCCATGTAACTGATTACATTTTTGGGATCCTAACCCGGTATCTAATACCCATGACGTAGAGGAAATGGAGAAACAGTTCTCTGTAACGAACACACCCGAAGAAAATGCATCAACATGTACTTTCTTCATTCGGGTGGCATAGGAATCCTGGTATTCCCCTATATCCTATACAGTCTTATAACTTTTATAAGAAAGAATGGAACCAACGTTCCCCAGCACAGTATAACATGCGGGTTCGGTCAATACATCCATATTATTATCTTTATTAAGGCATGATATGGTCGCTACCTGGAGAGAGAGAGAAGAAAACACTTTAGTGTATGCTCTTGCAAGATCAGATTGGTTATTATTTTATCTAATCAGGATGGCTCCCACTGTTTTTATCAAATCTTCCTTCAAATCCTAAAAGGAATGACTAGCCGGGATTAATTACACCCTACAACATCGCCAATCTTTCAGCCAGGCCAGTGTCGGTACTTTGAGGGAGGTTCCCCGTGCTTTCGCACGGACCTAATTAAAGTAAACCTCATTTTCCCAGAGGCGTAACCCCGTTGACACCTTTCTAGACACCTACTTGATCAGCTAATTGTCCTGTGTAAAACTCTCCCAGGAGTAACAATTACTCCCAGTGGGTATCGGGATCCAACTATCTCATAGAAGGTATGCAATCTCATTGCAAATTTCAACACTTGAAATTCCCGATAATATTTTGCCCCTAACCCCTGTGACCTTGACAAAGGCCAACAAATCATAGGATGCTAGTCAAGTTTAACCCGTCATTTCTTGATTGAATCAAACCCACCCGCACGACCCTTGACAAAGGCCAACAAGGTCGTACGACCACCCCAAAACAATCTGCATCATATGCATAAGCAGATAAGCACCATTCAGCTACCGCACACTACGCCTTGACAAAGGCTAACAAACGCAGCACGAATACTAAACAGTTCTTATCTGAAATGACGGAGGGCTACGACAGGTTTTTCTGAAAACCTATTGCGTAATGAAATTGATATCGTTGTAGAATCGAGTGATTTTGAGGTCACTCCCGGTGATTTTGAGGCTTTTAATAGTTTTGCTAAAGAGGTCACTCCCGGTGAAGGGATCTCGGCTCTTTCCTTATGGAATAAGGTGCAGGATATATCATATATATCACTATGCAAAGCAAAACTCCAAAAGCAATCAAAAACAAACCGAGTGTTGTAGCATCTGCCAGTTTTGCTAAAGAGGTCACTCCCGGTGAAGGGATCTCTGCTCTTTCCTCATCGAATAAGGTGCAGAATATATCATATATATCGCTATGCAAAGCAAAACTGTAGCTACCCTTTTTTATAAAGTTTTGATTCTACAACATCTTTTAAGTTTCTTTTCTTTCATTAATCACATTAATGAAGTCCCATCATTTAAGTCACCTAAACATCACAGATAAATACGACGTACACTTATGCCATCCGCATTCGCCTCGATGTCCCCTCGTGCACCGTTAGGTTAGGTAACTAACGGCAGAGCAGGGCAGGGCTAGCGCGGGTGTAAAACATAAGTAACGTCTATATAATATATCATATATACTATATACTATATACTGTATTTATCACATCTCATCACATGATCACATCACAGATATCGCAGCAGAAGAAACATATGAAATATTGGATATACTAGGATGTCCGTGTTTTATTTTGAGCCTCTATAAAACACGGATTCCACGGTCATGATGAATAGCCAAACCCACACCCCTAGACCCTTACGAGAGTGGCAAGCAACCCTACCAATTCTAGAGTTAGGAGACCCGGACTCGACTCCTCGAGTTGGTCTCCCACTGGTCTCTAGAACCCGGTTACTTATGCTCTCCTCCTTGGGTCTATCCTAGTGCGGAAAAGTAAATAATATACAAATAGGGATATCGACCTCATCCCGGAAGTGCCCTAAAAAAAGAATATTACATACATTTAATTGTACATGAATGAAAATAAAAACTCTCATCTCACATAAAAAAAAACCCGGCTATTCAGAACGCGACAATCTAATATAACATATCCAGCAACACATAACATCATATGTCATCAACGTAAGTAAATGTGCGCATCCCAATTATCGTTGACATATAGCAACGAAACCGGCGATATCACATATTACACTTACGGTCACAGAAAAGAAATTGTAAAACTACAACATTTGGAATTCACAATCTCTTTAGACATCGTAAATCCGAAATATCACATATTTCGCATTTCATGCCTAACTTTATTAATTCCACATATTGTATCACATTCCAGATAAATAGACAGTATTAAACATTCCGATCGAATAATCAAATACCCAAGATTTCCTTAATAGCTCAACACTTGAGCGGAGTTCAAAAATTCCAGAATACGTCACAGTAGCAACGGTCCAGCAGTAGAAGGGTCAAGCCAACGCCTCACATGTGGCACGCCGTACTGCCTCAAACCCTAAGGTTCAAAAGGCAGTTCAAGACGGTCACATAATCGAGTTAAGGTTTGTTGTCTTCTAGAGGGTCCATCGCGTCACATGCACGTTTTTCCGAAAGATTTAAACTCGATAAAAATTCAACACTTGAAAATTTTTCGTGCCGGGAAAAAATGAGTTAATGATATCCGTTCGAACATTTTAATACTTTCTAAATTATCCGGACAACAAATAAACGAAGTTAAAAATATCCGATTGAATCAACGAGTCCCCAAAATACCCCAGAAAAACCCAACACTTGAGTATATTTAAACGTACCCAGAAACATCAGGAAACACATACAAATGAAACTGTACAAAACTGAAACCCAAACTCTACAGTTGCGCCGCGGAACCGCCGCTAATAGCATGTCATTGCCGCGGTTCCGCGGCCGTTTAAGTGAGTTAGTGTCTCGTTTTTCAGATATGTCCATAGAATTCCCTGCTGATTTTTTTGAGTATTTTTAATTTGGAAAAAATCACATTTTCAGAAAATGTCCAGAGAGGGGTGTAATTTGACGTATCGGGGTTCGTTCGGAGTTTTAACTTCGTAAACACATCGCCTAATGCTCTAGCTAGGCTCTGATACCACTGTAGGGTTACTAGGCACTCTAATAAGGTTCTACAAGGCATCAACCATGCCGGATTAAAATTTTAGCCGTGCCGAATAACCCTAAACAAGATCGTTGCTAGAAAATTAGGGTTTCATATGCTAGTAAACTACGTTTACGACTAAGTGAATACGAAATACAACCTTTGTAGATCGGTCCTTCACTTCTTTAGCTCCTTGTTGAAGTCCCTTCGCTGTGATCGTGGTTCTCCCGGACCCTTGCATGGCTTCACGAGGCGAAAGACGCGTCCTTGCTTGAAGTTTTCGAGGCCGAAGATGATCTACGTCGAGGGGATGCCAACTCAAGCTTCTACTTCACTAACTTGAGAATTAGTGAAGCAAACATCCTAAACTAACGTGCTAGTCTAGTAGAGGATGGAGAAATAGGAAGTGGGTTCCCTTTAGAATTTTAATTCTCACAATCTTTCTCACTTCGGATCAAACCCTAGCAAGCCTTTTCTTTTTAACAATGAAGAAGAAGATGAATAAAAGAAAGAGATGAGGATAATGATCAAGTGAGTAAGCTAACCATGGTGAGTGAGTATCATATACTAACTCTTGTAAAGACATAACCATGGCTAATGCTTATGGTTGGGTTAACAAATATCCATGGTAAAAACAAACTTAGTGGACTTAGTCAATGCATCCACAAGCTTCCACAAGCTTCATGCAATATGCTAATCCTCCACTAATTTTTTAATTACTTTTAATATAAAAACCCAACATAATAAATAGCATGGTGTAAGTCTAATACACCCAAATCATGTGTATCATTAACCATGATACAAAAAGAAAACACAATTTTAATATCACACACACACACACACACACACACACACACACACACACACACACATATATATATATATATATATATTAAAGTTGTGCACATGTGAGAAAAAACCTAAAGTGAACAAGTGTTAGTTAATGTTAACTAGTATATCAAATATACAATTATACAATAAATTATTAAATCAACACTTGACTTAATAATCCGGTCATATCACATATAACCGACTAACATCCAATTTATCGACTTATCGAATCAACACTTGATTCGATAACCCGGCTATATCATATATAACCGACCGATACAAAAAGTCACGAGAATAGAATACGGTATCACATACACGCATTATTCTCGGTCCCGCACATATCACATACGTGCTCTTATTTCGTTTTGCCTGAGCCAGTAAAACCTCTATGTAGGACTCTAAAGACTCGTCAATACGCCGGCAGTAGGTGATGATCACATCAAGCACCCACAAGCCGTCAGCGGTACTAGCTGGACGTAACGGCTACCCGGGTATTGAGCGATCAGAAGATCAGCAAGCAAGCCCGCTCCAACTCCTGTAAAAGCCTGCCGGTAACACTTCCCGTACAGTCCGGTCTCCTCGTCTGATATGTCGCATATCAAGTCTAGGGATGGTAAACGTCAGACCCCAATAACCGATAAGTCGTGCCGATATGAGGCTCATAACGGGTCGAGAAACTACTGGTAACACTTACCAGTAAATCTCTAAATCAGCCCTGGCAAGGGACTTCCCTGTTACGGCCAATCGAGCACAGCGCAACATCAACCCCCAATATCGGGAGAGAAGAAACCCCTCCTATCACTCATTGCCTCCATGTGACTCGGGACTGTACCCAAAAACCACCGTTTTGCACGCCCTCATGGACGTGGTAAGGTGGTAGTCAAAGCACAGTAGGAATCACACAAGACTCTATAACGATCTCGGGTCTACAGACTAACCTGCACAAGTGTCACCAGAGAACTGCCATCTGACGTGAGGTATAATACCATCTTGGAGTTCTCGACGAGTCCGTCCAGTGTACCCAGTCATCACTGAGCACACGTATACCATCTCTGATGTCAAACACCAATGGATATGGGATCATCCATCGCCCATCTCATGGGTCGAGAAGCGTATACGCTAGTCTACACTAGTATATCGAGGCCCCGTCTCGATACACCTATGACTAGGGACCTTGAAGGATGTACTTATGGACTACCATGTCCCCACTAGTATGATCCGCATCATAGTCTAGGTAGTCAAGTACACATCCTAAGGGCTTTACCAACATGTAACTATAAGACAGTATAAAGAGACAAGTATACATGTTAAGATAAAGAGCAACCAGATAGCATACTATCATGACGAGCAAGAAAGTCCTCTCTATATATATCCAAGCATCCAATATAATATACATCATCTGTACAATACTGGCCTCTAGGGCATACAAACAACTAATAGTAGGTTTTTGATATGATCATCATCTACTACCGGCGTATTGACGATTCTTTAGAGTCCTACACAGAGGTTTCTTGACTCAGGAAAAACGGAGTAGGAGCACATATGTGATATGTGCGGGACCGAGGATAATGCGGTATGTGATACCTTATTGGATTCTCGCGATATGAGATATCGGCCGGGTATATGTGATATAGCCGGCTCATCGTATTAGTCGGTTATATGCGATATAGCCGGATTGTCGGATGAAGTGTTATTCGATAATTTAATGTATAATAATATATATGATATATTAAATTACATTAACTAATATTAGCTCACTAAAAGATTCTTTTTCTCACTCGGGTAATACATTGATATATATGTGATATATGTTAAATGTATTATTTTATTTTGTTATAATAAATATTATATATGTGATATATAATATTGTAACATGATATGATTACTAATGCAACATGTTTAGTGTAGTTTAAACATGATTTGGGTTTGGATTAGGGTTAAGACTTCTAGTAGATTCTAGTAGCTTTTCTTTTGTCTTGAAAAAGATATTATGCTTGATATTTTCAAGTGACTCACTCTTAACCCAACCCAAACCCTAGCCCTAGTTAAATCTCTACATGGGTCACCCTTGACAATGGTTGCATTATTCATCATGTTTATCTTTGCATTATTCATCACAAAAGATTTATGAATGATTCTTTTTCTTCTTCCTTCCTCTTTTCATGAAAAAGCTTTCTTGATTTGATTTTGTGATGAAAATTGATTGAGAATAAGAAAACAAATGAGAGCAAAAATCCTACTTCATCATCCTCATCTATCCTTGCCATTTAGATGAGAGTGTTCACTTCATTCAGTGAGTGTTAGCTTGTGTTAATGAAACTTCAAGGTAGATAATCTATGTTATCGAAGATCGGAAGCAAGACTGCATCTTTCTCTTCGTGGAGCCTCTCGAGAGTCCGGAACACGATGATTGCAGCGAAGGGACCACAACACGGAGCTTATGAAGTGAAGGACCGGATCTACAAAGGTTGTAATCCCTCTCACTTAGTGTTAAAGTGTTTAACATGCTAGTTTTCGCATAAACTCTAGTTTAAAGATCCAGCTTTGGGTTGTTCGGCACGGTTAAAATTTTAATTGGGCATGGTTGATGCCTCGTAGACCCTTGTGCGCGTGCATAGCAACCCTACAAAAACCACATCGAGAGTTTCAAATATACAGGAAACTTTCTAGTGTTTCATACCTTCTAGAGTGTTGTGACTCGAGTGGATTCCATCTACGTCATTACATAATGATAGTTGGATCCCGATCCCACAGATGAGTAGAATTACTCTTGTGAGATTTTCTCACTTAACAATCGATGCTATAAACCAAGTAGGTGTCTAGAATGATGTTAGCGGGACTACGCCTCCAGGAAAAAGAGGTTATATAATTAAGGAACTTCGCGAAAGTGTTGGAAAACCTCCTTCGAAGTACCAACACTAGCCTGGCCGAAAGGTTAAGCAAGTATTGTGACGTGCGATTAATCCTGACTAGTTCTTCTTTTGGGGTTTGAAGAAGAATTCAAGGAAACAATGGGAGCCATCCTGATTAGATAAACTAATAACCAATCTAATCTTGCAAAAGTGCACGCTGAATGTTTCTTTTCTCTCTCTCCAGGTTGCAACCAATTCACGCCCTAATCAAGATAATAAAATGTATCGCTTGACCGATCCGAATTCTTATTCGGGGCTGGAGAACGTCGGTTTGGCTCTAACTAATGACAACAGTCATGAGTATGAGCAGAGGAATGAGGATTGCATGAATTCCTTGATGACCCCATCGAAGAAGAAGCATACCATTGCGTCTCCTTCAGGTGTTCTTGTTATTGAGAACAGCTTTTCGGTCAGTCTTACCTTCTGGGTACTAGATACCGGATCAGGATCTCATATCTGTAATTTATTGTAGGGACTGAGAAAAAGTAGGATGGTTGGACCTGGTGATATATCCCTCAGAGTAGGGAACGGAGCACAATTTGATGCTTCTGCCGTCGGTGAATATCACCTAGCATTGCCAAATGGCAATACTATGATTTTGAACAATTGCTACTATGTACCCTCCATGGTTTGCAACATCATATCAGTTTCTTTATTTGATAAAAATGGATATAAGTTTGTTCTTGATAGAAATATCATGAACATTTACCTTAATTAGGTATTGGTTGCAGAAGGTATACTGTGTAATGGTATCTATGTTCTAAATCAAAACGCGGTTTTCAATATGCAAAACACACACAAGAGGAAGAGTTCAGAAGTGAACGAATCTTACTTGTGGCATTGTAGACTTGGTCATATCGGAAAGAAAAGACTAAGTAAGTTGCATAAAGATAGATTTTTGAATACGTTCGAATTTTCATCTTATGAAACTTGTCAGTCACGTCTCAAATGAAAAATGACCAAATCTCCGTTCATTGGACACGGAGAAAGAGTAGCAGAGCTCTTGGGACTCATACACAGTGATATATGTGGTCCAATATCTATACATGCAAGGGGTGGATTCTCGTACTTCATCACATTCACTGACGATCTCTCTAGGTTCGGATATGTGTATCTTATGAAACACAAATCTGAAGCTTTTGAGAAATTCAAAGAATTCAGAAACTAAGTAGAGAACCAGACTGGCAAAAGTATCAAGATCCTCCAATCTGATAGAGGAGGGGAGTACTTAAGCACGGAATTCCTAGAATACCTAAAAGAGAAAGGAATTCTCTCTCAGCTTACTCCTCCGTATACACCACAGCACAACGGTGTGTCGGAGCGGAGGAATCGTACCCTTATGGATATGGTTCACTCCATGATGAGTAGTGCTGAGTTGCCTCTTTCATTCTGAGGGTTTGCTCTTGAATCAGCTGCATTCTTATTGAATAGAGCACCGACCAAATCAGTTCCTACCCCCATATGAAATATGGAGTGGGAAGAGACCATGTTTTAATTACATAAGATATGGGAATGTTCTACTTTTGTCAAAAGCAGGACCCTAGTAAATTCGAGGCAAGATCTGTACTGTGCAAGTTTGTAGGATGCCCTATGTATTCAAAGGGATATCTGTTCTACCACACTCAGGAACAGAAGGTGTTTGTATCTCGCCACGCTTCCTTTTTGGAAAGGGGATTTCTTACAAAAGAAATTAATAGGAGTACGGTAGAATTGGAAGAGATTTCTGAACCATAAATTATAACAGAAGATTCGGTAGAACCCCTAGATTCAGTTGTACCCGACGAACCTCAGCCACTCTACAGATCTAGTAGGATTTCTCATCCGCCCGAGAGATGCTACGGTTTTCTCATAGACGGGGATCGAGGGGATTGAATCTTGGAAGAAGATGATCCTACTACTTTCAGGCAGGTCATCATCAGTAGGGACAGGGACTCTGATAAATGGCTGGATGCCATGCGATCCAAAATGGAGTCCATGTACACCAATAAAGTGTGAACCTTGGATATTGCTCCACGTGGGGTAAAACCCGTTGGATGCAAATGGATCTACAAAATGAAACTTGGTGTAGATGGGCAGGTGGAAACCTATAAGGTTAGACTTGTTGCAAAAGGTTTTCGTCAAAGACCAGGTGTAGACTATGACGAAACCTTTTCTCCAGTGGCTATGCTCAAATCCATTCAGATCCTAGTTACCATTGCTGCCTTCCATGACTATGAGATCTGGCAGATGGACGTAAAAACGGCTTTTCTAAATGGAAGTTTGGAAGAGTGCGTTTATATGGATCAGCCGGAGGGTTTTGTAGACAGTGGGAGAAGCGGGAAGGTGTGCAAGTTGCTTAAATCTATTTATGGATTAAAGCAGGCATCGTGGAGTTGGAACATCTGTTTTGATGAAACAGTCAAGGGATTTGACTTCATCAAAAACGAGGATGAGCCTTGTATATATAAGAAGATTGTAGGACGAACTGTCGTATTCCTAGTCTTGTACGTGGACGACATTCTTTTGATAGGAAATGATATTCCTATGCTACAATCGGTCAAGCTATTCTTTTCATAAAGGTCCTCCATGAAGGACCCAGGTGATGCCTCATACATTCTGGGGATTAAGATCTACAGAGATAGATCCAAGAGATTACTGGGACTTTCACAATCCAGGTACATAGAGACCGTACTAATTGTTAGTTATGTATATGCCCTAGAGGCCATTGTTGTACATTTGATGTATATTTTGATGGATGCTTAGATATATACAGAGAGGACTTTCTTGCTCGTCATGATAGTATGCTATTTGGTTTCACTTTATCTTAACATGTTGACTTGTATTGGTTTACTGTCTTTCTCTCACATGTTGATAAAGCCCTTAGGATCTGTGCTCGACTACTGGGACTATGATGAGATCATACTAGTGGGGCCATAGTAGTCGATGAGTACATCCTATAACTGTTCCTAGTCGAGGGTATATCGAGACAGGGCATCGATACACCAGAGTAGACTAGCGTATACACATCTTGACCCATATGATGGGCGATGGATGATCCCATATCCATCGGTGTTTGACATCAAGGATGGTGTACGGGTGCTCAGTGGAGACTGGGTACACTGGACGGACTCGCCGAGAACTCCCAGTTGGTGATATACCACACGTCAGATGGCAGTTCTCCGGTGACACTGGTACAGGGTAGTCTGTAGACCCGATATCGTCATAGAGTCTTGTGTGATTCCCACTGTGCTTTGATTTCCACCTTACCACGTCCACGAGGGCGTGCAAAACGGTGGCTTTTGGGTACAGTCCCGAATCACATGGAGGCAATGAGCGATAGGAGGGGTCGTCTCTCCCGGTATAGGGAGTTGATGTCGTGCTGTGTTCGATTGGCTATAACTGGAAGTCCCTGGCCAGGGCTGATATAGAGATTTACTGGTAAGTGTTACTAGTAGTTTCTCGACCTGTTTTGAGCCTCACATCGACACGACTTATCGGTTACTGGGGTCTGACGTTTACCACCCCTAGACTTGATATGCGACATATCAGACGAACAGACCAGACTGTACTGGAGTGTTACTGATTGGATTCACAGGAGAACGAACAGGCTAGCTTGTTGATCTTCTAATCGCTCAATACCTGGGTGGCTGTTACGTTTAGCTGACCGCTTGCAGCTTGTGGGTGTTTGATATGATCATCACCTGCTACCGGCGTATTGACGATTCTTTAGAGTCCTACACAGAGGTTTCTTGGCTCAGGCGAAACGGAGTAGAGGCACATATGAGATATGTGCAGGACCGAGGATAATGCGATATGAGATACCGTATTATATTCACGCGATATTTTGATATGAATCGGGAGATCGGATCAAGTGTTGATTCGACGAATCGGTACATGATATATTAGCTGGTTATATTCGATATAGCCGGATCTTTGGATCAAGTGTTGATTCGATGATTTAATGTATAATAATATATATGATATACTGTATTACATTATCTAATATTGGTTCGCTTTATTATTTCATTTTCTCACTAGATGATACATTGATATATATGCGATATATGTTAATTGTATTATTTTCTTTTGTTGCAAATATATAATATATATGTGATATATATTATTGTGACATGATATGATTTATTATTAAACATGTTTAAGGATGATTAAATGGGATTAGGGTTTGATTAGGGTTAGCTTCTTCTTGTTCATTCTAGAAGCTTTGCTTTTGTCTTGGTTAAGATATTATGGTTGATATTTTTCCATGACTCATTTTCTAACCTAACCAAACCCTAACCCTAGTTTATTCTCTTCAACTTTTATCCTGTCATCCTTGACCATGGTTAGATAATCAATCATATACACTTGACTACTATTCATCATAAAAGGATTATCTTTTCCATTATCATCTCTTCTCTCTTGAGTTCTAAAAGAAAAAGCTTACTAGTTAATTCTTATGTGATGATTTCAAGTGAGAAAGTGAATAAAAAGAAAGCATAAATACTACTCCCTCATCCTCATCTTATCTAGCCCATGAGATTAGGGTGTTCATCTCTTTAGAGTGAGAAAGCTTGGGTTTTTGCAACTTCGACGTAGATCATCGGAGATTCGGAACACTTCAAGCTAGCATGGATCGTTCGAGTCGTGGAGCCTCTCTTGAGTCCGGGAGATCGTGGATCACGGCGAAGGGACTACTACTCGGAGCTTGTGAAGCGAAGGAGCGGACTACAAAGGTTGTAATCCCTCACACTTAGCTTTAAAGATATCATCTTGCATGCTAAACCCTAATAATCTAGCAAAGATCCCGTCTTTGGGTTGTTCGGCACGTCTAAAATTTTATCCGGGCATGTTTGATGCCTTATGAACCTTCACAAGAGTGCCTAGGAACCCTACAGTGGTATCAGAGCCTAGCTAGAGCATTAAGCGACGTGTTTACGAAGTTAAAACTCCGATCGAACCCGAACCGACGAAATTTACCCCCTCTTTGGAAATTTTTCAAAATCTGGGGTTTTTCTGAATTAAAAATACCTGAAAAATACAGCAAGAAAATATAAGAATTATGGTGAAATCCGTGCCTCCAATTCGACAACTTGGCAGCGGAACCGCGGCAAAGACCCACCATTAGCGGCGGTTCCGCGGCAGTATAAGTGTATTAGGCACGGTTTTGTGCACAGTAATTCTTGTATCTGTATTTACTATTTTATGGGTATTTTTATTCTGACTCAAGTGTTGAGTATTCTGGGGTTTCTTTTGTAATCGTAAATTCGATCGGAATATTTAAATTCGTTTTTATTTCCGGATATTTAGAAACTGTTAAACTATTTGAACGGATATCATTAACTCACTGTTTCCCGAAACGGCAAACTTTCAAGTGTTGAATTTTTATCGGGTTTAAATCTTTCGGAAAAATTGTACAAGTTAAGCGGTGGACCCTCTAGAAGACAACAAACCTTAACTTGATTATGTGACCGTCTTGAACTGCCTTTTGAACCTTCGGGTTTGGGGCAGTACGGCGTGCCACATATGAGGCGTTGGCTTGACCCTTCTACGGCTGGATCACTGGTACTATGACATATTCCGGGATTATTTGAACTCCGCTCAAGTGTTGAGCACTTTGGGAAATTTTGGGTATTTGATTATCTGTTCGAAAAGTTTAATACTGTCTATTTATCTGGAATGTGATACAATATGTGGAATTCATAGAGTTAAGCATGAAATGCGAAGTATGTGATATTTCGGATTTACGATGTCTAAAGTGATTGTGGATTCCAAATATTGTAGTTTTACACTTTCTTTTCTGTGACCGTAAGTGTAGTATGTAGTTGTATTGCCGGTCTTCGCTGCTATACATCGGCGACGATCGGTGTATGCATACTTACATACGTTGATGATATGTGATATGATGTGTTGCTGAGATATGATGTGCAGGATTGTCGCGATTGAATAGCCGGGGGTTTTATGTGAGATGGGAGTTTTATATTTTCATTCATGTAAATTCAAATGTAATGTAATATTCTTTTATTTGGGGCACTTCCAGGTTGAGGTTGATGCCACCAGTATTGTATATTATTTACTATTCCGCATTAGGATGGACCCAAGGAGGTGAGCACAGGTGACCGGGTTCTAGGGTTCAGTGGGAGGCCATCTCGAGGAGTCGAGACCGGGTCTCCTAAACTCCATAATTGGTAGGGTCGCTTGCCGCTCTCGTAGGGGTCCAGGGTGTGGGCTTGGCTATTCATCGCGACTGTGGAATCCGTATTTTCTATTATTGGCTAAGTACTAAATACGGAAGTCCTAGTATATCCCACATTATATATATGTTTCTGCTGTGATATCTGTGATGTGATCATTTGATATGTTCTGATGGATACAGTATATAGTATATATGATATATTATATAGATGTTACTTATGTTTTACACCCGCACTAGCCCTGCCCTGCTCTGTCGTTAGTTATCTAACCTAACGGTGCACGAGGGGACATCGAGGCGAATGCGGATGGCATAAGTGTACGTCGTATTTATCTGTGATGCTTAGGAAGCATAAGCTGATGGGATTTTTATTAATGAGATTAATAAAAATAAAAGAAACCTAAAAGATGTTGTAGAATCAAAACTTTATAAAAAGGGTAGCTACAGTTTTGCTTTGCATAGCGGTATATATGATATACCCTGCACCTTATTCGATGAGGAAAGGGCCGACGATCCCTTCACCGGGAGTGACCCCTTTAGCAATAACTGGCAGATGCTACACACTCAGTTTGTTTTTGATTGCTTCTATAGTTTCTGCTTTGCACAGTGATATATATGATATATCCCGCACCTCATTCGACGAGGAAAGGGCCGACGATCCCTTCACCGGGAGTGACCCCTTTAGTAAAACTAGAAAAGCCTCAAAAACACTCCATTTCAAAATTTCACATGATTCTACGACGATATCAAGTTCATTACGCTCATGGTTTTTCTGAAAAAACTACATAGCCCTCCGTCATTTCAGATAGATATTATTTAGTATTCGCGCTACGGTAGTTTGGCATTCGTCAAGGCGTAGTGTACGGTGGCTAACTAGTATTTATCTGCTTATGCATATGATGCAGATTGGATTAGGGTATTCGTACGGCGTTGTTTGGCATTCGTCAAGGGTCGTGCGGGTGGATTTACGTCAATCAAGAAATGTACGGGTTGAACTTGACTAGTGGACTATGGGTTGTTTGGCATTCGTCAAGGTCATAGAACACTAGGGGTAAAATATTATTGGGAATTTCAAGTGTTGAAATTTGCAATGAGATTGCATACCTTCTATTAGATAGTTGGATCCCGATACCCACTGCGAGTAAGAGTTACTCCTGGGAGAGTTTTACACAGGACAATTAGTCGATCAAGTAGGTGTCTAGAAAAGTGTTAACGGGGTTACGCCTCTGGGAAAACGAGGTTTACTTTAATTAGGTCCGTGCGAAAGCACGGGGAACCTCCCTCAAAGTACCGACACTGATCTGGCTGAAAGATTGACGAAATTGTAGGGTGTAATTAATTCCGGCTAATCTTACCTTTTAGGGTTTGAAGGTAGATTTGATAAAAACAGTGGGAGACATCCTGATTAGATAAGATAATAACCAATCTAATCTTGCAAGAGCATACGCTAAAGTGTTTTCTTCTCTCTCTCTCTAGGTAGCGACCATGTCAGGCCATAATCAAGATAATAATATGGATGTATTGTCTGAACCCGTTTATTATACTGAGAAGGGGAACGTTGGACCCGTTCTTTCTTATAAGAGTTATAAGACTGAACAGGGAATAGAAGAATATCTAGATTCTCAAGCCGCCCAAAAGAACATGCATGTTGATGCATCTTCTTCGGGTGTGTTAGTTATTGAGAACTGTTTCTCAGTTCACCCTACGTCCTGGGTATTAGATACCGGATCAGGATCCCACATATGTAAAGAGTTACATGGGCTACGTAAAGGTAGAGAACTGGGAAAAGGTGATCATTCCGTTCAAGTAGGGAACGGTGCAAGTATTGCAGCCAAAGCAGTTGGCGAATATCACCTTATATTGCCAAGTCGTAATACACTGATTCTAAATGAGTGCTATTATATACCGAACATGATGTGCAACATTATATCAGTTTCTTTATTAAGTAAAGAAGGATATAATTTTGTAGTACAGGATAATGTTATGAACATATTCCTAGATCAAAAGTTGATTGCATCAGGCTCGTTACATAATGGCATATTCATTCTAAATCAGAATACAGTCCTCAATATACAAAACACACACAAGAGGAAGAGTTCAGAAATGAACGAATCCTTCTTATGGCATTGTAGACTTGGTCATATCAATGCGACACAACTGGCTAAGTTATATAAAGATGGATATTTGAATCCGTTTGAATTTTCATCTTATGATACTTGCCATTCATGTCTCGAAGGAAAAATGACCAAAGCTCCGTTTAGTGGACACGGAGAAAGAGTTACTGAACTCTTAGGACTAATACATAGTGATGTATGCGGTCCCATGTCTACGCATCCCAGGAACGGTTCTTCCTACTTTATTACATTCACTGACGATCTCTCTAGATACGGGCATGTGTTCCTGTTGAAACACAAGTCTGAAGCTTTTGAGAAATTCAGAGAATATAAGCACGAAGTAGAGAACCAAACGGGCAAAAGTATTAAGATCCTTCGATCTGATCGAGGAGGAGAATACTTGAGCAATGAGTTCCAAGATTATCTAAAAGAGAATGGGATTCTCTCTCAGCTTACTCCACCTTATACACCACAGCACAACGGTGTATCGGAACGAAGGAATCGCACCCTATTAGATATGGTGCGTTCAATGATGAGTACAGCTGAGTTACCTATTTCCTTCTGGGGGTATGCGCTTGAAACAGCCATACACCTATTGAATATGGTTCCTACCAAATCAGTGCCTACCACTCCATATGAGATATGGAAAGGGAAGAGACCATCTCTTAAGTATGTTAAGATATGGGGTTGTCCATCCTATGTCAAAAGATAAAATCCGGACAAACTCGAGGCAAGATCAGTCTTATGCAAGTTTGTAGGATATCCCAAAAATTCACAAGGGTATATCTTCTACCACCCCGAGGAACAAAAGGTGTTTGTTTCTCGACATGCCAATTTCTTAGAAAAAGGTTTTCTTATGAAACAGATTAGTGGCATTGAGGTAGAACTGGAAGAGATTCCAGCGACACAAACTATAATAGAAGACTTGGTAGAACCAGAGGATTCAGTAGTACCCGACGAACCCCAGCCTCTCCGCCGATCTAGCAGGGTTTCTCATCCACCTGAGAGATACTACGGTTTTCTCATTGATGGTGGAAGCGAGGATTGCATCATGGAAGTTGATGACCCGACTAGTTTCGAGCAGGCCATCACGAGTAATGACTCTGTGAAATGGCTGGATACAATGCGATCTGAGATGGAATCCATGTACACCAATAAAGTATGGATTTTGGAAAATGCTCCTGAAGGGGTAAAACCCATTGGGAGCAAGTGGATTTTTAAAAAGAAATTTGGTGTAGATGGAAAAGTTGAGACTTTCAAAGCTAGACTTGTAGCAAAGGGATTTCGTCAACGACCAGGTGTGGATTATGATGAAACCTTTTCTCCAGTGGCTATGCTTAAGTCCATCCGGATCTTACTTGCCATTGCTGCATACCATGACTACGAAATCTGGCAAATGGATGTTAAGACCGCCTTTCTAAATGGTGATTTAGAAGAGTGCATGTACATGACTCAGCCAGAGGGCTTCGTAGATAGTGGGAGCAGCGGAAAGGTGTGCAAGCTGCTTAAATCCATTTATGGGTTAAAGCAAGCATCGCGGAGTTGGAACATCTGTTTTGATGTAGTAGTCAAAGAGTTTGACTTCATCAAAAACATAGATGAACCTTGTATCTATAAGAAGGTAGCAGAGAGTAAGGTTGTCTTCCTCATATTGTACGTGGATGACATACTCTTGATAGGAAATGACATTCTTATGCTGCAATTGTTGCGCCACGGCAGCGCCCCGGCCGTCTTCCGAGGCCATAATGCGGAATCAAAATTTTTCTTAACTTTAAACTGGCGCTACCGCGGACAATATACCCGGATCGTAACCAATAACAGATACTAGCTAACAAGAGATGTGGTGAGAGATGTACCGAGCGATCCATTTCCTTCGGTCTTCTCGTCGTCGTCCCGATCTCCCGCGGAATCGCCATCCGTCGTCTTCTCGTCGGAAAGGGCACCACGTAGCCGGATTCTTTTACGGGCTCCCACCTCTGGACCGAGGCAACTCGGGCGCGAAGTTGGCTGGCCGACGCGTCCAAGAAGTGCTGTAGGCTAGTGTAGAATGGTTGTCCCATTTGGGGTAGTGAAGTTGCCATTGGTGATGGAGGAATGAGGTTAAGGAAAAATGGTGCTTTCATTTTTCCAAACAAGAAGAAGGAGATGAAGAAATATGTGCCACCACAAAAATGAATCTCTCATCCTCACTCAAGAGTGGCCGGCCTCTTTGAAGAATGGTGGAGGGAATCAAAATTGCAAAACCATGAAGGGAGGTGACGGTAGTAAAAGGTGAAGGGGTGACCACATCCAAACATCATGATAACAAAACTCAAATCAATTTCTAATCCTTTCATATCTTAATTAATGCAAAGGAAAAGACTAAGAAAGTATCTCATGATTATGAACCATCATGAAACCCCATAAATGCAAGATACCCCCCCTCCACAAATGTTATTTGCAAACTTGCAAATAACCCCCTCCATCGGAAAAGTCCGGCCGGGAAAGAACAAAGGAAAACCGGCCGGAACGGAATGCAAACTGGCAACTCCAGAAAACTGGTCCCGTAATAAATTACAGGAAAACCCCGATACTGTGCATACACACCCGCATCTGTATACCGACCGGATACAAATGCAATGAGACAAAATCTACACTGTACAATACTAGGATCCGGCTTAAACAAAAGCCGGCTAGTAATATCAGTCCGATCTTGATTCGTGCAATACCGCACGTATCTGATCGAACCCTGCCATATATCCATACGGCCACTAGTACAAACCGTCCGATCCTGATCCGTGCAATACCGCACGTATCTGATCGGACCCTGCCATATCTCCATACGGCCTCTACAGCGTTTCGCCCGAAACTTGAGTAACTGAAAGTGTGGTAGACTCTAAAGACTCGTCAATACTATGGCTGTGGATTTAACCACTAGCACGTCATAGGTATAAGCCAATACGTGACGGGCCACCAGCTATTGACCAAAAAGGGACGTCGATGAGCGAACTCATCCTGACACCCTACTGAGCCTGTCAGTGACAATATCCGTACAGTCCGGTCCGTTCGTCTATGAGCATCGCATGGCTGGCCTAGGGGGTTGGTAAAAGTCAGACCCCCAAAAGCGGTACAAGTCGTGTCGGAGTGTAGCCCAGAACACCCTGAGATACTACTGGAATACCTACCAGTAAATCTCCAGCTTCGGCCGAGGGCTTTGTGTAATGGCTCTCCTAGACACAGCGCGACCTCACCCCCAATACCGGGAGAGACGAACCCCTGCAGATCCGCTCACTGCCTCCATGTGGCTCGGGACTGTACCCAACTAAAACCTGTTTGCACGACTCCTTTGAGCCGTGGTAGGGTAGTAATCAAAGCACAGTGGGAACTCACACGAGACAAATGACGATCTCAGGTCGATGAACTAACCTGTACACATGTCACCAGGGAACTGCTATCTGACGTCAGGTATAAGACCAACTAGCATGTTCCCGGCGAGTCCTGTCCGGTGTACTCATAACCCAATGAGCACCTGTATACATCTTAGGTGAACCAACTGACACCAGTGGCTTGTGAGACCGGCTACCGCCCCTCGTCGGGGTCTCGACTGTATACACTAGTCTACTAATGGAGTATCGATGCCCTGTCTCGAAACTCCTACGACTAGGGACCTTTTAAAGATGTGCTTATAGACTACCAGCTCTCACGTATATGATCGCCATCATACTGCTGCCCGTCAACAAAGAATCCTAGGGGCTCTATCAACGTGTAATAGCGACCTCTCAGGTCACCTCAAGCAGTACACGATGATAAAGATAAACCAGATAGCATGCTATCATCTTGAGTAAGACTGTCCTACAGGGACAGGTCCTCCCTCAATCATTGCAATCACGTGCCTGTGATCCAATAATTGACTCTGAGGGCACTATCTCCAACAGCAATCAGTCAAGCTCTTCTTATCACAGAGATTCTCAATGAAAGATCTAGGTGATGCCTCCTGTATATTGGGAATTAGGATCTATAGAGATAGATCCAAAAGGATACTGGGATTGTCCCAATCCAGGTACATTGACACCATACTAAAGAGGTTTAGTATGGAAGAATCCAAGCGTGGGAACCAACCCACGATCTCTGGACTCACTCTCTCCAAAAAGATGTCTCCCAAGACTGATTTGGAGAGAGCTCGCATGCAAGGGATACCCTATGCTTCGGCGGTAGGCTCTATCATGTATGCGATGCTATGTACCAGACCCGATGTTGCATACTCACGAAGTATAGTGAGTCGGTATCAAGCAGATCCTGGAGAGAGTCACTGGACAGCTGTGAAGAACATTCTCAAGTACTTACGAAGGACTAGAGATATGTTCTTGGTGTATGGTAACGGAGAACTCCGGGTGGAGTCCTTTACCGATTCCAGCTTCCAAAGTGATAAGGACGACTCAAAGTCGCAATCGGGATTTGACTTTACCCTCAATGGAGGGACGATATGTTGGAATAGTTCCAAACAAGATACCGTTGCAGACACAACGATGGAGGCTGAATACATCGCTGCCAACGATGCTGCCAAAGAGGCTGTCTGGATGAAAAAGTTCATCACTGAACTTGGTGTGGTTCTATCCATTGAACATCCAATACCTTTGTATTGCGATAACAATGGAGCTGTGGCTTTGGCCAAGGAACCCAGATCCCATCAGAAATCCAGACATATTCTGAGGCGGTATCAGCTGATCAGGGAGATAGTTGATCGCCGGGAGATCGAGGTCGGGAGAGTAGATACGAAGGACAACACTGCGGATCCACTCACAAAGTCCATTCCCCAGATACAGTTTGAGAGATTATTCGGGATGCTAGGTATGAGATACTACAGCAGCTGGCCTTAGTGCAAGTGGGAGATTGTTAGTTATGTATATGCCCTAGAGGCCATTATTGTACATTTGATGTATATAATGATGGATGCTTAGATATATACAGAGAGGACTTTCTTGCTCGTCATGATAGTATGCTATTTGGTTTCACTTTATCTTAACATGTTGACTTGTATTGGTTTACTGTCTTTCTCTCACATGTTGATAAAGCCCTTAGGATCTGTGCTCGACTACTGAGACTATGATGAGATCATACTAGTGGGGCCATAGTAGTCGATGAGTACATCCTATAACTGTTCCTAGTCGAGGGTATATCGAGACAGGGCATCGATACACCAGAGTAGACTAGCGTATACACATCTTGACCCATATGATGGGCGATGGATGATCCCATATCCATCGGTGTTTGACATCAAGGATGGTGTACGGGTGCTCAGTGGAGACTGTGTACACTGGACGGACTCGCCGAGAACTCCCAGTTGGTGATATACCACACGTCAGATGGCAGTTCTCCGGTGACACTGGTACAGGGTAGTCTGTAGACCCGATATCGTCATAGAGTCTTGTGTGATTCCCACTGTGCTTTGATTTCCACCTTACCACGTCCACGAGGGCGTGCAAAACGGTGGCTTTTGGGTACAGTCCCGAATCACATGGAGGCAATGAGCGATAGGAGGGGATTCGTCTCTCCCGGTATAGGGAGTTGATGTCGTGCTGTGTTCGATTGGCTATAACTGGAAGTCCCTGGCCAGGGCTGATATAGAGATTTACTGGTAAGTGTTACCAGTAGTTTCTCGACCAGTTATGAGCCTCACATCGACACGACTTATCGGTTACTGGGGTCTGACGTTTACCACCCCTAGACTTGATATGCGACATATCAGACGAACAGACCGGACTGTACGGGAGTGTTACTGATTGGATTCACAGGAGAACGAACAGGCTAGCTTGTTGATCTTCTAATCGCTCAATACCTGGGTGGCTGTTACGTTTAGCTGACCGCTTGCAGCTTGTGGGTGTTTGATATGATCATCACCTGCTACCGGCGTATTGACGATTCTTTAGAGTCCTACACAGAGGTTTCTTGGCTCAGGCGAAACGGAGTAGAGGCACATATGAGATATGTACAGGACCGAGGATAATGCGATATGAGATACCGTATTATATTCTCACAATATTTTGATATGAATCGGGACATCGGATCAAGTGTTGATTCGACGAATCGGTACATGATATATTAGCTGGTTATATTCGATATAGCCGGATCGTTGGATCAAATGTTGATTCGATGATTTAATGTATAATAATATATATGATATATTGTATTACATTATCTAATATTGGCTCGCTTTATTATTTCATTTTCTCACTAGATGATACATTGATATATATGCGATATATGTTAATTGTATTATTTTCTTTTGTTGCAAATATATAATATATATGTGATATATATTATTGTGACATGATATGATTTATTATTAAACATGTTTAAGGATGATTAAATGGGATTAGGGTTTGATTAGGGTTAGCTTCTTCTTGTTCATTCTAGAAGCTTTGCTTTTGTCTTGGTTAAGATATTATGGTTGATATTTTTCCATGACTCATTTTCTAACCTAACCAAACCCTAACCCTAGTTTATTCTCTACAACTTTTATCCTATCATCCTTGACCATGGTTAGATAATCAATCATATACACTTGACTACTATTCATCACAAAAGGATTATCTTTTCCATTATCATCTTCTTCTCTCTTGAGTTCTAAAAGAAAAAGCTTACTAGTTAATTCTTATGTGATGATTTCAAGTGAGAAAGTGAATAAAAAGAAAGCATAAATACTACTCCCTCATCCTCATCTCATCTAGCCCATGAGATTAGGGTGTTCATCTCTTTAGAGTGAGAAAGCTTGGGTTTTTGCAACTTCGACGTAGATCATCAGAGATTCGGAACACTTCAAGCTAGCATGGATCGTTCGAGTCGTGGAGCCTCTCTTGAGTCCGGGAGATCGTGGATCGCGGCGAAGGGACTACTACTCGGAGCTTGTGAAGCGAAGGAGCGGACTACAAAGGTTGTAATCCCTCACACTTAGCTTTAAAGATATCATCTTGCATGCTAAACCCTAATAATCTAGCAAAGATCCCGTCTTTGGGTTGTTCGGCACGTCTAAAATTTTATCCGGGCATGTTTGATGCCTTATGAACCTTCACAAGAGTGCCTATGAACCCTACACTAAAGAGATATAGTATGGAAAATTCCAGGCGCAGTAACATACCCGCATTGCACGGAATCACCCTCTCCAAAGAGATGTCTCTCAAGACTGATGAGGAGAGGGTTCGCATGAGCACTATAATCTACGCTTCGTTGGTAGGATCTATAATGTATGTGATGCTATGTACCCGACCAGATGTAGCTTACGCGCTTAGCGTGGTGAGCCGATATCAGTCTAACCCAAGTGAGAACCACTCGACAGCTGTTAAGAACATTCTTAAGTACCTGAGAAGGACTAAAAACTGTTCCTGGTATTCGGTAATGAGGACCTCCAGGTGGAGTCTTTTACCGATTCGAGCTTTCAGAGTGACAAGAATGACAGCAGGTCTGTCTCGGGTTTTGTGTTTACCCTCAACGGATGGGCGGTCTGTTGGAAGAGTTCCAAATAGGACACCATTGCAGACTCGACGATGGAGGCTGAATACACTGCTGCCAACGATGCCACAAAAGAAGCTGTCTGGATTAAGAAGTTCATTACAGAATTTCATGTGGTTCTATCCATTGTTAACCCAATACCTTTGTATTGCAACAACAATGGAGCTATGGATTTAGCGAAGGAACCACGGTCCCATCAGAAATCCTGGCACATCTTGAGGCGGTATCACCTGATCTGGGAGATCGTTGATCGCCGGGAGATCGAGGTGTGAAGAGTGGACACAAAAGACAACACGTCGGATCCATTCACCAAGGCACTTCCTCAAGCATAATTTGAGAGACTATTTAAGATGTTGGGTATGCGATACGCCAACAACTGGCCCTAGAGCAGACATTGGGTATTCGGTACGCCAATATATGGCCTTAGTGCAAGTGGGAGATTGTTTGATATGTATGCCCTAGAGGCTATTATTGTATATGTAAACATGTGGATGCTTTGACATATATATGTACAGGACAGTCTTGCTCGATATGATAGTATGCTATCTGATTTGTCTTTATCTCAACATGTGCATATGTTTTACTTGCTATTACGTATCATTCATACATGTTGATAAAGCCCATAGGATCATTGCTAGACCACCAGCGTTGTGATGGCGATCATACTTATGGGAGCTAGGTAGTCGGTACGCACATCCTTAAATGGTCCCTAGTCGTAGGAGTATTGAGACTGGGCATCGATATTCCGGAGTAGACTAGTGTATACGTTTCTAGACCCCGACGAGGGGCGATGGTATGGTCCCGCAACCATTGGTCTTTTGCACCTAAGACGTATACAGGTGCTCACTGGGTGTGAGTACACCGGATCGACTCGCCGAGAACTTCCAGATGGTACTATACCTATCGTCAGGTGGAAGTTCTGAGATGACATGAGTACATGTTAGTCTTCAGACCTAAGATCGTCATTTGTCTCGTGTGAGTTCCCATTGTGCTTTGATCACTACTCTACCACGGCTCTACTGAGTCGTGCAAACAGGTTTTGGTTGGGTACAGTCCCGAGCCACATGAAGGCAGTGAGCGATTGTTGGGGATTCGTCTCTCCTGGTATAGGGAGTCGATATCACACTGTGTTCGATTGGTCAGGACCATAAGACCTTGGCCAAGGCAGTTGGGATTTACTGATAGGTTGATCAGTAGTTTCCCGGATTGGTCCTGAGCCGCATCAGCACGAATTTTCGGGTTATTAGGGTCTGACATTTACCACCCCCTAGACCCGGTATGCGATACTCTCAGACGAAGAGACCGGATTGTTTGGAGATTGTCACGGATAGGCTCAGTAGGGATCCGGATGAGTTTGCTCGTCGGCCTTCCTTTTCGATAGGTACCCGGGTAGCCGTTACGTACAGCTAGTGCCACTGGTTATGGATTTATCCAGTAACTCGCTGCCGGCGTATGTCGAGTCTTTAGATTCCCACACAGAGGGTTTCCCTGGTTCAGGCGAAATGATGTAGTAGTCGTATTGGATAAGTGCAGGGTTCTGATCGATTGATGTACTTTGTACCTGGACTATCGATCGGACAGTTGGTAATACTAGCAGGCTCAGATTTGAGCCGGATTATTAAATCAGGTATGATTTGATAATTTACATAAATATATTTCGATATGTATATTCTAGTATTACGTTCTTCTTGTTATTCTATCTGTTTGGGCATTCGTGTTTTTATCTGAATGCAGGTATGTATATACTGTAGACTGTAATCCGTATTTTATTACGGATAACATTCTAGAAGGTGGACACCACATTAGCTTTTTCCATTTATTTGATAAATGGAAATGAGGTGTAAAGTGAAGGAGATGGGGGTTTGGTGAGAACCATGGCTTCAATAGTTGACAAATGAATTATTAATTCATTTGTGGCAACTACTGAAGCATGGTTGGATTTCTTTAATGATGGATATTGTTTTACAAAACCATTGCCATCTATTTTCCCTCACATGCTTGCTCTCTTTTTTTGCATCTCACCATTTTTCTTCACCTCCTCCTCCTTCTCTTGAGCTTTACCACCTTCATCATCTTCCTCCTCTCTACACTTATATGTGTTGAGAAACAAGAAAGGAGGAAAGATAGAGATAGTAGAATACTTAGAACTTCACACTCCATCCTCGAGTTCTTGGATTAGCATCCCAAGTTCTCTAGTTGCTCCTATTGACACATAGCTAGGAGCTAGAGCCATAGATCACATCCCTCGGGTGGATCATCTACGACAAAGGAGGACCGGAGAGCAAGATCGATCGTGAAGAACCGATGGAGCAAGAAGCGAAGATCAAGCTTGTTCAAGGTGGCCACTGTTAGTTATATGTATGCCCTAGAGGCCATTACTGTACATACGATGTATATTGTAGTGAATGCTTGGACATATATAGGGAGGACTTTCTTGCTCGACATGATAGTACGCTATTTGGTTGCTCTTTATCTTAACATGTACTCTGATTGTCTCTATGTTACATGTTGATAAAGCCCTTAGGATGAGTACTTGACTACCAGGACTATGATGCGGATCATATTAGTGGGGACAGAGTAGTCTCCAAGTACATCCTTCAAATGTTCCTAGTCGTGGGAGTACCGAGACAGGGCATCGATACTCCAGAGTAGACTAGTGTATGCGCTTCTTGACCCATATGATGGGCGATGGATGTGTTGGAGATAGTGCCCTCAGAGTCGATTATTGGATCACAGGCACGTGATTGCAATGATTGAGGGAGGACCTATCCCGGTAGGACGGTCTTACTCGAGATGATAGTATGCTATCTGGTTTACCTTTATCATCGTGTACTGCTTTAGGTGACATGACAGGTCGCTATTGCACGTTGATAGAGCCCCTAGGATTCTTGCTTGACTACCGGCAGTATGAGGGCGATCATATATGTGGGAGCTGGTAGTCTATAAGCACATCCTTAAAAGGTCCCTAGTCGTGGGAGTTTCGAGATAGGGCATCGATACTCCAGAGTAGACTAGTGTATACAGTCGAGACCCCGACGAGGGGCGGTGGCCGGTCTCACAAGCCACTGGTGTCAGTTGGTTCACTTAAGATGTATACATGTGCTCACTGGGTTATGAGTACACCGGACAGGACTCGCCGGGAACCTGCTAGTTGGTCTTATACCTGACGTCAGATAGCAGTTCCCTGGTGACATGTGTACAGGTTAGTTCATCGACCTGGGGATCATCATTTGTCTCGTGTGAGTTCCCACTGTGCTTTGATTACTACCCTACCACGGCTCAAAGGAGTAGTGCAAACAGGTTTTAGTTGGGTACAGTCCCGAGCCACATGGAGGCAGTGAGCGGATCTTCAGGGGTTCGTCTCTCCCGGTAATAGGGGTGAGGTCGCGCTGTGTCTAGGAGAGCCATTAAACGAAGTCCTTGGCCAAGGCAGGAGATTTACTGGTAGGTATTCCAGTAGTATCTCAGGGTGTTCTGGGCTACACTCCGACACGACTTGTACCGCTTTTGGGGGTCTGACTTTTACCAACCCCCTAGGCCCGACATGCGATGCTCATAGACGAACGGACCGGACTGTACGGATATTGTCACTGACAGGCTCAGTAGGGTGTCAGGATGAGTTCACTCAACGACGTCCCTTTTAGTCAATAGCTGGTAGCCCGTCATGTATTGGCTTATACCTCTGACGTGCTAGTGGTTAAATCCACAGCCATAGTATTGACGAGTCTTTAGAGTCCACCACACTTTCAGTTACTCAAGCTTTCGGGCGAAACGCTGTAGAGGCCGTATGGAGATATGGCAGGGTCCGATCAGATACGTGCGGTATTGCACGGATCAGGATCGAACGGTTGGTACTAGTGGCCGTATGGTTATATGGCAGGGTTCGATCAGATACGTGCGGTATTGCACGGATCAGGATCGGACGGATTTTACTAGCCGGCTTTAGTTTAAGCCGGATCCTAGTTTAGTACAGTGTAGATTTTTATCTCATTGCATTTGTATCCGGACGGAATAGAGATGCGGGTGTGTATGCACAGTATCGGGGTTTTTTCCTGTAATTTATTACGGGACCAGTTTTCTGGAGTTGCCAGTTTGCATTCCGTTCCGGCCAGTTTTCCTTTGTTCTTTCCCGGCCGGACTTTTTCGATGGAGGGTGTTATTTGCAAGTTTGCAAATAACACTTTGTGGAGATGTTTATTGCATAAGGTTTGATTATGAAAGCATCTTTGCTTTTCATGCATTTATTGTGAAGTGAATGGATTTGATATGGATTTGAGTTTTGTGATCATTATGTTTAGGATATAGTCACCACCCTTAATCTCCTACACTTACCTCCCTCTTGTTTGATTTTTCCATCCTCATTCTTATTAGGGGGGGGGGCGGCCACCACTTGAAAAGGGAGAGAGAGAAGTTCATTTTTCATGGGTAGCAATTTGCTTCATCTCACTTGGATTTTCTTGCCTTGCAAAAGGTTTCAAAGCTCTCTCCATTTCCCATTCTTCCTTCACCTCCATCAATGGCAACATAACCCCAAAGTGAGACAAGCATCATCTACACTACATTCTACAGCAAATCTTGGGCGCGTCGGCTAGCCAACTTCGCGCCCGAGTTGCCTCGGTATTGAGGTGGGAGCCCGTATAAGTATCCGGCTTCGTGGTGCCCTTTCCGATGAGGAGGAGACGGACGGAGATCCCGCGAGGAGATTGGAGTGGAGATGAAGACCGGAGGACTCGGATCAGTCGGTATATCTCTAACCCGTCTTGTAGTTAGCTAGATCTAGTTTAATGGCACGATCCGGGGTTTAGTGCGCGGTGGTGCCGGTTTGCTAAGTTCGCAAAATTAAAGTTTATCACCGCTTCCGCATTCCGGAGTCGGATTGACGGCCGGGGCGCCGCCGTGCACTTACAGTGGTATCAGAGCCTCGCCATTAACTTCGTCTAGCTTCGTTTGATGTGTTTTGCATTTCCGATCGACCAAAATTCCAAAATCTACATTTTTCCTCACATCAGTTTTCTGTTGAATTTTTTCTTGCTCGAAAAATTTTTCAGGTTGAAGAAAACTAATGTACTGGAAATTCTAAGACTACTGGGAAAATTCGACACATTCAGTCGACCACATAAGCGCGGAACCGCGGCCAAACCCCCCCTTGGGCCGCGGTTCCGCCGCACATTGGTGTCTTCACTGCGTCGTATTTTTCCAGTGGGCTTCTGGGCTTATTTTAGGGGTTTTGGAATATTAATTTTGGGCCCAGAATTTCTGTGAGTACTACAGTATTGCTTGGGGGCCCACTTGTTAATTTTTGATCGATCGGATATTTTAAACACATTTTTCACAGTATTTACATTATATCTGCGACCGTGAATGTCACTTGATCGGTAAATCCAGTCTAACTGCTATAGCCCGGTTAGACGGATTTGCGAACGTGACTTTCACGTTGATGTTCTGTGTTTATGCTGTGATGTTGCGGATTGGTCGTGGGGGATAGCCTGGATGCAATGCTAGTACAGTGTTGTTGTATTATGTACATTTGATATTGCGGGACGAGCGTCCGACATGTGGACTGCCGTCACTGCCTGTTTATATTATTCTTTTGGGGCACGACCTGGTTGCGGTCGATGTACCCGGTGTATGTATATTTTACTTTCTGTACTAGGATTACCCCGCGAAGGAGTTCACGGATAGCCGGGTTCTGGAAGGCAACAAGCCCGCATCTCATGGCATTGGGACGGAGGGGGCTTCACTCTAGAATTGGCGGGCAATTCGCCGCACTCGTAGGGGGTACAGGTTGACCCAGGAGGGGTGTCCAAGTTACCGGATTCCGTGAAGTGCTGGGTGGTCCATTCACGGAGATGAAGGGGGCTGCCTCGCTTCAGGTTTTGGCGGGTAACTTGCCGCGCCCGTAGGGGTCTAGGATTTCATTGCACAGGCTATCCACACGACCAGGGGAATGTCGGGTTTCAGTAGTGGCTCTGTGAAACCCGGGGATCCCAGATATCTGTATTGTTCTGTGATGCTGTACATTTCTGTGATGTTGCATTTTTATCACGCCTTGAGCGAATATAATATATTTGTATATATATTAGTAGATGTTGTATATGCTTTTCATCCGCGCTAGTCCAGTCCCCGCTCTGCCGTTAGTTAGCTAACCTAACGGGTGATGACGGGACCCAGTGGCGAATGCGGATGGCATATACGTACATCAGTATATTTTCGTTCTTTGTGGTGTGATCAATTGATGGGACTGCATTGATTCGGATCAATGCAAGTTAAAACAAACCTATTCTAATGTTGTTGGAACACTTTTCAAAAGGCTGTTATTGCAAGGACGTTCACTTTTGTTTTGCATCGTGGTATTCATTTGGAATATCCTGCTCCTCAGTCGACGAGGCAAGGGCCGAGATCCCTTCACCGGGAGTGACCCCTTGGACAGAAGTTTGCGTCAGGGCATTAACTTCACTATAGCCGATTACTTTTGCTTTGCATCGCGGTATTCATTTGGAATATCCTGCACCCCATTCTACGGGGAAAGAGCCGAGATCCCTTCACCGGGAGTGACCTCTTTAGTAAAGGTTTTCGTCACTATAGTTTCTAAAAAGCTATCCGTTCCTTCAACGATATCAAGTTCATTACCTTAAAGGTTTTCGCCAGAAACCATTCGTAGCCCTCCATCATTTCAGTTAAATATTCGGTAGTATTCAAGCTATGTATTTTGACCTCACGCCAAGGCACAGCGTTTGGTAGCTGCCGGGTATTTATCTGGTGCATAGATAGATGCGTTGGTTTGGGACAGTCGTACTACTATTTTGGCCTACGTCAAGGGTATGTACGGGTGGGTTCAAATTAACCTGGACAATGATGGGTAGAACTTGACATGTGACTTATGATATTTTGACCTCACGCCAAGGTCAAAAGAGCATGGGGTAAAAATCACATCGGGAGTTTCAAAAGAACTGAAACTTGCCAGATATGCGCATACCTTCTGGAGTATGATACCGTGAGCGGATTCCGTCACGTTATCATGCGATGAGAGTAGGATCCCGATTCCCACTGATGAGTTGGTTTACTCCTCGGGTGACCCTGACTAATTCTTCTTTCAGGTTTGGAGGAGAATTTGAGGTACAGTGGGAGGTTTCCAGATTAGATAAATTGGTAACCATTCTGATCTAGGATAGAGTGCACGCTGAGTGTTTCTTTTCTCTCTCTCTCTGGCAGCGACCATTGACCCGACCCTAGACTATGACTCAGTGACCAAGTTGACCGAACCTTCTTAACACTGGCTTTTGGATTGTCAGAGTTGCAGATCTCATTGCCACTCCTACTTTTACTCTTTTTTCCAGGACACCCCGTATTACTACGAACATCCACTTCCATTGGACAAAACCATCGTATGGTTATATACGAACTCGAAGGACTTCGAGGATGGTTTCAGGTTCTGGAGAAAACGGATAGGACTATTCAGTTGTCTTTTCTTTTCACCTTCTCTCAGGTTGCGAGTACTCCTTGGTTTAGGAGTAGTACACCTATTACGCAAATTGGATAGTCTTCTTCCAAACCATAGGCTGGTGCCGACCGGCAGGGAATGAAGAAAACCAGTTAGCCTAAACGGTGTACAGAAGGTATTAAGTTAAGACAAAGAAAGGGATTAGTAAGAAGGCAAAGTAAATTGCGACTGATATTCACGACCAAACCAAGTATTTCTTCGCCAATCCTAAATCACCTTTGTATTTCTCCAGGACACTCCGTATCACTACGAAGATCCACAGTTTATTTGGATACTCCATCGTATGGTTATATACGAACTCGAAAGGAACTTGTTCCAGTTCGGGGATGGATTCTGGTCCAGGAGAAATAGGAATAAGGTTTATTCGGTTGTCTTTTATCTTCACCTTCTCTCGCATTGCGAGTGCTCCTAGTATTAGGACAGTACACCCATTATGCTTATTGGATAGTCTTCTTCCAAACCATAGGCTGGTGCCGAACGGTAGGGAAGGAAGAAAACCATTTGGCCTAAGGGGTGTGCAGAAGGTAATGACTAAAGACATATAAAGGGATTTGGAGAGGTGGCAAAGAATTATACGGTTATAGTTGTGAATCTGGATAATGGAAGAGGCATTGCTAGGAATACCAGGATACCCCATCGAAATATTTCAATGTTTTAATTCAACTGTGTACTGTTAAAAGAAAACTGATTTCCCGATTAGACACTTGCTCCAGGGTATGTATTTACCAGGTTTGATTCTCACATCTGTAAGGTTTTACAGATGATGAGTGGGAGTAAGTTATTGGGAATTGGGTGATCATCCTCATTATATCGGGATTCGTTGTAATCGGTGATATTTGAGGGGATCATCTGGCCTGTTTGCCGGTCGGCAAATATTTGGTTTTGAATATCCGCTGTTGTGCACCAATTTCAAATTGATATATTTGTACGTCTATTTTCATAGAGTGAGATATACCTTTTGATATTATGTCGATGACATTTACCTATATCAGTGGATGGTTAGGTAAGGAGCATTAAACAGCGGTGTAATTCTTTTTAACCATAAGTACAGTTTTCAACCTACGACACACAGTGAAAGAGTTGTTAGACTCAGCGGACTTATACAGAGTATTGTATGTTGTCCAGTGTCCATTAGGACAGAAGGGTTGGTCCTCATACTATATTCTGTTTACTTTTAACTTCTCTAGTTCTTAGACATGTGTTTCGTAGAAACACAGGGTCTAAGTTTTGAGGAGTTATAGGTATTTGAATAGAGTAGAGAACCAGGTGTAGCAAGTATCGGGATTCTTCAAAGTGATCGAAGATGTAGATACTTGTGTATGGTATTCAGTTGATAGTAATGATAAAGAGAAATTGCTTCTCTTTCAGGTTACTCATAATTGGAAGCATTCCTAAGTTGAGTAACGCTGATCGGCATCTCTCCATTTAGTTGACATGCACTGGAGACAGCTGCATGATTTGAATCTGGTTAAATTAAATCAGTGCCTATGGTTCTATATTGAATGTAGAACAGTTCATATCTTAACGTTGTTAAGGTACGGGGAGTTGTCCGGCTTATGATTAAAACCAGACACTGGACAACTCAAGGCACGTTTCTGTAATGGCTGTTTGTGGGTTGACCCAGGCTATGACGAGGGTTGACTTTCTACCATCTGGCAGATCAATAGAAATATTGTTCTAGACTCGCCACAGTTTTATTAAAAATGGATTTTTTCAAAAACAGTTGTGGGAGTATGGTAGAACTGGAAGTGATTCCAGAACCGCAAACGATTACTGAAGATTTGATAAGGAACCTAAAGATTCAATCTGATTTGACATTCCATTGGCCACTCCGCAGATAAGGTGGGTAACTTCAGGCACCCGAGAGGTACTCCGGTAGCCTCAAGGACGGTGACAGGGAAGTTCTTGTTTACCCACACTTGCCATGGTTGTTGTTCCAGGCTGTGAGACCCGGCAGGAGGATGAGTATAGCGTCGTTCTAAACTTGCTTTAGAAGTGCACGTCTATATGACTCTGCCAGAGGGTTGTCGTAGTCAGTGGGAGCAGCGGAAGCATTGGTGGACATCAGGCTTATGTCTATTTATAGACTAAAGCAGATGTAGCGGAGATAGATCATCTATTTCTGATGTGACAGTCATAGGTTTGACGTCATCATAATAGGGGATGGATCTGTTGAGAAGGTAGTAGGAAGTGATATTCCTATACTACGATCGGTTATACTTTGGTCGTCACACAGTGGTTTCTCCACAAAGGACTTGGACATTATATCAGACATACTGGTTACTAGATCTATGGTTTTAGATCTAGATTTGGGTGGTTTCCCAATCAGGGTACTTTGACAGCATTCTAAGAATATTTAGAATGGACGACTCCTGGCACGGTAGTGTACCAGCAGGTGATGGAGTCACCCTCTCTAAAGGTGTCTTATAGACTAAAGTAGAGAGGGATGCGCATGATTGGCAGATCACTTGCTTAGGCAATTGAGTCAATCATGAGAGGTCAAGTACCACACCAGATGTTGTTCTTGCACTAGATGCAATAAGTTGACATTGATCCAATCCTGGAGAAACAGTCGGAAGCAGTTTTAGAACATAAGTGGATGTTCTAGGGATATGATAACGACAGCCTCATTTGGGAGACAATTATCATTCCAGGCTTCCAAGGTGACGTGGACGACAAGGAGGTTGTCAGAGTTATATTTTTCCTTCTGACGAGGGGCAGTATTTTGGACAGGTGGTCCAAGGCAATACTGAGGGTGGCATGGCGCAGGAAACTGATTAAGTTCAGTTGACGATACAGTCTAAGAAGTTTGGATTTGGAGTTCATTTATGAGCTAGGTCCCATCAGACATCCAGACATTCTAAGACAGGTATTGCTCATTTTGAGAGATGGCTTTCTCCGCGAACATGAGATATAGAGAGACATAGAAAGAAACACCACAGGCGGATCCACTCACTGAGGCTATTCCTCGAACGCAATAGTTTCACAAACGAGTTTTGTGAGACTGACAAGTAGAGGAGTTGGGTGTTCGGTATCACACGGGCTGTGAGTATGCGACATTGCAATAATTAGCCTTGAGTGCAAGTGGGAGATTGTTGGAGATAGTGCCCTCAGAGTCGATTATTGGATCACAGGCACGTGATTGCAATGATTGAGGGAGGACCTATCCCGGTAGGACAGTCTTACTCGAGATGATAGTATGCTATCTGGTTTACCTTTATCATCGTGTACTGCTTTAGGTGACATGACAGGTCGCTATTGCACGTTGATAGAGCCCCTAGGATTCTTGCTTGACTACCGGCAGTATGAGGGCGATCATATACATGGGAGCTGGTAGTCTATAAGAACATCCTTAAAAGGTCCCTAGTCGTGGGAGTTTCGAGATAGGGCATCGATACTCCAGAGTAGACTAGTGTATACAGTCGAGACCCCGACGAGGGGCGGTGGCCGGTCTCACAAGCCACTGGTGTCAGTTGGTTCACCTAAGATGTATACAGGTGCTCATTGGGTTATGAGTACACCGGACAGGACTCGCCGGGAACCTGCTAGTTGGTCTTATACCTGACGTCAGATAGCAGTTCCCTGGTGACATGTGTACAGGTTAGTTCATCGACCTGGGGATCGTCATTTGTCTCGTTTGAGTTCCCACTGTGCTTTGATTACTACCCTACCACGGATCAAAGGAGTCGTGCAAACAGGTTTTAGTTGGGTACAGTCCCGAGCCACATCGACGTCCCTTTTAGTCAATAGCTGGTGGCGCGTCACGTATTGGCTTATACCTCTGACGTGCTAGTGGTTAAATCCACAGCCATAGTATTGACGAGTCTTTAGAGTCCACCACACTTTCAGTTACTCAAGCTTTCGGGCGAAACGCTGTAGAGGCCGTATGGAGATATGGCAGGGTCCGATCAGATACGTGCGGTATTGCACGGATCAGGATCGGACGGTTGGTACTAGTGGCCGTATGGTTATATGGCAGGGTTTGATCAGATACGTGCGGTATTGCACGGATCAGGATCGGACGGATTTTACTAGCCGGCTTTAGTTTAAGCCGGATCCTAGTTTAGTACAGTGTAGATTTTTGTCTCATTGCATTTGTATCCGGACGGAATACAGATGCGGGTGTGTATGCACAGTATCGGGGTTTTTTCCTGTAATTTATTACGGGACCAGTTTTCTGGAGTTGCCAGTTTGCATTCCGTTCCGGCCGGTTTTCCTTTGTTCTTTCCCGGCCGGACCTTTTCGATGGAGGGTGTTATTTGCAAGTTTGCAAATAACACTTTGTGGAGGGGTTTATTGCATAAGGTTTGATTATGAAAGCATCTTTGCTTTTCATGCATTTGTTGTGAAGTGAATGGATTTGATATGGATTTGAGTTTTGTGATCATTATGTTTAGGATATGGTCACCACCCTTAATCTCCTACACTTACCTCCCTCTTGTTTGATTTTTCCATCCTCATTCTTATTAAGGGAGGGCCGGCCACCACTTGAAAAGGGAGAGAGAGAAGTTCATTTTTCATGGGTAGCAATTTGCTTCATCTCACTTGGATTTTCTTGCCTTGCAAAAGGTTTCAAAGCTCTCTCCATTTCCCATTCTTCCTTCACCTCCATCAATGGCAACATAACCCTAAAGTGAGACAAGCATCATCTACACTACATTCTACAGCAAATCTTGGGCGCGTCGGCTAGCCAACTTCGCGCCCGAGTTGCCTCGGTATTGAGGTGGGAGCCCGTATAAGTACCCGGCTTCGTGGTGCCCTTTCCGACGAGGAGGAGACGGACGGAGATCCCGCGAGGAGATCGGAGTGGAGATGAAGACCGGAGGACTCGGGTCAGTCGGTATATCTCTAACCCGTCTTGTAGTTAGCTAGATCTAGTTTAATGGCACGATCCGGGGTTTAGTGCGCGGTGGTGCCGGTTTGCTAAGTTCGCAAAATTAAAGTTTATCACCGCTTCCTCATTCCGGCGTCGGATTGACAGCCGGGGCGCCGCCGTGCACTTACAGGATGATCCCATATCCATTGGTGTTTGACATCAGAGAAGGTATACGGGTGCTCAGTGAAAACTGGGTACACTGGACGGACTCGCCGAGAACTCCCAGATGGTATTATACCTAACGTCAGATGGCAGTTCTCTGGTGACACTGGTACAGGTTAGTCTGTAGACCCGAGATCGTCATAGAGTCTTGTGTGATTCCCACTGTGCCTTGATTTCCACTTTACCACGTCCATGAGGACATGCAAAACGGTGGCTTTTGGGTACAGTCCCGAATCACATGGAGCCAATGAGCGATAGGAGGGGATTCGTCTCTCCCGGTATAGAGAGTTGATGTTGCGCTGTGTTCGATTGGCTATAACTGGAAATCCCTGGCCAGAGTTGCTGAGATTTACTGGTAAGTGTTATCAGTAGTTTCTTGAACTGTTATAGACCTCATATCGACATGACTTATCAAGCTACCGGGGTCTTACGTTTACCACCCCTAGACGAGATATGCGACATATCAGACGAAGAGACCGGACTGTACGGGAGTGTTTCTGATTGGATTCGCTGGAGAAAGTACAGGCTTGCTTGTTGATCTTCTGATCGCTCAATACCCCGGTGGCCGTTACGTTTGGCAGACCGCTTGCGGCTTGTGGGTGTTTGATATGATCATCACCTACTGTCGGCGTATTGACGAGTCTTTAGAGTCCTACACAGAGGTTTCCTGGCTCAAGCGGAATGGAGTAGGAGCGCATATGTGATATGTGCGGGAACGAGATTAATGCGAGTATGTGATACCGAATTATATTCTCGCGATGTGTGACATGATTGGTTATGTTAGTTATATGTATGCCCTAGAGGCCATTACTATACATAGGATGTATATTGTAGTGGATGCTTGGACATATATAGGGAGGGCTTTCTTGCTCGGCATGATAGTATGCAATCTGGTTACTATTTACCTTAACGTGTACACTGATTGTCTCTCTGTTACATGTTGGTAAAGCCCTTAGGATGTGTACTTGACTACCTGGACTATGATGCGGATCATACTAGTGGGGACATGGTAGTCCATAAGTACATCCTTCAAGGTCCCTAGTCGTGGGTGTATCGAGACAGGGTATCGATATACCAGAGTAGACTAGCGTATACCTTCTCGACCCATATAGATGGGCGATGGATGATCCCATATCCATTGGTGTTTGACATCAGAGATGATATACGGGTGCTCAGTGGAGACTGGGTACACTGGACGGACTCGCCGAGAACTCCCAGATAGTATTATACCTTACGTCAGATGGCAGTTCTCTTGTGACACTGGTACAGGTTAGTCTGTAGACCCGAGATCGTCATAGATTCTTGTGTGATTCCCACTGTGCTTTGATTTCCACCTTGCCACGTCTAAGAGGGCGTGCAAAACGGTGGTTTTTTGGTACAGTCCCGAGTCACATGGAGGCAATGAGCGATAGGAGGGGTTTCGTCTCTCCCGGTATTGGGGGTGTTAGTTATGTATATGCCCTAAAGGCCATTGTTGTACATATGATGTATATTATAATGGATGCATGGTTATATATAGAGATGACTTTCTTGCTCGTCATGATAGTATGCTATTTGGTTTCACTTTGTCTTAACATGTTGACTTGTATTGGTTTACTGTTTTACTCTCACATGTTGATAAAGCCCTTAGGATCTGTACTCGACTACTGGGACTATGATGAGATCATACCAGTAGGGCCGCGGTAGTCGATGAGTACATCCTATAACAGTTCCTAGTCGAGGGTATATCGAGACAGGGCATCGATACACCAGAGTAGACTAGCGTATACGCATCTTGACCCATATGATGGGCGATGGAGGATCCCATATCCATCGGTGTTTGACATCAGAGATGGTGTACGGGTGCTCAGTGGAGACTGGGTACACTGGACGGACTCGCCGAGAACTCCCAGATGGTGATATACCACACGTCAGATGGCAGTTCTCCGGTGACACTGGTACAGGGTAGTCTGTAGACCCGAGATCGTCATAGAGTCTTGTGTGATTCCCACTGTGCTTTGATTTCCACCTTACCACGTCCAAGAGGGCGTGCAAAACGGTGGCTTTTGGGTACAGTCCCGAATCACATGGAGGCAATGAGCGATAGGAGGGGATTCGTCTCTCCCGGTATAGGGAGTTGATGTTGTGCTGTGTTCGATTGGCTATAACTGGAAGTCCCTGGCCAGGGCTGATATAGAGATTTACTGGTAAGTGTTACTAGTAGTTTCTCGACCCGTTATGAGCCACACATCGACACGACCTATCAGTTACTGGGGTCTGACGTATACCACCCCTAGACTTGATATGCGACATATCAGACGAACATACCGGACTGTATGGGAGTGTTACTGATCGGATTCACAGGAGAACGCACAGGCTAGCTTGTTGATCTTCTGATCGATCAATACCTGGGTGGCTATTACGTTTAGCTGACCGCTTGCAGCTTGTGGGTGTTTGATATGATCATCACCTGCTACCGGCGTATTGACGATTCTTTAGAGTCCTACACAGAGGTTTCTTGGCTCAGGCGAAACGGAGTAGAGGCACATATGTGATATGTGCAGGACCGAGAATAATGCGATATGGGATACCGTATTATATTCTCGCGATATTTAGATATGAACCGGGACATCGGATCAAGTGTTGATTCGATGAATCGGTACATGATATATTAGTCGGTTATATTCGATATAGCCGGATCGTCGGATCAAGTGTTGATTCGATGATTTAATATATAATAATATATATAATATATTATTATATTAACTATTATTGGCTTGCTTTATTATTTCATTTTCTCACTGGATGATACATTGATATATATGCGATATATGTTAATTGTATTATTTTCTTTTGTTGCAAATATATAATATATATGTGATATATATTATTGTGACATGATATGATTAATTGTTAAACATGTTTAAGGATGATTAATTGAGGTTAGGGTTTGATTAGGGTTAGATGCTTCAAGTTTCTTCTAGAAGCTTTCTTCTTTTGTCATTCTTAAGATATTTAGAATGACACATTCTTTTAACCTAACCAAACCCTAACCCTTGTTGTTTCTCTACTCATTCTTATCCTATCATTCTTGACCATGGTTTACAAATCAATCATATATTACTTTCTATTCATCACAAAAGGTTTTAATCTAAGAAATATATTTTTCCATTATCATCTTCTTCCTTCTTGATAAGCTCTCTTGAAAATCCTAAAGTGATGATTAAAATTGAGAAAATGATTTAAAAAGAAAGCAAAATTACTACTCTCTCATCCTCATCTCATCTAGCCCATGGGATTAGTGTGTTCTTCTCTTTTGAGTGAGAAAGCTTGAGTCATAGCAACTTCAAGGTAGATCATCGGAGATTTGGAATACTTCGAGCTAGCATGGATCGTTCGAGTCGTGGAGCCTCTCATGAGTCCGGGAGATCGTGGATCGCGGCAAAGGGACTTCTACTCGGAGCTTGTGAAGTGAAGGAGCGGACTACAAAGGTTGTAATCCCTCACACTTAGATAAAAGTTATCATATTGCATGTTAAACCCTAATAATCTAGCAAAGATCCCGGCTTTGGGTTGTTCGGCACGTCTAAAATTTAATCCGGGCATGTTTGATGCCTTATGAACCTTCACAAGAGTGCCTAGGAACCCTACAGTGGTATCAGAGCCTAGCTAGAGCATTAGGCGATGTGTTTACGAAGTTAAAACTCCGATCGAACCCGAAACGAAGCAATAAGACCCCTCTCTGGAAATTTTTTAAATTTTGGGATTTTTCTGAATTAAAAATATGTAAAAAATCAGCAGGGAATTGTAAGAATTACCATAAAACCCGAGCCCCTAATTCCACTAAACGGTGGCGGAACCGCGGCGCAAGCATGGCTTGCGCGGCGGTTCCGCGGTGGATTGATGAGATCATGACACGTGGATTTTATGGTAATGTCCGTAGGTACTTGTTGATGTTTCTGGATATTTTTAACAGTGATTCAAGTATTGTTTAAACTGGGGTTTATTTTGTAATAGTAGATTCGATCGGAATATTTAAGTTCGTATTTCTTTCCGGATATTTAGAAATTGTTAAACTAGTTGAACGGATATCATTAACTTACTATTTCCCGGTACGGCAAACTTTCAAGCGTTGAATTTTTACTGGGTTTAAATTTTTCGGAAAATTGTACAAGTTAAGCGGTGGACCCTCTAGAAGACAACAAACCTTAACTCGATTATGTGACCGTCTTGAACTGCCTTTTGAACCTTCGGGTTTGGGGCAGTACGGCATGCCACATGTGAGGCGTTGGCTTGACCCTTCTACGGCTGGATCACCGGTACTGTGTCATATTCTGGGATTATTTGAACACCGCTCAAGAGTTGAGCACTTTGGGAAATTTTGGGTATTTGATCATCTGTTCGGAAAGTTTAATACTGTCATTTATCTGGAATGTGATACAATATGTGGAATTCATAGAGTTAGGCATGAAATGCGGAGTATGTGATATTTCGGATTTACGATGTCCGAAGTGATTGTGGATTCCAAATATTGTAGTTTTACACTTTCTTTTCTGTGACCGTAAGTGTAATATGTGATATCGCCGGTTTCGTAGCTATATGTCAACGACAATTGGGATGCGCATGTTTACTTACGTTGATGATATGAGATATTATGTGTTGCTGTGATATGTTATATTGGATCGTCGCGATCAGAATAGCCGGGGGTTTTATGTGAGATGAGTTTTTTTATTTTCATTCATGTAAAATTCATTTGTAATGTAATATTCTTTTATTTGGGGCACTTCCAGGTTGCGGTTGATGTCACCAGTGTATATTATTTACTTTTCCGCATTAGGTAGACCCAAGGAGGGGAGCACAAGTAACCGGGTTCTAGGGTCCAGTGGGAGGCCATCTCGAGGAGTCGAGACCGGGTCTCCTAACCCTAGAATTGGCAGTGTTACTTGCCGCTCTCGTAGGGGTCTTGGGATGTGGGTTTGGCTATTCGTCGCGACCGTGGAATCCATGTTTTATACAGGCTCGTGTTAAAAAACACGGACGTCCTAGTTTATCCAATATTTCATATATGTTCTTCTGCTGCAATGTTCTGTGATGAGATCATATTACTGCCTGAGACGAATGCTTATACTATATATATGTGCTGATATATAAATATTACTGCTTTCGTTTCTTCTGTGATGCTTAGGAAGCAAAAGCTGATGGGATTTTTATTAATGAGATTAATAAAAGAAAAGAAACCTAAAGATGTTGTAGAATCAAAAACTTTATAAAAAGGGGTAGCTACAGTTTTGCTTTGCACAGTGACATATATGATATGTCCCGCACCTTATTCGATGAGGAAAGGACCGAGATCCCTTCACCGGGAGTGACTCCTTTAGCGAAACTGGCAGATGCTACAAAACGCGGTTTGTCTTTTGATTGCTTTTAGTGTTTTTCTTTATACAGCGGTATATATGATATATCCTGCACCTCATTCGATGAGGAAAGGGCCGACGATCCCTTCACCGGGAGTGACCCCTTTAGCGAAACTAAGAAAAGCCTCAAAAACACTCTTTTTCAAAAACACATGATTCTACGACGATATCAAGTTCTTTACGCTCAAGGTTTTCTGAAAAACCTGCGTAGCCCTCCGTCATTTCAGATAAGTACTACTTAGTATTCGTGCTACGGTAGTTTGGCATTCGTCAAGGCGTAGTGTACGGTAGCTAACTAGTATTTATCTGCTTATGCATATGATGCAGATTGGATTAGGGTATTCGTACGGCGTTGTTTGGCATTCGTCAAGGGTCGTACGGGTGGGTTTAATTCAATCAAGAAATGTACGGGTTGAACTTGACTAGTGGACTATGGGTTGTTTAGCATTCGTCAAGGTCATAGAACACTAGGGGTAAAAGTTTTATCGGGAATTTCAAGCGTAGAAATTTCCAATGAGATTGCATACCTCCTATGAGATAGTTGGATCCCGATACCCACTGCGAGTAAGTGTTACTCCTGGGAGAGTTTTACACAGGACAATTAGCCGATCAAGTAGGTGTCTAGAAAAGTGTTAACGGGGTTACGCCTCTGGGAAAACGAGGTTTACTTTAATTAGGTCCGTGCGAAAGCACGGGGAACCTCCCTCAAAGTACCGACACTGATCTGGCTGAAAAATTGACGAAATTGTAGGGTGTAATTAATCCCGGCTAATCTTACCTTTTAAGGTTTTAAGGTAGATTTGATAAAAACAGTGGGAGACATCCTGATTAGATAAGATAATAACCAATCTAATCTTACAAGAGCATACGCTAAAGTGTTTTTCTTCTCTCTCTCTCCAGGTAGCGACCATGTCAGGCTATAATCAAGATAATAATATTGATGTATTGACTAAACCTAATTATTGTACTGAGCAAGGGAACGTTGGACCCGTTCTTTCTTATAAGAGTTATAAGACTGAACAGGAAACAGGAGAATATCTAGATTCTCACTCCGCCCAAAAGAACATGCATGTTGATGCATCTTATTCGGGTGTGTTAGTTATTGAGAACTGTTTCTCAGTTCACCCTACGTCCTGGGTATTAGATACCGGATCAGGATCCCACATATGTAAACAGTTACATGGGCTACGTAAAGGTAGAGAACTGGGAAAAGGTGATCATTCCGTTCAAGTAGAAAAACGGTGCAAGTATTGTAGCCAAAGCAGTTGGCGAATATCACCTTGTATTACCAAGTCGTAATACACTGATTCTAAATGAGTGCTATTATATACCGAACATGATGTGCAACATTATATCTGTTTCTTTATTAAGTAAAGAAGGATATAATTTTGTAGTACAGGATATTGTTATGAACATATTCCTAGATCAAAAGTTGATAGCATCAGGCTCGTTACATAATGGCATATTCATTCTAAATCAGAATACAGTCCTAAATATCCAAAACACACACAAGAGGAAAAGTTCAGACTTGAACGAATCCTTCTTGTGGCATTGTAGACTTGGTCATATCAATGCGACACGACTGGCTAAGTTACATAAAGATGGTTATTTGAATCCGTTCGAATTATCATCTTATGATACTTGCCATTCATGTCTCAAAGGAAAAATGACCAAAGCTCCGTTTAGTGGACACGGAGAAAGAGTTACTGAACTCTTAGGACTAATACATAGTGATGTATGCGGTCCCATGTCTACGCATCCCAGGAACGGTTCTTCCTACTTTATTACATTCACTGACGATCTCTCTAGATACGGGCATGTGTTCCTGTTGAAACACAAGTCTGAAGCTTTATGAAATTGAGTTCAATTGAGGATACACCAACACCCTAGTGTATGAATTGAGACCCTAACCTGAAGTTTAAACCCATAATGCGGATTTTAGAAAACAATATCGGGGGAAAAACTGGAATCTGCCACTGTTAAATTGAATCTGCTATCATACGAGGAACCCTAAAATAATATTGAGTGGAAATTGAGATGTGCAGGCAATATAGAGGCAACACCCCAAACCCTAGCCCCTAACTCCTCCGTACGGCCGCCAAAATCCCTTTTCTGGCCGCAAATTGCGGCCAGACCTGAGAGGAAATTCCTCGTTTTTCGTGCATGCCCCCATTTCTTCAATTCTTGACCCTGGGTACTTCTAGTTTTGACAGATTCTATCTAGGGTGAAATCTGGGACATATATCCTATGTTGTCGTTTTGGATTCGTGTTTCCGTATTCCGTATTTTTGGATTGGAAATGGTGGAATGTGTTTTGCCTCGACTATTGTCGTTTATACGACGATATAGAGGATTATGGATGGTTTTGAAGGCATGCCATAGGTTCTCACTTATAGGCCCCTTATCGTATCGTTTTGGAGTTTATGCGCCGTTTTAGATTGGATTTGGTTTTAATGCGCATATACGATATTTTGATGTGTAGGTACCCATGAAGACTTCGGACGACAAGCAAATGCATGGTGATGTCCGCAAATGATGATGCAAAGTGAGTAGATTATATCTACGGGGGAAAGTCGGGTGGATGGCGTATAGCACCCCCGCAGTCCGTAGATAGCTTATTATATGGTATTGTGATATTAGGTGTATTTTGGATATGTAGGGTTAGAAGTGACTAGTGTAGTTCATAGTCGCGAACCCTAGGATAGAATTACCCTATACATATACCCTTGCTTTTCATATGTACTTACACTGTGATTGATGATATGTGACGACTTTGGAGATGAGTCGATATTGTGGGCTTGGTGCCCTGGGATCGGTGATTTGATACGATTCATATGTGGGGTATGACTCGTGATTCTTGCGGGCTTGGGATGTGTGTTTACCCCCGCATGCATACTTTACCGATGTTACCGTTTGTACTAGACATAGAGTAGTACTCCAGACTATATGATCTGATGATGGTGATATTTGTTATGTGATGAGACAGTGAGATGTTGACCCCTACCCAGCTTTTGGGAATGTCGTACGATGATTTACCGTACGAGCTGATATTGATGATAGATCCGCACTCATAGCTAGAGGATATCTTACGATATGACATTGAGGCGGGATCACCGACTATATATCTACATATATACTTAGACTCAGTTTTAGGTGGTTTCCACACCTACCCCTCCTGATTGACAGGATACTTAGATGTAGTTGCATAGTAGATACTTCACTGTGCTGTTGATTACTAGATTTCCGCATATTCATACTATTCGCATTGCTGGCATATGTTAATTACCATGTTATTATCATGCTGTTAGGACACCAGCACCATTATCGATGATGCGTATGTTTCACGTACACTATTTGCCGGCTCACACACTTCATCATCGATAATTGCCATGTCACTACACAGTAGTACTATTACATTCGTGATATGATGCTTCCTTTGACATATGCGCATTCCTATTCCATGTTGCATGATTTCCGATATGATTACTCTCTTTACAAGTCGCATATATCATGGATTGATTGCATAGTACATCGCATTGGATTTACTGCTGGATGTTGGATATTCATGTGATTTCTGGTTTTTGAGGACCGTGGGGTTATTTAAGAAAAGAGGCACTTTATGAAAACCCGGTACCTCGTGATATGATATTTCTGTGCGTCCACCACGCGTTTTCTCGGTGCTGAGACGTGTGCTTGAAACCCGATTCGAGGAGGTGATGTACCGTTTGCGGGTTCGTGGTGGGCCCGGTATGGTTCCCCTCGGCGAGATGATCGATGGGTTATGCCGATTGAGCCTGGAGGCGGGCGAGTACCTACCGGTGATTTTTACCTGAGCTCGGCGGATATCCGGGGGATACTGCCTGGAGCCGAGAGATGGGCATACTGCCGGGGCCGACGGGCCGATATCCGCAGACGGAGCCCAGAAATGGATATGGGTTGACTCATACTGCCGGGGCCGAGGGCCGATATCCGCAGACGGAGCCCCATACGGATGAGGATTTACGTGTCGGTGTTTGGCACGGGTTTCATGATGAGTTTTCCATGATTTTGGTTATATCCTCACATTGCATACATGATGCTTACTGTCAGTGGGTGACAGGTGGACGGGTTCCACATATATACAGACTTGGTTCATATACAGACTGGATTTACACTTATCTTACACCAATATTAGTGGTATGGGACGCTAATATATGTGTATTGATATTATTGATATTTCTTCATTGATACTTCATGCAGACATACCTTACACTGATGACATATTGTTACCTGAGTACCTGGCACTATATACGTGATTAGATGTTACCTTGCCACCTTATTACACTCAGATATACTCTTGTGGATATTTTACTGATCGTTGACTTAGGATTATGTCTTGCATTCGATTTATCCTTGTAGATGTTTCTATTCACGAGTTGGCAACTCACCCACGTTTTGCCACAGCTCTTGCAGGTTATGCCGTACAGGTTCTATTGCGGCATTTCTGGCACATTTCCTTCTTGCGGGTGATTTGCTTTGGTAGGTGGATTCCTTCGTATCAGGAGTCACCTTTGTATTTAATTTATTCATTGTATCTAGAAATTGTCCATCAACCAAAACTTGTATATTCTTTCAGACCTAGATATCAGTGTTGTTTATTTCGACCTTAGAGTCGCGCTTAGTAGTATTGCGGTTTTCTTGCTACTTTTGAGCTTTCTTTTGGTTTTGATCCTCGCCACTTGGCGTTGTATATTATCATATCATTGCGTGGTTGTGACCGTCGATTGACGAAGAGCTAGCTCCCGCTTGGGGATGCCTTTATCATTTTATATATTGTTATTCATGTTGTACCCCATTCGGGGCCAGTTTTACAAGAGAAACTCTGCCGAAATTTTTAGAAAAGACTTATTGTTTTCAAAACGTACCTTCGGCTTAGTTATTTAAAAACCTTGATTTCAAACCTGTATTTCTTCACTTCTTTAAACCAGTTTTCTTTATTTATTCTTCAAAATGGTTTTAGATTTCTGGGCTTTTGGCTTACTTGGATCAGATGGAGTCCTATAGGCTTCATATGGTTCAAGTGCCAGTCACGTGCTCTTTCGGGTCGTGACAAAGTTGGTATCAGAGCGCTAGGTTGACCTTGGTTCGAGTTTAAGTTTGACTATGTGGAGCCTAGGGAGTTGTTTATATACGGAACTTAGGCTTGACCTTACGGAACTTAGACTTGGTCGAGGGGGTATTCGACCCGAACTTTCGTCGTTTTAGGATGACCCTTGGTTGATGGATTAGGTGACTAAAGTAGAGTGACGTACCATTGGTATGTTCCGCGGCATACTTACGACACGCCACTCCGCTTAAGGAACCTTAGTATGTACATGCTTTCGAGATTAGTGATTCTCTTCATATCCTGGATTATACATCCATTTGAGACTCCCGATTCTATTAGTTTCATGATCATACCTTCATTGATGCTGTTCCTTCCTATGATCATGTATCCCCTTTGGATCTGTTGTTTCCTTTCTTGCCTTTGATGTGCTCTCTTTTGATACTCGATTGAGATCCCTGTCACCATGTTTGAGCGCAGTTTAAGCTGCTGCTAGGGTTACGGCCGGTGTGAGCTCGTTTGGTACGAGGGCCGACCTTTGTGTTTTCTGGTGACATGGAAACGTCTCGAGTTAGTGTTGGTGATTGTGACCTCTAGTGGAGGCGAGTGCTTGGTCTTGCACCGGATGATCGGGCCATTGTTAGAACTGCCAGTTGAGAGAGGACTGTTGATGTACAGCATACCTCAAAGATTGTGATGTCGTCTACCGTGCAGACAGATGGACCAGCTGTTGCTGAGATTGACAGGATGTTGCTTTCGGAGCTTACGAGCTGAGATTGCCGGGGCTTTCAGGCAGACACGCGACAAATGATAGCTAGTCTACCCGATTTGAGAGACGAAGGTGATTCGTCCGATTTTGCGCCAGAGCGGGCCCAGTTGAGTTGAAGATTTCCAGTGTGGAGAGTCTTACTCAGACCTAGAGTAGGCTGATTCAGAGATGACCGCTTATGTATTGCCTTTCCTGGAGGATTGAGGCATTGTTCGACGTACAGGTGTATGAGCCAGTTGTTGCTGCAAATGATGAAATATCGCCCAGATGATTGGAGCTACTGCAGCATGAGCATGTACTTAGAGAGATGATAGCGAGTCGCTAGTCACCGAGGATGAATGACTAGGACGTGTGGTGAGTTCGCTTACCCCGAAGCGTGGATATCAGATTGATTGTTTCCAGCTAGAGACGACTTCACGCAGGTTCGTTGAGAGTCGATTGAGACGATCGAATGTCAGGAGCCATTTTCCAAGTTTAAAGTATACGGAAAGACATGCAGGTGATTTTATGGACCCTCTAGAAGAATGAAACCCTAACTCGACTTAATGACCGTGTGACAGCCTTTGAACCTTAGGGTTTACGGCGGTTCCGCGGCGCCATTAGTGAGGCTTGGGTTTGCCCTTCTACGGCTGGACCACCGACGCTGTGGCATGTACTCGATACTATTAAACTGTACCCGAGATGTGAGCTCTTGGGGGATTATGAGGATCTGACGAGTCGATCGGATGGTTCGACATCTTTCGGATATCGTGATGGGACACTGCTTGGGAGACTCCAGATGCGAGCATAGCCGTCGGAGCGCAGTTCGTGTAGCCATGATGAGACGAGTCCGAATCAGTCGGCACTGACGCAGAGTGAAGAAAAGAGTTCGTACGAGATTTCGACGAGATGATGTCCCACTCCGCTGACATTAGAGATGTGATATGCACCCCGAGGCGTGGTATATGGATATATCTTCCAGAAAGAAGCGCGATAAGTATGCAGCCGTTCCGGAATAAGCTTTAGCTTCAGCCTTGGATGATGACTTCCGGGCATTTCGGCAGGATTGAGAATTGAGAAAGGAACCCGACAGGACCCTTCGGGAAACGATATGAGAAGACCTAGACCAGGAGTGGTCGTATTGCGCGCACCCAGCAAGACAGAGTTCAGCATGGTCGACGAGGTGGTTGGCCAGGTTCGGATAGAGGAACTTACCCAGATGCGTTGTGAATTGATCAAGGACGGACGAATGATGAGTATTCCTCCGATGATCGGGACGTGTTCCCGAGGACCAGTTCGGCCTGACATCTGCTACAGAGTGATGAAGCTACAGAATACGCGATTTCGAGTCCGTGTGAGAGACTTCAGATTGACCGTGGCCGAGAACAGTGCAGTGCATAGTAGCTTGGCGTGACGTCATAGTGGACGACGATAGAGACAGTTGGAACAAGAGGTTCGTGTGAGACCCTGACGAGCTGTCATTGCTTCCCGTCGAGACTAGAGACCTGAGATGTTTACAGAGACGTTGCGATGTGACCAGTTTCTGGAGAAATTTTGTGCTGAGGACACAGATGCCCTTTGAGCGAGAAGAGGTTATGCAGGAGAGCTAGCCTCTGTACAGATCGGTATAGGCATGATTGGAAGAGACCTTGAGCAGGATTCCTTCCAGGACGTTGCTGCAATGATGTTTGCACCCAGGATCAGGTGTGTGACGTACATTCAGAGAGCCAGAGGCCGACGCCAGTGATATGCTGCCTTACGAGTGGTCGTGAGGTTTGACCGAGAGGTGACCAGAGAAGTGCCAGAACGGAATCGTCCCCGTTAGCACACCTGACAGGGCCGATGAGCCGATTGACCGCGTGATAGGTAATCCGCAGAGAAGATAAGGATCCAGAGAGTCAGAAGACGCTAGACCGTGAGCAAGAGGCAGGTAGATATCCTGCGCTGCTAGCAGTGGATTGCACCGACTCCTTCTCGACCTCGAAGGAGGAACTACCGAAGACGGTATTTGTGATTTGTGATTTTGTGATTCAATTATCACGTATCCGTCATTTTGGATTTCGGTATTTTGGGTGTTCTGTTTGCATGATTTAGTTTTGGTGACTGAGTTTCATGATATTGGTTTCATGCACCCACTGGATATTTATATATTTCGCGCAGAGTTTTCATGCATTTTAGTGTTATGCTTTGATTCGTGCACGCTGATGCACACGATTGTGAGATTTTCCTTTGAGGTACACCTGATTTTGGTTTGAGACGCATTTTATCGTTGATTTTGACCCGGATTTTGATGGTTGGTTTTGCACTCCGTGCTGGTGATGTGCTTTACACCTGTTCGATGTTTGTTATTGGATTTCGTGATTCCGTGCATGTCGAGTGCGCAGGGTTTAGATTTTCATTCGTGCACGATGGATGCACAGATTTGGATTTTCGCGCGTGTTGGGCGCATGTTTTTTAGATACGATTTGGTGCGCACCCGATGCACTAAATCGAGATTTCTTCGTGCATGTTAGATGCACCGGACCTTGGCTGTCAGGCACATACGTTGCCCATGACAGAGGTTTCGTGCACACCCGTTGCACCTAGATGTTGTTTTGTGCACCTGTTTAGCACATATTGGATTTTTGATTTCCGTGCGCACCAGACGCACAGGATTGTGTTATGTACATTTTTGAGATTTATTCCCTTTGGAGCAGTACCTTTTATGATGTTGGGTTTTTGCTTTCATGCTGAGCAGGACTAGTCAGTAGACGATACCTGGATATACTTTTGCATGTTTTACATCAGCTTTTTACGTGTATAGATTGGATGTCTACATGTGTAGTTTCGATCCATATCATATCGGTTTTGTATTGGATTTGACATTGTGTTTTTACATCGACTCCGATGATTGCGGGATGCTTGACGGAGTTTTGTTTTTGAGTTATCTGCTCAGTACCCTTGCGCATGCATTGCGCTGTGATGTTTTATGTGTTGATATTTTCGGAGCCCCGACAAATGGATTATTACTGAAATTGTTTTTAGTAGTGGGGGTTTAAATTTAAATTCGGGGACCGAATTTCTTTAAGGGGGGTAGATTGTAACATTTTCAAAAATATAAAATATTAATTTTGGGAACTTTTATAATTTAATATTATTTTATTGATTATTTTAATATTAAATGCAAATAAATAGGAAAAATGTTAGAAAAATTATGGAAAATTCTAAAATGGGTTATTTATTGGAATTATGACATTTTTAAGTTGTTGTGATCATTTTGACACTAATTTAGTGCTAATCGCGATTAAAATCGCTAATCGGATTTTTCGGTAATTTTGTGCAAAACTTGCACATATCACATTTTCCTACCCTTGTGCATTTTCTTGCCTTGGTTTTCTTTTGAGGTTACTATTGAGGTGAGAAGGTTTGGATTATGGATTAAATGGAAAAGAGAAAAGAAAAGAAAATGAGGGTAGGTGAGAGAGAGAGAGGTGGACTTTGACTACTTACCCTTAGCCATACCTCTTCATTCCTCATCTTTCTTCCCCTCTCCTCCCTCCTCCTGCTGCTGCTCCTGCACCCCCATTTCCCCCCCTCTTCAACTCCCCACTTCATCTCATAAAACACACCAAAACCCCAATCTCCTTTCATTAAAAATGTCCAAAATCCCTAGATCTACACATGGAGCTAAAGAAGCATGGATTTGGTCACTAGAGGGCAACTCAAGAATTTTCTTGAGTTGCTAATGAAGGTAATTTCTGAACCATTTGCTTAATTATAGCCTTTCCTATAACCCCATGTCAAGATTTTATCGATATTGTGTGATATTATGGATTTGAGAGAAACCTAGTTAGGGTTTGAGTGAATTGGTGTTGCATTATGAAATTGAGTTCAATTGAGGATACACCAACACCCTAGTGTATGAATTGAGACCCTAACCTGAAGTTTAAACCCATAATGCGGATTTTAGAAAACAATATCGGGGGAAAAACTGGAATCTGCCACTGTTAAATTGAATCTGCTATCATACGAGGAACCCTAAAATAATATTGAGTGGAAATTGAGATGTGCAGGCAATATAGAGGCAACACCCCAAACCCTAGCCCCTAACTCCTCCGTACGGCCGCCAAAATCCCTTTTCTGGCGGCAAATTGCGGCCAGACCTGAGAGGAAATTCCTCGTTTTTCGTGCATGCCCCCATTTCTTCAATTCTTGACCCTGGGTACTTCTAGTTTTGACAGATTCTATCTAGGGTGAAATCTGGGACATATATCCTATGTTGTCGTTTTGGATTCATGTTTCCGTATTCCGTATTTTTGGATTGGAAATGGTGGAATGTGTTTTGCCTCGACTATTGTCGTTTATACGACGATATAGAGGATTATGGATGGTTTTGAAGGCGTGCCATAGGTTCTCACCTATAGGCCCCTTATCGTATCGTTTTGGAGTTTATGCGCCGTTTTAGATTGGATTTGGTTTTAATGCGCATATACGATATTTTGATGTGTAGGTACCCATGAAGACTTCGGACGACAAGCAAATGCATGGTGATGTCCGCAAATGATGATGCAAAGTGAGTAGATTATATCTACGGGGGAAAGTCGGGTGGATGGCGTATAGCACCCCCGCAGTCCGTAGATAGCTTATTATATGGTATTGTGATATTAGGTGTATTTTGGATATGTAGGGTTAGAAGTGACTAGTGTAGTTCATAGTCGCGAACCCTAGGATAGAATTACCCTATACATATACCATTGCTTTTCACATGTACTTACACTGTGATTGATGATATGTGACGACTTTGGAGATGAGTCGATATTGTGGGCTTGGTGCCCTGGGATCGGTGATTTGATACGATTCATATGTGGGGTATGACTCGTGATTCTTGCGGGCTTGGGATGTGTGTTTACCTCCGCATGCATACTTTACCGATGTTACCGTTTGTACTAGACATAGAGTAGTACTCCAGACTATATGATCTGATGATGGTGATATTTGTTATGTGATGAGACAGTGAGATGTTGACCCCTACCCAGCTTTTGGGAATGCCGTACGATGATTTACCGTACGAGCTGATATTGATGATAGATCCGCACTCATAGCTAGAGGATATCTTACGATATGACATTGAGGCGGGATCACCGACTATATATCTACATATATACTTAGACTCAGTTTTAGGTGGTTTCCACACCTACCCCTCCTGATTGACAGGATACTTAGATGTAGTTGCATAGTAGATACTTCACTGTGCTATTGATTACTAGATTTCCGCATATTCATACTATTCGCATTGCTGGCATATGTTAATTACCATGTTATTATCATGCTGTTAGGACACCAGCACCATTATCGATGATGCGTATGTTTTACGTACACTATTTGCCGGCTCACACACTTCATCATCGATAATTGCCATGTCACTACACAGTAGTACTATTACATTCGTGATATGATGCTTCCTTTGACATATGCGCATTCCTATTCCATGTTGCATGATTTCCGATATGATTACTCTCTTTACATGTCGCATATATCATGGATTGATTGCATAGTACATCGCATTGGATTTACTGCTGGATGTTGGATTTTCATGTGATTTCTGGTTTTTGAGGACCGTGGGGTTATTTAAGAAAAGAGGCACTTTATGAAAACCCGGTACCTCGTGATATGATATTTCTGTGCGTCCACCACGCGTTTTCTCGGTGCTGAGACGTGTGCTTGAAACCCGATTCGAGGAGGTGATGTACCGTTTGCGGGTTCGTGGTGGGCCCGGTATGGTTCCCCTCGGCGAGATGATCGATGGGTTATGCCGATTGAGCCTGGAGGCAGGCGAGTACCTAACGGTGATTTTTACCTGAGCTCGGCGGATATCCGGGGGATACCGCCTGGAGCCGAGAGATGGGCATACTGCCGGGGCCGACGGGCCGATATCCGCAGACGGAGCCCAGAGATGGACATGGGTTGACTCATACTGCCGGGGCCGAGGGCCGATATCCGCAGACGGAGCCCCATACGGATGAGGATTTACGTGTCGGTGTTTGGCACGGGTTTCATGATGAGTTTTCCATGATTTTGGTTATATCCTCACATTGCATACATGATGCTTACTGTCAGTGGGTGACAGGTGGACGGGTTCCACATATATACAGACTTGGTTCATATACAGACTGGATTTACACTTATCTTACACCAATATTAGTGGTATGGGACGCTAATATATGTGTATTGATATTATTGATATTTCTTCATTGATACTTCATGCAGACATACCTTACACTGATGACATGTTGTTACCTGAGTACCTGGCACTATATACGTGATTAGATGTTACCTTGCCACCTTATTACACTCATATATACTCTTGTGGATATTTTACTGATCGTTGACTTAGGATTATGTCTTGCATTAGATTTATCCTTGTAGATGTTTCTATTCACGAGTTGGCAACTCACCCCCGTTGTGCCACAGCTCTTGCAGGTTATGCCGTACAGGTTCTATTGCGGCATTTCTGGCACATTTCCTTCTTGCGGGTGATTTGCTTTGGTAGGTGGATTCCTTCGTATCAGGAGTCACCTTTGTATTTAATTTATTCATTGTATCTAGAAATTGTCCATCAACCAAAACTTGTATATTCTTTCAGACCTACATATCAGTGTTGTTTATTTCGACCTTAGAGTCGCGCTTAGTAGTATTGCGGTTTTCTTGCTACTTTTGAGCTTTCTTTTGGTTTTGATCCTCGCCACTTGGCGTTGTATATTATCATATCATTGCGTGGTTGTGACCGTCGATTGACGAAGAGCTAGCTCCCGCTTGGGGATGTCTTTATCATTTTATATATTGTTATTCATGTTGTACCCCATTCGGGGCCAGTTTTACAAGAGAAACTCTGCCGAAATTTTTAGAAAAGACTTATTGTTTTCAAAACGTACCTTCGGCTTAGTTATTTAAAAACCTTGATTTCAAACCTGTATTTCTTCACTTCTTTAAACCAGTTTTCTTTATTTATTCTTCAAAATGGTTTTAGATTTCTGGGCTTTTGGCTTACTTGGATCAGATGGAGTCCTATAGGCTTCATATGGTTCAAGTGCCAGTCACGTGCTCTTTCGGGTCGTGACAGTATCAAATACCCTGGATACGGAGGATACTGAGAAACAGTTCTTTGTAATGAACACACCCGAAGATGATTCATCATATGCACTTTCTTCGTTTGGGCGGCACGGGAATTCCGGTAATCCCCAATTTCCTGCTCTGTCTTATAACAATTATAAGTTGGAGCGGGACCAACGTTCCCCAGCTCAGTATAACAAGCGGGTTCGGTCAAAAATCCGTTTTATTATCTTGATTAAGGCGTGATACGGTCGCTACCTGGAGAGAGAGAGAAGAAAACACTCAGCGTGCGCTCTTGCAAGAATAGATTGGTTATATTTTATCTAATCAGGATGGCTCCCACTGCTTTTTATCAAATCTTCCTTCAAACCCTAAAAGGAAAGACTAGCCGGGATTAATTACACACTACAAGTTCACCAATCTTTCAGCCAGGCCAGTGTCGGTACTTTGAGGGAGGTCCCCCGTGCTTTCGCACGAACCTAATTAATGTAAACCTCGTTTTCCCAGAGGCGTAACCACGTTGACACCTTTCTAGACACCTACTTGATCGGCTAATTGTAATGTATAAAACTCTCCCAGGAGTAACACTTACTCGCAGCGGGTATCGGGATCCAACTATCTCATAGAAGGTATGCAATCTCATTGCAAATTTCAACACTTGAAATTCCCGATAATATTTTGCCCCTAGCAGCTATATGACCTTAACATAGTCAACAAATCATAAGTTCTAGTCAAGTTCAGCCCGTCATTTCCCGATTGAATTAAACCCACCCGCACGACCCTTAACATAGTCAACAAAGTCGCACGACTACCCTAATCCAATCACATCATATGCTTATGCAGATAAGCACTAATTAGCTACCACACACTACGCCTTAACATAGTCAACAAACGTAGCACGAATACTAACTAGGACTTATCTGAAATGACGGAGGGCTACGACAGGTTTTTCTGAAAACCTATTGCGTAATGAACTTGATATCGTTGTAGAATCAAATAATTTTAAAATGGAGTGTTTCTGAGGCTTTTCTAGTTTTTGCTAAAGGAGTCACTCCCGGTGAAGGGATCGTCGGTCCTTTCCTCGTCGAATGAGGTGCGGGATATATCATATATATCACTGTGCAAAGCAAAAACTCTTAAAAGCAATCAAAAGATAAACCGAGTGTGTAGCATCTGCCAGTTATCGCTAAAGGAGTCACTCCCGGTGAAGGGATCTCGGTCCTTTCCTTATCGAATAAGGTGCAGGATATATCGTATATACCGCTGTGCAAAGCAAAAACTGTAGCTACCTGTTTTATTTTGAAATTCGATTCTACAACACCTTAGGTTTCTTTTATTTCATTAATCTCATTAATGAAGTCCCATCATTTAAGTACCTAAGCATCACAGATAAATACGACGTACACTTATGCCATCCGCATTCGCCTCGATGTCCCCTCGTGCACCGTTAGGTTAGGTAACTAACGGCAGAGCGGGGCAGGGCTAGCGCGGGTGTAAAACATAAGTAACATCTATATAATATATCATATATACTATATACTGTATCTATCACAGAACATCACATGATCACATCACAGATATCGCAGCAGAAGAATCATATGAAATATTGGATATACTAGGACGTCCGTGTTTTCAATACGAGCCAGTATAAAACACGGATTCCACGGTCGTGATGAATAGCCAAACCCACACCCCTAGACCCCTACGAGAGCGGCAAGCAACCCTACCAATTCTGGAGTTAGGAGACCCGGACTCGACTCCTCGAGTTGGTCTCCCACTGGACTCCAGAACCCGGTTACTTGTGCTCCCCTCCTTGGGTCTATCCTAGTGCGGTAAAGTAAATAATACACAAACGGTGACAACTTCCGCTACCTGGAAGTGCCCCAATAAAAGAATATTACATACAAGTTTTTACATGAATGAAAATGAAAAACACTCATCTCACATAAAAACCCCCGGCTATTCAAACACGACGATCCAATATAACATATCCAGCAACACATAACATCACATGTCATCAACGTAAGTAAACATGCGTATCCCAATTGTCGTTGACATATAGCAACGAAACCGGCGATATCACATATTACACTTACGGTCACAGAAAAGAAAGTGTAAAACTACAACAGTTGGAATCCGCAATCACCTCAGACATCACATGCCTGACCAAATGAATCACTTAGACATCGCATGCCTAACAATTATAAACCCCGCATTTTAGTCTCAAAATCGAAAACACTTTTCAATACCAAGTCGGGTAATTCAACAAGATTCCCGACATCCTGATCGAATATTCGTCGCAAACTTTAGTAGACGGTCGCACCCCTGACCCCGTCGACGAAGTGCACCAAGGCGGAACACCGCTACCGCGAGCACCCTGACGGATGCTTTCGGCGACGGGGTTCTCCTACAGTCACTTGGTCGGGGCTATGGAGTGAGGCTGTCTGTTAAGTTTACCCGGCGAGTATCCGCGTACACTACGTGATTGCGACGGACTTTTGATCACATCAAAATTCCGTGGCAACCGATCAAGTGAGACTAAACTGCTATGTTTATAACATTCATTCAGTTATCACATAACTATTGTGAATTCCAATTATTGTATCCCATTCCAGATAAACAGAAAATGTTAAACTTTTCGATCGAACAGTCAAACACCCAAGTTTTCCCGATACAGATCAACATATGAAATAAGTCTAACAACATTCAGTTCGTGCCTCAGTACCAACGGTCCAGCCGTAGAAGGGTCAAGCCAACGCCTCACATGTGGCACGCCGTACTGCCCCAAACCCGAAGGTTCAAAGGGCAGTTCAAGACGGTCACATAATCGAGTTAAGGTTTGTTGTCTTCTAGAGGGTCCATTGCGTTACTTGCACTACTTACAACGTCGTTAAACTACGGAAAGATCCAACACTTGGAAATTTCCCGACAGGGGAAAAATTGGGTATTTATATCCGGTCGAACTTTTTAACATATTCTTAAAAATTATCCGGAAAGCCAAATAGACAAAATTTGATAATCCGATCGAACTCATGAAAACCCAAAACAACCCCTGAAAACTCAACTGTATAATAAATAATAAAATATCCCAGGAAAACCAGAACAGAATACTGAGAATTACTGTGAAAAGAAAAACACACAAAACGACAAAACCGCCGCTGAACCGCCGCGTCGTGCATAGCACGTGCCGCGGTTCCGCGGTGGAAAAGTTGATTTAGGCCCCCGAAATTTACAGTAATTCTTAGAAAACCCTGCTTGATTTTCTGGATATTTTTAATCTTGAAAAATCCACAATTTTAAAATCTGGACAGAGAGCAATATTGGTTCGGGGTTTCGGGTTCGTTCGGACTTCAAATTCCGTCTAGACTTCGCCTAAGGCTCTAGCTAGGCTCTGATACCACTGTAGGGTTCCTAGGCACCCTAGTGAGGTCTCACAAGGCATCGATCATGCCAATTTCAAAAATTCTAGTGCCGAGAAACCCTAAACTACGGATCGTTTGCTAGATGTCTAGGCGAAAAGATAACTAGTTAACACTTAACTAATGAGAATACGGAAATACAACCTTTGTAGATCCGGTGCTCCATCTCCATAGCTCCGCAACGAAGTCCTCTCCGCTGTCCAAAAAGAATCCGGGCTCTTGCGTCAACTTCATCGGAGAATAAGCGAGCTAGGTCGTCGATGTCCATGCCGAAAATGATCTACGTCGAGGCATCGCTAAATCAAGCTCCAACTTCACCAAGTCCAAAAACTTGTGAAGGAAACGCACTCTACTACTTGGCAAGAGGTAGAGGATGAAGAAATAGGAAGTGGGTAAGCTTTAGTTTTGGATTTCTCACTTGTTTCCATCAATCACCATTGATGGACCTTGCTTTCTTCACTTGAAGAAAGGAAGAAGAAGAAGATAATAGTTATGATAAGAAATTAAAAAGAAAAGAATAATTCATTCTTATCATAATGTTAACTATGGTTATGTGTAGAGAATCAATCATGGTTACATGAGATGGCTAGGGTTAAGCATGAGACAAAATGGTTGCTAAAGTCAAAGTCTTCATGAAGCTTCAACAAGCTTCCAAAATTAGCAACCATTTCATTTCATTTCATTTTCTTTTATTCATTTATCATAAAGAAATGGATAATTAAATAAGATAAATGAATAACAAATAATAAACCCTAACCTATTCATTAACCAAGGTTTAACACTTTACACTTAACCAAAAAGCATGTATCATCAAACATGATACAAGCTAGTGCACAAAATCATATCACATATATAATGCGCACATCCGAGTGAGAAAATCCAACTTAAAGTGAACCGATACTAGTTAATGCAAAGTAATATATCAAATATATAATTATTCATTAAATCATTAAATCAACACTTGATTCAATGATCCGGTCATGTCGCACAAAACCGACTGGTATCTTTAGTAACAACTTATCGAATCAACATTTGATCCGATAACCCGGCTATATCGGATATAACCGATCAATGTCACATCGCGAGAATCAAATACAGTATCACATACTGGTATTATTCTCGGTCCCGCACATATCTCATATGCGCTCCTATTTCGTTTCGCTTGAGCCAGGAAACCTCTGTGTAGGACTCTAAAGACTCATCAATACGCCGGCAGCAGGTGATGATCATATCAAGCACCTACAAGCCGCAAGCGGTCTGCTAAACGTAACGGCCACCCGGGTATTGAGCGATCTGAAGATCGACGAGCAAGCCCGCTCACACTCCAGTGAATCCGACCAGTAACACTACCGTACAGTCCGGTCTGATCGTCTGATATGTCGCATATCTCGCCTAGGGGTGGTAAACGTCAGACCCCAATAGCTCGATAAGTCGTGTCGATATGAGGTCTATAACACTTCGAGAAACTACTGGTAACACTTACCAGTAAATCTCAGCAACCCTGGCCAGGGATTTCCTGTTATAGCCAATCGAACACAACGCAACATCAACTCCCTATACCGGGAGAGACGAATCCCCTCCTATCGCTCATTGTCTCCATGTGACTCGGGACTGTACCCAAAAACCACCGTTTTGCACGCCCTCTTGGACGTGGTAAGATGGAAATCAAAGCACAGTGGGAACCACACAAGACTCTATGACGATCTCGGGTCAACAGACTACTCTGTACCAGTGTCACCAGAGAACTGCCATCTGACGTGAGGTATAATACCATCTGGGAGTTCTCGGCGAGTCCGTCCAGTGTACCCAGTCTCTACTGAGCACCCGTATATCATCTCCGATGTCAAACACCAATGGATATGGGATCATCCATCGCCCATCTGTATGGGTCGAGAAGGTATGCGCTAGTCTACTCTGGTATATCGATGCCCCGTCTCGATACACCCACGACTAGGGACTTTGAAGGATGTACTTATGGACTACCTTGTCCCCACTAGTATGATCCGCATCATAGTCCAGGTAGTCAAGTACACATCCTAAGGGCTTTACCAACATGTAACAGAGAGACAATCAGTATACACGTTAAGGTAAAGAGCAACCAGATAGCATACTATCATGTCGAGCAAGAAAGTCCTCCCTATATACGTCCCAGCATCCACTACAATATACATCCTATGTACAGTAATGGCCTCTAGGGCATACATATAACTAACAACAGCAAACTCATGGTGGACGACACTTACATCACTAGAAAACCGCAATTTACATATTTTAAAAATATAATAAGTTTAGAAATTTTGCGGCTTTCCCCCGAAATCCAGCAATATCATAAAATCTCAAGAAATCCTCATAAGTGCATATATCAATGATAATGAATGCGTATGATATCAATAATCAAGTTGCGATGTGTGATTAATGTATTAAGCATGAACAATTAATATGATGAAGTACATGCACATGAATAGCAATACTACGGTTTCATTTTTAAGGAATTAAAGACAATAGTAGAAGTTTAAGTATCAATTAGTAAAAAGTTTCAATTTAAAAGTTATCTAGTGTGGTGGCATGGCAATTACCAGGGTGTGTGTGTAAACATGAATAGTGCTCGTGCTGCATATAAAAACCCTGGTAATGGTGCAGGTGTCCTATGAAATGGTTTCGTATAGGTATGTCAATATAATGCATGGATGCAGCAAATAGTCAATTAAGTATTTCACCCCTAATTACTAACATTACTAAGGATTTGTAAGTTACTAAAACTATCGGCGGCTTGTGCCATCCAACGATAGTCCCCCGTAGATGTTACATCTACTCACCGGGATCCCTGGCTAGCTGTGTCCCATCACCGCCTTTCCCTTTCGCGCCGCGTCTGACGTATCCGCGACCGAATCTGGAATTTATATCAATACCAAATATAAGGTTACATATCAAGAACGACGCAAAACCCCAACGAAACTACTAAAGTTCGCTAGCTGGGTACAACGTGCACAAAGTGCGCGGAACACACGCGAAAATCGCAAAAACTGCCAAAAAACGCCGATTTGGTCGCCCGGCAAAACTAAAACCCGACTACCCAAAAAACCGCACTCACGCATCCTAAAAGTCATAGGACAAGCCATTACAAACATCAAGATGTCGAAAATAATTCATCACATAATTTTTATACAAAACTAGTAAGCATTTGCATTCCAAAATCGGTGCGAAAATCGCCGATTTGCGACAAAACGACTACAATCAAGCTTGAACACCCAACCACATTACAAGCAATCTACAAACACTAATTACAATACAATAACAATGATTCCAATCCTATTTTTTCATAAACAACCATTCTTGGATTAATAACCTAGCAAATTCCAAATCAATTTCCACACTTGAAAACTTAATTTAGCACAACAAAAGCCCACATAAGAAAATTAATTTCTTAGATTAGGTTAGCAAAATACTAGATAGCAAATTAGGTTTAATCAACTAAATAATGGATTTCTAAACCCTAATCAACTCATTAACATGTTTCACAATCCAATTCCATACAAAAACCCTCTCTTGAAAATCCTAAAACAACAATTTCACACTTCTAAATTTAACTAAATTAGCATAATTGAAAACTACATAAACAAGGTGATCATATAGATTAGTTAATTAACCACTAGATTAACTATAAAACAACTTAATTAACTATTATGGCTTTCAAACCCTAGTTAAACAAACTACTCTTTTTCTTTTTTTTTTTTAAAACTAGATTAGAAATTAGTTAACTTTTAACCCTAAACCATGCATTTAAAGGAATTTAGCAACAAAAGAAAGTAGCTTTGATGGAAATTATACCTCTTGATCTATGGATCAAGCAAGAAAATTTTGCTCCAATTGATGGCCTCAAGCACCAAGATCCAAGCTAGGGAGGTGAAGGAAAAGAAGGATGAAGGAGGGTTTTAATTTGCAAGCTTTAATTTGAATTTTTGATGAATTAAACTTGAAGAATTGTGAAGAAATGAGAAGAAAATAGATGAAGAAGGGGGAGGTGCAGTTTCGGCCAGCAAGAGGTGAGGGGGAGGGTGTGGGCAAGTGGGGAAAGTCAATGGTCAAGTCCAAAAGTCAAATGCACCATACCTTATTAACAATATTTAAAATAAATCAAAATAAAAACCTTAAATCAACTCAAGAAAGCAACCAAAGAAAAGAGGCCAGAAATTTCTGGACCTGGTCAGGGTTGGGCTGTCCTAGGGCTGAGGGGAAAGAGAGAGGGGTTTTACAAAAGAAATTTTATGCAAAAAGGCCCCCTACAACTCAAAAATTGCAAGTTTTAGCTCAAAATTCAATAAATTCGTTTCAAATCATAAAAATTTGTTAAAAATCAAAATAAATTACTAAAAATTTATGTTACCACTAGATTTTAATTATAATAGTTTTAGAGATTAAAATTAGCCCGGAAAAATCTGTATTTATCGCTTATTTAATGTATTTTCTTACCGGCTTAAAATAATATTAAAAAATTGAAAAAAAAGGAAAAATTTTTAAATGACCAAAATTTCATAACTCATTAGCTACTAAAAACAAGTAATTACGTATCCATTTAAGGTATAATTAGCCCTAAACTGCAAAATAACAAGAAAGACGGTTTTCGGAAAAATACCGAATTTTCACCGAATTTCAGGAAAACACCAAAACGACTTTTCAAGACGCTACAGATAGTATACAGGTGCTCGTTAGGTTACGGGTACACCGGACAGGACTCACAGGGAACTGTTGGTTGGTTTTATACCAGTCGTCAGTGAACAATTCCCAGGTGACATGAGTACAGCATAGTCCGCAGACTTGACACTGCTACTTCGCCTCGAGTGTGTCCCACTGTTCTTAGATTGCTACCCTACCATGGCTCAAAGGAGTCGTGAAAACAGGTAGTAGTTGGGTGCAGTCCCGAGCACTTGGAGGCAGTGGCGGTTAGACAGGATTCGTCCCTCCCGGTATTGGGAGTTGATATCGCGCTGTGTCAGAGAGCCATTACGCAAAGTCCCTGGCCAGGGCAAGCGAGATTTGCTGGTAGGTTCCAGCAGTTTCTCAGGGTGTAATGGGCTTCCCTCCGACACGACTTACTAAGTAGGATTTATCTGAAATGACGGAGGGCTACGACAGGTTTTTCAGAAAACCTATTACGTAATGAACTTGATATCGACGTAGAATCGAGTGTTTTTTGAAAAAGAGTGTTTTTTAGGATTTTCTAGTTTCGCTAAAGAGGTCACTCCCGGTGAAGGGATCTCGGCTCTTTCCCCATCGAATAAGGTGCAGGGTATATATATACCGCTGTGCAAAGCAAGAACTATATAAACTGTCAAAAACTAAACCGCGAGTTTGTAGTATCTGCCTGTTTAGCTAAAGAGGTCACTCCCGGTAAAGGGATCTCGGCTCTTTCCTCATCGAATAAGGTGCAGGGTATATCATGTATACCGCTATGCAAAGCAAAACTGTAGCTACCATTTTTATAAAGTTTTGATTCTACAACATCTTTTAGGTTTCTTTTCTTTTATTAATCTCATTAATAAAAATCCCATCAATTAATGCTTCCTAAGCATCATAGAAGAAACGAAAGCAGTAATATTTATATATCAGCATATATATATAGTATAAGCATTCGTCTCAGGCAGTAATATGATCGCATCACAGAACATTGCAGCAGAAGATAACATATGAAATATTGGATATACTAGGACGTACGTGTTTTATTTCGAGCCTGTATAAAACACGGATTCCGCGGTCGCGATGAATAGCCAAACCCACATTCCTAGACCCCTACGAGAGCGGCAAGTAACACTGCCAATTCTAGGGTTAGGAGACCCGGTCTTGACTCCTCGAGATGGCCTCCCTCTGTACCCTATAACCCGGTTACTTGTGCCCCCCTCCTTGGGTCTACCTAATGCAGAAAAGTAAATAAATACAATGGTGACATCAACCTCATCCCGGAAGTGCCCCAAGAAAAGAATATTACATACAAATGAATTTTACATGAATGAAAATAAAAACCCTTATCTCACATAAAACCCTGGCTATTCAGAACACAACGATCCAATATAACATATCACAGCAACACATAATATCTCATATCATCAACGTAAGCAAGTATGCATATCCCGATTGTTGTTGATGTATAGCAACGAAGCCGGCGATACCCCACATTCTACGCTTACGGTCACAGAAAAGAAAGTGTAAAACTACAACATTTCGAATTCACAATCACTTTAGACATCGTAAATCCGAAATATCACATACTTCGCATTTCATGCCTAACTATATGAATTCCACATATTGTATCACATTCCAGATAAATAGAAAATATTAAACTCTCCGATCGAATAATCAAATACCCATGATTTCCTAAATAGCTCAACACTTGAGCGGAGTTCAAAAATTCCCAGAATATGTCACAGTACCAATGGTCCAGCCGTAGAAGGGTCAAACCAACGCCTCACATGTGGCAACGCCGTACTGCCCCAAACCCTAAGGTTTAGAGGCGGTTCAGACGGTCACATAATCGAGTTAAGGTTTGTATTCTTCTAGAGGGTCCACCGCGTTACTTGCACGTTTTTCCGAAAGATTTAAACTCAAGAAAAATTCAACACTTGAAAGTTTTTCGTGCCGGGAAAAAGTGAATTAATGATATACGTTCGAACATTTTAACAGTTTCTAAAATATCCGGAAAACAGAACGAAGTTAAACTTTCCTCGATCGAATCGACGAGTACAGAAAAATCCACAGAACACTCAACACTTGAGTAAGATTAAAAATACCCAGAAGCAGCTACAAACACGTGTCCCCAATTTCCACATATGGCCGTGGAACCGCCGCGACAAGCATGTTCTTGCCACGTTTCCGCGGCCCTTTGAGAGCCTTGGGGAATTGTATTTCATGGTTATCCTTAGAATTCCCTGCTGATTTTTTTGAGTATTTTTAATGCAGAAAAAACAACATTTTAGAAAATTTCCAGAGAGGGGGTCTAGTTCGATATTTCGGGGTTCAATCGGACTTTTAACTTCGTATACACGTCGCCTAATTCTCTAGCTTGGCTCTGATACCACTGTAGGGTTCCTAGGCACTCATACAAAGGTCTATAAGGCATCAACCATGCCCGATTTAAAATTTAGACGTGCCGAACAACCCAAAGCTAGGATCTTTGCTAGATAATTAGGGTTAAATATGCAAGTAAACATCTTTACAACTAAGAGAGAGGGATTACAACCTTTGTAGTCCGCTCCTTCGCTTCATAAGCTCCGAGTAGAAGTTCCTTCGCCGCGATCCATGATCTTCCGGACTCAAGAGAGGCTCCACAACCCGAACGATCCATGCTTGCTTGAAGTCTTCCTTTTCAAAGATGATCTACCTTGAAGTTCCTTTAACTCAAGCTCTTTCTCACTAATGAGGTGAACACCCTAATCTAATTGGCTAGATTAGATTAGGATGATGAAGTAGGATTTATGCTATCTTTTATTATCAAATTCTCACACTAATTCATCACAAATCTCAAAGCTAGAAAGCTTATCAAGGAGGAAGAAGAAGAAGATGAATGAATAATCTTTTGTGATGAATAATGAAAAAGATTATATGATTACAAATGCAACCATGGTCAAAGATGACAAGGCAAACCATTGTAGAGAGTTAACTAGGGTTAAGGGTGTGGTTTGGGTTTACAAATATCTCACAAAAATATCAACCATAATATCTTTGCAATAAATAAAAGAAAACCTTCTAGAAGGTTCATGAAAGAACTAACCCAAATCAAACCCTAACCATATTTAATCTCCACTAATCATGTTGCATTAGTAATTATAACATGTTGCAATATTATATATCACATATATAATATATTTTGTAACAAAAGAAAATAATACAATTAACATATATCGCATATATATCAATGTATTATCCGGTGAGAAAATGAAATAATAAAGCGAGCCAATATTAGATAATGTAATGTAATATATCACATATATAATTATACATTAAATTATCGAATCAACACTTGCTCCGACAATCCGGCTATATCGAATATAACCGACTAATATATCATGTACCGATTCATCGAATCAACACTTGATCCGATGACCCGGCTCATATCAAAATATCGCGAGAATATAATACGGTATTGTTAGTTATATGTATGCCCTAGAGGCCATTACTGTACATAGGATGTATATTGTAGTGGATGCTGGGACATATATAGGGAGGACTTTCTTGCTCGACATGATAGTATGCTATCTGGTTACTCTTTACCTTAACGTGTACACTGATTGTCTCTCTGTTACATGTTGGTAAAGCCCTTAGGATGTGTACTTGACTACCTGGACTATGATGCGGATCATACTAGTGGGGACATGGTAGTCCATAAGTACATCCTTCAAAGTCCTTAGTCGTGGGTGTATCGAGACGGGGCATCGATATACCAGAGTAGACTAGCGTGTACCTTCTCGACCCATACAGATGGGCGATGGATGATCCCATATCCATCGGTGTTTGACATCAGAGATGATATACGGGTGCTCAGTAGAGACTGGGTACACTGGACGGACTAGCCGAGAACTCCCAGATGGTATTATACCTCACGTCAGATGGCAGTTCTCTGGTGACACTGGTACAGAGTAGTCTGTTGACCCGAGATCGTCATAGAGTCTTGTGTGGTTCCCACTGTGCTTTGATTTCCATCTTACCACGTCCAAGAGGGCGTGCAAAACGGTGGTTTTTGGGTACAGTCCCGAGTCATATGGAGGCAATGAGCGATAGGAGGGGATTCGTCTCTCCCGGTATAGGGGGTTGATGTTGCGCTGTGTTCGATTGGCTATAACAGGAAATCCCTCGCCAGGGTTGCTGAGATTTACTGGTAAGTGTTTCCAGTAGTTTCTCGAATTGTTATAGACCTCATATCGACACGACTTATCGAGCTATTGGGGTCTGACGTTTACCACCCCTAGGAAAGATATGCGACATATCAGACGACGAGACCGGACTGTACGGTAGTGTTACTGGTTGGATTCACTGGAGTGTGAGCGGGCTTGCTCGTCGATCTTCTGATCGCTCAATACCCGGGTGGACGTTACGTTTAGCAGACCGCTTGCGGCTTGTGGGTGTTTGATATGATCATCATCTGCTGCCGGCGTATTGACGAGTCTTTAGAGTCCTACACAAAGGTTTCCTGGCTCAAGCGAAACGAAATAGGAGCGCATATGAGATATGTGCGGGACCGAGAATAATGCGTGTATGTGATACCGTATTTCATTCTCGCGATCAATGTGTCGAATGGTTGTATGCGATATAACCTAGTTATCGATTCAAGCGTTGATTCGATAAGCCGATACATTGTATACTAGTCGGTTGTGTGCGACATGACCGGATCATTGAATCAAGTGTTGATTTAATGATTTAATGCATATTTATATATTTGATATATTACTTTGCATTAACTAGTATCGGTTCACTTTAAATGGATTTTCTCACTCGGATGTGCGCATTGCATATGCGATATAATTTTGTGCACTTGCTTGTATCATGTTTGATGATACATGCCTTTTGGTTAAGTGTGAAGAATTAAACCTTGGTTAATGAAATGGTTAGGGTTTACTATTTCCTTATTCATTTATTCATTTATTTATTCTTTTGGAAATAGAAAAGCAAATGAGAAAATGGTGGCTTGTTTTCTTTTGTTCATGAAGCTTCATGAAGACTTTGACCAAGTGACCATTTTGTCTCATGCTTAACCCTAACCATCCCACTAACCATGATTTATTCTCTACACTTGACCATGGTTTGGTTATGATAAGTATTCTTTTAATTTTCTTTTTAAAATAACTTATCATATTCATTATCTTCTTCTTCTTCTTCTTCAAGAAGAAAACCAAGCATCCATCAATGGTGATTGATGAAAAAGAGTGAGAAATCCAATTCTAAAGTCTACCCACTTCCTATTTCTTCATCCTCTACCTCTTGCCAAGTAGTAGAGTGTGTTTCCTTCACAAGTTTTCAAGGCTTGGTGAAGGTGGAGCTTGATCTAGCGATGCCTCAACGTAGATCATCTTCGGCATGGACATCGACGACCTAGCTCGCCTATTCTCCGATGAAGCCGACGCTAGAGCCCGGGAATTTACTAGGACAGCGAGGGGACTTCGTTGCGGAGCTATGGAGGTGGAGCACCGGATCTACAAAGGTTGTATTTCCGTTTCCTTTTTGTTAAGTTGTTAACTAGATTATCTTTTCGCCTAGAATTCTAGCCGACGATCCGTACACTAGGGTTTCTCGGCACCGTATTTTTGAAATTGGCATGGTTGATGCCTTGTGAGACCTCACTAGAGTGCCTAGGAACCCTGCAGTGGTATCAGAGCTTAGCTAGAGCCTTAGGCGAAGTGTAGACGACATTTGAATTCCGAACGAACCCGAAACCCCAATACAAATTGCTCTCTGGACTTTTTCTAAAAACTGGGTTTTTTCAAAATTAAAAATATGCAGAAAACTCAGCAGGGAATTCTAAGAATTACGGCGCAAATTTTATTTCATGAACAGTGTTATCGGCGGCGGAACCGCGGCATAAGCCTAGCTTATGCGGCGGTTCCGCGGCAGAAATGTGACGTCAGCCCTAACTGTTTGCACAGTAATTCATTGTTTCAGGTGCTGAGTTCTCTGGGTATTTTTAAAATTTATTCAAGGGTTGAATTTTCTGGGGTTGTTTTGGGGATTCGGTGTTTCGATCGGGGTATCAAATTTTGTCTATTTGGCTTTCCGGATAATTTTAGAATATGTTAAAAAGTTCGACCGGATATAAATACCCAATTTTTCCCCTGCCGGGAAATTTCCAAGTGTTGGATTTTTCCGTAGTTTGACGATGTTCTAAGTAGTGCAAGTAACGCAATGGACCCTCTAGAAGACAACAAACCTTAACTCGATTATGTGACCGTCTTGAACTGCCCTTTGAACCTTCGGGTTTGGGGCAGTACGGCGTGCCACATGTGAGGCGTTGGCTTGACCCTTCTACGGCTGGACCGTTGGTACTGAGGCACGAACTGAATGTTGTTAGACTTATTTCATGTGTTTGATCTGTATCGGGAAAACTTGGGTGTTTGACTGTTCGATCGGAAAGTTTGACATTTTCTATTTATCCGGAATGGGATACAATAATTGGAATTCATAATAAGTTATGTGATAACTGAATGAATGTTATAAACATAGCAGTTTAGTCTCACTTGATCGGTTGCCACGGAATTTTGATGTGATCAAAAGTCCGTCGCAATCACGTAGCGTACGCGGATACTCGCCGGGTAAACTTAATAGACAGCCTCGCTCCATAGCCCCGACCAAATGACTGTAGGAGAACCCCGTCGCCGAAAGCATCCGTTCGGGTGCTCGCGGCAGCGGTGTTCCGCCTTGGTGCACTTCGTCGACGGCGTCGGGGGTGCGGCCGCCTACTAAAGTTAACGACGAGCATTCGATCAGACTTTCGGGAATCCTGTTGAATTGCCTGACTTGATATTGAAAAGAGTTTTCGATTTTGAGACTAAAATGCGGGGTTTATAATTGTTAGGCATGTGATGTCTAAGTAATTCATTTGATTAGGCATGCGATGTCTATGCAGATTACGGATTCCAACTGTTGTAGTTTTACACTTTCTTTTCTGTGACCGTAAGTGTAATATGTGATATCGCCGGTTTCGTTGCTATATGTCAACGACAATTGGGATGGGCATGTTTACTTACGTTGATGACATGTGATGTTATGTGTTGCTGGATATGTTATATTGGATCGTCGTGTTTGAATAGCTGGGGGTTTTTATGTGAGATGAGTGTTTTTCATTATCATTCATGTAAAAACTTGTATGTAATATTTTTTGGTTAGGGCACTTCCAGGTTGCGGAAGTTGTCACCCTTTGTATATTATTTACTTTTCCGCACTAGGATAGACCCAAGGAGGAGGGCACAAGTAACCGGGTTCTGGAGTCCAGTGGGAGACCAACTCGAGGAGTCGAGTCCGGGTCTCCTAACTCTAGAATTGGTAAGGTTGCTTGCCGCTCTCGTAGGGGTCTAGGGGTGTGGGTTTGGCTATTCATCACGACCGTGGAATCCTTGTTTTATACTGGCTCGTATTGAAAACACGGACGTCCTAGTATATCCAATATTTCATATGATTCTTCTGCTGCGATATCTGTGATGTGATCATGTGATGTTCTGTGATAGATACAGTATATAGTATATATGATATATTTTATAGACGTTACTTATGTTTTACACCCGCGCTAGCCCTGCCCTGCTCTGCCGTTAGTCACCTAACCTAACGGTGCACGAGGGGACATCGAGGCGAATGCGGATGGCATAAGTGTACGTCGTATTTATCTGTGATGTTTAGGTACTTAAATGATGGGACTTCATTAATGTGATTAATGAAATTAAAGAAACCTAAGATGTTGTAGAATCGAATTTCAAAATAAAACAGGTGGCTACAGTTCTTGCTTTGCACAGCGGTATATGTGATATATCCTGCACCTTATTCGATGAGGAAAGGACCGAGATCCCTTCACCGGGAGTGACTCCTTTAGCAATAACTGGCAGATGCTACACACTCGGTTTGTCTTTTGATTGCTTTTAAGAGTTTTGCTTTGCACAGTGATATATATGATATATCCCGCACCTCATTCGACGAGGAAAGGACCGACGATCCCTTCACCGGGAGTGACTCCTTTAGCAAAACTAGAAAAGCCTCAAAAACACTCCATTTCAAAATCATTTGATTCTACAACGATATCAAGTTCATTACGCAATAGGTTTTCAGAAAAACCTGTCGTAGCCCTCCGTCATTTCAGATAAGTTGTATATAGTATTCGTGCTGCATTTGTTGGCTTTCGCCAAGGTGCAGTGTGCGGTAGCTATATGCTGCTTATCTGCTAGCATACGATGCGATTGGATTAGGGTAGTCGTGCGGCTTTGTTGGCTTTCGTCAAGGGTCGTGCGGGTGGGTTTAATTCGATCAAGAAATGTACGGGTTGAACTTGACTAGCGGGCTATGGTTTGTTGGATTTCGTCAAGGTCATAGCACGCTAGGGGCAAAATATTATCGGGAATTTCAAGTGTTGAAATTTGCAATGAGATTGCATACCTTCTATGAGATAGTTGGATCCCGATACCCGCTGCGAGTAAGTGTTACTCCTGGGAGAGTTTTATACATTACAATTAGCCGATCAAGTAGGTGTCTAGAAAGGTATCAACGGGGTTACGCCTATGGGAAAACGAGGTTTACATTAATTAGGTTCGTGCGAAAGCACGGGGGACCTCCCTCAAAGTACCGACACTGGCCTGGCTGAAAGATTGGCGAACTTGTAGTGTGTAATTAATCCCGGCTAGTCTTTCCTTTTAGGGTTTGAAGGAAGATTTGATAAAAAGCAGTGGGAACCATCCTGATTAGATAAAATAATAACCAATCTATTCTTGCAAGAGCGCACGCTTAGTGTTTTCTTCTCTTTCTCTCCAGGTAGCGACCATATCACGCCTTAATCAAGATAATAAAACGGATTATTGACCGAACCCGCTTGTTATTCTGAGCTGGGGAACGTTGGTCCCGCTCCAACTTATAATTATTATAAGACAGAGCAGGAAATTGGGGAATACCAGATTTCCCGTGCCGCCCAAACGAAGAAAGTGCATATGATGCATCATCTTCGGGTGTGTTCATTACAAAGAACTGTTTCTCAGTATCCTCCGCATCCTGGGTATATGATACCGGATCAGGATCCCAGCTATGTAATATGTTACATAGGACTACAAAAGGGTAGAAAAACTGAGAACGGGTGATAAGTTTCATGAGGCAGAAAACGGGGCAAGTGTTGCAGCCAAGTCTGTCGGTCACTGTCACCATGTATTACCAATACATTGATTCTGAACGAATGTTATTAGATACCGAACCTGATATACAAAATTATATCGGTCTCTTTATTAGTAAAGAAACGATAAAATTTTGTATTGTTGGATAATGTTTTGAACATTTCCTATATCAAAAGTTGATCGGTTCGGGCACGTTATCTAAAAACATTAATGTTCTAAATCAAACTACAGTTCTTAGTATACAGAACACACACAAGAGGAAGAGTTCAGAAATGAACGGATCCTTCTTGAGGTATTGTAGACTAGGTCAGATCAATATGACCCGACTAGCTAGAGATACATAAAGATGCAAATTTAAATTAGTTTGAATTTACATCTTGTGAAACTCGCTAGTCATGTCACAAAGATAAGATGACCATAGCTCCGTTTACTGGAAACAGAGAAAGAGTTAGTGGACTCTTGGGATGATCCATGTTGATGTATGTAGGTCCCCAGTCTACACATACCAAGAACAGTTCTTTTTACTTCATTACATTCTCTGATGATCTTTCGAGATTCAGACCTATGTTCCTGTTGAAACACAAGTCCGAACTTTTTGAGATATTCACAGAATATAAGTTGGAAGTAGAGAACCAAAATACGGGTAAAAGTATTATGTCCTTTGATGAGATCAAGGAGGAGAATACTTGAGCACGGAATTCTTGGACTATTCTAAAGGAGAATGAGATTCTCTCTCAGCATTACTCCTCCGTATACACCATAGCACGATGGTATATCGGGGCGAAGCAATTGCACCCTATTCGATATGGTGTGCTCTATGATGAGTACTACCGAGTTACCTATTTCCTTTTGGGAGTTATGCACTTATGAAGCTGCATACCTATTGAATTAGGGTTCGAATCAAATCAAAGCCTACCATTTCATATGTGATATGGAAAGGGAAGAGCCCATGTCTTAAGCTAGTTAAGATTTGGGGTTGTCCGGCCTATGTCCGAAAAGCAAAATCCGGACAAGCTCGAGGCAATGTCAGTTATGTACAACTGGAAATGTTCCAGCTATACAAACTGCAACTGATGATTTGACAGAACCAAAGGATTCAGTAGATTCCAACGAACCTCAGCCTCTCCGCCGATCTAGTAGGGTTCCTCACCCACCTGAGAGATACTTCGGTTGCTCTATGACAGTGGGAGCGAGGATTGCATCATGAGATGATGACCCAACTGGTTTCGAGCTGGCCATCAAGAGTAGGGACTCTGTAAGAATGGCTGGATGTTTAGCGATCTGAGATGGAATCCTTATACACCAACAAAGTATGGACTTTAGTTGCTATATCTGAAGGGTTAAATCCCCATCAGGAGCAAGTATATCTTGAGAAGATTACTTGGTGTACATGGAAAAGTTGAGACTTTCAAAGCTAGACTTGTTAAAAGTTTGCATCATTTACCAGGCGTGGATTATGATGAAACCTTTTTCAAGTAGCTATGCTTAAGTCCATCCAGATCCTACTTGCCACGGCTACATACCATGACTACGATATCTGGTGGTTGGGTGTCATGACAGCTCTTCTAAAATGATGTTTTGGAAGAGGGCGTCTATAAGTACACAGCCAGAGGGCTTCGTAAACAGTGGGAGCAGCGGAAACGTGAACAAGATGCTTTATAGGATAAAACAGGCATCGCGGAGTTGGAACGTCTGTTTTGATGTCTTAGTCAAAGAGTTTGACATCATCAAAATGGTAGATGAACCTTGTATAAACAAAAAGGTAGTAGGGAGTATGGTGACGATCCTCGTAGAGTACGTGGATGACATACTCTTGATAGGGAAGGAGTTTTCTATGCTACGCTCGATCAATCTCCGCTTATCACAATGATTCTCCACATAGGATCAAAGTGATACCTACTAAATCCTGGATTTTGGATCTATGAGATAGATCTAATTGGATGTTAGGAATCTCACTAGGTGTAGTGAGATGGTATCAGTTGATCCTGGGAAGAATCACTGGAAGTGTTCCAGGGTGATAAAGACGACTGAATGTCAGTCGCAGGCATTGTCTTTACCCTCAGTAAAGGGACGGTATGTTGGAAGAGTTCCAAGCTAGATACCGTGGCATACTAGACGATAAAGGCTGGATACATCGCTACTTAAGATGCTACCAAAGAGGCTGTTTGGATGTATATTAGTTCATGAGATGAACTTAGTTCCTATCATTGTGTGACAATGGAGTTGTGGCTTATGCCAGGAACCCCCGTCCCATCAGTGATCCAGACATATTCTAAGGCAGTATCACTTGATCATGGAGATAGTTTATCTCTAAGGGATCGAGGTTAGGAGAGTAGACTCAGAGGACAACAAGGCGGATCCACTCACGAAGGCCTATTCCCAGAGAGAGACTTTTATGGTATGGTTGAGTATGAGATACTACAACCACTGCTACAGATGGCCCTAGTGCAAGTGGGAGATTGTTAGTTATATGTATGCCCTAGAGGCCATTACTGTACATAGGATGTATATTGTAGTGGATGCTGGGACATATATAGGGATGACTTTCTTGCTCGACATGATAGTATGCTATCTGGTTACTCTTTACCTTAACGTGTACACTGATTGTCTCTCTGTTACATGTTGGTAAAGCCCTTACGATGTGTACTTGACTACCTCGACTATGATGCGGATCATACTAGTGGGGACATGGTAGTCCATAAGTACATCCTTCAAAGTCCCTAGTCGTGGGTGTATCGAGACGGGGCATCGATATACCAGAGCAGACTAGCGTGTACCTTCTCGACCCATACAGATGGGCGATGGATGATCCCATATCCATCGGTGTTTGACATCAGAGATGATATACGGGTGCTCAGTAGAGACTGGGTACACTGGACGGACTCGCCGAGAACTCCCAGATGGTATTATACCTCACGTCAGATGGCAGTTCTCTGGTGACACTGGTACAGAGTAGTCTGTTGACCCGAGATCGTCATAGAGTCTTGTGTGGTTCCCACTGTGCTTTGATTTCCATCTTACCACGTCCAAGAGGGCGTGCAAAACGGTGGTTTTTGGGTACAGTCCCGAGTCACATGGAGGCAATGAGCGATAGGAGGGGATTCGTCTCTCCCGGTATAGGGGGTTGATGTTGCGCTGTGTTCGATTGGCTATAACAGGAAATCCCTGGCCAGGGTTGCTGAGATTTACTGGTAAGTGTTACCTGTAGTTTCTCGAATTGTTATAGACCTCATATCGACACGACTTATCGAGCTATTGGGGTCTGACGTTTACCACCCCTAGGCAAGATATGCGACATATCAGACGACGAGACCGGACTGTACGGTAGTGTTACTGGTTGGATTCACTGGAGTGTGAGCGGGCTTGCTCGTCGATCTTCTGATCGCTCAATACCCGGGTGGCCGTTACGTTTAGCAGACCGCTTGCGGCTTGTGGGTGTTTGATATGATCATCATCTGCTGCCGGCGTATTGACGAGTCTTTAGAGTCCTACACAGAGGTTTCCTGGCTCAAGCGAAACGAAATAGGAGCGCATATGAGATATGTGCGGGACCGAGAATAATGCGTGTATGTGATACCGTATTTCATTCTCGCGATCAATGTGTCGAATGGTTGTATGCGATATAACCTAGTTATCGATTCAAGCGTTGATTCGATAAGCCGATACATTGTATACTAGTCGGTTGTGTGCGACATGACCGGATCATTGAATCAAGTGTTGATTTAATGATTTAATGCATATTTATATATTTGATATATTACTTTGCATTAACTAGTATCGGTTCACTTTAAATGGATTTTCTCACTCGGATGTGCGCATTGCATATGCGATATGATTTTGTGCACTTGCTTGTATCATGTTTGATGATACATGCCTTTTGGTTAAGTGTGAAGAATTAAACCTTGGTTAATGAAATGGTTAGGGTTTACTATTTCCTTATTCATTTATTCATTTATTTATTCTTTTGGAAATAGAAAAGCAAATGAGAAAATGGTGGCTTGTTTTCTTTTGTTCATGAAGCTTCATGAAGACTTTGACCAAATGACCATTTTGTCTCATGCTTAACCCTAACCATCCCACTAACTATGATTTATTCTCTACACTTGACCATGGTTTGGTTATGATAAGTATTCTTTTAATTTTCTTTTTAAAATAACTTATCATATTCATTATCTTCTTCTTCTTCTTCTTCTTCTTCAAGAAGAAAACCAAGCATCCATCAATGGTGATTGATGAAAAAGAGTGAGAAATCCAATTCTAAAGTCTACCCACTTCCTATTTCTTCATCATCTACCTCTTGCCAAGTAGTAGAGTGTGTTTCCTTCACAAGTTTTCAAGGCTTGGTGAAGGTGGAGCTTGATCTAGCGATGCCTCGACGTAGATCATCTTCGGCATGGACATCGACGACCTAGCTCGCCTATTCTCCGATGAAGCCGACGCTAGAGCCCGGGAATTTACTAGGACAGCGAGGGGACTTCGTTACGGAGCAATGGAGGTGGAGCACCGGATCTACAAAGGTTGTATTTCCGTTTCCTTTTTGTTAAGTTGTTAACTAGATTATCTTTTCGCCTAGAATTCTAGCCGACGATCCGTACACTAGGGTTTCTCGGCACCGTATTTTTGAAATTGGCATGGTTGATTCCTTGTGAGACCTCACTAGAGTGCCTAGGAACCCTACAGGTATCTCATATCATAATATCCTCGGTCCTGCACATCTCACATATGTGCTCCTACTCCGTTTTGCCTGAGTCAAGAAACCTATGTGTAGGACTCTAAAGAATCGTCAATACGCCGGTAGCAGGTGATAATCATATCAAGAAGGTTCATGAAAGAATTGGTAGTACGCCGGTACCGGGAGTTTCTAAAGAATTGGTAGGGTTGCTTGCCGCTCTCGTAGGGGTCTAGGGGTGTGGGTTTGGCTATTCGTCGCGACCGTGGAATCCGTGTTTTATAGAGGCTCAAAATAAAACATGGACGTCCTAGTATATCCAATGTTTCATATGTTTCTTCTGCTGCGATATCTGTGATGTGATCATTTGATGTGCTGTGATAAATATTGTATATAGTATATATGATATATTATATAGGCGTTACTTATGTTTTACACCCACGCTAGCCCTGCCCCGCTCTGCCGTTAGTTACCTAACCTAACCGTGCACGAGGGGACATCGACGCGAATGCGGATGGCATAAGTGTACGTCGTATTTATCTGTGATGTTTAGGTGACTTAAATAATGGGACTTCATTAATGTGATTAATGAAAGAAAAGAAACCTAAAAGATGTTGTAGAATCAAATTTTTCAAAAAGGATAGCTACAGTTTTTGCTTTGCATAGCGATATATATGATATATCCCGCACCTTATTTGATGAGGAAAGAGCCGAGATCCCTTCACCGGGAGTGACCTCTTTAGCAAAACTGGCAGATGCTACAACACTCGGTTTGCTTTTGATTGCTTTTGGACTTTTGCTTTGCATAGTGATGTATATGATATATCCTGCACTTTATTCCATAAGGAAAGAGCCGAGATCCCTTCACCGGGAGTGAGCTCTTTAGCAAAACTAATAAAAGCCTCAAAATCACTCCATTTCAAAATTCACATGATTCTACGACGATATCAAGTTCATTACGCAATAGGTTTTCTGAAAAACCTGTTGTAGCCGTCCGTCTTTTCAGATAAGAACTGTTTAGTATTGGATGCTGCGTTTGTTGGCCTTTGTCAAGGCGTAGTGTGCGGTAGCTGAATGGTGCTTATCTGCTTTTGCATATGATGCAGATTGTTTTAGGGTAGTCGTACGACCTTGTTGGCCTTTGTCAAGGGTCGTGCGGGTGGGTTTGATTCAATCAAGATATGACGGGTTGAACTTGACTAGCATCCTATGATTTGTTGGCCTTTGTCAAGGTCATAGGGGTTAGGGGCAAAATATTATCGGGAATTTCAAGTGTTGAAATTTGCAATGAGATTGCATATCTTCTATGAGATAGTTGGATCCCGATACCCACTGCGAGTAATAGTTACTCCTGGTTGAGTTTTACACAGGACAATTAGCCGATCAAGTAGGTGTCTAGAAAGGTGTCAACGGGGTTACGCCTCTGGAAAAACGAGATTTACTTTAATTAGGTCCGTGCGAAAGCACAGGGAACCTCCCTCAAAGTACCGACACTGGCCTGGCTGAAAGATTGGCGAAGTTGTAGGGTGTAATTAATCCCGGCTAGTCTTTCCTTTTAGGGTTTGAAGGAAGATTTGATAAAAACTGTTGAATATAGTGCCCTCTAAGTCAATTATTGGATCGCAGGTACGTGATTGCAATGATTGAGGGAGGACCTATACCGATAAAACAGTCTTACTCGAGATGATAGTATGCTATCTGGTTTGTCTTTATCATCATGTATATGTTGATAAAGCCCATATGATTCTTTCTTGACTACCAGCCGTATGATGGCGATCATATATGTGGGAGCTGGGTCTATAAGCACATCCTTAAAGTGTCCCTAGTCGTAGGAGTTTCGAGACAGGGCATCGATACTCCAGAGTAGACTAGTGTATACAGTCGAGACCCCGACGAGGGGCGGTGGCCGGTCTCACAAGCCACTGGTGTCAGTTGGATCACCTAAGACGTATACAGATGCTCATTGGGTTATGAGTACACCGGACAGGACTCGCCGGGAACATGCTAGTTGGTATTATACATATCGTTAGATAGCAGTTCCCTGGTGACATGTGTACAGGTTAGTTCATCGACCTGAGGTCGTCATCTGTCTCGTGTGAGTTCCCACTGTGCTTTGATTTATACCCTACCATGGGTCAAAGGAGTCGTGCAAACAGGTATATTTTGGGTACAGTCCCGAGACACATTGGAGGCAAGTGAGCGGATCTTCGGGGATTCGTCTCTCCCGGTATTGGAGGTGAGATCGCGCTGTGTTTAAGAGAGCCATTACACGAAATCCCTGGCCAGGGTAATCAAGATATACTGGTAGGTATACCAGTAGTATCTCAGGGTGTTCTGGGCTGCTCTCTGACACGACTTATGCAGCTATTGGGGGTCTGACGTTTACCGACCCCCTAGGCCTAATATGCGATACTCATAGACGAATGCACCGGATTGTACGGATATTGTCACTGTCAGGCTCAGTAGGGTTTATAGATGAGTTCGCTCGTCAGCTTCCCTTCCAATCAATACATAGGCAAACCGTTACGTACAGCTTGTACCTCTGACTTGCTAGTGGTTATACCCAGTGCCAGTGTGTTGATGAGTCATTAGAGTCCCCCACAGACACTTTCCTAAGTTCGGGCGAAACGTTGTAGATGTCGTATGGTATTATGGCAAGGTTCGGAAAATGCACGTGCGTTTTCGCACGTGTCATTTTTTCGGGTAGATAATACTGGTAGGCTTTGGTTTAAGCCGGATCCCAGTATTATACTGTGTAGATATAATATCTTTGTCTCAGTTGCATTTTTATTCAGTCGTAATACAAATGCGGGTATGTTTATACCGTTACGAGGTTATCCTGAAATTCGTTTCGAAATCACTTTTGGAAGTTGCCAATTTCCAGTTTTCTATCAGCCGTATTTAACATTCGGTTAAATACGGATTTATCTTTTCTTGGGTGAGTCATGAGGTGAGTCAGTGGTCTAGAAGGTTCTAGAGAGGGTGACATGGCTTGATGTGTCATTTGTTCATTAATGGTGCTTTTAATGACAAGGTGACTAGGTTAATTGTGATTGGTTTGCATTTAATGATTTCTAGTGAATCATTCTTTCTTTAATTGTGATGATAAGTTCAAAGCTAATGGTCACCCCTCTCTTGCTCCTACACTCACCTCCCTCCTCTCCTTTATATGGCCGGCCCCTCTTGTGGGATTGGATTCATTCATTTTTGCAAAATAATAATGATAGTTTAGTGTATGGAAATTTCATATAGTTCAATTTCCATTTACCCGATTCCAAATGGCAACTTCTTTTAACCGTTCGTCCATAGTCTTGGACGTAACGAGACAAAATGTTCTCCTCATTCTCTACAACATCTTGGTCGTCTCTTTTAGCAAACTTGACGACCGAGTTGCCTCGGTTCAGAGGTGGGAGCCTGTTTAAAGATCCGTCGACGTGGTGCCACCTGGACGACGAGACTAAAGTTTCTGAAGATCGAAGCCGCCGCAACAAAGCGTGGGATGATGGTTAAAGACCGAAGGACTCGGATCGTTCAGTATAACAATTCTACCCTCTTTACAATCTGTTAGTTTAGCTTTAATGGCAGATCCGGGTTATAGTACGCAATAGCGCCAGTCGTAAAAGTTTTGTTCCGCATTTTGGCGTCTGTTAGACGGCCGGGGCGCTGCCGCATACTTACAGTGGTATCAGAGCCTCACCATTAAACTATACTAACTTGTGCTAACGTGTTTAAAAGATCGATCGAACGGAATTTCCGAAACTACATTTTTCTGTACCCACAGTTTCTGTTGATTTTTAAACTGTTCTAAAATTCTTTTTGCATATCACAGAATTATAAGCAAGCATTTTTAAGCTGACCGTACTAATTTGGTCACGTGATCCCTTAGAACCACCGCTGATCCGCGGTCAAACCTAGGGTTTGACCGCGCATCCGCGGCGGTTTAGTGGGAACAGTGATCAAATTTTGTACAGAGGCTTCTATACAGGGAATTGTGGTTTCTGGTATTGTTATTTTGGGCCCAGTTTTGGTTACTGTACAGCAGATGTACGGTGGGCCCACTTCGGGAAATTTAGTCGATTGAATTTTTAAACTTGTTAGTTTACAGTACTTATTTTTATATCTCCGACCGGGAATGTCATTTGATCGGTAAACAACGTCTGATTGCTATAGTTCTTTTAGACGGGTTTGCGAACGTGACATTCGCGTTGATGTTCTGTGTTGTGCTATGATATTGCAGATTTGTCGTGGTGGATAGCAGGGTGCAATGATAATGCAGTTTGATTTATTTGTACTTTTGATATTGCGGGGCGAGCGTCCGACTTGTGGACTGCCGTCACTGCCTGTTGTATAATATTCTTTTGGGGCACGACCGGGTTGAGGTCGATGTACCCGTTGTACATATTTTTATTTCTGTACTAGGTTTATCCCTCGAAGGAGTGCACGGATAGCCGGGTTCTGGAGGGCAACGGGTCCGTATCTCATGGTTTTGAGAGGCAAAGGGACCTCACTCTAAAATTGGCAGACTATTCGCCGCACTCGTAGGGGGTACAGGTTGACCCAAGGAGGGGTGCTCAATTTACCGGATTTCGTGAAGTGCCGGGTGTTCCATTCACTATGTTGTGGGGACCACCTCGCTTCAGGTTTTGGCGGGTAACTTGCCGCACCCGTAGGGGTCTAGGTTTCATTGCACAGGTTATCCACACGACCAGGGGAATGTCGGGTTTCAGCAGCGGCTCTGTGAAACCCGAGGATCCCAGATTATCTGTATTGTTCTGTGATGCTTATTACTTTTCTGTAATGTTGCATTTATCATACCTGGAGCGATTATTGTATATTAGTATATATACTATTAGATGTTGTATATGTTTTACACCCGCACTAGTCCAGCCCCCGCTCTGTCGTTAGTTAAGTAACCTAACGAGTGATGACGGGACCCAGTGGCGAATGCAGATGGCATATACGTACATTTTATTTTCGTTCTTTTCTGGTGTGATTGATTGATGGGACTGCGTTGATTCTTATCAATGCAAGATAAAACAAACCTATATTTGATGTTGTTGGAACAAATTCAAAAAGGAATTATTACAAAGACGTTTCCTTTTGTTATGCATAGCAGTATTCAGTTGGAATATCCTGCATCTCATTCCACGAGGAAAGAGCCGAGATCCCTTCACCGGGAGTGACTTCTTTAGCAAAATGTTTTCGCTACTATATTTTTTATAAAAAGCTATCAGGTTCTTTCAACGAGATCAAGTTCATTACGTTAAAGGTTTTTCGCCAAAAACCAGCTGTAAACCTCCGTCATTTCTTATGGATGGTCAGTAGTATTCAAGCTATGTTTGTTGGCCTACGTCAAGGCGTAGTGTTTGGTAGCGGCTGGGTATTCATTTGTTGCATAGATAGATGCATTAGTTTAGGACAGAAGTACAGCCTTGTTGGCCTACATCAAGGGCATGTACGATGACCTAAATTAATCAGGACAACGACGGGTAGAACTTGACATGTGGCTTATGATTTGTTGGCCTACGTCAAGGTCATAAGTGCATGGGATAAAAATTATATCGGGAGTTTCAAACATACAAGAAACTTGCCAGACTTGCGCATACCTTCTGGAGTGTGTTAACTTGAGTGGCTTCCATCAAGTTATCATACGATGATAGTTGGATCCCGATTCCTACTGATGAGTTGGTTTACACTTCGGGTGATCCCGATTGATTCTTCTTTCTGGTTTGGAGGAGAATTTGAGATTACAGTAGAAGGTTTCCTAATTGGATAAAGTGATAACCATTCTGATCTAGGTTAGAGTGCACGCAGAGTGTTTCTTTTCTCTCTCTCTTTGGTAGCGACTTTTTGACCGACCCTAGATCATAACTCAGTGACCAAGTTGACCGAAGCTTCATAAAATACTGGCTTTTGGATTCTCTATAGTTGCATAAGCCATTACCGCTCCTTCTTTTACCCTTTGTATTTCTCAGAACACCACGTATTACTACGGACATCCACTTCCATTGGATAGATCCATCGTATGGTTATATACGAACTCGAAGGGACTTCTTCAAGGATGGATCCAGGTTCAGGAGAAATAGAATTGGTTTATTCAATTGTCTTTTATTATTGTCACGACCCAAAAAAGGTACGTGATGGCCCTAATACTACGCAACGCCTCCAGACGTAACGCAGTAAAAGAAAGCCAAAACCCAGAAATCTAAACCATAAAAATACGGAAAAGATAATATAAAGTTTTGGAAACATTTGAAATCACAACCCAAATTCTTTAAAATAGTCCACATTTTCTGTAAAATTTTGGCAGCACCTCCTTTATAAAACCAGCCCCTAAAAAGGGTACAACATAGATATAAAGTAAAGCATCCCAAACGGGAGCAAAATCCACGCCCAACGGCGGAAAACAACACCACAACAGATATACGACGCCGTAGCGAAGAAATAAGAGACAAAAGAAAAGGAACTGTATAAAATCCACAAATCCACAATATATATATAAACTCGTCATCACCAAGTCTCTAAGTCACAACAACTGCTAGTAGATGGAGAGTACAATATACAACGAATATATACAATACAAATCTCAGATACCCACAAAACCCACCTGGGCAAAACTGCACACTAACAGGCGAAGTGGTATCCGCAACCCAAAAGATGATAGATGAGTGTGTAGCTGAAAAGCTGAATAGCTTGTCTTGACTACTTTGGGGAAACACCTGCAATACCTGTGGCACAACGGGGGTGAGTTGCCAACTCGTGAATAGTAAATAACATATGCAGGTAATCGCGAGAATGTACGTACAGCATGAATCTAATATATGTCAATTGCGGTAATAACATGTCATGAGTACGAAATAATGGAAAGTACACTAACCAGTACCACCAATATATCCAGCAATAATGATGTAACAACAGTATGCAATAATCATGCACTGGGGATATGAGAAAGTAAATGTGCAACTCTCATGAAGGTACTCTCACAGGTACTCCTAATACATGGAAATAGTGCACAAGTATATAAAGATGAGGTATGGAGTGAAATATGTCATTTCCACGGAATCCTGACATCGTGGTAGGATCACAATCCAATCAGACAAATCAATTCCCAATGCCTCAATCAGTCTCCAAATTAGCTCTCATATCATCTAAGTGTCACATCTCCTCAAACTACACAATATCAAACATATCTCACATAAGTGTCGAATGTACACATCGAATAGATCTCATATATCTAATAGGTACAACAACGGTATATCTCCCATGTCAAATCTACAACAGTAGGTGGATCTCACATCTCTCGTATGTACAGTATCTGGTATATCTCACATATATCTCATGTACAACAGCTAGTGAATCCCACATATCTCGTCTGTACAATATCAGGTATATCTCACCTATATCTCATGTACAACAGCTAGTGAATCCCACATATCTCGTCTGTACAATATCAGGTATATCTCACCTATATCTCATGTACAACAGCTAGTGGATCCCACATATCTCTAGTGTGTACGATATCATCATCCAATCCCAAAGAATCTCGTAAGTCTCAAGTCAAATCTCCAGCACAGTTCTAACATCCTAAATATAATGACATATATAAATATGATGAGGGCAGTACACATATATTAGCGTCCCATTCCACTAATATTGGTGTAAAGGCATATATAACAACGGCTAAAACCCCTGTTATATATACAAGAGTATTTAGAAATATCATAAAACCAATGTGTCAAGTATCGACACAGAAAAACTGATAAGTACGTAGCATACGCTATCACGAGAGCTCGAGTGCCTCGCTCTGCCCCTCGCCTCTCGACGTATCGATACGCACATGACTCCCAACGGTATCCTCCTGATATCCGCCGAGTCTCTGGTAATGTCACCGGAAAGTATGGCTCCCCTAGGCCTCATCGCCTCAATGCGACATCGGCTCACTCCGACAACATTCTTGCTTCGGGGTACCTCCGGGCCCCACCATGTATCCTCATGCGGCTCTCGACGCCTCCTCGCATAGGATATATATATCTGCACCGATAAATCTCATGGTGGATGCTATAATATCATCTCAAGGAAACCGGGTGTTTCAATGTATGCATAATTTCATGAACTACCACGGTTCCCAAATCCAGAAAACATCATGAAAATCCATATAACAATGCGATAATCCATGAATAAATATACGCAATATGAAACTGTACTGAAAGCGTATAAATGTAAAGCATAGCATACACCAGATATATGAACGCATGAATAGTACAACAGAAATATAGGTATCTACCTATATGGTGATGTAATATACCTATCAGGTATAAGTATGAAATACAAGTACACCTACCTGTATGCTGATGATGTAATATACCTATCAGGTATAGGTGAAGTATGAAAAGCATGTACACCTGTATCTATGTCCCTAGGTGTATATGTACCTAGCACTAAAGGTACAGCATCCTATAGGTAAACAGGAACTAGCATGTCAAGTCTAAATATAACGATAAGAAATATGTATCAAGGTCACAATGTCCCTAACCATACAATAGCATTTCTAAAATATGGTCTGTGTATGACATGGCAATTATTGACGGTGTGTGTGGCCTCCAATCAGTGCTCTCGCAATCTGAGCCGTCAATAATAGTGCAGTGTCCTAAGGATACTAGTCCAATCACAACTATCACTAAGCAGTAAGGTATATGCGCAATTCTAAACATGATATAGAATATGCGACAAAGGTAAAGGTTTCTAGCCCAGACGCATAACGCCATGCGGGCGATTCCCCTGTAGATGTTAAATCTACTCACCCACACTCCAAGCTAGATGAAGTCTACCACCTGAATCCCCCTGTGGCAGTGTCCGTAGTCCTCTTAAGGTGGTTGTGTGTTGTTGTGTCGGTTAGATGTAGCTAGTTTGTATTTCGTAGCTATTATTGATATATATATATTGTTGACACGACGAAAACAGCTTAAGAGCGAAACCACGAAAACGGCACGACGCGTGTCGTAACACGTATCGCACGAACACGAAACACTAGAAACTGCACAATTGATCCCAGATTTTGCTACTGTGAAAACTAAACAATTTCAACAAGACCAGAGGAACCCTAAACATAGCAGACACCTACAGGCAAAACCCCACACCCAAACTCACCAAGATGGCCGGCGTCGCCGGCCCCTCCTCTTGCTGTCGCCGGCCCTGGCCGGTGGCCTGGGGTCCATCTTTCTGGTGGTGCTCCAGGTCCTCTAGTACAACACACTCACTATGTTGAATTCATCAGTAGACATCCCGGATCAAAGCAGGTCCTAGAAACCACAATCCGACACTAAAATACGATATTTCGCATCAAAACCTAATTTATACATTCTAAACTGCATCTAATAGCTAAGTTACACTAAAAACACATAAAGAGCAGTATGAGAATTTACCTACACCAAAAGAACACCAAGATCCAAGATATGCATGCTCCAAGTCAAGAAATGAGAAAACATGCACAAAAACTAGGATTTTTGTGATAACTTATGAAGAATTGGGAAAGAATAATGAAGAAATGAGATGAGGAAAGACACAAGGCAGGAGAGGGAAGGGGGAGGCTCGGCCAAGGTGAGGGGGAGAGAGAGAGAGGGAAGTTTCCTTGCAATTTCATGCAATAAATGCAATTAAATGCAAAGTCAAACAATAATTCACATGCATGCATCTTCTTCTCTTTTCTTTTCAATTCTTTTCTTTTCTTTTTCCTTTAAACCTTGTCCACACACTCATGCCATATGGTTTAGTTTACTTAGGAGAATTTTTAAGAAAAGTGAAAAGAGAAGATTTCCAGAAAATGTGCAAGCCGGATTAAAATAACATTAAAAATGGGAAAAAATTCAAATTGCACCAAAACGTCCCATATACTCTCAAAGTGTGCGCACAAGTTTTATTTTCTCAAAACTAGGTGCTGGTAAGTCGATATGGCCGTTTGATCACAATCGGTATAAAACTGAAAATACCGACGAATTTCACCCAAAAACAGAAACAAACACAAAACGATTTCTAGATCGTTACAATCTCCCCCCCTTATAAAAATTCGTCCCCGAATTTAAAATTTTCACCAAGCATACCTTCACAGAGAAGAGTACAAAACTCCCAAATCTCACTCGCAGCTTCCCAAAGTGATCACCTCACTATACAGCTACGTCCAAGAACACTCTTCACAGATGGCAAGACCCTTGACCGAAGTTTCTTCACCTGCCGAACCATTTACACACATGGCTGCCGGTGAACGAAAAGATCGAGTCCAAACCATGGTCTGTGCTGAATCATGTGAAAAAGTCATGAAGGTATTTGCAAAAAATCAACACCATGAAAACGGGGTGAATAATCGATAATCTGGACGGAAGTGCCAAATTAAAGCAACGAAAACTAACTCACATAAAGGATCTCAAAAGACCAACTAGAACATCTCCGAAGTCTCTAGACAAGTTGAGGTCCAAAAATCCTACTACGCTGAGTCAGAAAAACAGACTGGTGATCGACACTACCTGACTACTCCTAAAGGTTGCCAATTGAAATATCTCCTGATAACAACTATCCAGAAGTATCCTACAATGGCGAGTGACGATCCCAACTACCGCAACAACAAACCAAACCAACACTCAACAAGACAAACACCTTGAAACGAAACCTGAAATTTCTCTTTACATTCCTGTCCACCCGTAACTATCTCACAAGTCACGTCAAAGCTGGTGGAACTTGAATGAACACAGAGAGTTGACTGATGTGCTTTCTCTAGGATTTCACGTCTCTACCCGATAACATCAGGTATACAAACTCATTCCTAACTTAGCACAACCTTGTCACAATCAAGGCTCCGAATCAAAAGCAAGAACTGATGCAATTGCTAACCAGATCTCCAACTGCTGAAAACTCTGCACACATGCCTCAGTTCAAAGAAAAGAACCTCCTTTCTAGGTCTTTACAGTCAACGGTGCAACAATACTCTAGTAATCCTGCACGAAACGGCGGTAAAAACCTGCTAAGCCCCCAAAATCAAAGGACCTCTGTCCAAACACAAGTCTGGGCCTAAGCTGTACGGTCACGATCTCCCTCGGAACCATACGAAACCGTCTCCCGTAACTACAAGACCTAGGAGTCAACACAAACAAGCCTGAAGGAACACTCCGAGAATTTAGCAAACAACTGGGCTCTCCCAATGTCTGCAAAACAAATTCTCAAACGCTGCTCCTGTTCCTCAAGACACAAAGAATTGACCAGAATGTCGTCAAAACACAACAACAACTGGTCGAGGAACGGCCTGAAGAAATCTGGTACATCATATCCACAAATGCTGCTAGGGCATTGGCAAGTCCAACGACACTACCAAAACACCACTGCCCGTAGCACGCACAAAAGCAAAATTCGGAATGCCATCACTCCGAACCCGCAACAATGATGACCTGATCCCAAACAAACTTAGAAAAAGTCTCGCACTCTGGAGCTGATCGAAGAAATCGTCAAAGCAAGGTAAAAGATACCTAACCGCACCACAAGCCGGTTCAATTGACGATCCATCAATCCACAACCGCAAACTGTCGTCATCCTCCTGAACGAACAGAATTAGGAACTCCTAAAAGCGAAACACTCGGACACACAAACCTCCCAACAAACAACTCTGCAGCAGATCCTTAAGCTCCTTGAATTTCGCTAGCTCTCCTGAAATATCGTCGGAAAACTCTTGCATGATAAATATCCGGCCCAACAATCCCAATGTGGCTCCGGTATCTCGAATGAACGCCAAGAATCCACGACATCTCCTCCAAAGCTGACTAGCGAAAAAGGCTGAATTCAAGCTGTGATAGGCGGCACAACTATCCACCTGCACAACAAGAACTGACTCGCCGGGAAAACAAATCCTGACTGTTTCCACACGGTAGTCCACAGACGCCTAACACGTAGCTAACCAATCCATGCCTAGGAGAACGTCAAATCCAACATCTCTAGAAGGATCCAATGACGGCAAAATCTCCTCACCAATTGGCATACGACTGAAATACGTGTCGCGCAACAAAAGAATCGCTGACAGAAGTTAACACAACAAAACGGCTGATCTAGCTAACACGATCCTCGTCCCAACCACGGCACAAAGTGCGAAAAACCAACAAGTATACCTGACAAATCTGCACTGGACGTCCGGGCGTCCGGTTGAGTAGAAACAAACCCTCGTGTCTGCCTCCTACCCACAACTGGCTGAAATCCTCCACTCTGTGGTATAGCTGTCTCGCGTCTAGGTGGCTCAGTACAAACTCTAACCCGATGATCCAAACTCCCGCACCGATAACATCCGGAAGAAAACTGCTGACCATCCTGGGGATAAGAGCTAGACGACTGTCCTCGTCTCACACGTCTTGTACTCCCATGCCGTGCACGAAACCTGTCACGACGACTGAACCTCTGTCCCTGGACTGGCACACCTACACGGGTCCTCCACTGTCCTGGAACTCGTAAAGTCTCTGGAACACGTGTCTCGTCGACTGGAGCTACATCCACTGGTGCTACGTAAGTAACAGACTGCTGCACGCTGATCCCAAGGAACAACTGAGTAACTGGGGTGACAACCTCCTGTCGCTGCGCTCGAATGACATCAACCAATGATCTCATCGTCTGGCGCAAGTCCTGCATCTCTGTCACAAGTCTAGCGAACTGATCAGTCGAAGGCTGATCCATCTGCAACTGTGCAACTCGTCTCACCCGAGCTAACCCTGACCTCGGCTCTCGCTGCATCACTCTGAGTCCCCGTAGTCATCAATGGCAAGACTATAAATAGAGATAGGATTCGATAAGAACAAGGAAATCGAATCACAAGGATATGAATCATCAAGGAAGGAATCTCAAGAAATTGTACTTAGGCACTTTAGGCGAAATACTGCATCGTAAGTATGCTGCAGACATACCCACAGTACGTTACTCCGCTTAGGTTACCTACTCCATTATACCAGGTCATCCTACACTCCGAAAGGTAAAACCACGCTCTGATACCAACATTGTCACGACCCAAAAAAGGTACGTGATGGCCCTAATAATACGCAACGCCTCCAGACGTAACGCAGTAAAAGAAAGCCAAAACCCAGAAATCTAAACCATAAAAATACGGAAAAGATAATATAAAGTTTTGGAAACATTTGAAATCACAACCCAAATTCTTTAAAATAGTCCACATTTTCTGTAAAATTTTGGCAGCACCTCCTTTATAAAACCAGCCCCTAAAAAGGGTACAACATAGATATAAAGTAAAGCATCCCAAACGGGAGCAAAATCCACGCCCAACGGCGGAAAACAACACCACAACAGATATATGACGCCGTAGCGAAGAAATAAGAGACAAAAGAAAAGGAACTGTATAAAATCCACAAATCCACAATATATATATAAACTCGTCCTCACCAAGTCTCTAAGTCACAACAACTGCTAGTAAATGGAGAGTACAATATACAACGAATATATACAATACAAATCTCAGATACCCACAAAACCCACCTGGGCAAAACTGCACACTAACAGGCGAAGTGGTATCCGCAACCCAAAAGATGATAGATGAGTGTGTAGCTGAAAAGCTGAATAGCTTGCCTTGACTACTTTGGGGAAACACCTGCAATACCTGTGGCACAACGGGGGTGAGTTGCCAACTCGTGAATAGTAAATAACATATGCAGGTAATCGCGAGAATGTACGTACAGCATGAATCTAATATATGTCAATTGCGGTAATAACATGTCATGAGTACGAAATAATGGAAAGTACACTAACCAGTACCACCAATATATCCAGCAATAATGATGTAACAACAGTATGCAATAATCATGCACTGGGGATATGAGAAAGTAAATGTGCAACTCTCATGAAGGTACTCTCACAGGTACTCCTAATACATGGAAATAGTGCACAAGTATATAAAGATGAGGTATGGAGTGAAATATGTCATTTCCACGGAATCCTGACATCGTGGTAGGATCACAATCCAATCAGACAAATCAATTCCCAATGCCTCAATCAGTCTCCTAATTAGCTCTCATATCATCTAAGTGTCACATCTCCTCAAACTACACAATATCAAACATATCTCACATAAGTGTCGAATGTACACATCGAATAGATCTCATATATCTAATAGGTACAACAACGGTATATCTCCCATGTCAAATCTACAACAGTAGGTGGATCTCACATCTCTCGTATGTACAGTATCTGGTATATCTCACATATATCTCATGTACAACAGCTAGTGAATCCCACATATCTCGTCTGTACAATATCAGGTATATCTCACCTATATCTCATGTACAACAGCTAGTGAATCCCACATATCTCGTCTGTACAATATCAGGTATATCTCACATATATCTCATGTACAACAGCTAGTGGATCCCACATATCTCTAGTGTGTACGATATCATCATCCAATCCCAAAGAATCTCGTAAGTCTCAAGTCAAATCTCCAGCACAGTTCTAACATCCTAAATATAATGACATATATAAATATGATGAGGGCAGTACACATATATTAGCGTCCCATTCCACTAATATTGGTGTAAAGGCATATATAACAACGGCTAAAACCCCTGTTATATATACAAGAGTATTTAGAAATATCATAAAACCAATGTGTCAAGCATCGACACAGAAAAACTGATAAGTACGTATCATACGCTATCACGAGAGCTCGAGTGCCTCGCTCTGCCCCTCGCCTCTCGACGTATCGATACGCACATGACTCCCAACGGTATCCCCCTGATATCCGCCGAGTCTCTGGTAATGTCACCGGAAAGTATGGCTCCCCTAGGCCTCATCGCCTCAATGCGACATCGGCTCACTCCGACAACATTCTTGCTTCGGGGTACCTCCGGGCCCCACCATGTATCCTCATGCGGCTCTCGACGCCTCCTCGCATAGGATATATATATCTGCACCGATAAATCTCATGGTGGATGCTATAATATCATCTCAAGGAAACCGGGTGTTTCAATGTATGCATAATTTCATGAACTACCACGGTTCCCAAATCCAGAAAACATCAAGAAAATCCATATAACAATGCGATAATCCATGAATAAATATACGCGATATGAAACTGTACTGAAAGCGTATAAATGTAAAGCATAGCATACACCAGATATATGAACGCATGAATAGTACAACAGAAATATAGGTATCTACCTATATGGTGATGTAATATACCTATCAGGTATAAGTATGAAATACAAGTACACCTACCTGTATGCTGATGATGTAATATACCTATCAGGTATAGGTGAAGTATGAAAAGCATGTACACCTGTATCTATGTCCCTAGGTGTATATGTACCTAGCACTAAAGGTACAGCATCCTATAGGTAAACAGGAACTAGCATGTCAAGTCTAAATATAACGATAAGAAATATGTATCAAGGTCACAATGTCCCTAACCATACAATAGCATTTCTAAAATATGGTCTGTGTATGACATGGCAATTATTGACGGTGTGTGTGGCATCCAATCAGTGCTCTCGCAATCTGAGCCGTCAATAATAGTGCAGTGTCCTAAGGATACTAGTCCAATCACAACTATCACTAAGCAGTAAGGTATATGCGCAATTCTAAACATGATATAGAATATGCGACAAAGGTAAAGGTTTCTAGCCCAGACGCATAACGCCATGCAGGCGATTCCCCTGTAGATGTTAAATCTACTCACCCACACTCCAAGCTAGATGAAGTCTACCACCTGAATCCCCCTGTGGCAGTGTCCGTAGTCCTCGTCTGCGAACCTGCAACATATAAACAACAACAATATATATCAATAATAGCTACGAAATACAAACTAGCTACATCTAACCGACACAACAACACACAACCACCTCTTAAGTGTTCGTATCGTGGCTAATGAGAGTAGCGACACGACGAAAACAGCTTAAGAGCGAAACCACGAAAACGGCACGACGCGTGTCGTAACACGTATCGCACGAACACGAAACACTAGAAACTGCACAATTGATCCCAGATTTTGCTACTGTGAAAACTAAACAATTTCAACAAGACCAGAGGAACCCTAAACATAGCAGACACCTACAGGCAAAACCCCACACCCAAACTCACCACGATGGCCGGCGTCGCCGGCCCCTCCTCTTGCTGTCGCCGGCCCTGGCCGGTGGCCTGGGGTCCATCTTTCTGGTGGTGCTCCAGGTCCTCTAGTACAACACACTCACTATGTTGAATTCATCAGTAGACATCCCGGATCAAAGCAGGTCCTAGAAACCACAATCCGACACTAAAATATGATATTTCGCATCAAAACCTAATTTATACATTCTAAACTGCATCTAATAGCTAAGTTACACTAAAAACACATAAAGAGCAGTATGAGAATTTACCTACACCAAAAGAACACCAAGATCCAAGATATGCATGCTCCAAGTCAAGAAATGAGAAAACATGCACAAAAACTAGGATTTTTGTGATAACTTATGAAGAATTGGGAAAGAATAATGAAGAAATGAGATGAGGAAAGACACAAGGCAGGAGAGGGAAGGGGGAGGCTCGGCCAAGGTGAGGGAGAGAGAGAGAGAGGGAAGTTTCCTTGCAATTTCATGCAATAAATGCAATTAAATGCAAAGTCAAACAATAATTCACATGCATGCATCTTCTTCTCTTTTCTTTTCAATTCTTTTCTTTTCTTTTTCCTTTAAACCTTGTCCACACACTCATGCCATATGGTTTAGTTTACTTAGGAGAATTTTTAAGAAAAGTGAAAAGAGAAGATTTCCAGAAAATGTGCAAGCCGGATTAAAATAACATTAAAAATGGGAAAAAATTCAAATTGCACCAAAACGTCCTATATACTCTCAAAGTGTGCGCACAAGCTTTATTTTCTCAAAACTAGGTGCTGGTAAGTCGATATGGCCGTTTGATCACAATCGGTATAAAACTGAAAATACCGACGAATTTCACCCAAAAACAGAAACAAACACAAAACGATTTCTAGATCGTTACAATTATCACATTCTCTCAGGTTGCGAGGGCTCCTTAGTTTAGGAGAGTACGCCTATTACGCTTATTGGATAGTCTTATTCCAAAACATAGGCAGGTGCCGAAAGGTAGGGAATGAAGAAAACCAATTAGCCTAAGTAGGGTGTGCAGAAGGTAATATGTAAAGACAATATAAAGGAATTAAAAAGAGGGCAAAGTAAATTGCGACTACTTACATTCACGACCAAACCACGTATTTCATCGCCACTCCTACTTCATCTTTATTTTCTCCAGAACAACCCGTATCACTACGAACATCCAATTCCATTGGACAAATCCATCATATGGTTATATACGAACTCGAAGGATATTTTTTTTCGAGGATGGATTCTGGTTCAGGAGAAAAAGGAAAAAGATTTATTCAGTTGTCTTTTATCATCATCTCCTCTCAAGTTGCGAGTACTCTAGGATTAGGAGAGTACACCTATTATGCTTACTGGATAGTCTTCTTCCAAACCATAGGCTGGTGCCGAACGGTAGGGAAGGAAGAAAACCATTTAGCCTAATGATGGTATACAGAAGATAACGACTAAAGACAAATAAAGGGATTTGGAAAGGTGGCAAAGAAATATACGGTTAAAGTCATGATTATGGAAGAGGCGTTACTAGGAATACCAGGATACCCCTACGAAACATTTTTCATGTTTCAGTTACACTGTGCATTGTTAATTAAAAACTGATTTCCCAATTAAACCCTTGCTCCAGGGTATGTATTTACCAGGTTTCATTCTCACATCTATATAGTTTTACAGATAATGAGTGGGAGTAAGTTATTGGGAATTAGGTGATCATCCTCATTATATCGGAATTCGTTGTAATTGGTGATATTTGAGGAAATCGCCTGGATACAGTTTTCAACCTACGACGCACAGGTTTTGAGTTATTAAACTCAGCAGACTTATACAGAGTATTGTATGTTGTCCAGTGTCCATCAGGACAAAGGGGTAGGTCCTCGTACTATATTCTATTTACTTGTGACTTCTCTAGTTTTTAGACAAGTGTTTCATAGAAATACAATGTCTAAGTTTTGAGAAGTTGTGGGTATAAGAATAATGTAGAGAACCAGGTGTCGCAAGTATCGGGATTCTTCTAAGAAATCGAAGATGTAGATTCTTGTGAATGGTATTCAGTTGATAGTAATGGTTTTGAGAAACTTGTTTCTTTTTCAGGTTACACATAATTGGATGGATTCTTAAGTTGAGTAATGCTGATTAGCCTCTCTCCATTAAGTTGATATGCACTGGAGACAGCTGCACGATTTGAATCTGGTTCCAATTAAATAAGTGCCTATGTTTCTATATTGGATATAGATTGCTTCATATCTTAACGATGTTAAGGTAAGGGGAGTTGTCCAGCTTATGCTTAAAAACATACACTGGAAAACTCAAGGCACGTTTCTGTAATAGCAGTTTGTGGGTTGACCCTAGCTTTGACGAGGGTTGATTTTCTACCATCTGGAAGATCAATAGTGATATTGTTCTAGACTCGCCACAGTTTTAGTAAAATGGATTTTTTCAGAAATCAGAAGTGGGAGTATGGTAGAACTGGAAGTGATTCCAGAACCGCAAACGATTACGGAAAATTTAATAGGACAAATATATTCAATCAGGTTTGACATTCCAATAGCCACTCCGCGGATATGGTGGGTAACCTCAGACACCCGAAAGGTACTCCTGTAGCCTCAAGGACGACGACAGGGAGGTTCTTGTTTACCCAGACTTGACACTACTGTTGTTCCAGACTATGAGGCCCGGCAGGAGAATATGTATAGTGTCGTTCTAAACTAGTTTTAGAAGTACACGTATATATTATTCTGTCAGAGGGTTGTCATAGTCAGTGGGAGCAGCGGAAGCATAGTGGGCAAGTAGCTTATTTCTATTTGTAGACTTGAGTAATTATAGCGGAGATAGATCATCTAATTTTTTGATGTGACAGTCATGGGTTTGACTTCATCAGAATAGGGGGTGGATCTGTTGAGAAGGTAGTAGGGTGTGATGTCCTGGTATATGGATGACATACACAGAGCAGGAAGTAAAATTCCTATACTACGATCGGTTGTACTGTGGTCGTCACACAGTTGTTTCTCCACAAAGGACATGGATGTAATATCTGACATTCTGGATACAAGATCTATGGTTTTAGATTTAGATTTGGGTAGTTTCCCAATGTGGGTACTTTGACAGTATTCTAATAGTATTTTAGAATAAATGACTCCTGGCATGGTGGTGTACCTGCAGGTAATGGAGTCACCCTCTCTAAAGGTGTCTTAAAGACTAAAGGGGAGAGGGATGTGCATGATTGGCAGATCACTTGCTTAGGCAATTGAGTCAATCGTGAGATATCAAGTACAACACCAGATGTTGTTATTGCACTAGATGCGATAAGTTTATATTAATCCAATCCTGAAGAAACATTAGGAAGCAGTTTTAGAATATAAGTGAATGTTCTACGGATTTGATGACGACGGTCTCCTTCGGGAGACGGTTATCATTGCAGGCTTCAAAGGTGACATGGATGACAGAGTGATTGTCAGAGTTATAGTTTTCCCTCTGACGATGGACAGTATTATGGACAGGTGGTCCAAGAGGATACTGTGGGAGGCATGGTGCTGGATACTGATTAGGTTCAGTTATTAATACAGTCTAAGTAGTTTTGATTTGTAGTTCATTTATGAACTAGGTCCCATCAGATATCCAAATATATTCTAAGACAGGTATTACTCAATTCGGGAGATGGTTTTCTCCGCGAAGTTGAGATATAAAGAGATACAGAAAGAAACACCGAAGCGGATCCACTCACTGAGGCTATTTCTCGAACACAAGAGTTCTACAAACGAGCTTTGTGAAACTGATTAGTAGAGGAGTTGGATGCTCGGTATCACACAAGTTGTGAGTACACGACATCGCAATAATTAGCCTTAAGTGCAAGTTGGAGATTGTTGGATATAGTGCCCTCTAAGTCAATTATTGCATCACAGGTACGTGATTGCAATGATTGAGGGAGGACCTATACCGATAAAACAGTCTTACTCGAGATGATAGTATGCTATCTGGTTTGTCTTTATCATCATGTATATGTTGATAAAGCCCATAGGATTCTTGCTTGACTACCAGCAGTATGATGGCGATCATATATGTGGGAGCTAGGGTCTATAAGCACATCCTTAAAGTGTCCCTAGTCGTAGGAGTTTCGAGACAGGGCATCGATACTCCAGAGTAGACTAGTGTATACAGTCGAGACCCCGACGAGGGGCGGTGGCCGGTCTCACAAGCCACTGGTGTCAGTTGGATCATCTAAGATGTATACAGGTGCTCATTGGGTTATGAGTACACCGAACAGGACTCGCCGGGAACATGCAAGTTGGTATTATACATATCGCCAGATAGCAGTTCCCTGGTGACATGTGTACAGGTTAGTTCATCAATCTGAGGTCGTCATTTGTCTCGTGTGAGTTCCCACTCTGCTTTGATTTATACCCTACCACGGGTCAAAGGAGTCGTGGAAACAGGTATATTTTAGGTACAGTCCCGAGCCACATTGGAGGCAAGTGAGCGGATCTTCGGGGATTCGTCTCTCCCGGTATTGGGGGTGAGATCGCGCTGTGTTTAGGAGAGCCATTACACGAAATCCCTGGCCAGGGAAATCGAGATATACTGGTAGGTATACCAGTAGTATCTCAGGGTGTTCTGGGCTGCTCTCTGACACGACATATGCAGTTATTGGGGGTCTGACGTTTACCGACCCCCTAGGCTTAATATGCGATACTCATAGACGAATGCACCGGACTGTACGGATATTGTCACTGTCAGGCTCAGTAGGGTTTATAGATGAGTTCGCTCGTCAGCTTCCCTTCCAATCAATACATAGGCAAACCGTTATGTACAGCTTGTACCTCTGACGTGCTAGTGGTTATACCCAATGCCAGTGTGTTGATGAGTCATTAGAGTCCCCCACAGACACTTTCCTAAGTTCGGACGAAACGTTGTAGATGCCGTATGGTATTATGGCAAGGTTCGGAAAATGCACGTGCGTTTTCGTACGTGTCATTTTTTCGGGTAGATAATACTGGTAGGCTTTGGTTTAAGCCGGATCCCAGTATTAAACTGTGTAGATATAATATCTTTGTCTCAGTTGCATTTATATTCAGTCGTAATACAAATGCGGGTATGTTTATACCGTTATGGGCTTATCCTGAAATTCGTTCCGGGATCACTTTTGGAAGTTGCCAATTTCCAGTTTTCTATCAGCCGTATTTAACATTCGGTTAAATACGGATTTATCTTTTCTTGGGTGAGTCATGAGGTGAGTCAGTGTTCTAGAAGGCTCTAGAGAGGGTGACATGGCATGATGTTTTCTATCATTTGTTCCAAACAGAATATCGTTGCAGACTCGACTATGGAGGCTGAATACATCGCTGCCAACGATGCTGCCAAAGAGGCTGTCTGGATCAAGAAGTTCATTAGTGAACTTGGTGTGGTTCCATCCATTGAACATCCAATACCTCTGTATTGCGATAACAATGGAGCTGTGGCATTGGCCAAGGAACCCAGGTCCCATCAAAAGTCCAGACATATTCTGAGGCGGTATCACCTGATCAGGGAGATAGTTGATCGCCGGGAGATCGAGGTCAGGAGAATAGATACTAAGGACAACACTGCGGATCCATTCACGAAGGCTATTCCCCAGATACAGTTTGAGAGATTATTCGGTATGCTAGGTATGAGATACTACAGCAGCTGGCCTTAGTGCAAGTGGGAGATTGTTAGTTATGTATATGCCCTAGAGGCCATTGTTGTACATATGATGTATATTATAATGGATGCTTGGATATATAGAGAGAGGACTTTCTTGCTCGTCATGATAGTATGCTATTTGGTTTCACTTTATCTTAACATGTTGACTTGTAATGGTTTACTGTCTTACTCTCACATGTTGATAAAGCCCTTAGGATCTGTACTCGACTACTGGGACTATGATGAGATCATACTAGTGAGGCCAGGGTAGTCGATGAGTACATCCTATAACTGTTCCTAGTCGAGGGTATATCGAGACAGGGCATCGATACACCAGAGTAGACTAGCGTATATGCATCTTGACCCATATGATGGGCGATGGATGATCCCATATCCATCGGTGTTGGACATCAAGGATGGTGTACGGGTGCTCAGTGGAGACTGGGTACACTGGACGGACTCGCCGAGAACTCCCAGATGGTGATATACCACACGTCAGATGGCAGTTCTCCGGTGACACTGGTATAGGGTAGTCTGTAGACCCGAGATCGTCATAGAGTCTTGTGTGATTCCCACTGTGCTTTGATTTCCACCTTACCACGTCCAAGAGGGCGTGCAAAACGGTGGCTTTTAGGTACAGTCCCGAATCACATGGAGGCGATGAGCGATAGGAGGGGATTCGTCTCTCCCGGTATAGGGAGTTGATGTTGTGCTGTGTTCGATTGGCTATAACTGGAAGTCCCTGGCCAGGGCTGATATAGAGATTTACTGGTAAGTGTTACCAGTAGTTTCTCGACCCGTTATGAGCCACACATCGACACGACTTATCGGTTACTGGGGTCTGACGTATACCACCCCTAAACTTGATATGCGACGTATCAGACGAAGAGACCGGACTGTACGGGAGTGTTACTGATTGGATTCACAGGAGAACGCACATGCTAGCTTGTTGATCTTCTGATCGCTCAATACCTTGGTGGCTGTTACGTTTAGCTGACCGCTTGCAGCTTGTGGGTGTTTGATATGATCATCACCTACTGCCGGCGTATTGACGATTCTTTAGAGTCCTACACAGAGGTTTCTTGGCTCAGGCAAAACGGAGTAGAGGCTCATATGGGATATGCGCAGGACCGAGGATAATGCGATATGAGATACCGTATTATATTCTCGCGATATTTGGATATAAACCGGCTCATCGGATCAAGTGTTGATTCGATGAATCGGTACATGATATATTAATCGGTTATATTCGATATAGCCGGATTGTCGGATCAAGTGTTGATTCGATGATTTAATGTAAAATAATATATATGATATATTGTATTTCATTATCTAATATTGGCTCACTTTATTATTTCATTTTCTCACCGGATAATACATTGATATATATGCGATATATGTTAATTGTATTATTTTCTTTTGTTGCAAATATATAATATATATGTGATATATATTATTGTGACATGATATGATTAATAATGAAACATGTTTAGTGATGATTAAATGAGGTTAGGGTTTGATTAGGGTTAGATGCTTCATGCACCTTCTAGAAGTTATTCTTTTGTCATGAAGAAGATATTATGATAGATATTTTCTTATGACTCATATCTTAACCCAACCAAACCCTAGCCTTAGTTAACTCTCTACAAGGGTTATCCTAGTCATCATTAACCATGGTTGCATTATTATTGATATACTCTTTTCATTATTCATGACAAAAGGAATTATCTCATTATTCATCTTCTTCTTCTCTCTTGAGCTTTGAGAAAGCTTTCTTGATTTTCCTTTTGTGATGTTTTAATGTGAGATTATGATATAAAAAGATAGCATAAATACTACTCCATCATCCTCATTTAATCTAGCCCATTAGATTAGGGTGTTCACCTCTTGAGAGTGAGAGAGCTTGAGCTTTTGCAACTTCGACGTAGATCATCGGAGAAAAGGATTACTACAAGCTAGCATGAATCGTTCGAGTCGTGGAGCCTCTCTGAGTCCGGGAGATCGTGGATCGCGGCGAAGGGACTTCTACTCGGAGCTTATGAAACGAAGGAGCGGACTACAAAGGTTGTAATCCCTCACACATAGGTTTAAAGTTGTTATCTTGCATGTTAATGTAGGGTTCCTAGGCACACAGTAGAGATCTCACAAGGCATCGAACATGCCATTTTACAAAAATATGGTGCCGAGAAACCCTAGTTAACGGATCGTTGCTAGAAATCTAGGCAAAAAGTAAACTAGTTAACACTTAACTATAAGTATACGGAAATTACAACCTTTGTAGATCCGGATATCCACCTCCACGGCTCCGCAACGAAGTCTCCTCGCTGTCCAAGTCGAACCCCGGGCTCTAGCGTCGGCTTCATCGGAGAATGAACGGGCTTGGTCATCGACGACGATGCCGAAGATGATCTACGTCGAGGCATCGCTAGATCAAGCTCCCACTTCACAAAGTGATGAAACTTGTGAAGAAAACACACTCTACTACTTGGCAAGAGGTAGAGGATGAAGAAATAGGAGGTGGGTTCTCTTTATAATTGAATTTCTCACTCTCAAGCTCAAGTTGCCATTGATGGCCTCAAGGTTTCAAACTTGAAGATGAAGAAGAAGATGAGCTAGAATTATGATAAGTCTATTTTAAAATGAAAAGAAAAACAATACTTATCATAATCAAACTAAGGTTAAGTGTAGAGAGCAAACCATGGTAAGTGGGAATAGTTAGGGTTAAGTATGAAGACAAAATGGTCTTTGAGTCAAACCTTCATGAAGCTTCATCAAGCTTCATGACAAAAAGAAAACCATTTTGTTTTCATAAAATTATTTAAATAAAAAGGAATGGATAAATAAATGAGTGATTAAAACAAAATCCTAATTATCTACTTAACCATGGTTTTATTCTTTATACTTAACCATATAAACATGCATCATCAAATATGATACATACAAGTGCACAAAAGTATATCACATATACATCATGCACATCAAGTGAGAAAATCCATATAAAGTGAACCAATACTAGCTAATGCAAAGTAATATATCAAATATATAATTATGCATTAAATCATTAAATCAACATTTGATTCAATGATCCGGTCATGTCGCACATAACCGACTAGAATCCAATGTATCGATTTATCGAATCAATGATTCGATAACTAGGTCATATCGAATATAACCAATCGAAACATATATCGCGAGAATGAAATGCGGTATCACATACACGCATTATTCTCGGTCCTGCACATATCTCATATGCGCTCCTATTTCGTTTCGCTTGAGCCAGGAAACCTCTGTGTAGGACTCTAAAGACTCGTCAATACGCCGGTAGCAGATGATGATCATATCAAGCATCCACAAGCCGCAAGCGGTCTGCTAAACGTAACGGCCACCCGGGTATTGAGCGATCAGAAGATCGACGAGCTAGCCCGCTCACACTCCTGTGAATCCAACCAGTAACACTTACCGTACAGTCCGGTCTGATCGTCTGATATGTCGCATATCTCACCTAGGGGTGGTAAACGTCAGACCCCAATAGCTCGATAAGTCGTGTCGATATGAGGCTCATAACGGGTCGAGAAACTACTGGTAACACTTACCAGCAAATCTCTGATCAGCCCTGGCCAGGGACTTCCCTGTTACGGCCAATCGAGCACAGCGCAACATCAACCCCCAATACCGGGAGAGACGAAACCCCTCCTATCGCTCATTGCCTCCATGTGACTTGGGACTGTACCCAAAGACCACCGTTTTGCACGCCCTCATGGACGTGGTAAGGTGGAGATCAAAGCACAGTGGGAATCACACAAGACTCTATGACGATCTCGGATCTACAGACTAACCTGCACAAGTGTCACCTGAGAACTGCCATCTGACGTGAGGTATAATACCATCTGGGAGTTCTCGGCGAGTCCGTCCAATGTACCCAGTCTCCACTGAGCACCCGTATACCATCTCTGATGTCAAACACCAATGGATATGGGATCATCCATCGCCCATCTCATGGGTCGAGAAGCGTATACGCTAGTCTACTCTGGTATATCGATGCCCCGTCTCGATACACCCACGACTAGGGACCTTGAAGGATGTACTTATGGACTACCATATCCCCACTAGTATGATCTGCATCATAGTCCAGGTAGTCAAGTACACATCCTAAGGGCTTTACCAACATGTAACTATATGACAGTTTAAAGAGACAAGTGTACATGTTAAGATAAAGAGTAACCAGATAGCATACTATCATATCGAGCAAGAAAGTCATCTCTATATATGTCCAAGCATCCAATATAATATACAACATCTGTACAATACTGGCCTCTAGGACATACATACAACTAACAGTTAAACCCTAATAATCTAGCAAAGATCCCGGCTTTGGGTTGTTCGGCACGTCTAATTTTTTATCCGGGCATGTTTGATGCCTTATGAACCTTCACAAGAGTGCCTGGAAACCCTACAGGGTAGTAATCAAAGTACAGTGGGAACTCACACGAGACAGATGACGATCTCAGGTCGATGAACTAACATGTACACATGTCACTAGGGAACTGCTATCTGACGTCAGGTATAAGACCAACTAGCATGTTCCCGGCGAGTCCAGTCCGGTCTACTCATAACCCAATGAGCACCTGTATACATCTTAGGTGAACCAACTGACACCAGTGGCTTGTGAGACCGACCACCGCCCCTCGTCAGGGTCTCGACTGTATACATTAGTCTACTATGGAGTATCGATGCCCTGTCTCGAAAATCCCACGACTAGGGACCTTTTAAGGATATGCTTATAAACCCCAGCTCCCACGTATATGATCGCCATCATACTGCTGGTTGTCAAGCAAGAATCCTAAGGGCTCTATCAACGTGCAATAGTGACCTGTAAGGTCACCTGAAGCAGTACTCGATGATAAAGGTAACCCAGATAGCATACTATCATCTTGAGTAAGACTGTCCTACCGGCATAGGTCCTCCCTCAATCATTGCAATCACGTGCCTACGATCCAATAATTGACTCTGAGGGCACTATCTCCAACAGTATTATCATAATACATTGATTCTGAACGAATGTTATTAGATACTGAACCCGATATACAACATCATATCAGTCTCTTTATGGTAAAGAAAGGATATAATTTTGTATTGTTGGATAATGTTTTGAACATTTCCTATATCAAGAGTTGATCGATTCAGGCACGTTATCTAAAAGCATAGACGTTCTAAATCAAACCACAGTTCTTAACGAACAGAACACACACAAGAGGAAGAGTTCAGAAATAAACGAATCCTTCTTGAGGCATTGTAGACTAGGTCATATCAATGCGACCCGACTCGCTGAAGTTACATATAGATGCATATTTAAATTAGTTTGAAATTACATCTTGTGAAACTTGTCGGTCATGTCACATAGATAAGATGACCACAGCTCCGTTTATTGGAAACAGAGAAAGAGTTAGTGAACTCTTAGGATTGATACATGATGATGTATGTGAGTCCCCTATCTACACATGCCAGGACCGGTTCTTTGTACTTCATTACATTCACTGATTATCTCTCAAGATCCGGACAAATGTTCCTGTTGAAACAAAGGTCTGGAACTTTTGAGAAATTCAATGAATATAAGTTAGAAGTAGAGAACCAAAAACTGGGTATAAGTATTATGTCCTTTGATGAGATCAGAGAGGAGAATACTTGAGCATGGGATTCCTGGACTATTCTAAAAGGAGAATGAGATTCTCTCTCAGCAATACTCCTCCGTATACACACACGATGGTATATCGGGGTGGAGCAATAGCACCCTATGTGATATGGTGCGCTCTATGATGAGTACTACTGAGTTTCCTATTTCCTTTTGGGAGTTATGCACTTGAGAAACTGCATACCTATTGAATAGGGTTCAAATCAAATCAGTTGCCTACCACTTCATATGTGATATGAAAAGGGAAGAGCCCATATCTTAAGTTTGTTAAGATTTGGGGTTGTAGGGCCTATGTCTAAAAGCAAAATCCGGACAAGCTCGAGGCAAAGTCAGTTCTGTGGAAGTTTGTTGGATATCCCAAGCATTCGCAAGGGAATGTCTTCTACCAAACCGAGAAACAAAAGATATTTTGTTTCTCAGCATGCCAGCTTTGTGAAAGGGAATTTCTTATGAAGAAATTAGTGGTCATGAGGTAGAACTGGAAGGAGTTCCAGCTTTACAAACTACAGCAGATGATTTGGTAGGAACAAAAGATTCAATAGATTCCAACGAAGCTCAGCCTCTCCGCCGATCTAGTAGGGTTCCTCACCCACCTGAGAGATACTTCGGTTTTCTCTATAACAGTGGGAGCGAAGATTGCATCATGAGATGATGACCCAACTAGTTTCGAGCAGGCCATCAGGAGTGGGACTCTCTAAGAATGGCTGGATGCTTACCGATCTGAGATGGAATCCTTATACACCAACAAAGTATGGACTTTGGTTGCTTTATCTGAAGGGTTAAATCCCCATCAGGAGCAAGTATATCTTGAGAAGATTACTTGGTGTACATGGAAAAGTTGAGACTTTCAAAGCTATGCCTAAGTCCATCCAGATCCTACTTGCCACGGCTACATACCATGACAACGATATCTGGCGGTTGGGTGTCATGACTGCTTTTCTGAATGATGATTTGAAGAGAGCGTCTATAAGTACACAGCCAGAGGGCTTCGTAGACAGTGGGAGCAGCGAAAACGTGTGCAAGATGTTTTATGTGATAAAACAGACATCGCGGAGTTGGAACGTCTGTTTTGATGTGGTAGTCAAAGAGTTTGACTTCATCAAAATGGTAGATGAACCTTGTATATACAAAAAGGTAGTAGGGAGTATGATGGTGATCCTCGTAGAGTACGTGGATGACATACACTTGATAGGGAAGGAGTTTCCTATGCTACGCTCGGTCAATCTCCGCTTATCACAAGGATTCTCTATATAGGATCAAGGTGATACCTTCTAAATCCTGGGTTATGGATCTATGAGATAGATCTATTTGGATGTTAGGATTCTCACTAGTTGTAGTGAGATGGTATCAATCGATCCTGGAGAGAATCACAGGAAAAGTTCCAGGGTGATAAGGACGACTGAATGTCAGTCGCAGGCATTGCCTTTACCCTCAGTGGAGGGACGGTATGTTGGAAGAGTTCCAAGCTAGATACCGTGACTTACTAGACGATTAAAGGAAAGATACGTCGTTACCAAGGATGCTACCAAAGAGAGTCTAGATATATAAGTTCATGAGATGAACTTCGTTCCTACCATTGTGTGACAATGGAGTTGTAGCTTATGCCAAGGAACCCCCGTCCCATCAGAAATCCAGATATAATTCTTAGGTAGTATCACCTGATCATGGAGATGGTTGATCTCCAGGGAGATCGAGGTTAGGAGAGTAGACACAGAGGACAACAGCGCGGATCCACTCACAAAGGCCTTTTTCCCAGTAGAGACTTTTATAGGATGGTTGAGTATGAGATACTTCAACCGCAGCTAATTGTTGGGTATGCGATACCACAACAGATGGCCCTAGTGCAAGTGGGAGATTGTTAGTTATATGTATGCCCTAGAGGCCATTACTGTACATACGATGTATATTGTAGTGGATGCTTGGACATATATAGGGAGGACTTTCTTTCTCGACATGATAGTACGCTATCTGGTTGCTCTTTATCTTAACATGTGCTCTGATTGTCTCTATGTTACATGTTGATAAAGCCCTTAGGATGAGTACTTGACTACCAGGACAATGATGCGGATCATACTAGTGAGGACAGTGTAGTCACCAAGTACATCCTTCAAATGTTCCTACTCGTGGGAGTACCGAGACAGGGCATCGATACTCCAGAGTAGACTAGCGTATGCACTTTTTGACCCATATGATGGGCGATGGATGATCTCATATCCATTAGTGTTTGACATCAGAGAAAGTATACGGGTGCTGAGTGAAAACTGGGTACACTGGACGGACTCGCCGAGAACTCCCAGATGGTCTTATATCTCACGTCAGATGGCAGTTCTCTGGTGACACTGGTACAGAGTACTCTGTAGACCCGAGATCGTCATAGAGTCTTGTGTGATTCCCACTGTGCTTTGATTTCCATCATACCACGTCCAAGAGAGCGTGCAAAAAGGTGGTTTTTGGGTACAGTCCCGAATCACATGGAGGCAATGAGCGACAGGAGGGGATTCGTCTCTCCCGGTATAGGGAGTTGATGTTGCGCTGTGTTCGATTGGCTATAACTGGAAATCCCTGGCCAGGGTTGCTGAGATTTACTGTAAGTGTTATCAGTAGTTTCTCGAACTGTTATAGACCTCATATCAACACGACTTATCAAGCTACTGGGGTCTGACGTTTACCACCCCTAGGCGAGATATGCGACATATCAGACGAAGAGACCAGACTGTACGGGAGTGTTACTGATTGGATTCACAGGAGAATGTACAGGCTTGCTTGTTGATCTTCTGAGCGCTCAATACCTGGGTGGCTGTTACGTTTAGCTGACCGCTTGCAGCTTGTGGGTGTTTGATATGATCATCACCTAATGCCGGCGTATTGACGATTCTTTAGAGTCCTACACAGAGTTTTCTTGGCTCAGGAAAAACGGAGTAGGAGCACATATGTGATATGTGCGGGACCGAGAACAATACGTATATGTGATACCGTATTAGATTCTCACGATATGAGATATCGACCGGGTGTATGCGATATAGCCGGGTCATCGGATCAAGTGTTGATTCGATGAACTGATACCGATTATATTAGTCGGTTATTTGTAAAATAGCCGGATTATCGGATCAAGTGTTAATTCGATAATTTAATGTATAATTATATATTTGATATATTAAATTAGATTAACTAATATAAGCTCACTTAAAGATTCTTTTTCTCACTCGGGTAATACATTGATATATATGTGATATATGTTAATAGTATTATTTTATTTTGTTATAATAAATATTATATATATGATATATAATATTGTAACATGTTATGGTTATAAATGCAACATGTTTTGTGGAGTTTAATTGAGGTTAAGGTTTGGATTAGGGTTAAGTCTTCATGAAGCTTCTTGAAGCTTTGATTTTAACTTGGATATTTTGCATAGATATTTTCTTAACCCAACCCAACCTTTTACCCTAGTTAAATCTCTACATGGGTTAAGTCTTCATACTTAACTCATGTTTGCAATTCTAACCATACTAGAATTTCATTATTCATCACAAAAGGATTCTTCTTCTTCTTTCTTGAGTTCTTGATGGAAAAGCTTACTAGCTTTTTCATTAGTGATGAAAATGAGTGAGTTAATGAAAACAAATGAGAGCTAAAATCCTTACTAGCTTTTTTTAAAAGAAAATCCGGAAAAAAAATTTCAGAAAATGAGTGAGTTAATGAAAATGAGTGAGTTCTTGATGGAAAAGCTTACTAGCTTTTTTTTAAAGAAAATCCGGAAAATAAAAATTCAGAAATTGTTTTTTTTATTAAAAAAAATATTTGGCCCACTAGAACAATCAAAAAATAATTTGGTTCCCAACCATAATCCCAAGAAAAATAATTTTGGTTCCAATCCAAAAAATCCAAACATAAATCCAAAAAAAAATATTTGGTTCCAAACCAAAATCCAAAAAAAAAACTATTTGGATACAAACCAAAATCCAAAAAATATTTGGTGTTGTCACCAAAATCCAAAAAATCCGACAAGTTTTTTTTGTCCAAAAAAATAAGGCCAGGGTTTTAGGAAAAATTTGTGGCCTAGCCGCCATTAATGCTCACCAAAATAGAGGAAAAAATTAAATTTTTTTTACACACAATAGATCCAATCTTTACAAAAATTTATCTAACCTATTGTTCTATGGGTTATTTCACATCAACGAACTAAAAAAAACTACATCAAAACGTCGTAAATAAAAAAGATCTAATCTATGGTGACACATAATGAAACAAAATTGATATATCTTAAAATATCCATCAAATGATAACCCTAATTGCATAGATCTGTCATAAAATAATTTTAAAAATAATTTTTGATCTATGTTTAGATAAAAGAAACGCAACTTTTGAGTTGCAAGAATTTAAAAGTCACAGATCTATAATTCTACGAACGTGAGATGTATGGTTCTGATACCATTGTACACTTTAGGTAACGTAGATACATAACAAGCAATCATGCATAGCGGAAATACATGTATCTAGTCTAAAGGTTTACGATATACCTGATCAGATAGGTTGCATTGTTTCTCGCCCGCGTCACATAGAAGATCTTTTTTCTCGCTTACAAGCAACGGCCGGAGGGAAATCACTTTAGTAGAAAACGAGAATCCCCCACTTGATCACCCCACAATCCAACCCAAATTAGAAGAGGATGAAGAAAGAGACAACGACACTCTAGTTTTCTCTTTAGAAAAACTCTTTATGTATTATGCATTATATATCTCTTTCATATGACTCATATATGAAACCCTAACCTCCTAAATAAAAATATATAGGGCACCCACTCAAGTGGGCAGGTATTCGGCCGGATCGGGGCCAATGGCTAACAAGAATGAAGAAGAGTCTTAAATAGTGGATTGTTTTAGTAGAGGAAGATGTTTCTTGAAGTTATTCTAAAAGGGTCGTAAGTATCTAAAAAGTATCTAGAAGTGTCATACGATTGTTCTTAAAAGAGTCCCCCCACCAGCCCCCAGCGCCCAGAAAAAAAATTACTTATGAACACTCATGGCTATAAATACTCATGGGGTCTCTTTTCGAATGTAGCAAGCAAGATTGTTCAATAAAGTATGTGTTTTGTCCCCTCTTCAATACAATTTTGAATTTCCAATATTCTTGTTCTCTTACTCTCCAAAAGTGTGAGTTGAGTTAGATCCTTGCCTATCTCCATAGAACTTACATTTAGCAATGTAAAATGAAAACTAGCAAAATGGTCACACGAGAAAGCCTTGAACCAGGGCTTCCTAGAGCTTAATCCCACTAGGCCACAATTCAAGTTAGGCAAGGTGTATTAAGAAAAGGCTTTTATAGAGTTAATAACACTGTTAACTTTCATCTTTGCATAGCAAAATTTCGATTCAGGGTCAAGTGCCTAACCTCGATCCACTCTAAATCTGCCACTGCAATGGATAACGGATCTTGAACAATATATCGGGATATGGGTCAATCTCATATGTTCATATCGGAAGTTCGTATCAGGGATTTCTATATCATGTCAGACATATCAGCTGTATTTAGGCATTACACGTATCTATACATACATAGTACACGCATATAAGATATTTGTTAGAAACCTGAAATGTCATCTATCATCAAATTTACTGTAAAATACATGTAAGAACATACAACTATATAAATCATTTTTAAAATATTTAAATAAACAATTTTTTTATAGGAAAGGTTGAACTGATTCTTTATTGCATTAGAAATTTATTTGATATCACTTCTTCGCAAAGTAATTTTCATTAGTAGGGTCATATAACGAGTTTTCAAATCTCTAAAAACTAAAACCCACAAGCCAAAATAAGCCATTGGGCCTGATATATTGAATAATTGGTGATTTTTAAGCCAAAATGTGCTAATATGTCGACCGAAATTCAAAATATAAGGATATATTGGAAACATGATATTTACGTACTATCGCTTGTATCATATGACAAGGTGTCTCGAACCGATAAATCGGCCGGCAGATTCGGCCAATATTTGAAACTAGTAAATATTACAAGTGACAGGCAGCATAATCAGACTTAGTCAACCACTATGATCCAATCAAATTAAAGATGTATCCCCCTAGTGCTGGTACTTCCGAATTTAAAAATTAACTAATATTTTCAAGAAAAATGTGTTACAAAGTTGCTTAATGAAGTAGTCATTGCGATTTTCACCATGTTCAAAAGGAAAAAGGGGTGGGGTTGTAACACAGACATAAAACATTTATGCAATATGACATACTTCGACTGATGATTGTTCACTAACCTTCGAACGAGATCTCTGTAAAGTCATAGGATGCATTTCCTGAATCTCCTGCTGAAAAATATTTGTAGCCCGCTAAAGTGCATGCATTCAATTACTGGTGATGCGGTTAAAAATGAAGGATTCACCCCTTTGTTTAGCCTCACAAATCAGAGTAGAACCCCAGGAACCGATCTTGATGCCACCAATCACCACGAGGCCTATGATACTGAGACCCACAGTTGACGATTCTGACCCAAAAGGATTCGCCTATATGACGCAAAATATTTCCCATGTACCATCAATTGTTTGCTATTGTTAGAGCTTTCAGAGAACATGGTGATCTGTTTTTCCTTGATCTATATTTCATCCTCTCTGTATGCATCAGGCTCAGAGATTGATCTCTTCTAAAGAAAGTTTGCATTCATAAATAATAGCATACCACCAGAGGGAACACTTCACCAATAGTCATTGCAAGAACAAGATCCATCTTTGAAGTGATGAAACCGTACCCTATCCCGTACAACAATTTCACGAACAAACGCTAGTGATATAAACTTTGTCAAAGAATGGCAATCCTCACAAACCCTCAAATTCTTCACTATTCTTAGAGTCGTCCCTTCTGGACATTTCAGAATCCCATAGGCAATAGCTAACATCTCGCTATGATAGCCCCCTCGTTTTTCCAATTGTTCTCCAGTAAAACCCTCCTCCTTTACCAAAAACTTAGATTTTCCATTAGCGTAATTTTTTGAAACTGCCCGACCAATTATTTCCTTGAGCTTCTTATGTATTTGTTTAATTTCAAAATGTGACATATCACCAACAACAAATTTCATAATGTTTCCCTTCACTTCAATCCAACTCCAACCAGGTTTCGTCTTGATTCCTTGATCCTTTACCATTTTCCTCATCAGTGCAAAATTTTTGCCGTCTCTTTTTTGTTCATATATTCCAGCAAGCAGAGCACAATCCCCAGCATTGTGAGCTGTCAACTGAACAAGATTTTTCATAGCAACTTCACCCATCTTCACATTTCCATGTATCCTACATGCATTAAGCAAAGTACGCCATAGGACCGGATCGTCCCTGCAATTTGAGTTCCTAATGTAGTCAAATGCTTCATTAATTTTACCTGCACGGCCAAACAAATCAACTATACAACCATAATGCTTGCAATCTGGCTCCAAGCCAAACTCTGATCTCATCCGTCGAAAATATAAAAGCCCGTCATCGATTAGACCTTGGTGAGTGCATCCCATCAACAATCCAAGGAACGTGATCGAGTTCGGTCTCACTCCGGCCATCAGCATTCTCTGAAAAATAACAATTGCTTCTTTTCCCAACCCGTGAATTCCCAATCCAAGAATCATCAAGTTCCATGTAAAGATATCCCTGTTCCACATTTTATCAAACACCTGACGAGCCACGTCCAATCTCCCACACTTTGCATACATGTCAATCAAAGCATTCCCCACAAACACATTCCTCTCCAGAAACCCATTCTCCTCCGCAAACCCATGAACCCATTCACCAAACCCCAAAGCACCTACATGTGTGCATGACGATAACAAACCAACCGCAGTAAACTCATCAATACCCACATTCAAATCCCTCATCTTTTCATAAACCCCCAACGCCTCCTCGTGAAGACCCATTCTATTATAACAAGAAAGCATCGAGTTCCACGCCACCAGGTCCCGAACAGGCATTTCATCAAACACCTTGCGTGCATCATCAGCCAACCCATTCGCAGCATAGCATCGGATTAGATTGGTGCTTACGACGGCGTTTGAGGAGAGACCAAGTCGTAGAATCGAGCAGTGAGCCTCGAGGCACTTGGGCACGGCCCTGGCGCTCTCGCAGGCCTTGAAGAGGAAGGAGAAGGTGGCGATGAGATCGGGGTGGGAGTGAGGGGCCCGCATAGTGTGGTTGTAGAGGAGGAGGGCGTAGAAGGGATTGACAGTGGAGGAGAGAGACAGGAGCTTGGTGGAGATCGCGGAGTGGTGCTGGTAGCCACTGATGAGGATTTGGGCGTGGAGCTTGTGGAGCGCGCGCGTGGTGGTGCAGCGCTTGAGGAGACTGAGAAATGTGGTGACACTGCACATCTTTGCACCTGCTTCATTGCATTTGATGTCCTACTTGAACGAAAAATTATTGCAAGTGACGGCCGTATACATACGGACAACAAATAAATAAATAAAAGTATAGGCTCCACACGCTGCCCGAAACTCCTCCCTCTTTCTAACCCCTGCCCGCATGTATTACACCTAGCACACGGAATAATTCCTCCTGCTTCAGCATGCAGAAGAGTGCTGAAGTAGCACCAAAAAATCTAATGAAAATAGTATACCAGCCAAAATAGTGTTTCAACCTGTGTCCGTTGATATGAAAATACAAGCCTCCAGGTGATGCTTCCCTCCACTCTCCCATGTCTTCATCTTTACTATTACTGTTAGGATATATATGCCTTAGAGGCCTTTCTTGTACAGGATACCGGGGACATATATGTACAGGACAATCTTACTCGATATGATAGTATATTATTTAGTTTATTTTTATCTTAACATGTGTATATGTTCTACTAGTTATTTCATATCGCTAATACATATTGATAAAATCCGTAGGATTCTTGCTTGACTATCAGTATTGTGATGGCAATCACACCAGTGGGGGCTGGGTAGTCTATAAGCATATTCTTAAATTGTCCATAGTCGTAAGATTATCAAGACAGGGCATCAATACTGCAGAGTATACTGGTGTATACGTTTCTTATTCCCGTTAGGAGAGATGGCCGATCCCACAGTCATTGGTGTACGGCACCTAAGATTGTATACAGATGCTCATTAGATTTACTAATAGTTAGATCAGTAGTTTCTCGGATGGTCATGAACTACATCGACGACTTATCAGGTTATTAGGGGTCTGACGTTTTCCAACCCCTTAAACTTGATATGCGATACTCTCAGACGAACAGACCGGACTGTATGGAGATTGTCATAGATAGGCTCAGTAGAGATACAGACGAGTTTGCTTGTCAGCCTTCCTTTCAACAAATACATGGTTAGCCGTTACGTACAGCTAGTTCCACTGACATGCTTGTGGTTAAACTCACTACCAGCGTATTGTCGAGTCTTTAAAGTCCCACACAGAGGGTTTCCCGGTTTAGGCGAAACGATGTAGTATGCGTATTTTGATACGCTCCGGTGTTCAATTACACATGCTTTATTCAGACATTTTAGTAATACTAGCAGGTTTAAAAGATATCCAGATATGTGAGCTAGTATTATATTGCTCTTTTTGAAAGTTCCTAGTGCTCTCGCCGCTAACCCGCGGAAAATGCAGAATTCAAAAACAAAAATTTTGATGGCACTAGAAATCTAAACCCAAGAATTTATTCCAAACACCTAAACTAGCAAGCATAAAAGGATAGAACACACAACCTTTGTAGCGTCTTCATTTTTTCCAATTGGGTTGGACTCTAGCATATCCTCAAGAGCTCCGGTTTGCACTTGCAACGCGGTCTTCTTTCGCTGAAGATGATCTACCAGAGAGAACCAAGTTCAAGCTTCTGTTGCGCCACGGCAGCGCCCCGGCCGTCTATCCGAGGCCAAAATGCGGAATCAAAATTTTCTTAACTTTTAAATCGGCGCTACCGCTGACAATACACCCGGATCGTAACCATTAACCGATACTAGCAAACAAGAGAAGGGGTGAGAGATATACCGAGTGATCCGAGTCCTCCGGTCTTCTCGTCGTCGTCCCGATCTCCCACGGAAACTCCGGTCGTCGCATCCTTGCCGGAAGGGCACCACATCGTCTGCATCTTTTACGGGCTCCCACCTCAATACCGAGGCAACTCGGGCACGAAGCTGGCTAGTCGACGTGCCCAAGGTTTGCTGTAGAATGTGTAGTGCTATGTCTCTTTGGGGTTATGTTGTCTTGATGGAGGAATCAAGAACTTTGAAGAGGGTTTCTCTTTTGTTGCATGAATGAATAATATGTGATAGCTAAAAATGAGAACAACCACACTCTCTCATTTTTCTCTCCTCTCCCTTAGGAAATGTGGCCGGCCATGCTCAAGTGAGAATGGTGGAGGGAAAACAAAACCAATACAAGAGGAAGGTGAGTGTAGGAAAAGCAAGAGGTGACCATATCAAAAGCAAACCTCACATCCAAAACCAAATCAATCATAATCACCTTTTACAAGAAATGATAGAAAAGAAAAGAATAAAAAAGATTCTTTCATAATATCTCATCTTACAAATAAACCCTCCACAAAATGTTATTTGCAAACTTGCAAATAACCCCCTCCATCGGAAAAGTCCGGCCGGGAAAGAACAAAGGAAAACCGGCCGGAACGGAATGCAAACTGGCAACTCCAGAAAACTGGTCCCGTAATAAATTACAGGAAAACCCCGATACTGTGCATACACACCCGCATCTGTATTCCGTCCGGATACAAATGCAATGAGACAAAATCTACACTGTACTATACTAGGATCCGGCTTAAACCAAAGCCGGCCAGTAATATCCGTTCGAACCTGATCCGTGCAATACCGCACGTACCCGATCGAACCTTGCCATATATCTATACGGCCTCTAGTACTAACCGTCCGATCCTGATCCGTGCAATACCGCACGTATCTGATCGGACCCTGCCATATCTCCATACGGCCTCTACAACGTTTCGCCCGAAAGCTTGAGTAACTGAAAGTGTGGTGGACTCTAAAGACTCGTCAATACTATGGCTGTGGATTTAACCACTAGCACGTCAGAGGTATAAGCCAATACGTGACGGGCCACCAGCTATTGACCAAAAGGGACGTCGATGAGCGAACTCATCCTGACACCCTACTGAGCCTGTCGGTGACAATATCCGTACAGTCCGGTCTGTTCGTCTATGAGCATCGCATGTCGGGCCTAGGGGGTTGGTAAAAGTCAGACCCCCCAAAAGCGGTACAAGTCGTGTCGGAGTGTAGCCCAAAACGCCCTGAGATACTACTGGAATACCTACCAGTAAATCTCCTGCCTCGGCCGAGGGCTTTGCGTAATGGCTCTCGTAGACACAGCGCGACCTCACCCCTAATACCGGGAGAGGCGAACCCCTGAAGATCCGCTCACTGCCTCCATGTGGCTCGGGACTGTACCCAACTAAAACCTGTTTGCACGACTCCTTTAAGCCGTGGTAGGGTAGTAATCAAAGCACAGTGGGAACTCACACGAGACAAATGACGATCTCAGGTCGATGAACTAACCTGTACACATGTCACCAGGGAACTGCTATCTGACATCTGGTATAAGACCAACTAGCAGGTTCCCGGCGAGTCCTGTCCGGTGTACTCATAACCCAATGAGCACCTGTATACATCTTAGGTGAACCAACTGACACCAGTGGCTTGTGAGACCGGCCACCGCCCCTCGTCGGGGTCTCGACTGTATACACTAGTCTACTAATGGAGTATCGATGCCCTGTCTCGAAACTCCTACGACTAGGGACCTTTTAAGGATGTGCTTATAGACTACCAGCTCCCACGTATATGATCGCCATCATACTGCTGGTAGTCAAGCAAGAATCCTAGGGGCTCTATCAACGTGTAATAGCGACATGTCAGGTCACCTAAAGCAGTACACGATGATAAAGATAAACCAGATAGCATACTATCATCTCGAGTAAGACTGTCCTACCGGGATAGGTCCTCCCTCAATCATTGCAATCACGTGCCTGTGATCCAATAATTGACTCTGAGGGCACTATCTCCAACAGCTTCAACTTCATCAATGACGTAACTAAGGATCCTAGGTTGCTAATCTAGGATGCTTAGGATGTATGTGAGTGTTCTAGGATTTTTCTTTCTCTTTTATCTTCTTATTTCTTAACATATGAGAATGGTAGAAGATAATGAAGAAGAAAAAGGAGGAGGAGGAGCCATGGAAGAGAGAGAAGAAACAATGGTAGAATGAAAGTCACGTTACAAATTCAAGCATGCCTTTTTTGTTAGTGTGTTGTGCTCACGCCGCGGCCCTGGCGGAAGCGAAAATAATGATTTTTTAAGCAAGTACAAAACACATATTCCCAAGGAATCAAACCATACACCGAAACTAGCAACTAGCAACTAATGGTTAGGGATAATACCTTCGACGCGTGTCCACCCAATCGTGGAAGACCCACCCAAGCTCCGTGTATGTCGTCCGGATCGAGCTTGAATGGCGACCGCCTTTGCCAAAGATGATCCACCTGAGGGAATCGATCCAAGCTCCGGCTTCACCTAGTGAAGCAACCGACACTCCAAGCTCGTTACGAATGGAGAGTGGGGATATAGGAATATTTCACTATCTTTTGTTTATCTATTTTCTAACTTCTAGAAAGCATCTAAGATGAAAGAGGAGGAGATGAAGAAATTGTAGCCATCACATAAAAAAAATGGCTAAGAGTTGTTGTGAAGAAAAAACCAAGGTAGAAAATAATGGCTTTCTATTATTTTTGCAACCATGCTACAATAGTAAACACAAATGAAAATATCAATATAAAAACCAAAGCCATACCTCTCTACCATACTCCTTTACACCTCATCCTCCACCTCATTTTTGATTTTCTTTTATAAAGAAAAATCAATAAATGAAGTGTCCATCTTCTGGAACAAATTCCGTATAAATACGGAATATAACCTGGTATATGTATCGAAATACATATACGCGTATCCGTATAAAAATACGAAAAACCAAGAGAGAGAAAATGAATAGTGAACAATAATCCTAGAATATACATATTAAAAATATATATATAAATTATTAAATCAAAAGCCGATTTAATAATCCGGCTTAATCCTAAACCGCTAGTATTATCAACCGTTCGATTAAAGTCCGTGTAGTCTGTACACGTATTTAATCGGACCCCTTGTATGTACTAACATACGTCATCTACATCATATCGCCTGAACTGGAAAAACTCTCTGTATGGGACTCTAAAGACTCGACAATACGCTGGCAGTGATTTACTGGATAAATCCAAAAACCACAAGAACATCAACGGCACTAGCTGTACGTAACGGCTATCCAGGTATATGCCGAAAGGGAGGTCGACAATTAAGTCCGTTCGTACCCTACTGAGCCTAAATGTGACAATCTCCGTACGGTCTGTTCTCTTCGTCTAAAAGTATCGCATACCGGATCTAGGGGTGGATAACGTCAGACCCCTACTAACCCAATAAATCGTGTCGGAATCAAGCTCATCACCTGTAACACTTTGAATTTCCGTTAGAATGTCTTTCGTGATAATTAGTGATCGTACGTGTTTTTATATATATATATGTGTGTTCCTAGGATTATTAGTTATTTTTAGTAGTGTTAGCATATTGGGAATTTTCCTTTGTAGTGTACACCTTGCACACTTAGCCATTTTTGTGACTTAGGGTTTTTGGTAGCATGTTAACCATTCTTGTGTTGCACGGTTGTTAATTGGCCCACCCTTTTATCCAAAACAAAACCCTTTTTCATAATTCAAAATCACAATAAACAAATGAGCATGGTGTTAGGTATGAAACTTTGACTTTTTTGACCCATTTTCTTCCCTTCTCTCTCTCTTTTCCCCACTTCAAAATTCTGCAGAAATTTCCAGCAGCAAACCCTCCATTTTTCTCCATATTCTCTTCTCTTTTCACTTCTCCTTGATTTCCAAACAAATCCTACACAAAAACCACACATTTCCTTCACAAAACCTTAGGAAAAGTGAGCTTTTTGAGGTGTTTGAAGCAAATCTGCACACTAGAGGGGAAAGCTGAAACTTTTGGTGTTCTACAAGGTTCTTAGAAGGTATTAACTCATATTAGCACTCCTTTTCCTTACACTTGTAGTATTGTTTAGCAAAAATCTCATTTTTGTGCATTTTTTGTGATATTAAAGGATATTTGTGATTCACATATTAGATTAGGGTTTTATTAGTTGTGTTAGCTCTATTATGTGTTATTAGAGCTATCTTAGGCCAGGTTTTGTTTCAGTTTGCACAAAAATATCCTAAAGTTCCATTTTAGTGCAAAGTGTGGATTTTAATTAGAAATAAGGCCCTGTAGGATCTGCTGCTACCCGAGATATTTCAGAGTAAAACTAGATGTTACTGTAGCATGTATGGGGGGTATAGAGTGCACACACCAAACCTGGGAGCCCAATTCCCAAGTGGGGCCGCCGGAATATTCATTCTGGCCGCAATTTGCGGCCAGATGGGGGTGCTTTGGGTTGGGGTTTGGGGTGTGGGTGTCTGCTACTATGTGGGTTATTTTGGTATATATAGTTTTACAATATCTTTTCTGTATCAAAATCTGGAGGTGATTACCTATTTTTCCGTATTTTCAATCTTTCGCGACACGCGTGATACGTGTGTGTGGGTTTGGGGTTTCTGCGTATCGCGACGCGTCGAGGTGGTTTCAGGCGCGTAACCACACGTTTTAGCGTATCGCGTACACGCGCGCTTGGTTCGCGACACGAGTTACTAGTTCGGCTTTAATGTCGCGTTTGTGTGACTTCAAGCTTACGTGTGATATATTGTGTAATTCTAGGTTCGCAGGCGAGTACGGCGGACGCCGCGCAGAAGAGGAAACAAGTTGTTGGCTATACCTAGCGAGAGACTACGGTGAGTAGATTTCACATCTACGGGGATATCGCCCGCATGGCGTTCTACGTCAGGGCTGATAGGACCTTATAGTTTCTTTTGTATACATTGACTGTTCATGGCTACTATTTAGTGCATACTGCATTCCCTGTTATATGGATATAAATTAGAATTGATAGAACACCGCACCATTACTAACGGTCCATGTTGCACGAGCACTATCCTGCATGTTACACACACCGTTAGTAATTGCCATGACACGCACACTGTAGGATTATATATCACATCGGATCATTATATTGTAGCTTATCTATATGTGACTTGACATGATATTCATACTTGATGCATATATCACATCGGATCATTATATTGTAGCTTATTTATATGTGACTTGACATGATATTCATACTTGATGCATATATCACATCGGATCATTATATTGTAGCTTATCTATATGTGACTTGACATGATATTCATACTTGATGCATATATCACATCGGATCATTATATTGTAGCTTATCTATATGTGACTTGACATGATATTCATACTTGATGCATATATCACATCGGATCATTATATTGTAGCTTATCTATATGTGACTTGACATGATATTTATATTTGACGCACATATCATATCGGATCATTGACTTGCATTTTGGTTTGGATTACATGTGATTTCTGGATTTGGGAACCGTGGCTATTGCAAATATGTAATCATTTAAAAACCCGGTTCCCTTGATATGATATTTCGGTGCGTCCACCATGTGTTTTCTCGGTGCTAGAGTGATATATGTGAACCCGAATCGAGGAGCTGGTTGAGGTCGATTACGGGTACATGGTGGATCCGGTATGGTACCCCGGGGCGAGAACTGTTTCGCTGTGCAGTAGACGGTGAGCCTGGCAGAGGGACTACTACCTACCGGTGATTGGTTGGACCTGACAGTTATCCGGAGGGTACTGATCAGAGTCGATAGATGGATGCGGGGTGATCCGTACTGCCGGGGCCGAGGGCCGATACCGCAGACGGAGCCCGTGGGCTGACCCGGACTGACGGGGCCCGATGGATGAGGATTTGTGTGTCGATGCTGGACACGAGTATTTATGATATTTGGGTGCCGATGTTGGGCACTCGGGATTCTCAGAGATGTACAGGATTTGAGGGCCGATGAGAGTGCCGGCGCCTGAGCTATTTGGGGGATCTGGGTGCATTGATGGACACCGATTATATATTCCATGTTGACATTCCGTGTAGATATTATATTGCCCCTGCTCAGCATTTACTATTGTACCTCATCCTGTAGTTACATTACCTGATAGAGCACTTGCATGATTATTGCACATACTGCTTATCACACATTGATATCATCTGTTGGCATATGATAGAGTAGCGCAGTACGTGCATGCTCACGATTACCTTTATATGTTATCTCTATTCACGAGTTGGAAACTCACCCCCGTTGTGCCACAGTGTTTGCAGGTTGCCCTTCGGAGTAGTCGCGGCAGGCTGCGGTTGCATCTTTTGACACAGATACCCCCATAGTTGGTGTACTAGCTCTTTTGCTGATAGGTGGGTTTTTTGCGGTATCTGTTTATCTTTCAGTTATGTACATTGTTGTATCTAGTATTCTCCATCTACCATATATGTATTTGACTTAGAGACAGTGTGAGGACGATGATGTATTATATTTGTATTCTGGTGTCGAGCTCGTTGTGAGCCGACTGTACTTGCAGTTTATCCTATCTGTGATGTTCCCACTTATGGATTTTGATCTTCACTACGGCGTCGTATATTGTTATCTTGGTGATTGTTTATTTAGATTTCTTATCATGTTAGTAAGTGCTTTCTTTTAAAAACTTATAACACTTTCTACTTTCACTGGTTTAATTTCTGGGTTTTCGGTTCACTTGGTCGCGTTACGCCTGTAGACGTTACGTGATTAAGTGCCGGCCACGGGCCAAACTTTGGGTCGTGACAAAGTTGGTTGAGAAATTGTTAGTGATATATGCCCTAGAGGCCATTATTGTATAGTACTAGTTTGTATATTACATTTTGGAAGCTTGGGATATACACGGATTTTATGACAGTCTTGTTCAATATGGTAGTATGCTACTTGGTTTGTTTCTATCTTAATATGTGTATATGTTTCTTTTAGCATATCGCTAATACATATTAGTAGAGCCCTTAGGATATTTGCTTCACTACCAGCGTTGTGATGGCAGCCACACTAGTGGGGGCTGGGTAGTCTATAAGCACATCCTTATACAGGTCCCTAGTCGTAGGATTATCAAGGCAGGACATCGATACTCCGGAGTAGACCAGTGTGTACGCTTCTCATCCCAACAGGGAAGATGGTATGTCCCACAGCCATTAGTAAGTTGTACTGGAGATGGTGTTGGCTATAGTGCCCTCAAGTCAATTATTGAATCGCAGGCATGCGATTGTGATGATTGAGGGAGGACCTATATCGGTAGGACAGTCTTACTCGAGATGATAGTATACTATCTGGTTTGTCTTTATCATCATGTACAGCATTAGGTGGCATTACAGATCACTTTACATGTTGATAGAGCCCATAGGATTTTTGCTTGACTACCAGCATTATGATGGCGATCATATACGTGGTAGATGGGTGGTCTATAGGCACATCCTTAAATGTCTCTAGTCGTGGGAGTATCGAGACTGGGTATTGATACTCTGGAGTAGACTAGTGTATACTTATCGAGACCCCGACAATGGGCGGCGGCCGGTCTCACAAGCCATTGGTGTCAGTTAGTTACCTAAGATAGAATACATGTGCTAATTAGGTTATGAGTACACTGGATGGACTCGCCGGGAATATGCTAGTTGGTATTATACCTATTGTCAGATAGTAGTTCCCAGGTGACATGAGTACATGTTAGTCTGTCGACCTAAGATCGTCATTTGTCTCGTGTGAGTTTCCACTGTGCTTTGATTACTACCCTACCATGGCTCAAAGGAGTCGTGCAAACCGGTTTCAGTTGGGTGCAGTCCCGAGCCACATGGAGGCAGTGAGCGGATTGTCGGGGATTCGTCTCTCCCGGTATTGGGGGTTGATGTCGCGTTGTGCACGGGTGGCCATCACCAGAAATCCTCGGCCGAGGTGGACGAGAATTACTGATTTGGATCAGTAGTTTCTCAGTGGGTGATGGGCTTCATACCGACACGAAATGTAGCGTTATTAGGGGTCTGACTTTATCCACCCCCTAAACTCGATATACGATACTCTTAGACAAACAGACCGGACTGTATGGAGATTGTCACGGACAGGCTCAGTGGGTGTTTGGATAAGCTTTCTCGTCGGCCTTCCTTTCGCTCAATACCTGGGTAGCCGTTACGTACAGCTAGTGCCGCTGACGTGCTTGTGGTTAAACCCACGGTCAGCGTATTGACGAGTCTTTAGAGTCCCATACAGAGGGTTTCCCTGGTTCTGGCGAAACGATGTAGTAACCGTATTGGATACGTGCAGAGTTCCGATCGATTGATTGTACTATGTACCCGGACTTTCGATCGGATAGTTGGTAATACTGGTCGGCTCGGGTTTGAGCCGGATTATTAAATCAGGTATTGATTTAATAATTTACATATATATATTTCATATGTATATTCTAGTATTATGTTCTTTGTGTTATTCTATCTTTTCGGGTATTCGTATTTCGGTACGAATACAGGTATGTATATACAGTAAAATGTAATCCGTATTTTTTACAGATGACATTCTAGAAGGTGGACACCTCATTTTTGGATTTGACCATTTATTTGAAAATGGTAAATGAAGTGGATATTAGAAAATTGAGAGTATGGTGAGAACCATGCTTACATAGTGTGCACAAATGAATTTTTAATTCAATTGTGCATACTATTCAAGTATGGCTTGTTTTTAAAATTGAAAAGAATGGTTTTTACAAAACCATGCATTGGATTTTCTCTCTCCATAGATGGCTCATTATTTTTGAGCATGAGTTTTTTCTTCGTCTCCCTCACCATTAGTTTCACTCTCCATGATCTTTCTTGAGTTGCCTCCACCTTCATCTTTCACTTCCTCTCAACCCTCTCATGTGTTGAGAATCATGAAAGGAGGTGAGATGAGATAGACAAACACTTAGTTCATTCACTACATCCTAGGCATTCTAGAATAGCATCCTAGAATCCCTAATTGCTTCACTTGGATTCATTATGTGGAGCTAGAGCAATGACTACATCCCTCGGGTGGATCGTCATCGACGGAGGAAGACCGGCGGCCAAGTTCGTTCGAGCATGCCTCAAGGAGGTTAGGAAGGTGATGGAAGACCGAAGGACTTGGTTCTTTTGGTATAATCTTTCTAATATTTAGTTTGCTATCCTTCGATTCTTTCATGCGACGAAATGCTTCGGGGAGTTGAAAATAAGCATAGATCCGGAGATTCCCGAATAGGTCAACCTTTCTCTTCTCTTAAGTCTACTTAAAGTGGGAGAGGTATAGGTTTATGGATCGATCTTGGAAGTGGGTTTTCGTTTGCGCCAAATTTTTAAACGCCAGTTTTTATTCAGCATCGGCCACGGTAGATGGCCAGGGCGCCGGCGAAACCCAACAGATAGTATGCAGGTGCTCATTGGGTTATGAGTTACACTGGACGCACTCGTAGGGAACTGCTGGTTGGTACTATACCTATCGTCAGGTAGCAGTTTCCAGGTGACATGAGTACAACATAGTCCGTTAACTTGACACTATTACTTCGCCTCGAGTGTGTTCCCACTGTTCTTAGATTACTGCCCTACCACGGCTCTAATGAGTCGTGCAAACAGGTAGTAGTTGGGTGCAGTCCCGAAGTACTTGGAGGCAGTGGCGGTTAGACAGGATTCGTCTCTCCTGGTATTGGGGATTGATGTCGCGCTGTGTTCGAAAAGCCATTACACAAAGTCCTTGGCCAGGGCAAGCGAGATTTACTGGTAGGTACTCCAGTAGTTTCTCAGGGTGTTTTTGGGCTCTACTCTGGCATGACTTATTGCATTATTAGGGGTTTGACGGATACCACCCCCTAGGCACGATATGCGATACTCTTAGACGAACAGACCGGACTGTACGAAAATTGTCACAGATAGGTTCAGTAAGAGTTCGGATGAGTTTGCTCATCGTCCTTCTTATCGACAGATACCTGGGTAGCCGTTACGTGCAGCTAGTACCGATGACGTGCTTGTAGTTAAACCCACTACCAGTGTACTGTCGAGTCTTTAGAGTCCCACATAGAGGGTTTTCCTGCTTCGGGCGAAACGATGTAGAGGCTGTATGGTTTTACGACAGGGTTCGATCACATACGTGTACTTGTGCATGTATGATATTCGGACGGATAATACTAGTGGGCTTTGGTTTAAGCCGGATCCTAGTATTAGATTATTGGATTAGTTTCGTCTCATTGTATTCGTGTTTTTCGGAATACGGATACGGGTATGTATATATGGTAAGGGGTATTCTTGTAATTTACTCAAGTATACTTCCAGAAGGAGACACCTCATTTGTGTTTTAATCTTTTGATTAAAAGATAAATGATGTGGAGGTATGAGATGTTATTTTGTGATAAATGAAGCATGGCTACTTGGTGACTCATGGATGACTATTGAGGCAAGGGTGGACTTAGATATTTTGTGAGATATTTTGACATGCTTCATAGTCATCACAATTATCTATATTCATTTCATTATTATCTTAAACACTCTCTCACCTCAAGAGCTCTCTTCTTCTCCCTCAAACCCTAATTGTCTCATATGTTGAGAAACCTAGGGTTCTTGAGACTAAACCATCCATAATCACTCTCTACATTCTTTAGGTTGGTTAGATTAGCATACTAGGCACCCTAGTTACCTCATCTTAGAGGTTGGAGCTCAAGGTAGACACTCTCGGGTGGATCTTCTTTGACGAGAGGAGGCCGAAGAGGAGGCGCGATCTGTAGTCTCTTCAAGGAGCTCAAGAAGAGGAGGAGGAGTACAAGAAGAAGAAGGACTTGATTCTTGAGGTATAACTTTCTTACATAGTAGTTAAACCTCTTAGTTGTTTTGTTAGCTAGGGTTTAGTATCGATCCTGGAGTTTAGTCGGTATTACGAAGCATATAAAAATCATTTGTTGCAAACTCTGCCTCCCCGCGAACTCGTGGGGTGCGCGACATCGACTTACAGTGGCATCAGAGCCTACTAAACCTTAACTTACAGTTTAGACAACATGTAAAACTACGAAACCGAAATAACTCCGAAACATCGAAACAAAAGTCCAAGTTTCTGTCGAAATTTTCAGAGGCTCTAAATTTTCTTAAACAATTGCAGAGTGCTCATCTTTTTCTAGCTAGAACACCACACAAAAATGAGGCAATTCCCCAAAAATTTGGCCGGCCACATTGGTGAAAAAACTGGCCTGGCCGGTTTTACTTTAAGGATTTGTGTCGAATTTTGTTTGGTGTTCTTGTCACATGGATTTAGGGTTTCTGGTGGTGTTTGATTTTGCCAAAATTGAATATACATTAATTCTCTGTTGTGGCAATACGGAGTATTTCGAAGTCGTGGTTTTAACGTCATTTAACATGTATCAGTTGTTATATGTGTTCGTAAACTTCCGCTAATTGCTATATGTCAGTTAGTTAGGGGTTGCGCATATCTGTGTTGCTGTTGTTGTTGGTTTGTGAATATGGAATATTGGATTGTCGATGATGAATAGTCGGGGGATGTGAGAAGAGAGTTTTCTTTCTTTCATTCGATGTAAATTGTAATATTGATGTAATATTATTTTGCACGGCACATCCGGGTTGAGATTGTAGCCACCGTTGTATTATTTCATTTACTGTATTTTCTGCTCCTAGGATAGACCCAAGGTGGGGTGCATAAACTACCGGGTTCTTGAAGTGCCGAGTAGCCTACTCATTTTATTGAGGGAGGTTGCTTCACTTCGGGGATTTGGCGGGTAGTTTGCCCCATCCGTAGGGGTCTAGGGTGGGGTTTGGCTATTCATTACGACCGTGGAATCCGTCTTTCGTCACAGGCTTAAACGAAACGCGGAATTCCTAGTATATCCAATATATTCATCTGTGATCTGGAATGTCTATTATTGCGTGAGACGAATGGATATTATATATATGCTATATAGTAGACGTTGCTTATGTTTTACACCCGCGCTAGCCCTGCCCCCGTTCTGCCCTTAGTTAAGTAACTTAACGGTGTATGACGGGTCCCCGTGGCGAATGCGGATGGAATAAGCATACGTTGTATTTTCGTTTCTTTCTGCAATAGTAGGTTAAATGATGAGACTGCATTGATTAATGCAAAGCAAACAAGCCAAAACTGAATCGTTGGAACAATTTCAAAAACCACTCGTTTTTTTTTTCAAAAAGCAAACTTTTAAATGCAGAGCCTAAACCACTCCTTTAAAAGCTATCATGGTTCCTTTGATCATATCAAGTTCATTACGTTCACGGTTTAGCCAAAACTATTCGTAGCCCTCCGTCATTTCAGATGGATATTCAGTAGTATTCAAGCTATGTATTTTGACATTCGCCAAGGCATAGTGATTGGCAGCTGCTAAATACTCATCTGTTGCATAGATAGATCGTTGGTTTGGGACAGTCGTACTACTATTTTGTCCTTCGTCAAGGGTATGTACGGGTGGGTTCAAATTAACCTGGATAATGACGGGTAAAACTTGGCTTGCGACTTATGATATGTTGACCTTCGTCAAGGTCATAAGAGCTTGGAGCAAAAATCCAAATCGGGAGTTTCTAAGAAAATTGAAACTTGCTAGTGTTGCATACCATTTGGAGTGTGATGATTTTGGTAAGATTCCTTCAAGGTTGTCACACGATGATATTTGGATCCCGATCCTACTGTGAGTATTCGCTACTCCTTGGGAGATTTTTTCACTAAACGATCAATGCTATAAACCAAGTAGGTGTCTAGAACGGTGTTAGCAAGGCTACGCCTCCAGGGTAAAGAGGTTATTTAATTAAGGAACTTCGCGAAAGCGTTGTAAAACCTCTCTCGAAGTACCGACACTAACCTGGCCGAAAGGTTAAGCAAGAATTGTACTGTGAGATTAATTCTGACTAATTCTTTTTTTATGGTTTGAGAAAGGATTCGAGAAAAAGTGAGAGCCATCCTGTTAAGATAAACTAAAAATCAATTTAAACTTACAAGAGTATCATGCTAAAGTTTTTCTTCTCTCCCTCCTAATTGCAGCGACCAAGATGACCGGCCTTAAGTTACTTTTAGATAAAAACATATTGACGGGGCCAAACTATAAAGATTAGCTCAGGAATGTTCAGATGGCCATCATATATGACAAACTGGGCTATCTTCTTACTACTAAAGCCCCCGCCGACCCAGGTCCAGATTCCAACATCGCGGATATTGAGATCCGTAAGACATGGGAAATTGACAGTGCGAAAGCCAAGTGCCTCGTGCTCGCCTCTTTGGATAATGAACACCAGAGGTGGCACGAGAAGCTGGATCTTGAATCCATCTTCCTCCATACCAAATATTTATATGGAGAGCAATCTCGTATCGCAAGATACGAGACCTTGAAGAAATTATTCAAGCGAGGTTGGCTATTGGGTCATCTGTAGGGGACCACGTCCTTAAGATGATCAACTTGAGTGAAGAGCTCGCGGACCTGGGGACCACGTTGGAGAACGAGTTGTATACAGACTTGATTCTGCAGTCCCTCCCTTCTACCTACGCCCAGTTTATCTTGAATTTCAATATTCAAGGGAAGGAAGTTACAATTCTAGAACAACTCAACATGTTGAGGAGTGCCGAGGGCACCCTGCAGAAGTCCAGGAAGACACCCGCTATGCTCGTTGGGGGATCTTCTTATTCTAGATCCAAGGCGAAAGCCAAGGGAAAGAAGAAGAAGGCCCTCACCAAGCCGAAAGGCGGTGTTAGTAAGGTAGAGGCAAGGGGTAAGGCAAAAGTTGAGGGGCCGACAGTAGGGAAGGAAGAATGCTTCTACTGTCACAAAAAGGGCCATTGGAAGAAGAACTGCAGGGCCTGGAAAGCCAAGAACCAGGATTCGAAGCAAGTTGTGGTTTCGGCTTCAGGTGTGTTTGTGATTGAAAACTGTCTGTCAATCAACTCTACTTCCTAGGTATTGGATATCGGATCAGGATCTCATATCTGTAATTCTTTGCAGCAACTGAGAAGCCGTAGAGTTCTGAAGACGGGTGATATGATCCTCAGGGTTGCTAACAGAGCGAGCGTGGATGCTGTGTCCATAGGGGAATATCACTTAGGATTGACAAGTGGATATATTTTGGTTTTGCGCAACTGTTTTTGTGTACCTAGTTTGACTTGTAATATCATTTCTGTATCTTTGTTATCTAAAGAAGGTTATGATTTTACATTTGTAAACGATGTCGTAAACATCCACCTTAATCATGGTTTGATTGGGTCGGATACACTGAACAACGGTATATACGTATTAAACCAACATCAAGTTTTCACTTCCAGAACACACACGAAAGAAAGTCTCCATAATTAAATCAAGCTTTCTTATGGCATTGTAGACTGGGTCACATCAATGAAATACGGTTGACCATGTTACATAAAGAGGGATATTTGGATCCGTTCGAATATCAATCTTATTCAACTTGTTAATCATGTCTCAAAGGAAAAATGACACAGACTCTGTTCACTGGACATGGAGTAAGAGCGAGCGAGCTATTGGGACTCATACACAGCGACGTATGTGGTCCAATGTCTATACATGCAAGAAGTGGTTATTCCTATTTCATTACTTTTACGGATGATTTCTCTAGGTATGGACATGTCTTCTTGATGAAACATAAATCCGAGGCCTTTGAGAAATTCCGAGAATATAAGAATGAAGTGACGGCAAAAGTATCAAGACACTGAGATCTGATCGAGGTGGTGAATACTTAAGTGCCGAGTTCCTGGATTACTTAAAAGAGAATGGAATTCTCTCTCAGCTTACTCCTCCATACACACCACAACACAACGGTGTATCGGAAAGGCGGAACCGAACCTTATTGAATATGGTACATTCCATGATGAGTAACGCTGAGTTATCGCGATCCTTCTGGGGCTATGCACTAGAATCAGCTGCATATCTTTTGAACAAGGTTCCTACCAAGACTATGCCTACCACACCATATCAGATGTGGAGTGGGAAGAAACCCTATCTTCAGTATCTGAAGATATGGGGATGTTCAGCTTTTGTCAAAAAGCAGCATGCGGACAAGCTCGAAGCACGCTCAGTACCGTGTAAGTTTGTGGGATACCCAAAGAACTCCAGGGGGTATCTTTTTTATTACGCAGAGGAACAAAAGGTTTTTGTTTCTCGTCGTGCCCACTTCTTGGAAACTCAATTTTTAGAAAAAGAGATAAGTGGGAGCGCAATAGAACTGGAAGAAATTCCAGAACCACAAGCTATTACTGAAAGCATGGTGGAACCAGAAGTTTCAAAAGAATAGGACATCCCTGCGCTACTCCGCAGGAGTAGTAGGCTGTCTCATCCGCCCGAGAGATACTACGGTTTTCTCATAGATGGTGATAGAGAGGATTGCATCATTAACAATGATGAGCCAACTAGCTTCCAGCAAGTCATTCAGAGCTGAGACTCGGTAAAATGGCTGGATGCAATGCGGACCGAGATGGAGTCCATGTACACCAACAAAGTATGGACTTTGGACATTGCTCCAGAAGGGGTAAAATCTGTAGGCTGCAAATGGATCTTCAGAAAAAACGATTGGTGTAGATGGACAGGTTGAAACCTATAAGGCTAGACTTGTTGCAAAAGGATTTCGTCAAAGACCTGGTTTGGACTATGATGAAACCTTTTCTCCAGTGGCTATGTTCAAATCCATTCGGATCCTTCTTGCCAATGTTGCCTTCCACGATTATGAGATTTGGCAGATGGACATATAGACCGCTTTTCTAAATGGATATATGGAAGAGTGCGTCTATATGGATCAGCCAGAGGGTTTCATTTAGAGTGGGAGCAGTGGGAAAGTGTGGAAGTTGCTTAAATCCATTTATGGATTAAAACAGGCATCGCGGAGTTGGAATATCTGTTTTGATGAGACAGTCAAAGAATTTGACTTTATCAAAAATCCAGATGAACCATGTATCTATAGTAAGATTGTAGCAAGAACTGCTGTATTCCTCGTCTTGTACGTGGATGACATTCTCTTGATAGGAAATGAATCAAAGGATTCTTGCCATAAAGGTTCTCCATGAAAGACCTAGGTGATGCCTCCTACATTTTGGGGATCTAGATCTATCATGATAGATCTAAGAGAATGTTGGGACTTTCACAGTCCAGGTACATCGACACCACACTGAAAAGATTCAGTATGGAAGATTCAAAGCGCGGTAATCTTCCGGCTTATCACGGAATCACCCTGTAACGTTTTAGAAATCGTTTAGGCAAATTTTCCGATAATAGGTAAAATAATTTGTGTTATCTGTAAAAACCAAGATGTGATCATTTTTCAATATAGACTTAAATGCACATAGTTTAACTAGGAAATTGCTAGTATGTGGTATTTATTTAGTCACTTATAATTATTAGTTCACTTAAATATTTTTCTTTAATTAAAATATTATTATAAGCTTTTAATTATACACTTAATTAGTGGTAATTACAAATTGGAATGGGTTAAATATACAAGTGTGAACCATGCCAACTTAATTACAAGTTTATACATTGTTTTCTTCTTCTCAAAATATCTTAAGGTTTCTAGATTTATCTAGGGTTAAAAGAAAATTTGAAAAGAAATGGATTAGAGAATAGATTGATGTGAGGTGAATTAATTAAGGTTTAATGGTTGTCTTAATCTAGATATTTCCACACACTTGCACTAAACCCCCTCCTCTTCTCTCTTGGCCGAGCCTCCCCCTTGGCAGCCCCAAATTTCCCCCCACTTATTCCACTTCAAAATTCTTCAAAAAAGCTTCAAAAATCCATCAAAAATCCCACAAATTCTAAATCAAATCCCTACCCATTATTCATTAGCCTAATCTAGCTTGGATCAAGAAGAAAGTTAGCAATTTGGAGGCCATTTTGGTAGTCAAATTTGCAAGTTTGATATCAAGTTGTGAGGTATAAAATCCTAACCCTAAGCTTTAGTTGTTGTTTAAATACTTTAATCTAGCTTATTAGGTGTTTAAATATGGTTTTAATTAGCAAGTTTAGAAATTCAAGAGAGGGTTTTGAAAATCAAGTTAGGGTTTTGATTAATTAGTTATGGTTATATGTGTAGTTTAACATATTTAGACATGGAAAATCTAACCTAGTTGTGAAATTGTAAATTGTTATTTTTCAAATTGTCCAAACTAAGCTTGATTGCAAACTAACTTTTACTAAATCTAAAATGGGTGAGATTAAAATTTTAAATTTTAGTAAGGGTTTGTGTGGCTTAATTAAACTATTATGTGATGATTGTGGCCACTAGATTTGTTCAAACATCTAGATTTGTGCTAAATTGGTTAAAAGATCATTACTAGGTTTTCGGTAAAATTTGAATGTGGGTTTCAATTGATGTTGTGATGATATATATATTATCTTTTACGATATATATTGTGTTGTGAATGCGCGATTGGTATGATCGGGTTCTAGGCTTGGTGGTTGTGTCGTTTAGCGATCCTAGCTAAGGTTGTGGCGATGTCGTATGCATTTTGTGCACTAAGTGCACAATGTGTATATCTTGTGGACGTTATCCTTGCATTTCATTGTCTTTGTGTCGGCGCAGGATATTTAGCCTTATGTGTTGTGTTTGTGAAATTTTAGGATCGCAAACAGGGACTTCGGACGCTACGAAGAAAATGAAGCAGGTGGTTGGATTTACCTAGCTCGAGATCATCTGTGGGTAGATTTAACATCTACGGGGAAATCGCCCGTATGCCGTTATGCGTCAAGGCTAGATAAGATATTATAGCCGCATGTTTATACGCATATGAGTTGATTGTGTATGAGCATCATTGCATATTATTACTTGTTGTGCCTTGACTTAGTACCTATTGGACACCGCACCATTTCTGACGGTTCATGTTGCACGAGCACTAAATAGTATGCTATACACCTACCGTTGGTAATTTCCATGACACACACAACACATACCTTGCTATAGCTACACATATACCTATATGGTATTGTATCATTATTGACATGTATATACACATACCCTGTTATAGCTACACATACACCTATATGGTGTCATATCATTATTTGACATGTATATATACCTACCTTGCTATAGCTACAATTATACCTATATGGTATTGTATCATTATTGACATGTATATACACATACCTTGCTATAGCTACATATACCCCTATGTGGTATTGTATTGTCATTGACATTGAGACGTTGATTATTGTGCTATTGCGCATATGAAATGCATCATACATACATACTTACATGTATATACACATATCTTGCTATAGCTACATGTACACCTCATATGATGTTGCATTTGATTTCGAAGGAATTAGGAACCGCATGATATATTTTAAAACTGGATTCATTTAAAAGAGCGGTTTTCCCTTAATATGCTCATATTACTGTTTTATGTTGCATACATCAGATTTCATGGATTTACGTATTGAGATATGGATTTCATGTGATTTATGGATTTGAGAACTGTGGGGATATTTCAAGAAATTATGTATTATTTTGAAAACCCGGTTTCTCTTGATATGATATTTCGATGCGTCCACCATGAATTTTCTCGGTTCTGAGACTCGTGTTAGATATCCGATTCGAGGAGTGGTAGGCACCGTCTGCGGGTACATGGTGGACCCGGTGAGGTACCCCGGGGAAAGAAGACTCGTATAGAAAGGCGGTGAGCCCGGCAGAGGGAGTACTACCTACCGGTGATAGTATGGAACCCGACGGATATCCGGAGGATACCGTGTGGGAGTTATGACATGAGATATATTGAGGGTCGATCTGGGTATGCGGCGCCTAAGAGATGAGTATTTACGTGTCGATGCTGGATACGAGTATTTCATGATGTTTTGAGTGTCGATGTTGGATACTCAGGTTGAGATTTAAAGATATGAGGGCCGATCAGAGTGACAGCGCCTGATGTATTGGGATTTGGGGTGTCGTTGATGGACACCAGGATTTTCCACGATGATGATTCATTGATGATGTTATGTTTTATCCCATACTTAGCATTTATTTGATATGCATTGCTTCATGTATTTGTAATACCTGATGGAGTACCCTGATCATGATTGTTGCATATCCATATTGCCATATTTATGCTATCAGATTGCATGTTATAGATTATTGCCGTTCGTGCATACCTGCGATTATCGGTATGATGTTACTTACTATTCACGAGTTGAAAACTCACCCCCATTGTGCCATAGTGTTTTGCAGGTCTGACCATCAGAGTAGTCGCGGCAGGGCTTCATATTGTATCTTTTTCGGCGGATACCGCTACGGTTGGCTTTGAGCCTTTGCTATATGTGGGTTCGCGGTTATCCGTTTATGTACATTGTATATCTCTTATTGTATCTAGTACTTTCCATCTACCACTTCATGTATTGACTTAGAGACGAGTTGTGAGGACGATATTGTATTATTTTGTGACTCTGGGTGCCGTGCTCGTGTGAGCCGGCCTTTGTTATGTAGTTTTACCTCTTATGCTGTTTTTCATTTATATCGTCTATTTCTTAGCTACGGCGTCGTATATATGCTTGTGGTGGTTGTTTCCGCCGTTGGGCGTGATTTGCTCCCGTTTAGGGATGCTTTATTTATATGTTGTATCTGTTTCGGGGCTAGTTTTTACAAAAGGAGGTGCTACCGAAATTTTTAAGAAAGTAAACTTAAGTTTAAAGATTTTTACTTGAGATTCCCAAATGTTTTTAACAATGTTTTCATCACTTATTCCTTTTGATTGTTTAGATTACTGGGTTTTCAGCTTACTTAAATTGCGTACGCCTGTTGACGTCACGTGGTTTAAGTGTTGGTCACGTGCCTAAATTTGGGCCGTGAAAAAGTTGGTATCAAAGCGCTAGGTTTTACCTTTCAGAGTGTAGGATGACCTTGGTATGATGGAGTAGGTAGCTTAAGCAGAGTGACATAGCGTGTGTATGTTCCGCGGCATACTTACGACACGGTACTCCGCCTAAGTGACCTTAGGACTTGTTGGTTGAAATTCCTTCCAGTGATTATATACATCCTTGTGATTCGATTTCTATGTTCTTATCGAATCATGTTTTTATCCCAGCCATTATGCCGCCAAAGACTACGAGGGCGCAGAGAGCGACCACGAGAGTCGAGGTCAGGGCAGGCTCGTCGGAGACGAAGACTGACCAGGGCGGTACGCTGTTGTACAGGAGCAGATAGATCCACCTTCAACAGACCGTATTACTATGCTAGAGGCCGGTATGCAGGATTTGCACCAGCTGATGGGATCGTTAGTTAAGGCCAGTCGAGCGCAGAGATAGGAGGTTGACCCACCTGTTACGGGGACTGTGATGGTTCCTACTATTCCGGCAGTCGCAGCTACAGCTACGGAGGTTATCACCGTATCATTATTTGAGTTCATGAGGCTGAAGCCTCCGGTCTTCACCGGCACCGATACAGCTGAGGATCCGCAGTCGTTTATTGATCGGATGGCCAAGATCTGTCGTTCGCTGAGATGTTCTGACGCGAGATGGGTAGAGTTCGTGAGTTTTCGTCTGGAGGGTCTTGCCCAGACCTGGTGCGAGTCATTAGAGATGGGCAGAGCCGCAGATCTTTCTCCTATGACCTGGGCTGAGTTCGTGACGGTGTTTCTTGCCCATTTTCTTCCGTAGAGCTTCAGGGATGCTCGAGCTCGCAGTTTTGAGTCGTTACGCTAGACTCCGGGTATGACGGTGGTAGAGTACGATGTTCAGTTTACCCAGCTATCCGTGTATGCTCCATATTTGGTGGACACTGAGGAGATGCGGATCAAGAGATTTGTTCGAGGCATGATTACTCAATTATTCCTCGCTATCTGCTCCCAGCATTTTGACACATATGCAGCCACAGTGAACGCAGCCCTATTGGTAGAGGAGCGCATTTTCGAGACTTCGGTCGTCCGGGACAGAAGAGGGTTCATACTGATTTATCAGCACAGAGGCAGTTTGGCAGAGGCCACGGTGGTTTCGCTATGGGCCGTGCGGGTAGACGGAGCGTGAGACGGGGCCAGACATATAGTTTATACCCACAGGGTCAGCAGTCATCGCCTGGATGTTTTGGGTGTGGCAGTCCCCATCATCGCATCAGAGATTGCATTGAGATACGCCAGAGGGAGGCAGCGGTTCCACATGTTACCTTACCACCTTCACCTCAGAGAGCGTTGCCTCTTACGCCTGTTGTTGCTCCGCGTCAGACTCATGCGCAGAGAGGTCGTGGTCGCGGAGGTTTTTTTCAGAGAGGAAGGGGTGGCCGAGGCGGAGGACAGCCAGTTGCCGGTAGAGGGCAGGCTCGAGTGTTTGCTCTGACTCATCAGGATGCGCATGCGTCCAATGCAGTGGTTTCAGGTACTCTTTCTGTATGTTCCTTCGATGCACGTTTTGTTTGATCCGGGGTCTACACACTCGTATGTTTCTTCACACTTCGTGCCGAGGTTGGGCCGAGAGTCGTGTTTGCTAGATCAGCTGCTTGTCGTGACTACTCCTGTTGGCGAGTCGTTTGTTGCGCGACACGTGTTTCGGTTGTGTGCCGTTCGGACAGAGATAGAGATTCGTCCGTCGACTTGATCCTTTTTGAGATGTTGGACTTCGACGTTCTCCTGGGCATGGATTGGTTAGCTACGCATCCGTGGATGCCACGAGAAGACAGTCAGGTTTTGTTTTCCCAGCGAGTCAGTCCTTATTGTGCAGGGGACCGTGGTGCCGCCCCTCATAGTTTGATTTTAGCCCTTTGCGCTAGTCGGCTTTTGAGGAAGGGATGTTGGGGATTCTTGGCTTTCATACGAGATACTGGAGCCACAGTAGATTCGTTGGACCAGGTTCCTATCGTGAGAGAGTTTCCCGACGTTTTTCCCGATGAGTTACCTGGATTGCCGCCAGAGCGTGAGATTGAGTTTTGTATTGATTTGATCCCCGGCACGGGGCTTATTTCTATACCGCCTTACCGGATGGCCCCGACGGAGCTTAAGGAGCAGCTGTAAGAATTGCTTGATAGGAGACTTGTACGTCCAAGTGTTTCTCCTTGGGGAGCTCCTGTTCTGTTCGTCAGGAAGAAGGACGGCAGTTTGAGGTTGTGCATTGATTATCGTCAATTGAACCGAGTTACGATGCGGAATAGGTATCCTTTACAGCGCATTGACGATTTGTTTGATCAGCTCCAGGGTGCGGGACATTTTTCTAAGATTGATTTGAGATCAGGTTATCATCAGTTGCGGGTTCGGAATGATGACATTCCGAAGACTGCTTTTCGTACGCGCTACGGGCATTATGAGTTTTTGGTGATGTCGTTCGGACTCACCAATGCCCCAGCAGCGTTCATGGATTTGATGAACCGGATTTTCAGGTCGTTCTTTGACCAGTTTATTATTATGTTTATTGATGACATTCTGGTTTATTCCAAGAGTTGAGAGGAGCATGAGCAACACTTGAAAATTTCTTTGCAGACATTGAGAGAGCACCAGCTGTTTGCTAAATTCTCGAAGTATGCCTTTTGGCTAGATAATGTTGACTTCCTGGGTCATGTGGTTACGGGAGACGGTATTCGTGTGGACCCGAGGAAGATCGAGGCCGTACAGCTTTGGCCCAGACTTGTATCAGTGACAGAGATCCACAGCTTTTTGGGCTTAGCCGGTTATTACCGCCGTTTCGTGCAGGACTTCTCGAGTATCGCTGCACCGCTGACCGGACTGACCAGGAAGGGGGGTTCCTTTTCTTTGGACTGAGGCATGCGAGCAGAGTTTTCAGCAGTTGAAGACTCGGTTGACGACTGCACCAGTTTTATCCTTGCCTTCTGGATCGGGCGGCTATATCGTTTACTGTGATGCTTCTCGAGTGGGGCTTGGTTGTGTATTGATGCAACATGATAGAGTTATCGCTTACGCTTCTCAGCAGCTGAAGAAGCACAAGCAGAATTATCCCACTCACGATCTTAAGATAGCCACGGTGGTCTTTGCGCTTAAGATTTAGAGGCACTACTTGTACGGGGAGTCGTGTCAAATTATCACGGACCACAAGAGCTTGAAGTACATCTTCCAGCAGCGGGACCTGAATTTGAGACAGTGCCGTTGGATGGAGCTCGTGAAGGATTATGATTATAAGATACTTTATCACCCAGGCAAGGCGAATGTGGTAGCCGATACTTTGAGTCGTAAGCCCGGGGGTAGCTTGTCCTAGTTGAGCACAGTTCAGAGACAGTCTTCTGTAGATTGGCAGATATTGTGCGACAGTAGAGTACAGTTTGAGTTCGCTTCCACTGGGGGGATAGCTTGGTCATGTCCGCGCACGTCCACTTCTACTTGATCGTATTCGTGAGGCACAGCCCGCCGATGCCCGTTTGTCTGAGATTCTTGAGCATGTTCGGTAGGGTAGAGATTCGGAGTTCTTGATTGATGACCAGGGTATGCTACGTTTCGGGACTCGTTTGTGTGTACCTGATACCGATGGGCTGAGACGCGAGATCTTAGAGCAGGCACATCAGTCAGCTTTTAGTGTTCACCCAGGTTCCACCAAGATGTATCGTGACTTGAGAGATATCTACTGATGGGCAGGGATGAAGAGTGATGTTTTGGATTTTGTTTCGAGGTGCCTGACTTATCAGCAAGTCAAGGCTGAGCATCAGAGACCGGCAGAAGAGTTGCAGCCTTTACCCGTTCCGGAGTGGAAATGGGAACAGATCTCCATGGATTTCGTTGTGGGTCTACCCAGGTCCAGTCAAGGGTATCACTCCATTTGGGTGATTGTTGACCGGTTGACGAAGGCGACTCACTTCCTTCCAGTAAAGACCACTTTCGGTTATGCTCAATATGCTCAGTTGTACATTGATGAGATTGTGCATTTGCACGGCATTCCCACATGCATCATATCCGACAGGGGCACTCAGTTCACTAGCCGTATTTGGCAGAAGCTTCAGGAAGCCTTGGGTACCCGCTTGAGTTGTAGCACCACTTTCCATCCGCAGACCGATGGTCAGTCGGAGCAGACTATACAGACTCTAGAGGATATGCTTCGTGCGTGCGTGCTTGATTTTGGGGGCAGTTGGGATCGTCACTTGCCGTTGATAGAGTTCTCCTACAATAGCAGTTATCAGGAGACGATTCAGATGGTGCCTTTTGAGGCTTTGTATGGGAGAAAGTGTCGATCGCCAGTCTGTTAGACCGAACTCAGCGAGAGCAGGATTTTGGGACCCCAGCTAGTTCAAGAGACTACGGAGAAGATCCAATTGATTCAGGATAGGATGAGAGCAGCCCAGTGCAGACAGAAGTCTTATGCCAACCGTCGTCGTCGCAGGCTCGAGTTCGCAGTGGGGGATCATGTATTCCTACGGATTTCTCCGATGAAGGGCGTAATGAGATTTGGGAAGAAAGGGAAACTCAGTCCCAGATTTGTAGGTCCTTTTGAGATCCTTGAGCGATTTGGTACAGTTGCCTATCGTTTGGCACTTCCGCCCAGTTTTCCAGATGTTCACCCCGTATTCCATATGTCGATGCTTCGCAAGTAGGGCACATATGTGATATGTGCGGGACCGAGATTAATACGTGTATGTGATACCGTATTCTAATATCGCGCTATGTGATATCAATCGGTTATATGAGATATAGTCGGGTTATTGAATCAAGTGTTGATTCGATAAGTTGATATAAATGATATTAGTCGGTTATATGTGATATAGCCGGATTATTAAATCAAGTGTTGATTCAATAATTTAATAAATAATTATATATTTGATATATTAATATATATTAACTAATATTAACTCACTTAAGAATTTCTTTTCTACTAATACATTTAAATATATATGTGATATATATTAATGTATTTATATTTTGTGTCATGCTAGATGATACATTGGACTTGGGTGTATGAGACTCATACCTAACTAAAGATAATTTGGGTGATTAATTATTAAGTGAAAAATCAAAATTAGATGGAAATCATCATGGCTAAGATGCTTGTGGAAGCATGTAGAAGCCTTGATTTATTTTTAGCCATGGTTAAGTCTCTACAAGTGATATATGAGATATTTTTCACACCATGGTTCATAACTTGAGCTTCTTCTTTCAAAAAGTCTGGGCGGTTGGGGTCTAATTCGACACTTGATATGGAGCAAGGAAGATGCCTAGCTAGTTTTGAACCAGAGCAGTGAAGTTAAATAGCTAAATCGTCCATCGACGACCTTTTAGTAGATCGTGGAGGTCTTCTTATTATCTTTATTATAAGACCTTACTAGAAGCAATTCCTCTATCTGACATTGAGGGGCATCCTCATCAGTTGTAGAAAGATTCTCTCTTGAGTCAGAGAAGTTCTCTTTAATACATTCTCTGTGCTCACTCTGCTCTTCTAGCCTCAGTCTTGTGCTAGTGGGTTGGTTGGCTGACTTGAGCTAACAAGGGGCTTAACCTTGGCTAAAACACTAGTTTTCAACATAAATTCCACTGGTAAGATAAATAATTCAAGAAAAGAAGAGTTAAGCCAAGAGAGCGAACGATTAAACCAAGTAAGTCTTCCTGCAGTTCAACGAGTGGTCCCGAACGGATTACCTCGTTAAGTCAAGTGCAAAAGGGACTCAAAATTGTTGCTAACCTCGTGTTGCTAATCAAGTGTTGCTAGTCAACGGCAAAAGTAGGGACTAATCAGTCTTTGTTGCTAACCAACTCTCTTACCCTATTGAACAAGTGAGTGATTTCCTACTAGGCTTTGACTTTCGATGATCATTATATGATGCAATTGAGCAGTGAAGTCTAGTTTTGCTGTTTCAATGGGACCAATGAATGTCTGTATTGAATATATTACCCTATTATATCATTTTTCTTCTCTTGATTTCTGGTGAGGTGAAAAGAAAAAGAGAAAAATAATTCTAAAGTGAGCAAAATTCATACTTCATCAATTTATACCAAACTAGCCATTTAGTATAGGTTGTTTACTTCACTAATCCATCAATTAGTGAAGAGGTAGCTTGAGTTAGAGATTCTTCGACGTAGATCATCTTCGTCCTCGAAGATCCTTAAGTAAGCTCGTTCCTTTCGCCTAGTGCAGCCTAAGAAGAGTTCAGGAGCCACTACTTGGAGCAAAGGGACTGCTATATGGAGCTTTAGAAGTGAAGGACCGGTCTACAAAGGTTGTATTCCTATTTCACTTAGTGTAAAGTTTGTTTACATCCATATAAAACCCTAATTCTCTAGTTAGATCCTTGGTTCGGGTTGCTTAGCACTCTAGATTTTTTGAAATTGCATACTTGATGCTTGCTAAAACCTAGTGAGGGTGCTAAATGAACCCAGCACTAATGACCCGATAATTCGTGCTGATGTGGCTCAGGACCAATCCGGGAAACTACTGATTAACCTATCAGTAAATCTTAACTGCCTTGGCCAAGGTCTTATGGTCTTGACCAATCGAACATAGTGCGATATCGACTCCCAATACCGGGAGAGACGAATCCCCAACAATCTCTCACTACCTCCATATGGCTCGGGACTGCACCCAACCAAAACCTGTTTGCATGACTTGGTAGAGCCGTGGTAGGATAGTGATCAAAGCACAGTGGGAACTTACACGATACAAATGACGATCTCAAGTCCGGGGACTAACCTGTACACATGTCACCTGAGAACTTTCATCTGACGATAGGTATAGTACCATCTGGAAATTCTCCACGAGTCCGTCCAGTGTACTCACACCCAGTGAGCACCTGTATACGATCTTAGGTGCATCAGACCAATGGCTGCGGGACCAACCATCGCCCCTCGTCGGGGTCTAGAAACGTATACACTAGTCTACTCTGGATTATCAATGCCTGGTCTCGATACTCACGCGATTAGGGACCATTTAAGGATGTTCTTATGGACTATCCTGCTCCCACAAGTATGATCGCCATCACAACGCAGGTGTTACCCGCCGGATGACGCGACCGGGACGTTGGGACATCGGGGCCTGAATTCTGAGGGCAGATGCTAATTGGTGCTATCCGTCCACCTCTCTGAAGATGCCAAGTTGATTTTTGACACCATGTATCGAAGGTTTAAACGGATGCGACCGATGTAGCAGACTTCGTCAGATTCCCCCTCATTTGAGGTGTTTTTGATTGTGGGGACGCTCTTCCCTGCAAGCACAAGCCCCTGCAGTTAATTACGCTACCGCATCGCGGTTACCACTTTCTCCTTCTCCAGATGGTCACTTCATGTCGTGGGTGTTTGTTTTGTTTTGGTTGCCCGTGGATTGTATACGGAGACTAATTTATGTTGTCGCCCGTAGGACGTGGATTAGTCCAAATCCGTATTTTCTTAAATTTGGGTTTGGGGGTTGGTTTTAAGGATACGTTAGACTCATTTGAGACTAAGATCAACTTAAATGTTTGTTAAGGATACGTTAGTCTCATTTCAGACTAAGATCAACTTAACGGGATCGTTTAGATCCAACAAGAGAGCATTTGGACTCAATTGTTTAGTTTAGGGACATTGCGGTTGATGACCAGTTTAAAGACATGGTGGTCCAATGTTAGTTTTAGGACATTACGGTCAAATACCAGTTTAAGGACATAGTGGTCCAAGGTTAAGGACATCATAGTCCGTGGGTTTAAAGGGACCCTACAGTCCAAGGTTAAGGACATCGTAGTCCGTGGGCTTAATGGAACCCCACAGTCCGAGATTAAGGACATCGTAGTCCATGGGTTTAAAGGGACCCCACAGTCCGAGGTTAAGGACATCGTAGTCCGTGGAATGTATGGCTGTCGGGACCTGTCGCCTCTCTGAAGACGTTGAAGGATTACAATGACATGTATCATAGGGGTTTAGAGATGTACTCTCGAGCCGGTGTGAGTTGGTTGAAAGATCTGTGATCCAATTTGGGACTAAGATCTGTTAAATGAGCAGATGGGCTCAATTAAATATAAGTTGAGGACTTATGGCCAATATTGGGCTAAGTCCAATAAACATTTGGTTTATTCTGGCTACTAAGTCTTTATTTGGGCTTGCCCCTTTTAACAATACTGAGCATTGATTTAAATCCTGAAAATGTTTGTCTTTTAGTGCTGAGCACTCACAATAGCTCTGGCTTATTAAAGAACAATTTATGTTCTGTCAGCGCACACGTGAGGAGCACGTGGTGCGCTTGGCGCTTTGCGCTAGTCAAAGAGCGCAGTGCACACACGTGAGTAACACGTGGCGTGCTTGGCGCTGGGCGCCAAATAATGAGCGCATTGCGCTTCTGCTGAGTAGCGCACATATGAGTGACACGTGGCGCGCTTGGTGCTGAGCGCCAGATGATGAGCGCATTGCGCTTCTGCTAAGTAGCGTATACGTGAGTGACACGTGGCGCGCTTGGCGCTGAGCGCCAGATGATGAGCGTATTGCGCTAATTTATAAGCGCATTGAGCTATTGGTTCAGTGGCGCACACATGAATGACACGTGGCGTGTTTTGGCACTGAGCGCCGGTCCAGGGAGCGCAAAAGTGCAGTTCATGAGTGCAAGGCACTTTTTCAGTAGCGCAAAGCGCATTTGATCAAATTTATGATTAGAGAACAAGTTTATGTTCTTTTAAAAGGAGGCTTTGTCTCAAGATTCAAGAAACAAAAGTTCTTGTTTATAAAAGGGCTCTGCCTTTGTAGATCAAGGATCTGTGAATGAAGTAAGTACTTCTTCTTCTTTTTTGTTTTGTTTTATGATGAGATCTGTTGATCTCTTTTTTTATCAAAGACCTTGGTCTTTTAAAGATCTATGATCTTTTTTAGAAGATAGTTCTTCTTTTTATGAGATGATTTCATCTCTGATTCATCTCTGTATTCAAGAATCATGTTCTTTATCTTGAAGAAATGATCTTCTTTTGCTAAAAGCTTGCTTTTCTTTCTTTTAGTTTTCTCAAAGTTTGTAGGGGGGCTTTTTTTTTTGAGACTTGAAGTCTTGGGGCCTTTATATAGGGCAAATTGATTTGTTAAATCAGTTAAAGAGATCTTTCTCTGATTGATTTGGGGATGTTTCCCCACCGTTGGATCTTGGATCCTAGGGCTTCTGTTTTACAGAAGGCAATTTTCTTGTTTTTAACAAGATTGGAAAGATCTTTCCATAACAGAATTTTATTCTGATTAATTAATGATTTATCATTATTAGATCTTTTGATCTAACGGTGGGGAATTTTTAATTCCAGCGCTGGCGCACCCGTGCTTTGCACATGGTGCGCTGCTCAGAGCGCAACGCACTTTGCGCTAGCGCACCTACGTTTGACACGTGGCGCGCAGCGCAGAGCGCAGCGCAACCTGCGCTAGCGCACCCGTGTTTGACACGTGGCGCGCAGTGCGCCTAGCGCTGGATCTGAAGCGTTGCTTCAATTTTTTGATTTTAAATTTTAACACAGAGCTTTGCTCTGATTGGGGGCGTGTTGCCTAGGGAGCAGTGCACCTCGAGCTAGCGCATCTGTGTTTGACACGTGGCGCGCAGCGCGCCTAGCGCTGAATCTGAAGCGTTGCTTCAAATTTTAAATTTTGAATTTTAAAACAGAACTTTGCTCTGATTGGGGGAAACAAATAACCCCCCACCGTTGCGCTCACGTGGCGCACACGTGAGTGCAGCGGTGGCAACATCTGAGCCCTTAGATCAATTCAGAAGTTGAAGAGGCGTTTCAATGCCTATAAATAGGACCTTTGGTCTCTTAGATGATTATCATCTTCTTTCTTTGAGAATTTCTGTTCAGAGCACAGCTCTTCTGTTTAAGAACTTCAAGAGTAAAAACTCTTTCCAAACTTAGGTAAAATTTTAATAAATTTTATTAAATTAGGGTTTTACCCATTTAACAGAGCCTTGCTCTTTACAGATCTTTGATCTACAGAAAACCCATTTAGGGTTTCATTAATAGAGCTTTGCTCTCATGAACCTATAGATCTAAAGAGATCTGTTGGGGTTTCTTAGCCCATAAACAGAGCCTTGCTCTTTTGAATCATGTGTAGATTTCTTAATCTTTGATGAAGAACTCTTAAGAGTTTTTTCATGGATCTTAAAGATCCCAGAATTTTTAATTCATAAAAAATTAATTGATTTTAATTTTCTTTTTCTGATGGGTTTTTCCATCATCATTACAGAGCCAGGCTCTTTAAGGAATTTTATTCCTTCATGATCAGAGTTTGACAAATGTCACTCTGTCATAGAGCTTTGCTCTCAAAAGGGGATTTTCTCCTTTTCCCGAGGGATCTCTCATTCAATGAGAATTTTCTTGAGGATTTCTTCATTAATTGACAGTCTCATACAATGATGAGGCTGTTTTATTAATTATTAATTGATGAATTGTCATCTAGATTTTGTGGGTCCCCTTTGGTCCCTCTCCACTGCATTGCAGTGTGGTACAGATTTTAAAATACCAAGTGTTATAATTTAAAATTATCACTTACGGTTGGCTTCTGTCCCTTTTTTGCAGACGACATGTCTATCGATCTTTCTTTCCCGTTTTTTCGTTTAGAAGGCGGGTTTCCTGAGGCGCCTGTGGATCGGGAAGTTCTCGCGCTCATCAAAGACCATGACCCGGAACACAAAAATCTTCACTTGTGGGGTAGATGGTATGACCGGATTATCAGAGGTCGTCGAAGCTTTTCTTGCGCGATGCCGTCGGAACCTATCTTGTCGATCCCGTATGCGGATGCACCCCCGGTGAACTATGCCGTGGAGGTTGTTAATTGGACTTCAGAGGGTCTTCTTCAACCTTCGATCGCCGCCGTACCCATGCAGCCGCCGGCGGCTTTGGATACTCTAGGGCGGGGCATATGCCACGGCGAGTCACGCCCTTAGGGACAACCCTATAACATCGGTCTAACTCCCCATCATCCGGCCGGGTACTTACAGTGGGCCCGGTACATCTTGTCGGCGAAGAAAACGCAACCGTTAAAGCTCGGCTTATACCCTGCGGTGTACGCTTCGCTGTTCCAGTATTCTGCACCTCCCACTTGGTGGATTAAAGCGTTCTTGGAGCAGTGGAACATCCCTACTCATACCTTCCTTCTACTGGACAGAGAGGTCTCCATTTCCTTGGAAGAATTCACCGAGGTTTCTGGTCTACCGGTCACGGGGGAGCATTACGAGGAGCTGCTTCCTCCAGATGAGTACGTTTTTGCCACCAAGCCGGTGGTGATAGGCCTCATGCCAGAGAACGCCATTCAACACCAGTTCCCTAGTATGATAAAGGTGCTGGACATGTACGAGAGCCTCTTCCTGGAATCCGGAGGTCGGGGGGGGGTTAGTTTTGCGGACTTCATCGCCCGTTTTCTTCGCCCGGAGATTTTGTCGCGATGAAGCGAAAAGTTTGCTAAGCTTGATGATCCCTTCGGCTTTGGCTTGGACCGTCAGCCGGTACTGGAAGCTGATTAGAAGGGTTTCTTTCTTCCTGACGCTGCGATCATCCCTCTGTCAGAAATCGCCGCCCCGGGCATCGACGAGGAGGCGTTCTTTCTTGGGTTTCTTGGCTATAGTTGAGTTGGTTCGTGCTCCCTATGCATCTTTGTTACATGAGGCCTTTCGTCTTCTACCCCGCGCATCGCATGGTTGCCGGAATACAAGTGGCCATCGGGATCGCCGGGTTAGCCCACCTATATCACGGTCTTAGCGTAGCGGCGGATACCACTGAACCGGGGGTGCATCCTGCCAACTTCCCGATGCATTACTTCACTTCATGGATGGAGATGCATGTGCTCGGGGTCTTCGGCATTCACAAGAGATCTTCGTTTTACGAGAAATGCAAGTTCCCTCGGATTATATGGCTGGTTGACGCCTCCATCGTGAGTCCGTCACAGCGGGAAGCTAGAGGCTTGCTCCTTCGCCTACGCACGGTCGGAGATGGTATGTCTTTCACAGACAAAGTCCTGACCATCGGCTAGGAAACTTCCAAGGCGGTGCTGGCATTGCGCGGCGTTTTTAAGGATGGGGCCTCCGTGTTGAAAGCCCGGGAGATTCTCCATTTATACTCCATCAGGTCGGGTTTTCTGGTATTCAGGCAAAATGATGCGGTGCTATTCATGAGATACAACCTCCATCATTTTGCCCAGCAGCTGAGTTATAATCAAGGAGTCCCTCTAGAGGCTTTCTTAGTAGAAACCGCTGCCACGAAAGAGAGAACACGGGGCGCGCTGCATCATTTCATGCGCTTGAATACGGGCTCTCACTTCTTTATCAATGAGCCGAGTTGTATCCCAAGGGCCCTCAACGTACACGTGACCTGGTATCAACATGCAATGGGAGCTGTTATCAGGGAGGAGAAGCGACTGCTACTCGACCGCAAGGGTGCACCCCCTGCTAGTGACCGAAACCTCCCTTTGAAGCGAAGGACCATTGTCCTTCCTCCGCTCCGAGAAGCTGCCGTGATTGAAGTCCCCGACGATAGGCCTGAGCTACCAGTGCCCCGTGCTCCCGTAGAGACGGTGTATGTACTACCGGTGCCCCGTGCTCCCGTGGAGACGGTGTATGTACTACTGGTGCCCCGTGTGGGCTCAGATATCGGGACTCGTCGCCCCAAAGTGCCCACCAAGCGTAAGCTTGTGTTGGCTGCAACTGGAGCTCGCTCGCAGAAGAGGAAGAAAAAGTTGGTCCTCTCTCTAGACGCTGTACTCGTCCTGGAGCCCCAGGCTCCTTATAACGAGGGCGTGAGCGAATATGGGACCAACGAAGGTCACTTCATAGCGCCGGAAGATACTGATCTCAAGGCCGCTATTGCAGCTTCTGTGCGATCCGCAAGCCACCAAGCGGAAATGGCCACCCTTGCGCAATCGAGTAAGTATAAGCCGTAACTTCTGTTATTTCTCTATGTTTTTATTTTTATTATCATGCCTTGACTGACATTTTTCCTTCTGTAACAGGCTTCACCACTGAAGAGGCTCTGGCGGCTTCTCTCAGGACCTTCGAGGAGGATGAGAAGAATCGTGCTTTGTTGGGTATTGGTATGTCTCGGCTTGTTGCATTTTCATTCTTCTTCCTCATGGACAATCTGACCCCTTCTTTATCTTATCGCAGGGACCACAATGCCGATCCTGCAAGGCGATGCGGAGATTCTTCCCGGGCCAGCCACCGAAGTCCCGGCCTCTTCGGCACTGCCGAAAGAGGCCTTACTCAAACGACCAATGATGGAAGCCTTGGCGGCTCCAGAGGTAACCCTTGGAGCGGACGATGACGTCCTGTTGATGGAGGCGTCTAGAAGGTCCGCTCTGACGGCCCGGGCAGAAAGGAAGTGCTGAATGCACGCGGAAAGGGAGCGTAGTGCCGCCTTAGCTGCGGGTGCGGGTTTGAGCACCGCTACCCCTGCCCCTACTCTTTCAGAGGATGCTCCGGCTGCCTTGTCTACCGCCCACAGATAGGCAGCCCGTGCCGCTCGGGAAGCCATCGGAAAATTGACTCAAGGTAACGTGACATTGGGTTCTTCTGTCAAAGTTTTAATTTTCAGGCTCTCATATATCCTATCTTGCAGGGCCGAGTCTTGCCGAAGAAGTGGTGGCGACTGGTGAGACAGTCACGATTGCTGTGCCTGAGATAGCTGCCATTGCCAAGCCCGAGGTGGCGACGGGTGAGACGAGTACAGCCGCCGAGCCTGAGGTAGCCACTCTGTCGCAAGAGTCGGGCATTGCCCCGATCGTCGCTCTTTCCGCTCGCGGCTTTTTGCCATCTCCTGGCGTCGCAAGCGTTACGACGGTTCTCGTAAAGTCCGGAGATGAGGCGATGGGCGACGAAACCATTCCGATGGAGGAGGATGGAGGAGTCTCTATATCAAGTGACGCCCTTGTTACGATTCTGACTGGCGACTCACCAGGTAGACTTTGGGTCATTGCTTCTCTTTTTGTTCTGCAATCCCTTTCAATCTTTCCTGACAGTATTTATCTCATTTCTAATGCAGGCGTGGTGAATGTTGAGGTTGCTCTACCAGAGGTAGCGCCATCAGTTACCGCTTTGACGGTGACCACTCTTCTACCTTCTCTCATACCATCACAGATGTTGGAAAGTGCGGATTTGTGACCCATTAGTCTTATTTCTAGGCTGTATAATTTATGTACTGATATTGCATTACTGCGTCCTTGCAGGAGTCCTTTTTGATCACCTGTATCAGGTGCTACACCCACATTTCTCCTTCCAGCCAGAGATTGCCTCATCCAGTGGCGCTGGTGAGTACCGCCTTTAGCTAATGTCTTTTCTTTTCTTTTTACGAGTAGCCAAGTCGTTGCTAATCCTTCTTTGTTTCGACTGCAGCACTACAGATTGAAGGAGGAGACGACAGAATAGTTGTTCTACCTGTACTCCAGGCCTTGCCATCTACCTCAGCCGGTATAGTAAACTTCATTGTTTATAAACATTCTCTATTTCTTGAACCGTCATTTGACCGTGATTTGTTTTGCAGCGGTGATACCGACTCTAACTCCGTTCGAATCTTAAGTTATAATGCCAGCGGGCCCTTTCTTTCGACGGGCATCTTCCAAAGGCGCTGTGAATAGTCAGCGTATGTTGAGCGACTACATCGAGGAGCTTGATGTGGAGACTCCCACATTCGCTGCGGATTTTGCCGCCGAGGTCAATCCTATGCTGGCGACTCTCGTGAACTTTCATAGTGAGGGCGTCGTTGAGTCTTGGGTTAGCCAATGCAGGAAAATTGAGGCTTGTTTGTATGAGCTCGAGGTCAGACGTCCTGCTCCCGAGGTCTTGGCTGTGAACTCTCAGCGGGCTGCGTGGGTCGAGCAGAGCACTCCTTACTTCCGCCATCTTGAACAAGAAGCGGCCTTAAAGCATAAGGAATGTGAAGAGACTTCAAGCGAATCTGCTCGATTGCATGCTCAGGTTGACGCCAATGCTGTGCAGTTGAAAAGAATCTTTAAGGGCCTTCTACGATGCATTTCTGATGGGCTAACGCTAAGGCAGAAGCTCGACCTCATCGAGCAGGATGCGCAGAGTCGTGAGGCAGCTCGGCGGGTCGTTGATGAGCGACTTTCGTCTTATTTGCAGCAACGGGCTCAGGTTGAAACGGAGTTGGCCGTGGCAGCTGACCGTGACGAGGAGTTGAGAGAAGTGCGCGAGCAACTGGCCGACTTATTGAAAATGCCTCCTTCTCAGTAGCTGCCTTTGCATCGATTAAACACTTGTAATCTTTTGAATAACATGTATCCATTTTTTTTTATTCTTTTATATGATGTATCTTGTGTTCAATTGAGTTCATGAATAAAGACACTTTTTTCTTATCTTCCACTGTCGTTTTCTTCTCTTTGCTGTGTTGTTGGTATGTGACGCTGGCCAGTATGGCATGTAGATAATAAAGAACGTTTCATCTTAAACTCTCCGAGAGATAGTGACGGCTTAGGAAGCAGGTTCAGATCTGCTACCTAAGACTTTTCAACTTCATGATCCGTGAGGGTCTCATGAAAATTTTTCTCCCTACGAGTCGTGAGGATCTCGTAAGTGTAATTTGTCCTTAAGAACCGTGAGGATTCCTAAGTTTGTTTTCCCTCATAAGTCGTAAGGATCTTATAAGAGAGTTTTCTTCCTTACGAATCGAGAGGACCCGTTAGTGTTTAATGAGATTGACGTTATCCGCATTTCACGGCGTCATTGGGTGATGTATTCCCGAGGCGGGGTCATGTAGATGACGTATTTCCACGACGGGGTCATGTAGATGACAGGGTCATGTGGATGACGTATTTTCATGACGGGGTCATGTGGATGACATACTTCCACGACGGGGTCATGTGGATGACGTACTTCCGCGACGGGGTCATGCGGATGACGTATTTCTACGACAGGGTCATGCGGATGATGTATTTCCGTGATAGGGTCATGTGGATGACGTATTTCCGCGACGGGATCATGTGGATGACGTATTTCTGCGACCGGGTCATGTGGATGACGTATTTCTGAGGCAGGGTCATGTAGATAACGTATTTTCGAGACGAGGTCATGTGGATGACGTATTTCCACGATGGGGTCATGTGGATGACGTATTTCCGCGACAGGGTCATGTGGATGACGTATTTATGCGACGGGGTCATGTGGATGACGTATTTCCGAGGCGGGGTCATGTAGATGACGTATTTCCGAGACGGGGTCATGTAGATGACGTATTTCTATGACGGGTCATGTGGATGACGTATTTCCGCGACGGGGTCATGTGGATGACGTATCGTCTGCTGTAATGAGACGAATATTGAAGTGGTCTCTAGGTTTTCTGTGAACCGTCGAGATTCGGAGTAGGGACTCTGCCATGGCTCTGAGGTTGATTGTCGCGTCTGAATCTTGCTGTACTGAGGAGGAACGCCGTTGTGGGTCTCCAGGCTGTAAATGTGGCCATCGAGACTTGACTCTCCTTCTGATGGAGCCTGGTGGGAAGGTATGGTTCCCTATTTGTTTGTGCCCCTGGATTGTATACAGGGATCGATGTGATCTCGCCTGTAGGGCAAAAAGTTTCATTTTATTTATTTTTCTTTCCGTGATGCTCTATCATTTCAGCTTTTATATCGCGAAAGTTGCGATTGCCCAATCATTTCGGCTATTTTTCGCGGTGCCCGATCATTTCGGCTATTCGCTTTATTTACTCGCTGCTTTTTATTACGAGTTGCCCAATCATTTCAGGTATTTTGTATGCATACATTTTTACTTGCTGATTTTGTTTGCAAGTTGCCCCATCATTTCGGCTATTTCGTATGCATTCGTGGCTCGCTGTCTTTTCGCTGCAAGTTTGGGATTTGATACCGATTTAGGCATCAACATCGCTACAACTGTGATATGGCCAGGAGCGAATCATCATTTTCCTTTGTCGGTTCGAACAAAGGTGGCTTAGTAAACAGGGTTAAGATCCTGTCGACTAGGGCTTTTGACTTCACGAGCCATAAGGGTCTCATAAAGGTATTTTTTCCTACGAGTCGTGAGGATCTCGTAGGTGCGTTTTCTCCTTAAGAATCGTGAGGATTCCTAAGTGTATGGTCTCTTATAAGTCGTAAGGATCTTACAAGAATATTTTCTCCTTATAAGTCGAGAGGACTTACAAGTGTCGTTTGCTGTACGAGCATATCCCTAGTCACGGATGGGACTTTGTTAGGGAAATGTTTATTCGCGCCCGTGGATTGTATACAAGGGTCAATATCGAGATGCTTGTAAGGCAACATTGGAGGTTGTGGTGGCTGCTTAAGAACATGTTCAGATCCCTATAGCTTAAGACTTTCAAATCTTATGAGCCGTGAGGGTCTCATAAGAGGGTTCTCCTTACGAGTCGTGAGTATCTCGTAAGTGTAATTTCTCCCTAGGGATCGTGGGGATCCCTAAGTGTGTTGTTCCCTTGTTAGTCGTAAGGACCTCACGCAGGTGGTTTCTCCTCACAAGGTCGAGAGGACCTTGTAAGTGTCTTTTAACGAGCTTGCGCCCTTTCAGGTTTTCACAAAACTCGCCGATAGCCCTGCTGTTTTTTACTCACGGAGCCCTTTCAGGTTTTCATACTGCCCATTTTGCTTATGGACATACCGTTTTCTTTGTTTTTATTATTTCTTTTTATATATATATATATATCAGCTTTGAGATGCTATAACCCACAGTAGTTTATCGACGTTTCGGTCAATATCCAGTTTTAGGACATAGTGGTCCATTGTTAGTTTAACGACGTTTCGGTCTGAAAGCCGGCTACTACTTATAGAGTTTGGGCTTAGGAAGATAGCAAGCGGACATAGGCGTCGTCATCTATCGTTGACCTAGGCCTTGACTCTTCAGGCGTAGTATTTTTAAGGAAGCGACCGTTTATTGGCCTGAAAGGTCTTTCACCATGCATGTCAATGAGTAGATAGGCTCCACCCTGGTAGACTTTGTCTATGATATACGGGCCTTCATTGTTTGGTTCGAATTTCCCACGTTTAGCACGATTGGGGATCATAGGCCTTTTGACCACTAGTACGAGTTCGCCTTGGCGGAATGTTCTCGGCCTAATCAATCTTTCATATGAACGCGTCATCTTTGCTTTATAAACCTCCAGATTTTGCTGCGCCAAGAGGCGGGTTTCATCAAGGGCATCGAGCTCCTCAAGCCGAAGGTGAGCATTTTCTTCTTCTGTTAGCTCGTAGTGAACGACCATTCGTAGAGAGGGTAACTCTATCTCGAGGGGGAGCACCGCTTCTGCGCCGAACACCAATGCATATTGCGTTGTGTTTGTGGCTGTTTTGAACGTAGTTCGATACGCCCAAAAAGCTTCATGCAGTCTCTCATGTCAGTCCCTCTTATTTCGAGACACCGTCTTTTTCACGATCTTTGTCAAGGTCTTGTTGAAAGCTTCGGCTAGACCGTTAGCTTGGGGATTGTAGACCGAAGAGTATCTCCAGTCTATGTTATGCTGTTGTGCGAAGCAGCTGATCTTGTGGCTTCTATAGGATGGCCTGTTATCGGAGATGATCCGTCGTGGAGTGCCGAACCGATAAATGACGTGCGTCTTGAAGAAATGGAGGATATTCTCCGTCTTCACTTCTCTCAGCGGTACTGCTTCTGCCTACTTGGAGAAGTAATCAGTTGTTGCCAAAATGAACCGATGTCCTCTGGACGATGCTGGTTCGATGGGCCCGATTATGTCGGTTCCCCACATTTTGAACGGCCAGCTAGCCACCGTTGGATGTAGTGGATTTGGATGCTGATGGATGAAGTCCCCGTGGATTTAGCACGAGTGACACTGCTTCGCGTATTCGAGGCAGTCTTGGATCATCGTGGGCCAATAGTAACCCATCCTTTTGATCTTCAGTTTCATCTTCGGCCCGGCTTGATGAGAACCGCAGAGTCCGTCGTGAGTTTCTTGGATGACTCTCCTTGCTTCTTCAGGTCCCAGGCATCTTAGCCATAAAGAATCAAATGATCTCTTATACAGAGTATCATTGACGAATGCAAAAGAAAGAGCTCGTTTTATGAGCTGATGTCTTGAGGATGCATCTTCAGGTGTTCGACGGGATTTGAAGTAGTCTATAAATACTTCTCTCCAATCCTTAGCCTGTTCCTGGTCTTTTATTTGTAAAGCCGTTTGCTCGGTCACTCCCTTTTCTCTGGACGACTCCGGAGATATTTCTGCCGGTGTAAGAACTCGACAGTTTTGCACAATGATCTTCACGTCATCGAGGTTCTCGTTGGCCTGTTCTTTAGCGAGCTTTGCTACTACATCCGCCTTGCTATTTTCTGCACGCGGTATACTTTCCAGCATGTAGGAGGGAATTTGAGTCAGCAGTTGTTGCACTCTTTCGCCGTACTTCACCAGCTCTGGCTTGCATGTTTGATAGTCGCCGTTTATTTGACTAACGACCAGCTGGGAGTCTCCGTATATGAGCAGGTTTTCAATTCCTATGTCGATGGCGATCTCGAGACCTGCTATCAAAGTTTCATATTCGGCTTCATTGTTCGTCCTCGGCTCTGTTAAGGAGAAGGAAAAGCGCATTATCCCTCCTTGTGGAGTCACGAAGATGAGGCCTACTCCGGACTTGATTATAGGGGTGCTTTGTTTGCGCTTCTTCATGGAAGATGCTCCATCAAAATAGAGTTCCCATCGGGTATCATCTCCGTCGATCGTGTCAAACGCATGTTCGTCTGGCAATTCGCAGTTCAAAGGAGAATCGACGGGTATCGGGTGCTCGGCGAGGAGGTCGGCGATGGCCTGGCCTTTCATTGCCTTAAGAGGCCGATAAGTTATCGAGAATTCCATCAAGAGCAGCGCCCATTTAGCGAGATGTCCTGTTAATATGGCTTTTGACATCAAATATTTGAGAGGATCCACCTTCGATATGAGACGGACCTCATGTGCCAACGGGTAGTGCCTGAGCTTCGTTATCGTGAAGATCAATGCTAAGCATTGTTTTTCAATGGGGGAGTAATTGCTTTCTGCCCCCAGAAGGACTCGACTCAAGTAGTAAAGAGCTCTCTCTTTCCCTTAGTCGTTTTCTTGTGCCCATAGCGTGCCTAAAGAACCTTCGAGGGCTGTTGTGTACAGGACGAGAAGTTTTCCTTTAACGGGAGCGGCCAGCGCTGGCGGATTCTGCAGGTATTGCTTAATTTCGTCTAGTGCACTTTGGCATTTGCGATCCCAGATGAACGGAGTTCCCTGCTTTATCAAGTGACTGTAGGGATGACACTTGCCGGAGAGATTGGCTATAAATCGCCGGATATATGCGAGTTTCCCTTGGAGAGACCGCAATTGTTTGAGATTCCTTGGCGAAGGCATTTCTATGATCGCCTTGATCTTCGACGGGTCTATCTCGATGCCTCGGTGTCGGACGACGAATCCTAGGAACTTGCCCGAGGAAACTCCGAACGCGCATTTAAGAGGGTTCATCTTCAAGTTGTATTTCCGAAGGCGCTGAAACACGATCTTCAGATGCTCTAAATGTTCCTCGTATGATTTGCTTTTAACTACGAGGTCGTCAATATAGCATTCGACGATTTCATGTATGAGGTCATCGAAGATCTTCGTCATGGCCCTCTGATAGGTGGCACCGGCGTTCTTTAGACCGAAGGGCATCACCTTGTAGCAGAATATGCCCAAAGGGGGGGTCCGGAAAGCGGTGTGCTTATGGTCCTCGGGATGCATTTTTATCTGATTGTATCCTGACGAGCCGTCCATGAAGGAGAAAACTTCATGAGTGGACGTATTGTCTATCATCAGCTCGGTGACCGGTACTGGAAAGTCGTCCTTTGGGCAAGCTTTGTTAAGATCCCGAAAGTCCACGCATATGCGAACCATCCTATTTTTCTTCATCACTGGGATGATGTTGGCGATCCAATCAGGGTACTGAACCTCTTGGATAAATCCGTAGTCGATTAGCTTCTTGACCTCGGCGTTGATACTCATCTCAAGCTCGAGTCGCATTCGTCTCGGTGCTTGTTTGACTAGCTTGATGTCCGGAGATATCGCCAATTTGTGCACAACAATCTCTGGATCTAGTTCCGGCATTTCGGAATAGTTCCATGCGAAGCAATCTTTATACTGCATAAGTACGTCTTTGAGCATAACCACTTTTTCTTCAGACAATAGCTCACTGACGAATGTCGGCCGTGGGTCGTTTGCCGTTCCCAAGTCGATTTTTCTGAGGTCATCTGCAGTAGTATGTATCCCATCTTCCAGCTCTTTTGGCGCCGGTGGAAATTCTGAGATTAACTCATCTTCATCGTTTTCGAAGCACCAAGAAAGGTCATCCATATTCTCGGGTTCTTCTTTCAACAGCGTTATCGCGTGACAGGTGCGAGATCGTTTCCAGGACCGATGCTGATCTGGTTCTGCTCTTGTTGCATACGTGGCTTTCAGTTCGTGCTTCTGCGGCGGGGTTACCCTCCAGCTGTTGGATAGAGCGAACTTGCCGAGTTGGTATTGGTCTTCGACCCAGTTCTTGAAAGTGAAGCAGTCTTCGAGAGGATGTCCTATCGCTCGGTGATAAAAGCAATAATCCAGGTGAGAGACCTCGCCTGCTTGCTCGGGGTGCTTGGACTCTGGGAGTATAATCATTTGATGTTTTATAACAAGATCGAGTATCTTCTTTGTCTTATCTTGGGCAAAGGAGTATGCTCGACCCATCTTCTTTATAAGGAACGAATCCGGATTGCTCGATTCTCTATCGCGTGGCTTCTTGGACCCACTCTGTCCATGTCGAACACCTTTCTCGTTCTTTGGTTTGTTTTTGCTTCTGCGCCGGGTCTTTTATATGACGGGCTGTGGACGAGGAGCATTGTCATTCTCCGCGGCCTGTTGAAGGAGGCACTGCGTCTTGGCTCTCTCGTAGATGGCCATTTCGCGGTTATGATCGTCTCGAACCTTTTGACCCGCTTCCCTTATAAGGTTATCCATCTGTGCTTCAAACGATGGACTTGGCATTTTCACGGCGGGAGCTCGTTCTGGTTCATCTTAGCATCTTCCCAGAGAGCATCTCCTTCTTTATCAAAGTCATGTATGATGTAGCAGTCGCGGAATAGCTCCCGTTTCTTAGATCGAACATATCCAAGCCCGATCGTTTCCATTCTCCCGTTAGGCAACTTTCGTTGAGTTCCGGGAACGTTCCAGATCTTATTATAGAACCGTGCTTATCGCGCAGTTTGCTTAAGGGGTACACCTTGGCGTCTCAAGAGTCTCTTTAGTCCGTCTGTGTAGTATCTGGGCAAACGGATGGGCTGGAGCCTGTCAAGTGTAGAATCCGCACCATGCCAAATTTCTTTCTCCACTTTAGTTTTCCCGGATCGGTAGAATAGGATCGCCTTTTCACCTTTTCACCTAGGAGGGACGTAGAATGTCTGCAGCTCTTCTATACTGTAAGTATCAAGCGCGTCTAGCTCTTTATGATGCTTTGGCGGAACCATGGCAACTTGCAAATTTTGATCTTCATCGGCGAAGGTTTGTATTGATGGCCGAGCAGAAAATACGGCATTGACCTCATCTTCCAAGTCGCTTCCGAAGACCAGAATAGGGGTGGACGGTCCCAGCTTGTTGTGTTGGGGCGGCCCTGAATAAATTATTTCCTCTTCCTCTTCGGTATCGCTCCCGAAGACCGGAATAGTAGTGGTAACTTTGGTTCTGTCTTCCGGTTTGCGACATCTTTCTGTTTCTTTGAAATCTGGCAGGAAGTACTTGGCATCCTCATATTTGCGGACTTCGTTCACGGAGAATGGGTTCAGTTCCCCTGTCATGGTTATACTCGAGACCATCCTTGAAATACTTCATAAACTGATGTTGTGTAGAAGGGATGATGTTATACTCGTGCAATCAAGGCCTGCCGAGCAAAGCATTGTAGCATGTCTTGGCGTCAATGGCGTGAAATTTAATGTCTGTGACGAGTAGCCCAAAACGTAGCGTCAGTATCACAGACCCGAGCGTCCGTGATGACTGGGAGTCAAACCCGGAGATAGTGATCTTATCCCGAGTGAGGTGCTGAACACTCATGCATATCTCCTTCAATACTCTTACATTGAGGAGATTGACGGAGGATCCATTGTCGACTAGGATTTTGCCGATCTTAATATCATGACAGTATCCGGAGACATAAAGGGGACGGTTCTGCTCATATGTCCCAAGGAGAAGATCTTCATCGCCAAAAGTAATGTCAGCTGTGTGTATTTCTTCCAGCTCGTCCTTCATCTTTTCTTCGGCGAGGAAAGCTTGGAATTGTTCGGGCTCTTGTAACCCTTTGATCAGAGAATCTCTCGCTTCTTTCGATAGTAAAAGGGCGTCGAGAATGCTGAGCTGCGAGGGTATCTTCCTCAGGTGTGCCAGAACGTTGTAATCCACCTTACTTTTCTTGGGCGGGTCCTTGGCTGTCAGCTCCTTGACGACTTGATCATCCAAGGCGATGTCCTCAGGGACCTTTTCTTTTCCTTTATCTTTTCTATTTGACCCACTGTTCGAGGGCCCAAGATTTTTTTCGGGCAGCGTACGATTGCGCAGCTGAATATTTTCACAGGTCTTCGGTTCTTCCTCTTTTCCCAAGGTGGACTCTTTAAAGAGAGGGCCAAGAGCTATTTCCTCGTCAGAGTCGCTCCTGAAGGTGAGAACTTGTGATCTGCTGGTGTCGACCATGTGACAGTTGCCTGCAGTCTTCATATGCTCATTCGTCGTGCTTTTCTGTTCCCGACGAGCCTTGCGCTTCACTCGTTGAACGTGTTGTCGGTGGGCAACATACCCCTGCCACCAGTTTTTAAAGGCCACCCACTTTTCGGTAGGATGTGTAATCCTCCTATGGTATAAGCAGAAGTTAGGATGTGCGTCCGCTTCATCAAGGTGAATATCTCCGGGAGAATTTCCTCTGAAAGAGGGCAACTTCATTCCCTTTGATAGGGCTCTAGCGAATCGTTTCCTTGTCTTGATCTTGCTTTTATTTGCGGCGGATGTACTTTGATCTGGTGGGAGTGTTTTAACCCTTTCGTCTAGTCGCCGGCGTTTGGCCTTTTCAAATATGGCCATCTCACGCTCTCGATCAGCTTTGCTTTTAAGACGGGCTTCATTCTGAAATGCATCAATCATTTCGTCTGGTGGTCCTAGGAGTTCTGGCTCAGGATCTGCCCCCAGTTTCTCTGTGTAAGGAGCTTCCTCATCGTCTATTGACGAGTGAGAGATCACATGGCATCTTGCCACATAATTTTCAGGCTCATCCGACGAGTCTTCTCCACTGTCATCATCTCCGTCCTCAAGGACGTGACTAAGAAATTCTTGGAGTGTGACCGGAGTCCGCGCCTTCTGATTATATTCTTCCAGTGCGTCAATCTGTTTTTGCAGGTCCGTACGTTTGTCACCAGGCTTCATGGGCTTCTTGGACTTCTTCTTCTTCATCTTCGAAGACTTTGACGGCTGGGCGTGGGCATTTTGACTATCACCGCCAATCTTTGGAATTGGGCACGGTTTCAGCATTCCTTCGATGATCTCGGGTTCTAATGGATTCTTCCACCTGATCGCCGGGCATGCGTGGAGATCCTTCAGCATTCTTTTCGTCTTGGCTGAAAGAGCAACCTCCCATGGAGCTTCTTCTACAAAAGAGCATGATGCCCCCGGTGTATCTGTCTTCTTAGGAGCATGCGGCTGAGGCAGGTTCACCTTCCAATTTTCGGATAATACGAACTTGCCCTGTTGGTACTGATCTTCTATCCAGCTTTTGAAGATGTAACAATCTTCGATCGGATGTCCCAACATTCGGTGATAAGGGCAGTAGTTAGGATTATTAATGTCGCCCGGTTGCGCTGGGCATCTTGGCTCCGGTAGAGTGATGAGCCTGTTACGCAGTGCCAGCTCGAATAACCTCTTCGTCTTGTCTCGAGGGAACGAGTAAGAGCGTCTCATTTTATCTCCAAGAGATCGTGTTCTATCATTTTGGCGATCAACTGGTCTTGGACCATTGGCTGCTATTGAGTATTGGCGACGAAGGTCGCTTTCCCTTTTCCCTTCTCGTTCCGAGGCTCTGCTTTCGAGGAAGATGGTCTATGACCCATCTGGTCCATTTGGGCCAGCTTGTCAATCAAGGCCTGGAAAATGGTTGGCTTGAAAAACATCATAAATTGGGAAATAGTTGCATGAGGGTCCAGAATGCCCACGAACATGCCCACCGCAGGTGATTCTTCGATGCGCTGCTCCTATTTCGACCACAGATTCCGCCATCGTATTGCGTATTGAACCCATGTTTCTTCTGGCTTTACCCTGGCGTTAATCAGTGCGGTAATCGGAGTACGCTCGCTAGCACTTGCGAATCTATGTGTGAACAACAGCTCCATCTCCGCAAATGTCTTGATAGAGTCATTTGGAAGTTCAGAATACCACTCGAACGTTGTTTCTGACAAGCTGCCAACGAATTGGCGGAGCAGTAATTTGTTGTCACCTCCAGTGTTGCCGCACAAGGCTCTGAATTGAGCGACGTGCTGATGCGGATTTCCCGTCCCCTTATATACGTGGAATCTGGGGATCGTGTATCCCGGCGGGTACATTATTTGGTCATACCAGCCTGGATATGGTCGCCCAGTTTTAACAACTTGGCCAACCGCTTCATTCGCTTGGTGGGCTCGTATTTGTAGAGCAATATAATCATCCAGAGCGGCCTTGGAGATGGTCTCCTCCTTGGCTGCTGAAAGAGCCGGAGGAGGGTTCGATGTCTCCCCTCTGTCGTCTTCAATGATAATCGAAGGGTCTTCAGCTGGAGGATCCGGCTGTAACATCATTCCGACCATGTCTTGGAAGAGAAGCGCCATTCGTTTTATATTAGCCGCTTGTTCTGCTGCTTCTCTGTCCTTCTTTTCGAGGACTCTGCGGAGGAAGTTGGCATCAGTTTCTTGTTCATGACGCTGTTCTGATGACGCCTCCGGGCTTTCTTTTGGCCCGGTAAGTGCGGTCATTTGCGTTAGCATTTCCTGAAGCTTCTGTTGCTGCTCCTGGGCTTTTGTCATGGATCGGGTGAGCGGTCGGTGACCCGTCGAAGCGCGGCTTTCCTATTTTCCGGAAGCCAAGTAAATAGTATGCACCATTATGCCCCCAGATTTAGGGCATTTGGGCTCAGCGTCTTTGTGGTCTGCCGTAGTCATAGGGGCTTTCTCTGGCTTCCTTCTCTTTTGAGTAGTTGACGTTGAGGGGGCGTTGCAGTGAGCACCCAGATAGTCGTCGTCCTTTGTGGCTTGACAGGATGGTTCTTTTCCTGTTGAACCTTCACCTTTTTCTCGCGGCGAGAGTAATTTTGATCAATTACTGACTCTTGGACCTGTCGCCAGAATTTGTAAACTTTGGAGGACAGCCGCTGAGGGGGCTGCTCCGGCTTTGTTTCTGTAACATTCTCCATCTGTGGAGGAGATCTTTTCAGTACGGCGGTAGGAGAGTTCCTGCGCACCTTGTTCAGCAATTCAAAGCTGTTCCCGGTTGGAACAGCAGCATTGACTTTCACCGTTGGGGCTGGTGGAGTTAGCCCAGAGGGGGAGTTGCCCTCGGCCTTTCTTACTCGGCGCCAGTGGCGACATCGAGCGTGCCGAGCCGATGGTGTTGGTTCGGTGATGGGGATGGCTTTGTCATGCCCCCTGTTCTGGTGAGGTGTTGCTGGTACCAGCCTTTTGAAGACCGACGTCCGTTGAGTAGCAGTATCCAATCTATCAAAGACAGACTTTTGAGCAGGGACGGGAGCCAGCATGGGAGCCGGAACAGTTAGTCTTGTAAAGACCGACCCTTTGGCAGGAGAAGCCGCCTTGACGACTTCGGGAGCAGGGATGGCTATCCTCTTCGGAATAACCTTTTCTGGAACTGCAGGCTTCATCATGGGCCCGCATGAACTTTGGTCCAATCTGGCAAAGTCTGAGGCGCCGGAGCTGGATGACCCGTTGAGAGGGGCCGCTGTAGTTGCAAGCCGATCAAAGATCGACTTCTTAGGAGCTTCTTATGTTGGTCTAGGAGCGCTGAAGCTCATTGGCGGGATCATGGTCCCGAAAAACAATCCGGTGGTGGCCTGAGTGACCTGTTCCACCGGCATCGTGAACAGGGAGGCCGCCTGAGGCCCGTAAGCTACACTTCCATATGAGGTGGAACGTGAGTTGCAGTTGCAGCTGGAACACTTCGCGCAAGTACACGCCCTTGATCTTTCGTTTTCTGCACTAAGAAAGACACCAAATCTTAGTATCTCGAACCCAAGAGCAACCATATTAAACCGCGATTCGTTCGCGAACACGACACACGAAGTGTGGAGTGGAAAGAGGAAAAGGTCCCACCGGGCGTGCCAGAATCTATTCCTCACCGGAAGACGCGACCGGGACGTTGGGACATCGGGGCCTGAATTCCGAGGGCAGATGCTAATTGGTGCTATCCGTCCACTTCTCCGAATATGCCAAGTTGATTTATGACACCATGTATCGAAGGTTTAAACGGATGCGACCAATATAGCAGACTTCGTCAGATTCCCCCTCATTTGAAGGGTTTTTGATTGTGGGGACGCTCTTCCCTGCAGGCGCAAGCCCATGTAGTTAATTACGCTACCGCATCACGGTTACCACTTTCTCCTTCTCCAGATGGTCACTTCGTGTCGTGGGTGTTTGTTTTGTTTTTGGTTGCCCGTGGATTGTATACGGAGACTAATTTATGTTGTCGCCCGTAGGACGTGGATTAGTCCAAATCCGTATTTTCTTAGATTTGGGTTTGGGGGTTGGTTTTAAGGATACGTTAGTCTCATTTGAGACTAAGATCAACTTAAATGTTTGTTAATGATACGTTAGTCTCATTTCAGACTAACATCAACTTAACTGGATCGTTTAGATCCAACAAGAGAGCATTTGGACTCAATTGTTTAGTTTAGGGACATTGCGGTCGATGACCAGTTTAAGGACATGGTGATCCAATGTTAGTTTAAGGACATTACGGTCAAATACCAGTTTAAGGACATAGTGGTCCAAGGTTAAGGACATCATAGTCCATGGGTTTAAAAGGACCCCACAGTCCGAGGTTAAGGACATCGTAGTCCGTTGGCTTAAAGGGACCCCACAGTCTGAGGTTAAGGACATCGTAGTCCGTGGGTTTAAAGGGACCCCACAGTCCGAGGTTAAGGACATCGTAGTCTGTGGAATGTATGGCTGTCGGGACCCTTCGCCTCTCTGAAGACGTTGAAGAATTACAACGACATGTATCAGAGGGGTTCAGAGATGTACCCTCGAGCCGGTGTGAGTTGGTTGAAAGATCTGTAATCTAATTTGGGACTAAGATTTGTTAAATGAGCAGATGGGCTCAATTAAATATAAGTTGAGGACTTATGGCCAATATTGGGCTAAGTCCAATAAACATTTGGTTTATTCTGGCTATTGAGTCTTTATTTGGGCTTGCCCCTTTTAACAATGCTGAACATTGATTTAAATCCTGACAATGTTTGTCTTTTAGTGCTGAGCACTCAAAATAGCTCTGGCTTATTAAAGAACAATTTATGTTCTGTCAGCGCACACGTGAGGAGCACGTGGTGCGCTTGGAGCCAGTCAAAGAGCGCAGTGCGCACACGTGAGTGACACGTGGCGCGCTTGGTGCTGAGCGCCAAATGATGAGCGCATTGCGCTTCTGCTGAGTAGCGCACATGTGAGTGACACATGGCGCGCTTGGCGCTGATCGCCCGATGATGAGCGCATTGCGCTTCTGCTAAGTAGCGCACACGTGAGTGACACG